>JAZHRO010000013.1:78917500-81417500 GCA_037157565.1 Thalassia testudinum
AGTTCCTGATGTGGAGAGGTGGGAAATTCCCCTCGAAGATGCGCAATAACATATCGTCTCCCCGGTGCTTGTCTCCTAGGATATCTACATATCCTACCAAGGGCATGTGAGCACCCTATGCTGGTTTAGATGCCATGGGCGCCATTATCCTGAAATGTCGATTGCTAGGGTCTGGATTTAGCTATAGAACACCATGGGTGGGATTATCTTGAAATCTCGAAAGCCAGGGTTCTGGGGGTTGCCATGGGCGGTGCTATCTCGAAGCATCGATTGCCAGGGACCCTACGAGGATTGATGGAGGGGACTAGGAATCCGATACAGATCATGTTGTAAGGCTAATTCGAAGCTAAAAATAGAAAGAAAAGAGAGAGAAAAGTCTCTAAAAATAAAGAAAAATTCCTCTGTCTCTCTCTGACAAAAACACAAGGCAAATTGAACCAAGGCTAAAACATGTTACAGGTATGGGTGCTTTAACCGTGGAGTTCAATGAACCTTAGGTTAGTTCCTGTAGGCCTTAGAAACCTTCACGGTAGACTGAGGCTAGAGCTGGTCAGGTCCGGATCTTGGTTGGTACTTGAGTACCTCTAAGCCCACTATCGGCATTCTGACCTAATCTACAAAAGGAAGCACACAACAAGTTTTTAAGCATCAAAAAGGATTTTATGGTGTGGAATCAAAGTTAACACCTTGAAATTTTGCTAAGGCACTAGCAAAAGCTAGGCATGGGGGTATGATGGGAGCACCATCATGAGCCCTAACTAGATCTTTTTGATCCAATTAAGTCAGTACAAGCTCCTACATAACCAACTGAAGGTCATATTTCACTGTATAACCATTCTGACAGAAAAATAAGAAATTAGAGTTAAAACTGCAATTTTACCAGCTTATCATGAATGTAGTATAACCACGGGTTTTCTCAGGGGCTGAATAAAGGTCAAATGGTCTTAATAATATAACAAGGGGGTTAGATCAAACATAAAAGGGTTTGCGTATGTTTTGAGAATTAAATGACTTTTGAAACCCTAAAAATAGACCCACTTAATTAACCAAGGTTCTAGTTAGGATAAAATTCACCTAAGCCCTTTAAAAATCATAGAAAAATATTCTCTAAGGTTTAGTACCTTCAATTCGACCATAAGAAGCCATCTTGACCGAAAATGGAGTTTCAGATAGATATTTATCTTAATTTGGGTTTTTGCATAAATTACCTAGCCAATGTGGTGAAAACCAAAATCCAACTTCACCATTGGATTCCTTAGGACCAAATTAGGTTTGTACCAAAATTTTGACCCAAGATGAGCTTGTCTTGACCTAGTTTGCAAATTGGTCCTGTCTGATTATAGTTATGCCCCCAACTTTCAAAAATCTTTGCAATCAGCACCCTAACTTCCTCGTCATCTTCACAATTAGGTCCCTCTACATTATTGTTGAGGAAACCTACTCTGGTGAATCTTTGACAGGGGATTCCTCCTTGATTGCTTGGCGAATCTCTTCCAAAATTGGAAGGGAGATTCGTTGAAAAATTATCTTCAATCTGAAAGCATCCATGTGTTCTGAATCTTTTCCAATCTCTCGTGCGAACGCATGAGAGATTTGGGTCTCAAGAAATACCCAAATCTGGCAACCTTCCAAGCTTGGGTAGCTTGCTTCCCAAGCTCTAACCGCCCCCTAAAACCCTTTATAAGGACCCTCAAAGCTCATCGATCTCCTCATGCTCAAAATTGGTCGTGAATCCCCACAATTCCTCTCTCTCTTTCACAGCCGAAGGCTCCTCAATGTCCGGTGTTCCCCCCTACCCTTCCTCATCATCCTTCCACAATATCAGTGGTGGATTCCTCTTCCTCACTTCAGTCCACGTCTCGCCGTACCAGCAGATGCCCTTTCCTCCTTCACCCTCGTTGTTTCTACCTCACCAGAGCTACCTTCATCTCCGGCATCGGCAACACCACAACCGATGACATCTCTGCTCCACTTCGTCCATCAACCTCCTAGCTAAGTTCCCTATCCCCTACATTTTATTTCCAAACCTACCACATCTTGTTTCGACCACCGACGATACTGAACACCTTTATCCCTTCCATCTCCAGCCATCCCCACCGACGAGACCATCCCACCTCCCATGGCCACCACCTCACCTCTCCACTTATTTCCCCTCTCTTTATTCACCTCTCCACTCACTCACATGCACCCTCGAACACACCCACTCATACACACACAGTTCAACCTCGCTACACACTCACAGACATCCACATGCCACATAAACACCCCCATCAAGTTTGCTGTGCTTCGATGACACTCCCTTAGATTTTGACATGGCCGCAAGGCCATTTTGTGTATTTCAAGAACTCACCCTGTCCGCCATCGACGAGCAAGCTTCGAGCTTGCTTGAAGCTCTCTCCAGGCGCTTCAGTCCTAGGTTACTGCCCCAGGCCATGCGGAAGCGTCTCGCGCACAATTCTAGGACCTTAATTAAAGACACGAGCCTCATGAATTGAGGCAATTGAAGGGAGACCCCCTGCTGTAGACACGCGAAGGAAGGGGGCGCAAATAGTCCTAAATCGGAAAGTATTGAAGCTGTGCACCCACATAAATTGATTTTGTGCAGGTAGCTGTTCGCCTTAATTCTTGGGGTGAGGTTCCTCTCACCCGCTTACCCGGTCTCGTCCGCGACACGTACCTGCAGACTTCGCCTGAACCCAATAACCCAACCTGCAATCCTTGCTCACCACTGCATGCCGGTGATACTGGACCTGGGTACGCACCTGAACTCGACAACCCAGATACCCTGTGGCTTTGGGAGAGTGGATCCTAAGAAAGAAAGAGAAAGGAGAGTTGTGCGGGTAGGGGGAGAGTTTTGCTACAGGGAACTTCGGCTGACACTTAATCGGATTCAGAAGAGGAAAGCTAGAGAAGGAAGAAGAGAAGGATCGCAGAGATAAGGCTTGAGCAGAAGTTGAAGAAGAAGAATCTGTACCTGAGAAAGCAGAGAAAGAAGGAGGAAGGTCTGAAGAGGAATAGGCTATAGAAGAAAAGAAGAGTTAGAGAAAGAAAGAATATCAGACTTTAAGTCATCTCATTTCCAAATCAGACGACAGAATTAGCTTCATTTCATACATATACATAGAGTTTCTTAGTGGATATTGTAGGAGTATTTGGTGATCTAAATCACCATTTTACTCACATCCTTTTGCACATTGATACTGATATTATTGTAAATTCTTTTAGTTTGAATTGTGATCTTGATTTCTAAATCCCATATTACTCCTTGTGTTTGACCTTAGAAACATTTCGAGTAATAAAAATTGTATTTGTTTTTAAAGTGATTTCGACTATATTACAACGCTTTATTTTAAACTTGATTTCACTGCGTTAAATATTTTGAGGCTCACCAGCATGTGGTGAAGTGTGGTTGTGAAGGACAATAGGCCAATGGGCTATTACCCATGACAACTTGCCAGCCATACTCGTGCGGTGAAGTGTAGCTTTATTATTTTATTTTTTTATTTTCTCCTTTTATCTATTTTTTTCTTTTCTTTTCCTTTTGGGTGTTTTTTTTTCTTTTAAGTAGGTGGCTTCCCTGATCTAAGATTTACCTAAAGGCAATACAATGAAAATGGTCTTGTGGCTGGGCTCTGGACAACCGGCCGATGAGTTGTTACCACTGACAACTTGCCAGCCATACCACCCAAGTCGGTTCATTAGCTACCCAATTTCCATAAAAACCGTCGGAAAGTGAGTTAGTGCGAATAGTATATAGAAGCTTAGCCTTAAAATACCCCCAAATCAGAGGGCGGGTTGATAAGTCGTATACTTATCATCCCAACATATTTACCAAATTAAAATGAATTTGGATTGGCGAGGACTTGAGACTAAGTCACATTCGAGTGGACACTGGGCTAATTAAGCCTGAAGACCTGAAGAGCCTAAGTATTCAGGTCTCAAAGTATCAAATTCTAAAGTTTGCAACTCCTAATGCCTAAGTTTTCATCTCCTAATTTTTTTTTAAATGACAAATAGGAAATTACTATTACGGCTGACAAATAGATTCATAAGAAATAACCACCCCCCCATGCTTAGCTAATGCAATGTCCTCATTGTTAAAAATGAAAGAATGCTGGAGAGTAGAAGTGGAAGAATAGCACCTGGATTCCGTGAGATTCGGATAATCTTGGAATAGTCTTTACACGTGCGAAGTTTAGTGCCTTCAGCTAGGTGATGATCGGCCTATGGTGATTAAGGCAAGGTGAGAGCAACCTTGTCCGAGATGGGTTCAGGGAGAAAATGATCAACAAAGGGTTTGAGACGTTGCCCGTTGACCTTGAAGAGATTACCCGCCTTTGGGTCAGAGATTTCGACGGCCCCATTAGGGAAAATCCACTCAATAACGAATGGGTCGTCCCACTTAGACCTGAGCTTTCCGAGGAAAAGCCTCAATTGAGAATCGAAAAGCCAGACCTTCTGGTTCAGCTCGAAACTCTTACATGAAATCATCTGGTCATGAAGAGTTTTTGTCCTTGCCTTATAGATTCTGGCATTTTCATAAGCATCATTTTGAAGCTCCTCCAACTCAGATAGTTGGAGTTTCCTGGTTTTCCCAGCCAACTCTAGGTCAAAATTACACTTCCTGATGGCCCAAAATTCTCGGCGTTCAAGTTCTATGGGTAAGTGACATGCCTTACCAAACACCAGATGGAACAGAGACATACCGATGGCGTTTTGTATGCCTCATGGTAGGCCCAAAGAGCATCATCTAGATTTTGGATCCAATCCTTCCTATCAGGCCTAACGATTTTCTGCAAAATGTTTTTGATCTCCTAATTGGAGACCTCAGCCTATCCGTTCATTTGAGGCTGGTAAGGTGTGGAAATTCAATGATTCACCCCGTATTTCCCCAGTAAATTTTGAAACTGGGCATGAGTGAAATGTGTGCCACCATCACTGATAATTTCCCAAGGAACCCCGAACCGACTGAAGATATTTTTCTTCACAAAATCGATGACCACCTTGTGGCCATTGGTCTGGGAGGGAATTGCCTCAATCCATTTGGACACGTAATCAACAACGACCAGAATATACTGGTATCCAAACGAAGGAGGGAAGGGTCTCATAAAGTCGATGCCCCAAATGTCAAAAATCTCGAAGGAAAGAATTCGGTTTAGGGGCATCATATCTCTCTTAGACATGTTCCCGAGTGTTTGGCATCAGGTGCATGACTTTGAGAATTCTTGGGCATCCATAAATAATGACGGCCAATAGAATCCAGATTGCAAGATTTTTGCTGTTGCCTTTTTCCTGGAAAAGTGCCCACTACACGCAGATGTGTGGCAAAACTCAAGTATGCTATGGAACTCGATTTTTGGGACGCATCGATGAATAATCTGGTCTGTGCCAATGCGATACAGCTCGGGATCATCCCAAAGATAATATTTGGCCTCAAACACAAGTCTATCGCATTGTTCTTTGGTCCAATCCTGGGGGATTTGACCAGCAGCCAAATAATTAGGAATATCCGTAAACCAGGGGGTTTGGATACCCGAGAATGTAAGGATAGTTTCATTCGAAAAAGTATTAGAGATCGGGACATCCGAATGAGGAGAATCAATTAGGATTCTCGAAAGGTGATCCACCACTGCATTTTATACCCTGGCTTTATCCCTGATTTCAAGATCAAATTCTTGAAGTAGCAGAATCCAACGAATAAGCTGAGGTTTGGCATCCTTTTTGGCCAAGAGATGTTTCAAGACTGAGTGGTCAGTATAGATGATGACACGAGAACCTAAAAGATAAGCCCTGAATTTTTCTAAAGCGAAAACTACAGCTAGCAATTCTTTTTTTGTAATGGTGTAGTTCCTTTGGGCTTCGTCCAGAGTCTTGCTAGCATAGTAAATCACAGAGGGCTTTTTCTCAATATTCTGACCCAAGACAACCCTGACAGCATAATCAGATGCATCAGCCATAATCACAAATGGGGCTATCAAGACCGGTGGTTGCAACATCGGTGCACAGGTGACTTCCATTTTCAATAAATCAAATGCCTTACAGCATGATTCATCAAACTCTAATGGCGTGTCTTTGGCCAAAAGGTTACTCAAGGGCCGAGCAACGTTCAAGAAATCCTTAATGAATCTTCTATAAAAAGCCATATGCCCAAGGAAAGAGTGGATCTATTTTACGGATGTGGGTGGAGGGAGTCTAGAGATAGCATCCACCTTAGCTTTATCAGCTTCAATACCCCGACTAGAGACCACATGACCCAGGACCATGCGTTCTTGAGTCATAAAGTGGCTCTTTTCCCAGCTAAGGACCATCCGTGTTTTGATGCATCTCTGAAGAATCAATTCTAAGTTAGCCAGGCAAGACTCAAAAGAATCTCCAAAAATAGAGAAATCATCCATGAACACCTCAAGACAATCTCCCACCATGTCAGAAAAGATAGCCAGCATGCACCTTTGAAAAGTGGCAAGTGCATTGCAAAGCCCAAAAGGCATTCTACGGAATGCAAAGGTTCCGTAGGGACATGTGAAGGTTGTCTTTTCCTGGTCTTCAGGATGGATAGGGACTTGGTTATATCTCGCATAACCGTCCAGGAAGCAAAAGTACTTTTACCTAGCTAACCTTTCAAGGATTTGATAGATGAATGGCAAGGGAAAGTGATCCTTTTTAGTGGCTATGTTTAGCTTCCTATAGTCAATACAGACTCTCCAAGCAGAATCTGAATGGGTGGTGAAGGTTTCCCCTTTCTCGTTAGTAGTAATGGTTATTCCCACCTTCTTGGGTACAATCTGAACCGGGCTAACCCACAGACTATCCGAGATTGGGTAAATAATCCTAGCATCGAGCCACTTGATTATCTCCTTCTTGACCACTTCTCGCATATTCGAGTTTAGTCTCCTTTGCATTTCGCGAGAAGGGCGGGATCCATCTTCCATGAAAATATGATGATTATAATAAGATGGCTCGATTCCCTTAAGGTCATGGATGGTCCAACCAATTGCCTCCTTGTTGTTCTTAAGGACCTTAATTAACCTTGATTCTTTCTCCTTAGTCAAATCAGCACTAATAATCACAGGGAGCGTGTTTTTAGTTCCTAAGAACTCATATTTCAAATTTTTGGGCAATGGTTTTAATTCCAGCTGGGGTGGGTTTAGAGTAGAAGGTGAGGAGGATGCTGATGAAGATTCATCTGGACGATCTAGTGGAAGAGGCTAGGAGTGAATAAAATCAACAGGTTCTTCGAGGTGTGGCAGGTCTGCCACGGAGTGTTGTGGGTTGGGTTCGCTAAAGTTGGGTGAGTCCTCGAGTGCACTGATTGTCATACACATTTCAAAATCCTGATCCTCGAGCTCCTCAATAAATCCACAATCCTCAAATCCTTTTATTGCCTTAAAAATATCCAGAGCTAGCTTCTTATCCCCGAAGGCGATCTCCATGCTACCGCTCTCACAATTTATGTTGGCCTTGGCGGTAGCTAGGAATGGATGCCACAAAATGATAGGCATGTTCCTTAAATCATTAGGTACATCCATGTCAAGGATGAGGAAATCTACAGAAAAATAGAAATCCTTGACCTTGACGATTACATCCTCAATAATGCCTCTCGGTGTGGTGACCAATCGTTCCACTAATTATAACATTACTGAGGTTGGCCTAAGTTCACCTAACCCAAACTTCTCATAAAGAGAAGTCGAGATTAGGTTGATGGATGCACCTAGGTCCAATAGTGCCCTATCAAAAGTGTATTCCCCAATAATGCAAAATATCAAGGGGGCACCTAGATCTTTCTTCTTTAGAGGAAGGTTATGCAGGATAACAGAACTTGCCTGCTCAGAGAGAATCACCTTCCTCGGAGTGGGTTCTCTCAGCTTACACTTTTGGGTACACAGTTCTTTCAAGAATTTAGTGTAAGCCAGGATATGCTTAATAGCATCGAGGAGTAGAATATTTATCTCTACGCTCTTGAATAAATTCAGGAGCTCCTTGTTGCTATCTATAGTTTTCTTCTTCTTGATTTTCAATAGGGCCTTAGGGAACAGGATATGTGTGGTGTTTTCAATTTCCAGTCCCTGGGCCTTGTTGTCTTCTTCAACCTCCACCTTCTCTTTCTCAAGCTCCCCAGGGTTTTGACTTCTAGAAGGTGATGAGTCCATTTTAATGGACTAATATTATGCTTAAGTAACTTTAATTATGTCTTTTAGGTTTGTTAATAACTATATTAAGTTATAGAAGGTTTGCATGCATCATGATTTAGGTTTACATTTATTCTATAACTTAATATGTTCCTTTTATGTGCAAGAAAAATAATTGGTAAAAAGAATGAGGGGAAAAGGATAAATTACCCCTTTCCAAATCATCGACGGCTGTTCTTTTCCCCATTCTCCAGGGAACCCTCAACAGCCGCCGGCCAGAGATAGTTAAGGGATTTGAAAATCCCTTAACTCTCGGAGGTGCAACGGAGAAGTTAAAAAGAAGAGGAGGGGAGCAAAGGAAAGGGGATCTTCTGGATCTACGGGTTCTTCTTCCTCCCCCTGGGGGGATATCCTTCCTCTCCACTGTGGAGAGAGTATGCACTGTGGAGAAGGTGCACCACCCCATCCTGCCCTCGCCACGCCACCGCGCCATCACCTTCCCAAGAGCCCGCAGGCGCTGCACCTCCCCCCCGTAGGCTCACTGCCCTTGCATGCCCGTAGGGCTGCTCCCACATTGCCTGCAGGAAGTTCTCCAATCCACCGCGTGCACACGCACCCCTGCATCGCCCCCCCGTAGGCTCACTACCCTTGCACGCCCGCAGGGCTGCTCCTGCACTACCTGCAGGCAGTTCTCCAGTCCATCGCATGCACACACGCCCTTGCAGCCACACGCAGTGCGCAACCACGCAGGTGCATAGTGCAAGCGCGCAACCTTACAGCGCGCATAGCCACATGCGTAGTCAGCCTCACACAACACTGTTCATCTTCTTCCCTAAAGAAACCCATCGCCGGCCGTCCATCTCCAAGTGCAGCCACCTCCACGCGCCATGAAGCTTCACTCCAACAGCGCCATTGACTTCGCCTTGCCCTCACAAGGTTGTCAACAGACGCAGTAGATTTACTTTGTTGTTTTTGAATATCCTGAGTTGTGAAATTATCTGATCTTTTTATTATTGTGCGAGGAATCTGACACAGCGACGAGATGCAGCAAAGCGACGACTTTGAACGTGAACAATGTGCACGGTGGAGATGATCTTTTTGGACCTTGACACCACCTGGAGGATGACAACAGGAACACGTGGGCCTTGATCCCACACATATAGGCTTACGAAGAAGCCTATTTCTAATTTAGGCAGTAGGTCTTAGTTAAATTTAGTTAGATAGACATTAGAATTTAAATTACTGTCTTTTGGGCCCTTGTTGGGTATTTTTGGGAACGTGTTCTTAGTGCCAGTTCATTTCTTATCGCTCTTGTATGCGGGAGCGTGTTCCCATTTATTTAGATTATAGGATTATTTGAACTGTTTTGAACTACATTTCAGTTAGTTAGTTAAATTAGGCCTGTTTGCTATTATTATATATAAAAAAAAAATTTGAACTGCCTGCTAGAAGCTGCATATCTATAGGACGACCATCTAGGACTGAATGAGCAGCATCTAGTTTATTTTTATTGCATTGCATTCATTATTGCACGAAGAAAGTTGGAGTAAGGTACGTCTTCTCTTGAGCATTAATTACCTGTCATGCATATGCATTGAACCTAAATCTAAGACGACTAAAGTGTTTGAATCAAATTAATTCAGTGGTCACTTTAAAAAAAATTAGGACTGTTAAGAGGTTGGACTTTAAAATCTGTGACTGAAAATTGTGTGCAAAAGGATCCTGTTTACGGAATTTCAAAAAAATCAAAACACGATCGTATGCTTGCACACTTGAGACTTTGTGCACCTCACATAAGGTCACTAGATAAATTTCCACCTCTCCTTTTTTGCATCACAAGGGAAGTTAGTCAGAAATCAACAAGCCTATCCACCAAGTTACTTCAGTTCCTCATGTGTGGGCTCGATTCGAGACTTCCATCCCTTGCGAGTAGGTTATAGGCACCAGCGAAGGTTGGCCTAGGGAGCGTAATTTTTTGCAAAACTTGTTTGGCCACCAACTAAACATATAACTCTAAGACCTACAATATACTAAAAACAGATCCCGTTGAATTTGTGTTTGCTGTGATAATAGGACTCTTTAGGAAGTTTTCTACTGAATCCTAAGAAAGTCAAAATTATTTTGCTTAAAGAAATGGATTACTCTTACTCCTATCATTCAGATTATCAGAGTCAATACTTCCCATCTTTTAATCAGGATCCCATGCTCCAAGCGTATCCATCCTTTGATGGGTGCATTGACAATTCATGGGATCATTCTCATTCTTACCTTGGGAGTACTGGCTTGATAACTCCCACTTTTGAGCAAAGCCTAGGAGCGAGATTTTCCAATCCTGAAATCCCTACTTCCATTCAAACACCCAACCCTCCTACCCTTCATGATTTTCCATATCGAGGTTGGACCGATACCCCTAGGCAACCAGAGCCTGAAATTGACTATCCTCCCAAACCTGATAATAGTAGCCTCTCCTCTTTTATGATAGAAATGCAAAAATAGCAAAAGGAGATAATGGAATCAATGGGAGAGATGTTGAGGAATAGTCAACAGTTAAATGAAGAAATAAGACAACTTAGCTACATGCTTCCCAATAATCCTGATCCCTACCCAATAAACCATGATCATGAAAATAATTATGAGGAACCTAATGACAATAAGGATCCAATTTTAGGTCGCTATCACTTAGACTCTCCCAATGAGACACGGCCACTACAAGATAACGATCATAGTGATTATCCAACTGAATTATATTGCAGTCAAAAGCAAGGGAAGATGCTACCTCTTGAGGACCTCGACCCTAATGACAGTATTCTCCTTACCCCTACCAACCCGGGTCAAGGTTGTATTATTCCTATCACTTCCCCTATTAATTATTTGGTGGAATCTCATTCTACCCTTAGTGAGTCTACTCCTGACCCTTTACTTAGGGAATCAACACCTACCATTCAGCATCCTGAGAATGCACCCAATGAAGGTGACCCTAACGGAATAGAGGATGATCAATTCTGGTCTCAGGGATATGAAGAGTCTAATTCAGAGGATGAGGATACCCCATCAGAGGAACCTGGACTGAAAATCTGGAGTGAATCGCAGGAGAATTATTTATCATTTGAGGATTTACCTCCTGAGGGTAGAAATAATATGATTAAATCCAGATTCCTCCTTTCTTTTAAGAGTCATCCTCCATCAAAACAGGAGTTGATAATAGAGGAGGACGAACAAAATAATGAGAAGTCTATGGGAGACTCTCGGGAACAAAACACATCAATTAAAGATTTATACCCCGAGAAGAATAACAAATTCAATTATATAAGCTTCCTCCAAAATATTAAGACTGATCCTCCTTTAGAAATAATTGAGGATACTGATCCAACTCCTAATGAATCACATATACACCCCGACAAATATTTGAGTGAACCAAACAAATCTCGGGATGAGCTGAATAATAATGATTCTTACATTTTTACCCTGCCATCAAAAAGTTGTAATTTGGAGTCTACCCCTGATCCAAATATGACTCCGATCATTAATGCTAGGCAGGATAACTTGAAGTTGTCTACAACTGTTAAGGAGTATACTCAATCTGAATCATTGTTGGAATTGGACCTAACACCAACTATGCCCCCATTGGACTTAACCATTACCTTCCAGCACTACAAACAGCCCTTATACTCCCTAACCGATCCTTGGCTCAGATCTCTGCTCATGTACACTCTTTCTGGAGACTATATCAGGCCAATACATCCTAAGGTAGAATGGCGAGTATAGATTGATGCTTGTACTTTTACTCTCGCCATTCAAGGGTTTGAACTAATTATGTGTATATATTTTAAAATCCGTCCTGCTCTGGAGGATCCTTGTTATCCTCCACTTATTCCATTTCGGGAGGTCCCTTTCAATATTTCGTTTATTATTCCTAGACCTCCCAAGGTAGCCAATGAGATTTTCTATTTTCATTTCTTCTGGCAAGCATTTGGAATTACATTGTATCATCAGCTCGCCAACATCCGTGGTTACCTGTTTTCTAGGCCTGCACTGTTACGCATATTCTTAGGGCCTAACCTTTTCTATTTGGAACCTGACTTACAGGTTCCTTATAAGTCTGGCTGCTGACAGAAAAGGTAGTGCTTCTTGGGAGGCAACCTAGCAAACTGTGTCAAGTGATATTTTTCCTTTCTCCTCCTATTTTAATTTTACAATGGGAACATTGTAGGATTTAGGCATGGGGGAGTGCATTTGCATTTTAGGAAGTATTCATGCATTTAGGTTAGCATATAAAAAAAAAATTCTCTTTTCTTCAGCTGAATGGGTTAGTCCCTAGCAAAATACCTTTGTCATTAGAGGTTTTTCTTCCAGAATTATTTCTTAAGTTTAGAATCCAGTACATTTATTTCACGTGCACGTAGACTTGGCAATGGATCCTTGAGAAAAACCAATGAGCATTTATAAGTCTACTGAACCCTTGGACAGTTCATAGGGAGTCAAGCATACTATCTTCTAATAGATCTACCTCACATTTATGAGAAGAAACTAAAGAGATTACTGGTGCGCTAAGTCTAATGCAAGGGCTCTTAAGTTTTGGATAATTAGATGATGATACTTCAGAGTTAGGCGTAGTTTTCACTCTTTGTTCCTGTGTACGTACTTTGAGTGAATTCCTGAGAGTCACCAAATAAGGCAGATACACAGAGATTGAGTCTTAATAAAGCTATTACTATGGTGGATGGTTACGACCATCCTTCATAGAGTCCTCAGCTAAAGGAGGGTAATAGTGTCAAAGGTCAGAAATACGCCTGTCCTATCCATTCCTTCTCGGTGCTGAGAATAGGCACTTCCACCAAATAAGCTACACAACTTCCTCTTGACCATCATCATCCCTAATAATGCCTCGTAAATAAAAGTTCGTATTGTGTTGTGTTGATTGAAAAAGAAATAAAAACAAGAAGAAAAGAAAAAGAAGAAAATAGAAAAGAAGAAGAAAAAGAAGAAAAAGTTATAAAAAAAAATGTCCAAGTGTATGATGTAACACTATTTCTGAGGCAGCAGAACACCTATCGCATTCCACCAAATATGACCCATACCTACCTTCTAGTATTTCTGATCGCCTAAATATTGGTTGAGAACTCTAACTTAGTTGTAGAGTTATTAGGACTTTAATTGAAGTGTGGATGCCATGTGAGGCCACCAAATAGTAAGTACAATTTCTAAATCTAGCGAGATTCGTGATCTCAGAAAGAAAGAAAAGAGAGAGTGCCCAAGAACATCAAGAGAGCACAATTGTGTAACCTCTCTCAGAGTTGACTTGTCTAATAGTCTAGAGAGCTAGAGTCTACAGTACTAGACTATATGTAGCACCAGTTGAGTGTGCGCCACCAAATACAAATCCATTCAATATCTCCTACCTAAGCCAAATGCTGGGGTCAAATCACAGATTATTGTCTACTTTATCCCTGAGGGAAGTAGTTGCCTATCTCGACAGAAATTTTTGACAAGAGTGATGTATGAACTCCCATTGCGAATCGGCTCTTTCACTTGGATCTGTTACCTAGGCTATCGGCACTTCACATTTGTCTGGATTTCTAAAGTTTTGAAATAAGAAAAGAATAAATCTTCTTATTACTTCTATTATTTTTTATTTTTGCTAAGGACTAGCAAATCTTAGGCATGGGGGTATTTGATGAGTCCATTTTAATGGACTAATATTACGCCTAAGTAACTTTAATTATGTCCTTTAGGTTTGTTAATAACTATATTAAGTTATAGAAGGTTTGTATGCATCATGATTTAGGTTTACACTTATTCTATAACTTAATATGTTCTTTTTATGTGTAGGAAAAATAATTAGCAGAAAGAATGAGGGGAAAAGGAGAAATTACCCTTTTTCAAATCACCGACGGCTGTTCTTTTCCTCATTCTCCGGGGAACCCTCAACAGCCGCCGACCAGAGATAGTTAAGGGATTTGAAAATCCCATAACTCTCGGAGGCACAACGAAGAAGTTAAAAAGAAGAGGAGGGGAGCAAAGGAAAGGGGATCTTCTGGATCTATGGGTTCTTCTTCCTCTCCCTGAGGGGATACCCTTCCTCTCCACTATGGAGAGAATATGCACTGTGGAGAAGGCTCACCACCCCATCCTACCCTCACCATGCCACTGTGCCATCGCCCTCCCAAGAGCCCGCAGGTGCTGCACCGCCCCACCCACAAGCTCACTGCCCTTGCATGCCTGTAGGGCTGCTCCCGCACTGCCTGCAAGTAGTTCTCCAGTCCACCACGTGCACACATGCCCTTGCACCGCCCCCCCTGCAGGCTCACTGCCCTTGCATGCCCACAGGGCTGCTCCCGCACTGCCTGTGGGTAGTTCTGCAGTCCACCGCGCGCACACGCACCCCTACAGCCACATGCAGCGTGCAACCGCACAGGTGCATAGTGCAAGCGCGCAACCTTGCAGCGCGCATAGCCGCACGTGCAGCCGGCCTCACACAACACTGTTCATCTTCTTCCCCGAAGAAACCCATCGCCAACCGTCCATCTCCAAGTGCAGCCACCTCCACGCGCCACGAAGCTTCACTCCAATAGCGTCATCGACTTCGCCTTGCCCTCACAAGGCTGTCCATGCTCGCAGCAGCCCTTCCCGCCGTCCCTACACACCCACATGCAAGCCGCGGCCGACGGCATCCAAGGCTTCGACCGGCCACCACCGGCCACCTCTGTTGACACCACGACCACCAACGTGAAGCTCGCATCCCGGCCGATCTACTCCGAGCACAGCGCATTCAGCCGTGGGCTCTCCTCCTCATGCGTGCCAAGGAAAGCAATGCTCTGTTCTTCAACAGTAAAAAGACTATTAAAAATTACAAGTATTGCCATTGTGAAAGCTACTATTTATTTATTTATCTTAATATTATATTGCAGTAAAAGTGCATGAATGACCCACAACTTTAATGGAATTGCATGCAGTTACATTAGATTCATCTCATGACTTAGCTAAATGTAACTTTGCTATGGGAATTAAGTTCTGATTTAGATAAATTTGATGACTCTTGTCAGTATTACGGTAGCAATTCTAGTATTTCCATAGTGGTGATTTTGCATGTGCACCCTCCGATTCCTGGTTAATTATCTAAATTGAGAATTTATGCAGGAAATGAGAATACCATTTAGCATGCACATCCGTTGAAATTCCCGATTACTTGATACATCATTACTCTTGTTTGATAGGTTAATTCCTCCCTGTGGAGACGACCTAACTATTCATGGTTAGATTCTAAAATTTAAAATGTTTTGAAAAGTGATTTTCTACCACGCGATTAAATACAATGACACATCATTTTATGTTAAAGTTTTCAACGAATATGAAGATTGCTCTTTCAGAAGGTAATTTAGGGTTCTGGGTCTGCTTCCCAATTCTCAATGTGACAAAGTTTGCAGAGGCATAAGGGTTTAGGTCTTGAGGTGGGTTAGTGAATATTGGAGGGCCGTGGTTGGTCATGTAACCAGAAGAAGTTGAGGGACCCTGCTCAACCACCTGAGCATGTGCATGTGGGTCCCTTTGATTCCCGTACCCTTGGGCTCTATTGCCCAGATTTTGCACGTTACGCAGATCGGGTACGGGTTGAGATGGTAGAGATCTGGGTTGTCAGGTGTTAGCAATTAACCTAGATTGCAAGTTATCCAATGATGTCTTCATTTGCTGCATAAGCTGAAGCATGGACCCTTGCATTTCTACCATCTGCCGGTTTAACTCAGCCTGCCCTGCAGATTGTTGGGCATTCCAAGATGGCTGGGTAACCAGTCTCGGGGGCAACTGGGTGTATACTTGACCCTGACCAAAAGGTCTTTGAGGTGCATAGTTGCTGGGTCGAGTTTGGGTCTATTGCCCCTAACTTTTCCAGTAGAAGTTAGGGTGGTTCCTCCAACCCGAGTTATAAGTGTTTGAATATGGGTTAGACCTAACATTCTCCTGCATTGCATACACATCCTCATAGACCGAGGATGGAGAGAAGGAAGGATCAGAAAAACTAGGATCAAAGGCCCCAGTTTGGACCCATAAGGTTCTGAAAAATCTTGGTCACAAGTTGAGAAAATTCAAGTTGGCTCACGAACTCCCGCCCTGTGGGAGCTCGTGAGGAATGGAATCCTGAATTCTGGGATTGAGTAGGTGATTGCGCAGCAATCATAGGTCTTAATTGTCTAGAATTAGGCTAGGACTTAGCATAAGTTAGGATAATTCATGCATGCAAAAGCATTACTTGCATCTTTACTGCTTTCTTTTAGCTATGCATAAAATCATGCTATAATGTACTAATTAGGTGCATTTTGTCAATTGCAAGTAATAAGCTGATCAGAAGGTAGATCTGAAGCTGGATCTAAAGCTGGATCAAAGGAATAAAGGATAACTGGTATTGAAGCAAAGTTGGAGTAGAAGACCAAGAATAAGATGTAGTAGACAATAATGTAAGTGGTTGAGATATGCTATTCTATTTAAGTAGGAATAAAGCAGTAAAATATGAAGCCCTAGGAAAGCCTAGAAGCTTCCCCAAGCCTTATCCACCCTTAGATTAGGTCACCACACCCTAGGAAACCTTAAAACCCTAATAACAACCTCTATCTGGATGTCCAGATGAGTTATAGGATGTCCAGAACCCTTAGCCAACTCCCGCACACCTTAAACCCACTTCTACAGTGTTATTGGATGTCCAGACACTTGGTCAGACATCCAATTGCTGTAGAATACCCAAGATAGAACCTAGAGTCCCTCCTAACTCTGATTGGACATCCTGACAATAAGTTTGGACTTTGTATTTTTCACTATAAGTCATCTGATAACTTTATTAGACGTCTGATACTATCCTCCAGTTCCTGTTTTCGAATTCAAGCCTTGATCTTGGATCTCTAGCCCCCTAAACCCAACTATAACCCAATAGGAACCTAAATTAATGTGCCCTAACCCTAGTACATCACCTCTAGACCTCCTTAAGAACCTAATTATGTCCTCACTAAACCTAATTGACTTGGATTTTAGTCAATTCCATCAGCCTATTCAATTGGACTAATTGAATCCAATTGAGCCCTGATCTCAACACACACTATGCAATTGGACTCAATGAGAGCCCAATTGACCAAGACCTAACTTAATTGAGTTATTTTACTCACAATTAAGTTTTCACACACCCAATTAAACTTGTATTAAGTTCAATTGCACTTTACCTTAGTGAATAAGGGTTTACAATGCTAATTTGAGACCTACCTTGACCTAAACCCACTAGAACTTAACCTAATCAACCTAGCCACCTAAGTTTCGACCCACACACACCCACACACACCATCCACACAAAAAATACCTAGCCTAGAGTTCTCTAGAACTCTCTACCATGTGTTGTTGCCTTAGTTGCTAAAATTAGCAACCAAGAGCCATTCAATTTTTAGATCCACATTTGGTGGATCTAAAAACCACCATCCATCCTCTCTTTCTCACTCTCCCACGCGCTCCCACCATAAGCCTCTCTAGAGAATTCCATAATTCTCTAGAAATCTTCCCTTAGGTCTATAAAAAGACCTAAGGGGTGGCCATTTGCACCCATCCATCTCTTGGCTTTATTCACTTCCATTTAGGTTAGCTACATTCACTTCCACTCCATCTCCATGAGTAGCACCACCGTGGCCACCACCACCTACATGCCAGGATGCAAGGTCACCTCTCCAACCTCTCTCCAAGTGTCGACCTAAGCAGCATTGGCCGCCCCTCCTTCTCCTCTCAACCACTCAAAGGCCATCGGAGCCTACCTCCAAATGCCCTTATTTCTGCTAGATTAGTACCTTAGTTCTTCATAGTTTACATGCTTTTACTTACTGCTTAGTAGTATAGCTCTTTATTCTCCCCCAATGATGCATGCAAAATCCCCCCATAGATTCCTATATGCGATCGTTTTCTGTTAGCTAGATTTATGTTTTCAAACTTTCCTCTATAAGCTTTCCACTAGTTCCATGTTGCAGGCACCCTGCTTAATCAATGAAAGATCTTTTTCTATATATATATCTATGTGTTGAGAATTACCATGAGCTTATTGCAATATACTTTGTGTGGTTAAATTTTCCCACTTTTAATTTCTGATATTCTGGCAACTAAGCATGTCATGCATAAATATATCTATAACCATAAACCTCCATGTTTCAAATTTGCAGAAATGCCTCCCAGAGATGAACGACCGGGACTCAAGTCTCGTTATCTTACAAATCATTTTTGACGAGCGTTTCAGCACGACTATACTACGATTTCCAACGATTTCAAAACATGTGAAAACTGGATTGTCAAATGGTGCTTTTGCCGGGGAGGCAACGTCATTTTTTTGATTTCGATCTCTTGAATTACTACTGATAAATCTTCCTCTGCTTGTCTTTTGATGTGAAGGAAAAATAGGAAAAAAATGGGATCTGCGCACATGACGAGTGCAGAAAAAAAAATTCCAGGTGCACATCATACCTTCCTTAGTCTAGGTTTTTTTTTAACCCTAGGTTTGATTTCCTTCTAGCAATTTCACTTGAAGAAAGAAATTAAAAAAAAAGAAAAAAAAGGCCTATTTCTTTTCGTGAAAAAAAGGAAAAAAATCAAAGAAAAAATCTAGGTAGTTAGATTAGGTTTCTTTTTGAATCCTAGTCTATTTTTGAAAAAGCAAAAAAAAGGAATTTGAAAATCCTTTGAAAAAAAACACTTCTTCAAAAAAAATTTTCAAATTTTTTTTGAAAAAATGGAAAGTTTGCATGTTAAACTCAAATACCTTTTAAAAGCTTCTCCACCATCCTCTAATTTTCGGTCAGAGTTCACATTTCGATTTAAAAATTCAATTGCTGAAAATTTAATGAGCGAAAAATTCTGAAATTTGGCTTAGACCTTCATTTTCAAACCATATTTCAAACAACACTGTTCATTTGAAAAAATTCCAAGTACAAAATTATTAAAAATTCGTGAAGTGCAAGGGGGTTAGACTGACTCAAATTTGAGATTTTTCAAAATTACAAAAGTAATTTTGTGAAATCCGCGAATTTGTTTTTACTAAAAATGGTGGGGTTTGAAAGCTGATCTCATTGGCTTTAACTTCCATATTTTTTCTGAATTTTTGAAAATCATTTGGTACTATTTCAATTTGAAAAATCGACCAAGGGTCAAAATTCCAAATATGACCCCTTGACATTTAAAAATCTCTACAAATTTGGTTGAAACATTATCAATTACAAAAGAATATTATCTGGAAAGATAATTGAAAAAGGAATCAACTTGCCTAATTTCAACTTATTCTAATTCCAATTTTTATCAGAGAATTGGTCTTAATTTCCTTCGTCTGATGAAGAAGAAAGAACAAAAAAACCCTAGAATTGCATGAACCCTAGGTTACATCTTTAGGGTTACAATTTAAAGACCACATTTAGGCTAACCTAGACTTAATCAAGTCTAATGTTTAGCCGGTGAGCTTGGTCACCTTGTGGGCCACTCACCACAAACCCCAACTGAAGAAAAATGGGATAAAATTAAATTTAAAAGATGAAATCAACCCGAATTCATTGTCATACTACTGGGTGTTTTCAACCTCTCTTGCCAAACCTGGTGACAAGTTTGCGGGGTAGTGTCAAATAACTACGGCTCGAGGGTCAACGGAATTGGAGGCGTAAGCTGAAGGAAGAACCTTCCCCTTAGTCCCCTTGTAACCAGACTAGCTGGGTTAGCTTGAGAGGAGGGAATCACTTTCAGTCAGTTGTACGATGAATTTTTCTTTAGGAATTCAAACTTAGAATGAAAAATCTGGTCACCCGATCATAAGGACCATCTGATTGACAGGGCCTTAGCCTTGCCTGGCTTGGCTACATCAACCAAGGGGTTGGGTGGTGTATGCAAGGAAGGAGGTCACTTAGACCTCAACTGGTTGGACTTTGGGAGTTGTTCCCAAGGAGGCGAGTCACCTCACCAGGACCATCTTCTCCCCCCACTTCTTCTACTCCCTTAGCTGCAATTGCTAATCCTAGACCTGGACCTAGACCGGGTCAGGACGTTGGTAATCTGGACCCAATGGCTCGTCTGGGGTCCCGGGTTGTTGAATCTGGGGAGCGGCATCAGTAGAGCATGGGCCATACCTTGATGACGCTTGACAAAATGCAGCATCCATCGCGAGGAGAATAACTTCAGGACTTCTATGATCCAGCTGCATCGATCAGTGCACCCTTAGTTAGGATTCCCGTAGGCGGAGATGCATTTGAGCTCAAGCCCAATGTGATCGGTTTGATCAGTAGTCATTTTTATGGAAACTCAGGCGAAGATCCATTCTAGCACGTAGAGGACCTGAGTCGACTTGCAGAAATGAGTCGACCTAGGAATATTGATCTTGGGATTGTTCTGATGAAGCTTTTCCCATTTTCTCTATGGGATAAAGCTTCATTTTGGTTCAATACCATTGGGAAGCCAATTGGAACCTGGTCGGAATTACGATGTGAATTCCTGAAAAAGTTCTTCTCGATCGGTCGAACGAATGCGATGGGGCGTGCGATCACGACTTTCTCCCAAGGAGCTGGGGAGAAGTTGCATGACGCTGAGGACCGATTTCACGACCTTCTCCGGAAATGCTCGCACCATGGTATAGCCAGATGGCACCTAGCTCAGATCTTTTACCATGGGCTGGATGACACACATCGGTATCTGGCCGATGCATCTAGTGGTAGGAATTTCCTCGCAAAAGATGAGAACAACGCATTTGAGTTGTTCGAATTATTGGTGGAGAACTCGATGAATGTGCATCCATGAACCAATTCCAGTGGCCTGGTCAGCAGCGGGTTGATGTCCATGAGGCTCACACCGAGTCTATTCGAGCCGACATGTATATTATTGTCAAGCAGCTGGATAGAATAAACATGATTGAGAAAAAGATTGACTAAATTAGTCAGGGTCAATCTGGCCTGAACTTTGCTACTCCAAGACCCTCCTATGCACCCTGAGCCCCCCTGCTCAAGTCAATCTACTCACTCGGGATGCATCTTCTCCTTATTTACGAGATCTTGTATATCAGAATCCCATAAACAATCCCAATCTGGCACCATATGACCAGGGTTATGCACCGTCCGTAGACTATAATACGTATCCCCTTGATGGATATACGTCTCAGACATCTTCGGCCTATGGGGACGTCAGTGCTATTCAAGGATACGGGCGTAATAACCCGTATTCAGAGACGTATAACCCTGGTTGGTGCCAGCATCCGAACTTCTCCTAGTCTGGTAACTCATAGAGACCACATCAAGATCCACACTACCAGACCAGGAAATACGGGAATGCGCAAAACACATACCCTAGGCAACAGCCATTCCCATATCAGCAGCTGCAACCCCGTTCTATATACCAGCCACTGCACCAAGCTGCCAGTCACCCTCCAACGCGGGCTAACCCTCTGGAGGCACTAAAAGAGGAGCTATAAGAATCGATGAGGAAATCTACACAGGATAGCATGCAGATAATGAAGGCGATGGTTGACCAGATACAAACTATAGAGAACACGCAAAACTAGCTATTGCAGTAGCATAGGACTCAGGGAGCCTTGCCCTGCCAACCTATCCCGAATCGTCAGTATGTGCAGAACCAAGGCTCCCCACCTAGGTTTTAGGCACCATAGGGACAGGCACACGTCATATTATAGGTGCCTCCTGCACCACCTGGTTATGCTCAAGGCCAGCAGCCTTTAATGTAGAACCCTACATACTCTGCCCCTTCTGCTCCCCCACCACCTCATTGACAGCAAGCCGATGCAAATGTTGTCTCATTGAGGAGTGGAAGGAAGACATTCAACCCACCACATAGGCAGGTGGGTTTTGATTTTTCTCACCCTTCGCCATAGGCAGGTTCGACTCCTTCTTCATCTCAGGAGCCACCTACGGCAGATAAGGGTAAGAGGCCACTTGACCCTGGGATTCCTGTCCCTTATCCTGAGGCTCTAACGTGAAATGTAGTATGGAAAAAGGACACGTGGAATTTAGAGGACCTGAAGTCAATGTTCAAGGAAGTACATATTCAGGTCCCCCTCCTCAAGGCAATTGATCACATCCCTACTGTCGCTAGGTTCTTCAAGGACAATTGTACCCCGAAGTGATAGCCTAGAATTGGACAACAGGCGGTACTATCAAAAGAGGCTAGCGCCGTGATTCTAGTCGACTTGCCACTGAAAAGGAAAGACCCTGGTACCCTACTTATATCCTACTGCTTGCAGGATTCTCCATTTGATCGAGCCCTTCTAGATCTGGGTTCGTCATCAACCTAACTCCCACTGTCGTATTTGATCGATTTCGATTTGGGGAGTTAAAGCCTACCTCGATCATGATTCAGCTAGCTAATAGATCAGTAAAAGCACCAAGGAGGGTAGTTGAGAACGTGATCGTAAAAGTCTGTGGATTCTGCTTTCCAACTGATTTTTTCATTCTTGATATGGAGGTTCCTCGTAATCTCTAAGATGCACCAATCATTTTGGGTTGCCCATTTCTAGTGATAGCCCTAGCAAACATTGATTGTGCATCCGGGTGTATGGAGATAGCCCTAGGTAATGAGCAACTTCGACTTGACATATTTAAGGCATCAAGGAATTTTGACTGTGATCGCATAGAGGAGGATGGTGAAGATGAAGATTCGGCATACTGTGGTAACATTGGGCTCCTTTGTGATGACCCAATGTCTCATTCGTCTACACTATTAGGGTTCTTGGACCTTGATCCACATTGGACTAAGACCACTGCACTGCACATATCTCCCCGAGGATCCGACTGTTTAGGGTGTGTTTCTGACCACAACACCCCTGAATTTAGCTATCCTGATCCATACACTACTAGATTGCCCTTGTTGTTACAAGAAGACGTGACCATAGCTAACGGGTTTCCTGTTAGCACAGTCACAACCGACTATCTCACATGTCGCGAATCAGCAAGAATTCATATGCATACGGATCATCGGATTCCCACCTTGGAGTCTACTCCTCCTATTCCCATATCTGATGAGGATTTTAGTGACCTCTTGATCGTGCGTGTTTTGCGTGTTAGAAATCAGGGTTGCAAGTAACCCATCGTCGTAGTTGCAAAACACATCAATTAGATAAAATTTATACTAAAAGTCCAAGGGAGTCCCAAGTCAAACACAGGGAGGAAACGTTTACTTTATTGAAAATCGCACTTCGATTCATTTCTTTTTGGTATTTTGGGGTTTTGTTATTTTTTTGTGTTTTTGAAATAAAAGACAAGCAAATGATTCACAAGATAGAGATGTGGAACAAATAAGATATATATATCAATTCAATGTCGATTACAATGAACTATAAAAGCATAAAAAGAAAGGGAGGTGAGAGGAAATCTCCCGAATCGGCTGTTCGGCGAGACGACGATGCCTGGCGGAAGCTCGGATGAAGGAGTTGAGGAGGGTGACAATGGAGGTGAGATGCTGGAGGATGTCGAGTTGAGGAAATCTTCGGCGTAGATCTGAAATGGAGGTGAGAAGACAGAGTTGATCTGCTACCGGAATGGAGGTGAGAGGACAGCTCCAAGGTGACCTATGAAGAGAGATGGGAAGTTGGAGGAGTATTTGGTGGGGTAGAGGTTCGCTACACTAATAGGCACCTTGGGAGCTTGAGAACAATCTCTAATGGAGCGTTGGTAGGCTTACTAGAGCTTGGGAGTAGGTGGGAGTAGAGTAGGTAGAGATGGCTTGGAAGGGAGGGGGTGTTGGTCCTTTTATAATGGTGGAGAAGAGGCAAAAATCGTATCTGGGTCTTTATTGACGTCCACAAACGTCGCTGCAGCTATCGCTGAAGATCCACCCTTCAATTGTTCTTGCTGGCAAGCATGGGCCTTTAGTGACATCCATAAATGTCGCTGCAGCTGTCGCTAAAGATCCGCCTATTAAATCTACTTATTGGCGTGCACAGACCATTAGTGACAATTGCAAGCGTCACTAACGGTGAGTCGCTAAAGATCCATGCCTGCCCCGCTCGCACCTGCCCCGCTGGTGTGCTCCACTAGCACTACGTGCTTTACGTGCCCTTGCTCCCCGTGCCTTGCATGCACGCACGGCTTACGTTGCGTATTAATCAGATCCGTATGGTCCGATCGTCCATCCAAGGCCCTTAAATAAATCCTCTCCTCTCTTGACCATAAAAAGAACCTAATTAACCCAAAATATATACAACTACTCTAAATGCACAATGATGCATGTTATGCAATATTTACAACATGAAATGCAAATCTAAACCTAGGAACATGCATGAATAGGCATTTTTAACCTAAATAAATGTGTCTATATCATACCCCCATGCCTATCTTTTGCTAGCCCCTAGCAAAATTAAACTACATGCTATTTATAAAATCAAAATTAGGATTAGATCTCTTAGGCCTAAGTCGTTTATTAACAATAGAAAATTTCAACTAAGGTCCTAACCACGGAGACTCAACAGTACCTGAGTGTATGCCAAAATGCAAACCGCTCAAGTTCTCGCCTTATTTGAGAAGGGAAGATATATATATTTTTATTTTTCTTTTTTTCTAATTTTTTTGTACTTTTGGAGTTTGAGAGTTACGGGATAACTTTTTACGGCTACCCAACCCACCCAAGACTTGAAAGGAACTCTAAGCACTAAGCATCTTTGTGAAAAAGTGATAGACTCACAAAATGACCATTAAGATGGACTTTGGGTTTCTACGACCCTAGGTGACCTTGCCTAAGGGTTTATCTTTACGATCGATAGCTTTATCCCTACTTTTATTTATGGGGTCAACACAAGGGCAAACCCAATGTATATCTCCCCGGTTTATTGTACTTCCCCGCTTCTTCCCTAAGTTTTTTGGGAATTATTGTGCATTTTTTTTTTATGAGCTGGGTTCTGGACAACCGGCCGATGAGCTGTTACCACCAACAACTTGCCAGCCATACTCGTGCGGTGAAGTGTGGTTTTATTTGTTTTTTTTCTCCTTTTTCCTTTTTTTTCTTTTCTTTTTGAGTGTTTCTTTTTTCTTTTTTTTTTAAGTAGGTGGCTTCCCTAATCTAAGATTTACCTAAAGGCAGTGCAACGAAAATGGTCTTGTGGCTGGGCTCTGGACAACCGACCGATGAGCTGTTACCACCGACAACTTGTCAGCATACCACCCAAGTCGATCCATTAGCTACCCAATTTCCGTAAAAACAGCTGGAAAGTGAGTCAATGCAAAAAGAAATGTGTGTAGATGCTTAGGCCTAAAGTTCCCCCAAATCAGAGGGCGGGTTGATAAGTCACATACTTATCATCCCAAATTATTTACCGAATTAAAATAAACTTTAATTGGCGAGGACTCGAGACTAAGTCCACATTCCAGTGGACACCCGGGCTAATTAAGCCCGAAGACCTAAAGAGTCTAAGTGTTTAAGTCATCTCATATCATTTTCTAAAGTTAATAACTTCCAAATGCCTAAGTTCTCTTTTCCTAATTTCTTTTTTTATCTTTTTTCAAATTTTCAATTTTTTTTCATTTTATAAGAAACTAAAAGAAATTCTATGGAGTTAACATAATGATTTCAGGAATTGATTATCCACCCCCCATGCCTAAATGATGCAATGTCCTCATTGTAAAAATAAAGACATGAAAAGGGCAAAGTAAACAGAACATCACCTGAGTGTCATGAAAATCCAGTTAGCTTCAAAGAGAGAAGAGTGTATACACACGTGCTAAGTTTAATGGCTTCAACTAGGTATAACATACATAAAAAGAAGAAATTGAGAATTCACATGTACGGGTCAGAATCAAAATAAAAAGGTTGATCCTTAAACCCGTCTACAGAAGATGTCCACAGACGTGGACGAGATTATGGTGTAGACCCATGCCCCAGGGTCGAGTGGTTCTCAGGTTCTGGATGAAAATCACCTAGAACCGAAGGTTGTTGTGTTTGCGGGGCCCGGCTTGTGGTTTAGTGGTGTGCAACCCAAGACCAAAGTGTCGGACAACGGGTAAAGATGGTTCAATAGGTGCGGTTGTCCACTTAACATCTAGCTCAGAAAAATAATCAGTTATTTCGAGCTTGGGTTGCACGTGAAAGATATCGTAAGGGTCCTAGTAGAAAGTATGTGGTTTTAGGTCAATAGGTACCCGTAGATCTAAAATCAAACTTCCCTCAGAATTAGCCTCCCAAATCTTTATTTCAACAATTCTATCCTCCAACATCAATGGCTCAGGCTTCGGGACCTCTAGCATATTATTCACCCCATATGATTCTCCCAAGTCCAGAAATCGTGGCTGAATCAAGATTGACTTGGGCACAAAGATCTCAGAAGTCAGCTCTTCGGGGTGCAGATGAGGACTGGGGTCACTGATTGAATCATCAAGATTCGGATCCTCCTAGTTAACCCCAACCGAATCCAAATCTTCAATAATTGGGCTATCAACTGGTTTGTCAGATTCCTTAAGCCCATTTGTCTTGTAAAAATCCTCTTCCTTAAGTTCAAGTGAGACTTCACCAAAAAATTCTTCACCCTCAAAGTCAAAGAATACATGATCCTCATTTATATATGTCTCAAAATCATATGTCATTTCATGGTCCGTGGAGACATATTTTTCCTCTCTCCCTAGCTCGGGGATTTCAGGTGAATCAATCGGTTCATCCTCAAATGGTTGCTCTAGCCCATCTTGGTCATCCCTGATCTCAGAAAATGTATCCCCCCTAACAGGTGTCTGAGCGGGTTCAGACATTGGCTCTCCTGAAGGGGGTTCATCTTGGGAATCATCCCAAAATTTCACTAGTGCAACCACAAATTTCATCCTCAACCTAGACAATTTCCCAAGAAGAAACTCACCTAAGTCTCTATCCCTAACACTTTGGAGCAAATCCAATAGAGAACTATTAAGTTCATCAATTATTTTGATCATAGGCTCTAGTGCTTCAGTGCATGGTGTTGACTGAGCTTCTAAAGATTGTATAGTGTTCCTCAAATTAGCCAACACCTTATCCTGGATCTGGTTCACCTGAACCGTCTGGTTCAGTTCAGGTTTGGGTGGGTTCAGGTTAAATCTAGGGGAGTCAAGATGTCGAGGTTCTCAGGTCCCTCCCTGAAAGTAGGTCATTCTAAGTTGTTCAAAGGATGGTGGCGACCTATATTTAGTGGAATATTGGGGAGGGTAGGTGTTACAATCATGATATCCTTCCTGATTGTAGATCGGGTTGGTTTGGTCATCAAAGGATGGAGATCCAGAATCATTATAGCTCTAGGAAGGATAATAATCAAAGCCTTGTCATCCAGGGTTAGGCCCTGGAAACTGAGGTCTAGATTCATATCCCCAATCAAAGTCATCCCGGCTAGTGGATGGGTAATTACAAGTCAAGTCGGGATAGTAATCATCTTGGGGATAAGTGGTGGTAGGAGGATAGGATGTGAAATGTGTGTATGATGTGGAAGGGTACATGGTGAAGTAAGGAGGGAAATCAGAAGAGAAAGGAGCCCTGCAATACAAAAATACAAGCCTGCCCTTAGTTTGGGTAGCCTAAAGGCCTACAGACTCTCAGAATCCATCCTAAGATTATAGATGATTTACTCTACTTATGTCCAGGCAATCCAACTAGTTAGGAGGGACTGGGGAGAAGGTTCTTCCTTTGGCTTGCGCCTCTGGTTCCTAGTGTACCCCCCAGCCATGGTTATTGACACTACTCCCCTAGCTAGACATCAGATTGACTAGTATAAACAGGTTAATCATGAACAATCTCAATCTGGATCCCGACGAGCGAACCAGTCCTTAGGGCCAACGTCTAATCAATTTTAGTTAGGCTTGGGACAATGGTGCTTCAGGAATGTGATGGGCACTTTAGATGGGTTGTGCCCTTAATGATCAGTTAAAATGTGTTTGTGTGCACAACCAAGGTTTGCAAACAAGGTCATTTGATGATGTGTCTTTTAGAGTTCAACCTTGTTTAGTAGCTTTTAGGGTTTAGTCTTAGGTATATTCAATCAAGTTTAGGAAAACACTCCAAGTTTTGCAAGCACTGGTGATGATATATTCCTTTAGAAATCAAAGAAAAAAATGTGGAGTGCCTGGTTTAGCCCTAAGAATCGACCCTAAGTGGCAAGCTACTTGACGAATCGCTTTTATCTTAAGTGGTGCGGCCCAAGTAGTTCAATCAATTGGCCTATTGCACCACTTAGTTAAGGCACACAGAAATTTTTGACCTATTCAGATTTCTACTCACTTATTTGTGTGTTGAATTAAGTGTACCGGGTCCACAAGTCAGATCTCGGTTAAATGGTAGAATCGATGTGATTGTGCGCCTTAGGGTGAGAAGTTGAGGGTGTTAAGTGTGTAGCTTACAGAAAATCCCACAATCAGATAACACTTTTTTTTATTTTTTATTTTTATTTATGTGGATGGGGAGGTGAGTGGAGGTGGCAAACAAACAACCAAATCTATCCTAGGATCTATAAAAAGCACCTAAGTTGATTTGGGTTTGGGTTATTCGGTTATGGAATGAAAACTAAGGTGGGGGTGGTGTGGGGAACACTTACAAAACACTCTACCCACACTTTACTCTGGTCTACCGCACTTGGATCTCCATGCTAGGGTACCTGCAAGACAATAGATCAAAGACAAGTAGGGTTAGTGCTATGTAAATGCAAAGAAGAGCAATAAACAATAAAGTAAATTCCATTGCCTCCCTAGCAGCGGCGCCAAAATGATCGTGCGTGTTTCGTGTGTTAGAAATCGAGGTTACAAGTAACCCATCGTCGTAGTTGCAAAACACATCGATCAGATAAAATTTATACCGAAACTCCAAGGGAGTCTCAGGTCGAACACAGGGAGGCGACATTTACTTTATTGAAAATCGTGCTTCGATTAATTTCTTTTTGGTATTTTGGGGTTTTGTTATTTTTTTTTGTTTTTGAAATAAAAAACAAGCAAACGATTCACAAGATAGAGATGTGGAACAAATAAGATATATATATCAATTCAATGTCAATTACAATGAACTATAAAAGCATAAAAATAAAGGGAAGTAAGAGGAAATCTCCCGAATCGGCTGTTCGGCGAGACAACGGCACCTGGCGGAAGCTCAGACGAAGGAGGTGAGGAGCAGGATGACGGAGGTGAGATGCTGGAGGACGTCGGGTTGAGGAAAGCTTCGATGTAGCTTCGGAATGGAGGTGAGAAGACGGAGTTGATCTGCTACCGGAATGGAGGTGTGAGGACAGCTCCAAGTTGACCTATGAAGGGAGATAGAAAGTTGGAGTATTTGGTGGGGTAGAGGTTCGCTACACTAATAGGCACCTTGGGAGCTTGAGAATAAGGTCTAATGGAGTGTTAGTAGGCCTACTAGAGCTTAGGAGTAGGTAGGAGTAGAGTAGGTAGAGATGGCTTGGAAGGGAGGGGGTGTAGGTCCTTTTATAATGGTGGAGAAGAGGCAAAAATCGTATCTGGGTCTTTACTAACGTCCACAAACGTCGCTGCAGCTATCGTTGAAGATCCACCCTTCAATTGTTCTTGCTGGCGTGCACGAGCCTTTAGTGACATCCATAAACGTCGCTGCAGCTGTCGTTGAAGATCCACCCTTCAATTGTTCTTGCTGGCGTGCACGGGCCTTTAGTGACATCCACAAACGTCGCTGCAGCTGTCGTTGAAGATATGGTTATCAAATCCGCTTGCTAGCGTGCGCAGACCATTAGTGATAGCTGTAAGAATCACTAAAGGTGTGTCGTTGAAGATCCGTGCCCGCCCCGCTCGCACCTGCCTCGCTGGTGCGCTTCGCTGGCGCTGCGCACTTCATGCGCCCTTACTCCCCGTGCCTTGAATGTGCGCGCGGCATGCGTTGTGCTGCTGTCGCGCGCGATGCACTGCGTGTGGCCGTACCTATGCTTGTGCACTGCGCGCTGTTGCGGCTGTGCGTGTGTGCTGTTGTTGCTAGCTGGCGTTAGGTGGCCTGGATGGAGCCACGGGGCAGCACCTCGGCTGTCCATTCTTCTTTCTTTTGTAGAGGGTCCCATGGTGCTCAGATCGGGATGATTCCCGCAATGCCGAACTGTGATCGTCGCTCTGGAACCATCCGTATGGTCGGATTTTCCATCCGAAACTCGTCTGGATGTCGCATTGCCCCCTGGCCATTGATCTTCCTCGGGCTTTGTGTGATGTTACGGGACTCTGATCTAGACGATTTCAGAGGCGTTATACTCTGATCGTCGTATTAATCAGATCTGTATGGTCCGATCGTCCATCCGAGGCCCTGAAATAAATCCTCTCCTCTCCTGGTCATAAAAGGAACCTAATTAACCCAAAATATATACAACTACTCTAAATGCACAATGATGCATGTGATGCAATATTTTTAGCATGAAATGCAAATCTAAACCTAGGAACATGCATGAATAGGCATTTTAACCTAAATAGATGTGTCTATATCACCTCTGCACAAATCTTCTTTCACGAATACCTCCGTATGATCTAGAGCCTGGAGAGGGCATTTTGTTTGATGTCAATTATCGTTGTGAGGACCCCTATGAATCAGATTCTGGTTCTGAGATACATTTTGATCTACTCCCTCAGCAATGTTCTGCTAAATTGTGGGACATGATAAATCAGCTGAATCAACATCATGATCCCCCCTCTAATTATCCTCTATTTTCCACCACCACAGCACACTTTCTTATATCTAGACTTTTTGGAGTAAGGGTGCACAATTAGTTGGTTCGCATCTCCGGACCACTGATTTTAGGAGCATACGAGCATATCTTTCTCTTAATCTTGACTGACTCCTATGCTAGAACTGATATATCTGAGTAAGTTCTCGCCCAGCTGGAAGCGTTAAACTCAGCACGTATAGATAGCATATCCCACATTCTACCATCATCTATACATAACCATTTTTATACATAGCATATTTTTCTTTTAAGCATATTTCTCTTGCATATTGCATACTATCAGGTTGGCTGGTGCTAAATGTTAAAATTTCAGGAGCAATTCCAGGTGATTTCTACCCATTTACTCCCAACTATACTTATTTTCTTTTATATTCATGCATGAGGACATGCAAGAACTTAGGCATGGGGGGGTAGACATGACAAAATTGAAAATTTTTATGCCAACATTTAGGAAAACCTCAGAGCTACATGTCAAATGTACTTTAGGACCCTAAATAAAAGAACAACCAACTCCACCTCCAATGTTCACATTGGAGCTAAAAATCATCCACAATCGCCATTTCCGACTCACCCACTCACCTCTTGTTCTAAATTTAGGGTCAAGCTGAATGTAACCTGAAAGGGAAATTTCATGAAGTATGAATATAAGAGGTTACTTGTTTATAGCATATATACATATTACATTCATGAATAAGATTTTTATCAAGGGAATGCATTAGGGATTTTATCTTCTACTTGAATCCTGTAATCTGGAATCCAGTATAATTTTTCACACACACGTAGAATTTGCAATGGATTCACGGTGAAGGATGATAAACGTCTTTAGTATGTCAAGAAGAAGCAGTTCTTCTTCTCCTAAACCCCTGGACAGTATTTTGGTAGTTAGGCAGATTTTCCTCCAAAAATCAACCAAATAGTGTGAGATGAGAGTAGAGTGTATTGGTGCTCTAAGATTAGTGCAAGGAATCCGAAGTCCTAGATAGGTGATGATACTCAGAGATTAGGCATAGTTTTCGGTCTCGTTTCCTGCGTATACTTTTTTGTGCAAATTGTGAGAGCCACCAAATAAGGTAAATATGCGGAAAGCGAGTTTTCATAAAACTAGGGCTAAGGTGGATGGTTACGACCATTCTTTACGGAATCCTTGGCTGAAGGAGGGTATTGATGTCAAGGTCAAAAATACACCATCCTATCCATCTCTCCCGATGCCGTGAGTAGGCACTTCCACCAAATAAGCCACCCAATGTCTCTTAAGTACCACCAATCCCTAATAATGCCTCCTCAATAAAGTTCATGGATGTGTGCTAGCTGTGTTATGTTGAAAAAGAAAAAAAAAAGAAAAAGAAAGAGAAAAAAAAATGAAATGAAAAAAAATGATGAAAAGAAATAAAAATAAAAAAAATTAGAAAAAGAAGAAAAAGCAAAGAAAAAAGAGTGAATATTTAGTTCAGTTGCATTGAGGCAATACCACCAAATAAATTTGAGATCCACCAAATATAGCCTTAACCCACCTTTCTTGTGTTTCTGACCACCCAAATACCGGCTGAGAAATTCTGACTTAGTGTTAGGGTTATAGAACTCAATTAAAATGTTAGTGCCAAGTGAGACCACCAAATACAGGTCATATGTAAGAATTAGGTGAGATTGTGAGCTCTAAGAAAAAAAAACAGAGTAAGAGAGAATGAATACAAAGGAATCAAAAGAGAGTATGGTTTTTCTCATCTTTCTCTAAGTTGAGTTACATAATAATTTGGGAATCTAGATTCTATAGTACTAATCTCTATGTAGCACCGGTCGAGAGTGAGCCACCAAATATATAATCTTTTCCCTCTAAGATTCTCTACCTAAGGTTAAGGCCAGGTGGAATTCATAGAATATTTTGAATACCCCAAGGGAAGAAGTCCGCCTATCACGGTAGAATTTTTACTAGGGGTCAAGTATAGGCTATAGAGGTGTATTAGTTTTTCACTCGAATCTGTTGCAAAAGCTACATAGCAACACTTTTACGATTGTCTGGATTTCTAGAGCATAGGATGAAAACAAAAGGAGAAAAATCTCTAGGCATACAGTTGATAAAATAATCAATCCCCTAGGGATCCTTCTGCGAATATTTTAGTTTTGCATTTGCTAGGGACTAGCAAAATTTAGGCATGGGGGTATGATTGCACAGCAATCATAGGTCTTAATTGTCCAGAATTAGGGTAGGACTTAGCATAAGTTAGGATAATTCATGCATGCAAAAGCATTACTTGCACTTTTACTGCTTTCTTTTAGCTATGCACAAAATAATGCTATAATGTACTGATTAGGTGCATTATGTCAATTGCAGGTAATAAGCTGATCAGAAGGTAGATCTGAAGCTGGATCTAAAGCTAGATCAAAAGAATAAAGGATAACTGGTGTTGCAATAAAGTTGGAGCAGAAGACCTAGAATAAGATGTAGTAGACAATATTGTAAGTGGTTGAGGTATGCTATTCTATTTCAGTAGGAATAAAGTAGTAAAATATGAAGAACTTAGGACCATCCTAGCCTTAGGATAGCCTAGAAGCTTCCCCAAGCCTTAGCCACCCTTAGATTAGGTCACCACACCCTAGGAAACCTAAAAACCCTAATTCCAACCTCTATCTGGACGTCCAGATGAGTTATAGGACGTGCAGAACCCTTAGCCAACTCCCAGACACCATAAACCCACTTCTGCAGTGTTATTGGACGTCCAGACACTTGGTCAGGCATCCAATTTCTGTAGAATACCCAAGACAGAACCTAGAATCCCTCATGACTCTGATTGGACATCCATACAATAAGTCTGGACTTCTAATTTTTCACTATAAGACGTCTGACAACTTTATTACATGTTTGATACTGTCCTCCAGTTCCTGTTTTGGAATTCAAGCCTTGATCTTAGATCTCTAGCCCCATAAACCCAATTCTAACCTCATAGGAACCTAAATTAAGGTGCCATAATCCTAGTACATCACCTCTAGACCTCCTTAAGAACCTAATTAGGTCCTCACTAAACCTAACTGACTTGGATCTTAGTCAATTCCATCAGCCTATTCAATTGGACTCATTGAGTCCAATTGAGCCCTGATCTCAGCACATACTATCCAATTGGACTCAGTGAGAGTCCAATTGACCTAGACCTGACTTAATTGAGTTATTTTACTCTCAATTAAGTTTTCACACACCCCATTAAACTTTCATTAAGTTTAATTGCACTTTACCTTAGTGAATTAGTGTTTACAACCCGAATTTGAGACCTACCTTGACCTAAACACACTAGAACTTAACCTAATCAACCTAGCAACCTAAGTTTCGACCCACACACACCCACACACACCATCCACATGAAAAATACCTAGCCTAGAGTTCTCTAGAACTCTCTACCTTGTGTTGTTGCCTTGGTTGCTAAAATTAGCAACCAAGACCCATTCAATTTTTAGATCCAAATTTGGTGGATCTAAAAACCACCATCCATCCTCTCTCTCTCACTCTCCCACGAGCTCCCACCATAGGCCACTCTAGAGAATTCCATAATTCTCTAGAGAGCTTCCCTTAAGTCTATAAAAAGACCTAAGGGGTGGCCATTTGCACCCATCCATCTCTTGTCTCTATTCACTTCCATTTAGGTTAGCTACATTCACTTCCACTCCATCTCCACGAGTAGCACCCCCATGCCACCACCACCTCCATGCCAGGATGCTGGATCACCTCTCTAACCTCTCTCTAAGGGCCAGCCTAAGCACCTTGGCTACCCCTCCTCCTCTCAACCACTCAAAGGCCATCGGAGCCCACCTCCGAATGCCCTTATTTTTGCTAGATTAGTAGCTTAGTTCTTCATAGTTTACATGCTTTTATTTACTGTTTAGTAGTATAGATGTTTATTCTCCCTCAATGATGCATGCAAAATCCCCCCATAGATTCCTGTATGCGATCGTTTTCTGTTAGCTAGATTTATGTTTCAAGCTTTCCTCTATAAGCTTAACACTAGTTCCATGTTGCAAGCACCCTGCTGAATCAATGAAAGATCTTTTTCTATATATATATCTCTATGTGTTGAGAATCACTATGAACTTATTGCAATATATTTTGTGTGATTAAAGTTGTCTACTTTTAATTTTAGATATTCTGTTATCTAAGCATGTCGTGCATAAATATATCTATAACCATAAATTGCCATGCGATTTTAAGCAAATAGAGCGAAAAAGATCGATTTCAAATTTTTATAAACGCCTTCCAGAGACGAACGACCGGGACTCAAGTCTTGTTATCTTTACAAATCATTTTTGACGAGCATTTTAGGGCGACAATACTATGATTTCTGACGATTTCAAAACACACGTAAATAGTATTGTTAGTAGGTAAAGAAGTGTTTCCTGAATTCCCAGACATCCACTCTTCCATTCTCTTAGCAACCAAGTCCATTTTATCCAGTTTCTTACAATTCAATTCCCTGTTAAATTAATGAGAATCCTGGATCTCATTAGCACTTGACCTGGGTCGTTGGGATTGGCTGAATGCATCCATGGAGGCGTGATTAATTGAGTTCTCACTCATTTCCTCAAATAGGTTGTATGCACTATCGTCATCCTTGTTGAGGAAATTGACATCACAGAAAGCATCCACATGATTACGGAGTTGCTCAACTAACCTGTGATAAAAAATCTGCACGAGTTGCCATTTCGGCACCTCGTGGTATGGACACTTCCTCAAAAGTTCTTAGAATCACTCCCAAGCACCATGAAACGGTTCCCCCAGTTGCTGGGCAAAAGTGGTAATCACCCATCACAAGGCATTGGTCATTCCAATAGGGAAGAATTTCTTCAAGAAAGCCGACTTAAGAGTAGCCCAAGCTTCTATCGGCCTTCCTATGGTCTGGTACCAATGTGCAGCTTTATCCCTAAGAGAGTGGGGAAGAGCCTCATGATCATTTTCTCTTCGTTCACATTCCTTGCTTTGGTGGTCTGAACAAAAGTGGTAGATCCTCTGAATGCTGGAATGGGTCCTCCGTGCCAAGCCCATGGAAATGCTTAATCAAACTTAAGACTTGGGGCTTGATTTCTATGTCTCCAGCAGGAATCATGATGCCAAGACGTTCCCTATTGTTTGAAGGATCGTAAAAATCTTCAAGGGTCGAGTGCCATGACCATGCATACGTTGGAACCATTGCTGCATCTGCTGCAATTTTTCCAACTACCTCTGAATCAGCTCCTGCTGGTTTGGGGGCAGAAGAGGTGGTTGTTGATCAGCCATGGGATCTGCTTGGCTATAGCTCAACCTCCGCCTCCTAGAATGGTCTAAAGATCCTTCCAATCTAGGATTCAATGACCTCCTTCCGAGCATAAACTGGAAGGAAGTCAGAAGGACGGGGAAAAGAGGGAACCCTACAGCACAAGAATACAAGCCTGTCTTTAGATGAGGTATCCTAAAGGTCTACAGAACCTTAGAATCTATCTTAAGATTATGGGCGATTTACTCTACTTATATCTGGGCAATCCAACCAGTTAGAAGGAGGGACTGGGGAGAAGGTTCTTCCTTTAGCTTGTGCCTCTAGTTCCTAGTGTACTCCCCAGCCGCGGTCGTTTGACGCTACTCCCCTAGCTAGACATCAGATTGACTAGTATAAGTAGGTTAATCATGAATAATCTCAATCTGGATCCTGATGAGCGAATGAATCCTTAGGGTCAGCGTCTAATTGATTTTAGTTAGGCTTGGGAAATTGGTGCTTTGGAATGTGATGGGCCCTTAATGGGTTGTGCCCTTAATGATTTGTTTGAGAATGTGTGAATGTGCACAACCAAGAGGTTTTCAAGCAAGATTATTAATGATGAGGTGAGTTTTAGGGTTCGAATCTTGCTTAATAGCTTTTAGGATTCAAATATTAGGTGTTTTCAACCAAGTTTTGTGAGGCAAACCAAATTTGTTTTTGAAAGCACATGTTCAAGTATTTTCCATTAGAAATCAAGAAAAATATGAAGTGCCTGGCTTGACCTAATTATTGAATCCTATGGAGTAGCTATAAAGTGAACCTCTTTTAGATTAGGTGGTGCGACCCAAACAATTCAATCAATCGGCTCAAATGCACCACCGATTAAGGCACACAAAAAGGTGATTAACCTAATATGATTTCTACTTTTTATGTGCTGAATTCGTGTACTGGGTCCACAGGTCGGAATCTCAGTTGAGAAGATGAAAATCAAGTCAAGTTATGTGCCTCTAATGTGGGTGTATAAAGTGTGTAAATTAAATCATCCCATAGAAAGTATCTTTTTGTTTTTTTTTATTTTTTAAAAAAATGTGGGGGTGAGGTGGGTGAAGGTGGCAAACAAGACAAACAATTCTATCCTAGGGTTTATGCAAACACCTAAGTAGATTAAGGCTTGGTTATGGGCATGGTGAAATGAAACTAGTGGAGGGGAAATGTGGGGGACACTTACACAACACTCTACCCACACTTTACTCCGGTCTACTGCACTTGGATCTCCATGCTAGGGTACCTGCAAGATAGTAGATCAAAGACAAGTAGGGTTAGTGATATGTAAATGTAAGGAAGCGCAGAAAACAATAAAGTAAATTCTGTTGCCTCCCTGGCAACAGCGCCAAAATGAGCTCACGTGTTTCGCGTGCTTGAAATTAGGGTTACAAGTAACCCGTCGTCGTAGTTCTCAAAACTCCTGATCAGATAAAATTTATATCGAAACTCCAAGGAAGTCCTTGGTCAAACACAGGGAGACTACATTTACTTTAATTGAAAAGCACACTTTGATTTGTTTGTTTTTGGTGTTTTAGGGTTTTGTTATTTTTTCAAATTTTTGAAAGAAGAAAAGCAAAATGAATCACAAGATAGAGATGGAACAAATATGATATATGTATCAATCCAATGTTGATTGCAATAAACTATGAAAGCATAAAAAGAGAAGGGGGTGAGAAGAAATCTCTCAAATCGGCTATTTGGTGAGACGACGATGCCTGGTGGAAGCTCGAACGATGGAGGTGAGGAGCAGGATGACGGAGGTGAGATGCAGGAGGACGTCAAGTAGAGGAAAGCTTCGGCGTAGCTCTAGAATGGAGGTGAGAAGGCGAAGATGATATGCTACCGGAATGGAGGTGGGAGGATGGCTCCAAGGCGACCTATGAATGGGGATGGGAATAGGGATGAATATTTGGTGATTTAGAGGTTCACTACACTAATAGGTGCCTTGGGAGCTTGGGAGTAAGCTCTAACAGAGTGTTAGTAGGCTTGCTTGAGCTTAGGAGTAGGTGGGAGTAGAGTAGGTAGAGATAGCTTGGAAGGGAGGGGGTGCTGGTCCTTTTATAATGGATGAAAAGAGGCAAAAAATCGGTAAAGGACCTTTAGCGACCACCAGACCATCACTGGAACCATTGCTATAGACAGCTCACACCCGGTCACGCCCATAGCTAGCTTTGCTGGTTTGAGATGAAATAGTCAACTATAAGCATTGCTGTAGGTCAGCCAAGCTATCGTTGGAAGGTGGCACCAACCACGCACGCACCTGCATGCTGTCCGCCCATTACGCGTGCAAATTGGGCGACGCCCTGCTGGTGTGTGTGCTGGCATGCATTGGTGTGCGCGCGCGCGCTACGCTATCATTGCTACCTTGCATGCACTGTTGCTTTTGCCTGCGGTGTTGAATTGAGATTGGGGGGGCTGCGAGGATTCGAACCCGTGCCCCTCCCTTGAGAACCGCTGCTCCCTCCTTTGCGCCAAGTCCGCCTATGCATCATGAGGAAGAGTCGCAGCTGCATGGTGAGGGCGAGCTCTCAGCCATTGGATTTTCATCCAACGGTTGAGATTACTTGATGATTGGCCTTTGGAGATGTGGCAAGTAGCTTTGGGTGCTCGAAATGGCGTCACGTGGCACCATCTGGACCGTCCAACCTTCATTGCTTGTAGAGGATGCCACGGTGCTCAGATCAAGGTGATTTGTACATTGTCGAACTGCGATCGACGTTCCGGATCCATCCGTACGATCGGATTTTTCATCCGAAGTTTATAAGGATATCGCATTGTCTCCTGGCCATAGAAAATGAAGGAATTAATATACAAAACATACAACTATCCTAAATGCCATGCAATGGATGTTATGCAGTATTTATAACATGATATGAAATGCTAAGCCTAGGATCTATCATAAATAAGTATTTTATCATGAATTCATGTGTATTTATCAGTCTCCCGTCAGACTCATGTACGGGAAGGCTTGTCACCTCCCTGAAGAAATGGAGCACAAAGCCTACTGGGTAGTATGGAAGTGCAATTGAGATCTCATGAAGGTTGGAATCCACCGTTGGTTGCAAATGAGCGAGATAAAGGAACTACGCAATGATGTGTACGAGAACTTGCGTATCTAAGAAGAGTGGGTCAAAGCCTTCCATGATAGGCACATTTCACGAAAAGCTTTCCATCTTGGTCAGAAAGTACTGCTCTTTGATGCCAAACTCACGCTCTTCCCAAGAAAAATTAGATTTAAGTGGATCGAACCATTCCTTGTTCGATGAGTGTTTGGAAATGGAGTCATCGAAATCAACGAACTTAGCCACGGCTTAGAACCATTTGATGTGAATGGACAATGACTCAAACAGTTCCTCAAACTCACTAACTCGAATTTGGCTACAGTATCTTTTGATCTCCATTCTCCCTGAGCCACATTGCATCCATATGATGGAGTTAAACTTAGCGCTTAACGGGAGGGAACCTGCCATTTTAAAAAACTCGTGACCCTTCTGATCTATCTTTCCGCTAAAATAATATTGTACTTTAGGGTTCGTCCATTAGAGTAGTGATGCAAACATGTTTATATTAAATAAAATGTCTATTTATGCATGTTCTTAAGCATAGAATTGCATTACATACTATAAATATTGCATAACATGCATCATCTACATTTAGATTAGTCTGAATAAAATGGAGGTTAATTGTCTCTTTGTTTGGTCAGGGATAGGGTGACTTTTTACCAAGGCCTCGGATCGAAGATCCAACCATACGTATCTGATCAGGGTGACAATTGGAGTTCAATGACTCCAAGATCACTCTAATCGGATATCCGTAGCATCAGATATAGACTGACGAATCTTAAAAGATCAAGGGCCAAGATGGTGTTAATCCACACTTCAGATGACAAATCTGACCGCACGGATGGGTTTAGATTGACGATCGCAGCCAAACGATGCGAAAATCGACCCAATCTGATACCCGTGGCACCATCTACATCACTCAGAAGATGGACTGCCAAGATGGCGCCACGTGGTACTACTCAGTCGCCCAACTGGCCACACGCACCCGCTGAAGCACTTGCGAGGAGTGTGCGCTTGAGTTAAGCGCTCGACACAAATGCGCCAGTAGTGCGTCGGTCGAGCGCCTCAACGAGGCGATGAGGTGCGGGATCGAAACCTCGCAGGCCTCAAATTGGAGTGGGCGCACGGGAGCAGTCGACCGCACAATGAAGATCCAATGGCTGCGTGCGGCCAATAGCGTCCATATGCCATCTGACACCCCCATGTGACACGGGATCTCACGCGTAAGGCACGCGGTTGAGGCATTGTGAGGAGCGCTCTCAGCCGTTCGATCTCACGATCGAATGGCCAAGATCTGATGGACGTGGGCATGCGTTGAGGTGCAGGGAGGCGAGCGGGCGCAAGCGCGTCGCCCACGAAGGCCACGTCAGGCCTTTAGTGATGGATTTATCCGTCACTAAAGGTCCTGAATTAATGATTTTCAACATGTAATGACCAAAATGCCCTCACTCCTTGCAACAATGAAAGGATACCCCCTCTATACAAATTTCTCATCCCTTCTTCTCTTCTTTTACCCCTTCCAAAGCTCTAAGAGCTTGTCCCAAACCCAAGATTCTCCTCTAGAGTAGAAATTATAATTTTTACACCTTCGTCCCCCTTCGTGGAGCATCCTGCGGTTGTCCTCTCTCTGCATTCAAGAAGCGGATCCCGCGACGACAACGACGTGCTGGTTCGTTCCCATTCTTCATGCTTCATCCTCCTTCTTCCTACTCTATTTTTCGTCTTCCAAGCGTCATCCCGTTTGGTTCATCCTCCAAGCGATCGTCGAGGAGGATATCTCTCTCTCCATTCTTTTTACTGCTTTCTAGAGTAGATTTACTGCTTTCTAGTGTAATCATTTCCTACTTTCTAGTCATAATGAGTAGTGTAATGAACAACTTTTTGATAATGAAATCCATGTTTATTCTACATTCCTTTTCCTTTTATTTGTAATATTATCTCTCTCTTCTATTTATTATTTGTTAAATAGTTTTCAACTAGCTATTATGTTTTGTGACAAATAAAACAAACACGCATTTTTAATCAAACATTCGCCTCCCTGTATTCGACCTGGAACTTCTTATGGATTTTTCGGTATAAATTTTATTTTTTGAACCCGAGTTCTTAGCTATTTGATGTAAACATGTTTATATTACATAAGATGTCTATTTATGCATGTTCTTAAGCATAAAATTGCATTACATACTATAAATGTTGCATCGCATGCATCATCTTGCATCTAGATTAGTTTGAATAAAATGGAGGTTAATTGTCTCCTTTTATGTTCAGGGTCAGGGCAAATTTTTATCGGGGCTTCGGATTGAAGATCCAACTGTACAGATTTGATCAGGGCGACGATTGGAGTTCAACGATTCCAAGATCGCCCTAATCAGACATCTGTAGTATCTGATAGAGATCGAGGAACCCTAGAAGATCAAGGGCCAAGATGGTGTGAATTCGCACTTCAGATGACAAATCCGACCGCACAGATGGATTCAGATTGACAATCGCAGCCTAACGGTGCAAAAATCGACTCTATCCGACAACTGTGGCACCATCTACATCATCCAGAAGATGGACGGCCAAGATGGTGCCACACTGCACTCACTGCACCTTCTCTTCTTCATATGATCGTCGCTTCTCAGTTGTTGGATAATCATCTAATGGCTGTGTGACGTGCATGCACAACTCATAAGCATGACACAAATGCGCTTGTAGCGTGTTGGTCGAACGCGCTTGCAAGAAGGCGAGGCACGCGTTTGAGTCACAAGGAGCGAGAGTTGAGGCGTGGCGAGCGGGCACGATTGAGTGCTCGATTGCGATCAAAAGGCTGCACGTGCTCGATAGCACTCACGCTCCATCAGACACCTGCACGTTACATGGGAACGCACGCATAGGTGCGCGATAAGGAGGCACGGCGAGGATCTCTCTCAGCCGTTCGATCTCACGATCGAACGGCTGAGATTTCAAGAGCGTGAATGAGCGTTGCACCTTGAGGAGATGGGCGGGCGTCTACGCACCGCCACTACACCCATGTTCAGACCTTTAGCGGTGGATTTATCTGTCACTAAAGGTCCTGAATCAATGTTTTTCAAATTAAAAAGACCAAATTGCCCTCACTCCTTGCAACTATAAAAGGAGACCCCCTCCATATGAAATTTCCATCCTTTCTTTCTCTTCTCTCCCTCTCCAAAGCTCAAGAGAGGCTTGTCCCACATCCGGGATGCTTCTCAAGAGATAAAGCCAAATTTTCACCCCCATTTCGGAAGTGGATCCTGCAACGATGACGATGTGCTACCCCGTTCCTGTTCTTCCCGCTTCATTCTCTTTCTTCCTACTCCATTCCCCATCTTCCAGGCGTCGTCCAATCCGGCTCGTCCTCCAAGCGACTGTCGAGGAGGATATCTCTCTCTCCATTCTTTTTAATGCTTTCTAGAGTAGATTTACTACTTTCTAGTGTAATCATTTTCTGCTTTCTAGTCGTAAAGAGTAGTGTAACGAACAACCTCTTTGATAATGCAATCCATGTTCATTCTACATCCCTTTTTGTTTTTGTTTGTAATATTCTCTCTCTCTTCTATTTATTGTAAATAGATAGATAGTTTCTAATCAGTTTTTCTGCTTCATGACAAATAAAACAAACGCTTATTTCTAATCAAACGTCTGCCTCCCTGAGTTCGACCCAGGATTTCTATTTCGGTATAAATTTTATTTGTTGAACACGAGTTCTTCGCTTTCAAACTACAACGTCAGGTTTTTTTCAAAACCAAATACGATAGCATAGTAACATGTAGCTTCGACATTTTGGTGCCGTTGCTAGGGAGGCGATGCTCTTTGATTTTTTCATGTTTTTACAATTTACGAATCATTTACCTCACATCTCTTCTTTCTTATTGTGATTGCAGGTACTCTTTTGAGATGAACAAAAGCGGTAGATTGGAGCAAAGTGCTGTTGAAGGTTCTGTAAGTTATCCCCCACGTTCCACCCATTAGTTTTCATTCCACCACGTAATAACACAAACATCAATCAACCTAGGTGTTCTTATAAACTCTAAGGTTAGTTTTGTTTGTTTGTTTGACATCTACACCTGCCTCAACCTCCACATTTAAAAAGAAAAACCTGTCGTTGTAGTTTGAAAGCGAAGAACTCGTGTTCAACAAAAAAAATTTATACCAAAATAGAAATCCCGGGTCAAATGCAGGGAGGCGGATGTTTGATTAGAAATACACATTTGTTTTATTTGTCATGAAATAGAATAGCTGATTGAAAACTATTTAACAAATAATAAATAGAAGAAAGAGAGAGAGAGAGAGAGAATATTACAAATAAAAGCAAAAGGGATGTAGAATAAACATGGATTTCATTATCAAAAAGTTGTTCGTTACACTACTCATTACAACTAGAAAGTGGGAAATGATTACACTAGAAAGCAGTAAATCTACTCTAGAAAGCAGTAAAAAGAATGGAGAGAGAGAGAGATATCCTCCTCGACGATCGCTTGGAGGATGAGCTGGACGGGATGACACCTGGAAGACGGGGAATGAAGCAGGAAGGAGGATGAAGCGGGAAGAACAGGAATAGGGTAGCACATCGTCGTCGTCATAGGATCCACTTTCGAAATGGGGGCAAAAATTTGCCTTAATCTCTTCAGAAGCATCCCGGGTGTGGGACAAGCTTCTCTTGAGCTTTGGAGAGGGAGAGAAGAGAAGGAAGGGATGAGAATTTTGTATGGAGGGGTGTCCTTTTATAGTTGCAAGGAATGGGGGCATTTTGGTCATTACATTTTGAAAAATAATAATTCAAGACCTTTCGTGACGGATAAATCCGTTACTAAAGGCCTGAACGTGGGCTAAAGATCCGTGCACCCCCGCCTCCTCATCTCCGGCTACCTCAACGCATCTCCACGTTCATCTCATATCAACCGTCCGATTGCACGATCGGACGACCTATATTGTATCTGCACCGCTTCGAGTTCAACCGCTACGCACACCTGCGGCCACGCATCTCATCCATCACGCCACGTGGCATGCCCATTGCCGCATGATCAAAATCCAAGGGTGGAATTTCGCTTGCACCCGTGCATGTTAATTTCCAATTTGAAGGCGCAACGGGTTTCGACCCCACGTCCTCACGCACGCAAGGCCATATCCACTGCGTGGATAGCGTAAGAAGAGCGTCCACGTGCTATTTAATGTTGACCGTTGGATCTTGATTTGACGGTTGAGATTAGATGTGGAATTCCTCTCATATGAAATGTGGCTTGAGGGAGGTAACTTGATCAACTCTCAGCTGTTGGATGAGAAAGTAGGGCAGCGAGTGATTTGGAGGGTCTGGATGGTGCCACGTGACATCATCTGGACCGTTCATCTTCTATTAGTTGTAAATGGTGCCACAGATGACGGATTGGACCGATTTTTGCACCGTTAGGCTGCGATCGTTGATCTGAATCCATCCATGTGGTCAGATTTGTCATCTGAAGTGTGGATTAACACCATCTTGGCCCTTGATCTTCTAGGGTTCCTCAGTCTCTATCTGATGCTATAGATATCCGATTAGGGCGATCTTAGAGTCGTTGAACTCCAATTGTCGCCCTGATCAGATCCGTATGGTTGGATCTATGATCCGAGGCCCCGATAAATAGTACCCTATCCTTGACGATGAAAAGAGACAATTAACCTCCATTTTATTCAGACTAATCTAAATGTAAGATGATGCATGTTATGCAATATTTATAGTATGTAATGCAATTCTATGCTTAAGAACATGCATAAATAGACATTTTATGTAATGTAAACATGTTTACATCAGCCGTTCGATCGTGAGATCGAACGGCCAAGATCTGATGGATGTGGGCAGGCGTTGAGGCGCGAGGAGGCGAGCAGGCGCAAGTACGCTGCCACAAAGGCCACGTTGAGGCCTTTAGTGACAGATTTATCCATCACTAAGGGTCCTGAATTAATAATTTTCAACATGTAATGACCAAAATGCCCTCACTCCTTGCAACTATAAAAGGAGACACCCTCTATATGAATTTCTCATCCCTTCTCTTCTTTCACCCCTTCCAAAGCTCTAAGAGCTTGTCCCAAACCTGAGATGCTCCTCTAGAGTAAAAATTATAATTTTTCCACCTTCATCCCCCTTCGTGGAGCATCCTGCAGTTGTCCTTTCTCTGCATTTGAGAAGCAGATCTCGTGACGACAACGACGTGCTGCTTCGTTCCCGTTCTTCCCACTTCTCCCTCCTTGTTCCTGCTCCCTTCCCCATCTTCCAGGTGTCGTCCCATCTGGCTCGTCCTCCAAGCGATCATCAAGGAGGATATCTCTCTCTCCATTCCTTTTACTGCTTTCTAGTGTAATCATTTCCTACTATCTAGTCGTAATGAGTAGTGTAATGGAAACTTTTTGATAATGAAATCCATGTTTATTCTACATCCCTTTTTCTTTTATTTGTAGTATTCTCACTCTTTCTTCTATTTATTATTTGTTAAATAGTTTTCAACCAACTATTATGTTTTGTGACAAATAAAACAAACACGTATTTTTAATCAAACGTCCATCTCCCTATGTTTGACCCAAAACTTCTTATGGATTTTTCAGTATAAATTTTATTTGTTGAACCTGAGTTCTTCACTATTCAAACTACAATGACAAGTTTTCAAAATCGAATCTGATAGCATAGTAGTCCATCGTTTCAATAAATAGCCAACTCTGTTGGAACCTTGTTCCACATCATGTTTTGGTGTTAACAAAATTATTATGGATTAATGTTTGCAATTGAGTGATTTTCAGATTTAGGTGAAGATCAAGAAAAATAGGAAATGATGGAGGGATGATGATGAGGAGAAGATCATGACATGAAGGAGGCAAAATGACAAGGAAGAATCGAGAAGGAGAAGATCATCTTCGTTCTTTAGCTTTTAGTTTAGGTTTTCCTAATTTATGTACTATATGCCTCTTAACAAAGAATCAACTTAGATCATAAAATTAATTAGAGATAAACTAGGATTTATACTACGATTATTTTCAAAGAACGTAATTGATTAATTTAATTAAGAAAGGTACTGGTTACCTCACAAGTACCGGTACTAAAGTTTAGTACCAGTACATGTGAGTTACAAGTTTGGGTTCTTTCAAAGAAATAAAACTACACCCCGTGAGTATCGGTACTCATGATCAGTACCGATTCTAGAGGGAACGAGTATCGGTACTCATGATCAGTACCGGTATAAGTGGGTTACATATTTGTGTTAAGTGTTTGAAACCCAAATCTAGAAGTAATGAGTACTGGTACTCATACTTTAGTACCGGTACCAGGTAGCCATTGGCTCAAAATTGAATGGCTAGAAAATTAATTTAGGCAATATGAATGTTGGGATTTAAATCCCAATGTTTAGTAGACGACCCACTAAGGTCCTAACTCTATAAATAAACCCTTGGACCCTTAGTTTGCACATAAGTAATAAAGAAGAAAAATTCTAGAGCTATATTTCATATTTTCACAATATTTTCAAGAGAAGGAATAGTTTGCTGCTCTCAATCTCTCTACGGTTTTGCAAGCACATCGACGTGATTTCTTCACGCATTGTCAAGGCATTCACGTTCATTATAGGCTCTCAAATTGGTATAAATTTTATATTATTGTTGAGAGGCTTAGATATTTTGTTGTAAGATTCTTATTTGTCTTACACCAGTGCTATATTTGTTCTTGAGCATTTACTCGTTGGGTTGTAACAAACTCGTCTCTTGTACTTGGGTTGACGTAACCTATTAATTACCTCATTTAGTAAATTGATTTCCTCAGTGTTGAGGGAATCGGGTTAAAAATCCTAAGTTAGGAGGCCTAGGTAGTGGAGTACCCAAGTGAGTGGGGAACCACTATATATCTTGTGTCAATTTCTGTGATTGTAATTTGTGTAAATCTTTCTTGTTATTATTAATTCTTTTTTTGAGTGTTTGTGCGTGTAGCCAATCTATCTTATAGATCCTATCAAACTCCACCTTTGATACTTGTATCAGAGGTAGAAATCGTTTGCAACAGTCATTTCGACCTGTTCACCACCCACCTATTCTAATATACAATCTGAACTGAACTTGAACACACCTAATTTACAATGGGGACATTGCACATCTTAGGCATGGGGGGTATTAAAGTGCCAAACAATGTGAAATTTGTTTAGGAATCGTAAAGCGCATTTTGATAGGAAAAGCATCGTAGTATAGTGTGCAGTACGATCAAACAAAAATATTCATAAAAAGCTAACAAGACATTGAGTGCCGGTCATTCGACTCTGAGAGGCGTTTGTTCAAATCTGAACTCGATCTTTATCACCCTACTTTATTTGGAATCGCACATCGGTTTCCAATCTTCATATTAGAGTTTCGCCACTTCTATTGTGAATTCTGATTACGTGCGCGTGTGTCAAATAGATAACAAAGGTAAAAGTATGAGTTTCGGTGCACACAATTTTAGTTACGTGGTGGCTGTTTACGAAAAATGCATCTATAGTTAGATCTTCTATATTTTCCAGAGCTGTTACGAACGCGCGCCCCAGACGTCTTTTAAGACGTTTGCGAGGTGGCCTAGACGTCGGACCAGACGTCTTGGATCACATCCAGACGTCTGGGATCGTTTCCAGACGTCTGGAAAATAGTTATTTTTCGCACGAGAGATTCGTCTGCGCGCCTATGCGCGTAGACCCGCGATTCCTCTCTCTCTCTCTTTTTCCCTCTCTCTCTGCGGCTGCAGACCTGCTGCGCACTCTCTCCCTCCTCCTCGCACGGCCTTAAAAGGCCACGCCTCCCCTCCTGTCGTCTCCACTGTCCCCTTCCTCTTCTCCTTCCTGTGCGTGAGAGCGAGCGAGCGCGAGGGCGGCAGCCGTGGTCGCAGTGAGTGCAGAGGAGGTGCGGCGTGCGAGGGCGGAGCTCTGCCGTGAGGGCGAGCTCGCCGGAGCGGCTTGGCTGGTCGACGGAGGGCGCAGGAGGCGCGGAATGACGCGGAGAGGGACCTGCTGCGGTCTGAGCAGCAGACGCGCGAGGTGCGACTCGGGCGGCGTCGCGAGCGGAAGCCGGTGGTGCCCTGTTCTGGAAAAATTTCCAGAATCAGACGTCTGGGTTGATAGCCAGACGGCGAGGGAGACGTCTGGAAGATCATACAGACGTCTGAAAGGTGAGTTCCCACTTTCTTCTTCCTTCCTGTCGACTGACCGTACTGAGGGAGTTGGCTGTGCACAGTTTCGGTGATTCGCCATCCAACGCGAATCAGATGTCTGCCTGTTGTACCAGATGGCTGGAGAAACCTCCAGACGTCCGGGGTGACCATCGGACGTCTTGGAGATAGGCCAGACGTCCCCTCAGACTTTTGGATGTCTGGGAAACCACGCTGAGCAGGTAATTCTCTGATCCACTTTTTAAGACGTCTGGAAGAAGTTCCAGATGTCTGATTTTACACAGTGTTGTCGTTTTCGTCCCGTTTAGGGCCCGTTCGGGTTCCGTTTTCCGCGATTCGAGTTGCGTTCTTTTCAGAATTAATTCCTCTACCCATCTACAGTAGCTATACACTGTTTTGAGACTTTCCTTGTGTTTGATCCTTGTGATAGGACCTCGTTCAGTTGCAGTCTTGGGAGTCTCGGAGGCACGCGGGATTCCCGATCACGCCCCCATTACTCCCGTTGTACCTGGTAGAGTGGCTTTAAGTTATTAAAATCTGTTAAATTATGAAACCATAAATAGAACCTAGGACATTGCATGAACCCTAGGAATGAGAAATAGATGGAATGATAGCTCCTAGGTGTTGCATGAATCCTAGGACTGGAAAACTAGATTGTATGATATATCCTAGGATATGGCATGAATCCTAGGATGGGAAAACTAGTGGAATGTATAATACTGCAGTCTTGGAAAATGGAAAGAGATATAAAGCTGCCTGTAATTTGAATTAACAGCTGCCTGTTGTGAATAGATAACGTGGTTGAGAACATGGATTGTAAGAATGTGAAACTGGGAAGTGAAACCTGGATGTTTGAGTAAAAAGGATGGAACCCTACGGGGAAGTAGGAGTAGAACTCCTGGAAAGTGAATGGAATAGTTTTGGGGAAGTGAGCTGGCCCTTGAGTACGGAGTACCAAGGAGAGCGACTGTCCCCCTATTTAGTGCAGAGCAGAGCTAGCCACCCCAGGGACCCGGGGTTAGGACTGGCCACTCTGTACAGACTTGCTGGCCCTCGCGTACGTAGTACTGAGGAGAGTTACTAGTGTAGGGAGGTACTAGCTACCCCACGGGCCCCGGGGTTCTGCTAGCCTCCCACACCGACTTGTTAGGCCCGCTGGGGCAGACCAGGGTAGTCAGGCGAGGGTGCGCGGACTGTGGAGGGGCAAGGCCCCGGTATGGTTACTGTGGAGGGGTTGGACCCCTGTTATTGAGAGGGCTCTGCCCTGGACTAGTTCCGTGCTGTGCTTTGGGCGCACCCGTTAACGGAAACGACTGACCGCGTGCCAGTACGGGTTAGCTACCTGTGCGTTTATCGCGCGTGTCGTAGTCACCGTTACGTCTGTCAGTGACCTTGGGGTGGTTGACTGAGGGTAGGATCACCACGGGGGACTCTCCTGGCCAGGAGAGCACCACGTGCTACTTCTACTTTTTGGAAAAGACTGCAATCAAGATCGTTCCCACGAGGAACATTCGAGATCAAGTAAGAGATCTGAGAAATAAATGAAATAGTGAGACAATTGAAAGATGTAAATAAAGAAAGTAATAGAACATAACAGCTACTGTACACTCTACTGTTGTCTTTAGTTTTAGTTGCTACTCTACTCAGCGTTTTGCTGACGTGTTACACTCGTTACCTTTTTTCAGGACCAGGTGTTGAGCAGCCAGGGTCAGCAGCTGCAGAGGACGCTGGGCCGAGTAGGGTCCAGTAGAGTTACTACTATCTTTTGTACCTCTTTGTTTCCGTTATAGTGAGTAGTTCTTGTTTCCGCTGTACTTTTCTTTACCTGCAGTTCATGTTATATGATAAATGTTGTTCTACTGTTGTGGTGGTATATACTGTAGTAGTTTCTTTCCTTACTGCTGTACTTTCTTACTGTTAGTTATATTCATACTGAATGGGGCTTATTTTACTACTCTTTTGGTTATTTCCTCGTTGGACGACTAGGTCTTGGGATTAGTCGAGTCGGTCCAGTTCTCGTGTCTCGTAGGGACTCGGGAATCGGGTCGTTACAAGAGCCAACATGCTTGTTGCAAAATATATATATAAATGAAAAACAAGCAACTTGAATCACACAAATTAGATTGCAACCAATAAGCTCATGGTGATTCCCAATGTAGAGACATATATATAAAAATATATCTTTTATTCATTCATTTAGAGGATGTTTGCAACATGGAAAGTAGAGGAAAGCTTGTAAAGGAAAGCTTGAAAAACACAAATCTAGCTAACAGAAAATGATCACATATAGGAATCTATGGGGGGATTTTGCATGCATCATTGGCGGAGAATAAGAGTTACATTACTAAGCAGTAAATGAAAGCAGTAAAACTACGAAGAGCTAAGTTACTAATCTAGCAGAAAAAAAGGGCATTCAGAGGTGGGCTTCGATGGCCTTTGAATGGTTGAGAGGAGAAGGAGGGGCAGCCAATGGTGCTTAGGCTAGCCCTTGGAGAGAGGTTGGAGAGGTGATCAGCATCCTGGCGTGGAGATGGTTGCTTCCATGGTGGTGCTCCTCGTGGAGGTGGAGTGGAGGTGTTGATGTAGCTAACCTAAGTGGATGAGTGCCAAGAATGGGATGGGTGCAAATGGCCACCCCTTAGGTCTTTTTCTAGACCTAAGGGAGTCTCTCTAGAGATGTGTGGAACTCTCTAGAGAGAGTCCCATGAGTGTCCAGCCATGGTGAGAGAGGGTGGTTCTTAGATCCATAAAAAGTGGATCTAAGAATTGAATGACTCTTGGTTGCTAAATTTGGCAACCAAGAGTGGAGCCACTTGAAGAGAGTTCTAGAGAACTCTAGATAGGTGTGTGTGCATGAATGTGTGTGTGTGTGAGTGTGTAGTCGTGCCCTAGGTGGGTAAGTGGTCTAGGTTAGGTCCTAAGGGTTTAGGTAGGTGTAGGCCTTAAATTTGGGTTGCAAACTCTAATTGCTAAGGGGGAATTGCAATTAATCTTAACACAAGTTTAATTGAATGAGTGTGAACCTAATTGAGAGTGAAATAACTCAATTAGGTTTGGCTTAGGTCAATTGGACTCTCACTAAGTCTAATTGGACTTGTGTGGGTTGAGATCTGAGCTCAATTAGACCCTATGAGTCCAATTGACCTAGGTAATGGTAATTGACTATGATCTAAGTCAATTGGGTTTGGTGAGGACCTAATTAGGTCCTTAGGGAGGTCTAGAGATGGTGTACTAGGATTAGGGTACCTTAATTTAGGTTCCTATGGGGTTGGAATTGGGTCTAGGGAGCTAGAGATCCAAGATCAAGGCTTGAATCTTAAAATAGGAACTGGAGAATAGTTCCAGACATCCAAAAATGGAATCAGACATCTTATACTCAAAAATCAGATGTCCAGACTTGTTGTCTGGACGTCCAATTAGAGTCAGGAAGGATTCAAGGTTCTGTCTTGGGTATTCTGCAGAAATTGGACGACTGACCAAGTGTCTAGACATCCAATAACACTGTAGAAGTGGGTTTAAGGTGTGCAGGAGTTGGCTAAGGGTTCTAGACGTCCTATAATTCATCTAGACGTCCAGATAAGGGTTGGAATTAGGGTTTTGAGGTTTTCTAGGGTGCGGTGACCTAATCTAAGGGTGGTCAAGGCTTGGGGAAGTCTCTAGGCTATCCTAGGGCTAGGATGGACCTAAGCTCTTCATATTTTAATGTTTTATTCCTACTTAATAGAATAGCATATCTTAACTCCCTTACGTCATTATTTACTATATCTAATCTAAGTCTTCTACTCCAACCCTTCTGCAACACCCATTATTCTTGATCTAACTTCAGATCTAGTTTATTACCTGTAATTAACATAATGCACTTAATCAGCACATTATAACATTATTTTATGCATAGCTAAAGGAAAGCAATAAAGATGCTGATAATGCTTATGCATGCATGAATTTCCCTAACTTATGCTAAGTCCTAGCCTAATTTATGTCAATTAAGACCTATGATTACTGCGTAATCATACCCACATGCCTAAATCTTGCTAGTCCCTAGCAAATGCAAAACTAAATTATTTACAAAAGGGTTCCTAGGGGTTTGATTATTATATCAAGTGTATGCCTAGAGATTTTTCTCCTTTTGTTTTCATCCTATGCTCTAGAAATCCAGACAATCGTGAAAGTGTAGCTATGTAGCTTTTGCAATAGATTCGAGTGAAAGACCTGATCCACCTCTAAAGCCTGTACTTGACCCCTAGTAAAATTATAGTGGGATAGGCAGACTTCTTCGCTCGGGGTTTTCAAAATATTCTATGAATTCCACCCCAGCTTTAAGCTTAGGTAGAGAATCTTAGAGGGAAAATATTATATATTTGGTGGCTCACTCTCTACTGGTGCTACATAGAGATTAGTACTGCAGAATCTAGATTCAAAGATTACCAAGTAACTCAACTCAGAGAAAGATGAGAGAAACTGTGCTCTCTTTTAATTCCTTTGTATTCATTTTCTCTTACTCTTTTTCCTTTTCTTTTCTTTTCTTTTCTTTCTTTTTCTTGGAGCTCACAATCTCACTAGATTCACATATATGACTGTATTTGGTGGTCTCACTTGGCATTAACACTTTAATTGAGTTCCCATAACTCTAACACTAAGTCAAAATTCCTTAGCCAGTATTCGGCCGGTCAGAAACACAGAAAAATAGGTTAAGGCCTTATTTGGTGGATCTCAAATTTATTTGGTGGTATTGCCTCAATGTAATTAAACTAAACACTAAATATTCACTCTTTTTTCTTTCCTTTTTCTTCTTTTTCTAATTTTTTTTTTCAATTTTTATTTCTTTTCATTTTTTTCTTTTTTCTTTGTTTATTTTTTCAACACAACACAACTAGCACATATCTATGAACTTTATTGAGGAGGCATTATTAGGGATTGGTGGTACTCAAGAGACATTAGGTGGCTTATTTGATAGAAGTGCCTACTCACGACACCGGGAGAGATGGATAGGATGGTGTATTTCTGAGCTTGACATCAATACCTTCCTTCAGTCGAGGATTCCATAAAGAATGGTCGTAACCATCCACCTAGCCCTAATTTTATGAAAGCTCGCTTTCCACGTATTTGCCTTATTTGGTGGCTCTCAAAATTCACACAAAATGTATATGCAAGAACTGAGAGTGAAAGCTATGCCTAATCTCTAAGTATCATCACCTAATTATCTAGGATTCCAGATTCCTTATACTAATCTTAGGGCACCAGTACACTCTACTCTCACCTCACACTATTTGGTGGAATTTTGGAAGAAAATCTGCCTAGCTCCCAAAACACTATCCAAGGGTTCAGGAGAAGAAGCACCGCTTCTTCTCGACAGACTAAAGATGTTTATCAGCCTTTACTGCGAATCCATTGCAAATTCTACGTGTGTATGAAAAGTTGTACTGGATTCCAGATTACAGGAATCAACTAGATGATAAAATCCCTAATGCATTCTCTTAATAAAATAATCTTATTCATCATTGCAATATGTATATATGCTATAAACAAGTAACCTCGTATAATTTGTACTTCGTGAAATTCCCGTATCGGGTTACATTCAGCTTGACCCTAAATTTATAACAAAAGGTGAGTGGGTGAGTTGGAAATGGCTGTTGCAGATGATTTCTAGCTCCAATGCGAGCATTGGAGATGGAGTCGGTTGTTCTTTTATTTAGGGTCCTAAAGTACGTTTGACATGCAGCTCCGAGGTTTTCCTAAATGTTGGCATAAAAATTTTCAGTTTTGTTGTATCTACCCCTGCCTAAGTTCTTGCATGTCCTCATGCATGAATATAAAAGAAAATAAATATATCAGGGAGAGAATGGGTAGAAATCACCTATAATTGCTCCTGAAAGTATACATTCAGCACCGGCCAACCTGTCAGTATGCAATATGCAAAAAGAAAATATGCTAAAAGAAAAATATGCTATATGTAAAAATGCTATGTATAGATGATGGTAGAATGTGAGGTAGATGCTATCTATACGTGCTAAGTTTGATGCCTCCAGTTGGGCAACAATTCAATCACACGTCCTCAATAAGATGAACATTCTCGTCAGGTGGAGGAGGTTCCTGGGCCAAAAATGGCTTGAGGCGCTGACCAATTACCGTAGATATATGCCCAGATTTTAGGTCCCTGATCTGACTGCCCCTTTAGGATATGGATGGATCACAACATATGGGCCAGTCCATTTGGACTTGAGCTTTCCTGCGAAAAGTTTTAGTCGTGAATCGAACAACCAAACTTGCTAAAAGAACAATCTTCGTTTTCGTTGAAAACTTTAACATAAAATGATGTGTCATTGTATTTAATCGCATGGTAGAAAATCGCTTTTCAAAACATTTTAACTTTTAGAATCTAACCACGAAGTGTTAGGTCAGCTCCATAGGGAGGAATTAGCCTATTAAAAATGAGTAATAAGGCATCAAGTAATCGGGAATGTCAAATGATGTGCATGCTAACTAGTGCTCTCAATTCCAGCATAAACTCTCAATCTAGATAATTAATCAAGAATAGGAGGGTGCACATGTAAAATCACCACCATGGAAATACCAGAATTGCTATCTTAATACTGACAAGCATCATCAAATTTAATTAAATTAGAATTTGTTCCCCATAACAAGGATACATGTTTGCTTAGTCATGAGATAAATGTGACTGCATGCAATTCAATTAGAATGGAGGGATATCCATGCAATTCTACCGTAATATAATAATAAGATAAATAAATGAATAGTGCTCCCCGGCAATGGCATGAATGGTAATTTTTACTTAGAGCAAAAGTAGAGGATTTCTCCTCTCTCTTCCTTGCTTGAACGACCGTGCGTGGTTGGCGACGAGAGTTGACGGGATGGTGCACCTCGACGAGTGCATTGCAATGGTGGTGACGAGATGGCCAGAGGTGGTCGGCGATGGTCGGACGGTGGAGGAGAAGAACGCCAGCGATGGGTTTTAATGGAGAAGATGAACCATGCGTGGAGAGGAGGAAGAGCTACTACCTGCGGGTGTGGCTGCACGATTACGTGCACACAAGGGCGGGTGAGGGCGCATGCTGCTTGCGGGCCTGGCTAGCTACGGGCGTGCTGCTGCCTGTGGGCATTGCTACCTACGGGCATGCAGCTGCCTGTGGGTGTGCTTGGCCACGTGCAGGTGCGGTGAGGGCAGCGTGCGGTGAAGAGGTCCTTTGCGTGTGGTGGGGGCGCTACGGTGGGCAGGCGGGATGGCTTGCAGGGCGCGGAGCTGTGTGCTTGCAAGGCTGTATGGTTGCGGGGTGGGGCAGGTTGGAGGAGGACGCTACGCGGTGATCTGTACGGAGGCTGTAGGGAGGAAGAGGAAGAGGATCGGCGCACGCGTGGTGTCTGCAAGGCACGTGGTGGGGCAGGCTGCGATGCTGGGATCTTTGTACGCAGTTGGGGCACACTTGCAGGGGCTGCGGTGGGGGGACACTGCTCTGCTTGCATGGCGCACGCATGCGGTGGGAGTGGATGAGGTAGTGCCGCTGCTGCGTGGCGGTTGTGGTGGACTGAAGGTGGCTGCGGTGAGGAGCGGGCAGGTGTGGCTTGCTGCAACAGACGGATCGGCGATGGTGGTTGTGCGTAAGGGCGCTGTAGTGTTGGAGAGGTTGGTGGTGCGTGGTGCTTGCTGGTTCCACAGTGCATGCCCTCTCCACGGTGGGGAAGGTGGAGATGATGAGGGAGGGAATCCTCGCAGCCGGGAAAGGAAGACCCCTTCCTTTCGCCAGAAACACCTTCTTTTATCTCCTCCCCCCCCATCTGCAAGTCAAGTGATTTTCAAATCCCTTACTAAACTTGGCCGGTGGTTGTTGGGGTTTGTTGAGGCTAGCAGCTGTTGGGGGAGGGGGAAATTTATTTCACCCCCCTGGTCTCTTGCAAAATTGTTCCTACAATAATGAAACATAAAATAATCATATACTAGATGTAAACTTAGGTAATGATGCATGCAATCATTTTATGACCTAATGTGGTTAGTAACAAACATAAAATATCAGAATAGAGTTAACTTAGGTGTAACAATAGTCCATTAAAATAGACTCATCAAATACCCCCATGCCTAAGATTTGCTAGGTCCCAGCAAAAATGAAAAATAATAGAAGTAATCAGAAGATTTCTTCTTTTCTTATTTCAAAACTTTGGAGATCTAGACAACTATGAAGTGATAATAGCCTAGGTAACAGATCCAAGTGAAAGACCAATTTGCATAGGGAGTTCATACTTTACCCTTGGTAAATATTTTTGTGGGGATAAGCAACTACTTCCCTCGGGGATAAAGTAGAAGATAATCTGTAATTTGACCACGGCTTTTTGCTTAGGTAGGAGATATCGAGTTGAATGGATTTGTATTTGGTGGCACACACTCATCTGGTGCTACATGTAATCTAGTACTACAGACTCTAGATCTCTAGACTATTAAACAAATCAACTCAGAGAGAGGCTAAATAATTGTGCTCTCCTGATGTTCCTTGGCGCTCACTCTTTTCTTTCTTTTATTTCTGAGATCCCAAATCTCGCCACATTTAGTAAGTGTACTCACTGTTTGGTGTCCTCACATGGCATTCACACTTCAATCAAAGTCCTAATAACTCTACAACTAAGTTAGAGTCCTCAGCTAGTATTCAGGCGATAAGAAATACTGAAAGGTAGGTATGGGTCATATTTGGTGGATTGCAATAGGTGTTTTTGTTGCCTCAGAAACAATGTTATAAAGATAAAATTATAAACTTGGACTCTTTTCTTTTTCTTTTCTCTCTCTCTTTTCTTCTCTTTTTTTTAATATAATTGTTTCTTCTTCTTTTTTTTTCTTTTTCTTTCTTTATAAATCAACATAACACGATATAGACTTTTATTTATGAGGCATTATTAAGGATGATGATGGTCAAGAGGATATTGTGTGGCTTATTTGTTGGAAGTGCCTATTCTCGACACCGGAAGGAATGGATAGGACCGACGTATTTCTGACCTTTGACACTAATACCCTCCTTCAGTCGTGGACTCTATGAAGGACGGTCGTAACCATCCATCATAGTCATAGCTTTATTAAGACTCAATCTTTGTGTACCTGCCTTATTTGGTGACTCTCAGGAATTCACACAATATATGCACACAGGAATAGAGAGTGAAAACTATGCCTAACTCTGAAGTATCGTTATCTAATTGTCCAAAACTTAAGAGTCCTTGCACTAGACTTAGCGCACTAGTAATCTATCTACTTTCTTCTCACAAATATGAGGTGGATCTACTAGAAGATGGCATGCCTGACTCCCTATTAACTGTCCAAGGGTTCAGTAGACTAAAAGTGCTTATTAGTTTTCTTCAAGGATCCATTACCCAGTCTACGTGCAAGTGAAGTAAATTAACTGGATTCTAAACTTAAGAAATAATTTAAGAAGAAAATTCTTTAATGACACCTCCATGACAAAGATCTTTTGCTAGGGACTAACCCATTCAGCTCAAGAAAAGAGATTTTTTTTTATATGCTAACCTAAATGCATGAATCTTTCTAAAATGCAAAAATGCACCCCTCCATGCCTAAATCCTACAATATCCTCATTGTAAAAATTAAAACAGGGGGAGAAAGGAAGGAGATCACCTGATGACGGTGTTATTCAGAATGCTGGGTTGCCTCCCAACAAGCGCTGCATTTTCTATCACATCCAGACTTATAAGGAACCTGTAGGTCTGGTTTCAGACAGAAAAAGCTAGGCCCTAAAAATATTCGTAACAGTGCGGGCCTAGAAAATAGGTAGCCATGGATGTTGGTGAGCTGATGATGCAACGTAATCCTAAATTCTCGCCAGAAGGTATGAAAGCAGAAAACCTCGTTGGCTATCTGGGGAGGCCTAGGAATAACAAAAGGAATATGAAAGGGTCCTCTCGAAATGGAATAAGTGGAGGATAACAAGGATCCTCCAAAGCAGGATGGGTTTTAAAAGATATAAACATTATTATTTCAAACCCTTGAATGGCGAGACTAAAAGTACAAGCATCAATCCACACTCTCCATTCTACTCGAGGATGTACTGGCCTAATATGTTCTCCAGAAAGAATGTACATGAGCAGAGATCTAAGCCAATGATTGGTTAGGGAGTGCAAGGGTTGTTTGTAGTGTTGGAGGCAATGATTAAGTCCAATGAAGGCTTAGTCGGTGTTAGGTCCAATTCCAACAATGATTTAGATTGTGTATTCTCCCTAATAATTGTAGACAACTTCACGTTACCCTACCTAGCATTAATGGTTGGAGTCATATTTTCACCTTCCAGTTATGTGAATCAATGGTGGACTCCAAATTATATTCCTTTGATGGCAGGGTCGAAACAACATAATCATTATCATTAATCTCATACCGGAATTCTTTTAGTTCACTCAAATTTTTGTCAGGGTGTATATGTGATTCATTAGTAAAGAAAGGAGTTGCTTCTGTATCATCAATAATTTCTGACGGAGGACCCATCTTAATGTTTTGGAGTAAGCCTATATCACGCAATTCTTTGTTCTTCTCAGGTTATAAATCCTCAATTGACGTGTTTTGTCCCCGAGAATCTCCCCTAAGCTTCTTACTATTTTGTTTGTCCTCCTCCAATATCAACTCCGATTTTGATGGAGGATGACTCTCAAAAGAAGGAAGGAATCCAGATTTCACCATATTATTTATATCCTTTGGGGGTAAATTCTCAAATAATAAATAATTTCCCTGTGATTCACTCCAAATTTTCAATCCAGGTTCCTCCATTGGGGCACCCTCGTCCTCTGAAATAGATTCTTTATATCCCTGAGACCAAAATTGATCTAATTCATCCTCCATTCCCTTAGGGTCACCTTCATTGGGTGCATTTAAATCCTCAGGATGCTGAATGGTAGGTGTTGATTCCCTAAGTGGAGGGTCAGGAGTAGGCTCACTAAGGGTAGAATGGGATTCCACCAGATAATTAGTAGGGGAGGTGATAGGAATAATACAACCTTGACCCAGGTTATCAGGGGTAAGGAAAATACTGTCATTAGTGTCAAGGTCCTCAAGAGGTACCATCTTCCCTTTCTGTTGACTACAATATAGCTCGAGTGGATAATGACTAGGATCGTTCTCCATTAGTGGCCATGTCTCATTGGTAGAGTCTAAGTGATAGCTACATAAAACTGGATCCCTATTATCATTGGTTTCCTCAGAATTATTTTCATGATCACCGTTGTATGGGTAGGGATCAAAATTATTGGGAAGAGTGTAGCTAAGCAGTCTTACTTCATTATTTAATTGTTGACTATTCCTCAACATCTCTCCCATAGATTCCATCATTTCCTTATGTGTGAGGTGCATAGTGTCTCAGGTGTGCAATCATATGTTCGTGTTTTTGAGTTTTGAAATCTCACAAACAAGATCCTTTTGCACACAATTTTAAGTCATAGATTTTAAGGTCTATCCTCTTAGCAGTCCCAATTTTTAAAGTTACCATTGAATTAATTCGATTCAAGCACTTTAGTGGCTTAGATTTAGGTTCAATGCATATGCATGACAGATATTTGATGCTAAAGAGAAGACATACCTTACTATAGCTTTCTTTGTGCAAGAATGTATGTAATGCAGTAAAGATAAACTAGTTGCTGCTCATTCAGTCCTAGATGGTCATCCTATAGATATGCAGCTTCTAGCAGGCAATTCGAATTTTTTTTATAATAATAATAAGCAAACAAACCTAATCTAACTAACTAACCAACATGCAGTTCAAATAATTCGACAAATCCTATAATCTAAATAAATGGGAACACGCTCTCGAAAATACGCTCCAGCATACAAGAGTGATAAAAAATAAAGAAACACTAGGAACACATTCCCAAGAATATCTGACAAGGGTCCAAAAGATAGAAATTAAGTTCTAATGTCTATTTAAACTAAATCTAAACTAAGATCTAATGACTAAATCAAAAATAGGCTCCTTCGTAAGCCTATGTGAGTGAGATCAAGGCCCACGTGCTCCTATTGCTGGCCTCCAGGTGGTGTCAAGGTCCACCAAAAAGATCATCTCCGTCGTGCGCGGCTGTCGCATTCGTCGTTCGATTCTTGCACACAAATAGAACCAATGTCAATAATTCATAAAAGCTTTTAAAATAGCATAAAAATAATATAAATTTCCTAAAAAAATTAATAGGTGTATTTCCTCCCCGGCAACGGAGCCATTTGAAAGAACGATCTTTATTTTCATTGAAAACTTTAACATAAAATGATGTGTCGTATTTAACCACGTGGTAGAAAATCGCTTTTCAAAATATTTTAATTTTCAGAATCTAACCACGAAGCGTTAGGTTGTCTCCATAGGGAGGAATTGGCCTATTAAAACTGAGTAATAATGCATCAAGTAATTGGGAATGTTAACTGATGTGCATGCTAATTAGTGCTCTCAGTTCCAGCATAAATTCTCAATCTAGATAATTAATCAAGAATAGGAGGGTGCACATGCAAAATCACCACCATGGAAAAGCCAGAATTGCTATCTTAATACTGACAAGCATAATCAAATTTAATTAAATTAGAATTTTTTCCCCATAACAAGGATACAAGTTTGCTTAGTCATGAGATAAATGTGACTGCATGCCATTCAATTAGAATGAAGGGATATTCATGCAATTCTACCGTAATATAATAATAAGATAAGTAAATGAATAGTGCTCCCCCGCAATGGCATGAATGGTAATTTTTAATTGGAGTAAAAGTAGAGGATTTCTCCTCTCTCTTCCTTGCTTGAACAGTTGTGCGTGGTTGGCGACGAGGGTTGACGGGATGGTGCACCTCGACGAGTGCATCGCAATGGTGGTGACACTGTGGTTAGAGGTGGCCCGCGGCGGCTGGACGGTGGAGGAGAAGAACGCCGGCGATGGGTTCTAACGGAGAAGAGGAACCGTGCGTGGAGAGGAGGAAGAGCTGCTGCCTGCGGGCGTGGCTGCGCGATGGCAAGCACACAAGGGCACGTGAGGGTGCGTGCTACCAGCGGGCGTGGCTGTTTGCGGGCGGTCTGCCTACGGGCATGCGGTTGCCTACGAGCGTGCTTGGCCACGCGCGAGTGCGGTGAGGGCAGCGCGCGGTGAAGGGGTCCTTTGCAAGTGGTGGGGTCGCTGTGGTGGGGCAGGCTAGAGGAGGACGCTGCACGATGATCTACCTGGAGGCTGTAGAGAGGAAGAGGGAGATGGACAGGCCCGCGCGTGGTGTCTGCAGGGTGCACAGTGGGGCAGGCTGCAGTGCTGGGATCTTTACATGCGGTGGGGGCACGCTTGCAGGGGCTACGGTGGGAGGATGCTGCTCTGCTTGCAGAGCGCGTGCTTTCGATGGTAGAGGATGAGGCAGTGCCACTACTGCATGGAGGTTTTGGTGGACTGAAGGTGGTTGCGGTGAGGAGCGGGCAGGTGTGGCTTGCTACAATAGAGAGGGACCGGCGGTGGTTGTTGTGCGCGAGGTGCTTGGTGGTTCCATAGTGCTTGCCCTCTCCACAGTGGGGAAGGTAGAGATGATGAGGGAGGGAATCCCCGCAGCTGGGAAAGGAGACCCCCTCCTCTCGCCAAAAACCCCTTCTTTTAACTCCTCCCCCGCCAACTGCAAGTCAAGGGATTTTCAAATCCCTTACTAAACTTGGCCGGCAGCTGTTGGGGGAGGGGGAAATTTATTTCACCCCCCTGGTTTCTTACAAAATTTCTCCTACAATAATGAAACATAAAATAATTACATACTAAGTTATAAAATGCGATATAATAGATGTAAATTTAGGTAATGATGCATGCAATCATTTTATGACCTAATGTGGTTAATAACAAACATAAAATGTCAGAATAGAGTTAACTTAGGTGTTACAATAGTCCACTAAAATGGACTCATCACTTGCTGGTTGAGCATGAATGTTTTCCTCCGGATGTGGCGGTCATGAAAGGCCTTGGTCTTGCCCTTGTATATCAATGTGTTCTCATAAGCCTCCGCCAGATCTCTTCTAATTTGCTGAGCTGGAGTTTCCGTTCTTGACCTCCTGCATCGAGGTCAAGGTTACATTTTTGCACCGCCCAAAAGGTGCGATGTTCCAGCTCTACAGGAAGGTGACAGGCCTTGCCATATACCATGCGATATGGTGACATTCCGAGTGGGGCCTTGTATGCGGTCCGATATGCTCAGAGTGCATCAATTAATTTATTGGACCAGTCCTTCCTATCTAGTCTAATCGTCTTCTAGAGAATCAGCTTGATCTGATGGTTAGACACTTCAGCCTGCCCATTGGTCTGTGAGTGATATGGGTTGGCTATACGGTGATGTACCCTGTATTTCTTTAATAATGACCTGAAGTGGGCATGGATGAAGTGGCTTCCCCCGTCGCTAATCAAAGCGTGAGGTATTCCGAATCTCATGAGGATGTGCTGTTGTATGAAAGAAATGACAGCGTTTTGATCATCCCATCTCGCTGGGATGGCCTCGATCCACTTTTAGACATAGTCAACGGCTAGTAATATGTACTCAAAGCCATGCGAGTTCGGAAAAGGGCCCATAAAATCGATGCCCCAGATGTCGAACACTTCTACGACCATGATGGGCTAGAGTGGCATGATGTCTCTACTGGTCATAGAACCGACCGACTGGCATCATTTGCAATGTTGGGAGTATTCGTGTGTATCTCTGAAAATGGTTGGCCAGAAAAATCCCAACTGCAAATTTTTTGCAGTGGTTTTCCGACCCGAGAAATTACCACCACAAGCATCATTGTGGCAAAAGGATAACACACTGAGGATCTCAGAATCTGGGATGCATCTTTCAATAATCTGATCCGCTCCAATGCGGAAGAGCAGTGGGTCATCCCAGAGGTAGAATTTGGCCTCCGTAGTGAATTTGAGTTTCTGGTCCTTGGATAGGTTCGCAGGAATCTTGCCTGCGGCAAGGTAGTTCGCGATATCCGCGTAGCAGGGGAAGTCAACAGAATGAACTGCCGAAAGAGATTCATCCGGAAATTGCTCATGGATAGGCAGGGAATAAGGAATGTGGCCTGGGTTCAGTCTGGAGAGGTGATCCACCGCAACATTCTGCTTCTTGAGTTTGTCGCGGATTTCAATATCAAATTCCTACAATAAAAGGATCCATCTGATGAGCTGTGGTATGGCATCCTTCTTTGCCAACAAATGCCAGAGGGCAGAGTGGTCAGTGAAAATGATGACTTTGGACCCTAATAAGTAAGATCTGAATTTCTCCAACCCGAATACTACTGCTAGCAGTTCCTTTTTGGTGAAAGTATAATTAAGGTGAGCCTCATTCAGCATCTTGCCAGCATAGTATATGACAAAAGGTTGTTTTTCCTGACGCTGGCCTAAAACAGCACCGACGGCAAAGTCAGAAGCGTCTCACATCATCTTGAAATCGAGCAACTAGTCGGGTGGTTAGAGAATTGGGGAATCAGAGATAACACTTCGTAAAGTCTCGAAGGTGCTGAGACACAAGGTGTCGAATTCAAATGGGGCATCGGCAACAAGGAGATTCGTCAAAGGTAGTGCAATTTTTGAGAAATCGTGTATAAATCTCTGATAGAAGCTGACGTGACCCAAGAATGATCTGATCTGCTTGATCGAGCTAGGTGGCGGTAAGTGGGAAATAATCTCAGATTTAGCTCGATCAACCTTGAGTCCATTTTTAGAGATCCTGTGCCCTAATACTATGCCATCCCTTACCATGAAATGGATTTTCTCCCAGGATAGTACTAGGTTTACCTCAATACACCATTTCAGGATCTTGGTGAGGTTATCAAGATAAGATGCGAAATCATCTCCGAAAATGGAGAAGTCATCCATGAATACCTCCACATAGTCCCCAATCATGTCAGAGAAGATGGCCATCATATAATGCTGAAATGTTGTTGGTGCATTGCAGAGGCCAAAGGGCATCTGCTTGAAAGTGAATGTTCCAATGGTGCATGTGAATGTGGTCTTGTCTTGATGTTCTAGGCTAATCGCTACTTGATTATACTCGGAGTATCCATCCAAAAAGCAAAAGAAACTGCATCTGGCTAACTTGTCCAAGATCTGATCAATGAAAGGCAAAGGAAAGTGATCCATCTGGGTAGCCGTGTTCAGTTTCCTATAGTCGATGCAGACCTACCAAGATGTCGCAGTGCCGGTCGGGATGGATTCGCCCTTATCATTTTTCACAATGATGAGTTCTACTTTCTTGGGCACTATCTGGATCGGACTCACCCATTGGCTATCAGAGATTGGGTATACAATATCTGCATCCAGCCATTTGATGATCTCCTTCTTAACAACCTCTAGCATATTCGGGTTTAGCCACCTTTGAGGTTGTCTCGAAGGTTTCACCCCCTCATCCGTGTAAATGTGATGAGTGCAATACGAGGGGCGAATACCGTGGAGATCAGCAATACTCCACCCTATAGTAGCCCTATGTTCTTGTAGCATAGAAATCAATTGATGCTCCTATTCTTGGGTTAAGTGGGCATTAATAATCACTAGGTATGTCTCACTTTCGCCCAAGAACACATACTTAAGTGAGTCAGGTAAGGGCTTCAATTCAATCACGGGTGGATCAGAGTCAGAAATGGGAGTAGGAGGAGCAAACTAGAGGGTAGGAATCTGCTGATCTGTATGCACATGAATTCCTGCTGAGTCGCTTCCTATGAAATAATCAGTCATGGCTGCATTAACGGGAAACCCGTTAGCTGTGGTCGCATCTTCCTGCAACAACAGGGGTGATTCAGTAATATGCAGATCAGGATAGTTGGATTCAGGGGTGTTGTGGTCAGAAGCACACCCTAAACAGTCAGATCCTCAAGGAGATATGTGTAGTGCAGTGGTTTCAGTCCCGTGTGGATCAAGGTCCAAGAACCCTGGTAGTGCAGACGAATGAGACATTGGGTCGTCACAAAGGAGCCTAATGTTACCACAGTGTGCCGACTCTTCATCTTCACCATCCTCCTCTATTCAATCACAGTGAAAATTCTTTGCTGCCTTGAATATGTCAAGTCGAAGTCACTCAATACCTAGGGCTATCTCCATACACCTGGATGCACAATCAATGTTTGCTCGGGCTGTCGCTAGAAATGGGTGACCCAAAATAATTGGTGCATCTTGGAGATTAGGAGGAACTTCCATATAGAGAACAAAAAAGTCTGCGGGAAAGTAGAACCTGCGGACTTTTACAATCACATTCTCAACCACCCCCCTCAGTGTTTTTACTGATCTATCAGCCAGCTAAATCGTGACCGAGGTGGGCTTTAACTCCCCAAATCGAAATCGATCAAATATGGCAGTGGGAGTTAGGTTGATGGATGAACCCAAATCTAGAAGGGCTCAATCAAATGGAGAATCCTGCAGGAAGTAGGATATGACTGGGGTACCAGGGTCTTTCTTTTTCGGTGACAAGTCGGCTGGAATCACAGCGCTAGCCTCTTTTGACAATACTACCTGTCGTCCAATTCTCGACTGTCGCTTTGGGGTGCAATGGTCCTTAAAGAACCTAGCGATAGTGGGAATGTGATCAATTGCCTTGAGGAGGGGGACTTGAATATGTACTTCCTTGAACATTAACTTCAGGCCCTCAAAATTTCGCGTGCCCTTTTTCCTTACTACATTTCGTGTCAAAGCCTCAGGAAAAGGGACGGGAATCTCAGGGTCAAGTGGCCTCTTACCCTTATCTACCGTAGGTGGCTCCTGAGATGAAGAAGTCGAACCCACCTACAGCGAAGGGTGAGAAAAACCAGGACTTGCCTACCTATGTGGTGGGTTGAATGTTTTCCTTCCACTCCTTAATGAGACAGCATTTGCATCGGCTTGCTATCCATTAGTTGGTGGGGGAGCGGAAGGGGCAGAGTATGTGGGGTTCTGCAAAGGCGACTGACCTTGAGCATAACTAGGTGGTTGATGGGTTGGCCCGAATAGGTTGTTAATATGGGGATTTTATCGTTGAAATGTGTATAGTGGTTAACCTAATTTGGACCTAACCATCTCTTTACAAAATTTTTAACCTGGCCTAATTGATTTTATCTTGTCACTTTTAGGCCCAGGGTCGAACTAAGGGAAGTGGGGTTTAAATCGAGTTTCTACGTTTTCCTTAAAATGCGTCTCTTCCGTTCGTTTATTCTATTTTTTTTTGTATTTTTTCTTATTTAGATTTTTTTCTAGTAATCCTTGTCCTTGAGGCACACCCTCAAAATTGTGTCCTTGGCTTTTAGCCAAAATAAAGTTCCAAAACAAGTCTTGCTACTCGCAAGACGGGATACCTACAAGTCAAAGATTATCTTTTCTCTTTTATATACTTTTTTTTTATCTTTTTACCAAGAGAGAAGCAAACAGACAGAATGTAAATATAGTATGTATATATATATATTATATCTATAAAGGGGTGGGGGTGGAGGCGGCGATGGAGTGTAGCACTATGTCGAGTCAGTCGACGTCTAGAGAGACGCAACCAACACGACTAGGTGCCGCGTGGAGTGTGGATGGAGGATGGATGATGTATGGGTCCACGCTTTTTCTATGCGTGTATTAGGGAATATCAGCAACTGGTGCACATATTCCCGCGATACAGCGTACAGTAAATAACGTGAAAATATATGTACATATGTATGTATATAAGTAAATATATCTATATATATATAAATGTATAGGTATATATGTATAGATATATATATAGATATATATGTGTTTATGTATATATAGGTGTATAGATATATATATATATATGTATATAAGTGTATATATATATTACTATATAGATGTATATATATATATGTATATATATATGTATATATGTATATAAGTATGTATATATATATATATTACTATATATATGTCTATATATATGTATATAGATATGTCTATATATATATGTGTGTGTGTGTGTATATATATATATATATATGTTACTATATATTAGTGTTTATGTGTGTGTGGGTGTGTGTAAGTGTCGGTGAAGATGTGTGTGTGCGTTGGTGAAGGTGTGTGTGTGTGTTGCTGTGAGTAAGTGAAAAAAAAGACAGAGAAAGAGAGGGAGAGAGCGGGAGAGAGAGAGAGAGCAGGCGGGAGTACTCGCGCCAGAGAGAGAGAGCGGGCGGGAGAGCTGCCAAACGTGCGAGTTAAGAAGTCTACTGGAGGCGACGGATGTCTGGCACCGCGTCGTCTGAAGGCGGAGGCGGACGTCTGAAAATGGCGGGTGCGGGCGCGCGCCTTCGCGTAGGGCTCTGCAGGCCCACGCGAAGACGACGAGCGGGCGATGGCGCGGAGGAGCGAGCGTGGAGGAGGGTCTGCGGCGGTCGCGGAAGGTCGCGGAGGAGGGAAGGGGATGGCGCGAGGCCGTAGCTGGCCGCTGCAGTTCACGCGGCGGCGGGCTACGGGTGCAACTGCGGGGCCGACAGGATGGAGGTTGAGCGGGGAATGGCCCAGCAGGTGCGCGCGAAGTCGATGGGTGGCTGCGGGGACGGTCGCAGAGGAGGCGGGGGGACCTGCTGCTGCTGCGTGGCTGCTGCTGCCGCGGCTTCAAGCTTCGGAGCTTGTAGCGGCAACAATGGCGTGAGACGGAAAAAAAATGAAATGAAGGAAGACACCACGCCCACCGGCTCGTTGAAGAGCTGGGCGGTGGTGTTCCCACTGTGGTGGTGTGCACCACAGTGGGTTCTCCTGCTCGCCGGGTGTCTCCTCGAAGGAGGGCCGGGGTATGGGAGGGGAGAACGGGTGAGAGGAAGGTGGTGGAGTTGCGGGGTGGCTTCATGCAGCAGCCTGTCTCGCGAGGAAGAAGCTGCAGCTTCTTATAGAGGAGGAGAGAGTGGTGTGCCGGCTGCAGCAGGGAGAGGGTGCGGGAGTTGCAGCTGTAGGGAGCGGCGTTGGTAGGGAGAAGTGACGTGGAGTAAATGCATGCAGCTGTTGCGGGAAGAAGTGCAGCCGTGGGAAGAAAAGAAGAAATCAAGAGAGAAAAAAAATAAAAAGAGGTGGAATTTGCAAGGAGGCACTTGAGATAAAATGTAACTATGCAAGCCATTGTTTCACTCCTCTTCTTCTCTTGATTAAATGCATGCATGCAAGCGTTTTTTACAAATGCGATTACAGGATCCTATTATGCAATGTTAATGCTAGAAAATAGCATAAGAAGGCGTTATTACAGGCGTGTTTTGAGGTGCAAACATATACCCCCATGCCTATCTTTTGCTAGTCCCTAGCAAAATAGTATTTAGAAATGATCTTAAGCTGAAGATTTTCTTCTGAGGTGATATAGGTGTGTTTATTATCGAATATTGTGAGAACCAATTGTAAAGAAGAATACCAGTACTTTAAGTCTCACATGACATAGATCATCTCTCAACTAACCAGGACTCTTGATATTTAAACCTTAAGTACGATTTCCAGGACCCAGGAGGTTTTTGCCATACTCGAGAGCTCAAGAGGTTATGGTTTGTGCATAGTGAAGGATCAAGACTGACCAAATGAACATTAAGACTCAATCCCAAGGTTTCACGAATTTTTTAAGTACAGGTTGGTCCCAATTTCAGCTCATGTCTTCGGATTGACCCTTAAGATGATGACGTAAAACTCAGCTCCCATTTTCTGATTTTTTTTTTTGTGGCTCACTGAAAAACAAATTATACAAACATTTATGAGATATACTGACTCTTTTGCAACATCTTTTTTTTTTTTTTTTTGAAACACGTGTCAGTATATCTCTTACAACACATTTTGAAAGAGCACACTTTTTTTCTTTTTGGTGGGAGAGTTTCTTTTTGGTGGAAAGAGTCGCTTCTAAACACAAGACTAAAGCCTGGGATAAAAAGTCTACCTGCGCGCACAGGTAAGAACTCCACCTTCCCTAATGAACACTAGGGTTGGATCTTATGTTCACCTGGTCTTTCCTGATATGTGTAGTGTGAACCAAGTTTACTTAAGCTCTCAAGAAAAAGCAAACTAATGGATCCTGTACTGGTGTCTCAAGTACAAGAATACATCCTTAGTTAGGAGAGATTTTGATCTATTTTGTCAATGCTTTAAGTGAATTAAGCTGAGCCTAAGCGAATCAACCTTCTGTGGCCTGGAAATTCTTCAAAACAGAGGTTGAATATCCATAAACACTTATTGTATTTTTATTTCAGCTTCAAGATCATTACTAAACACCATTTATTATAATATATATATTTTTTTTTCTTTTCTTTTTTCTTTTTCTTGCATATTTATAAATGGGAGGAAATTTTATGATACCATAAAATACCCGGATCCTATGGATGCCTATCCACCCCCCCATGCTAAACAATGCTATGTCCTCATATGCATGTAGGGAAAGGCAGAGGAAGGACGGAAGATCGGGTAACAAGAGCTGAGGTTCAGGGTATAGATCAAGGTGGAAGGGTGGGTGGATGGTGGGTGATGAGAACCTCATCATGAGCCATAACTAGCTCATTTTGACCTAATACAAAGGATAAAAGCTCCTACATAACTCAAGGAAAGGCTTAACTCAGAGAATTCTGAGTTTAAGGAGAAAACAAGTCATAAGGGGTAAAAATGCAATTTTACCAGTATAATCTGCATACAGGGTAATTCAGGGTCCAAACATAGGTCAAACAAACCAAATAAGAAGGAAAGTGGGATGATCTGACAAGGGCTACAGCAATTCCAAGGAACTAAATGATAATCTGTAACCTTAAAACAAACCCACTTCAATTCACGAGGTTCGAGGCAAAGTAAAAATAGAATAAACCCTCTAAAATTCGTAGAAAAATAATCTCTAGGGTTTAGAACCTTCAATTTGGCCTTCAGAACCCATTTTGACCTACATTGAGAACCATGCCCAATTAATAACTTAATTTGGGTTTTTGCATAAATTGATCGATCAAACAAGGCTTAATCTGGAAATAAAATTCACCATCGTAATCCTTAGGTCCCAATTAGTCATGTATAAAAACTTGAGCCTAAGAGGAAACCTTCTTGACCAACTTTACACTTTGGTCCTCATTCATTTACTTTTTGGCCCTCAACTTTTGAACCCTCACATTTTTGACCCTAACTCTCCTTCGTTCTTTGCATCCAGGTCCCTCCTGCCAAAACCTGACCAGCACCATGCTCCGGCGACCTTGCGCGGAGCATGGCGCCGCGCAGGGTAAGGGGGAGGGTCTGGCGAGACAACCGGGGGTGCCCTGCGTCGTCAGCCGTCGCAGGAACACCCCCTGGTCGCTGCAACCCACCATACCAGCCGTGCGAACGCACGGACGGTATGGGTCTCCATCTCCGGCGTCCTCCGGCGAGGGAGACACGTCGTCTCCCTCCGCCTTCCTCTCTGATTCCGCCCCTATAAATACCCCCGTCGCTCCACCGTTCTTCCCAGCTCGGATCTGACGGAGAAAACCCCCAACTTTCCTCTCTTCTCACTCCGGCAGACGCCCACCAGCTCCGACGGTTCTTCCTCCTCCTCCTCTTCGCTCTGCCGCAATACCAGCAGCAGAGACTTCCTCCCCTGCTCTTCCCGCGCCACGCCGCACCCAGCTGGCGCCTCTCCAGCCCTTTCCTCGCCGTCGCCCCTTCCCCTGGGCATCTTCTTCTCCGGCGATAGTTGTTTGCACCTCAAAACACGCCTGTAATAACGCCTTCTTGTGCTATTTTCTAGCATTAACATTGCATAATAGGATCCTGTAATCGCATTTGTAAAAACACTTGCATGCATGCATTTAATCAAGAGAGGAAGAGGAGTGAAACAATCGCCTGCATAGTTACATTTTTCTTCAAGTGCCTCCTTGCAAAATCACCCTCTTTTTATTTTTCCTCTTGATTTCTTCCTTTCTCCCCTTCCCGCGGCTGCACTCTTCCCGCAGCTGCATGCAGCAGCCACGCAGCACTTCTTCCCGTCACTTCTCCCTGCCAACGCCGCTCCCTATAGCTGCAACTCGCACACCCTCTCCCTGCTGCAGCCGGAACACCACTCTCCCCTCCTCTATAAGTAGCTGCAGCTTCATCCTCGCAAAGGCAGCTGCTGCAAAGACCCCGCAGCCACCACCTTCCTCTCCACCGTTCTCCCCTCCCATGCGCCGGCCCTCCATCGAGGAGGCACCCGGCGAGCAGGAGAACCCACTGTGGTGCACACCACCACAGTGGGAGCACCACCGCCCAGCTCTTCAACGAGCCGGTGGGCGTGGTGTTTTCTTTTCTCTTCGTTTTCTTCTCCACGCCATTGCTGCCGCTTCAAGCTCCGAAGCTTGAAGCAGCAGCAGCAGCAGCTAAACCGCAGCGACAGCAGCAGCAGCAGCACCCCCCGCCTCCTCCGCGACCTTCCCCGCAGGCGCGTAACCCTCCGCGCGCACCTGCAGGCCCGTTCCCCGCCACCGTCTCCGTTCTGTCCGCCTCGCAGTTGCACCTGTAGCCGTCCACCGCGCGCACTGCAGCGGCCGGCTACGGCCTCGCGCCGCCCCCTGCCCTCCTCCGCGACCCTCCGCGACCACCGGCAGACCTCCTCCACGCTCGCTCCTCCACGCCTTCGCCCGCCCGTCGCCTTCGCGCAGGCCTGCAGAACCCTACGCGAAGGCGCACCCGCACCCGCCGTCTTCAGACGTCTGCCTCCGCCTTCAGACGACGCGACGTCAGACGTCCGCCGCCGCGAGCAGACGTCTTAACTCGCTGCCATCGTCAGCGCTCTCGATCTCTCCAGCCCGCTCTCTCTCTCTCTGCTGATCTCTCTCTCCCGCTCTCTCTCTCTCACGTATTCTCTCTCTCTCCCGCTCTCTCTCTCTCTCTCTGTTTTTTTACTCACAGCAACACACACACACATTCACCGACGCACACACACCTATACCAACACATACACGCACACTCACACACTTATAGTAACATATATATACTTATATACATCTACATATAATATATACATACATATATATATTATATATATATATCTACTTATATATATCTATATACTTATACATATACTTATATATATATATATATATACTTATATACATAGTATATCTATATATTTATGTATACACACATATATATATAATATATCTGTATATATATATATATATACACGTATATATATATCTATATACTTATACATATACTTATATATATATACATATATACTTATATACATATATATATATACATATCTATATACTTATATATATACACACATATATATATATATATCTAGATACATATATACTTATATACATATATATATATACATCTATATAGTATTATATATATATATACTTATATACATATATACATACATATATATATATATAATACATATATATCTATATATATCTATACATATATACTTATACATTTATATACATATAGATATATTTACTCATATACATACATATGTACATATATTTTCACGTTATTTACTATACGCTGTATCACGGGAATATCTGCACCAGTTGCTGATATTCCCTAATACACGCGTACAAAAAAAGCGTGGTCCCATACATCATCCATCCTCCATCCACACTCCACGCAGCACCTAGTCGTGTTGGTTGCGTCTCTCTAGACGTCGACTGACTCGATATAGTGCTACACTCCATCGCTACCTCCACCCCCACCCCTTTTTATATATACTACATATATATATATATATACATACTATATTTACTTTCTGTCTATTTGCTTTTCTGTTAGTAAAAAGATAAAAAAAAATACATAAAAAATAAAAGATAATCTTTGACTTGCAGGTACCTCGTCTTGCGAGTAGCAAGACTTGTTTTGGGACTCTATTTGGCTAAAAGCCAAGGACACAATTTTGAGGGTGTGCCTCAAGAACAAGGATTACCATAAAAAACCTAAATAAGAAAAACACCAAAAACACAATAAACGAATGGAAGAGACGCGTTTTAAGGAAAACGTAGAAACTCGACTTTAACCCCACTTCCCTGAGTTCGACCCTGGGCCTAAAAGTGACAAGATAAAATCAATTAGGCCAGGTTAAAAATTTTGTAAAGAGATGGTTAGGTCTGAATTAGGTCAACCACTATACATATTTCAACGATAAAAACATCATATTAACAACCTATCCAGGCCGACCATCATGACTTTTCTGGCGCCGTTGCCGGGGACGTGCGCTTTCGAGTAAGTTTCTATCCAATTCCTTTAAATTTGTCTCTTCTCTCTTCACGGGTATTGTTGTTTTTGGTATGCAGGTGAACCTGGTGGAAGGAGAAGGCTGACGAAGTCGAGGACGTGAGCAGATCCAAGGCAGGAATGAGAGCGTGAAGACGCTGACATCGCATTGGAGCTTCGCACACGTTGCCGAACAAGTAGGTTTTCTTTTCTCATCAAATTAGGGTTAACTTGCCACCACAATAAAAAAAAAAAAATTTAAAACTAAAAACTAGAAAAACTTCTTGGGATTTCTTGAGGGCAAGTGGATTAAAATTCACTTGATTGATTGGTTGTCTTCACTCCCACTGTCCTGGGATTTCCCGCCTTACTTCGCATAGCGAAAATCCGAGAATCTTGATTCTTAGATTTTTCGCCGTGGGAAGTATTCTTTGAGGCAAAGAAAAAGATTGCTTGTATCCCTCTTTTGCCTCACTTATCTTTAATTCAGGATCACATTTTTGGTGGGGAGACTTGGAATTGAGTTGATTCCAACCCCACCACGACTTTTCAAACTTGCCTGTGATTCGATCCTGAATACTTCAACCCCAACAATTTTATTTTCTTTATCTTTTGGTTGAAGCCTTGTGTGTGGAAATCATTTCTGGTGATTGGGAGCACTTGAATTGAAGTGCTTTGGCTCCCTGTCACATTGATATAAAACTGATTCGTGCATCCACACTTAGAAATCTCCATTTAGGGTAGCCCATTGCATTTTAAGCATGCATTAACTAACTGATAATTGAAGAAGGGTTTCTTGGGTTTTAGAAGGAAAACCTGTATTTTTGCAAAAACCCGGAGATTGGTTGAATTGGTAATTCAACAAAACCCTAAAAAGTCATACTACTTAAGGCTGAACTCTAAAAACCATTCGCCAATAAAAACTTCAATTCGGGGAGATTTCTCCGTTGCATGCTTGTTCTTACACACTCTTAAAATCAATCACTTGGGCATTACCCGTAAACAATGCCCTTCACATTCCAAAAGCACTTGACCCTAAGCCTCTAATTAAAACTGGTAGTAACTTCACCCTTTTTAAGGATTGGAGGTCTAACTACCTACGTGTAGCGGCTACGTGCTGGTGAGAGTTCCCGCGTGCTATCGGGTGTCTAAGACTGGGGCAAACGGCCTTTCAATCTGGCCTGGTGGTTTCGTGGTGCTCGCATTCGGTTCCGTAGTTCGTGATAGTAGGTAACTTAGATCTTTAGGTCTAAGGGCACACTGTAGAGGTTAGGAACTTGACTGTATTGATTTGTAATCAAGTGTACCTTTGCGGCGTCATTTCTCTCATCGCTTTTCCCCTCTTATCCCCCCCAATTCTTCCTGCGTAGTGCATGTTTTGGAGGAGGCCACAAAACCCTGAACTGTTTGAATTGACTGCTAAATCTAAAAAAAGAGCCGAATCATCCTCCTCCTCCACAAACATGGCACACACCCCCACCTCACCACTTCGTCACAATTCCAATTCTTTCAACACCAGGCTTATCCCGAGAAACCCTGCAAGACCTTCCTTATCGAGTGTCGCGCCAAGCGACTCGGTAAGTCATGTGGAATTGGCTTCTGCGAGCCTGTATTTCAACATGGAGGACCAAGCCTCCGTGTGCTCGAACACATATGCGGACACGTCTTCTGGCATAGAAGACGCCTACACCCTGGGGAACAACCCATTTTCTGCCACGTATAACCCAGGGTGGCACGATCATCCAAATTTCGCATGGTCTAACAACCCGCAGCGCCAAAACCCCGCTGGTGGACCAAGGCGATCGTCCGCACCCGTCATCCCCAGGGCCCAATCTAATCCTATGGCAAATCCGCCATTAGGCCCTTGCGTACAGAAAACCAAACACGCATCAAAACCTCTTGATAAATTGATGCGAATGACCTCTCTTCAGCATTTGGCGCAGCAGAATGCTGAGATCAGTCAACTAAGCATGGCGACTCGATCTCAGGGCACTTTTCCTGCCCAACCTGTTCCAAACCCGCAAAACTTTGTACCCTGTGGTCCGCAACCACAGGTACAACCTTCTCAGGAACAGGTTCATCAAATTCTGCAAGCTCCGAGTATTCCTCCGGGATTTCAGGTTAATCCCGCTGCAGCATCGCACTCTCATGCTGATAGCGATTACATCAAGGATGACACGTCTGACGAGGACATGACTGTCAGTACGTGTATCGAACTTATTGGAGCCAATTCAGACTGCTGCAAATTACCTGATGACTGCCTGACCTATACAAACTGTGACGTTCCCCAATCCCTCCCTATTCCTGTATCATCTCCTGACCAGACTTCTGATGAGGTTTTCTCCGCTTCCCATACCTCGTGGTCTGAGTCATCGCCGGGCTGCTCACCGCCGGTCCACACTATGGAAGACCGGATTGCCCTTTCTTTCCCGCTAAATCAGGCGGATTTGCAAATCCACACTGGGACCTTGAGCCCACATCTTACTCACCGGGGCTATTCCCTTTTGGACCCATCTATCCAAAAAGCCCCCCTTCTTGGCCAATCTAAGGGCCAACTTCCTCTTCCTGATCTGTTTTCTGATCCGCCTGGGACACTCTCGTCCCAGAAAATGCCAAATCTCTCACCATCCACCATTACTTTTCACGCCTCTATCACGATTACTTCACTTTTCTCTTCACCACCCACCATCCACCCACCCTTCCACCCTGATTTATACCCTGAACCTCAGCTCCTGTTACCCGATCTGTCGTCCGTTCTCTGCCTTTCCCTGCATGCATATGAGGACATAGCATTGTTTGGCATGGGGGGGTGGATAGGCATCCATAGGATCCGGGTATTTTATGGTATCAGACAATTACCACCTATTTATAAATATGCAAGATAAAGAAAAAGAAAAAAAAAAGAAAAAAAAATATATATATTAATAATAAATGGTGTTTAGTAATGATTTGAAAGCTGAAACAAAAAAATTCAATAAGTGTTTATGGATATTCAACCTCTGTTTTGAAGAATTTCCAGGCCACAGAAGCTTGATTCGCTCAGGCTCGGCTTAATTCACTTAAAGTATTGACGAAATAGATCAAAATCTCTCTTAACTAAGGACGTATTCTTGTACCTGAGACACCGGTACAGGATCCGTTGGTTTGCTTTTTCTTGAGAGCTTAAGTAAATTTGGTTCACACTACACATATCAGGAAAGACCAGGTGAACATAAGATCCAACCCTAGTGTTCATTAGGGAAGGTGGAGTCCTTACCTGTGCGCGCAGGTAGACTTTTTATCCCAGCATTTAGTCTTGTGTTTAGGAGTGACTCTTTCCACCAAAAAGAAACTCTCCCACCAAAAAGAAAAATAAGTGTGCTCCTTCAAAATGTGTTGTAAGAGATATACTGACACGTGTTTCAAAAAAAAAAAAAAGAAAAAAGAAAAGAAAAAAAAAGAGATGTTTTAAAAGAGTCAGTATATCTCATAAATGTCTGTATACTTTGTTTTTCGGTGAGCCAAAAAAAAAAAATCAGAAAATGGGAGTTGAGTTTTCCGTAATCATCTTAAGGGTCAATCCGAAAACACGAGCTGAAACTGGGACCAACCTGTACTTAAAAATTCGTGAAACCCTGGGAGTGAGTCTTAAGGTTCATCTGGTCAGTCTTGATCCTTCACTATGCACAAACCATAACCTCTTGAGCTCTCGAGTACGGCAAAAACCTCCTGGGTCCTGGAAATCGTACTTAAGGTTTAAATATCAAGAGTCCTGGTTAGTTGAGAGATGATCTATGTCATGTGAGACTTAAAGTACTGGTAGTCTTCTTTACAATTGGTTCTCACAATATTCCATAGTAAACACACCTGTATCACCTCTGAAGAAAATCTTCAGCTTAAGATCATTTCTAAATACTATTTTGCTAGGGACTAGCAAAAGATAGGCATGCGGGTATATGTTTGCACCTCAAAACACGCCTGTAATAACGCCTTCTTCTGCTATTTTCTAGCATTAACATTGCATAATAGGATCCTGTAATCGCATTTGTAAAACACTTGCATGCATGCATTTAATCAAGAGAGGAAGAGGAGTGAAACAATCGCCTGCATAGTTACATTTTTCTTCAAGTGCCTCCTTGCAAAATCACCCTCTTTTTATTTTTCCTCTTGATTTCTTCTTTTCTCCCCTTCCCGCGGCTGCACTCTTCCCGCAGCTGCATGCAGCAGCCACGCAGCACTTCTTCCCGTCACTTCTCCCTGCCAACGGCGCTCCCTATAGCTGCAACTCGCACACCCTCTCCCTGCTGCAGCCGGAATGCCACTCTCCCCTCCTCTATAAGTAGCTGCAGCTTCATCCTCGCAAAGGCAGCTACTGCAAAGACCCCGCAGCCACCACCTTCCTCTCCACCGTTCTCCCCTCCCATGCGCCGGCCCTCCGTCGAGGAGGCACCCGGCGAGCAGGAGAACCCACTGTGGTGCACACCACCACAGTGGGAGCACCACCGCCCAGCTCTTCAACGAGCCAGTGGGCGTGGTGTTTTCTTTTCTCTTCGTTTTCGTCTCCACGCCATTGCTGCCGCTTCAAGCTCCGAAGCTTGAAGCAGCAGCAGCAGCAGCTAAACCGCGGCGACAGCAGCAGCAGCAGCACCCCCCGCCTCCTCCACGACCTTCCCCGCAGGCGCGCAACCCTCCGCACGCGCCTGCAGGCCCGTTCCCCGCCTCCGTCTCCGTTCTGTCCGCCTCGCAGCTGCACCTGTAGCCGTCCGCCGCGCGCACTGCAGCGGCCGGCTACGGCCTCGCGCCGCCCCCTACCCTCCTCCGCGACCCTCCGCGACCACCTGCAGACCTCCTCCACGCTCGCTCCTCCATGCCTTCGCCCGCCCGTCGCCTTCGCGCAGGCCTGCAGAACCCTACGCGAAGGCGCACCAGCACCTGCCGTCTTCAGACGTCTGCCTCCGCCTTCAGACGACGCGACGTCAGACGTCCGCCGCCGCGAGCAGACGTCTTAACTCGCTGCCATCGTCAGCGCTCTCGATCTCTCCAGCCCGCTCTCTCTCTCTCTCTGCTGATCTCTCTCTCCCGCTCTCTCTCTCTCACGTATTCTCTCTCTCTCCCGCTCTCTCTCTCTCTCTGTTTTTTTACTCACAGCAACACACACACACATTCACCGACGCACACACACCTATACCAACACATACACGCACACTCACACACTTATAGTAACATATATATACTTATATACATCTATATATAATATATACATACATATATATATATATACTTATATACATAGTAATATCTATAGTTATGTATACATACATATATATATAATATATATACATATATATATAATATATATATATATATCTACTTATATATATCTATATACTTATACATATACTTATATATATATATATACTTATATACATAGTATATCTATATATTTATGTATACACACATATATATATAATATATCTATATATATATATATACACGTATATATATATCTATATACTTATACATATACTTATATATATATACATATATACTTATATACATATATATATATACATATCTATATACTTATATATATACACACACATATATATATATATCTAGATACATATATACTTATATACATATATATATATATATACATCTATATAGTATTATATATATATACTTATATACATATATACATAGCTATATACATATATACATACATATATATATATACATATACACCTATATATATATATATAATACATATATATCTATATATATCTATACATATATACTTATACATTTATATACATATAGATATATTTACTCATATACATACATATGTACATATATTTTCACGTTATTTACTATACGCTGTATCACGGGAATATCTGCACCAGTTGCTGATATTCCCTAATACACGCGTACAAAAAAAGCGTGGTCCCATACATCATCCATCCTCCATCCACACTCCACGCGGCACCTAGTCGTGTTGGTTGCGTCTCTCTAGACGTCGACTGACTCGATATAGTGCTACACTCCATCGCTACCTCCACCCCCACCCCTTTTTATATATACTACATATATATATATATACATACTATATTTACTTTCTGTCTATTTGCTTTTCTGTTAGTAAAAAGATAAAAAAAATACATAAAAAATAAAAGATAATCTTTGACTTGCAGGTACCTCGTCTTGCGAGTAGCAAGACTTGTTTTGGGACTCTGTTTGGCTGAAAGCCAAGGACACAATTTTGAGGGTGTGCCTCAAGAACAAGGATTACCATAAAAAACCTAAATAAGAAAAACACCAAAAACACAATAAACGAACGGAAGAGACACGTTTTAAGGAAAACGTAGAAACTCGACTTTAACCCCACTTCCCTGAGTTCGACCCTGGGCCTAAAAGTGACAAGATAAAATCAATTAGGCCAGGTTAAAAATTTTGTAAAGAGATGGTTAGGTCTGAATTAGGTTAACCACTATACATATTTCAATGATAAAAACATCATATTAACAACCTATCCAGGCCGACCATCAACAGTCGATACGACTGTCGCCCTGCTCCGGCCCCTTTCGTCTCCGTAGCTAGGTCAGAACTTCTCCCCATCTCCCCCTCTTTCTTTTCCTCACTGTCTTTTATTTGATTAAACCCTCGACCGCTCTTGTCCACCGTCACCCCCTTCGTCTCCGGCCAAACTCCGGCGAGACACCCCCATCACTCCACAGCCCCACACGCCTCGCCGACCCTCACAGAATCTCCGCCTCCTCACCCTGATCAACCTCCGCCCTTCCACGTCCTGCCACTCGCCCTCTGCAGACCCCCCGAACAAACCCACTTCTCCACGCTCCGCCCCGCCGCCTGCCAGACCCCCCACCACCTTCGCCGTGCCACGGTGAAGGTTCTCCGCGTATCTGATTAGGCCGAGAGGCCGTTCCTCTGTGTACAGGTGTCTCGACCACCGTCGCCATTGCTGCGTGGAAGGAGCACCTTCAACCTGCAGCTCCAGGTGCGCTTTACCCAGGCCTGACTCCCAGGCTGCGCGGGGCGCCTCCGCGAAGAGTCCCAGGCTCGCAGCTGGGGCGAAGGCCTCGCGTGAAGCCGCAATTGCCCGCTGCTTTCTCCGCTGCGGGCGCTCAATTAGGGTGGGACATTTAGTCCCACCTCGGAAAGCCACTGAGGCGAACGGGCGCTTAAAGGCAAAAAGTGCCTTAAGCTGTTCGCCTCAGTTCACGGGGTGAGGTCCCCTTCACCCGCCCGGTTACCCGGCCTCGTCCGCGCTCACGCCTCGCGGACCTGGCTCGACCCGATTAGCCCGACCTGCACTCCTCGCCCACCACCGCACGCCGGTGGCCCTGGACCCGGGCGCGACCCGCGTACCCGATTACCCGGATGCTCTGGGAGAGCCTTCCTAAGAGCGAATTCAGAGAAAGAGAGACGCGGGGGTGGGGGAGGGTAGAGTAGGTTTTGCCCTCTGACGTAAACTCTGAAGTGTGCAGGCACAGGTGAAGAAGAAGGATCGCGGAAGAAGAAGAAAGCTAAGGGAGATACTGTAGCAACAAGCGATTTAAGTCGTCTGATTGGAAAATCAGACGACGTCCTGAAGGGAAAAGAAGAAAGAAGGAGAGACGATGTCCTGACAGGAAAAAGAAAAGAAGAAAGAAGAAGATCTGAAGAACAAGGAAGAACAGCAGAAGAAGAAGAGGAAAGAACAAGGAAGAACAACAGAAGAAGAAGAGGACCACAAGGAGATAAACACAGAAGAAGAACAGGAAGAACAAAAGCTAAAGAGAGAGAGAGACAAAGAGAAAGAAAGAAGAAAAGAAGAAGAACTCAAACTTTCATCTCTCTCCCTCTCTCTCTCTCTTTATTTTTTGTAATAGAACATGTATATCTCTAGAATACAACTTGCTCCCTGAGTTCGACCTTGGGAACTCTCTTTTATTTTCCGAGTAAAAAATTTATATATTTGAAATGATGGCAATAACTGGCTATACTACAACGCTATAACAATAAAACCCGGTTATCTCTTCACGCCATCGCCTTATCAGTGGGTGGTGAAGAGAAAAGTGAAGTGATTGCGATAGAGGTGTGAAAAGTGATGATGGATGGTGAGTGCTGTTAGGGTGCCTCCCAACAAGCGCTGAATTTAATGTCCCCAGCTGGACTCAGAATGAGGCAAAGAATTAGTTACCCTCCAGCAGGGCAACGGTTTCTCCAACGGGGGCAGGTTCATGAGTCAGATATGGTTTCAAACGCTGCCCGTTGACCCTAAATTTACGCCTAGATTTGGGATCTTCGATCTCGACGGCCCCATTGGGGAATGGTCTTGAGACCAGGAAAGGACCAGTCCATTTGGACTTCAATTTCCCAGGAAAGAATTTGAGTCGGCCATTATAGAGCCAAACTTGCTGAGATGGCTCAAATTCCTTTCGCCGAATATGGCTGTCATGAAAAGCCTTAGTGCGCTGTTTAAAGGTTAGAGCAGAAACATAGGCTTCACGACGGAGCTCTTCCAGCTCTTGGAGTTGGAGTTTCCTTTCTCGACCACACAAGTCTGGGTCGAGGTTACATTGGCGAATCGCCCAATAAGCGCGATGTTCCAACTCCACGGGCAAATGACAAGGCTTCCCGTAAATGATTCTATATGGCGACATACCGACATACCAAGGGGAGCCTTAAAGGAGGTCCGATACGCCCAAAGTGCGTCAGTCAGCTTGTCGAACCAATCCTTACAGTCAGGCCGAACCATTTTCTGGAGAATCTGCTTGATTTGCCAGTTTGACACTTCCACCTGGCCGTTCGTCTGAGGATGATACGGGGATGCGATACGATGGTGGACTCCGAACCTCCTCAGAAGTGCCCGAAAAGAAGAATGGGTAAAGTGGCTTCCTCCATCCGAGATAATGGCCCGAGGGATCCCAAAACGCGCAAAGATGTGGTCCTTGACGAATCGGGTGGAGATAACATGGTCAGCACGGCGCGCAAGAATAGCCTCGATCCATTTCGAAACATAGTCGACGGCCATGAGGATGAATTCGAAGCCGTTGGATGGAGGAAAGGGACCCATGAAGTCAATTCCCCAGATGTCGAAGATTTCCACAGCTAGGATGTGTTGCAAGGGCATCATGTCACGACATGCCATTGACCCTAACGACTGGCACCTAGTGCAATGCTTGGCATAAGTGTGTGCGTCCTTGTGAAGGGAGGGCCAAAAGAAACCGCGCTGCAACACCTTGGCTGCAGTTTTCCTCCTAGAGAAATGGCCTCCACAGGCCTGATCGTGGCAGAAGGATAGCACACTGGGGAACTCACTGTCAGGAATACAGCGACGGATGATTTGATCAGCACCTATTCGAAAAAGAAGTGGATTATCCCAGAAATAATACTTTGCTTCTGCCATGAGATGCTCACGCTAGTTTTTAGGCCAGCCACGTGGAAGAGATCGAGAAGCAAGGTAAATGGCAATGCCGGCATACCACGTTCCACCTGCCACATTTATTGCCAATAGGTGCTCATCAGGAAAATTTTCATTAATTGGCAGAGTAAGTCCAATATGGTCAGGGTCCAGTCTGGAAAGGTGATCAGCCACAACATTTTGGGCTCCGGCCTTATCGCGAATCTCAATGTCAAATTCCTTGAGCAGAAGGATCCAACGAATCAGTCTAGGCTTGGCATCCTTCTTGTGCATGAGATGGTGAATGGCCGCGTGATCAGTGGAAACAATAATGTGAGAGCCCAGAAGGTAAGAACGGAATTTTTCCAGCCCAAAGACGACTGCCAGTAGTTCCTTTTCAGTGGTAGTATAATTATGCTGGGCCTCATCCAACGTCTTACTGGCGTAGTATACCACGAAGGGGTGTCTATCGCGTCTTTATCCCAGGATGGCTCCGATTGCAAGGTCTGAAGCGTCACACATAAGTTCAAAGTCGAGGGACCAATCAGGCAGCTGGAGAACAGGGGCCTTGGTGACAACATTACGCAGCTACGTGAATGCTTGTATACAGTCGGGGCCCATGTCGAAGGGCACGTCGGTTGATAGGAGATGAGTTAAGGGTCGAGAAATTTTGGAGAAGTCTTTGATGAATCTCCTATAGAAACTGACGTGTCCCAAGAAGGAGCAGATTTGTTTGACAAAACCAGGCACAGGTAAATCAGCAATGACGTCGAGCTTAGCTCTGTCAACCTTGATACCTCTATCGGAGATGATATGTCCGAGAACAATTCCCTCGTGCACCATAAAATGACTTTTTTCCCAGGAAAGCACGAGGTTTACATCAATACATCTCCTAAGGATGCGAGTTAGGTTGGCAAGACATTCGTCGAAAGATGGTCCAAAGACTGAAAAGTCATCCATGAAGACCTCGAGAAAGTCACCCACCATGTCATGAAATATCGCCGGCATGCATCTCTAGAAAGTTGCTGGCACGTTACAAAGTCCGAACGACATCCTTCTAAAGGTGAAGGTGCCGAAAGGGCAGGTAAAAGTAGTTTTCTCTTGGTCTCGGGGGTCTATTGCCACCTGGTTATATCCTGAGAATCCATCCAGGAAGTAGAAAAATTTATTTCCCGCTAACCGCTCCAGGATTTGGTCAATAAATGGTAGCGGGAAGTGATCTTTCTTGGTTGCAGCATTGAGTTTCTTATAATCTACACACACTCTCTAAGATGTAGGAGTGCGTGTAGGGATGAATTCGCCCCTGTCATTGACACGGATGGTGAGTCCTGCCTTTTTGGGCACAACGTGAATCGGACTCACCCAGGGGCTATCACTGATCGGGTAGATTATACCCGCATCCCGCCACTTATTGATTTCCTTCTTAACGACCTCCTGCATGTTAGGGTTGAGACGTCGCTGCATCTCGCGAGAAGGTCAAGGCTCCTCCTCCGTATATATACGATGAGTGCAGTAGGAGGGGCTAATACCAGATAAGTCTGATAAAGACCATCCAATAGCTGCCTTGTGTTCTAGGAGGACCGTAGTTAGTTTGCACTCCTGCTCCCTGGTTAATTTTGAACTGATGATTACAGGGAGCGTTTCATTTGGTCCCAGGAAAACATACTTGAGTGTATTAGGCAGCACTTTTAGCTCGGGAGTGGATGGGGAAGGATCTGGCATTTCTTGGGATGAGAGTGTCCCAGACGGGTAGGAGAACAAGTTAGGAGGAAGAAACTGGCCTTCAGATTGGCCAAGAAGAGGGGCTTCTTGGATAGATGGATCCAAAAATGAATAGCCCCAGTGAGAAGTATATGGGCTCAAGGTCCCAGTGTGGATTTGTAAATCCGCTTGATTTGGCGGGGAAGAAAGGGCAATTCGGTCTTCATGAGTGTGGACCGACGGTGAGTAGCCCGGATATGACTCAGACCACGAGGTATGGGAAGCGGAGAAAACCTCATCAGAAGTCTGGCCAGGAGAAGGTACTGGACAAGGGAGGGATTGGGGAACGTCACAGTATGTGTTGGTCAGGCAGTCATCAGTGTTTATAGGTAATCAACAGCAGTCTGAATAGGTCCCAATTAGTCTGATACATGCGCTGACGGCCATGTCCTCGTCAGACGTGTCATCCTTGATGCAATCGCAATCAAAGTTCTTGGCTGCCTTGAATATGTTAAGCTTGAGCTTCTCAGATCCAACGGCAATCTCAATACACCCTGACTCGCAATCGATGTGGGCGCGGGCTGTGGCCAAGAAAGGTCGACCGAGGATGATCGGACAATCAGAAAGTGAACTAGGAACTTCCATATCTAAAACAAGAAAGTCAACAGGAAAACAGAGACTGTTGACCCTAACCACCACGTCTTCCACCACACCCTTCGGGATTTTGACAAAACGATCTGCCAACTGTAACGTGACAGGGGTGGGTTTCAGATTTCCCAAGGAAAATTTTTCGAGCATGATAGTCGGTACGAGATTGATGGAAGATCCTAGATCAAGCAGGGCACGGTTAAAACTGCAGCCTTGGATGCTACAGGAAATCAGTGGTGTGCTCGGATCTTTCTACTTCGGTGGTAAGTTTGACAGTATAGCACAACTCGCATGAGGCGAGAGAACCACCGGATTCTTAGTCTTCTTTGACTGTCGCCTGGGTGTTGTGTGGTCTTTGAAAAATTGAGCGACAGTAGGTATGTGGTCGATTGCCTCGAGCAGGGGTACCTTGATTTCTACATCCCCGAACAAATTACGTAGATTGTCAAAGGCCTGCATATTTTTCTTTTTGCCTTTTGGCTCCCTTAGTAGAGACTCACGGAATGGGACTGATTCTGGCACAAGTTTTGGTGCATCATCCTCTCGCGAATGCGGTATGCATCCCGAATGAGAGGGCGAAGAAGAAGACGGGCCAGGATCAGGTTGAGGTGGATCGACGGTTTGCTTACCGCTCCTCGTAGTGATAGCATTGGACGATGCGGGTCCAGTGGGATCATACGGTGGAGGAGGGTTTACAATGGGGACATAAGAGTGTGGTGCTGCAGCGGGATTAGCCTGAAATCCCGGTGGAATGCTCGGAGCTTGCAGAACTTGATTAACCTGTCCCTGAGAAGGTCGTACCTGTGGTTGAGAACCACGGGGTACGAAATTTCGTGGGTTTGGAACAGGTTGGGCGGGAAGAGTGCCCTGAGATCGAGTCGCCATGCGTAGTTGACTGATCTCGGCGTTCTGCTGCGCCAATTGGTGCTGAAGAGAGGTCATGTTCTCTTCATGGTGCTTTGACATTTCCGTCATCATTCGCATCAATTTGTCAAGAGGGCTTGATGCGTGTTCAGTTTGTGGTACGCAAGGGCCTGATGGAGAATTTGCCATAGGATTAAACTGGACCCTTGGGATGACGGGTGCGGACGGTCGCATTGGTCCACCCGCGGGGTTTTGGCACTGCGGGTTGTTGGACCATGCAAAATTCGGATGATTGCGCCACCCTGGGTTATACGTGGCAGAAAACGGGTTGTTCCCTAGGGTGCAGGTATCTTCTATTCCAGAAGACGTGTCCGCATATGTGTCCGAGCACACGGAGGCTTGGTCCTCTGTGTTGAAATACTGGCTCACAGAAGCCAGTTCCACATGACTTACCGAGTCGTTTGGCGCGACATTCGATAAGGAAGGTCTTGCAGTGTTTCTCGGGATAAGCCTGGTGTTGGAAGAACTTGGATTGTGACGAAGTGGTGAAGAGGTGGTGTTTGCCATAGATCGGGCGGGGTTGGCCAGAAGCTCGTCCAGCTTCTTGTGCACGACGGAGACTTCATCCAGTTTTTGTGCAATAAGGCTTAGGTCAGTGGATGAATGGGAGGGTCCCATGTCAACTTCGTGGACATTTCGGGGCTGGCTGGTACGATTAAAGGCGACAATGGAAGCATTGTTCATCGAGTTTTCACTCATATTTTCAAACAGCTCGAATGCTCCATTCTCGTCTTTATTCATAAAGTTCCCTCCGCAGGAAGCGTCTGCAATCTGCTTCAAAGTCTCATTTAGCCCATAGTAGAAAATCTGGGCTATATGCCACTTAGGCAGACCGTGGTGCGGACACTTCCTGAGGAGGTCGTTATACCTCTCCCATGCCTCATGAAATTGTTCGCCGTTTTGTTGCGTAAATGAAGTGATAGCACGGCGAAGCACATTGGTCCACCCGATTGGGAAGAACTTCTTGAGAAACGCTATTTACATCTCTTCCCAAGAGTGGATGGTTCTCCCAAGGGTGCGTAACCATTGCGACGCTTTATCCCGCAATGAAAACGGGAACATCTTCATGAGGACTATAGATAACCCAACATTTCTTGGTTTAACGGTTTTAGCAAGTCGGGTTAGGTCTTCCAAGTGGAGAAATGGGTCTTCACTTGCAAGACCATGAAAGTGAAAATTGATTAGGCCAATTATGTTTGGTTTTAATTCAAAGTCGTCCCCGCCCATGGGGACCCGAATTTGTCCTATGGTCTCTGTAGCAGCGGGATTCTGATAAGAGCTAAGAGACCTAGGCTCCTCCCGTTCGGGAGGGTTCTGCATTTCCTCCAATGTTTCTCGAATGGCTTCGATTTGCTCATTATACATTTCCATTTGGGCTTGGAGGCGGGTTATGGGATATAAGGCTCCACCACCTGGTGGGTTCTGAGGGCGGTTTCCTCCCTCGGGATTTGGGGGTGGGCGTGCAGCCATGTTTGTGGAGGAGGAGGACAATTTGACTTGTTTTCTAGATTTATCAGTCAATTCAAATAGTTCAGGGTTTTGTGACCTCCTCCCAAACATGCACTACCGCAGGAAGAATTGGGGAGAAGAGAAGGGAAAAGGGATGAGAGAAATGACGCCGCAAAGGTACACTTGATTACAAATCAATACAGTCAAGTTCCTAACCTCTACAGTGTGCCCTTAGACCTAAAGATCTAAGTTACCTACTATCACGAACTACGGAACTGAATGCGAGCACCGTGGAACCACCGGGCCAGATTGAAAGGCCGTTTGCCCCAGTCTTAGACACCCGATAGCACGCGGGAACTCTCACCAGCACGTAGCCGCTACACGCAGGTAGTTAGACCTCCAATCCTTAAAAAGGGTCAAGTTACGACCAATTTTAATTAGAGGCTTAGGGTCAAGTGCTTTTGGAATGTGAAGGGTGTTGTTTACGGGTAATGCCCAAGTGATTGATTTTCAGAGTGTGTAAAAACAAGCATGCAACGGGGAAATCTCCCCGAATTGAAGTTTTTATTGGTGAATGGTTTTTTAGAGTTCAGCCTTAAGTAGTATGGATTTTACGATTTTGCTGAATTACCAATTCAACCAATCTCCGGGCTTTTGCAAAAATACAGGTTTTCCTTCTAAAACCCAAGAAACCCTTCTTCAATTATCAGTTAGTTAATGCATGCTAAAATGCAATGGGCTACCCTAAATGGAGATTTCTAAGTGTGGATGCACGAATCAATTTTATATCAATGTGAAAGGGAGCCAAGGCACTTCAATTCAAGTGCTCCCAATCACCAAGAAGAATGTCCACACAAGGCTCAACCAACAGATAAAGAAAATAAAGTTGTTGGTGTTGAGGTATTCAGGATCGAATCACAAGCAAGTTGAAAAGTTGTGATGAGGTTGGAATTAACTCAATTCCAAGTCTCCCCACCAAAAATGTGATCCTGAATTAAAGATAAGCGAGGCAAAAGAGGGATGCAAGCAATCTTTTTCTTTGCCTCAAAGAATACTTCCCACGGCGAAAAATCAAAGAATCAAGATTCTCGGATTTTCACTATGCGAAGTGTGGCAGGAAATCCCAGGGTAGTGGGAGTGAAGACAACCAATCAAACAAGTGAATTTTAATCCACTTGCCCCAAGAAATCCCAAGAAGTTTTTCTACTTTTTTTTTCTATTTTTTTTATTTTTTTATTGAGGTGGCAAGTTAATCCTAGTTTGTTAAGAAAGGAAAACCTACTTGGTCGGTAATGTGTGCGAAGCTCCAATGCGGTGTCGGCGTCTTCACGCTCTCGTTCCCGCCTTGGATCTGCCCTCGTTTCCGACTTCATCTGCTTTCCTTATCCTTCCACCAAGTTCACCTGCACACCAAAAACAACAATACCCGTGAAGAGGGAAGAGAAAAATTGAAAGGATTTGGATAGAAACTTACTCGAAGGCGCACCTCCCCGGCAACGGCGCCAGAAAAGTGTGACGGGTTGGCCCGAATAGGTTGTTAATATGGGGATTTTATCGTTGAAATGTGTATAGTGGTTAACCTAATTTGGACCTAACCATCTCTTTACAAAATTTTTAACCTGGCCTAATTGATTTTATCTTGTCACTTTTAGGCCCAGGGTCGAACTCAGGGAAGTGGGGTTTAAATTGAGTTTCTACATTTTCCTTAAAACGCGTCTCTTCCGTTCGTTTATTCTATTTTTTTTGTATTTTTTCTTATTTAGATTTTTTTCTAGTAATCCTTGTCCTTGAGGCACACCCTCAAAATTGTGTCCTTGGCTTTTAGCCAAAACAGAGTTCCAAAACAAGTCTTGCTACTCGCAAGACGGGATACCTACAAGTCAAGGATTATCTTTTCTCTTTTATATACTTTTTTTTTATCTTTTTACCAAGAGAGAAGCAAACAGACAGAAAGTAAATATAGTATGTATATATATATATATTATATCTATAAAGGGGTGGGGGTGGAGGCGGCGATGGAGTGTAGCACTATGTCGAGTCAGTCAACGTCTAGAGAGACGCAACCAACACGACTAGGTGCCGCGTGGAGTGTGGATGGAGGATGGATGATGTATGGGTCCACGCTTTTTCTAGGCGTGTATTAGGGAATATCAGCAACTGGTGCACATATTCCCGCGATACAGCGTACAGTAAATAACGTGAAAATATATGTACATATGTATGTATATAAGTAAATATATCTATATATATATAAATGTATAGGTATATATGTATAGATATATATATAGATATATATGTGTTTATGTATATATAGGTGTATATATATATATATATATATATGTATATAAGTGTATATATATATTACTATATAGATGTATATATATATATGTATATATATATGTATATATGTATATAAGTATGTATATATATATATATTACTATATATATGTCTATATATATGTATATAGATATGTCTATATATATATGTTACTATATATTAGTGTTTATGTGTGTGTGGGTGTGTGTAAGTGTCGGTGAAGATGTGTGTGTGCATTGGTGAAGGTGTGTGTGTGTGTTGCTGTGAGTAAGTGAAAAAAAAGAGAGAGAGAAAGAGAGAGGGAGAGAGCGGGAGAGAGAGAGAGAGCGGGCGGGAGTACTCGCGCCAGAGAGAGAGAGAGCGGGCGGGAGAGCTGGCGAACGTGCGAGTTAAGACGTCTGCCGGAGGCAGCGGACATCTGGCACCGCGTCGTCTGAAGGCAGAGGCGGACGTCTGAAAATGGCGGGTGCGGGCGCGCGCCTTCGCGTAGGGCTCTGCAGGCCCACGCGAAGACGACGAGCGGGCGATGGCGCGGAGGAGCGAGCGTGGAGGAGGGTCTGCGGCGGTTGCGAAGGAGGGAAGGGGACGGCGTGAGGTCGTAGCCGGCCGCTACAGTTCGCGCGACGGCGGGCTACGGGTGCAACTGCGGGGCCGACAGGACAGAGGTTGAGCGGGGAATGGCCCTGCAGGTGCGCGAGAAGTCGACGGGCGGCTGTGGGGACGGTCGCGGAGGAGGCGGGGGGACCTGCTGCTGCTACGTGGCTGCTGCTGCCGCGGCTTCAAGCTTCGGAGCTTGAAGCGGCAGCAATGGCGTGAGACGAAAAAAAAATGAAACGAAGGAAGACACCACGCCCACCGCCTCGTTGAAGAGCTGGGCTGTGGTGTTACCACTGTGGTGGTGTGCACCACAGTGGGTTCTCCTGCTCGTCGGGTGTCTCCTCGAAGGAGGGTCGGCGTATGGGAGGGGAGAACGGGTGAGAGGAAGGTGGTGGAGCTACGGGGTGGCTTCGTGTAGCAGCCTGTCTCGCGAGGAAGAAGCTGTAGCTTCTTATAGAGGAGGAGAGAGTGGTGTGCCGGCTGCAGCAGGGAGAGGGTGCGGGAGTTGCAGCTGTAGGGAGTGGCATTGGCAGGGAGAAGTGACGTGGAGTAAATGCATGCAGCTGCTGCGGGAAGAAGTGCAGCCGTTGGAAGAAAAGAAGAAATCAAGAGAGAAAAAAAATAAAAAGAGGTGGAATTTGCAAGGAGGCACTTGAGATAAAATGTAACTATGCAAGCCATTGTTTCACTCCTCTTCTTCTCTTGATTAAATGCATGCATGCAAGCGTTTTTACAAATGCGATTACAGGATCCTATTATGCAATGTTAATGCTAGAAAATAGCATAAGAAGGCGTTATTACAGGCGTGTTTTGAGGTGCAAACAGTGGTGCAGGAGGCACCTATAATATGGCGTGTGCTTGTCCCTATGGTGCAACCTAGGTAGGGAACCTTGGTTCTGCACATATCAAGGGTTCGGGACGGGTTGGGAGGGCAGGGCTCCCTAAGTCCTATGCTCCTGCAATAGCTTGTTTTGCGTGTTCTGTATGGTCTGTATCTGGCCAACCATCGCCTTCATAATCTGCAAGCTATCCTGTGTAGATTTTATCATCGATTCTTGCAGCTCCTCTTTCAGTGCCTCCAAAGGGTCAGCCCACTTTGGAGGGTGACTGGCAGCTTGGTGCAACGGCTGGTATAAAGAACGGGGTTGCTACTGATGGGGGAATGGCTGCTGCCTAGGGTATGTGTTTTGCACATTCCCGTATTGCCTGGTCTGGTAGTGTGGATCATGATGTGGTCTTTGTGAGTTACCAGACCAGTAGAAGTTTGGATGCTGGCGCCAACCAGGGTTATATGTCTCTGAATACGGGTTATTACGCCCATATCCTTGGATAGCTCTGAGGTCCTCGTAGGCCGAAGATGTCTAAGACCTATATCCGTCAAGGGGATACATATTATAATCTGCGGGTGGTGCATAACCCTAGTCGTAAGGTGCTAGATCTGGATTGTTTACGGGATCCTGATATGCAAGGAGAAGATGTATCCCGAGTGAGTAGATTAACTCGAGCAGGAGGGGCTCGGGGTGCATAGGAGGGTCTTGAAGTGGTAGAGTTCATGTCAGATTGACCCTAACTAATCTGTCAATCTTTTTCTCAATCAGGTTTATTCTATCCAGCTGCTTGACGTTGATATCCATGTCGGCTTGAATAGACTCGGTGTGAGCCTCATGGACACCAACCCGCTGCTGACCAGGTCGTTGGAACTGGTTCATGGACACGGCATTCATCGAGTTCTCTGCCAAAGATTCGAACAACTCAAATGTTCTATTATCATTTTTTGCAAGGAAATTCTTGCCATTAGATGCATCAGCCAGATACCGATGTGTGTCATCCAGCCCATGGTAAAAGATTTGAGCAAAGTACCATCTGGGTATACCATGGTGCGGGTGTTTCTGGAGAAGGTCGTGAAATCGGTCCTAGGCTTCATGCAACTTCTTCCCAGCTCCTTGGGAGAAAGTCGTGATTACGTGCCTCATCGCATTTGTTCAACCGATTGGGAAGAACTTTTGCAGGAATTCACGTTGTAATTTCGGCCAGGTTCCAATTGGCTTCCCAATGGTCTTGAACTAGTATGAAGCTTTGTCCCTTAGAGAAAATGGGAAAAGCTTCATTAGAACAATCCCAAGATCAATGTTCCTGGGTCGAATCGTTTCTGCGAGTCGACTGAAGTCCTCTAGGTGTTGGAACGGATCTTCACTTGAGTTTCCATAGAAGTGAGTGCTAATCAACCCGATCACAATAGGCTTGAGCTCAAACGTGTCTCTGCCTACGGGAATCCTGACTAAGGGTGCGATGATTGGTGCGGTTGGATCATAGAAATCCCACAGTTATTCTCCTCGCGATGGATGCTGCATCCTATCAAGCACCGTCAAAATGCGATCCATGCTCTGCCTATGCCACTGCTCAGATTCAACCACCTAGGCTTCTAGATGAGCCATCGGGTCTAGATTATCAATATCCTGACCCGGCCTAGGTCCAGGTCCAGGATCAGCCATTATGGCTACGGGAGTAGAACTGGGGGGAGAAGGTGGTCCTGGCAAGGTAGCTCACCTCCTTGGGAGTGGCTCCCAAGGTCCAACCAATGGAGGTCTAAGCGACCTCCTTCCTTGCATACACCACCCAACCCCTGGGTAGGTGTAGCCAAGCCAGACAAGGCTAAGGCCCTATCAATCAGATGGTCCTTATGAATCAGATGACCAAATTTTTTGTTTTAAGTTCTAATTCCTGAAGAAAATTTGTCGTACAACCGACTAAAAGTGATTCTCACCTCTCGACTAACCCAGCCAAGAGGTTGAAAGCACCCAGTAGTACGACAATGGATTCGGATTTATTTCATGTTTTAGACTTAATTTTTTCTTTAGTTGGGGTTTTTGGCAAGTGGTCCACAAGGTGACCAACTCACCAGCTAAGTACTAGACTTGATTAAGTCTAGGTTAGCCTAAATGTGGTCTCTAAATTGTAACCCTAAAGGTGTAACCTAGGGTTTATGCAATTCTAGGGTTTTATTCTTTATTTTTTTCTTCTTCAGCAGACCACAGAAAATGCAATTAGTTCTCTGACAAAAATTGGAATCCAATTAACTATAAATTTGGCAAGTAGATTCCTTTTTCAATTATCTTTCCAAAAAATATTTTTTTGGAATTTTATTATTTCAACCGAATTTTTAGAGATTTTTGAATGTCAGGAGGTCAAATTTGGAATTTTGACCCCTAGTTGATCTTTTGCTTTGAAACAGTATAAAATGACTTTCAAAAATTCATGAAAAATATGAAACATAAAGCCAATGAGATCAGCTTTCAAACCCCACCATGTTTAGTCAAAACAGATCCGCGGATTGCTTGAAATTGCTTTTGAATTTTGAAAAATCTTAAATCTGGGTCAGTCTGACCCACTTGCACTTCGCAAATTTTTAAAAACTTTATACTTGGAATTTTTTCAAAAGAATGGTGCTGTTTGAAAGATGGTTTGAAAATGAAGGTCTAGCCCAAATTTCAAATTTTTTTGTTCACTAAATTTTCGGCAATCGAATTTTTAAAATAGACTTTGAAATCTGGCCGAAAATCAGAGAATGGTGGAAAAACTTTTGAAAAGTGTTTTGAGTTTTGAAATCCAAACTTTCCACCAAAAATGTTCTTTTTTTATTCAAAAACATTTGCAAAAATTTTTTCAAAAAGGATTTTTTCTTTTTCAAAGAATTTTCAAAAAATATATATAATTTTTTTTTGCTTTTTCAAGCCAACCTAGGATAAAGAAACCTAATCTAGATTTTTTGGAATTTTTTTTTCTTTTTCATGAAAATGAATAAATTTTTTTTTCCAAAAGAAATTACTGGAAGCAAATCTAATTCTAGGGTTCATAAGAAAACCTAGACTAAGAGGAGATGATGTGCACCTGGAAATCTTTTTCCGCACTCATTGTGTGCGCAGATCCCATTTTTCTAACTGTGTTGTCCAGAACATCCAAAAACAAAGCAGAGGAAGATTTGTCAGTGATAGCACAAAATATCAAAATAAAAAATGACGTTGCCTCCTCGGCAACAGTGCCATTTGTTTGGGAATCGTAAAGGGCATTTTGATAGGAAAAGCATCGTAGTATAGTGTGCAGCACGATCAAACAAAAATATTCATAAAAAGATAATGAGACTTTGAGTCCCGGTCGTTTGTCTCTGGGAGGCATTTGTTCAAATCTGAAATCGATCCTTTATCTCTACTTTATTTAGAATCGTACGTCGATTTCCAATCTTCATATTAGAGTTTCGCCACTTCTATTGTGAATTCTGATTACGTGCGCGTGTGTCAAATAGATAACAGAGGTGAAAGTATGAGTTTCGGTGTGCACAATTCTAGTTACGTGGTGGCTATTTAAGGAAAATGCATTTATAGTTAGATCTATATTTTCCGGAACCGACTTGCTTGTTGCAAAGTATATATATAAATGAAAAATAGGCAACTTGAATCACACAAATTAGATTGCAACCAATAAGCTCATGGTGATTTCCAACAAAGAGACATATATATCAAAATATATCTTTTATTCATTCATTCAGAGGATGTTTGCAACATGGAATGTAGAGGAAAGCTTGTAAAGGAAAGCTTGAAAAAAATAAATCTGCCTAACAGAAAATCATCGCATACAAGAATCTATGGGGGGATTTTGCATGCATCATTAGGGGAGAATAAGAGCTACACTACTAAGCAGTAAATGAAAGCAGTAAGACTAGGAAGAGCTAAGTTACTAATCTAGCAGAAAAGAAAGGCATTCAGAGGTGGGCTCCGATGGCCTTTGAATGATTGAGAGGAGGAGGGGCGGCCAATGGTGCTTAGGCTGACCCTTGGAGAGAGGTTGGAGAGGTGATCCAGCATCCTGGCATGGAGATGGTGGCTTCCATGGTGTTGCTCCTCGTGGAGGTGGAGTGGAGGTGGAGATGTAGCTAACCTAAGTGGATGAGTGCCAAGAATGGGATGAGTGCAAATGGCCAACCCTTAGGTATTTTTATAGACCTAAGGGAGTCTCTCTAGAGAAGTGTGGAACTCTCTAGAAAGAGTCCCATGAGTGGCCGGCCATGGAGAGAGAGGGTGGTTCTTAGATCCATAAAAAGTGGATCTAAGAATTGAATGACTCTTGGTTGCTAAACTTGGCAACCAAGAGTGGCGCCACTTGAAGAGAGTTCTAGAGAACTCTAGATGGGTGTGTGTGCATGAATGTGTGTGTGTGAGTATGTAGTTGTGCCCAAGGTGGCTAAGTGGTCTAGGTTAGGTCCTAAGGGGTTTAGGTAGGTGTAGGCCTTGAATTAGGGTTGCAAACCCTAATTGCTAAGGGGGAATTGCAATTAATATTAACACCAGTTTAATTGAATGAGTGTGAACCTAATTGAGAGTGAAATAACTCAATTAGGTTGGGCTTAGGTCAATTGGACTCTCACTAAGTCCAATTGGACTTGTGTGGGTTGAGATCTGAGCTTAGTTGGACCCTATGAGACCAATTGACTTAGGTAATGGTAATTGACTATGATCTAAGTCAATTGAGTTTGGTGAGGACCTAATTAAGTTCTTAGGGAGGTCTAGAGGTGGTGTATTAGGGTTAGGGTACCTTAATTTAAGTTCCTATGGGGTTGGAATTGGGTCTAGGGAGCTAGAGATCCAAGATTGTGGCTTGAATCCCAAAATAGGAACTGGAAAACAGTTCCAGATGTCCAAAAATGGAATCAGACATCTTATACTCAAAAATCATAAGTCTAGACTTGTTGTCTGGACGTCCAATCAGTGTCAGGAAGGATTCAAGGTTCTGTCTTGGGTATTCTGCAGAAATTGGTTTTCTGACCAACTATCTGGACATCCAATAACAATACAGAAGTGGGTTTAAGGTGTGCAGAAGTTGGCTAAGGGTTCTGGACGTCCTATAATTCATCTGGACATCCAGATAAGGGTTGGAATTAGGGTTTTGAGGTTTCCTAGGGTGCGGTGACCTAATCTAAGGGTGGCTAAGGCTTGGGGAAGTCTCTAGGCTATCTTAAGGCTAGGATGGACCTAAGCTCTTCATATTTTACTGCTTTATTCCTACTTAACAGAATAGCATACATTAAATCCCTTACATCATTATTCACTATATCTAATCTAAGTCTTCTGCTCCAGCTCTATTGCAACACCCATTATTCCTGATCCAGCTTCAGATCTAGCTCCAGATCCAGTTTATTACCTGTAATTGACATAATGCACTTAATCAGCACATTATAACATTATTTTATGCATAGATAAAGGAAAGCAGTAAAGATGCAGATAATTTTTATGCATGCATGAATTTCCGTAACTTATGCTGAGTCCTAGCCTAATTTAGGTCAATTAAGACCTATGATTATTGTGCAATCAAAATTCAATTCATGGAGGGGTTTCATATAAAAAAAGTGGAGGAAGGAGAAAAGGAGAGGTCAAATTTTGAGATTGATTGAAAACAATTTAGGTGGGGGAAAGAAAAGAAAAGAAAAATAAAGGAGCAATCAAAAAGAAAGAAATGAGATAGTCCCTTGTGATTGATTTTGGAACTTACCTAACTTCTAAGCTGGATCGGAAGATGAATTAAGACCTGGAAAGCTAAAACATAGAAGATTAGTAATGAGTACTGACCTTAGGCCTCTTGGGCCTGTGTAGGGTTTAAACACTCACGTATTCATTAAGATCCGGATTAGTCCTCAAGATGTTAAGGAAAGTGCAAGGCTGATGTATTAAGTCTAAGGCTTAGGGAGTATTCGACCCCGTTGTTGATGGACGAAAATCGTCGTTTTAAGAATGTATAGCGTTGTAGTATAGGACGAAAATCCTAACAACACTTAAATTTGTACAACTCGGGAAATAGGAATGGTCTGAGGTCGTTCGCAGGGAACAAATGTGGAATTCACACACTAAAGACAATTAGAAATAGATGAGCACAATAATGAATCACAATTGAAGATATTCAATGAATAATATACTCAAAAATATATTCAATAATAACAATAGTATCTCAAGAAATCAGTGGGATAAAAAAGAAGAATAAAACCCAAAAAATGGTGATTTAGATCACCAATTATATCCCACATTTAAACACAAATCCCAAAGAAACCAGCCACTCAATATCGCTATAGTGGTATTAATCACCTATGTCACAATTCCATGTCAGATAAGAGCCAAGTATCTCCACACAGTAACTCAAATATAGCAACAGTAATAGACGTCGGCCACAAGGAGCAGACACCTTAACTGATCACAACACAAGGAACCAGCACAGCATAAGAGCCTAAGCATCACAAAGCCTCTAGAGATGCTAAGTGTTAAGCATATCAACATGCATCTCGAGGCACAAGGCATGAATCCCAACACAAAACCTACCCATACCCTCAGAAATTCCCTCTCTAAGCCCTAATCGGGTATATGGGTTGAATATAGGGTCTGGATCTGCGGGTAGTATATCATGGGTGAGGAGTGGAGAGTGAGGTGTGAGAGGGACCTCACCCCTCTTGTGGAGGCAGTGAGCCCTTGTGACAAGTTCTTTTTATGCGCATTCACGCATTTGTGCCCTATCATGTGTGACTAAAGATGCCATCGTCTTCGCGTGAAGCTGCAGAGGATTGGAGCGGCTGATTCAAGCAACTGTCGAGGTTTGTCTTCTAATCCAAGACCCAGAAAGCCTTCGTGATCCTATTCGCATCTGTTAGAGGTGGAAGTAGGTCTGGAGATTAGTGATTGGTGGCGGAGAGCGACGCTAAATCGGTGGTGGTGAGGAAGAGTCTGCCGAACCCTGAAATACATGAACATGAGCTCTAGGCCCCAATTAATAGGTTCATGAGTATCACTGGATCACGACGAAGGTAGTGGCGGTGTTCTCATGGCGATTGGGATTGTGTGGAGCTGTGACGGTGCCAGTAGAGGTGGAGTTTTTATGGGTTGTTTGCTGGAGGTCTCCAGGGATCAAAAGCTCTAATAAAGTTGGGGCTTTTGATCCCTGGGATGAGAGGGAGGCTTGGGTGGCATTGGTTTATGGTTTGGTGGCATATAGCAATCGGGCAACCAAGTCGGAGGCATGGCTGGAGGCAGAGAAGACGAGGGGGAAGGCACATGAACAGTGGTTGGATTGGCAGGATAAGGGGGTAGGGAGATGCTAGAGGGAGAGAGGGAGAGAGAGAGCTTAGCTACGGATGAAGGGGAGGGAAGTTGGCACTGGCTATGATTGGCCAGCACCGGAGAAGTTGAAATCTTTGGTGGGAGAGACAGCGAGGAGGAAGGGGTCAAGCAGCCTTGACTTTGGCCCACCAAGTTCAGATGAAGGTGGGGAAGATGTTCCCTCTGCCTGTTGTACATGGCAGAAGGCGATGAAGGAGATTTGTGGAGCTCTCCAGAGTTGTGGCGGAGGTGGTCGAAGGGAGAGGAGTAAGAATTTTTCCCTTAACCGGACTAGTTCTGACCGTCGAACATCATGGAGCATAAATAGAGCCAATTCTCGAGCTCAATTGGCGAGGAATCGTGAATATGTTCATTGATATGAGATATTTCAACCATAGAAATCATGAACTCTTCTAAGGTCAGTGGTTCAAATCAGGATCCAAGATGTGGGGGAATTGATTCTCCACCATTTGAACATCGATACCACCAATTTTGGTGGGATTTGATGGAGAAATCAAGCTGGTTTCCTCGTTTGGAAGTCGATGTGCATTGGGTTGAGTTCTGTTCCCACTGACCATGGCAGCAAGGGCTATTTTGTGAAGGGGATGATAGTATTAGGGAATGAATTGTAAGGAAATTTGAAACTTAGGGATTTAGGTGTAGGGAAAAGAGATTTAAGGAACTAAATTGCAAACTAGGTCAAGATGGACTCTGATTGGGCCCAAATTTTGGCCTTAACCTAATTTTGACCAAAGTAATCTAATGGTGAACTTGAATTTGATTTTTTACCACGTTTGACTGGGAAATTTGCACAGAAGTCCAAATTAGGGTAAAATCTATCTAAAACTTTGTTCTACATCAAAATGGGTTCATATGGTCAAACTAAGGGTAACAAACCTCTTAGAATATCTTTCTATTAAATTTAGGAGTTTTATATTAATTTTATCTTGATCAAGACATCTTCAATTAAAGTGGGGTTGATAATTAGGGTTTTATGTACTGATTCGATTCTCGAAATGCATGAAACCTAGCTTGTATCTATGTTGGCCCACTTTTTAGTCTTTCATGCTCAATTGACCTTCGATTAACCCCTGGGTGATCCCTTGGTTACTTTGCATTCATGATGTGATGTTAAAATTGTAGAATTAACCTTAATTTGTTGTTCTCTTCTCAAAATGGATTTGAGTGGAATTATGATTCTTAAGCAATTATGCAAGAGCATTTATCTCTTGATTCTGAATAATTCAAGCTAGTTATGATGGATGATGGTGTTACCATTACCCATTGCCTACCCTTTGGTTTGCGGGACTTGCTAACCTAATCACCCAAAATCCACACACCAGTTTGGTTCAGTGCACTTAACGGAGAAATAACGGCAAAAGTGTTCTATTATGAAATGTCATCCTAAAGATCTAGCTTAGGAGTGGCTCAAAGACACAAATTGATTGGACAAGTTTCCAGCGTGGAGAGGTAGAATGAAAAATGCTCCCATCAAAGATGCGTAATAACATATCGTTTCCTCGGTGCTTGTCTCCTAGGATATCTAAACATCCTACCTATGGCATGTAAGCACCTTGTGCTGGTTTAGGTTCCATGGGTGGGATTATCCCAAAATATCTATTTCCAGGGCCTGAATTTAGCCACAGAACACCATGGGTGGTACTATCCCGAAGTGTCGAAAGCCAAGGTTCTGGGGGTTGCCATGGGTGGTGCTATGTCAAAGCATCAAAAGACGAGGACCCATCTAGGATTGATGGTGGGGACAAGGACTCTGATACAAATTGTGTTTAGGCCCAATTTGAGGTTGGATTTAGGGAAATATAAAAAGAAAAAGAGAGAAAACTCTTCAAATGAAAAAATCCTTCTCTATCTCTCTCTTATCAAAATTCACTGGCAAAATGAACTTGGACGGACTACAAATACGCACAGGTGCTTTAACTGCTTGGGTCAATGAACCTCTAGGCAATTTTATAGGCCTTAGAAACCTTTACGATAGACCTAAGCTGAAGCTAGTTAGGTCAAGATCTTAATTGGTACTTGAGTACCTTTAGGCCTATTGTTGGTATTTTGATTTAATTTCTAGAGATTCGGCAGAGTAGGGCATCCCAACAATTACACCTGACTTAGAGATCTAGTTTGATTCATAGGATTTTGCTAGAGACTAGAAAAATCTAGGCATGGGGATATGATGGGAACGCCATCATGGGCCCTAACTAGTCACATTTAGTCAAATTTGAATGTTAAAAGCTCCTACTTAATCATATAAGGGTCATAACTCTATATCATTCTAGTTGAAGAGAAGAAAAGGGAACCAAGGTTAATTTTGTAATTTTAATAGCACATCACAAGCATAGATTAATCATGTGGTCACTCAAGCGTTAAAGAAAGGTCAAATAGGCTCAAAAGTCAAAAAAGTCTACAACATTGACAGAAATAGGATTTCACGCATTGTGAGAACCAAAATAGTAATAAAAATCTAATTATCAACTTGCTTAAATAGAAGAGGTTATGATCAGGAAAAAATTCATCTAAACCTCTTAACATTTATATAAAAATATTCTAAGAGGTTTGGTACCCTTGATTTGACCATCTAAACCTATTTTGACCTAAAATAGAGTTTTAGACGAAATTCTGCACTAATTTGGGAATTTATGCAAATTACCTAGTCAAATGTGGTCAAAACTCAATTCCAACTTCACCATTAGATTCCTTGGGTTCAAATTAGGTTAATTCAAAAATTTAGGCCCAATTAGAGTTTATCTTGACCTATTTTGTAATTTAGCCTTTTAAAACTCTATTTCTTACATTTAGCCCCTTAAGTTTCGAATTTAATGCAAATGGGTTGCTAACTTCTCGTCATTTTCTTCATTTTTGTCCCTATCATCATTAGTGTGAAATCGAGCTCAACAGCAAGATTCGAGGGAGATTTTCTCCCTCAAATCAAAGCAAATCTCTCTAAAATTACAGAGGTTAATGCTTAAGCAATTCCCAATTGATTATGCTAAATCAAAGACTCCGAGAAGATATCTAGAGCTCGGACAAACTCAAGAAAATTAGGGATCTTTTTCCCTAATTTCGTGGCCAAATCAAGCAAGCCCTTCCCAAGCTTTAGAGATCATTCTAAAGCCCTAGAAAGAGGCCCCAACTCCTGACCATTCTCCTCAGCCAAGTTTTGAGCCGACTTCCCTCTTCTTCTCTCTCCTTCGACCATCCACACATGAGCTCTGGTGGCACCTTCCGATCTCCTTTGTTTGGCCTCCCAACAATCAAATTAGGAGGTTCTTCATCTTCATCTCAGTCCTCCGCTCGTTGCCAGACACTGCAGGAGTCTTCCCCCTCTTCATCGTCGCTGTCCTACCTTGTCGCCAACTTCGTCTTCTTTGACGCTAGCCAGCCATGCCCACACCTACCTCTCCCTATTTTTCCTCTTATTTCCCTCTAACTTCTTCCTCTCCTTCTCCACTTCATTTTTACCTACTTAGGCTCTAGGATGGACTGTTGCTTCACCCTCAACCTGGTCATCTTCCCTACGGCTGGCACTAGCTCTTACAAGCTCACGTCAATGCTCCACTACATGAAACCAGTTGCCGCCGAGTCCACGAGCATTGCCTCACTCCACTGATCAAAAGCCCCAAATAAATAGGGATATGATTGCATAAATGGTCCATGATTGCATAGCAATCATAGGTCTTAAATGACCTAAATTAAGTTCAAACGTAGAATAAGTTAGTGTAATCCATGCATACATTACCATACTTTGCATCTTTACTGCTTTATTTTAGCTATTCATAGAATAATGTTATAATGTGTTGATTAAGTGCATTATATGGTTTCTAGGTAATTAGAAGATCTGAAGCTGGATCTGAAGAATTAAGAGAAGCTGGTGCTGCAGTAGAGCTGGAGTAGAAGACTTAGGAATAAAGTAGAAAAATAATGTAGGGTTGGGGTATGCTTCCCTACTTAGTAGAATTTAATGTAGAGTTTAAATTATGAAGAACTTAGGACCAATCATAGCCCTAGGATAGCCATAGAGACCATCCCAAGCCTTATCCACCTTTTGATTAGGTCACCTTAGCCTATGAAGCCTCAAAACCCTAGTTCGAGCCCTTATTTTGACGTCCAAATAAGTTAGTGGATGTTCAAAACCCTTAGACACAACCTGCAGACCTGGAACCCAAGTCTACAGTGTTATTGGACATCCAGACAAGTTGTTAGATGTCCAATTTGTGCAGAATTTCAAGACAGAACCTTGAATCTACCTTGATCTATGATTGGACGTCCAAACAAGAGGTTTGGACTTTTAATTTTTGAGTATAAGTTGTCTGATACTCTAATTGGACGTCTGGAACCTCTCTCCAAACCCTATTTTTAAAATTAAGCTTGGATAAGTTTAATTGCACATTCACTTTAGTATTAGGGTTTATAACCCTAATTATAGGAGCCTACCTAAACCCAATCACCTAGGCCTATACGACTCGACCTAAACCACCTAGCCACACACACACAAGTCATGCACACACACCCATCGTAGCCAAGTCTAGAATCTTCTAGAGTCATCTAAAGGTGGCGCCACGTTTAGTTGCCAAAAATAGCATCCAAAGTGGTTGACTCTTTGATCCACAATTTGTGGATCTAAGAAGACCCACTCAAGACCTAATGGATGGCCACCTAAGGGTCTCTCTGGAGTCTTCTATAGTTCCCTAGAGAGACCATTTGAAGGCTGCCCAAGAGTCTATAAAAAGACCCTCCTGGACGGCCATGCAGCCATCTTGGACTCTCCATTAGTGGTCCTCCTTCCATCTCCATTTCCATGAGCTCCTTCCAACTCCAAGCACTGGTGGACGTCCAAGAGCAACTCTCCACCACCTCTCCAAGGGTTGCCTACCCACAATTGGCTGCCCCTCCTTCCTACCACCTCAGACTCCACAGGCCAATGGAAACCACCTCCAATGCCCTCATTTCTCGTAGATAAGTAGTTCTTCAAATTTTAATTCTACATTAATTTACTGCTGAGTAGTGTAGTCATCCTCTACCTGAGTGATGCAGGCATAATCTTCTGTAGATACACGCATGCATCCATTTTCTGCTTGCTAGAATTCTCGCTCTAATCATTCATATACAAGCTTTCCTCGAAAGATGATTGTATTGACAACCTTCGTGAATGAATGAAATCATTATTCTATCTATCTCCATTGTGATCATGAGTTGCTTGATTTAACTTGCCTACTACAATGCAACTAAAACGTCTATCCCCAAAGATGTAAATGAATTGGCGATCGATATGTTTTCCACTAGCCGGCATCGTATTGTCAAAGTCATTGTTGACGTGTGAAATTGATGTTATAAAAGATGTGTTGTAGTATAGGTCAAAATCACACAAAAACAAATATAATTTATACTCGAATTTGAAGTCCGAGGTCGAACACAGGGAGCAAGTAGCAATTAATCTCAAAGATCACAATATCACCACAAATATAAGTAATTATAACAAGAAGAATAATTAGAAATGATATATCAGATAACTCAAGTTTGAAAGTGCAAAAAGATTAGAGTAAAATGGTGATTTAAATCACAAAATTACTCTTTAAATTTTACAAGCACTTAAAATATGAATGTAACGCTCAACCATAGTATATATCAACTCCCTTCAGAATATTGATGTGTCGATTTTTGCTTTCGAAAATGATGATTAAGATGATTTGTCGTAGTATTTCTAAGTGGTGGAAAATCGACTAATTAAAATAATTAAAATAACTACTCAACTAGGAGCGGGTCATATCCATAGGGAGGCAATGACCTATTAAAAACTCGCACAAGATGTCAAGCAGAAATTTTAAATATATTCTCCAAAGTAATAGAATCATAATCAAGCTCAAACCTCCTTTTAAGGAAATCATTTAAAGTTATATTTATGTTTAATAACATGCTGATCATGAAATTCCTATGCCCAAAAATGAAATCCCAAAATAAAGATTGATAAAAACAATCACCGTAAATATAAATGCTACTAAGGCATGACTTTCCTTGAATAAAACCAAGAAAACCTTTTAAAATGAAGGGAATCACATAAGATAATGTTGCAATAGTCATTTTACAAAAAAAGAGGAGCATTCTCATCAAAATCACATAATATTTAATTGATTTAATGATATAGGAATGAAGTGGCAGTGGCAACCAATGTAAAAACTAATGGCATGGTTCCTATAGCAAAACAGGGAGAGAGCATTGCCTTGCTCGCACGTGTGGAGGAGACCACAGTTGGAAGTGTGAAGCTCACTTGAGGTCGAGTGGGCCGAGGGCTACTCGGTGGTGGTGGCAGCATGGCAAATGATGGTCGGAGGCTGTAGCGGTGAGGAGGAGATGGCGGTGGGTATGCTGGGTTTTTCCTACTACTGCTGCTACTGGAGAGGCATGCGCGAAGTTGGTGAGGATGGCAGTGAGGAGGTGCGCATGGTGTGTGCGGAGGTGGCTCAGGCAGGCGTTGGAAGTGCGGCAACCCTGCTGGGCACAGTGCAAGAATGGCGGTGGGCGCCCACGCGTGAGGAGAAGGTGGTGAACAAGCATGGTTCAGGCCAAGTGTGGGAGGTGATGGCATGCTGCAGGGGGTGCGGGCACGTGGGGGCACGCTGCTGAAGGAGCGTGGTCGCAGGGGCACTGCTGGAGAACACACGGCCACACGCGTGTTGCTGCGGGCGTGGCAGAGGAGCAGCTGAAGGGGGCGCAGGCGTTGAAGGCGAGGGGAAGCGTAGGGGCATGCGCATGTGGCTGCTGCATGCTGGGTTATGCATGGCCTCTGCTGAAGGTAGTGCTCTACTATGGGCTGGGTTGCGCATGGGTGAGGAGGGTAGTGGTGCACTATTGGTGATGATGGTGGTGGGTTTCGTTGAAGTGGAGGAGAAATAGAGGAAGAAGAAACGAAGAGGAAGAAGGTGGTAAAGAGGCCTCAGATGTCCGAGAAGCTTCCCGGACGTCTTAAAATTGCGAAAATGGTTTCTAGCGCGTTAGTGCGGTGGTGGTTGCTGGTGATGGCGGTGAGGGTGGTGCACGGTGATGGTTGAGTGCCATCGGAGATGCATGCACATGGTGTTGGCACCTCGCCGGCCCATGGTATGGTGGAGTCAGCCTTGGAGACTTACGGTGGTGGTGATGGAGGTGAGCTCGAAGCTCTTCACAGTGGTGGAGTCAGGGGGGAGTCTCCTGGAGTACGGTAGCAGCTCCTCCTCTCTTGTATCCGTCTGCATAGATTTGAAATGGAGAAGAGAGCAGATTGACATTCTCTGCTCGTCTTTACTACGACCATCACTTCATGCGTTGTGCACAGCTGCAGCAGTCGTTGAAGAAGAAAAATTAATAAAATAAGAAATGAAATGATGACTTATTTATCTTCAAACCCTTACATAATATGTTAATTCTAATACATGCATATAATGCAACCTAAAGACTAATGCACACTTGCTAAATAATTTATATATGAATGTAATGCATACACGCAATTATATATAAACTAAATTATTTATTTCTTAATGTATACTATGTATATGCTAATATTAATCTAATGCCTAGGCACTTGAGTAACTAATTAGCCCACAAATATGGGCTCATGAAATGCCCCCATACCTAGTTTTTGCTAGTCCCTAGCAAATTCAAGCAATAATCCATCTCTTCAAGTGGACTAGCCAACCTAATTGGTCTTTGATGTGTATACATCTAAATAGCCAAAAATGTCTATTAATACATGTTCTCAGTACCATATTAGCATCATGCATTGTAAATATTACATAGCACGCATAATCATGCATTTAGGTCAAATTATACAAATTGTATAGTAATTATCTCCTTTTATGGCCAGGGACAGGGCGATTTTTAATCAGGGCCTCGGACTGAGGATCCAACTGTACAGATCTGATCAGGGCGATGACTGGAGTTCAACAACTCCAAGATCGCCCAAATCAGACATCTGTAGCACCAGATATAGTCCAAGGAAGCTTAGAGATCAAGGGCCAAGATGGTAGCAATCCTCACTTCAGACGACAAATTTGACTGCACAGATGGGTTCGAAGCGACGATCGCAGCCTAACAGTGCGAAAATCGATCCAATCCAACATCCGTGGCACCATCTACAACACAAAGAAGATGGACGGTCAGGATGGTGCCACGTGGCACCATCCCAACCGTCTGCACCTGGCCTTCCCCCTCTGCTCAACTCCTGAAGGCTCGTATGACTTGAGATCTCCGCCATTGGATGAAGATCCAAAGGCCAAGATTGGCTGAGCATAAAAGCAGCATCGCACCTCAAACACTACGTAGCGTAGTGGTTAAGGCGCTGCTCGTGCAAAGAACACGAGCTCAAGCCGCCCATGAAGTGCTTCTCCTCGCGTGGATGCACACGATCTTGATCACTTGATCAGCTACAAGCAGCCCAGATCGTCTAATCGGGTGCACATACAATTAGATGCCCAGTTTCATGCCTAATCTCATGTGCAAAAGAAGGTGTGAGTGAGATGAAGTTTAAGTCATCTGATCTCTTGATCGGACGGCTGAAAGCCATTGTACCTGCGAAGACGTTTTGTGCACAGAAGGAGAAGAGGTGCACGCGGTGCCCGCACACGTCACCCACGTGAGGTCTTTAGTGACAAATAAATCCGTCACTAAAGACCTGATATTAATATTTTTGAATTTGTAATGTCCAAATTACCCCCAATCCTTGCAACTATAAAAGGAGACCCCTTCCCAACGAAATTCTCATCCCTTCCTTCACCTCTCTCCCTCTCTAAAGCTCTAGAGAAGCTTGTCCCACACCTGGGATGCTCCTTTAGAACCAAATCCAAAATTTTCTTGCCCCCATTCTGGAAGTAGATCCCGCGACGATGATGACGTTTTGCCTCGTTCCTTCTTCTTCCTGCTTTGTCCTCCTTCTTCCCACCCCATCCTTCGTCTTCTAGGTGTCGCTCCATTTGACTCATCCTCCAAGATATCACCGAGGAGGATAGCATCTCTCTCCCTTCTTTTTATTACTTTCTAGAATAGATTTTCCCACTTTCTAGCTGTAATCATTTCCTACTTTCTAGTTATAATCATTTCCGCTTTCTAGCTATAAAAACATTATTCATAAATCAAGTGATTGTTCTTTCTCCCTCTTAGTGTTAATATCAGTTCAATTGTGATTATCTCGCTTTTAAACAAAAATACCGAAAAAATATATTCGTAAATTTTAGATGGACATAGCCTCCATGTGTTCAACCTAGAATTTCTTTACAAATTTTGATAAAATTTTATCTGTTGATGGATTGCTTCACAATTTGAACTACAATGATGGGTTTTCAAAATCCATTTCCGATTGCGTAGTTTTCCACTTCAACATTTTGATGTCATTACCGGGGAGGCAACGATTCTCGATTTTCTTTCCAGATTTCATGCACTTTTTTTTTGTTTTCTAACTTGCTTTATTTCTCGTCTATTATTTTGCAGGTACCTCAACAGGGAATCTTCAAGCAGTAGATCGGAGTAAGGTGTAGTTGAATACAACTATAAGTGCTCCCCATTCTTCCCCCTCCATAGATTTCATTTCACAACACTAATTCAAACCCCAATTAACCTAGGTGTTTGCATAAATCCTAGGGTTAGTTTGGTTGCTTAGATTTCCACCCACATTCATGTCACCCTCATATTAAAAAAAAAAAGCAAAAAGATACTTTTTGTGGGATAAATAAACATACACACTACATACACGCACGTTCAAGGCACATAACCTAATTGATTTTTATCTACTCAACCAGGATTCTGATCTGTGGAACCGGTACACACAAATTAATATATAAAAGAGTAGAAATCAATCTAGGTTAATCATCTTGTGTACCTAACTCAGTGGTGCAATTTTGGCCAATTGTTTGAGTTGTTTAAGCCACACCACTTAACCTAAAATCAACTCATCAAGTAACTTCCTTATAGGGTTTTCAATTTAGGTCAATACTAGGCACTCCACTTTACTTTTGATTACAAAAGAAAAAAATCTTCACTCATGTTTGAACTTCTGGATTGCCTCAAAACTTGATTGGATTGACCTAATTCCAAACCCTAAAAGCTACTTAAGCAAGATTTGAACCTTAAAATCCACTCATCAAAAATAATCCTGCTTGAAAACCCTAGTTGTGCACATACTCACACATACTCAATTGATTATTTAGGACACAGCCCATCTTAAGGACCCACCACATTCCATAAGCACTAGAGTTTTCTAGGAGACGTAGATTGAATTTTGGCCAAATTGATCCCATGGCCGATTAACAACCTCCTCTGCCTTAGAATCCATAGGAGATGTTTCAAAGGCAGCTGAAATAAATGTAGAGAATGTAAGAATGGTTCTAGAGAATGTAGGGTGCTTAGCCCTTGAAGGATTTTTATGATACTTCAAATTACGGGGAATGTCTCGGCGTCCAGATTCCTGCTAGAGATGTAGAAATCAATCCCCAGGTGTTAAGCCTGATCAAACATTTCCATGGGCTTGGCTCTGACGACCCATTTCAGCATTTAGAGGACTTGACCACTTTGGTCCAGACCACCAAGGCGTGAAACATGAATGAAGAGTAGATGATCATCAGGCTCTTTCCCCACTCTCTTAGGGATAAAGCCACTCATTGGTATAGGACCATAGGAAGGCCAATCGCAACATGGAATGATCTAAAATCAGCTTTCCTAAAGAAATTCTTTCCTGCCGGACGTACCAATGCTCTAAGACGGGTGATTACTACCTTCACCTAGCGACTGAGGGAGCAGTTTCATGCGGCCTGGGAGCAATTCTAGGACCTATTGCAGAAGTGTCCACACCACGAGGTGCTGAAATGGCAGCTCGTGCAGATCTTTTACCACGGATTGACTGAGTAACCTAGAAATCACGTGGTCGCTTCTTGCGAAGGCAATTTCCTCAACAAAGATGCAGATAGTGTGCACGATTTGTTTGAGGAGATGAGTGAAAATTCAATCAATCATGCCTCCATGGATACTTTAAACCAATCCCAACAACCCAGATCTAATGTTAATGAAGCCCATGACTCCCATTCATTCGATATGGAATTGATTTGCAATAAACTATATAAGGTGGACCTGGTTACCAAAAGGATGGAGGAGTGGATGGTCAGAAACTCAATGAACAATTCTCGATCCACTCAATCCCAGGATTTGGGATTCCATTCATCATGATCTCCTTCTGGGTGGGAGTTCGTGAATCAACTGGATGCGACTCAACCGGTGAGCCAACAATATTCGGAACCCCATGGGTTCCAAACTGGGGCCTTTGATCCTAGTTTCTCCAATCCCTCCCTTTCTTTCTCTCCATGCCCACCCTATAAGAATGTCTATGATGACAGGAGAATGTTAGGTCCAACCCTTACTCCAATGCTTATAATCCGAGTTGGAGGAACCACCCTAACTTCTCGTAGAAAAACCTGGGCCAACTGACCCAATTCTGACCTAGCAACTATGCTCCGCAAAGACCAATGGGTCAGGGTCATGTTTGCACTCAGCTGCCCTCAAATCTGGTCAGCCAACTTGAACTGCCCTTCAACCTGTAGGGTAAGCTAATTTGAACTGACAGATGGTAGATATGCAAGGATCTATGCTCCAGCTCATGCAGCAAATAAAAACTTCGCTGGACAACTTGCAAAATGAGTTCATTGCTAATTCTCTTAAACCCAGATCTTTGCCATCTCAACCCCTACCCAACCCACGTAATATCCAAAATCTGGGCAATCAAGCCCAAGGCTATGGGAATCAGAGGGACCCACACGCACATGCTCAGGTGGTTGAGCAGGGTCCTTCCTCTTCTGCTTCTTCTTCAAATCAAAGGTTTCTGGCTAATGAAGCCCCTCCAATCTTTCCTAACCCTCCCCAAGATCCAAACTCGTATGCATCTGCTAATTCAGTTACCTTGAGGAGTGGAAAACAAACTCGGAATCTACAACCACACTGTTCTGATCTACCAAATCCTGGAGAGCCTGAGGAGAGAAAGGAGAACTCTGAAGAAGAAATCAAGGCTCAAGAACCTGATTCCGAAGATCTAATTCATGTTCCTTTTCCTGAGGCCTTGATTAAGCCTAGGAAGACGAAGCCTATTGATAGTAACGAGGAGCTCTTGAATATATTCAAGAATGTCGAGATCAATATCCTATTCCTCGACACTATCAAACACATAACAGCTTAGGTTAAATTTTTAAAGGATTTATGCACACAGAAGCATAAGTCAAGGGAATCTGTTCCGAGGAAGGTGGTACTCTCTGAGAAAGCTAATTCTGTTATCCTGCATCACCTTCCTAAGAAAAGAGAGATCCAGGTGCTCCTTTGATTTCTTGTGTCATTGTAGATTACACTTTTGATAGGGTACTTTTGGATCTAGGTGCATCTATTAACCTAATTCCAACTTTTCTTTACGAGAAGTTCGGATTAGGTGAACTTCAGCAGACTTCAGTAACGCTGCAGTTAGCGGACCGTTTGGTCACAAATCCATGGGGCATTATTGAAGATGTTAATGTCAAGTTTAAGGATTTCTATTTTCCTGTAGATTTCCTTGTCCTTAACATGGATATACCTAAAAATTTAAGGAACACGCCCATCAGTCTGGGGCATCCGTTCCTAGCTACCGCTATGGCCAATATCAACTGTGAGAGCGGTAGCATGAAAATCACCTTTGGGGATCAGAAATTGAAATTGGACATTTTTAAGGCGATTAACAAATTTGAGGATTGTGGATTTATAGAGGAACTTGAGGAAGATAACTTGAGTATTGAGACATGTATGGTAGTTTCTGCAATTGAAAGTTCCTCCTGTTGTGATGGATCTGACCTGCAATCCTCTGTGGCAAACCCGCCACATTCTGAAGAGGTTATTGATTTTTTTCACTTTCAACCTCTTCCTATTGATGAATCTTCATCAGCATCATCCTTACCTTCCATTCTAAACCCACCCCATCTCAAACTAAAACCATTTCCTGAGAGTTTGACATATCAGTTTTTGGGACCTTAAAAGATGCTCCTTGTGATTATCAGTGCTAGATTAACTAAGGAGCTGGAGAATAAACTGATCAAGGTCCTAAAGGAACACAAGGAGGCAATTGGTTGGACCATTCATGACCTTAGGGGGATTGAGCCATCTTACTGCAATCACAGAATATTCATGGAAGATGGATCCTGCCCTTCTCGCCAAATACAGAGGAGATTAAACCCTAATATGCGAGAAGTGGTCAAGAAGGAAATAATCAAGTGGCTTGACGTAGGAATCATTTATCTATCTCAGATAGTCCTTGGGTAAGTCCCGTGCAAATTGTTCCCAAGAAAGTCGGGATTACCGTTGTGACTAATGAGAAAAGAGAATCTGTCACAACTCGTTCAGCTTCCAATTGGAGGGTCTGTATCGATTATAGGAAGCTGAACACAGCCATGAAAAAAGATCATTTCCTTTGCCCTTCATCAATCAAATCCTTGAAAGACTAGCCTGGCAAAAGTACTTCTATTCCTAGATGGTTACTCGGGATACAATCAAGTCCCTATCCATCCCAAGGATCAGGAAAAAATAACTTTCACCTATCCCTATGGAACCTTTGCTTTCCATAGGATGCCATTCAGCTTATGCAATGCACCCGTGACTTTTCAAAGGTGTATGCTAGCCATATTCTCTGACATGATGGGAGAGTTTATGGAAGTCTTCATGGATGATTTCTCTATTTTCGGAAAATCATTTAATTCTTGCCTGTCTAATCTTGAAATGATCCTTAAAAGATGCATCAAAATAAGATTGGTCCTTAGCTGGGAAAAGAGTCATTTCATGACACAAGAAGACGTCATCTTGGGTCATGTAATCTTGGAACAGGGAATTGAAGTTGACAAAGCTAAGGTTGATGCTATCTCTAAACTTCCTCCTTCCACATCTATCAAATAAATTTGATCATTTCTTGGTCATGTGGGATTCTATAGGAGGTTCATCAAGGACTTCTCTAAGGTTGCTCGCCCTCTAAGCAACCTTCTCGCCAAAGATATGCCGTTTGATTTCAATGAATCATGCCGTAAGGCATTTGATTTTCTTAAAACGGTAGTCACTTGTGCTCCGGTGTTGTAACCACCGGTTTGGATAGCCCCATTTGAGATCATGATCGATGCTTCTGATCATGCGGTCGGGGCTATTTTGGGTCAGAAGATCTACAGGAAGCCCTCTGTCATCTACTATGCTAGCAAAACTCTGGACGAGGCCTAGAGGAATTACACTGTTACTGAGAAGGAATTGCTAGCTGTAGCATTTGCTTTGGAGAAATTCAGGGCTTATCTCTTACGGTCTCATGTCATAATTTACACTGACCTCTCGGCCTTGAGACACCTCTTGTCCAAAAAGGATGCCAAACCCTGGCTTATTCGATGGATTCTTCTGCTTCAAGAATTCAATCTTGAAATCAAAGATAAATCCGGGGCACAGAATGTGGCGGTTGATCATCTTTTGAGACTTCTGAGTGATTCTTCTCATCCGGATATTCCAATTACTGATACTTTTCCGGACGAGACTATCCTTGCAATATCAGGTGTCCAAACTTTGTGGTTTGCAGACATCGTAAATTATTTGGCCGTTAGTCAAATCCCTTAGGATTGGACCAAGCAACAATGAGATAGACTCAAATCTGAGGCTAAATATTACCTTTGGGAGGACCCTGAATTATACCACATCAGCTCTGATCAGATTATTCGCCGATGTGTTCCAGAGAACGAATTCCAAAGTATACTCGAGTTCTACCATACATCTACGTGTGGTGGACATTTCTCAGGGAAAAAGATGGCTGCAAAGATTTTGTAATCTGGATTCTATTGGTCATCTATATTCAAGGATGCCTAGGAATTTTTGAGGCCATGTTCCCGATGCCAGGCACTTGGGAGCATAACCAAGAGAGACATGGTGCCTCTAAACTCGATTCTTCCCATCGAAATCTTTGACATTTGGGGCATCGATTTCATGGGACCCTTCCTCCCTTCATTTGGACACTAGTACATTCTCGTCGCTGTTGGTTACGTGTCCAAGTGGATCAAGGCTATTCCCACCCGAACCAATGACCACAAGGTGGTCATCAATTTTGTTAAGAAGAACATCTTCAGTCAGTTCCGGATTCTGAGGGTCATCGTCAGTGATGGTAGTACTCACTTCACTAATGCCTAGTTCTGTAATTACTGGCAAAATACGGGGTAAATCACAGAATCTCCACACCTTACCACCCCCAGACGAATGGACATGCCTAGATCTCCAATCAGAAGATCAAGAATATTCCTCAGAAAATGGTTAGGCCTGATAATAAAGACTTGACTCAAAAGCTTGAGGACACTCTTTGGCTTTACCATACAACGTACAAAATGCCCATCGACATGTCACCATTTCATCTGGTGTATGGAAAGGCGTGCCATTTACCTGTAGAAATTGAACATAGGGCATTCTAAGCAATCAAGCAGTGTAATCTGGATTTGAGTTTAGCTAGAAATACCAGGAAACTCCAACTATCTGAGTTGGAGGAGCTTAGAAATGATGCATACAAGAATGCCAAGATCTATAAGGCTTGGACCAAAGCTCTTCATGACCAATTGATATCCCGCAAGAGCTTTGAGCCGAACTAGAAGGTCTGGCTCTTTGATTTTCTACTTAAGCTCTTTACGACAAACTTAAGTCAAAATGGAATGGCTCATTCATCATCAATCAAATATTTCCAAATGGGGCCATTCAGATCTCTGACCCAAAGATGGGTAATTCATTTAAAGTCAACGGTCAACGTCTGAAGCCTTTTATTGACCGTATTGTTCCAAAACCTATCCCAGACACAGTTGCTCTAATCATATTGTGATTTCATTGGCTGGACTTTGCCTAGCTGATGGCATTAAACTCAGTAGTTATACAGTCTGACTCAGAGCTGACCCGAGCATCATATTCAGGTGATATCTTCTACATTCGACCCTTCCTTTCAAGTCTTTTATTCTCAATGCGAACATTGCATCAGCTAGGCATGGGGGGTGGATTCATTTCTGAATCATTTTGTCATCTCTATGGAATTTTTGTAAATTCTAATTATTTTTCTCAAAAAAAAAAAATTGAATTACGAGAGAATACTTGGGCATTAGGATTTTTCAATCTTAGGAAATAATATAGTAGGATCTGAACACTAGTACCCTTCAGGTCTTTGGGCTTAATCAGCCTGATTATCCACTAAAATGTGGATTTGTTTATCGAGTCCTCACCATCCTAAATTCTATTTCAATTTTATTAAATAAGTTTAGGTGATAAGTACACGACTTATCAACCCACCCTCTGATTTGAGGGAACTTTAAGTCTAAGCATCTACACACTAGTTGCACTGGCTCGTTGTTCGACGGTTTTAACAGAAATTGGGTAGCTAATGAGCCTTCTAGGGTGGTATGGCTGGCAAGTTATTCTGGGTAACAACCCATTGGTAGGTTGTCCAAAGCCCAGTCACAGGACCATTCTTTTCCTGTTGCCTTTAGGTAAATCTTAGACCAGGGAAGCCAACTACTAAAGAAAGGAAAAGAAAGTACAAAAAGAAAATAAAAAAAAGGAAAATAAAAGGAGAAAAGAAAAGAAAAAGAAACAAAAGAAATAGGCCACACTTCATTGCACGAGTATGGCTGGCAAGTTATCATGGGTAACAGCCAATGGTAGGTTGTCCAGAACCCAGCTTAAGAAATGCATGTTTAATTCCTAAACACTTAGGAAGAAGCGAAGAAGTAGAATAAGTTGGGGAGATACACACTGGGTTCACCCTTATGTTGACCCCATAAAAATAAAAGTAGGGAGAAAGCTACCAGTCGTATAGATACACCTTTAGGCAGAATTCGTTTTAAGGTCACCTAGGGGTGTAGAAACCTAAAGTCCATTCTGATTGCCGATCAACAAATATATCACATTCACAAAAAGTTACTTAGAACTTAGGATTCTCATCGAGTCTTGGGTGGGTTGAGTGGCCGTAGAAAGCTGCTCTGAAACCTTAAAGTCAAAAATCCAAAAAAATTAGAAAAGAAGAAAAAGAGAAAAAGAGATCCTTCTTTGGATAAGCCGAGGGCTTGAGGTGGTCTGCATTTTGGCAAATACCCGGGCGCTATTGTGTCTTTGAAGTTTAGGTCCTAAGTAAAAATTTCTTAATGTTGAAAATGACTTTTGCTCGAGTAATCAAATCCTAATTCTTTTATAAATAACATGTACTTTTTGCTAGGGACTAGCAAAACATAGGCATGGAGGTGTGATGTGCATACATCTAAATAACCAAAAATGTCTATTAATGCATGCTCTTATTACCCTACTAGTCTCATGCATTGTAAATATTGCATAGCACGCATAATCATGCATTTAGGTCAAATTGTACAAATTGTATAGTAATTGTCTCCTTGTATGGCCAGGAGCAGGGCAATTTTTTAATCAGGGCCTTAGATAGAGGGTCCAACCATACGGATCTGATCAGGGCAACGACTGGAGTTCAACGACTCCAAGATTGCCCCGATCGGACATCCGTAGCACCATATATAACTCAAGGAAGTTTAGAGATCAATGGCCAAGATGGTGTCAATCCACACTTCAGGCGATAAATTCGACCACACAGATGGGTTCGGAGCAACGATCGCAGCCTAACGGCTTGAAAATCGATCCAATTTGACATCCGTGGCACCATCTGCAACATAAACAAGATGGATGATCAGGATGGTGCCACGTGGCACCAACCCAACCATCCACACCCGGTCAACCCCCTCTGCTCAACTCTTGAAGGCTCGTGTGATGTGAGATCTCAGCTGTTGGATGAAGATCCAACAGCCAAGATTGGCTGAGTGCAAAACCAGCGCCGTGCCTCAAAGCACTGCGTAGCGTAGTGGTTAGGGCACTGCTCGTGCAAAGAGCCTGAGTTCGAGCCACCCATGAAGCACTTCTCCTAGTGTGGATGTGCGTGAACTCAACCACTCAATCAGCTGCAAACGGCCTAGATCATCTAATTGGGCGCATGTGCAATTGGACGCCTAGTTTCACGCCTGATCTCACGCGTAGAAGAAGGCACGAGCGAGCCATTACACGGATAGAAGAAGTTTAAGCTGTCTGATCGCTTGATCGGACGGCTAGGAACCATTGTACGTGCGAAGACATTTTGTGTGTAGGAGAAGAGGCGCACGTGGTGCATGCACATGTCTCCCATGTCAGGTCTTTAGTGATGAATAAATCCGTCACTAAAGACCTGATATTAATGTTTTTGAATTTGTAATGTCCAAATTACCCCCAATCCTTGCAACTATAAAAGGAGGCCCCTACCATATGAAATTCTCATCCCTTCATTCACCTCTCTCCTCCAAAGCTCTAGAGAAGCTTCTCCCACACCTGGGATGCTCCTTTAGTGCCAAATCAAAAATTTTCTCGCCCTCATTCTGGAAGTGGATCCTGCGATGACGACGACGTTCTGCCATGTTCTCACTTCTTCCTGCTTCATCCTCCTTCCCGCCCCGTCCTCCATCTCCCAAGCGTCGCTCCGTCCGACTCGTCCTCCAAGCAATCATCGAGGATAACATCTCTCTCCCTTCTTTCTATCACTTTCTAGAATAGAATTTCCCACTTTCTAGCTGTAATCGTTTCCTGCTTTCTAGTTGCAATCATTTCCCGCTTTCTAGCTATAAAAACATTATTCATAAATCAAGTGATTGTTCTCTCTCTCTCTCTCTTAGTGTTAATATCAGTTCCATTGTGATTATCTCGCTTTTAAACAAAAATACCAAAAAAATATAATCGCGGATTTTAGATCGATGTAGCCTCCCTATGTTCGACCCAGAATTTCGGTAAAATTTTATCTATTGATGGATTGCTTCGCAAATCAAACTATGACGGGTTTTCAAAATCCAATTCCAATCGCGTAGTTTTCCACTTCAACAGTCTTCCTTTAGAAACATGTTAAGACTTTAGACCTAAGGTTCCCAAGTAGTTGGTAAGTTACAAACTAGGTTGGCTAAGGTCGAGTTGCAGGCATAGGTTTCCTTGATTTCTAGCTCTACCCTAAAGTTTATTGGTCCTAGAGATTAAAGCATCCATGCATGTGCATTGGTCTAAATTATTTGAGGTTGGTTTGATTGCCAACCTAGAAAGAAAGTAAGAGGATTTATATATATATATATTTTGTTTGATTCCTCTGAGTCTAACCTTTGGTCAGCTATCAACACTGTTTGTGTCGGATTCATTGTCCCCGTCACCAAACCTCGAAGGGTGCTTGGCTTTCGATGCTTTGAGGTAGCACCGTCCATAGCATCCCCAAGAACTCTTGGCAATCGACACTTCGAGATAGTATCACCCATGGATTTCTTAAGCAAATTCAGGGATATGGCAATTGGCATTTCAAGATAGGGCCGCCCATGGTACCTGAACCACACAATGCACTTACATGCCCCCAGTAGGATGGATATCTTAAGAGACAAGCACTGAGGAGATGACATGTTATCATCGCATCATCAAGGTGAGTATGCACTCCACCTCTCCTGTGGCAAGAACTTGTCCAATCAAATTGTGTTTTCAAGCTTCTCCTAAGTCAAAACTAAGAGAACCAAATTTTCTTTAGGAAATGAATTAGGGTGATTACTATTTACAGAAGACCAATTGTGTGAAATGTGGATGCTTAGGTTGCGAGGACCCGTAAACCAAAAGGTAGAAAAAGACACCAGGTACTACCTAGCCTTTAACTCAATCCCTAGCTTTCCTTCCTCAACCTCTTAAGGAATGGTCTATAACTTGACTCCTACTTATGTTTCTAAGTCCACAAAGGACCCTAAGGGTCTAAAGCTAGTAGCTCAACTTAGCTTCTAATATTAGACACCTAGAGTCAACTTAGTCTAACCTAAAGTTCTGATCTTATGCCTAAGAATGCAGGGCCCAGCTAATTAAGCTCAATACTAAAATTTTTTCTCTCTCTTTTTTTTTTTTTTTTTGAGAATGCAAATGTATGTAATGTAGAATGCTTTAACTAAATTCATGAATGCACTATATATAAATGCTATGTATATCCCCAAGTACACCCCTTGATGCCTAAAATCCATAATGTCCTCATTGCATAGAAGGATATTTCCTATGTCAAAGATGTGTTGGCAGCCGAGTAGCCAAAGAACCTACAAATTAGGTTCAAGGATCAAAGAAATAGGCCCTAAAAATGAGCAAAGTAATGCTGGCCTAGAAAATAGGTATCCTAGGATGTTGGCGAGCTGATGATGAATCCCGATAGCAAACACTCGCCCAACCATGATAGGAATAAAATATTCCCAGGTCACTAGAGGAGGTTCTAAAGGATAAACTAGCATAACAACCTCCAAAGGGGTAGGGGGAGGATGATAGGGATCCTCCAAACGGAATGGGGAAGGAATGGTGTAGAGATAAACCCCCAGGGTAACGGACTGACCATAGGAAACATCAATCCATACTCGATATCCCATTACAAGAGATATTAGTTTGTTAAGTCCCCCGGTCAAAATGGTAGTGGGAATAACTTTAAGCCAGGGATTGTCTAGGGTGTCTAAGTTTTGAGGTTGCAGAATAGCCATAAGATCTAAGGTAGGTCTAGTTGGCTCATTGTCCATACCTAACAACCTTTCCAGTTCTTCAATTACGTCCCTAGCATCTCTAGTAATATCACAAGTATCTACCTGCTCTTCATTAGTGATCATTTCAAGGTATGGAGTCAAAATTTCACCTCCAGACATAGGCGAATAAGAGGGTGACTCCGAATCAAATGAAGGTAGGTTGGAAGCAATAGATCTAGGGATTATCCTATCAATCTCATCCTCGGGTTCTTGTTCTTTACTCAAATCCTCCCTGGAGTATATATGTAAATCCACATAAATCTCTAAAGTTGCTTCCACATTTTTCATTATTTCATCATGAGGAGGGATATCATCAATGGGTGTGCTAAGGAAAACTAATTTGGTTAACTTTGTGACAGCCTCAGGGGCTAATTCTTCAAATAAGACATAATCACCCTTAGTGTCACTCCAAATCTTGAATGTAGGTTCCTCATATAAGTCATCCTTCTCCTCATCATACGATTCATCATTCACCCGAGATCTAGAATCATCTAAAATCTCAGCAGATCCCCTAGGCTACTCTATCTGGGGTAACTGGTTTACATTGGTAACATCAAACTCCTCAGATAGGTGAGTTTCTTGAGGGTTAGGTCCATCTTGCGATCAAAAGGAAGAGTGAGATCAACAACTTGACTTCGGCCCACTTCATCAAATGTGGCGAAAATACTATCATCTAGTTCAAGGTCTTCCATACCATCATTCCCTTCTTTTGACTCCAATATAATTCAAGTGGATACTCAACCTAATCATCATCTTCCTCGGGTTGCCACCTTTCTTCATCCAATGTATAGCTACTTTCATACATATCCTCCTCCAACTTAAGGAGTGGACCTCTCAAGGAAGTGTCATCTAGCGGGGAGGGCTCAAAATCAATCCTCGAAAATAGCAATTCTCCCTTACATAACCCCCAAAATTCCCCAACTTTGGGTGTGGCTCTTCCACTGGAGATGCATCTAGCATAGAGGGGTGCATTTCATCCTCTATGGGGTAGGTTAGGTGGCTAATGTCTTCTTTTTCTTATTGGCCTACTCTCGAAGATTCTCCTAATAATTCAATCATTTCGTCTTCATTTTCTGTATTTCCATCTTCAAAGAGGAGAGGTCATCATTACTATCTGGAGAGAAGTCAGGCTCAGGCTTATAGTTCCTAGGAGTTTCTGTCCAACCATTATAATCATTCAGGGAGGGTGGGTTGGGTATTTATATGTTGTGTGGGATATAGGTAAGGAAAATCCCGCTCCTAGGTTCTGCTCATTGATTTGGGGCTTAACCATGCCAATACTCCTATAATACGAGTAAAAAGGTTCCCACTAGTTATCATTTTGTCCATCAAAAAATGGACCATCTCAGCGTATGGGATTGAAGATTGTAGAATGGGTGTAAGGGTGTGGGCAATATGTGAAAGGATGAAAGTCAACGTGGTCCATTCTAACTCACACCACAATCAGATTCCCCAAGCAAACACAACTCAGAGGACTTTTTAGGTCTTTAATCAGTTAGGCTTTTGAGATTTTAAGTCCACTTGTAGGTGACAAATCAAGTTATCTAAACAGTTACGTGCCTACTTGTCGACCTACACTACGCCTAACAAGACCTAACTAGGACTTAGGTGATCCACCCTAAAGCCCAAAAAGTTTAGTCACCACCAAACATGGCAAAGAGGGATGCAAGTAGGGTCAAACCCTTCCTTTGAAGAGTTGCTTTCGTGGTGCTTCTTAACTACCCTCAATCCACAAGGTTTGGAAGCAACTTTACCTCTGAACTAAAGTTCAGGTCACTTTAGACCCCAGTAATAGGAGGCTTTAGTCCTAGTGGTTCCAAACCTAAGTAGTGTCTAAACGTGTGTCGTGGTGCAAGACATATAAGTGTGCATACACCGTAAAAATTTTAAGTTTGAATTTTGAACCGCAGTACAATGTCTCAATTCAAGTCCTTGGTTTTTTTTTTAATGTTCCTCCTTTAGTTAAAGTCCTTTTCTAGAAAATGTGACCATGTTTACAGAGGCGATGTCGGTGTTTAAAAATAAATGCATCTAGTATAGCCAAAATCGCTTTGAAAACAAATATATTTTATTACTTGAAGTTTAAGTCCGAGGTCGAACATAGGGAGCAAATGGAATTCACGTACTAATCTCAATAATAGATGCAATTTGAACACATAAGAATGTAAAGCATGAGTATATAGAGCATAAAAAGAATTGTAGCCACAAATAATAGAGATCTGATGAAAAATTGGACGTCTAATTATAAAATCAGACGTCTTATAAGTGTGGAGCTACAGTGTCTTCTTCTTCTTCTTTTCCTTCTTTTTCCTTGTATTTCTTCTTCTTTCTTCTGTTCCTTTCCTTTGTCGTTGGCTTCTTTCTTCTTTCTTTTTTTTGCTTCAGCCTTGCTCATCTCTTCAGTCGAGCCTTCTCTTCCCTAGCTGCTGTGGCTGCCACCCTTTCTTCCACAGCTTCACCTTTGACTTCCTCCTTCTTTCTTCCCTAGCTTCAGCTTCTCTTCAGCTTTGCCTTCTCTTCAGCCATGCCTTCTCCTTCTGTAGCTTCTTTTCCTTAGCTTCTTCTTTAGTTTCTTCTCCTTAGTTACTTCTTCCTTCCTTAGCTCCTCCTTTAGCTTCCTCTTTCTTCTTCCTTTCCCTACAAGAGCAAAACCTACCCCTACCGTCCCCTGTGAATTCTCTCTCTTTTCTCTCTTAAGCTCACTCTCCCAGAGCCTTCTTGGGTAAACGGGTCGGGTTAGCGTGTCCGGGACCAGGCCCACTGGTGTGCGTGGTGGGCGAGGAGTGAGTAGGTAGTTGGGTCGAGAACAAGGTCCGCGAAGGCGTGTGTCACGGAAGAGGCTTTTATGGGATGAGTGGGACCTCACCCTGTGTTAGGAGGCGCTAAGCCCGTGGAACTTTTTCATCTTATAACGCTTCTCCCACTCAAAGACTTCCGAGGTGGGACTAAATGTCCCACCTGCTTCTCACGTGCACCCACAGTCAGTCGTCACTCAATCGCAGAGGCTGCAAGGGCTTTGGCTTCCAATTGCTGGGCATGATATGTTCGCGAAGAGTGTCTATATGTCTGGGACCTAGGATCCTGAAGCCTGGAGGCTTGGATGGAGCTTGCAAACTTCTTCAAGCTCGCTCCAATGGCAGTTGCGACCTAAGCCTGCACTCATGCAATACGGCCTTACGACCTCATTAAAACACGCAGGAGGTTTCATTGTGGCATGGCGAAGGTGTCTCGGTGGTTGGCATGGCGTGGGGTGGCCTAGGCGTGCGTGCCCAGGTCGTTCTATGGCCGTGGAGTTGGGTGTGTTCGGGGGAAGAGTGTGGAGTGTGTGGCGGTCAATGGAAAGGGGGAAAATGATCAGTGGGATGTGGTGATGCTTTTGATGTGGCTGGTGAGGTGGGTGAGTGTGTGGAATGGTTGGAGCACCTCGCCGGTGGTCTGTCGGAGGTGGGGAAGATGGTGGTAGTCTGTGAGCGTCGAGGGATATTTTGGGAAATAAAGAGGGGGAAACAGGAAGAGGAGAGAGAGGGGAAGTACCTGACCTAATTTAAGGATGAAGGGGAAAGGAATGGCAGACAGCTCGTACCTGTCGTCGCCAGAGATGAAGGTCCCAGTTGGAGGGGGATGGCGATGACGAGGAGGAGGCAGGCGCATGCACAGGTATGGCATGACGCAGACAAAGGAGGAAAAGACAACTCTGCCACCGGTATTGTGGTAGAGTGATGAGAGGAGGAGATAAAGGTCGCTGGAGCTCACTAGGAGTTTCATCGGAGGAGAAGAGAGGAAATTGCAGGTTATCTCTGGCCAAACCAAGCTGAGGATGAATGGGAGGACCTGGGGTGTCTTTTATAGTTGCAGGCAGAGGGCCTTGTGCTTGGAAGGAAAGCTTCCAAGCACGGGTAGCCTCGCCAGGCCTGGAAGGCCGAGAGATACCCAAATCTCTCATGCATTCGCATGAGAGATTGGGTGGAAATCAAATCTTGAGATTGGGTTCACACGATCGGGAATTCCTTAGAGAATCTCCCTTTCAAATTTGAGAGGGATTCTTTGAGGAATTAAGGAGATATCCCCCTTGAATCCTCACCGGAGTAGGATTCCTCCGCTGTAATGGTGGAGGGACCTAATTGCAAAGAATGACGAGGATGATAGGAGGTGTCTGCAAGGATTTTCAAAAGTTAGAGGCATAAATGTAATTGGGTTGGACTATTTTGCAAAGTAAAGGTGAACTCCCCTTAAGTCCAAATTTTGGTATAAACCTAATTTTGACCTAAGGAATCCAATGGTGAACTTGGATTTTAGGTTTGGCCATGTTTGAATGGGCATTTTACATAAAAACCCAATTTAGGCCAGATATTTGACTAGGATCCCTATTTAGGTCAAAATAGGTTCCAAAGGCCAACTTGAAGGTTCTAAACCCTAGAGGATATTTTTCCATAAATTTTAGAGGGTTTAGTTGAATTTTATCTTGACCAAAACCTTGTTAAATTAAGTGGGTCCATTTTATGGTTACAAGAAGTCATTTAATTCCCAGATTTTATATTAACCCTTTTTTTATTGAACCAACCCACTTTTTATCTTGTTAAGAACATTTGACCTATGTTTTTCCCCTGAGAAATCCTATTGTTGCACTGCAATGGTAAAATTACAGTTTTACCCTTTATTTCTTACTTTTCTCTCAAACCAGTTATTCCTTGAGTTAGGCCCTTCACTTGGTTATGTAGGAGCTTTTGTTCTCTTTTCTAGGTCAAAAATGAGCTAGTTAGGGCTCATGATGATGTTCCCATCAGACCACTTGTTAATTCTTTTCATTACAGATTAGGTGGTCTTGAAATTAATCCAAATGCATTTTCATGATAGGTAGAAATGCAAAGTTAGAAGTGCATACCTGATTCTAGCATTCTTCATGCAATATGCATGATAGGAAATTAATCCCCCCGTCTAAAATTTCCAAGTCTAAAAGATGTGACTGAATCAGAATTGATTTGGGTCTAGTTATCTCAAAAATAGAATCGTCAGTAAGCTCAATGGGGTGTAACTGACAATCTGGGCATTAAATTGAATCCTTCAAAATATGCGATTCTGGATCCATCATGTAAGCCCCAATAAGATCAGTTTCCTCAGTTATTGGGCCATCATATGATCTATCAGATTCCTCAGGTCCAGTTTTCTCACAGAAATTGTGTTCTGTAAACCCACGTGAGACTTCGCAAATTGATTCTTCACCTTCATAATCAAAGAAATCTAAATTCGTATTAATGTGTCTCAAAATCATCAATTACTTTGTGATCCATAGAGACATATGTTTCCTCGTACCCCGACTCAGGGATTTCAAGTGAAGAAATCAGATCATCCTTAATTGGTTGCTATAGGTCAATCTAGTCAGCCTCATAACATGTGTCCCGCTCAACAGGTGCCTGAGCGGGTTCTGACATTGGCTCTCCTGAAGGGGGTTCATCTTGGGAATCATCGCAAGATTGAACTAAAGCAACCACAAATCTCATTCCCAGTTTCAATAACTTCCTAAGAAAAAACTCACTCGGGTCCTTATCCTTAACATCCTGGAGCCAATCCAACAAATACTTGTTCAGTTCATCAATCATTTCAATCAAGGGCTCCAATTCTTCAGTGCAAGGTATTGGTTGAGCTTCTAAAGATTGTATAGTATTCCTCAAGTTAGCCAAATCCTTATCTTGGACCTGGTTAACATGAACAAATGGGTTGGTTCAGGGTTGGGCAGGTTTGGGATCAGTGCAGAGGAGTTAACGAATTGAGATTCGTGATACCCTTCCTGATAATAGGTCATTTTGGATTGTTCATAATGTGGTGATGACCTAAAGGTAGTGTATTCAGAGGATGGGTAAGGATCAGTGTATCCTCCTTGATTGTAGATCGTATTAGGTTGTCCATAAAGGGATGGCGATCTATAATCGATGTGGCTTGAAGAAGGATAAAAATCTTGATGATGGTGTCCAGGGTTAGATCCTGAACATGGAAGTCCGGAACTGTATCCCCAATCTGAGTTATCCCAACTAACAGATGGTTGATTACAGTACGAGTCGAGATAATCATCATGTTGAGGATAAGTCATAACAGGAGGGAAAGAGCGGGAATGCGTATAAAATGTGGAAGGATTCATGATAGACGGAAGGAAGAAAGGTGCCCTACAATCCAAACAATCAAACCTGTCCTTAAGTGGGCTAGCCTACAGACCTACAGACTCCTAGAACCAACCTTAAGATTATATACGATTTACTCTACTTATGTCTTCTCAATTCAACCAATTAGAAGGAGGGACTGGGGAGAAGGTTCTTCCTTCAGCTTATGCCTCTGGTTCCTAGTGTACCCCCTAGCCATGGTCGCTTGATGCTACTCCCCTGCCTAGACATCAGATTGATTAGTACAAGCAGGTTAATCATAAACGATCTCAGACTGGACCCAAAAGAGCAAATCAGTCCTTAAGGCCAACGTCTACTTGATTTTATTTAAGCCTGGGATTGTAGTGCTTATGGAATGTGGTGGGCCCTTAAAATGGGTTGTGCCCTTAATGATCAATTGAATATGTGTGAGTGCATGCACAACCAAGGTTTTCAAGTAAGATTATTTGTGATGAGTAGATTTTAAGGTTCAAATCTTGTTTAAGTAGCTTTTAGGGCTTAGAATTAGGTTTAATTCAATCAAGTTTGAGGCAAACCTGATTTTTAAGCACGGGTGAAGATCACTTTCCTTTTGAAATAAAAAATAAAGTGGAGTGCCTGGTATTGACCTAAATTGAAAATCCTAAGAGGAAGCTACTTGGTGGGTTGATTTTAGGTTGAGTGGTGCAGCCCAAACAACTCAAACAATTAGCCACAATTGTACCACTGTGTTAGGCACACAAAAATGATTAACCTAGACTAATTTCTACTCTTTTATATGTTGATTTATGTGTACCAGTTCCATAGATCAGAATCCGGTTGAGTAGATAAGAATCAATTAGGTTATTTGCCTTGAATGTAGGTGCATGTAGTGTATATGTTGAATTACCCCACAAGAAATATCTTTTTGATTTTTTTTTATATATGCGAGGGTGAAATTAATGTGGGTGGAAATCCAAGCAACTAAACTAATCCTAGGATTTATGCAAGCACCAAGGTTAATTGGAGTTTGAATTAATGTGGTGAAATGAAATCTATGGAGGGGGAAGAATGGGGAGCACTTCAGTCGTCTTCAATTGCACTTTACTCCGATCTATCACTTGACGATTCCCTAATCGAGGTATCTACAAAACAATAGAAAGAGATAAAGCAAGTTAGAAAATAGTAAAGTGTGTGAAATGCGAAAAAAAGATCGAAAAATCGTTGCCTCCCCAGCAACGGTGCCAAAATGATGATGGCAGAAAACTACGCGTTCGCAATTGGGTTCGAAAACCTGTCATTGTAGCTCGAGTCACGAAGAAATCCGTTCAACAGATAAAATTTATACTGAAAAATCCGTAAAGAAGTTCCGGGTCGAACACAGGGAGGTTACGTCAATCTCAAAATCCGCAATTATATTTTTTTGTATTTTTGTTTAAAAGGCAAAATAATCATAATGGAATCGCTATAAACAATAAGAGAGAGAGAGAACAATCACTTGATATTTGAATAATGTTTTACAACTAAGAAAGTAGGAAATGATTACACTAGAAAGCGGGAAATTGTTACACTAGAAAGCGGAAAAAAAAAGGAGAGAGAAGTTATCCTCCTCGATGAATGTTTAGAGGATGAGCAAGACGGAGGTGACACTTGGAAGATGGAGAATGAGGCGAGAAGAAGGAGGACGAAGTCGAAAGAACTGAAATGAGGTAGCACGTCGTCGTCGTCACGAGATCCACTTCTGGAACGAGGGCGAAAACTTGGCTTTAGCCCTCGAGGAGCATCCCGGGTGTGGAACAAGCTTCTCTTAAGCTTTGGAGAGGGAGAGAGGAGAAGTGATGAACACACATAAATTCATGATTAATTTCTTATTTATGCTAGTTCCTAGGCTTAGCATTGCATATCATGTTGTAAATATTGCATAACATCCATTGCATGGCATTTAGGATGGTTGTATGTTTTGTATATTAATTCCTCATTTTATAAGGCCAGGGGGGCAATGAGACATCCATACGAGTTTCGGATGGAAAATCCGACCGTACGGATGGATCTGGAGCGAAGATTGCAGTTCAGCATTGTGGGAATCATCTCGGTCTAAGCACCGTGGCACCCTCTACAAGAAGAAGATGTACAGCCTAGATGGTGCCACATGGTGCAATCCAGGATGCCCAACACCGGCCAGTAGCACCGCCCAATTCCTTCTTCATCGGTACCCTTGAATCCTAGCCGTTGGATCAAGATCCAACGACTGGGATGCGTTTGCACCAAGCTGCTCCTCGCAACACAAGGGAAGGTCTAGCACAACGGTTAGAGTGCTGGTTTGCAAGGGAGGGGCGCGGGTTTGAATCCCCGCAGCCCCCCTAATTCGCAATTTGGCTGGGTGCATGGCAACAGCAGTGGCAATGCGTGTAAAGAGCCAGCGCATGGCAGCACTCACACAGCAGGGCGTGCAGATCATCACGCATGATAGGTAGGGCAGCGCAGCTTGGGCACAAGTGCGGTTGGGGCTAGCTTTCAACGACAGCTGGGCTGACCTATAGTGACGCTTACAACCGTCGCTATTTCATTACAAGCCAGCTAAGGGCATGAGCGGATGTGAGATATCTGCAACAACGTTTCCAATGACGGTCTGGAGGTCGTTAAAGGTCCTTTATCAATTTTTAGCCTCTTCTTCTCCACTATAAAAGGACCTACACCACCTCCCTTCCAAGACATCTCTACCTAGTCTACTCCCAAGCTCTAGCAAGCCTAGCAATGCTCCATTAGAGCTTGTTCTCAAGCTACCAAGGCTCCTATTAGTGTAGCAAACCTCTACCCCACCAAATATTCGTCCAACTTCCCATCCCCATTCCTAGGTCACCTTGGAGCCATCTTCCCACCTCCATTCTAATAGTAGATCATATCCATCTTCTCACCTCCATTCTGGAGCCACACCGAAGCCTTCCTCAACATGACATCCTCCTGCATCTCACCTCCGTTGTCTCGCTCCTCACCTCCTTTGACCGAGCTTCCACCAGGCGCCGTCGTCTCACTGAACAGTCAATTCGGGAGATTTCCTCTCAACTCGCTCTCTTTTTATGCTTTCGTTATTCACTGTAATCGACATTGAATTGATATATATATCTTATTTGTTCCATTTCTATCTTGTGATTCATTTGCTTGTCTTTTATTTCAAAAACACAAAAAAATAACAAAGCCCTAAAATACCAAAAAGAAATGAATCGAAGTGCAATTTTCACGTAAAGTAAACGTCGTCTCCCTGTGTTCGACCTAGGACTCCCTTGGAGTTTTGGTATAAATTTTATCTGATCGACGTGTTTTGCAACTATGACGACGGGTTACTTGTAACCCTAATTTCTAACACGCAAAACACGCATGACCATTTTGCCAACGTTGTCGGGGAGGAAATGAAATTTACTTTATTGTTTATTATGTTTCTTTGCATTTACATAGCACTAACCCTACTTGTCTTTAATCTACTATCTTGCATGTACCATAGCACGAAGATCCAAGTGCGGTAGATCAGAGTAAAGTGTGGGTAGAGTACTATGTAGGTGTCCCCTACATCCCCCCCACTAGTTCATTTCGCCACAATCACAACCGAGACTTAATCTACTTAGGTGTTTGCATAAACCCTAGGATAGACTTTGTTTGTCTTGTTTTCCACCTTCACCCATCTCACCCACATCTTATTAAAAAAAACAAAAAGATATTTTCTGTGGAACAAATCAATTTACACACTCTATACACCTACATTTGAGGCACATAATCGGACTTGATTTTCATCTACTCAACTGGGCTTCCGACCTGTGGACCCGGTACACGAGTTTAACACATAAAAGAGTAGAAATTATATTAGGTTAACCACCTTTTTGTGTGCCTTAGTCAGTGGTCCATTTGAGCCAATTGAGTGAATTGTTTGGGTTGCACCACCTAATCTAAAAGAGGTCATTTTCTAGCTGCCACATAGGATTTAATAGTTAGGTCAAGCCAGGCACTCCATATTTTTCTTCATTTCTAAAGGAAAATACTTGAACACATGCTTTCAACAACAAACTTGGTTTGCCTCACAAAACTTGGTTGAAAGAAACTAATATTTGAATCCTCAATGCTATTAACCAAGATTCAAATCCTAAAACTCACCTCACCATTAATAATCTTGCTTGAAAACCTCTTGGTTGTCCACATTCACGCGTTCTCAAACAAATCATTAAGGGCACAACCCATTAAGGGCCCATCACATTCCAGAGTACCAATTTCCTAAGCCTAACTAAAATCAATTAGACATTGGCCCTAAGGATTCATTCGCTCGTCAGGATCCAGATTGAGATTATCCATGATTAACCTACTTATACTAGTCAATCTGATGTCTAGCTAGGGGAGTAGCATCAAACGACCATGGCTGGGGGGTACACTAGGAACCGGAGGTGCAAGCCAAAGGAAGAACCTTCTCCCCAGTCCCTCCTTCTAACTGGTTGGACTGCCTGGACATAAGTAGAGTAAATCATCCATAATCTTAGGACGGATTCTGAGAGTCAGTAGACCTTAGGCTACCCCATCTAAGGATAGGCTTGTACTCTTATGCTACAGGGTTCCCTCTTTTCCTTGTCCTTCTAACTTCCTTCCAGTGTATGCTTGAGAGGAGGTCATTGAACCCTAGATTGGAAGGACCTTTAGACCATTCTAGGAGGCAAGGGTTGAGCTATAGCCAAGCAGATCCCGTTGCCGATCAATAACTACCGCCCCTGCCTCCGAACCAACAAGAGCTGATTCAGAGACAGTTGGAAGAATTGCAGCAGATGCAGCAATGGTTCCAATGCATGCATGGTCAGGGTGCCCGGTGATGAATCGATTCTTCTCTTTTAAAGTCGTTTGTAATTTTATGTGGTGGAAAAATAAACTAATCAATAATTAAAATAACCACTCACAGAAGAGTGGGTCGTGTCCACAGGGAGGCAATGACATATTTAAACTCACACCGGTTAAAAAGGTATGTTCACAGTTAGTTTCGACGAGAATCGAGCCAAATCTGCCTTCAGATTAAGATAGCATCAAGAGAACATGCTGAAATGGCAATTTTGAACAACTAAAGGATATTTTTTGCAATGCAGCTTTAATAAAATATCAGTAAAAGTTGGCAATGGCAGGGAATGTAAATATTAATAGGACTTTTACTATAGAAAAATAGGGGATCTTCTTCCCCTCGTCCGTGCACGATGAAGAAGGAACGACCGGAGGCGTGAAGCTCGGAGGAAGCTCTTTAGACTGAGGGCTCCACAGCAATGGCGGCGGCGAGTTGCGAGGTGGCTAGAGCCGGCCGGATCGAGCTCCGGTGAAGGTGGGTTTCGACGGGCTGAAGTGCCGCAGGCCGTGCGACGTAGACGGGCACGGCAGGCAGACGTGCTGCTGCTGCTGGATGCAGCTGCTGGCCGCACTGCTGCAACCCGTGCGCTGCAGCTAGAGGATGCGTGGAGGGTGCTACAGGAGATGCAGCTCTATAGGCTACAAGGAAGGTGTGTGGCGGTTGCTGCAGGAGGCGTTGTAGGGTGCACGCGGAAGTGTGCAACCGGTGTTGAGCAGTGAAAGACAACTTTTCGCTTTGCGTTATAGTATTTAAGTGGTGGAAAAATCGACTAATAAAAAATAATGAAAATAACCACTTGCAGAAGAGCGAGTCGTGTCCACAAGAAGGCAATTATGCAATAAATTCTTAATTATTTAATATTATTTCGGATAGTGCGAAATCCTTATTCAAATCTGACATAAAATGTGAAGGAAAGTAGATTTGTAATAACTTAAAAAGATAAGGGTATATGTGCAATTTTCATTCACAGAAATCCTCAATAAATTTATGATGAATTTATGCAATTTTCACGTGACGTGTACTAGAGAAAATTAGTACTTAAGTTAAGCCCAAAAATCAATCTTCAAACTAGTGAATATCAATAACATGTAATTATAAGGAAATATGAGTGTTAAAGGGCAGTTCTGCCACAATATAATAATAATAAATAAAATCAAATTATGTGGCAATAGCACTGAATGTAAATACTAATTGGTGTGAAAACAGACCATTTTTGCTCTCTCCTCCTCGCGAGAGAAAGAGGACCGGTGGGGCTTTGGAGAGGCTAAGGAGGACGGCGAGGACGAGGGCTCTCCAATGGTGGTAGCGGCGTCGACGAAGGTGGTCGGAGGTGGCTAACAGGTGGAGGAGGAGCGCCGACCTGTTGGAGAAGAAGGTGGAGCATCTGCTGCAGGGCAGCCTGTGGTGGGTGGCGCGCGCTGGTGCACACCCGCACGCTTTGCAAGTCCGATGGCGGGTGGCTGCGCGGGTGCGCGCCTGGCGTGGAGAGGCGCTGTGAGGGGGAGGAGGTCTGCAGGCTTGGTGCAGGTGCTCTGCACGCAGCACCTGCAGTTGGTGGTGAGGACTGCAGGGAGTGCTGGAGAAGGCACGAGTGGATGCGTGCAAGTGAGAGGGCGCTCTGCAGGGAGCGCTGGAGAGGCAGGAGGAAGGCGCGCCTGCAGATGGCGCAGGTGAGCGGTGGGGAGTGAGGGCGCCTACAGTTGGTGATGCGGTGCGGTGCAGGAGCGGGAAAGAGGAGGAGAGCGCTGTGCTTGCAGGAAGGAGGGGGAGCGCAAGGAGGGTGCGCTGAAGGGAGGTGCGCCTGCGGCTGGCTGGAGAGGCAGGAGGAAGGCTCGTGGGTGTGCGCCTGCGGTGAGGTTTTTCCCGCAAGGGGGAAGATGGACCACAGTGCACGCTTTCTTCTCTTCCTGGATGGATTCCTCTTTCTCTCCCTGGATGATTCTTCTTTTTAACTTCTCTGTTGTGCCTGCGAGAGTTAAGGGATTTTCAAATCCCTTAACTATCTCTGGCCGGCGGCTGTTGATGGTTCCCTGGAGAATGGGGAAAAGAACAGCCGTCGGTGATTTGAGAAACGGTAATTTATCCTTTTCCCCTCATTCTTTTGCCAATTATTTTTCCTGCACATAGAAAGAACATATTAAGTTATAGAATGAATGTAAACCTAAATTATGATGCATGCAACACTTCTATAACTTAATATAGTTATTAACAAACCTAAAAGATATAATTAAAGTTACTTAGGCATAATATTAGTCCATTAAAATGTACTCATCAAATACCCCCATGCCTAAGATTTGCTAGTCCCTAGCAAAAATAATAGAAGTAATAAGAAGATTTCTTCTTTTCTTATTTCAAAACTTTAAAAATCCAGACAAATGTGAAGTGGTGATAGCTTAGGTAACAAATCCAAGTGAGAGAGCTGATTCGCATTGGGTGTTCATACATCACCCTTGGCAAAAATTTCTGTCGAGATAGGCAACTACTTCCCTCGGGGATAAAGCAGACGATAATCTGTAATTTGACCCCGGTGTTTGGCTTAGGTAGGAGATATCGAGTTGAATGGATTTGTATTTGGTGGCACACACTCATCTGGTGCTGCATATAGTCTAGTACTGTAGACTCTAGATCTCTAGACTATTAGACAAGTCAACTCTGAGAGAGGCTACACAATTGTGCTCTCTTGATGTTCCTAGGCACTCTCTTTTCTTTCTTTCTGAGATCACAAATCTCGCCAGATTTAGAAATTGTACTTACTATTTGGTGGCCTTACATGGCATCCACACTTCACTTAAAATCTTAATAACTCTACAACTAAGTTGGAGTCCTCAACCAGTATTCGGGCGATCATAAATACTAGAAGGTAGGTATGGGTCATATTTGGTGGAACGCGAAAGGTGTTTTGTTGCCTTAGAAACAATATTACATTAGAAACTTGGACTTTTTTTTTTGTAATATGACTATTTCTTCTTTTTCTTCTTTTTCCTCTTCTTTTGTCTCTTCCTTTTTTTTCATTCTTTTTTTTTTTTCTTGTTTTCAATCAACACGACACAATACGGACTTTTATTTACGAGGCATTATTAGGGATGATGATGGTCAAGAGGAAGTTGTGTGGCTTATTTGGTGGAAGTGGCTATTCTCGGCACCGGGAAGGAATGGATAGGACAGGCATATTTCTGACCTTTGACATTATTACCCGCCTTCAGCCGAAGACTCTATGAAGGACGGTCATGACCATCCACCATAGTCATAGCTTTATTAAGACTCAATCTTTGTGTATCTGCCTTATTTGGTGACTCTCAGGAATTCACTCAAAATACGCACACAGGAACAGAGAGTGAAAACTATACCTAACTCTGAAGTATCATCATCTACTTATCCAGAACTTAAGAGTCCTTGCACTAGACTTAGTGCACCAGTAATCTCTCTACTTCTCACAAATATGAGGTGGATTTACTAGAAGATAGTATGCCTGACTCCCTATGAACTGTCCAAGGGTTCAGTGGACTACAAATGCTTATTGGTTTTCCTTAAGGATCCATTACCAAGTCTACGTGCACGTGAAATAAATGTACTGGATTCTAAACTTAAGAAATAATTCCGGAAGAAAAACCTCCAATAACAAAGGTATTTTGCTAGGGACTAACCCAATCAGCTCAAGAAAAGAAATTTTTTTTAATATATATAAATATGTATGCAAATATTTATAAATGCTATAAACACTATAAACATTCTCAGGTTATACCCCCCCATGCCTAAGACTGACATAGAAAAATATCACCTAAGGAGGAGAGTGGGAGGAGCTAAGGCTCCTCAAGCCGTAGTGCGTCCAAAACCTGGCCATCTAAAAGAGTAATATACAGTTTAAGTCGCTGGCCATTTACTTTAAAGCTCGCACCTGAAATAGGGTTCCTAATCTCTACAGCTCCATGGGAGAAGGTATTGATAATAACGTATGGCCCATCCCAATGGGACTTGAGCTTTCCAGGAAATAATTTAAGTCTAGAATTGAAAAGCCAGACCCACTGGTTGGGCTCAAAAGTCTTTCTAATGATGTGTTTGTCGTGGAAGACTTTTGTACGTTGCTTGTAAGCTTGAGACATTTCATAATCTTCATTACGAAGCTCCTCAAGCTCACTTAATTCTAACATACGTGCTTTTCCCGCTTTATCCAGATTTAAGTTAACATTTTTAATAGCCCAATAAGCTTTATGTTGGATTTCAATGGGAAGGTGGCATGCTTTTCCGTAGACAAGACGGAAAGGAGACATGCCCAAGGGAGTCTTATACGTAGTTCTGTAGGCCCAAAGAGCGTCATTTAGTTTTTTAGACCAATCCTTCCGATCAGGCCTGACAGTTTTTTCTAAAATTCGCTTAATCTCCCTATTAGACACTTCAACTTGTCCACTCATTTGGGGATGATAAGGTGTGGCTATCATGTGGTTGACTCCCAAATTTTGTTGTCTTGTGAAATGTACATTCTTAAAGTGAGGTCCTCCATCACTTATGATCATCCTTGGGCACCCACACCGAGAAATGATATTAGCCTTAACAAAGCCCAAGACCATGGAATGGTCATTGGTTTGCGTGGGTATCGCTTCTATCCACTTTGATACATAGTCAACCTCCACAAGGATGTATTCATATCCGAAGGACACAAGAAAGGGACCCTTGAAGTCAATGCCCCAAATATCAAAGATTTCAACAGGGAGGATAGGTTGTTGGGGCATCTCATCCCTTTTTCCAACGGTTCCCATCTGCTGGCAACGTAGACATGTGCCCACATACGTATGTGCATCTCAGAATAATGTGGGCCACCAAAAACCAGACTGAAGAACCATATGAGTAGTCTTCTTCCCACTAAAATGTCCCCCACAGTGGAGGTCATGGAAGAAACTCAGAACACTTCTTTGTTCCTCATCAGGGACGCAACAATGAAAAAGCTGGTCAGGGCCTATTCTAAAAAGCTCGAGTTCCTCCCAGTGATAAAATTTAGCGTTGGCGAGAAACCTGTCTTGCTTCTACTTGTCCCAAGTACTGGGGGTGATGCCTGTGACCAGATAGTTCATTATGTCAGCGAACTAAGGAGTTTTGGCTTCCATGGCCATTAGTGACTCATCAGGGAAAGTCTCCTGAATACCGCCAGCAGGGTTTGATGCCTCAATAGGGATCCTAGACAAATGGTCTGCTACCACATTCTCAACACCTTTCTTGTCTTTAATTTACAGGTCAAATTCTTGGAGTAGTAGAATCCAACAAATTAGGCGAGGTTTGGTGTCGTTTTTAGCCAGAAGATGCTTAAGGGCTGAATGATCAGTGAACACCACAACCTTGGATCCCAAAAGATAAGATCGAAACTTTTCCAAAGCAAATACTACAGCAAGTAATTCCTTTTCACTGACCGTGTAGTTTTGCTGAGGATCCGTAAGGGTCTTGCTAGCATAATGCAGCACATGAGGTTTGCCATCAACCCTTTGACCTAAGACCACTCCCACTGCAAAATCAGAGGCATCGCACATAAGCTCAAACGGGAGGGTCTAATCTGGTGCTTGGAGAATCAGCGCAGTAATGAGGGCTTTCTTCAAAGCTTGGAAAGCCTCTCCACATCTATCATCAAAATCGAAGGAGACATCCATCGCTAACAGGTTGTAGAGTGGCTTAGAGATTTTACTGAAGTCTCAAATGAAGCACCTATAAAATCCAGCATGGCCAAGGAAAGATCTAACCTAGCAAACATTGGCGAGCAATGGAAGCTTAGAGATGGAATCGATTTTTGTGGTGTCCACCTCTAATCCTTTCTCAGAAACTATATGCCCTAACACAATGCCCTGTTGGACCATAAAGTGGCTTTTCTCCCAGCTAAGCACCAGCTTTGCCTCTTCACAATGGGTTAAGACTTTATCAAGGTGTGAAAGGCATAGGTCAAATGACGAGCCATAAATGGAGAAGTCATCCATGAAAATTTCAACAAACTCACCGATCATATCAAAAAAGATAGCCATCATACATTGTTGGAAAGTGGCAGGAGTGTTACATAACTCGTATGGCATTCAGCGGAACGCAAAAGTGCCATAAGGACTCGTGAAGGTGGTACACTCCTGATCATCAGGAAAAACGGCTATCTGATTGTACCCAGAGTACCCATCAAGAAAACAAAAGTACTTGTTCCCTGCCAATCGTTCCAAAATTTGATCGATAAATGGTAAGGGGAAATGGTCTTTCTGGGTAGCCGTGTTTAAACGGCGGTAATCAATGCAGACCCTCCAACTAGTTGAGGGTCTAGTGGTCACTAGTTCTCCTTGGTCATTCTCCTCCACAGTGATTCCTGCCTTTTTCGAAACTACGTGAATAGGACTAACCCATTTACTATCTGAAATGGGATAGATAATCCCTGCATCCAGCCATTTCAGAATCTCCTTTCTAACCTCCTGCATATTTAGATTGAGCCTTCTCTGCATATCTCTGACGGGCTTCACGGACTCGTCAGTGTATATATGATGCATGCAAAGAGAGGGATCAACACCCTTAATATCAGCTATTGTCCAGGCAATTGCTTCCTTGTGCCTTTGTAAACACTCAAGCAGAGCTCCCTCCTGCAATTCAGATAATGCAGACGAGATAATAACGGGGAGCGTGTTATTAGGGCCAAGGAAAGCATATTTCAATGTGCTCGAGAGGGGTTTCAACTCCAATTCAAGAGCCTTATGGATTGAGGGTTTTAGTTGAGATGTCCCTGCCTCAGGCAGCGGATCTACCTTCACAGTCCAGGGTGGGGACAGAGACTCAGTGTGTACCCCCAACAACTTTTCTAATTCTGGAATTTTCCTTTTAGTTTCTTTAATAATCGAGGGATGGTCCTGAGATATGACCTTCTGAAGGGGATCTCTACATAAGAGTGCTGGAGTAGTCTCTTCAATTATTTCATCAACGACCTCAATCTGAGAACAATCTTTAAATCCAGGTTGCTTGTAAGTATCAAAAACATTCAACCGAATCTTCTTGTTCCCAAAGCCCATTTTAAGTGCCCCGGATCTACAATTTATAGAGGCATTGGCTGTGGCCAAGAAGGGGCATCCCAGAATAATGGACGGCTTGTGGGCTTATTAGATGGGTCAGTATCAAGTACGAGAGAGTCAACAGGGAAGAAGAAATCCTCCACTCTCACAAGGACATCTTCCAACAATCCTCGCGATGTCTTAAGTGATCTATCTGCAACCTGGAGGATTTCTAGACTAGGCTTCAGCTTTCCACCTCCCAAAAGGTCGTAGACAGAGCTCGGTAGAATGTTTACCCCTGCACCCAGATTGAGCAGAGCCTCGTCAATTTGTTGGTTACCTATAACCACTGAAATATACATGGCCCCTGGGTCTTTCATTTTGGGGGGTGTTCCATGCTGAAGAATCGAGCTAACATGGTCAGGCAGGATGACCTTGGTTTGGACCTGTTTCCTAGATCGGTGCTTCTGGGTGCACAGGTCCTTCAGAAACTTGGCATAGGACGGAATCTATTTAATTGCTTCCAACAGAGGCAAGTTAATCTGGACTTGCCTAAAAGTATCCATAATCTCTTCCATCCTATCCTTGGCTCCAGATGAGCCAATAGAAGATTCCCTAGGAGCAGATAGGCGCTCTGGATAGGGCACCCTCAGCTTTTGGGTAGAGGGGTCATCATGGCGGGAAAGGGGTGGTGGAAGGATGACATCCTCATTGTGGGTGATTTTTTGTGAGGGAGAGTGGTGTGGCTCTTCCTCGGGTGAGATGGAAATCGGGTCAGGTGTCGAAGGGGAATTATGAGATGTAACCATAGGAGTGTTATTAGGCTTGTCAATCTTTTTTCCACTCCTCAACACGGTCACTACTTGGGCGTGTAGGTTTTTCCCTTCGAAGAGGAGTGACGTAATAAAATGCGAAAATAAACAATATCACAGAATAAACAATCACACAAAGTACACAAAGAATTTTTAGGTGGAAACCCAAACCGGGTGAAAACCACCACCTAACCCTCTCGAGTTAGGATTTTCCGATCAACCTAGTTGATCAAATCCACTAACCGAATCATTTAAAACGAGGGTGATTCAACCTCAGTACAACCACACTACAAGTACGAGGGTAGCGTTCCTCAACCCCTTCTCTCCATGAGAAGGATTTTGTCCCACGAAGGAGACGGGAATTCGCAAAGCGAATACCCAACCAAAAGACAAAGATAAAATAAACAACAAACCTATAGAGCCAACAAAGTAATAAACCTAAGCTTCTATAGGAATTAGGAAACTCCCCTTTGCAAGGAGTGCGTCGACGATGACACAGGTGCGTGAGCCACGCAACGGTGCAATGTCGCTCTCATGAACAACGGTGGGAGAGCGGGTGCGCGAAGGTTTGATGCTCTTAAGGGAATGGAGCTTAAGCTTGGAGAGCAAGATCTTTTCTGGACACAAAAGAGTGTGAAAGTGTGTAGCTAAGTGTATCCAAGTGTGTATCTTGTGTCTTTCTTAGTATATCTAGGTGTGTAAAGGCCCCCCTCTATTTATAGAGACCTTAGGAAGGCTTTGGAAGGCTTAGGAAAGGTTCTATAGCCGTTGGGAACAAAGTCCAAGAGAATCAGGCCGAAATCAGGATAATGATTACATTTGACAGGGTTATCAGACGCCTAACTCTTGCATCAGACATCTGGAAGGCCACTTTAAGATGTCTGATTCCAAGGTCAGACGTCTGATTCTATGCAGGTTTCCTCCTGACTTGAATCAGATCTAAACAGGGTTTTTGTGCAAGTCCATCAGACGACATACAGGACGTCTGGAACTATGTCTGGACGTCTGGAAACCTACTTCTACTGTGGGAATTGATTTCCAAATGTTGCAACGGCTAGAAAATCTCTGAGAAGAGATTTTGGGTCAGCCGAGGCAAAATGGTCATTTATCAGACGTCTGGAAAGGCCTAAGGACGTCTGATAAGGCTCTAACGGTCATAATCTTGAGCTCCTGCTAAGCTAGCCAATGGTCCACTATCTGGACGTCTGGCAAGTCCATCAGACGTCTCCTAAGACGTCTGGTATAAGGGTCTGGACGTCTGATTTCATCAGACAGAACTAACTATGTCCAGCCTAACAGTTATCAGACGTCTGAAACAACAGTCAGATGTCTTAAAATACTTTATCAGACATCTGATTTGGGAATTAGACATCTGGAAGTGTTGTTTGAACCCTATATTGGTTTTCTAAGTATTCTACAGAAAACCTAAGTATCCTAGGGTTGTGCCGGTGTTCCTAGGACTACTGTTAGGGTTCTTTGAGGCTCTTTAACATAATTTTCTAAGGAAAATAAAAAGAGCAAGAAAATAAAGGCAAGAGATACAAGAAAGGATTAAAAAGAATCTATCCTATTCTTCTTGTCTTCTATCTTCAATCTGTCGCTCCACGCGAACCTCCTCTGTTTTCCGTCAATCTCCTCCAATCCGTCTTGGATGCGAGCTCGAACTCCGTCTAAACACGTCCACATTTGCAATTGACCTGAAATCTAGGACTCAAATTGCAAATGTTAAATAACACGTGTTTTGTTATCATCAAAACAAATGATCGTGGTGCTCTAGCACCAACAGGGCGTGCTCCTTGAATACAACCCCCTTGCCCTTAGGGTTCTCCTCAGAAGAGCTAGGCAGCTTCCCTGGATCAAGTTGCCTAACTGCCTTAGTAAGATGACCAATTTGGGATTGCATATCAGTAATCATCTTATTCTGAGATTGGATAACCATATTCTGATGCTCTTACATTGCTTTCATCATGGCCTTCAGTTCATCCATCTCAAAGGGCTTATTTGGAGGAGGGTTTTAATAGGAAGGTAGGTAAGTGGGCTGGGGAGGTAAGGGTCTTGTATTCCCTGAGTTAGAAGCATCATCTTGCTTCCAAGAGAAGTTTGGATGGTTCTGCCACCCTGGATTATAAGTGTTGGAGTAAGGGTTATTGCGAGGGGGTAGGAAACCTTGGGCCACATTCAAGTCGGCCTGAATCAACTTAGGGAATTAGTTTGCCTGATGGCACTCCGCAGTAGCGTGCGTTGTGCTTTGGCAAATGGAGCATTCTCCTGAAGGCTGAAAAATAGAGGATGCTTGCGAGTTCATGCCGGGGTTTGCTAAAAGCCTATCAAAGTTTTTATTCAATAGTTGAATCTGATAAGCCAAATCCTGAGAAGCCCCAGCTTCATGGGCCTCTATCTTCCTCTGGAAGATTGATGGTTTTCTTTCTTGATAGGCAGAGGACAGATGTATGGAGTTGTCGCTTAAAGTTTCAAATAATGCCTAGGCTTCATCCTCAGTTCTGGTCATGAAGGTTCCTGCACAAGCTGCATCAATGGTTTGCCTATGCCTTTCAGATAATCTATTATAGAACCTTTCGACCAACTACCATCTTGGCACTTGACGGTGGGGGCATAACCTAAGAAGGTCATTAAAGCACTCCCAAGTCTCATGAAATTGCTCCCCTTCCTGTTGAGTAAAACCCATAATCTCACTTCTGTAATGGTTGGTTTTACTCATAGGAAAATACTTTTTAAAAAATTCTCCCTTAAGGGTAGCCCAATCATTTACCGTTGCATCGAGGGTATGATACCAGTGCTTGGCCTTATCCTTTAGGGAGAAAGGAAATAGAGTCCTCATCAGGGCTTCATCAGTAAAGCCCTGGAGCTTCACCGTGGAACAAACCTCGGTGAATTCCTCCAAATGTTGGTAGGGGTCCACCCTTGTAGTACCATAAAATGAGGGCAATAAAGATATGGTACTGCTCTCGATCTCATACGGATTATCCCCTACCGGTCGTCTTAGTGCTTGTGCAGGTTGGTTAGTAGGAATAAAATAGTCCCTTAGGGTCCTTTGTTGATTTGCACCTTGCTCAGCCATTCCTTCTTTTTCTTCTCCTAGGTGAGCTCTCCTAAGAATTCTTTCAGGCTCAGGATCAAACACTAGACTACCCTCAAGAGAGCATCTACCAAGCATACAAAACACAATTCAGATTTTTTTTATTGAGTAAGTCAAACCTCCACTCCAAAGATAAGTCAAAAGATCAAGACTTATCCCTCCGTTCCCACGTAAGTGGTATAAGAGGGGTGTGGACTTGAAATCTTAACCTTCTTTATTGTGGATGTCGAATTAGTTAATATAAATGGCCAAACAAGATTTTCACTGCAATTACGTGCCTTAATTCAACCTTCGAGTGCCCTAGGACCAATACTTTGCTTGGATGACACTCCCAGGTGATCAAGTGAGAAGTTACTCCAAGGACGAACAAAGGGATGCAAGTAGGGCGAACCTTTCCTTTGAGGCGATGCATATGCAGTGCCCCTTAACTACCCTTTTGTTCCTTTAAGGGGTGTCCCCCTCCGTGGAGTATCAAACACTTGATCAAAAGATAGTATCACCACCACCACAAAGCACAATAGGAGGGTCTGCACTGATAAAGAGATCGGTGCCTATAGCCTTAAGGGATCAAGCCTTAGTGCGGTGCCTAATGTGTATGCTCAGTGTCAGAAGTGTGCAACACACCGCAAATCTTTGAAATTTCTTTTGAAATCGCAGACAAGTCCCTTAGAATCAGATCAAATGTGAATTGCTTTTAGGGTTGAATCTAATTATTAGTTCCGCTTTTAGTTATGTGACCACTAAATTAGTAAATTCAAACAACTTGGTGGTCTTGAATTTAAATTTGAATGCAAATGCATGAAAAGGAGCTAAATGCAAAAGTTAGAAAGATATACCTGTCTCCAGCAATCTTCGTGCTAATATGCCTGCAATGCAATAATAAGATCTAATGTGCTACTCAATCACCCCTAAATGTGCGCACCTAAGAGCATGCAACTTCTAAATAGGCAGCTCGATATTTTCTTTATTGGTTTTTTTTTTTTTAAAAGCAAGCAAGCAGAAAATATATAATCACGCATGCACCAAAAATTTTGTAAGCCCTAGTAGATAAAGAATGAGGGGATAAACCCCCAAAAATTCATCCCCAATTACTACAAGGGCGAAAAGATAGAATTAAATTTGTGATGACGGAGAATCATCTGGGAACCAGGATCTTGATCTCCTTTGTCTTTTCCTCGTGATTGCTGTCGTCGCTCTGTTGCACCTCATTGCCTCTTCAGATTCCTCGCATAATAATCAAAATGATTAGATAATTTCGCAACTCAAAAGATTTAAAAATAATAAAGTAAATCTATTACGTCTGTTGCATCCCCGGCAATGGCGCCAATTTGAAAGATGACTTTTCGCTTTGCGTTATAGTATTTAAGTTGTGGAAAAATCGACTAATAAAAAACAATGAAAATAACCACTCGCAGAAGAGCAGGTCGTGTCCACAGGGAGGCAATTATGCAATAAATTCTTATTATTTAATATTATTTTGGATAGTGTGAAATCCCTATTCAAATCTGACATAAAATGTGAAGGAAAGTAGATTTGCAATAACTTAAAAAGATAAGGGTATATGTGCAGTTTTCCCTCACAGAAATCCTCAATAAATTTATGACGAATTTATGTAATTTTCACGTAACGTGTACTAGAGAAAATTAGTACTTAAGCCCAAAAATCAATCTTCAAACTAGTGAATATCAATAACATGCAATTATAAGGAAATATGAGTGTTCAAGCGCAATTCTGCCACAATATAATAATAATAAATAAAATCAAATTATGTGGCAATGGCACTGAATGTAAATACTAATTGGTGTGAAAATAGAGCATTTTTGCTCTCTCCTCCTTGCGAGAGAAAGAGAGAACCGGCGGGCCTTTGGAGAGGCTAAGGAGGACGGCGAGGACGAGGGCTCTCTGATGGTGGCAGCGGCATTGACGGAGGTGGCTGCAGGTGGTCGGCGGGTGGAGGAGTACCGGCCTGTTGGAGAAGAAGGCGGAGCATCTGCTGCAGGGCAGCCTGTGGCGGGTGGCGCACGCTGGTGCGCGCCCGCCGCTCTGTAGGTCCGGTGGTGGGTGGCCGCGCGGGTGCGTGCCTGGCGTGGAGAGGCGCTGTGAGGGGGAGGCGGTCTGCAAGCTTGGTGTGGGCGCTCTGCACGCAACGACTGTGGTTGGTGGCGCGAACTGTTGGGAGCACTGGAGAAGGCACGAGTGGATGCGTGCAGGTGAGTGGGCACTCTACAGGGAGCGCTGGAGAGGCAGGAGGAAGGCGCGCCTGCAGATGGCGCGGGTGAGCAGTGGGGTGTGCGGGCGCCTGCAGTTGGTGATGCGGTGCGGTGTAGGAGCGGGAAAGAGGAGGAGAGCGCTTTGCTTGCAGGAAGGAGGGGGTGCGCAAGGAGGGTGCGCTGAAGGGAGGTGCGCCTGCGGCTAGCTGGAGAGGTTGGAGGAAGGTGCGCTGGTGTGCCCCTGCAGTGAGGTTTTTCCCGCAAGGAGGAAAATGGACCACAGTGCATGCTTTCTTCTCTTCCTGGATGGATACCTCTTTCTCTCCCTGGATGATTCTTCTTTTTAACTTCTCCTTCGTTGCGCCTGCGAGAGTTAAGGGATTTTCAAATCCCTTAACTATCTCTGGCCGGTGGCTGTTAAGGGTTCCCCGGAGAATGGGGAAGAGAACAACCGCCGGTGATTTGAAAAAGGGCAATTTATCCTTTTCCCCTCATTCTTTTGCCAATTAATTTTCCTGCACATAAAAAGAACATAGTAAGTTATAGAATAAATGTAAACCTAAATCATGATGCATGCAACCCTTCTATAACTTAATATAGTTATTAACAAACCTAAAAGATATAATTAAAGTTACTTAAGCATAATATTAGTCCATTAAAATGGACTCATCAAGCAGCAGCTGCTGCTGCTGAAGGTGGGCGCTTGGAAGTGGGCACGTTGGAGTGGGCCCGCAGGAGGCGCTGGCAGTCTTGTGCAAGTGATGCATGCGTAGAGAAGAATGCGCAGTGTTGGCGGGCTTGGAGTTGGAGTGGATGCTGCAGGAGGTGTGGTGGAAGTGTGCAGCTGGAGGGGTGTGGGCGTGAAGGCGGTGAGGCGTAGCAAGGGCTTGCGATGTGGATGCTGCAGGAGGTGTGGCACAAGTGTGCAACCGGAGGGGCTCGGGCGTGAAGTGAGCGGCCGGTTGCTGTTGGAGTGTGGGGTCGAAGCTTCAGACGTCTGGGAAATTTCCCTGATGTCTTAACTGACTGTAAAGATGAAAATGTAATGGCTACGGCGGTGGTTGTTGGTGATGACGGTGAGGGTGGTGCACATTGAGGTGCTCACGGTAATGTAGACAAGCTCCAGATGGTGGTGTGGCCTGTCACACCACACGCCCACGGTGGTGGAGGCTCGTCACCACGGTTGAGGCTGGCGGTGTGGAATGGACAAGAGATGAACTTTCTGCATAGTGGTGGGTCGAGGGTGGAGGCCTCTAGAGCTCGTCTACCTCTTCCTCTTTTTGTAGCTACCTGCATGAATTTGAATGGAGAGGCAGGAGCAGATCCAGATTCTCCGCTAGTCCATGAATGTAGGCTTTAGTGCGGCAGCTGGTGGCATTGCAGCGACGACCGAAGGAAATGCAGCTGTTGCTGAAAGAACAATAAAAATAATGATAAAATATTATGGTTATTTATATACAAACCCTCAACTTTTATGTTAACTTAAATTAATGCATGCAATGTACCTAATTGGTTAACTAATTAAATGAATGCAATACTAAGTTAATTCTAAATGCATTTAAATATGAATGCAATGCATGAATTATGTAATTAAATTAGAAATATGAATTAATATATTTACATCCTAATTTATGCTAAATAAATGTTAGAATTAACTTAATGTCTTGGCACTTAAATATTTAAATAGCCCATAAATGTAGGCTAATCAAATACCCCCATGCCTAGTTTTTGCTAGTCCCTAGCAAATCCAAGCAAAACCTAGCACTCTAAGTAGACTAGTCAACCCAATCGGTCTTCCTTTAGAAACATATTAAGTTTAGACTCTAGACCTAAGGTTCCCAAATAGTTGCTAAGTTACATACTAGGTCGGCTAAAGAGGAGTTGCAGGCATAAGTTTCCCTGATTTCTGACTCTACGCTAAGGTTTATTGATCCCTGAGATTAAAGCATCCATGCATGTGCGTTGGTCTGAATTATTTGAGCTAAAGGAAAAAGGTTTTTTTTTTTTATTCCTCTAAGTCTAACCTTAGATCAGCTATCAACACGGTCTGTGTCGGACTCATTGTCCCCATTACCATACCTCGAAGGGTGCCTGGCTTTAATGACCCCAAGAACTCCTGGCAATCGACACTTCGAGATAGTATCGCCCATGGATTTCTTAAGAGAATTCATGTCTCTGGCAATCGGCACTTTGAGATAGGGCCGCCCATGGTACCTGAATTGCACAATGCGCTTACCTGCCCCCGGTAGGATGGATATCCTAAGAGACAAGCACCGAGGAGGTAATATGTTATCATCGCATCCTCAAGGTGAGTATATACTCCACCTCTCCTGCGGTGGGAACTCTTCCAATCAAATTGTGTTTTCAAGACTCTCTTAAGTCAAAACTAAGAGAACCAAATCTCTTTTAAGAAAGGAATTAAGTTGCTTACTTATTTACACCAAACCAAGTGTGTGAAATTTGGATGCTTGGGTTACAAGGACACGTAAACCAAAAGGTAGAACAAGACTCCAAGTACTACCACACCTTTTAACTCAAACCCTAGCTTTCCTTCCTCAACCTCTTGAGGAATGGTCCATAACTTAACTCCTACTTAAGTTTTTAAGTCCACAAAGGACCCTAAAGGTCTAAAGCTAGTAGCTCTCTTAGCTTCTAAAGTTTAACCCTAGAATTAACTTAGTCTAACCAAGATTTCTAATTTACTTAAGAATGCCGGACCTAGCCAGTTAAGCTCAAAACCCTTTTTTTTTTTTTGATGCAAATGTATGCAATGAATGCATTATGCTATGTATATCCCAAAGTACACCCTCCCATGTCTAAAATCTGCAATGTCCTCATTACATAGAAGGATAGTACCTAGGTCAGAGCAGGGCTGCCATTCTTTTGTTAGCAGCCGAGAAGCCAAAGAACCTGCAAATCAGGTTCAAGGATTGCAGAAATAGGCCCTAAAAATGAGCAAAGCAATGCTGGCGTAGAAAATAGGTAACCTAGGATGTTGGCGAGCTGATGATGAATCCCGATAGCAAATTCTTGCCTAACTAAGATGGGAATGAAATTTTCCCAAGTCACCAGAGGAGGTTCTAAAGGATAAATAGGTATAACAACCTCCAAAGTGGTAGGGGGAGGATGACAAGGATCCTCCAAAAGGAATGGGGAAGGAATGGTGCAGAGATAAACCCCCAGGGCAATGGACTGACTAAAGAAATCATCAATCCATACCCGATACTCCACTACAAGAAATATTGGTTTGTTAAGCCCCCCGGTCAGAACAAAAGTGAGCAATTCTCTAAGGCAACGATCGTCTAGGGTGTCCAAGTTTCGAGGTTGCGGGATGGCCATAAGATCTAGGTTGAGTTTAATCAGCTTAGTGTCCATCCCTAACACTCTTTCCAAATCCTCAATTGCATCCCTAGCATTCCTTGCACCATCACATTTATCTTCCTGCCCTTCATCAGAAGTCACAATTTCGCCTTCAAACATAAGCGAATCAAAGGGAGACTTTGAAATAAATGAAGGCAGGTTGGAAGCAACAGATCTAGGGATTATCCTATCAATGTCATCCCCAGGTTTTGGTTCTTTACTCAAATCTTCCTCGGAGTCCATATGTGAATCCACATAAATCTTAGAAGTTGCTTCCAAATTTTCCATCATTTCATCATGAGGAGAAATATCATCAATGGGTGTGCTAAGGAAACCTAGTTTGGTCAAATTTGTGACATCCTCAGGGGCTAACTCTTCAAATAAGACATAATCACCCTTAGTGTCACTCCAAATCTTGAATGTAGGTTCCTCATATAATTCGTCTTTCTCCTCATCATATGATTCATCATATACTCGAGGTCTAGAATCATTTAATATCTCAGCAGATCCCCTAGGGTACTCTATCTGAGGTAAATGGTTTACACTGGTAACATCAGACTCCTCAGATAGGTTAATTTCTTCAGAGTTGGGTTCCCTGAGGGTGGGCTTGAGTTCCATCTCATGATCAGAAGGGAGGGTAGGATTAACAACTTGACTTCGACCCACTTCATCAAATGTCATGAAAATACTATCATCTAGGTCGAGGTCTTCCAATGGTATCATCATTCCCTTCTTTTGACTCCAATATAATTCAGGTGGATACTCAACCTTATCATCATCTTCCTCGGGTTGCCACCTTTCTTCATCCAATGCATAGCTACTTTCATATGTGTCTTCCTCCCACTTAAGGTGTGGATCTCTCAAGGAAGTGTCATCTAATGGGGAGTTTTCAAAATCGATCCTCGAAAAGTAGCTATTCTCCCCAAAATTTCCCTCCAACTTAAAGTGTAGCTCTCCCACGGGAGATGCATCAATTATAGAGGGGTGTACGTTATCCACAATGGGGTAGATTGGGTGGCTAATTTCATCTCTTTCTTGTTGGCCTGCTCTCGAAGATTCTCCTAACAATTCAATCATTTCGTTTTGCATTTTCTGTATTTCCATCTTCAAGGAGGAGAGGTCATTTCTATCATGAGAGAAGTCAGGCTCAGGCTTATAGTACCCAGGAGTGTCTGTCCAACCATTATAATTATTCAGGGAGGGTGGGTTGGGTATTTCTATGGTGTATGGGATATTGGGAAAAGCAAATCCCACTCCTAGGTTCTGCTCACTGATTTGGGGCTTAACCAAGCCAATACTCCTATAATAGGAGTAAAATGGATCCCAATGATTGTCATTATGTACATCAAGGGATGGACCATCTCGGCATATGGGATCGAAGGATGTAGGGTGGGGGTGAGGGTGTGGGCAAGATGTGAAAGGATGAAAATCAATGTGGTCCATTCTAACTCACACCTCAATCAGAATTCCCCAAGAAAAACACAATTCAAAAAGGACTTTTTAGGTCTTTCCCAATTTAGGCTTTTGATTTAAGTCAGATTGTAGGTGACAATACAATTTGTTTAATCAATTTACGCACTTACTGTCGACCTACGGCTCGCCTAAGAAGACTTAGTTGGAGCTTAGGTGTTCTTCCCTAAATCTCAAATGGTAGAGCAACTCCAAAGACGGAAGATCAAGGGATGTAAGTAGGCCTAAGCCTTCCTTTGAAGCTGTGCTTTTGTGGTGCTTCTCAACTACCCCCAAAAATCCGTGATAGGGTATCCCCCTCTTTAGATTTACAAAACCTTTGATCTCAAGTTCCGAACACTTCAGAATCCAACGGTAGGAGGGTTCTTGTCCTAGTATTTTCAAACCTAAGGAGTGTCTAAGAGCGTGCTGTGGTGCAAGCGAAATAAGTGTGCATACACCGCAAAAGATTTTGAATTTTGAATCGCATGCCAAGTTTGAAAATCAAATCCTTGGTTTTTTAGATGTTCCTCCTTTAATTAGTCCTTTTTCAAGAATATATGTGACCACTTGTTAGATTTATTCAATATAGATTAGGTGGTCTTCGCATTAAGTCCAAATGCAATGCATGATCAAGAATATGATGCAAAGTAAGAGAATGCGTACCTTGCTTCTATCAATCAACGATGCGAGAATGCACGCAATGCAAAGAAGTAAATCAAGAGGCTACTCATACAAACCTAAATGGTTCGTCCTAGGGGCGGGCAGCTCATTTTTTTTTTTTAAATACTTATGCACAAACAAATAAAGGTAAACAATCCACAAAATAAATTAAAAATATAAATCTAGAGAAAAGGGAATAGGCTCCCAAAAATTACCCAACACGGGCCTAAAACAAAATCGGGGAACAAACCCTCAAAATATACCCCAGAACAAGGGTTTTAAACCAAATGTGCAATGAAAAATTAAATCAAAAGTCTTAATCGTACTCTAATTAAATCAGTGACTAGATGATCGTCGTGTCCTCATCCTTCCCCTCCTTTGCAAGGTAGCTCGACCAATTTCTCCTCTAGCGACGTCAAGGGTTGCCTCTCACAATGGCTGATTCCTCGCATAAATTTCTTGCACAGAAAAAATAATAAATGGTCAGATCACTATGCAATGAGAAATAATCAAAAATAAGATCAGGTGAAATTATTGCATCTGTTGCCTCCCCGGCAATGGCGCCATTTGATGAATCGATTCTTCTCTTTCAAAGTCGTTTGTAGTTTTATGTGGTGGAAAAATCGACTAATTAATAATTAAAATAACCACTCGCAGAAGAGCAGGTCGTGTCCACAAGGAGGCAATGACATATTTAAACTCGCACCAGTTAAAAATGTATGTTCACAGTTAGTTTCGTCGAGAATCGAGCCAAATCTACCTTCAGATTAAGATAGTATCAAGAGAACATGCTGAAATGGCAATTTTGAACAACTAAAGGACATTTTTTGCAATGTAGCTTTAATAAAATATCAATAAAAGTTGTCAATGGTAGAGAATGTAAATATTAATAGGCCTTATACTGTAGCAAAATAGGGGATCTTCTTCCCCTCGTCCGTGCACGATGAATAAGGAACGGCCGGAGGCGTGAAGCTCGGAGGAAGCACTTTAGACTGAGGGCTTCGTAGCGGTGGCGGCGGCAAGTTACGAGGTGGCCGGAGTCGGCCAGACGGAGCTCTGGTGGAGGTGGGTTTCGACGGGCTAAAGTGCTGCAGGTCGTGCGATGTGGACAGGCGCGGCTGTGGGACGCACCGCTGTTGCTGGATGCAGCTAGAGGGCACGCGGCGAGTGCTGCAAGAGATGCGGCTATACAAGCTGCAAGGAAGGCATGAGGCGGCTGCTATAGGAGGCGCTGCAGGGTGCACGTGGAAGTGTGCAGCTGGTGCTGAGCAGCTGCTGCTGCTACTGAAGGCGGGCGCTCGAAAGTTGGCGTGCTAGAGTGGGTGCACTAGAGGCTCTGGCGGTCTTGTGCAGGTGATGCACGTGCAGAGAAGAACACGCGGTGCTGGCGAGCTTAGTGCTGGAGTGGATGCTGCAGGAGGTGCAGCGGAAGTGTGCAGCAGGAGGGGTGCAGGCGTGAAGGCGGTGAGGTGCAGCAAGGGCTTGCACCGTGGATGCTGCAAGAGGTGCGGCGCAAGTGTGCAACCGGAGGGGCGTGGGCATGAAGTGAGCGGCCAGTTGCTGTTGGAGTGTGGGGTCGAAGCTTCAGACGTCTGGGAAATTTCCTGGATGTCTTAACTGACTGTAGAGATGAAAATGCAATGGCTGCAGTGGTGGTTGTTGGTGATGATGGCGAGGGTGGTGCACGCTGAGGTGCTCACGGTAATACATACGAGCTCCAGATCGCGGTGTGGCTTGTCACACCACACGCCCACAGTGGTGGAGGCTCGTTGCCATGGTTGAGGCCGATAGTGTGGAATGGACGAGAGATGAACTCTTTGCACAGTGATGGGTCGGGGGTGGAGGCCTCTAGAGCTCGGCTGCCTCTTCCTCTTTTTGTAGCTACCTGCATGAATTTGAATGGAGAGGCGGGAGCAGATCCACATTCTTTGCTAGTCCATGAATGTAGGCTTTAGTGCGGCAGCTGGTGGCGTTGCAACAGCAGTCGAAGGAAATGCAGCCGTTGCTGAAAGAAGAAGAAGAATACAAATAGTGATAAAATATTATGGTTATTTATATACAAACCCTCAACTTTTATGTTAACTTAAATTAATGCATGCAATGTAACTAATTGGTTAACTAATTAAATGAATGCAATTCTAAGTTAATTCTAAATGCATTTAAATATGAATGCAATGCATGAATTATGTAATTAAATTAGAAATATGAATTAATCTATTTACATCCTAATTTATGTTAAATAAATGTTAGAATTAACTTAATGTCTAGGCACTTAAATATTTAAATAGCCCACAAATATGGGCTAATTACTCAGCCCTTGAAGGATTTTTACGATCATTCAAACTATGGGAAATGGCTCGGTGTCATGATTCCCACCGGAGACATAGAAATCAAGCCCCAAGTCTTAAGTTTGATTAAGCATTTCAATGGGCTTGGCTCAGAGGACCCATTCCAGCACCTGGAGGATCTGACCACTTTAGTTCAGACCACCAGAGCAAGGAATGTGAACGAAGAGCAAATGATCATGAGGCTTTTCCTCTACTCTCTCAGGGATAAGGCCTCACATTGATACTGGACTATAGGAAGGTGGATTGAAACTTGGGCTGCTCTTAAGTCGACTTTCTTGAAGAAATTCTTCCCTATCGGAAGGACCAATGCCTTGCGACGGACGATTACCACTTTCGCCCAGCGACCAGGGGAACCGTTTCATGGTGCCTGGGAGCGATTCCAAGAACTTTTGAGGAAGTGTCTGCACCACAAGGTGCCAAAATGTCAACTCATGCAGATTTTCTGTCATGGGTTGGTTGAGCAACTCCGTAATCACGTGGACACCTCTTGCGGAGCCAATTTCCTGAATAGGGATGCAAATAGCGCATACGACTATTTGAGGAAATGAGTGAGAACTCAATAATCATGCCTCCATGGATGCATTCAACCGGTCCCAACAACCTAGATCAAGTGCTAATGAGATCCAAGATTCTCATTCATTTCACATGGAATTAATTTGTAATAAACTGGATAAAATGGACTTGGTTGCTAAGAAAATGGAAGAATGGATGTCTGGGAATTTAGAAAACACTTCTTTACCGACTCAATCCTAGAATTCGGGATTCCATTCCTCACGTTCTCCCATGGGGCGGGAATTCGTGAACTAACTCGATTCAGCTCAACCTGTGAGCCAGGATTTCTTAGAACCATATGGGTTCCAAACTGGGGCCTTTGATCCCAGTTTCTCTGATCCTTCCTTCTCTTCATCCTTGTTTTATGAAGATGCATTTGCAATGCAGAAGAATGTTAGGTCCAACCCATATTCCAACAATTTTAACTCAGGATGGAGGAACCACCCTAACTTCTCCTGGAAAAATCAAGGGCAACAGACCCAATCTCAACCCAGCAACTATGCATGTCAAAAACCTATGGGTCAAGGTCAAGTATACACCCAATTGCCCCCGAGACCGGTTCATCAGCCATCTTGGAATCTCAACAATCTGCAGGGCAGGCTGATTTAAACTGGCAGATGGTGGAAATGCAAGGGTCCATGCTTCAGCTTATGCAACAAATGAAGACATCCTTGGATAACTTGCAATTCGGGTTAATTGTAAACACTCGACAACCCGGATCCCTACCATCTCAACATGTACCCAATTTGCGTAATGTGCAAAATCAGGGGAATAGAGCCCAAGGGTATGGGAATCAAAGGGACCCACACGCACATTCTCAGGTGTTGAGTAGGGTCCCTCTTTTTCTTCTTCTGGTTACATGACCAACCAAGGCCCTCCAATCTCCACTAATCAACCTCAAAACCCAAACCCTTTTGCCTTTGCAAACACTATCACCTTGAGAAGTAGGAAGCAAACCCAAAACCCTAAATTACCTTCTAGAAGTCAAAATCTTGGGGAGGTTGACAAAGAGGAGGAGGCTGAAGAAGACAATAAGGCCCAGGGATCGAAAATTGAAAATTCCACCCATATCCTATTCCCTAAGGCCCTATTGAAAACCAAGAAGAAGAAAACCCTAGACAGCAACGAGGAGCTTTTAAATTTATTCAAGAGCGTAGAGGTCAATATTCTACTCCTCGATGCTATTAAGCACATCCCAGCTTACGCTAAATTCTTGAAAGAACTGTGTACTGAAAAGCGTAAGTTGAGAGAACCCACTCCGAGGAAGGTGATTCTCTCTGAGCAGGCAAGTTCTGTGATCTTGCATCACCTTCCTCAAAAGAAGAAAGATCCAGGTGCCCCCTTGATCTCATGCATTATTGTGGAATACACTTTTGATAGGGCACTATTGGACCTAGGTGCATCCATGAACCTAATCCCAACTTCTATTTATAAGAGGTTTGGATTAGGTGAACTCAGGCCAACCTCAGTAATGCTACAATTAGCGAATCTATCGGTCATCACACCGAGAGATGTTATTGAGGATGTAATTGTCAAGGTCAAGGATTTCTACTTTCCTATATATTTCCTCATCCTTGACATGGATGTACCTAATGATTCGAGGAACACACCCATCATTCTGGGGCGTCCATTCCTAGCTACCGCCAAGCCCAACATAAACTGTGAAAGCAGTAGTATGGAGATCACCTTTGGGGATAAGAAATTAACTCTGGATATTTTTAAGGTGATAAGAGGATTTGAGGATTGTGGATTCATTAAGGAACTAGAGGATCAGGATCTTGACACGTGTATGACAATCAATGCACTCGAGGACTCCATTAGCTTTAGTGAACCCAACCCACAACCCTCCTTCGTGGTAGACCTGCCACATCCTGAAGAGGCTATTGATTTTGTTCATTCCCAGCCTCTTCCATTGGATCGTCCTGATGAATCTTCATCAGCATCCTCCCTTCCTTCTATTCTAAACCCACCCCAGCTGGAATTAAAACCATTGCCCAAAATTTTGAAATATGAGTTCTTAGGACCTGAAAACATGCTCCCTGTGATTATTAGTGTTGATTTGACTAAGGAGCAAGAATTAAGGTTAATTAAGGTCCTTAAGAGCAATAAGGAGGCAATTGGTTGGACCATCCACGACCTTAGGGGGATTGAGCCATCTTATTGTAATCATCGTATTTTCATGGAAGATGGATCCCGCCCTTCTCAAGAAATGCAAAGGAGACTAAACCCGAATATGCGAGAAGTGGTCAAGAAGGAGATAATCAAGTGGCCCGATGCTAGGATTATTTACCCAATCTCAGATAGTTCGTGGGTTAGCCCTATTCAGATTGTATCCAAGAAGGCAGAAATAACCATCACGACTAATGAGAAATGTGAAACCTTTACAACTCATTTTGCTTCTACGTGGAGAGTCTGTATTGACTATAGGAAGCTGAACATAACCACTAAAAAGGGTCACTTTCCCTTGCCATTCATTTATCAAATCCTCGAAAGGTTAGCTGGGAAAAAATATTTTTGCTTCCTGGATGGTTATTCGGGATATAACCAAGTCCCTATCCATCCCAAAGACTAAGAAGAGACAACTTTCACATGTCCCTACGGAACCTTTGCATTCCATGGAATGTCGTTTGGGCTTTGCAATGCGCCTGTGACTTTTCAATGGTGCATGCTGGTCATCTTTTCTGACATGGTGAGAGATTGTCTTGAGGTGTTCATGGATGATTTCTCCATTTTCGGAGATTTTTTTGAGTCTTGCCTGGCTAACCTGGAATTAATCCTTCAAAGATCCATCAAAACACGGCTGGTCCTTAGTTGGGAAAAGAGCCACTTTATGACTTGGGAAGGCATCATCCTGGGTCACGTGGTCTCTAATCGAGGAATTGAAGTTGATAGAGCTAAGGTGGATGCTATCTCTAGACTTCCTCCACCCACATCCGTAAAGCAGATTTGCTCTTTCCTTAGGCAAGTGGGATTTTACAGAAGATTCATTAAGGATTTCTCGAAGGTTGCTCGACCCTTGAGTAACCTTTTGGCCAAAGACACGCTGTTCGAGTTTGATGAATCATGTCGTAAGGCATTTGATTTATTGAAAACGGCAATCACCTGTGCCCCAGTATTGCAACCACCAGTTTGGAAAACCCCATTTGAGATTATGGCTGATGCATCTGATCATGCCGTCGAGGCTGTCTGAGGTCAAAAGATTGTGAAAAAGCCCTCTGTGATTTACTATGCTAGTAAAACTCTGGACAAGGCCCAAAGGAACTACACCATTACTAAAAAAGAATTACTAGCTGTAGTATTTGCCTTAGAAAAATTCAGGGCTTATCTGTTAGGTTCTCGTGTCATCATCTATACCAACCACTCAGCCTTAAAACATCTCATGGCCAAAAAGGATGCCAAACCCCAGCTTATTCACTGGATTCTGCTGCTTCAGGAGTTCGATCTTGAAATCAGGGATAAAGTCAAGGAACAAAATGTAGTGGCGGATCACCTCTTGAGAACCCTAATTGATTCTCCTCATCCGGATGTTCCGATCTCTAATACTTTTCTGGATGAAACTATCCTCACAATCTCAAGTATCCGAACCCCCTGGTTTGTGGATATTGTCAATTATTTGGCCATTGGTCAAATCCACCAGGATTGGACCAAACAACAATGGGATAGACTTGTATCTAAGGCCAAATATTATTTTGGGATGATCTCGAGCTGTACCGCATTGGCGCAGACCAAATTATTCACCGATGTGTCTCGAAAGTTGAGTTCCATATTATACTTGAGTTCTGTCACACATCCACATGTGGTGGACACTTTTCCAGGAAAAAGACAGCCACAAAAATTTTGCAATCCAGATTCTATTGGCCATCATTATTTAAGGATGCCCAGGAATTCTCTAAGTCATGCACCCGATGCCAGACACTTGGGAATGTGGTTAAGAGAGATATGATGCCCTTAAACCCAATTCTTTCCGTCGAAATTTTCGACTTCTAGGGCATCGACTTTATGGGACCCTTCCCTCCTTCATTTGGACACCAGTATATTCTAGTCACTGTTGATTACGTGTCCAAGTGGATTGAGGCAATTCCCACCCAGACCAATGACCACAAGGTGGTCATCGATTTTGTGAAGAGAAATATCTTCATTCGATTCGGGGTTCCTAGGTCAATTATCAATGATGGTGGCACACATTTCACTCATGCCCAGTTTTGAAATTTACTGGGGAAATACATGGTCAGCCATCTGATTTCCACACCTTACCACCCTCAGACAAACGAACAGGCTGAGGTCTCCAATCGGGAGATCAAGAACATTTTGTAGAAGATCGTTAGGCCTGATAGGAAGGACTGGACCCAAAAGCTAGATGATGCACTTTGGGCTTACCGTATGGCATACAAAATTCCTATCGGTATGTCTCCGTTCCATCTGGTGTTTGGGAAGGCATGTCACTTACCCATAGAACTTCAACACCAGTCATTTTGGGCCATCAAGAAATGTAATGTGGACCTTGAGTCGGCCAGGAAAACCAGGAAACTCCAACTATCTGAGTTTGAGGAGCTTCGAAATGATGCTTATGAAAATGGCAGAATCTATAAGGCAAGGACCAAAGCTCTCCATGACCAGATGATTTCACGTAAGAGCTTTGAGTCGAACCAGAAGGTCTAGCTTTTCGATTCTTGATTGAAGCCTTTCCCTGATAAACTCAGGTCTAAGTGGGGCGACCCATTCGTTATTGAGTGGATTTTCCCTAATGGGGCCATCGAAATCTCTGACCCAAAGTCAGGTAATATTTTCAAGGTAAATGGACAGCGTCTCAAACCCTTTGTTGACCATGTGCTCCCTGAACCCGTCTCAGACAAGGTTGCTCTTCCCTTGCCGTAACCATTGCGGGCTGATCATCGCACAGCTGAAGGCACTAAACTCAGCACATGTAATGAGTGTTCCAAGCTGACCAGAGTCTCACGGAAACCAAGTGCTATTCTTCCACTTCTACTCTCCTGCATGATTTCATTTTTCACAATGTGAACATTGCAATAGCTAGGAATGGGGGGTGGACATATTTTATAACCATTTTGTCAGCTATAATAGTGATTTCCTATTATTTGATTCTTGTTAAAAAAAATGAAAAAAATGAAAATTTGAAAAAGATAAAAAAAAAATTTAGAATTAGTAGATCAGAACTTAGGCATTAGGAGCTATAAACTTTAGGAATTGATACTTTGAGACCTGAATACTTTGACTCTTCAGGTCTTCGGGCTTAATTAGCCCGAGTGTCCACTCGAATGTGGATTTAGTCTTGAGTCCTCCCCAACTAAAATTTATCTTAATTTGGTAAATAATTTGGGATGATAAGTACGCGACTTATTAACCCGCCCACTGATTTGGGGGGACCTTAAGCCTAAGCATCTACACACATTTTTTTGCACTGACTCACTTTCCGACGGATTCTACGGAAATTGGGTAGCTAATGGACCGACTTAGGTGGTATGGCTGGTAAGTTGTCAGTGGTAACAGCTCATCAGCCGGTTGTCCAGAGCCCAGCCACAAGACTGTTTTCATTGTACTTCCTTTAGGTAAATCTTAGATCAGGAAAGCGACCTACCTAAAAAAAAAAAGAAAAAAATATAGAAAAAGGGAGAAAAAAAAAATAAAACTATACTTCACCGTACAAGTATGGCTGGCAAGTTGTTAGTGGTAACAGTTCATCGGCCTGTTGTCTAGAACCCAGCTCACAAAAAAAAAGCACAATAATTCCCAAAACACCTAGGGAAGAAGCGGGGAAGTAGAATAAACCGGGGAGATATACACTGGGTTCGCCCTTGTGTTGACCCCATATAAAAGAAAGTAAGGACAATGCTACTGATCGTAAAAATAAACCTTTAGGCAACGTCACCTAGGGTCATAGAAATCCAAAGTCTGTTTTAACGGCCGTCTAATGAGTCTTTCACTATTTTCACAAGATACTTAGTACTTAGAGTCCTTTTCGAGTCTTGGGCGTGTTGGGTAGCCATAAAAAGTTATCCCAGAACTCCCAAACTCCAAAAGTACAAAAAAATTAGAAAAGAAGAAAAATAATAAAAAAATGTATCTTCCCTTTTCAAATAATAGCGCACACCAAATATTCGTCCAACTTCCGCCCCACCAAATATAATAAAAAAATAATAGCGTGCACACAACAGGGTACACGCGATCAGCGCACATGATAGGCGAGGTAGTGTAGTGCGGGCGCAAGAGTAGTTGGGGCCAGCTTTCAGCGATAGCTGGGCTGACCTATAGTGACACTTACAGCCGTCGCTATTTCATTGCAAGCCAGGAGAGCTAGCTAAGGGCGTGAGCGAATGTGAGCTGTCTACAGCAATGTTTCCATCAACAGTCTGGAGGTTGCTAAAGGTCCTTTATCCATTTTTAGCCTCTTCTCTACCATAAAAGGACCTACACCCCCTCCCTTCCAAGCCATCTCTACCTACTCTACTTCCACCTACTCCCAAGCTCTAGCAAGACTACCAACGCTCCATTAGAGCTTATTCTCAAGCTCCTAAAGCTTTTATTAGTGTTGCAAACCTCTGCCACACCAAATATTCGTCCAACTTCTCATCACCTTCATAGGTCACCTTGGAGTCGTCCTCCCACCTCCATTCTGGTAGCAGATCATCTCCGTCTTCTCACCTCCATTCTGGAGCCACATTGAAGCCTTCCTCAACATGATGTCCTCCTGCATCTCACCTTCGTCGTCTAGCTCCACACCTCCTTCGTCCGAGCTTCTGCCAGGCATCATCATCTCACCGAAGTCGATTCGGGAGATTTCCTCTCCCCTCCCTCTCTTTTTATGCTTTCATAGTTCATTGTAATTGACATTGAATTGATATATATATCATATTTGTTCCATTTCTATCTTGTGATTCATTTGCTTATCTTTTATTTCAAAAACACAAAAAAATAACAAAACCCTAAAATAACAAAAAGAAATGAATCGAAGCACGGTTTTCACGTAAAGTAAACGTCGCCTCCGTGTGTTCTACCTAGGACTCCCTTGGAGTTTCGGTATAAATTTTATCTGATCGACGTGTTTTGCAACTACGACGACGGGTTACTTGTGACCCCGATTTCTAACACACAAAACACACCTAACCAAGAAGGAAGGGATGAGAAATTTGTAGGGTAGGGGTCTCCTTTTATAGTTGTAAGGAGTTGGGGCATTTTGGACATTTTAATTTCAAAAGCATTAATTCAGGGCCTTTATTCGTCACAAGAGGGCTAAACGTGGCCGACGTGTGCGCATCGCATGTGCCTCCTCGCCTTCAGTTGCCTCAACACCCGCACACGTTTGCGCATGATCAGTTGTCCGATCTTGAGATCGGATGGCTTAAAATTCTCCTTGCTAACGCCTTCATCCGCGCCTTCACCACGGGCCCACATGCAATCGGGTGTGCGTGCTATGCATCAGATAGTGCGTGGGAGCTATTGGCTGATCCGCGCCGCTTGCTACCAATTGCACGGTCACGAATATTTGCCCGTGCGCTGCGGATGCCAAATCAAAGGCGCATCGTGCTCTCGAGCAACGCGCTCGACTGCTGTGTTGCGGCCACGACTTTGTCTCGCAGAGGATTTAAGGTGCACATGCTTGCAACCGTTGGATCAAGATCTAACGACCCATATCGCACGTTGGAAACTCTTTGGAGATGTAGCGGCTATCCTAGGGGCCGATTGGTCGGCTAGGATGGCGCCACATGGTGCCATCTTGGCCTTCGATCATTTTAGTGTTGTAGACGGTGCTACGGGTGTCGGATTTGATCGATTTTTGCGCCGTTAGGCTGTGATCGTCAATCCGAACCCATCTGTGCGATCAGATTTGTCGTCTGAGGTGCGAATTAACACCATCTTGGTCCTTGATATTCAGGGTTCCTCGGTCTCTATCTAGTGCTATGGATGTCCGATCAAGGTGATCTTGGAGTCGTTGAACTCCAATCGTTGCCCTGATCAGATATATACGGTTGGATCTTCGATCTGAGGCCTCGATTAACAAGTTACCCTATCACTGACCATAGAAGGCGACAATTACTATACAATTTATACAACTTGACCTAAATGCAAGATTATGCATGTTGTGCAATATTTACAATGTATGATGCTAATATGGTACTAAGAACATGCATTAATAGACATTTTATGTTAATCAGATGATGCACATCAAAAAGAAAAGTAAAAACTAGAAAAAGGAGAAAATAAGAAAATAAATAAATAAAACCACACTTCACCACACGAGTATGGCTGGCAAGTTGCCATGGCTAACTACCCATTGGTCGGTTGTCAAGAGCCCAGCTCATAAAAATGCATAATAATTCCCAAAACACTTAGGGAAGAAGTGGGGAAGTAGAATAAACTAGGGAGATAAACATTGGGTTTGCCCTTATGTTGACCTCATAAATAAAAGAATTAGGGAGAAAGCTACTGTTCAGAAAGATAAACCTTTAGGCAAGGTCACTTAGGGTCATAGAAACCTGAAGTCCATTTTAACTGTCACCTAATGAGTCTTTCACTCTTTTCACTAGATGCTTAGCACTTAGTCCTTTTCGAGTCTTGGGCGGGTCGGGTAGCCATAAAATGTTATCTTGAAACTCTCAAACTCCAAAAGTCCAAAAAAAACAACAAGAAGAAGAAAAAAGAAAGAAAAAATGTATCTTCCCTTTTCAAATAAAGCGAGGAATTGGGCAGTCTGCATTCTGGCAGACATTTGGGTACTGTTGAGTCTTCGTAATTTAGGACCCTTAGTTGAAATTTTCTATTGCTAATAAACAACTTAGGTCTAAGTAATTTAATCCTAATTCTAATTTTATACAAAGCATATAATTTGATTTTGCTAGGGACTAACAAAAGATAGGCATGGGGGTATGATGTAGACACAATTATTGAAGATAAAACGTCTATTCATGTATGTTCCTAAGTTTAGATTTGCATTCCATGTTATAAATATTTCATAGCATGCATCATTCTGCATTTAGAATAGTTGTATATATTTTAGGTTAATTGGGTCCTTTTTATGGTCAGGAGAGGAGATTTATTTTAGGGCCTTGGATGGATGATCCAACTGTACGGAATTGATCAAGACAACGATTAGAGTCTAACGACTCTGAAATCATCTAGATCAGAACCCTGTAGCATCATATGAAGTCTGAGGAAGATCAATGGCCTGGAGGGCAATGCGACATCCATATGGGTTTCGGATGGAAAATCCCATCGTACGGATGGATCCGGAGCGATGATTGAAGTCCAGTAATGCAGAAATCACCTCGATCAGAGCACTGTGGCACCCTCTACAATAAGAAGATGGATGGTCCAGATGGCACCATTTGGTGCCATCTAGGCCGCCCAACACCGGCCAGCAGCAACCGGCCATGCCCTTCATCTTCTGCCCCTTCGAATCCTATCTATTGGATCAAGATCCAACGCTGGGATGCCTCCACACTCGCAGCACTCAATTCATCTTTGAGACACAAAAGTGCCCGTAGCGCATTGGTTGCGAGGGGCGCTCTCAAGTCACAAGCGCATGGTCGAATCCCCGTGAGTCCACGCAATCAACAGTGTGAGCGCGAGCACCAAATTAGGCCTCAAAATCTTCATCGAACAGCGCAAGAGTCTCCACGTGGATGCACGGATGATCGTGGATACGCTTGCACGATCTAATGCTCAACTCAACGTGCATTCTCACGTGCCATCAAACGCCATCTGAGTACGTGATCCTCGCACGATCGTGATCGCCGATCGAGCATCTGATGGCGAGAAGGTCGGCGTACGAGCACAGCTACAAGTGAGCATGAGCTGAAGGCTATAGCGAGAATTACGCAGGCCTTTAGTGATGCTTGTAGCTGTCACTAATGGCCTACACTATGCACATGCCAGCAAAGGAATTAAATGGCGTGGGTCATCAGCAATAGTTGGGCGGATCTTCAGCGATGATTACAGCTGTCACTAATTACCCATGGACGATTTTGTCTCTCCTCCACTATAAAAGGACCTATCCACCTCCATTCCAAACCATCTCTTCCTTTCTTCCTCTCACCACCTCCTTCGAGAAGAAGATCCTCATCGCGACGCTGTGCTGCCCCATCGTTCGTCCTCTAGCTATGACCTCCTTTGTCCCGCTCCTCACCACCTTCCTCCAGGTGACGTCGGAGTGAGTCATCCTCCCAGCAACCATCGAGGGAGATTCTCTCACCTGTTTCTATCTTTTGTAGTGTAATCTTTCCCACTTTCGTAGTTGTAAAAAACATTTGATTAGAAATCCATGATTGTTTCTCTCTCTCTTATATTTTCGTAAGTAGATTAACTAGATAAAATTTCATTGACCTAATCTCTTGCTTTGATAAAAATTACCAAAAAAATAACAAAAGATAAAAATGAAAAAAAAGAAATAAAGAGAAACACGTATCTTTCAAAACCAAACGTTTGCCTCCCCATGTTTGACCCGGGACTCAATTTTTGAGTATCGATTATAAATTTTATTTGATCGATGGATTTTCTCGTGAATCGAACTATGACGACGGGTTTTCCAAAATCTGAACCTTTCCATGTGCGAATCCACTGCAATCACCAACCACCTAGTTGGGGATAAAATCCAAGATCTAATTATCTTCAAGACCCTTTTTATCCCAACTATCCTAATTTCACTCAACCTGCACCAACTTCCTATTGGGATACATCCAACCCAACAACCCAGCGTTACAATCCAAACCTTAGGGATCCTTATCTTGATTCTCCTTATGATGACTCTTCTTTGAGGTCCTGCTGATGGGAGTTCTATCATGAACCTTAACTAGCTCAATTTAGTCTGATAAAGTTGATAAAAGCTCCTGCATAACCATCAGAGAGTCATATATGCATAATGTTCTGTTTCGAGAAGATAAGAAACCAGGGTTATTTTTGCAATTTTAACTGCATTTCACAAATACAGAATAACCGCAGGGAATTCCATGGGTTTATTAAAAGTCAAATGGTCATAAATGTCTAATAAGTGGGCTCATGCAGTCAGAAATGGGTTTCCACATGTTTCGAGAATTAATGGACATCTGAAACCCTAAAAACAACCCTGCTTAATTAACTGAGGTTTTGGTTAAGATAAAATTCACCTAAACCTTATAAAAATCATAGAAAAATATTTCATAAGGTTTAGTACCTTTGATTTGACCACTCGAACCCATTTTGACCTAAAATAGGGTCTCAGACGGACAGTTGCCCTAATTTGGGTTTCTGCACAAATTTCCTGATCAAACTTGATCAAAACCAAAATTCGACTTCATCATTAGATTCCTTGGGTCAAAATTAAGTTTGTACCAAAATTTGGCCCAATCAGAGTCTATCTCAACCTAGTTTGCATTTTGGGCCTCTTAGACTTATTTTCTCTCTTATAGCCCCTCAGGTTTTGAAAACTTTGTGAAATGCCCCCTAGGTTCATCTTCATTCTTTGCAGTTGGGTCCCTACCACCATGGCAGGTGTTAACCCAAAGAGGCCAAGCTTCAATCAAGGATTCCTCCTTAATTTCTTGATCAATCTCTTCCAAATTTAGAAAGGAGACACTTGAGGAGATCCTCTTCATTTTGGATGGCATCTCAACCTTTGATTCTTGTCCAAAAGCTTGTGAGAATTCTTGAAAACTTTTAAACCTATACCACAAAATCTGAGCTCTCTAAGCTTGTTTTTAAGCATGGAGACTCGCCCAATGGCCTATAAAAGACCCTCATGGGCAACCTCACCTCCATAGCAAGAAATAGAGCCAAAAACCCCTCTTATTCCTCAACCTCCTACTCGCTCCACCTTGCTCCAACGACTGTCCACCTCCGATCTCTTCGTTGACCTCCACATACAATAGGCAGTCGGCTCTCCCTCCCCACATCTTTCCGCACCTTGCAATACTTGCGATGTGCTCTCTATTCCTTTGTTGTCGTCGTTGTCCTCCTTCGGAGCACCTTCGTCTCCAATGTCAGCCATACCAGACCCAACGCCATCTCCGCTCCCCCTTGTCCGAATTCTACCTCAATCAATACTCCAGCCATTGATCACCATAGTATCACCGCTGCTCCAATTCGACCCTTGATGTGCCTCCATGCCTCCGTCTTCCACCTCACCGGCATACCTTTGGTGAGACCTAATGACTGCTACACACCTCCAATCCACCTACCACCAAGTCAGCGAGCATCGCCTTGCTGCACTGATCAAAAGCCTCAAAGAAATTTAGGGCTTTGATCTCTCATTTGCCTCACTGGACAACACCTCCTTCACACCATTGTCTGAAGGTTGTTAGACCTTTTCGCTTGCCCTCTCGCCACTCCATGCACACCATCACACTCATCGTTCCACGGTGGAGCTTCTGAACTATTCTAACATGGTTGAGAGGCCTTTTTCTTGTTTTTAGGTTCAAAGAGATACACCTCCATTACTGAAGCTACTTCGAGCAAGCTCGAAGCATGTTCTTGCAACATTCTCTTCAGGCATTTGCTCCAGTCAAAGTGGATTAGGCTCAAGCATCTACCCAAGTGGTCAATTGGGAGCATTGACCACTCTAAGGACTCTAATTGAATAACACTTGCAGACTACTATTGCACACAAAGAAGGCAGTGACTTTAGTCCCACCTCAGAAGTCACTGAAGCCTGAGCACACAATAAATTGTATTCATGTCCCTAACCCCTTTCCCAAGACACGAGGGTCGAGTCCCCATGCATGCCCAGCGCACGTCTCACTCATGGTAATGCCACGAGGGTCTGGCCAGGATCTGGTTACACGGCTGTTTAGCCGATTAGAGATCCGATTGAGCGGGTTTCTGAGAAAGAAGTTAAGGAAAGGGACAGAGGGGGGGTTTGTCTCGCTCCCTAACTCTCTAACACTTGTAGAGAAGAGGCCTTTGCCTCTGTGCGTGACTTGAGGAATAGCTGAAGAGAGAAGGACAAGGAAGAGCTGAAGAGAGAAGGAAGAGGAAGAGTTGAAGAACAGCTCTTTATAGAGCACTGTAGCAGGCAGTCTTTAAGTCGTTTGATTTGAGCATCCAACATCTAATTCCACCAATTTGTGCTTCTGAGGCTATACTGCTTACATACCTTGCGTGGAGTTATTTGGTTGATGCTGTGCACTTATTTGGTATTATTGTATAAGGTTAAATGGTGATTAGATCACCATTTTGCACTATTATTTTTGCACATTGCTACTGATTCTCATATATATGTCATTCTTGCATGTTTTTCTCATTATAAATTGCTCATCTTTGTAGTTATATTGTGATCTTGAGATTAATTGCAATACTTGCTCCTAATGAATGACCTTAGACTTTAAAATTTGAGTATAAATTGTATTTGTTTTCGTGTGATTTCCACTATACTACAATGAAGTATTTTAAAACATCGATTTTGCATGTTAACATTTTGGCTCCCTAAAACAACAATCATAAGGTGGTAATCAAGTTCATTCATCAGCACATCTTCTCATGGTTCGATGTCCCACATGCTATTATCTCTTATGTAGGGACCCATTTCACAATGCACAGTTCAGATTCCTAATGACAAAGTATGGAGTGTAGCACCAAATCTCGACTCCTTAGCACCCCCAAACCAATGGATTGGCTGAATTGTCTAATCGGGTGATCAAGAAAATCCTTAAGGTCATTGTTCGGCCTCATAGGAATGATTGGTCAACCCTCCTTCCTGAAGCTTTGTGGGCCTATAGGATCGCCCACAAAACTAAATTAGGTATGTCTCCATTCAGACTCATGCATGGGAAGGCATGTCACCTACTCGTCGAAATGGAGCACAAAGCCTATTGGGCTATACAGAAGTGCAACCTAGTTCTTTTTAAGGTTGGAACCCACTAACAATTACAAGTGAGCGAGATCTAGGAACTATGCAATGATGCGTACGAGAACTCACGAACTTACAAATAATGAGTTAAAGCCTTTCATGGCAAACACATATCAAGAAAAACTTTAAATCCTGATCAGAAGGTCCTACTCTTTGATGCCAAACTCCAACCTTTCCCAGGCAAACTTAGATCAAAGTGGATTGGACTATTCCTTGACAGACATGTTTTTGAAAATCAGGCTATAGAAATTAGTGAATATTGTAAACACATTTACATCACATAAACTGTCTATTTATGGGTGTTCTTAGGCGTAGAGTTGCATTATACATTATAAATATTGCATAGCATGCATCATCCCGCATTTAGGTTAGGTTGTGTAAATTTTAGGTTAATTTTCCCTTTTTGCGATCAAGTAATAGGGTGATATTTAATCAGGGCTTCGGATCGAAGATCCAACTGTACGGATCTGATCAGGGCGACGATCGAAGTTCAACAACTCCAAGATTACCCTGATCGGACTTCCGTAGCATCAGATACAATCCGAAGAAGGTCAGAGATCAAGGGCCAAGATGGTGTAAATTCGTACTTCAGACGACAAATTCAACCGCATGGATGGATTTAGATCGACGATCGCAGCCTAACGGCCCAAAAATTGGTCCAATCCAACATCTGTGGCACCATCTACAACACACAGAAGATGGACAGCCAAGATGGTGCCATGTGGTGCCATCTCAACTGCCCAATTTGCCTAAAGACCTGCCGCTGAATTTCAAAGGACTCTCCATCACGCGATGTTAGCCGTTGGATCTTGATCCAACGGCTATAATTGATTCAGAAGCGCCCGCTCTCATCTTCATCAGAAGAAAGGCGTGGACGATCGGGACTGTGGATCTCGATCCAATGGCCATGGGTTCACACGGTTAAAACATCTGTGTGACAAAGCGACAGCCACAGCACAACGGTCGCGCAGCTATGAGCGATGCAGAGGTCACGGATTCGAAACTCTGCACGCTTGAAATCAGAGTGAAAAGTGGGCATATTTCAACTGTGCCCGTTGGATCGGGGATGAGCGATGTAGATGCGAGAGATGTTGCAGCACCAGAACGCTCTGATCACCAATGCACGATCAAACATGCATCTGAAAGCCCCATCCCATGCTCGGGCATGTGGTTATGCTGAAGAAGAGAACATTCATTGATTCTAAGCCGTCCGATCATAATTCGATCAGGCGCGGATAGCTGAAGAGGCATAGGAGAAGAGTAAGCAACGGGTGCTTCGCCCACTACTGGGGCTTTAGCGACACTTAATTCCGTCGCTAAAGGTCCCTTATTTAATATTTTGAAGTTGTAATGACCAAAATGCCCCCAATCCTTGCAACTATAAAAGGAGACCCCTACCCTATGAAATTATCATCCCTTCTTCTCTTCTCTCATCCACTCCAAAGCTCTAAGAGCTTGTCCCAAACCCAGGATGCTCCTCTAGAGTAAAAAATCAAAAATTTTCCACCTTCTCCCCCCTTCATGGAGCATCCCGCGGTTGTCCTTCCACTGCATTCGGGAAGCATATCCCGTGACGACGACGACATCCTGCCTCTTTCCCGGTTCCTCCCGTTTGTCGTCCTTCTTCCTGCTTCGTCCGTCTTCCAAGCGTCGCCCCGTCCGACTCATCCTCCAAGCAATTGTTGAAGATGATACTGATGAGTACATTTTAATGGACTAATATTATGCCTAAGTAACATTAATTGTATCTTTTAGGTTTGTTAATAACTACATTAACTTATAGAACGTTTGCATGCATCATGATTTAGGTTTACATCTATTCTATAACTTAAAATGTAATGATTTATGTTTTTATGATTACAGGAAAAATATTTGGAAAGAGGAAGGGGGGGATAATTTCTCCAACACATATCCGGCCAGCCGCAACTCCTTATCTGATCTCCCGCCGCCCTCCCTCAACAAACAAGGCCAGAAATAGCTAAGGGATTTGAAAATCCCTTAACTCACACATGTGCAAAGGAGAGGAGTTAAAGAGAGGAGGCGAAGAAAGGAGAGGGCATTGGCATCTTCCCCCTTGCGGGGAACTACCCCAGCGTACAGTGTGGATCTGCATCTTCCCCCCCTACGAGGATCTCCTCGCTCCTCTCCACCATGATCTCTACCTACACTGTGGATCTAAAGTGCACCATGGCTTGAGCGAGCTTCACCGTCGTCTTTCCCATGCTGCGGTGTGTGCAGTGACAGTGCACACAACGACCACCGCACTCTCTAGCCAGCGTTTCCAGCCAGCACCCCATCCCGCATAGCGCCTGCACCCCCGCAGGCGCTCTGCCTGCCTCCAGGTCTGCATCTTTGCCAGCTGTCCATGCAGGCACTCGCTCTCGCAAGTGCACGCCCATTTGCAGCACTACCTCCAGCCACACCGCAAGCACTCCTGCGCAGGCACTCTACACTGTAGGCACCAAATCGTCAATTGTGATCTGTGTGTGCCTGCAGGTGCTTCACCGCACCGCCCTCGCCACCCGCTATAGCAGGGCGTGCCCCTCTCTAGAGCCAGCACCTTCTCCAGCGCCTGCAGGTGCTCGCTGCCACTTTGCACGCTCCTACACCGCCAGCCCTCTCTCCACCCGCAGGCGCGCCCAACACCAGCAGCCAGCGCCAGCAGCCGCTCTGCCTCATGCCCAACGTCTGCAGGCGCTCACGCACCGCACCTTCTCTAGCGCCAACCCCTGCAAAAGGCACCCACTCCACCTTGCGCACTCACCAGCCACCGCCACGCCACCGCAGGCCACTCCTGGCGTGCCCTGCACCACACGCAGTAGGAGCACCTCCGCAGGTCCGCCTCCAGCGCCTCCTCCGACGTTCTTCTCCTCCGTCGGCTGGCCACCTCCGACCATCTCCATCGACGCCGCAACCTCCATCGGATCGGCCTCGTCTTCGCCAATCTCCCTTGCGTGTGAAAGCCCCGCCGGTGCTCTCTCTCTCACGAGGAGGAGAGAGAGCAAATGCTCTGTTTTCTCTGCAATTAAAAATTACATCTAATGCCATTGTCACCAAAAATTAATTTTGATTTATTATTACTTTATTATGGAAAAATTGCACATGCACACTCATATTTTCTGATAATTGCACGTTAATGATATTCACCTGTTTCAAGATTGGTTTTGGGATCAACACGTGCACCAATTCTCCCTAGTATATGACAATTGAAAATTACACAAAATCATCATATATTTATTGAAGATTTCAGTAAAGTAAAATTGCATATATGTCCTTATATTTTTGAGTTATTGTGAATCTTCTTTCCATCACATTTTATGTCGGATTTGAATAGGGATTTCGCACTTAACCGAAAGAATATAAAATAATCGAGAGTTTATTACATAATTGCCTCCCTGTGGACACGACCTACTCTTTTGTGAGTGATTATTTTTATTGTTGATTAGTCAATTTTTCCACCACTTAAATACTACAATGCATTATCGAAAGCGGAAAATCGACTCGACAAATTGGCGCCGTTGCCGGGAGGCAATAGACGCAATAGATTCACGTTATTATTTTTTGAATATTATGAGTTGCAAAATTATCTGATCAATTTTTTTTACTGTGTGAGGAATCTGACAAGGAGACGAGGCGCAGCAGAGCAACAACATTGAACCTGAATGACGTGCATGGTGGAGATGATCTTTTTGGTGGACCTTGACGCCACTTGGAGGCCAGAAACAAGAACACATGGGCTTTGATCCCACGCACATAGGATTACGGAGAAGCCTATTTTTGATTTAGTCAGTAGGTCTTAGTTAGATTTAGTTAGATAGACATTAGAATTTAATTTCTGTCTTTTGGACCCTTGTCGGGTATTTTTGGGAACGTGTTCCCAGTGCCACTTTATTTCTTACCGCTCTTGTATGCGGGAGCATATTTTCGGGAGCATGCTCCCATTTATATAGATTATAGGATCATTTGAACTATTTTGAGATGAATTTCCATTAGTTAGCTAGATTAGGTCTGTTTGTTTATTATTAAAAAATATATATATATTCGAACTGCCTGCTAGAAGCTGCATATCGATAGGACGACCGTCTAGGACTGAATGAGCAGCATCTAGTTTATTTTTATTGCATTGCATTCATACATTGAACGAAGAAAGCTGGAGTAAGGTACATCTTCTCTTGAGCATCAATTACCTGTCATGCATATGCATTGAACCTAAATCTAAGACCACTAAAGTGCTTGAATCAAATTAATTCAGTGGTCACCTTAAAAATTGGGACTGCTAAGAGGTTGGACTTTAAAATCTGTGACTGAAAATTGTGTACAAAAGGATCTTGTTTGTGAAATTTCAAAAATAAAAAACACGATCGTATGTTTGCACACTTGAGACACTGTGCACCTCACACATAAGGTCACTAGATAAATTTCTACCTCGCCTCTTTTGCACCACAAGGGAAGTTAGTCGGAAATCAACAAGCCTATCCACCAAGTTACTTCAGTTCCTCGTGTGTAGGCTCGATTCGAGACTTCCATCCCTTGCGAGTAGGTTATAGGTACCAACGAAGGTTGGCCTAGGAAGCGTAATTTTTTGCAAAACTTGTTTGGCCACCAATTGAACATTTAATTCTAAGACCTACAATTTACTAAAAATAAGATCCCACTGAATTTGGGATTGCTTTGATAGTAGAGCTCTCTAGGAAGTTTCTGCTTGTATTCTGAATTTTGCTAAATCCTAAGAGAGTTAAAACTATTTTGCTTAAAGAAATGGATTACCCTTACTCCTATCAGTTAGATTATCAGAGTCAATACTTCCCATCTTTTAATCAGGTTCCTATGCCCCGAGCGTATCCATCCTTTGATGGGTACATTGACAATTCATGGGATCATTCTTATTCTTATCCTGGGAGTACTGGCCTGATAACTCCCACTTTTGAGCAGAGCCTAGGAGCGAGATTTCCCAACCCTGAAATCCCTACTTCCATGCAAACACCCAACCCTCCCACCCTTCATGATTTTCCGTATCGAGCTTGGACCGATACCCCTAGGCAACCAGAGCCTGAAATTGACTATCCTCCCCAACCTGATAATAGTAGCCTCTCCTCTTTTATGATAGAAATGCAAAAGCAGCAAAAGGAAATGATGGAATCAATGGGAGAGATGTTGAGGAATAGTCAATAGTTAAATGAAGAAATAAGACAACTTAGCTGCATGCTTCTCAATAATCCTGATCCCTACCCATACGATCATTATCATGAAAATAATTCTGAAGAACCTAATGACAATAGGGATCTAATTTTATGTAGCTATCACTTAGACTCTCCCAATGAGACACGGCCACTAGAGGACAACAATCATAGTGCTTATCCACCTGAACTATATTGGAGTCAAAAGCAAGGGAAGATGGTACCTCTTGAGGACCTTGACCCCAATGACAGTATTCTCCTTACCCCTACCAACCTGAGTCAAGGTTGTATTATTCCTATCACTTCCCCTATTGATTATTTGGTGGAATCTCATTCTACCCTTAGTGAGCCTACTCCTGACCCTCCACTTAGGGAATCAACACCTATCATTCAGTATCCTGAGGATTTAAATGCACCCAATGAAGGTGACCCTAAGGGAATGGAGGATGAATTAGATCAATTCTAGTCTTACGGATATGAAGAGTCTATTTCAGAGGATGGGGATGCCCCAATAGAGGAACCTGGACTGAAAATCTGGAGTGAACCACAGGGGAATTATTTATCATTTGAGGATTTACCTCCGGAGGATATAAACAATATGGTGAAATCCAGATTCCTCCTTTCTTTTGAGAGTCATCCTCCATCAAAACAGGAGTTGATATTAGAGGAGGACAAACAAAATAATGAGAAGTCTATGGGAGACTCCCGGGGACAAAATACGTCAATTGAAGATTTATACCCTGAGAACAATAAGAAATTCAATGATATAGGCTTGCTCTAAAATATTAAGACTGATCCTCCGCTAGAAATAATTGAAGATACTGATCCAACTCCTAATGAATCACATATACACCCTGACAAATATTTGAGAGAACAATCTGGGGATGAGCTGAATGATAATGATTCTTACATTTTGACCCTGCCATCAAAAAGTTGTAATTTGGAGTCTACCCTTGATTCAAATATGACTCCGATCATTCATGCTAGGTAGGATAACATGAAGTTGTCTACAACTGTTAGGGAGTGTACACAATCTGAATCATTGTTGGAATTGGACCTAACACCAACTAAGCCCTCATTGGACTTAACCATTACCTTCCAACACTACAAACAACCCTTATACTCCCTAACTGATCCTTGGCTTAGATCTCTGCTCATGTACATTGTTTCTAGAGAACATATCAGGTCAGTACATCCTCGGGTAGAATGGCGAGTGTGGATTGATACTTGTACTTTTACTCTCTCCATTCAAGGGTTTGAACTAATAATGTGTATATCTTTTAAAACCCGTCCTGCTCTGGAGGATCCTTGTTATCCTCCACTTATTCTGTTTCGGGAGGTCCCTTTTCATATTCCGTTTATTATTCCTACACCTCCCAAGGTAGCCAACGAGATTCTTTGCTTTCATATCTTCTGGCGAGCATTTGGTATTACGTTGCATCATCAGCTCACCAACATCCGTGGCTACCTGTTTTCTAGGCCTACACTGTTACGGATATTTTTAGGGCCTAACTTTGTCTGTTTGGAACCAGATTTTTAGGTTCCTTCTTAGTCTGGCTATTGACAGAAAATGCAGTGCTTGTTGGGAGGCAACCCAGCGATCTGAATAACATCGTCTTCAGGTGATTTCTTTCCTTTCTCCTCCTGTTTTAATTTTACAATGGGGACATTGTAGAATTTAGGCATGGGGGAGTGCATTTGCATTTTAGGAAGTATTCATGCATTTAGGTTGGTATATAAAAAAAAATTCCTCTTTTCTTGAGCTGAATGAGTTAGTCCCTAGCAAAATACCTTTGTTATTGGAGGTTTTTCTTCCAGAATTATTTCTTAAGTTTAGAATCCAGTACATTTATTTCACTTGCATGTAGACTTGGTAATGGATCCTTGAGGAAAACTAATGAGCATTTGTAAGTCTACTAAACCCTTGGACAGTTCATAGGGAGTTAGGCATACTATCTTCTAGTAGATCCACCTCATATTTGTGAGAAGAAAGTAGAGAGATTATTGGTGCGCTAAGTCTAGTGAAAGGACTCTTAAGTTTTGGATAATTAGATGATGATACTTCAGAGTTAGGCATAGTTTTCGCTCTTTGTTCCTATGTACGTACTTTGTGTGAGTTCCTGAGAGTCACCAAATAAGGTAGATACATAGATATGGGGTCTTAATAAAGCTATGACTATGGTGGATGGTTACGACCGTCCTTCATAGAGTCCTCGGCTGAAGGAGGGTAATAGTGTTAAAGGTCAGAAATACGCTTGTCCTATCCATTCCTTCCCGGTGCCGAGAATAGGCACTTCCACCAAATAAGCCACACAACTTCCTCTTGACCATCATCATCCTAATAATGCCTCGTAAATAAAAGTCCGTATCATGTTGTGTTGATTGAAAAAGAAACAAAAACAAGAAGAAATAATAATAAAAAAAAAGGGGAAGAGAGAAAAGAAGAAAAAAGAAGAAACAGAAAGAACAAAAAGAAGAAATAGTTATATTAAAAAAAAAAGTCCAAGTTTATGATGTAACACTGTTTCTGAGGCAACAGAACACCTATCGCGTTCCACCAAACATGACCCATACCTATCTTCTAATATTTCTGATCGCCCGAATACTGGTTGAGGACTCTAACTTAGTTGTAAAGTTATTAGGACTTTAATCGAAATGTGGATGCTTTGTGAGGCCACCAAACAGTGAGTACAATTACTTAATCTGGCGAGATTTGTGATCTCAGAAAGAAACAAAAGAGTGAGTGCCCAGGAACATCAAGAGAGTACAGTTGTTTAGCCTCTCTCTGAGTTGACTTTTCTACTAGTCTAGAGATCTAGAGTCTGCAGTACTAGACTATATGTAGCACCAGATGAGTGTGTGCCACCAAGTACAAATCCATTCAACTCGATATCTCCTACCTAAGCCAAACGCCAGGGTCAAATTACAGAGTATCCTCTGCTTTATCCTCAAGGGAAGTACTTGCCTTTCCCGACAGCAATATTTACCAAGGGTGAAGTACAAAGTCCCAATGCGAATTGGCTTTTTCTCACTTGGATCCGTTACTTAGGCTATTATCACATCACATTTGTCTGGATCTCTAAAGTTTTGAAATAAGAAAAGAAGAAATCTTCTAATTACTTCTATTATTTTTCATTTTTGCTAGGGACTAGCAAATCTTAGGCATGGGGGTATTTGATGAGTCCATTTTAGTGGACTAATATTACGCCTAAGTAACTTTAATTGTATCTTTTAGGTTTGTTAATAACTACATTAAGTTATAGAATGTTTGCATGCATCATGATTTAGGTTTACATCTACTTTATAACTTAATATGTAATGATTTACGTTTTTATGATTACAGGAATAATATTTGGAAAGAGGAAGGGGGGGATAATTTCCCCAACACATATCCGGCTAGCCGCAACTCCTTATCTGATCTCCCACCGCCCTCCCTCAATAAACAAGGCTAGAAATAGCTAAGGGATTTGAAAATCCCTTAACTCACGCACGAGCAAAGGAGAGGAGTTAAAGAGAGGGGGCGAAGAAAGGAGAGGGCATTGGCATCTTCGCCCTTGCGGGGAACTACCCCAGCGTACACTGTGGATCTGCATCTTCCCCCTGCGAGGTTCTCCTCGCTCCTCTCCACCATGATCTCTACCTACACTGTGGATCCAGAGTGCACTATGGCTTGAGCGAGCTTCACCATCGTCTTTCCCATGCCGTGGTGTGTGCAGTGATAGTGAGTACACCGACCACCGTGCTCTCCAGCCAGTGTTTCCAGCCAGTGCCCCATCCCGCATAGCGCCTGCACCCCCGTAGGTGCTCTGCCTGCCACCTGCCCGCACCCCCGCAGGTGCTCTGCCTGCCTCCAGGCCAGCATCTCCGCCAGCTGTCCCTACAGGCACCCGCTCCAGCAGGCACACACCCATCTACAGCTCTCCCTCCAGCTGCACCGCAGGCACTCCAACATAGGCACTCTACACCGCAGGCACCAAATCATCAATTGTGATCTGTGTGCACCTGCAGGTGCTTCACCGCACCGCCCTCGCCACTCGCTACAGTAGGGTGCGACCCTCTCCAGCGCCAGCACCTTCTCCAGTGCCCGCAGGTGCTCACGACCACTTTGTACGCTCCTGCACCGCCAACCCTCTCGCCACCCACACCCGTAGGCGTGCCCAACGCCAGCAGCCAGCGCCAGCAGCCGCTCTACCTCACGCACAATGTCTACAGGCGCTCGCTCACCGCACCTTCTCCAGTGCCAGCACCCTGCAGAAAGGCACTCGCTCTACCTTGCGCGCTCACCGGCCATCGCCACGCCACCGTAGGCCACTCTAGGAGTGCCCTGCACCACACACAGCAGGAGCACCTTCGCAGGTCTGCCTCCAGTGCCTCCTCCGATGTTCTTCTCCTCTGTCGGTCGGCTACCTCCGGCCATCTCCGTCGATGCCACAACCTCCATCGGATCGGCCTCGTCTTTGCCAATCTCCCTTGCGTGTGAAAGCCCCGCCAGTGCTCTCTCTCTCTTGCGAGGAGGAGAGAGAGCAAACGCTCTGTTTTCTCTGCAATTAAAAACTACATCTAATGCCATTGCCACCAGAAATTAATTTTGATTTATTATTATTTTATTATGGCAAAATTACGCATGCACACACATATTTTCTGATAATTACACGTTAATGATATTCACCTATTTCAAGACTGGTTTTGGGATCAACACGTGCACCAATTCTCCCTAGTATATGACAATTGAAAATTCAAAAAATCATCATATATTTATTGAAGATTTTAGTAAAGGAAAATTGCATATATATCCTTATATTTTTGAGTTATTGTGAATCTTTTTTCCATCACATTTTATGTCGGATTTGAATAGGGATTTCACACTTAACCAAAAGAATATAAAATAATCGAGAGTTTATTGCATAATTGCCTCCCTGTGGACACGACTCGCTCTTCTGTGAGTGGTTATTTTTATTGTTGATTAGTCTATTTTTCCACCACTTAAATACTACAACGCATTATCGAAAGTGGAAAATCGACTCGTTAGATACTTCTCTCTCCATTCTCTTTACCGCTTTCTAGAGTAGATTTACTGCTTTCTAGCGTAGATTTCTTGCTTTCTAGTTGTAAGGATTAGTGTAATGAACAGCATTTGATAATGAAATCCATGTTTATTCTACCTCTCTTTTTCTTTTATTTGTAATATTCTCTCTCTTCTATTTATTATTTGTTAAATAGATAGGTAGTTTTCGACCAACTAATATGTTTCATGACAAACAAAACAAATGCATATTTTTAATCAAATGTCCGCCTCCCTGTGTTCGACCCAGAATTTATTTATGAATTTTAGTATAAATTTTATCTGTTGACGAATTTTTTTGCAAATCAAACTACGATGAGTTTTTCAAATCCAACTCTGAAAATGTAGTTTTCCACTATCAACAGTAAACTCAGTCGTGATTCTGAACATTTATCATGAATGGTTAAAGACTTAAACCATTCGTTGAACTCGCTAATAAAAACTTGACTGAGTTATCTTTTGATCTCCATTCTCCCTAAGCTTATTGCGCCCAGCTGATGGCATTAAACTTAGTGGTTAATGGGAGGCAACTCGTCATCTTTTTTAAAAATCCTGAAATCCTTTTTGACATAACTCTTTGCTAAATTCATATTGTACTTTAGGGTTCATCCATTAGAACAGTCGACTTCACCTTTGGTACACATACCAAAGCTTGAAATCGACCGCAACAGTCACCTCGACCTGTCCACCCATGAACCCACCAATTTTACAATGAGGACATTGCAAATCATAGGCATAGGGGATATTAAAGTGCAAAACACTGTGAAAATCAAATCACAAAAAGGGTTTCATCCAAAAATTACATATTTCAAAATAATAAACTAAATAAAAAAATTAGAGGTTAAGGAAAGAGAAGATACATTCGAGAGAAAACTAAAAAAGAAAAAGGGGAATTGAAAAGAAAAGAAAGGAAAAAAAAGATAAAGAAAGAAATTGAGTCCCTTCAAAATAATATGGAACTTAACGAACTTCTAGGTTGGATTGAATGATGAATTAAGTCCTAGAAGGCTAAAACTTAAGGGATTAGTGGCGAATACTGACCTTAGGCCTCTTGGATCTGTTCTGAGATTTAAACACTCATGTCCTTGTTAAGATCCGGATTAGTCCTCAAGTGGTTGAGGAAAATGCAAAGCTTATGTATTAGGTCTAAGGCTTAGGGATTATTCAGTCCCATTAACTGACCTCTGGTTTGCAGGACTCGATAACTTAAGCACCCTAAATCACACACAGTCAGGTTAGGTGCACTTAATTATGAAATCATGCCAAAAAACATTTTTGTTGCTCTGAAAATGGTCCTAAGATCAAAATTATGAGCGACTCAAAAACACAAGTTGATTTAGACGAGTTCCCAGTGCGGAGAGGCGAGAAATTCCCCTCGAAGATGCCCAATAACATATCGTCTCCTCGGTGCTTGTCTCCTAGGATATATAAATATCCTATTGGGGGCACATAATCACGTTGTGCTGGTTCAGATGCCATGGGCGATATTATCATGAAATGTCGACTGCCAGGGTCTGGATTTAGCTACAGAACACCATGGGCAGCACTATCTCAAAGTGTTGAAAGCCAGGGTTCTAGGGGTTGCCATGGGCGATGCTATCTCGAAGCATCGATTTCCAGGGAGCATGCAAGGATTGATGGTGGGGACAAGGAATCTGATACAGAATGTGTTTAGGGCCAATTCAAGGTTGGATCTAAGGAAAAATATAATGAAAGAAAAAGAGAGAGAAAACTCTCCAAAAATGAAAATCTTTTATCCCTCTCTCTTACAAAAAAATGCACTGACAAATTGAACCTGGACTAACCTTGTTACAACCACGGGTGCTTTAATCGCTAGGTCCAATGAACATTAAGATAGCTCCTACTGGCCTTAGAAACCTTTATGGCAGATTGAGGCAAAAGCTAGCCAGGTCTAGATCTAGGCTGGTACTTGAGTACCTCTAGGCCTATTGTTGGTATTAAGATCTGATTCCTAGACTTTCAGCTTAGTAGGACATCCTGACGGTTACATTCAACATAGATTAGTGGTTTGATCCGTAATGTTTTGCTAAGGGACTAGCAAAAGCTATGCATGGGGGTATGATGGGAGCACCATCATGAGCCTTAACTAACTCAATTTGGTTTAATAAAGTTGATAAAAGCTCCTACATAACCATCAGAGGATCATATATGCATAATGTTCTATTTTTAGAAGATAAGAAACCAGGGTTATTTCAGTAATTTTAACTACATTTCACAAATACAGAATAACAGTGGGGAATTCCATGGGTTTATTAAAGGTGAAATGATCATAAATGTCTAATAAGTGGGTTCATGCAGATAGAAATGGGTTTTCGTACGTTTCGAGAATTAACGGACATCTAAAATCCTAAAAACAGACCTGCTTAATTAACTGAGATTTTGGTCAGGATAAAATTTACCTAAACCTTTTAAAAATCACATAAAAACATTCTATAAGGTTTGGTACCTTTGATTTTACCATTGGAACTCATTTTGACCTAAAACAGGTATCAGACGGACAGTTGCCTTAATTTGGGTTTCTACGCAAATTTCGCAATCAAACTTGGTCAAAATCAAAATCCAACTTCACCATTATATTCCTTGAATCCAAATTAGGTTTGTGCTAAAATTTGGGCTCAATCAGAGTTTATCTCGACCTAGTTTGCATCTTGATCCTCTCAAACTTGTTTTCACTCTTATAACCCCTCAGGTTTTGAAAACTTTGCGAAATGCCCCCTAGGTTTATCTTCGGTCTTTACAGTTTGTCCCAGCCACCATGGCAGGTGTGAACCCAACAAGTCCGAGCTTCAATCAAGGATTCTTCCTTGATTTCTTGATCAATCTCTTCCAAATTTGGAAGGGAGACTCCTGAGGAGATCCTCTTCATTTTGGACTACACCTCAACCTCTGATTCTTGTCCAAAAGCTCCGACAAATTCTTGAAAACTCCTAAACCTATACTTCAAAATCTGAGCTCCCCAAGCTTGTTTCCAAGCTTATAGACTCATGCAATGGCCTATAAAAGACCCTCATGAACAACCTCACCTCCTTATCAAGAAATAGAAACAAAAACACCTCTTCTTCCTCAACCTCTGGCTCCCTCCACCCCGCTCCAGTGACTCTCCACCTCCGGCCTCTTCGTCGACCGCCATGTACAATAGGCAACCGATTCTCCTTCCCCACATCTTTCCGCACCTTGCAATATTGGCGAGGTGCTTTCTATCCCTCTGTTGTCATCGTTAGACTCCTCCGGAGCACCTTCCTCTCCAGCGTCGGCCATACCAGACCCAACGCCATCTCCGTGCCCTTCATCCGACTTCTACCTCAATCGATACTCCTTCAGCCACTGATCACCATAGTATCATTGCTACTCTAATTCAACCCTTCACTTGCCTCCATCCTCCGTCTTCCACCTCGCTAGCTTACATCCGACGAGACCTAGGGACCGCTACACACCTCTAATCCTTCTGCCACAAGTCAGCGAGCATCGCCTCAATCCCCTGATCTAAAGCTCCAAAGAAATTTAGGGCTTTGATCTCTCATTCGTTTCACCGGCCAACACCTCCTTCGCACCACTATCCCAAGGTCATCAAACCTTTCTGCTCACCCTCTCACCACTCCACGCACACCATCACACTCACCCTTCCACGGTGAAGCTTCTAAACTATTCTGACGTGGCCAAGAAGCCTTTTTCTTATCTTTCGGTTCAAAGGGCTACACCGCCATTACTAAAGCTGCTTCGAGCAAGCTCAAAGCGTGTGAACAAGCTCTGATACCACTTATAGGATCTAAAAGAGGATATATGGAATATGGATATGTGAGAAAAACACGTCGTTGAAGTGTTTGCAAAAGTGTAGGGAGATTGAGAGCAGCAAACTACTCTTTCTCTTGAATATGTGGTGGAAAAATGTAATATAGCTCTAGAATTTTTCTTCTCTATTTCTTGTTTCTCTTGTGTGCAAACAAAGAGTCCTAGGGCCATTTTATAGTGTTTAGGACCTAGGATACTCATCTACTAGACGTTAGGATTTAATTCACAACGTTCACATTGTTGGAATTAATTTTCTAGCCGGTCAGTTTTGAGCCAATTTCTACCTGATACCGGTACTAAAGTACCTGTACCGGTACTCGTTGCTTCCATATTTGGGTTTCAAACTCTTAACACAAATCTGTAACCCACTTGTACCAATACTGATCATTAGTACCGGTACTCGTTACCTCCAGTACTGGTACTGATCATGAGTACCGGTACTTGCAGGGTACAAGTTTGTTTCTTGAGAAAACCCAAACCTATAACTCACATGTACCTGTACTAAACTTTAGTACCGGTACTTGTAGGTTAACAAGTACCTTTTTCTAAGTGATTTAATGCATTACGCTCTTTGAAAACAAATGCCATATAAATCATAATTTATCTCTAATTGATTTTTATGATCTAAGTTAAATTCCTTTGTTAAGAGGCATACATTCTATAAATAAAAAGTCTAAACTAAAAAACTAAAAGTCGAAGATGATCTTCTTCTCCTTGACTCATCCTTGTCATCCTCCATGACATGATCTTTTTCTTCTCACCATCATGCCTCCATCATTTCTTGTTTGCCTTGCTCCTTCACCTAACTCATAAAAACACTTAATTGCAAACATTAATCCATAATAATTTTGTTAACACCAAAACAAGATGTGGAACAAGGTTCCAACAATCTCTCCCTTTTTGGTGTTGATAAAACTATCTTGCAAATAGATTATTAAAAAATTTAACAATGTTATATGAAGGAAAAATTTTCATTTTAATCGTCCCCCTCAATATAAGCTCCCCTTAAAAATATTACTATTTGCCCTTTATCTTTCTCCCCCATTTTGTCAATCACAAAAATAAAAGGGTAAAGAATATCATGCCATAAAATTTACCAATAGTAAAATGATGAATGTGGGTACCAAGCTCCATTAGGCCATCGTCCTTGGCCTTCATTCAACCTATAGAAAGGTTGAAATGTTCCGTTGTGTGCCTTGAGCACCCACTGATCTCTTTGATCTATTCCTGCAAAACAAATATCTTTTCTAGGTACCCATTTTCTTGTGGGTCCTTGATGGTTAGTACCTTTCAAATCCTTGGGTTTATAGATTACTTTAGTGTTAGATCTATAATTCTTAGGATTCTTGACCTTTTGATAAATCCATGCATGTCTAGGTGCATGTGATTTATTTTGTGTGTTCTTGTTATTATTGAACTTGGCTTTTAAATTATTACAAAATTCCATCTTCAGCCTAGTTGTTGTTTTTAAATTATTCAAAGTGTCCTCAAAGTGTCATAAATATCTTCTAATTCTACTATTTTTGTATGTAATTGACTATTCGTTTCTTTGGACATATCTAATTCTATTTCTAAACAAGATTTCTCTATTTCTAGAGTTCTATAACTATCATGCAAAACCTTATTTTCTTTTTTAAATGACTTAGGTTTATGATATAGCTCTTCATATGCTTCTAATAATTCTTCAAATGAAAAATCAAGGTTTACCTCTTCTTCAGTATCTTCTAAAGTTACAACAAGACAAAGGTGTGCGACCTCGTCTTCATTCGATTCACTGGAGTCGGTGTCCATGTCAGAGTCGCTATCATCCCATGTCGCTATAAATGCTTTCTTCTTCTTCTTCTTGAGCTCCTTTGTTTATTTCCCATTGTCCTCCTTATTTAAGGGGCAATCCTTTTGCAAGTGGCCCTTTTTCTTGTACTCATAGCAAATAATATTAGTTGAAATTTTATTGACTTGCTTACCTTGTTTCTCGAGAAATTTTTGGAATTTCCTAGTAAGCATCACCATTTCTTCATCTTCGAATTCTGAGGTTGTTGAGTCCGAGTCCTTAATTGCTCTAAAAGCAATATTCTTCCTTTTTCTAGACATCTTTTCCTCCTCATTCTTTTTCATGTTTTCTAGTTAGACTTCGTAAGCCATAAGGCTTCCAATTAACTCATCTAAGGAGAGAGTAGAAAGATCTTTTGCCTCTTGGATGGCTGTGGTCTTTGGAGACCAATCGCTTGTAAGAGATCTCAAGATCTTCCTTACAAGCTGCTCCTCTTTCAGCTTGACTCCTAGCTTCTTCATGGGGTTAACAATTTCCCCAAGCCTCGTATACATATCCTTGATTGTTTCGCCTTTCTCCATCCTGAAACACTCATAACTTTCTGTTAGAATAGAGATACAAGTTTCCTTTACCTTGTTTGTACCTTCGTAGGTGACCTCGAGAGTTCCATATCTTAAATGCTGACTCGCACGTTGAGATGTGGTTGAATTCCTCCTTCGATAATGCACAATACAGTGCATTCATCGCCCTCACGTTGCTCAAGATGTTTTTCTTCTGATCTATTGTCCATACTACTCCTTCTTGCAGCTCCGAATCTGAGAATTTTTCTTGAATGAGGATCCAAGCCTCCTCATTCATTCCTTTGAGGAAGACTTGCATCCTCCTCTTCCAATACCCATAATCCGTCCCATCGAAATAGGGAGGACAGGTAGAAGACTATCCTTCGGTGCGCCTTGAGGTTGATGCCATCACAAGTCGAGTTGTTACGTCTTCTTTCAACTTGGCTCTGATATCAATTGAATAAGCTCTGATACCACTTGTAGGATCTAAAAGAGGATATATGGAATATGGATATGCACACACAATAACTTAACCACAATTTTAGTAATACAAAAAGATTTGCACAAAATATAATCATAGAAAATGGCACAATATGTGTAGTGGTTTCCCTCCCTTGGATACTCTACTACCTAAGCCTCCCAGCTAGGATTTTTAACCTGATTCTCTCAACCCTGAGAGAATCAATTTACTAAACCGAGGTAATTAACGGGTTACCTCAACCCAAGTACAAAAATGGGTTTGTTACAACCCAACGAGCAACAAGCTCAAAATACAAAAAAAAATGCAGGTGTAAGGCAAAAAGAATCTTACAACTAGAACCTATGCCTCTCAACAATAATTAAGGATGATACCAATTTGAGAGCCCAGAATGAGCGTGAATCGCTTCGTAGATGTGTGAGAAAAGCATGTCGTTGAAGTGTTTGCAAAAGTGTAGAGAGATTAAGAGCAGCAAACTATTCTTTCTCTTGAATATGTGGTGGAAAAATGTAATATAGCTCTAGAATTTTTCTTCTCTATTTCTTGTTTCTCTTGTGTGCAAACAAAGAGTCCTAGGGTCATTTTATAGTGTTTAGGACCTAGGATACTCGTCCACTAGACGTTGGGATTTAATTCGCAACGTTCACATTGTTAGAATTAATTTTCTAGTAGGTCAGTTTTGAGCCAATTTCTTCTACCTGGTACCGGTACTCATTGCTTCCAGATTTGGGTTTCAAACTCTTAACACAAATCTGTAACCCACTTGTACCGGTACTGATCATTAGTATCGGTACTCGTTACCTCCAGTACCGGTACTAATCATTGGTACTGGTACTTGCAGGGTATAGGTTTGTTTCTTGACAAAACCCAAACCTGTAACTCACATGTACCAGTACTAAACTTTAGTACCAGTACTTATAGGTTAACAAGTACCTTTTTTTAACTGATTTAATGCATTACGTACTTTGAAAATGAATGTCGTATAAATCCTAATTTATCTCTAATTGATTTTTATGATCTAAGTTAAATTCCTTTGTTTGGAGGCATACATTCTATAAATAAAAAGTCTAAACTAAAAAACTAAAGGTTGAAGATGATCTTCTTCTCCTTGACTCATCCTTGTCATCATCCATGACATGATCTTTTTCTTCTCACCATCATGCCTCCATCATTTCTTGTTTGCCTTGCTCCTTCACCTAAATCTGAAAAATACTTAATTGCAAACATTAATCCATAATAATTTTGTTAACACCAAAACAAGATGTGGAACAAGGTTCCAACAGCGTGTTCTTGCTTCGTTCACTCCAAGCGAAGCGAATTCAACTCAGGCATCTACCTAGGTGGTCAATTAGGAGCATTGACTGTTGTTGGATCAGAAAATCATCGCAAAAGGGTTGAGTTTTGAAAACCAGTCATTGTAGTGTGATTTGCGAAGAAATCCATCAATAAATAAATTTTACCAAAACTCGAAAAGAATTCTAGGTCGAATACTGGGAGGCTACATCGATTTGAAATCCATAAATATTTTTTTCATTATTTTTGTTTAGAAAGTGAGATAATCACAATGAAGTCGATATAAATGTTTAATGGAGAGCGAGACCAGTTTATAAAGAATAAATACTACGTCATAGTATACTTGAAATCGCCTTGTAAACAAATAAGAATTTTATTACTCGAATGTTAAGTCTAAGGTCGAACACATGGAGCAAATGAAATTTATTCACTAATCTTAATAGATGTAATTTGAACACTTAAAGTTACTCAAAATCTAATTCAAAATATAATGTAAGAGTTTATGAATACTAAAATGTAGCAATTAAAGAGAAATTGAGAAGAATTGGATAAAAAGTGTTTGAGTGCCTCTTCTCTTTGACTTGTTCTTCAACTTCTTTTCTTCTTTGGTTCTTCTTTCCTTCTCTACATTCTCTTTCTTGGATTCTCTTCTTTCTCTTTCCCTGACTTGAGCCGAGATGTCTTCTTCTTTGGCTTCCTTCCTTCTTCTCCTTTGATTTCCTTCTCTGACTTTGGCCTTTAGCTTCTCTCTTCTTTCTTTTCTTTTCTTGCCTTAGCTTTGCCTTTGCCTTTTCTTCAGCTACGCCCTCTCTGCTACAGTGCTTTCTCCTTCCTTCTTTGCTTCTACCTTCTCTGCCTTTCTTCCTTGGCTTTTGATTTCCTTCTTTTTCTTTCTTCTTCAGCTGTGCCTTCTTTTTCCTTCTCTTTCTTCTCTACGGCTGCACCCAAGGCTTCCTTTTCCTTCTTCCTTTCCATGCACAGAAGTGCAAAACCTACCCCTACCCTCCCCTGCATATGCTTTCTCTCTTTTCTCTCTTAGGTTCACTCTCCCAAAGCCAATCGGGTATTCGGGTCGGGTCAAGCGCACCTAGGACCAGGCACACTGGTGTGGGTGGTGTGCAAGGAGTGCAGGGTAAACGGGTCAGGCAGCCAGGTCCACGTAGCGTGGGTCATGGACGAGGCGGGTGATCGGATGAGGGGACTTCACCCCGTGATCGGAGGCAAATAGCCTAAAATGCAAAAACACTTTATACCGTTGAGCGCGCTCCAAACTTTTCAAGGTGGGCTAAAAGTCCCACCTGCTTCTCACGCACCCTTATGAGGATGCTTCGCTCAATTGCCGCGGCTATGATGCCTCTCAAAGCTCCTTACTAGCTGGATGTGTGTACGAGACAACTCTGCATCACTTGGACCTGGAAACCTGGAGCGCAACTGCCTGGAGCTAGCTTGCGAGCTCCTTCACGTCTACTCTAATGGCAGTGGAGGTCGGACCTACGTTTCAAGCAATACGGCCTTGCAGCCACATTAGAATACACAGGCAGCTTCGTCGTGGCACGGCGAAGGTGTCTAGGTGGGTGGCATGGTGCGGGGTGGCCTAGGCATGCGTGCCTAGGTCGGTCTGTGGCCGTGGTGATGGGTGTGGTCAGGGGGAGATTGTGGAGGGTATGGAGATCGATGGATATGGGTAAAGTGATCAGTGGATGGTGGTAGAGGTTCTGAAGGGTCTGGCGAGGTGGATGGATCAGTGGAGGTGACGAAGACACCTCGCCAGCGGTCTGTCGGAGATGAGGAAGATGGTGGTGGTCTGTGATGTTGAGGGGTTGAAAATAGAAATAAAGAAGGTGGAAATGAAGAGAGGAGAGAGGGGAAGAGTTTTAACCTAATTTAATGGATGAAAGGATAAGGAGAGCGGCTGGCACGTACCTGCCGCCATCGGTGACGAAGGTTCCAATGGAGAAAGAATGGCGACGACGAAGGTGTGGTTGACGCCAACGCTGGTGATGTAAACACATTTACACTACTTAAAATGTCTATTTATGCATGCTCTTAAGCATAGGATTGAATTTCATGATATAAATATTGCATTACATGCATCATCTTGCATTTAGAGTAGTTTGAATAAAATGGAGGTTAATTGTCTCCTTTTATGTGCTTGGACAGGGAAAATATTTTATCAGGGCCTCGGATCAAAGATCCAACCGTATGGATGTGATCAGGGCGACGATTGGAGTTCAACAACTCCAAGATCGCCCTAATCAGGCATCCGTAGCATCAGATAGTGACCCGGGAACCCTAGAAGATCAAGGGCCAGGATGGTGTAAATCCGCACTTCAGATGATAAATCCGACTACACGGATGAATTCGGATCGACGATTGCAGCCCAATGACAGAAAAATCGAGTCAATCCGACATCCGTGCACCATCTACAACTTCCAGAAGATGGACGACCAAGATAGCACCACATGGCGCCATCTCAGACGCCCAAGCGGCCGCTTCATCTTGTGAAGGCCCCACGCCCGATTGCTCTCCGCCGTTGGATCTTAATCCAACGGCTATGGGCGCTCACTTTTAAAAGAGTCCGCTCGACCATCCGCGCCCCATAGCGTAGTGGTCGAGAGCGCTATCGCCAGCGCCGGGCGCGAGTTCGAGCCATGGAGAGGGGGCTGGAAGGCACGGCGATTGGGCGCGGGTGGAGCGTCAGATGGAGATCGGAATGCGGCGCGTGCCCGATAGCGTCGATGCACGATTGGACGCGCAATCAGATGCGCGGGGGGCACGCAACGCAGCGGGCACGAATGCATCTTAGGCCGTCCGATCGCTGAAAAGTGCTGGACATGTGCGGACGTTGATGAGCGGGCAGCCGAGAAGGCGCGCGTGGGCGCGGAAGCTACGCCCACGTTGGGGCTTTAGTGACGGATTTATCCGTTACTAAAGACCCCTTATTTATTGTTTTGAAGTTGTAATGTCCATTTTGCCCCCACTCCTTGCAACTATAAAAGGAGACCCCCTCCAAATGAAATTCTCATCCCTTCTTTCTCCTCTCTACCCCTCCAAAGCTCAAAAGAAGCTTGTCCCACACCCAGGAAGCTTCTTGCGAGATAAAGTCCAATTTTCGTTCCCCTTCGGAAGTGGATCCCGCGATGACGACGGCGTGCTGCTCCGTTCCCGTTCTTCTGCTTCGTTCTCCTTCGTCCTGCTTCGTTCTCCTTCGTCTAGGCGTCGTCCCGTCCGGCTCGTCCTCCAAGCAATCGTCGAGGAGGATAACTTCTCTCTCCCATTCTTATTTACAGCTTTTCTAGTGTCGAATTTTCCTGCTTTATAGTGTAATTGATTTTCCGCTTTCTAGTGTAATTTTTATTTAGTTTGATTATATAAACAATTGAAATATTGAATGCATGTTCTCTTTCTCTCTCTCTCTCTTTCTCTCTCTCTCTCTTTTAGTTTGATAGCTCCATTGTAATTATATCGCCTTACTTAACAAAAATCCTAAAAAAATATAATTGCGAATATAGATCAACATAGCCTCCCTGTGTTTGACCCAGAATTCTTTTCGGTATAAATTTTATTTCTTGAACATGAATTCTTCGCTTTCGAACTACAACGACAGGTTTTCCAAAACCAAACACGTAAGCGTAGCGATTCGAAAAACCATTCAACAGCTAGTACGGTGCGACGGGGAGGAAGGAGGTGAAGACAGCTCTGCCGCTAGTATTGTTGTAGACCAATGAGAAGGAGGAGATGTTACCGGAGCTCGCTGGATGCTTGGCCGGAGGAGAAGAGAAGAAATTGGAGGTTGTTCTCTAGCCAAACCAAGTTGAATCTAAGCGACAGGGACAGGGGGAACTTTTATAACTTCTGGCAGAGGATCTTGTGCTTGGAAGGCAAGCTTCCAAGCGCAAGAATGATCGCCGGAGTAGGAATGTATGAGAGACCCAAATCTCTTGAGGGTTCACACGAGAGATTTGGTGCGAATCAAGGCTTGGGATTGCGCTCATCAGATTGGGAATCCCTCAGAGAATCTCCCTTTCAAATCTGAGAGGGAGTCTCTGAGGGATTTGAGAGAAATCCTCCTCGAATCCTCACTGGAGTAGGACTCCTTCGCTATAATGGCAGAGGGACCTAATTGCAAAGAGTGGCGAGGAAGATAGGGGGATCTTTGCAATGATTTTCAAAAGTTAGGGGTTTAAATGTAATTAGGTGGACTGTTTTGCAAAGTAGGTCAAGGTGTCCTCCCCTTAGGTCCAAATTTTGATAAAAACCTAATTTGGGCCTAAGGAATCCAATGGTGAAGTTGGATTTTAGGTTTTACCATGTTTGACTAGGCTTTTTACTCAAAAACCCAAACTAGGGTAAATAATTAGGTAGGACCCCTATTTAGGTCAAAATAAGTTCCAAAGGCCAATTTGAAGGTTCTAAACCCTAGAGGATATTTTTCCATGAATTTTAGAGGGTTTATTTTATTTTTATCCTGACCAGAACCCTGTTGTATTAAGTGAGTCTATTTTAGGGTTATAGGATGTCATTTAATTCTTAGATTGCACATGAATCCATTTCTGATTGAACCAACTCACTTTTTATCTCGTTAAGACCAATTGACCTATGTTTAGCCCCTGAGAAATCCCGTTGATGTATTGCAATGGTAAAATTACAGTTTTACCCTTTATTTCTTATTTTCCTCTCAGAATAGTTATTCCTTGAATTAGGCCCTTCTCTAGGCTATGTAGGAACTTTTATTCTCTTTTCTAGGTAAAAATAAGCTAGTTAGGGCTCATGATGGCTTTCCCATCATACCCCCATGCGTAGCTTTTGCTAGTCCCTTAACAAAATTTCAAGGTTTTAACTTCTATTCTAGACCATGAGTCTCTTTCACAATTTATGAGAAGTGCTATTTCTTTTTCTTTTGATTAGGTTAGAATGTCAACAGTAGGCATAGAGGTACTCAAGTATCAACAAAGATCCAGACCTAACTAGCTCTAGCCTCAGTCCTCCACGAAGGTTTTTAAGGCGTGTAGGAACTATCCTAAGGTTCGTTGGACTCTGCAGTTAAAGCACCCGTACTTGAGACATATTTTAGCCTTGGTTCAGTTTGCAGTGCATTTTTGTAAGAGAGAGATAGAGGATTTATTTGTTCGGAGAGTTTTCTCTCTCTTTTCTTTTTATTTCTAGCTTCGGATTGGTTTCTCAACACGGTCTGTATCAGATTCCTCGTTCCCATCATCAATCCTCAAAGGTCCCTGGCAATCGATGCTTCATGATAGCACCGCCCATGACAACATCCAGAACCCTGGCTTTCGAGATTTCGAGATAATCCCACCCATGGCATTCTGTAGCCAAATCCTGATCCTAGCAATCGACATTTCGTGATAATGCTGCCCATGGTATCTGAACTAGCATCATGCTTTCGTGCCCTCGGTAGGATATGTAAATATCCTAGGAGACAAGCACCGAGGAGATGATATATTGTTACGCATCTTCGAGGGGAATTTCTTGCCTCTCTGCGTCGGGAACTTGTCTAAATCAACTTGTGTTGATCGGTTGCTCCTAATCTAGGCAACTTTTTTCAGAACATTAAAACGCTTTTGCGTGATTTTGATAGTTATGCGCACTGAACTAGACTGTGTGTGGATTGGGGTGCTTAGGTTATCGAGTCCCACAAACTAAAGGTCAGTTAACGAGGCCGAATACTCCATAAGCCTTAGACCTAATACTTAAGCTTCGCATTTTCCCAAACCTCTTGAGGATTATCCATATCTTAGCGGATACTTGAATTTTTAAGCCTAAGAGTCTATCCCAAAAGGCCTAAGATCAGTGTTCCTGTTAATCTCTTTTTGTGTCTCATTAGCACTTTTTTTTTATCATTTTTCTCTTTTCTTTGATGTGGTCTTGAACTTTGGTTAATCCCTTAATCTCTTACTAATGACTATTCTTTTTCTTTTTTCATTTCATTATCCTTTTTGGCATTTTGCTCTTTTCCTCCTCATGTTTTGTGACTTCAAAATTCTCTTCCCTCCATTTTTTGTTCTTTTTCATAATTTTCTATTTCTTTTTGGTATGTTTGACGTATGTGATTTTTTTTGTGAGAATCCTTCTGACTTTTCTTGGTTTCTGTATGTTTGCACTTTACCACCCCCCCATGCGTAAGTTTTGCAATGTCCTCATTGTAAACAGAGGGTGTGAAATAGTATTGGATCCAGGGACTTAAAACAGGATATATCAGGTGGGCAACTGGGTCGGAAATGACTGATGCGGACGATTTCGAGCTCTGGTATGTGTACCAAAGGTGGGATCGACTGGTCTAAGGCTGAACTCAGGGTGCAGTAGACATGAAGTACAGATGGATAATTAGACGGATCTCGGATTTTTGGAATGAGGGGTTGCCTCCTGTTAAGCGCTAAATTCAACACCTTTAGCCGAGTGGGAAATGGTGTGGAGAGGGAGTGCTTAAATCAGAAGAGTTTTGTAGAACAAGCACCATGATTAAGAGCTTGGTTGGTCCAACCAGGTGCTTGTTCAAATTAGTAGGCTGATGATGCAGCCCAAACCCTATTAATCTGGTGGGTTGATAAATGTAGATCAGGAGATGTGGAACCCACTGATGAGAGGCTCATCATGATCTCTAATTATTCCTAATTAACTAGTCTTCTAGTTAATTAACTAACGATATGAGTATATATGGGTTAATTATAAAATAAGGGATATATAGCAAAGGACCTTAAAGTAAGTTAAAAATGCTATTTTAACATCCAAATAATATTATTATTAATTTGAATAATAATTGGACTCGAGATCTTAACAATCATTCCTCTAATTAATAGATTTATTAACTTAAGCATAATGTATACATAAGTATGTAATAACTTAAATAACCTTACCTAATTAAATAAATTAACCTAAAAAGGTGAAAAAATGTAAATTCAAGGTCTAAACATAATAATTACCTTATTTATAATCATATATAAAAGGTTGAAAAAAATCTGAATTAAAATAAACCATAAAAACCTGAGTTTACATTTAGATCCTTATAATTTACTTCAATCAAGTCCTCAATTCTCATACAGGTCCTTAGGTTTAATTGCATAAAAGTCCCTATCTTCTTCTTCTTCCTTTAGTCGGTTGAACGATTGACGACTGAGGGTTCTTCCACCACTCGATCACCGCACATTCGATGTCGCTCCACCCTCTCCAAGCTCCTGGAGCTTGCACTCACCATCCCATTTTCATCCATCGGTCTGGATGATGCTTTTGTCCTAATTTTAGGTGGGTGTTAACCTCTCTATCGTCGGAGACGACGCTGGTGGTTAACATCTTCTAGCTCCTCACACGTCCAGACTTCACTGCCCTCTTCATCGCCGTCAACTATAAATAGCCCCTGACCCCCTCGATTTTTGTCAAGTTGGCTCCCTTCCTTCTTCTTCACTATAGCCAACCCAATAGGCTATTCTTCCACGACTCTAGTGACCTTCCACCTCATCTTCTGACTTCCTCCGTCCACCTCGAATGGATTAGGAACTTCGCCAAGGTCTGCCACATCCTTGGACAAAGGTGTCGATCGAGAAGCGCCTCTACTTCATCCATATTCTCCCGGTGGAGATCTTCCTCAATACCTTCTGATTTCACTCCTCCTTCATGAGCCTTCGACGGAGTTCCTCTGCCTCCTTCGTCCAGGTAACAGTAGGATAGGAGTAGGAGTAGGAGTAGTTTAGCTAGGTAATTAGTTAGGTAGTGTAGTGTAATTCCATATTTCAAGGATCGTCTTCAACTCCGGTGAGCTCCTTGAGTTTGCCAGAGCCATAATTTCATCTTTTGAATCCATTGTCCATCTTCCTCTATCACTCATGATCATTTCTAACTCATTTAATCATTAATTGGATGACTTAATCGCCTAATCCAAATCCACATTCAATAGCTGCTATTGCTGTCCATGGTGGTAGTAGTTGACCTAGAATCACCTTCACTGGATCCTACATCATCAATTCATCATCAAAGGATCCTAATTAACATCTTAATTTGATTAATTATCATTTATAATGAAAAAGCCTAATTTCATTTGAGTTCCTGAGCTCGCTGTTAATGGAGGCTCAGGAGTAGTTTAAATTATAAATTATTTATATATTTATCATTGAAATACTATTTTGACTTGCCTCAACCACTCATCTGAGTGGGAGAGCAAGTCCTATGCTTCAACCACTCAAAATTTGTTCAAATTGATTTTATTGATTAATCTTTCATTTAATGACTTAATAAGGAATTAAATGCGATCTTAAGGTTCCTTCAGACCTCAGGAACTTTTTCAAATAAAAAATGGCACGATTCACCTTTCTGTACACATTTTTCACTTTTTCTGGACTCACTGGAGCTCCGATGAGCTCCGATGAGTCAATTTTGATCTTCAACCTACAGAAATTGATGAGAAGCTCCAGATTAATGTAATTTTTATCACTGATTAATTTAAGGTCTTTTATTTGAAGATTTAACATTTAAAGTTGAATATAAGGATTTGTCTTCTCCAACTCCGGCGGAGTTGGAGAAGACTATGCAAAAGCTCAAATGACATATTTAAGGTGTCTAGAAGCTTCAGTGCAGTGCACTGAAGCTGTTCATGACCTTAGCTTATTGCAGAAACTTTCCATTCTTTCTGACGAATAAAGCACCTTAGGAGCTCAGGCAATGAGCCTGGAACCCTAGTTTCCAAGATTAAATCTTCTGTTTAAGGAGTTGGATGAGTTTCTGAGGTTGTTAGGATTCTACCTAGGCTTTAATTCCTTATAAAGAAGCTTAAATCAGAAAGTCAATCTTGAAGCTTCACAGTCAAACCTGAGTTGCATACTTTGATTCCTAGCTCAATCTGATGAATTAAGGAGCTTAAATCGATTCTGAGATTCTGCTGAATGATTTTAGGGTGATTAAATTGAGCTCAGACTTGTATTTTGATTGAAATTTCAACCCTGCCAGTTTGGGTTATTTTCGAACCCAAACTGATGGCAGTGGTATTTTTTTGAGATTTGATCTTAAATCCTACCTAGATCAGTTTGTTATAACCTTTAGAATTTGTTTAAATTGATTAAGAATGTACTTCTGTGTCTGTTACACCTGTTTTAAGTTTAAATCCTTTCTCTGAAGCTTTCAAAGAAGCTTGAAGCTTCTCTACAGTTCCTGAAGCTTAAAGAGCTTCAAAACCCCACCAGTAGTTGCGGAAATACCTGCAGAACCTATTTTAACCCTTTGCTAAGTGAGAAAGTCCAGCTATGGACTCTGTGAGTATCATTTCACTTCCAGGCAGTAAATACCCCATAGGAACCCCTAAGATTTTCTCTTCAAATCGAAGAGGAAAGCTTTCCCTTCACATTAAATTGATAGCACAATCCTGTAGAGCTACTCTAGAGCTTTCCATCAAGCTTTGATTCGCTTGAATTGGAGCTATGAGTTAGAAGTTATCCTTAGTTGAAGTCAGGTCTAGAAGGGGGAACATAGTCCCACATCGGCAAGTGATGAGCACGTGCCTTAGAATAAAACGTATTTGTTACTATGGCTATGCAATCGTCAAGCACTGAGCGTGGAAAGAAATCCGAGCATCTGTGTGTGTGTGTGTGCGGGCATGTGTGTGCCTGCGGGCGTGCACCTGAGTGGGCGTGTGCGATGTTGTGGCCTTGGGAGGGCGAGGCCTGGGAGGCAGTTTGGGCCGGTTTGTCTCGAAGGAAAATGAACTGAAAATAAAACAAATAACTCGAATCAAGCGAGGACAGAGTAAGGTCTAGTCCCACCCTGATAAGGGTGCTATGTATCCTCGAAAGGTCCTCGCTGCAAACCATAAACCAATTTTTGGTTAAAAGGAAAACCTGGTTTAGCTGATGGCTTAATGAGCAATAGAGTGAAGGATGAAGGCTAAGTGTTGAAGCAAAAGAGGCTAAGGGAATAAAGGAAAGGGAAGAGAAAGAAAGGAAGAGAGAAAATAGAAGGACTCGCAAAGAAGAAAAGAGAAGGGTTTGTGAAGAAACAGGCACTAAGACTTAACAAAATATGAAGGGAGAAGACTAAGGGAGAAGATGAAGGTAGAAGCAGAAGAGAAGAGATTAAGGAAAGAAAGAGCTCAAGAGAAAGTATAACCAAAAGATTAAATAAAAGAAAAGGAAAATAGAGAAAGAAAGAAAGAAAGAGAGAGAGAAGAAAAAGAGAGAGAGAGGCTGAAGAATAAAAGAAATAAAGAAGTTATTTTTCTTATTATATTTTTAATTTCTCTTGCTTTCAATTGTTGTAATAAGGCTTGTTGTAATAAGTAAACTTTCATTTACCTTAAATCTATTGAGATAAATGTTGAAAATAAGATTTCATATGGGATTTTGCATATTTCTTCAATTTAAATCAATTTTTGCAAAATTCATGTTATTACAATTAATTTAAGTATACCTCCTATACTTATAAGATAACTAGAGGTAATTAGTGAATTTAAAATAACATATACCTCCCAGCAAATGACCTGGACTCAACCAGTTAAAAATTCTAAAATGTTAGGCTAATTCGATCCTATACTACTAATTGACACAATTTCAAGTTAACCTAAGTTACTCTCTTCTACTCTTAATTAAGTAAAATTAACTTAATTAACTGAGTTGAGGTGAAGAAATGACCACCCACCATATGCTCTAGAGCTCGGGTGGATGTGGACGTGTAAATTTAGGGTTTAGCTGAGTCGAATCAGCCTGGTCAGCATAGGGATCCATAAAAGAATCAGTGAATGGCATGGAAACCCTACAGGGGTGATCATAGAATGATGGAGCATGTTTTTCAGTCTGATCAATGTTTGATACCCGGTATATGTGTGGAGTTGAATCATCTGCCATCAGCTCAGTAAGAGGGGAATCAGAATAAAAATTGAGTCCGATTGCGGGTCAGGGTTGAAAATGGGTTTTGATAAGTCCTGTATATTTGGAAGAGATGACTTCAATGAGAATTGTGTATGAGGGCTCTTCTAGAAAGGAGTGACAGGTGGTTTCATGTAGAGAGTCCTCATAGTAACTTTCAAAATCAAAAGTGAATGCCTAAAGAGTGTCTATAGGATGACAGAAATCTGAGTCGAGAAAAGATTCAAATTCTGGGTTGCAGTCACTCTGCAATTTCTGGTTTTGATTCATGAGGATCGAAAAGAAATGATTCCATGTCACTGGAAATAGTGATCTCGGGAATCGGGACCTCAGAGTTGGAGTCAGAGAATGCATCATGTGAGCTGAGGTCGTAGATTGGCTTGTAGTATTCAGGAAGCAGAGTTTCTTCGAAATCATGGTCAAATTCGAAATCGTTGGAGATATTGCAAAAATCAAATTCTGAATGAGATTCAAGATCAAAGGTTCCTCTACAGAATAAATCATATGATGTAGATTCAGCAGCTTGACTGGGATCTAGCCTATATGTGAATTCTGAGCTTAAAAAGGTATTCTTCTTTGGTATAGGCTCAAGTTCTAAGCTGGTAGGAAAGACCCAATCAACACCCCACTTGTCCAACTCCTCAGTTTCTGTATCGTAAATTGGCGTGACTTCCAAAAAATCGATATGATTCTTTGAGGATGTTGGAGAGGGATTTTCGTGAAACAGAGGCCTAAAATCATACTCTTCATTGAAAATTTGATCTTCTTCATACGGGGCCTCGTAATATTCCCAATACGTTTCAGATCCCGATTCTAGGCTTAGGATGTGGGTTGAATCATTAGAATCTAGGTCTGAGTAACCTTCGAGGGTCACCTTATTAGAGTAAGGGGCGGGATTTACACCCTCGAGAGGTTTAGTACTAATATCATCATTGCAGGAGTTTTGGAATTCTATGCTTAGTGATCCATGGTCTAGGGTTGGCTCAACATTGTGCTTTCCTGCAATTGGAACTTCCCAACCTTCTTCATTATCAGGCACTATTGAACGTCGGGTTGCTACGCTAACGTGTTCGATTTTGAAAACTTGTCGTCGTAGTATGAAAGCGAAGAACTCGTGTTCAACAAATAAAACTTTTACCGGAATAGAAATCCCAGGTCGAACACAAGGAGGCGAACGTTTGATTTATTTGTCACGAAGTAATTCAATTGATTGGAATTATCTAACTATTTACAATAAATAGAAGAGAGAGAGAGAAAGAATAAGAGAGAGAGAGAATATTACAAACAAAAACCAAAACGAGATGTAGAATAAACATGGAATTTCATCATCAGAATGATTGTTCATTACACTAGAAAGCGAGAAAATGATTATACTAGAAAGCAGTAAATCTACTCTAGAAAGTAGTAAATCTACTCTAGAAAGCATTAAAAGAATGGAGAGAGAAATATCCTCCTCGACGGTCCCTTGGAGGACGAGCCAGACGAGACGACACCTAGACGAAGGAGGACGGAGCAAGACGAAGGAGGACGAAGTAGGAAGAATGGGAATAGAGCAGCACGTCGTCGTCGTTGCGGGATCCGCTTCCGAAAGGGGGACAAAAAATTGACTTTATCTTGCGAGAAGCATCCCAGGTGTGGGACAAGCTTCTCTTGAGCTTTGGAGAGGGAGAGAAGAGAAGGAAGGGATCAGAATTTCGTATGGAGGGGGTCTCCTTCTATAATTACAAGGAGTGGGGGCAATTTGGTCATTCTAATTTTAAAAATGTTAATTCAGGACCTTTAGTGATGGATAAAACCATCACTAAAGGTCCGAACGTGGGCGTAGTGGGCGACGCGCGCACGCCCGCTCGCTTGCTCGCCCGTGTAACGTGCGTACACATCCAGTTGCTCTCAAGTTGCACCTTCGCCCGCTCCTCAGCACTCGCCCACCCACGTATGATCACGCGTCACGCGCGGGCGTGCAATAGAGCGTGGCGCGGATTGGGCACGCACGACCGTTCGATCTTGATCGAGCAGTCAATCACGCATGCTTGCCCACACCGCTCGCTCGCTTCTCGCATTTCGAACGTGTGTCGCCCGCTCGCGATAAGGCCTTCACACGCTGCGCTACATCGGCGAGATGGTTGCGCGGATGAAATCAGGCGTGCGCATCCATAGTCGTTGGATGCGCATCCAACAGCGGAGAAGCGACACTCTGATTGAAGAAGAAAAGGTGCGGTGGATGCTTCGGCTGGTTGGGCGGCTGAGATGGCACCACGTGGCACCATCTGAGCCATCCATCTTCTGGATGATGTAGATGGTGCCACGATTGTCGGATTGAGTCGATTTTCGCGCTGTTAGGTTGTGATCGTCGATCCAAATCCATCTGTGCGGTTGGATTTGTCGTTTGAAGTGTGGATTCATACCATCTTTGCCCTTGATCTTCTAGGGTTCCTCGGTCACTATCTGATGCTATTGATGTCTGATTAGGGCGATCTTGGAGTCGTTGAACTCCAATCGTCACCCTGATCACATCCGTATGGTTGGATCCTTGATCTGAGGCCTTAATAAAAGGTTTGCCCTATCCATGAACATAAAAGGAGACAATTAACCTCCATTTTATTCAAACTATTCTAAATGCAAGATGATGCATGTTATGCAATATTTATAGCATGCAATGCAATCCTATGCTTAAGAACATGCATAAATAGACATCTTAAGTAGTGTAAACATGTTTACATCATAACCCCATGCCTATCTTTTGCTAATCCCTAGCAAAAACTATATGCTATTTATAAAAGAATCAGGTTGGATTATTTAGGCTTGAGTTATTTTCAATCACTAAGAAAATGCCTACTTAGGATCTGAACTTTCAAAGACACAACATTGCCCGAGTATCTGCCAAAATGAATACCTCCTCAAGCCCTCGCCTTATTCAAAGAAAAATTTATTTTTCTCCTTTTCCTCTTTTCTAATTTTTTTTTGGATTTTCAAGTTTTAGGGTTTAAGAGTGGCTTTCTATGGCCATTCAACTCACCCAAGATTTGATAAGAATCCTAAGTTCTAAGCATCTTATTGTGAATGTGATAGACTCGTTGACCTGCAGTTAAAACGGACTTCGGATTTCTACGCCTCTAGGTGACCTAAAAAAGAATTCTACCTAAAGGTGTATCTTTACAACCGGTAGCTTTCCCCCTACTTTTATTTTTTTACGGGGTCAACACAAGGGTGAATCTAGTATATATCTCCCTGGTTTATTCTACTTCTCCACTTCTTCCTAAGTGTTTTGGGATTTTTCTGTGCATTTATTGAGCTGGGTTTTGGACAACCGGTCGATGAGCTGTTACCACCTACAACTTGCCTGTCATACTCGTGCGGCGAGGTGTGGTTTATTTCTTTTTCTTCTTTTCTCCTTTTCTTTTATCATTATTTTTTTTTTTAAGTAGGTGGCTTCCCTGGTCTAAGATTTACCTAAAGGCAGCAAAAAGAGAAAGGTCCAGTGACTGGGCTCTAGACAACCTACCTATGGGTTGTTACCCACGATAACTTGCCAGCCATATCACCATAGAAGGTTCATTAGCTACCCAATTTCCGTTAGAATCGCCGAACAACGAGTCAGTGACAAGATAGTGTGTAGATGCTTAAAACTCAAAATTCCCTCAAATCAGAGGGTGGGCTGATAAGTCGTGTACTTATCACCCAAACTTATTTACTCCAATTAAAATAGAATTTAGGTTGGCGAGGACTTGAAAAACAAATCCACAATTTAGTGGATACACGGGTTGATTAAGTCCAAAGACCTGAAGGGTCTTTTTGTTCAAATCATAATGTAGTATTTCCTAAGATTGGAAATTTTCTTAAACCCAAGTTCTCTTCCCTAATTCCAAAACAATTTTTTTTTAATAAAAGAAAATAAAACAAATCTACGGAGCTGACGAATAAATTCAGAGATGAATATCCACCCCCCCATGCCTATCTAATGCAATGTCCTCATTGTATTAAAAAGACATAAAATAGAGTGGAATAGCATAGAAAGCACCTGAATTGCGTAAATGTCAAGTCCGCTCTGAGATGAAAACTAAAAAGAACTGTATATGTGCTGAATTTAGTGCCTTCAGCTAGGCACACTATACAAAGAGAAATAATGAATTCATAGGTGCAGGTCAGAATCAGAATAAATAAAAGCAACCTCTGACCAATCAGCAAAGGTCCACAGATGTGGACCAAATTGTGATGCAGACCCATACCCCATAATCGAGAATATCTCAGGTTCTGGATAAAAATTACCCAAAACCTAAAATCAGTATGCAAGCGGGGTTGAGCCTGCGATTTATAAGGATGCAACCCAAGACCAAAAAGTCAGGTTACAGAGAAATCAAGCTCAAAAGGATAATCATTGAATGTGTGCTTGGGTTGGACATCCTCAGAATAGATGTCGTAAGGGTCTTGGTTTGATGGTTTCAGCTTAATGGGAACCATTCGACTCAGTCTTCTACTTCCTCCGAAACTAGCTTCCCAAATTAGAACTTCTTGGCTCCTATCCTCCTCATTCAGAATGTTAAATTCCGAGACCTCTTACATATTAATCACCCCATCTGAAATTTCCAAGTCTAAAAGATGTGGCTGAATCAGAATTGACTTGGGTCTAATTATCCCAGAAACAGAATCATCGATAACCTCAATGGGGTGTAACTGACAATCAAGGCATTGAATTGAATCCTCCAGAAAATGCGATTCTGGATCCGTAATGTGAGCCCTAATAAAATTAGTTTCCTTAGTTATTGGGCTATCAAATGATCTTTTAGATTCCTCAGGCCCAATCGTCTCACAGAAATCATGTTCTGTAAACTCGCGTGAGACTTCGCAAATTGAATCTTCACCATCAGAATCAAAGAAATCAAGATCCGTCTTAATGTATGTCTCGAAATCATCTGTCACGTTCTATTCCAAGGAGACATACGTTTCCTCGTACCCTGGCTTAGGGATCTCAGGTGAAGAAATCAGATCATCCTTAATTGGTTGCTCTAATTCAATCTGGTCAGCCTCGTAACACGTGTCCCCCCAACAGGTGCCTGAATGGGTTCTGAAATTGGCTCTCCTAAAGAGGGTTCATCCTGGGAATCATCCCATGATTGAATCAAAGAGACCACAAATCTCATCCTCAATTTCTCTAACTTCCCAAGTAGAAACTCACCCGGGTTCTTATCCTTAACATCTTGGAGCCAATCCAACAAATACTTATTCAAATCATCAATCATTTCAATCAGAGGCTCCAATCTCTCAATGCAAGGTATTGGCTGAACTTCTAAAGATTGTATGATATTCCTCAAGTTAGCCAGAACCTTTTCTTGAACCTGGTTACCCTAAACCAAATGAGTTGGTTCAGGGTTGGGCGGGTTTGGGGTCAATGCAGGGGAATTAACGAATTGAGATTCGTTATACCCTTCCTAATAATAGGTCATTTCAGATTATTCAAAAGGTGGTGATGACCTAAAGGCAGTGTAATCAGAGGATGGGTAAGGATCAGTGTATCCTTCTTGATTGTAGATTATATTAGGCTGTTCATGAAAGGTTAACGATCGATATCGATGTGGCTCTGAGAAGGATAGAAATCACAATCAAAGTGTTCAGGGTTAGACCCTAAACACGAAGGTCAGGAACTATATCCCCAATCTGAGTTATCCCAACTAACTGATGGTTGATTATAGTACGAGTCTGGATAATCGTCATGTTGAGGATAATTCAAAATAGGAGGGAAAGAACGGGAATGCGTGTAATATGTGGAAGGATTCATGAGAGATGGGAGGAAGAAAGGCATCCTGCAATACAAACAATCAAACCTGTCCTTAAGTGGGCTAGCCTAGAGACCTACAGACTCCCAAAACCCGTCTTGAGATAAAGGAACGATTTGATCTACTTCTATCTGTTCAATCCAACCAGTTAGAAGGAGGGACTGGGAAGAAGGTTCTTCCTTCGGCTTGCACCTCCGGTTCCTAGTGTACCCCCCAGCCGCAATCGTTTGATTCTGCTCCCCTAGCTAGACATCATATTGAACAGTAGAAACAGACTAATGGAAAATAATCTCGTTCTGGGCTCTGAAGAGCGAGTCGAATCCTTAAGGCCAACATCTACTCTGTTTTATTTAGGGCTAGGTTTGAATGTGCTTTGGAATGTGATGGGCCCTTTATCTGGGTTGTGCCCTTAATGATTGATTGATTTGTGTGTGCGTGCACAACCAGTGGTTTTCAAGCAAGATTATTTTTGATGTGGTAAATTTTAGAGTTCATATTTTGCTTAGTAGCTTTTAGCATTCAACTTTAGGTGCTTTCAGATAAGTTTTGTTGGCACACCAGGTTTTGAAGGCACAGGTGAAGATGTTTTCCTTTAAAACTTAAAAGAATGTGGAGTGCCTGGTAAATCCCTAAGAGTTGAATCTAAGTGGCAGCTACTTGATGAATTGATTTTAATTGAAGTGGTGCGGCCCAATCAACTCAAACAATTGGCCTGTTGCACCACTTAATTAGGCACACAAGTGATTACCTAATCTGATTTCTACTCAATTATGTGTTTGGATGTGTGTACCGGCTCCAAAGGTTGGTTTATCGGTTGAGTTTGAAAATCAGATGAGGTTGTGTACCTCTGTGAGATTTTTTTTAATTTTTCTTTTTTTTAATGTGGGGGTTGGGGCCGGTGTGGGTGTCAAATAACAAACAATCTAGCCTTAGAGTTTATAAGAACACCTAGGTTGATTGATGTTTGTGTTATTACGTGGTGAAATGAAATCAATGGGTGGGAGGTGGGGGATAACTTACAAAACCTTCCACAGCACTTTACTCCAATCTACCGCTTTTTCTCGTCTCGAAAGAGTACCTGCAATCACAATAAGAAAGGAGAGAAGTGAGGTAAATGATTTGTAAGTTAGAAAACGCAAAGAAAAAATCAAAGAGCGTCACCTCCCCGGCAACGATGCCAAAATGTTGAACGTCGGGTTGCTACGCTAACGTGTTCGATTTTGAAAACATGTCATTGTAGTATGAAAGCAAGAACTCGTGTTCAACAAATAAAATTTATACCGAAATAGAAATCCTAGGTCGAACACAGGGAGGCAGATGTTTGATTTAAAAAAATCGCATTTGATTTATTTGTCACGAAGTAATTCAATTGATTAGAATTATCTAACTATTTACAATAAATAGAAGAGAGAGAGAGAAAGAATAAGAGAGAGAGAGAGAATATTACAAATAAAAATCAAAACGAGATATAGAATAAACATGGAATTTCATCATCAGAATGATTGTTCATTACACTAGAAAGCGGTAAATCTACTCTAGAAAGCATTAAAAGAATGGAGAGAGAAATATCCTCTTCGATGGTCGCTTGGAAGACGAGTCGGACGAGACAATGCCTGGACGAAGTGGGAAGAACAGGAACGGAGTAGCACGTCGTCATCGTTGCGGGTTCCGCTTTCGAAAGGGGGACGAAAAATTAACTTTATCTCATGAGAAGGATCCTGGGTATGGGACAAGCTTCTCTTGAGCTTTGGAGAGGGAGAGAAGAGAAGGAAGTGATTAGAATTTCATATGGAGGGGGTCTCCTTTTATAGTTGCAAGGAGTGAGGGCAATTTGGTCATTCCAATTTTAAAAACATTAATTCAGGACCTTTAGTGATGGATGAAATCGTCACTAAAGGTCCGAACGTGGGTGTAGTGGGCGGCACGCGCGTGCTCGCTCGCTTGCCTGCACGTGTAACGTGCGTACACGTCCAGCCGCTCTCAGCCGTTCGATCGCGAGATCAGACGGCTTAAGTCGCGCCTTCGCCAGCTCCTAAGCGCGTGCTTGCCCACGTACGATCCCACGTCACGTGCGGACATGCAATAGCGTGTGGGCTGGATTGGGCGTGCACGACCATTCGATCGCGATCAAGTGGTCAATCGCGCTTGCTCTCCCGCATCGCTCTCCCACTTCTCGCGTTTCGAATGAGCACCGCTCGCTCGCGACAAAGCCTTCGCCCGCTGCGCTACGTCGGCGAGATGGTTGCACGGATGAAATCAGGCGCATGCATCCACAGCCATTGGATGCACATCCAACGGCGAAGATGTGACGCTCTGATTGAAGAAGAAAAGGTGCAGCAGATGCTTCAACAGGTTGGGTGGCTGAGATGGCACCATGTGGCACCATCTGAGCTGTCCATCTTCTAGATGATGTAAATGGTGCCACGATTGTCGGATTGAGTCGATTTTCACGTTGTTAGGCTGTTATCGTCGATCCAAATCCATCCGTGCAGTCAGATTTTTCGTTTGAAGTGTGGATTCACACCATCTTGGCCCTTGATCTTCTAGGGTTCCCCGGTCACTATCTGATGCTACAGCTGTCTGATTAGGGCGATCTTGGAGTCGTTGAACTCCAATCGTTGCCTTGATCACATCCGTTTGGTTGGATCCTTGATTCGAGGCCCCGATAAAAAGTTTTCCCTGTCCATGAACAAAAAAGGAGACAATTAGCCTTCATTTTATTCAAACTATTCTAAATGCAAGATGATGCATGTTATGCAATATTTATAGCATGTAATGCAATCCTATGCTTAGGAACATGCATAAATAGACATCTTAAGTAGTGTAAACATGTTTACATCAGGCACATTGTACTCCATCTGGGATGGGAATCCATAACGACTCTGTGGCTCAAACCCGAGATCTGGGAAATCCGATTGATCCTCAATACTACTCCAAGATGGTTCATCATCTGTTTGGGGCATATACGGGTATTTCTGGTCGATAATTTGTTTAAATAATCTCATTATCTCTTCCCATTTTTCAAGATCATCTTGGTGCTGTTCCCAAAGTACATGATTTGTTATGCATTAAAGGTATTCAAAGTTGTGTAATTTCTCTATCTCAATGCATCTTGTTATGAGGATGTCTCGGGTTGATCCATTTGTGGCTTTTGTCAATAACACTTAGGCACAGTTTATGATGAAGGTTGTGGTTGCTGGTACATTAACCTAAATGTCTTCTACTGGTGTTGAGGTTTTGTATTCAATTTCATAGAATTCAAGGGCATCCTCAATCATCTTATCTCTCATAGATCTTTGTGATTCAGGCTTCTTGAATGGTAATCCTAAATAACTCCGCTACATTTTTGGATCAGATGGTGGAATCAAGATGTAGAATCAGAATTCAGATCAAGGTGTAGAATCAAGTTGTGAAGTGATTAGATCTGAGTAGAGAGTCCCACTGAAAATTTTTGTGTGTACTATAAAAAGAAGGGATGAGGAACTGGATATGTTTTTGACCCAATCGAGGCACCCAAAGATGCTTGGATGACTATGGAGGTTCAGGGCAGATGATACCCTTGGATCAGAAAGTCGTCCACCTGAGAATTACCTGGGCAGCCAGAGAGGGAGAGTCCCGCAAAGACCCCTACACGGTAGAGCGTCCCCACGGGTTATAGGGTTTCCCCCACCCGACCTCTCTTGTCATTGAGATTCCAAGTAGAATAGAATAGGAACCTTGACCTCTTAAGTCTACCGATTTTAAGATCAAAGGTGCTTAGGGTTTTCACTTGAACTTTAGATTTTTTGGTGTTGTGACCTAATTTGGAGGTTGGTTGACCCAAGGGGTCAACTTCACCTGACCTGTCCTAAAGATGGTAGAATGATTCTAGGTCAAGACTTAGAAATCACCCTGATTTGACCCCTAGGTTATTAGGTCCAAGGTTTTTTTAAGATTCAAGTGGTTTTAGAGCTTAATTTTAGGGCTTTTCTTGCTTAGATTTTTTTAATCAAGGGCTTGGGTAGCACACTGATGCGAGTGTGTTTATTTCCTTTTATGCAAGCATGTGTGAACTAGCACTCTAAAACCCTACTATAGAAACCCTAATTTGATTTTATTTCCAATCCTCTTTGCTTTTCACAAAAGTTCTCTTTGGACTAAAAACAAGAAGTGTGTAGTCCGCGGAGATTCAGAAATTAAGCGTGATCTCTAATAGGCACAAGAACTTGGGGTAAGATCTCTAAAAATCACTTTAACTTCAATAAGATTTGAAAAAAAATTTTACAAAATTAGGAAACTTTGCCTTTAAATGGTAATTACTATAGAAAGAAGGCAATTGATTCCTAATTTAATTGCTTCCTTTTGTCTTCCCAGGATTAGGAGATGGCTTTAGGGAAGAAAAGAGAATTTACCTATCCTGGAGTGGTTTACTTGCATAGGAGATTTCTTCGTGAAATACCTTCCAAAATGAAAACAAAACAAATAGGGGAAGTTAGTGTTCAAATATAGTCAAAAATAATGTAGAGACTAGTAATGAATTGCGCGTTGCTCCCAGCAACGGTGCCAAAATGTTTAACGGAGGGCAAGATCGATTTATAAAGAATAAATATTGCGTCGTAGTATAGTTGAAATAGCCTTGTAAACAAAAAAGAATTTTATTACTCGAATGTTAAGTCCGAGGTCGAACACAAGGAGCAAATGGAATTTATTCCCTATTCTCAATAGATGTAATTTGAACACTTAAAGTTACTCAAAATCTAATTCAAAATATAATGTAGGAGTTTATGAATACTAAAATGTAGCAATAAAAGAGAAATTGAGAAGAATTGGATAAAAAGTGTTTGAGTGCTTCTTGTCTTTGACTTGTTCTTCAGCTTCTTATTCTTTTCTTCTTTGGTTCTTCTTTCCTTCTCTGCCTTCTCCTTCTTGGTTTCTCTTCTTTCTCTTTCCCTGACTTGAGCTAAGATGACTTCTTCTTTGGCTTCTTTCCTTCTTCTTCTTCTTTGATTTCCTTCTCTGACTTTGGCCTTTAGCTTCTCCCTTCTTTCTTTTCTTTTCTTGCCTTAGCTTTGCCTTTGCCTTTTCTTCAGCTACGCCCTCTTTGCTACAGTGCCTTCTCCTTCCTTCTTTGCTTCTGCCTTCTCTGCCTTTCTTCCTTGGCTTCAGATTTCCTTCTTTCTCTTTCTTCTTCAGCCACGCCTTCTCCTTCCTTCTCCTTCTCTGCAGCTGCACCCAAGGCTTCCTCTTTCTTTCCTTCTCTGGCCATAGCTTCCTATTCCTTCTTCCTTTCCTTGCATAGAAGTACAAAACCTACCCCTACCCTCCCCCTTGTATGCTCTCTCCCTTTTCTCTCTTAGGTTCGCTCTCCTAGAGCCAATTGGGTATTTGGGTTGGGTTAACCGCACCGACGTGGGTGGTGTGTGAGGAGTGCAGGGTAAATGGGTCAGATAGCCAGGTCCGCTAGAATGGGTCGCTAATGAGGTGGGTGATCAGACAAGGGGACCTCACCCCATGATTTGAGGCAAACAGCCTAAAACACAAAAATACTTATATCGCTCAGCACGCTCTAAACGTTCTGAGGTGGGAATAAAAGTCCCACCCACTTTTCGCGCACCTACAGGAAGATGCTTCACTCAATTGCCGCAGCTATGATGCCTCTCAAAGCCCCTTACTGGCTGGATGTGTGCATGAGACAACTCTTCATCACGTGGACCTAGAAACCTGGAGCGCAACTTCCTGGAGCGAGCTTGCGAGCTCCTTCATGTCTGCTCTAATGGCGGCGGAGGTCAGACTTGTGTTTCAAGCAATACGGCCTTGCAGCCTCACTAGAATACACAGGAAGCTTCACCGTGGCATGGCAAAGGTGTCTAGGTGGGTGGCGTGGCGCGAGGTGACCTAAGCGTGCATGCCTAGGTCGGTCTGTGGCCGTGGTGATGGGTGTGGTCAGGGGGAGCTTGTGGAGGGTATGGCAGTCGATGGAGATGGGGAAAGTGATCAGTGGATGGTGGCGGAGGTTCTGAGGGGTCTGGCGAGGTGGATGGATCAGTGGAGGTGATGGAGATGCCTTGCTGGTGATCTGCCGAAGATGAGGAAGATGGTGGTGGTCTGCGATGTCGAGGGGTTGAAAATAGAAATAAAGAAGAAAGAAATGAAGAGAGGAGAGAGGGGAAGAGTTTTAACCTAATTTAATGGATGAAAGGATAAGGAGAGTAGCTAGCGCATACCTGCCACCACCGGAGATGAAGGTTCCAGTGGAGAGGGAACGGTGACGACGAAGGGGTGGTTGACGCCAGCGTTGGTACAGTGCGACGTGGAGGAAGGAGGTGAAGATAGCTCTGCCATTACTATTGTGGTAGAGCGACGAGAAGGAGGAGATGTTGCTGGAGCTCGCTGGATGCTTGGCCGGAGGAGAAGAGAAGAAATTGGAGGTTGTTCTCCAGCCAAACCAAGCTGAATTTTAGCGGCAGGGATAGGGGGAGCTTTTATAGCTTCTGGCAGAGGATCTTGTGCTTGGAAGGCAAGCTTCCAAGTGCAAGAATCATCGCCGAAGTAGGAATGTGCAAGAGATCCAAATCTCTCGAGCATTCGCATGAGAGATTTGGTGCGAATCAAGGCTTGAGATTGTGCTCATCAGATCGAGAATTCCTCAGGGAATCTCCCTTTCAAATTTGAGAGGGAGTCTCTAAGGGATTTGAGAGAAATCCTCCTCGAATCCTCGTCGGAGTAGGACTCCTCCGCTGTAATGGTGGAGGGACCTAATTGCAAAGAGTGCGAGGATGATAGGGGGTCTTTGCAATGGTTTTGAAAAGGTAGGGGTCTAAATGTAATTGGGTGGATTATTTTGCAAACTAGGTCAAGGTGACCTCCCCTTAGGTTCAAATTTTGGTACAAAACTAATTTGGACCTAAGGAATCCAATGGTGAAGTTGGATTTTATGTTTGACCACGTTTGACTAGGCTTTTTACTCAAAAACCCAAATTAAGGCAAATAATTAGCTAGGACCCCTATTTAGGTCAAAATAGATTCCAAAGGTCAATTTGAAGGTTCTAAACCCTAGAGGATATTTTTCCATGAATTTTAGAGGGCTTAGTTGAATTTTATCCTGACTAGAACCTTACTTTATTAAGTGGGTTAGTTTTAGGGTTACAGGATGTCATTTAATTCTTAGATTACACATGAACCCATTTCTGATTGAACCAACTAACTTTTTATCTTGTTAAGACAAATTAACCTATGTTTAGCCCCTGAGAAATCTCGTTGATGTACTGCAATGGTAATATTACATTTTTACCATTTGTTTCTTATTTTCCTCTCAAAATAATTATTCCTTGAATTTGACCCTTCTCTAGGTTTTGTAGGAGCTTTTGTTCTCTTTTCTAGGTCAAATGAGCTAGTTAGGGCTCATGATGGTGTTCCCATCAGTAAATAATAAGAAAGAGTGAGAGAGATCAAGAACTTTATAATATGGATAATGTTTTACAACTAGAAAGTGGGAAATATTACAGCTAGAAAGCAATAAAATCTACTCTTGAAAGTAGTAAAGAGAAAGGAGGTGAGAAGTTATCCTCCCTAACGGCTGCTTGGAGGACGAGCCAGATGGGGCAACGCTTGGAAGATGGAGGACAAGGACAGAAGATGAACAATGGGGCAGGAAGAACCAGGGGTAAGGCAGGGAGTCATCATCGCAGGATCCACTTCTGGAATAGGGCTAGAAAAACATTGATTTTAACTCTAAAGGAGCATCCCGGGTTTGGGACAAGCTTCTTTAGAGCTTTAGAGAGGGAGAGATTAAGGGATTAGAGAGGGAGCTTTAGAGAGGGAGAGATTAGAGAGGGAGAGGAGGATCCCGGGTTTGGGACAAGCATTGTGGGATACACTTCTAGAGCATCCCGAGTTGTAGGGATTAAGGGCAAGTAGGTCTTTTTATGTTAAAAACACTAATGCAAGGGCCTTTAGGGATAAATTTAAGCATCACTAAAGGCCTGAATGTGGGATTCCTGCACTCGCCCGCACCTACCGCTTCTACTCCTCATGCCCAATGCCTACGCACGTTCATGCATTTTCAGCCCTCTGATCGCGAGATCGAACGGCTTAAAATGCGCGGGCGTCGCTTTGTCTTTAGGTGTAGCGTGCACCTGCGTGCGATGGCACGTTGGATCGCACATCATCGCATGCGTACGCGATCCTTGATCATCTGTTGCACCACGTGGCACCCCTGCTGCCATCACTCTTTTGCATAGTTTGTTAATTTAGGCTTTTAAGTCTGCACAAAAACTGATTCGCTTTTAAATTTATAACCTAGATAGTGGGGTATCTAGGGCCATCCAAGGAGGAAAGTTTGCAAAAATTAAATCTCTTGCTTTAGAGATGGCACTCAACTTTCTTTTTGGTCCTTTTAAATATGTAGCTTTTATGGGTTTGAAATAATGGAAACAACACGAAATTGTTGATAGCTGGAAAGTCATCTACACTAATCCATTACACTACTACTAAAGTGACAAGTAGAGCCTCTCCATAAGCTCACTCTAGGAATGTGAAGGCCTAGAGTAATTATGGAGAGGGAGTGAAAAAAATGCTAGACAAAACTTCTATGAACTATGCAACAAAAAGATAAAAGAAGGCAACTTGATTAATGCAAAAAATGTTTTACAAAAGCCCTAGTAGAGGAATGCTTCTACTACTAGCAACAAAAATTGAAATGAGTAAAACACTAATCCTGATGATGTTGGTGAAGAAGAGGGGCTTCTTGCTCCAAGCCTAGTAACTCCCAGGCTTGAAAAGAGTCCTCCAACTCCCTTGCAAAGCTCCTTCAGATGGTGTCCTCCAAGGTGGTAGCTACCACCTTTAATTCTCCTCCTCCAAGGGTGTATGTCCACCCTAGGTCCTTCTCCTTTGCCTGGCAATCCTTCTAGTGGTGGAGTGCTCCTCCTCCTTGGCGTGACATAAGAAAAGAGTGGGAAGGAAGAAGGCACCAAAGAGGCGAGTGATGTGCCCCCTTAATCTCCTTCCTCCCTTCTTCTCCTGGCCGTAGGGTGTAGGTGGGTTTAGGTTGAATTAAACACTAATGGAGGATGATGAAAATGGTGGTAGGTGATGGGTTTTTATAGTGTAGGATGGGGGTAGGGTTGGCGTGAATAGGTGGAGGGCTAGGATGGAGCTTGGTGGTGGTTATGGGTGGTTAGAATGATCCTAGTGCTAGGGTTAGTTGGCGCCAACTAAAGGGGTGCTGTGGAATGGTTATGGTGGTGAAAGGGCACCTATATTTGGCGCCAACTATGGGGCTTCTAGAAAGTAGGTGAGGTGGACAGTGGAGATGATTTTAAGGAGAGGTATATGGTGGTGATGAAGGGAATTTTGGAGGGAAAGTTGGTGCCAAAAGGGAAGGGTTCTAGAAGGTTATTTTGGAGGGAAAATAGGTGTCTTTTGGTAGTGGTGATGGGGTGAAGGGGTGTGATGGTGGTGGCTCCAACTTGGGGTAGGATAGCTAGCATAGGTGAGCTTAGTTGGTGGAGCTAGCTAGGGTTGAGTTGAAGCTGGTGGATGGCCAAGGATCGGGATGATAGCTAAGCTAAGCTAAGCTAGCTTAGTTAGCTATGGAGTAGAGGAGTAAGCAATGTGAGCTAGGTTTGAAGAGAGGAGCTGAGGAGGAGAAGTCTGGAGCATGAACTAGAGTTGGCAGCAGCTGAAGAGGGTGGCATGGAGCTACTCTAGCTGGCTTAGCTTACTAGTTCCTTGCTAGCTGCTAAGCCAAGCTATAGTGAGCTGGCTTCTACCATAAGGAGCAGAGGTGAGCTCGGTCTGGTGCTCCTAGGGAGGATCAAGCTGGTTGAGGTAGTTAAGGTAGCTTATCTCAACTAAGTTGAGTTAAGCTGAGTCCCTGGGAGCTGGACTTGAGCTTCCTGAGCTGAAATGAGGTCATCTTCAGCTGGCTGGAGTTGAGTAGAGCTGGATGCAGCTGGACCTGAGCTGGGGTGAACTCCAGTCAACTCAGCTGAGCTAGCTAGAGCTCCCTATGAACTAATGGGAGTTGAGATGAGCTAGACTTAGCTAAGTTGAGCTAGATCTGAGCTAACCGGAGCTAGGGTGAGCTAAGATGAGCTCTCTTGAGCTGCCATTTAGCTAAGATGAGCTGAATGGAGCTAGGATGAGCTAACCCTAGTTCAGGTGAGCTGAATTCCAACTATGGTAAGCTGGATCAAGCTGAGTTCCAGCTAGTCTGAGCTTCTTCACTAGTTGCCTTCCTAAGTGCTAGGGTTTTGGAGTTCTGATAATCTGTAAGTCCCTAACACACAAAAACATATCAAAAACACAACAAAAAATGCAATGCATGCCTAACCTAATTTATGCCTAAATGATGCCCAAAAACCCATTTGCGGAGCAAAATCCTAAGAGTAGGTTTGTTTTAATGCATAAGAATGATGATAAACTGGCGTTTATCACACCCCCATGCTTATCTTTTGCTAGTCTCTTAGCAGAACTTTAATTTTTACAAAATGAAATTTTTGGGTAACCTAATTTTTTTTACTTTTGGGGAGAAAAAGATTATGGGACATAGGTTGATCCAAACACAGGAGGTATGGGATTTCTTAAGGATAAACATCGGGATTTATTTTTGGATCCAAAAATTAGACAAAAACAGGATCAATATATCCTCCAAAAAATCACAGATTAACCCCTTGTTAATTCAGATGACTTAAATTTTTTGTCTTTAGGATTTTTCTGGCTCTTGAATCTGATTCGCTACTTGCAATAACCTTTAAAACTTTGTTTCCGTGTTTGTGAAAAGCCAACATTTGTAAGGGTGTGTTTTTGGTTTAAAACTTTCTTTTTTTTTTCTCTCCCCCATGCATATTTTTAGTTAAGTCTTACAATAGATGTGTCGGGATCATCATTCTTGTTACCAAATCTCGATGGGGCTCTGACGCCAGTACTTCGAGATAGCACTGTCCATGACACCACCCAAGAGCTCACAACCCCAAAACACAATGCGGTGTAAAGGGGTGCTCCAAGCAAACTCAAGCTCTTTCTCCGACACTATCGGTAGAGCACCGTCCTAGACACTTGAGCTACGAAAATGCACTTTAATGCTCCAGCTAAAGATATGTAATATAGATATGGAGCAGCGCTGAGGCGGTAACATGTTGACATCGCATCCTCAAAGGAGATATTTTCCTCCTTCTCAGTGGTGGGAACTCACACCAATGATCTGCTTCAGACTTTTACTAAGTCCAAACAAAGGAGTTTTTTCTAATTTTTAGTTATTTTTAAGTGTTGGCTTGTGTGTGAAATTTGACACAGGAAGTTTTGCAAGAAATGCAAGTTTTTGAATCAGAAACTAAGAGAGATACTTTCCATATTACAAAAGAGGATCAAGTCACCTGAGCTATCACAAGTTCAGATGGAATTTTGGAGAAGGATATCTGATTTAGTCTAAAAATAGATCCTGAGATTCTAATGATCAGATCTGTATCCTCATCCCTAGTTTGTTAAAGATAAAATCCCATTGTACCAAAAGTGAGTTTTCAACCTTAGTCCTAATTTCAAAATTTTCCTCAAGAAGTTTCAATAATTTTTTTTTTTGGGTATGCCAATAGAAAAAAAATGACAAAAGAAAAATGCATGTTTTTAGGTTTTGAAAATCCTAAAATGATCGTCAAAATTTTAAAAACACCACCCCATGCTTAAGATATGCAATGTCCTTATGCATTTGGAGGGAAAAGGGATCACCTTAGTGAAGGATGGTCGGGTTTAAGATGGTCAAAACCCTGGAAAAAGAAGGAAAAAGGAAAGCAGGAAAAATGATGGGTTACCTCTCATCTAGTGCTATCTTTTATGCCATTCAGCCGGGCGTGAAGGTATGCACGGAAGACAGAAAATCATGTAAATAATTGGACACTTGAATGTCTTCAAGAAAAGTGTCTTCCTCAAGATCCCTAAAAAGATGAGTGGTAAAGATCAAGGGATCAAAATAAAATGGAGAAATGGAAAAAGGACCTAGGTCTCGCCATGGTTTGAATTGATGATGAAAGCCAAACTCGGGTGGATCAGGTGGTAGGTCCAATGGAAAAGGAAGGGGAAAGGAGTTAGTGAGATGTAGGATGGGTGAAGTTAGTGTGGATAATTTTGGTGAAAAATCAAGAAGATGAAAAGGGGGAAAGTCAAACCTTAGTTTATCTAGAAAGTCTTGGACCACATAATTATCCTTAGAATAAGAATCAATAAAATCTAGATCAATAGTGGTCAAAGCTGAATGAGATTGGATCAACATAGACTTCTCAAATACTGCTACCATTTTATTGTCAGTGTCCTCAAAAATTTTGCGATCAATGGACCTCTTGGAAGCTTGAAATAAATCTAATGAGAAGGTCTGGTTATTGCAACTTACATTCATTTTCCCAGAATGAGAATTGATATTAGATGTTGCCATAATTAGAAAAGGTCTTCCAAGGATGGCATGAATGAGAGTCACAAGTACCTCTATGTCAAGGACCAGAAAATTTATCGGAAATAGACAATGCCAGACCTTGATAATACTATTCTCAACAATTCCCCACGGTTGAATGGTAGATCGATTTTCCAATTGAAATTGAACCTTAGTAGGTTTTAAATCACCGAATCGAAATTCCTCAAATATGACCAGGGGGATGAGTTACTAGAGGTACCTAAGTCAAGAGGGGCATGAAAAAATGTGGTATCATTTATGACAATTGAGATGAGTGATGTGCCTTGGTCCTTTTTTGTGAATGCCAGCTTGCTCTGAAAAACTAAGCTGGCTATCTTTGAAAGGACCAACCTTCCTAGATTCTGATCATGCTCTTTTGAAGTAAATCTTTCAGAGGCAGGGGGAGAATCTAGGAGGGGAATATTCCTCTTGACTTGCCCAAATAAATCCAAAGGATTATGGTCAGAGGGCTTTAATTTTGAATTGTTGGATTGCAGTTTTTAAGAGTGGGAAATAGGGTTGAATTGGGTGTTTTTGGGATTTCTTTTTCTTTCTGATTGAGGTTAGGGGAGTCAATCTGCATTGGTTGAGAATCAATTTCATCATTTCAATGTGAAGGCCCTAAATCCATGGTGGTTTCCTCACTCCTCAAAGTCTTTGCATACACAATTTGGTGATCACTGGGAGGAGATGGGGGGGCCTGTTGTTGATAGAAATCAGGTTGGTGTAGAGATATTGGGCTAATAGGAGGTTGAATTGTGTTGTTCTGATGTTGGTATCCACTCGAGTGCTGGTTCTTGTGATTAATAAAGTTTGGTGTGGGTTGGGATGGTGAGTGTCCTGCAGGTCTTTGAGTCGGAACATACCCAATTTGATCATTAAGATTATTAATGAGACGGGTTGTTTCCTTTGTTTTTCTTTATAACTCCTGTAGGGTTTTCATCATTTAGGCATTAAGGTCTTCTTGAGATTGCCCAGATTGATAAGTTTGATTTGAACCATACCCTCTAAACAGGTTCTGTTGTTGGTGTGGAACTGGATTGGTCTAGGAGTGAGCTGGATAATTCCCCCCATTAGAGGAATTTTTCAATTTCTCCTGGAAAGTAGGGTCATTTTAACTGGGGTGATGATTGGGACAAGTATAATTCCCCGATGAACCATAGAAAGACTTTGAATAATAATTATACTTAGCACGGGATTTATGTAGATTTTCTCTCTTGCGGGTGTTAGCTGGGGTGAAACGTGGAATTTGTGGAAACAAGTGTGGAAATCTCGAGTTTAAGGAAAAGAATGTCATAGTATAGTCATGAAATCCCCTCGTAAAAAATATTTGTAATTAGCAAAACTCACGTAGATTTTATTCTTTTGAAAACTTGAGTCCCGGTTGTTCGTCTCTAGGAGGCATGAAAATAAGTCAAGATTTCAATTGGTTTTTCTAACCTAAATCTAACCTAACCTAATATTTTTACCTTTTTTGTGTTTTTTATTTTTATTTTGAAACACAAAATGAGACCTGGATCTAATTGTACTAGTGAACCCTAAATGACTATGTGCATCTAAGTGGAGCCATGGTGGCCGTGCATGGTCTAAACTAACCTAAAGGGGACGTTCCTAAGTAAACTAATAGGCATGCATCAAAGTGTAAGCCATGAAGATCATAGCACGCACATAAACAAGAATCAAGCAATCTTATTTATGCATAAGAGTGTCAAACACATCTACACTAGAAAGCATGTAAATAGAAGAAATCCCTCACGTCGGAAAGTTGCCACTAGGGCCATCGGCCTTGTGTGAGGGTGTAGGCTAGACCTTGGGTATGCAAACCCATCTACACGCCTACCAACAAGAGAGGATAGCCAAGCAAGGTATGGGAAACCTTGTGGCCGACCAAGATGAAGAAGAAAGATAGGGCACGTGTGCACCCAAGTGGAGAGAGGGCAACATGCCCACAAGAAGAAGAGAGGGTGGAGAACCCTTCTTCTTCCTAGCCATCCTTGAAGCTTTAGAGAGAAGCTTCTCTAGCTTTTCTAGCCAACCATGAAGAAGAGGAGAATGTCCCCTCTATGGCCACACCCTCATGAAGGAGAGTAGAGGAGGAAGGTGGCGTTCTTCCTCTTCTTGCTTAGCTACCCATGGTGGTGCTAGGAGGAGGAGAGCACCTTGAAGAAGGTGGAGGAGGATGGCCTTAGGGGTGGAGGGTGGAAGAGAGTGGTCACAAATTTTGGTGGAGGAGAATGGGAGAGTGAATGGAGTGAATGGATGTGTGTGCTCTTCATTTTGGCTTTTATAGGAAGGCAACTCCAAAATGGTAATTGCCACTTTTGGTGTCTCCCAAAATTTAATTTCCACCAATGTAGGATCTAAAGTTGATGCATGGGTTTTAGGGTTTCCAAGAGTGGGTGTGTGTGGGTTTGGTAGGGGTAGAATAGGAAGGTAGCATTTAGGGTGGTGTGTGTGTGTGTTTCTCGTAGAGTAGGGTTGTGGGTTTGGTGAATCTAGGTTGGGTTAACCTACATTAAGTGGGTGTGGACCTAATTAGGCTTAGGTGAGTCTAATTAGATGTGTGAGTGTGATTGGGCTAGGGTAACGCTAATAGGTATGAGTCAATTAGATCCTAGGTGGATCTAATTAGGCTCGGGTGCACCTAATCTATTGTAGATGCACCTAATTAGGTATGGGATGGTTCAATTGGGTTAGGGATAGGATAAGTAGGGCTATGGATAGTGGACTAGGCTTAGGAGGTCTCTAATTAGGTTTCCTAGAGTGTCCGGTGGAGTTCCTAGGTCAAAATAGGCAAGCTAGGGCTTCCAACACCAAAATCTGGAACTAAAGAGCAGTATCAGACATCCAAAATAGTGTTCAGCATCTTATATTATGGAATTGGAGGTTTGGACATTAAATTAGACATCCATTTCTATGTCAGTATCAGTTTTGCCTTCTTGGATTGTTATTCTATAGAAATCAAACGTCTAGTTAGATGTCTAGGCATCTTAAAAGGTGTTGGAGAGTGGGTTTTAGGTTTTCTAAGGTGGGTTTTGGTTCCTAAGTGTTTGGGAGAGGGATAGGGTGGATAGGAACATGGATACTGCTATCCATGTTTTGGTTTTAAGGCTAAGGTGTCCTAATGGAGGTGGTTTTGGGTTTGGGAAGGTTGTCCTAGGTAGGGATAAGGCTATCCTCCTCATTCCTCTTGCCTGGATCAGTCTTCTTCTTCCTTTAGTGCTTTATTCCACTATCTCCTTCATCGTGGATCACTTTTTTACCTACAAATAGTAATAAAAATCATTAAATAGAAGAATATCTCATCTTATTCTAAATAGACTGATGTAATGCATGATATGCAAGATATGAGTGCAATATCCATAAATTAAGCTAGGTTTAGGCATTATTTAGGTTGATTAGGACCCATGATTGCTGGGCAATCACCCAACTCACGTCAGCTCCTTTTAGCAGAAGCCAACTTACTTTAGCTTGGCTTAGCAGCTAGCAAAGAGCTAGCAAGCTAAGCCAGCTCAAGTAGCTCCATGCTGAAATTGCACTAGAGGGGGGTGAATAGTGAATTTAAAAAAATGTTACAAGACAATAATGCAATCACAAAAGGAGGCACACAAATTTTAGGAAGAAACCCAAACTAGGTGAAAACCACCACCTAAGCCAATCCGTTAACTTAGGATTTACGATCACAAAGTGATCAATCCACTAACCACACTACTTAAACGAGGGTAGTGTACCTCAATTACAAATCCCACCTCCAATCCCTAAACAGGGGTTTCTCCCTTCATAATAAAGAGACAGGAACCTGACAAGCCGGATACCCAAACTACAATAATGAAATAATAATAAAACAACACCTATAGAGCACCTCAAAATATTAAAGACATCCTTATATAAAGTATGAAAATAACTCCCTGAGTATCAATGGAATGAAATGCATCGGGAATGTTGATTTGCCCTTTGATCAGAGTGACGGCACAGCATAAGGGCAATAGGAAGCAAGGAGTTGTGAGCAAGTAATTTTATAAGGAAATTGTATCTCAAGAGGTGTGTGAGGCTAAGAGTGGTTATGTTCTATTTATAGATATGTTTAGAACCTTCAAGAAGGCTTGAGAGAGGTCTCCTAGCTGTTGGAGGTAGGTCCCAAGAGATTGGGACAAAATTCAACAGAAATCAAGGTAATTATGATTCTGATAGCAATATCTAACATCTAATTTTCTAGTCAGATGTCTTGTGAGACGTCTAATTATAACTATAGATGTTTGATATTATCGGTGAGGCATACTGTCTATATTGGATTGAAATAGGGTTCTAGAAGGACGTCTTATTTGTGTTTATAAAACGTCTAATGATAATATTGGACATCTGATTTTATACAGGTTTGTTCCTGTTTTCAGCAGATCCAAACAGGGTTCTAGACTGAGATGATTAGACGTATTTATGGATGTCTGACAATAAATATGGACATCTGGAAAGTCATTTAAGGCTTGCCTAGGTACTCTAAGAGTCGCAATTGGGTTTCTAATAAGTGTGTGTAATGTTATTGCTTAACGGTCTAATGTTAGACGTCTAGAGACACGTCCAGACATCCAATTTGTATTTGCCTATTATCCTAACGTGGCAAAATAGAAACAAGGGTATATGAGACTAACGGTTAGTTTACAGATGTCCAGACTATGTGTTAGATGTCTGGATAATGTTATGGACGTCTGATATAAGGTTGCTTCAACTGAAGGCTAAGATGTGAGAATGTAAATGCAAGGCTATGGGTAATTATACATCTAAAACAATGATCAGATGTCTTAAAGATGAAAATATGATGTCTGACATTTGTGATGGACGTCTGATTTGTGTCTTAGTGTTTTTTTTGTTTCTAATTTATCCAAAGTGTAGAGAGCCTAAGTTAGCTATTTATGAGTTATGTTTGAGAGCTCTTTACAACATCTCTAAACTCAAATAAAATAAAGATTACAACCTTTAATAGTTTACATAAAAAGCCTAAGATCTATGACAAGACTTATACTGATCTAATCTTCATGCTTTCAATCATCTATCTTGGAAAGCTCCATGAAACCTACAATTGTGTTATTATAGAGAAAATATGCTATATCTATTATTTTATCTCTTTTTCTTTATTTTGTAAAATCATCAAAATATTATTTAGGAGGGGTTAAACTAACAATCTTCCCCTTTTTGATGATTTTCAAAATATATTTCTAGGTCTTTGTTTTCTCCCCTTGAAAGTTGTACTTAGTGATCTACATCAATTATGAAAAGATTTTTCATAAGTCATGGCCTAAGCTCTTTTTATGTCATTTCCTAAGATCTTTTCTTAATGCTTCTCCCCCTTTTTGGATATCATCAGGAAGGGTGTTTAAAGGGGTTGAATCCAAAACAATATTAAAGACATTGATAAAATAGAAGATAGATCATGAATAATAGACTGCATGCTAAAATCAAAATGACAAAGCATTAAAGATATCATGGTTGGCCAGAGCCCTTTAATACAAGCCTGAACTAGCTATTGTTCCCAAAAATTTAAGGATGGGGTCAAAGCCCCTTAATACAAGCCAACATAAAAAATAACAGAAAGAAAGAAAATAGAACATCTAGTATTCATCATCATAACGACGGCGGTGGCGAGCAGGTCCTTGACCCATTTGGAGATTGGGAACATCTGTGCAAAGCTCGTCGATGTCATGGCACATACTAGCCATGTACATGTACATTTCTTCGATTTACCGCAACAAAAGAGAGATCCCCGAAGAGATGGAGTCTATGATGGGATCCCATGACTCATCAAAGCTTGATGGAGGGGCTTCGATTTGGAGAGGACGTGCTTCATGGAAATCCAGAAAGGGTGGAAGGGGTTCTTCTTCTGCAAGCTTAGTAGCTAGCTTAAGATTCTCTCTATGAATGTGCATCTTGGCAGCTATGGCCCGGTTGTAGGGCTCAATTTTCTTATCGACCACCTGGTCATCGATGGAAATCCAATGACTTGCAAAAATTTTTGACAAAATTGACCCAAACGGTAGAGATGCCCCATGGTCCTCATTCATAACACGGACAATGAGGCGGCAGAAATTGAAGGGAATATGACGTATGGTAGCAAAAAGGAGCACCTTGTGTTGGTGCGAGATGTAGTCAAATCCTCCAAACTTATTTAGGAGGTCCCATCCAAAGATACGAGAGAGTAATCGGGGAAGAGGTTTGAGGTGCTTACAAGGAAGGGTATCAAGATTTTCGTCATATTTGTCAGGTAGGACTAATTCTTGATTAATGACATCTGAGCCATATTACCTCAGAATGTCATTGAAATCATTGCCCTCATTGGGGATGGCAAGAAGGGTAGAAATGGAGTCACATGTGATGTGAATGTCACACCCAAATAAGCAGGTATGTAGTTCAAGTTCATCGTTGCTATAGTCTGCAACAATGTTGGCGTAAAAAAGGCGGACAAGGTCGGGAAATACACTAATGGTACCAATGCCAGCATGGAACTGTCAGTCAAAATAACAAAACAGATGAAGGGTTTTGAAATGTTCCCAAAGGTCGAGAGGGCTAAAGTCACTCCATGCAATAAATCTAGGACTTTTGACTTTAGCATTTGGGAAGCGTCAAAATCGTTGTCGAGCAATGTCGCTACGCAGTTGATCAATTAAGTAGGTGGAAGAAGAGGCGGAAGAGCCTTCAACTTGCTTCCTACGGGGAGGCATTTTGGAGAGGTTATGTGGGTTGGGTTGGAGGGTGGGTTTAATATTTTTAGGATAGGATACCTGCACAAACAAACAATGCCACACCAAACATTTAATCAATTTTTCATACATACGACAATGTTGTACCATTACAAGCACACAACATAAAACAACGAAGAAAAATTTTGTGTGCCTGTATGCCTTGAGGCAATACAACCTGCCATAATGTTGTGGCAATATATCTTTGGATTCAAGCCACTAAGATGATGGCTTGAATCACTTGAGATAATACCCTTGTCATTAGCATCCAAAGAAGCAATGTATTCAGTCAAGCCATGAGAAACAAAGTACACGCCCTAGGTAATGTTCTAGGGTTTTAGCCCCTAGGGCAGAAGAGGCATGACAGAAAAAAAAACACTTATTTGAGGTGTATTTCAAAAAGAAGTTGACTTCAAAAGAGGTCGGTCAAGGCCTCTTAAACGACATGAAAGGTGATACCCTAAGGGTTTAAGAGATTATACCCACAGAGAAGGGTTTCCAGACTCGAGGAGGACCAGTGGGGCACACGCGGAGGAGAGTAGCTACGCCATGGGTCGTCGGGGAGGCAGAGAGGACATCTGGCAACGAGATGCGCAGCAGTAGCTAGCAGCTGGCAGTTGTCATGGCAGAAGAGGGTTTTGGATTTGGGGATTATGAGTGTGTGTGAAAGGGGGACCCTCAATGAGTGAGTTTTATATCCCAAAGGGTTGAGCGAGTCTCCCCCTAAAGTTGGTGATAATTTCATTGTAAAACCATCCATAAAGTAGACACGAAATGGCATATTTTGCGTATATTAGACGTCTGGAGATGACGTCAGACGTCTAGATTGGCCAGTTGGGATTTTAGCCCTTTCGATCGTGTCATCTACTTTCACAATCCGACAAACAAAATGTCATCTAATTAACACTGTAGACGTCTGATTTCTATAGATATCCCTCCCTGGAATTCACCCCAAAGCTACAGGTTGTCGTCTGATTTCCTCAGCAGACGACGTATGAGACGTCTGAAGAAATAATCAGTTCTCCCTGGACTTCAGTTCTCCCTATGGACATCTGATTTCTGTAATTAGTTCTCCCTGGACTTCAACCCAAAGCTACAGGTTATCATCTGACTTTGGAATCAGACGATGATGAAGACGTCTGTATCAGCCTTCAGACGTCTAAATCCAAACTCTGCCTACCTAGAACTTTATTAATAGACCTGGACGACCATCCATACGTCTGTGGATAGTAATAGATGTCTAGAGCAGCACTTTTCTCACTTATGCTTCATGTCTAAATACAATCAGCGTCTGCTTCACATGTACAGACAACTATGTTTTAAGTATAAGACGTCTGTTATTGTTATCAGACGTCTGATATTGTACAGAATTTGCATTTTGATATTTGAACTGTGTTTGAAGGTTTTTAACTTGATAAAGTCAAGCCTCCTTCTATGTTCATGACAAATAAAGTTCTACTAAGTTAGTAAATTCTTCAAATATCACTTAGCTTACATATGCCTAGTTTCCTACATTTGTAATTAAAACAGTCATAATTCAAAGGTTTAGTGAAAATATCAGCTAACTGCAATTTAGTACAAATAAATTCAACCTTGATTTATCCCTTAAGTACATTATCCCTCAAGAAATGATGTCGAATATCAATATGCTTTGTACAGGAGTGATGTAGGGATTCTTCGAGAGGTTGATAGCACTAGTATTATCACATACTAATTTTATCTTATTAAATATCACATTAAAATCCTTCAAAGTATTTTTCATCCATAACACTTGGGAACATGCTAGAGCGGCAACTATGTATTCAGCCTCCATGGTTGATAGGGCTACACTAGATTGTTTCTTTGAAAACCAAGAGACTAGTGATTCACCCAAGAATTGGCACGTCCCACTAGTACTCTTCCTATCGGTGTGGCTACCTGCATAGTTCGCATCGCTATATGTGACTAAGTTGAATTGTGGACTTCTAGGGTAGAATAAACCATAATCAGATGTGTAAATTAGGTATCTAAATATTCGCTTTACAGCATTTAAATGTGATTGTTTAGGATTTGATTGAAACCTAGCACATAAGCAAGTACTAAACAAAATGTCAGGTCTACTAGAAGTTAAATACAATAAAGATCCAATCATGCTACGATAGATTTTTTTATTTATGGGTGTACCTGATTCGTCCAAGTCTAGTGAGGTTGTGACACTCATAGGAGTGTTCTTCCCTTTACTTTTCTCCATTGCAAATCTTTTCAACATCTCCTTTGTGTATTTTGATTGACACACAAAGGTCTCGAATTCAAGTTGAGTGATTTGTAAACCTAAGAAGAACTTGAGTTCACCCATCAAACTCATTTCGAATTCCTCCTGCATAATCTTTAAAAACCTTCTACACATTGATTCACTAGTAGCACCAAAGAGAATATCATCTATATATATTTGAACTAGTAAAATGTCTTTCCCTGTTCTTTTAATGAATAATGTAGAATCAGCTTCCCCTATAGAAATGTTTGCACTTAACAAATAATCTTTGAACCTCTCATACCAAGCTCTAAGAGCTTGCTTTAGATCATATAATGCCTTGTTTAATTTGTGGACAAAGTTAGGCTTATCATGAGACTCAAAAATCAGGAGGTTATTTTACAAAAACTTCCTCCTTAATGAATCCATTATGAAACGCACTCTTAACGTCCATTTGAAAGAGTATAAAGCCAAGGAAGGCAGCATAAGCAAGAAGCACGTGAATTGATTCGAGTCGAGCTATGGGAGCGTAGGCCTCATCAAAATCAATTCCTTCTTCTTGGTTGTACCCTTGTGCCACCAAACGAGCCTTGTTCCAAATGACTGCACCAGATTCATTCAACTTATTCCAGAATACCCATTTGGTTCCTATTACCATTTACCCTTTAGGCTTAGGTACTAGATCCCCAACTTCATTACTTTGGAATTGGTTGAGTTCCTCCTCCATGGCCATCATCCAAGGTTCTTCAGAGCATGCTTCCTCAACACTCTTCGATTCAACTTGAGATACAAAGGCGGAGAGGCCAAAAGAGCAATTAAAATGGGATCGGGTTTTAATGCCATCGGAAACACTTCTAATGACTTGACTTTCGAGATGATTCCTTTGATATATCCAATCTTTTGGAAGATTATGGATATTGGAGTTTGGGTTGTTAAACACATCAATAGAAGAATCATCTTCATCTTCCATATTGACTTGGTCAATAGAGGAAGAGTGAGGTGATTCATCGAAGGAAACATAAAGAGCTTCCTCCACTATTAATGTGGTTTTGTTAAAAATCCAATATGCCTTACTGTGTGAAGAATAACCAATGAAGATTGCTTCTTCGCCTTTTGCATCAAATTTATCTAAATTAGAGTGAGTATTCAAAACAAAGCATTGGCATCCAAAAACTTTAAAATAACTAATTTTGGGTATTTTCCCACAATATAATTCAAAATAAGTTTTTTGCAACCCAGATCAAAGTAAGATACGATTTAACACGTAACAAGCCGTGTTAACCACCTTGGCCTAAAAGTACTTCGGTAACCTGGAGTCTATGAGCAATGTTCGAGCACACTCTTCAAGAGTACGATTCTTTCTCTCAACTAACCCATTTTGTTGAGGAGTTTAGGGGAAGGAAAACTCATGAGCAGTCCCATGCTATTGACAAAATCATCAAACAAGGAATTTTCAAACTCGTCCCCATGATCACCACGAATACGTGTGATTTGGTAGCCTTTTTCTGTTTGAACTTTCTTGCAAAAAATACAAAAGACGAAAAATACTCCTTTGGATCTCAAGGAGACCCATGGAAACCTTAAAAAATCATCTACAATCACAAGGCAATATTTGCATCCACTAAGGCTCTCATATTTTGTTGGTCCAAACAGATCTAAGTGAAGTAGTTCTAATGGTCTTGACGTAGATATAACTTCTTTGCTTTTAAAACTTGATTTCATGATTTTACCTAATTTACATAAATCACAGATAAGCTCATTTAACAATCTTCCTTTAGGAAGACCTCAAACTAGTTCATGTTTGGCTAGTTTTTGAACTAGCTTTACATGAACATCCTAGTCTTCTATGCCATATACTTAATTCATTATTTGCTACAAGGCATTCATAAGTACTATCTTTATCAAATTTCACAATATAAATGTCTTTAAATCTAGTTCCCTTAAGAAGGGTTTCATTAGTTGATGTATGCATGATTTCAAATATTTTTGAAGTAAATACTACCTTAAATCCCTTATCACAAATTTGACTAACACTTAAAAGATTGTGTTTTAATCCTTTAACTAAAGAGACATTTGAGATAGGAGAGAGAGGGTTACCTATTTTACTAAGGCTAATAATATGGCCCTTGTGGTTGTTGCCAAATGTAACCATTCCTCCATCCGTAGGTTAGAGGTCCAAAAATAGGTGCTTGTCTCCCGTCATGTGCTTGGAGCACCCGAAGTCCATCACCCATCGGCCTCCTTGATGGTGTTTGTCTCCTTGTCTTCTTCCTTGTAGATCCCTTTGCCCTTACAAAAGAACTACTTTGGTGACTTGGTGTTTCTTTAGGTCTTTCTAATTTGAGTCATCCATCCTTCATTTTGTATATCCAGTTTTTGACATTATTTTGTCCTTCGAACCCTATAAAACAAAGTAAAAGTAGTCTTTTCGGTATCCATTGTAATGTGGATCCGTATTTGTTAGTAGTCCTCTTCAGAGGAGGATCCTTTTTTGGCTCACTTTGATTAGGTTCATAAAAGCCTAGTCCAAATTTACTTGTGGAAGGTTTTTGATGGGCAATGAGCTTGTCCAAGTTATCTTTCTCCTTTGTAACTTTGGCTAAGTCCTCAAGAAGTTGATTTGATTTTTCTTTAAGGTGATTTATCTCTATTCTCATTATGTCTAGTTTATCTTCTAGTCCTCTGATCTCTACTCTAAGCAAGCTATTTTCATCCTTTTTAAAAGAGTTTGATTTTTCAAGCACATAAATTTTGTCAAGTAATTCTTCTCTATCTAGAAATTTTTGTTCACTCATGGCTGTATACAAGTCATTTGTTAATGATTCTTTTTCAATCATAAGGTTTCTTATTTGCATATTCAAGGCGGTGTTTTCTTTAGTAAGGATTAGATTCTTCTCTTTAAGATCATTGATTAATTTCTTACTCTCTAAGTTTTCTTCTTTTAGAACTTTACTATTATTCTTTGTTTCCTTGAGATCTAGATATATTGAATCAAAAGCATCTTGTAATTCATCTAAAGAATAGGAGTTTACCTCAGGCTCCTCATATTCAGATTCAGAAGCATCTTTCTTTGCCATTAGTCCCAAGCATGCCCTTTCATCCAAAGTTGCTTGGAATGCTTTCTCTTTGAGTCCCTTGGTGATCACACGTGTCTCGCGTGTTAGAAATCGGGGTTACAAGTAACCCATCGTTGTAGTTGCAAAACACGTCGATCAGATAAAATTTATACCGAAACTCTGAGGGAGTCCCGGGTAGAACACAGGGAGGCGATGTTTACTTTTTTATTTGTTCCTAGTCATTTTTATCTTTTCTAATTTTTTTTGGTATTTTTAGGAAGCAAGAGATCAGATCGACAAATGCTTATCTAGCTAATCTACTTGCAAATATAAAAAAAAGGGAGATGGAGAGAGAAGGAGAGAGAAACAATCACCTATTCATCAAGAATTGTTTGTTACACTACAAAAGCAGGAAAAATCTGCACTATGAAAGCATAAAAAGATAGAATGAGGTGAGAGAAATCCCCCTCAACGGTTGCTCGGAGGATGACTCGCTCTAATGTTGCCTGGAGGAAGGTGGTGAGAAGCAGGACGAAGGAGGACGGAGCCGGAGGACAGACGATGGGGCAGGACGACGTCGCAATGAGGATCTTCTTCCCGAAGGGCGGTGAGAGGACAGCCACAGGATGCTCCATGAAGGGGGGTGAGAGGACGGAAAACTATTTGGTTTTACTCTAGAGGAGCATCCCGGGCTTGGGACAAGCTCTCTCTAGAGCCTTGGAGGTGGTGAGAGGAAGAAAGGAAGAGATGGTTTGGAATGGTGGTGGGTAGGTCCTTTTATAGTGGAGGAAGAACAAATTCGGTTCTGGGCCTTTACTAACATCCATAAACGTCGCTGCAGCTGTCGTTGAAGATCCGGCCTTCAAATCCACTTGCTGGAGTGTGCTGACCATTAGTGACAGCTGCAAGCATCACTAAAGGTGCGTCGCTGAAGATCCGCGCCCGCCCCAGTGCACCCAGTGCTCCACTGGCACGCATCACGCGCCTTGTGCTCCCCGCACCTCGTGCACGTGTGCGCAGCATGCGTTGCGCGCGGCTGCGGCTGTGTGAGAGGCATTGCACGTGGCTGTGGCTGTGCGCGCGCGCTGATGCTGCTGGCCGACATTGGGCGGCCTGATGGCGCCACGTGGCACCACCTGGTCCATCCATTCTTCTTTCTTTTGTAGAGGGTGCCACGTGCTCAGATCGGGATGATTCCTGCGATGCCGGACTGCGATCGTCACTCCGGATCCATCCATATGGTCGGATTTTCCATCCGAAACCCATATGGATGTCGCATTGCCCCTCTGGCCGTTGATCTTCCTCGGGCTTAATGTGATGCTACGAGACTCCGATCTGGATGATTTCAGAGGCGTTAGTCTCCAATCGTCATCCCGATCAGATCCGTATGGTCTGATCGTCCATCCAAGGCCCTGAAATAAATCTTCTTTTCTCCTGACCATAAAAAGGACCTTATTAACCTAAAATATAAACAAATACTCTAAATGCAGAATGATGCATGCTATGCGATATTTATATCATGATATGTAGTGCTAAGCCTAGGAACTATCACAAATAAGCATTTTACGATGAATTTATACGTATTTATCATACCCCCATGCTTATCTTTTGCTAGTCCCTAGCAAAAGTAAACTACATGCTATGTATAAAATCAAAATTAGGATTAGATCGCTTAGGCCTAAGTCGTTTACTAACAATAGCAAATTTCAACTAAGGTTCTAAACTACAAAGACTCAACAGTACCTGGGTGTCTGCCAGAATGCAGACTGCCCAAGTCCTCGCTTTATTTGAAAAGGGAAAGTACATTTTTTTTTCTTTTTTCTAATTTTTTTTCTTCTTTTTTTTTGTACTTTTGGAGTTTGAGAGTTCTGGGAGAACTTTTTACAGCTACTCGACCTACCCAAAACTCGAAAAGGACTCTAAGTACTAAGCATCTTTGTGAAAAAGTGATAGACTCACAAAACGACCGTTAAGATGGACTTCAGGTTTCTATGACCCTAGGTGACCTTGCCTAAAGGTTTATCTTTACGATTAGTAACTTTCTCCATACTTCTTTTATTTATGGGGTCAACACAAGGGCGAACCCAGTGTATATCTCCCCAGTTTATTCTACTTTCCCGCTTCTTCCCTAAGTATTTTGGGAATTATTGTGCATTTATTTTTTAATGAGCTAGGTTCTGGACAACCGGCCGATGAGCTGTTACCACCGACAACTTACCAGCCATACTCATGCGGTGAAGTGTGGTTTTATTTATTTTTTTATTTTCTCCTTTTTCTATTTTTTTCTTTTTGGGTGTTTCTTTTTCTTTTTTTCTTCTTTTTTTTTTAAGTAGGTGGCTTCCCTGATCTAAGATTTACTTAAAGGCTGTACAACAAAAATGGTCTTGTGGCTAGGCTCTGGACAACTGGTCGATGAGCTGTTACCACCGACAACTTGCCAGCCATACCACCCAAGTTGGCCATTAGCTACCCAATTTCCGTAAAAACCGTCGAAAAGTGAGTCAGTGCAAAATAATGTGTGTAGATGCTTAGGCTTAAAGTCCCCCCAAATTAAAGGATGGGTTGATAAGTCGCATACTTATCATCCCAAATTATTTACCAAATTAAAATAAATTTTTAATTAGCGAGGACTAGAGACTAAATCCACATTCGAGTGGACACCCAGGCTAATTAAGCCCGAAGACCTGAAAAGTCTAAGTGTTTAGGTACTCTCGTATCAATTCCTAAAGTTAATAACTTCCAAATGCCTAATTTCTCTTTTCCTAATTTCTTTGTTTATCTTTTTCAGAATTTCTATTTTTTTTTTAATTTTATAAGAAACTAAAAGAAATTTTACGGAGTTAATATAATGATTTCAGGAATTGATTATCCACCCCCCCATGCCTAAATGATGCAATGTTCTCATTGTAAAAATAAAGACATGAAAAGGGCGAAGTAAATAGAATATCACCTGAGTGTCGTGAAAATCCGGTCAGCTCCGTAGAGAGAAGAGTGTATACACATGCGCTAAGTTTAATGCCTTCAGCTAGGCATAGCATACATACAAAGAAGAGATTGAGAATTCACAAGTGCGGTTTAGAATCAAAATCAAAATATTGATCCTGAAACCAGCTAGCAGAAGATGTCCACAGATGTGGATGAGATTATGGTGCAGACCCATGCCCCAGGGTCGACTGGTTCTCAGGTTCTCGATGAAAATCACCCAGAATCGAAGGTTGTTAAGCTTGCAGGGCTGGGCCTGCGGTTTTGGGGTGTGCAACCCAAGACCAAAGTGTCGGACAATGGGTAAAGATGGTTCAATAGGTGCGGTTGTCCACTTAGCATCTAGCTCAGAAAAATAATCAGTTATTTCAAGCTTGGGTTGCACGTGAAAGATATCGTAAGGGTCCTAGTAGAAAGTAGGTGGTTTTAGGTCAATAAGAACCCTTAGATCCAAACTTGTTTTTCCCTCAAAATTGACCTCCCAAATTTTCATTTCAACATTCCCATCCTCCAACATCAAGTGCTCAAACTTCAAGATCTCTAGCATATTATTCACCCCATATGATTCTCCCAAGTCCAGAAATTGTGGCTAAATCAAGATTGACTTGGGCACAAAGATCTCAGAAGTCAGCTCTTTGGGGTGCAGATGAGGACTGGGGTCACTGATTGAATCATCAAGATTCGTATCCTCCAAGTTAACCCCAACTGAATCTAAATCTTCAATAATTGGGCTATCAACTGGTTTGTCAGATTCCTCAAGCCCATTTGTCTCACTAAAATCCTCCTCCTTAAGTTCAAGTGAGACTTCACCAAAAGATTCTTCACCCTCAGAGTCAAAGAATCCATGATCCTCATTTATATATGTCTCAAAATCATTTGTCATTTCATGGTCCATGGAGGCATATTTTTCTTCACTCCCTGGCTTGGGGATCTTGGGTGAATCAATCGGTTCATCCTCAAATGATTGCTCTAGCCCATCCTGGTCATCCCTAGTCTCAGAAAATGTATCCCCCCTGACGGGTGCCAAAGCAGGTTCAAACATTGCCTCTCCTGAAGGGGGTTCATGTTGAGAATCATCCTAAGATTTGACTAGTGCAACCACAAATTTCATCCTCAACCTTGACAATTTCCCAAGAAGAAACTCACCCAAGTCCCTATCCCTAACACTTTGGAGCAAATCCAATAGAGAACCATTAAGTTCATCAATCATTTTGATCATAGGCTCTAGTGCTTCAGTGCATGGTGTTGGCTAAGCTTCTAAAGATTGTATAGTGTTCCTCAAATTAGCCAACACCCTATCCTAGATCTGGTTCACCTGAACCGACTAGTTCGGTTCAAGTTTGGGTGGGTTTAAGTTAAATCTAGGGGAGTCAAGATGTCGAGGTTCTCGGGTCCCTCCTTGAAAGTAGGTCATTCTAGGTTGCTCAAAGGATGGTGGCGACCTATATTCAGTGGAATACTGGGGAGGGTAGGTGTTATAATCATGATATCCTTCCTGATTGTAGATCGGGTTGGTTTGGTCATCAAAGGATGGAGATCCATAATCATTATTTCGCTGGGAAGGATAATAATCATAGTCTTGTTGTCTAAGGTTAGGCCCTGGACATTGAGGTCCAGATTCATATCCCAAATCAAAGTCATCCCGGCTAGTGGATGGGTAATTACAAGTCAAGTCGGGATAGTAATCATCTTGGGGATAAGTGGTGGTAGGAGGATAGGATGTGAAATGTGTGTAGGATGTGGAAGGGTACATGGTGAAGTAAGGAGGGAAATTAGAAGAGAAAGGAGCCCTGCAATAGAAAAATACAAGCCTGTCCTTAGGTTAGGTTGCCTAAAGGTCTATAGACTCTCAGAATCCATCCTAAGATTATGGATGATTTACTCTACTTATGTCCAGGCAATCCAACCAGTTAGATGGAGGGACTGGGGAGAAGGTTCTTCCTTTGGCTTGCACCTCCAGTTCCTAGTGTACCCCCCAGCCGCAGTCGTTTGATGCTACTCCCCTAGCTAGACATCAGATTGACTAGTTTAAGCAGATTAATCGTGAATAATCTCAATCTGGATCCCAACAAGCGAACCAATCCTTAGGGCCAACGTCTAATCAATTTTAGTTAGGCTTGGGACAATGGTGCTTCAGGAATGTGATGGGCCCTTTAGATGGGTTGTGCCCTTAATGATCAGTTAAAATGTGTGTGTACACAGCCAGGGTTTGCAAACAAGGTTATTTGATGATGTATCTTTTAGAGTTCAACCTTGTTTAGTAGCTTTTAGGGTTTAATCTTAGGTATATTCAATCAAGTTTAGGAAAACACTCAAAGTTTTGCAAGTATTGGTGATGATATATTCCTTTAGAAATGAAAGAAAAAAATGTGGAGTGCCTGGTTCAGCCCTAAGAATCTACCTTAAGTGGCAAGCTACTTGATGAATCGCTTTTATCTTAAGTGGTGCGGCCCAAATAGTTCAATCAATTAGCCTATTGCACCACTTAGTTAAGGCACACAGAAATTTTTGACCTATTCAGATTTCTACTCACTTATTTGTGTGTTGAATTAAGTGTACCGGGTCCACAGGTCAGATCCCGATTAAGTGGTAGAATCGATGTGATTGTGCGCCTTAGGGTGAGAAGTTGTGGGTGTTAAGTGTGTAACTTACAGAAAATCCCACAATCAGATAACACTTTTTTTATTTTTTTATTTTTACTTATATGGATTGCAAGGTGAGTGGAGGTGGCAAACAAACAACCAAATCTATCCTAGGGTTCATAAAAAGCACCTAAGTTGATTTGGGTTTGAGTTATTCGGTTATGGAATGAAAACTAAGGTGGGGGTGGTGTGGGGGACACTTGCAAAACACTCTACCCGCACTTTACTCAAGTCTACCACACTTGGATCTCCATGCTAGGGTACCTGCAAGTTAGTAGATCAAAGACAAGTGGGGTTAATGCTATGTAAATGTAAAGAAGCACAATAAGCAATAAAGTAAATTCTGTTGCCTCCCAGGCAACGACGCCAAAATAATCGTGCGTGTCTCGCGTGTTAGAAATCGGGGTTACAAGTAACCCATCAACGTAGTTGCAAAACACGTCGATCAGATAAAATTTATACCGAAACTCCAAGGGAGTCCCGGGTTGAACACAGGGAGGAGACGTTTACTTTAATTGAAAATCGCGCTTCGATTTTATTTGTTCTTGGTTGTTTTTATCTTTTCTATTTTTTTTTTGTATTTTTAGGAAGCAAGAGATCAGATTGACAAATGCTTATCTAGCTAATCTACTTGCCAATATAAAAAAAAGAGAGAGGGAGAGAGAGAGAGAAATAATCATCTATTCATCAAGAATTGTTTGTTACACTACGAAAGCAGGAAAAATCTACACTATGAAAGCATAAAAAGATAGAATGAGGTGAGAGAAATCCCCCTCGATGGTTGCTCGGAGGATGACTCGCTCTGACGTCTCCTGAAGGAAGGTGGTGAGGAGCGGGACGAAGGAGCATGGAGCCGGAGGATAGAGGATGGGGCAGGATGACGTCACAGCGAGGATCTTCTTCCCGAAGGGCGGTGAGAGGACGGCCATAGGATGCTCCACGAAGGGGGGTCAGAGGACGGAAAACTATTTGGTTTTACTCTAGAGGAGCATCTCGGGCTTGGGACAAGCTCTCTCTAGAGCCTTAGAGGTGGTGAGAGGAAGAAAGGAAGAGATGGTTTGGAATGGTGGTGGGTAGGTCCTTTTATAGTGGAGGAAGAAGAATAAATTCGGTTCTGGGCCTTTACTGATGTCCATAAACATCGTTGCAGCTGTCACTAAAGATCCGGCCTTCAAATCCACTTGCTGGCGTGAGCTGACCATTAGTGACAGTTGCAAGCGTCACTAAAGGTGCATCGCTGAAGAACCGCGCCTGCCCCGCTGGCGCCCAGCGCTCCACTGGCGCGCATCACGCACCTTGTGCTCCCCGCACCTCGCGCATGCGCGCGCGGCATGCGTTGCGTGTGACTGCGGCTATGTGCAGGGCGCTGCACACGGCTGCGGCTGTGCATGCGCACTGCTACTGCTGGCCGATGTTGAGCGGCCTGGATGGCACCACGTGGCACCACCTGGGCCATCCATTCTTCTTTCTTTTGTAGAGGGTGCCACGTGCTCAGATCGGGATGATTCCCACGATGTTGGACTGCGATCGTCGCTCCGAATCCATCCGTACGGTCAGATTTTCGATCCGAAACCCATATGGATGTCGCATTGCCCCCTGGCCATTGATCTTCCTCGGGCATAATGGGATCCTACGAGACTCCGATCTGGATGATTTCAGAGGCGTTAGTCTCCGATCGTCATCCCGATCAGATCCGTAAGGTCTGATTGTCCATCCGAGGCCCTGAAATAAATCTTCTTTTCTCCTGACCATAAAAAGGACCTTATTAACCTAAAATATAAACTACTCTAAATGAAGAATGATGCATGCTATGCGATATTTATATCATGACATGTAGTGCTAAGCCTAGGAACTATCACAAATAACCATTTTACGATGAATTTATACGTGTTTATCACTTGGGCTTGGAGAACTTCTTGTAGTCGGAAGGCTTCTTGTATTTCTTCTCATCATCCCTTTTTAGTAAGGTACACTCCTTCCTTATGTGACCCCTCTTCTTGCAATTATAGCAAACTAGCGGTTCTTCTTCCTTTTTCTTTCCCTTGATCTCTTTCCTATTTCTAAGAAACTTTTTAAACTATTTAGCTAATAAAATGAATTCCTCATCATCAGTACTTACCCCATCGTCTGATGTAGATTTAAAGACTAAAGTTTTCTTCTTTGTCTCTGGTGTGATGGATTTCTTCTTTGGTCCACTTTTGTTTCATACACCATTAGATTCCCAGGTACATTCTCCATGTCTAAGTCCTCTACTTGGTTGGCTTCCTCTATCGCTGTGACCTTTTGCTCCCACTCGGGTCCAAGGGAACGAAGGAGCTTCCTTTGAAGCTCTCCCTTTATAAATGTCTTTCCTAGAGACTTGAGGTTATTCATAATTAATGTGAATCGGGTATACATGTCCCCAAGTCTTTCATTTTCCTTCATCGAATTCCTGCGATAGTACATTAATCTTAGAGGATTTAACTCTAGACGTACCTTCGTGAGTTACCTCTAAGGTTCTCCATATCTCGTGGGCAGTTGTGCATTGGCTAATGCGACTGAATTCCTTTGAGCTGAGTGCACAGTAGAGTGAGTGCATCGCCTTAGCATTCAATGTAAGGTGATGAACCTGCTCCACCGTATATCCTGTTTCTGGTTTCTTGGGAATGACGTATGTGGCTTCGCATTTCTTCCAAACGGAGAAATCGTTGGCTTGAAGCCACATCTTCATTCTCAGCTTCCAATAGGTGTAGTTTGTCCCTTCGAAGAGTGGTGGTCGGGTGGTGGATTGCCCCTCTTATCTGCCAGTGGAAATGACTCTCCCCTCCATGTGATCTTATCGTGGATGTTACTCCTAAAGGTGGAAAACCTACTCTGATACCAAATGAAATTGCACTAGAGGGGGGTGAATAGTGAATTTTAAAAAATGTACAAGACAATAATGCAATCACAAAAGGAGGCACACGATTTTTAGGTGGAAACCCAAACTGGGTGAAAATCGCCACCTAAGCCAATCCCTTGACTTAGGATTTACGATCACAAAGTGATCAATCCACTAACCACACTACATAAACTAGGGTAGTTGATGTGAACATGTTTACATAGCATAAGATGTCTATTTATGCATTTTCTTAAGCATAGGATTGCATTGCATATTATAAATATTGCATAACATGCATCATCTTGCATTTAGATTAGTTTGAAAAAAATGGAGGTTAATTGTCTTCTTTTATGTTCAGGGATAGGGAAAACTTTTTATTGGGGCCTCAGATCGAGGATCCAACTGTACAGATGTGATCAGGGCGACGATTGGAGTTCAACGACTCCAAGATCGCCCTAATCAAACATCTGTAGCATCAGATAGAGGTCGAGGAACCCTATAAGATCAAGGGCTAAGATGGTGTGAATCCACACTTCAAACAACAAATCCAACAGCACGGATGGATTCGAATTGACGATCGTAGCCTTACGGCACGAAAATCGACTCAATCCGACAACCGTGGCACCATCTACGTCATCCAGAAGATGGATGGCCAAGATGGCGTCACGTGGCGCCATCTCAGCCGCCCAATCGGCCGCTACACCCGCCGTGCCTTCTCTTCATTGACGATTCTCCACCATTGGAGGCACATCCAACGATTGTAAGCGCGCGCACACAAAACTCAAAGCGCGACACAAACGCGCTGATAGCGCGTTGGTTGAACGTGCTCACGAGAAGGAGGGGAGCACGTTCGACTCCTCGTGAGCAAGTGTGTAGGCACGCACGCTTTGCCTCATGTCGCCCATGATGGGGCTTTAGCGACGGTTTTATCCATCACTAATGACCCCTTATTTAATGTTTTGAGATTTAAATGACCAAATTGTCGTCACTCCTTGCAACTATAAAAGGAGACCCCCTCCACACGAAATTCTCATCCCTTCCTTCTCTTTTCTCCCTCTCTAAATCTCAAGAGAAGCTTGTCCCACACCCGGGATGCTTCTCGTGAGATAAAGTCAAACTTTCCTCCCCCTTTCGAAAGCGGATCTCGTGACGACGACGACGTGCTGCCCCGTTCCCATTCTTCTCGCTTCGTCCTCCTTTCTCCTGCTCCGTTCCCCATCGTCCAGGCACGTCTCGTCCAACTCGTCCTCCAAGCGACCGTCGAGGAGGATATCTCTCTCTCCATTCTTTTTACTGCTTTCTAGAATAGATTTACTGCTTTTTAGAGTAAATTTACTGCTTTCTAGTGTAATCATTTTCCTGCTTTCTAGTCGTAATATTTAGTGTAATGAACAATCCTTCTGATAATGAATTCCATGTTCATTCTACATCTCTTTTTGGTTTTTGTTTGTAATATTCTCTCTCTCTCTTTCTCTTCTGTTTAGTGTAAATAGATAGATAGTTTCTAGTCAATTAATTTACTTCGTGACAAATAAAACAAATGCGTGTTTTTAAATCAAGCATCCGCCTCCCAGAGTTCGACCCGAGATTTCTATTCCGGTATAAATTTTATTTGTTGAACACAAGTTCTTCGCTTTCAAACTACAACAACGACAGGTTTTCAAAACCAAACACGTTAGCATAGCAACTCGAAGCGTTCAACATTTTGACGCCGTTGCCAAGGAGGCAACGCTCTTTGATTTCTTTTTCACGTTTTCCAACTTACAAATCATTTACCTCACTTCTCTCCTTTCTTATTTTGATTACAGGTACTCTTTCGAGATGAGCAAACGTGGTAGATCGGAGCAAAGTGCTGTTGAAGGTTTTGTGAGTTATTCCCCACCTCCCACCCATTAGTTTTCATTTCATCACATAATAACACAAACATCAATCAACCTAGGTGTTCTTATAAACTCTAAGGTTAGTTTTGTTTGTTTGTTTGACATCCACACCCGCCCCAACCTCCACATTTAAAAATAAGTAATAATAAAAAAATCTCACAGAGGTGCACAACCTCATCTGATTTTCAAACTCAACCGGTAAACCGATCTTTAGAGCCGGTACACACATCCAAACACATAATTGAGTAGAAATTAGATTAGGAAATCACTTGTGTGCCTAATTAAGTGGTGCAACAGGCCAATTGTTTGAGTTGATTGGGCTACACCACTTTAATTAAAATCAACTCATCAAGTAGTTGCCGATTAGGTTCAACTCTTAAGGATTTACCAGGTACTCCACATTCTTTTAAGTTTTAGAGGAAAACATCTTCACCTGTGCTTTCAAAACCTGGCGTGCCAACAAAACTTGTTTGAAAACACCTAAAGTTGAATTTTAAAAGCTACTAAGCAAGATTTGAACCTTAAAATTCACCGCATCAAAAGTAATCTTGCTTGAAAACCACTGGTTGTGCATGCACACACACATCAATCAATCATTAAGGGCACAACCCATATAAAGGGCCCATTACATTCCAAAGCACATTCAAACCTAGCCCTAAATAAAACAGAGTAGACGTTGGCCTTAAGGATTCAACTCACTCTTCAGAGCCTAGAACGAGATTATTTTCTATTAGTCTATTTCTACTATTCAATCTGATGTCTAGCTAAGGGAGCAAAATCAAACGATCACGGCTGGGGGGTATACTAGGAACCGGAGGCGCAAGCCGAAGGAAGAACCTTCTCCCCAGTCCCTCCTTCTAACTGGTTGGATTGAACAGATAGAAGTAGGTCAAATCGTTCCTTTATCTTAAGACGAGTTGTGGGAGTCTGTTGGTCTTTAGGCTAGCCCACTTAAGGACATGTTTGATTGCTTATATTGCAGGGCACCTTTCTTCCTCCCGTTTATCATGATTCCTTCCACATATTATACGCATTCCTGCTCTTTCCCTCCTGTTTTGAATTATCCTCAACATGACGATTATCCCGACTCGTACTATAATCAACCATCAGTTAGTTGGGATAACTCAGATTGGAGACACAGTTCTGGACCTCCGTGTTTAGGGTCTAACCCTGAACACTATGATTGTGATTTCTATCCTTCTCAGAGCCACATCGATTATAGATCGTCATCCTTTCATGGACAACCTAATTCGATCAACAATCAGGAAGGATACATTGATCTTACCCATCCTCTAATTACACTGCCTTTAGGTCATTACCACCTTTTGAACAATCCAAAATGACCTATTATCAGGAAGGGTATAACGAATCTCAATTCATTAATTTCCCTGCATTGATCCCAAACCTGGCCAACCCTGAACCAACTCATTTGGTTCAGGGTAACTAGGTTCAAGATAAGGTTCTAGCTAACTTGAGGAATATCATACAAACTTTAGAAGTTCAGCCAACACCTTCCATTGAAAGATTGGAGCCCCTGATTGAAATGATTGATGATTTGAACAGGTATTTGTTAGATTGGCTCCAGGATGTTAAGGATAAGAACCCGAGTGAGTTTCTACTTGGGAAGTTAGTGAAATTGAGAATGAGATTTGTGGTTGCTTTGATTCAATCATGGGATGATTCCCAGGATGAATCCACTTTAGGAGAGCCAAGGTCAGAACCCGTTCAGGCACCTATTGGGGGGACACGTGTTACAAGGCTAACCATATTGAATTAGAGCAACCAATTAAGGATGATTTGATTTCTTCACCTGAGATCCTTGAGTCGGGGTACGAGGAAACGTCTGTCTTACTGGATCAGAAAGTAATAGATGATTTTGGGACATACGTTAATACGGATCTTGATTTATTTGATTCTGATGGTGAAGATTCAATTTGCGAAGTCTCACACGAGTTTACAGAATATGATTTCTGTGAGACGATTGGGCCTGAGGAATTTGATAGATCATTTGATAGCCCAATAATTGAGGAAACTGATCTTATTAGGGCTCACATTACGGATCCAGAATCGCATGGAAGATTCAATAAAATGCCTTGATTGTCAATTACACCCCATTGAGCTTATCGATGATTCTGTTTCTAAGATAATTAGACCCAAGTCAATTCTGATTCAGCCAAATCTTTTAGACTTGGAAATTTCAGACAGGGTGATTAATATGCAAGAGGTTCCGAAATTTAACATTCTGAATGAGGATGATAGAAGCTGGGAAGTTCTGATTTGGGAAGCTAACTCCGGAGGAAGTAGAAGACCGCTTCTAAGGGTTCCATTTCATCTGAAACCATCAAACCAGGACCCTTACGACATCTATTCTGAGGATGTCCAATCTAAGCATACATTCATTGATTATCCATTAGAATTCTCTATAACCCGACTCTTTGGTCTTGGGTTGCATCCTCATAAATTGCAAGCCTGACCCCGCTTGCATACTGATTTTAGGATTTGGGTAATTTTTATCCAGAACCTTAGACATTCTCGATTATGGGGTATGGGTCTGCACCACAATCTAGTCCACATTTGTGGACATCTGCTGACAGGTCAGAGGTTTCTTCTGTTTATTCTGATTCTGATATGTACTTGTGAATTCTTTATTTCTCTTCTTTGTATAGTGTGCCTAGCTAAAGGCACTAAATTCAGCACGTATACAGCTCTTTTTAGTTTCTATCTCAGAGCAAACCAGACATTCACGTAATTCAGGTGCTTTCTACTCTATTCCACTCTATTTTATGTCTTTTTAATACAATGAGGACATTGCATTAGATAGGAATGGGGGGGTGGATTTTCATCTCTGAATTTATTCGTCAGCTTCGTAGATTTATTTTATTTTTTCTTTTATTTATATAAAAAAATTGGAATTAGGAAAGAGAACTTGGGTTTAAGAAAATTTTCAATCTTAGGAAATATTACATTATGATTTAAACACAAAGACCCTTCAGGTCTTCAGACTTAATCAGCCTGTGTATCCATTAAAATGTGGATTTGTTTTTCAAGTCCTCGCCACCTGAATTCTATTTTAATTGGAGTAAATAAGTTTGGGTGATAAGTACACAACTTATCATCCCACCCTCTGATTTGAGAGAACTTTAAGCCTAAAGCATCTACACACTATCTTATCACTGACTCGTTAATTGGTGGTTCTAATGGAAATTGTGTAGATAATGAACCTTCTAGGGTGATATGGTTGGCAAGTTATCGTGGGTAACAGCCCATAGGTAGGTTGCCCAGAGCCCAGTCACTGGACCTTTCTCTTTTTGCTGCCTTTAGGTAAATCTTAGACCAGGGAACCACCTACTTTAAAAAAGAAAAAAAAAACAAGGAGAAAAGAAAAAAAAGAAATAAGCCACACTTCATCGCACGAGTATGGCTGGCAAGTTGTCAGTGGTAACAGCTCATCGACCGATTATCCAGAACCCAGCTCAATAAATGCACTGAAAATTCCCAAAACACTTAGGAAGAAGCAGAGAAGTAGAATAAATTGGGGAGATATACACTGGATATACCCTTGTGTTGACCCCATAAAAATAAAAGTAGGGAGAAAGCTACCAGTTGTAAAGATACACCTTTAGGCAGAATTCTATTTTTAAGGTCAGCTAGAGGCGTAGAAGTCCGAAGTCCGTTTTTACTGTTGGTCAATGAGTCTATCACATTCACAACAAGATGCTTAGAACTTAGGGTTCTCATCAAATCTTGGGTGATTTGAATGGCTGTAGAAAGCCACTCTTAAACCCTAAAACTTGAAAATTCAAAAAAATTATAAAAGAGGAGAAAGAGAAAAAAGAAATTTTTCTTTGAATAAGGTGAGGGCTTGAGGCGGTCTGCATTTTGACAGATACTCGGACACTGCTGTGTCTTTGAAAGTTCAGATCCTAAGTAAACATTTTCTTAATGATTAAAAATAACTCAAGCCCAAATAATCCAACTTGATTCTTTTATAAATAGCATATAGTTTTTTCTAGGGACTAACAAAAGATAGGCATGGGGGTATGATGTAAACATGTTTACATTGCATAAGATGTCTATTTATGCCTGTTCTTAAGCATAGGACTGCATTACATATTATAAATATTGCATAACATACATCATCTTGCATTTAGATTAGTTTGAATAAAATGGAGGTTAATTATCTCCTTTTATGTTCAGGGACAGGGAAAACTTTTTATCGGGGCGACGATTGGAGTTCAACGACTCCAAGATCGCCCTAATCTGACATCTGTAGCATCAGATAGAGACTAGGGAACCCTAGAAGATCAAGGGCCAAGATGGTGTGAATCTGCACTTTAAACGACAAAACCAACTACTCAGATGGATTCGGATCAACGATCGTAGCCTAACGGCACGAAAATTGACTCAATCCAACAACTGTGGCACCATCTACATCATCCAGAAGATGGACGGCCAAGATGGCGCCACATGGTGCCATCTCAACCGCCCGATCGGCAGCTACACCTGCTGTGCCCTCTCTTCTTCGACGATTCTCTGCCATTAGATGCACATCCAACGGCTGTAAGCGCGCACACACAAAACTCAAAGAGTGACAGCACGTTGGTTGAACGCGCTCACGAGAAGGCGGGGCATGCGTTTGACTCCTCGCGTTGAGGCATGGTGAGCGGGCACGATTGAACGCTCGATTGCAATCGAACGATCGCACGCGCGCAATAGCGTTCACACTGTATCGCACGCCCGCACATAACACGCCATCACACGCGCGAGCACGTTCTGAGGAGCAGGCAGAGAGGCGAGTCACGATCGGACCGCTAAGATTCGCAGATCGTGAATGTGCGTTACATATGCGAGTAGGCGAGCAGGCGCGTGCGCTCCACCTCACGTCGCTCAAGATGGGGCTTTCGCAACAGTTTTATCCGTCACTAATGACCCCTTATTTAATGTTTTGAGATTTAAATGACAAAATTACCCTCACTCCTTGCAACTATAAAAGGAGACCCCCTCCACATGAAATTCTTATCCCTTCCTTCTCTTCTTTCCCTCTCCAAATCTCAAGAGAAGCTTGTCCCACACCTGGGATGCTTCTTGCGAGATAAAGTCAAATTTTCGTCCCACTTTCGAAAGCGGATCCCGCGACGACGACGACGTGCTGCCCCGTTCCCATTCTTCTCGCTTCGTCCTCCTTCATCCTGCTTCGTTCCCTGTCATCCAGGCGTCATCCCATCCGGCTCATCCTCCAAGCGACCGTCGAGGAGGATATCTCTCTCTCCATTCTTTTTACTGCTTTCTAGAATAGATTTACTGCTTTCTAGACTAAATTAGTGCTTTCTAGTGTAATCATTTTCCCTCTTTCTAGTCGTAATGTTTAGTGTAATGAACAATCCTTCTGATAATGAATTCCATGTTCATTCTACATCTCTTTTTGATTTTTGTTTGTAATATTCTCTCTCTCTCTCTTTCTATTCTATTTAGTGTAAATAGATAGATGGTTTCTAGTCAATTAATTTACTTCGTGACAAATAAAACAAATGCATGTTTTTAAATCAAACGTCCGCCTCCCTAAGTTCAACCTGGGATTTTTATTCTGGTATAAATTTTATTTGTTGAACACGAGTTCTTCGCTTTCAAACTACAGCAACAGGTTTTCAAAACCAAACACGTTAGCATAGCAACTCGAAGCATTCAACAGTAGTGTACCTCAATTACAAATCCTACCTCCGATCCCTAAATGAAGGTTTCTCCCTTCACAATGAAGAGATGGGGACCCAACAAGCTGGATACCTAAACTACAATAATGAAATAATAATAAAACACCACCAATAGAGCACCTCAAAATATTAAAGACTTCCTTATATAAAGTATGAAAAGAACTCCCTGAGAATCAGTGGAATGAAATGCACCGGGAATGTTGATTTGCCCTTTGATCAGAGTGACGGCACAGTGCAAGGGCAATAGGAAGCAAGGAGTTGTGAGCAAGTAATTTTCTAAGGAAATTGTATCTGAAGAGGCATGTGAGGCTAAGAGGGGTTATGGTCTATTTATAGATATGTTTAGAACCTTCAAGAAGGCTTGAGAGAGGTCTCCTAGCCGTTGGAGGTAGGTCCCAAGAGATTGGGACAAATCCAACACAAATCAAGGTAATTATGATTCTGACAACAATATCAGATGTCTAATTTTCTGGTCAGATGTCTTGTGAGACGTCTGATTATAACTATAGAGGTCTTATACTATCAGTGAGGCGTACTGTCTATATTGGATTGAAATAGGGTTCTAGAAGGACGTTTGATTTGTGTTTATAAGACTTCTAGTGATAATATTGGACGTCTAATTTTATGCGGGTTCGTTCCTGTTTTCAGAAGATCCAAATAGGGTTCTAGACTAAGATGATCAGACGTCTTCATGGACGTCTGACAATAAATATGGATGTCTGGAAAGTCATTTAAGGCTTGCCTAGGTACTCTAAGAGTCACAATTGGGTTTCTGATAAGTATGCGCAAAGTTATTGCTTAACGGTCCAATGTTAGACGTCTAGAGACATGTCCGGCCATCTAATTTGTATTTGGTCATTATCCTAACATGGCAAAACAGAAATAGGGGTATATGAGACTAACGGTTGGTTTATAGACGTCCAGGCTATGTGTTAGACGTCCGATATAAGGTTGCTTCAACTGAAGGCTAAGATGTGAGAATGTAAATGCAAGGCTGTGGGTAATTAGACGTCTGAAACAATGATCAGATGTCATAAAGATGAAAATTAAACATTTGACATTTGTGATGGACATCTGATTTGTGTCTTAGTGTTATTTTTGTTTCTAAGTTATCCTAAGTGTAGAGAGCCTAACTTAGTTATTTATGAGTTATGTTTGAGGGCTCTTTACAGCATCTCTAGACTCAAATAAAATAAAGATTACAACCTTTAAAAGTTTACATAAAAAGCCTAAGACCTATGAAAAGACTTATACTAATCTAGTATTCATGCTTTTAATCATTTGTCTTGGAAAGCTCCATGAAACCTGCAATTGTGTTATTATAGAGAAAATATGCTATATCTATTGTTTTATCTCTTTTTCTTTATTTTGTAAAATCATCAAAATATTATTTAGGAGTAGTTGAACTAACACATGCAACCCTCTTCAATAGCTGCCAGCTACAGACTTCCTCTGTCCAACTCCTCTCCTCAAACCCTAGCTCCCATTGCCTCCTCCTCTACTCCATTACTAGCTAAGCTAGCTTAGCTTAGCTTAGCTTAGCTAGGCTCCAACTCCCTTAGCATTTACCACCTTAAAACCCTAACCAATTCAACCAATTAACACCACCTAAGCTCCACACAAGCTAACCCTACTTCCACCTCACCTTGGCACCAACATAGCTTACCCACTACCTCCAAAAGCCACCAAAAAGTGGCACCAAAACCACCTATAACTACCCTTGTTTTGGTGCTTGACAGAATCCATTTTTGTGCATTTTAAAGTCATCAGAAATCATAGTATAGTTATGCTAAAACATTCGTCAAAAAATAATTTTGTAAAAATAACGAGACTTTGAGTCCTGGTCGTTCGGCTCTGGGAGGTGTTTATGCAAATTTGAAATCGATCTTTTATTGCTCCACTTGCTTAAAAATTGCATGGCGATTTATGCTTATTATGTATTTAAGCACAACATGCTTAGTTGCAAGAATATCAGGAATTAAAAGCAGTCAACTTTAATCACATAAAATATATTGCAATAAGCTCATGGTGATTCTCAACACATAGACATATATATATATAAAATATTCTTTCATTCATTCAGGAAGGTGTTTGTAACATGGAACTAGAGGAAAGCTTAAAACATAAATCTAACTAATAGAAAATGATCGCATATAGGAATCTATGGGGGGATTTTGCATGCATCATTGGGGGAGAATAAAGAGCTACACTACTAAGCAGTAATAAAAGCATGTAAACTTTGAAGAACTAGCTACTAATCTAGTAGAAATAAGGGCATTTGGAGGTGGTCTGATAAACGCCAGTTTATCATCATTTTTATGCTTTAAAACTAACCTAGCTCTTAGGATTTTACTCCGCAAACGGGTTTTTGGGCTGCATTTAGGCATAAATTAGGATAGGCATGCATTGCATTTTTTATTATTGTTTTAATGTGTTTTTGTGAGTGTTAGGGATGTACAGATTCACAGATCCCTAAAACCCTAGCACTCAAGAAGGCAATTGGTGAAGGAGAGGCCCAGACTAGTTGGAACCCAGCTTGATCCAGCTCACCATAGCTGGAACCTAGCTTACTTGAACTAGGGTTAGCTCATCCCAGCTCCATTCAGCTAATCTCAGCTGGATGGCAGCTCAAGAGAGTTCACCTTAGCTCACCCTAGCTCAAGTCAGCTCAGATCCAGCTCAACTTAGCTGAGTCTAGCTCACCTCAGCTCCCACTAGTTCACAGGGAGCTCTAGCTAGCTCAGCTGAGTTGACAGGAGTTCACCCCAGCTCAGATCCAGCTACATTCAGCTCCACTCAACTCCAGCCAGCTGAAGAAGAATTCATCTCAGCTCAGGAAGCTCAAGTCCAGCTCCCGGGGATTCAGCTTAGCTCATCTCAGTTGAGCTAAGCTACCTTAGCTGCCTCAACCAGCTTGATTCTCCCCGATAGCACCAGACCTAGCTCACCTTAGCTCATTTTGGTAGAAGCTAGCTCACTTTAGCTTGGCTTAGCAACTAGCAAAGAACTAGCAAGCTAAGCCAGCTAGAGTAGCCCCATGCCAGCCTCTTCAGCAGCAGCCAGCTCCAGCTCCAGCTCCAGACTTCTTCTCCTCAGCTCCCTCCTCCAAACCCTAGCTCCAACACCTTCTCCTCTACTCCTCCATTAGCTAAGCTAGCTTAGCTTAGCTTAGCTTAGCTTAACTTAGCCATGCTCCAACTTCCTTGGCTTGTACTACCCCAAAAACCCACCTACCAACTCTACCCAACTAGCTCCACCTAAGCTCCACATAAGCTAACCTACTTGGCACCAACCTAACCTACCCACCACCTCCAAAAGACACCTAAAAGTGGCGCCAAAAACTACCCATAACCACCCCTTAATGGCGCCACTTTTCCCTCCAAAATCTCCCCTCATCTCCACCACACAATCTCCCTTGAACCCATCTCCACCATCCACCTAACCCCCCTTCTAGAAGACCCCATGTTGGCGCCAACATGGTGGTGTCTCTCCACCACCAAAAGACACCAACACCACCATAACTACCCCCTTTAACACCTCTTGGGTTGGCGCCAACTCTCCTTAGCCATAGGATCACTAACCACCTCCATTCTTCCATCCTAGCCCTCCATTTCAAGGGGGCACCTTAACCCCCCATCCTACCCTATAAAAAGACCACTACCCACCACCATTCAAGCCATCCTTGGCTAGCCATTTCACTCTCATATTCCACCAAGAATCCCACGTCCAAGAGAGAAGAAGAAGAAGAAGATTAAGGGGATATTCTGTCCCCTTGGTGCCTTCCCCTCTTCCCTTCTCTCTTAGGTCACGCCAGCCAAAGGAGAAGCCAGGCAAGGAAGATCTTGGAGGAGATCTTGAAGGTGGTCACGCCACCTTGGAGGAGTTTTTAAGGGTGGTGCACGCCCACCCCTTTGGAGAGAGCATTAAAGGTGGTAGCTTCCACCTTGGAGGAGCTCTCAAGGAAGGAGAAGAAGGAGGCCCTCTTTTCAAGCCAAGGAGCAGCTAGGCTTGGAGCAAGAAGACAACCTTCTTCACCATTGTTACAAGAGGATTTGTGTTTCTTTTCTTGCTTTTAAATTGTTCAATTCTAGTAGAAGCTTTCCTCTACTTGTCCTTGAAAAGAACACTCATTCTATTCAATCAAAAATTGCCTTCTTTTAAGCTTTTTATTGCAGTTGTTTGTTTTGGTTCTAGCACTTATTTCACCTCTTCTTCCTAATTACCCTAGGCCTACACTTGCCTAGAGTGAGCTTAGGAAGAAGATATTTCTATCTTTTAGAATTTTAATCATTTGTAGGTGTTAGTTCTTTTCGCTACAATCTGCCGTTTGCCCTCGTCTTTTCAAAATACAAAAAAATTACATATTGAAAAATATTAAAAAGAAAGTTGAGATTGTATTCCAAGCAAGAGAATCATTATTGCAATTTTTGCCTCCTTGGACGACCCTAGATACTCCCCTATCTAGGATATAAATTTTAAAAGCGAAAGCGGATTCGCGTGTTACAACGACGTAAAAAAATTGCTTTTACAAATCACGCGCATTTCGCTATCATGGTCCCCGATGGCCTTTGAGTGGTTGAGAGGAGGGAAGGCCAATGGTGCTTAGGCTTGCCCTTGGAGAGAGGTTGGAGAGGTGATCCAGCATCCTGGCACGGAGATGGTGGTAGCCATGGTGAGCAACTCGTGCAGGTGGAGTGAAAGTGAATGTAGCTAACCTAAATGGAAGTGAATAATGCCAAGAGATGGATGGGTGCAAGTGGCCACCCCTTAGGTCTTTTTATAGATCTAAGGGAAGCTCTCTAAAGAATTATGGAATTCTCTAGAGAGGCCTATGGTGGGAGCTCGTGGGAGAGTGAGCGAAAGAGGATGGACGGTTGCTTTTAGATCCACCAAATGTGGATCTAAAAATTAAATGGCTCTTGGTTGCTAATTTTAGCAACCTAGGTAACAACACATGGTAGAGAGTTCTAGAGAACTCTAGGCTAGGTATTTTTCATGTGGATGGTGTTTGTGGGTCGAAACTTAGGTGTCTAGGTTGATTAGGTTAGGTTCTAGTGGGTTTAGGTCAAGGTAGGTCTTAAATTAGGGTTGTAAACCCTAATTCACTAAAGTAAAAAATGCAATTAAACTTAATAAAAGTTTAATTGGGTGTGTGAAAACTTAATTGAGAGTAAAATAACTCAATTAAGTCAGGTCTAGGTCAATTGGACTCTCACTGAGTCCAATTGGATAGTGTGTGCTATGACCAAGGCTCGATTGGACTCAATGCATCCAATTGAATAGACTGAAGAGATTGACCATGATCCAAGTCAATTAGGTTTAATGAGGACCTAATTAGGTCTTTAGGGAGGTCTAGAGGTGATGTAGTAGGGTCAGGGGCACCTTAATTTAGGTTCCTAGGGGGTTAGACTTGGGTTTAGGGAGCTAGAGATCCAAGATCAAGGCTTGAATCTCAAAATAGGGTCTGAAGGGCAGTCCTGGACGTCTAATAATAGTGTTAGACGTCTTATAGTGAAAAATCAGAAGTCCAGACTTGTTGTCTGTATGTCCAATCAGAGTCAGGAGGGATTTTGGGTTCTGTTTTGGGTATTATGTAGAAATTGGACATCCGACCAAATGTCTAGACGTCCGATAACACTGCAGAAGTAGGTTTAAGGTGTACGGGAGTTGGCTAAGTGTTCTAGACGTCCTATAACTCATCTGGACATCTAGATAGAGGTTGGAATTAGGGTTTTAAGGTTTCCTAGGGTGCGGTGACCTAATCTAAGGGTGGCTAAGGCTTGGGGAAGTTTCTAGGCTGTCCTAGGGCTTGGATGGCCCTAAGTTCTTCATATTTTACTCCTTTATTCCTACTTAATAGAATAGCATACCTTAACTCCCTTACATTATTATCTATTACATCTGAACTAGGTCTTCCACTCTAGCTCTACTGCAACACCAGTTATTCTTTATTCTTCAGATCTAGCTTTACATCCAGCTTTAGATCTAGCTTCTGATCAACTTATTACCTGCAATTGACATAATGCACCTAATCAATACATTATAGCATTATTTTATACATAGCTACAAGAAAGCAATAAGGATGCAAATAATGCTTATGCATGCATTAACTACCCTAACTTATGCTAAGTCCTAGCCTAATTTAGGTCAATTAAGACCTATGATTGATGCGCAATCATACCCCCATGCCTAAATCTTGCTAGTCCTTAGCAAATGCGAACTAAATTATTCACAGAAGGGTCCCTAAGGGATTGATTATTTTATCAAGTGTATGCCTAGAGATTTTCCTCCTTTTTGTTTTCATCCTATGTTCTAGAAATCCAGACAATCATGAAAGTGTAGCTATGTAGCTTTTGCAACGGATTTGAGTGAAAAACTAATTCACCTCTAAAGCCTGTACTTAACCCCTAGTAAAAATTCTAGTGGGATAGGTGGACTTCTTCCCTCGGGGTATTTAAGATATTCTATGAATTCCACTCGGCTTTAAGCTTTGGTAGAGAATCTTAGAGGGAAAAGATTATATATTTGGTGGCTCACTCTTGACTGGTGCTACATAGAGATTAGTATTTCAGAATCTAGATTCCCAGACTATCAAGTAACTTAACTCAGAGAAAGACGAGAAAAACTATGCTCTCTTCTGATTTCTTTGTATTCATTCTCTCTCTCTTTTTCTTTTTTTTTCTTTTCTTTCTTTTTCTTAGAGCTCACAATCTCACTAGATTCACACATATGACCTGTATTTGGTGGTCTCACTTGGCATTAACACTTTAATTGGGTTCCCTTAACTCTAACACTAAGTCAGAATTCCTTAGCCAGTATACGGGCGGTCAGAAACACAGAAAAATAGGTTAAGGCCATATTTAGTGGTATTGCCTCAATGCAATTGAAATAAACTCTAAATATTCACACCCTCTTTTTTTTCTTGCTTTTTCTTCTTTTTCTAATATATTTTCGATTTTTTTACTTTTTTTCTTTGTCTTCTTTTTTTTATGTAAATTTTTTCAACACAGCACATGCTAGCATACATTCATGAACTTTATTGAGGAGGCATTATTATGGATTGGTGGTAGTCAAGAGACATTGGGTGGCTTATTGGTGGAAGTACCTACTCACGGCACTGGGAAAGATGGATAGGACGGTGTATTTCTGACCTTGACATCGATACCCTCCTTCAGTCGAGGATTTCATAAAGAATGGTCGTAACCATCCACCTTAGCCCTAGTTTTATGAAAACTCACTCTCCGCGTATTTGCCTTATTTGGTGGCTCTCAAAATTCACACAAAAATGTATACGCAGGAACCGAGAATGAAAACTATACCTTATCTCTGAGTATCATCACCTAATTATCTAGGATTCCGAATTACTTGCACTAATCTTAAAGCACCAGTACTCACTATTCTCATCTCACACTATTTGGTGGATTTTTGGAAGAAAATCTACCTGACTCCCAAAACACTGTCCAGGGGTTCAGGGGAAGAAGCACTGCTTCTTCTCGACAGACTAAAGACCTTTATCAACCTTCACCATGAATCCATTGCAAATTCTACGTGTGTGTGCAAAGTTGTACTGGATTCCAGATTACAAGAATCAACTAGAGGATAAAATCCCTAATGCATTCTCTTAATAAAATAATCTTATTCATGAATGCAATATGTATATCTGCTATAAACAAGTAGCCTTGTATAATTTGTACTTCGTGAAATTCCCATATCGGGTTACAATCAGCTTGACCCTAAATTTAGAACAAGAGGTGAGCGGGTGAGTCGAAAATGGCTGTTGCAGACAATTTCTAGCTCCAATGTGATCATTGGTGGTGGAGTCAGTTATTCTTTTATTTAGGATCCTAAAGTACGTTTGACATGCAGCTTCTAGGTTTTTCCTAAGTGTTGGCATAAAAATTTTTCAGTTTTACTGTATCTACCCCCCCATGCCTAAGTTCTTGCATGTCCTCATGCATGAATGTAAAAGAAAATAAATACAGCAGGGAGTAAATGGGTAGAAATCACCTGTAATTGCTCCTGAAATTATACACTCAGCACCGGCCAACCTGACAGCATGCAATATGCAGAAAGAAAATATGCTAAAAGAAAAATATGCTATATATAAAAATGAATATGTATAGGGTGATGGATGGGGAGTAGATGCTGAGTTTAACGCCTCCAGCTGGGCGAAAACTCAATCACGCATCCTCAATAAGATGAATGATCTCATTAGCTGGAGGAGGTTCCTAAGCCAAAAATGGCTTGAGGCACTGGCCATTTACCGTTGATATATGCCCAAATTTTGGGTCCCTGATTTGGACTGCCCCATTAGGATATGGGTGAATCACAACATATGGGCCAGTCCACTTGGACTTGAGCTTCCCTGAGAAAAGTTTTAATCATGAATCGAACAACCAGACTTGCTGGTTGGGCGTGAATTCTTTCCTCCGGATGTGGGAGCCATGAAAGGCCTTGGTCCTGTCCTTGTATATCAATGCGTTCTCATAGACTTCCCATCAGATCTCTTCTAATTAGCTGAGCTAGAGTTTCCGTTCTTGACCTCCTGCATCGAGGTCAAGGTTACATTTTCACACCGCCCAACGGGAGTGGTGTTCCAGCTCTACAGGAAGGTGACAAGCCTTGCCATATACCATACGATATGGTGACATTCCGAGTGGGGCCTTGTACATGGTCCGATATGCCCAGAGTGCATCAATTAATTTATCAGACCAGTCCTTCCTGTATGGTCTAACCATCTTCTGGAGAATCAGCTTAATCTGACGGTTAGACACTTTAGCCTGCCCATTGATCTGTGGGTGATACGGGGTGGCTATATGGTGATGTACCGCATATTTCTTTAATAATGTCCTGAAGTGGCATGGTTGAAGTGGCTTCCCCCGTCACTAATTAGAGCTCGGGGTATTCCAAATCTCGCGAAGATGTATTGCCGTACGAAAGAAATGACAGTCATATGATCAGCCCATCTCGCCGGGATGGCCTTGACCCACTTTGACACATAGTGAACGGCTAATAATATGTACTCGAAGCCATGAGAGTTCGGAAAAGGGCCCATAAAATCGATGCCCCAGACGTTGAACACTTCTACAACCATAATGGGCTAGAGTGGCATCATGTCTCTCCTGGCCATCGAACCGATCGACTGGCATCGTTTGCAATGCTGGGCATATTCGTGTGTATCTCTGAAAATAGTTGGCCAAAAAAATCTTGAATGCAAAATTTTTGCAGTGGCTTTCCATCCCGAGAAATGACCACCACATGCATCATTGTGGCAAAAAGATAACACACTAGGGATCTCAGAATCTGGGATGCATCTTCGAATAATCTGATCCGCTCCAATGTAGAAGAGCAGTGGGTCATCCTAGAGGTAGAATTTGGTTTCCACAGTAAATTTTACTTTCTGATCCTTGGATAGGTTCGTGGGAATCTTGCCTGCAGCAAGATAGTTCGCGATATCCGCGTACCAGGGGAACTCAACAGAGTGAATTGCCAAAAGGAATTCATCTGGAAATTGGTTGTGGATAGGCAGGGAATAAGGAATGTGGGCTGGGTCCAATCTAGATAGGTGATCCGCCACAACATTCTGCTTTCCGGCTTTGTCGTGGATTTCAATATCAAATTCTTGCAATAGAGGGATCCATCTGATGAGCCGGGGTTTGGTATCCTTCTTTGCCAACAAATGCCGGAGGGTAGAGTGGTCAGTGAAGATGATAACTTTGGACCCTAATAAATAAGATCTAAATTTCTCCAACATGAATACTATTACTAGCAGCTCTTTTTCGGTGACAGTATAATTGTGCTGAGACTCATTCAGTGTCTTGCTACCATAGTATATGACAAAAGGTTGTTTTTCCCGATGCTGGCCTAAAACAACACTGATGGCAAAATCAGAAGTGTCGCATGTCATCTCGAAATCAAGCGACCAGTCGAGTGGTTGGAGAATCGAGGAATCACAGACAACGCTTCGTAAAGTCTCAAACGCGTAGAGACACGAGGTGTCGAATTCGAATGGGGCATCAGCAACAAGGAGATTCGTTAAAGGTCGTGCAATTTTTGAGAAATCACGTATAAATCTCCGATAGAAGCCAACGTGACCCAAGAATGATCTGATCTGCTTGATCGAGCTAGGTAGCGGTAAGTGGGAAATAATCTTAGATTTAGCTCGATCGACCTCGAGTCCATTTTTAGAGATCATGTGCCCTATTATTACACCATCCCTCACCATGAAATGGATTTTCTCCCAGGATAGTGCTAGGTTTACCTCAATACACCGTTTCAGGATCTTGGTGATGTTATCAAGACAAGATTCGAAATCATCTCCGAAAATGGAGAAGTCATCCATGAACACCTCCACATAATCCCCAATCATGTCAGAGAAGATGGCCATCATACAATGCTGAAATGTTGCTAGTGCGTTGCAGAGGCCAAAGGGCATCCACTTGAAAGTGAATGTTCCAAAGGGGCATGTGACTGTGGTCTTGTCTTGATCTTCCGGGCTAATCGCTACTTGATTATACCCAGAGTATCCATCCAGAAAGCAAAAGAAACTGCGCTCAGCTAACTATTCCAAGATATGATCAATGAAAGGAAAAGGAAAGTGATCCTTCTAGGTAGCCATGTTTAGTTTTCTATAGTCGATGTAGACCCGCCAAGATGTTGCAGTGCGGGTCATGATGGATTCACCTTTACCATTTTTCACTACGATGAGTCCTGCTTTCTTGGGCACTATCTGGATCAGACTCACCCATTGGCTGTCAGAGATTGGGTATACAATACCTGCATCTAGCCATTTGATGATCTCCTTCTTAACAACCTCTAGCATATTCGGGTTTAGCCTTCTTTGAGGTTGTCTCGAAGGTTTCACCCTTTCATCCGTGTAAATGTGATGAGTGCAATACGAGGGGTGAATACCGCGGAGATCAGCAATGCTCCACCCTATGGCGGCCCTATGGTCTTGTAGCATAGACATTAATTGATGCTCTTGTTCTTGGGTTAAGTGGGCACCAATAATGACTGGGTATGTCTCACTTTCGCCCAAGAACACATACTTAAGTGAGTCAGGTAAGAGCTTCAATTCAATCACGGGTGGGTCAGAGTTAGAAATGGGAATAGGAGGAGCAGACTTGAAGGTGGGAATCTGATGATCTAGATGCATGTGAATTCCCACGGATTCGCTACCTGTGAGATAGTCAGTTGTGACTGCATCAACGGGAAACCCGTCGGCTGTGGTCATGTCTTCCTGCAACAACAGGGGCGATTCAGTAGTGTGCGGATCAGGATAGCTAGAGTCAGGGGTGTTGTAGTCAGAAACACACCCTAAACAGTCGAATCCTTGGGGAGATATGTGCAGTGCAGTGGTCACAGTCCCATGTGGATCGAGGTCCAAGAACCCTGATAGTGCAGACAAATGAGACATTGGGCTGTCACAAAGGAGCCCAATGTTACCACAGTATGCCGAATCTTCATCTTCACCATCCTCCTCTATGCGATCACAGTCAAAATTCTTTGATGCCCTGAATATGTCAAGTCAAAGTCGCTCATTACCGAGGGCTATCTCCATACACCTGGATGCACAATCAATGTTTGCTCAGGCTATCGCTAGAAATGGGTGACCCAAAATGATTAGTGCATCTCAGAGATTAGGAGGGACCTCCATATCGAGAATGAAAAGTCTGCAGGAAAGCAGAATCCGCGAACTTTTACGATCACATTCTCAACCACCCCCTCGATGTTTTTACTGATCTATCAGCCAACTAAATCATTACTAAGGTAGGCTTTAACTCCACAAATCGAAATTGATCAAATATAGTAGTGGGAGTTAGGTTGATGGACAAATCCAGATCTAGAATGGCCCGATCAAATGGAGAATCCTGCAAGAAGCAGGATATGAGTAGGGTACTAGGGTCTTTCTTTTTCGGCAGCAAGTCAGCTAGAATCACGGTGCTAGCTTCTTTTGACAGTACCGCCTATCATCCAATTCTAGGTTGTCGCTTCGGGGTATAATAGTCCTTGAAGAACCTAGCGACAGTGGCGATGTGATCAATTTCCTCGAGGAGGGGGACCTAAATATGTACTTCCTTAAACATTGACTTCAGGTCCTCAAAATTTCGTGTGTCCTTTTTCCGAACTACATTTCGTGTCAGAGCCTGAGGAAAAGGGACGGGAATCTCAGGGTCAAGTGGCCTCTTACCCTTATCTATCGTAGCTTGCTCCTGAGATGAAGGAGTCGAACCCGCCTGCGGCGAAGGGTGAAAAAATCAGGACTCGCCTGGCTATGTGGTGGGTCGAATGTCTTCCTTCCACTAAATGAGACGGCATTTGCATCGGCTTGCTGTCCATGAGGTGGTGGGGGAGTGGAAGGGGTAGAGTATGCGGGGTTTTGCATCAAAGGCGGCTGGCCTTGAGCATAACCAGGTGGTGCAGGAGACGCCTATAATATGTCGTGTGCCTGTCCCTGTAGTGCCTGAAACCTAGGCAAGGCACCTTGGTTCTGCACATACCGAGGGTTTGGGAAAGGTTGGGAGGGCAAGGCTCCCTGAGTCCTATGTTCCTGCAACAGCTATCTGCAAACTATCCTGTGTAGTCTGATCTGTATAGTCTATATCTGGTCAGCCATTGCCTTCATTATCTGCAAACTATCCTATGTAGATTTCCTCATCGATTCTTGCAGCTCCTCTTTCAATGCCTCCAGAGGGTCAGCCCGCTTTGGAGGGTGACTGGCAGCTTGGTGCAATGGCTGGTATATAGAATGGGGTTGCTGCTGCTGATACAGGAATGACTGCTGCCTAGGGTATGTGTTTTGTGCATTCCCATATTGCCTGGTCTGGTAGTGTGGCTCTTAATGTGGTCTCTATGAGTTACCAGACAAGAAGTTCGGATGCTAGCGCCAACCAGGGTTATACGTCTCTGAATATGGGTTATTACGCCCTTATACTTGAATAACACTAACATCCTCATAGGCCGAAGACGTCTGAGATGTATATCCATCAAGGGGATACATATTATAGTCTGCAAACGGTGCGTAACCCTGGTCATATGGTGCCAGATAGGGATTGTTTACGGGATTCTAATATGTAGGATCTCGTAAATAAGGAGAAGATGCATCCCGAGTAAGTAGATTAGCTTGAGCAGGGTGGGATTGGGGTGCATAGGAGGGTCGTGGAACAGTAGAGCTCAAGTCAGATTGACCTTGACTAATTTGGTCAATCTTTTTCTCGATCAGGTTTATTCTATCCAGCTGCTTGACGATGATATCCATGTCGGCTCGAATAGACTTGGTGTGACCATCATGGACACCAACCCGCTGCTGACCAGGCTACTGGAACTGGTTCATGGATGCGACATTCATTGAGTTCTCCGCCAAAGATTCGAACAACTCAAATGCACTGTTCTCGTCTTTTGCGAGAAAATTCCCGCCAGTAGATGCATCGGCCAGATACCGATGTGTGTCATCCAGCCCGTGGTAAAAGATTTGAGCTAGGTGCCATCTAGGTATACCATGGTGTGGGCATATCCGGAGAAGGTCGTGAAATCGGTCCTAGGCTTCATGCAATTTCTCCCTAGCTCCTTGGGAGAAAGTCGTGATTGCATGCCTCATCGTGTTCATTCAACCAATCGAGAAGAACTTTTGCAGGAATTCACGTCATAATTTCGGCCAGGTTCCAATTGGCTTCCCAATGGTCTTGAACTAGTATGAAGCTTTGTCCCTCAAAGAAAATGGGAAAAGCTTCATCAGAACAATCCCAAGATCAATATTCCTGGGTCGAATCGTTTCTAGAAGTTGACTCAGGTCCTCTAAGTGCTGGAACGGATCTTCACTTGAGTTTCCATAAAAATGACTGCTGATCAAACTGATCACATTGGGCTTGAGCTCAAACACGTCTTTGCCTACGGGAATCCTGACTAAGGGTGTGACGATCGGTGTAGCTGGATAGAAATCTCAAAGTTGTTCTCCTCGCGGTGGATGCTGCATTCTGTCAAGCGTCGTCAAGATACGATCCATGCTCTACTGATGCTGTCCTCTGATTCAATAACCCGGGCCTGCAGACGAGCCATCGGGTCCAGATTACCAGCATCCTGACCCAGTCTAGGTCCAGTTCCAGGATTAGCCATTGTGGCTAAGGGACTAGAAGAAGTGGGGGGAGAAGATGGTCCTGGCGAGGTGACTCGCCTCCTTGGGAGTGACTCCCAAGGTCCAACCAGTTGAGGTCTAAGCGACCTCCTTCCATGCATACACCACCCAACCCCTGGGTTGGTGTAGCCAATCCAAACAAGGCTAAGGCCCTGTCAATCAACTGGTCCTTATGATCAGGTGACCAGATTTTTCGTTCTGAGTTCGAATTCCTAAAGAAAAATTCGTCGCACAACCGACTCAAAGTGATTCCCACCTCTCAAGCTAACCCAGACAAGAGGTTGAAAGCAACCAATAGTATGACAACGAATTTGGGTCGATTTTGTGTTTTAGAATTGATTTTTAGCCTGTTTTTCTTCAGTTGGGGTTTGTGGTGAGTGGCCTACAAGGTGACCAAGCTCACCGACTAAGCACTAGACTTAATTAAGTCTAGTCTAGCCCAAATGAGGTCTCTAGATTATAACCCTAAAGATGTAACCTAGGGTTCATGCAATTCTAGGTTTTTTTCCTTTTTCTTTTGTTTTGTTCTTCTTCAGTAGACCACAGGAATAAAACAAGTTCTCAAAACAAAATTGGAATCTAATTAAATTAAAATTAGGCAAGTAGATTCCTTTTTCAATTATATTTTTAGAGAATATTTTTCTGTAATTTTTAATGTTTCAACCGAATTTATAGAGATTTTTAAATGTCAAGGGGTTAGATATAGGATTTTGACCCTTGATCGATTTTTCAAATTGAAACTATATTAAATGATTTTAAAAAATTTAGGAAAAATATGGAGATTGAAGCCAATAAGAACGCCCTTCAAACCCTACCATTTTTAGTCAAAAAAAATTCGTAAATTTCTCATAATTGCTTTTGGAATTTTGAAAAATCTCAAATCGAGGTCAGTCCGACCCCCTTGCACTTCATGAATTTTTAAAAATTTTATACTTAAAATTTTGTCAAATGAATGGTGCCATTTGAAATATGGTTTGAAAATGAAATCCTAACTCGAATTTCAAAATTTTTCACTCATTAATTTTTTCGTAATTGAATTTTTAAAACAGACTTTGAAATTTGATCGAAAATCAGAGAATGGTGGAAAAGCTTTTAAAAGGTGTTTGAGTTTAAAATTCAAACTTTAAACCAAAAAATTTTTTTTTTTCAAAAAAATTTTTGAATTTTTTTGTTTCAAAAAGAAATTTTCTTTTCAAAGGATTCTCAAGAACTTTTTCATTTTTTTTTTGTTTTCTCAAAACTAACCTAGGATTCAAAAAGAAACCTAATCTAACTACGTAGATTTTTTTTCTTTGATTTTTTTCTTTTTTTCAAGAAAATAAATAGGCCTTTTTTTTCCTTTTCTTTTTTAAATGAAATTTACTAGAAGGAAATCTAACCTAGGGTTCAAGAAAACTATACTAAGGAAGATATGACATGCACTTGGAATTTTTTCCGCGCTCATGTGCGTAGATCCCATTTTTTTCCTATTTTCCCTGCACATCAAAAGACAAGTAGAGGAAGATTTATCAGTAATAATTCAAGAGATCAAAATCAAAAAATGGCATTGTCTCCCCGGCAATGGTGCCATTTGACAGAATCCGTTTTTGCACATTTTAAAGTCATCGGAAATCGTAGTGTAGTTGCGCTAAAACGTTTATCAAAAAATGATTTTGTAAAAATAATGAGACTTTGAGTCATGGTTGTTCATCTGTGGGAGGCGTTTATGCAAATTTGAAATTGATCTTTTATCGCTCCACTTGCTTAAAAATCGCATGGCGGTTTATGGTTATTATGTATTTAAGCACAACATGCTTAGTTGCAAGAATATCATGAATTAAAAGCAAGAAACTTTAATCACACAAAATATATTGCAATAAGCTCATGGTGATTCTCAACACATAGACATATATATATAGAAAATTTTCTTTCATTCATTCAGGAAGGTGTTTGCAACATGAAACTAGAGGAATGCTTATAGAGGAAAGCTTAAAACATAAATCTAACTAACAGAAAACGATCGCATGCAGGAATCTGTGGGGGGATTTTGCATGCATCAATAGGGGAGAATAAAGTGCTGCACTACTAAGCAGTAATAAAAGCATGTAAACTATGAAGAACTAGCTACTAATCTAGCAGAAATAAGGGCAATCGGAGGTGGTCTCCGATGGCCTTTGAGTGGTTGAGAGGAGAAGGAGGGGCGGCCAATGGTGCTTAGGCCGACCCTTAGAGAGAGGTTCGAGAGGTGATCCAGCATCCTGGCATGGAGATGGTGGTAGCCATGGTGAGCAACTCTTGGAGGTGGAGTGGAATGAATAATGCCAAGAGATGGATGGGTGCAAATGGCCACCCCTTAGGTCTTTTTATAGACCCAAGGGAAGCTCTATAGAGAATTACAGAATTCTCTAGAGATGCCTATGGTGGGAGCTCGTGGGAGAGTGAGAGAGAGAGGATGGATGGTGGTTTTTAGATCCACCAAATGTGGATCAAAAAATTGAATGGCTCTTGGTTGCTAATTTTAGCAACCAAGGCAACAACACATGGTAGAGAGTTATAGAGAACTCCAGGCTAGGTATTTTTCGTATAGATGGTGTGTGTGGGTGTGTGTGGGTCGAAACTTAGATGGCTAGGTTGATTAGGTTAGGCTCTAGTGGGTTTAGGTCAAAGTAGGTCTCAAATTAGGGTTGTAAACCCTAATTCACTAAGGTAAAGTGCAATTAAACTTAATAAAAGTTTAATTGGGTGTGTGAAAACTTAATTGAGAGTAAAATAACTCAATTAAGTTAGGTCTAGGTCAATTAGACTCTCACTGAGTCCAATTGGATAATGTGTGCTAAGATCAGGGCTCAATTGGACTCAATGAGTCCAATTGAAAAAACTGAAGAGATTGACCATGATCCAAGTCAATTAGGTTTAGTGAGGACCTAATTAGGTCCTTAGGGAGGTCTAGAGGTGATGTACTAGGGTTAGGACACCTTAATTTAGGTTCCTTGGGGGTTAGAGTTAGGTTTAGGGAGTTAGAGATCCAAGATCAAGGCTTGAATCTCAAAATAGGGTATGGAGGGCAGTTTTGGATGACTAATAATAGTGTCAGATGTCTTATAGTGAAAAATCAGAAGTCCAGACTTGTTGTTTGGATGCCCAATCAGAGTCAGGAGGAATTTTGGGTTCTATTTTGGGTATTCTGCAGAAATTGGACGTCTGACCAAGTGTCTGGATGTCTAATAACACTACAGAAGTGGGTTTAAGGTGTGCGAGAGTTCGCTAAGGGTTCTAGACATCCTATAACTCATCCGGCCATCTAGATAGAGGTTGGAATTAGGGTTTTAAGGTTTCCTAGGGTGAGGTGAACTAATCTAAGGGTGGCTAAGGCTTGAGGAAGCTTCTAGGTTGTCCTAAGGCTAGGATGGTCCTAAGTTCTTCATATTTTATTGCTTTATTCCTACTTAATAGAATAGCATACCTTAACTCCCTTACATTATTATCTATTACATCTGATCTAGGTCTTCCACTCGAACTCTGCTGCAACACCAGTTATTCTTTATTCTTCAGATCCAACTTTACATCCAACTTCAGATCTACCTTCTGATCAACTTATTACCTGCAATTGACATAATGCACCTAATCAATACATTATAGCATTATTTTATGCATAGCTAAAAGAAAGCAGTAAGGATGCAAATAATGCTTATGCATGAATGAACTACCCTAACTTATGCTAAGTCCTAACCTAATTTAGGTCAATTAAGATCTATGATTGCTATGCAATCAATGCCAAAAACTCCCTCCAAAAATCCCTACATCTTATCCCTACACCTACCCTTTGAACCACAACTAGCCATCCACATACCCCCCTTCTAGAACCCTATGATGGCACCAACTAATAGCCTTCTAGAAGGCCCATTTTGGTGCCAACTCTAAGGGGCACCAAAGTCATAACCACCCCCCCTTGTGCCCCCTCACTTGGCGCCATTTATTCCTAGCCCTAGGATCCTTAACTACCATCCCAAATCCCATCCTAGCCATTCATTTTATCCAGGCCAACCCCCCTCCTCCCTACTCTATATATACCAACCTAACTACCCACATTTGGATCATCCTACATTTAGTGTAACTGCACCTTATATCCACCATAGCCCACGGCCAAGGAGAAGGAAGAAAGAAGAAGATTACGGGGGCACATCTCCCGCCCCCTTGGTGCCTTCTCATTCCTTCACCTTGTGCCATGCCAAGAAGGAGGAGAAATTCTTCATCAAGGAAGATGTCCAGGAAAGGGAGAAGCACTTAGGGTGGACATCCACCCTTGAGGAGAGGTTTAGGGCACGTCCCCTTCTAGGGCTTGCCTTGGAGGACACCATTCTGGCGAAGATGTAGAAGGAAGGAGTTGGAGATCTTCTTTTCAAGTCTGGGAGCTACCAGGCTTGGAGAAAGAAGCCTCCACCTCTTCTTCACCATCATCATCATTAGGACCATTAGTTTTCTTTTACTTTTGTACCTTGATAGTTGTCAAAAAAGCTTTCCTCTATTATGGTTTTCTGCAAAACATTTTTTTGAGTCCTAATTTAAAGTTGCCTTCTTTGCAATCTTTGTCCCATTTAATTGCTTTGTTTTCTAGCAATTTTCACTCCCTCACCCTAATTACTCTAGGCCTCCACATGCCTAGAGTGAGCTTAGGGAGAGGAATTAATTGTTACCTAGGTGTTAGCTTAGTAATTATAGGTGTTAGTCTTTTCCGCCAACAAAATTCAAGTATTCCCGTTATTTCAAAATCATAAAAATTATATAATTAAAAAGAGAAAAAGGAAAGGTGAATTCCATTTTCCAAGCAAGGGATTCGATTTGCAAACAATTTGGCCTCCTTGGATGACCCTAGATACCCCACAAGCTAGGTTATAAATTTTAAAAGGGAAAGCGGATATACGCATTACAACGACTAAAACACAATTTTAACAAACTACGTATTTTCACGATCACTTCCCCTTAGGGTTTATAAGTTAAGTCAATACCAGGCATTCCACTTTACTTTTGATTTCAAAAGGAAAAGATCTTCACCCTAGTTTTGAAAATCTGGTTTGCCTCTTGAACTTGATTGAATTTACCTAATTCTAAACCCTAAAAGCAACTTAAGCAAGATTGAACCTTAAAATCCACTCATCCAAATAATCTTTCTTGAAAACCCTTGTTGTGCATGCACTCGTACATATTCAATTAATCATTAAGGGTACAACCCATTTTATGGGCCTGATGTAAACACGTTTACACTACTTAAGATGTCTATTTATGCATGTTCTTAAGCATAGGATTGCATTGCATGCTATAAATATTGCATAACATGCATCATCTTGCATTTAGAATAGTTTGAATACAATGGAGGTTAATTGTTTCCTTTTATGTGCTTGGAAAAAGCAAACTTTTTATCGAGGCCTCAGATTAAAGATCCAACCATACAGATGTGATCAGGGCGACGATTGGAGTTCAACGACTCCAAGATCGCCTTAATCAAACATCCGTAGCATTAGATGGTGACCGGGGAACCCTAGAAGATCAAAGGCCAAGATGGTGTGAATCTGCACTTCAAACGACAAATCTGACCGCATGGATGGATTCGGATCGATGATTGCAGCTTAAAGATGCAAAATCGAGTCAATTCGACACCCGTGGCACCATCTACATCAGCTAGAAGATGGACGGCCAAGATGGTGCCATGTGGGGCCATCTTGGCCACCCAATCGCCCGCATGCACCCGCTGAAGTCTTCCGCATCCGCCCTTCCCCGGCGTTGGATCAAGATCCAACGGCTGCGATGCGCCCGCGCTGAAGTCAGGTGCTCGACATAAATGCACCCCCAGCACGTTGGTGGAGCGCTCTAACGCGAAGCGAGCGCGCGTGTTCAAGCCTCACCATGCGGAATTTGGAGCGGGGGAGCGCCTTCGATCGACCGCACGATCGCGATCCAATGGCCGCACACGCTCAATCAAGATGTTGCGCCCACGCAAGCCTACGCGTAACGCGAGAACGCACGCGAGCGGGCGTGCAGCGCAGGCGGGCGAAGGCGAGATTTAAGCCGTCCGATCGCGCGATTGGACGGCTGAGATCGTCTGGACGTGTGCATGCATTGCGAGCGCAGGCAAGCGAGCGGGCGCGCACGCACTGCCCACTACACCCACGTTCAAACCTTTAGCGACGATTTTATCTGTCACTAAAGGTCCTGAATTAATGCTTTAAGAGTTGTAATGACTAAATTGCCCCCACTCCTTACAACTATAAAAGGAGGCCCCCTCCACATGAAATTCTCATCCCTTCCTCTCTTCTCTCCCTCTCCAAAGCTTAAGAGAAGCTTGTCCCACACCCGAAATGCTTCTTGCGAGATAAAGTCAATTTTTCGTCCCCCTTTCAGAAGCGGATCCCACAACGACGACGATGTGCTGCCCCGTTCCTGTTCTGCTTCGTCCTCCTTTGTCCTACTTCGTCCTCCTTCATCCCGGCATCGTCCCGTCCGGCTCGTCTCCAAGTGACCGTCGAGGAGGATATCTCTCTCCCCATTCTTTTTACTGCTTTCTAGAATAGATTTACTGCTTTCCAGAGTAGTTCAGCTCGTCCTCCAAGTGACCGTCGAGGAGGATATTTCTCTATCCATTCTTTTAATGCTTTCTAGAGTAGATTTACTGCTTTTTAGTGTAATTATTTTCTACTTTCTAGTTGTAATGTTTAGTGAAACAAACAATCTCCTTAATGATGAATTCCCTGTTCATTCTACATCTCATTTTGATTTTTGTTTGTAATATTCTCTCTCTCTCTTCTATTTATTGTAAATAGTTAGATAGTTTTAATCAATTGAATTACTTCGTGACAAATAAAGCAAACGCGTAGTTTTTAAATCAAACGTCCGCCTCCCTATGTTCGACCTGGAATTTCCATTTCGGTATAAATTTTATTTGTTGAACACGAGTTCTTCGCTTTCATACTACGACGACAGGTTTTCAAAATCGAACATGTTAGCATAGCAAACTCGTACGTTCAACATTTTGGCGCCGTTGCTGGGGAGGCGACGCTCTTTGATTTTTTTTCTTCACGTTCTCTAACTTACAAATCATTTACCTCACTTCTCTCCTTTCTTATTGTAATTGCAGGTACTCTTTCGAGATAGGCAAAAGCGGTAGATTGGAGTAAAGTGTTGTGGAAGGTTTTGTAAGTTATCCCCCACCTCCCACCCATTAGATTTCATTCCACAACATAATAACACAAACATCAATCAACCTAGGTATTCGTATAAACTCTAAGGTTAGATTATTTGTTGTTTCACACCCATACCTGCCCCAACCCCCACATTAAAAAAAAGAAAAATTAAAAAAATCTCATAGAGGTACACAACCTCATCTGATTTTCAAACTCAACTGGTAAACCGATCTTTGGAGCCGGTACACACATCCAAACACATAATTGAGTAGAAATCAGATTAGGTAATCACTTGTGTGCCTAATTAAGTAGTGCAATAGGTCAATTGTTTGAGTTGATTGGGCCACACCACTTCAACTAAAATTAACTCATCAAGTAGCTGCCACTTAGGTTCAACTATTAGGGATTTACCAGGCAGTCCACATTCTTTTAAGTTTTAAAGGAAAACATCTTCACCTGTGCTTTCAAAACCTGGTGTGCCAACAAAACTTGTTTGAAAATACCTAAAGTTGAATCCTAAAAGCTACTAAGCAAGATTTGAATCCAAAAATTTACCGCATCAAAAGTAATCTTGCTTGAAAATCACTGGTTGTGCACGCACACACAAATTAATCAATCATTAAGGACACAACCCATATAAAGGGCCCATCACATTCCAAAGCACATTCAAACCTAGCCCTAAATAAAATAGAGTAGACGTTGGCCTTAAGGATACGACTTACTCTTCAAAGCCCAGAACGAGATTATTTTCGATTAGTCTGTTTCTACTATTCAATCTGATGTCTAGTTAGGGGAGCAGAATCAAAAAATCGCAACTGGGGGGTACACTAGGAACCGAAGGCGCAAGCCGAAGGAAGAACCTTCTCCCTCGTCCCTCCTTCTAACTGGTTGGATTGAACAGACAGAAGTAGATCAAATCGTTCCTTTATCTCAAGATGGGTTTTGGGAGTCTGTAGGTCAGTAGGCTAACCCAATTAAGGACAGGTTTGATTGTTTGTATTACAGGGTGCCTTTCTTCCTCCCGTCTCTCATGAATCCTTCCACATATTACACGCATTCCCGCTCTTTCCCTCTTGTTTTGAATTATCCTCAACATGACGATTATCCCGACTCGTACTGTAATCAACCATCAGTTAGTTGGAATAACTCAGATTGGGGATACAGTTCCAGACCTCCATGTTTAGGGTCTAACCCTGAACACTTTGATTGTGATTTCTATCCTTCTCAGAGCCACATCGATTATAGATCGTCATCCTTTCATGAACAATCTAATACGATCTACAATCAAGAAGGATACACTGATCCTTACCCATCCTCTGATTACACTGCCTTTAGGTCATCACCACCTTTTGAACAATCTGAAATGACCTATTATCAAGAAGGGTATAACGAATCTCAATTCGTTAATTCCCCTGCTTTGACCCCAAACCTGCCCAACCTTGAACCAACTCATTTGGTTCAGGTTAACCAGGTTCAAGATAAGGTTCTGGCTAACTTGAGGAATACTATAATATCTTTAGAAGTTCAGCCAATACCTTGCATTGAGAGATTTGAGCCCCTGATTCAGATTATTGATGATTTGAATATGTATATGTTGGATTGGCTCCAGGATGTTAAGGATAAGAACCCAGGTGAGTTTCTACTTGGGAAGTTAGTGAATTGAGGATGAGATTTGTGGTTGCTTTGATTCAATCGTGGGATGATTCCCAGGATGAACCCTCTTTAGGAGAGCCAATTTCAGAACTCGCTCATGCACCTGTTGGGGGGGATACGTGTTACGAGGCTGACCATATTGAATTAGAGCAACCAATTAAGGAAGATCTGATTTCTTCACCTGAGATCCCTGAGCCAGGGTACAAAAAAACGTATGTCTCCATGGACCAGAAAGTGATAGATGATTTTGGGACATACATTAATATGGATCTTGATTTCCTTGATTTTGATGGTGAAGATTCAAGTTGCGAAGTCTCATGCGAGTTTACAGAACACGATTTTTGTGAGATGATTGGGCCTAAGGAATCTGAAAGATCATTTGATAACCCAAAAACTGAGAAAACTGATCCTATTAGGGCACACATTACGGATCCAGAATTGCATTTTCTGGAGGATTCAATTCAATGCCCTGATTATCAGTTGCACCCCGTTGAGCTTATCGATGATTCTGTTTCTAAGATAATTAGACCCAAGTCAATTTTGATTTAGCCACATCATTTAGACTTGGAGATTTCAGATGGGGTGATTAACATGCAAGAGGTCTCGGAATTTAACATTCTGATTGAGGAGGATAGGAGTTGGGAAGTTCTGATTTGGGAAGCTAACTTTGGAGGAAGTACAAGACTGAGTCAAAGGGTGCCTATTAAGCTGAAACCATCAAACCAGGACCCTTACGACATTTGTTTTGAGGATGTCAAACCCAAGCACACATTCAATGATTATCCTTTTGAGCTTGATTTCTCTGTAACCCGACTTTTTGGTCTTGGGTTGCATCCTCATAAATCGCAGGCCCGACCCCGCTTGCATACTGATTCTAGGTTTTGGGTAATTTTTATCCAGAACCTATGGTATTCTCTATTATAGGGTATGGGTCTGCACCATAATCTGGTCCACATTTGTGGACATCTATTAACAGGTCAGAGGTTTCTTCTGTTTATTCTGATTCTGACCTGCACTTGTGAATTCTTTTTTTCTCTTCTTTGTATAGTGTGCCTAGCTGAAGGCACTAAATTCAGTACTTATACAGTTCTTTTTAGTTTCTATCTCGAAGCGGACCTGGCATTCACGCAATTCAGGTGCTTTCTACGCTATTCCACTCTATTTTATGTCTTTTTAATACAATGAGGACATTGAATTAGATAGGCATGGGGGTGAATATTTATCTCTGAATTTATTCGTCAGCTCTGTAGATTTATTTTATTTTATTAAAAAAAATTGGAATTAGGAAAGAGAACTTGGGTTTAAGAAAATTTTCAATCTTAGGAAATACTACATTATAATTTGAACACAAAGACCCTTCAGGTCTTCAGATTTAATCAGCCCTTGTATCCATTAAAATGTAGATTTATTTTTCGAGTCCTTGCCAACCTAAATTCTATTTTAATTGGAGTAAATAAGTTTGGGTGATAAGTACACGACTTATCAACCCATCATCTGATTTGAGGGAACTTTGAGTTTTTAGCATCTACACACTATCTTATCACTGACTAGTTGTTCGACGATTTTAACAGAAATTGGGTAGCTAATGAACCTTCTAGGGTGATGTGGCTGGCAAGTTATCATGGGTAACAACTCATAGGTAGGTTGTCCAGAGCCCAGTCACTGGACCTTTCTCTTTTTGCTGCCTTTAGGTAAATCTTAGACCAGGGAAGCCACCTACTTAAAAAAATAAAAAAAAAGAAAAAAAATCAAAAAGAAAAGCAGAATAGAAGAAAAAGAAATAAGTCACACTTCGCCGCACAAGTATGGCTGGCAAGTTGTCGGTGGTAACAACTCATCGACTGGTTGTCCAGAACCCAGCTCAATAAATGCACTGAAAATTTCCAAAACACTTAGGAAGAAGCAGAGAAGTAGAATAAATCGGGGAGATATACACTGGATTCACCCTTCTGTTGACCTTGTAAAAAATAAAAGTAGGGAGAAAGCTACCAGTTGTAAAGATACACCTTTAGGCAGAATTCTTTTCTTTAGGTCACTGGAGTGCGCTCGTGCGTGTGTGTTACCAAGTGTCATTATAGTTGCACTTACAATGTCGGTTTTAAAGTAAAGAAACAGAGGTGAGTCCGAGTGTCGGTCTCAGGGAGGCGTGAAAATCAGATTTTGCTTATCACTTGTCACAGAAATTGCGGAGTTTTACTTGTGAAAAGGTGTGGTTGAAAGCGAGAGAGAGAGAGCGAGAGAGATTAGGGTTAGAGTCGTTTCTTTCTTTAACAAGAAACTTGAACAAGAAATAAAGTAAACAACTAAATGGAAAGTAACTTCATTAATCATGTAGCTTTAGTTCACATATTACAACATTAGATGCATGCTTAACATAAGTAAAGGAAAGCTTAAAAGAGAGGAAGAGAGAGAGAGGGGAGAGAGACGAGGCAGCCAAGGTGGTGGAGAAGGCTCCGTCGGCAGCTCGTCGTCTCCGGTGATTACAAGAGGGCCTAAAGCTAGCTAAGAGAGGGGTAGAGTAGTTGCAAGGGAAGTGAATGCCTTGAATGAGTGGTTGGAGGGGGTTTAAATAGGGAGAAGGGCTTTCTAAAAGAAGAAGGGGTTTTAGCGACGTCCGGGACGTCGCTAAAACCCTTCCAAAAGCGTCGGTGAAGCCCCCAGCCCATCTGTCACATGCCCGTGCCGTTCTTCTTCGTGCCCGATCTGTGGCCATTGCATGAGAGCCGTCCGATCTTGAATTCCTCCCCTGGGCACACGTGCGCCCAGGCGTCGTCGCTCGGTGTGTGCGCGCTTGTGGAAGCTCGCTGCCTGAGGGTGGGCCACGTGGCGCTATCCCAGCCGCTCGCTGCTGATCGGGCGGCCCAATTTTGCCGTGCGCCTCGCTGCCTTTAATTTCCTGCACCGCGCTGCTCGAACCCACCTCGCGTGCGTGCGGGCGTGCGCATTAACCGCTGTGCCACGGCCACTGCTTTGTCGCGGCAACCACTCGGTTCTCCGCCATCCGATCAGAGATTGACGGCTGAGATTGGATCTCCGGTTGAAGGTGGGAGTTGCACGCAATGAGCGGGCGCCACATGGCGCAACGGTGGCCGTTGATCATCAGATCAACGCTCAAAACTTCTTGGGCCCATTGTGGGAGCTCCAGATGTCAGATTTGGCCGATTTTGAGTCGGTTGGAATCCGTTCACCATTCTAAATCCATCCGTGCAGTCTGATTTCTTATCTGAGGCCTGCTTTGACAAGTGCTTACATAAATGGCCATTAATACAATTTTATAAGCAATCTTAGTATAGGATGCATGCAATGCTCCCATTCTACTTATGTTGTGCCTTTTATTCTTAAGATGGACCCTATGTAACAGAATTATCGCCCCCATATGCAGTGTTATCATACCCCCATGCTTACTCCTTGCTAGTCTCTAGCAAGATTTATTCTAACCTTTATTTTCGTTCAGAATTTAAGAAGTAATTGCTTAGACACTTCGTCACTTGTCAATAGGAGGAAATATACTAAGATCTTAATCTACAAAGACTAAGCAGCGCCCGGGTGTCTGCCAAAATACGAATCGCCTGAATCCTTGCTTTAATGTATATAACTATACATATGTGTATGTATATATATATATTTTTAGAAATTTTTTGAAATTCAGCATGGGTTGGTAACCTTTTACGACTACCCAACCCACCCAAAACTCGGTCAAAACCCTAAGTGCTAAGCATCTTGGTGTGAAGATTGTGATAAACTCACTCAATGGTAATTTAGACAGACTTCGGATTTTTACGCCCCTAGGTGACTGGAAGAGGAAATATATTTTCCTGAAGGTATATTTGTTCGCTCGGTAGCTTTCTCCCTACATTTGTTTTAATTGGGGTCAACACAAGGATTTTTCCAGTGTATATCTCCCCGCCTTGTACTACTTCCCCGCTTCTTCCTTAAGTGTTTTGGTTCTTTTTGTGCAATTATTTAGCTGGGCTCTGGACAATCGACCAATGGGCTGTTACCCACGATCACTTGCCAGCAATACTCGTGCGGTGAATGTGATTTATTTTTTTTCTTCTCCTTTTTTTTCGTAGGTGGCTTTCCTGATCTAAAATGTACCTAGAGGCAATGAAGAAGAAATGGTCTTGTGGCTGGGTTCTGGACAACCTGCCAATGGGCTATTACCCATGGTAACTTGCCAGCCATACCACCCTAGAGAGTTCATTAGCTACCCAATTTCTGTCAAAATCTTCGAGGAGTGAGTCTGTGCAGAAAATGTGTACAGATGCTTACACTCAGTTTTTTTGAGTTAGAGGGTGAGTTGTTAAGTCGTATACTTATCACCTTATTTAGTAGGTGGATTAGAATAGCTTAAGGTTGCAAGGATTCGAAGCTAAATCCATATTTTAATGGACACCAGGGCTGATTAAGCCTGAAGGCCTGAAAAGTCTAAGTGTTAAGTTCTTTTTATATTATTTCCCACTATTGACAAGTTTCTAATGCCTAAGTTTCTAAAAATTTTTTTATTTTATTTTATTCAGATTGATTAAATGAGCTCAGGATCGTGCAATTTACCACCTCCCCCATGCTTAAGTTCGACAATGTCCTCGTTGGCAAATACATGGATGCATAGGGGTTCAAAAAGATAGTAGCTGAGTGACGTAAAATACCAAATCAGTTTGAATCCTCTAGGTTGCCTCCAGGAAGCGCTGAGTTTAACACCTCCAGCTGGGCGGTGCTTCATGTCATCCCTCAACGAGGGTGACACTCTCCTTTTGGGGAACCTGGGCTAGGAAGTGCTTCAATCTTTGACCATTAACTATAAAAGTGTGCCCAGTGTAGGATCAGCGATTTCAACCACCCCATTAGAGTAAGGCTTAACCACCCGAAATGGTCCTGTCCATTTGGACCCGGGAAGAGTTTTAGGCAGGTGTCAAATAGCCAGACTTGCTGGTTAGGCTCAAAGGTTTTTCTATGAATGACTTGGTCGTGGACAGCTTTCATTTTCTCCTTATACAGTCGACTATTTTCAAAAGCATCCCGACAAATTTCTTCGAGCTCAGATAATTGGAGCGTCCTCTGCATACCGGCTAACTGGGAATCCATGTTACATTGCTTGACAACCCAGTAAGCCTGGTGTTCCAATTTGACAGGAAGATGGCAGGCTTTGCCAAAGACCAGGCGATAAGGCGACATGCCTATTGGGGTCTTGAAAGCGGTCCTGTATGCCCACAAGGCATCATCTAGTCGTGTGGACCAGTCTTTCCTGTCAGGTCTCACAGTCTTCTGTAAAATGTTCTTGATTTGTCTATTTGAGACCTTGGCTGCCCATTTGTTTGTGGATGATACGGGGTAGCAATGCGGTGGTTCACCCCATATTTTCTAAGTAGGGCACGGAATTGGGAATGGATAAAATGGCTTCCACCATCACTGATCATGGCCTTGGGTATTCTAAATCGGGAAAAGATGTTCTGCTTAACAAAGTCCATGACAGTCCGGTGATTGCATCAGCGGGTGGCGACGGCTTCAATCCATTTAGAAACATAGTCTACTGAGACTAGGATGTACTCGAAGATGTTGGATGGTGGAAAGGGGCCCACAAAATCGATACCCCAAACGTCAAAGATTTTGACAATCAAAATGGGCTGGAGGGGCATCATATCTTTCTTGGTCATGGTCCCCAGCGTTTGGTAGCATGAGCAAGTCTTGGCAAAGTTGTGTGCATCCTTAAATAGGGACGACCAGTAAAATCCAGACTGCAGAACCTTTGCAGCCGTTTTCTTTCCAGAGAAGTGGCCACCACAAGCTTGGTCATGACAGAAGGAAAGCACACTCTGGACTTCGTTCTCGGGGATACACCTCCTGATGATCTAGTCGGCACAGAGGCGAACACCATGGGATCATCCCAGAAATAGTGCTTGGCCTCAGCCAAGAACCGTCCCGTTGCTGTCTGGACCACCTGTGCAGGGTTTGTCCTACAACTAGGTAGTTGATGTAGTCAGCATACCATGGCAGTCTCTTGTCTTGCACAGCCAGAATGTGTTCATCGGGGAAGGCGTCAGATAGAGGTAGGGAGGGTCCAATGTGGTTTGGATGAAGTCTAGACAAGTGGTCAGCTACCACATTCTTCGATCCAGCCTTGTCGCGGATTTCCAGGTCAAATTCCTATAAAAGCAGGATCCATCTGATGAGCCTAGGCTTTGCATCCTTCTTGGCCAACAGGTGCCAGATGGCTGAATGGTCATTGTAAATAGTCACATGGGATCCCAGCAAGTATGATCAAAACTTTTCAAGCCCAAAGACCACAGCGAGCAACTCTTTCTTTGTGATTGTATAATTTCGTTGGGCCTCATCCAACATTTTTCTCGCATAGTAGATCACCATGGGCTTCTTGTCTTGCCTTTGTTCCAGGACAGCACCTATGGCAAAATTTGACGCATCACACATAATCTCAAAGTCCTGGGACCAGTCCGGGGGTTGGAGTACAGGTGCTGTGGAGACTAAGTCCCGGAGGGTGTGATAAGCCTGGATGCAATCAGAAGAGACATGTGGAATATGATGTCGTTGGCTAGAAGGTCGGTCAAGGGTTTGGAAAGCTTGGAAAAGTCTTTAATGAACCTTCGGTAGAAGCCAACATGTCCCAGAAATGAGCAAATCTGTCGGACCGAGCTAGGTGGAGGGAGTTTGGAAATCAAATCAACCTTAGCCCGATCTACCTCGATGCCCCTATGCGATATGATGTGACCGAGGACAATTCCTTCTTGAACGATAAAATAGCTCTTTTCCCAACTTAACACCAAATTAACCTCAATACATCGTTTCAGGATTTTCTCCAAGTTGCTCAGACAATGGTCGAATGAATTCCTGAATACAGAGAAATCATCCATAAAGACCTCCAAGTATTCACCCACCATTTCTGAAAAAATGGCTAGCATGCAATGCTGGAAGGTCGCAGGTGCGTTGCATAACCGGAATGGCATTTGATGGAATGCGAACATGCCGTACGGGCAAGTGAATGTGTCTTTTCTTGATCCTCCGGAGAATTGCGACTTGGTTATATCCTGAATATCCATCCAGGAAGCAAAAATACTTCTGCCCTGCAAATCTTTCAAGGATTTGGTCAATGAATGGCAAGGGGAAATGATCCTTCTTAGTTGCTTCATTGAGCTTCCTATAATCAATACACACCCGCCATGCGGTGGTGGTGCGGGTGGGGATGGATTCGCCATGATCATTGGTGACAATGGTGAGCCCAGCTTTCTTTGGAACCACTTGAGTGGGGCTCACCCAGGGGCTATCAGAAATAGGATAGATGATGTCGGTGTCAAGCCACTTGATAATTTCTTTCTTAACGACCTCCCGCATGTTTGGGTTTAAATGTCTCTGCATCTGGTAGGAGGGTCGAGCCCCATCTTCCAGGTAAATCTTATGGGTGCAATAGGTGGGGCTACTTCCTCTTAAGTCAGAAATGGTACAACCAATGGCAGCCCGATGTTCTGAAAGGGTCGCGGTCAACCTGAGTTCCTGATCCTTGGTTAGATGAGAATTAATAATCACCAGGAAGGCCTGGTCAGGTCTCAGGAAGACATACTTGAGATTCTTGGGTAGTGGCTTAAGTTCAGGTGCAGGTGGAACCACAGTTGATGGAAAGGGAAAAGGTGAGAGTTGATCAACATCAATCTCCTTAAATGGTGTTGTGTGATGGTAATCATCCTTACAGAGGTCCACGGTAGTGATGGTGATGGGTCAGAACAGTCATTACGGGTTTGGTGGTGTGAGACAGAACTAAGGGTGAGGCCTTCCTCGATCAGAGTTTCCACGGGATCGTGTTCCTTAATGCAATCGCAATTGAAAGACTTTGTCACCCAGAAGATATCCAATTGCATTTTCCTGTCCCCGAAGGTGATTTCCATACATCCCGTGTCACCATCAATGTTTGCCTTAGCCGTAGATAAGAAAGGTCTACCGAAGATTATGGGTGCGTTCTGTAATTTTTCAGGGGCTTCCATGTCCAGCACCAAGAAGTCGACCGGGAAATAGAAGTCCTTGACCCGTACAATCACGTCCTCGACAACCCCCTTTGGGGTTTTCACTGATCTATCATCCAGCTGGATGGTGACAGGTGTTGGTGTCAGCTCTCTGAAACCAAATTGGTGGTATAGGGTTGTTGGAATCAGATTGATAGAAGCACCTAAGTCTAGGAGCGCTCTATCAAATGTCATGTCCCCAATATTGCAAGAAATCAGGGGTGCTCCTGGGTCAGTTCTCTTGAGTGGGAGGTTGCTTGATATTACAGAACTTGTTTGTTTGGAGAGCACGACCTTCCTAGGTGCTTGAGTCTTGGCCTACGCTTGGGTGCACAGGCATCCTTTAAAAACTTGGCATAAGTCGGGATGTGCTTGACGGCTTCGAGGAGCAGAATATTAATCTGTACTTACTTAAAGATCTCCAAAAGCTCCTCAGTTTCCACAACATTCTTCTTTTTCTTGATTGTTTCCAAGGCCTCAGGGTAGGGTGTCTGAATATGGATTGGATCTATTTCTGGGTCCTTGGATTTTTCTGGTGCCTCATCTGAGTTGGGTATTTCAGTGGTTGAAGTCTCGGGAAGAGTCAGCCATTTGGGGTCCTGGGTTTTGATGCCGCTTCTCAAGGTCACCGCATTCACAGAAGCATTGGGGCCATGGGTTGATCCTTGAGAAGACGAGGATGAAGAAGCACCAAACACAGGGGGTGTTTGCGGGGCTGGCTGGACCATGTGAGCCTACCTGGGATTGCCTTGGAACCCTTGCAAATTAGGGCCTCTGTTAATTATGTTTCACAGGTTCGGTTGTGGATGGGAAGGTAGGGATCCTTGTTGTTTACAGTCCAAGAGTTGGCTTAACTGTCCCTTTACCAAGGCCATTTCCTTTTGATGTTTCTGGTTCATGTCAGCCATCATCTTTATTAGGGTGTCCATTTGGTTTTTTGGGGGAAGGGCCACCCTATTCTGATTATATTGGGGTCTAACTGGTGGTCCTTGCTGATAAGGGGGTAAGTGTGGCTGCTAGTTTGGCCTGGGCTGGTTTTGAAATTGCGGTGGTTTCTGGTTTGTCCAACCAAAGTTGGGGTGGTTACGCTAGCCAGTGTTGTAAGTGTTGGAGAAAGGGTCAGGTTTAGCATAACCTTGGATAGCTTGCACATCTTCAAGGATAGTCGATGTTGATGGAGTGGGAAGAGAGTAATCAAGGGTTGAGGGAGCAAAGGTCCCACCCTGGAACGTGGTCAGGGGTTGTTCTAGGTTCAGTTGGGTTAAGGGCTAGACCAGGTCAACATTATGTGCTCCCTTTGCTAGGGAGAAGGTCTGTAATGGGTTTCTAGTCTGGTTCAGTAGCTCATCAGTCTTTTTGTCCACCAATTCCACTCGATCTAGTTTCTTGGAAATGATGTCTATGTCAACCATTCCAGAATTTTCTTGTACCTCATAAATCCCACCACGGGGTTGACTGGACCTGTTAAACTAGGTCATGGAGGCATTGTTGAGCGAATTCTCACTCATAGGCTCAAAGAGCTCAAACGTGCTCTCCTTGTCCTTGTTCAGGAAGTTCCCCCCACATGAGGCATCGACGAAGTTCCGTAGGTTGATGTCCAGACCATGGTAGAAAATCTGGGCCAATTGCCACCTTGGTACTTCGTGGTGTGGGCATTTTCTCAAGAGTTCATTAAATCTTTCCCACGCCTCATGGAACTGTTCCCCACCCTGGAGTGTGAAGGTAGTAATAGCTCCTCTAAGGGCATTGGTCTTTCCTATGGGGAAGAATTTCTTTAAAAATGCATGCCTCAATTCTTCCTAGGTGGTGATGGGTCTACCTAGGGTTCTAAGCCAGTGAGAAGCCTTATCTCTTAATGAGAAGGGAAACATCTTGATTAGAACAATGTCAAGGCTAATGTTCCTAGGTTTCACAGTTCGTGCTATGCGGTTGAGATCCTCTAGGTGCTGGAAGGGGTCCTCATTTGAGCTTCCATGAAAGTGGCTCTGGATCAGACTTAAGACATTCGATTTTAGCTCAAAATCATCTCCCCCTTTGGGGATCCTAAGGTGTGGCTCGACTCTAATAGCGGAGGGATTATAAAAATCGCGGAGGGGCCTCGGTTGATCCTGAAATGGTGGTACCTCGAGTGGTGGTTGCCCTTGTGCACCTTGGAAAGGTGGTGGTTGTTCTTGTGGGTTTTGTAACCGGTGTATGGCTTGCATGATGGTGTGGATTTGTTGTTGCTGAAGCCGGTGGTTTGCATTAATTTGGGCTTGGATGATGGCCATTGTGTCTGGTGGGGGTTGATCCTCAGCCTCATCTACCCTAGGTTCAGTCATGTTCCTAACAGAATCACGTCGCCTAGATTCCTGCCCCAAAACAAACAACTCGGGATGCAGTGAGCGTCTCCCTTGCATACACTAGAGAAGAACAGGAGGGGATGCGGAGAGCGACAAATGCGAGAAATGTGTTCAATCAAGAGAACAAGCCTACTCCTTATGGTGTATTCCTTAGGAGACCTAGAAATCTCACAAAGGGTGATTAAGTCCGTAAGCACTGGATCCCCTTCCAAAGGCTAATCTAGCCAGGTTGATTACGAGGGGATTGCAGGGAAGGTTCTTCCTTTGGCTTGCGACTCCGGTTCCATAGACCCCACAACCACGGTCGTTTGACACGGCCCCACAGCCTAGTCACCAGATTCTACCAAGGGAATGAAAGCCAAGTGCCCAACGAACAAAACCTCGCCTTTTGAGACTTAACTCAGTCCTACCTAGGGCACATCTACTCAGTTTTAAAGGTCCAGGATAGTGCTTGTGCTAGGGTTATGTGATGAGGCGTTGATTGGGGTGGTGCCTCTTAATTTTCCACTTTCAATGTGTGTGCTTCTATCAAAACATGGTTTTCAAGCAAGGATTTTTAAGATGTGGTGTCTTTTAGTGTTTCATCCTTACTTTAGTGTCTTTTAGGGTTGACGTGTCTTAATGTTTTCAGACAAGTTTCAGTGGACACGACAAGTTTTGCACACAGTTTGGTGACAGTAGATTTCCTTTTATTGTGTAGAGGCTCTAAAACCCTAATGTACTCATCCTAATGATCATGCAGCTTCTATTAGATGAGTCAGTTTTATGGTTGAGTGGTGCGGCCCAAGTCAATTCACGGTGACTTCGCAAACACCACTCAAAAAGAGAAAAGAACACTCCAAGAATTTATTCAGAATGCTAGAGTGTACATTTTTTTTTTTTGTGGGGTGATGTGTTAAGGATGTGGGTCAAGCGATCATACACCACGCCAATTTGTTCAATTTTTACAATTTTTTTAGTTTTTCACACAAGCAAACAATCATGAGTGAAGAATTACTCACTATTGGTCATTGTTGTGCCTACTCCCTTGTTACCGTCGTGGGATGCGTCGCCTTGCGGTCTAAGCGCCGAATTCCTGCAACCACCAAGTAAAAAGGAAAACAAGGCATTAGACGATGTGAGAATGGATGTGGAATGGAAGTGACAAAACAAATCCGTTGCCTCCCCAGCAACTGTGCCAAAAATTGGCATGTGCTCTGATAGCGATTTACGCGGTTTGTTAAATACGTCGTTGTAATGCGCAAAATCGATCAACTCTTAAATTTATATTCCAAGATAGGGGAGTATCTAGGGTCGTCCAAGGAGGCCAAATGTTTGCAAAAGTGATTCTCTTGCTTGGAATACAAATCTCAACTTTCTTTTTGGTATTTTTCAATATATCATTTTTTTTGTTTTAAATTAAGACAACATGCGAAATGGTGGCGGGAAGGTGATTTACACTTCAATTTAAAATACTACTTCTAAGTGGCAAGTAGAGCCTCTCCCTAAGCTCACTCTAGGCAAGTGGAGGCCTAGAACAATTAGGGAGAGGGAGTGAAGAATGCTAAAACAAAGCAAGTAGAAATGTAAAATAGAAAATTGCAAAGAAGGCAACTATATTGATGAAAAGTGTTTTACAAAAAAAAAACCTAGTAGAGGAATGCTTCTACTACTAGAAAAATTAAAATAAAGAAAAGCAAACACAAATCCTCTAGATAGATGGTGAAGAAGAGGGCTTCTTGCTCCAAGGTTGGTGGCTCCCAATCTTGAAAAGAATCCTTCAACTCCTTCCTTGCTGTGCTCCGCCAAGGCGATATCCTCCAAGGCAAGCCCTAAGGGGGCGTGCCCTAAGCTTCTCTCCAAGGGTGGACGTCCACCCTAGGTCCTTGATGTAAACACGTTTACACTACTTAAAATGTCTATTTATGCATGTTCTTAAGCATAGGATTGCATTTCATGATATAAATATTGCATAACATGCATCATCTTGCATTTAGAGTAGTTTGAATAAAATGGAGGTTAATTGTCTCCTTTTATGTGCTTGGACAGGGCAAACATTTTATCGGGGCCTTGGATCAAAGATCCAACCGTATGGATGTGATCAGGGTGACGATTGGAGTTCAACGACTCCAAGATCGCCCTAATCAGGCATCCGTAGCATCAGATATAGATCGGGGAACCCTAGAAGATCAAGGGCCAGGATGGTGTAAATTCATACTTCAGATGACAAATCCGACCGCACGGATGAATTCGGATCGACGATCGCAGTCCAACGACACAAAAATCGAGTCAATCCGACATCCGTGGCACCATCTACAACTTCCAGAAGATGGACGGCCAAGATGGCGCCACGTGGCGCCATCTCAGCCGCCCAAACGGCCGCTTGCACTTTGTGAAGGCCCCCACCCGATCGCTCTCCGCCGTCAGATGGAGATCCAACGGCTGTGGTCGCTCGCGCTTAAAAGCGTCCGCGCGACCATTTCGTCCGCGTAGCGCAGCGGCGACGCAGCAGCGGGCGAAGCAGAGGTCGCGGGTTCGAGCCGCGGTGAGGGGGTGAAAGGCGCGGGCGAGCGGGCGCGGACGAGCGTCAGATGAAGATCCAACGGCTGTGCGCGCTCAATCAGGACGATGCGCGATTGGACGCCGTGCGTAACGCGCGATCGCACGCGGGCAGGCGCTCTACGCAACGGGCGCGGACGCGATTTAAGCCGTCCGATCTCGCGATCGGACGGCTGAGACTTCGCGGACGTGCGTAGGCATTACGCGTGCGGGCAGCCGAGAGGGCTCGCGTGGGAGCGGAGGCTACGCCCACGTTGGGGGCTTTAGCGACGGTTTTATCCGTCACTAAAGACCCCTTATTTATTATTTTGAAGATGTAATGTCCATTTTGCCCCCACTCCTTGCAACTATAAAAGGAGACCCCCTCCATATGAAATTTTCATCCCTTCCTTCTCCTCTCTACCTCTCCAAAGCTCAAGAGAAGCTTGTCCCACACCCGGGATGCTTCTCGCGAGATAAAGTCCAAATTTTCGTCCCCCTTCGGAAGTGGATCCCGCGACGACGTTGGCGTGCTGCTCCATTCCCGTTCTTCTGCTTCGTCCTCCTTCGTCCCGCTTCGTCCTCCTTCGTCCAGGCGTCGTCCCGTCCGGCTCGTCCTCCAAGCGACCGTCGAGGAGGATTCTCTCTCCCTACTCTTTTTACTGCTTTCTAATATAGATTTACTGCTTTCTAGAGTAATCACTTTATGCTTTCTAGTTGTAATGAACGATCTCTTTTATGATAAATTCCTTGTCTATTCTACATCTCATTTTGATTTCCATGTGTAGTATTCTCTCTCTCTCTCTTACTCTCTCTCTCTCTTCTATTTGTTGTAGATACTTAGATAGTTTAAATTGAATTTCTTCGTGACAAAATAAAAACGAAACGCGAAGTTTTTAAATCAAACGTCTGCCTCCCTGTGTTCGACCAGGAATTTTAATTTCGGTATAAATTTTATTTGTTGAACATGAATCCTTTGCTTTCGAACTACAACGACGGGTTTTTCCAAAATCGAACACGTTAGCGTAGCTTCGTAATCGTTCAACAGTCCTTCTCCCTTGCCTGGCCATCCTCCTTGAAGTGGAAGAGTCCTCCTCCTTGGCGTGGCCCAAGTTGAAGAGAGTGGGGAGAAGAAGGCACCAAAAGGGCTGGTGATGTGCCCCTTTAATCTCCTTCTCTACTCCTTCTTCTTGGCCGTAGGTATAGGTGGTATAGGTAGCAAATTACACTAATGGAGGATGCCCCAAAATGGTGGTAGGTGGTGGGTTTTTATAGAATGGGAAGGGGGCTAAGGTGACCCTTGGAATGGAGGGCTAAGATGAAGAGATGGAGGTGGTTAAAGATCCTATGGCCAAGGTGAGTTGGCACCACCTTAAGGGACACCTAAGGGGTGGTTATGGTGGTTGACACCCCTTGATGTTGGTGCCAAAAAGGACTCTAGAAGGTGGTCTAAGTTGGCGCCAAGAAGGGTTCTAGAAGGAGGGGTATGTGGATGGCTAGGATGGATTATGTGGGTAGGTGTAGTGTGGATTAAGGGCTGAAAGTTGGTGACAATATAGAGGTGGTTAGGGGTGGTTTTTGGCACCAACTTATGGTGTCTTTTGGTGGTGATAATGGGGTGAAGGGATGGCTAGGAGGTGGTGCCAACTTGAGTAGGGTAGCTAGCTTAGGTAGGCTTAAGTTGGTGGAGCTAGCTAGGGTTGAATTTGAAGGTGGTGGATGGCCAAGGAGCTGGTTGCTAGCTAAACTATGCTAAGCTAGCTTAGCTAAAGGTGGAGCAGAGGAGAAGGTGTTGGAGCTAGGGTTTGGAGGGAGGAGCTGAGGAGGAGAAGTCTGGAGCTGGAGCTGGCTGTTGCTAAAGATGCTGGCATGGGGCTACTCTAGCTGGCTTAGCTTGCTAGTTCTTTTCTAGTTGCTAAGCCAAGATAAAGTAAGCTAGCTTCTACCATAATGAGCTGAGGTGAGCTATGTCTGGTGCTCCCTGTGGACTAATGGGAGCTGAGGTGAGCTAGACCCAGTTAAGTTGAGCTGGATCTGAGCTGACTTGAGCTAGGGTGAGCTAAGACGAACTCTCTTGAGCTCCCATTCAGCTGAGATTAGCTAAATGGAGCTGAGATGAGCTAACCCTAGTTCAAGTGAGCTAGGTTCCAGCTGTGGTGAGCTGGATCAGGCTGAGTTCCATCTAGTCTGGGCTTCTCCTTCACCATTTGCCTTCTTGAGTGCTAGGGTTTTAGGGGTCTGTATATTTGTTCATCCCTAACACTCACAAAAACATATTAAAAAGATAATAAAAAATGCAATGCATGCCTAACCTATTTTATGCCTAAATGCAGCCCAAAAACCTATTTGCGAAGTAAAATCCTAAGAGCTAGGTTTGTTTTAATGTATAAGAATGATGATAAACTGGCGTTTATCATGCTCGTGCGTGTGTGTTAAGAAGTGTCATTATAGTTGCACTTGCAACGTCGGTTTTAAAGTAAAGAAACGGAGGTGAGTCTGAGTGTCGATCTCAGAGAGGCGTGAAAATTGGATTTTGCTTATCACTTGTCACGGAAATTGTGGAGTTTTGCTTGCGAAAAGGTGTGGTTGAAAGCGAGAGAGAGAGAGAGATTAGGGTTAGAGTCATTTCTTTCTTTAACATACAACTTGAACAAGAAATAAAGTAAACAATTGAATGGAAAGTAACTTCATTAATCATGCAGCTTTAGTTCACATATTACAACATTAGATACATGCTTAAACATAAGTAAAGGAAAGCTTAAAAGAGAGGAAGAGAGAGAGAGAGGGGAGAGTGGAGAGGCAGCCACGGTGGTGGACAAGGCTCCGTTGGCGGCTCGTCGTCTTCGACGATTACAAGAGGGCCTAAATCTAGCTAAGAGAGGGGTAGAGTAGTTGCAAGGGAAGTGAATGCCTTGAATGAGTGGTTGGAGGGGGTTTAAATAGGGAGAAGGGCTTTCTAAAAGAAGAAGCATCGGGGAAGCCCCCAGCCCACCGGTCACACGCCCGCGCTGTTCTTCTTCGTGCCTGATCTGTGGCCGTTGCATGAGAGCCATCCGATCGAAGATCAGATGGCTAAGATCCTCCCCCGAGCGTGCTTGGATTGCGCCTCGGGCGGCCGTGTGTGCGGGCATCATCGCCTGATGTGCGGGCACGCGTGGAAGCTCGCTGCTTGAGGGCGCGCTGCGAGGTGCTATCTCAGCCGCCCGCTGCTGATCGGGCGACCCAATTTTGCCACTCACCTCGCTGCCTTTAATTTCCTGCACCGCGCGGCTCGAACCCGTGTTGCGTGCGTGCGGGCATGCACGTTAACCGCTGCACCACGCTCGCTGCTTTGTCACGGCAACCGCGGTTGGGTGCGTGGTTCTTGGCCGTCCAATCAGAGATCGACAGCTGAGATTAGATCTCCGGCTGAAGGTTGGAGCGGCGCGCGATGAGCAGGTGCCACATGGTGCAAAGAGGGCCGTTGATCATCAGATCAACGGTCAGAACTTCTTGGGCCCATTGTGGGAGCTCCGGATGTCGGATATGACCGATTTTGTGTCTGTTGGACTCCGTTCGTCGTTCTGAATCCATACGTGCAGTCCGATTGCTCATCTGAGGCCTACTTTGACAAGTGCTTACACAAATGGCCATTAATACAGTTTTATAAGCAATCTTGGTATATGATGCATGCAGTGCTCCCATTCTACTTATGTTGTGCCTTTTATTCTTAAGATGGGCCCTATTTAACAAAATTATCACCCCCATATGCAGTGTTATCAGTCACCTAAAGGCGTAGAAATCCGAAGTCCATTTTAACTGCCGGTCAACGAGTCTATCACATTCACAATAAGATGCTTAAAAGTTAGGGTTCTCATCAAATCTTAGGTGAGTTGAATGGCCGTAGAAAGCCACTCTTAAACCCTAAAACTTGAAAATCCAAAAAAAATTAGAAAAGAGGAAAAAGAGAAAAAGAAAATTTTCTTTGAATAAGGCGAGGGCTTGAGGCGGTCTGCATTTTGGCAGGTACTTGGCCACTGTTGTGTCTTTGAAAGTTCAGATCCTAAGTAGACATTTTCTTAATGATTGAAAATAACTCATGACCAAATAATCTAACCTAATTCTTTTATAAATAGAATATAGCTTTTGCTAGGGACTAGCAAAAGATAGTCATGGGGGTATGATGTAAATACGTTTACACTACTTAAGATGTCTATTTATGCAGGTTCTTAAGCATAGGATTGCATTGCATACTATAAATATTGCATAACATGCATCATCTTACATTTAGAGTAGTTTGAATAAAATGGAGGTTAATTGTCTCCTTTTATATGCTTGGATAGGGCAAACTTTTTATCGGGGCCTCGGATCGAAGATCCAACCGTACAGATGTGATTAGGGCAACGATTGGAGTTCAACGACTCCAAGATCACGCTAATCAAACATCTGTAGCATCAGATAGTGATCGGGGAACCTTAGAAGATCAAGGGCCAAGATGGTGTGAATCCGCACTTCAAATGACAAATCCGACCACAAGGATGGATTTGGATCGATGATTGCAGCCTAACGATGCAAAAATCGAGTCAATCCGACACCCGTGGCACCATCTACATTAGCCAGAAGATGGACGGCCAAGATGGCGCCACATGGTGCCATCTCAGCCGCCTAATCGCCTGCATGCACCTGCTGAAGGCTTCCGCATCCGCCCTTCCCTGCCGTTGGATCAAGATCCAACGGCTGCAACGCACCTGCGCTGAAGTCAGGTGCTCGACACAAATGCGCTCGCAGCACGTTGGTCGAGCACTCTAACACGAAGCAAGAGTGCACATTCGAGCCTCGCCACGCAGACTTTGGAGCAGGGGCGCGCCTTCGATCGACCGCATGATCATGATCCAATGGTCGCGTGCGCTCAATCAAGATGACGCACCCACACACGCCACCGCGTAACGCAGGATCGCACGCGGGCGGGCACGCAACGCAGGCGGGCGAAGGCGCGATTTAAGTCGTCCAAACTCATGATCGGACAGCTGAGATCGTCTGGACGTGCACGTGTGTTGCGAGCGCTGGCAAGCGAGCGGGCGCATGTGCGCCGCCCACTACGCCCACGTTCTGACCTTTAGCGACGGTTTTATCCATCACTAAAGGTCCTGAATTAATGCTTTAAGAGTTGTAATGACTAAATTGCCCCCACTCCTTGCAACTATAAAAGGATACCCCCTCCACACGAAATTCTCATCCCTTCCTTCTCTTCTCTCCCTCTCCAAAGCTCAAGAGAAGCTTGTCCCACACCTGGGATGGCTCTCACGAGATAAAGTCAATTTTCCGTCCCCCTTTCGGAAGCGGATCCCTCGACGACAATGACGTGCTGCCCTGTTCCCATTCTTCTGCTTTGTCCTCCTTCATCCAGGCGTCATCCCATCCGGCTCATCCTCCAAGCGATCGTCGAGGAGGATATCTCTCTCCCCATTCTTTTTTCTACTTTCTACAATAGATTTACTGCTTTCTAGAGTAGTTCGACTCGTCCTCCAAGTAACTGTCAAGGAAGATATTTCTCTCTCTATTCTTTTAATGCTTTCTAGAGTAGATTTACTACTTTCTAGTGTAATTGTTTTCTTCTTTCTAGTTGTAATGTTTAGTGAAACAAACAATCTCCTTAATGATGAATTCCCTGTTCATTCTACATCTCATTTTGATTTTTATTTGTAATATTCTCTCTCTCTCTTACTCTCTCTCTCTTCTATTTATTGTAAATAGTTAGATAGTTTTAATCAATTGAATTACTTTGTGACAAATAAAGCAAACACGTAGTTTTTAAATCAAACGTCCGCCTCCCTGTGTTCGACCTGGAATTTCCATTTCGGTATAAATTTTATTTGTTGAACACGAGTTGTTTGCTTTCATACTACGACGACAGGTTTTCAAAACCGAACACGTTAGCATAGCAAACATGTACATTCAACAGGGCCCACCACATTCCATAAGCACTACATTCCTAAGCCTAAGTTAAAATTGATTAGACGTTGGCCTTAAGGGCTTATTCACTCTTCAAGGCTAGGATTAAGATTGTTTACAATTAACCTTCTTGTAGGAATCAATCTGATGTCTATCTAGGGGAGTAGCATCAAACGACCGCGGTTGGGAGGTACACTAGGAACTAGAGGCTCAAGGCAAAGGAAGAGCCTTCTCCTCAGCCCCTCCTTCTAACTGGTTGAATTGATGCAAGTAGAGTAAATCATCTATAATCTTAAGATAGATTCTGAGAGTCTGTAGATCTTTAGGCTACCCAACTTAAGGACAGGCTTGTTTTGTTATGCTGCAAGGTTCTTATCCCCAATCCTTCCGACCTCTTCCTAGTTTACACTTGGAAGGAGGTCATTGAATCCCTGATTGGAAGGACCATTAGATCATTCTAGGAGGCATAGATTGAATTTTGGCCAAATTGATCCCATGGCTGATCAACAACCTCCTCTACCTCAGAATCAACAAGAGATGCTTCAAAGGCAGCTAGAACAAATGCAGAGAATGCAAGAATGGTTCTAGAGAATGAAGGCTACTCAGCCCTTGAAGGATTTTTATGATCCTTCAAATTATGGGGAACGTCCCAGTGTCCAGATTCCTATCGGGGATGTAGAAATCCAACCCCAGGTGTTAAGCTTAATCAAACATTTTCATGGGCTTGTCTCTGAAGACCCCTTTCAGCATTTGGACTTAACCACTTTGGTCCAGACCACCAAAGCACGAAATATGAATGAAGAACAAATGATCATGAGGCTCTTCCCCCACTCGCTTAGGGATAAGGCTGCTCATTGGTAGAGGGCCATAGCAAGGCTGATAGCAACTTGGAATGATCTTAAATCGATTTTCTTAAAGAAATTCTTTCCAGTTAGGCATACCAATGCACTGGGGTGGGCAATTACTACTTTTGCCCAATGGCAGGGGGAGCAGTTTCATGTTGCCTGGGAGTGATTCTAGGACTTATTGCGGAAGTGTTTACACCACAAGGTGCTGAAATGGCAACTCGTGCAGATCTTTTACCACGGGTTGACTGAGCAACTCAGAAATCACATGGACGCTTCTTGGAGAGACAATTTCCTTAAAAAAGACATAGATAGTGTGCATGATTTGTTTGAGGAAATGGGTGAAAATTCAATCAATCATGCCTCCATGGATACATTTAATCGGTCCCAACAACCTAGATCGAATGTTAATGAGGTCCATGACTCTCCTTCATTCGATATGGAGCTAATTTGTAATAAACTAGATAAGGTGGACCTAGTTACCAAAAGGATAGAGGAGTGGATGACGAGAAATTCTGGAAGCAATTCTCGATCCACTCAATCCCAGAATTCAGGATTCCATTCTTCGTGAGCTCCTTCTGGACGGGAGTTCATGAATCAACTAGATGCAACTCAACCTGTGAGCCAGCATTACTCAGAACCCCACGGGATCCAAACTATGGCTTTTGATCCCAGTTTCTCTGATCCTTCCCTTTCTTTCTCTCCATCCTCGCCCTATGAGGATGTCTATGTTGTACAGAAGAACGTTGGGTCCATCCCATATCCCAATGCTTATAATATGGGTTGGAGGAACCACCCTAACTTCTCCTAGAAAAACCTGGGGCAACAGACCCAATTCTAACCCAATAACTATGCTCTACAAAGACCAATGAGTCAGGGTCATGTTTATAGCCAGATGCCCCCAAATCAGGTCAATCAGCTAGCTTGTAATGGCCGTTGATTGCACAGCAATCATGTAACCTAAATCACTTGAATTAAGCTAGAACCTAGCATAACTTAAGATTAATGCATTCATAGGCATCGTAATTTGCATAATAGCTAGTTTATTAGTCATATAGATAATATTGTCATTTGATGACCTAAAAGCGAGATGATTTTAATCCCAGATGATTCGAAGTCGTGGATGTCAGATTAGGCCGGATAGATCTGATTAGAACGACGATGGGAGTTCAACGCTTCCGAAATTGTCTTGATCAGACGAGGGCACCTTGTGCATTCCATAAAAGAATGGAGATCATAAAGCCAAAGGACAAAGATCCAAGCTTCGGATGAAGAATCCAACCACACGAATGAATCCAGATCGAATGATTGCAGTCCAACGATGTAAAAATCAACTCAATTGGAGGTCTACATCACCAGATACAAGGAGAAGAAGATGAACGGCCATGATAGTGCCACGTGGTGCCATCACAGTGGCTCCCACACCACCGCTCTACCTAGGAAGGCCACATCACACACTGCGGGCTATTGGATCTTCATCCAACGGCCACAAGCGTGCCACGTCGCCCTCCCAGACCGGATAACCATAAATACAAACAAACAAGTATATATAACAGACGGTTCGTGTAGTGCGTTGGCACACATGCATGAGTGGGGTTATCAAAGTGCATTACGGGAAGACGCACTATCTCACACGCTTGCATTTACTCAAAGGCAGTGGTGCTTGTTTTAAGCCATTTATTCTTAAGGGTGCATGATTTGAAATTAGAAGCTCGTGGGCGTAAATCTGATCCGTTCGAGCATATGATTGAACGGTCGAGGATCAGGCACTAAAATGAGGCATGCAGGTGCGTATGAGGAAAGTAGAAGCGGGCAAGTGCACGTGAGGAAGCATTGGAGCCGTGCGATCATCATCTAAACATCCAGAAGCCACTACGTGTCAGTACCAGAGTGAATCTGCTCGATAGGAAGGCTTTCTGATCGCATCATGCTTCGCGTGTTTAGAAATTGAGGATAGAAGTAACCTGTCGTCATAGTTGCAAAACACGTCGATCAGATAAAATTTATACCGAAACTCCAAGGGAGTCCCGGATCGAACACAGGGAGGCAATGTTTACTTTACTTGAAAATTGCGCTTCGTTTTGTTTATTTTTTTTGTATTTTGGGGTTTTGTTATTTTTTTGTATTTTTGAAATAAAAGACAAGTAGAATGAATCACAAGATAGAAATGGAACAAATATGATATATATATCAAGCCAATGTCAATTACAATGAACTATAAAAGCATAAAAAGAGAGGGAGGTGAAAGGAAATCTCTCGAATCGACTGTTCGGTGAGACGACGGCGCCTGGCAGAAGCTCAGACGAAGGAGGTGAGGAGCGGGGCGACGGAGGCGAGATGCTGGAGGACGTCGGGTTGAGGAATGCTTTGGCGTAGCTCCGGAATGGAGGTGAGAAGACGGAGTTGATCTGCTACCGGAATGGAGGTGGGAGGACGGCTCCAAGGTGACCTATGAAAGGAGATGGGAAGTTGGAGGAGTATTTGGTGGGGCAGAGGTTCGCTACACTAATAGGCACCTTGGGAGCTTGAGAACAAGCTCTAATGGAGTGTTGGTAGGCTTGCTAGAGCTTGGGAGTAGGTGGGAGTAGAGTAGGTAGAGATGGCTTGGAAGGGAGGGGGTGTAGGTCCTTTTATAGTGGAGGAGAAGAGGCTAAAAATGGATAAAGGACCTTTAGCGACCTCCAGATAGTCGCTGGAAACGTTGCTGTAGACAGTTCATGGCTGCTGGCACCCACAGCTGGCTCTGCTGCCATGCGATGAATTATCAATGGTTGTAAGCATCGCTATAAGTCCAACTCATGCATCGCTGTACTCCACCTCACGCTACACTAGCACCGCTTCTGCCTTGCCACGCGCAAGCGCGCGCCCACGCATTGGAGCTGCGCGCCTACACGCCCGTGCGTGCACTCGCGTTGCTGCGCACGTGCGGTGCTACGTGCGTGCACTAGTGCCCTGGGCTGCGCCACGTGGCGTAGTCTGGACCATCCATCTTCTTATTGTAGGGGCTGCTACAGAGGTCGGATTGAGTCGATTTTCATGCCGTTAGGCTACGATCGTCGACTCGAATCCATCAACATGGTTGGATTTATCATTTGAAGCTCCAAATTATGTCTCCTAGTCCCTTGGCCATTGATCTTCCTCAGACTGCATATGGTGCTACGGAACTCCGATTGAGGTGATTTCAGAGGCATTGGCCTCCGATCGTTGTCTTGATCAGATCCGTACAGTCGGATCATCATTCCGAGGCTCCGAAATAAATATCCTTCTCTCCTAACCACAAAAAGGATGTAATTAACTTAAATTATATACAGTTAGTCTAAATGCAGAATGATGCATGCTATGCAATATTTATAACATGAAATGCAAATCTAAGCCTAGGAGCATGCATGAATAGTCATTTTACCCTCAATAAATGTGTTTGCATCATACCCCCATGCCTATCTTTTGCTAGTCCCTAATAAAATTAACCTATATGCTTTGTATAAAAGTAGAATTTGGATTAGATCACTTAGGCCTAAGTCGTTTATTAGCAATAGAAAATTTCAACTAAGGTCCTAAACTACGAAAACTCAACAGTACCCGAGTGTCTACCAACATGCAGACCGCCCAAGTTCTCGCCTTATTTGAGAAGGGAAGATACATTTTTTTATTTTTCTTCTTTTCTAATTTTTTATACTTTTGGAGTTTGAGAGTTCCGGGATAACTTTTTACGGCTACCCGACCCGCCCAAGACTCAAAAAGGACTATAAGTACTAAGCATCTTTGTGAAAAATTGATAGACTCACAAAACGACCGTTAAGATGGACTTCGGGTTTCTACGACCCTAGGTGACCTTGCCTAAAGGTTTATCTTTATGATTGGTAGCTTTCTCCCTACTTCTTTTATTTATGAGGTCAACACAAGGGTGAATACAGTGTATATCTCCCCGATTTATTCTACTTCCCCGCTTCTTCCCTAAGTGTTTTGGGAATTATTATGTAATTTTTTTGTGAGCTGGGTTCTAGACAACCGGCCGATGAGCAGTTACCACCGACAACTTGCCAGCCATACACGTGCGGTGAAGTGTGGTTTTATATTTTTATTTTTTTTCTCCCTCTTTTCTCTTTTTTTTTTTTTGAGTTTCTTTTTTTTTTAAGTAGGTGGCTTCCCAGATCTAAGATTTACCTAAAGGCAGTACAACGAAAATGGTCTTGTGGCTAGGCTCTGGACAACCGACCGATGAGCTGTTACTAATAAACGCCAGTTTATCATCATTCTTATGCATTAAAATAAACCTAGCTCTTAGGATTTTACTCTGCAAACGGGTTTTTGGGTTGCATTTAGGCATAAAATAGGTTAAGCATGCATTGCATTTTTTATTGTCTTTTTAATATGTTTTTGTGAGTGTTAGAGATGTACAGATATATAGATCCCTAAACCCTAGCACTCAAGAAGGCAAATGGTGAAGGAGAAGCCAAGACTAGCTGGAACTTAGCCTGATCCAGCTCACCTCAGCTTGATCCAGCCCACCTCAGCTTGATCCAGCTCACCGCAACTGGAACCTAACTCACTTGAACTAAGGTTAGCTCATCCCAGCTCCATTCAGCTAATCTCAGCTAAATGGCAACTCAAGAGAGTTCATCTTAGCTCACCCTAGCTCAAGTCAGCTCAGATCCAGCTCAACTTAGCTGAGTCTAGCTCATCTCAACTCCCACTAGCTCACAGGGAGCTCTAGCTAGCTCAGCTGAGTTGAGAGGAGTTCACCCCAGCTCAGATCTAGCTACATCCAGCTCCACTCAACTCCAGCCAGCTGAAGAAGAACTCATCCCATCTCAGGAAGCTCAAGTCCAGCTCCCGGGGACTCAGCTTAGCTCAACACAGTTGAGCTAAGCTACCTTAGCTGCCTCAACCAGCTTGACCCTCCCCGGGAGCACCAGACCTAGCTCACCTTAGCTCATCGTGGTAGAAGCCGGCTCACTTTAGCTTGGCTTAGCAGCTAGCAAAGAACTAGCAAGCTAAGCCAGCTAGAGTAGCTCCATGCCAGCCTCTTCAGCAACAGCCAGCTCCAGTTTTAGCTCCTGACTTCTCCTCCTCAGCTCCTCCCTCCAAACCCTAGCTCCAACACCTTCTCCTCTACTCCTCCATTAGCCAAGCTAGCTTAGCTTAGCTTAGCTTACCTTAGCTAGCAACCAGCTCCTTGGCCATCCACCACCTTCAAAGTCAACCCTAGCTAGCTCCACCAACTTAAGCCTACCTAAGCCAGCTACCCTACTCAAGTTGGTGCCACCTCCTAGCCATCCCTTCACCCCATTATCACCACCAAAAGATACCTTAAGTTGGTGCCAAAAACTACCCCTAACCACCTCTATATTCGTGCCAACTTTCAGCCCTTAATCCACCCTACACCTACCCACATAAGCCATCCTAGCCATCCACCTACCCCTCCTTCTAGAATCCCTCTTGGCGCCAACTTAGACCACCTTCTAGAACCCTTTTTGGTGACAACATCAAGGGGTGTCAACACCCATAACTACCCCCTTGGTGTCCCTTAAGGTGGCGCCAACTCACCTTGGCCATAGGATCTTTAACCACCTCCATCTCTTCATCTTGGCCCTCCATTTCAAGGGACACCTTAGCCCCCTTCCTATTCTATAAAAGCCCACCACCTACCAACATTTTGGGGCATCCTCCATTAGTGTATTTTACTACCTAAACCACCTATGCCTACGGCCAAGAAGAAGGAGTAGAGAAGGAGTTTAAAGGGGCACATATCAGCCCTTTTGGTGCCTTCTTCTCCCCACTCTCTTCAACTTAGGCCACGCCAAGGAGGAGGACTCTTCCACTTCAAGGAGGATGGGCAGGCAAGGGAGAAGGACCTAGGGTGGACGTCCACCCTTGGAGAGAAGCTTAGGGCACGTCCCCTTAGGGATTGCCTTGGAGGACATCACCTTGGCGGAGCACTGCATGGAAGGAGTTGAAGGATTCTTTTCAAGCATGGGAGCCACCAACCTTGGAGCAAGAAGCCCTCTTCTTCACCATCTATCTAGAGGATTTGTGTTTGCTTTTCTTTATTTTAATTTTTCTTGTAGTAGAAGCATTCCCCTACTAGGCTTTTTGTAAATACTTTTCATCAATCTAAGTTGCCTTCTTTGCAATTTTCTATTTTTCATTTCTACTTGCTTTGTTGTTTTTAGCATTTTCCACTCCCTCTCCCTAATTATTCTAGGCCTCCACTTACCTAGAGTGAGCTTAGGGAGAGGATCTATTTGCCACTTAGAAGTAGTAGTTAAATTGAAGTGTAAATTACTTTCCCGCCACCATTTCGCATGTTGTCTTAATTGAAAAATGAAAAAAATGATATATTGAAAAATACCAAAAAGAAAGTTGAGATTTATTCCAAGCAAGAGAATCACTATTGCAAACATTTGGCCTCCTTGGACGACTCTAGATACTCCCCTATCTAGGAATATAAATTTAAGAGTTGATCGATTTTACGTGTTACAACGACGTAATTAACAAACTACGTGAAACCGCTATCACTTTTTGGCGCCGTTGCCGGGGAGGCACGGCTTTGCATTAATTAATTTTCTCTTGCTTGAAGTGGATCTCATCCCCTTCTCTTTCTTTCTTTTGTGTGTGCAGGAATTACAGCGGGAAGGCGGGAATCTGGAAGCGAGAGCTCAAAGTCCCTTATCTTCCCGCGAAATTCAGGTTGGTTCCTCTTTCTGGTCACATAATTAATTAAAACTACCAAAAACATATTAAGCTTGGCTTTCAGGATCACAAACAATTTAATTAAGTGGAGTGGTGCCCATATAAAATCCATTGTTTGCTTGAATGCTTCTTTAGCACCACTCCATTGCAAGTATTGGTATTCTATTTTTCAGGTCTAGATTTCTATTCGGACTTGAAAAATTTATTCCTAACATCACAGGCCTCCAAAAATCATAAAATTTCATACAGTGATTCCCAATTAAGTTTGGAACATCTATTCCAAATTTCAGATCAATTGGATTTGTATTTAATTGTTAAAAATTCATGGATTGCAGAGGGGTCACACCCTCTAATCTTCTTGATTTGCTGCTGTCCGTGAATTTTTAAAATTTTTATACTCATCAAATTTTTGTGAAATTTATCTTGCTGGAATCCTTGTGAAATTTTACACATGACATAAAATCACAAGAATTTTCTGAGGTCGGTGGTAATACTGAAAAGTCCACAATACCCACGGGTATCATTTCTAGACTTTGACACCAGTACAATTAAAAATTCAAAACAATTATCAAACAAATTCCTAAAATCCTACAAAAATATTTTCTGGAATCCTTGTTTGATTTCACTCAAGGTAGTGGTGTTGGTTACATTGATTGGACCACTATCTATTCAGAAAGCTTAAAAATAACTCATTGGTAGTTAAATTTCTGTCTTAGGGACAATTGGCTTAGGGTTTCTTCTTTCTCTTTAGAGACGCAATTTAAAGGAAATATACAATCACCCATACAACTTGTCTTTCCTTTGATTGTGAACTTTCAAACTTGTTTGAAAACTTAAAGAGAAAAACCCTAAAACACATTTAATTAAATCAAATCCTAAAAGATAAAAATACAAAAAAAAATTGTGTGACAACTTGATTTTCATTGGAGCCACTCTTCAATTCCTGCACACACACAAAAAATAAAAATAACAGGGCAACATCCCAATAAACGCCCTCTACATTCCGTGTGCACTATAGCATCCTAGACCTAATTAAAATTTGTAGCAACTTGACCCCTAAGGCTTTATCAACTTAGGCTTGTTATTTAGGTCTTAAGTTTTCTTTAGTTAGTACCAATTCTGTCATCTATATCTGGTGTTCAGGCTGAGGGGCCGTGTCAAACGACCAGGCGCGAGTTTGTACAAGCACCTGGGGTTTTCCCTAGGAAACGTTTGGGCCCAAACCTCCCCTTAAGCAACTTGGCCAGATTTGTTGATAGAACGGGTATTCACTACTGACTACTTATTTCCTATATAGACCAAGTCTTAGGTTATAATTAGGGAGTCACATTTAAGTTAGGTCTAGTTTTGTTTTTTTGAATTGCACACTTTCTCTCATCTCTTTCTCTTCTCCTCCCCTCCTGTTCTTCCATTTTATGCATGGGCGACAGTCTCAAAATCCGCACTTGGAAGGACCATTTGATTTCGCCCCCCACGCAAAAAGACCACTTTTTCTGTCTTCTTCTCCTGAAAAAATGGAAACACAACAAAATAGGTCCATTGACCCTTCCACTTCCACCTCTAACCCCACCACTAACCCTAATTCTAACCCTTCCACCCAAAACCCACCCACCATTAACTTCCCACACTTGGAGCTCCCTAATCTTGAGTTGCCCCACACACAACATCAAGACCCCCTACCTGATCTTTTAAAATTGATGGCCGATCAGATTAATAAATTAAATTCCAATCAACAAACATTGACTAGGAACATCCAAAACCTAGCCAATCCAAGGCCAAACCCACCACCCCGTTAGTAGCATGTTGTTCCTCTAAAAGATTTCTATGATCCGTCTTATTATGAGGAACGACCAGGGGTGGTCATACCGGAGGGGGACATTGAGATCAAGCCTGTAGTCCTGAACCTAATTAAACACTTTCATGGCCTTCCTAGGGAAGACCCTTTCAGCCACCTTGAAGAGCTAACTCTTCTTGCACAGACAACTCGTTCCCGAAATGTGCAAGAAGACATATGGCTAATGCGACTTTTTCCATTATCTCTTAAAGATAAGGCCGCTTATTGGTTCAGGACCATTGGCTGACCCATCACAACTTGGCCTCAGCTCAAAAGCTCCTTCCTCAAGAAATTCTTTCCCATAGGTCGTACCAATTCCTTGCGAAGATCTATTACGACCTTTCACCAAAAATCTGGTGAGACTTTCCATGATTTCAAGATCTTTTAAGAAGTTGTCCACACCATGAGATTCCTTTATGGCAGCTCATGCAAATCTTCTATCATGGATTAGAAGATCAAATACGACATTTTGTCGATCCCTCGTGTGGCGGCAACTTCTTAAATAAAGATGCAGAAAGTGCCTATGACCTATTTGAAGAAATGAGTGAAAACTCATTTAATCAAACTTCCATGAACACATTTTGCAGAACTCAAAACCCACAGTTCGGTGTTCATGAAATAGGCACTCAATCTATACCTTTCACCCAAGACGATCTTCAATTGATCGCTCAAAAACTCGACCAGATGCATATTAATCAAAAGAAAATTGAGGAAAGACTGGCCACATCAACTCAAGCTCCACACCCACATCTAACCCAACCTAACTTTCTACAAAGAGAAAATTTGCACAATCTCAACACTACTCCTGCTGATTATTCTGAGGTTGCCCATGATTTACTGGGGAATTACAACTGTCCAGATCTTAACCCCACTCAAAATATTTCTGCCATCCAGGAGCCCTTTAAAAATTTTTCCAATTGGAAAAATTACCCGAACTACTCCTGGAATAATCAAGTTTCCTCCCAACCATATCATTTTAATGGGTATGGGTCGAATCCAAACTTCCATCTTGGGCCATCCCAACAAGACATCAATGCCCAGATGCTGCGAACCCTGCAGGATATGCAAACAAAAATGATGGAAGTAACCCGTAACATCACAAATCTGAACAATCAGATTGGGGTTACTCCAACGCAAAGACCTGTAGGGCATCTTCCATCCCAATCCATGCCCAACCCTAATCACCAAGGAAACCATTATACAAGAAGAACTCCACACTATTCGAATCAGCCTCCTCCTAATCCACCACCTCAGCAACCTCCCAAGTTTCAGCAATCACAGGCCCCCCCACCTCCTCCAAATAATAATTCGACTGCACATGCAGTTACTTTGAGGAGTGGGAAAACCACCACTGACCCTGGGCCCTACACAAACCTGGTGAAATACCTATGCAAATTGACTCCCCACCTCCCCATCAGGAAGAAAAGAAATACCAAAATCTCAAGACAAGATTCCTATCCCTTTTCCACAAGCTCTCCTCCCCACCACCAACAAAAAAAAAGAAATCTGAGCCCACTACAAAAGAACTCATGGATCTTTTTGGGCAAGTTCATATCAATATTCCTCTCCTAGATGCCATCAAATATATACCTGCCTATGCTAAATTTTTGAAGGAGATTTGTACTCCTAAAAGGCAGGCCAAAAATCTAGGACAGGTGCATCTTTCGGAGACAGTAAGCTCTGTCATACAGAGTAAGCTACCTCCTAAAATGAAAGATCCGGGGGCGCCTTTAATTTCTGTAATTATTGATGACACTACCTTTAATCGCGCCCTCCTTGATCTTGGTGCCTCAGTTAATATTATTCCCACGAGTTTATTCGAAGAATTTCAGATCGGTGAATTAAAACCCGTCGAGGTTACCCTGCAATTAGCCGACCGATCTACAATTAAACCTCGTGGGATTGTCGAGGATGTTTTAGTTAAGGTCCAGAATTGTGTCTTCCCTGCAGACTTTCTGGTTCTTGACATTGAGGCACCTGAATCATTACTGGACTCCCTAATAATCCTTGGACGCCCTTTTTTAGCCACTGCAAAGGCAAATATCAATTGCCACACAGGAAAAATGGATATCACATGTACAGGCCAAACTCTCACTTTAGATATTTTCAAATCCTTCAGGAGATTCCATGATGATAACTTCTTTGAGGACTCAGATACTGAAATTTCCAATATGGTGGAGGAGACAATGTTAATAGATACCCTTACTGACCATAATTTTTTTGAGGACTCTGATTCAGAATCAGTGGTCGGCAAAATCTGTGATCTTGAAACTTGTCTTGACCCCAAACTTATTCCTGATACCCCCCTAACCCACCCACTATTCACGCACCTAATTCTTCCACACTAACTTCCCCCAATCCTCCCTTTCTTACGGACCTGCCACCAACCCCGCCCGAGTTTAGAATCCAACCTGATTTAAAACTATGGCTAGACTCGGGCTACACTTATCATTTTCCATCCAACTTTGATCTCGATATTATTTTTAATCAATTTTCTAGGGATCTAGAAGAAGACACCCTTTCTGCGGGCATCCAAGTGTCCAATTATCTACATGATTTTATGTCTTCCGTGCATACCTTCACGCCCGGTTGAATGGCGTAAAAGATAGCACTGGATGGGAGGTAACCCATCATTTTTTCTTGTTTTCCCTTTTTTTTCTTCTTTTTCCAGGTTTTGTTCCTCCTAAACCCGACCGTTCTTCACTAAGGTGATCCCTTTTCCCTCCTAATGCATGAGGACATGGCATATCTTAAGCATGGGGGGTGTTTTTAAATTTTATGATCGATTTAGGATTTTCAAAACCTAAAAACATGCATTTTTGTTTAATTTATTTCCTGCTTGCATACCCAAAATATATATATATATAAATGTTGAAAACTTTTTGAGGAAAAATTTTGAAATCAGGACTAAGGTCGAAAAATTCACTTGTCGTACAATGGGATTTAACCTTTAACAAACTAAGGATGAGGATATGGATCTGATCATTAGAATTCCAGGGTCTATTTTAGACTAGATCAGATATCCTTCTCTAAAACTCCACCTGAACTCATGATAGTTCAGGTGACTTGATCCTATTTTGTAATGTGGAAAGTATTTAACTTAGCTTCTGATTCAAAAACTTGCATGTTTTGAGAAACTTCTTGTGTCACTCTTCACACACAAGCCAACACTTAAAAATAACTAAAAATTTGAAAAACTCCCTTTTTTGGACTTAGTAAAAGTCTGAAACAGATCATTGGTTTGAGTTCCCACTGCCGAGAAGGAGGAAAATGCCTCCTTTGAGGACGCGATGTCAACATGTTACCGCCTCGGTGTTGCTCCATATCTATATTTCATATCTTTAGACGGAGCATTAAAGCGCATTTTAGCAGCTCAAGTGTCTTGGACGGTGCTCTACCTATAGTGTTGCAGCAAGAGCTTGAGTTTGCTTGGAGCACCCCTTTTCACCGCATCATGTTTTGGGGTTGTGAGCTCCTGGGTGGTGTCATAGACAGTGCTATCCCGAAGTACTAGTGCCAGAGCCCCCTCGAGGAATGGTAACGGGAATGATGATCCCGACACATCTGTTGTAAGACTAAGCTAAAAATAAGCATGGGGGAGAAAAAAAAAAGTAATAATAAATAAATTAACATGCCCTTATAAATGTTGGCTTTTCACAAGCACAGACACAAGGTTTTAAAGGATTTTGCAAGTTGAGAATCAGATTCATGAGCCAAAAAATCCTAAACACAAACATTTCAAGTCATCTGAATTAACAAGGGGTTAATTTGAGAATTTTCTAGAGGATATATTGATCCCGTTCTGTCTAATGGTTGAATCCAAAAAAAAATCTCGATGTTTATCTTTAACAAATCCTGTACCTCCAGTGTTTTAATCTACCAAGGTCCCTTAATCTCTTTTTCTCCTCAAAAGTCGAAAAAATTAGATTTCCCAAAAATTTCGTTTTAAGTTTTGCTAAGAGACTAGCAAAAGATAAGCATGGGGGTGTGATAAACGCCAGTTTATCATCATTCTTATACATTAAAACAAACCTAGCTCTTAGGATTTTACGCCGCAAATGGGTTTTTAGGTGCATTTAGGCATAAAATAGGTTAGGCATGCATTGCATTTTTTATTGTCTTTTTAATATGTTTTTGTGAGTGTTAGGGATATACAGATATATATATCCCTAAAACCCTAGCATTCAAGAAGGCAAATGGTGAAGGAGAAGCCCAGGCTAGCTGGAACTCAGCCTGATCCAGCTCACCTCAGCTTGATCCAGCTCACCTCAACTTGATCCAGCTCACCGCAACTGGAACCTAGCTCACTTGAACTAAGGTTAGCTCATCCCAGCTCCATTCAGCTAATCTCAGCTAAATGGCAACTCAAGAGAGTTCATCTTAGCTCACCCTAGCTCAAGTCAGCTCAGATCCAGCTCAACTTAGCTGAGTCTAGCTCATCTCAACTCCCACTAGCCCACAGGGAGCTCTAGCTAGCTCAGCTGAGTTGATAGGAGTTCACCCCAGCTCAGATCCAGCTACATCCAACTCCACTCAACTCCATCCAGCTGAAGAAGAACTCATCCCAGCTCAGGAAGCTCAAGTCCAGCTCCCGTAGACTCAGCTTAGCTCAACTCAGTTGAGCTAAGCTACCTTAGCTGCCTCAACCAGCTTGACCCTCCCCGGGAGCACCAGACCCAGCTCACCTTAGCTCATCGTGGTAGAAGCCGGCTCACTTTAGCTTGGCTTAGCAGTTAGCAAAGAACTAGCAAGCTAAGCCAGCTAGAGTAGCTCCATGCCAGCCTCTTCAGCAACAGCCAGCTCCAGTTTTAGCTCCTGACTTCTCCTCCTCAGCTCCTCCCTCCAAACCCTAGCTCCAACACCTTCTCCTCTACTCCTCCATTAGCTAAGCTAGCTTATCTTAGCTTAGCTTAGCTTAGCTTTGCTAGTAACCAGCTCCTTGGCCATCCACCACTTTCAAAGTCAACCCTAGCTAGCTCCACCAACTTAAGCCTACCTAAGCTAGCTACCCTACTCAAGTTGGCGCCACCTCCTAGCCATCCCTTCACCCCATTATCACCACCAAAAGACACCTTAAGTTGGAGCCAAAAACTACCCCTAACCACCTCTATATTGGCGCCAACTTTCAGCCCTTAATCCACCCTACACCTACCCACATAAGCCATCCTAGCCATTCACCTACCCCTCCTTCTAGAATCCCTCTTGGCACCAACTTAGACCACCTTCTAGAACCCTTTTTGGTGCCAACATCAAGGGGTGTCAACACCCATAACTACCCCCTTGGTGTCCCTTAAGGTGGCGCCAACTCACCTTGGCCATAGGATCTTTAACCACCTCCATCTCTTCATCTTGGCCCTCCACTTCAAAGGACATCTTAGCCCCCTTCCTATTCTATAAAAACCCACCGCCTACCACCATTTTGGGGCATCCTCCATTAGTGTATTTTACTACCTAAACCACCTATACCTACGGCCAAGAAGAAGGAGTAGAGAAGGAGATTAAAGGGGCACATCACCAGCCCTTTTGGTGCCTTCTTCTCCCCACTCTCTTCAACTTGGGCCACGCCAAGGAGGGGGACTCTTCCACTTCAAGGAGGATGGCCAGGAAAGGGAGAAGGACCTAGGGTGGACGTCCACCCTTGGAGAGAAGCTTAGGGCACGGCCCCTTAGGGCTTGCCTTGGAGGACATCACCTTGGTAGAGCACTGCAAGGAAGGAGTTGAAGGATTCTTTTCAAGCTTGGGAGCCACCAACCTTGGAGCAAGAAGCCCTCTTCTTCACCATCTATCTAGAGGATTTGTGTTTTCTTTTCTTTATTTTAATTTTTCTAGTAGTAGAAGCATTCCTCTACTAGGCTTCTTTGTAAAACACTTTTCATCAATCTAAGTTGCCTTCTTTGCAATTTTCTATTTTGCATTTCTACTTGCTTTTTTTTTTTAGCATTTTCCACTCCCTCTCCCTAATTATTCTAGGCCTCCACTTACCTAGAGTGAGCTTAGGGAGAGGATCTACTTGCCACTTAGAAGTAGTAGTTAAATTAAAGTGTAAATTACCTTCCCGCCACCATTTCGCATGTTGTCTTAATTGAAAAACGAAGAAAATGATATATTGAAAAATACCAAAAAGAAAGTTGAGATTTATTCCAAGCAAGAGAATCACTATTGCAAACATTTGGCCTCCTTGGACGACCCTAGATACTCCCCTATCTAGGAATATAAATTTAAGAGTTGATCGATTTTGCGTGTTACAACGACATAATTAACAAACCGCGTGAAACCACTATCAGTTACCACCGACAACTTGCCAGCCATACCACCCAAGTCGGTCCATTAGCTACCCAATTTCCATAAAAACCACTGGAAAGTGAGTCAGTGCAAAAAAATGTGTGCAGATGCTTAGGCTTAAAGTCCCCCCAAATCAGAGGGCGGGTTGATAAGTCACATACTTATCATCCCAAATTATTTACGAAATTAAAATAAACTTTAATTGGCGAGGACTCGAGACTAAGTCCACATTCGAGTGGACACCCGGGCTAATTAAGTCCGAAGACCTGAAGAGTCTATGTGTTTAAGTCCTCTCATATCATTTCCTAAAGTTAATAACTTCCAAATGCCTAAGTTCTCTTTTCCTAATTTCTTTGTTTATCTTTTTCAGAATTTCTATTTTTTTTTTAATTTTATAAGAAACTAAAAGAAATTCTACGGAGTTAACATAATGATTTTAGGAATTGATTATCCACCCCCCTATGCCTAAATGATGCAATGTCCTCATTGTAAAAATAAAGACATGAAAAGGGCAGAGTAAACAGAACATCACCTTAGTGTCATGAAAATCCGATCAGTTCCACAGAGAGAAGAGTGTATACACATGTGCTAAGTTTAATGCCTTCAGCTAGGCATAACATACATACAAATAAGAAATTGAGAATTCACAAGTGTAGGGTCGAATCAAAATAAAAAGGTTGATCCTAAAACCCATCTACAAAAGATGTCCACAGACGTGGATGAGATTATGGTGCAAACCCATGCCCCAGGGTCGAGTGGTTCTCAGGTTCTGGATGAAAATCACCCAGAACCAAAGGTTGTTGTGTTTGCAGGGCTGGGCCTATGGTTTAGTGGTGTGCAACCCAAGACCAAAGTGGTGGACAATAGGTAGATCTGGTTCACTAGTTTCAGATGTCCACTTAACATTCAGCTCAAAAAAATAATCAGTTATTCCAGGCTTAGGTCGCACGTGAAAGATATCATAAGGGTCTGTATAGAAGATAGGTGGTTTCAGGTCAATAGGTACCATTAGATCCAAAATCAAACTTCCCTCAGAATTTGCCTCCCAAATCTTTATTTCAACAATTCTATCCTCCAACATCAAGGGTCAGGCTTCGAGACCTCTAGCATATTATTCACCTCATATGATTCTCCCAAGTCTAGAAATCGTGGCTGAATCAAGATTGACTTGGGCACAAAGATCTCAAAAGTCAGCTCTTCGGGGTGCAGATGAGGACTGGGGTCACTGATTGAATCATCAAGATTCGGATCCTCCAAGTTAACCCCAACCGAATCCAAATCTTCAATAATTGGGCTATCAACTGGTTTGTTAGATTCCTCAAGCCCATTTGTCTCACAAAAATCCTCTTCCTTAAGTTCAAGTGAGACTTCACTAAAAGATTCTTCACCCTCAGAGTCAAAGAATCCATGATCCTCATTTATATATGTCTCAAAATCATATGTAATTTCATGGTCCATGGAGACATATTTTTCCTTGCTCCCTGGCTCAAGGATCTCGGGTGAATCAATCGGTTCATCCTCAAATGGTTGCTCTAGCCCATCCTAGTCATCCCTAGTCTCAGAAAATGTATCCCTCCCGACAGGTGCCTGAGCGGGTTCAGACATTGGCTCTCCTGAAGGGGGTTCATCTTGAGAATCATCCCAAGATTTGACTAGTGCAACCACAAATTTCATCCTCAACCTAGATAATTTCCCAAGAGGAAACTCACCCAAGTCCCTATCCCTAACACTTTGGAGCAAATCCAGTAGAGAACTATTAAGTTCATCAATCATTTTGATCATAGGCTCTAGTGCTTCAATGCATGGTGTTGGCTAAGCTTCTAAAGATTATATAGTGTTCCTCAAATTAGCCAACACCCTATCTTGGATCTGGTTCACCTGAACCGACTGGTTCGATTCAGGTTTGGGTGGGTTTAGGTTAAATCTAGGGGAGTCAAGATGTCAAGGTTCTCGGATCCCTCCCTAAAAGTATGTCATTCTAGGTTGTTCAAAGGATGGTGGCGACCTATATTCAGAGGAATACTAGGGAGGGTAGGTGTTATAATCATGATATCCTTCCTGATTGTAGATCGGGTTGGTTTGGTCATCAAAGGATGGAGATCCATAATCATTATAGCTCTAGGAAGGATAATAATCATAGTCTTGTCGTCCAGGGTTAGGCCCCAGACCCTAAGGTCCGAATTCATATCCCCAATCAAAGTCATCCCGGCTAGTGGATGGGTAATTACAAGTTAAGTCAGGATAGTAATCATCTTGGGGGTATGTGGTGGTAGGAGGATAGGATGTGAAATGTGTGTAGGATGTGGAAGGGTACATGGTGAGGTAAGGAGGGAAATCAGAAGAGAAAGGAGCCCTACAATACAAAAATACAAGCCTGTCCTTAGGTTGGGTAGCCTAAAGGTCTACAGACTCTCAGAATCCATCCTAAGATTATAGACGATTTACTCTACTTATGTCCAGGCAATCCAACCAGTTAGAAGGAGGGAGTGGGGAGAAGGTTCTTCCTTTGGCTTGCGCCTCCGGTTCCTAGTGTACCCCCCAGCCGTGGTCGTTTGACGCTACTTCCCTAGCTAGACATCAGATTGACTAGTATAAGCAGGTTAATTGTGAACATTCTCAATCTGGATCCCGATGAGCGAACCAGTCCTTAGGGCCAACATCTAATCAATTTTAGTTAGGCTTGGGACAATGGTGCTTCAGGAATGTGATGGGCCCTTTAGATGGGTTGTGCCCTTAATGATAAGTTAAAATGTGTGTGTGTGCACAACCAGGGTTCTCAAACAAGGTTATTTGATGATGTGCCGTTTAGAGTTCACCTTGTTTAGTAGCTTTTAGGGTTTAATTCTTAGGTTGGTTCAATCAAGGTTTAGTAGAACACTCCAAGTTTTGAAAGCACGAGTAATGATATATTCCTTTAAAAATAAAAAATAATGTGGAGTGCCTGGTTCAGCCCTAAGAATCAACCCTAAGTGGCAAGCTACTTGATGAATCGCTTTTATATTAAGTGGTGCGGCCCAAACAGTTCAATCAATTGGCCTATTGCACCACTTAGTTAAGGCACACAGAAATTTTTGACCTATTCAGATTTCTACTCACTTATTTGTGTGTTGAATTAAGTGTACCGGGCCCACAGGTCAGATCCTGGTTAAGTGGTAGAATCGATGTGATTGTGCGGCTTAGGGTGAGAAGTTGTGGGTGTTAAGTGTGTATCTTGCAGAAAATCCCACAATCAGATAACACTTTTTTTTATTTTTTATTTTTATTTATGTTGATGGCGAGGTGAGTGGAGGTGGCAAACAAACAACCAAATCTATCCTAGGGTTCATAAAAAGCACCTAAGTTGATTTGGGTTTGAGTTATTTGGTTATGGAATGAAAACTAAGGTGGGGGTGGTGTGGGGGACACTTACAAAACACTCTACCCGCACTTTACTCTGGTCTACCGCACTTGGATCTCCATGCTAGGGTACCAGCAAGACAGTAGATTAAAGACAAATAGGGTTAGTGTTATGTAAATGTAAAGAAACACGATAAACAATAAAGTAAATTCCGTTGCCTCCCCGACAATGGCGCCAAAATGTTCAGGTCGTGCTTCGCGTGTTTAGAAATCGAGGTTACAAGTAACCTATCATCGTAGTTGCAAAACACATCGATCAGATAAAATTTATACCGAAACTCCAAGGGAGTCCCAGGTCGAACACAGGAAGGCGACATTTACTTTACTTGAGAACCGCGCTTCGTTTCGTTTCTTTTTTTTGTATTTTGGGGTTTTGTTATTTTTTTGTATTTTTGAAATAAAAGACAAGTAGAATGAATCACAAGATAGAAATGGAACAAATATGATATATATATCAAGCCAATGTCAATTACAATGAACTATAAAAGCATAAAAAGAGAGGGAGGTGAGAGGAAATCTCCCAAATCGGCTGCTCGGCGAGACGACGGTGCCTGGCGGAAGCTCGGATGAAGGAGGTGAGGAGTGGGACAACGGAGGTGAGATGCTGGAGGACGTCGGGTTGAGGAAAGCTTCGACATAGCTCAGGAATGGAGATGAGAAGACGGAGTTGATCTGCTACCGGAATGGAGATGGGAGGATGGCTCCAAGGTGACCTATAAAGGGAGATGGGAAGTTGGAAGAGTATTTGGTGGGGCAGAGGTTCGCTACACTAATAGGCACCTTGGGAGCTTGAGAACAAGCTCTAATGGAGCGTTGGTAGGCTTGCTAGAGCATGGGAGTAGGTGGGAGTAGAGTAGGTAGAGATGGCTTGGAAGGGAGGGGGTGTAGGTCCTTTTATAGTGCAAGAGAGGAGGCTAAAAATGGATAAAGGACCTTTAGCGACCTCCAGACCATCGCTGGAAACGTTGCTGTAGACAGCTCATGTCCACTGGCGCCGCAGCTGGCTCTGCTACCATGCGATGAATTATCGACGGCTGTAAGCGTCGCTGTAAGTCCAGCTCATGCGTCACTGTAGTCCACCTCACGCTACACTGGCACCGCTTCTGCCTTGCCGCACGTGCATGCGCACCCACGCACTTACGCTGCATGCCTATGCACCCGCGCTGCTGCGCGCGTGCGGTGCTGCGTGCGTGCGCTGGCGGCCTGGGCTACTCCACGTGGTGCAGTTTGAGCCGTCCATCTTCTTGTTGTTGTAGGGCTGCTACAGAGGTCGAATTGAGTCGATTTTTGCGCTGTTAGACTGTGATCGTCAACCCGAATCCATCCGCACGGTTGGATTTATCATTTCAAGCTCAGAATTATGTTTCCAATCCCTTGGCTGAATCCATCCGCACGGTTGGATTTATCATTTCAAGCTCAGAATTATGTTTCCAATCCCTTGGCCGAATCCATCCGCATGGTCGATTGATCTTCCTCGGACTGCATATGGTGCTACAGAACTCCGATTGAGGCGATTTCAGAGGCGTTGGCCTCCGATCGTCGTCTTGATCAGATCTATACGGTCAGATCGTCAATCCGAGGCTCCAAAATAAATATCCTTCTCTCCTAACTACAAAAATGATGCAATTAACCTAAATTATATGCAGCTAATCTAAATGCAGAATGATGCATGCTATGCAATATTTATAACATGAAATACAAATCTAAGCCTAGGAACATGCATGAATAGGCATTTTACCCTCAATAAATGTGTTTGCATCACTTTCAAAGGATTTTTGAGGCCTAATCAGAGCCGTTGATCTCCCAATCGATTGATCTGATTAGCCAAGAGGTTGTTGCATGAGATAGAGGGCCAAAATACCTTTTTTGCCCTCCACAAAAGCTATAAAAGAAGGCCCAGGGCCCCCTAGTTGAAGCATATCTCTCTCTTCCATCAACTCCAGACATCTTCCACCTTCTCTGCAACTCTCCATCCCTCTACAACGCTGCTCTAACCTTTGTCCTGGTGCTCTAGATCTAAGGTGCTGTTACATCTCGCACAAGCATCCCACAAGTGACGTCGTTTCTTTGCCACTTTCTTCTCTCTCTCCCTCTCTCTTTCTATCTATCTATCTATCTTATTGGAATTTTCTATTGTGAAAAACTTTATTAATTGCAATAAAATTCTGATTCTCTAGATATCTGTTTTATACATATATACATATATATATAGTTAGTTAGAATTAGTTTTATTAAAACGCTTCTACAAATATCAAGATTGCCTCCCTGCGAACGACCCGGTACTCACCAGAGTTTTATAAATTTATTTGTCGACATGTTTTTGTGCTATACTACAATTAATTAACTCTTAAAATGCGAATTACGTGTCGAACACCTGTCAACTTGTAGTGTAGGCTGATTTGAACTGTCAAATGGTAGAGATGCAAAGATCTATGCTCCAGCTCATGCAACAAATGAAAACCTCGCTGGACAACTTGCAAACCAGGTTCATTGCTAATTCCCATCAACCCGGATCTCTACCATCTCAACCCGTACACAACCCGCGTAATATACAGAATCCAGGAAATCAAGCCTAAGGGTACGGGAATCAAAGGGACCCACACACACATGCTCAGGTGGTTGAGCAGGGTCCTTCTTCTACTTCATCAAACTCAGGTTTTCTGGCTAATCAAGCCCCTCCGATCTTTCTTAACTCTTCCCAAGACCCAAACCTGTATGCATCTACCAACTTTGTTAATTTGAGGAGTGGAAGGAAAACCCAGGACCCACAACTACCCTGTTCTGATCAACAAAATCCTAGTAAGCCTGAGGAAAGAAAGAACTCTGAAGAAGAAATCAAGGCTCAGGAACCTGATTCCGAAGATCTGACTCATGTTCCTTTCCCTGAGGCCTTGATTAAACCCAGGAAGAAGAAGCCCATTGATAGTGACAAGGAGCTCTTGAATATATTTAAGAATGTCGAAATCAATATCCCACTCCTCGATGCTATCAAACACATACCAACTTATGCTAAATTCTTAAAGGATTTATGCACACAGAAGTGTAAGTTAAGGGAATCCGTTCTGAGGAAGGTGGTACTCTCCAAGCAGGCTAGTTCTGTTATCCTACATCACCTTCCTTCGGAAAAGAGAGATCCAGGTGCCCCTTTGATTTCATGTGTTATTGGAGATTACACCTTTAATAGGGCACTCCTGGATCTAGATGCATCCATTAACCTAATTCCGACTTTTCTTTACAGGAAGTTCGGATTAGTTGAACTTTGGCCGACCTCAATAACGTTGTAGTTAGCGGACCGTTCGGTCACAAATCTGAGAGAAGTTATTGAGGATGTTATTGTCAAGGTTAAGGACTTCTATTTTTTTATAGATTTCCTTGTCCTTGACATGAATGTTCCTGAAAATTTAAGGAACACTCCCATCATATGGGGCATCCGTTCCTAGCTACCGCTAAGGCCAATATCAACTATGAGAGCGGTAGCATGGAAATTACCTTTAGGGATCGGAAATTGAAACTAGATATTTTTAAGGCGATTAACAAATTTGAGGATTGTGGATATGTTGAGGAACTCGAGGAAGATAACTTGAATATTGAAACATGTATGCCTGTTTCTGTAATTGAAAGTTCATCTTGTCTTGATGAATCCAACCCTCAACCCTCTATGGCAAATTCGCCACATTCTGAAGAGGTTAGTGATTTTGTTCACTTTCAACCTCTTCCTCTTGATGAATCTTCATCAGCATCATCCTTACCTTCCATCTTAGACCCACCCCAGCTTGAATTGAAACCATTTCCTGAGAGTTCGAAATATCAGTTTTTAGGACCTCAAAAGATGCTCCCTGTGATTATTAGTGCTAGATTTCAATAAGGAGCAGGAGATTAAACTGATCAAGGTCCTAAAGGAACACAAGGAGGCAATTGGTTGGACCATCCATGACCTTAGGGGGATTGAGCCATCTTATTGCAATCACAGAATTTTCATGAAAGATGGATCCTACCCTTCTCACCAAATGCAGAGGAGATTAAACCCTAATATGCGAGAAGTGGTCAAGAAGGAAATAATTAAGTGACTCGATGCAGGAATCATTTATCCGATCTTAGATAGTCCTTAGGTAAGTCCTGTGCAAATTGTTCCCAAGAAAGCTGGGATTACCATTGTGACTAATGAGAAAGGAGAATCTATCACAACTCGTTCAGCTTCCACTTGGAGGGTCTATATTAATTACAGGAAGCTGAACATAGCCACGAAAAAGGATCATTCCCCTTTGCCCTTCATTGATCAAATTCTTGAAAGACTAGCCAGGCAAAAGTACTTCTGCTTCCTAGACAGTTACTTGGGATACAATCAAGTCCCTATACATCCTGAGGATCAGGAAAAAATGACTTACACCTGTCCCTACGAAACCTTTGCTTTCCGCAGAATGCCATTCGGCTTATGCAATGCACTTGTGACTTTTCAAAGGTGTATGCTAGCTATATTCTCTGACATGGTAGGAGAGTTTATAGAAGTGTTCATGGATGATTTCTCTATTTTTAGAGAATCATTTGATTCTTGCTTGGCTAATCTTGAATTGATCTTTAAAAGATGTATCAAAATAAGATTGGTCCTTACCTGGGAAAAGAGTCATTTCATGACACAAGAAGGTATCGTCTTGGGTCTGAATGGGGAATTGAGGTCAACAAAGCTAAGGTTGATACTATTTCCAAACTTCCTCCTCTCACATCTGTCAAACAAATTTGATCATTTCTTGGTCATGTGTGATTCTATTGAGGGTTCATCAAGGATTTCTCCAAGGTTGCTCGCCCTTTGAGCAACCTTCTAGACAAAGATATGCTGTTTGAATTCGACGAATCATGCCGCGAGGCATTCGATTTTCTTAAAACGGTAGTCACTTGTGCTCCGATGCTGCAACCACCAGCCTGGACAACCCCATTTAAGATCATGACGGACACTTCTGATTACGCGATTGGGGCTATTTTGGGTCAAAAGATTGATAGGAAACCCTCTATCATCTACTATGCTATCAAAACTCTAGATGAGGCCCAGAGGAATTACACTGTTACTGAGAAGGAATTGCTAGCTGTAGAATTTGCTTTAGAAAAATTCAGGGCTTATCACTTAGAGTCTCACGTAATAATTTACACCGACCACTCGGCCTTGAGATATCTCTTGGCCAAAAAGGATGCTAAACCCCAGCTCATTTGATGTATTCTTTTACTTCAAGAATTTGATCTTGAAATCAAAGATAAATCTGGGACACAGAATGTAGTGGTGGATCATCTTTCGAGGCTTCTAAGTGATTCTTCTCATCCAAATATTTCGATTACTGACACTTTTCCAGACGAGACTATTCTGGCAGTTTTAGGTGTCCAAACCCCTTGGTTTGCAGACATAGTAAATTATTTGGATGTTGGTCAAATCCCCCAAGATTGGACCAAGCAACAACGGGATAGACTTAAATCTGAAGCTAGATATTACTTCTGGGATGACCTTGAACAGTATCGCATCGGCTCTAATCAGATTATTTAACGATTTGTACCGAAGAATGAGTTTCATAGCATACTTGAGTTCTACCATGCATCCGCACGTGGTAGACATTTCTCCAGAAAAAAGACAGCTGCAAAGATACTTCAATCTAGATTCTATTGGTCGTCTTTATTCAACGATGCCTAGGAATTCTCGAGGTCGTGTTCCCAATGCTAAGCACTTGGGAGAATAACCAAGAGAGATAAGATGACTCTAAACCCAATCCTTCCCGTCGAAATCTTTGATGTTTGGGGCATCGATTTCATGGGACCCTTCCTCCCTTCATTTGGACACCAGTACATTCTTGTTGCTATTGATTACATGTCCATGTGGATCGAGGCTATTCCCACCCGAACCAATGACCACAAAGAGGTCATCAATTTCGTCAAAAAGAACATCTTCAGTCAATTCGAGATTTCGAGGGCTATCATCAGCGATGGTGGTACTCACTTCCCAAATGCCTAGTTCCATAGTTTATTGGCAAAATACAGGGTAAATCACAGAATCTCCACACCTTACTACCCTCAGACGAACGGACAGGTCGAGATCTCCAATCAGGAGATCAAGAACATCCTGCAGAAGATGGTTAGGCCTGATCAAAAAGATTAGACTCAAAAGCTTGAGGATGCTCTTTGCACCTACCGTATGACGTACAAAACACCTATCGGCATGTCACCATTTCATCCGGTGTATGGAATGGCATGCCATTTACCCATAGAGATTGAACATCGGGCATTCTGGGCGATCAAGAAATGTAACTTTGATCTAAGTTTAGCCAAAAAGACCAGGAAGCTCCAACTATCTGAGTTGAAGGAGCTTAGAAATGACGCGTATGAGAATTCCAAGATCTATAAGGCTCGAACCAAAGCTCTTCATGACCAACTGATTTCCCGCAAGAGCTTTGAGCCGAACCAAAAGGTCTAGCTCTTTGATTCTCGACTTAAGATCTTTCCTGGCAAGATCAGGTCAAAGTGGGACGGCCCGTTCATCATCGATCGAATATTTCCCAACGGACCCGTTGAGATATCCGACCTAAAGTCAAGTAATTCTTTTAAGGTCAATGGACAACATGTAAAACCATATGTTGTCCATGTTATTCTAGAACCCGTCTCCAATAAGGTTGTTTTAACCTTAATGTGACTTCTTAGGCTGGACTTCGCCTAGCTGATGGCATTAAACTCAGCACTTGTACAATCTAACACAGAGTTGACCCAAGCATCATGGAATATAGGTGATATTTTCTTCATTTTACCCAACTCCTCATGCATTTTACTTTCAATGAGGACATTGCATTAGCTAGGCATTGGGGGGTGGATCCATTTCTAAATCATTTTGTCAGCTCTATGGAATTCTTGTAAATTCTACTTATTTCTCTCTCCTAAAAAAAATAAATTAGGAAAGAATAATTGGGCAGTAGGATTTTTCAACCTTAGGGAATAATACAGTAGAATCTGAACACTTAGACCCTTCAGGTCTTCAGGCTTAATCAGCCTAAGTGTCCACTAAAATGTAGATTTGTTTATCAAGTCCCACCATTCTAAATTTTCTTCAATTTGGTTAAATAAGTTGGGGTGATAAGTACACAACTTATCAACCCGCCCTCTGATTTGAGGAGATTTTAAGTCTAAACATCTACACACTATTTGCACTGACTCGCTTTTTAATGGTTTTAACAAAAATTGGGTGGCTAATGAACCTTTTAGGGTGGTATGGCTAGTAAGTTATCGTGGGTAACAGTCCATTGGTAGGTTGTCCAAAGCCCAATCACACGACCAATCTTTTCCTATTTCCTTTAGGTAAATCATTGATCAGGGAAGCCACCTACTTAGAAAAAGAAGACAAAAATAGAAAAATATTCAAAACTAAATTAGAAAAGGAGAAAAGGAAAGAAAAAAAAGAAATAAGCCACACTTTATCGCACAAGTATGGTTGGCAAGTTATCGTGGATAACAGCCCATTGGTAGGTTGTCCAGATCCCAACTCAAGAAATACATGTATAATTCCCAAATACTTAGGAAAAAGTGGAGAAGTAGAATAAGTTGGGGAGATAACACTGGGTTTGTGATAAACGCCAGTTTATCATCATTCTTATGCATTAAAACAAACCTAGCTCTTAGGATTTTACTCCGCAAATGGGTTTTTGGGCTGCATTTAGGCATTAACTAGGTTAGGCATGCATTGCATTTTCTTTTGTTATTTTAATGTATTTTTGTGAGTGTTAGGGATGAACAGATATACAGATCCCTAAAATCCTTGCACTCAAGAAGGCAAATGGTGAAGGAGGAGCTCAGACTAGCTGGAACTCAGCTTGATCCAACTCACCATAGTTGGAACATAGCTCACTTGAACTAGGGTTAGCTCATCCCAACTCCATTCAGCTAATCTCAACTGAATGGCAGCTCAAGAGAGTTCATCTTAGCTCACCCTAGCTCAAGTCAGCTCAGATCTAGCTCAACCTAGTTGAGTCTAGCTCATTTTAGCTCTCACTAGTCCATAGGGAGCTCTAGCTAGCTCAGCAGAGTTGACTGGAGTTCACCCCAACTCAGATCCAGCTACATCCAGCTCCACTCAACTCCATCCAACTAAAGAATAACTTATCCCAGCTCAGGAAGCTCAAGTCTAGCTCCCGGGGACCCAACTTAGCTCAAGCTAATTGAGCTAAGCTACCTTAGTTGTCTCAACCAGCTCAATCCTCCCCGAGAGCACTAGACCCAGCTCACCTTAGCTCCATTCAACAGAAGCCAGCTCACTTTAGCTTGGCTTAGTAGCTAGCAAAGAACTAGCAAGCTAAGCCAGCTGGAGTAGCCCCATGTTGACCTCATCAGCAGCTGCCAGCTCCACTTCAGCTCCAAATTCATCAGAACCAGCTCCTCCCTCCAAACCCTACCTCCAACACCTCCTCCTCTACTCCACCATTAGCTTAGCTTAGCTTAGCATAGCTATGCTCCAGCTTCCTTAGCTTGTACCACCCAAAAACCCTACCTAACAACTCCACCAACTAGCTCCACCTAAGCTCCACATAAGCTAACCCTACTTGGCGCCAACCTAGCCTACCCACCACCTCCAAAAGACACCAAAAAAGTGGCACCAAAACCACCCTAACTACCCCTTGTTGGCGCCACTGTTCCCTCCAAAAATCCCCTTCATCTCCACAACACATCTCCCCTTAAACCCATCACCACCATCCACATAATCCCACCTTCTAGAAGCCTCAAAGTTGGTGCCAACCCATGGCACCTCTCCATGGTTGGCACCACTTTTAGGTGTCCCTTGACCAACCCTAACTACCCCCGCACATCCCTTAGGTGGCTCCAACCTTCCTTAACCCTAGGATCAACTAACCACCTCCATCTTCCCATCTTAGCCCTCAATTTCAAGAGTCACCTTAACCCCCCATCCTACCCTATAAAAAGACCACTACCCACCACCATTCAAACCATCCATGGCTAGCAAATTCACTCTCATACTCTACCTAAAAGACCACACCCAAGAAAGAAGAAGAAGAAGAAGATTAAGGGGATATTCTGTCCCTTTGGTGCCTTCCCCTCTTCCCTTCTCTCTTGAGCCCACGCCAGCCAAAGGAGGACCAGGCAAGGAAGATCTTTGGAGGAGATTCTGAAGGTGGTCCACACCACCTTAGAGGAGAATTTGAGGGTGGTGCATGCCCACCCTTGGAGGAGAGCATTGAAGGTGGTAGCATCCACCTTGGAGTAGCTCTCAAGGAAGGAGAAGAAGGACACCCTCTTTTCAAGCCGAGCAGCTAGGCTTGGAGCAAGAAGACTCCCTTCTTCACCAAATTTTGCAAGAGGATTTGTGTTTCTTTTATTGCTTTTAGATTTTTTTCATTTCTAGTAGAAGCATTCATCTACTTGTCTTTGAAAAGAACATAAATTCTAGTTAATCAAATTGCCTCCTTTTTAATTTCCTATTGCAATTGTTACTTTTGTTCTAGCACTTATTCTACTTCCACTCCCTAATTACTCTAGGCATCCACTTGCCTAAAGTGAGCTTAGGTAGTGGACATTTTAATCTCTTAAGTTGAGATTTATTTTCAGCAAGAGAATTGAATTGTAATTTTTGCCTCCTTGGATGACCCTAGATGCTCCCCTATCTAGGATACAAATTTAAAAGCATATGCGAATTCGCGTGTTACAACAACATTAAAAACCCACTTTTACAAATCACGCGACCTTTCGCACCAGTTTGCCCTTGTGTTGACCCCATTAAAATAAAAGTAGGGAAAAATCTATTGGTCGAATAAGTACACTTTTAGGCAGAATTCTTTTCAAGGTCACCTAGGGGCATAGAAACCCGAAGTCCGTAATAATCACCGATCAGTAAGCTTATCACATTTCACACATAAAGATGCTTAGAACCTAGGGTTCTCTTTGAGTCTTGGGTGGGTTGAGTGGCTGTAGAAAGCTGCTTCGAAACCCTAAACTCAAAAATCCAAACAAAAAAAAAGAAAAGAAGAAAAGAAGAAAAAGAACCTTCTTTGAATAAGGCGAGAGCTTGAGGCGATCTGCATTTTGGCAGACACCTGGGCACTGTTGTGTCTTTGTAGTTCAGGTCCTTAGTAAAAATCTCCTAGTATTAAAGAATAACTTTTGCCCAAGAAATCCAACCTAATTCTTTTATAAATGGCATATAGTTTTTGCTAGGGACTACCAAAAGATAGGCATGGGGGTGTGATGTGCATACATCTGAATAGCCAAAAATGTCTATTAATGCTTGTTCTTAGTATCATATAAGCATCATTCATTGTAAATATTGCATAACATGCATCATCATGCATTTAGGTCAAATTGTACAAATTGTATAGCAATTTCTTCTTCTTGGTGGCTAGGGATAGGGCGTGATAAACTCGCTTAAATTCATGATAAAATGCTTACTTATGATAGTTCCTAGGCCTAACATTGAACATCATGATATAAATATTGCATAAACATCCATTGCATTGCATTTAAGATAGTTGTATATTTTGTGTATTAATTCCTCTATTTTATATGGCTAGGAAGCAATGCAACATCCTTAAAGACTTTGGATAAAAATCCGAGAGTACGGATGGATCCGGAGCGACGATTGCAGTCTGACAACATTGAATCACCTCGATCCGAGCACCATGGCATCTGCTAGAAGCAAAGAAGGGTGGACGGTCTAAATGGTGCCATGTGGCACCATCTGGAGTGCCCAAAGCCACCAGTGCCCCTCCAAAAGAGCCTCCCAACACGCTATCTCTTCACTACATTCGTTAAGGCGTCTTCATGTGCTTTTGGATTTCCTGGCTCATCAGTCACATGCCTGTCTTGCAAGGAAGGGGCAAGAGTTTGAGACCTGCAGCGCCCCTTAATTCAGCAATTAGCGTGCCAGCAGGCAGACCCGACGTAGTAGCAATGCACGCGCGCACGCACGCCAGCAGGACCTTTGCGTGCAGTGGCAGCCAGCACATGCCAGCGCATGAAAGGAGTGCCAGGCGCGCCCCAACAAGTGTGAGTGGGCGGATGCTTGGTTGGCGCCAGCCTTCAGCAACTGCTTGGCAAACATACAGCGACACTTACAGCCATCGCTAATTCAACGCATGCTAGCAAAGCCAGCTGTGGGCGTGAGCGGTCGTGAGTGGGCGTGAGCTGCCTATAGCAACATTTACAGTAATGCCTTGGAGGTCGCTAAAGGTCCCATGCCTATTTTAGTCTCTTTTCATCCACTATAAAAGGACCAACACCCCTCCCTTCGAAGGCATCTCTACCTACTCTACTCCCAAGCTCTAGCAAGCCTTCCAACGCTCTGTTAGAGCTTGCTCTCAAGCTCCCAAGGCACCTATTAGTGTAACGAAACTCTACCCCACCAAATACTCCTCCAACTTCCCATCCCCATTCATAGGTCGCCTTGGATCCATCCTCCCACCTCCATTCTGGTAGCAGATCCTCTCCGCCTACTCACCTCCACTTCGGAGCTACACTGAAGCTTTCCTTTACCCGATGTCCTCCCGCTCCTCACCTCTGACGTCTTGCTTCCCAACTCCTTCATCCGAGCCTCCGCTGGGCGCCATCGTCTCACCAAACTGCCACTTCAGGAGATTTCTTCTTACCTCCCTCTCCTTTTATGCTTTCTAGATTATTGTAATTGACATTCATGCAATATATTAATTTCAATTCCAACTCTGTCTTATGATTGATTGTCATTGTATTTCAAAAACAAAAAAAAGATAACAAAACCATAAAACCCAAAAAGAAACAAAACGAAGCACGGTTTTCAATGAAATTAAACATTGCCTCCCTGTGTTTGACTCGGGACTCCCTTGGAGTTTCGCTAAATATTATATTTGATCAGGAGTTTTGCAACTACGATGACAAGTTACTTGTACCCCGATTTCAAGCACATGAAAAACGTCGATCATTTTGGCACCGTTGCCAAGGAAATACAGGGTGAATCATCAGATTTCCACACTCTACCATCCTCAAAGAAACGGATAGGCCGAGGTCTCTAATCGAGAGATCAAAAACATTCTGTAGAAGACTGTTAGGCTTCATAGGAAGGATTTGACCCAAATGCTAGATGATGCTCTTTGGGCCTATCGTACAGCATACAAGATGCCTATCGGTATGTCTCCATTTCGTCTGGTGTTTGGTAAGGCATGTCACTTACCCATAGATCTAGAACATGGGGCATTTTGGGCCATCAAGAAATGTAATTTCAAGCTAGAATTGGCTGGGAAAACTAGGAAACTCCAACTATCTGAGTTGGAGGAGCTTAGAAATGATGCTTATGAAAATGCTAGAAATTATAAGGCAAGGACCAAAGCTCTCCAAGACCAGATGATTTCACATAAGAGCTTTGAGCTGAACTAGAAGGTCTGGCTTTTCAATTCTAGACTAAAGCTCTTCCACGGCAAACTTAAGTCTAAGTGGGATGACCCGTTCGTTATTGAGAGGATTTTCTCTAACGGGGCCGTCGAAATCTCTGACCCAAAGACAAGTAATCTCTTCAAGGTCATTGGGTAGTGTCTCAAACCCTTTGTTGCCCATTTGCTCCCTGAACCCATCTCAGACAAGGTTGCTCTTACCTTGCCTTAACCACCTAGGCCGATCATCACCTAGCTAAAGGCACTAAACTCAACACTTATAAAGACTATTCCAAGCTGACCTGAATCTCATGGAAACCAGGTGCTATTCTTCCACTTCTACTCTCCTGCATGCTTTCATTTTTAACAATGCAGACATTGCATTAGCTAAGCATGGGGGGGTGGATATTTCTTATGAATCTGTTTGTCAGCCGTAATGGCAATTTCCTATTTTTCATTTAAAAAAATAGAGAGAGAATTAGGAAATGAGGACTTAGGCATTAGGATTTGCAAACTTTAGGATTTGATACTTTGAGACCTGAATACTTAGACTCTAGTTCTTTGGGCTTAATTAGCCTGGGTGTTCACTCGAATGTGGACTTAGTCTTGAGTCCTTGCTAATCAAAATTAATTTTAATTTGGAAAATAAATTGGGATGATTAGTATACGACTTATCAACCCGCCCTCTGATTTGGGGGGATTTTTAAGGCTAAGCATCTACACACTATTCACATTGACTCACTTTTCGGTAATTTTTACGAAAATCGGGTATCTAATGGATTGACTTGGGTGGTATGGCTGGCAAGTTGTCATGGGTAATAATCCATTGGCCAGTTGTCCAGAGCCCAGCCACAAGACCATTTTTTTTGTATTTCCTTTAGGTAAATCTTAGATCAGGGAAGTCACTTACTTAGAAAAAAAAATGAAAAGAAAAAGAAACACCCAAAACGAAAAGAAAAAAATAGAAAAAGGAGAAAATAAAAAAAGAAAAATAAAGCCATACTTCACCGCACGAGTGTAGCTGGCAAGTCGTCGTGGGTAATAGCCCATTGGCTGATTGTCCAGAGCCCAGCTCATAAAAATGCACATTAATTCCTAAAACATGTAAGGAAGAAGCGGGGAAGTAGAATAAACCAGGGAGTTATACACTCGGTTCGCCCTTGTGTTGACCCCACAATAAAAGAAGCAGGGAGAAAGCTACCGTTTGAAAAGATAAACCTTTAGGCGAGGTCACCTAGGGTCGTGGAAACCCAAAGTCCGTTTCAACAATCATCTAGTGAGTCTTTCACCATTTTCACAAGATGCTTAGCACTTAAAGTCCTTTTCGAGTCTTGGGCAGGTCGACTAGCCGTAAAAGGTTATCCCGAAACTCTCAAACTCCAAAAATACAAAAAAATAGAAATGAAGAAAAATGAATAAATTTTTTGTGTTCAAATAAGGCGAGGCCTTGGATGGTTTGCATTCTGGTAGACACCCAGGCATTGTTGAGTCTTTGTAATTAGTTCTTGGGGTTGAGATTTTCTAAAGAAATCGACAAATTTTGCCTAAATAATCGAATCCTAATTCTACTGTTATACATAGCATATAGGTTAATTTTGCTAAGGACTAGCAAAAAGTAAACATGGGGGTATGATAAACTCGCTTAAATTCGTGATAAAATGCTTACTTATGATAGTTCCTAGGCCTAGCATTGCACATCATGATATAAATATTGCATAAACATCCATTGCATTGCATTTAGGATAGTTGTATATTTTGTGTATTAATTCCTCTATTTATATGGCCAGGAAGCAATGCAACATCTTACGGACTTTGGATGAAAAATTCGACCGTACGGATGGATCCGAAGCGACAATCGCAATCCGACAACGTTGAAAGCACCTCGATCCGAGCATTGTGGCATCTTCTGCAAGCAAAGAAGGGTGGACAGTCCAGATTGGTGCCATGTGGCAACATCTGGAGCACCCAAACCCACCAGCACCCCTCCAAAGGAGCCTCCCAGCATGCCATCTCAGCTGTTGGATGAGAATCCAACAGCTGAGAACTCCTCTTCACTGCATCCATTAAGGCGTCTCCGTGCCATTTCGGATGTCCTGGTGCATCGGTCACACTCCTGGCTTGCAAGGAAGAGGCGCGGGTTCGAGAGCCGCAGCGCCCCTCAATTCAGCAATTGGCGTGCCAGTGAGCAGGCCCGGTGTAGCAGCAACACACGTGCTCGTAGGCTCGTCAGCAGGACTTCTATGCGCAGCGGCAACTAGCACACGCAAGGAGCACCAGGCGCGCACTAGCAAGTGTGAGCGGGCAGATGCTTGGTTGGTGCCAGCCTTCAGTGACAGCCTAGCAGACATACAGCAACGCTTGCAACCGTCGCTAATTCATCACACTCCAACAAAGCCAACTGTGGGCGTGAACTGCATGAGCTGCCTACAGCAACATTTACAAAGATGCCTTGGAGGTTCCTAAAGGTCCCATGCCTATTTTAGCCTCTTTTCATCTACTATAAAAGGACCAATAGCCCCTCCCATCGAAGGCATCTCTACCTACTCTTCTCATACCTACTCCCAAGCTCTAGTAAGCCTTCACATGCTCTGTTAAAGCTTGCTCTCATGCTCCCAAGGCGCCTATTAGTGTAACGAAACTTTGGCCCACCAAATACTCCAACTTCCCATCCCCATTCATAGGTCGCCTTGGAGCCCTCCTCCAACCTCCATTCCTATAGCAGATCATCTCCGCCTACTTACCTCCACTCTGGAGCTACGCTGAAGCTTTCCTCCATCGGACGTCCTCCCACTCCTCACCTCCAACATCTTACTTCCCAACTCCTTCATCCGAGCTTCCTCCGGGCGCTGTTGTCTCACTGAAAAGCCACTTCGAGAGATTTCTTCTTACCTCCCTCTCTTTTTATGTTTTCTAAATTAGTGCAATTGACATTCATGCAATATATTAATTTTGATTCCATCTCTCTCTTGTGATTGATTGTCATTATATTTCAAAAATAAAGGAAAGTAACAAAACCATAAAACCCAAAAAGAAACAAAACGAAGCACGGCTTTCAATGAAATTAAACATCGCCTCCCTGTGTTCGACCCGGGACTGCCTTGGAGTTTCAGTAAAAATTATATTTGACCACAAGTTTTTCAACTATGACGACGAGTTACTCGTAACCCCAATTTCAACCATGCGAAACATGTCAATTAGGGCAAAATTTAATTGGGGCCTCGGATTGAAGATCCAACCGTACTGATTTGATCAGGGCGACGATCGGAGTTCAACGACTCCAAGATTGCCCTGATCAAACTTCTGTAGCATTAGATATAATCCGAGGAAGATCAGAGATCAAGGGCCAAGATGGTGTAATTTCGCACTTCGATGATAAATCCGACTGCATGGATGGGTTCAGATCGACGATCATAGCCCAACGAAGTGAAAATCGGTCTAATCGACATTCGTGGCACCATCAACAACACATAGAAGATGGACGGCCAAGATGGCACCATGTGGTGCCATCCCAGCCACCCAACCAGCCAAAGGAGTGTTGCAAGACACCCTCCTCGATCGCTTGATCAATCTCAACCGTTGGATCTCAAATCCAATGGTCAATATCACATCAAGGAATGCCCGCGCACTAATGAAGATTCAACGCTCAAGTGCCCTCAGTCGTTGGATCTTCATCCAATGGCTGAGCGCACTTGAGCCCAAATTGAAATCATGACCATCCGTGAGGATGGCGCAGTAGTCTCAAAGCCACAGGTGACACGGAGGTCACACGTTCGAGCCCCCACAAGCACCTCAAATCAATGAACGCAGGGTGCGGTTGATTTCAACCGTGCGATGCACATCGGGCGGTGGAAAAGTGGCCACGTGGCATGACAGATGAACGTCGAGTGTGAATGCACGCGATGATGCGCAATCCAACACTCCATTACGCACGAGCGAGGCACTATGAAGGCGCGGTGTCATGCATTCTCAGCCGTCGATCTCGCGATCAGACGGCTAAGATCTTTTGAATGTGAGTAGGCATTTTTTAGCGCAAGAGAGGAAGAGGCGGTGAGTGTACGCAAGCTATGGCCACATTCATGGTCTTTAGTGATGCTTAAATCCATCACTAAAGACCCCTATATTAATGTTCTAAGGTTAAAATGACCTTTTTATCCCCAACCTCTACACCTATAAAAAGGTCTACACCCCCTACATTTCATTCATCTCTTCCTTCACCTCTCTCCCTTTCTAAAACTCTAAAGAAGCTTGTCCCAAACCTAGGATGCTCCTCTAGGTTTAAAATCAAAGTTTTCTTACCCCCATTCTGGAAGTGGATCCCACTACGACGATGCCTTGCCTTGCCCCTAATTCATCCCACTTCATTCTCCATCTTCCATCTTCTCCCTTTGTCTTCCAGGCATCGCCCCATTTGGCTCGTCCTCCAAGCAGCTGTCGAGGAGGATAATTTCTTACCTCCCTTCTCTTTTACTGCTTTCTAGAGTAGATTTTACTGCTTTTTAGTTGTAATATTTCCTACTTTCTAGTTGTAAAAACATTATCCAGTTTATAAAAGTGTTTTATTCTCTCTCTCTCTAGTTTAGTATCAATTCATTGTGAGTATCTCGCCTTTAAACAAAAATTACAAAAAAAAATATAATCGTGGATTTTAAATCAACGTAACCTCCCTATGTTCAACCCAAAAATCTTTTTGAGTTTCGGTAAAATATATTTGTTGATGCATTTCTTCGCAAATCACACTACAACGATGGATTTGCAAAGCTCAACTTCCATTTACAATGATTTTCCGATACAACACCGGGGAGCAATGCGCAATTCACCATTAGTCATTCTTGATTAATTAAGTTGATTTCTAACTTTCCCTATCTACTTTGTTTTGTGAGGTGCATCACAAGGAGATATTCCGTGCAATCAATCACTCCAAGGCCAGGTAAAATTTCTCTTCTTCCCTAATTACCTCTTAATCATGGGAAGATAAAAAGGAAAACAAATCAATTAGGATCCACTTGCCTTATTTTCATAGTAATTATCATTTAAAGGCAAAGAGTTTCCCGATTTGCAAAATTGATTTAAATCAAATTGAAGTTAATTCGATTTGATTAGAGATTCCCCATCCTGTTTTCCTATACCTATTAGGGATTTGTGCTAAAATTTCTCAACATCTTGGACTACTAACTTTCTTGTTTTAGTCCAAGGTGTTATAGTTGGAATCAAATTGGACTTGAAATAGAGCCAATCTAGGGTTTCCACGTTAGGATTTTGAAGTGTTAGTACACACTTGCCTGCAATTAAGGAAATTGATCTTCCTGCATTTTTGTGCTACCCAAGCCCTTGTTTTAACTGATCTATTCAAGTAAACCATAACATCAAGGCTCTAAATTCACTTGAATCATAAAATTTGGGACCTAATAACCTAAGAACCAATTAGGGTGATTTGGGTACTCTGACCCAAATTTCATCCTCAACTTTTGGACAAGTCAGGTGAAGTTGGTTCACTTTGTGAATCAACCAACCTACAAATTAGTTTACAATTTGAAATAACTTCTACATAAAGCGAAATTTAAGGCATAATTAGGGCTAAAATTGGTAGACTTAGGTCTCAATTCATACATTCTGGTCTACTTGGAATCTCAGTGACAAGGAAGGTTAGGTGGGGGAAACCCTGTAACTTGTGGGGGCACTCTACCCTGTAGGTGTCTTTGTGGGACTCTCCCTTCCGGACTGCCCAAGTAATTCTTGGGTGTGTGGATTTTTGATCAAAGAGGTCCATTTGTCTCAAACAGTCTTAGTCATCCAAAATTTTTGGGTGCCTTGATTGGGTCCAATATATATCTAGTCCCTCAGCTATTCTTTAGTAACAATTCACATGAGAGGTCCCTAGGTCTAACCTAGAGGCCTCCATTAGAGTTGATCTTTTAGGGAAATCTGATCAGATCAGATCAAAATCAATCCGAACCTGAATTTGATTCTACATCCTAATCCACCACTTGATTTGGAAATGCAACCTAACAACATAAGAATAATTTTTAAAAAAACTAAATCTTGTATGAGCATGAAAGAGAAAATGATTGAGGCTACTCTTAGATGTAGGGAAGAATTTGATAGAACCTCAGATCCCTTTAATAGCATTCAAGTTAAGGTATCAAAAACAAAAACCATCCTTATGAACCTCGTTGAAATGATGTTAATACAAATGATACGTGGTTCGACTCGGGATGCTCGCATATTGGAATACATTGAATTATGGAGATTGCATAGCATAGAGAGCTTACAATGTTTGAAAAATCCACCACTTTGGGAAAAACACCAGGATCTCATTGAGAAATGTGCAAATGTTCTAAATATGTTGCAACAAGCCATTGATCAGAAATACCCGTATCACCACTCAGAAACTGATGATGAATCTTAGAGCAATGTTGAGGATCAGTGTAATTTCCAAGAGCCCAGGTACAAAAATGGAGGTCATTGTTACGGACCCCCAACCTAAATGGAACCAAATTTTGATTTCATGAAGAATGGCATACCTAATCAAAATGTGGGTTGGGCAGATCCAGTTACATGTATTCCAAATTTTGAGCTAGCCATAGGAAAGTGTGAAGTTGGTCCACCATGCCTAGATTTTCCAAACACTTATGATGAGCTTGACTCAGAATCTCTTGATGATGTAATGCCCGCACCTTATCCTATTAAGGTATTCCTTGAGAATGAATCTAACATCCCAAGAAAATCAAGTCCAGATTCTAGTGACCCAATTCCAACACCTGACCTAGAATCTAGATCCGAGCCTAGTTGGGATGATCATGAGGCTCAATACGATGAGAACCACATTTTAGATTTAAATTATAGTTTTGGGCCTATATTTGATAATTATACCTCTCCAGACTCCTCAGAAGAACAAATTGATTTTTTGAAAGTCACATCGATTTATGATATAGAATCAGAGTTGGAAGAGTTGGGATTTGATTTGATCTACCCTAGGTGCCCAGAATCCGAGCCTATGCCTAATAAGGATATCCCTTTCAGCTTGGGATTTGAGACTAGGTTAGACCGATGTCAGGTTGATAATTCCATGAATCTTGATTTATTCTGTGATGGAAATCCCGATCCTAAATTAGGTTCAGAAACTGATTGTCACAAATTCTCCGATGATTTCGAATCATACTCTGATTTCGAAGAATCATTATTTCTAAATGATTACAAACCAGTTTACAACCTTCGTATCCATGATCCATTCTTTGATTTTGATTCTGAGGCTAATGGTTTGGAACTTGAACCAACCATACCTCCTATAGAGCCTTTCAAAACCTGATCCCAACCCTGACCCACCATTGGAATCAGTTTCTATTTTGACTCACCTCATTTTGATCCGATTGCATATGATTCACCACAACGATTTGATAAGGAATCAGGCATTAACAACCACATTTTGCCAACCTTTGATCCCACCAGTAGGCTCCTACATCCTCTACAGATCCATTATCTTTTGAGGATCGCTACTCTGATCAGGTTGAGCCAATTCAGCCAAACCCTGATTTCACATTTCCACACCTTTTCGAGTCACAAAGCATCTGGTGGGCTTCACATCTATTGATTCACATCCATCAACCCACCATACTGATTCGGTTTGGTCTGCATCATCAGCCAATTGATCTGAACAAGCACATGGTTGGACCAACCAGACTACTCATCAAGGTGCTCGTTCTACAAAATTCCTCCAATCTAACCACCCATTCTCCTTGACCGCCTTCTGCTTGGCTAAGGAATTGAATTTAGCCCTTTACAGGAGGCAACCCATCATTCCAAAAAAATCATGACCCTTCAGACTGTTTCTGAGCTGCATTCCTATTGCACTTTAGGGTTCAACTTTATAATAACCAACTCCACCTTTGATACTTGTATCAGAGCTTGAAATCATCCGCAATAGTCATCTCCACCCATTCACCCACCCTTTGACCTTATTCCAGTCTTTGAACCAAGCTGACTTTGTACCGACTTGGTTTACAATGGGGACAGTGCAAAACATAGGCATGGGGGGTATTAATGTGCAAAACAAATGTAAATTCAATTTTTTGAAGGAATCTCACAAGAAAATACATATTGCAAAAAAAAAATGAAGAAAGAGGAGAAAATTTTTGAGAATTGATTAAAAAAATCTTTCTTGAGGAGGAAAAGAGGAGGAAATACAAAAAATGTCAAAGGAACAAAATCAGAAATAAATTGATAGTCCTAGCAATTGAATATGGGATCTACTTAAGTTCTTGACTTAATCTAAATGAGGATTAAGACCTGAAGTGCTAAAGACAAGGAGATAAGTAAAGAGTACCGACCATAGGCCTCTTACGGCTATTCTAAGGCTTAAACACTCACATATTTGTTAAGGTCAGAATTAATCCTCAAGAGGTTGAGGAAAGTGCGAAGCTGATGTATTGAGTCTAAAGCTTAGGAATTATTCGGTGATAAGCATGCATGAATTCATGATAAAATGCTTATTTATGATAGTTCTTAAGTCTAGCATTGCATTCCATAGTATAAATACTGCATAACACTCATTGCATTGCATTTAGGATAATTTGTGTATATTGTATACTAATTATGACATTTTATGGCCAGGAGCCAATGCAAAATCTTTACAAGCTTCGGATGAAGAATCCGATCATATGGATTGATCGTGAAAATATGCGATTCGTTAAAATACGTCGTTGCAATGCGTAAAATCGATCAACTCTTAAATTTATATACCTAGATAGTGGAGTATCTAAGGTCATCCAAGGAGGCAATTTGTTTTCAAAAATAGGTCCCTTGCTCGGAAATGGAAATCAACTTTCTTTTTGATCTTTTTTAGATATGTAGTTTTTATAGTTTTGAAATAACGAAAGCAACACGAAATTGTTGATAGTGAGAAAGTCATCTACACTAATCCACTACAGTACTATTAAAGTGATAAGTAGAGCCTCTCCCTATGCTCACTCTAGGCACGTGGAGGCCTAGAGTAATTAAGGAGAGAGAGTGAAAAAATGCTAGACAAAAAATTCCACAAAACTATGCAACAAAAAGATAAAAGAAGGCAACTTGAATTAATGCAAAAAATCTTTTACACAAAGCCCTAGTAGAGGAATGCTTCTACTACTAGCAACAAAAATATAGATAAATAAAGCACTAATCTTGATAATGTTGGTGAAGAAGAGATGCTCTTGCTCCAACTACGACTGCTCTCATAGTTGAAAAGGGCTCCTTCCTTCTCCTTCTCTTTGCTGTAGGCTCCTCCTAACTGATGTTGTCCAAGGCAAACCTTAAGGGGGCGTGCCTTAAACTTCTCCCAAGGGTAGGCGTGCACTACCCCTTTCTCCTTCAATGCCTGGCCATCCTCCTTGATGTAGAATGGTCCTCCTCCTTGGCATGGCACAAGGTGAAGAAGTGGGGAGAAGAAGTCACCAAGGGGGTGGGTGATGTAACCCCTTAATCTTCCTCTCTACTCCTTCTCCTTGGCCGTGAATATGGGTGGTTCTAGGTGGAATTAAACTAAAGGGAGGATTGGAAAATATCAGTAGTTAGGTGGGTATATATAGAGGTGGAGAAGGGGGTAGTTGGCATGGATGAAGTGGATGGTCTGGATGGAGTTTAGGAGGTGGCTAGGTGATCATATGGTCGAGAATGGTTGGCACAAAGTAGGGGGTGTGAAGGTGGTGGTTATGGTTGTGGAGAGACACCTAAAGGTGGAACCAACCATGAAGGGATGCCTTGGTTTTGGCACCACCATGAGGGCTTCTAGAAGGGGGGTTAGGTGGATGGTGGAGATGGATTTAAAGGAAGATATGTGGCGGAGATGAACGGGATTTTCGATGGAAAAAGTGGCACCAATTGGGGAGTGGTTATGGGAGGTTTTGGTGCCACTTTGTGGTGAATTTTGGAGGTAGTGGGTAGGCTAGGTTTGCGCCAAGGTGACGTGGAAGTAGGGTTAACTTATGTGGAGCTTAGGTGGAGCTAGTTGGTGGAGTTGTTTAGGTTATGTTTTAGGTGGTAAAAGTAAAGGGAGATGTAGTTTAGCTAAGCTAAGCTAAGCTAAGCAAGCTTAGCTAGCTATGGAGTAGAGGAGTAGGCATGTGGAGCTAGGGTTTGAGGAGAGGAGCTGGACAGAAGAGGTCTGGAGATAACTGAAGCTGGCAGCTACCGAAGAGGTGAGCGTGGAGCTACTCTAACTAGCTTAGCTTGCTAGTTCTTTGTTTGCTGCTAAGCCAAGCTAAAGTGAGCTGGCTTATACTGAATTGAGCTGAGGTGAGCTGGGTCTGGTGCTCCCAGGGAGGATCAATCTGGGTGAGGCAGCTAAGGTAGCTCTGCTCAACTAAGTTGAGCTAGGCTAAGTCCCCGAGAGCTGGACTTGAGCTTCTTGAGCTAGAATGAAGTGATATTCAGCTGGCTAGAGTTGAGTGGAGCTGGATGTAGCTGGACATGAGCAGAGGTGAACTCCAATCAACTTAGCTGAGCTAGCTAGAGCTCCTTGTGAACTCATAGGAGCTGAGATGTGATAGACTCAGCTAATTTGAGCTGGATCTGAGTTGACCTGAGCTGGGGTGTGCTAAGGTGAGATCTCTTGAGCTGCCATTCAGCTGAGATGAGATTAATGGAGCTAGAATGAGCTAACCCTAGTCCAAGTGAGTTGGAGTCCAGCTATGGTGAGCTGGATCAAGCTGAGTTCCAGCTAGTCTGAGCTTCTTCTTCACTAGTTGCTAATGTAAACATGTTTACATTGCATAAGATGTCTATTTATGCATGTTCTTAAGCATAGGATTGCATTACATACTATAAATATTGCATAACATGCATCATCTTGCATTTAGATTAGTTTGAATAAAATTGAGGTTAATTGTCTCCTTTTATGTTCAGGGATAGGGCAAACTTTTTATCAGGGCCTTGGATCGAATATCCAACCATACAGATGTGATTAGGGTGACGATTGGAGTTCAACGACTCCAAGATCTCCCTAATCAGACATCTATAGCATCAGCTAGAGATCGGGGAACCCTAGAAGATCAAGGGCCAAGATGGTATGAATCCACACTTCAAACGATAAATCCGACTACACAGATGGACTCAGATCAACAATCGCAGCCTAACGACGTGAAAATTGACTCAATCCGACAACCGTGGCACCATCTACATCATCCAGAAGATGAACAACCAAGATGGTGCCACGTGGTGCCATCTTGGCCGCCCAACCGACCGCCCTCAACTTTTGAAGATGCTAGCACCCACGAATCTCCGTCATTGGATCAAGATGCAACTGCTGAGATTGCACCCAACCAGCGTGCCCATCCTCTGAGCCACACCTGAAGAAGCCGCCTTGACCATTGGATCTTGATCCAACGGTCCTTATCGCACGCGCACAAATTCTTCTCTGCGACACAAGAACTGCAGTAGCGTAGCGGGTGAACGCGCTTACGCGAGCGAGCAGCGCGCGATCGAGTCGCATGGAGCGGGTGAGCAGGCGCGAGGAGCGTCGAATCGTGATCGAGATGTCGTAAGCGCTCGATAGCACCCACGTGCTATTGCACGCCCGCACCTCACGCGAGATCAAAAGCAAAGCACGTGATGTAAAGGCGCTGCGAGGTACGAGATAAGCCATCCAATCTCACGATCGGACGGATAGGATCAGCTAAACGTGGAGCATGCGTTACACGCGAGTAGGCGAGCAGGCACGCGGGCGATGCCCCATTACACCCACGATGGGGATTTAGGGATGGTTTTATCCGTCACTAAAGACCCTTTATTTAATATTTTGAGATTTAAATGACCAAATTGCCCTCACTCCTTGCAACTATAAAAGGAGACCTCCTCCATACGAAATTCTCATCCCTTCCTTCTCTTCTCTCCCTCTCCAAAGCTCTAGAGAAGCTTGTCACGCACCTGGGATGCTTCTCGCAAGATAAAGTCAAATTTTCGTCCTCCTTTCGGAAGCGAATCCCACGACGACGACGACGTGCTGCCCCATTCCCGTTCTTCCTGCTTCGTCCTCCTTCGTCCTGCTCCGTTCCCTATCTTCCAGGCGTCGTCCCGTCTGGCTCATCCTCCAAGAGACCGTCGAGGAGGATATCTCTCTCCCCATTCTTTTTACTGCTTTCTAGAGTAGATTTACTACTTTCTAGTGTAATCATTTCCCCACTTTCTAGTCGTAATGTTTAGTGTAATGAACAATCCTTCTGATAATGAATTCCATGTTCATTCTACATCTCTTTTTGGTTTTTGTTTGTAATATTCTCTCTCTCTCTCATTCTCTCTTTCTCTTCTATTTATTGTAAATAGTTAGATAGTTTCTAATCAATTATTCTGCTTTGTGACAAATAAAACAAACGCGTATTTTTTAAATCAAACGTCTACCTCCCTGAGTTTGACCCGAGATTTCTATTATGGTATAAATTTTATTTGTTGAACACATGTTCTTCGCTTTCAAACTACAACGACAGGTTTTCAAAACCAAACACATTAGCGTAGCAACTCGTAGCATTCAATAGTTGCCTTCCTGAGTGCTAGGGTTTTGGTGTTTTGAAAATCTGTAAATCCCTAACACTCACAAAAACATATCAAAAACACAACAAAAAACTGCAATGCATGCCTAACCTAATTTATTACTAAATGCAACCCAAAAACCCATTTGAGATGCAGAACCCTAAGAGCTACGATTGTTTTAATGCATAAGAATGATGATAAACTGCCATTTATCACACCTCCATGCTTACCTTTTGTTAGTCTCTTAGCAAAACTTTAATTTCTACCAAAATGGAATTTTTGGGGAAATCTAATTTTTCTCACTTTTGAAAAGAAAGAGATTACGGGATATAGGTTGATTCAAACACAGGAGGTATGAGATTTATTAAGATAAACATCGGGATTTATTTTTGGATCCAAAAATTAAGTGAATCGGGATCAATATATCCTTCAAAAAATTACAAATTAACCCTTTGTTAATTCAGATGACTCGAAATTTTTGCTTTTAGGATGTTTCTAGCTCTTGAATCTGATCTGCAACATGCAAAAACCTTTAAAACCTTGTGTCGTGCTTGTAAGAGGCCAACATTTATAAGGGCATGGTTTTGGTTTTAAAACTTTTTTTTTCTCTCCCCCATGTTTATTTTTATCTTACTCTTACAACAAATGTGTTAGGATCATCATTCCCATTACCAATCCAAGGGGGCTCTGGCACCAGTACTTCTAGATAACACTGCCCATGACACCACCCAGGAGCTCACAACCCCAAAACACAATGCGGTGAAAAGGGCGCTCCAAGCAAACTCAAGCTCTTTCTCCGACACTATAGGTAGAGCACCATCCAAGATACTTAAGCTGCTAAAATGTGCTTTATTGCTCCATTTAAAGATATGAAATATAGATATAGAGCAGCACCAAGGTGGTAAAATGTTGACATCGCACCCTCAAAGGAGGCATTTTCCTCCTTCTCGACGGTGGGAACTCACACCAATGATCTGCTTCAGACTTTTACTAAGGCTAAATAAGGGGGTTTTTCCAATTTTTAATTATTTTTAAGTGTTGGCTTGTGTGTGAATTATGACACAAGAATTTTGCATGAGATTCAAATTTTTGAATCAGAAACTAAGCCAGATACTTTCCTTATTACAAAATAGGATCAAGTCACTTGAACTATCATAAGTTCAGGTGGAATTTTAGAGAAGGATATCTGATCTAATCTAAAATAGACTCTGAAATTCTAATGATCAGATCCATATCCTTATCCCTAGTTTGTTAAAGATAAAATCCCATTATACCAAAAGTGAGCTTTCAATCTTAGTCCCGATTTTGAAATTTTTCTCAAAAGCTTTTACATTTTTATTTTTTTGAGTATGTAAACAAAAATGACTAAAGAAAAATGCATATTTTTAGGTTTTGAAAATCCTAAATCGATCACCAAAATTTTAAAAACACCCCCAGATGCTTATGATATGCAAGGTCCTCATGCATTAGGAGGGAAAAGGGGTCACCTTAGTGAATGGCAGTTGGATTTAGGATGGTCAAAACCTAGAAAAAGAAAGGAAGAAAGAAAGCAGGAAAAGTTGATGGCTTACCTCCCATCCAGTGCTATCTTTTATGCCGATTCAGCCGGGCATGAATGAATGCACAAAAGACAAGTGATCGTGTAAATAATTGGACTCTTGGATGCCTGCATAAAACGCGTCTTCGTCCAAATCCCTGAAAATTTGATTGGAAGAAATAGAGGGATCAAAGTTGGATGGAAAATAATAAGTGTAGCCTGAGTCTAGCTATGGTTTTAAATCGGGTTGAATGCCAAACTCAGGTAGGTCTGGAGGAAGGTTCATTAGAAAAGATTTAGGGGAAGAATGGTTAGAGGCGGGTGTAGTTAGTATGGAAGGGTGGGGTGAAAGAAGAGTGGGTGGGTTAAGGGAATGATCAGGGGGTTCATCAGGAATGGATTGCTGGTCAAGATAGGTTTCTAGATCAAAGATTTCTCCGACCATTGATTCTGAGTCAGATTCCTAAAAAAATTTATGATCGAGAAGGGTATCTATCAACATTATCTCCTCCACCATTTTTGAAATTTCAGTATCTGAGTCCTTGAAAAAATCATCATCATGGAATCTCTTGGAGGATTTAAAAATATCAAGAGTGATAGTTTGCCCTGCGCAGGTGATATCCATTTTGCATGTGCAGCAATTGATATTTGCCTTTGCAGTGTCCAAAAAAGGTCGTCCAAGGATTATTGGGGCATTCGGTAATGATTCAGGTACCTCAATGTCAATGACCAGAAAGTCTGCAGGGAAGACACAATTCTGGACCTTAACCAAAACATCACTAACAATCACACGAGGTTTGATTGTAGATCGGTCAGCTAATTACAAGTAACCTCAATAGGTTTAAGTTTACTGATCTGAAATTCTTCAAATAATATCATGGGAATGACATTGACTGAGGCACCAAGATCCAAGAGGGTGCGATCGAAAGTAGTATCCTTAATAATCACAAACATTAATGGCACCCCTGGATCTTTCATCTTAGGAGGCAGCTTGCTCTGTATGATAGAGCTTACTGTTTCGAAAAGATGCCCTTGTCCTAGATTTTTGGCCTGCCTTTTCGGAGTACAAATCTCCTTCAAAAATTTGGAGTAGGCAGGTATATACTTGATTGCATCTAGGAGAGGGATGTTGATTTGAACTTGCCCGAATAGATCCATGAGTTCTTCTATGGTGGGCTTAGATTTCTTTTTGCAGGTAGGGGTGGAGTGGAGAGCTTGGGGAAAAGGGATAGGAGTCTTGTCTTGAGGTTTTTGGGTATCTTTTGCTCCTAATGAGGGGGTGTAGAATCAATGTGCACAGTCATGGGATTTTCACCAAGTTGTTGTGAAGGCTCAAGGTTAGTGGTAGTTTTCCCACTCCTTAATGTAATTGCATGTGCAATCAGATTATTATTTGGAGGAGGTGGGGGGGCTTGTGGTTGTGGAAACCTGGGCAACTACTGAGGTGGTGGATTAGTAGGAGGCTGATCTAATAGTGTGGATTTCTGCTCGGGTATTGGTTCCTTTGGTGATTAGGGTTGGGCATGGGTTGAGAGGGTAAATGCCCTGTAGGTCTTTGAGTGGGAGTAACCCCAATCTAATTATTCAGATTTCTGATGGTGCAGGTTACTTCCATCATTTTTGTCTGCATTTCCTACAGGGTTCTCATCATCTGGGTATTGATATCTTGTTGGGATGGCCCAGGATGAAAGGTCGAATTAGACCCATACCCATTATATTGATTTTGTTGGGGAGGAACCTAATTATTCCAGGAGTAGTTCGGGTAATTCTTCCAATTGGAAGAATTATTGGAAGAATTACCCAAACTACTCCAGGAATAATTAGTTGAAAGAATTTTTAAAGGGCTCCTGGATGGCAGAAATATTTTGAGTGGGGTTAAGATATGAAAAGTTGTAATTCCCTAGTGACTCATAAACAGTCTCCGAATATTAGTAATAATCAGTAGGGGTAGTGTTAAGATTGTGCAAATTTTCTCTTCATGGAATGTTAGGGTGGGTTAGATGTGGAGCTTGGGATGATGTGGTGAGACTTTCCTCAATTTTCTTTTGATTAATGTGCATCTGGTCAAGTTTTTGAGTGATCATTTGAAGATCATCTTGGGTGATAGGGATAGATTGGGTGCCCACTTCATGAACACTAAACTGCAGGTTTGGAGTTCTGCCAAATGTGTTCATGGAAGCTTGATTAAATGTATTTTCACTCATTTCTTCAAAAAGATCATAGGCACTCTTAGCATCCTTATTCAAGAAGCTTCCGCCACATGAGGCATCAACAAAAAGTCGAAGTTGATCTTCTAAACCATTATAGATGACCTGCACGATCTACCATAAAGGAATCTTGTGGTGCAGACAACTCTTAAAAGATCATGGAATTTCTCCCAAAAATTATGGAAACTCTCACCAAATTTTTGTTGAAAGGTCACAATTGATCTTCGTAATGAATTTGTACAACCTATAGGGTAAAATTTCTTAAGGAAGGCACTCTTGAGCTAAGGCCATGTGGTAATAGGTCTATGATGAGAACCTCATCATGAGCCATAACTAGCTCATTTTGACCTAATATAAAGGATAAAAGCTCCTACATATCTCAAGGAAAGGCTTAACTCAGAGAATTCTGAGTTTAAGAAGAAAACAAGTCATAAGGGGTAAAAATGCAATTTTACCAGTATAATCTGCATACAGGGTAATTCAGGGCCCAAACATAGGTCAAAGCAGCTTAATAAGAATAAAAGTGGGATGAAATGATCTAGCGAGGGCTACAGCAATTCCAAGAAACTAAATGATAATCTGTAACCCTAAAACAACCCACTTCAATTCACAAGGTTCGAGGCAAAGTAAAAATAGAATAAACCCTCTAAAATTCATAGAAAAATAATCTCTAGGGTTTAGAACCTTCAATTTGGCCTTCAGAACCCATTTTGACCTACATTGAGAACCATGCCCAATTAATAACTTAATTTGGGTTTTTGCGTAAATTTACCGATCAAACAAGGTTTAATATAGAAATGAAATTCACCATCAGATTCCTTAGGTCCTAATTAGTCATGTATAAAAACTTAAGCCTAAGAAGAAACCTCCTTGACCGACTTTACACTTTGGTCCTCATATATTTACTCTTTGGCCCTCAACTTTTGAACCCTCGCATTTTGGCCCCTAACTCTCCTTCGTGCTTTGCGATCAGGTCCCCCCTGCAAAACCTGCCAGCACCATGCTCCGGCGACCTTGCGCGGAGCATGGCGCCGCGCAGGGTGAGGTGGGGGACCTGGCAAGTAAACCGGGGGTGCCCTTCGTCGTCAGCCGTCGCAGGGACACCCCCCTGGTCGATATAACCCACCATACCGGCCGTGCGAACGCACGGACGGTATGGGTTCTTATTTCCGGCCATCCTCCGGCGAGGGAGACACGTCGTCTCCCTCCGCCTTCCTCCCTGTTTGATCCCTATAAATACCCCCCGTTGCTCCACCGACTGGGGCAGCTTGGATCTGACGGAGAAAATCCCCAACTTTCCTCTCTTCTCTCTCCGGCAGACTCTCACCAGCTCCGGCGGTTCCTCCCCCTTCTCCTCTTCGCTCTGCCGCAATACCAGCAGCAGAGACTTCCTCCCCTGCTCTTCCCGCGCCACGCCGCACCCAGCTGGTGCCTCTCCGGCTCTCCACTTGCCGCCGCCCCTTTCCCTGAGCATCGTCTTCTCCGGCGACAGTCGATACGACTGTCGCCCTGTTCCTCCCCCTTCGTCCCTGCAAGTAAGTTAGAACTATTTCCCTTCTTCTCCTCTTTCTTTCCCCGGTTCCAATTTGTTCAATTACGCCCTCGACCGACCCTGACCATCGTCACCCCCTTCGACTCCGGCCACCCCCCGGCGAGATGTTCCCATCGCTCCACAGCCTCACACACCTCGCCGACCCTCACCGAACCTCCGCCTCATCACACTGAGCACCCCCCACCCCTCCACCGCCACTCCACACCTCCGTAACACTCCCCCGAACAAACCCATTCCTCCGGTTGCAGTCCAACCTAGGGCTGCCGCCAGACACCACCTTGCGGCCTGCCGCGCAGCTCCTCACCTTCGCCGTGCCACGGCGAAGGTTCCCCAGTGGTTTGATCAGGCCGAGAGGCCATATTCGTGTCCGACAGGTTTTGAGGTTCGACCGCCATTAACGCACATTGAAGCAGCTTCTCCCGCGCTCCAGGCTTGAGGACTCCAGGTCTCCAGCTGCTGCGGATTACGGGGAGTCTTGCGAAGGCAGCCAGCCAGCAACCTACGCAAATCAAAGCCGCAACTGCAGAAGCCAGGCCGCGGTCTCCCAGCAGGCGCCCACGAGGAAAGGTCTGCGTTTAGTCCCACATCGGTAAGCCTCACACACTTTCCACTGTTTAAATTGATTTTGTGCACTAGCCTTACTGCCTCAGCACACGGGGTGAGGTCCCCTTCACCCGCCCGATTACCCAGTCTCGTCCGCGCTCACGCCCCGCGGACCTGACCCGACCCGACTTAGACTGACCTGCACTCCTCGCCCACCACTCACGCTGGTGGGCCTGGACCCGGGCACGACCCGTACCCGATTACCCGGCAGCTCTGGGAGAGCTTTCCCAAGAGTGGTTTCAGAGAGAGAGAGACGCGGGGGGGGGAGGGTAGAGTAGGTTTTGCCTCTGACGAAAAACTCTGAAGTGTGCAGGCACAGGCGAAGAAGAAGACCCGCGGAAGAAGAAGGAAGCTGACTGTAGCAACAGGTAGTTTAAGTCGTCTGATTTGGAAATCAGACGACGGCCTGAAAGGAAAAGAAGAAAGAAGGAGGGGTGACGTCCCTGGCTGAAAAAGAAAAGAAGAAGCTGACACTTAGCCGCAGGGAGGAGAAACAAGAAGAAACTCTAAAGAAGAGGCTGAGCAAGGCAGAAGAAGAGGAAAGGCTGCAGAGAAGAAGTACAGCAGGGCCAAGGAAGAAGAAACCTTCACAGAAGAGACTGCAGAAAAAGAAGAAGAGAGGCCAAGACAGAAACCAAGGAAGAAGAAGAAGGAGATCTGAAGAAAGAAAGAGGAGCATCACCTCTGCAGAACAAAGAAGAAGAAGGAGATCTGAAGAAAGAAAGAAAGAAGAACATCACGAGGAGAAAACAAAGAGAACAACAAATTCTTTCCCTCTCTCTTTCTTTATTTTGTAAAAGAAACATGTATATCTCTAGAATACAACTTGCTCCCTGAGTTCGACCTCGGGAACTCTTTTATTTTCCGAGTAAAAAATTTATATATTTGAAATGTTGGTAATAACTGGTTATACTACAACGTTATAACAATAAAACCCGGTTGAACCAACCACTTCATTTTGGCGCCGTTGCCGGGGAGCAACGGCTATTCTAGAGGTAAACATTCCTGTTTCTTTTTAATTTCTGATAATCTCCTCTCTTTTGTGCAGAAAACTACAGGAAATCAGGAAGACAAGCAACCGCACAACAACCACTCCGAGGACAGGTAAATTTCTTTCCTCTCGCTATTAACCCCTAAAACCCAAAAGAAAGAAAAGAACAAGCAATATAGGGCTAACCTGTCTTCCATACTTAGTAACCATAAAAGTTGCATGTTTTCAACTCATTATTCCTGCACACTATTAAGGGTATTTAAGGGCTAACACATTCTTGCTTGAGCCCTAATTACCCAACAAAGAATTAACTAGACCAAGTAGAGCCAACCTAGGATCCAACACTAGGGATTTAGAGACACACTCCGTAAGCAAGAATTGAGAAAACCAAATGAAGTGTGCCCAAGCCCTTGTCTGAAAATACCTATTCAAGGGAAACCTAAAACAATTGGCTCTCTAAACACTTGAACCCTAAAAGAAAGGACCCAAAAAGCTCTCAAAGGAACAAGAGGTAAAGTTGACTCCTTGGGTCAACCAACCTTAAAATTAGGTTACTTTCTCACTCAAAATACCTAAGAGTTCAAGTGTAACTTTAAGCACCCTGATCATTAAGCTAAAATTGGTAGACTTAAGAGGTCAAGATCCCCATTCTGGTCTACCTGGACCCGCAGTGACAAGAGAGGTCGGGTGGGGGAAACCCTGTAACCCGTGGGGACGCTCTACCGTGTAGGGGTCTTCGCGGGACTCTCCCTCTCTGGCTGCCCAGGTAATTCTCAGGTGGACGATCTTTCTGATCAAGGGGTCCATCTGCCCCGTACCTCTATAGTCACCCAACACATTTTTGGGTGCCTTGATTGGGTCCAGCACCTTCTAAACTTACCTCTTCCAACTGTGCATGTACGGAAGGAGGTCTCTAAGACCACCCTTAAGACCTCCTTTAGAAATTCGCTCTCGTCAAGGCCAAGCCTCGACGCCCGTGTTTGTGCAGCAACACCCTCACATTATTCTCTCTTCTGATTCAGAACCAAGTTCTTCTTCTTCCCCCATCATGTCTCAGCCAGTTGAGGAAGAAAATAATCTGGAACACCAGCTCCAGCGACTCAATGACCTCTTCCAAAACTTCGTGCACCCACCACAGCGTCCTATGATGCGGGACCACTACAACCTGCTGCGGTGGCCATTGAGCCTCGAGTCAGAATCCCGACTGGAGGACCTGATTCCGAACTAAAGCCCAACATGATTCATGCTATACCTAAATTCCGTGGGCTTAATTCTGAAGATCCCTTCCAGCACATCAAACAGCTAAAGCATCTGGCCCACACTTTTGGATCAGATGCGCAAAATCGGGATATTCTTCTCATGAAGATGTTCTCCTTTTCTCTTATGGACAAGGCTGCCCATTGGTATCAAACTCAGACCCGGCCGATCAACACTTGGGAAGAACTTCAATCCGAGTTTTTGAAAAAGTTCTTTCCCGTTGGTCGGACCAACGCCTTGCGCCATCAGATTACACACTTCACTCAACAATCAGGAGAACCTCTTCATGAGGCATGGGATCGTTTTCAGGATCTCATGAGGAAGTGCCCCCATCACGGAGTTCCTAAATGGGAACAAGTCCAATCTTTTTACCAGGGACTCCGTGAGGACATCCGCCTTTTCGTCAATGCAACTTGCGGAGGAAACATCATGGGTCAACATGAAGACACCGTATGGGAGATTCTCGAAAACATGTGCGAGAACTCCATCAACAATGACTCCATGGGATTATTCGACAGGACGAATACCCGCGCAGCGACGAATCTTAAGGGAGCACATGAGACGCAGGGCCTGTCCGCATCAGTCGACCTGGAATTAATGGCCAGTCGATTGGACAAGGTCTCAATCATTGAAAAGAAGGTGGATGAGCTGACTCAGCACTTGCAGCGAGCCACCTCTACGCGTAACTCCTTTGCACAACCTCCTTCCACACAGGAGACTGTGCAAAACATCCTCCACCGATCTTCCCCTGGGATGGATCCATATCCATCCCCATCTGATTCTTGGACTGGAAGATCATCCGATCCTTTCTACACCAGCCGGGGGAACTCCATTCCTCCTTTCCCTGATTCTCAGGAGGTTCCTCAGACCTGCGAGGACCTCAACGCCATTCAGAACGACCCATTCTCCAACACTTACAACCCTGGATGGCGAAACCACCCCAATTTTTAGTGGGCGGGAAATTCCCAAACCCAAAGACCACCTTTTCAGTCCCGCCCACAGCCCTCTCGTCACTACCAGCCGCCTCAGCCTCGGCCCAACCCTACTTATCCATCAGGGCCAAATCAAGATCAAATGTCCTTAATCCTTCAGACTCTGGCTGACATTCAAAAAACGAATGCGGCTATTCAGAAACAGCACAAGGACGAGCTTACAGAAGTTAAAACTCAACTGGCCCAGTTGGCAAATTCTCGCCAACCAGGCACACTCCCTTCCCAACCTCTTCCTAACCCAAATAACGTGCCAACCCAGAAGCGCGTTATGAATCCAAATTTAGGCCACGCCCAATGGATTTATCAGGCTCCTACTGCTCCATCTCCAGACGAGATGGAAGCCTCAACTTCTTATGCGGGATTTCAGCAACAGCCACCCCTCCTACCAAACCCAAACCAAAATCAGGCCGGATTAAATTCTGTAACAACACGTAGTGGTAAGACAACTCAAGACCCACATTATCCAAACCACTCCCAGCCGGATAACCATGACCCTAGGATAGTTATCCAAGGTACCGCTGTTCCAGATCCACAACCTGGACCTATCCTAGAAGAACCAACCAAGATCCCGTTTCTCGAGGCCCTGACCAAGGGAAAGAAGACCACCAAACCCGTGGCCCCTGAGGAGGCCCTGGTCAAGCTCTTTGAGCAGGTCCACATAAACATCCCCTTGATGGATGCAATCCGCCACGTACCAGCTTACGCACGATTTCTAAAAAATATATGTACACCCCAGCGTAAGCCGCGAACCAAGGGAGGGAGCCCAATTGTTCTGTCAGAGCAAGCCAGCTCTGTAATCCTTAGTAGACTCCCACCCAAGGCAAAAGATCCTGGAACTCCCCTGATTTCCTGTAAGATAGGTGGTACCCAATTTGATAGAGCATTGTTAGACTTGGGTGCATCCATAAACCTGATACCCACATCCTTACTTGACCATCTAGAAGAATCTGAGCTGAAACCAACCGAGGTGACATTACAATTAGCAGATCGATCTATAAAGTCACCAAAAGGGATTCTCGAAGATGTTATCGTGAGAGTGCGGGATTTCTATTTTCCAGTGGACTTTATAGTCTTAGATATGGATGCACCTGAGAACCCTAGGGATACACCAATCATTCTAGGGAGACCTTTCTTGGCTACTGCTAGAGCCAACATCAGCTGTGAGGAGGGCCAAATAGAGCTTAAGTTTGGAGATCAAACATTGAGAATTGATATATTTAAGGCCCAACAAGGAATTAATTGCGGCGTCATCGAACAAATTTGTGACATCAAGACTTTGGTTGATGAATCACACCTCCAGAATGACTCGATTATGCCTCATCAACCACAGAAGGATCTTGACCCGCAAACAGAGGAGTTGAATCCAGATATGAACAACCCAGTAACTCCCACCCTTGAACCTCACATCTATACTGAACCACCCGCTGCTGCTGAAAACCCCATCCTCGAACTGAAACCCCTTCCCTCTCACTTGAAATACGTATTTTTGGGTTCTAATCAGACCTTTCCTGTGATTATCAATTCCAACCTCAGTCCTGAACAGGAATCCCGTCTGATTATTGTCCTCCAGCAACATCGCAGAGCCATCGGATGGACTCTCGATGATCTGACTGGAATAAGTCCCTCTTATTGTACTCATCATATCTATTCAGAAGAGGGCACACGACCTTCTCGTGAAATGCAGAGACGCTTAAACCCCAATCTGCAGGAGGTCGTGAAAAAGGAGATCATCAAATGGTTAGATGCCGGAATCATCTACCCGATCTCCGATAGTCGTTGGGTGAGCCCAATTCAGGTCGTGCCCAAGAAGGCAGGACTCACCACTATAACGACTGAGACCGGAGAAATCATTCCTACCCGATTAGCCAACTCGTGGAGAGTCTGTATAGATTACCGTCGACTCAATTCCTCCACGAAGAAGGATCATTTCCCACTACCCTTCATTGATCAAATTCTCGAAAAACTAGCGGGAAATAGGTTCTTCTGCTTTCTTGACGGGTACTCCGGTTATAACCAGGTGGCAATCCATCCTGAGGACCAAGAAAAGACCACGTTCACCTGCCCCTTCGGAACATACGCTTTCCGAAGGATGCCTTTCGGTCTTTGCAATGCACCCGCTACTTTTCAGCGATGCATGCTTGCCATATTCTCAGATATGGTAGGTGATTATCTGGAAGTCTTCATGGATGACTTTTCAGTTTTCGGAGCATCATTCGACGATTGCCTCCAACACTTGGTCCAGATACTCAGGCGGTGCATCGATGTGAATTTGGTTCTTTCCTGGGAAAAGAGCCATTTCATGGTGCCTGAGGGAATTGTCCTGGGACACTCAATTTCGGAGAAAGGTATCCAAGTGGATCGAGCTAAGGTTAATCTGATCTCTCACCTTCCTATGCCTAGCTCAATCAGGGACATCCGATCCTTTTTAGGGCATGTCGGTTTTTATCGACGATTTATCCCTGATTTTTCAAAAATCGCACGCCCCCTGACCACTCTTCTCTCCAAGGATGTTCCCTTCGAAATCTCCAAGGAATGCACTCAAGCATTTGAAATCCTGCGTGACCGAGTCACCCAAGCCCCGATCCTACAGTCCCCTGATTGGTCTCAACCCTTTGAGATCATGTGTGATGCATCCGACTTCGCTGTAGGAGCGGTTTTGGGGCAGAAAAATGACAAGAAACCTGTGGTCATTTACTACGCCGCAAAACACTCGATGAGGCTCAGCGTAACTATACGGTTACTGAGAAAGAGCTGCTAGCTGTAGTATTTGCCCTAGAGAAGTTCAGATCGTACCTTCTGGGTTCCCATGTCATCATATACTTGGATCACACAGCTGTGAGGCATCTCCTTGCGAAGAAGGACGCGAAACCTCGATTAATCCGATGGATCTTGCTGTTGCAAGAATTTGACCTTGAGATTCGCGACAAAGCGGGAAAGCAAAACGTGGTAGCTGATCACTTGTCCCGTCTTCCTTCTGAAATAATTGACCCTTCCGGACCATCACTGAGCATTTTCCCGATGAGCACCTGCTGACTATTGGTACTAGCCTTCCATGGTTTGCTAATATAGTAAATTACTTGGCATCCCATCAGATCCCGTCCGATTGGCCGAAGGCCAAGAAAGGACAAATTACGCTCCGATGCCAAGTATTACATTTGGGAAGACCCGTACCTCTTCCGCATAGGTGCCGATCAGATCATCCGGAGATGTGTCCCGGAAGGGGAAGTCAACAATATCCTCTCTTTCTGCCATGACCAGGCATGCGGTGGCCATTTTGCCGGACATAAAACCGCATCAAAAGTCCTCCAGTGCGGCTTTTACTGGCCCACACTGTTCAAAGACACATACAGTCATTGCAAGGCATGCAGTCGTTGCCAGACTTTGGGCAACATGAGCCATCGCGACATGATGCCTATGCAACCGATTCTAGTATGCGAAATCTTGATGTTTGGGGGATTGATTTTATGGGCCCCTTTTCCTGTTTCGGATGGTTTCGAATACATTCTGTTGGCTGTGGACTACGTGTCCAAATGGATCGAAGCCATACCAACCCGAACCTGTGATCACAAAATCATTCTCAAATTCATTCATCAACACATTTTCTCAAGGTTCGGGATTCCTCGTGCAATAATCTCTGATGGGGGGACCCATTTCACAAATGCTCAGTTTAGGTCACTGATGACCAAATACGGGGTGTCTCACCGAATCTCTACTCCTTACCACCCCCAAACTAATGGTCTAGCTGAGCTGTCTAATCGGGAGATCAAGAAAATCCTGCAAGTCACTGTTCGACCTGACAGGAAGGACTGGTCGTCCCGACTTCCGGAAGAATTGTGGGCCTATAGGACCGCCCACAAGACCCAATTGGGCATGTCTCCCTTTAGACTAGTGTACGGAAAGGCATGCCACCTTCCCGTAGAACTGGAGCATAAAGCCTATTGGGCAGTACGGAACTGTAATCTAGATCTTTCCAAGGCTGGGACCCACAGAAAACTCCAAATCAGCGAGATCGATGAATTACGCCTAGACGCGTACGAGAACTCGCAAATCTACAAGAAGCGGGTTAAAGCCTTCCACGATAAACACATCTCGAGAAAGATCTTTCATCCTGGTCAAAAGGTCCTACTCTTTGATGCCCGACTCAAACTCTTCCCAGGAAAACTGAGATCTAAGTGGGTCGGACCATATTTGGTCCGACAGGTTTTGGAAATGGAGCAATCGAAATCAGTCCACTCAGCCACGATTCTGAACCTTTCATCGTGAACGGTCAGAGACTCAAGCCGTTCATTGATGTAACTTCTACTGATTTGGCTGAGGCATCTTATATCCTCCTTTCCCCTTGAGCTTATTGCGCCCAGCCGATGGCGTAAAACTCAGCGCTTAACGGGAGGCAGCCCGTCATTCTCTTTGTAAACCTGAAACTTGTTCTGACACCTTTCAGCACTCGAAGTTCACCCTTGTAGACAGCCGACCCCAACTCAGATGTTTGCATCTGGGATTTGAATCGTCCGCAAAAATTCAACCCGACCCATCCACTCATCCAAATTTCTGTCTTAAGGAATGAACTAAGACCCCCCTAGGTTACAATGGGGACATTGCAAATCTTAGGCATGGGGGGGTATGAAAGTGCAAAACTTGTAAGAAAAGGTTTCAAAAAAAAAAAAAAAAATTCACATATGCCAAAAACACCATAAAAATTAAAAAAAAAAAAAAATTTCGAAAAAGAATAAGAGGAAAAGAGAAGAAAATTTTGCGAAGGAGAAAAGAAACAAAATGAAAAAGGAGCACAAAATTATGAGAAAAAGTGATAGTCATTAGTAAGGAACTAAGGAATTAACCTAAGTTCTAGACCTCATTCAAGAAAAGTGCACAATAAGATTAGTAAAGAATGCAAACCTTAGGGCATTCTTGAATAGACTCTTAGTACCCATTAAGATCTGGACACTCCTCAAGAGGTTGAGGAAAATGAAAAGCTGAAGTATTAGGTCTAAGGCTTAGGGGAGTATTCGGGCCCTCGTTAACTAATTTTTGGTTTACGGGACTCAGTAACCTAAGCACCCTAATCTCACACACAACCTGGTTCAGTAAGCGTAAAAATCAGAATCACGCAGAAGCGTCGCAAAAATCTGAAAAGAACACCTAGAATAGGAGCAGCCGATCAACACAAGTTGATTTGGACGAGTTCCCAGCACGGAGAGGCGGGAAATCCCCTCGAAGATGCGTAACAGAATATCATCTCCTCGGGTGCTTGTCTCTTAGGATATTTACATATCCTACTGGGGGCATGTAAGCACTCTGCTGGTTCAGATTCCATGGATGGCATTATCTCGAAGTGTCAATTGCCAGGGTCTGGATTCGGCCACGGAATACCATGGATGGGATTATCTCGAAATCTCAATATCCAGGGTTCCGGGGGTTGCCATGGGCGGTGCTATCTCGAAGCATCGATCGCCAGGAACCCTTGAGGATTGATGATGGGAGCAAGGAATCTGATACAGACCGTGTTGAAAAGCCAATCCTAGGCTAGAACTAAAAAGAAAAAGAGAGAGAAAACTCTCCAAACAGAAAAAACTTTCTATCTCTCTCTTACAAAACGCACTGCGAACTGAGCCAGGGCTAAAATCATTTCAAGCACGGGTGCTTTAACCACGAAGTCCAATAAACCTTAGGTTAGTTCTTGTGGGCCTTAAAAACCTTTGCTAAAAGACTGAGGCTAAGGCTAGACAGATTTGGATCTTGATTGGTACTAGAGTACCTTTTAGGCCTATGGTTAGCATTCTAACCCAATCTATGCTCAAATAAAAAAGGCACTTATCTAAAACTATTAAAAATTTCATGGTCTAGAACAAGGGTTGAAACCTTAAGTTTTTGCTAAGGGACTAGCAAAAGCTAGGCATGGTGGTATGATGAGAACCTCATCATGAGCCATAACTAGCTCATTTTGACCTAATACAAAGGATAAAAGCTCCTACATATCTCAAGGAAAGGCTTAACTCAGAGAATTCTGAGTTTAAGAAGAAAACAAGTCATAAGGGGTAAAAATGCAATTTTACCAGTATAATCTGCATACAGGGTAATTCAGGGCCCAAACATAGGTCAAAGAAGCTTAATAAGAATAAAAGTGGGATGAAATGATCTAGCGAGGGCTACAGCAATTCCAAGAAACTAAATGATAATCTGTAACCCTAAAACAACCCACTTCAATTCACAAGGTTCGAGGCAAAGTAAAAATAGAATAAACCCTCTAAAATTCATAGAAAAATAATCTCTAGGGTTTAGAACCTTCAATTTGGCCGTCAGAACCCATTTTGACCTACATTGAGAACCATGCCCAATTAATAACTTAATTTGGGTTTTTGCGTAAATTGACCGGTCAAACAAGGTTTAATATAGAAATGAAATTCACCATCAGATTCCTTAGGTCCTAATTAGTCATGTATAAAAACTTGAGCCTAAGAAGAAACCTCCTTGACCGACTTTACACTTTGGTCCTCATATATTTACTCTTTGGCCCTCAACTTTTGAACCCTCGCATTTTGGCCCCTAACTCTCCTTCGTGCTTTGCGATCAGGTCCCCCCTGCAAAACCTGCCAGCACCATGCTCCGGCGACCTTGCGCGAGCATGGCGCCGCGCAGGGTGAGGTGGGGGACCTGGCAAGTAAACCGGGGGTGCCCTGCGTCGTCAGCCATCGCAGGGACACCCCCCTGGTCGATATAACCCACCATACCGGCCGTGCGAACGCACAGACGGTATGGGTTCTTGTTTCCAGCCATCCTCCGGCGAGGGAGACACGTCGTCTCCCTCCGCCTTCCTCCCTGTTTGATCCCTATAAATACCCCCCGTTGCTCCACCGATTGGGGCAGCTTGGATCTGACGGAGAAAATCCCCAACTTTCCTCTCTTCTCTCTCCGGCAGACGCTCACCAGCTCCGGCGGTTCCTCCCCCTTCTCCTCTTCGCTCTGCCGCAATACCAGCAGCAGAGACTTCCTCCCCTGCTCTTCCCGCGCCACGCCGCACCCAGCTGGTGCCTCTCCGGCTCTCCACTCGCCGCCGCCCCTTTCCCTGAGCATCATCTTCTCCGGCGACAGTCGATACAACTATCGCCCTGTTCCTCCCCCTTCGTCCCTGCAAGTAAGTTAGAACTATTTCCCTTCTTCTCCTCTTTCTTTCCCCGGTTCCAATTTGTTCAATTACGCCCTTGACCGACCCTGACCATCGTCACCCCCTTCGACTCCGGCCACCCCCCGGCGAGATGTTCCCATCGCTCCACAGCCTCACACACCTCGCCGACCCTCACCGAACCTCCGCCTCATCACACTGAGCACCCCCCACCCCTCCACTGCCACTCCACACCTCCGTAACACTCCCCCGAACAAACCCATTCCTCCGGTTGCAGTCCAACCTAGGGCTGCCGCCAGACACCACCTTGCGGCCTGCCGCGCAGCTCCTCACCTTCGCCGTGCCACGGCGAAGGTTCCCCAGTGGTTTGATCAGGCCGAGAGGCCATATTCGTGTCCGACAGGTTTTGAGGTTCGACCGCCATTAACGCACATTGAAGCAGCTTCTCCCGCGCTCCAGGCTTGAGGACTCCAGGTCTCCAGCTGCTGCGGATTACGGGGAGTCTTGCGAAGGCAGCCAGCCAGTAACCTACGCAAATCAAAGCCACAGCTGCAGAAGCCAGGCCGCGGTCTCCCAGCAGGCGCCCGCGAGGAAAGGTCTGCGTTTAGTCCCACATCGGTAAGCCTCACACACTTTCCACTGTTTAAATTGATTTTGTGCACTAGCCTTACTGCCTCAGCACACGGGGTGAGGTCCCCTTCACCCGCCCGGGTACCCGGTCTCGTCCGCGCTCACGCCCCGCGGACCTGACCCGACCCGACCCGACTTAGACTGACCTGCACTCCTCGCCCACCACTCACGCCGGTGGGCCTGGACCCGGGCACGACCCGTACTCGATTACCCGGCAGCTCTGGGAGAGCTTTCCCAAGAGTGGTTTCAGAGAGAGAGAGAGACGCGGGGGGGGAGGGTAGAGTAGGTTTTGCCTCTGACGAAAAACTCTGAAGTGTGCAGGCACAGGCGAAGAAGAAGACCCGCGGAAGAAGAAGGAAGCTGACTGTAGCAACAGGTAGTTTAAGTCGTCTGATTTGGAAATCAGACGACGGCCTGAAAGGAAAAGAAGAAAGAAGGAGGGGTGACGTCCCTGGCTGAAAAAGAAAAGAAGAAGCTGACACTTAGCCGCAGGGAGGAGAAACAAGAAGAAACTCTAAAGAAGAGGCTGAGCAAGGCAGAAGAAGAGGAAAGGCTGCAGAGAAGAAGTACAGCGGGGCCAAGGAAGAAGAAACCTTCACAGAAGAGACTGCAGAAAAAGAAGAAGAGAGGCCAAGACAGAAACCAAGGAAGAAGAAGAAGGAGATCTGAAGAAAGAAAGAGGAGCATCACCTCTGCAGAACAAAGAAGAAGAAGGAGATCTGAAGAAAGAAAGAAAGAAGAACATCACGAGGAGAAAACAAAGAGAACAACAAATTCTTTCCCTCTCTCTTTCTTTATTTTGTAAAAGAAACATGTATATCTCTAGAATACAACTTGCTCCCTGAGTTCGACCTCGGGAACTCTTTTATTTTCCGAGTAAAAAATTTATATATTTGAAATGTTGGTAATAACTGGCTATACTACAACGTTATAACAATAAAACCCGGTTGAACCAACCACTTCAGTCTACCAATGGTCCTGAACCAATAAACGGACTTATCTTTAAGAGATAATGGAAAAAGCCGCATCAGCCATATGTCTTCTTGCACATTTCGGGAATGGGTTGTTTGTGCAAGAAGAGTTAGCTCTTCAAGGTGGCTGAACGGGTCTTCCCTAAGAAGGACATGAAAATGTTTTATAAGGTTCAAAACCACTGGCTTGATCTCTAAATCCCCCTCTGGTATGACCACCCTTGGTCGTTCCTCAAAGCAAGATGGGTCATAGAAATCCTTGAGAGGAATAACATGCTGTTGATGGGGTGGTGGGTTTGGTCTTTGGTTGGCTAGGTTTAGGATATTCCTAGTCAACATTTGTTTGTTGGTACTAAGTTGGGCAATCTTCTCAACCAAAACAGCATATTGTTGGGATTTTGGCATCTCAGTATTAGGGAGCTCCAGATGTGGGAAGTCAAAGGTGGGCGGGTTTTGAGTGGATGGGTCAAAATCAGGATTAGTGGTGGGATTAGAGGTGGAAGTGGACAGGTTAGTGAGCCTATTTTGATTTTACATTTTTTCAAAAACAAAGAAAGATGTAAAAGCGATCTTTTTATGCGTGGGGCGAAATCAAATGGTTCCTCCAAGAGAGTTTTTGAGACCGTCGCCCATGCATAAAATGGAAGAACGGGAGGGGAGAAGAGATGGAGATGAGAGAAGGTGCGCAATTCAAACAATAAAATACTAGGCCTAACTTAGGTGTGACTCCCTAAAATTTACCTAGGACTTGGTCTATCTGGGAATTAAGTAATCAATAGTGAATACCTATTCTGTCAACAAATCCGGCCAAGTTGCTTAAGGGGAGGTTTGGGCCCAAGCATTTCCTAGGAAAATTCCTACGGGCTTGTACAAACCTGCACCTGGTTGTTTGACATGGCCCCTCAGCCTGAACACCGGATGTAGATGATAGAATTGATATTAACTAAAGAAAACTTAAAACCTAGATAGCAAGCCTAAATTTGATGAATCATTAGGGGTAAAGTTGCTACAAAATTTTAATTAAGCCTATGATACTAATGTGCACAAGAAATGTGGAGGGTGTTGATTTGGGTATTACCCTGTTATTTCAATCTTTTTGTGTGTGTCCAAGAATTGGAAGTTGATTCCAATGAAAAACAAGTTGTCACAATATTTTTTGCATTTCTGATTTTTAGGATTCAAATTAATTTAATGTGTTTTAGGGTTTCTCTTTTTAAATGTTCAAACAAGTTTGAAACTCAAAAATTAAAGGAAAAATAAGTTGTATTGGTGATAGTTAATTTCCTTTAATGTGGGTCTCTAAAAAGAAAGAAAGAAACCCTAATCCAATTGGCCCTAAGACAGAAAATTACCACCAATGAATTATTTTTCAGCTTTCTGTATTAAGTAGTGGTTCAAACAGGTTAAGCAACACCACTACCTTATGGAAAATCAAACAAAGATTCCAGAAAATATTTTTTTAAGATTTTAGGAATTTGTTTGATATTTGTTTTGAATTTTTTTTTGTTCTAGTGTCAAAGTCCAGAAGTGATACCCGTCGGTATTTTGGACTTTCTGTACCACCACCAGCCTCCAAAAATTTTTGTGAATTTGTGATGTGTATATTTTGACAAGGATCTAAATTTCATAAAAATTGGCTAAGTAGAAAAAATGTAAAAATTCACTGATAGTAGCAAAACAGGAAGAATAAAGGGTGTGACCCCTCTATAATCCATGAATTTTTAAAAATTAAATACAATGCCAATTAGTTTGAAATTTGGAACAGATGTTCCCAACTTGATTTAGAATCTCTGTGTGAAGATTCAAGATTTTAGGAGACTTGTGGTATTCGGAATTGATTTTTCAAATCCACACAGATGTCTGGATCCGAAAAACAGAATACCTGCACGTAAGGTAGAGTGGTGTTTAATGGGGCAATCAATCAAACAATGGGTTTTAAAGGTACCACTCCACCAAAATTTGATGTTTAAGATCTTGAAATCAAAGTTTAGTATATTTTGGCAGTCTTTTAGGCTGAGTGACAAGAAGGAAGAAACCAACCTAGAATCGTGGGAAGAAAAGGAACTTTGAGCTCCTGCTTCCAAATTCTCATTTTCTTCCTATAGTTCCTACACATAGAAGAACAGAGGCAAGGGGATGAAATCCACTTTAAGCAAGAGAAAAACAATTTGCAAAGCCATGCCTCCCCAGCAACAACGCCAAAAAGTGATCACGAAAATATACGGTTTGTTAAAATGCGTCATTGCAATGCGTAAAATTGATCAACTCTTAAATTTATATACCTAGATAGTGGAGTATCTAGGGTTGTCCAAGAAGGAAATTTGTTTGCAAAAATAGGTCTCTTGCTCAGAAATAGAAATAAACTTTCTTTTTGGTCTTTTTTAGATATGTAGTTTTTATAGTTTTGAAATAACGGAAGCAACACGAAATTGTTGATAGCGAGAAAGTCGTCTACACTAATCCACTACAGTACTATTAAAGTGACAAATAGAGCCTCTCCCTAAGCTCACTCTAGGCACGTGGAGGCCTAGAGTAATTAAGGAGAGAGAGTGAAAAAATGCTAGACAAAAAATTCCACAAAACTACGCAACAAAAAGATAAAAGAAGGCAACTTGAATTAATGCAAAAAATGTTTTACACAAAGCCCTAGTAGAGGAATGCTTCTACTACTAGCAACAAAAATACAGATAAATAAAGTACTAATCTTGATAATGATGGTGAAGAAGAGATGCTGTTGCTCCAACTACGACTGTTCTCATAGTTGAAAAGGGCTCCTTCTTCTATTTGCTGTAGGCTCCTCCTAACTGATGTCGTCCAAGGCAAACCTTAAAGGGGCGTGCCTTAAACTTCTCCCAAGGGTGGGCGTGCACCACCCCTTTCTCCTCTAATGCCTAGCCATCTTCCTTGATGTAGAATGGTCCTCCTTCTTGGCATGGCACAAGGTGAAGAAGTGGGGAGAAGAAGACACCAAGGGGGCGGGTGATGTGCCCCCTTAATCTTCTTCTCTACTCCTCCTTGGCCATGAATATGGATGGTTCTAGGTGGAATTAAACTAAAGGGAGGATGGGAAAATATGGGTAGTTTGGTGGGCATATATAGAGGTGGAGAAGGGGGTAGTTTGCGTAGATGAAGTGGATGGTTAGGATGGAGTTTAGGAGGTGGTTAGGTGATCTTATGGTGGAGAATGGTTGGCACCAAGTAGGGGGCTGTGAAGGTGGTGGAGAGACACCTAAAGGTGGTGCCAACCATGAAGGGATGCCTCGATTTTGGTGCCACCATGAGGGCTTCTGGAAGGGGGGTTAGGTGGATGGTGGAGATGGATTTAAAGGAAGATATGTGGTGGAGATGGAGATTTTGGAGGGAAAAAGTGGCGCCAATTGGGGGGTGGTTATGGGAGGTTTTGGAACCACTTTATGGTGACTTTTGGAGGTAGTGGGTAGGCTAGGTTGGCGCCAAGGTGAGGTGGAAGTAGGCTTAGCTTATGTGGAGCTTAGGTGGAGCTAGTTGGTGGAGTTGTTTAGGTTGGCTTTTAGGTGGTAAAAGCCAAGGGAGCTGGAGTTTAGCTAAGCTAAGCTATCTTTGCAAGCTATGGAGTAGAGGAGTAGGCATGTTGAGCTTAGGGTTTGAGGAGAGGAGCTGCACAGAAGAGGTCTAGAGCTGAACTGGAGCTGGTAGCTACTGAAGAGGTTAGCATGGAGCTACTCTAACTAGCTTAGCTTGCTAGTTCTTTGTTTGCTGCTAAGCTAAGCTAAAGTGAGCTGGCTTATACTGAATTGAGCTGAGGTAAGCTGGGTCTGGTGCTCCCGGGGAGGATCAATCTGGGTGAGGCAGCTAAGGTAGCTTAGCTCAACTGAGTTGAGCTAAGCTAAGTCCCCGGGAGCTGGACTTGAGCTTCTTGAGCTGGAATGAAGTCATCTTCAGCTGGATGGAGTTTAGTGGAGCTAGATGTAGCTGGACCTAAGCTGAGGTGAACTCCAGTCAACTTAGCTAAGCTAGCTAGAGCTCCCTGTGAACTCATGGGAGCTGAGATGAGCTAGACTCAGCTAAGTTGAGCTGGATCTGAGTTGACCTAAGCTAGGGTGAGCTAAGATGAGCTCTCTTGAGCTGCCATTCAGCTGAGATTAGCTGAATGGAGCTAGTACAAGCTAACCTTTGTCCAAGTGAGCTGGAGTCCAGCTATGGTGAGCTGGATCAAGCTGAGTTCCAGCCAGTCTGAGCATATCTTCACTAGTTGCCTTCCAGAGTGCTAGGGTTTTGGAGCTTTGACAATCTGTAAATCCCTAACACTCACAAAAACTTATCAAAAGCAGAACAAAAAATGCAATGCATGCCTAACCTAATTTATGACTAAATGCAACCCAAAAACCTGTTTGCGAAGCAGAACCCTAAGAGCTACGATTGTTTTAATGTGTAAAAATGATGATAAGCTGGCATTTATCATAGATGGATCCGGAGAGACAATTGCAGTCCTTCAGTGTGAAAATCACTCCAATGAGAGTTCTGCAGCACCCTCTATAAGAAAATGATGGATGGCCATGATGGCTCCACGTGGTGCCATCATTGCCCTCCAGCCAAGCCTCAACTCCTCCTAAGCTACATCTTGGAAATCTCAACTGTTGGATTCAAATCCAACGGCCATCAAAGTGCTGCATCGCTTGCCTCAAGCCAAGTAGAGAGAACGCTTCATGCAATCGCGACTGTTGGATCAAGATCCAACAGTTGTGGGAGTGGAGCCTTAATTCCTAAGCGAAGCATAGGACCAACCTCAACACAGTGGTTGGTGCCTCAACCACAATGCACGACAGTGCGATCGAAGCCCTGCATGTAGATTTTATCCACTGAGCGTGCGTGGGTGAGAAATTGAGCCATCGATGGATGATCGAGCGGCGAAGGAAGCAACTATGTGGCATCACCGATGCACGAGATCCATACACGCGAGATTCAACGCACGGGTGGACGCACGATTGTACATGCACCGGGGGGGCGATGTTTAAGTCGTCTGACACAATCTCCACCTTCTGATCAAGTGGGGGCGCGATCCAGAGCATTATCTCCTGCACGCTCAAAGCCCTTCATCTATCATCCAAGGGTGGTGGCTCGCTTCACTCGGATCAGCATGCGCCAGCAGATGCTTGATGGATGCTTGTGATGGTAGCTGGCGACACGAGATGGACAGCCAGAGAGTCTTGAGCGCGATCAATGCATGAGATGGAGGGCCAGCACAGCACGCACATGAGCAAGCGTGGGTTGTCTACAATAACACTTGAGCTGGACCTACATCGACGTCGTGGAGGTGGCTATTTATCTTATGCCTATTTTAGTCTCCCTTCATCCGCTATATAAAGACCTACACACCTTCCCTTCGAGCTTCATCACTTCCTATGCTACTCACACACCCTCTAGAGTTCCAAAGAGCCCCCTAAGCTCCCAATAGCTCCCTCTCAAGCCCTAGGCCAGCTAATAGTACAAAAACCCTTTCCCTCCACCAAATATTCATCTTATTCCTCATCACCTTCATAGGATACCTAGAGGTTGTCCCCTCACCTCCATTCTGGAAGTCGATCACCTCCACCTCCTCATCCCCATTCCATGCCTTGGTGAAGAATTCCTCTACCCAACGTCCTCCTACATCTCATCCTCGCCGTCTAGCTTCACACCTCCTCCGTTCAAGCTGCCGCCAAGAGCCATCATCTCGCCAAATAGTTGATTTAGGAGATTTTCCCTCACCTCTATCTCTATTATTTTTATCATATTTCCATTTATTGTAATAAACAACATTGCATTATATCATATTTGCTTTTCTCCACTTTGTGTGTTATATTGTTTATTTCTTTACCACAAAAACACAAAAAAATAACAAAACCTAAAAACCCCAAAAGCAAACAAAGTGAAGCGTGGATTTTAACAAAAGCAAATGTCACCTCCCTATGCTCGACCTAAGACTTGGAGTTTCAGTAAAAAATCTTATTTGATAGTGTGTTTTTACGACAACAACGATGGGTTTCTCCTAACCCTAATTTTCTCTTGCGAAAACTTGTTAATCATTCAGCCCCGTTGCCTGCCCTTTGGTTCGCTGGACATGGTAACCTAGGCACCCAAAAATCACACACCAGTTTGGTTTAGTGCGCTTAATGAAAAATAATGCCAAAAGTGTTATGTTTTGAAAAAGTTTTCCCAAAGATCTAGATTAGGAGCAGCTCGATGACACAAGTTGATTGGATGAGTTCCCGACACAAAGAGGTGGAATGAAAAATGCTCCCCTCGAAGATGCATAATAACATATCGTCTCCTCGGTGCTTGTCTCCTAGGATATCTAAATATCTTACCCAGGGCATTTAAGCACCTTGTACTGGTTCAAGTGACGTGGGTAGGATTATCCCGAAATGTCGATTTCCAAGGCTTGAATTTAGCTACAGAACACCATGGGCGGCACTATCTTGAAATGTCGAAAGCCAGGATTCTAAGGGTTGCCATGGTTGATGTTATCACGAAGCATTGAAAGCCAAGGATCTTTTGAGGATTGATGGTGGAGACAAGGAATCCGAAACAGACCATGTTTAGGGCCAATCCGATGTTGGATTTAGGAGAATAGAAAAGAAGAGAGAAACTCTCAGAATAAAAATCCCTCTCTATCTCTCTTATCAAAAATGTACTAGCAAACTGAACCTAGACTTGCTACAAATATGTACAGATGCTTTAATCGCTGGGGTCAATGAACCTCTCGGTAGTCTTCGTGGGCCTTAGAAACCTTCACGTAAACCCAAGACTGAAGCTGGTCAGGTCTGGATCTTGCCTGGTACTTGAGTACCTCTAAGCCTATTGTTGGTAGGCTGATCTGATTTCTATAGAAAAGGCACAAACAAGCATCTAAACATCAGAAACATGGTCTAGAACTCTAGTTCTTTCCATAGGATTTTGCTAGGGACCAGTAAACATTAAGCATGGGGGTATGATGATAACACTATCATTCATCATAACTAACTTGAATTAGTTGGAATCAAGAGATAAATGCTCCTAGATGATCACCTGAGGACCATAATTCCACTCTAATCTGATTTGAGAAGACATGAAAACACAGTTAATTTTGTTGTTTTAATAGTACATCACAAATTCAGATTAACCATAGGGTTACTCAGGGGTTAATTGAAGATCAATTGAACATAAAAATCTAAGAAGTGGACTCGCATTGACAGAAATAGGGTTTCATGCATTTCGAGGACCAAAATAGGACTGAAAACCTTAATTATTAGCCCCACTTAAATTGAAAAGTTTCTGGTCAGTATAAAACCAATCTAAACCTCCTAAATTCATAGAAAAATATTCTAAGAGATTTAACACCCTTGGTTTGATCATCTGAACCCATTTTGACCTAGAATAGAATTTTATACGGGAACTTGTCCTAATTTGAACTTTTGTGCAATTTACCAAGTCAAACGTGATCAAAACTCAAATCCAAGGTCCCCACTAAATTCCTTGGGTCCAAATTAGATTAACACCAAAATTTGGGACCAAAATTTGGGCCCAATCAGAGTTCATCTTGACCTAATTTGCATTTTAACCCTTAGTAACTCTATTTTTTACACTTAAAACCTTAGGTTTCAAGTTTATTTCCAAGACCCCGCTAATTTTGTCATATTCCTTGCAATTAGATCCCTACCATAATGAATAGTGTGAATAGTATCAACAAGCCCAAAGGCCGAATCTTTGGGAAAGGATGTCTCCTCCAACTCAAAATCAAATCCCTCTAAACTTAGATGAATTGATCCTAAGTTGATCCCCTTCCAATTGCACCAAACCTCATGACCTGATTTGGAGAGAGGAGCTCCCACCAAGCTTGTGAAATCAGTGATTTTAGGTTTCCAAAATCATGAATCATACCTGCGAATTTCTCCAATTTGAGCTCGCAATTAAGCTCTATATAAGCTCCATGATGTTTGGCAGTCAAAATTAGTAAGGTTTTAGGCTAGAATACCTCTTCCTCCTCCCCTCCGGCCATCTCCGACCTCATCTCCGATGACTCTCTCACTCTCCTTCCTCCATGCAACCAACGGTCAAATTGGAAGCACCTTCCTCTTCCTTGTCTTCATTCGACGGTAGTCGACCAAAGCTCTGTCCCCTTCAACCCCTTCTTTGCTGAGCTGCATGCACTACATGTCTTATGTGTGGCATTAAAGTGAGTGCTACACCAATGCATCAGCCATGCCTTCATCCCTCCAATATATAAAGCCCTATGGACCCCCATGGCAAGACATCTTCCAATCCAAGCTTCCCACCACCTTCTCAAGCTCAATGTAAGGCCCCTGGAGTCGTTGAGCCGCTGAAAAAAGCATCTCCACCAACATGGATGCCTCGCCTCTCCATTTCTCACATTCATTCTCTAGTTTTCCTTAGATTAATGTGCATGTTTCTTTAAGCATTCATCTAGCATTGTAGTTGTAAGATGATTTTGCCTATGCAATATATTAGTTTTTATTAACATCATTGTTGTCTTGTCATTCTAAATTAGATTCTATTCATGTCATTCCTCATTCCATGTTTTTAATGCAACATTGTTCTATCGTCTTTTCACGTATAGTTAGCAATCACTGTCATTATGAATCTCTAACCCTACCTCTCTCTCTCTCTCTTTCTTCTCTTTCATGCAAGCAAGCAAAATCACCATGTGGCAATAAGCAACTAATTGATTTGATTTTCTACCTCCTTGAGATCGACACTCATACTCATCTTTTTATTTCTTCCTAAAATTGACGTCGCAATTGCACACTACAATAAACGAATTATCACTTTGTGTTTCGATGACATCAAGGACCCAATCTGAACATGCCCAAGTATATTTTGAAGCACGTCGCAAAGATTCACCATGGTTGGAGGGAGGAGGTGAAGAGTATGATAAGATATATAACGATTTAAATTTACAACATTTATAATATTTCTTAAAAATTAGTAATGATTTATATAAATATTTTGACACTTTAGGAATAGGTCATTTGAGGAGACATTGAGGAATATGCCTCCAATGGTTACGCCTAACGTTTGGAGGGAGGTGTGTGAGCATTAGAGTGCTCCTACTATAGAGGAAAATAATTTTTTGTTTATATCGATTACTTGAAATTATTATATTCTTATTTAATATGAATAATTTATTTCAGGAGCAAGCTAAAAATAATAAGGCCAACAGGAGTCAAGCTCCACTATGGACCCATTACTTGGGTTGAATGAGTATTGACTCTTTAAAAGTCAAATATGTAAGTAAAAATACTTATTTACATTCAATATATCCATAAGAGTATATGTAACCTAATATTTTATCCTTTATTAATATTTTTAGCTGATACGCACGAGGGTGTTGAGCTGGGTCGAGTAGGAGTTTATGAGCACACTCACAGTAAGAAGATGCTTGATGGCTCACATGCATGGATTCATGAGACATACCAGGAGAAACAAGTAAGTATCATGCATTTTTATACTACTAATTTACAAAATTTATTTACATATTGAAATAATTACAAATGTATTTGTAGACTCATATGATGGACTTGATCCATCCTCCTAAGGTCACGGACAAGAACTCTGCGACCGTACCTCAGGTGCCTCCGATGACACTAGAGGACGCATTTAGGACTATGATACCTCCGGAGAACGAAGGCTTCGTTTGTAGCGAGGGCAGGAGTGCGACTATCTCTTACTGGTATGGGAGGAAAGGATCAACATCATCCACTTCCCAGGTGGACAATCTGAACATGAAGATGGAGATAATGGAACGTCGAGAGGTAGAGTAGGAGAAGAGATTGGAGGATATGACCTTGTGACTGTAGGTAGCCACTGCCAGGATGGAGCGACAGGATGCGTTATTAGAGCAGTAGAGCCAGCAGTTGAGGGAGTTGATGGCATTCCTCTGAGGATCTGGACTAGATCATTCGACCTTTCATGCACCTCCACAACCGAACGATGACGATAGGGGACCAAGAGCTGATGGCATAGGCATAGCATATATATTATATATATCTCTTGTAAGAGTCGAACTCCTTTTATATATAAATGATTTCATTTTCTATTGCATTTTACATAAAGTTAATTTTCCTTTATGGTGAGCTTTACTATTATATTTGGTTGACAGATATAAATATACATCTAAATGAAAAATCTTTTTTTTAATAAAAGGCCACCTCTGGCATCGATTTTTATTAAATTTGTCGTTAATTATGTTATCACAATGGTTTTATAACCACTGCCTAATATCTAATTTTGTCACCTCAACTACCCACCTGCCAATTAATAAATTATTGGGATAGTTTTTTTGAGCTTTGGCGAGGGTTCCCACCTATTGCAAGATCCCTACATTTTCCCATCATCCCACATTTGCGCCAATTTTGCTTATTCAGCGGCGGTAAATTACTATACAGCGACGGTTATGAAACGTTGCTAAACTATTTCACTTCCTGCATGAATAATTTCCGCATCAACATTTTACAACAGTTTCTTGAGTAACTGTTTATAAATACATTTGGTGACAGTCAATAACCACCGCCATTTATCGAGGCCCTCAACCCTTGGATGGGGACAAATAGCGCCCATACGTCGCTCAAGCAGTTGTCATGCAACGATGCACATTTACGCAACAGAGTATGGCGACGGTTATTATACAATTGGCGATGGTTTTGAATTGACTCAAAACACGCCTTTTCCTATAGTGATAAGAACAAATCACATGGGTGGCATTTAGAAAAAAAAATGCCCTTCTCAATATCCTCTATGCTCCGTTCTCATCGAGCCAATGTCTCGCACCCATGTACTCTGCACTTTACGCTTTCATTGATATCGAACAATTTCATATTCTTTACTATGGAGTATCCTACAAAGCCTAGTCCTAATTTTCAAAATCCCAATTTTATGCATCCAAAATTTTTTATTTCAAAAAAATTATATAGAGATTAACTTTGATAGCAAGTTTGCAATTTAGTTTTGATTCTCATCTTTGTGTAAAGATTTTTCATGAAAAATAGATTTCTTCTGCAAACAAAAGAATATGATATTCTTTGAAACAAATTAAGTCCCTCGTAAATCAGTACTTTGCCCAATTGGTTAATATTGAAAATCAATTAGAACCTAAATGCTTTCTTAAATTGATTTGCCTAGTAATTTTATAAATGCTTATTTACGTAAGGATCATTTTATAATTTAACCTCAAATTCATGTTCATTTTGAATGAGGGGAAAAAATAAATTTATTAATTTATACTAAAATGCGTATCCTTCTAATATTATATGTCATAACCAAGTATATTTCTACGATCGCTCATGAAAATTATCTTGAATTGCATACATGTATATTGAGTTAGTGGAAAGATTATATTGTAAAGAGCTATTTGGTTAAAAAAGTGTTTAAAGTTGGAGTAAATCATGGATTAGATAGGATAATTATCCTAAACAAATAAATGAGTAGTTAATAGAAAAAAGGTATAACTATTTGGTTAAAATCAATCTTCAATAACAACCAAGTTTCATTAGAATAACTTATGAAAGGATAAAAATTATCATTTTGTATCTTATTCCATCACCTAACATTTAAATAACAAAATTTCACACAGCTGCTTACATATCCCTTTGCATTCTAAATAATTACAGTGACTTTGAAATAAAAACAAAAATAACCCAACCACAAAACATTATCACTTAGAATTTATCAATGTAACCAAATTAGCCTTAATATAAAAAAAGGTTGTGAGGGAGGGACCGTCACATCTAAGATTCAATTATTGAAGGTAAGATTAAAATCTGACGAGTCATAAAAAAATCTGACATGAAATCAAGCGGAGGAGATGCACTGCCGATGTCTCTGTACCAATTTATTTAGAGAAATAAAAAAAATCTAATTTCACGGTATGCTGCCCATCCCCTACCTAACAAATCCAAAGAAGCTACCCCTTACCACTTTATTTGATAAGAAAAATTAATTTATGGAATAAGAAAAAAAAGTAAAATAAAATGAAATAAGGGAGTTCATTTATTTTAATATTTTGATAAGTTAAAATTATTTTAAAGAGAGAATAAAATAATTTTATCTTATATTAAATTTACTTAATTTAATATAAATAAAAGACAGATTAAACGGCAAATTAAATATTTAACTTATGATAAACTCAATTAACCGATCAATCAAATACCTACTAAGTGACCCCACACCCTTTGTAAATTCACGAGAGTCACTACTTATTTATCTGATCTCATGACAATGGAATATATATATATATAAAATTAGCTAATGGCCAGCATTCACCAGCAAACTTATGGACTCCAATCCTTTTGTCAACCTCACATATGGCCATAAATAGGTGGCCTCCCCGTTGGTGGAGACTCACGCACACTGATCCCACTGCATCTAGTCAACAATCCCCTCTTGTCTATCAAGATATAACTCTCATGGCGATCAAAACCTCCACCATCATCTTTGTGCTTTCCTTCACCCTACTCTTCATTGCTGCTGGTACAATACCTTCTCATGCATCAATTTTAATAGTTTAAATTTTATATTATCCATGTACTATATATCCTACATGCATGATTATGTGTATGTCTAACTAATAATGAAAAATAATTAATACTCTAGCTACAAGAAAATAGAAAAAATAAGACTTAAGTAGCATATATATATATATATATATATATATATATATATATGACGCCGTGGTCTACGGAATAATATACGTATCGATCGAGATACCTGCTAATTTGCTTGCATCGTGCATGTTGTTTACTCTTGTCTTGTTACCTTTCAAGATTCGATGCAATTATCCAAGATATGAATTTTCGTTTGGTGGACGCTTACGGTGGTTGTTGGGTGTGCGTACAGATTAAAAATCGTGAATTTCTGCACTTTATATGCATGGTTTAGGATAGATGAGAAAACAAATTCAACACACACGGGTCAAGACAACGGCACCTTGAAGTAGGGCCATGACTTCTTGCCACCGGATAACGATTAATCAGCAGTCGGGAATGCATGGCAACTAATTAAAATAGGACCTGAGTTGAAAAATATATAAATTAGCCTAAAAAGTTAATATGAAGTAGCGTGAATATGACTTTGATTTATGTCTTACGTAAAAATGTGTTGATATATACAGTGATTTTATCATGGTTAAAATTAGTAATAAATTACTTTCATATGAGTGTAAATTATTTAAATTATCTTTGAAATTACTTTACATTAGCGTAAAATTACTTTACATGGGTGTAATCCTATTTTGTACCTTTGTAAAATCACTCTGTATCTTTAAAATAATTTTACATGGGTATAAAGTTAGATTACACCGGTGAATCTTACTTTAAATTACTTTACATTGGTTTAAAATTAAATTTCAAGTATTTTTTTACCTATTACAAGTTATTTTACACATCAAAGGTGATCTTTCATCTTAGGATTTAGAATTTAATCTTTAGTGTTATCCTAAATCCTATATCCTAAACCCTCAAGTGAAAAATCACATTTTAAAGGAAAAATCATTTTCCATACGTGAAATTAATTTCTATAAACCTAAATCCTAAATATTAAATCCTAAACTCATAAGTTAAAATCACTTTACATGGATGTAAAATCACTTTATATATGTGAAACTACCATTGGAATAATTTTACATCGATGCAAAATAAGATTTCACCAGTGTAAAAATACTTTAAAATAATTTATCACCAGTGTAAAATAATTTATTACTAATACAAAATTATTTATCGCTTATATATTTTAGCTTAAAGTGATGTCATAATTTTATAAATACGATGAGAATCACTGTATAACAAATCTTATATTATTTTATTTTTTTATATTAAATATCAATTATGAGATAAAACTACATTCTTAACATTGTGAGACACAAAAAATAGTACTCACATATTTCCTAGCATCACTTTCCACGTCACAACATGTATTTATCTACTTTTTAGCTTAAAATAATACACAAAGAAAAGTAGGGGGCCAAATTAACTATATAGACCTTGAAATTAATTTGAAGCCATAACAAATTCCCTATTCTGTCGACTAGCTATTTAACGCAGAACGTCGAAGTGCTTCAATTGTGTAATGTAGATCACATCCCACCATTGCTTTAATCCCTTGTGTGATATATATGATGGCTTACCTTTCTTTTCCTTCGTGGTGGCGTGCCAGATGTAGGTGTTGTGGAGGGCCACCACTGTGAACATAAAAAATGGTTCGAAGATTCGCACACCTGCAGGAAGGAATGCAAACATTACTGCAAAAGCAAGGGCTGCAAAAAGTGGCGTTGCGACGGTAGAAAGTGCTGCTGCAAACGCTGCAACCATCCATGAAACTAGCAAGCTATCTATATATATATATATATATATATATATATATATATGCATAAATAAATGTCGTCTTGCATCGACAAATTATTCTTGTGTAACAGGGTTATGCTTCGTGAGTATCTATATATTGATGATCACTGCATGTCATAGTCTTCAAAATTGGTCGATGAATATATCGTTCGGTTGCTGATCGAGGGCGGTGTTGTCAATCAATCCAGCCACCTTCACGGATAAATAAAAGTCATGTATACATACGACATGTCTACCTTGTGCTGTGCATGTATGATTTAATTTTCTACATGTGATCTTAGTTTTCGACATGTAATTTCCATGATATATAAAAGTGTCTGGTTGTTGTATGAAAAGGTCCATACTATAATTGCTCCGGTTGGTATTTGATAATAATGCCTAAGGCTGATGTGATTTGCATTTTAATATGTATGGGATTTGCTTTCACACTTCGTATCATTTCTAGTTTTTTGACCAAGCTTTTACACTAGATTTGAGAAAAGTAATAAGATATCCACCCGATTGACAGGGCACTCTCCTGATTTTCCCTTGTAAATCCGAGCCTTCTCGTGGTGATACTTTGATTTCCACTATCTTTTTCAACATATTATTGTAAGGGCATTGATTCTTGTTAAAATCTTTCATACAATCCATACATGTTTTTGAGGATTTCCAACAACTTTTATGCGTTGGATCCTACGAGTGCCCATGGTGATTTGTGATCATCTATATAAGAAAGTGTTTGTTGAAAGGCTGTTTATCTTGCTCATGCTCGAGGAAGTACCACTACATACCACTATACGATTTGATTCTTATCCCCTCAATTGAGTGGTGGTATATTGAAGGCAACCAAATAAATTGATGCATGGACAAAAAAATTGTAGAAGATAACAATAAGAGTTAAAGTCGAAAATCATATAGAATTAGGAGTATAGTTTCACATGAGCATAATGTGGTCAAGGAAATATTGCATATAATTATTACCATAATAATTATTTATATTAAGAATATATTATTATGATATATATATATATATGAATATGCTATTTATTAATTTTTTAAAATCATTATCATTAAAACATTGATAATGTATATATATTATCTATATTCGGCAGAATAAAATGGATTTGAAGTATACGTTATTGGATTAAATGTTAAATGAAATATATGATTGTTTTAACTTTTGATGTTAACTTGGCAGATTATTTAATGTGACATAAATTTTTCCTTTTCATGTTGGTTTTGCCTTTGTTTGTTTTTGGCTATGAATTGTAGTGGCCTTTTTTTTTCTTTTATTGCTCTTGCTAAGCTACACGTCGTAGTTCTTTACTCTTTTTTCCTTTATATTAGATAAGCTTCATGTAGTCCTTTTGTTCCCCCTGTGTTTGACTGTCTATGGAGAGACAATTGATACTTCTAGCTGACCTTAATCCTTGGATCATACGTCTAACTAATTTTCAATTGCTGCTGAGCAATAAATATATAATAATCTTACACAACATATTTTATATAATTATGAAAGTCCAACGCATAGTTGATGCAAAATTCTAGAAAGAGAAGTCTTCCAGAAATATTTAAACATTGGCTTTCATTTTTGTATTGATCAAGTTTATATCAGTTATTTTACCTAGGTAAATAGTTCCAAAAAAAAGGAATAAGCAAAAACAAAGAACAATAATTTAAAAAGTTCATAATTCAAATTGGTAAATGCTATACAATGTTAGGATATAACTACCACTCTTATTAGAACATCCCCTGTAACTACAAAGGTATCTTAATGTAGTATTTGACTTGTTTTCCTTTGAATTGGCCTAAAAGGGGACTATGTCATCAAAATTTAATTCAAAAAGATATCAATCCTTCAATCAATCACCATGGGAAAGCTAGCATGCAACAATTACGGGGTCAAACACAAACTTTAACCCATTCATTATCATTAGATACAAATGTCTCAACAAAAAACTCTAGATTCAATTACAGATCATTTGGCACACATTATATTGTAACCTTAATCTTGTAATTTACATAGATCACCTTTGGTGGTTGGAGAAAGAGATATGAGCTATAGCATAAAGCTTGATCACAATTGAAGCTTGATTATGATCATTGGAGCTCTGAAACACAAGAGCTTAGGGTTAGCAAAATGTTGAGGTCCTAGAAGTTTTTAAATTCGATTCCTTCCATACCTATTTATTTATATACTTTTGGGGGCATTAAATCTTCTTGTGAAAGCTTCTTCTTATGGAAATTTCTACCCAATCAACTTTGGACATCTATCTAGCCGTCGTTACTTTTAACTTGATTGATGTCGTTGTGTCTCTTAGCTAACATGGTAAATTTGTTACAATAAACTTGTTTGTGATAACATCTAGATTCATAGTATTTCAATCATGATACCTCCAAGAAATATACAATTTGGACCTCATGGGTCTATTTGTTAGAATCTTTAGTCTTTGGCTTATATAGACTTCTTGTTTCTTTGTATAAGCTAAGTATCCTAGCTGCTAATTTTAATCAACTTCTAAATTAAATCCCCCATCCCAATCAAATTTAGCCACTAATTTTAATCAACTTTTCACCATCCCTTATAAGAATAATCGATGGCAAAAATATATTTGTCGTCGCTTAAGTAGCCGACGGTAAATATTAATGACCACTGTACGCCTATCGCTTTTTTCCAATTGATGTTAGGAGTACATGAATTCACTGTAGCTTATTTAAATAAGTGACAGTAAAAATATTTTTATCGTTGCTTTATCAAACCAACGGCCCCATTTTTCTAATAGTGCCTTTTTGAGTCATCAAATATATATTTGAGTTAGTAAGTTTGTTCTTTAACCCAATAGTCTTCTCGTACTTTTCATGAGCCAGCTATTTAGCCATTAAAAACTACTCAGGAGATGGCCTATTTTCTTGGACACATCTTACTTATCAAGTAGAGTTGATCCTTTCCCCAAAATGGCTGCTATGGCATAGTATGACTACTAGGATCGTGGTTTCATTTTCTTAGACAAGAGTTGATCCTTTCACTCTTAAAAACTACTTAAATGTTTCCTTTGACCTTAAGATAATTGGTTCGTATTTTTTATACTTTATTATGTTATGTCCTTTCTCTCGCATGTGCTAGAGTACTTAGACTTTTGTCACTTCAGATCTTAGAGATCATCGAAGTATGCTAGTCGTTGTCACACTCAATTTAAAAATGCCTAACTTAACCTATTGATAAGGCAAGTAAGAGTCGATTCCTATGACGGGGTGGATTATGTTAGAACTTCCCTTTTATGATTTATTATACTGATTAGAGTTGAGATTCATTAATTTGAGCATGCATGAGACAATTTTACAAAATTAAGTAGAAATAAACAACACAATCATACTATGACACTTGTGATTTACTAGTCGTCAGATAGAGAAGTGGGGTTCTCCAGTCGGACATGTTTAGATAGGGAAGGTATTTCCTAATCACGAGGGATTTACTTGATTATTGATATTCGCTGGACGTGTTTGTGTAAAATCCGTTCGTTGTAGTGCACTTACAACATCAATTTTAAATAAAGAATTGGAGGTGAGTCCAAGTGTCGAATACAGGGAGGTAATAATTAGATCAAATACTCACTTTCGTGTCACATAAATAAGTCGTTTGTGCTCTTGAAAATTGATTTGAGAAAATGAGAAAGAGAAAGAGAGATAGATAGATAGATAGATAGAGAGAGAGAGAAGGGTTAGAGAACCATATCAAACAATCTCTTATCAGATGTGTAATAAAACGTAATGTAGATGAATGCTTGAACAAAATCAAGACATGAACTACACTACAAAATAAAATAACACTAAGACAAGGAAGAAGAACACGTCGAGATAGCCACAGCAATGGAGGGATTTCATCGACAGCTTGGCTGCTTTGGGACCTTGCTTGGAACTCTAGAAGGTGGTGGTATCTTGTGGGTGGAAGCTTTTTACAAGTGGGTGGGGTAGGACCCATTTTATAAGTGAGGAGTGATGGGAACACGAATAGGTCTTATTAATATGGTGATATTATCGTTGAAATTAGCATAATGTGTTAACCTAAATTGAGTCTACACCAGTTTCGCAAAATTTTTAACCTAGCCTACTTGATTTTATCTTGGTCACTTTTAATCCCAAGGTTGATTTTAGGGAGGCGGGGATTAGGAGATCAAGGAGTTTCTATGCCTTTCCTAAAACGTATTTCTTCCTTGCTTTTATTATGTTTTTGGTTTTTCTACTTTTAAGATTTTTTTGTGATAATGTTGATTTTGAGGCACACCCATAAAAATGGAGTCCTTGGCCTTGAGCCAAATGGTCCTTGGCTTGAAGCTAACTTAGGGTTCCAAAATCGATCTTGTTACTCACAAGATCGAGTACTTGCAAGGCAAGAATTATCTTCTCTCTTTTATACTTTTTTTCTTTGGTCTTTTTAATAGCAAGAAGTAAAAGATAAATGAATGCAGACTAAATTGCAAGGAAAGAAATGAAAAGAAATATTTAGCTTAATATATATATGTATATATATATAGTTATATATTATATAAATAGGGGTGGGGGTGGAAATGGAGATGGAATGTAGCACGGTTTCAAGTTGGTCCATGTTTAGCAAGAAGTAACTAACAAGACTAAGTGCCGCATGGAGTGTAGAGCGGATGTGTGTGAGTGTGTGTGGAAGCACTTGCTTGGCACGAGTATCAGGAAATATTGGTAACTGGTGCGAATATTTCCGTGATACGATGCATGGTGAAGGGGTGAGTGCATGAGTATGTAGGTAGTCGATGTGAGGTGAATGTGTGTATGGAAGAATGTGAATATGTGGATATATAAGTATATATGTATATATATAAGTAGCTATAACTATATAGATATATATATATATACATATGTATAGGAATATATATATATTTATTTATGTATATATAGATATATAATGGTGAGAGTGTGTGAGTATATATATATATATTTATGTATGCGTGTCGGTGTGTGACTGTCTGTGAGTGTGTGTGTCAGGGTGTGTGTGGAGGGCACGCAGTGCAGGTGCTGAAGGAGCACCGCACTATGCGCAGAGGGGGAGAGACGCTACACACGCAGCACACAAAGTCTGCGCGCAGAGCCGTAGCGCACAAGGGCTGCATGCTAGGAAGGTGACGAGTTAAGACGTCTGGAGGCATCTCGCGTCATTTAACGAGTGGGCGTGGGCCGCTTTCACATGCGGGCGCACCAAGCGGTGAGGCGTGGGAGCAGCACACAGCGTATAAGGGCTGCGCAGCGCTGAAGGACGCACGGGTGTGCAGGCATGCGGGCACGTGGGTGCGGCGACTAGCTGGAGGCAATAGCATAGAGGAGAGAGAGCGCAGAACCACCGACTAAGTGAGAAATGAGGTGGTGGTTACAGTATCGTGCAGATTGTGATGAACAATGCGCTACAGTGTAGCGTGGGGAGCGGTGACTAGGTGGAGGCTGTGCGGCGGGTGGAGAAGCCACAGAGCACGCATACACGCGCGGAAAGGGCAGCTGGGTTCTGTGCACACGCGCGGAGGTATGCGGAGGAGTGCGGAGGTGCAGGCTGAGCTTCAGATCTTGAAGCTCTGCAACAATGGCGACGAGGGCGATGAAATGAAGAGAAACAAAACTAATAACGAAATAAGAAAACAAAGGCGAGTACGCAAATAAAAAAAAGAAACCACCACACCCACTTGCTCACGAAGGAGCTGGGCGGTGGTGGAGCTCACAGTGGGGTCTTGAGACCACTATGAACTTCTCCAGCACACAGTGTGCCTCTTCTCAACTTGTGGGAAGAGGAACTGTATATGGAGAGGGAGAGGGAAAGAGAGTGGCCGGCGGGTGTGTGTGGTGTTGTGTGTGTTGTCTGAGGGTGGAGATGGGTGTGTCTGCTGGTGGAGGCCGGCTGCCACGGCAGGGGAGGGTGCATGAAGTTTTATAGGAGTGCATGCCTCTTGGCATGCTGCAGTAGGGTAGGGTGCATGGAGACATGCACAGTAGCCATGGGATAAGCAAATGAAAATGGCATAATTGTAATGCAACACACAATGGAGATGTTAATTATAGAAGTGGATTGAATGGCCATTTATTCTCACTCTTTTCCCCTCTTTATAAATGCATGCAAGTACATATTTACAAATGCAAGTATGGCTACATAGGATGCATGGGTAATGCTAAGAAATAACATAAGATGGCATATTTATTCGCGTAACTTACTATGCAATCATACCTCCATGCCTATCTTTTGCTAGTCCCTAGCAAAACATTTGTATCGTGTTTAGAAATGATTTTAAGGTAAAGATTTTTTTTTTTAAAGCAACATTAATGTGTTTATCAGTTGGATATTGTGAGAACCAATTGCAGAGAAGACTACCAGTACTCAAGTCTTACATGATATAAACCATCTCTCGACTAACCTGGACTCCTGATATTTAAACCTCAAGTACGATTTCCAGGACTCAGAGGGTTTTGCCATACTCAACACCTAAGAGATTATGATTTGTGCACAGTGAAGGATCAAGGCCGACCAGATGAACATTAAGGCTCAAGCCGAGGGTTTCACGAATTTTGAAATACATGTTGGTCCCAGCTTCAGCTCATGTCTTCGGATTAACCCTCAAAAAGATAATGGAAAAACTCAACCCCACTTTAATTATTTTTGTGGCTTAAAGACTATATGGTAGAACGGGGTATTTGTAATGTGCCCTGAAAATACTTTAGGGGAGAAGAATTTACAAACATTTAGAAGATATATTGACTTATTCGTAAGATTTTTTTTTTGAAACAAGTGTTAGTATATCTCCTGCAACTTTATTTGGAAGAGCACACTTATTTGGTGGCTGAGTACTTTTTTGGTGGAAAGAGTTTCTCCTAAACAAAAGACTAAAGACTGGGATAAAAAGTCTACCTACGTGCATAGGTAAGGACTCCACCTTCCTTAATGAACACTAGGGTTGGATCTTGTGTTCACCTGGTCTTTCTCGATATGTGTAGTGTGAACCAAGATTGCTTAAACTCTCAAGTAGAGGCAAACCAACAAATCCTGTATTGGTGACTCAGGTACAAGAATATGTCTTAATTTAGGAGAGATTGTTATCTATCTTATCAATGCTTGAGTGAATTAAGCCAAGCTTGAGCGAGTCAAGCTTCTGTGGCCCGGAAAGTCTTCAAAGCAGAGGTTGAATATCCATATGCACTTATTGTATTTTTGTTTCAGCTTTCAGATCATTGCTAAACACTTTACACACTTTTTTTTTTAGTCTATGTACATATTTATAGATGGATATGTATAATGAATGCAGAAGCTACATGATACCCATATAATACCCAGATCCTATAGATGCCTATCCACCCCAAAAGGGTGGTTGGATGGTGGGTGGCAAAGTGAAGTGAAAAGTGACGAAGTGTGAAGTAAAGTGAAATGGAATTGTGTAGGCGAAAGTGGTGGAGAGTTGCTGGGGTGCCTCCCAACGGGGGCTGAATTTAACGTCCCCAGCTGGACTCATAGTGAGGCACGAAGTCAATTACCCTCCAGCAGGGCAACAGTTTAATCAACGGAGGCAGGTTTATGAGTAAGATAGGGTTTTAACTACTGTGCCTAGATCTGGGATCTTCAATTTCAACGGCCTTGTTGGGAAATGGTCTCGAGACCAAGTAGGGACCAGTCCATTTGGACTTTAATTTCCCTGGAAAGAATTTAAGCCGGGCATTGTAAAGCCAGACTTGTTGAGATGGCTCAAATTCCTTTTGCCGAATGTGGCTGTCGTGAAATGCCTTAGTGCGTTGTTTGAAAGTTAAGGTAGAATCATAGGCCTCATGACGGAGCTCTTCCAACTCCAGGAGTTGGAGTTTCCTTTCTTGACCACACAGGTCTAGGTCGAGGTTACATTGGCGAACTACACAATAAGCGCGGTGCTCCAGCTCAACGGGCAATTGACAAGGCTTCCCATAAACAATTCTATAAGGAGACATACCAAGGGGAGCCTTGAAGGCGATCTGATATGCCCAAAGTGCGTCAATTAGCTTGTCGGACCAATCCTTACGGTTAGGCTAAACCATTTTTTGGAGAATATGCTTGATTTGCCTGTTCGACACCTCAGCCTGGCCGTTAGTTCGAGAATGGTATGGACATGAGATATGATGGTGGACTCCATATTTCCTCAGAAGTGCCCGAAAAGAAGCATGAGTAAAATGACTTCCTCCATCAAAGATAATGGCTCGAGGGATCCCAAAGCGCGCAAAAATGTGGTCTTTGACAAATCGAGTAGATATGACATGGTCAGTATGGCACATGGGAATAGCCTTGATCCATTTTGAGACATAGTCAACAGCAACGAGGATGTACTCAAAGCCGTTGGAAGGAGGAAAAGGACCCATGAAATCAATTCCCCAAATGTCAAAGATTTCAACAGCTAGGATGGGTTGCAAGGGCATCATGTCACGACGTGACATTGACCCTAACGACTGACACCAGGTGCACCATTTAGCATAATTGTGTGCATCCTGGTGAAGGGAGGGCCAAAAGAAACCGCACTGCAACACCTCTGCTGTAGTTTTCCTCCCAAAGAAATGGCCTTCGCAGGCTTGATCGTGATAGAAGGAAAGCACACTAGGGACCTCACTATCAGGAATACAGTGACAGATGATCTAATCAGCACCTACTTGAAAAAGTAGTGGATTGTCCCAGAAATAATGCTTTGCTTCTGCGATGAGATGCGCACACTAGTTTTTAGGCTAACCACGTGGAATGGAGCTAGAAGCAAGGTAATTGGCAATGTATGTATACCAAGGTCCACTTGCCACATTAATTGCTAGTAGGTGCTCATCGGGAAAAACCACGTTAATCGACAGGGTAAGTCCAATGTGGTCAGGGTACAGTCTCGAGAGATGATCAGCAACAACATTCTAGGCTCCGACCTTATCGTGGATCTCAAGATCAAATTTTTGGAGCAAAAGGATCTAATGAATCAGTCTAGGCTTGGCATCCTTCTTGTGCATGAGATGACGAATGGCTGCGTGATCAGGGAATACAGTAACGTGCAAACCCAGAAGGTAAGAGTAGAATTTCTCCAACCCAAAGATGATCGTTAGTAGTTCGTTCTCAGTAGTCGTATAATTACGCTGGGCCTCGTCCAGTGTCTTACTGGCGTAGTACACCACAAAGGGGTGTCTATTGCGTCTTTGTCCCAGGATGGCTCTAATTGCAAGGTCGAAAGCGTCACACATGAGTTCAAAGTCGAGGGACCAATCAGGTGGCTGGAGAACAGGGGCCTTGGTGACAGCATCACGCAGTTGCATGAATGCTCGTATACAGTCGGGGCCCATATCAAAGGGTACGTCGGTCGATAGGAGATGAGTTAAAGGTCTAGAAATCTTGGAGAAGTTTTTTAAGAATCTCCTATAGAAACAACTAAAGGATAAAATCCCTAATGCATTCTCTTAATAAAATAATCTTATTCATGAATGCAATATCTATATATGCTATAAACATGTAACCTCATATAATTTGTACTTCGTGAATTTCCCATATCGGGTTACAATCAACTTGACCCTAAATTTAGAACAAAAGGTGAGTGGGTGAGTCGGAATTGGTTGTTGCGAACGATTTCTAGCTCCAATGAGAACACTGGAGGTGGAGTCGGTTGTTCTTTTATTTAAGGTCCTGAAGTACGTTTTGCATGCAGCTCCGAGGTTTTCCTACATGTCGGCATAATTTTTTTTTTTCAGTTTTTCTGTATCTACCCCCCCATGCCTAAGTTCTTGCATGTCCTCATGCATGAATGTAAAAGAAAATAAATGTTGCAGGGAGAGAATGGGTAGAAATCACCTGTAATTGCTCCTGAAATTATATTCAGCACCGACCAACCTGTTAATATGAAATATAAAAGGGAAATATGCTAAAACAAAAATATGCTATGTATAAAAATGATGGTGGAATGTGGGGCGAATGGTATCTATATGTGCTGAGTTTAACGCCTCCAGCTGGGCGAAAGCTCAATGAGATGTGTCATTTCTAGCATAGGAGCCGGCTAAGATTAAGAGAAAGATATGCTCGTATGCTCCCAGGATCAGTGGTCCGGAGATACGAACCAGCTGATTGTGCACCCCTACTCCAAAAAGTCTAGCTATAAGAAAGTGTGGAGTGGTGGTGGAAAATAGAGGATAATCAGAGGGGGGATCATGATGTTGATTCAGCTGATTTATCATGTCCCACAATTCAGCAAGAAGTTGCTGAGGGAGTAGATCAAAATGTACCTCAGAACCAGAATCTGAGTCATAGGGATCCTCATAATGATAATTGACATCAAAGATCATTCCCTCTCCAAGCTCTGGGTCATACGGGGGTATCCATGAAAGTAGAAGATCTGTGGGGAGGTCATTGAAATCCTCGTCAGAAATTACTTCGTCCTCATCACTACCCATCTCTGATTCATCAGAGGCTGACTCTTCAGGCTCAGAGTCGAGCCATCTGTTAGATTGACTAGGATGATAGGTGCATGATGTAAACACATTTACACTACTTAAAATGTCTATTTATGCATGTTCTTAAGCATAGGATTGCATTTCATGATATAAATATTGCATAACATGCATCATCTTGCATTTAGAGTAGTTTGAATAAAATGGAGGTTAATTGTCTCCTTTTATGTGCTTGGACAGGGCAAACATTTTATCGGGGCCTCGGATCAAAAATCCAACCATATGGATGTGATCAGGGCGACGATTGGAGTTCAACGACTCCAAGATTGCCCTAATCAAACATCCGTAGCATCAGATAGTGACCGGGGAACCCTAGAAGATCAAGGGCCAGGATGGTGAAAATCCGCACTTCAGATGACAAATCCGACCGCACGGATGAATTCGGATCAACGATCGCAGCCCAACAACGCAAAAATCAAGTCAATCCGACATCCGTGGCACCATCTACAACTTCCAGAAGATGGACGACTAAGATGGCGCCACGTGGTGCCATCTCGGCCGCCCAAACGACCGCACACATTCTACGAAGGTCCCGCACCCGCTCGTTCTCCTCCGTTGGATCAAGATCCAACGGCTGTGGATGCGGCTGGCTGATTCGTCCGCGCGACCATTTCGTCCGCGTAGCGCAGCGGAGACAAAGCGGCGGGCGAAGGAGAGGTCGCGAGATCGAGTCCTGCGAGCCTCAAATTAGGTGCAAGCGAGCGGCACGTGGAGCGTCAGATTGCGATCCAACGGCCGTGCGCGCCCAATAGCGTCGACGCGCGATTGGACGCGCAACGTGGACGCGCGATCACACGCGGGCGGGCGCGCAGCGTAACGGGCGAAGATGCATTTTAAGCCGTCCGATCTCATGATCTGACGGTTGAGACTCAGTGTGCATGAGATGGCGTTGAGCGCGCGGGCAGCTGAAGCGGCGTGCGTGGGCGCGGAAGCTATGCCCACGTCGGGGCTTTAGTGACGGATTTATCCGTCACTAAAGACCCCTCATTTATTGTTTTGAAGTTGTAATGTCCATTTTGCCCCCACTCCTTGCAACTATAAAAGGAGACCCCATCCATATGAAATTTTCATCCCTTCCTTCTCCTCTCTACCCCTCCAAAGCTCAAGAGAAGCTTGTCCCACACCCGGGATGCTCCTCGCGACATAAAGTTTAAATTTTCATTCTCCTTCGGAAGTGGATCCCGCGACGACGACGGCATGCTGCTTTGTTCCCGTTCTTCTGCTTCGTCCTCCTTCGTCCTGCTTTGTTCTCCTTCGTCCAGACGTCATCCCGTCCGGCTCGTCCTCCAAGCAATCATCGAGGAGGATAACTTCTCTCTCCCATTCTTATTTACAGCTTTTCTAATGTAGAATTTTCCTACTTTATAGTGTAATTGATTTTCCGCTTTCTAATGTAACTTTTATTTAGTTTGATTATATAAACAGTTGAAATATTGAATGCATGTTCTCTTTCTCTCTCTCTCTCTCTTTTAATCTGATAGCTCCATTGTAATTATATCGCCTTGCTTATCAAAAAACCTAAAAAAATATAATTGCGAATATAGATCAACGCAGCCTCCCTGTGTTCGACACGGAATTCATTTCGGTATAAATTTTATTTGTTGAACACGAATTCTTCACTTTCGAACTACAACGACAGGTTTTCCAAAATCGAACACGTTAGTGTAGCATTCGTAACGTTCAACATTTTGGCGCCGTTGCTGGGGAGGCAACGATTTCCGATCTTTTCTTCGTATTTCTTGCACTTTATTTATTTTCTAACTAGCTTTCTCTTGTGTCTATTGTTTTGCAGAGACCTCCATCAAGGAATCAACAAGTGGTAGACTGGAATAAAGTGCAGTTGAAGACAACTGTAAGTGTTTCCCCATTCTTACCCCCTCCATAGATTTCATTCGCCACATTAAATCCAGATCCCAATTAACCTAGGTGTTTGCATAAATCCTAGGAATAGTTTGGTTGTTTGGATTTCCACTCACATTCATTCCACCCTCATTCATAAAAAATAACAAAAAGATAATCTTGTGGGGTAATTTTCAACAAACACACAACACACACCCACATTCAAGGCACTTGATCAACTTGATTTGTTTTCTGCTCAACCGGAATCTGATCTATGGAACCGGCACACACAAAGCAACACATAACAGAGTAGAAATTATTCTAGGTTAACCATTTTTGAGTGCCTAACTTAGTAGTGCATTTGTGGCCAATTGTTTGAGTTGTTTGGGCCGCACCACTTTATTTAAAACCAACTCATCAAGTAGCTCCTCCTTAGGGTTTTCAATCTAGGTATATTCCAGGCACTCCACTTTCTTTCTGATTTTAAAGGAAAACAATCTTCATCCGTGTTTTACAACTTGGTTTGCCTAGAAACTTGATTGCAATTCACCTAATTTGAAACCCTAAAAGCTACTTAAGCAAGATTTGAACATTAAAATTCACGCATTACCAATAATCTTGCTTGAAAACCCTGGTTGTGCATGCACTTACACAAATCTCAATCAATCATTAAGGGCACAACCCATTGTAAGGGCCCATCACATTCCATAAGCACCACAATCCCAGGCCTTAATAAAATTGAGTAGACGTTGGCCTTAAAGTTTGATTCGCTCTTCAGGGCCTAGTCTGAGATTGTTTTTGATCAACCTACTTGTACTGATTAATCTGATGTCTAGCTAGGGGAGTAGCGTCAAACAACCGCGGCTGGGGGGTACACTAGGAACCGGAGGCGAAAAACAAAGGAAGAACCTTCTCCCCAGTCCCTCCTAACTGGTTGGATTAAACAGACGCAAGTAGAGTAAATCACTTACAGTCTTAAGGCTGGTTTTAGGAGTCAGTAGATCCTTAGGCTACCCCATTTAAGGACAGCCTTATTTTGTTGTGCTGCAGGGTCCCTATCCCCAGTCCTTCCGACCTTCTCCTAGTTTATGATGGGAAGACGGTCATTGAATCCCCAATTGGAAGGACCGTTAGAACATTCTAGGAGGCGCAAGTTCGATTTTGGTCAATTTGATCCCATGGCCGAACAACAGCCTCCTTTGCTTGAAAATCCACAGGAAGAATTTCGAAGGCAGCTGTAACAAATGCAGAGAATGCAGGAATGATTCCAGAGAATGCAGGGCGCTCAGCCCTTAAAGGATTTTTATGATCCTTCAAATTACGGGAACGTCCCGACGTCCAGATTCCAGCCGGTGACGTAGAAATCAAGCCCCAGGTGTTAAGCTTGATTAAACATTATCATGGGCTTGGCTCCGAAAATTTATTTCAGCACTTGGAAGATTTGACCACTCTGGTCTAGACCACCAAGGCTCGAAACGTTAATGAGGAGCAAATGATCATGAGGCTCTTCCCCCACTCTCTTAGGGATAAAGCCGCGCATTGGTATAGGACAATAGGAAGACCAATTACAACTTGGAATGAGTTGAAATCGGCCTTTCTGAAGAAATTCTTCCCAGTTGGTCGTACCAATGCTTTGAAACGGGTAATCACTACCTTTACCCAACGGTCGGGGGAGCAGTTTCATGTGGCCTGGGAGCGATTCCAGGACTTATTGCGGAGGTGTCCACACCACGAGGTGTCGAAATGGCAACTCGTGCAGATCTTCTATCATGGGTTGAATGAGCAACTCAGAAACCATGTGGATGCTTCTTGCGGAGGCAATTTCCTCAATAAAGATGCAGATAGTGCACATGATTTATTTGAGGAAATGAGTGCGAATTCAACTAATCATGCCTCCATGGATACTTTTAACCGGTCCCAGCAACCCAGATCAAATGTCAATGAAGTCCATGACTCTCATTCATTTGATATGGAATTGATTTGTAATAAACTTGATAAAGTGGACTTGGTTGCTAAAAGAATGGAAGAGTGGATGGCTGGCAATTTTATGAACAACTCTCAATCCACTCAATCCCAAAATTCAGGATTCCATTCCTCACGAGCTCCTTCTGGACGGGAGTTCGTGAATCAACTCGATACGACTCAACCTATAAGTCAGCATTTTTCGGAACCCCATGGGTTCCCAACTAGGGCCTTTGATCCCAGTTTTTCTGATCCTTCCCTTTCTTTCTCTCCATCCTCACCCTATGAGGATGTCTGTGCTGTACAAGAGAATGTTAGATCCAACCCCTACTTGAATGGCTATAATCCAGGTTGGAGAAACCACCCTAACTTCTCTTGGAAAAATCCAGGGCAACAGACCCAATTCCGACCCGGCAACTATGCTCCGCAACGACCAATGGGTCAGGGTCAAGTATATACTCAGTTGCCTCGAAATCAGGTCAATCAGCCAACTTGGAATGCCCGTCAACCCGCAGGGCAGGCTGATTTGAACCATCAAATGGTAGAGATGCAAGGATCTATGCTCCAGCTCATGCAGCAAATGAAAAACTCGCTAGACAACTTGCAATCCGGGCTCATTGCTAACTCTCGTCAACCCGGATCTCTACCATCCCAACCCGTACCCAACCCGCGAAACATTATAAATTTAGGCAATCAAGCCCAAGGGTACGGAAATCAGAGGGACCCACACGCACATGCTCAGGTGGTTGAGCAGGGTTCCTCGTCTTCTTCTGCAAATCAACAATTCATGGTCAATCAAGCCCCTCCAATCTTTCCTAATCCTCCCCAAGACCCAAATTCTTACGCTTTTGTAAATTCTGTAACTTTAAGGAGTGGTAAGAAGACTCAGGATCCACAACCACACTATTCTGATCTTTTGAATCCTGAAGAATCTGAGGAGAGAGAGGAGAATTCTAGAGGAGAAATCAAGGCTCAGGAACCTGATGCCAAAGATCTGACTCATGTTCCTTTTCCTGAAGCCTTAACCAAAGCAAAGAAGTCTGTTGATAGTAATGAGGAGCTTCTGAATTTATTTAAGAATGTTGAGATCAATATCCCGCTCCTTGATGCTATCAAACACATACCGGCTTACGCAAGATTTTTAAAGGAATTATGTACACAAAAGCGTAAGTCAAGAGAATCTGTTCCGAGGAAGGTGGTACTCTCCGAGCAGGCTAGTTCTGTTATCCTGCATTACCTCCCTCAGAAAAAGAGAGATCCTGGTGCTCCTTTGATTTCTTGCGTTATCGGAGATTACACATTTGATAGAGCACTTTTGGATCTCGGTGCATCCATCAACCTAATTCCGACTTCTCTTTATGAGAAGTTTGGGTTAGGTGAACTTCGGCTCTAACGAACGCGTGTCCCAGACGTCTTTTAAGACGTCTGGGAGGTGGCCCAGACGTCGTACCAGACGTCATGGATCACATCCAGACGTTTGACAAGACGTCTGGGATCGTTTCCAGATGTCTGGAAATCCGTTAATTTCGACACGCGCGGGTCGTCTGCGCGCCTGAGCGCGCAGACCGGATATTCGCTTATTCCCTCTTTCTCTGCGGCTGCAGACACCTGCCACATCCTCTCTCTCCTCCTCGCGCGGCCTTAAAAGGCCACGCGCTCCCTCCCGTCGTCTCCACCGTCTCCTCCCTCTTCTCCTTCAGCCAGTGAGCGTGAGCGCGAGCGCGAGGGTGGCAGCGGCGGCCATAGTGAGCGCGGAGGAGGTGTGGCGTGCGAGAGCGGAGCTCTGCCGTGAGGGCGAGCTCGCCGGGGCTGCTAGGGCCGGCAGGCGGAGGGCGCGGGGGGCGTGGAGTGACGCGGAGGGGGGACTGCTGTGGTCTGAGCAGCAGGCGCGCGAGGTGCGACGCGGGCAGCATCGCGAGCGGAGGCCGAGTGGCACCCTGATTCTGGAAGAATTTCCAGAATCAGACGTCTGGGTTGATAGCCAGACGGCGAGGGCGACATCTGGAAGACCATCCAGATGTCTGAAAGGTGAGTTTTCCGTCTTCTTCTTCCTTCCTGTCGACTGACCGTACTGAGGGAGGGAGATGGGTGTGCGCAGGCTCGGTGATTCGCCATCCAACGTGAATCAGACGTCTGGCTGTTGTACCAGACGGCGGGAGCGACCTCCAGACGTCCGAGGTGACCATCGGACGTCTGGGAGCTAGGCCAGACGTCCCCGCAGACTTCTGGACGTCTGGGAAACCACGCTGAATAGGTAATTCTCTGATCCACTTTTTAAGACGTCTAGAAGAAGTTCCAGACGTCTGATTTTGCACAGTGTCGTCATTTTCGACCCGTTTAGGGCCTGTTCGGGTTTCGTTTTCCGCGATTCGAGTTGCGTTCTTTTCAGAATTAATTCCTCTACCCGTCTACAGTAGCTATACACTGTTTTGAGACACTCCTTGTGTTTGATCCTTGTGATAGGACCTCATTCAGTTGCAGTCTTGGGAGTCGCGGAGGCACGCGGGATTCCCGATCACACCCCCATTACTCCCGTTGTACCTGGTAGAGTGGCTTTAAGTTATTAATAAAATCTGTTGAAGTATGGAACCATAACTAGAACCTAGGACATTGCATGAATCTTAGGAATGAGAAATATATTGAATGATAGCTCCTAGGTGTTGCATGAATTCTAGGGCTGGAAAACTAGATTGTATGATAGATCCTAGGATATGACATGAATCTTAGGATGGAAAAACTAGTGGAATGTATAATACTGCAGTCTTGGAAAATGGAAAGGAATATAAAGCTGCCTGTAAATTGAATTAACAGCTGCCTGTTATGAATAAAGAAACATGATTGAGATCATGGTTTGTAAGAATGTGAAACTGGAAAGTGAAACATAAGATGTTCTGAGATTAAAGAACTGGAACCCTATGGGGAATTAGGAGTGGAACTCCTGGAAAGAGAAAGGAATGGAACTGAGATGTAGTTTTGTACTATCTCTTGGGTATGTAGTACCAAGGGAAGTACCTGTACCTGTTTAGTGCAGAGTGGGGCCAGCCACCCCAGGGACCCGAGGTTAGGACCGGCCGCTCTGTACCGACTTGCTGGCCCTCGTGTACGTAGTACCGAGGAGAGCTACTAGTGTTAGGAGAGCACTAGCTACCCCACGGGCCCCGGGGTTCTGCTAGCCTCCTTCACCGACTTGTTAGGCCCACTGGAGCAAACCAGGGTAGTCAGGCGTGGGTGCGCGGACTGTAGAGGGGCAAGCCCCCAGTTTGGTTACTGAGAGGGCTCTACCCTGGACTGGTTCCGTGCTGTGCTTTGGGCGCACTCGTTAACGGAAACGACTGACCACGTGCTAGTACGGGTTAGCTACCTGTGCGTTTATCGCGCGTGCCGTAGTCATCGTTACGTCTGTCAGTGACCTTGGGGTGGTTGACTGAGGGTAGGATCACCACGGGGGACTCTCCCGGCCAGGAGAGCACCACGTGCTACTTCTACTTTTTGGAAAAGGCTGCAATCAAGATCGTTCCCACGAGGAACATTCGAGATCAAGTAAAAGATCTGAGGAATAAATGAAATAGTGAGACAATTGAAAGATGTGAATAAAGAAAGTAATAGAACATAACAACTACTATACACTCTACTGTTGTATTTAGTTGTAGTTGCCACTCTACTCAGCGTTTTGCTGACGTGTTACACTCGATACCTTTTTCAGGACCAGGTGTTGAGCAGCCAGGGTCAGCGGCTGCAGAGGACGCTAGGCCGAGTAGGGTCCAGTAGAGTTACCACTGTCTTTTGTACCTCTTTGTTTCCGTTATAGTGAGTAGTTCTTGTTTCCGCTGTACTTTTCTTTACCTGCAGTTCATGTTATATGATAAATGTTGTTCTACTGTTGTGGTGGTATATACTGTAGTAGTTTCTTTCCTTACTACTGTACTTTCTTACTGTTAGTTATATTCATGCTGAATGTGATTTATTTTACTGCTCTTTCGGTTACTTCCTCGTTGGACGACTAGGTCTTGGGATTAGTCGAGTCGGTCCAGTTCTCGTGTCTCGTAGGGTCTCGGGAACCAGGTCGTTACATTGGCCAACTTCAGTAACGCTACAGTTAGCAGACCGTTCGGTCACAAACCCGCGAGGCATTATTGAAGATGTTATAGTTAAGGTCAAGGATTTCTATTTTCCTGTAGATTTCCTTGTCCTTGACATGGATGTACCAGATAATCTGAGGAACACACCCATCATTCTGGGGCATCCGTTCCTGGCTACTGCAAAGGCCAACATTAATTGTGAAAGCGGTAGCATGGAAATCTCCTTTGGGGACCAACGAATCAAATTGGATATTTTTAAGGAGATCAATAAATTTGAGGATTGTGGATTTATTGAGGAGCTTAATGAGGATAATGTTAATATTGAAACTTATTTGACAGTTTCTTCAATTGAAAGTTCCTCTTTGGTTGATGAATTTGACCCACAACCCTCTGACCTGACATCTTCGGAAGAGGTTACTGATTTTGTTCACTCAAAACCTCTTCCTCTTGTTGAATCTTCAGCATCTACCCTACCATCAATCATTACCCCACCCCAGCTTGAATTGAAACCATTTCCCGAGAATTTAAAATATCAATTTTTAGGACCACAGAATACGCTCCCTGTGATTAGTAGTGCTAAATTGACAAAGGAGCAAGAGATTAAACTAATTAAGGTCCTAAAGGAGCATAAGGAGGTAATTGGTTGGACCATTCATGACCTCAGGGGGACCGAGCCAGCTTACTGTAATTATAGAATATTTTTGGAAGATGGATCCCACCCTTCTCACCAGATGCAGAGGAGATTGAATCCAAATATGCAAGAAGTGGTCAAAAAGGAAATCATCAAGTGGCTCGATGCATGAATTATTTATCCAATCTCTGACAGTCCCTGGGTAAGTCCCGTTCAGATTGTTCCAAAGAAAGCCGGGATTACTGTTGTGACTAATGAGAGAGGAGAATCTATCACAACTCGTTCAGCTTCCTCTTGGAGAGTTTGTATTGATTACAGGAAGCTGAACACAGCCACTAAAAAGGATCATTTTCCCCTGCCTTTCATTGATCAAATCTTAGAAAAATTAGCTAGGCAGAAGTATTTCTATTTTCTTGATGGCTACTCGGGATACAACCAAGTTCCTATCCATCCTGAGGATCAGGAAAAAACTACTTTCACCTGTCCCTACTGAACCTTTGCTTTTCGTAGGATGCCTTTCGGGTTATGCAATGCACCTTCGACTTTTCAAAGGTGTATGCTAGCCATATTTTCCGACATGGTGGGAGAGTTTATGAAAGTCTTCATGGATGATTTCTCTGTTTTCGGAGAATCATTTGACTCTTGTTTGGCTAATTTGGAAATGATTCTTAAGCGATATATCAAGACACGACTGGTCCTTAGCTGGGAAAAGAGTCATTTCATGACCCAAGAGGGCATCGTTTTGGGTCATGTAATCTCTGAACGGGGAATTGAAGTAGACAAAGCTAAGGTTGATGCTATCGCTAAACTTCCTCCTCCTACATCTGTTAAACAAATCAAATCATTTCTTGGCCATGTGGGATTTTATCGAAGATTCATCAAGGATTTCTTGAAGGTTGCCCGCCCTTTGAGCAATCTTCTTGCCAAAGAAACGCCATTTGTTTTTGACGAATCATGCCGAAAGGCATTTGATTTCCTAAAAACGGCAGTCACCTGTGCTCCAATTTTGCAACCAACAATTTGGACTGCCCCATTTGAGATCATGACCGACGCTTCTGATTACGCGGTCGGGGCTGTCCTGGGTTAGAAAATTGACCGAAAGCCCTCTATCATTTACTACGCTAGTAAAACTTTGGATGAAGCCCAAAGGAATTACACTGTTACTGAAAAGGAATTACTAGCTGTAGTATTTGCGTTGGAAAAATTCAGGGCTTATCTCTTGGGGACTCATGTTATTGTTTATACCGACCACTCAGCCTTGAGACATCTCTTGGCTAAAAGGGATGCTAAACCCAGGCTTATTTGTTGGATTCTTCTTCTTCAAGAATTTGATCTTGAAATCAAGGATAAAGCCGGGGTACAAAATGTGGTAGCGGATCATTTGTCGAGACTCCTAGGTGATTTTTCTTGTCCAGACATTCCGATTGCTGACACTTTTCCGGACGAAACCATTCTTACAGTTTTAGGTGTCCACACCCCATGGTTTGCTGACATTGTTAACTATTTGGCCATTGGTCAAATCCCCCAGGATTGGACCAAGCAACAACGGGATAGACTCAAATCTGAGGCCAAATACTACTTTTGGGAGGACCCTAAACTGTATCGCATTGGCTCTGATCAGATTATTCGTCGATGCATACCGGAGAATGAATTCAACAGTATACTCGAGTTCTGCCATGCATCTGGGTGTGGTGGACATTTCTCCGGGAGAAAGACGGCTGCAAAAATCTTGCAATCTGGCTTCTATTGGCCGTCTTTATTCAAGGATGCCCAAGACTTCTCAAGGTCATGTTCTCGATGTCAGTCACTCGAGAACATAACTAGGAGAGACATGATGCCCCTAAACCCTATTCTTCTTGTAGAAATTTTTGATGTTTGGGACATCGATTTCATGGGACCCTTTATCCCTTCATTTGGACATCAGTACATTCTTGTTGCTGTTGATTATGTGTCCAAATGGATTGAGGCGATTCTTACCCGAACCAATGACCACAAGGTGGTCATTAATTTTGTCAAGAACAATATCTTCAGTAGGTTCGGGATTCCAAGGGCTATCATCAGTGATGGTGGCAGTCATTTTAGTAATGCCCAATTCCAGAATTTATTGGCCAAATACGGGGTTAATCATCGTATTTCCACACCTTACCATCCCCAGACGAATGGACAAGCCGAGATCTCCAATCGAGAGATCAAGAACATTTTGCAAAAAACGGTTAGGCCTGATCGCAAGGATTGGACTCAAAAGCTTGAGGATGCTCTTTAGGCCTACCATACGGCATATAAAACATCCATCGGCATGTCTCCATTCCGTTTGGTGTATGGAAAGGCGTGCCATCTACCCGTAGAGATTGAACACAGGGCATTCTGGGCAATCAAACAATGTAATTTAGATCTGAATCTAGCTGGGAAGACCAGGAAACTCCAACTATCTGAGTTGGAGGAGCTTAGAAATGATGCTTATGAGAATGTCAAGATCTACAAGGCTCGGACCAAAGCTCTACATGATCAATTGATTTCCCGCAAGAGCTTTGAGCCAAACCAAAAGGTCTGGTTATTCGATTCTAAACTTAAGCTCTTTCCTGGCAAACTTAGATCTAAATGGAATGACCCATTCATAATTAATCAGATTTTTCCTAATGGTGCCATTCAGATTTCTGACCCAAAGATGGGTAACAACTTTAAAGTCAACGGTCAACATCTGAAGCCTATTGTTGACTATAATCTCCCAGAACCCATCTCAGACTCTGTTGCTCTAGCCATTCTGTGACTTCTTTGGCTGGACTTCGCCTAGCTGACGGCATTAAACTCAGCAGTTGTACATATGACACAAGGCTAATACGAGCTTCATATCCAGGTGACATCTTTCATATTCTACCCTTTCTTTCATGTCTCTTTTTCAATGAGGACATTGCATCAGCTAGGCATGGGGGTGGATTCATTCTTGAATTATTTAGTCAGCTTTGTGAAATCCATATAAATTGTCTCTCTTCTTATTTAAAAAAAAAAATTAGGAAGGATTAGTTGGACATTAGGACTTTTCAATCCTAAGAAATTTTACATTAGGATCTGAACACAAAGACCCCTCAGGTCTTTGGACTTAATTAGCCTGTGTATCCACTAAAATGTGGATTTGTCTTTGAGTCCTTGCCATCTTAATTCTATTATAATTGGAATAAATAAGTTTGGGTGATAAGTACACGACTTATCAACCTGCCCTCTGATTTGAGGGAATTTTGAGTTATAAGCATCTACACACTTTCTTTGCACTGACTCGTTGTTCGACGATTCTAACGGAAATTGGGTAGCTAATGAACCTTCTAGGGTGATATGGCTAGTAAGTTATCATGGGTAACAGCTCATAGGTAGGTTGTACAGAGCCCAGTCACTGGACCTTTCTCTTTTTTGCTACCCGTAGGTAAATCTTAGACCAGGGAAGCCACCTACTTAAAAAAAAAAAAAATCAAAAAGAAAAGGAGAAAGAACAAAAAGAAATAAGCCACACTTCGCCGCACGAGTATGGCTGGCATGTTGTCGGTGGTAATAGCTCATCGACCGATTGTCCAGAATGCAGCTCAGAAAATGTACTAAAAATTCCCAAAACACTTAGGAAGAAGCGGAGAAGTAGAATAAATCGGGGAGATATACACTGGATTCACCCTTGTGTTGACCCCGTAAAAAAATAAAAGTAGGGAGAAAGCTACCGGTTGTAAAGATACACCTTTAGGTAGAATTCTTGTTAGGTCACCTAGAGGCGTAGAAATCCGAAGTCCGTTCTAACTGCCAGACAACGAGTCTATCACAATCACACTAAGATGCTTAAAGCTTAGGGTTCTCATCAAATCTTGGGTGAGTTGAATGGCCGTAGAAAGCCACTCTTAAACCCTAAAATTTGAAAATCCAAAAAAATTAGAAAAGAGAAAAAGAGAAAAAGAAAATTTTCTTTTAATAAGGCGAGGGCTTGAGGCAGTTTGCATTTTGGCTGATACTCGGGCACTGTTGTGTCTTTGAAAGTTCAGTTCCTAAGTAAATAATTTCTTAATGATTGAAAATAACTTAGGTCCAAATAATCCAACCTAAATCTTTTATAAATAGCATATAGTTTTTGCTAGGGACTAGCAAAAGATAGGCATGGGGGTATGATGTAAACATATTTACACTACTTAAAATGTCTATTTATGCATGTTCTTAAGTATAGGATTGCATTTCAGGATATAAATATTGCATAACATGCATCATCTTGCATTTAGAGTAGTTTGAATAAAATGGAGGTTAATCATCTCCTTTTATGTGCTTGGACAGGGCAAACATTTTATCGGGGCCTCAGATCAAAAATCCAACCGTATGGATGTGATCAGGGTGACGATTAGAGTTCAACGACTCCAAGATTGCCCTAATCAGACATCCGTAGCATTAGATAGTGATCGGGGAACCCTAGAAGATTAAGGGCCAAGATGGTGAAAATCCTCACTTCAGATGACAAATCCGACCGCACGGGTTAATTCGGATCGACGATCGCAGCCCAACGATGCAAAAATCAAGTCAATCTGACATCCGTGGCACAATCTACAACTTCTAGAAGATGGACGGCCAAGATAGCGCCACATGGTGCCATCTCAGCCGCCCAAATGGCCACACACATTCTACAAAGGTCCCACACTCGCTCGTTCTGGATGCGGCTGGCTGATTCGTCCGCGCGACCATTTCGTTTGCGTAGCGCAGCGGAGACGAAGTGGCAGGCGAAGGAGAGGTCGCGGGATCGAGTCCCGCGAGCCTCAACTCAGGCGCAAGAGAGCAGCGCGTGGAGTGTCAGATTGCGATCCAACGGTTGCGCGTGCCCAATAGCGCCGACGAGCGATTGGACGCGCAGCGTGGACGCGCGATCACACGCAGGCGGGCGCGCAGTGTAGCGGGCGAAGATGTGTTTTAAGCCGTCCGATCTCGTGATCGGACGGCTGAGACTCAGCGTGCGTGCGATGGCGTTGACCGCGCGGGCAACTGAAGCGGCGCGCGTGGGCGCGGAAGCTACGCCCACGTCGGGGCTTTAGTGACAGATTTATCCGTCACTAAAGACCCCTCATTTATTGTTTTGAAGTTGTAATGTCCATTTTGCCCCCACTCCTTGCAACTATAAAAGGAGACCCCCTCCATACGAAATTTTCATCCCTTCCTTCTCTCTACCCCTCCAAAGCTCAAGAGAAGCTTATCCCACACCCGGGATGCTCCTCGCGAGATAAAGTCTAAATTTTCGTTCTCCTTCGGAAGTGGATCCCGCGACGACAACGGCGTGCTGCTTCGTTCCCGTTCTTCCGCTTCGTCTTCCTTCGTCCTGCTTCGTTCTCCTTCGTCCAGACGTCGTCCCGTCCGGCTCGTCCTCCAAGCAATCGTCGAGGAGGATAACTTCTCTCTCCCATTCTTATTTACAGCTTTTCTAGTATAGAATTTTCCTGCTTTATAGTGTAATTGATTTTCCGCTTTCTAATGTAACTTTTATTTAGTTTGATTATATAAACAGTTGAAATATTGAATGCATGTTCTCTTTCTCTCTCTCTCTCTCTTTTAGCCTGATAGCTCCATTGTAATTATATCGCCTTGCTTATCAAAAAACCTAAAAAAATATAATTGCGAATATAGATCAACGTAGCCTCCCTGTGTTCGACTCGGAATTCATTTCGGTATAAATTTTATTTGTTGAACACGAATTCTTCACTTTCGAACTACAACGACAGGTTTTCCAAAATCGAACACATTAGCGTAGCGTTCGTAACGTTCAACAGTGCATCCCCAGCTCATTCTGCTCAAAAATTTACCCTCATATGCATTGGGTTCCTCAATAATTCCTGCCTCATGTAGCATATTTATTTCTTCGGTCAAAGCATCCATAGCTACTTCTGGTTTTCGGATGTTAGGATTAGGGATAGAAAGTGTCATCTCAGAATCTCTAATATCTGAATTAGGGATGTAGGTGAAAGAAGAAGAGTGTTGATCAGAAGAGTTGGCTCTAGCACAGGTTAACCTACAATGGGAAGTGGCCTAGATTGATCAGTAGTGTCGCATGTAATGCTTGCCTCAAGATCCATATCCTCAATTGGATCTACTTCCCTTGTCTTGATTGGGTCATCTAACTCGATAGGTGTCTCCCAAGATTCAAAATAATCTGATTGCGGCTCAGTCCTGGAGATATCAGTCCTTTCCTCCTCAATTTCAGATGAACCCATTCGGCATACTTCCTGCTCCTGTCTCATATCCATGCTAGATTCTTTTTCCCCTAAGTGATCTTCGGGCATCTGCTCTCGAGAATCTTCTGTGTGTTCTTCCGGCGTAGTTGTTTCAGATTCTTCGAGGTCTTCAATGCTATTTTCCACTTGATATCGCAAAAGCAATAGTTCTTGAGTTTCTAGATTTTGTCCCATTCGCCTTGTTATCTTTGTTGTTTCCTGAAGGAGCTCCATCACAGCTTGTTGATGCAGAATTCGGCTTTGTCTTTGGTTCGACTAAATCATAGCCTGGATTTCGCGTAGATAGGATGCGACCTTTTCCTTAGTGCTCGCTATAGCTCTCTGTATTCTATAATGTGGCCACATATGCACCGGTAGCTCTTCAGGGATTCCAGGGGGTGAATTAGCTCTACCCATGTTCCATGGGTGAGAAGTAGGAGTATGAAATCCATATCCTGGGTTATAAGATGCGATCCTTTGAGGGACCGACTGGTATGGGTCATAATATCTAGGGTTAGGATATGGGTTAACCATTTCAATAACCTGAGGAGAAGGATCAAGCAAAGCGAAAAGTTGTCGTCGCCACCTCGGGTTCTGATCCCAAGGTTGAGCTGATTCAGTGACCCGAGCTCTCAGATAAGCTCGTGGGTCCAGCTCTTCTGGATCCTGATTAGGTCCAGATCCAATGTTAGCCATCGCGGCTCAGCAGATAGAAGAAGTGACTCGCCTCCTTGGGAGCGGCTCTCGAGGTCCAACTAAGTGAGGTTGAAGTGACCTCCTTCCGTGCATACACCGCCTAACCCCTGGGTTGGTGTAGCCACGCAGGACAAGGCCAACGCCCTGTCAATCAAATGATCCTTATAGATCAGGTGACCAGATTTTTCGCTAGAGATTTGAATTCCTGAAGATAAGTTCGTCGTACAATCGACTGAAAGTGAATTCCGCCTCTCAAGCAAACCTAACTAGTCTGGTTACGAGGGGACAAAGGGGAAGGTTCTTCCTTTGGCTTACACCTCCAATTTCGTTGACCCCTGAGCCACGATCGTTTGACACTACTCCACAGACTTAGTCACCAGGTTTGGCAAGAGAGATTAAACTCACCCAGTAGTACGACAACGAACTCGGGTTGATTTCGTATTTTAAAGTTAATTTTAACCCATTTTCTTTAGTGGAGTTTGTGGTGGATGGCCCACAAGGTTACCAAGTTCACCGGCTAACTAGGCTTGATTAAGTCTAAGTTAGCCCAATGTGTGGTCTCTAGTTGTGACCCTAAAGGTTCAACCTAAGTTGCATGCACTTCTAGGGTTTTTCTCTGTTTCAACTGACCACAAAAATAATGTTGATTCATTGATAATAATTGGAATCAAATTAATTTGAAATTTTGCAAGTAGATTCTTTTTTCAATTATTTTTCCAGAGAATATTTTTTCGAATTTTTATTATTTCAACCGAATTTTTAGGGAATTTTGAATATCAGGGGGTCAGATTTGAAATTTTGACCCCTGGTCGGTTCTTCACTTTGAAACAGTATCAAATGATCTTCAAAAATTTAGGAAAAATATGGAAAATAAAGCTAATGAGACCATCTTTCAAACCCCAGCATTTTTAGTCAAAACACATTCGTGAATTGCTTGGAATCTCTTTTTGAAATTTGAAAAATTTTGAATCTGGGTCAATCTAACCCCTGTGCACTTCACAAATTTTTAAAAATTTTATACTTGGAATTTTTTAAAAGTAATAGTGGCAATTGAAAGATGGTTTGAAAATGAAGGTTTAGCTTGAATTTCAAAATTTTTCTCTAACGAATTTTCGGCAATCGAATTTTTAAATGAGACTTGAAATCTAGCCGAAAATCAGAAGATGGTAGAAAAGCTTTTAAAGAGGTTTAAACTTAAAGTCTAAGCTTTCCACCAAAAAGATTTTTTTTTTCACAAATTTTGCATGTTTTTTTTTCAAAAAGAATTTTTCAAAAGATTCATAGAAAATAATTTTTTTTTCTTTTTTTTTTTAAACTAACCTAAGCTCGAAAGGAAATCTAATCTATATTTTTTTTTCAAAATTTTTCTTTTTGATTTTTTTTTCTTTTTCACGAAAATGAGAAAAATCTTTTTTTTTTTTCAAAAGAGACTGCAGAAAGTAGATCTAATCCTAGGGTTCAGGAAATAAACCTAATCTACGATAGATGATGTGCACCTGATTTTTCTTTGCCGCACTCAATGTGTGCGCGAATCCCGTTTTCATTCCGTGTTGTCCTGCACATCAAAAACAAAGTAGAGGCAGATTTATCAGTGATAGATTAAAAGATCGAAATCAAGAAAAATGACGTTGCACCCCAGCAATGGCGCAATTTGACAGATGCCCATTTTCGCACATTTGAAAGTCATCGGAAATCGTAGTATAGTCGCGCAAAAACATTCGTCAAAAATTGATTTCTAAAGATAACGAGACTTGAGTCCCGGTCGTTCATCTCTGGGAGGCGTTGCTTTTACTTTTGAAATCGATCTTACTCTACTTTGTTTAGAATCGCATGCCAGTTCGTGATTATTACGTATTTAGGTATGACATGCTTAGTTGCAAGAATATTAGAAATCGAAAACAGGCAACTTGAATCACACAAAAAGAATGACAAATATATATATAAGCATTTTTCATTCATTCAGTGGGAGAGTCGTTTGCAACATAAAACGTAGAGGGAAGCTTGTACATAAATGCTTGAAAATTAAATCTAGCTACCAGAAAATGATCGCATACAAGAATCGATGGGGGGATTTCGCATGCATCATTGGGGGAGAAATAAGACTATACTACTAAGCAGTAAATAAAAGTAGTAAATATATGAAGAGCATAATCTAAATCTAGCAGAATGGAAGGGCATTCAGGGGTGGTCCCCGATGGCCTTTGAGTGGTTGAGAGAAGAAGGAGGGGCAGCCAATGTAACTTAGGCCAGCCCTTGGAGAGAGGTTGGGAAGCTGATCCAGCTTCCTAGTGTGGAGATGGTGGCCTCCATGGTGGTGCTCAACTTGTGGTGGTGGAGTGGAGATGGAAGTGGCTAGCCTAAGTGGAATGGATGCCAAGGAAGTGAATGGTTGCAGATGGCCACCCAAGGGGTCTTTTTATAGACCTAAGGGAAGCTCTCTAGAGAATTATGGAATTCTCTAGAGAGGCCTATGGTGGGAGCTCGTGGGAGAGTGAGAGAGAGAGGGTGGATGGTGGTTTTTAGATCCACCAAATGTGGATCTAAAAATTGAATGGCTCTTGGTTGCTATTTTTGGCAACCAAGGCAACCACACATGGTAGAGAGTTCTAGAGAACTCTAGGCTAGATATTTTTGTGTGGATGATGTGTGTGGGTGTGTGTGGGTCGAAACTTAGGTGGCTAGGTTGATTAGGTTGGGTTCTAGTGGGTTTAGGTCAAGGTAGGTCTCAAATTAGGGTTATAAACCCTAATTCACTAAGGTAAAGTGCAATTAAACTTAATACAAATTTAATTGGGTGTGTGGAAACTTAATTGAGAGTAAAACAACTCAATTAAGTCAGGTCTAGGTTAATTGGACTTTCACTAAGTCCAATTGGACAGTGTGTGCTGAGATCAGGGCTCAATTGGACTCAATGAGTCCAATTGAATAGGCTAATGGAATTGACTAAGATCCAAGTCAATTAGGTTTAGTGAGGACCTAATTAGGTCCTTAGGGAGGTCTAGAGGTGATGTACTAGGGCTAGGGCACCTTAATTTAGGTTCTTATGGGGTTGGAATTGGGATTAGGGACCTAGAGATCCAAGATCAAGGCTTAAATCTCAAAACAGGAATTGGAGAGCAGTATCAGACGTATAATAATAGAATCAGACGTCTTATACTCAAAAATTAGAAGTCCAGACTTGTTGTCTGGACGTCCAATCAGAGTCAGGAAGGATTTCGGGTTCTGGTTTGGGTATTCTGCAGAAATTAGACGTCTGACAAAGTGTCTGGACGTCTAATAACACTGCAGAAGTGGGTTTGAAGTGTGCGGGAGTTGGCTAAGGATCCTGGATGTCTTAAAACTTATCTGGACATCCAGAGTAGGGTTGGAACTAGGGTTTTAGGGCTTCCTAGGGTGTTGTGACCTAATCTAAGGGTGGCTAAGGCTTAGGGAAGTCTCTAGGCTATCCTAGGGTTAGGATGGACCTAAGCTCTTCACATTTTACTGCTTTATTTCTACTTAATAGAATAGAAAACCTTTAACCCCCTTACATTATTATTCCTACATCTAAACTAGGCCTTCTGCTCCAGTCTGCTACAACTCTCGTTATTCCTAATCCAGCTTCAGATCCAGCTCCTGATCAGCTTATTGCCTGCAATTGACATAATGCATTTAATCAGCACATTATAACATTATTTCATGCATAGCTAAAGGAAAGCGGTAAAGATACAGATAATGCATATGCATGCATGAATAACCCTAACTTATGCTAAGTCCTAGCTTACTCTAGGCCAATTAAGACCTATGATTGCTACGCAATCAGAAAGTAAACAGGAAAACAGAGACTGTTGACCCTAACCACCACATCTTCTACCACACCCTTCATAATTTTAACAGAACGATCTGCCAACTGCAATGGGACAAGGGTTGGTTTCAAATTTCCTAAGGTGAATTTCTCGAGCATGATGGTTGGTATAAGATTGTTGGAAGATCCTAGATCAAGCAGAGCATGGTTAAAATTGCACCCTTGGATACTACATGAAATAAGCGATGTGCCTGGATCTTTCTTCTTCGGTGGTAGATTTGACAGTATAGCACAACTCGCATGAGGCAAGAGGACCACCGAATTCTTTGTTCTCTTTGACTGTCGCCTGGGTGTAGTGTAGTCTTTGAAGAATCGAGTGACAGTGGGTATATGGCCGATAGCCTCCAACAGGGGTACTTTGATCTCAACATCCCTGAATAAATTACGCAAGTTATCAAAGACCTGCATATTCTTTTCCTTGCCTTTTGACCCCCTTAGTAGAGCCTCAAGGAATGAGATCGATTCTGGCACTAGTTTGGGCGTATTGTCCTCAGGAGAATGCAGCATGCATCCCGAATGAGAGGGTGATAAAGAAGATGGGCCAGGATCAGGTCAAGGTGGATCGACGGTTTGCTTACCACTCCTCGTAGTAATTGCATTGGATGTCGCAGGTTCGGTGGGATCATAATGCGGGGGAGGGTTTACAATAGGGACATAAGGGTGATGTGTTGCTGTGGGATTAGCCTGGACTCCCGGTGGAGTGCTTGGAGCTTGTAGAATATGATCAACCTACCCCTAAGAAGGTCGTAACTATGGTTGCGGACCATGGGGTACAAAATTTCGTGGGTTAGGGACTGGTTGGCCTGGAAGAGTGTCCTGAGATCGAGTCGTCATGCGTAGTTGACTGATCGTAGCATTCTACTGCACCAATTGGTGTTGAAGAGAGGTCATGTTTTCTTCATGGTGCTTGGACATTTCCACCATCACTCGCATCAATTTATCAAGAGGACTTGATGCGTGTTCTGTTTGAGGTGCGTAAGGACCTGATGGCGTATTTGCTCTAGGATTATACTGGGCCCTTGGGATGACAAGTGCGGATGGTCGCATTGGTCCACCAGTGGGGTTTTGGTGTTGCGGGTTACTGGACCATGCAAAGTTAGGATGATTTCACCATCCTGGGTTATAAGTAGCAGAGAACGGGTTGTTCCCCAAGGCACAAGTGTCTTCTAAGCCAGAAGACATGTCCGTATGTGTACATGCATCCGAGCACACGGAGGCTTGGTCCCCCATGTCAAAATACTAGCTTGTAGAAGCTAGGTTTATATTGCTTACTGAATCGCTCGGCGTGATACTCGGTAAGGATGGTCTCACTGGATTCTTGGGAATAAGTCTGGAATTGGAAGGATTAAGGTTATGATGGAGTGATGGTGTGGAGGTGTTTGCCATAGAGCAGGTAGGGTTGGCCAGAAGCTTGTCTAGCTTTTTGTGCATGACGGAGACTTCATCCAATTTTTGTGCAATTAAGTTGAGATCTGTGGATGAATGGGAGGGTCCCATGTCAACTTCGTGAACATTGCGGGGCATGCTAGCTCGATTAAAGCGACAATTGAGGCATTGTTCATTGAGCTTTCACTCATGCTCTCAAATAATTCAAATGCTTAATTCTCATCTTTATTCATAAAATTCCCTCTGTAGGAAGCGTCGGCAATCTGTCGCAAAGTCTCATTTAGCCCATAACAGAAGATTTGGGCTACATGTCACTTTGGAAGACCATGGTGTGGGCACTTCCTTAGGAGGTCATTATGCCTCTCCCAAGCCTCATGAAATTGCTCATCGTTTTGTTGCACGAATGAAGTTATGGCCCAGCGAAGTGCATTGGTCCGCTCGATTGGGAAGAATCTCTTGAGAAATGCTGTGCACATCTCTTCCCAAGAGTGGATGGGTCTCTCAAGGGTGCACAACCATTGCTGATGAGACCACGATTGTGGGCTAAGTAAATGCTTAAATGCCTAATTATTAAATTAATATTTGCATATGTACATAGCATACTTGAATATTAAATAAATTAGTTTATAAGTAAAGGCTTGCATGCATATTTATACATTCCATTATAGTAACATGCATTTCATACATTATTCGAGATAAATTGTATAAATAAACCAATTTGTTTTTTTTCCTTCCCGCAGGATGCGCAACTCCTCAGCGCATCGCGTGCGCCTATTTGCGCTCCCACCAGCGGCCAACAACGATCTCTTAAAACCGCCCCATCTATTGGAGAGGATCTCGGCAGAAGAAACAAATTCAGAAGAGTTAAAAAGAGGCACAGCCGGCCCCGGGGGTGGCTTCCCTTCCTTTCGACCATGAAGGAGAGCTTGCACAGTGGAAGCCGCACGCACTATGGCCCTCTCAGTGTGCACCCGGGCACCATCGTGAAACCCTTCACCGTGCAACCGCACCAGGTAGCACGTGCCCGCCTGCGTTCCACGCGCTGCCCACGCATTCAGCATCGTCGCTGAGCGCCCCCTCACCGCCCCACCACGCCCACCTGCGCTCAAGCAAGCGCGTTTCCCATGCATTCAGCAACGCCACTCAGCGTGCAACCTCACCGTGCAACCATGCCCACCTGCGCTACAGCAAGCATGTGCATTCCCTCTTCTTCTTCCTCTGCTTCCTTCAACCAACCAGCAAACAATCAAAAGAACCCACCACAACACCTCTGTGCATGGCCAACTCTTGTCAGCCATGCTCACACGCAACTGTGCCCACTCGCAGTCGTGCCCGCACATAGCTGCTCCCGCGGGCAGCCACGCCCTTGTGCGAGCGCAGTACCTCCGCGCACAGCACCCAACTGAGGTGGCTACAGTCCCTGCCGCTCCTATTCGCTGCCACTTGCTGTCCAGCCGGCCGCCACCAGCCATCTCCCGCCTCACTGTCATCGTCTACGAGATCCTCTCCTTTAGTGGAACTCCTTCTCCCGAGCAAACTGCCTACGACGCCTCCTCCAACGTGCGGCGAAGAGAGAGGAAGTTTCCTCTGTTTTTAAAGGAATTAAAATTTACATTTCTTGCCATTGTCACTTTAATATTTGGATTATTTTATTCAGGTGAAATTGCATGGGTGCACTTACAATTTCCTGAATTGGCTTAACTCATGTTATATGCATCATTTAACATTGAAATTTAATTCAGATTTGCATGCAATTCAAAATTACATGATATGCCACTACACGCACATGATCTACATCCTTTTGGGAGCTTGATTTCTGATGTAGAATTTGCATAAATAGTCCATAACTTCTCATGAAATTGCAAGTTCCATTTAGAGTAGCATATTCATTGAATTGATTTCGCAAAGGTGTCTGTGAACATTATGACTCTCTACTCATGAATTTATTGGATCTATTCCTCCCTGTAGATACGACATCCTTTTTGTGATTTAAATTGATATCTATTTTAATCTTTGATTGAGAGATTTCCATCATATAAATTACAACGACATATCATTCTATTATCTTAATCAAGCACAATTCTCTCCATCAATTGCGACACTTTGTCCCGCAACGAAAACATGAACATTTTCATGAGGACTATTGATAACCCGATTTTTTTGGTTTAATAGTTTCGGCTAATCGGGTTAAGTATTCCAAATGAAGAAAGGCATCTTCACTTGCAAGACCATGGAAGTGGAAGTTAATTAGGCCAATGACATAGGTTTTAAGACAAAATCATCCCTGCCCATGGGGAGCCGAATTTGCCCAATGGTCTCTGTAGCAGCGGGATTTTGATAGGAACTAAGAGGCCTGGGTTCCTCCCTTTCAGGGGGTGGACGATTCATTTCCTCCAATGTTTCCCTTATGGCCTCAATATGTTTATTATACACTGCTATTTGGGCTTGGAGGCTGGTTATGGGATCTATGGCTCCACCACCACGTGATGGGATTTGAGGGGGGCGATTTCCTCCCTTAGGATTTGGGGTAGGCGTGTAGCCATGTTTATGGAGGAAGGTGACGATTCACTAGCTTCTACCCTTCTAGAATTATCAGACAATTCAAACAATTCAGGGTTTTGTGACCTCCTCCCAAAAATGCACTATCGCAGGAAGAATTGGGGAGATGAGAAGGGAAAGGGGATGAGAGAAACAACGTCATAAGGGTACACTTGATGACAAATCAAAGCAATCAATTTCCTAACCTCTACAATGTACCCTTGACCTAAAGATCTAAGTTACCTACTATCACAACCTACGGAACCAAACGAGAGCATTGTGGAACCACCGGGCTAGATTGAAAGGCCGTTTACCCCAGTCTTAGACACCCGATAGCACGCGGGAACCCACACCAGCACGTAGGTGCTACACATAGGTAGTTATACCTCCAATCCTTAAGAGGAGTCAAGTTGCTACCAGTTTTAATTTAGAGGCTTAGGATCAAGTGCTCAAGGAATGTGAAGGGCATTTTATACGGGTAATACCCAAGTGCGTCGATTTTAAGAGTGTGTAAACCAAGCATGCAATAGGGAAATCTCCCCGAATTGAAGTTTTAGATGGTGAATGGCTTTTAGAATTTCAACCTCAAGTAGTATGGATTTTATGATTTCACTAAATTACCAATTCAACCGATCTCAGGTTTTCAGAAAATACAAGTTCTTAATGCCCACCAAACCCTTCTTCAATGTGAATTAGTTAATGCATGCTAAAAATGCAATGGGCTTCCTTAGATGCAAAATTTTGTGTGGATGCACGAGTCTATTTTAATTTAATGTGAAAGGAAGCCAGAACACTTCAATTCAAGTGCTCCCAATCACCAAAATGATAATCCACACAAGGCTTAACTACCTAATGATGTAAAGAAAATGAAAATGTTGGGGTTGAAATATTCTGGATCGAATCTAAGGCTAATGTAAAGTTGTGGTGGGGTTGGAATCAATTCAATTCCAAGACTCCCCACCAAAAAAATGTGATCCTAAAATGCTAATAAATGAGACAAGGAAGGATGGCAATCAATCAATTTTTATCTTGCCTCTAAGAAGACTTCACACAACAAAAAGGCAAGAATCAAGACTCCTGGATTTTCGCTATGTGAAGTTTGCGGGAAATCAAGGGGTGATGGGAGTGATAGAAAACAATCAACAAGTGGGTTTTAGTCCACTTGCCCCAAGAAATTCCTAAGAAGTGTTTTTACATTTTTGGAATTTTTACATTTTTTTTCTCTCTTTTTTTCTTAAGGTGACAAGATGACCTAAGTTACTAAGAAGAAGACACCTACCTCCTCAGCAACGTGGGTGAAGCTCCAATTGCAGTGCCGGCGACTTCACGCTCTAGCACCCGCCTTGGATTTGCCCATGTCTTCGACCTCCTCTGTGTGTCTCCTCCTTGCAACAGGTACACCTGCACGCAAATAAACAAAACACCCATGAAGAGAAGGGTGAGAGATGAGAAAATCAAAGGAAGAGAGTAGAAACTTACTCCAAATAGCGCTTCCCCGACAACGGTGCTAGAAAAACGTGATGGGAACTTGAATAGGTCTTATTAATATGGTGATATTATCGTTGAAATTAGTATAGTAAGTTAACCTAAATTGAGTCTACTGTAGTTTCACAAAATTTTTAACTTGACCTACTTAATTTTATTTTGGTCACATTTATGCCCAGGGTCAATCTCAGGGAGGCAGGGATTAGGAGATCAAGGAGTTTCTACGCCTTTCCTAAAACGTATCTCTTCCTTGCATTTATTATGTTTTTGGTTTTTCTACTTTTAAGATTTTTTTGTGATAATGTCTTGAGGCACACCCTCAAAAATGGAGTCCTTGGCTTGAAGCCAACTTAGGGTTCCAAAATCGATCTTGTTACTCACAAGATCGAGTGCCTGCAAGACAAGAATTATCTTTTTTCTTTTATACTTTTTTTTTGGCATTTTTAATAGCAAGAAAAAAAAGACAAATGAAAGCAAACTAAATTGCAAGGAAAAAATGAAAAGAAATACTTAGCTTAATATATATATGTATATATATAGTAGAAATAGAATATATATATATAGTTATATGTTATATAGATAGGGGTGGGGGTGGAAATGGAGTTGGAATGTAGCACAGTGTCAAGTTGCTCCACATCTAGCAAGATGCAACCAACAAGACCAAGTGCCACGTGGAGTGTGGAGTGGATGTGTGTAAGTGTGTGTGGAAGCGCTTTCTTGTCGCAGGTATCTGGAAATATTGGCAACTGGTGCGAATATTTCCATGATACGATGCACGGTGAAGTGGTGAGTGCACGGGTATGTAGGTAGTAGATGTGAGGTGAATGTGTGTATGGGAGAATGTGGATATGTGGATATATGAGTATATATGTATATATATAAGTAGTTATAACTATATAGATATATATATGTATATAAATATATATATAAATATATATTTATTTATATATAGATATTTAAGGGTGAGAGTGAGTATATATATATGTATGCGTGCAGGTGTGTGACTGTTTGTGAGTGTGTGTGTCAGGGTGTGTGTCGAGGGCATGCAATGAAGGTGCTGAAGGAGCACCGCTGATGAGAACCTCATCATGAGCCATAACTAGCTCATTTTGACCCAATAAAGAAGATAAAAGCTCCTACATAATCGAGAAGAAGGCTTAACTGAAGGAATAAGTGCTCTGAGAAAAAAATATGAAATAAAGGTTAAAATTGCAATTTTACCATTGCAGTACATAAATGAGATTTCTCAGAGGCAAAACATAGGTCAAATGGGCTAAATGAGATAAAAAGTGGGTTGAATCAATCAGAAATAGATTTATGTGCAATCTAGGAATTAAATGACACTTGATAACCCTAAAATAGACCCACTTAAATTAACAAGGTTTCGGTCAGGATAAAAATCAATTAAACCCTCTAAAAATCATGGAAAAATATCCTCTAGGGTTTAAAACACTCAATTTGGCCTTTGGAACCCAGTTTGACCTAGATTAGGGTCCTAGTGCATTAATTAACCTAATTTAGGTTTTTATGCAAAATATCCAGTCAGACGAGGTCAAACCTAAAATCCAACTTCACCATTAGATTCCTTAGGTCCAAATTAGGTTTATACCAAAATTTGGACCCAAGGGGAGGTCATCTTGACCAACTTTGCAATTTAGTACACCCAAATCATAATTTGGTCCCTATCTTTTGAATATCTTTGCAGAAAGCCCCCTAAGTTCCTCGCCACCTTTGCAATCAGGTCCTGCCGCCATTGTTAGGGTATAACCGATCTCCGGCGAGGTTTAGAGAGGGATTCCTCCCCAATCCCTTAGAGATTCCCTCCTAGAAATGGAAGGGAGATTCTCTGAGGAATTCCCTTCCTTCTAAAGCCAATTACAATCTCTGGTGTGAACCCAATCTCTCGTGCGAACGCACGAGAGATTTGGGTATCCACCCTCTTTCCATCTCCGGCGAGCCGGCAGAGATTGATTGCGCGATCTCCACGTGCTAGAAGGTTCGGACAACACCTATAAAAGGTTCCCCAGACCCGGCCGCAGATCCTCAGCTTGATTTTGACGGAGATTCCCCCAAATTTCCCTCTCTCCCATCTCCGGCCAAGAGACCCACAAGCTCCGGCGACCTCCACCCCTCCTTCTCGTCGCTCTACTGCCATACCAGCAGCAGAGTCAACATCGCCACTTCCTCCCGCGTCGCGCCGTACCAAGCGCACGTGCCCCTGACCTCATCCTCGTCGCCACTCCCTCCCTCAGGGTTCTTCCCCGACGACGGCAGTTATGCGCCGTCCACTCCCCTGCCTCCCTTCCTTCCAGATCACTCCAGATACCCTCTCCATCCTCTCCTCTCTCTTTTCCCCCTGCTATTTTATCTAATTACCCCCCGATAGTGCCTCAACACCTCCATCTTCCTCGCCTCCGACCGACCTCCGGCGAGCCACTCCCACCACTCCTCCCCTCCACACAGCTCGCCAACCCTCTCGTAAGCTTCGCCTCACCACCAGGAGCAACTTCCGCCCATCCATCATCCTTCTACACCTCCACCACAGTCCCCCGAACAACCCCACACTTCCGGCCACAGGTTGACCTAGGCACGCATGCCTAAGCCATCCTGCGGCCTGCAGCACCGCGCATCATCTTCACCGCGCCACGACGAAGGTGCCCAGCTAGTTTGATCGGGCCAATAGGCCGTGCTTGTGTATGACAGGTTGCAACTCCTGCCGCCATTGACGGTTGAAGCAGCAAGCAGCTTCGCAGCAGCTCCAGGTGTCAAATCTCCCAAGTTTCAGGTGCAGCAGGTTCACGCGAGTGTTGCGAAGCCCTTGGGGCCAGCAAGTCACGTTGCGAAGCTCCCAGCCTTGGCCATAGCATGAAGAGAGCTCTGCGGGCGCACATGGAATTGGGACAGATAAGATAGTCCCACATCGTGGAATCGCAAAACACAGGTATAGTATAAATTGTTTTTGTGTTTTATGCTCACTGCCTCCGAAAGCACAGGGTGAGGTCCCTCACCTGACCCACGCCTGCCTCGTCCGCGGTTTCACATCGCGGATCTGGCGGGATCCGACCCGACCCAAACCTACTCACTCCTCGCGCATCACCCACCTGCAGGTGCACCTGGTCCCGGGAGCGAATCTGACCTGATTACCCGTGTGGCTTTGGGAGAGCATCCTTGAGCGAATTGCAGAGAAAGAGAGAGACGTTTGGGTAGAGGGACGGGGGTAGGTTTTGCATTGGCTGTGGTTTGCGTAGGAAAGAAGGAGCAGAGGAAGAAGCGAACACTTAGCCACTGTAGCAAGGGAAGAAAAGAAGGAAGAAGAGGCTGAGTGTAGCAGAGAAAGAAGGAGAAGCCCTCGTAGAGAAGACAAGGAAGGAGAAAACTTCGAAGGAAAAGCACAAAGAAGGAACAGGAGTAGAAGAAGAAGGAACTCTGAAGAAAGGAAGCTGAGCAAGGCAGAGATCTGAGAGAAGGAAGGACTGCAGAAAAGCCCAAAAAGAAAAGGAAGACAAGAGAGGAACAAAGGCAGGAAGAAGAAGCCTTCGCAAGAAAAGAAGCAGAGAAGACAAAGAAGAAGAAGGCAGAAGAGAGAAAGAAGATTACGTTTAAGACGTCTGATATAGAAATCAGACGTCCAATTCTATTTTCTTTTAGAAATTCTTTTATATAACTCTCTTTTAATCAATTACTTTCATTTAAAAGTTCCATTCTTTGGTTTTGAAAGTACTGAGATTGCTCCCTATGTTCGACCTCGGAGACTCTAGTTTTCGAGTAATAAAATTCTCTATATTTGTTTGAACGTTTTGTCGGTTATACTACAACGTGATATTCTCTTTAAAACCCGCACAAAAGTGTACGAACATTTTGGCGCCGTTGCTGGGGAGCAACGGGCACTTTTAAAGCTTTTGATTACAACTTTTCTATCCAATATTTGACCTAACTTCTCTCTCTTGTTGTGTTCAAGCAGGGAAAGCAGAACAAAAAGGAAAGAAGAGCTGCTGCACAACAGTCACTCCAAGGAACAGGTAATCTCCATAAGCCCTCTCTCTTAACCCTCTCAAAATCTAAAAAGGAAAAAAAGAAAAAAAAATCAACTTAGGGCTACCTGTTTCATATTTAGTAACTCATCAAGTTGCCTGATTTTCATTTCAACACATTTTTTTCTGTTCATCCAACTAAGGCAACTAGGGCTAAAACTTTCTTGATTGAGCCCTAGGTGCTAGTTTCTGAGGCAACTAAATTGGACCCACTAGAGCCAAGTTAGGGATTGCAAAGCTAGGGTTTTTAGAGACACATCTTCTCTGAAACAAAGAAATAAATTTTCCAAAAAGAGGTGTGCCTAAACCGTGTTTGAAAAGATCTATACAAGAGGAACCCTAAGCAAATTAGGCTATTAATCCATTTGAACCATAAAAGAAAAGGACCTAAAAACTCTCAAAGGAACAAAAGGTGAAGTTGATCCCTTGGGTCAACCAACCTTAAAATTAGGTCACTTTTTCACTAAAAATACCTAAAAGTTCAAGTGGAACATTAAGCACCTTGATCTTAAAGTAAAAAAGGTAGACTTAAGAGGTCAAGGTCCCCATTTTGGTCTACCTGGAACTGCAATGACAAGAGAGGTCGGGTGGGGGAAACCCTATAACTCGTGGGGACGCTCTACCGTGTAGGGGTCTTTGCGGGACTCTCCCTCTCTGGCTGCCCAGGTATTTCTCAGGTGGACGATCTTCTGATCCAGGGGTCCATCTGCCCCGAACCTCTATAGTCACCCAACAATTTTTGGGTGTCTTGATTGGGTCCAGCACCTTCTAAATCTCATCACATCCTTTGGTGCATGTTCGGTAGGAGGTCCTTAAGGCCACCCTTAAGACCTCCTTTAGAAATTCACTCTCGTTGAGGCCAAGCCTCGACACCCTTGTTTGTGCAGCAACCCCACTTATAAATCTTTCATCTGATTCAGACCCCGATTCTCCTTCTTCGTCCATCATGGCACAACCCATTGAAGAGGAGAACAACCTTGAACACCAACTTCAACGCCTGAACGATCTCTTTCAGAACTTTGTAAACCAACCACAGCGACCTATGATGTGAGATCACTATAATCCAGCTGCGGTGGCAATCGAACCCCGAGTACGAATCCCAATTGGAGGACCTGATTCTGAACTGAAGCCCAATATGATTCATGCCATACCGAAGTTCCATGGGCTTAACTCTGAGGATCCATTCCAACACATCAAGCAACTCAAGCATCTGGCCCAGACCTTCGGGTCAGATGTACAAAATCGGGATATCCTACTCATGAAAATGTTTTCGTTCTCCCTCTTGGACAAGGCCGCACATTGGTATCAGACTCAGACCCGTCCGATCAACACATGGGAGGAATTGCAGTCCGAATTTTTGAAAAAATTCTTCCCCATTGGCCGGACGAATGCCTTGCTCCACCAGATCACTCATTTCACTCAACAACCGGGAGAACCTCTTCACGAAGCTTGGGATCGATTCCTAGATCTCAAGCGAAAGTACCCCCGTCACGGAGTTCCTAAGTGGGAACAAGTCCAGTCTTTTTACCAGGGACTCCGTGAAGATATTCGATTATTCGTCAATGCAACGTGCGGAGGAAACATCATGGGTCAACACGAGGACACGGTGTGGGAGATTCTCGAAAACATGTGCGAGAACTCCATAAATAATGACTCCATGGGCTTATTCGATAGGACAAATGCCCACGCATCGACGAATCTAAGAGGGACACATGAGATGCAGGACATGTCCACTTCCGTCGACTTGGAACTGATGGCCAGTCGGTTGGACATGGTTTCTATCATAGAAAAGAAGGTGGTCGAGCTAACTCGACATTTGCAGCAAGCCACCTCTGTGCAAAACTCTTTTGCACGACCTCCTCTGGCAAGGGAAACTATGCAAAACATATATCACCAATCTGCCAAGGGGATGGACCCATATCCACCCCCGTCTGCCTCTCGGACCGGAGTGACCTCCGATCCATTCTACTCGAGTTGGGGGAACTCTGAACCCTCGTATTCTGACTTTCCCGAGGTTCCTCAGAACTGCGAGGACCTCAACGCCATCCAGAATGACCCATTCTCCAATACCTACAACCCTGGATGGCGAAATCATCCTAACTTTCAGTGGGCAGGAAATTCTCAAAGACCACCATATCAACCCCGTCCACAAGCCTCTCGTCCATTTCAGCCGCCTCAGCCTCGGCCCAATCCCACCTACCAATCCGGGCAAAACCAGGATCAAATGACTCTTATCCTTCAAGCACTGGCTGACATTCAAAAGACAAATGCGGCAATGCAAAAATAGCACAAGGACGAGATCACAGAGGTTTGCAACCAACTGGCCCAGATGGCAAATTCCCGCCAACGTGGTACCCTTCCCTCGCAACCTCTGCCCAACCCAAATAACGTGCTAACCCAGAAGCGCATTATGAATCCAAATGCAGGCCAAACACATGTGATTTATCAGGCCCCTACTGCTCCATCGCCAGACGGGATGGAAGCTTCAACATCGTATGCAGGATTTCAGCAGCAGCCACCCCTCCTACCTAACCCAAATCAGGCCGGATTTAACTCTGTAACAACACGTAGTGGTAAAACAACCCAAGACCCACATTATCCGAACTACTCCAAGCCTGATAATAGCCAAGACCCTAGGATAGTTATCCAAGATACCACTGTCCCAGATCAAGAACCTGGACCTACCCTAGAGGAACCAACTAGGATCCCATTTCCTGAGGCCTTGACCAAAGGAAAAAGAATAACCACACCCGTGGCTCCCGAGGAGGATCTGGTCAAGCTCTTTGAACAGGTCCAGATAAACATCCCGTTGATGGATGCAATTCACCACATACCGGCTTATGCAAGATTCTTGAAAGACATATGTATGCCTAAAAGTAAGCCGCGAACCAAGGATGGGAATCCAATCGTACTGTCAGAGCAAGCCAGCTCTGTAATCTTGAGCAAACTCCCACCCAAGGCTAAAGACCCAGGAACTCCCTTGATTTCTTGTAAAATTGGTGAAACCCAATTTGATAGAGCCCTACTAGACCTAGGTGCCTCCATAAATTTAATACCTACATCCCTCCTTGACCACCTTGAAGAATCTGAACTTAAACCCACTGAGGTGACATTGCAGTTAGCCGATCGATCCATCAAGTCACCCAAAGGAATACTCGAGGATGTCATTGTTAGGGTACGAGATTTTTATTTTCCAGTGGACTTCATAGTACTGGACATGGATGCACCTAAGAACCCAAGGGACACACCAATCATATTAGGGAGACCCTTCTTGGCCACTACTAGGGCCAACATAAACTGCGAAGAGGGCCAGATAGAATTAAAATTTGGGAATCAAAACATGAAGATTGACATTTTCAAGGCCCAACAAGAAATTAATTGCGGGGTTATACAGGAAATATGTGATGTTAGAGCCGTGGTTGATGAATTGCATATAGAGGACAACCTGATTATCCCTGATCAACCACTGGAGAATCAAAACCCGCTAGCAGAGGAGTGCGAACATGATCTAGACACACCTATGACTCCTACCATTGCTCCTGATACAAACCCCGAACCACTCGCTGCTGCTGACAACCCTGTCATGGAACTCAAACCCCTTCCCGAACATCTGAAGTACGTCTTTTTGGATTCAAATCAGACGTTTCCTGTGATTATCAATTCTCGACTCACACCTGACCAGGAACTCCATTTGATTTCTGTTCTCCAGCAACATCGTAGAGCCATTGGATGGACTCTCGATGATTTGACTGGTATAAGCCCTTCATACTGCACACATCGAATCTACACAGAAGAAGGTGCACGACCTTCAGGAGAAATGCAAAGATGCCTAAACCCTAATCTACAAGAGGTCGTGAAAAAGGAGATCATAAAGTGGTTAGATGCAGGGATCATCTACCCAATCTCCGACAGTCATTGGGTGAGTCCAATACAAGTGGTGCCTAAAAAGGCAGGACTTACCATCATCACGACTGAAATCGGAGAAGTCATTCCAACCCGAATAGCTAACTCGTGGAGAGTCTGCATTGATTACAGAAGACTCAATTTCTCCATGAAGAAGGATCATTTCCCACTATCATTCATTGATCAGATCCTCGACAAACTAGCGGGAAATAGGTCCTTCTGCTTTCTTGACGGGTACTTCGGTTACAATCAGGTGGCAATCCATCCAGAGGACCAAGAAAAGGCCACATTCACCTGCCCCTTCGGGACGTACGCATTTCGAAGGATGCCAATCTGTCTCTGCAATGCACCCGCAACTTTTCAGCGATGCATGCTTGCCATATTCTCAGATATGGTAGGTGATTATCTGGAAGTCTTCATGGATGACTTTTCAGTTTTTGGACAATCATTTGACGATTGCCTCCAACACTTGGTCCAAATACTCAGGCGGTGCATTGAGGTGAATTTGGTTCTTTCCTGGGAAAAGAGCCATTTCATGGTGCCTGAGGGAATTATCCTAGGACATTTAATCTCAGAGAAAGGCATCCAAGTGGATCGAGCTAAGGTTAACCTAATTTCAAAGCTCCCTATGCCTAGCTCGATTAAGGACATCCGATCTTTTTTGGGTCACGTCAATTTTTACCGTCGATTTATCCCTGATTTCTCCAAAATTGCGCGCCCCCTGACCAATCTTCTCTCCAAGGATGTGTCTTTCGAGATTTCCAAGGAATGCACTCAAGCATTTGAGATCCTACGTGACCAAGTCACCCAAGCCCCGATCCTACAGTCCCCTGATTGGTCTCAACCCTTTGAGATCATGTGTAATGCATCTGACTTCGCTGTAGGAGCGATTCTGGGGCAGAAAATTGACGGGAAACCTGTGGTCATTTACTACGCCAGCAAAACACTGGATGAGGCTCAGCATAACTATACGGTTACTGAGAAAAAGCTGCTGGCCGTAGTATTTGCCCTGGAAAAATTCAAATCATACCTTCTGGGTTCCCATGTTATCATATACTCGGATCACACAGCTGTGAGGCATCTCCTTGCAATGAAGGACGCGAAACCTCGATTAATCCGATGGATCTTGCTGTTGCAAGAATTTGACCTCGAGATTCGCGACAAGGCGAGAAAGCAGAATGTGGTAGCTGATCATTTGTCCTGCCTTCCTTCTGAAATAATCGACCCTTCTGGACCTATTACAGAACATTTCCCTGATGAGCACCTCTTGACTATCAGTACAAGTCATCCATGGTTTGCTGATATAGTTAATTACCTGGCATCACATCAGATTCCGCCCGATTGGCCAAAGGCCAAAAGGGACAAATTGCATTCCGATGCCAAGTATTACCTATGGGAAGACCCGCATCTATTCCGCATTAGTGCTGATCAGATAATTCGACGGTGCGTCGCGGAAGTGGAAATCAAAGACATACTCTCATTCTGCCATGACCAAGCATGCGGTGGACATTTTTCAGGACATAAAACCACATCAAAAGTCCTCTAGTGTGGCTTTTACTGGCCCACAATTTTCAAGGATGATACGATCACTGTAAGGCATGTTCCTGTTGCCAGACTCTGGGCAACATGAGCCATAAAGACATGATGCCTCTACAGCCGATCTTGGTATGCAAAATTTTTGATATTTGGGGGATTGATTTCATGGGACCCTTCCCGATCTCGGATGGCTTCGAATACATCTTACTCGCAGTTGACTATGTTTCCAAGTGGATAGAAGCCATTCTGATCCGAACCAACAATCATAAAGTTGTTATAAAATTCCTTCATCAAAACATTTTCTCAAGGTTCGGGATTCCACGGGCTATAATTTCCGACGGAAGGACCCATTTTACAAACTCTCAGTTCAGGTCACTGATGACCAAATACGGGGTGTCACACCAAATCTCTACTCCTTACCAACCCCAAACCAATGGTCTAGCTGAGCTATCTAACCCAGAGATCAAGAAGATCCTTCAGGTTACTGTTCAACCTGATAGAAAAGATTGGTCTTCTCGGCTTTCGGAAGCATTGTGGGCCTATAGGACCGCCCACAAAACCCAATTAGGAATGTCTCCCTTCAGACTAGTGTACGGGAAGGCATGTCACCTCCCCGTCGAGTTGGAGCATAAAGCCTATTGGGCAGTACGGACCTATAATCTGGATCTTTCTAAGGCTGGAACCCACAGAAGACTTCAAATAAGCGAAATCGATGAATTACGCCACGATGCGTATGAGAACTCGCGAATTTACAAAGAACGGGTTAAAGCTTTTCACGACAAAGGCATTTCTAGAAAGATCTTTCATCCTGGTCAGAAAGTTTTACTCTTTGATGCCCGACTCAAATTATTCCCAGGAAAGCTAAGATCCAAGTGGGTCAGACCCTACCTAGTCCGACAAATCTTCAGAAATGGAGCCATTGAAATTAGCCCACTCAGCCACGATTCTGAACTCTTTTTCGTGAACAGTCAGAGACTCAAGCCGTTCATTGACATGACCAATATAGATTTGGCTGAGTCATCCTTTACCCTCCATTCCTCTTGAGCTCATTGTGCCCAGCCGATGGTGTAAAACTCAGCGCTTAACGGGAGCCAACCCGTCATTCTTTGAAAAACCTGAAACCTTTTCTGACATCTCTATGCGGAACTCATATTGTACTTTAGGGTTCATCCATTAGAACAGCCAACTTCACCTCAGGTATACCTACCCGAGATTAGAAATCGTTCGCAACAAGTCACTTCGACCCATTCACTCACCACACACCTATCCTAATGCATGAACTAAGCTGAATTCGAACCCACCTAAATTACAATGGGGACATTGCAAATCTTAGGCATGGGGGGGTATGAAAGTGCAAAATGTCAGAAAATTCATATAAAGAAAGGGTTTCATAAAAAAAATTAAAATTTAAAAAAAAAAGGCTTGATAGAGGGGAGGAACAATTCAGGGTCATACAAATGAGAGGAGGAAAAGAAAGAAAAATGACAAAAAGGAGAACAAAATGAAAATGAAAAGAAATAGTCATTAGTAAAAGATTAAGGGGTTAATTGAAGTTTTAGACCAAATCAAGAAAAAAGAAAAGTGCTACGGAGACATAACAAGAGATTAGCGGGAATGTTGGTCTTAAGCCTCTTGGGCTAGAATCTTTAGCTTAAAAATTCATGTATCCGTTAACATCTGGATAACCCTTAAGAGGTTGAGGAAAATGCAAAGCTTGAGTATTAGGTCTAAGGCTTAGGAAGTATTCACCTCGTTAACTGACTTCCGATTTGCGGGATTCGGTAACCTAAGCACCCAAAATCCACACACAGTCTGGTTCAGTGTGCATAAACGTCCAAATCACGCAAAAAATGTTTAATGTTATGAAAAAGTCACCTAGATTAGGAGCGGCCAATCAACACAAATTGATTTGGACGAGTTCCCAGCGTGGAGTGGTGGGAAATTCCCCTCGAAGATGGGTAACAACATATCGTCTCCTCGGTGCTTGTCTCTTAGGATATTTAAATATCCTACTAGGGGCATGTAAGCACTCTACTGGTTCAGATACCATGGGTGGCATTATCACGAAATGTCGATCGCCAGGGTCTGAATTCGCCCACGGAACGCCATGGGCGGGATTATCTCGAAATCTCGAAAGCCAGGGTTCTGGGGGTTGCCATGGGAGGGATTATCTCAAAATCTCGAAAGCCAGGGACCCTTAAGGATTGATGATGGGGACGAGGAATCCGATACAGATCGTGTTGAGAAGCTAATCTGAAGCTAGAAATAAAAAAAAAGAGAGAGAAAAGCTCTCCAAACAAATAATCTTCTATCTCTCTCTTACAAAAAACGCACTGCAAAACTGAACCTAGGATAAAAAAATGTCTCAAGCATGGGTGCTTTAACCGCCGAGTCCAACAAACCCTAGGTTAGTTTCTGTGGGCCGTAGAAACCTTTGTGGAGGACTGAGGCTAAAGCGGGTCAGGTCCGGATTTTGGTTGGTACGTGAGTACCTCTAGGCCAATTATCAGCATTCCTACCTAATCACAAAAGAAAAGGAGAAGCACTTATCATGATTGTTGACAGACACTCAGGGTCTAGAACGGAAGTTAAAACTTTGAAATTTTGCTAAGGGACTAGCAAAAGCTAGGCATGGGGGTATGATGAGAACCGCATCATGAGCCATAACTAGCTCATTTTGACCCAATAAAGAAGATAAAAGCTCCTACATAACCGAGAAGAAGGCTTAACTGAAGGAATAAGTGCTCTGAGAAGAAAATATGAAATAAAGGTTAAAACTGCAATTTTACCATTGCAGTACATAAATGGGATTTCTCAGAGGCAAAACATAGGTCAAATGGGCTAAATGAGATAAAAAGTTGGTTGAGTCAATCAGAAATAGGTTTATGTGCAATCTACGAATTAAATGACACTTGATAACCCTAAAACAGACCCACTTAAATTAACAAGGTTTCAGTCAGGATAAAAATCAAGTAAACCCTCTCAAAATCATGGAAAAATATCCTCTAGGGTTTAGAACACTCAATTTGGCCTTTGGAACCCAGTTTGATCTAGATTAGGGTCCTAGCACATTAATTGACCTAATTTGGGTTTCTACGCAAAATGTCCAATCAGATGAGGTCAAACCTAAAATCCAACTTCTCCATTGGATTCCTTAGGTCCAAATTAGCTTTATACCAAAATTTGGATCCAAGGGGAGGTCATCTTGACCTACTTTGCAATTTAGTACACCCAAATCATAATTTGGTCCCTATCTTTTGAATATCTTTGCAGAAAGCCCCCTAAGTTCCTCGCCACCTTTGCAATCAGGTCCTGCCGCCATTGTTAGGCAGAACCGATCTCCGGCGAGGTTTAAAGAGGGATTCCTCCCCAATCCCTTAGAGATCCCTCCGAGAAATGGAAGGGAGATTCTCTGAGGAATTCCCTTCCTTCTAAAGCCAATTACAATCTCTGGTGTGAACCCAATCTCTCGTGCGAACACATGAGAGATTTGGGTATCCACCCTCTTTCCATCTCTGGCGAGCCGGCAGAGATTGATTGCGCGATCTCCACGCGCTAGAAGGTTCGGCCAACGCCTATAAAAGGTTCCCCAGACCCGACCGCAGATCCTCAACATGATTTTGACGGAGATTCCCCCAAATTTCCCTCTCTCCCATCTCCGGCCAAGAGACCCACAAGCTCGGGCGACCTCCTCCCCTCGTTCTCGTCGCTCTGCTGCCATACCAGCAACAGAGTCAACTTCGCCACTACCTCCCACGTCGCGCCGTACCAAGCGCGCGTGCCCCTGACCTCATCCTGGTCGCCGCTCCCTCCCTCAGGGTTCTTCCCCGACGACGGCAGTTATGCGCCGACCACTCCGCTGCCTCCCTTCCTTCCAGATCACTCTAGATACCCTCTCCATCCTCTCCTCTCTCTTTTCCCCCTGCTATTTTATCTAATTACCCCCCGACAGTGCCTGAACACCTCCATCTTCCTCGCCTCCGACCGACCTCCGGCGAGCCGCTCCCACCACTCCGCCCCTCCACACGGCTCGCCAACCCTCTCGTAAGCTCCGCCTCATCACTAGGAGCAACTTCCGCCCATCCATCATCCTTCTACACCTCCACCACAGTCCCTCGAACAACCCCACACTTCCGACCACAGGTTGACCAAGGCACGCACGCCTAGGCCATCCTATGTCCTGCAGCACCGCGCATCATCGTCGCTGCGCCACGGCGAAGGTGCCAGCTAGTCTGATTGGGCCAATAGGCCGTGCTTGTGTATGACAGGTTGCAGCTCCTGCCGCCATTGACGGTTGAAGCAGCAAGCAGCTTCGCAGCAGCTCCAGGTGTCAGATCTCCTAGGTTCCAGGCGCAGCAGGTTCACGTGAGTGTTGCGAAGCCCTCGGGGCCAGCAAGTTGCGCTGCGAAGCTCCCAGCCTTGGCCATAGCACGAAGAGAGCTCTGCGGGCGCACGTGGAATTGGGACAGATAAGATAGTCCCACATCGTGGAATCGCAAAACACAAGTATAGTATAAATTGTTTTTGTGTTTTATGCTCACTGCCTTCAAAAGCACAGGGGTGAGGTCCCTCACCTGACCCACGCCTTCCTCGTCCGCGGTTTCACCTCGAGGATCTGGCAGGATCCGACCCGACCCAAACCTACGCACTCCTCGCGCATCACCCACCTGCAGGTGCGCCTGGTCCCGGGTGCGAATCCGACCCGATTACCCATGTGGCTCTGGGAGAGCGTCCTTGAGCGAATTGCAGAGAAAGAGAGAGATGTTTGGGTAGAGGGACGGGGGTAGGTTTTGCATTGGTTGTGGTTTGCGCAGGAAAGAAGGAGCAGAGGAAGAAGCGAACACTTAGCCACTGCAGCAAGGGAAGAAAAGAAGGAAGAAGAGGCTGAATGTAGCTGAGAAAGGAGAAGCCCTCGCAGAGAAGACAAGGAAGGAGAAAACTTCGAAGGAAAAGCACAAAGAAGGAACAGGAGCAGAAGAAGAAGGAACTCTGAAGAAAGGAAGCTGAGCAAGGCAGAGATCTGAGAGAAGGAAGGACTGCAGAAAAGCCCAAAAAGAAAAGGAAGACAAGAGAGGAACAAAGGCAGGAAGAAGAAGCCTTCGCAAGAAAAGAAGCAGAGAAGACAAAGAAGAAAAAGGAAGAAGAGAGAAAGAAGATTACGTTTAAGACGTCTGATATAGAAATCAGACGTCAAATTCTGTTTTCTTTTAGAAATTCTTTTTATGTAACTCTCTTTTAATCAATTACTTTCATTTAAAAGTTGCATTCCTTGGTTTTGAAAGTACTGAGATTGCTCCCTGTGTTCGACCTCGGAGACTCTAGTTTTCGAGTAATAAAATTCTATATTTATTTGAACGTTTTTTCGGTTATACTACAACGTGATATTCTCTTTAAAACCCGCACAAAAGCGTACGAACATTTTGGCGCCGTTGCCGGGGAGCAACGGGCACTTTTAAAGCTTTTGATTACAACTTTTCTATCCAATATTTGACCTAACTTCTCTCTCGTGTTGTGTTCAAGGAGGGAAAGCAGAACAAAAAGGAAAGAAGAGCTGCTGCACAACAGACACTCCAAGGAACAGGTAATTTTCATAAGCCCTCTCTCTTAACCCTCTCAAAATCTAAAAAGGAAAAAAAGAAAAAAAAATCAACTTAGGGCTACCTGTTTCATATTTAGTAACTCATCAAGTTGCCTGAATTTCATTTCAACACATTTTTGTCTGTTCATCCAACTAAGGCAACTAGGGCTAAAACTTTCTTGATTGAGCTCTAGGTGCAAGTTTTTGAGACAACTAAATTGGACTCACTAGAGCCAAGTTAGGGATTGCAAAGCTAGGGTTTTTAGAGACACATCTTCTCTGAAACAAAGAAACAAATTTTCCAAAAAGAGGTGTGCCTAAACCGTGTTTGAAAAGATCTATACAAGAGGAACCCTAAGCAAATTAGGCTATTAATCCATTTGAACCATAAAAGAAAAGGACCTAAAAACTCTCAAAGGAACAAAAGATGAAGTTGATCCCTTGGGTCAACCAACCTTAAAATTAGGTCACTTTTTCACTAAAAATACCTAAAAGTTCAAGTGGAACATTAAGCACCTTGATCTTAAAGTAAAAAAGGTAGACTTAAGAGGTCAAGGTCTCCATTCTGGTCTACCTGGAACTGCAGTGACAAGAGAGGACAGGTGGGGGAAACCCTATAACTCGTGGGGACGCTCTACCGTGTAAGGGTCTTTGCGGGACTCTCCCTCTCTGGCTGCCTAGGTATTTCTCAGGTGGATGATCTTCTGATCCAGGGGTCCATCTACCCCGAACCTCTATAGTCACCCAACAATTTTTGGGTGTCTTGATTGGGTCCAGCACCTTCTAAATCTCATCACATCCTTTGGTGCATGTTCGGTAGGAGGTCCTTAAGGCCACCCTTAAGACCTCCTTTATAAATTCACTCTCGTCGAGGCCAAGCCTCGACACCCTTGTTTGTGCAGCAACCCCACTATATAAATCTTTCATCTGATTCAGACCCCGGTTCTCCTTCTTCGTCCATCATAGCACAACCCATTGAAGAGGAGAACAACCTTGAACACCAACTTCAACGCCTGAACGATCTCTTTCAGAACTTTGTAAACCCACCGCAGCGACCTATGATGTGAGATCACTATAATCCAGCTGCGGTGGCAATCGAACCCCGAGTACGAATCCCAATTGGAGGACCTGATTCTGAACTGAAGCCCAATATGATTCATGCCATACCGAAGTTCCATGGGCTTAACTCTGAGGATCCATTCCAACACATCAAACAACTCAAGCATATGGCCCAGACCTTCGGGTCAGATGTACAAAACTGAAATATCCTACTCATGAAAATGTTTTTGTTCTCCCTCTTGGACAAGGTCGCACATTGGTATCAGACTCAGACCCGTCCGATCAACACATGGGAGGAATTGCAGTCCGAATTTTTGAAAAAATTCTTCCCCGTTGGCCGGACGAATGCCTTGTGCCACCAGATCACTCATTTCACTCAACAACCGGGAGAACCTCTTCACGAAGCTTGGGATCGATTCCTAGATCTCATGCGAAAGTGCCCCCATCACGGAGTTCCTAAGTGGGAACAAGTCCAGTCTTTTTACCAGGGACTCCGTGAAGATATTCGATTATTCATCAATGCAACGTGCGGAGGAAACATCATGGGTCAACACGAGGACACGGTGTGGGAGATTCTTGAAAACATGTGCGAGAACTCCATAAATAATGACTCCATGGGCTTATTCGGTAGGACGAATGCCCACGCATCGACGAATCTAAGAGGGACACATGAGATGCAGGACCTGTCGTCTTCCGTCGACTTGTGGGGTCAGCACAAGGGCAAACCCAGTGTATATCTCCTCATATTATGCTACTTCCCTGCTTCTTCCTTAAGTGTTCTGGAATTCTTGTGCATTTTATGAGTTGGGATCTGGACAACCGACCAATGGGTTGTTACCCATGATAACTTGCCAGCCATACTCGTGCGGTGAAGTGTGGCTTATTTCTTTTTTCCTTTTCTCTTTTTTTATTTTCCATTTTCTTTTAAGTAGCTAGCTTTCCTAATCTAAGATTTACCCAAAGACAGTAGTAAAAGAGAATGGTCCTGTGGCTGGACTCTAGACAACCTGCCAATTGGCTGTTAGCCATGACAACTTGCCAGCCATACCACCCTAGAAGGTTTATTAGCTACCCAATTTTCATTAGAACCACCAATAAGTGAGTCAATGCAATATGTGTGTAGATGCTTAAACTAAAAATCCCTGCCAAATCAGAGGGTGGGTTGATAAGTCGTATACTTATCACCCTACTTTATTGACCAGATTAAAATAAATTAAGGTGGCGAGGACTTGAGACCAAGTCCACATTTTAGTGGACACCCGAACTGATTAGGTCCAAAGACCTGAAGAGTTTAAGCGATTAGGTCCTCAATGTATCATTTCCTAACATCGACAAGCTTCTAATACCTAAGTTTTCTTTTCCTAATTAAATTTTTTTTTGATAAAAAGAAATAAAATTAGTTCAAGTTGACAATTTTGTACTCTGATCCTATGAATTACCGCCCCCCACGCCTAAGTTGGACAATGTCCTCATTTGAAAAATAAATTTATGCAAGGGAGTAAGGAAAGAAATCACCTAAGTTGTAATAATGAATTCGATCAGCTTGAATCCTCTGGGTTGCCTCCCAGGAAGCTCTGAGTTTAGTGCCTTCAGCTAGGCATAGCACAAAGATAACGAAGGATCAATTACTAGAATGGTATGGGTAAAGAAGGTGAATAGAAAACTAGCCAGACCTAGAGTTTGAAGTCCGCAGATGCGAACTAGATTATGGTGGAGTTCCATCCCTAAGGGACGGGAACTCAGAAAGTCATTGGTCATGCATGTCTTAGTCCATTCGTCTCTCTTCCTTTGGGCATGCAGACTAGAAGTTTGCTTGGATAGATGTAACCCTAATCTATAATGGCAGACATTTAGATTGTTAGAAGTTGTTCTTGTCCTTATAAAATTAGGTTGAAGGTGATGATGAAGCATAGGGTTTTTATTTCTCCATGAATCTAAGTCATAAGGGTCATAGGGGTCCTGATAAAAGGTCGGTGGCTTGATCGACTTAGGATCTCGAAAGTCATTAGCTCCTTCTTTGATTTTGTTGTCCTTAGGGGGAATCATTTCTGTATCCATCCAAAAACTTGATTTCAACAAAATGTTCTCTTCTTCTTCTGGAAGTTTGGAATCCAAAGGTTTAGCCAACTCCACATTGGTTGTATTAACACCTTTAAGACTTGGGTTAGCTACAAAAGAATGTGTTTGATCAATCATGATTGATTGAAGTGGGTCAAAGTGAAAATCCTCCTCATCCTCAATCATGATTTCCTTATTTAATTTCTCATAACCATTGGACCCTGAAATCCTATTCATCTCTTCCAAATCATATTCAATCATCAGGGAAGGACTTGTGATGGAGCTAATTTCATCATTCATTTCATGCTCTAGTTCTTCCCATTGCCTTTCCTTTAAATCCATGATGGGGTTGTTAAGTATTTTATAATCAAGGTGTTCAGAGTTAGATTCCCCATCCCTAAATCTTGATGTCCCTACTACTAAATTATTATCACTCAATTTCGAGGCATCGACTCCAATATTATCATTCATCATTTTCAACTTGTTTGTGTTCCAAAAGATCCTCAATGCTTTCCAAAGTTGGGGGAGTGTTAATAGTGGACTACACCAATTTTGGGCAACTAGGTGTGGTCCAATCAATTATCACAGGGCCATGTTCAATTGTCTATAAGAAAGAAGTTTCTTTTTGCACTTTTTGTTGGCCCTCTTCATCCAATTGTTGGAACATATCCATCATGGCTTGTTTCCCCTCAATCAATTCTTGATTCTGTTTATATAACTCCAACTGAAGGCTATCAAGAATTGACTAAGTGTCATAAGGTTTCCCTTGGATTTCCTCAGCATTCAAATCAAGGTTAGGAGGGTATGGTTGAGGATGTGCATTAGAGTCCATACTGGGGTTTAAGTTCTTGGGTGGGTCCTCTATTCTATCATTTTCAGAGTCCAATTCTTTAAGAGGCACCATTTTCTATTTAGTTCTACTCCCAGTCAGATTCTTCATCAGAGGTCCAAAGCAAGGTTTGATCATTCTTGATTTGCCTAGGTTTATGATCATCCTTTGATTTCCATTTTTCTAGAATTTCATCCAATCCATAGGTCAAGTAGGAGAGAACCTTGAATTCAGATGACCTATCTTGGTTAGGGTTTTGGGAAGGGTGGGAGCCTTGGTGTTCTCCTAGAGTGTAAGTCCCATTAGATTGGTTAGTGGGTGGGTGGGGCCTAAAAGAAAAGTCATCACAAGGAGAATCAAGATATGGATCGTACCCTTAGGTGGGTGGGTTGTATGTATCCCAATAGGAAGTTGGTTCGAGTTGAGTGAAATTGGGATAGTTGGGATAAGAAGGGTCTTCAAGATAATCAGATCTTGGATTGTATCCTCAACTAGGTGGCTGGTTATCCCAATTAAACTATTGATACAATCTACCTGGATTAGAATACAAATCATGTTGGGGATAGTTTGGGTAGGATGGATCAGCATTAAAATCCATGGGTTGGAAGAAGAAGAAGAGGGATGAGCAAATTAAGTATGCACAATCAAAGAAGCAAAACTAGGCCCCTAGGTGACCTAGAAGCCTTGAAGAGAGTGATCGAATCTGCAAGCACTTAAACCTCCCTTCCTAAAGTTATTCTAGCCAAGTTGATTATGAGGGGGTTGAGAGGAAGGTTCTTCCTTTGGCTTGCGTCATCGGTTCCTTTGTACCCCACAACCATGGTCGTTTGACACTTCCTTGCAACCTAGACACCAGATTCCACAATGGGAATTAAGGCCAAGCACTTAACAAACACAATCACACTCCCAGGACTTAGATTGGTCCTATCTATGGGTCATGTTTGTGCACAATTGGGTGCCATGACCCAATGCCAAAATAAGTGTTCTTTATCAAGCAAGATTAAGATACGTGATTTTTAGGGTTTAAACCTTACTTTAATGGCTTTTAAAATTTCACTTGTTTATGCATGTAAACAAGGCACAAATGTATAGTCACACAGCTGGGGAAGATTGATTTTCTTTAAGGCCTTTTGTGTAGCTATAAAGTTAAAAACTCCCTACTGTGGAAGATCCTAGGGTGTGCAGCTTCTACTGAATGAATCTTTTTTTTTTTAGATTTTTTCAAGAAGGGTCCAACCAAAACAAGCAATAACCCTATCTTGACTGAAATCAAATGATCTTTTCAAAAAAATTAATGTCAAATTTTTTTGAGAACAATAGACCACCCAAATTCATGTTTTCCCAAGAGGGGGTCAATCAATCCAGAACTTTTAGATCAATGTGCAAATTTAAGATTTTGATTAGAACATGCACTAATAAATTTCAAATGCAAAAATGATCTTGAGAAGTGTAGAGAATTTCAAGATCTTTTTAGAAATATAAATCTCTCACAAATCCAAGCTGCGTGGAGTTTGCAAAAGAAAGAACACCCTACAGATCTCTAGAACTTAGGTCAACCTTACACACTTCTAATAAACGCTAGTTTATCATCATTCTTATGCACTAAAATAAGCCTAGCTCTTAGGATTTTACTCTGCAAACAGGTTTTTGGGTTGCATTTAGGCATTCACTAGGTTAAGCAAGCATTCCATTTTCTTTTGTTGTTTTAATGTGTTTTTGTGAGTGTTAGGGATGAACAGATATGCAGATCCCTAGAACCCTAGCACTCAAGAAGGCAATTGGTGAAGAAGGAAATCAAACTAGCTGGAACTCAGCTTGATCTAGCTCACCACAGCTGGAACCTAGCTCACTTGAACTAGGGTTAGCTCATCCCAGCTCCATTCAGCTAATCTTAGCTGAATGGCAGCTCAAGAGAGTTCATCTTACCTCACCCTGGCTAAAGTCAGCATAGATCCCGCTCAACTTAGCTGAGTCTAGCTCATCTCAGCTCCCACTAGTCCACAGGGAGCTCTAGCTAGCTCAGCTGAGTTGACAAGAGTTCACCCCAGCTCAGATCCAGCTACATCCAACTCCACTCAACCCCAGCCAGCTGAAGAAGAACTCATTCCAGCTCAGGAAGCTCAAGTCCAGTTCCCGGGGACCCAGCTTAGCTCAAGCTAATTGAGCTAAGCTACCTTAGCTATCTCAACCAGCTCAATCCTCCTCGGGAGCACTAGACCCAGCTCACTTTAGCTTGGCTTAGTAGCTAGCAAAGAACTAGCAAGCTAAGCCAGCTAGAGTAGCCCCATGTTGACCTCTTCAACAGCTGCCTGCTCCACTTCAGCTTTAGATTCTTCAGAACCAGCTCCTCTCTTCAAACCCCAGCTCCAATGCCTCCTCCTCTACTCCTCCATTAGCTAAGCTAGCTTAGCTTAGCTTAGCTTAGCTATGCTCCAACTTCCTTGGCTTGTACCACCCCAAAAACCCACCTAACAACTCCACCCAACTTGCTCCACCTAAGCTCCACATAAGCAAAACTACTTGGCGCCAACCTAGCCTACCCACCACCTCCAAAACACACCTAAAAGTGGCACTAAAACCAACCTAACTACCCCCTTGTTGGTGCCACTTTTCCCTCCAAAAATCCCCTTCATCTCCACCACACATCTCCCCTTAAACCCATCTCCACCCTCCACATAACCCCTCCTTCTAGAACCTTTCTTGGCGCCACCTAGACCCCCTTCTAGAAGCTATTCTGGCACAAACTTCAAGGGGTGTCACCACCCATAACCACCCCCTAGGTGTCCCTTGGGTTGGCACCAAATGCCCTTAGCCATAGGATCCCCAACCACCTCTATCCTTCCATCTTAGCCCTCCATTTCAAGAGGCACCTTAACCCCCCATCCTACCCTATAAAAAGACCACTACCCACCACCATTCAAAGCATCCTTGGCTAGCAAATTCACTCTCATATTCTACCTAGAAGCCCACGCCCAAGAGAGAAGAAGAAGAAGATTAAGGGGATATTCTATCCCCTTAGTGCCTTCCCCTCATCCCTTCTCTCTTGTGTCCACGCCAGCCAAAGGAGAAGCCAAGCAAGGAAGATCTTTAGAGGAGATCTTAAAGGTGGTCCACGCCACCTTGGAGGAGCTTTTGAGGGTGGTGCACTCCCACCCCTTGGAGGAGAGCATTGAAGGTGGTAGCTTTCACCTTGGGGGAGCTCTCACGGAAGGAGAAGAAGGAGGCCCTCTTTTCAAGCCAAGGAGCAGCTAGGCTTGGAGCAAGAAGACTCCCTTCTTCACCAAATTTTGCAAGAGGATTTGTGTTTCTTTTGTTGGTTTTAGATTTTTTCATTTCTAGTAAAAGCATTCCTCTACTTGTCTTGGAAAAAGAACATAAATTCTAATTAATCAAATTGCCTTCTTTTTAATTTTCTATTGCAATTGTTATTGTTGTTGTAGACTTATTCTACTTCCACTCCCTGATTACTCTAGGCCTCCACTTGCCTAGAGTGAGCTTAGGTAGTGGACTTTTTAATCTCTTAACTTTCAACTTAGCATTTTAGGTGTTAGCACTTTTTCGTCACAATTCGCACTTTGCCCATATTATTTCAAAACACAAAAAAAAAATTACATATTTAAAATATCAAAAAGAAAGTTGAGATCTATTTTGTAAGCAAGAGAATTGAATTACAATTTTTGCCTCCTTGGACGACCCTAGATACTCCCACTATCTAGGATATAAATTTAAAAGCATATGCGAATTCGCGTGTTACGACATTAAAAACCCACCTTTGCAAATCACGTGTGTTGCAGGGGAGGCACGGCTTTGCTTATTCTTTCTTCTCTTGCTTGAAGTGGATCTCATCCCCTTCTCTTTCTTTTCTTTTGTGTGTGCAGGAACTATTGCAGGAAGAAAGCGTGAATCTGGAAGCGAGAGCTCAAGGATCCTTTTCTTCCCGCGAAATTCAGGTTGGTTCCCCATTTCTTGTCACATTCAGGCTAAAAGACTACTAAAAAAATACTAAACTTGGCTTTCAGGACCCTAAACACTTTAATTAAGCGGAGTGATGCCCATATAAAATTCATTGTTAGCTTGAATGTTTCTTTAACACCACTCCATTGCAAGTATTGGTGTTCAGTTTTTCAGGTCCAGATTTCTGTCTGAACTATAAAAATTGATTCCTAACACCACAAGCCTCCTAAAATTGTAAAATTTCAAACAATGATTCCAAATTGAGTAAGGAACATCTGTTCTAAATTTTAGATCAATTGTCATTGCATTTAATTTTTAAAAATTCATAGACTGCAGAGGGGTAACACCCTCTAATCTTCCTATTTTGCTACAGTCCGTGAATTTTTTTAATTTTTATACTCATCCAATTTTTGTGAAATTTAGCTTTCTGGAATTCTTGTGACATTTTACACATCATATAAAATCATCAAAATTTTCTGAGGTTGTGGAAATACTGAAAAGACCAAAATACCCATAGGTATCATTTTTGGACTTTGACACCAGTATAATTAAAAATTCAAAAAAAATATCAAAAAAATTCCTAAAATCTTACAAAAATCTTTTTTGGAATCCTTGTTTGATTTCACTCAAGATAGTGTGTTGGTTGCATTGTTTGGACCACTATCTATTCATAAAGCCTGAAAACAACTCATTGGTAGTTAAATTTCTTTCTTAGGGACAATTGGCTTAGGGTTTCTTTCTTTCTTTTTAGAGACTCAATTTAAAGGAAATATACAATAACCCATATAACTTTTTTTTCCTTTGATCATGGAATTTCAAACTTTTTTGAAAATTTAACGAGAGAAACCCTAAAACACATTCAATTAAATTGAATCCTAAAAGACATAAATACAAAAAAAATTATGTGACAACTTGATTTTCATTGGAGCCACTCTCCAATTCCTACACACACACAAAAAAATTGAAATAAGAAGGCAACAACCCAATTAACGCCCTCCACATTCCGTGTGCACTATAGTATCCAAGACCTAATTAAAACTTGTAGCAACTTGACCCCTAAGGCATCATCAACTTAGGCTTGCATCTAGGTCTTAAGTTTTCTTTAATTAGTACCAATTCTGTCATCTATATCTGGTGTTCAGGCTGAGGGGCCGTGTCAAACGACTAGGCGCGGGTTTGTACAAGCACCTGGGGTTTTCCCTAGGAAATGTTTAGGCCCAAACCTCCCCTTATGCAACTTGTGTAGATTTGTTGACAGAACGGGTATTCACTATTGACTACTTATTTCCTACATAGACCAAGTCTTAGGTTTATTATTAGGGAGTCGCATTTAAGTTAGGTCTAGTTTTGTTTATTTGAATTGCACACTTTCTCTCATCTCTTTCTCTTCTCCCCTCAAATTCTTCCCAAGTAGTGCATGCACAGGCAACGGTCCCAAAGACCACACCCTGAGGGACCATCTGATTTCACCCCTGCAGCAGAAAATCTTTGTTTTCTTCCCCCTCCTCTTTTAAAAAAATGTAAAACCCAGGAAGCCGTCAAAAAAAATTCTGCTTCCACTTCTAACCTGTCAGCCGACCCACAAGCTGACTTCACCCTCCCTCACCTCCCTAACTTGGAGCAACTAGAAATACCAGCAGGGCCAGGTGGCCCTCCAACTATAACCCAAAATCCAAATCCCTTTGCATTAATGGTTGACCATTTGGTTCGACTACAACAAAATCAAGAAGATCTAGCTAGGACTGTCACGAACCTAGCTAATCAAGGACAAAATCCACCACCCCGCCAACAGCCTGTCATTCCTCTTAAGGATTTCTATGATCCTTCCAATTATGAGGAAAGACCAGGGGTGGTCATACCACAAGGGGATTTCGAGATCAAACCAGCCATTCTAAACCTTATCAAACATTTTCATGGTCTTCCAAGAGAGGAACCTTTTTGTCATCTCGAGGAATTAACAGTCCTCGCTCAAACCACTCATTCCCGCAATGTGTAGGAAGATGTGTGGTTAATGAGACTTTTTGCCCTCTCTCTTAAAGACAAAGCATCTCATTGGTTTAGAACGGTTGGGCGCCCTATTACCACCTGGCCCCAATTAAAAAGCTCTTTTCTTAAAAAAATATTTCCGATTGGTCGAACGAATGCGTTAAGAAGATCCATAACGACCTTTCAATAGAAAATTGGTGAACCCCTCCACGAAGCCTAGGAAAGATTTCAAGAACTTCTAAGTAGTTGTCCCCACCATGAAATTCGACAATGGCAGTTAGTGTAGATCTTCTATCATGGATTAGAAGATCAATTGAAACGATTTGTGCATGCCTCATGTGGGGGCAATTTTCTTAACAAAGACGCCGAAAGTGCCTATCTCCTCTTTGAAGAAATGAGTGACATGACTTCAATGGACACTTTTGGCAGATCACAAAACCCCAGACACGGAGTCCATGAAATTGACTCCAAATCCACCTTTGTTCCAGTCACTCAAGATGATCTATATATGTTAGCTCAACGACTGGACCAGATGCAAATTCACCAAAAGAAAATGGAAGAAAAGCTCATAAACAAACAAGCTCCACACATTCACTCTCCACACACTAACCCCCACACATTCTCCGAAGAAAAAATCTACACAACATTGATGCCACATCTGCTGGCTAGCAATTTCTGGTTGATTTCCCGCAAGATTTGACCGGGAATTTTGATCAAAATATTTTTGATCCCACCTCGGAAAATATTTATGCTCTCCAGGAGAAATTTAGAAACCCCTCCAACACTTCCAATCAAAACTGGAGGACTAACCTAAATCACTCCTGGAAAAACTCGAACCCGATTCCTTTTCCCAAACAAAACTATTTTGGGAATTATGGGCAACCTATGTATCAATCTAGACCAACCAGGATGATATTAATAATTAGGTCATGAAAACTTTGCAAGGAATGCAGACTCAAATGACAGAAGTAACTCGCATGATTACCAACTTGCAACACCAAGTTAAGGTTACTCCTGATCATCAACCTATTGGGAATTTACCTTCCCAACCCATGCCCAACCTAAATAATCAAAGGAATCAGCTCCATGGTGGATATCCCAGTCAACACATTCAACCAGCACCTCAGCATCCACCGGGTTTCAATAACAGCCAGGCTTCCCATCCTCATCCTAGAAACAACCAGACTGCAAATGCAATTACCTTGAGGAATGGGAAAACCACTCACAATCCCCTACCTGTTAAAGAAACCTGCTTCAATGAAACACAGATTAACTCTTCCCCTCCTATTGTTCAAGAACCAATTCATGCAAAACAGGGAAACCCTACCCCATTTCCACAAGCCCTCCACTCTTCAAATAAGAAAAAGAAAAAATCTGAGCCCACTGTGAAGGAATTAATGGATTTATTTGGGCAAGTAGAAATTAATATCCCTCTCCTAGATACCATTAAATATATCCCTGCCTATGCAAAATTCCTAAAAGATTTATGTAATCCAAAAAGGCAACCCAGAAATTTAGGAAAGGTGATTCTTCCAGAGACAATTAGCTCAGTTGTGCAGAGCCGATTGCCTCTTAAGAGAAAGGATCCTGGCACCCCCCTAATTCAAGTTATCATTAATGATACCTCATTTGATCACGCATTGTTGGATCTTGGTGCCTCTATTAATCTTATCCCCATAGTTGTTTTTGAGGAATTCAAGATCGATGAATTGAAGCCTATTGGGGTTACTCTCCAATTAGCCAACCGATCTACAATTAAACCAAGGGGAATTGTTGAGGATGTTCTTGTCCGAGTGAAAAATTTCCTATTCGCAGTAGACTTTTTAGTCCTGGACATAGAGGTACCAGAAGCACTAAAGTTTTCCCCCATTATTCTTGGAAGACCATTCTTAGCCACCGCTCGCGCAAATATTGATTGTAATTCTGGAAAGATGAAGATCATTTGTGGCGGTGAATCTGTAACCCTAGACATTTTTCAAGCTTCTAGGCGGTTCCAAGAACCAGATTTCTTTGATGATTCGGATTCAGAAATAGAAAACATTGTGGAGGAAACTTTGCAGATTTCCCCTTTAGGTTCCAGTTTTGCTATCAATACGGTTCCTGAACAATCCATTTTTTCTCACCCTTCCACCCCAACCACATGTCCAGCTAACATTCCAGCTGACCCGTTCACTCTCACCTCACCACTAACCCACAAAGCAGAAACTCTTTCGAAGCTGGGCCCACAATTGGAATTAAAACCTTTGCCCGACTCCCTTAAATACGTCTTCCTAGGTCCTAATCAGACCCTACCCCTGATTATAAATTCTGGACTTATTGGGGCACAAGAGCATAAACTCCTCCAAGTTTTGAGTAAATATCGAAAAGCTATTGGCTGGACCCTTTCTGATCTTAAGGGTATTCATCTGTCCTATTGTATGCATCGTATATATTTAGAGGATGATTCTCGCCCCACCCACCAACCACAAAGGCGCTTGAAGCCTATCATGTAGGAGGTGGTAAAAAGGGAGATTATTAAGTGGTTGGATGCTGATATCATCTACCCCATTTCTGATAGCTCTTGGGTTAGTCCAACACAAGTTGTGCCCAAAAAGGCTAGACTAATAGTTGTCACTAATGATAATGGGGAGAATGTAGCTACTCGAACCGCTTCTTCTTGGTGCGTGTGTATCGATTTCCGAAAATTAAACACCGCCACCAAGAAGGACCATTTCCCACTCCGCTTTATTGATCAAATCTTGGAGCGATTAGCCGGTTGGGATTTTTACTATTTTCTGGATGGTTATTCCGGTGATAATCAGGTAGCAGTTCATCCTGAGGACCAGGACAAAACAACTTTCACTTGCCCCTTCGGAATCTTTGCTTTCTGAAGAATGCCCTTCGGTCTTTGCAACTCACCTATGACTTTTCAAAGGTGCATGCTTGCAATTTTTTCTGACCTGGTAGGTCACTGTTTGGAAGTCTTTATGGATGACTTTTCTGTTTTTGGAGATTCTTTTGACCATTGTCTCAAAAACCTTGAAAGAACTCTCCAAAAATGCATAGAAGTTAATCTGGTCCTCAGTTGGGAAAAAAGTCATTTCATGGTCCAAGAACATATTGTCTTGGGCCATGTTATTTCAAAACAAGGAATCGCGGTAGATAAAGCAAAAATAGATGCTATATCTAAGCTCCCACCACCCACTACTGTCAAACAGATCAGATCCTTTTTGGGTCATGTGGGTTTCTACGATCGATTTATACAAAATTTTTCCCAAATCTCCAAGCCCTTAAGTCAGCTTCTCACTAAAGACCAGCCATTTGATTTTAATGATAAGTGCCTGGAGAGCTTTTTGAGGTTGAAGAAAGAGGTTACTAAGGTGCCAATATTGCTGGGACCTGATTGGAATAGTCCCTTTGAATTAATGATAGATGCCTTAGATTTTGCTGTAGGGGCCGTTCTAGGGCAGAGAATTGGCAAGAAGCCCGTTGTGATCTATTATGCTAGCAAAACCCTTGATGATGCACAACGGAATTAAATGATTACTCAAAAGGAACTTTTTGCCATTGTATTTGCCTTAGAAAAATTTAGATCTTATCTGTTGGGGTCACAAGTCACTGTATATACTGACCACTTAGCAATGAAATGTTTGCTGACAAAGAAAGATGCGAAACCCCGCCTTATCCGTTGGATTCTACTGCTCCAGGAATTTGACCTGGAAATCAAGGATAAGGCAGGATCGCACAAAGTAGTGGCCGACCATCTCTCTCGTCTTATGACGAATGACATAATGACCCCACCAGATCAGTTCCCCGATGAAAGCATTTTAGCTGCTACAACCCTCCCTTGGTTTGTGCCCATCGCAAACTACTTAGCAACAGAACGAATCCCCGTTGATTGGCCAAAAACAAAATGGGATAAGTTCTTTGCTGATATTAAATATTATTTTTGGGAGGAGCCCGACCTTTTCCGCATTTGTGCTGATCAGGTCATTCGACGATGTGTACTCGATTCTGAAATCCATGATATTTTGACACATTGTCACTCAATGGCCTGTGGTGGACATTTTTCAGGCAAGAAAACTACAGCTAAAATCCTTAATGCAGGATTTTATTGGCCCAACTTGCACAAAGACGCTCATAACTTTGTTTGGTCCTGTGTGCATTGCCAGAGCATCGGCAACATGACTTGGAAGGATATGATGCCCCTTAATCCTATTTTAGAGGTTGAAATTTTTGATGTTTAGGGCATCGACTTCATGGGACCGTTCATCAACTCTGGTGGGTATTTATATACATTAGTCGCAGTCGACTATGTTTCAAAATGGATAGAAGCAATACCCACCCGCACTAGTGATCACCGTGTGGTTGTCGAATTTCTCAAGAAAAATATTTTCTCAAGATTAGGAATACCAAAGGCCATTATCAGTGACAGAGCCTCACATTTCACCCACTCACAATTTCGTCACCTTCTTTCTAAATATGGGGTTAGTCATAAAATTTTCACACCTTATCACCCCCAAACAAATGGCCAGGCTGAAGTTTCTAACTAGGAAATTAAAAATATTTTACAAAAGATGGTTAGGCCCGACCGTAAAGATTGGTCCACCAAATTGGATGACGATTTATGGGCCTACCGTATAGCTTTTAAAACCCCGCTTGGCATGTCTCCCTTCCATCTGATTTTTGGGAAGGCATGCCATCTCCCGGTAGAATTGGAACATAGGGCTTTTTGGGCAATAAAACAACTCAACATGGATTTATCTGACGCTGGTATCCATAGAAAATTACAATTAACTGAATTGGAAGAATTACGTAATTTTTCCTATGAAAATGCAAGGATTTATAAAGACCGAACAAAGAAATTTCATGATAAATATATTGTTCAGAAACACTTTAACGTTAATCAACGCATTTGGCTTTTCGATGCGAGATTACGTCTTTTTCCTGGCAAATTAAAATCTAAATGGACCGGCACCTTTATTATCCATAAAATATATCCATACGGCGCTGTTGATCTTTTTGATTCAAAAAGTAATTTGACCTTTCAAGTTAATGGCCAACGTTTAAAGCCCTATTTTGATCATACGCCCAACCTTCCGTCTGAATCTTTTAATTTTACTGAGCTAGCCACCCTTGATCACTAATGCACGCAACGCCCGGCTGAACGGCGTAAAAGATAGCACTGGATGGGAGGTAACCCATCATTTTTTCCTGCTTTCCTTTTTTCTTCTTTTTCCAAGTTTTGATCATCCTAAAACCTGACCGTTCTTCACTAAGGTGATCCCTTTTCCCTCCTAATGCATGAGGACATGGCATATCTTAAGCATGGGGGGGTGTGTTTTTAAATTTTTATGATCGATTTAGGATTTTCAAAACCAAAAAAATGCATTTTTCTTTAATTTATTTCCTGCTTGCATATCCAAAAAAATAAAAATGTTGAAAACCTTTTGAGGAAAAATTTTTGAAATCTGGACTAAGGTTGAAAAACTCACTTTTGGTACAATGGGATTTAATCTTTAACAAACTAGGGATGAGGATGCGGATCTGATCATTAGAATTTCAGGGTCTATTTTAGACTAAATCTGATATCCTTCTCTAAAATTCCACCTAAACTCATGATAGTTTAGGTGACTTGATCATATTTTGTAATATGGAAAGTATTTGGCTTAGTTTCTGATTCAAAAACTTGCATGTCTTGAGGAACTTCTTGTGTCAATTTTCACACACAAGCCAACACTTAAAAAACAACTAAAAATTTGAAAAACTCCCTTGTTTGGACTTAGTATAAGTCTAAAGCAGATCATTGGTTTGAGTTCCCACCGTCGAGAAGGAGGAATATGCCTCCTTTGAGGATGCGATGTCAACATGTTATCACCTCGGCGCTGCTCCATATCTATATTTCATATCTTTAGATGGAGCATTAAAGCGCATTTAAGCAGCTCAAGTGTCTTGGACGGTGCTCTACCTATAGTGTCGGAGCAAGAGCTTGAGTTTGCTTGGAGCGCCCCTTTACACCGCATTGTGTTTTGGGGTTGTGAGCTTCTGGGTGGTGTCATGGACAGTGCTATCTCGAAGTACTGGTGCCAGAGCCCCCTCGAGGAATGGTAACGGGAATGATGATCTTGACACATCTGTTGTAAGACTAAGCTAAAAATAAGCATGGGGGTGAAAAAAAAACTAATAATAAATAAATTAACAAGCCCTTATAAATGTTGGCTTTTCACTAGCACAGACACAAGGTTTTAAAGGATTTTTGCAAGTTGCAAATCAAATTCATGAGCCAGAAAAATCCTAAAAACAAAATTTTCAAGTCATCTGAATTAACAAGGGGTTAATTTGTGAATTTTCTATAGGATATATTGATCCTGTTTTGTCTAATGGTTGGATCCAAAAATAAATGCCAATGTTTATCTTTAACAAATCCCGTACCTCCTGTGTTTAGAACAACCAAGGTCCCTTAATCTTTTTCTCCTCAAAAGTAAAAAAAAATTAGATTTCCCAAAAATTCCGTTTTCAAAGAAAAAAAAAATTGAAGTTTTGCGAAGAGACTAGCAAAAGATAAGCATGGGAGTGTGATAAATGCCAGTTTATCATCATTCTTATGCACTAAAATAAACCTAGCTCTTAGTATTTTACTCTACAAATAGGTTTATGGGCTGCATTTAGGCATTCACTAGGTTAGGCATGCATTGCATTTTCTTTTGTTGTTTTAATGCATTTTTGTGAGTGCTAGGGATGAATAGATATACAGATCCCTAAAACCCTAGCACTCAAGATGGCAATTGGTGATGAAGGAAATCAGACTAGCTGGAACTCAGCTTGATTCAGCTCACCACAGCTGGAACCTAGCTCACTTGAACTAGGGTTAGCTCATCTCAGCTCCATTCAGCTAATCTCAACTGAATGGCAGCTCAAGAGAGTTCATCTTACCTCACCCTAGCTAAAGTCAGCTCAGATCCAGCTCAACTTAGCTGAGTCTAGCTCATCTCAGCTCCCACTAGTCCACAGGGAGCTCTAGCTAGCTCAGTTGAGTTGACAGGAGTTCACCCCAGCTCAGATCCAGCTACATCTAGCTCCACTCAACTCCAGCCAGCTAAAGAAGAACTCATTCCAGCTCAGGAAGCTCAAGTCCAGCTCCTAGGGTCCCAGCTTAGCTCAAGCTAATTGAGCTAAGCTACCTTAGCTGTCTCAACCAGCTCAATCCTCCCTGGGAGGACTAGACACAGCTCACCTCAGCTCCTTTCAATAGAAGCCAGCTCACTTTAGCTTGGCTTAGTAGCTAGCAAAGAACTAGTAAGCTAAGCCAACTAGAGTAGCCCCATGTTGACCTCTTCAGCAGCTGCCTGCTCCACTTCATCTCCAGATTCTTCAGAACCAGCTCCTCTCTTCAAACCCTAGCTCCAATACCTCCTCCTCTACTCCTCCATTAGCTAAGCTAGCTTAGCTTAGCTTACCATAGCTTAGCTTAGCTATGCTCCAACTTCCTTGGCTTGTACCACCCCAAAAACCCACCTAACAACTCCACCCAACTTGCTCCACCTAAGCTCCACATAAGCTAACCTACTTGGCGCCAACCTAGCGTACCCACCACCTCCAAAAGACACCTAAAACTGGCGCCAAAACCACCCTAACTGCCCCCTTGTTGGTGCCACTTTTCCCTCCAAAAATCCCCTTCATCTCCACCACACATCTCCCCTTAAACCCATCTCCACCCTCCACATAACCCCTTCTTCTAGAACCTTTCTTGGCACACCTAAGACCCCCTTCTAGAAGCTATTTTGGTGCCAACTTCAAGGGGTGTCACCACCCATAACCACCCCCTAGGAGTCCCTTGGGTTGGCGCCAAATGCCCTTAGCCATAGGATCCCCAACCACCTCTATCCTTCCATCTTAGCCCTCCATTTCAAGAGGCACCTTAACCCCCCATCCTACCTTATAAAATGACCACTACCCACAACCATTCAAAGCATCCTTGGCTAGCAAATTCACTCTCATATTCTACCTAGAAGCCCACGCCCAAGAGAGAAGAAGAAGAAGATTAAGGGATATTCTGTCCCCTTGGTGCCTTCCCCTCTTCCCTTCTCTCTTGTGTCCACGCCTGCCAAAGGAGAAGCCAGGCAAGGAAGATCTTTGGAGGAGATCTTGAAGGTGGTCCACGCCACCTTGGAGGAGCTTTTGAGGGTGGTGCATGCCCACCCCTTGGAGGAGAGCATTGAAGGTGGTAGCTTCCACCTTGGAGGAGCTCTCAAGGAAGGAGAAGAAGGAGGCCCTCTTTTCAAGCCAAGGAGCAGCTAGGCTTGGAGCAAGAAGACTCCCTTCTTCACCAAATTTTGCAGGAGGATTTGTGTTTTTTTTATTGGTTTTAGATTTTTTCATTTTTAGCAGAAGCATTCCTCTACTTGTCTTGGAAAAACAACACAAATTCTAGTTAATCAAATTGCCTTTTTTTTATTTTCTGTTACAATTGTTACTGTTGTTCTAGCACTTATTCTACTTCCACTCCCTGATTACTCTAGGCCTCCACTTGCCTAAAGTGAGCTTAGGTAGTGGACTTTTTAATCTCTTAAGTTTTAACTTAGCATTTTAGGTGTTAGCACTTTTTCGTCACAATTCGCACTTTGCCCATATTATTTCAAAACACAAAAAAAAATTTACGTATTTAAAATACCAAGAAGAAAGTTGCGATCTATTTTGTAAGCAAGAGAATTGAATTGCAGTTTTTGCCTCCTTGGACGACCCTAGATACTCCCACTATCTAGGATATAAATATAAAAGCGTATGCGAATTCACGTGTTATGACATTAAAAACCCACCTTTGCAAATCACGCGTATTGCACATCAACTTCCAATAGCGAATTTCTCACGACCTAACCACAAGGAGTTTGGCTTTGAAATTTGAAGGGGAGTTCTCCTACTGAGTGGAGTACCTCTGAGATTTTTGTCAAAATTTTTAGAGGTGTTTAGGGTCCTAGAATTATGTCCTAAATCCAAATCAAGAAAGTTCTCTTGTGAAATTAACGAGTTGAAGACTTAGTGGTGGTGGTTTTATTCGACAAATAAAAGAGGGTTTTTTCCATAACACCACCATTTTTCTTGGTCCAAGGCTGGGAAGTTACCTTTGGATCATGGGAAGACAAGATCAAGCCTTCAGGTCGATGGCGGTCTTCTTCTTGCGCTTCCTTTTGATCCAACCCGACCTGTTCTCATGTTGTTGCCGATACACAAGGTTCCTACAACCACATGAAGAGAGAGAAGAGTAAGTTAGATAACACAAGTACAACTAATGACCAAGAAAATGAAAGCGAATAAGAGATCCGTTGCCTCCCCGGTAACAGTGCCAAAAACTGACGTTTGCTAGATGCGTTTGCGTAAAATCTGTTCGTTGTAGTGCTCTTACAACGTCAATTTTAAATAAAGAATTGGAGGTGAGTCCAAGTGTTGAACATAGGGAGGCAATAATTAGATCAAATACTTGCTTTCATGTTACGTAAATATGTCATTTGTGTGCTTGAAAATCGATTTGAGAAAATAAGAGAGAGAAAGAGCGATAGAGAGAGAGAGAAGGGTTAGAGAACCATATCATAAGATCAATGTACCAACAATTTCTTATCAAATGTGTAATCAAACATAATGTAGATGAAAGCTTCGACAAAATCAAGACATGAACTACACTACAAATAAAGTAACACTAAGACAAGGAAGAAGAATGCGTCGAGATAGCCACAGCGGTGAAGGGGGTTTCGTCGGTGGCTTAGCTACTTCGAGACCTTACTTGGAACTCTAAAAGGTGGTGGTATCTCGTGGGTGAAAGCTTTTTACAAATGGGCAGGGTAGGACCCTTTTTATAAGTGAGGAAAGGGCTCAAATTCAAATCCAGGTCTTTAGTGATAGTTGCAAGCGTCACTAAAGACCCCTACAACTGTCACTGAAGGTGCACCCACCGCTCATGCATCGCTAGTGGGCGCCTTGTGCTCCTTGTCACACGCGCATGAGCTAGTGCAAGTTGGTCTGCGCGTTGCTTCGTGTGCATGAGCTCGCTGCCACCTGCGCCATTGCGCTGCCTTGCTCCCGTGCGCACACTGCTACATTGCCACTTCACGCGTGCCACGTGCCTTGTGCTACTTGGGTATGAGGGGCGACCTGGATGGTGCCACGTGGCACCATCTGGGCTATCCATCTTCTTTCTATTGTAGAGAGTGCCACGGTGCTCAGATCAAGATGAATCCCACGCTGCCAAACTGTGACTGTCACTTTGAATCTATCCGTACGAGCGGATTTTTCATCTGAGGCCCATAAAGATGTCACATTGCCCCTTAGCCATTGATCTTTCTTGAGCTTGCTATGGGAGCTACGGAGGTCGGATCGAAGTGATTTTGAGTCAATTGGACTCTGTTCGTCGATCCGGATCCATCCGTACAGTTCAATCGCTCATCTAAGGCCTATTTCAAAATGTACTTATGCACATGGTCATTAAACATTGATCCTAAGCGATTAAAATGTAAAGATCATGCAATATCCATGCACTGTTCCCAAGCCCATTATAATATGACATTATCGCACAAGTACCCTCAACATTGACTCTAATTGATGTTATTAACACTTGTAATTATAAAGTCATCAATTATCCATAAAATTAACAGTAGGATGAGATGTACTGTTAAGAGGTAGAGAAGTTTTTAAGTCACATTGTCTGATGGAAGGAGGGAACTTGGTTAAAGTAAGTTTATAGGGGTGATATTAATTAATTAACCAATGTGGCTCTTTTTGTTGAATGGAATGATCAAAACAGTTCCAAGAATTATCAAGTGTCACCACGAAAATATAGCCCTACACCAACAATGTACTTACACTGACATAACATATATGTCACTATATGTCTAATTATGCGTTACGAATATTACATTCTACACCTGTGAACAATTGGGGACAAATAAATATTTACATTCTCTACATTGCTAAACCCTATTCCTACTCGATTTCTTTCCTCCATAACTTCCCACCTCCAACACTTGATGCCACTCACCCCTCCAATGGCCGATGCCCCTCGCCCCTCCAGTACCTCCACTGCTCAACGCCCCTCTAGCACCTCCACCGCCCTGCAACACCCCTACTGAGACATTGACCAACACCACTCCCCCTGGATCCCTCATTGCCCGAGATGATGCCACTCCTCCTTGCCCTCTTAACCTGCCGCCTGAGTTGATGCCACACCAACCCCTCGACATCGATTACTACCCTAACACCTCCGTCAAGTCACCGCCTTGATCAAGCTCAACATTCTTGTCAACTCAGGTTAGTTAGTGTTGTCTATCTCTCTATTCTTGCTCTCGCTCAAATCTCTTTCAGGGTTTTAGATCGATCTCTCACTTAGATTTTCCCTTAAGGAGCTCTCAAGGTCGTCTCACCTTGAGATGCGACCTTTAATATCTTTTAGGGTTTTACTCCATCATCTCACTTACCTTTGATGACTAAGGAGCTCTCCATCACCGCCATTGTCCTGTCTCCATTGCATACCCTTAAGGAGCTCTCAAGGTTGTTGTCGTTGCCCTTAAGAAGTTCCCATCACTCGTGCCTCCTTCATCGTCCTTGCCTCCTCCATCACCAATAAAAAGAGGTCATGTCTTATCTCCTCATATGACTCTTTTTCTATCTCTCTCAGATCTCCCTTCCCCCCTTGATAACGCTACATTTCATGGTGATAATTCTGCCAATCGAGGATTATCTTAAGGATAATATGCATAAAGAACACACCATAAATGGGCATGGGAGCATTACATGCATCTCACATTGAGATTGCATATAAATCATTGTTAATGGCCATTTGTACAAGTTCATGTCAAAACAAGCCTCAGATGAGCAATCAGACCGCATAGGTGGATTCAGAATGACGAACAAAGCCCAACGGACTCAAAATTGACCAAATCCGACATCCGGAGCTCCCACAACTAACCCAAGAAGTTTTCATCATTGATTTGATGATCAACGGCCACAAAGCTACCACGTGGTGCTAGATTAGCGCGTACAAGCCACCGCCCCGCCTCCTCCATCATCCGCAGGATGAATGTCAGTCATTCGATCTTCGATCAGATGGTAGAGAATGGCTCTCGCAATGCCCCCTTCACCAAGCAGCACATCGGAGAAATGCTCTAAGCCGTCCAATCTTTGATCGGACAGCTGAGAGCCATGCTCACCCTCACAAGACCAGAGCCTCTAGCAGATCACGACCGTTGGATTTCTATCCAACGGTCACCAGTTCCGCTCCAGCTCTCCACATCCACAACAAATTGAGAATGCAGCACAGTGGGTAGCGCTTCATCCGCGAAGGCAGCGGTGGGCTTTCGAAACCCCATGCGCTGCCAAATTGAATCCTTACATGGGAACGGCTGATTAAGACTATGGATCTGGGAGTGATCGGCGTGGATTGCATCCACGCGATCCTCAAGACGTAAGCGGGCGGTGACGCCTAATCACACACACGACAAAAGCACAATTTGAACTGGTACCGCAGGTAAGACCTCAGACGTCCGATCTTTGATCGGACGGCTCATAGCAAAGGCTCATGGACCGCTCATGAGAAAAAGAACAGTGCGTGCGTAAAACCAGTGGGCAGCTGTCTTCACCGATGTTTTTGGAGTGGTTTTAGCGACGTCCAACTTTAGCGACGTCCCGGACGTCGCCAAAGCCCCTACTTAAATTAGAAACCCCTTCTTCCTATATAAATCCCCTCCAACTACCCATGTAAGGGTATTCAATACCCTTGCACTTCTTATACCCCACGTCTAGCTTCCCTTAGCACCTTTTGTACTAGCTGGAGTCAACGAGCCGCTGACAGAGCCCTCCTCCACTGTAGTGGCCACCTCGTCGTCTCCTTTTTTTCTCTCTCTTTACCTTAGCATTACTTTACTTTTGTGAAGCATTTATCTATTGTTGTATTTATAAAAACTCAAGTTGCATGTTAAATGAGGATGTTTCTTATATAGCTATTGTCTCTCTTTTTACTGAGTTTTTTCTTATCTTGATTTGCATGAACGCTGTTATCAAAAGACTTTAACCCTACTCTCTCTCTCTTTTTCTCTCGCTCTTACTCCTATTTCTCTCCTGCGTTTTCTCATGCGCAAGATAAACTCACCATTTCCAAGATAACTAAGCGATAGAAAAATCTGATTTCACGCCTCCCTGTGTTCGACACTCAGACTCACATCTACTTCTACATTTAAAATCGATGTTGCAAATGCGAGCTACAACGACCTATTTAAACAAACATGTCCAACACATGTCAGTTTTTGGCACCGTTGCCAGGGAGGAAACAGATTTATTTTGTCATTTTCATTTTACATCCATACTCACATCGTCTAACTGATCTTCTCCCTCTACTTGATTGGTTGCAGGAACTTGGCACCTGGGCGGCGAACGAGTTGTGAGGATCGCTCTGCCCGTGGTTGTTTGCTTGCCTAAAAAAAATCTAAAAAAAAATTAAAATTAGAAAAAAAAATCAGCACGGTGAATGATTGCTTGATCCACATCCTAAACTCATCACCCAACAAAAAAAATATATATATATATATATTCACACTAACATTCTTAAAGATATAATCTCTTTGGAGTGTTCTTTTTCCTTTTGAGTGATGTTTGCGAAGCCACCATAACTTGACTTAGGCCGCATCACTCACCTTAAAATCAACTCACCTGGTAGAGACTGCATGAACATTAGGGTGAGAACACTAGGGTTGCTTTGCTAGGGCCTCATCACTCTAAAGGAAATTCACTTTCGCTTGTGTGCAAAACATGGCATGCCCACTTGAAAGTTGTCTGGAAACACTAAGACATGTCAACCCTAAAAGACATTAAAGTAAGGACAAACATTATAAGACACCACATCTTAAATCCTTGCTTGAAAACCATGTCTTATTAGGAGCACACACATCCAAATTGGATAACTAAGATACACTACCCCAATCAAAGCCTCATCACATAACCCGAGGATAGGCACTGCCCTAGCCCCCATTAAAATAGAGTAGACATGCCCTAGGCAGGACTGGTTTAAGTCTTGAAAGGCATGATTTCATTTGCTGGGCACTTGGCCTTCATTCCCTTTGTAGAATCTGGTGACTAAGCTATGGAGAAATGTCAAACGACCACGGTTGTGGGGTCTACAGAACTGGCGGTGTAAAGCAAAGGAAGAACCTTCACCACAATCCTGTCGTAATCAACCTGTCCAGAAGGGCGGTTACGTGCTTACAGACCTGATCATTCCTTTTCAAGATTTCTAGGTCCCCTAAGGAATACACTATAAGGACTAGGCTTGTCTGCTTGTTTGAGCACACACTTCTCACATCTGTCTCTTTCTGCATCCCTCCCTGTTCTTCTCTACTGTAAGCACGGGAGACGATCACTACATCCCTAGCTGTTTGTTTTGGAAAGTGAAATTAGGAGGAGACTTGATTATCCTAGAAATAGGATTGAAGTCATGGCTGACCTATGAGTTGAGGAGATTGAGGACCAACCTCAACCCGATGCCATGGCTATGATTCAAACCTATATTAATGCAAATCACCAGCTTCAGTAGCAGCAGATCCACACTATCATGCAAGTCATACACAGATTGCAAAACCCTCAAGGGTAACCCCCACTGAACCCACCTAACCGACAACCCCTACCTAACCCACCACAACCTCCGGAGGTTCAGTCTAGGCCCCTCCGCGACTTTTACAATCCATCCGCTATTCGGATCGAACCACATCTTAGGGTCCCTGAGGGGGGAGATGATTTTGAGCTGAAACTTAACGTCCTAAGCCTGATTCAGAGCCATTTCCGTGGGAGCTCAAATGAGGACCCCTTCCAACACCTAGAGGACCTTGACCGGTTCGCTTGGACTGCAAAGCCCAGGAACATCAGCTTAGACATTGTTTTGATTAAGATGTTCCCCTTCTCACTGATAGACAAAGCTTCTCACTGGCTTAGAACTTTAGGAAGACCTATCTCCACCTGGGAAGAACTAAGGCATGCATTCTTAAAGAAATTCTTCCCCATAAGAAAGACCAATGTCCTCAGAAGAGCCATTACCACCTTTACACTCCAGGGCAGGGAACAATTCCATGAGTGATAAATGCCAGTTTATCATCATTCTTATGCACCAAAACAAACCTAGCTCTTAGGGTTTTACTCCGCAAATGGATTTTTGGGCTGCATTTAGGCATTAACTAGGATAGGCATGCATTGCATTTTCTTTTGTTGTTTTAATGTGTTTTTGTGAGTGTTACGGATGAACAGATATACAGATCCCTAAAACCCTAGCACTCAAGAAGGAAATTGGTGAAGAAGGAGTTCAGACTAGCTGGAACTCAGCTTGATCCAGCTCACCACAGCTGGAACCTAGCTCACTTGAACTAGGGTTAGCTCATCCCTGATCCATTCAACTAATCTCAGCTGAATGGCAGCTCAAGAGAGTTCACCTTAGCTCACCCTAGCACAAGTCAGCTCAGATCTAGCTCAACTTAGCTAAGTCTAGCTCATCTCAACTTCCACTAGTCCACAGGGAGCTCTAGCTAGCTCAGCTGAGTTGACAGAAGTTTACCCTAGCTCAAATCCAGCTACATCCAACTCCACTCAACACCAGCCAGCTGAAGAAGAGCTCGTCCCAGCTCAGGAAGCTCAAGTCCAACTCCCGGGGACCCAGCTTAGCTCAAGCTAATTGAGCTAAGCTACCTTAGCTGTCTCAACCAGCTCAATCCTCCCCGGGAGCACCAGACCCAGCTCACCTCGGCTCCATTCAACAGAAGCTAGCTCACTTTAGCTTGGCTTAGTAACTAGCAAAGAACTAGCAAGCTAAGCTAGCTAGAGTAGCCCTATGTTGACCTCTTCAGCAGCTGCCTGCTCCACTTCAGCTTCAGATTCTTTAGAACCAGCTCCTCCCTCCAAACCCTAGCTCCAACACCTCCTCCTCTGCTCCTCCATTAGCTAAGCTAGCTTAGCTTAGCTTAGCTATGCTCCAACTTCCTTGGCTTGTACCACCCAAAAACACACCTAGCAACTCCACCCAACTAGCTCCACCAAAGCTCCACATTAGCTAACCTACTTGGCGCCAACCTACCCTACCCACCACCTCCAAAAGACACCTAAAAGTGGTGCCAAAACCACCCTAACTACCCCCTTGTTGGCGCCACTTTTCCATCCAAAAATCCCCTTCATCTCCACCACACATCTCCCCTTAAACCCATCTCCACCCTCCACATAACCCCTCCTTCTAAAACCTTTCTTGGCGCCACCTAAGACCCCCTTCTAGAAGCTATTCTGGCGCCAACTTCAAGGGGTGTCACCACCCATAACCACCCCCTAGGAGTCCCTTGGGTTGGCGCCAAATGCCCTTAGCCATAGGATCCCCAACCACCTCCATCCTTCCATCTTAGCCCTCCATTTCAAGAGGCACCTTAACCCCCCATCCTACCCTATAAAAAAACCACTACCCACCACCATTCAAGGCATCCTTGGCTAGCAAATTCACTCTCATATTCTACCTAGAAGCCCATGCCCAAGAGAGAAGAAGAAGAAGAAGATTATGGGGATATTCTATCCCCTTGGTGCCTTCCCCTCTTCCCTTCTCTCTTGTGTCCACTCCAGCCAAAGGAGAAGCCAAGCAAGGAAGATCTTTGCAGGAGATCTTGAAGGTGGTCCATGCCACCTTGGAGGAGCTTTTGAGGGTGGTGCACGCCCACCCCTTGGAGGAGAGCATTGAAGGTGGTAGCTTCCACCTTGGTGGAGCTCTCAAGGAAGCAGAAGAAGGAGGCCCTTTTTTCAAGCCAAGGAGCAGCTAGGCTTGGAGCAAGAAGACTCCCTTCACCAAATTTTGCAAGAGAATTTGTGTTTCTTTTATTGCTTTTAGATTTTTTTCATTTCTAGTAGAAGCATTCCTCTACTTGTCTTGGAAAAAGAACACAAATTCTTGTTAATCGAATTGCCTTCTTTTTAATTTTCTATTGCAATTGTTACTGTTGTTCTAGCACTTATTCTACTTCCACTCCCTCATTAATCTAGGCCTCCACTTGCCTAGAGTGAGCTTAGGTAGTGGACTTTTCAATCTCTTAAGTTTCAACTTATCATTTTAGGTGTTAGCACTTTTTCGTCACAATTCGCACTTTGCTCGTATTATTTCAAAACACAAAAAAATTTACATATTTAAAATACCAAAAGGAAAGTTGAGATGTATTTTTAGCAAGAGAATTGAATTGCAATTTTTGCCTCCTTGGACGACCCAAGATACTCCCACTCTCTAGGATATAAATTTAAAAGCATATGCGAATTCGCGTGTTACAACGACATTAAAATCCTACCTTTGCAAATCACGCGTATTTCGTATCACTTTTTGGCACCGTTGCCGGCGAGGCACGACTTTGTATTAGTCAATTTTCTCTTGCTTAAAGTAGATCTCATCCCCTTCTCTTTCTTTCTTTCGTGTGTGCAGGAATTACAGCAGGAAAGCGGGAATTTTGAAGCGAAAGCTTAAAGTTCCTTTTCTTCCCGTGGATTTCAAGTTGGTTCCCCATTACTTATCACACTTAACCTAAAAAACTACCAAAATACACTAAACTTGGCTTTCAGGACCCTAAACAACTTAATTAAGTGCAGTGGTGCATTTTAAAATCCATTGTTTGCATGAATTCTTCTTTAACACCACTCCATTGCAAGTATTGGTGTTCTGTTTTTCAGGTCCAGATTTCTATCCGAACTTGAAAAATCAATTCCTAACATCACAAGCCTTCTAAAATCATAAAATTTCATACAGTGATTCCAAATTGAGTTAGGAACATCTGCTCCAAATTTCAAATCAATTAGCTTTGTATTTAATTTTTAAAAATTCGTGAACTGTAGAGGGATCACACCCTCTAATCTTCCTATTTTGCTAATGTCTATGAATTTTTAGAATTTTTATACTAATCCAATTTTTGTGAAATTTAGCTCTCTAGAATCCTTGTAAAATTTTACACATCATATAAAATCATTAAAATTGTTTGAGGTCAGTGGTAATACTGGAAAGTCCAAAATACCCACAAATATCATTTCTGGATTTTGACACCAGTACAATTAAAAATTCAAACAATTATCAAACAAATTCTTAAAATCTTACAAAAATCTTTTCTGGAATCCTTGTTTGATTTTCTTCAAAGTAGTGGTATTGTTTGACTTGTTTGGACCAGTACTTAATACAGAAAGCCTAAAATTAATTCATTGGTAGTAAATTTTCTATCTTAGGGACAATTGACTTAGGGTTTCTTTATTTCTTTTTAGAGACTCACATTAAAGAAAATTGTCCATCACCAATGCAACTTGTTTTTCCTTTGATTGTGAAGTTGCAAACTTGTTTGAAAATTTAAAAAGAAAAACCCTAAAACACATTTAATTAAATCAAATCCTAAAAGACAAAAATACAAGAAATTGTGTGACAACTTGCTTTTTGATTGGAACCACTTTCCAATTCTTGCACACACAAAACAAAATTAAAATAACAGGGCAACATCCCAATTAACTCCCTCCACATTCCGTGTGCACTGTAGTATCCTAGACCTAATTAAAAATTGTAGCAACTTGAATCCTAAGGCTTCATCAACTTAGGCTTGCTATCTAGGTCTTAAGTTTTCTTTAGTCAGTACCAATTCTGTCATCTATATCTGGTGTTCAAACTTAGGGGTCATGTCAAACAACCAGGCGCGGGTTTGTACAAGCACTTGGGGTTTTCCCTAGGAAACGTTTGGGCCCAAACCTCCCCTTAAGTAACTTGGCTAGATTTGTTGACAGAATGGGTATTCACTACTGATTACTTACTTCCTACATAGACCAAGTCTTAGGTTTCTTATTAAGGAGTCGCATTTAAGTTAGGTCTAGCTTTGTTTGTTTGAATTACACACTTTCTCTCATCTCTTTCTCTTCTCCTCCCCTCCAATTCTTCCCAAATAGTTCATGCACAGGAGACAGTCCCAAAAACCACATCTTGAGGACCATCTGATTTCGCCCCCCACAGCAGAAAATCATTATTTTCTTCCCCCTCCTCTTTTAAAAAAATGGAAAACCCAGGAAGCCGTAAAAAAAATTCTGCTTCCACTTCTAACCCATCAGCTGACCCACAAGCTGACTTCACCCTCCCTCACCTCCCTAATTTGGAGCAACCAGAAAAACCAGCAGGGCTAGGTGGCCCTCCAACTATAACCCAAAATCCAAATCCCTTTGCATTAATAGTTGACCATTTGGTTCGACTACAACAAAATCAAGAAGATTTAGCTAGGACTGTCACGAACCTAGCTAATCAAGGACAAAATCCACCACCCCGCCAACAGCCTGTCATTCCTCTTAAGGATTTCTATGATCCTTCCAATTATGAGGAAAGACCAGGGGTGGTCATACCACAAGGGGATTTCGAGATCAAACCAGCCATTCTGAACCTTATCAAACATTTTCTTGGTCTTCCAAGAGAGGACCCCTTTGTCATCTCAAAGAATTAACTATCCTCTCTCAAACCACTCATTCCCACAATGTGCAGGAAGACGTGTGGTTAATGAGACTTTTTCCTCTCTCTCTTAAAGACAAAGCATCTCATTAGTTTAGAATGGTTGGGCACCATATTACCACCTGGCCTCAATTAAAAAGCGTTTTTCTTAAAAAAAATTTTTCGATCGGTCGAACGAATGTATTAAGAAGATCCATAACTACCTTTCAACAGAAAATTGGTGAACCCCTCCACGAAGCTTGGGAAAGATTTCAGGAACTTCTAAGAAGTTGTCCCTGCCATAAAATTCCACAATGGTAGTTAGTGCAGATCTTCTATCATGGATTAGAAGATCAATTGAAACGATTTGTGGATGCCTCATGTGGGGGCAATTTTCTTAACAAAGACGCCGAAAGTGCCTATCTCCTCTTTGATGAAATGAGTGAAAACTCATTTAATATGACTTCAATGGACACTTTTGGCAGATCACAAAACCCCAGACACGGAGTCCATGAAATTGACTCCAAATCCACCTCTGTTCCAGTCACTTAAGATGATCTATATATGTTAGCTCAACGATTGGACTAGATGCAAATTCACCAAAAGAAAATGGAAGAAAAGCTCATAAATAAACCTGGTCCACACGTTCATTCTCCACACACTAACCCCCCACACATTCTCCGAAGAGAAAATCTACACAACATCGATGCCACATCTGCTGGCCAACACTTTCTGGCTGCTTTCTCGCAAGATTTGACTAGGAATTTTGATCAAAATATTTTTGATCCCACCTCAGAAAATAGTTATGCTCTCCAAGAGCAATTTAGAAACCCCTCCAACTCCTCCAATCAAAACTGGAGGACTAACCCGAATCACTCCTGGAAAAACCTGAACCCGATTCCTTTTCCCAAACAAAACTATTTTGGGAATTATGGGCAACCTATGTATCAACCTGGAACATCCCAGGATGATATTAATAATCAGGTCATGAAAACTCTGCAAGGAATGCAGACTCAAATGATAGAAGTAACCCGCATGATTACCAACTTGCAACACCAAGTTAAGGTTACTCCTAATCATCGACCTATTGGGAATTTACCTTCCCAACCCATGCCCAAGCTAAATAATCAAAGGAATCAGTTCTAAGGTAGATATCCCAGTCAACCCATTCAACTAGCACCTCAGCATCCTCTGGATTTCAATAATAGCCAGGCTTCCCGTCCTCATCCTAGAAACAACCAGTCTGCAAATGCAGTTACCTTGAGGAATGGGAAAACTACTCACAATCCCCTACCTGTTAAAGAAACCCACTTTAATGAAACACAGATTAACTCTTCCCCTCCTATTGTTCAGGAACCAATTAATGCAAAACAAGGAAACCCTACCCCATTTCCACAAGCCCTCCACTGTTCAAATAAGAAAAAGAAGAAATCCGAGCCCACTTAGAAGGAATTAATGGATTTATTTGGGCAAGTAGATATTAATATTCCTCTCGTAGATGCCATTTAAAACATCCCTGCCTATGCTAAATTCCTAAAAGATTTATGTACTCTGAAAAGGCAGCCCAGAAATTTAGGAAAGGTGATTCTTCCAGAGACAGTCAGCTCAGTTGTGCAGAGTCAACTGCCTCTTAAGAGAAAAGATCCTGGCACCCCCCTAATTCAAGTTATCATTAATGATACATCATTTGATTGTGCTTTGTTGGATCTCGGTGCCTCAATTAATCTTATCCCCACAGTTGTTTTTGAGGAATTTAAGATCGATGAATTAAAGCCTGTTGAGGCTACTCTCCAATTAGCCGACCGATCTACAATTAAACCACGGGGAATTGTTGAGGATGTTTTTGTTCGGGTCAAAAATTGTCTATTCGCAGTTGACTTTTTAGTCCTGGACATAAAGGTACCAGAAGCACTAAAGTTTGCCCCCATTATTCTTGGAAGACCATTCTTAGTCACCGCCTACGCAAATATTGATTGTGATTCCAGAAAGATGAAGATCATGTGTGGCGGTGAATCTGTAACCTTAGACATTTTTCAAGCTTCTAGGTGGTTCCAAGAACCAGATTTCTTTGATGATTCGGATTTAGAAATAGAAAAGATTGTGGAGGAAACTTTGCAGATTTCCCATTTAGGTTCTAGTTTTGCCATCAATACGATTCCTGAACAATCCAATTCTTCTCACCCTTCTACCCTAACCACATGTCCAGCTAACCTTCCAGATGACCCGTTCACTCTCACCTCCACACTAACCCACAAAGCAGAAACTCTTTCAGAGCCGAGCCCACAATTGGAATTAAGCTTTGCCCGACTCCCTTAAATATGTCTTCCTGGGTCCTAATCAGACCCTGCCCCTGATTATAAATTTTGGACTTACCGGGGCACAAGAGCACAAACTCCTCCAGGTTTTGAGTAAATATCGGAAAGCTATTGGCTGGACCCTTTCTGATCTTAAGAGTATTCATCTGTCCTATTGTACGCATCGTATATATTTAGAGGATGATTCTCGCCCCTCGCGCCAACCACAAAGGCGCTTGAACCCTATTATGCAGGAGGTGGTAAAAAAGGAGATTATTAAGTGGTTGGATGCTGATATCATCTACCCCATTTCTGACAGCTCCTGGGTTAGTCCAACACAAGTTGTGCCCAAAAAGGTTGAACTAACAGTTGTCACTAATGATAATGGGGAGAATGTAGCCACTCGAACCGCTTCTTCTTGGCGCGTGTGTATCGATTACCGAAAATTAAACACCGCCACCAAGAAGGACCATTTCCCGCTCCCCTTTATTGATCAAATCTTGGAGCGGTTAGCCGGACGGGATTTTTACTATTTTCTGGACGGTTATTCCAACTATAATCAGGTAGCAGTTCATCCTGAGGACCAAGACAAAACAACTTTCACCTACCCCTTCGGAACCTTTGCTTTCCGAAGGATGCCCTTCGGTCTTTGCAACGCACCTGCAACTTTTCAAAGGTGTATGCTTGCAATATTTTCTGACCTAGTAGGTGAATGTTTAGAAGTCTTTATGGATGACTTCTCTGCTTTTGGAGATTCTTTTGAACATTGTCTCAAAAATCTTGAAAGAACTCTCCAAAAATGTATAGAAGTCAATCTGGTCCTCAGTTGGGATAAAAGTCATTTCATGGTCCAGGAAGGTATTGTCTTGGTTCATGTTATTTAAAAACATGGAATCGAGGTAGATAAAGCAAAAATAGATGCTATATCTAAGCTCCCACCACCCACTACTGTCAAACAGATCAGATCCTTTTTGGGGCATGTGGGTTTCTACCACCGATTTATGCAAAATTTATCTCAAATCTCCAAACCCTTAAGTTAGCTTCTCACTAAGGACCAACCATTTGATTTTAATGATAAGTGCCTGGAGAGTTTTTTGAGGTTGAAGAAAGAGGTTACTAGGCACCAATATAGCAGGGACCTGATTGGAATAGTCCCTTTGATTAACGACAGGTGCCTCAGATTTTGCTGTAGGGGCCGTTCTAGGGCAAAGAATTGGCAAGAAGCCCGTTGTGATCTATTATGCTAGCAAAACCCTTGATGATGCACAACTGAATTACACGGTTATTGAAAAGGAACTTCTTGCCATTATATTTGCCTTAGAAAAATTTAGATCTTATTTGTTGGGGTCACATGTCATTGTATATACTGACCACTCAGCAATTAAATATTTGCTGACAAAGAAAGATGCGAAACCCCACCTTATCCGTTGGATTCTACTGCTCCAGGAATTTGACCTGGAAATCAAGGATAAGGCGGGATCGCACAAAGTAGTGGCCGACCATCTCTCTCGTCTTATGACGAATGACATAATGACCCCACCAGATCAGTTCCCCGATGAAAGCATTTTAGCTGCTACAACCCTCCCTTGGTTTGCACCCATCTCAAACTACTTAGCAATAGAACGAATCCCTACAGATTGGCCAAAAACAAAATGGGATAAGTTCTTTGCTGATATTAAATATTATTTTTGGGAGGAGCTCGACCTTTTTTGCATTTGTGCCGATCAGGTCATTCGACGATGTGTACCCGATTCTGAAATCCATGATATTTTGACACATTGTCATTTAATGGCATGTGGCGGACACTTTACGGGCAAGAAAACCCTTAATGTGGGATTTTATTGGCCTAGCTTGCACAAACATGCTCATAACATTGTTCGGTCCTGTGTGCGTTGCTAGAGCATCGGCAACATGACTCGGAAGGATATGATGCCCCTTAATCCTAGTTTAGACGTTAAAATTTTTGATGTTTGGGGCATCGACTTCATGGGACCGTTCATCAAGTTTGGTGGGTATTTATATATATTAGTCACTGTCGACTATGTTTCTAAATGGATAGAAGCAATACCCACCCACACTAGTGATCACCGTGTGGTTGTCAAATTTCTTAAGAAACATATTTTCTCAAGTTTGGAATACCAAAAGCCATTATCAGTGATAGAGGCTCACATTTCACCCACTCACAATTCCGTCACCTTTTTTCTAAAAATGGGGTTAATCATAAAATTTCCACACCTTATCACCCCTAAACAAATGGCCAGGCTGAAGTATCTAACCGGGAAATTAAAAATATTTTACAAGAGATGGTTAGGCCTGACCGTAAGGATTGGTCCACCAAATTGGACGACGCTTTATGGGCCTACCGTACCACTTTTAAAAGCCCGCTTGACATGTCTCCCTTCCATCTGATTTTTGGGAAGGCATGCTATCTCTCGGTAGAATTAGAACATAGGGCTTTTTGGGCAATAAAACAACTCAACATGGATTTATCTGACGCTGGTATCCATAGAAAATTACAATTAACTGAATTGGAAGAATTACGTAATTTTTCCTATGAAAATACAAGGATTTATAAAGACTGAACAAAGAAATTTCATGATAAATATATTGTTCGGAAACACTTTGATGTTAATCAACGCGTTTGGCTTTTCGATGCGAGATTACGTCTTTTTCCTAGCAAATTAAAATCTAAATGGATCGGCCCTTTATTGTCCATAAAACACATCCATACGGTGCTGTTGATCTTTTTGATCCGAAAACTAATTCGACTTTTCAAGTCAATGGCCAACGTTTAAAGCCCTATTTCGATCATACACCTAACCTTCCGTCTGAATCTTTTAATTTTACTGAGCCAGCCACCCTTGATCACTAATGACCACAATGCCTGGCTGAATGGAGTAAAAGATAGCACTGGATGGGAGGTAACCCATCATTTTTTCCTACTTTCCTTTTTTCTTCTCTTTCTAGGTTTTGATCATCCTAAACCCGACCGTTCTTCACTAAGGTGATCCCTTTTCTCTCCTAATGCAAGAGGACATGGCATATCTTAAGCATGGGGAGGTGTTTTTAAAATTTGACGATCGATTTAGGATGTTCAAAACCTAAAAGGATGCATTGTTTCTTTTATTTCATGCTTGCATACCCAAAAAAATAAAAATGTTGAAAACTTTTTGAGGAAAAATTTTTGAAATCGGGACTAAGGTTGAAAAACTCACTTTTGGTAGAATGGGATTTAATCTTTAACAAACTAGGGATGAGGATGCAGATCTGATCATTAGAATTTCAGGGTCTATTTTAGACTAGATTAGATATCCTTCTCTAAAATTCCACCCGAACTCATGATAGTTCAGGTGACTTGATCCTATTTTGGAGTATGGAAAGTATTTGGCTTAGTTTCTGATTCAAAAACTTGCATGTCTTGAGGAAATTCTTGTGTCAATTTTCAAACACAAGCCAACACTTAAAAAATAACTAAAAATTTAAAGAACTCCCTTGTTTGGACTTAGTAAAAGTCTGAAGCAGATCATTGGTTTGAGTTTCCACCGTTGAGAAGGAGGAAAATGCCTCCTTTGAGGATGTGATGTCAACATGTTTCCGCCTCGGTGCTTCTCCATATCTATACTTCATATCTTTAGATGAAGTATTAAAGTGCATTTTAGCAGCTCAAGTGTCTTGGACGGTGCTCTACCTATAGTGTTGGAGCAAGAGCTTGAGTTTGCTTGCAGCGCCCCTTTACACTGCATTGTGTTTTGGGGTTGGGAGCTCCTGGGTGGTGTCATGGACAGTGCTATCCCAAAGTACTGATGCCAGTGCCCCCTCGAGGATTGGTAACGGGAATGATGATCCCGACACATCTGTTGTAAGACTAAGCTAAAAATAAGCATAGGGAAAAAAAAGTGGTAATAATAAATAAATTAACACGCCCTTATAAATGTTGGCTTTTTAAAAGCACAGACACAAGGTTTTAAAGGATTTTGCAAGTTTTGAATCAGATTCATGAGCCAAAAAAATCCTAAAAATAAAAATTTCAAGTCATCTGAATTAACAAGAGGTTAATTTGTGAATTTTCTGGAGGATATATTGATCCCATTTTGTCTAATGGTTGGATTCAAAAATAAATCCCAATGTTTATCTTTAACAAATCATGTACCTCCTGTGTTTAGATCAACCAAGGTCCCTTAATCTTTTTCTCCTCAAAAGTTAGAAAAAAAATTAGATTTCTCAAAAATTTCATTTTCCAAAAAAATTGAAGTTTTTCTAAGAGACTAGCAAAAGATAAGCATGGGGGTGTGATAAATGGCAATTTATCATCATTCTTATGCACTAAAACAAACCTAGCTCTTTGGATTTTACTCCGTAAATGGATTTTTGGGCTGCATTTAGGCATTAACTAGGTTAGGCACGCATTGCATTTTCTTTTGTTGTTTTAATGTGTTTTTGTGAGTGTTAGGGATGAACAGATATACAGATCCCTAAAACCCTAGTACTCAAGAAGGTAATTAGTGAAAAAGGAGTTTAGACTAGCTGGAACTCAGCTTGATCCAACTCACCACAGTTGGAACCTAGCTCACTTGAACTAGGGTTAGCTCATTCCAGCTCCATTTAGCTAATCTTAGCTGAATGGCAGCTCAAGAGAGTACACCTTAGCTCACCCTAGCTGATGTAAACACATTTACACTTCTTAAGATGTCTATTTATGCATGTTCTTAAGCATAGGATTGCATTTCATGATATAAATATTGCATAACATGCATCATCTTGCATTTAGAGTAGTTTGAATAAAATGGAGGTTAATTGTCTCCTTTTATGTGCTTGGATAGGGAAAACATTTTATCAGGGCCTCGGATCAAAGATCCAACCGTATGGATGTGATTAGGGCGACGACTGGAGTTCAACGACTCCAAGATCGCCCTAATCAGGCATCCGTAGCATCAGATAGTGATCGGGGAACCCTAGAAGATCAAGGACCAGGATGGTGAAGATCTGCACTTCAAATGACAAATCCGATAGCACGGATGAATTCAGATCAACGATCGCAACCCAACGACACAAAAATCAAGTCAATCCGACATCCGTGGCACTATCTACAACTTCCAGAAGATGGATGGCCAAGATGGCGTCACGTGGTGCCATCTCGACTGCCCAAACGGCCGCACGCATTCTACGAAGGCCTCGCACCCGCTTGCTCTCCGCCGTTGGAACTTGATCCAACGGCTGTGGTCGGTCGCGCTTAAAAGCGTTCGCTCGACCATCCGCGCCCCGTAGCGCAGCGGTCGAGCACGCTTACGCGACCGGCGGGCGCGGGTTCGAGCCACAGCAGAGGGCTGGAGGCGCGGGCAATTGGGTGCGAGCGGGCGTTGGATCGCGATCGGACAGCCACGCGCACCAAATAGCGTTCACGCACGATTGAACGTGCAGCGTCACGCGCGATCGCACGTGCCAGGCGGGCGCAGCGCAGCCGGCGGAGATGCGTCTTAAGCCGTCCGATCTAGCGATCGGACGGCTGAGAATCAAAGTGCATGCGATGGCATTGAGCACGCGGGCAGCTGAAGCGGCGTGCGTGGGCGCGGAAGCTACGCCTACGTTGGGGGCTTTAGTGACAGATTTATCTGTCACTAAAGACCCTTCATTTATTATTTTGAAGTTGTAATGTCCATTTTGCCCCCACTCCTTGCAACTATAAAAGGAGACCCCCTCCATATGAAATTCCCATCCCTTCCTTCTCCTCTCTACCCCTCCAAAGCTCAGGAGAAGCTTGTCCCACACCCGGGATGATTCTCACGAGATAAAGTCTAATTTTCGTTCCCCTTCGGAAGTGGATCCCGCGACGACGATGGCGTGCTGCTTCGTTCCCGTTCTTCTGCTTCGTCCTCCTTCGTCTTGCTTCGTTCTCCTTCGTCCAGGCGTCATCCCGTCCAGCTCATCCTCCAAGCAACCGTCGAGGAGGATTTCTCTCTCCCTATTCTTTTTACTGCTTTCTAGTATAGATTTACTGCTTTCTAGTGTAGTTTTGCTCATCCTCCAAGCAATCGTCGAGGAGGATATTTCTCCCTCCATTCTTTTAATGCTTTCTAGTGTAATTGTTTTATGCTTTCTAGTTGTAATGAACAATCTACTCAATGATAAATTCCTTGTTTATTCCACATCTCATTTTGATTTCTCTGTGTAATATTCTCTTTCTCTTCTATTTATTGTAAATAATTAGATAGTTTTAAATTGAATTATTCCGTGACAAATAAAAAGAAACGCGTAGTTTTTAAATCAAACGTCTGCCTCCCTGTGTTTGACCTGGAATTTCAATTTCGGTATAAATTTTATTTGTTGAACACGAATTCTTCTCTTTCAAGCTACAACGACAGGTTTTCCAAAATCAAACACGTTAGCATAGCGATTCGCACGTTCAACACTAGCTCAAGTCAACTCAGATCTAGCTCAACTTAGCCAAGTCTAGCTCATCTCAGCTCCCACTAGTCCACAAGAAGCTCTAGCTAGCTTAGCTGAGTTGACAAGAGTTCACCCCAACTCAAATCCAACTACATCCAGCTCCACTCAACTCCAGCCAACTGAAGAAGAACTCATCCCAACTTAGGAAGCTCACGTCCAGCTCCCGGGGACCCAGCTTAGCTCAAGCTAATTGAGCTAAGCTACCTTAGCTGTCTCAACCAGCTCAATCCTCCCCGGGAGCACCAGACCCAGCTCACCTCGGCTCCATTCAACAGAAGCTAGCTCACTTTAGCTTGGCTTAGTAACTAGCAAAGAACTAGCAAGCTAAGCTAGCTAGAGTAGCCCTATGTTGACCACTTCAGCAGCTGCCTGCTCCACTTCAGCTCCAGATTCTTCAGAACCAACTCCTCCCTCCAAACCCTAGCTCCAACACCTCTTGCTCTACTCCTCCATTAGCTAAGTTAGCTTAGCTTAGCTTAGCTTAGCCTAGCTTAGCTAAGCTCCAACTTCCTTGGCTTGTACCACCCAGAAACCCACCTAACAACTCCACCCAACTAGCTCCACCTTTGCTCCACATAAGCTAACCTACTTGGCACCAACCTAGCCTATCCACCACCTCCAAAAGACACCTAAAAGTGGTACCAAAACCACCCTAACTACCCCCTTTTTGGTGCCACTTTTCCCTCCAAAAATCCCCTTCATCTCCACCACACATCTCCCCTTAAACCCATCTCAACCCTCCACATAACCCCTCCTTCTAGAACCTTTCTTGGCACCACCTAAGGCCCCCTTCTAGAAGCTATTTTGGCGCCAACTTCAAGGGGTGCCACCACCCATAACCACCCCCTAGGAGTCCCTTGGGTTGGTGCCAATTTCCCTTAGCCATAGGATCCCCAACCACCTCCATCCTTCCATCTTAGCCCTCCATTTCAAGAGGCACCTTAACCCCCCATCCTACCCTATAAAAAGACCACTACCCACCACCATTCAAGGCATCCTTGGCTAGCAAATTCACTCTCATATTCCACCTAGAAGCCCACGCCCAAGAGAGAAGAAGAAGAAGATTAAGGGGATATTCTGTCCCCTTGGTGCCTTCCTCTCTTCCCTTCTCTCTTGTGTCCACGCCAGCCAAAAGAGAAGCCAAGCAAGGAAGATCTTTGGAGGAGATCTTGAAGATGGTCCACGCCACCGTGGAGGAGCTTTTGAGGGTGGTGCACGCCCACCCCTTGGAGGAGAGCATTGAAGGTGGTAGCTTCCACGTTGGAGGAGCTCTCACGGAAGGAGAAGAAGGAGGCCCTCTTTTCAAGCCAAGGAGCAGCTAGGCTTGGAGCAAGAAGACTGCCTTCTTCACCAAATTTTGCAAGAGGATTTGTGTTTCTTTTATTGCTTTTAAATTTTTTTCATTTCTAGTAGAAGCATTCCTCTACTTGTCTTGGAAAAAGAACACAAAATCTAGTTAATCGAATTGTCCTCTTTTTAATTTTCTATTGCAATTGTTACATCATTCTAGCACTTATTCTACTTCCACTGCCTAATTACTCTAGGCCTCCACTTGCCTAGAGTGAGCTTAGGTAGTGGACTTTTTAATCTCTTAAGTTTCAACTTAGCATTTTAGGTGTTAGCACTTTTTCGTCACAATTCGCACTTTGCCCGTATTATTTCAAAACACAAAAAATTTACATATGTAAAATACTAAAAAGAAAGTTGAGATGTATTTTTAGCAAGAGAATTGAATTGCAATTTTTGCCTCCTTGGACGACCCTAGATACTCCCACTATCAAGGATATAAATTTAAAAGCGTATGCAAATTCGCATGTTACAACAACATTAAAAACCTACCTTTGCAAATCACGCGTATTTTGTATCAATGAGGCATGGGAATGATTTAACGAGTTATTGAGGAAATGGCCACACCATGAGGTTCCAAGGTGGCAATTGGCCCAGATCTTCTACCATGGTCTGGACAGCAACCTTTGGAACTTTGTTGTTGCCTCATGCAGAGGAAACTTTCTGTACAAAGAAGAGGAGTGTGTGTTTGAACTCTTCGAGTCTATGAGTGAAAATTCGCTCAACAATGCCTCCATGACCCAGTTTAATCGATCTAGTCAATCCCGTGGTGGGATTTATGAGGTACAAGCAAATTCTGGAATGGTTGACATGGATATTATAGCAAAAAAATTGGATCCAGTGGAATTGGTGGATAAGAAGATAGATGAACTATTGAACCAGACCAGGAACCTGCTACAGACCCTCTCCCTAGCAAAGGGAGCTCACAATGTAGACCTGGTCCAGCCAATGAGCCAGATGCACCTGGAACAACCCCTAACTATGTTCTATGGAGGGACCTTTGCTCCCTCAACCCCTGATTATTCTCTTCCCTCCCCCTCAGCACCTTCTATCTTGGAAGATGTTCAGGCTATCCAAGGTTACTCCAAACCTGATCCTTCTCCAATACCTACAATGCCAGATGGCGTAATCACCCAAACTTCGCCTAGATGAACCAAAAATCGAATCAATCTCAGAACCAGCCCAGGCCAAACTATCAGCCAAACCTGTCCTCCTATCAAGGTCCACTGGTTAGACCCCCTATAACCCGAATAGGGCAGCCCTTCCCCCACAAAACCAAATGGACACCCTAATGAAAATGATGGCTGACATGAACTAGAAACACTAGGAGGAATGGCACTAGTGAAGGGACAGTTGAGCCAGCTGTTGGATTATAAACAAAAGGGATCCCTTCCTTCTCAGCCATAGTCGAGCCCGCGAAACGTGATTAACAGAAACCCCAATTTGCAAGGGTTCCAAGGCAATTCCGGGTAGGCCCACATGGTCCAGCCTGCCCCACAAACACCCCTGGGTTTGGTGATTCTTCTTCCTCTTCTTCTCAAGGATCAACCCATGGTCCCAATGCTTCTGCAAATGCGGTGACCTTGAGAAGCGGTACTAAAACCTAGGATCCCAAGTGGCTAGCTCCTCTCGTGACCTTACTCCCTGAGATACCCTACTCTGAAGACTAGTGATAAGATGGTTTTCGCTTTCGAATAACGCGATTAAGATGATTTATCGTTGTACGATCAAAGTGGTGGAAAATTGCTTAACAAAATAATTAAAACTAAAATTAAACCACTTGCAGATGAGTGGGTCATGTCCACAGGTAGGCAATGATACAATAACATCTCGATTATTTCGTATTCATTCAATCAAGTGCGAAATCCATAGTTAAATCTGACATGAAATGCGACGAAAAGAAGATGCACAATAACTCAAAAATGTAAAGGTAGATGTGCAATTTTTCCTCACTGAAATACTCAATAAATATGTGATGAATCTATGTAATTTCCAATTGACATGCATTAGAGAAAATTTGAGCACATCTTAATCCAAAACCATTGTCAAAGGATGTGAATCACAATAGCCACACAATTATAAGAAAGCTTGAGTATGAAGATGCAATTTCACCACAATGAAATAATCATAAATCAAAATTCATTTTCCTGGCAATGGCATGAAATGTAATTATTAATTAGAGTGAAAGCAGAGGATTCTACCTCTCTCCTCCTCGCAATTGGGAGAGAGGCTCATTCGAGGAGCTACTCCTATAAGAGGTCAGCTGAAGCGAGGCCTTCGCAGTGGTGGTGGTGGTGCGTCATGAGATGGCCGAAGCTGGCCTGCCAGAGGAAAGGAGCAACGGCAATGGAGAAGCCTGCTGCTGGCTGCGCTTGCTGGTGAAGGCCCGCGCGGGTGCTGGGGTCGCTGTAGGTGCGTAGAGGCGTGGGCACGAGGGTGCGCAGGCGCTTTGCAGGCCACTTGGGAGCACGGGTGCTTGTGACCAGGTGGTTGCAGGCGCTGCTGGTGAAGGCGTGCGGTGTTGCAGCGGGGGCAGGTGGAGGTGCGAGCTCTGCAAGGAGCATAGGCGCGCGCAGGCGTTCTGTTGGCGCCATTGTAGGTGCTGCAAAGGGCGTTACAGATGATGGTGCGGGTGCTTGCAAGTGCTAAGGCGAGGAGACATGGGCGTGCGGTGGCTGGGGTGCTTGGCAGGGTGCGCTGGAGATGAAGTAAGGGCATGCGGTGGGTTGAAGGCACTGCTGGTGAAGACGCGCGCAGGAAGATGGTGCGCGGTGTTGGCATGTGTGTTGGAGGTGGATGTGCTGGAGGATGGAAGTGCAGTGGCATGCTTGACAGGGCTGAAGGTGGCTGCAGTGAGGAGCGGGCAGGTGTGTGCAGCAGCTGGGAGCTGCATGTGGAAGTGGCAAGGTTTTTGGGTTCTTTTTGGTGGAGTGGAGGAAAAATAAAGGAAGGGGAAGAAGATGGAGGTGGATGCTGGTGATGGCAGTGAAGATGGTAGCATGCACGCCTGTGTATGCTTATGGTGGAGCAGCGTGCATTCATGGTGATGCGAGCAAGCTCCGAATGGCAGTGCGGCCTGTCACACCACACGCCCATGGTGGTGGAGGCTTGCCGCCACGGTTGAGGCCGGTGGTGGAGTGGATCAAAGTGGTGCACTCTCTTCACAGTGATGAATAGGGGTGGTGGCCTCCCCTCAATGGCAGCTCTCCCTTCTCCTTTTGTAACCACGGCCACACTGATTTCAAATTCAAAATGCTGTAGCATGAATGTGATGCGTAGGAGGTGGAGGCGGAGCTAGAGGAGTTACCTCTGCAAGGAGAAAGGAATAAAAGAGTAAAATAATTAGGGTTATTTATACATAACACCTTAACTTCTACGTTAATTAAAATAGTGCATCTAATTAATTAACTAATTAAATGTATGCAACCCTAGGTTAATTCTAAATGCATGAATTATGTACTTAAGCTAAAAATATGAATTAATTTATTTACATCCTAATGTATGCTACCTGAATGTTAAAATTAATTTAATGTCTAGACATTTAGATACTTAAATAGCCCATGAATATGGGCTAATCAAATACCCCCATACCTAGTTTTTGCTAGTCCCTAGCAAAATCAAGCAAAACCTAGCACTTCAAATAAACTAGCCAACCCAATCGGTCTTCCTTTAGAAATATATTAAGTTTAGATATTAGACCTAAGGTTCCCAAGTAGTTGCTAAGTTACAGACTAGGTCGGCTAAAGACAGGTTGCAGGCACAAGTTTCTCTGATTTCTGACTCTACCCTAAGGTTTATTGACCCTTGAGATTAAAGCATCCGTGCATATGCATTGGTCTGAGTTATTTGAGTTAAAGGAAAAAGGATTTTTTTTTTTGAATAAATTTTTTTTTTTCTTTGATTCCTCTAAAGTCTAACCTAAGATCAGCTATCAACATGGTCTGTGTTGGATTCATTGTCCCCATCACCGTACCTTGAAGGGTGCCTAGCTTTCAATGCTTCAAGATAGCACCACCCATAGCGACCCTAAGAACTCCTGGCAATCGACACTTTGAGATAGTATCGCCCATGGATTTCTTAAGTGAATTCAGGCCTGTGGCAATCGGCACTTCAAGATAGGGCTGCCCATGATACCTGAACTGCACATTGCACTTACATGCCCCCAGTAGGATGGATATCCTAAGAGACAAGCATCGAGGAGGTAATATGTTATCATCGCATCCTCAAGGTTAGTATATACTCCACCTCTCCTGCGATAGGAACTCTTCCAATCAAATTCTATTTTCAAGCCTCTCTTAAGTCAAAACTAAGAGAACCAAGTTTCTTTTAAGAAAGGAAATAAGGTGATCACTTACACAAGTCAAAACTAAGAGAACCAAGTGTGTGAAATTTGGATGCCTGGGTAACAAGGACCCATAAACCAAAAGGTAGAACAGGACTCCAGGTACTACCCCAACCTTTTAACTCAATCCATAGCTTTCCTTCCTCAACCTCTGGAGGAATGGTCCGTAACTTAACTCCTACTTAAGTTTTTAAGTCCACAAAGGACCCTAAAGGTATAAAGCTAGTAGCTCACTTTGCTTCTAAAGTTCGACCCTAGAACCAACTTAGTCTCACCTGGAGTTCTAATTTTCTTAAGAATACAGGACCAGCCAGTTAAGCTTAATAATTACAAAATATTTTTCTTTTTGTTCTCTCTTTTTTTTTTAATGCAAATGTATGCAATGCGAAATGCTTTAACTAAATGCATGAATGCACTATTTATAAATGCTATGTATATCCCCAAGTACACCCCTCCATGCCTAAAATTTGCAATGTCCCCATTGCATAGAAGGATATTACCTAGGTTAGAGATGGGCTACCATTCTTTTGTTAGCAGCAGAGTAGCCAAAGAACCTGCAAATCTGGTTCAAGGATTGTAGAAATAAGCCCTAAAAATGAGCAAAGTAATGCTGGTAGAAAACATGTAACCTAGGATGTTGGCGAGCAGATGATGAATCCCAATAGCAAATGCTCGCCCAACTAAGATGGGAATGAAATCTTCCCAGGTCACCAGAAGAGGTTTTGAAGGATAAACTGGCATAACAACCTCCAAAGGGGTAGGGGGAGGATGACAAGGATCCTTTAAAAGGAATGGGGAAGGAATGGTGTAGAGATAAACCCTCAGGGCAATGGACTGACTAAAGAAATCATCAATCCATACCCGATACTCCATTACAGGAAATATTGGTTTGTTAAGCCCCCCGACCAGAACAAAAGTGAGCATATCTCTAAGCCAAGGATCGTCTAGGGTGTCCAAGTTTTGAGGTTGTTGGATGGCCATAAGATCTAGGTTGGGTTTAATCAGCTTGGTGTCCATCCCTAACACTCTTTCCAAATCCTCAATTGCATCCCTAGCATTCCTTGCACTATCACTAGTATGTTCTTGCACTTCATCAAGAGTCAAAAATGTTGCCTTCAGTCATAAGCAAATAAGAGGGTGACTTCGAAACAAATGAAGGCAGGTTGGAAGCAACAGATCTAGGGATTATCCTATCAATGTCATCCCCGGGTTGTTCTTTACTAAATCTTCCCCAGAGTCTAGATGTGAATCCACATAAATCTTAGAAGTTGCTTCCAAATTTTTCATCATTTCATAATGAGGAGAAATATCATCGATGGGTGTGCTAAGGAAACCTAATTTGGTCAAATTTGTGACATCCTCAGGGGCTAACTCTTCAAATAAGACATAATCACCCTTAGTGTCACTCCAAATCTTGAATGTAGGTTCCTCATATAATTCATCTTTCTCCTCATCACACAATTCATCATATACCCAAGGTCTAGAAACATCTAAAATCTCAGCAAATCCCCTAGGGTACTCTATCTGAGGTAAATGGTTTACACTGGTAACATCGGACTCCTTAGATAGGTCAATTTCTTCAGGGTTAGGTTCCTTAAGGGTAGGCTTGAGTTCCATCTTGTGATCAGAAGGGAGGGTAGGATTAACAACTTGACTTCGACCCACTTCATCAAATGTCACTAAAATACTATCATCTGGGCCGAGGTCTTCCAATGGTACCATTATTCCCTTCTTTTAACTCCAATATAATTCAAGTGGATGCTCAACCTTATCATCATCTTCCTCGGGTTGCCACCTTTCTTCATCCAATTCATAGCTACTTTCATATGTATCTTCCTCCCACTTAAGGTGTGGATCTCTCAAGGAAGTGTCATCTAACAGGGAGGTTTCAAAATCGATCCTCGAAAAGTATCTCCCTTACATAATCCCCAAAATTTCCTTCCAACTTAGAGTGAAGCTCTCCCATGGGAGATGCATCAATTGTAGATGGGTGTACGTCATCCTCAATGGGGTAGATTGGGTGGCTAATTTCATCTCTTTCTTATTGGCCTGCTCTCGAAGATTCTCCTAACAATTCAATCATTTCATCTTGCATTCTTTGTATTTCCATCTCCAAGGAGGAGTGGTCATTTCTATCATGAGAGAAGTCAGGCTCAGGCTTATAGTACCCAGGAGTGTCTGTCCAACCATTATAATTATTTAGGGAGGGTGGGTTGGGTATTTCTATGATGTATGGGATATTGGGCAAAGTAAATCCTGCTCCTAGGTTCTACTCACTGATTTGGGGCTTAAACAGGCCAATACTCCTATAATAGGAGTAAAACAGATCCCAATGATTGTCATTAAGTCCATCAAAGGATGGACCATCTCGACGTATGGTATCGAATAGTGCAGAGTGGGGGTGAGGGTGTGGGCAAGATGTGAAAGGATGAAAATCCATGTGGTCCATTCTAACTCACACCTCAATCAGAATTTTCCAAGCAAAACACAATTCAAAAAGGACTTTTTAGGTCTTTCCCAATTTAGGCTTTTGATTTTAAGTCAGATTGTAGGTGACAATACAATTTGTTCAATCAATTTACGTGCTTATTGTCGACCTATGGCTTGCCTAAGAAGACCTAGTTGGAGCAAAGGTGTTCTTCCCTAAATCTCAAATGGTAGAGAAACTCCAAAGATGGAAGATCGAGTGATGCAAGTAGGCCTAAGCCTTCCTTTAAAGCTGTGCTTTCGCGGTGCTTCTCAACTACCCCCAAAAATCCATGATAGGGTATCCCCCTCTTTGGAGTTACAAAACCTTTGATCTCAAGTTCTAAACACTTCAGAATCCAACGATAGGAGGGCTTTTGTTCTAGTATTTCCAAACCTAAGGAGTGTCTAAAAGTGTGCCATGGTGTAAGAGATATAAGTGTGCATACACCGTAAAATATTTTGAATTTTGAATCGCACGCCAAGTTTGAAAATCAAATCCTTGATTTTTAAAATGCCCCTCCTTTAATTAGTCCTTTTTTCTAGAAAATATGTGGCCACTTGTTAGATCATTCAATACAGATTAGGTGGTCTTGAAATTAGTGCCAAATGCATTTGCATGACAGGTAGAAATGCAAAGTTAGAAGTGCATGCTTGATTCCAGCTTTCTCCATGCAATATGCAAGATAAGAATTAAATCTAAATGTTGCTCATTTAGTCCTAAATGATTTGACCTAATGGCAAACAGCTTCTAGTAGGTAGCTCATTTTTTTTATTTTAGTTTATTTTAGCTACTTATGCAAAAGCAAATTAAAGGTAAACAATCCATAAAATAAATTAAAAACCTAAATCTAAAGAAAAGGGAATAGGCTCCCAAAAATTATCCAACATGGGCCTAAAACAAAATTGGGGAACAAACCCCTCAACTGTACCCTAGAACAAGGGTTTCAAACTAAATGTGCAACGAAAAATTAAGTCTAAAGTCTTAATTCTACTCTAATCAAATCAGTGACTAAATGTGCAGAGATGATCATCGCGTCCTCATCCTTCTCCTCCTAGTAATCTAGTTCATTGCAAGGTAGCTCAAACAATTTCTCCTCTGGCGACGTCAAGGGTCGCCTCTCACGATGGTTGGTGTGATTACAAGTCGTAGAATGTCTATCGCAGATCGTTGCACTCGCATCAGAAAAAAAAAATAGAGTTAAATATGATTCAAAATTTAAACCAATGTGAACGAATGAATGAATGAATGTGATTAATTAAGCCTGTTGCCTCCCTGGTAATGGCGCCATTTGATAAGACAATTTTCACTTTCGAATAGTGTGATTAAGATGATTTATCATTGTGAGATCAAAGTGGTAGAAAATCGCTTAAATAAAAAATTAAAACTAAAATTAAACCACTCGCAAATGAGCGGGTCGTGTCCATAGGGAGGCAATGACGCAATAAAATCTTGATTATTTCGTATTCGTTCAATCAAGTGCAAAATCCATAGTCAAATCTAACTTGAAATGCGACGGAAAGAAGATGCACAATAACTTGAAAATGTAAGGGTAGATGTGTAATTTTTTCTTACTGAAATATTCAATAAATATGTGATGAATCTATGTAATTTCCAATTGACATGCATTAGAGAAAATTTGAGCACATCTTAATCCAAAACCAATGTCAAACGATGTGAATGATAAAAGCCATGCAATTATAAGAAAGCTTGAGTATGAAGTCTCAATTTCACCACAATAAAATAATCATAAATCAAAATTCATTTTCTTGGCAATGGCATGAAATGTAATTATTAATTAGAGTGAAAGTAAAGGATTCTACCTCTCTCCTCCTCGCGATCGGGAGAAACGCTCATACGAGGAGCTACTCCTACAAGAGGTCAGCTGAAGTGAGGCCTTCACGGTGGTGGCAGTGGTGCGTCATGAGATGGCCGGAGCCAGCATGCCAGAGGAAAGGAGTGGTAGCAATGGAGGAGCCTGCTGTTGGCCGCGCTTGCTGGTGAAGCACGCGCGGGTGCTGGGGGCGCTGCAGGCGTGCGGAGGCATGGGCACGAGGGTGCACGGGCACTCTGCAAGCCACTTGGGCGCACGGGCGCTTGTGGCCGGGCAGTTGCAGGTGCTATTGGTGAAGGCGCGTTAGTGCTGCAGCGGGGGTGGGTGGAGGTGCGGGCTTTGTAGGGCGCACAGGCACGCGCAAGCATTCTATTGGCATCACTGCAGGTGCTGCAGAGGGTGCTGCAGATGATGGCGCGGGTGCCTCCTGGCGCTAAGGCGAGGAGACGTGGGCATGCGGTGGCTGGGGCGCTTGGCAGGGTGCGTTGGAGATGAAGTGAGGGCGTGCGATGGGTTGCAGGCACTGCTGGTGAAGGCACGCACGGGCAGATGATGCGCGTTGTTGGCATGTGCACTGGAGGTGGATGTGCTGGAGGATGGAAGTGCGGTGGCACGCTTGACTGGGCTGAAGGTGGCTGCGGTGAGGAGCAGGCAGGTGTGTGCAGCAGTTGGGAGCTGCACGTGGAAGTGGCAAGGTTTTTGGGTTCTTTTTGGTGGAGTGGAGGAAAAACAGGGGAAGGGGAAGAAGATGGAGGTGGATGCTGGTGATGGCAGTGAAGATGGTAGCATGCACGCTTGTGTGTGCTTATGGTGGAGTAGCGTGCATTCACGGTGATGCGAGCAAGCTCTGAATGGCAGTGCGGTCTGTCACACCACACACCCACAGTGGTGGAGGCTTGCTGCCACGGTTGAGGCTAGTGGTGGTGGAGTGGATGAGAGTGGTGCACTCTCTACACAGTGATGAATAGGGGTGGGGGCCTCCCCTCAACGACAACTCTCCGTTCTCCTGTTGTAACCACGGCCACACTGATTTCAAATTCAAAATGCCGTAGAATGAATGTGATGTGCAGGAGGAGGAGGCGGAGCTGGAGGAGTTACCTCTACAAGGAGAAAAAGAATAAAAGAATAAAATACTTAGGGTTATTTATACATAACACATTATCTTCTATGTTAATTAAAATAGTGCATCTAATTAATTAACTAATTAAATATATGCAACCCTAGGTTAATTCTAAATGCATGGATTATGTACTTAAGCTAAAAATATGAATTAATTTATTTACATCCTAATGTATGCTACCTAAATGTTAAAATTAATTTAATGTCTAGACATTTAGATACTTAAATAGCCCACGAATATGGGCTAATCAACGAGCAGGAAACACCCAAGGACCTGGAGACTAACCCAGTTCCATTCCAGACACCATACCTCGAGGCCTTGGAGAAGATGAAGAGAAAGAAAGTGGTTGTGGAAAATGAGGAGCTTTTGGAAATTTTGAAGCAGGTCCAGATCAATATCCCGCTCCTCGAAGAAGTCAAGCACATCTCGACTTTTGCTAAGTTCTTAAAGGATGCCTCTACGCGAATCGTATGCCATGACCCCAAGCACCTAGGAAAGTTATGCTCTCAAAACAAGCCAATTTTGTTATCTCTAGCAACCTTCCACTGAAACGTACTGACCCGGGAGCACCCCTGATATCTTGTAATATCAGGGACATGACATTTGATAGAGCGCTCCTGCACTTAGGTGCTTCAATCAATCTGATCTCGATGACCTTGTATCACCAATTTGGATTTGGAGAGTTGATGTCCACACCTGTGACCATCAATTGGCCGATAGATTTGTGAAGACCCTGAAGGGGGTTGTCGAGGATGTAATTGTTTGGGTCAAGGACTTCTACATCCTGGTTGACTTCTTGGTGCTCGACATGGAAGTCCCCGAACAGCTACAGAACACACCCATCATCCTAGGAAGACCTTTCTTAGCTACGGCTAAAGCGAACATCGACTGCGACATAGGATGCATGGAAATCGCCTTCGGAGACAAGAGGATGCAGTTGGATATCTTCAGGGCGACCATGTCTTTCGATTGCCACTGGATTGAGGAGCACGATTCCATGGAGCCTCTGGTTGAGGAAGGCCTCACCCTTAGTTCTGTATCAGACCATCAGACCCAACCCTGTGACGACTGTTCTGACCCATTCTTGTCTGTGCACGCTGACCTCTATAGAGCTATTTACCATCAGTAACCACTGTTTGAGGAGATTGATGCTGAATAACTCCCACTTTTCCCCTACCTGTCAAGTGTTGTTCCACCCACACTCAAGTTGAAGCCGCTACCCAAAAATCTGAAGTACGCCTTCCTTGGACCTGACCAGACCTTCCCGGTGATTATCAACGCCCATCTAACCAAGAATCAGGAACTCAGATTGACCGCGACCCTATCAAAACATTGGGCAGCCATGGGATGGACCATCTCGGATTTACGAGGAATTAGCCCCACTTATTGTACCCACAAGATCTATCGGGAAGATGGGACTCCACCTTCCCGCCAGATGCAGAGACGATTAAACTCGAATATGCTGGAGGTTGTTAAGAAGGAAATTATCAAATGGCTTGACGCTGACATCATTTACCCAATCTCCGATAGCCCCTTGGTGAGCCCCACTCAAGTGGTCCCTAAGAAAGATGGGCTCACCATTGTCACCAATGAGCATGGCGAATCCAACCCCACCCGCACCACCACTGCATGGCGGGTGTGCATTGATTATAGGAAGCTAATGAGGCGACCAAGAAAGATCATTTCCCTCTGCCATTCATTGACCAGATTCTTGAGCGATTGGCAGGGTAGAAATATTTTTGCTTCCTGGATGGATACTCAGGATACAACCAAGTCGCGATTACTCCCAAAGATCAAGATAAGACCACACTCACTTGCCTGTATGGCACATTCACGTTCCGTTGTATGCCATTTGGGTTATGCAACGTACCCACTACCTTTCAGCATTGCATGCTAGCCATCTTTTCAAAGATGGTGGGTGAATACCTGGAGGTCTTTATGGATGATTTCTCAGCGTTTGGGAACTCATTCGACCATTGTTTGAGCAACTTGGAGAAAATCCTGAAGCAATGTATAGAGGTCAAGTTGGTTTTGAGTTGGGAAAAGAGCCATTTCATGGTTCAAGAAGGAATTGTCCTCGGTGACATCGTATCACATAGGGGCATTGAGGTGGATCGAGCTAAGGTTGATTTGATTTCCAAACTTCCCCCACCTAGCTCAGTCTGGAAAATCCGCTTGTTTCTAAGACATGTTGGCTTCTATCGAAGGTTCATTAAATACTTCTCCAAAATCTCAAAACCCTTGACCGATCTTCTGGCCAATGATGCCCTCTTCCACATGACACCTGATTGCATCCAAGCTTACGACACTCTCAGAGAATCAGTCTCCACTGCACCTGTGTTACAGCCCCTGGACTGGTCCTAGGATTTTGAGATCATGTGTGATGCAACAGACTTTTCAATTAGCGCAGCCCTAGGATAGAGATGAGAAAAGAAATCCATGGTGATCTACTACGCGAGCAAGACATTGGACGAGGCCCGATGGAACTATATGGTCATAGAGAAAGAACTGCTCGCTATAGTTTTTGGACTCGAAAAGTTTAGATCATATCTTCTGGGATCCCACGTGACCATTTATACTGACCATTTGGCCATCCAGCATTTGCTGGCCAAAAACGATGCGAAACCCAGGCTAATCAAATGGATCCTGCTCTTGTAGGAATTTGACTTGGAAATTCGCGATAAAGCGGGGTCCAAGAATGTCGTGGCCGATCACCTATCCAGACTCCACCTGGACCACATTAGGCCCTCCTTGCCCTTGTCTGATACCTTTCTTGATGAACAACTTCTAGCTATGCAAGAAAAGAAACTACCTTGGTATGCCGACTTCGTCAACTATCTGGTAGTCAGACAAACCCTGCATAGCTGGTCCAGACAGCAACAGGATAAGTTCTTGGCTGAAGCCAAGCACTATTTCTGGGATAATCCCATGCTATTTCACCTCTGTGCTGACCAGATGATTAGGAGGTGTATCCCGGAGGATGAAGTTCAAAGTGTGCTATCCTTTTGACATGACCAAGCATGTGGTGGCCACTTTTCGGGAAAGACAACGGCTACAAAGGTTTTGAAGTTAGGGTTTTATTGGCCTTCATTATTCAAGGATGCACACAGCTTTGCTAAGACTTGCTTTGGCTACCAGACTTTAGGGACCATGACCAAAAAAGACATGATGCCCCTCCAGCCCATTCTGATTGTCGAGATCTTCGACGTTTGGGGCATTGATTTTATGGGCCCTTTCCCACCATCCAATGGCTTTGAGTACATCTTAGTCTCGGTAGACAGTCTCAAAATGGATTGAAGCTGTCGTCACCTGACGATGCGATCATACGACTGTCATGGACTTTGTTAAGAAAAGCATCTTTTCTCGGTTTGGAATACCGAAGGCCATGATCAGTGATGGTGGAAGTCACTTTATCCATGCCCAGGTCCATGCCCTACTCAGAAAATACAGGGTTACTCACTGCATTGCCACCCCGTATCATCCGCAAACCAATGGGCAGACTGAGGTCTCCAACAGGTAGATCAAAAATATTCTACAAAAGACTGTGAGACCTGACAAGAAGGATTGGTCCACACGACTGGATGCTGCCCTATGGGCATTCAGGACCACTTTTAAGACCTCAATAAGAATGTTTCCTTATCGATTGGTCCTTGGCAAAGCTTTCCACATTTTGATCGAGTTGGAGCACCGAGCTTACTGGGCTGTTAAGTAGTGTAACATGGATACTCGGTTAGCCAGTGCACAGAGGACACTCCAACTCTTTGGGCTCGAGGAAATTCATCGGGATGCCTTTGAGAATAGTCGACTTTAAAAGGAAAAGATGAAAGCCATCCACAACTGACTCATCCATAGAAAGACCTTCAAGCCCAACCAGCAAGTTTGGCTTTTTGACACTCGACACAAACTTTTTCCCGGGAAGCTCAGATCCAAGTGGGTAGGACCATATCAAGTGGTCAAACCATATTCCAATGGGGTGTTTGAAATTGTAGATCCGAACACTAGACACACCTTCAGGGTAAACGGTCAGAGATTGAAGCATTTCCTTGCCCAGGTTCCCCAAAAGGAAGTTGTCACCCTCATTGAGGGTTGACATGAAGCCTCACTGATAAACGCCAGTTTATCATCATTCTTATGCATTAAAACAAACCTAGTTCTTAGGATTTTACTCTGCAAACGGGTTTTTTGGGCTGCATTTAGGCATAACTTAGGTTAGGCATACATTGCATTTTTTATTGTCTTTTTAATATGTTTTTGTGAGTGTTAGGGATGTACAGATATATAGATCCCTAAAACCGTAGCACTCAAGAAGGCAAATGGCGAAGGAGAAGCCCAGACTAGCTGGAACTCAGCTTGATCCAGCTCACCTCAACTTGATCCAGCTCACCGCAGTTGGAACCTAGCTCACTTGAACTAGGGTTAGCTCATCCCAACTCCATTCAGCTAATTTCAGCTGAGTGGCAGCTCAAGAGAGTTCATCTTAGCTCACCCTAGCTCAAGTCAGCTCAGATCCAGCTCAACTTAGTTGAGTCTAGCTCATCTCAGCTCCCACTAGTCCACAGGGAGCTCTAGCTAGCTCAGCTGAGTTGACAGGAGTTCACCCCAGCTCAGATCTAGCTACATCCAGCTCCACTCAACTCCAGCCAGCTGAAGAAGAACTCATCCTAGCTCAGGAAGCTCAAGTCCAACTCCCGGGGACTCAGCTTAGCTCAACTCAGTTGAGCTAAGCTACCTTAGCTGCCTCAACCAGCTTGACCCTCCCCGGGAGCACCAGACCTAGCTCACCTTAGCTCATTATGGTAGAAGCTATCTCACTTTAGTTTGGCTTAGCAGCTAGCAAAGAATTAGCAAGTTAAGCCAGCTAGAGTAGCTCCATGCCAGCCTCTTCAGCAGCAGCCAGCTCCAGTTTCAGCTCCTGACTTCTCCTCCTCAGCTCCTCCCTCCAAACCCTAGCTCCAACACCTTCTCCTCTACTCCTCCATTAGCTAAGCTAACTTAGCTTAGCTTAGCTATGCTCCAACTTCCTTGGCTTGTACCACCCCAAAAACCCACCTAACAACTCCACCCAACTAGCTCCACCTAAGCTCCACATAAGCTAACCTACTTGGCACCAACCTAGCCTACCCACCACCTCCAAAAGAGACCTAAAAGTGGCGCCAAAACCACCCTAACCACCCCCTTGATGGAACCACTTTTCCCTCCAAATTTCCCCTTCATCTCCACCACACAATTCCCCTTGAACCCATCTCCACCATCCATCTAATCCCCCTTCTAGAAGACCCTAGGTTGTCGCCAAAATGGTGGTGTCTCTCCACCACCAAAAGCCACCGACACCACCCTAACCACCCCCTTTAACACCCCTTGGGTTGGCGCCACACACCCTTGTCCATAGGATCACTAACCACCTCCATCCTTCCATCCTAGCCCTCCATTTCAAGGGGCACCTTAACCCCCCATCCTACCCTATAAAAAGACCACTACCCACCACCATTCAAGACATCCTTGGCTAGCAAATTCACTCTCATATTCCACCTACAAGCCCACGTCCAAGAGAGAAGAAGAAGAAGAAGATTAAGGGGATATTCTGTCCCCTTGGTGCCTTCCCCTCTTCCCTTCTCTCTTGGGTCAAGCCAGCCAAAGGAGAAGCCAGGAAAGGAAGATCTTTGGAGGAGATCTTGAAGGTGGTCCACGCCACCTTGGAGGAATTTTTGAGGGTGGTGCACGCCCACCCCTTGGAGAGAGCATTGAAGGTGGAAGCCTTCACCTTGGAGGAGCTCTCAAGGAAGGAGAAGAAGGAGGCCCTCTTTTCAAGCCAAGGAGTAGCTAGGCTTGGAGCAAGAAGACTCCCTTCTTCACCATTTTCACAAGAGGATTTGTGTTTCTTTTCTTGCTTTTAGATTTGTTTAGTTCTAGTAGAAACATTCCTCTACTTGTCATTGAAAAGAACACTCATTCTAGTCAATTAAATTGCCTTCTTTTAGCTTTTTATTGCAATTGTTACTTTTGGTTCGAGCACTTGTTTCACCTCTCCTTCCTAATTACCCTAGGCCTCCACTTGCCTAGAGTGAGCTTAGGAAGAAGATATATCTATCTTTTAAGTTGTAGTTAAGAAATTGTAGGTGTTAGTACTTTACGTAACAATTCGCATTTTGCCCTCATCTTTTCAAAACAAAAAAAAAATTACATATTTAAAATACCAAAAAGAAAGTTGAGATGTGTTTTTAGCAAGAGAATTGAATTGCAATTTTTGCCTCCTTGGACGACCCTAGATACTCCCCTATCTAGGTTTATAAATTTAAAAGTGTATGCGAATTCGCGTGTTACAATGACATTGAAAACCCGCTTTTACAAATCACGCGTATTTTGCTATCACTTTTTGGCGCCATTGCCGGGGAGGCACGACTTTACATTAATTAATTTTCTCTTGCTTGAAGTGGATCTCATCCCCTTCTCTTTCTTTCTTTTGTGTGTGCAAGAATTACAACAAGAAGGCGGGAATCTGGAAGCGAGAGCTCAAAGTTCCTTTTCTTCCCGCGAAATTCAGGTTGGTTCCTCTTTCTGGTCACACAATTAATTAAAACTACCAAAAACATATTAAACTTAGCTTTCAGGATCCCAAAAAATTTAATTAAGTGGAGTGGTGCCCATATAAAATCCATTGTTTGCTTGAATGCTTCTTTAGCACCACTCCATTGCAAGTATTGGTGTTAAATTTTTCGGGTCTAGATTTCTATCTGGACTTGAAAAATTGATTCCTAACACCACAGGCCTCCAAAAATAATAAAATTTCATACAGTGATTTCCAATTAAGTTTGGAACATCTGTTCCAAATTTTAGATCAATTGGACTTGTATTTAATTTCTAAAAATTCGTGGATTGCAGAAAGGTCACACCCTCTAATCTTCCTAATTTGTTGCTGTCCGTGAATTTTTAAAATTTTTATACTCATCCAATTTTTGTGAAATTTAGCTTGATGGAATCCTTGTGAAATTTGACACATCACAAAAAATCACAAGAATTTTCTGAGGTCGGTGGTAATACTGAAAGGTCCACAATACCCACGGATATCATTTCTGGACTTTGACACCAGTACAATTAAAAATTCAAAAAAATTAGCAAAAAAAATCCTAAAATCTTACAAAAATCTTTTCTGGAATCCTCATTTGATTTCACTCAAGGTAGTGGTGTTGGTTGCATTGATTGGACCACTATCTATTCAGAAAGCTTAAAAATAACTCATTGGTAGTTAAATTTCTATCTTAGGGACAATTGGCTTAGGGTTTCTTCTTTCTCTTTAGAGACGCAATTTAAAGGAAATATACAATCACCCATACAACTTTTCTTTCCTTGGATTGTGAACTTCCAAACTTGTTTGAAAACTTAAAGAGAAAAACCCTAAAACACATTTAATTAAATCAAATCCTAAAAGACAAAAATACAAAAAAAATTGTGTGACAACTTGATTTTCATTGGAGCCATCTCCAATTCCTGCACACACACACAAAAAAAATAAAAATAATAGGGCAACATCCCAATAAACGCCCTCCACATTCCGTGTGCACTATAGCATCCTAGACCTAATTAAAATTTGTAGCAACTTGACCCCTAAGGCTTTATCAACTTAGGCTTGCTATTTAGGTCTTAAGTTTTCTTTAGTTAGTGCCAATTTTGTCATCTATATCTGGTGTTCAGGCTGAGGGGCCGTGTCAAACGACCAGGCGCGGGTTTGTACAAGCACCTAGGGTTTTCTCTGGGAAACATTTGGGCCCAAACCTCCCCTTAAGCAACTTGGCCAGATTTGTTGATAGAACGGGTATTCACTACTGACTACTTATTTCCTATATAGACCAAGTCTTAGGTTATTATTAGGGAGTCACATTTAAGTTAGGTCTAGTTTTGTTTGTTTGAATTGCACACTTTCTCTCATCTCTTTCTCTTCTCCTCCCCTCCAATTCTTCCAAGTAGTGCATGCACGGGCGACGGTCCCAAAAACCACACCTCTAGGGACCATCTGATTTCGCCCCCCACAGCAGGAAATCATTGTTTTCTTCCCCCTCCTCTTCTAAGACAATGGAAAACCCAGGAAGCCGTCAAACAAATTCTGCTTCCACTTCTAACCCGTCAGCCGATCCACAAGTTGACTTCACCCTCCCTCATCTTCCTAACTTGGAGTAACCAGAAAAACCAACAGGGCCAGGTGACCCTCCAATTGTAACCCAAAATACAAATCCGTTTGCATTAATGGTCGACCATTTGGCTCGACTACAACAAAATCAAGAATATCTAGCTAGGACTGTCACGAACCTAGCTAATCAAGGACAAAATCCACCACCCCGCCAACAGCCTGTCGTTCCTCTTAAGGATTTCTATGATCCTTCCAATTATGAGGAAAGACCAAGGGTGGTCATACCACAAGGGGATTTCGAGATTAAACCAGCCATTCTAAACCTTATCAAGCATTTTCATGGTCTTCCAAGAGAGGCCCCTTTTTGTCATCTCGAGGAATTAACTGTCCTCGCTCAAACCACTCGTTCCCGCAATGTGCAGGAAGACGTGTGGTTAATGAGACTCTTTCCTCTCTCTCTTAAAGACAAAGCATCGCATTGGTTTAGAACGGTTGGGCTCCCTATTACCACCTGGCCCCAATTAAAAAGTGCTTTTCTTAAAAAAAAATTTCCGATCGGTCGAATGAATGCATTAAGAAGATCCATAATGACCTTTCAACAAAAAATTGGAGAACCCCTCCACGAAGCCTGGGAAAGATTTCAGGAACTTCTAAGAAGTTGTCCCCACCATGAAATTCCACAATGGCAGTTAGTGCAAATCTTCTATCATGGATTAGAAGATCAATTGAAACGATTTGTGGATGCCTCATGTGGAGGCAATTTTCTTAACAAAGACGCCGAAAGTGCCTATCTTCTCTTTGAAGAAATGAGTGAAAACTCATTTAACATGACTTCAATGGACACTTTTAGCAGATCACAAAACCCCAGACACGGAGTCCATGAAATTGACTCCAAATCCACCTTTGTTCCAGTCACACAAGATGATCTATATATGTTAGCTCAACGAATGAACCAGATGCAAATTCACCAAAAGAAAATGGAAGAAAAGCTCATAAACAAACAAGCTCCACACATCCACTCTACACACACTAACCCCCTACACATTCTCCGAAGAGAAAATCTACACAATATTGATGCCACATCTGCTGGCCAGCAATTTTCGGCTGATTTCCCGCAAGATATGACTGGGAATTTTGATCAAAATATTTTTGATCCCACCTCGGAAAATATCTATGCTCTCCAGGAGCAATTTAGAAACCCCTCCAACACTTCCAATCAAAACTGGAGGACTAACCCAAATCACTCCTGGAAAAACCCGAATCCGATTCCTTTTCCCAAACAAAACTATTTTAGGAATTATGGGCAACCTATGTATCAACCTGGACCATCCCAGGATGATATTAATAATCAGGTCATGAAAACTCTGCAAGGAATGCAGACTCAAATGGCAGAAGTAACCCGCATGATTACCAACTTGCAACACCAAGTTAAGGTTACTCCTGATCATCGACCTATTGGGAATTTACCTTCCCAACCCATGCCCAACCCAAATAATCAAAGGAATCAATTCCAAGGTGGATATCCAAGTCAACCTATTCAGCCAGCACCTCAGCATCCATCGGGTTTTAATAACAGCCAAGCCCCCCATCCTCATCCTAGAAACAACCAGACTGCAAATGCAGTTACCTTGAGGAATGGGAAAACCACTCACAATACCCTGCCTGTTAAAGAAACCCGCTCTAATGACAAACATATTAACTCTTCCCCTCCTATTGTTCAAGAACCAATTCATGCAAAACAGGGCAACCCTGCCCCATTTCCACAAGCCCTCCACTCTTCAAAAAAGAAAAAGACAAAATCCGAGCCACTGAGAAGGAACTAATGGATTTATTTGGGCAAGTAGAAATTAATATTCCTCTCCTAGATGCCATTAAATATATCCCTGCCTATGCAAAATTCCTAAAAGATTTATGTACTCCGAAAAGGCAACCCAGAAATTCAGGAAAGGTAATTCTTCCAGAGACAGTCAGCTCAGTTATGCAGAGCTGACTGCCTCTTAAGAGAAAAGATCCCGGTGCCCCCTAATCTAAGTTATCATTAATGATACCTCATTTGATCACGCTTTGTTGGATCTTGGTGCCTCAATTAATCTTATCCCCACAGTTGTTTTTGAGGAATTTAAGATCGGTGAATTGAAGCTTGTTGAGGTTACTCTCCAATTAGCCGACCGATCTACAATTAAACCAAGGGGAATTGTTGAAGATGTTCTTGTCCGGGTCAAAAATTGTCTATTTGCAGTAGACTTTTTAGTCCTGGACATAGAGGTACCTGAAGCACTTAAGTTTGCCCCAATTATTCTTGGAAGACCATTCTTAGCCACCACCCGCGCCAATATTGATTGTGATTCTGGAAAAATGAAGATCATGTGTGGCGGTGAATCTGTAACCCTAGACATTTTTCAAGCTTCTATGCGATTCCAAGAACCAGATTTCTTTGATGATTTGGATTCAGAAATAGAAAACATTGTGGAGGAAACTTTGCAGATTTCCCATTTAGGTTCCTGTTTTGCTATAAATACGGTTCCTGAACAATCCACTTTTTCTCACCCTTCCATCCCAACCACACGTCTAGCTAACATTCCAGCTGACCCTTTCACTCTCACCTCACCTCTAACCCACAAAGCAGAAACTCTTTCGGAATCGGGCCCACAATTGGAATTAAAACCTTTGCCCGATTCCCTTAAATACGCCTTATTGGGTCCTAATCAGACCCTGCCCCTGCTTATAAATTCTGGACTGACCGGGGCACAAGAGCACAAACTCCTCCAGGTTTTGAGTAAATATCGGAAAGCTATTGGCTGGACCCTTTCTGATCTTAATGGTATTCATCTGTCCTATTGTACGCATTGTATATATTTAGACGACGATTCTCGCCCCTCCCACCAACCACAAAGGCGCTTGAATCCTATTATGCAGGAGGTGGTAAAAAAGGAGATTATTAAGTGGCTGGATGCTGATATCATCTACCCCATTTCTGACAGCTCCTGGGTTAGTCTAACACAAGTCCCCAAAAAGGCTGGACTAACAGTTGTCACTAATGATAATGGGGAAAATGTAGCCACTCGAACCACTTCTTCTTGGCGCGTGTGCATCGATTACCGAAAATTAAGCATCACCACCAAGAAGGATCATTTCCCGCTCCCCTTTATTGATCAAATCTTGGAGCGTTTAGCCGAACAAGATTTTTACTATTTTTTGGATGGTTATTTTGGCTATAATCAAGTAGCGGTTCATCCTGAGGACCAGGACAAAACAACTTTCACCTGCCCCTTTCGGAACCTTTGCTTTCCGAAGAATGCCCTTCGGTCTTTGCAACACACCTGCAACTTTTCAAAGATTCATGCTTGCAATTTTTTCAGACCTGGTAGGTGAATGTTTAGAAGTCTTTATGGATGACTTCTCTATTTTTGGAGATTCTTTTGACCATTGTCTCAAAAATCTTGAAAGAACTCTCCAAAAGTGCATAGAAGTTAATGTGGTCCTAAGCTGGGAAAAAAGTCATTCATGGTCCAAGAAGGTATTGTCTTGGGCCATGTTATTTCAAAACAAGGAATCGCGGTAGATAAAGCAAAAATTGATGCTATATCTAAGCTCCCACCGCCCACTACTGTCAAACAGATCATATCCTTTTTGGGTCATGTGGGTTTCTACCGTCGATTCATACAAAATTTTTCCCAAATCTCCAAGCCCTTAAGTCAGCTTCTCACTAAAGGCCAGCCATTTGATTTTAATAATAAGTGCCTAGAGAGTTTTCTGAGGTTGAAGAAAGAGATTACTGAGGCACCAATATTGCAGGGACCTAATTGGAATAGTCCCTTTGAATTAATGACAGATGCCTCAGATTTTGCTGTAGGGGCCGTTCTAGGGCAAAGAATTGGCAAGAAGACCGTTGCGATCTATTATGCTAGCAAAACCCTTGATGATGCACAATGGAATTACACGGTTACTGAAAAGGAACTTCTTGCCATTGTATTTGCCTTAGAAAAATTTAGATCTTATCTATTGGGGTCACATGTCACTGTTTATACAGACCACTCAGCAATTAAATATTTGCTGACAAAGAAAGATGCGAAACCCCTCCTTATCCGTTGGATTCTGCTGCTCCAGGAATTTGACTTGGAAATCAAGGATAAGGCGGGATTGCACAATGTAGTGGCCGACCATCTCTCTCGTCTTATGAAGAATGACATAATGACCCCGCCAGATCAGTTCTCTGATGAAAGCATTTTAGCTGCTACAACCCTCCCTTGGTTTGCACCCATCGCAAACTACTTAGCAACATAACAAATCCCAGCTGATTGGCCAAAAACAAAACGGGATAAGTTCTTTGCTGATATTAAATATTATTTTTGGGAGGAGCCCGACCTTTTCCACATTTGTGCCGATCAAGTCATTCGACGATGTGTCCCCGATTCTGAAATCCATGATATCTTGACACATTGTCACTCAATGGCCTGTGGTGGACATTTTTCGGGCAAGAAAACTGCAACTAAAATCCTTAATGTGGGATTTTATTGGCCCAGCTTGCACAAAGATGCTCATGACTTTGTTCGGTCCTGTGTGCGTTGCCAGAGCATCGGCAACATGACTCGGAAGGATATGATGCCCCTTAATCCTATTTTAGAGGTTGAAATTTTTGATGTTTGGGGCATCGACTTCATGGGACCGTTCATCAACTCTGGTGGGTATTTATATATTTTAGTCACAGTCGACTATGTTTCTAAATGGATAGAAGCAATACCCACCCGCACTAGTGATTACCGTGTGGTTGTCGAATTTCTTAAGAAAAATATTTTCTCAAGATTCGACATACCAAAAGCCATTATCAGTGACGGAGGCTCACATTTCACCCACTCACAATTCCATCACATTCTTTCTAAATATGGGGTTAATCATAAAATTTCCACACCATATCACCCCCAAACAAATGGCTAGGCTGAAGTTTCTAACCGGGAAATTAAAAATATTTTACAAAAGATGATTAGGCCTGACCGTAAAGATTGGTCCACAAAATTGGACGACACTTTATGGGCCTACCGTACCACTTTTAAAACTCCACTTAGCATGTCTCCCTTCCGTCTGATTTTTGGGAAGGCATGCCATCTCCCGGTAGAATTAGAACATAGGGCTTTTTGGGCAATAAAATAACTCAATATGGATTTATCTGACCCCGGTAACCATAGAAAATTACAATTAACTGAATTGGAAGAATTACGTAATTTTTCCTATGAAAATGCAAGGATTTATAAAGACCGAACAAAGAAATTTCACGATAAATATATTGTTCGGAAACACTTTGATGTTAATCAACGCGTTTGGCTTTTCGATGCGAGATTACATCTTTTTTCTGGTAAATTAAAATCTAAATGGACCGACCCCTTTATTGTCCATAAAACATATCCATACGGTGCTGTTGACCTTTTTTGATCCAAAAACTAATTCGACATTTCAAGTCAATGGCCAGTGTTTAAAGCCCTATTTTGACCATATGCCTAAAATTTCATCTGAATCTTTTAATTTTACTGAGCCAGCCACCCTTGATCAGTAGTATACATCACGCCCAGCTGAATGGCGTAAAAGATAGCACTGGATGGGAGGTAACCCATCATTTTTTTTCCTACTTTCCTTTTTTCTTTTACAGGTTTTGATCATCCTAAACCTGACCATTTTCACTAAGGTGATCACTTTTCCCTCCTAATGCATGAGGACATGGCATATCTTAAGCATGGGGGGGAGTGTTTTTAAATTTTATCGATCGATTTAGGATTTTCAAAACCTAACAAACAAAAAAATGTAATTTTCTTTAATTTATTTCCTGCTTGCATACCCAAAAAAATAAAAATGTTAAAAATTTATTAGGGAAAAATTTTGAAATCGGGACTAAGGTCGACAAATTCACTTTTGATACAATGGGATTTAATCTTTAACAAACTAAGGATGAGGATATGGATCTGATCATTAGAATTCCAGGGTCTATTTTAGACTAGATCAGATATCCTTCTATAAAATTCCACCTGAACTCATGATAGTTCAGGTGACTTGATCCTATTTTGTAATACGGAAAGTATTTGACTTAGTTTCTGATTCAAAAACTTGCGTGTCTTGAGAAACTTCTTGTGTCAATTTTCACACACAAGCCAACACCTAAAACAATTAAAATTTTGAAAAACTCCCTTTTTTGGACTTAGTGAAAGTCTGAAGCAGATCATTGGTTTGAGTTCCCACCGCCGAGAAGGAGGAAAATACCTCCTTTGAGGACGCGATGTCAACATGTTACCTCCTCGGCGCTGCTCCATATCTATATTTCATATCTTTAGACGGAGCATTAAAGCGCATTTTAGCAGCTCAAGTGTCTTGGACGGTGCTCTACCTATAGTGTCGGAGCAAGAGCTTGAGTTTGCTTGGAACGCCTCTTTACACTGCATCGTGTTTTAAGGTTCTGAGCTCCTGGGTGGTGTCATGGACAGTGCTATCCCGAAGTACTGGCGCTAGAGCCCCCTCAAGGAATGGTAACGGGAATGATGATCCCGACACATCTGTTGTAAGACTAAGCTAAAAATAACCATGGGAAAAAAAAGTAATAAATAAATTAACACGCCCTTGTAAATGTTGGCTTTTCATAAGCACAGACACAAGGTTTTAAAGGATTTTGCAAGTTGCGAATCAGACTCATGAGCCAGAAAAATCCTAAACACAAACATTTCAAGTCATTTGAATTAACAAGGGGTTAATTTGTGAATTTTCTGGAGGATATATTGATCCCGTTCTGTCTAATGGTTGTATCCAAAAATAAATCTTAATGTTTATCTTTAACAAATCCCGTACCTCCTGTGTTTTAATCTACCAAGTCCCTTAATCTCTTTTTCTCGTCAAAAGTCGAAAAAATTAGATTTCCCAAAAATTCTGTTTTCCAAAAAATTAAAGTTTTGCTAAGAGACTAGCAAAAGATAAGCATGGGGGTGTGATAAATGCCAGTTTATCATCATTCTTGGCGTTTATCATCATTCTTATGCATTAAAATAAACCTAGCTCTTAGGATTTTACTCCGCAAACGGGTTTTTTGGGCTGCATTTAGGCATAAATTAGGTTAGGCATGCATTGCATTTTTTTTTATCTTTTTAATATGTTTTTGTGAGTGTTAGGGATGTACAGATATATAGATCCCTAAAACCCTAGCACTCAAGAAGGCAAATGGCGAAGGAGAAGCCCAGACTAGCTGGAACTCAGCTTGATCCAGCTCACCTCAGCTTGATCCAGCTCACCGCAGTTAGAACCTAGCTCACTTGAACTAGGGTTAGCTCATCCCAGCTCCATTCAACTAATTTCAGCTAAGTGGCAGCTCAAGAGAGTTCATCTTAGCTCACCCTAGCTCAAGTCAACTCAGATCCAGCTCCACTTAGCTGAGTCTAGCTCATCTCAGCTCCCACTAGTCCAGAGGGAGCTCTAGCTAGCTCAGCTGAGTTGACAGGAGTTCACCCCAGCTCAGATCCAGCTACATCCAGCTCCACTCAACTCCAGCCAGCTGAAGAAGAATACATCCCAGCTCAGGAAGCTCAAGTCCAGCTCCCGGGGACTCAGCTTAGCTCAACCAGCTTGACCCTCCCTGGGAGCACCAGACCTAGCTCACCTTAGCTCATTATGGTAGAAGCTAGCTCACTTTAGCTTGGCTTAGCAGCTAGCAAAGAATTAGCAAGCTAAGCCAGCTAGAGTAGCTCCATGCCAGCCTCTTCAGCAGCAGCCAGCTCTAGTTTCATCTCCTGACTTCTCCTCCTCAGCTCCTCCCTCCAAACCCTAGCTCCAACACCTTCTCCTCTACTCCTCCATTAGCTAAGCCAACTTAGCTTAGCTTAGCTATGCTCCAACTTCCTTGGCTTGTACCACCCCAAAAACCCACCTAACAACTCCACCCAACTAGCTCCACCTAAGCTCCACATAAGCTAACCTACTTGGCACCAACCTAGCCTACCCACCACCTCCAAAGGACACCTAAAAGTGGCTCCAAAACCACCCTAACCACTCCCTTGATGGTGCCACTTTTCCCTCCAAAATTCCCCTTCATCTCCACCACACAATTTCCCTTGAACCCATCTCCACCATCCACCTAATCCCCCTTCTAGAAGACCATAGGTTGTCGCCAAAATGGTGGTGTCTCTCCACCACCAAAAGCCACCAACACCACCCTAACCACCCCCTTTGACACCCCTTGGGTTGGCGCCACACACCCTTGTCCATAGGATCACTAACCACCTCCATCCTTCCATCCTAGCCCTCCATTTCAAGGGGCACCTTAACCCCCCATCCTACCCTATAAAAAGACCACTACCCACCACCATTCAAGACATCCTTGGCTAGAAAATTCACTCTCATATTCCACCTACAAGCCCACGTGCAAGAGAGAAGAAGAAGAAGATTAAGGGGATATTCTGTCCCCTTGGTGCCTTCCCCTCTTCCCTTCTCTCTTGGGTCAAGCCAGCTAAAGGAGAAGCCAGGCAAGGAAGATCTTTGAAGGAGATCTTGAAGGTGGTCCACACCACCTTGGAGGAATTTTTGAGGGTGGTGCACGCCCACCCCTTGGAGAGAGCATTGAAGGTGGAAGCCTCCACCTTGGAGGAGCTCTGAAGGAAGGAGAAGAAGGAGGCCCTCTTTTCAAGCCAAGGAGTAGCTAGGCTTGGAGCAAGAAGACTCCCTTCTTCACCATTTTTACAAGAGGATTTGTGTTTCTTTTCTTGCTTTTAGATTTGTTTAGTTCTAGTAGAAGCATTCCTCTACTTGTTATTGAAAAGAACACTCATTCTAGTCAATTAAATTGCCTTCTTTTAGCTTTTTATTGCAATTGTTACTTTTGGTTCTAGCACTTGTTTCACCTCTCCATCCTAATTACTCTAGGCCTCCACTTGCCTAGAGTGAGCTTAGGAAGAAGATATATCTATCTTTTAAGTTGTAGTTAAGCAATTGTAGGTGTTAGTACTTTACGTTACAATTCGCATTTTGCCCTCATCCTTTCAAAACAAAAAAAAAATTACATATTTAAAATACCAAAAAGAAAGTTGAGAAGTGTTTTTAGCAAGAGAATTGAATTGCAATTTTTGCCTCCTTGGACGACCCTAGATACTCCCCTATCTAGGTTTATAAATTTAAAAGCGTATGCGAATTCGCGTGTTCCAACGACATTGAAAACTCGCTTTTACAAATCACGCGTATTTCTCTATCACTCACCCAGCTAGAGGCATTAAACTCAGCACTTCCTGGTAGGCAGCCCAGAAGATTCAGACTGATCAAGTACATGGCATCACTCAAGTGATTTCTTTCTGAACCCCCTTTGCATCAATTTATTTGTCAATGAGGACATTGTCCAACTTAAGCATGGGGGGTGGTAATTTGCATGCTCTGAGTTCATTTTATCAGTCTGAATAAAATAAAATAAAATAAAATAAAAATGAATTTAGGAAGAAGAACTTAGGCATTAGGTACTTGTCAATAGTGGGAAATAATACGAAAAGAACGTAAACACTCGGACTTTTCAGGCCTTCAAGCTTAATCAACTCTAGTGTCTATGAAAATATGGATTTAGCCTCGAATCCTCGCAACCTTAATTTATTTTACTTCTCCAATAAGATAGGGTGATAAGTATATGACTTATCAACCCTCCCACTGACTTGGAGGGACTTTTAGTCTAAGCATCTGCACACATTTCTGCACTGACTCACTCCTTGGAGATTCTGACAGAAATTGGGTATCTAATGAACCTTCTAGGGTGGTATGGCTAGCAAGTTGTCGTGGGTAACAACCCATTAGCCAGTTGTCCAAAGCCCAACCATGGGACCACTTTCCTCTTATTGCCTTTAGGTAAATCAGAGATTAGGGAAGTCACCTACTAGAAAAAATATATATATATATAGAAAAGAAGAAAAAAAGAACAAAATAAGCCGCACTTCACCGCTCGAGTATGGCTGGAAAGTGGTCATGGGTAACAGCCCATTGGCCGGTTGTCCAGAGCCCAGCTCACTAAATGCACAAAAAAAAAATCAAAACACTTAAGGAAGAAGCAGGGAAGTAGAGAAATCCGAGGAGATATACATTGCAAACACCCTTGTGTTGACCCCAAATAAAATAAAAGTAGGCAGAAAGCTACCGATCAGACAGATACACCTTCAGGCAAACACTTCCTTTTCCGGTCACCTAGAGGCGTAGAAACCTGAAGTCTATTTGAATTACTATTGAGTGAGTCTATCACGATCCTCACACCAAGATGCTTAGCAGTTAAAGTCCTTTTCGAGTTTTGGATGGGTTGGGTAGCCGAAAAAGGTTACCGACACACTCTCATCTCCAAAAAAATCCAAAAAAAATGAGAAGAGAAGAAAAAGAAATATATATATATGTCTACCTTAAAGCGAGGATTCGTGCGATTCGTATTTTGGCAGACACCTGGGCGCTGTTTAATCTTTGTAGATTAGGCTCTTAGTATATTTTCTCCTGTTGACAAGTAACAAAATGTCTAAGTAATCAATTCCTGAATTCTGACTGAGAATAATGGTTGGGATGATCCTTGCTAGGGACTAGCAAGGATTGAGCATAGGGGTATGATAGAGCTACATTTTATGGTGATAATTTTGCCAATCGAGGTTTATCTTAAGGATAATATGCACAAAGAACACACCATAAATGGCCATGGGAGCATTACATGCATCGAACATTGAGATTGCGTATAAATCAATGCTAATGGCCATTTATGCAAGTTCATGTCAAAATAGGCCTATGATGAGCAATCGGACCGCACAGATGGATTCAGAATGATGAACGGAGTCCAACATACTCAAAATCGACCAAATCTGACATCCGGAGCTCCTGCAACTAGCCCAAGAAGTTCTAACCATTGATCTGATGATCAACAGCCACAAAGCTTCCACGTAGCGCTAGATTAGCGCATACAAGCCACTGCCATGCCTCCTCCATCATTCTCAGGATGAATCTCAGTCATTCGATCTTCGATCAGATGGCTGAGAACGGCTCTCGCAGTGCCCCCTTCACCAAGCAGCACACCGGAGAAATGCTCTAAGCCATCCGATCAAAGATCGGATGGTTGAGAGCCATGCTCACTTTTGCAAGACCTAAGCCTCCAGTAGAACACGATCGTTGGATTTCTATCCAACGGTTGCCAATGCCGCTCCAGCTCGTCACATCCGTAACAAATCAAGAACACAGCGCAATGGGTAGCGCTTCATCTGGGAAGGTAGTGGTGGGCATTCGAAACCCCGCACGCTGCCAAATTGAATCCTCACATGGGTGCGGCTGATTAAGATCGTGGATCCGGGAGTGAACGACATGGATTGCATCCACGTGATGCCTCCAGATGCAAGAGGGCGCTGATGCCTAATCACATGCATGCCCAAAGCGTGATTCGAATTGCCACCGTAGGCGAGACCTCAGCTGTCTGATCTTCGGACCATGCATGAGAAGAAGAACAGTGCGCGCGTAAGACCGGCGGGCAGGGGTCCTCTCCGACGTTTCTGGAGTGGTTTTAGCGATGTCATGGACGTCCCTAAAGCCCCTACTTAAATTAGAAACCGCTTCTTCCTATATAAACCCCCTCCAACTACCCATGTAAGGGCATTCAATACCCTTGCACTTCTTCTACCCCACTCCTAACTTCCCTTAGCACCTTTTGTACTCATTGGAGTTGACAAGCTGCTGATGGAGCCCTCCTCCACCGTCGTGGCCTCCTCGCCGTCTCCTTTCTCTCTCTCTCTTTACCTTAGCATTACTTTACTTTTGTTAAGCATTTATCTATTGTTGTATTTTATAAAAACTCAAGTTGCATGTTAAATGAGGATGTTTCTTATATAGCTATTGTCTCTCTCTTTTTACCGAGTTTTTTCTTATCTTGATTTGCATGAATGTTGTGATCAAAAGACTTTAACCCTACTCTCTCTCTTTCTCTTTCTCTTACTCCCGTTTCTCTCCTACGTTTTCTTGCGCACAAGCAAAACCCACCATTTCCGTGACAACTAAGCGATAGAAAAATCTGATTTCATGCCTCCCTGTGTTCGACACTCGGAGTCACATGCGCTTCTATATTTAAAATTGACGTTGTAAATGCAAGCTATAATGACCTATTTAAAAAAACATGTTCGACACACGTCACCCATTTCTCAGATTTGTTTCTTGAACAAATCACTTAGATCAGATCAGAAATCACATATTGCAGAAAATGTTAGATCGCAGATTTCTCTTTGTTGCTTCAATATTAGGTACCGCTTAGGTCTCAGATCTCTCTCTTAGATCAAGATCACTCAGATTAGATTGAAATCACTCAGATCTTAAGATTCTTAGATCTAATCTCTCTTACATCCAACTCACTCATTTCCTGAGGATGGGATCTCGATTAGGGTTTGGAATCAAACCTATGATCCAATTTGTGCTAAAGATTTGCCCCTCGATCTCCTTTGATATTTGTGTTGATTCTTGCAATCGATTAACTTCTTTCCCATCTTATGCATTTCAAGATTTTTTTTGCAGTGGCTTGTTATTTGAGGCAGATCACTCATGGCATCTTTCACAGTTATAGAGAGGATCTTGCATGGTAAGCAGTACATTACATCCATTTATGGTAGTTTGCTGTTACAAGTGCGAGTTTGCAAGGAGTAGATTTGCTTGTATGATTTGTGACCTTGTGATTGCTAGGCATGTCTAGGCTCACAATATGTAATGCAATTGGATTGTTGAGTTAGGACTAAATGTATTTTATAATGTTGAGTTCTTCCTATAGAGATGACGAACTTGGAGGTGAGAGGGTAGATAGAACTTGTATGGGGTGCCAATTTTGAAATCAATCTTACTTAAAGAATTGTTGATCATAGAGGATAGGCATTTGTCCTGTTATGCATTGCTGGATATTCAAAATATGAGTCTCAGAGAAATTGTAAGAGTAGCTATTGTCTCAACATTGGTACCTTGAAAATTTTAATGAGCACACTTTCTACTAGCATTTACATGTCCTCTTATGCTTTTGACAGGATTTTGAGAAATTGCAACAAATCCGATGCCATTCGATTTGATTTTGGAAGTAACACAAGCTTAAAATATCTGTAAGTAACTTGAGATGCATGTGTCTATAACATTAAACCCTTTGGAAATTTCTCACAGAATGGTTAATGTGCCAGGGATTTGAGCTTCAATAATCCAAAAGGTCATGTTCCTGAATCACTTTTCAATATGCCATCACTTGAATTCTTGTAAGGAAACAACCAATGTCAATTGAAATAATGAACTATGTAGCAGCCTACATCAATTGATAACTGGTTTATTTCTTTCCCTGTAGGTCCCTTGGGAACAACCATCTACATCGATCTCTGCCATCTCAAAAGAAGGCATCTTACTTTATGTATCATATTGACCATTGATAAACCCCAGTTTATCATCATTCTTCTACATTAAAACAAACCTAGCTCTTAGGATTTTACTCCGCAAACGGGTTTTTAGGCTGCATTTAGGCATTAACTAGGTTAGGCATGCATTGCATTTTCTTTTGTTCTTTTAATATGTTTTTGTGAGTGTTAGGGATGAACAGATATACAGATCCCTAAAAGCCTAGCACTCAAGAAGGCAATTGGTGGAGGAGCTCAAACTAGCTGGAACTCAGCTCGATCCAGCTCACCACAGTTGGAACCTAGCTCACTTGAACTAGGGTTAGCTCATCCCAACTCCATTCAGCTAATCTTAACTGAATGGCAGCTCAAGAGAGTTCATCTTAGCTCACCCTAACTCAAGTCAGCTCAAATCCAGCTCAACCTAGTTGAGTCTAGCTCATTTTAGCTCCTACTAGTCCACAGGGAGCTCTAACTAGCTCAGTTGAGTTGACTGGAGTTCACCACACCTCAGATTCAGCTACATACAGCTCCACTCAACTCCAGCCAGCTAAAGAAGAACTCATCCCAGCTCATGAAGCTCAAGTCCAACTCCCGGGGACTCAGCTTAGCTCAAGCTAATTGAGTTAAGCTACCTTAGCTGTGTCAACCAGCTCAATCCTCCCCGGGAGCACCAGACCCAGCTCACCTCAGCTCCATTCAACAAAAGCCAGCTCACTTTAGCTTGGCGTAGTAGCTAGCAAAGAACTAGCAAGCTAAGCCAGCTGGAGTAGCGCCATGTTGACCTCTTCAGCAACTGCCAGCTCCACTTCAGCTCTGGACTCTTAAGAACCAGCTCCTCCCTCCAAATCCTAGCTCCAACACCTCCTCCTCTACTCCATCATTAGCTAAGCTAGCTTAGCTTAGCTTAGCTATGCTCCAGCTTCCTTGGCTTGTACCACCCCAAAAACCCTACCTAACAACTCCACCAACTAGCTCCACATAAGCTAACCCTACTTGGCGCCAACCTAGCCTACACACCACCTCCAAAAGACACCTAAAAGTGGTGCCAAAACCACTCTAACTACCCCCTTGTTGGTGACACTTTTCCCTCCAGTAATCCCCTTCATCTCCACCACACATCTCCCCTTAAACCCATCTCCACCCTCCACATAATCCCACCTTCTAGAAGCCTCAAAGTTGGCGCCAACCCATGGCACCTTTCCATGGTTGGCACCACTTTTATGTGCCTCTTGACCAACCCTAACTACCCCCCTTACACCCCTTAGGTGGCACCAACCATCCTTAACCCTAGGATCATCTAACCACCTCCATCCTCCCATCTTAGCCCTCCATTTCAAGAGGCACCTTAACCCCTCATCCTACCCTACAAAAAGACCACTACCCACCACCATTCAAACCATCCTTGGCTAGCAAATTCACTCTCATATTCTACCTAGAGCCCACGCCGAAGAGAGAAGAAGAAGAAGATTAAGGGGATATTCTGTCCCTTTGGTGCCTTCCCCTCTTCCCTTCTCTCTTGAGCCACGCCAGCAAAAGGAGAAGCCAAGCAAGGAAGATCTTTGGAGGAGATCTTGAAGGTGGTCCACTCCACCTTGGAGGAGCTTTTGAGGGTGGTGCATGCCCACCCCTTGGAGGAGAGCATTGAAGGTGGTAGCATCCACCTTGGAGGAGCTCTCAAGGAGAAGGAGGCACTCTTTTCAAGTCAAGGAGCAGCTAGGCTTGGAGCAAGAAGACTCCCTTCTTCACCAAATTTTGCAAGAGGATTTGTGTTTCTTTTATTGCTTTTAGGTTTTTTCATTTCTAGTAGAAGCATTCCTCTACTTGTCTTTGAAAAGAACACAAATTATAGTTAATCAAATTGCCTTCTTTTTACTTTCTATTGCAATTATTGTTTTTGTTCTAAAATTTGTTTCACCTCTTCTTCCTAATTTCTCTAGGACTCCACTTGCCTAGAGTGAGCTTAGGAAGAGGATATATCTATCTCTTAAGTTTTGGTTAAGTAATTATAGGTGTTAGTACTTTCTGCCACAATTCACATTTTGCCCTCGTCTTTTCAAAACAAAAAAATTACAAATTAAAATACCAAAAAGAAAGTTGAGATCTATTTTGTAAGCAAGAGAATTAATTTTGCAAACATTTGGCCTCCTTGGACAACCCTAGATACTCCCCTATTTGGGATAAAATTTAAAAGTGTATGCGAATTCACGTGTTACAACAACATTAAAAACCCAATTTTACAAATCACACGACTTTTCACATCAACCATACTTTGATTTGTCTATTAAAATTCTTATTTATTAAACTATTTGATGCTATTATTGTAACTGTTGATTAGTTTTGTTTCTTAGAGATCTATCATACAATGACTTCTCAGGGAGTTTTCCATCTTGGATCAACGGTAGTTATAATTTGCATGTCTACCAAATATCTTTTCTTCCAGTTTTGACACTAGATTTGTTGATGAATACTGATGGCCTGATAACTTATCTGCTGCACATATGTTGAAGTAAAAGTGAAGAAAAGAGGCAGCATATTTGCAAGATGATATGCATGTATACATGACTTTTTTTTATTTGGTTTTAATGCTTCATAAATATTCTTGATGGGCTATCTTTTACTTATTTATGTTTGAAAGAGCTACTATTTATTTTTGTTTGCTTATAATTTTCAACTACTAATCAAGGTTGTGTTTCTACAATTTATGTTAACAGATTGGATTGTGTTCTGCTAAATAGATTAGATTGTCTTTTACTGATCAAATCGGGAAGATTATGTTAACATAAATCAAATTAGATTATGTCTAATTGTTTATTAAGTGAATGCAACAAAGAACCTAATATTTCCTAAGGAACATTGTATTAGTTGATAATGTATGCTAATGAGTTTTTAGTTTTGGTTGTTGATACAGTTTAACACACCATTTTCGAATACTTTGAACTTTCTAATCTCACTTCACCTACATCTGCAGCTTCGAAGGTTGAAAGCAGAGGGGAGAGTGAAACATGGGATGATGTTGTTTCTTCACTAAGATTGAAGGCAGAAAAAGCACTTTGATTAAGGATCTCTTGGTTATAGATGAGGAAGAAGCTACCTCCTCCAATAAACCCTCAGGTGCTGGTCAGGGATCAGATAGAGTAGGTTTTTTTTTTTAATTATTATTAGTTTTAGATTGCATCATTTTATTTTGAAATCCTTTAATCATCTTTTGCATCGTAACAAGAAAGTTGACTTTATAGAATAGTTCAATGAGAAGCTTCTTGTTAAATAAGAGAATGAAAACCTCCAGATTCTTGATGTAAGAAACATCTCTCCTGCTTAACTATAGACAATTCCCTTTGTTGTTTTATTGGCTATTACGATGTATTAATGGTAACTGAGGTCATTATCTTATAGGTTCAGAATTCTGAGCTAATAGAAGTTAGTCGGACAAAATTCATGACCCCTTCAGCTTTTTTCTTCTTATATGAGAATCAGTTGTTTTTGACTTTTCAAAATCGAACTGTGGAGATCTGGAATTTTAAAGGCGAACTTGTAACCTCTTTTGAAGATCACCTCTTGTAACATCCAGAATGCAACACAACAACATTTACATCACTAGCGATCAGGCTCTTATCATTTCCTATTGCAAAGTTGATTTGATGATTCTACAGAAGGAAATGGTAAGTTGTTGCATTTTGTTGATTATAGATTTTGCATTCATTCCTTTAATTTTAACTATATACCTCTTTTGAAAAAATAAAAATTTTTAACATGTATAACACATCAATCATATGCATGGTCTTTGTTTCTAATTTAATAAAATTAAAGTATATGTCCAATAACCATCAAATGTCATAGGTACTTCTACCATTCTACTTTTGCCGCTAAAAATGCTTGATCTTTTTTTTTTGACTTGATTCCAGCTAGATCCATAAACATTAGTAATATTTTGACTGGAAAATGCCTTGCCAAGATTCATTCAAATAGCTTGAATGAAACGGCCCGTCACCTTTCGGTCCTTTAACACGTCTGGGATGCTCACCAGACGTCTATCCAGACGTCTGGAGAGATCACTGGACGTCTGAAAATATCATTTCTCTTTGACGCGTACCGTACATACACCATGCTTATTCCCTCACTACCTCTCTCCTCCCTGCGACGTCACTCTGCACCACACCCTCGCCCATGCCCTTCCCCTCACCTCCTCTCCCTTTATAAACCCCCCTCCTCCTCTACGTCTCACACCATTTCAACCAAGCCAGAGAAGGAGAAAGTGAGCGGAGTGCAGAGAGCGGTGAGCAGAGGGCAGATCATGAGTCTGAGCATGGGAGCGAAGGGTGCCGTGCTGCTCTGCTGCAGCTTTTGTAGTGAGGAGAGCCCAGAGCGGTTTCACGGCAGTCATTTTTCCATGGAATTAGACGTTCGGAGTGACCTCTAGACGTCGAGGAGGACGTCCGAAGGTATTTTGAGACGTCTGGTAGAGATTTATTTTTCCGTTATTTCTCTACCAAATCCTGACAATGCGTGCGCATGTGTCAGAGGTTGGGAGGCACGATGGAGCGAGGACCGAGGTAGTTTCAGACTTTCGAAAGTATCTCCAGACATCTGACGTAACCCTTAGAAGTCGACACTACATTTCAGACGTCTGATAGAGGTGCCCCAGGAGAGGTATGCCTACAAGTCATTTAAGACGTCTGGCCCCCTTTCTGAAACGTTTGATTTCTATTAGGCTTCGTGTTTTAGGCCCATACATTTTAGGCCCAAATGTTGTTGATTTTCCATAAGCGAAACATCATTGTTTTCTGTACGAATTTCTTCATGTAGTGGTACCTTGTTTGTATCTTTTAGAATCCTTTTGACCTGTCCATCCACATCTTAGGTCTCTAATCCATCGAGTGTACGGGACCTGCGGAGATGTCGAGAGCTGCTGTACGAGCCCCCATTCCACCCGGTTACCCTGGTAGAGTGGTTCAAACTATAAATCTCCAAGTTAATAAAATGCATGCAATTAGTTAAAACCTAGGATGTGAGATGAATCCTAGGAAGAAATAAATGTATGCTCTAGAATACAGCTATTCAATTGAACCCTAGGTTGTGATATGAATGCTAGGGCTAGAGAAAAATGCACGTGAATAATTGAGTAAATCATGAGCTGTCTGTATTATCTGCAATGGATCACATTATGAACAAACCTGTATTATGATTGAACTGCCTATTCTATATATATATATCAAACTGGATAAAGGGAAAGTCATGTACAAGCCCTACGGGGAATATGGAATGAGACAAGAATACTGTAGCACAGAGAACCGGATGGTTCGAGAATTTCCCCCCATGGGTGATCGTTAAGGGAAGTGAGCTGACCTTCACGTACGTAGCACCGAAGAGAGCAACAATCCCTTGTAGTGCAGAGGGGAGCTTGCAGCCCTTGGGTTGAACCTGGGGTGGGTTTGGCCACTCTACGTCGACTCCTGCCGGCCCTCGCATACATGGTACTGAGGTGAGCAACTTAGTTTAGGGGGGAGCTAGCCGCCCAGGGGGCCCCGGGCTAGGCATGGCCACCCTACACCGACTCTTGTTAGCCCATGGGCAAACCAAGAAAGTCGGACAAGGGTATGTAGACTGTCGAGGGGCGAGACCCCTGTTCTATTCTAAGAGGGCAAGGCCTTGTGCTATTCCGTACTGTACATTTGGGCGTACCTGCTAGTGGAAACGACTGACTACGTGTCAGTGCGGGGTAGCTACCCGCGCGCTTATCATGTGTGCCGTACTCACCGCTACGTCATGACCATGACCTTGGGGTAGTAGATCGGGTGTAGGACTACCATGGAGGGACTCTCCCAGCAAGGAGAGTGCCACGTGTACATCTTACATCACGGAAAAACGACAAGCAAGATCGTTCCTCGAGGGAACAATCAGATTTAGTAATGTAATGGATCCTGATTAGAGATCTCTTCACAGCAAACCGTTATAAGATAATTGGGTTCAGAAAGTAATATGTTAAGCTACTTGTTAATTGCATTTTATGTTTTAGCCACCACTCTACTCAGCGTTAGCTGACTCTAGATGTATAACTTTGTACAAGTCAGGGATTTGAGCAGCCCGAGCCACCAGCTGCTGAGGACGCTGGGTCTAGTCAAGCCCAGCTATAGTTTCCACTACTAGTTGTAGTGAGTTCCTGTAGTTATATTTTCAGTACTTTTCTGTTATGTTCTCTATCTGTACTAGTTTTGTTGTGATGGTTGTATCTCCATTCTTGAGGGCATGTAATATTGTAGCATTACTGTTCTTCTTCTCCTGTTGTTATAAATTTCTTTCTACTTAGTTACATTACTTATGTGGTTGTGGTTTGATGTATGGTATTTGGTTATTTCTCATTGGACGACTGGGTCTTGGGATTAGTTGAGGCGAGTCGGTCTCAGATCCTATAGGGATCTAGGATCAGGTCGTGACAAGATGGTATCAGAGGATTGATTGGTTGTGGATCCAACCAAAGTGGAGGTAGTGCTCAGGTGGGGGAGGCCACGTACGGTGATAGAGATTCGCGATTTTCTGAGACTGGATGGTTACTATAGATGATTTATTCGAGGATTCTCACAGATTGAGTGTCCTCTGACTCAGTTGACTTCAAGGAGCGTACCCTTCTCTTGGACAAACGAGTTGAGTCTTGCTTTCAGGAGCTGAAGGGGAGGCTAACCTCAGCTCCAGTAGTCACCATCACTGATAGCGGTGGTGGATTTGTTATCTACACAGATGCCTCGTTGCAGGGGCTGGGGAGTGTGCTCATGCAGTAGGGTCACGTTGTCGCATATGTTTCGCAAGAACTGCAGTCCCATGAGCATAACTACCCTACCCATGACTTGGAGTTGGTGGCAGTTGTCCTTGCATTGAAGACCTGGAGGCACTATTTGTACGGAGAGACGTTCGAGATTTTCACTGACCATAAGAGCCTCAGATATCTATTTGACCAGAAGGAGCTCAATATGAGGCAGAGACATTGGTTGGAGCTCCTAAAGGACTACGATTGCAGCATCTCCTACCACCTAGGGAAGGCCAATGTGGTAGATGATGCCTTGAGCTGGAAGGTGCCCGCCCACTTGGCTTGCTTACGAGCACAAAGTTTGAGACTCATGGAGGAGTTGAGCAGCTGGCGACCCCAGGAGACACAGCGGTACTGTGGGGCAGTGATAGTGGCGAGGCAGACATTACCAAAGCTGATGGATTGCATAGTGATTGGTCAGATGATGGACCCATACCTACAGGCACAACGAGATCGAGTATTGGTAGGGAGCCCAGGAGAGTTCTTGTTCACTGACGGAGTCCTGCATATGAGGGGACGCTTGTGCATTCCTAGAGACGAGGAGCTGCCCCGACAGTTGCGTCTACCGAGAAGGAGCCTGTGGAGGTTCACCGAGGTTCTTCGACCTACCATTTGGGGGTATGTAAAGCCCCTGAAGCTGCCTACCTTCTCCCGCGTAGTCAAGGCTACCATGACCTACGAGGAGACCAACCCGTCCGTGTAAGACACCGAGGGAAGAGGATGGAAGAAGCCCAACCAGCAGGAGCACTCACAGGGTCGTCAGGAGAGGAGACACCAGGCACCAACGGGGGAGCCATCCCATTTTTGTGGGTCCACCAGGGACCTTTGGGGGTCCTCGACAGGGACCAAGCAACTGTTGTAGACTCCTGCCCAGTCACCAATAGGGATAGCACACAGAGAGAGGAGGCCGCTTACCCCTCTACTGTCAGTGTGGCCAGCAGAACCACATACAAAGGAATTGTCCATCTAGGTTTAGAGCGCAACCGACGCTCCCAACACCGAGCACTGGAGGCCGATCTAGCGGTCGCAATTACCAAGCCCGAGGAGGAGGACAGCAATCACGAGGAGGGTACCGGCCTGATGCCTCTCGCCCGACCTAGAGCATGGCTGCTTCTTTAGCCCCGAGGGCTAAGGGGCATGTTAACGCCCTAACTCACGGAGATGCTAGAGCTTCAGGCTCCGTAGTGGCAAGTATGGTTATTGTTTTTGGCAGGCTCATTTACACGCTTTTCAATTTTGGTGCCACACACTTGTTTGTTTCTGCGGACTTTGCTGTCAGCTTGGAGTCAGGCAGTGTACTTTTAGAGGAGCCCTTCTTGATTAGAGGACCATGTGGGCAGGTGTTTGTTACCGAGGAGGTTTTCACCGACTGTGACATCACGATAGGGGGACTCAGTCTTCTGATAGACCTGATCATGATCCCGATGGAGGATTTTGGTGTGATCTTGGGGATGAACTGGTTAGCCGTGTACCATGCCCTTGTAGACTATTTCGGGAGAGATTATTTTCTCCATACCATGGTTGCCTCCCTTCGAGTTCCACGGCCATCCAGTAGACGGAGGATTCAGGTGCATCTCCACGCTTCAGGTAGCGAACCTACTGAGCCAGGGGTACGAGGGCTTCCTTGCTTGCATCCTAGCAGAGCCCGACCCTGTTGTCAGCTTACGGAGTATTCCGGTGGTTCGTGAGTACCTCGACGTCTTTCTAGAAGAGCTGTCAGGACTGCCACCTGAGTGTGAGATCAAGTTTGAGATCATACTGGTACCGGGGACCAGCCACATTTCTACTGCACCATACCAGATGTCCCAGCTTGAGCTATGAGAGCTCAAGTCACAGCTACAAGACCTGCTAGAGAAGGGCTTTGTGAGGCCCAGTGCCTCCCTGTGGGGAGCCCTCGTTCTGTTTGTGAAGAAGAAGGATGGTACTCTTCGGCTGTGCATCGACTACAGACAGCTGAATTGGGTCACGGTCAAGAACAAGTACCCGTTGCCACGCATAGATGACCTCTTTGACTAGCTGAGAGATGCTACGGCATTCTCCAAGATAGATCTAAGGTTGGGATACCATCATCTGAGGATTAGGGATACCGACGTCTCAAGATAGCCTTTCGTACGCGATATGGTTACTACGAGTTCTTGGTCATGCCATTTGGACTGACCAACGCCCCTGCCGCTTTCATGGACCTGATGAACTACATCTTCCGGCCGTACCTGGATCAGTTCATGGTGGTATTCATTGACGACGTACTCATTTACTCTCAAAATCAGACACAGCATGAGCAGCATCTTCACATGGTCCTGGATACTTTGCGATGGCACAGGCTGTACGCCAAGTATAGCAAGTGTGAGTTCTGGTTGAGACAGGTCACCTTCTTAGGCCATGTGATCTCATAGGATGGATTGGTTGTGGTTCCAACCAAAGTGGAAGTAGTGCTCAGGTGGGGGAGGCTGCGTACGGTGATAGAGATTCACGATTTTCTGAGACTGGATGGTTACTACAGATGATTTATTCGAGGATTCTAACAGATTGCGTGTCCTCTAGCTCAGTTGACTTGAAAGGACGTACCCTTCTCTTGGACAAATGAGTGTGAGTCTTGCTTTCAGGAGCTGAAGGGGAGGCTGACCTCAGCTCCAGTAGTCACCATCCCTGACAGCGATGGTGGATTTTTTATCTACACAGATGCCTCGTTGCAGGGGTTGAGGGGTGTGCTCATGCAGCAGGGTCACGTTGTCACATATGTTTCGTGAGAACTGCAGCCCCATGAGCATAACTACCCTACCCATGACTTGGAGTTGGTGGCAATTGTCCTTGCATTGAAGCCCTGGAGGCACTACTTGTACGGAGAGACGTTCGAGATTTTCACTGACCATAAGAGCCTCAGATATCTATTTGACCAGAAAGAGCTCAATATGAGGCAGAGACGTTGGTTGGAGCTCCTAAAGGACTACGATTGCAGCATCTCCTACTACCTAGGGAAGGCCAATGTGGTAGATGACGCCTTGAGCTGGAAGGCACCCGCCCACTTGGCTTGCTTACGAGCACAGAGTTGGAGACTCATGGAGGAGTTGAGCGGCTGGCAACCCAAGAAGTCATAGGGGTACTGCGGGGCACGACAATGGCGAGGCGAACACGACCAGAGCTGATGGATCGCATAGTGATTGGACAGATGATGGACCCATTCCTACTGGCACAGCGAGATCGAGTATTAGCAGGGAGCCCAGGAGAGTTCTCATTCACTGACAGAGTCCTGCGAATGAGGGGACGCTTGTGCATTCCTAGAGACGAGGAGCTATTGAGGGAGCTCCTGACTGAGGCACACGGATCCAGATTTACCACACATTCCGAGAACATGAAGATGTATCACGACTTACGATGTGATTTCTGGTGGAGGGGCACTAAGTGGGATGTGGGCCTTTTCGTTCTGCAGTGTCTGGTATGCCAGCAGGTGAAGGCCAAGCACCAGATGTCTGTAGGGCCATTGCAGCCACTTCCCGTGCCAGAATGGAAGTGGGAGAGTGTCACTATGGACCTAGTAGTGGAATTACCTGTGACACAGTGGGGACACGATGCAGTCTAGGTGGTTGTAGATAGATTGCCAAAGACGGCACGGTTTCTACCGATCCGAGTCACTTTTGGACTAGTACAGTTGGCGGAGTGATACATCAGAGATGTGATGTGCCTTCACAGGGTCCCCTGCAATATTATTTCAGACAGACACTCGTTTCACTTCCCAGTTCTGGGCAGAGTTTCAGCAAGCTTTGGGGACTCATCTGAGGTTTAGTACAACTTATCACCCCCAAACAAACGAACAGTTGGAGCGCACCATTCATACCCTTGAGGACCTTCTACATGCCTAAATACTGGACTGGAGGGGCTCTTAGGAGGAGCATTTTCCCTCGGCAGAGTTTGCATATAACAACAGTTATGACTCACGCATCGGCATGGCACCATATGAGGCTCTATATGGGAGGAAGTCTACGGCTCCCTTGAGTTGGGTTGAGGTGGGGACCAAGTGGGAGGTTGGTCCCCAGCTGATACGCCAGAGTCAGGAGGTGATCGAGAAGATCCATCGACGACTATGTACTGTCCGAAGTAGGTAGAAGAGCTACGCTAATTGAAGCGTAGGGAGGTACAATTTGAGGTTGGGGATCACGTCTTTCTCCGTGTTTCGCCCATGAAGGGCTTGCAGCGGTTTGGGGTGAGAGGGAAGCTGGCATCGAGAATTGTGGGGCCTTTCGAGGTCTTATAGAGGATAGGACCTGTTGCTTACCAGCTTGCCCTTCCTCCCTAGATCTCTAGAGTGCACGACGTGTTTCACATGTCCAACCTCAGGAGATATATCGCCGATCCCAGCCATGTCCTTAGCATCGAGGTGGGAGACGACCTGACCTATCCCGAGAAGTTGGTACATATACTAGACAGAGCCATCTGGAGTCTGAGAAGGAAGGAGGTACCCCTGGTGAAAGTCTTGTGGAGGAGCCAGCAGTACAAGGAGGCGACTTGGGAGCCTGAGGTGGCAATGAGAGAGTAGTACTTGGAGCTTTTTGAGGGTATGTCTCTTCGGACCTACTTTGGTCCTCTTTAAGTTTGTTATACGCTACTATGTTATTTTCCACACCCTAGTTTGTTCAAGCTTCAGGGATGAAACTTCCTTTACGTTTTTTATATTGAAATGACCTATCACCTTTTGGCCCTTTAAGATGTCTGGGATGCTCACTAGATGTCTGTTTAGACGTCTGGAGAGATCGTCGGACATCTGAAAACATCTTTTCTCTTCGGCGCATACCCTACGTACGCCATGCCTATTCCCTCACTGTCTCTCTCCACCCTATGACGTCACTCCGCACCACACCCTCGCCCATGCCCTTCCCCTCACCTCCTCTCCCTTTATAAACCCCCTCCTCCTCCTCTTCGTCTCATGCCATTTCAGCTAAGCTAGAGAAGGGGAAAGTGAGCGGAGAGTGGAGAGTAGAAAGCAGCGAGTGGAGGGTAGATTGTGAGCCTGAGCGTGGGAGTGAAGGGCACCGTGATGCTCTGTGTTTATAGAAGTGAGATCGGGTTCAAAATAAATGCGTCGTAGCATAGCCAAAATTGCTTTCAAAATAAATGAAAGTTTATTACTCGAAAAATATGAATCCAAGGTCGAACATAGGGAGCAAATTGGGATTTATAAACCACGAGCACAACTTTCAAATTTATAAAATGCAATGACTAATCAAAGTTATGAAACAAGAAAATGATATCAATGTATGTAAACGCTCAAAATGAAATAAGGACGTCTGACGTAAAAATCAGACATCTTAAATGCTCAATGATACAGTGCTTCTTCAATCTCTCTTCTTGTTCTTTGTCTTTTGCTTTCTCTGTCTCTTCTTCTTCTTCCTTCTTCCTTCTCTGATTTCTTCTCTCTTCTCTGGACTTGGCTTCTTCTTTCTCCTTCTTTGCTTCTAACTTCAACCGAGCATTCTCAGACTTTTGCCTTTCTCCTTCTTCTTCCTTTGGCTTCTGCTGAGGCTCTCTTTCCTTAGCTTCCTCTTCATCCTTCTTCTTCTTCTCCTACAATTCCACCCTTAGCTTCTGCTGTGGCTTCCTTCTTCCTCTTCTTTAGCTTCACCCTCTTCTTCCCTTGAGAGCAAAACTACCCCCTACCCTCCCTGCGAACTCTCCTCTTTTCTCTCTTCGTCTCGCTCTCCGAGACCTTCTCGGGTAAATGGGTCGGGTCAGCACGCCCGGGACCAGGCCCACCGTCGTGTGTGGTGGACGAGGAGTGCACTAGTAGTCTGGTCGAGAACCAGGTCCGCAGAGGCGTGGGTCGCAGACGAGGTGAAGGGGATGAGTGGGACCTCACCCCGTGTTAGGAGGCACTAAGCCCCTAGCACTTTTTCCACTTATAGTGCTTCACCTGCTCGAAGACTTCCGAGGTGGGACTAAATGTCCCACCATCTCACGCGTGCCTACAACAGGTCACGTGCTCGATTGTAGAGGTAGCAGAGGCTTTGGTCTCCAATATCTGGCTAGAGTTGTTCGTCAAGAGAGCCCACGTGTCTGGGACCTGAAATCCTGAAGCCTGGGGCTACGAATGAAGCTTGCAAGCTTCTTCGAGCTTGCTCCAATGGCATCAAAGGCCTGAACTTGTCCACAAGAAAAACGGCCTCATGGCCTTGTTAAATCACACAGAAAGCTTCGCCGTGACATGGTCAAGGTGGCCTGGTTGTTGGTGTGGCTCGGGGTGGCCTGGGCGTGTGTGTCTAGGTTGTTCTATGGCTGTGGAGATGGGTGGGTGCATGGAATGGCTGGAGCACCTCGCCGGTGGTCAATCGGAGGTGGAGAAGGTGACAGAGGTATGTGAGCGTCAGGGCGTGAAAATAAAAATAGATGAAGGGAAAATAAAGAGTAGAGGGAGAGGACTTATCTACGAGGGCATAGACGAAGGGGGAGCAAAGGAGATGGATTTCTCGTATGTGCCATCGCAAGAGATGAAGACCAAGAGAGAGAGACAACAACGACAAGAGGGTGATAGGCGCGGGCACAGGTGTGGCGCAACGCGGACGAAGGAGGCAGAGGCAACTCTGCCACTGGTATGGTGGCAGAGCGACAAGAAAAGGAGGTAGGAGTTGTCGGAGCTTGCTGGGCTTTTTGGCCAGAGGGGAAGAGAGGAAGATTGGGGGTTTTCTCAGGCCAAAACAAGCGTGAGAGGAATGGGAGGATCTGGGGTCCCTTTTATAGTCTCAGGCAGAGGGCCTTGTGCTTGGAAGGCAAGCTTCCAAGCATGGCAACCTCGCCAGACATGGAAGGTCAGGAAAAACCCAAATCTCTCATGCATTTGCATGAGAGATTGGGTGGAAATTAGAGCTCAAGATTGGGTTCACATGAACGAGATTTCCTCAGAGAATCTCCCTTTCAAATTTGAGAGGGATTCTCTAAGGAAGCAAGGAGATATCCCCCTTGAATCCTCGTCAGAGTAGGATTCCTCTGATGTAATGGTGGAGGGACCTAATTGTAAAGAATGACAAGGAAGTTAGGGGGGTGTCTGCAAGAGTTTTCAAAAGCAAGGGTCAAATGTAATTGGGTTGGACTATTTTGCAAAGTAGGTCAAGGTGAACTCCTCTTTGGTCCAAATTTTGGTACAAACCTAATTTGGACCTAAGGAATCCAATGATGAAGTTGGATTTTAGGTTTGACCACGTCTAACTGGCCATTATAAACAAAACCCAATTTAGGGTAAACATTTGACTAGGACCCCTATTTAAGTCAAAATAGGTTCTAAAGGCCAAATTGAAGGATCTAGACCCAAGAGGATATTTTTCCATGAATTTTAAAGGGTTTAGTTGAATTTTATCCTGACTAGAACCTTGTTAAATTAAGTGGGTCTGTTGTAGGGTTACAAGTCATTTAATTCCCAGATTTCACATTAACACTTTTCTATTTGAGCCAACTCACTTTTTATCTTGTTAAGACCATTTGACCTATGTTTAGCCCCTGAGAAATCCCATTGTTGCATTGCAATGGTAAAATTATAGTTTTACCCCTTGTTTCTTATTTTTCTTTCAAACTGGTTATTCCTTAAGTTAGACCCTTCATTTGGTTATGTAGGATCTTTTGTTCTCTTTTTTAGGTCAAAATGAGCTAGTTAGGGCTCATGATGGTGTTCCCATCATACCCCAATGCCTAGCTTTTGCTAGTCCCTTAGCAAAATTTTAAGGTTTTAACTTTTATTCTCGATCATGAGTTCCTTTCACATATTATGATGAGTGCCTTTTCTTTTTCTTTTTGATTAGGTTAGAATGTTGACAGTAGGCCTAGAGGTACTCAAGTACCAACCAAGATCCAGACCTGACCAGCTCTAGCCTCTATCCTTCGTGAAGGTTTTTAAGGCCTGTAGGAACTATCCTAAGGTTCGTTGGACTCTGCGGTTAAAGCACCCGTGCTTGAGACATATTTTAGCCTCGGTTTAGTTTGCAGTGCATTTTTTGTGAGAGAGACAGAGGATTTAGTTGTTTGGAGAGTTTTCTCTCTCCTTTCTTTTTATTTCTAGGTTTGAATTGGCTTCTCAACACGGTCTATATCGGATTCCTCGTCCCCATCATCAATCCTCAAAGGTCCCTGGCAATCGATGCTTCATGATAGCACCGCCCATGGCAACCCCCAAAACACTAGCTTTCGAGATTTCATGATAATCCCACCCATGGAGTTCTGTAGCCAAATCCAGACCCTAGCAATCGACATTTCATGATAATGCCGCCCATGGTATCTGAACCAGCAGGGTGCTTACATGCCCTCAATAGGATATGTGAATATCCTAGGAGACAAGCACCGAGGAGACGATATATTGTTAGGCATCCTCGAAGGGAATTTCCCGCCTCTCCGCACTGGGAACTCGTCCAAATCAACTTGTGTTGATCGGCCTCTCCTAATCTAGGCAACTTTTTCCAGAACATTTAAACGCTTTTGCGTGATTTTGATAGTTATGCGCATTGAACCAGACAGTGCGTGGATTGGGGTGATTAGGTTACTAAGTCCTGCAAACCAAAGGTCAGTTAACGAGGCTGAATACTCCCTAAGCCTTAGACCTAATACTTAACCTTCGCATTTTCCCCAACCTCTTGAGGATTATCCAGATCTTAGCGGATACTTGAATGTTTAAGCCTAAGAGTCTAGCCCAAAAGGCCTAACATCAGCATTTCTACTAATCTCTTTTTGTGTCTCATTATCACTTTTTCCTTCATTTTTCTCTTCCTTGATGTGGTCTATAACTTCGGTTAATCCCTTAATTTCTTACTAATGACTTTCTTTTTTTTTCTTTTTCATTTTGTGCTCCTTTTTTGACATTTTGCTCTTTTCCACCTCATTTTCTACTCATGATTTGTATGGCCTCAAAAAATTTTCTCTCACCTCAGTTTTTTTTGTTCTTTTTCAAGATTTTTTTCATTTTTTTGGTGTTTTTTGTGATATGTGATTTTTTGTTGAAACCTTTTCTTGTGAGATGAGATTTCATGATGTTTTGCACTTTCATACCCCCCCATGCCTACGATTTGCAATGTCCCCATTGTAAATTAGGTGGGTTCGAATTCAGCTTAGTTCATTCATTAGGATAGGTTTTGGGTGGGCAAACATGTTGAGGTGTCTGTTACGAATGATTTCTAGACTCGGGTAGGGTACCTGAGGTGAAGTCGGTTGTTCTAATGGATGAACCTTAAAGTGCAATATGAATTCAGCATAGGAATGTCAAGAAAGGTTTTGGGTTTTTCAAGAATGACGGGTTGCCTCCTGTTAAGCACTGAGTTTTATGCCATCGGCTGGGCGTAATGAGCTCAGGGAGAATGGAGGGTAAAGGATAACTCAGCCAAATTTATATCGGTCATGTCAATGAACGATTTTAGTCTCTAATCGTTCACGACGAAAGGTTCAGAGTCGTGGTTGAGTGGACTGATCTCAATGGCTCCATTTCCAAAGATTCGTTGGACTAAGTAGCGTCCGATCCATTTTGATCGTAGTTTTCCTGGGAACAGTTTGAGTTTGGCATCGAAGAGTAGGACCTTTTGACCAGGATGGAAGATCTTTCTAGATATGTGCTTGTCGTGAAAGGCTTTAGCCCGCTCTTTGTAAATTCGCGAGTTCTCATACGCATCGTGGCATAATTCATTGATCTCGGTCATTTGAAGTTTTCTGTGGGTTCTAGCCTTAGAAAGATCTAGGTTGTAGTTCTGTACTATCCAATAGGCTTTATGCTCCAATTCGACGGGGAGGTGACATGCCTTCCCATACACCAATCTGAAGGGAGACATACCTAATTGGGTTTTGTGGGTGGTCCTATAAGCCCACAAGGCTTCCGGAAGCTAGGATGACCAGTCCTTCCTATTAGGTCGAACAGTAACCTGGAGGATTTTCTTGATCTCCAAATTTGATAGCTCAGCTAAGCCATTAGTTTAGGGGTGGTAAGGAGTAGAGATTCGGTGTGACACCCCGTATTTGGTTTATCAGTGACCTGAACTGAGCATTGGTGAAATGGGTCCCTCCGTCAGAAATTATAGCACGTGGAATCTCGAACCGTGAGGAGATGTTCTAAAGAATGAATTTGATAACTTTATGATCATTGGTTCGGGTCGGAATGGCTTTGATCCATTTGGACACATAGTCAACAGTGAGTAAAATATACTCGAAGCCATCCAAGATAGGGAAGGGTCCCATAAAATCAATCCCCCAAATGTCAAAAATTTCACATACCAGAATCGACAGTAAAGGCATCATATCGGGATGGCTTATGTTGCCCAAGGTCTGGCAATGGGTGCATGCCTTACAATGATTGTATGCATCTTTGAAAATTGTGGGCCAATAGAAGCCGCACTGGAGGACTTTCACTACGGTTTATTTACCTGAAAAATGTCCACCGCACACCTGGTCATGGCAGAAAGAGAGTATGTCTTGGATTTTCGCTTCCATGACACATCGTCGAATTATTTGATCAGCATCGATTCGAAAAAGATACGAGTCTTCCCAGAAATAATACTTGGCATCGGAAAGCAATTTGTCCTTCTTGGCCTTCGGCCAATCGGACGGGATTTGATGTGATGCCAAATAGTTTACTATATCAGCAAACCATGGAAGCCATGTATTGATAGTCAGAAGGTGCTCATCAGGAAAATGTTCTGTGATGGGTCTGGAAGGGTCGATGATCTCAGAAGGAAGGCAGGACAAGTGATCAGCTACCATGTTCTATTTTCCCACTTTGTCGCGAATCTCGAGGTTAAATTCTTGCAACAACAAGATCCAGCAGATTAATCAAGGTTTCGCATCCTTCATTGCAAGGAGATACCTTACAACTGTGCGATCCGAGTAGATGATAACACGACAACCCAGGAGATAAGATCTAAATTTTTCCAGGGCAAATACTACAGCTAGCAACTCTTTCTCAGTAACTGTGTAGTTACGCTAAGACTTGTTAAGTGTTTTGCTAGTGTAGTAAAGACCACAGGTTTCCCGTCAATTTTCTACCCCAGTACCGCTCCTACAGCAAAATCAGATGCATCGCACATGATCTCAAAGGGTTGAGACCAATCAGGGGACTGTAGGATTGGGGCTTGGGTAACTCGGTCACGGAGGATTTCAAATGATTGAGTGCATTCCTTGGAGATTTTGAAAGGTACATCCTTAAAGAGAAGAGTGGTCAGGGGGTACGTGATTTTTGAGAAATCAAGAATAAATCGATGGTAAAAATCGACGTGCCCCAAAAAAAATCGGATGTCCTTGATCGAGCTAGGCATAGGGAGTTTGGAAATCAAGTTCACCTTGGCTCGATCAACTTGGATGCCTTTCATTGAAATAAGATGTCCCAGGACAATTCCTTCAGGCACCATGAAATGGCTCTTTTCCCAGGAAAGAACCAAATTCACGTCAATGCATCACCTGAGGATTTGGACCAAGTGCAGGAGGCAATCGTCAAATGATGCTTCGAATACTGAAAAGTCATCCATGAAGACTTCTAGAAAATCACCTACCATATCTGAGAATATGGCAAGCATGCACCGCTGAAAAGTCACGGGTGCATTACAGAGACCGAATTGCATCCTTCGGAATGCGTACGTCCCGAAGGGGTAGGTGAAAGTGGTCTTTTTTTGGTCCTCAGGATGGATTGACACTTGGTTATAACCAGAGTACCCATCCAGAAAGAAGAAGAACCTATTTCCTGCTAGTTTCTCGAGGATCTGATCAATAAATGGTAGTGGGAAATGATCCTTCTTCATGGAGGAGTTGAGTATTCTGTAATCAATGCAGAGTCTCCACGAGTTAGCCACACGGGTCAGTATGACTTCTCCTGTTTCAATCGTGATGACAGCGAGTCCTGCCTTCTTAGGCACAACCTGGATTGGACTCACCCACCGACTGTCGGAGATCGGGTAGATGATCCCTGCATTTAACTATTTAATGATCTCATTTTTCATAACCTCCTGCAAATTAGGATTCAAACGTCTCTGCATTTCCCGCGAAGGTCGTGTGCCCTCTTTGATGTAGATATAGTGTGTGCAATAAGAGGGGCTGATACCAGTCAAATCATCGAGAGTCCATCCAATGTCTCTACTTTGTTGCTGGAGAAAAGTAATTAGATGAGATTCCTGGTCAGGTGTGAGTCTAGAGTTGATAATCATAGAAAACATCTTATTGGAACCCAAAAAGATGTATTTCAGATGATCAGGAAGAGGCTTGAGTTCCAGAATGGGGTTATCAGCAGCAGCGGGCGATTTTGGATGTGTGTCAGGAGCAAGGGTAGGAGTTAGGGGTGTATCTATATCAGGGTCAGACTCCTATGTTTGCGGGTTTTGAGCTTCTTGTGGTTGATCGGGAATAATCAGGTTGTCCTCGATGTATGGTTCAATAACCACGGCCTTGATATCACATATTTGTTCTATAATACCACAATTAATCCCTTGTTGAGCCTTAAAGATGTCAATTTTCAGTGTTTGGTTCCCGAATTTCAATTCTATGTGGCCCTCCTCATAGTTTATATTAGCCCTAGAAGTGGTCAGAAAGGGTCTCCCTAGTATAATCGGTGTATCCCTTAGTTTTTCAGGTGCATCCATATCCAAGACTATAAAATCCACCGAGAAATAGAAATCCCCTACCCTAACGATGACATCCTCGACTACTCCTTTAGGTGACTTAGTGGATCGATCAGCTAACTGAAATGCCACCTCTGTCAGTTTAAGCTCAGATTCATTAAGGTGATCAAGGAGGGATGTAGGTATTAGGTTTATGGAGGCACCTAGATCTAATGAGGCTCTGTCGAATTGGGTATCACCAATAGTACATGAAATCAGGGGAGTACCTGGGTCTTTAGCCTTAGGTAGGAGTTTGCTCAAAATTACAGAGCTGGCTTGCTCTGATAGTACAATCGGACTCCCACTTTTGGTTCGCGGCTTACGCTTGGGTGTACACACGTCCATCAGAAATCGTGTGTAAGCCGGTACGTGGCGGATTGCATCCATCAAGAGGATGTTTATATGGACCTGTTCAAAGAGCTTGACCAGATCCTCCTTAGGAGCCACAGGTTTGGTTATCCTCTTTCCCTTGGTCAAGGCCTCGAGAAATGGAACCTTGGTTGGTTCCTCTAGAATAGGTCCATGTTCTTGATCGAGGAAAGGGGTGTTTTGGATAACTATCCTAGGGCTTGGGTTACTACAAGGCTTGGAGTGGTTTGGATAAGGTGGGTCTTGAGTTGCTTTACCACTATGGGTTTTTATGGAATTCAGTCATGCCTGGTTTTGGTTTGGGGTTGGTGAAATAGGTGGCTACTATTGAAATCCCACATAAGATGTCGAATTTTCCATCCCGTTGGGTGATGGAACAGAAGGGACCTGATAAATCATATGGGCGTGGCCCAAATTTGGGTTCATAACGCGCCTCTGGGTCGGCACGTTATTTGGATTCGGTAGAGGTTGCGAAGGGAGTGTGCTAGGTTGGCGAGAATTAGCCATCTGGGTGAGTTGATTGCGAACCTCTGTGATCTCGTTCTTGTGCTGCTTTTGTATTGCCGCATTCATCTTCTGAATGTCAGCCAGAGTCAGAAGGATAAGAGTTATTTGATCTGCTTGGTTTGGCCTAGATTTATAGGTGGGGTTGGGCCGAGGCTGAGGAAGCTGATATGGACGACGAGCTTGTGGATGGGTTAATAAGGTGGTCTTTGATTCTAAGTATTTCCCACCCACACGAAGTTGGGATGATTCCGCCATCCAGGGTTATAGGTATTGGAGAATGGGTCATTCTGGATGGCGTTGAGGTCCTTACAGGTCTGAGGAGCCTCAGGAAAATCAAAGCACAAGGGTTCAGAGTTCCCCAACTAGAGTAAATCGGATCGGAGGTCCCTCCGATCCTGAAGTCAGATAGGGGTGGATACGAGTCCATCCCTTGAGAAGATTGGTGATAGATGTTCTGCATAGTTTCCCTCGCAAGAGGTGGCTGTGCAAACGGGTTTTGCGTAGAGGTGGCTCACTACAGATGTCGAGTCAGCTCATCCACCTTCATCTCTATGATAGAGACCTTGTCCAACTGATTGGCCATCAGTTTCAAGTCGACGGATGCAGACAGGCCCTACGTCTCATGTACTCCCCTAGGATTCGTCGATGTGTGGGCATTCATCTAGTCGAATAATCCCATGGAGTCGTTATTGATGGAGTTCTCGCACATATTCTCGAGAATCTCCCACACAGTGTCCTCATGTTGACCCATGATATTTCCTGCGCAGGTTGAATTGACGAATAAGCGGATGTCTTCATGGAGTCACTGGTAAAAAGACAGGACTTGTTCCATTTAGGAACTCCGTGGTGAGGGCACTTTCGCATGAGATCCAAAAATCGGTCCCATGCCCCATGAAGAGGTTCTCCAGACTGCTGGGTGAAGTGTGTGATCTGGTGGCGCAAGGCATTTGTCCGACCAACTGGGAAGAACTTTTTCAAAAATTCGGATTGTAGTTCAACCCACGTGTTGATTGGATGCATCTGAGTCTGATACCAATGAGTTGCCTTGTCCATGAGGGAGAAGGAAAACATCTTCATAAGCAGAATATCTCGATTTTGTACATCTAACCCGAAGGTCTGGGCCAGATGTTTGAGTTGTTTGATGTGCTGAAAGGGATCCTCGAAGTTAAGCCCATGAAATTTTGGAATAGCATGAATCATGTTGGGCTTGAGTTCAAAATCAAGACCTCCAGCTGGGATTTGGACTCGAGGCTCGATCGCCATCGCAGCGAGATTATAGTGATCTCGCATCATATGACACTGCGGCGGGTTTACAAAGTTCTGGAATAGATCATTCAAGCACTGGAGTTGGTGTTCAAGGTTGTTCTCTTCTTCAATAGGTTGTGCAATGATGGAAGAAGGAGAACTTGGTTCTGATTAATCAGAGGAGAGGTCAATGTGGTGGGGTTACTGCACAAACACGGGTGTCGAGGCTTGGCCTCAGTGGGAGTGGATTTCTAAAGGTGGTCTTAAGGATGGTCTCAAGGACCTCCTACCAAACATGCACTGAAATATTAGACAAGATTAGAATGTGCTGGACCCAATCGAGGCACCCAAAAAATTTGGATGACTATGGAGGTTCGGGGCGGATGATACCCCTTAGTCAGAAAAGTCGTCCACCTGGGAAATACCTGGGCAACCAGAAAGAGAGAGTCCTGTAAAGACCCCTACATGGTAGAGCATCTTCAAGAGTTATAGGGTTTCCCCCACCGGACCTCTCTTGTCACTAAGATTCCAGGTAGACCAGAATGGGGACCTTGACCTCTTAAGTCTACCACTTTTAATTAAGATCAAAGGTGCTTAGGGTTCCACTTGAACTTTAGATATTTTGAGCGCAAAAAGTGACCTAATTTCAATGTTGGTTAACCCAATGGGTCAACTTCACCTCTTTGTCCTTTGAGAGCTTTTAGGTCCTTTCTTTTAGGGTTCAAGTGAACTTAAGAGCTTGATTTCTAGGGTTTTTCTTGGATAAGTCATTTCAATCAAGGCTTAGGCACACCTCTTTTTGAAAAATTTGATTCTTGCGTAAAAAAGATGCGTCTCTAAAACCCTAGATTGGAATCCTTAAGTTGGCTCTAATTGGCCCAATTTAGTTGCCACAAAGATGGTATCTAGGGCTCAATCAAGAAGGTGCTAGCCCTAGTTACCTTAAATGGGTGCACAATTCAAAGTATGTTGAAATCAAAATCAGGCAACTTTGGTGGATTAGCTAGATATGTAAAGCAGGTAGCCCTAAATTGATTTTTTCTTTATTTTTCCTTTTCAGAATTGAGGGGATTAAGAGAGAGGGCTAATGAGAGATTACCTGCCCTTGGTGTGGTTGTTGTGCGGCTGTCTTCTTTTGACTTTTCCTCCCCTGAAACAATCACAACAAAGGAAATAGATCAAGTTAGTATGGAATCAGAAGTTGTGATCAAGGTTTCAAAATTGCCCATTTCTCCCCGGCAACGGTGCCAAAATGTTTATAAAAGCAAGATCGAGTTTAAAATAAATGCATCATAGTATAGCCAAAATCGCTTTGAAAATAAATGAAATTTTATTACTCGAAAAATATGAATCCGAGGTCGAACATAGGGAGCAAATTGGGATTTATAAACCATGAACACAACTTTCAAATTTATAAAATGCAATGACTAATCAAAGTTATGAAGCAAGAAAATGATATCAATGCATGTAAAAGCTCAAAATGAAATAAGGACGTCTGATTTAAAAATCAGACGTCTTAAATGCTCAATGCTACAGTGCTTCTTCAATCTCTCTTCTTGTTCTCTATCTTTTGCTTTCTCTAGCTCTTCTTCTTCCTTCTCTGATTGCTTCTCTCTTCTTTGGCCTTGGCTTCCTCTTTCTTTCTTCTTTCTCCTTCTTTGCTTCCGACTTTAGCCGAGCCTTCTCAGACTTCTGCCTTTCTCCCTTCTTCCTTTGGCTTCTACTGAGGCTCTCTTTCCTTCGCTTCCTCTTCAGCCTTCTTCTTCTTCTCCTGTGGTTCCACCCTTAGCTTCTGCTGTGGCTTCCTTCTTCCTCTTCTTTGGCTTCACCCTCTTTTTCCCTTGAGAGCAAAACCTACCCCCTACCCTCCCCGCAAACTCTCCTCTCTTTTCTCTCTTTGGCTCGCTCTCCTAGAGCCTTCTCGGGTAAACTGGTCGGGTCAGTGCGCCCGAGACCAGGCCCACAACGTGCGTGGTGGGCGAGGAGTGCATTGGTAGTCGAGTCGAGAACCAGGTCCGTGGAGGTGTGGGTCGCGAACGAGGCATAGGGCATGACTGGGATCTCATCCCGTGTCAGGAGGCACTAAGCCCCTAGCACTTTTTCCACTTATAGCACTTCACCTACTTGAAGACTTCCGAGGTAGGACTAAATGTCCCACCTTCTCACGCGTGCCCACAGCAGGTCATGTGCTCAATTGCAGAGGCTACAGGGGCTTTAGTCTCCAATATCTAGCTGGAGTTGTTCACGAAGAGAGTTCGTGCATCTTGGACCTGAAATCTTGAAGCCTGGGGCCTTGAAAGAAGCTTACAGGCTTCTTCAAGCTTGCTCCAATGGCGTCGAAGACCTGAACCTATCTACAAGCAAAACGGCCTCATGGCCTTGTTAAATCACAGAAAGCTTCGTCGTGACACGGTGAAGGTGGCCCGATGGTTGGTGTGGCACTGGGTGGCCTGGGCATGCATGCCTAGGTTGTTCTATGGCTGTGGAGATGGGTGTGTTCGGGGGAAGTGTGTGGAGTGTGTGGTGGTCAATGGAAAGAAGGAAGATGATCAGTGGGATGTGGAGAAGCTTTTGAGGTGGCTGGCGAGGTGGGTGGGTGCATGGAATGGCTGGAGCACCTCGCCGGTGGTCTGCCGGAGGTGGAGAAGGTGATAGTGGTATGTGAGAATCTAGGCGTGAAAATAAAAATAGATGAAGGGAAAATAAAGAGCAGAGGGAGAGGACTTATCTACGAGGGGATAGATGAAGGGGGAGCAGAGGAGGCGGACGGCTCGTATGTGCCGTCGCTGGAGATGAAGACCCAGAGAGAGAGACAGCGATGACAAGAGGGAGATTGTTGGTATGGTGGCAGAGGCAGAGGCAGAGCGACAAGACACAAACGAAGGAGGCAGAGGCAACTCAGCCACTGCTATGGTGGCAGAGCGATGAGAAAAGGAGGTAGGAGTCGTCGGAGCTTGCTGGTCTTTCTGGCTGGAGGGGAAGAGAGGAAGATTGGGGGTTTTCTCAGGCCAAAATAAGCGTGAGAGGAATGGGAGGATCTGGGGTCCCTTTTATAGCCTCAGGCAGAGGGCCTTATGCTTAGAAGGAAAGCTTCCAAGCACGGCAACCTTGCCGGACTTGGAAGGTCGAGAAATACCCAAATCTATAATGCATTCGCATGAGAGATTGGGTGAAAATTGGAGCTCAAGATTGGGTTCACGTGAACAAGAATTCCTCAGAGAATCTCCCTTTCAAATTTGAGAGGGATTCTCTGAGGAAGCAAGGAGATATCCCCCTCGAATCCTCGTCGGAGTAGGATTCCTCCACTGTAATGGTGGAGGGACCTAATTGCAAATAATGACAAGGAAGTTAGGGGGGTGTCTGCAAGTGTTTTCAAAAGTTCAGGGTCTAAATGTAATTGGGTTGGACTGTTTTGCAAAGTAGGTCAAGGTGAATTCCCCTTAGTTTCAAATTTTGGTATAAACCTAATTTGGATGTAAGGAATCCAGTGGTGAAGTTGGATTTAAGTTTGACCACGTTTGACTGGGCATTTTAAATGAAAACCTAATTTAGGGTAAACATTTGACTAAGACCCCCTATTTAGGTCAAAATAGGTTCTAAAGGCCAAATTGAAGATTCTAGACCCTAGGGGATATTTTTCCATGAATTTTAGAGGATTTAGTTGAATTTTATCCTGACTAGAACCTTATTAAATTAAGTAGGCCTATTTTAGGGTTACAAGAAATCATTTAATTCCCATATTTCCCATTAACCCTTTTGTATTTGAACCAACCCACTTTTTATCTTGTTAAGATCATTTAACCTATGTTTAGCCCCTGAGAAATCTTATTGTTGCATTGCAATGGTAAAATTACAGTTTTACCCCATGTTTCTTATTTTTCTTTCAAATTGGTTATTCTTTGAGTTAGGCCCTTCATTTGATTATGTAGGAGCTTTTGTTCTCTTTTCTAGGTTAAAATAAGCTAGTTAGGGCTCATGATGGTGTTCCCATCATACCCCCATGCCTAGCTTTTGCTAGTCCCTTAGCAAAATTTTAAGATTTTAACTTCTATTCTAAACCATGAGTTCATTTCACATATTACGATGAGTGCATTTTCTTTTTCTTTTTGAATAGGTTAGCATGTCGACAGTTGGCATAGAGGTACTCAAGTACCAACCAAGATCCGGACCTGACTAGCTCTAGCCTCGATCCTCCGCAAAGGTTTTTAAGGCCCGAAGGAACTATCCTAAGGTTCATTGGACTCCGCGGTTAAAGTACCCATGCTTAAGACATATTTAGACTCAATTCAATTTGTAGTGCATTTTTTGTAAGAGAGAGACAGAGGATTTATTTGTTTGGAGAGTTTTATCTCTCTTTTCTTTTTATTTCTAGCTTCAGATTGGCTTCTCAACACGGTCTGTATCGGATTCCTTGTCCTAAATGTTGTCTAATTTCTATAAGCAAAACATCATTGTTTTCCGTATGAATTCCTTCACGTAGTGGTACCTTCTCTGTATCTTTTGGAATCCTTTTGACCTGTCCATCCATGTCTTAGGTCTCCAATCCCTCAAGTGTACAGGACCTGTGGAGACATCGGGAGCTACTATACGAGCCCCCATTCCACCCAGTTACCTTGGTACAGTGGTTCTAACTAAAAATCTCCAAGTTAATAAAATGCATGCAATTAGTTAAAACCTAGGATGTGAGATGAATACTAGGAAGAAATAAACGTATGCTCTAGAATATAGCTATTCAATTGAACCCTAGGTTGTAATCTAAACGCTAGGGCAAGAGAAAAATGCATGTGAATAATTGAGTAAATCATGAGCTGCCTGTATTATCTGCAATGGACCACACATTATGAACAAACCTGTATTATGATTGAACTACCTGTTCTGTATATATATATCAAACTGGATAAAGGGAAAGTCATGTACAAACCCTTCGGGGAATATGGAACGAGACAAGAATACCGTAGCACGAAGAACCGGATGGTTCTGGAATTTCCGCCCAGGGCGGCCGTTAAGGGAAGTGAGATGACCTTCGTGTACGTAGTACCGAAGAGAACAACTATCCCTTGTAGTGTAGAGGGGAGCTTGCCGCCCTTGGGTTGAGCCCGGGGTGGGTTTGGCCACTCTACATCGACTCCTGTTGGCCCTCGTGTACGTGGTACTAAGGTGAGCTACTTCGTGTAGGGGGGAGCAAGCCGCCCCAGGGGGCCTAGGGTTAGGCATGCCCACCCTACACCGACTCTTGTTAGCTCGTGGATAAACTGAGATAGTCAGACGAGGGTACATGGACTGTGGAGGGGTAAGACCCTTGTCCTATTCTGAGAGGGCAAGGCCTTGTGCTGTTTCGTACTGTACGTTTGGGCGTACCCACTAGCAGAAATGACTGACGCGTTCCAGTGAGGGGTAGCTACCCACGCACTTATCACGTTTACTGTAGTCACCGTTACATCACGACCATGACCTCAGGGTGGTAGATCGGGTGTTGGACTACCACGGAGGGACTCTCCTAGCCAGGAGAGTGCCATGTGTACATCCTCCATCATGAAAAAACTACAAGCAAGATCGTTCCCCCAGGGAGCAAGAAGATTAAGTAATGTAATGGATCCTGATTCGAGATCTCTTCACAGCAAACCTTTCTAAGATAATTGGGATCGAAAAGTAATATGTTAAGCTACTTATTAAATGCATTTTATGTTTTAGCCAGCACTCTACTCAGCGTTAGCTAACTCCAGATGTATAAGTTTGTACAGGTCAGGGATTTGAGCAGCCTGAGCCACCGGCTGCTGAGGACGTTGGGCCTAGTCGAGCCCAGTTTCTACTGCTAGTTGTAGTGAGTTCCTGTAGTTATATTTTCAGTACTTTTCTATTATGTTCTCTATCTATACTGGTTTTGTTGTGATGGTTGTATCTCCGTTCTTGAGGGAATGTAATATTATAGCGTTACTGTTCTTTTACTCCTGTTGTTGTAAATTTCTTTTTGCTTAGTTACATTACTTGTGTGGTTGTGGTTTGATGTATGGTATTTGGTTATTTCTCGTTGGACTGCTGGGTCTTGGGATTAGTCGAGGTGAGCCGATCTCGGGTCCTGTAAGGATCTGGGATTGGGTCGTGACATTGAAGAAACGTAGCCACTGTGCCACCAGATTTAGGAACACCATCATGGAAGCCTTGGAGGACATCACTGTCCTTTATTACAAGGAGTGGAATGAGATATACACAAGAAATAGACAAGGTCTAGTACATGTATGGTCAAACTGATTGGTGTGGGGTCTTGTATCTTTTAGGGGTAAGAAATGGAATCCCCCCTCAATTCCACATCCATTGTACCGTAATCTGCACCAACATGGATGTAAAGTTTGTATGGGGCCATTCTGCTATTTGCCTTATCCTTGTATTTCAATTTGTTTTCCCTTTTTTTTCAATTGTATTTCAATTGTTTTCGATTCCCGACTCTCCCTTCCCCCATCTGCTTACAATCTTGAGGTGACCCCTAAAGAAACTAAAGTCAATCGTGTATCAGATGAGACTACCTTCGCCAGGTGCCGTATTTGTGGGTCTCACCTGAATGAATTCAGACATAGGAACTGTGCCAATCTTGATTGCAATATACTTTTCTTGTAAGTTTTTTCCATCATTCCATGTTCATCACTAGTGAATACAAGCACTAGACTCTATCCAAAGAGTAAGGAGAGGTAACCTTTGAATCTAATATCTTTGTAGGTCATGTGCCGATTGCGTGATGGAGTATAGAGGATGCTGCTCTTTAAGGTGCATGCAAGTACCCCATTTGAGGCTCATTCTTCCAAGACACCATAGATACCAGAAATGGCACATTTTCTGGGATAGGGCACTTCAGAGAATATAAGATAAGATGGTTATTTAATCCTACAAAATTGTTCGATCAATGTATCCATTCTAATTACAAGGTCTTAATTTTGGTAGTTTCTACTTGATAGCTTCTTTTGCTTAAATGTTCTTGCTTGTTGCTAAACAATAATCATGGCTTTTATTTTGTGGCTGGGAAAATTTGTGATGGCTTGGTTGTTAGCAGTTGGACCAGTTGCCATTTAGGACATGGTTATTTAGTCACTATGAATGCCTGAGAGAAACCACAATGAGTCCATGCTCCTTCAATAACAGAGTATTGTAAACCTCCTGCTAAGGATGTAAGTAGCACAATTTTGTGCTCTTTCTACTCTATGCAATTTAGAAGAAACCCATGTTCAATTAATGAATATGGGATTACTGAAACCCTAGTTATGATATGTGTAGATGGATCCCTCTTCTGGAATTGAGATTGGATGTCATCATAAAAATAATCGTGCAAGTTCTACATTTTTCACGATTGTCAATGGTTTGTTGAATTTGATGAAATAACTTATATACTTAGCAAATTGTATTATGTTTAAACGTTGAGTTGCCTTCTTTTGCATTTGAGAAAAATAAGTATGTCTTCATTGATGTGCAAGCCCTTGGATGATGGGAAGTTTTGCTTAATTTGTTTACCGTACAGTGAGTTTTCTTCATTTGAAAATTTGACATTTCTGGAATTCAGGTTTACTACTAGAAGGGCCTTTGCTTTTTCACAAAACAGGACTTGGGAGGCTTCAATCTTATGAGGGAAGATAGATTCTTGGTACATGAAAAGATCAGGAAATGTGATGGCGTTTACTTTAGGGTATGGAGGTGATAGTTATAATGCAAGGCAAACAGTTGTGGAAGATGATATAAAGTGATTTTTTTTCATAAAGTTTAAGTGTGTAAAATACAAGGTTGATATTCTGGTATACATTGTTGCCGTGCTAACACTTTGGAATTTTAGTTCAAAGGGGTATACTCACTTTTTCTTTTTCTTTTTTCATGTGGAAAGATCCATTTATTTCAAGTTCATGATCTACCATCATGAGGAACTAAGAAATCTCATGAATAGGAAGTTTTCCATTAGCTAGTGCACACTAATCAAGTGTACCCAACCAGTTTATGTGACTTTTGTTGTAAATTTTCTTATTAATCAGTTGTTGACTAAAATGTTCACTCCGTTTCCCCTACTTGGAATCAACCACAAGACCTAAGAGAGGCCTCACTATCTGTAACAATAATTGTCTATTCAGTTAACAGCATGCAAGGAATGTTTCGATGAGATTCTTGTACTTTAAACGGAATGTTCACTCTGTTTCCCGTATCCGTCCATGAGTGTCATCTCTTTATCTTTAAAATCAATTTGTTTTTAAATCTTCAATGGAAGACGAATTGGCTGAGACTACATAGTATTCATGTTTTGTTTGCCATCTTTCCTTTTTGATCTTGTGTCGTTGAAGCATGTTGCAATGATTTTGTTATATCTTTAATGATTAGCCTCCTTAAATCACCTCGTTGAGGCTTACTAGGTGATGTTAACATATATCAAATGAGCAGCGACACAAAATTACAGTGAGAAATGCATAAACAACATAATCTATTTTATCTCTGGATCTGCTAGCTAGAACTTTGATCTTTCTACATACAAGAATTTTATTAAACGACACTAAAAGCACGTGAAGAGGCAAGGAACGTGGTTTTGTTTTTCTCTCACAATATTCCTTCTTTTGCGTCCTGTAGCGTGGCTCATAGATATATATAATCTCAAGGCATCTAACAATAGTTCTACTTTGGTCTTGTTTACATGTCAGGGGCTATGGGTCAAGACAAATTTTAAGTTTTGCAAGATCTGGTTTGACATGGGAGAATATGGTCGAATGAATAAGGTAATTTTGTTAGTCTATTGTACTTCAACTGTTTTCATTTTTAATCATTTACTTGCTACCCATTGCCTTTTTTTTTTTTGAAAGCTTCCCTTCTTTTTTCAAGGAATGAAATGTATCTTTGTTAATGACTTGGAAAACTTGAAATAAAATAGAAAATGCAAGGGACATTCATTTTTCATTTCTTTCTAAAGGGTATTCATGTTGCAATGCTTGTTGCAATATGTTTCACAAATCAATTGCAACCCCCTCACATAGATTGTTTCTATTATTTTGTGTTTCCTGAAACATGAATGACTAACTACGAAGTATCTATGATTTGACTAGACGATTCATTTTGGCTGTGGAATAAGTTATTTGGAAACTATTAGCTCCGCAAAATCTCATCGTAGTGAAAATCACATGTAATAGACTTTAAATGAATCAAATCATGAACTTTATTTTAGAGCTATTAGAATTATAAATGGCGAGTGCCTCCATAACATAGTACATTGTATACATTCAAAAGTTCTGATTCATTGTCTTTGTCCTAACATATAGGTATGCACACTGGATAAGCATGCTAGACTAAATGATCTAGGTTACTAGTACACCACAAAGCTACAAGTTAATGGGAGCTTGATTTGGCTTTTAAACTCCATGCTTGACAAAAAGCTCTTACTCTTCATAGAGTTTAATTATATTGGTTAAAAGGTTTTCCTCCAAAACTAATCTTTCCGAAATATATATTTTAAGTAAATTAACCTTTTAGCATAAATTAGATGTTGTTTCTCAAGTTAGCACTAGTGATCTAGTGGTAGAATAGTACCATTCCATGGTATAGACCTAGGTTCAATTCCTGGCTTGTGCATCATTTTTTGGTTCCAAGTTGGAGCATCCATTTCTTAATCCTTATTCATCTTGAATTTCATTTCTTCAAACAAAGAAATGGGAGATTCTTTAAGGATAAAAGTAATATAAATAACTAAATGACATTACTTTCTTTCCTCTTTCATGACAATGATACAACTTGTAATTTGAATTTTGAGAAAATGTTATGTTCATCCTACGATGTTCGATTAACTATACTTAGAATCAAATGGCATGGTGTATAAATTATAGGAATGATGCATAGAGAATAACATCAACTGATCATCACATTATTTATTTGTAATCAAAATTGAGGAGTTGAGTCTTATACTTACATAGAGAGATTTTTTTAATTGATATAGTGATTATATCATAAAGTTGTTTTGGAAAGGGTGACGATAAAAATAGTGTAGTCATTTAACCAAGTTAAGGAACTCCAGCCTAGGGATAAATAAGAATGCATAGAATATATTTTTATTAGTTATACTTCAAGTGTTGATCATCAGAATAAGGTATACTACATTTGATAGTGTAGAAGGAAACAAGGCATACATTTTGTAGTAGGGATGAGGCCATAAATTAAATATGAACACATTAGAGCCTTAGGATTAAATAATAGACTTTGATTTTGTTCTTATAGATTAATGTGTTGGGTGTTTGTTGTTGGTGGTGTTTAGAACATGGTCATACTTTCAAGTGGATAATGATCGATCATATTTTAGTTATGTTAAATCCTTATACAAATGTTGAATTCTTATTGTTTCTATGCTTACATTTGAAAATTGTTGTAGAGGATTGTTTGACTAATTTGTGTTAATTAAATTCGATGAATTTTTAGTATCTATATTGGAAATTTCATTTATGCATAATATATAGTTTAACAGGACTAGGGCATTGTTAGTATATATTGTTGTAGAGATATTAATGAATATTACATATAAGGCCTACTCCAATGGTTGTAGTAACAGATAGAATTACCATATAAAATCCCCACTTTTTGTTCATAGTGTCGATCCTACTGACAATTGCTTTCGTTAGTGTATATATAGGCATTACACTGACATAAAAAATCATCGATGATAGTTCCAGGCTAACCGTCGCTATTAACCTGAACACTAGATTGCACAACCTTGTAAAGATGACTGTCGGTGTTACTATAGGACTTGGTACAACACTAACGATTTTTACCATCGGGGTACCTGTTACGAATGCTGCCTCAAGACGATTTTTAAGACGTCTGGGAAGTGGCCCAGACGTCTGACCAGACGTCTGGGACCCTTTCCAGATGTCTGGTATTTAATTTTTGCGACGTATGGGGTTGCGTCTGCGCGCATGCACGTGCAGACCTGCGCCTGCCGCTCTCTTCTCTCTTTTTCCCTCTCTCCTCCTACAGGGCGCGGCGTCTCTCTCTTTCCCTGCACGGCCTTAAAAGGCCCCTCGCTCTCTCCCTCACCCTCATCTCCTCCGTGTCCCTCTCCTTCTTCTCCCAGCCGGTGCGAGAGCGCGAGCGAGCGGCGGCAGCAACGACTGCGACGAGTGTGCGGGAGGAGGTGTTGCGTGAGGGAGGAGACGCTCGATCGTGAGGGCTCGAGCTTGCCGGGGCAGCTAGAGCCGGCCAGTGGGGGAGCAGCGGGCGTGGAGTGTCGCGGAGGAGCTCCTGCAGCTCGAGCAGCAGGCGGACGGGGCGCGGCGCGGCCGTACATCGCGGGCGGAGAGCGAGTTGAGCTCTGATTCTGGAAATTTTTCCAGAATCAGACGTCTGGGCTTACGACCAGATGACGGTGAAGATGTCTGGAGGACTGCCCAGACGTCTGTCAGGTAAGATATTTCTATCTTCTTCCTTTTTCACGTGTACGGCCATGCGGCCGTCCGCCGCGCCTTCGTCTGTGACTCGTCGTACTGAGAATAGGTGTGGGTGCGTGCAGGTTCTACTCGGGAGGGCGCGAGGGCTCTCCATCCCATGTCCATTAGACGTCTGGCCGCAGTACCAGACGACGGGAAGGACTTCCAAACGTCCGGGGTGACCATCGGACGTCTGGGAACTAAGCTAGACGCCCCTACAGGCTTCTGGACATCTGAGGGACTACACAGAATGAAGGTACGCTCTGACCTACATTTTAAGACGTCTGGAAGAGGTTCCAGACGTGTGATTTTGGGCAGTTTCGTCATTTTCGACCCGTTTAGGGCCCGTTCGGAGTCCGTTTTCCGCGTTTCGAGTTGTGTTCTTTCCGGAATAAAATCCTCTACCTGTTTACAGTAATTATATACCATTCTGAGAAACTCCTTGTGTTTGATCCTTGTGTTAGGACCTCGTTCCGTTGCAGTCTTAGGGATTGCGGAGGCGCACGGGATTTCCGACCACGCCCCAGTACTCCCGTTGTAGCTGGTAGAGTGGCTTTTAATTTACTTAATCAAATTTGTTACAATTGTGGAATAGTTAATAGAGTCTAGGGCACTGCATGAACCCTAGGACTGAGAAACTAGATTGAATGATAGATCCTAGGGTATTGCATGAAACCTAGGACTGGAAACTAGATTGAATGATAGATCCTAGGGTACGAAATGAATCCTAGGACTGGGAAACTAGTGATATGTATATAAATATTGCAGTCTTGGAAAGGTGGAAAGGAAATAATAGCTGCCTGTAAATTGATTTAACCGCTGCCTGTTATAAAGGAATAAATATGGTTGAGAACATGGGTTGTATGAACGTAAAACTGGAACGGTGAAACCTAAATGTGCTGAGTTAAAAGAGCTGGAACCCTACGGGGAATTAGGAGTAGAACTCCTTGAAAGAGAATGGATGGAACTAAGAAAGAAAGATGTGGAAGTGTGTTGTCTCTGGGGTACGTGGTACCAACAAGAGCACACATTTCCTCTTAGTGTAGAGGGGAGCTTGCTGCCCTCAGGTTGAGACCGGGGTGGGTTTGGCCACTGTACACCGACTTGCTGGCCCTCGCTTACGCAGTACCGAGGAGAGCTACTAGTGTAGGGAGAGCACTAGCTACCCCACGGGTCCCGGGGTTCTGCTAGCCTCCTAAATCGACTTGTTAGGCCCAGTGGGCAAACCAAGGTAGTCAGGCGAGGGTGCGCGGACTGTGGAGGGGTTGGACCCCTGTTACTGAGAGGGCTCTGCCCTATATTGGTTCTGTACTGTGCTTTGGGCGCACCCGTTAATGGAAACGACTGACCGCGTGCTAGTGCGGGGTAGCTACCCGTGCGCTTATCGCGCATGCCGTAGTCACCGTTACGTCTCTCAGCAACTCTGGGGTGGTTGACTGAGGGTAGGATCACCACAGGGACTCTCCCGACTAGGAGAGCACCACGTGTTACTTCTACTTTTCGGAAAAGACTGCAATCAAGATCGTTCCCACAAGGAACATTCGAGATCAAGTGAAGGATCTGAGAAATAGATAAATTGTGAAATAATAAAAAGACGTAAATAAAGGAAGAAAGAAAATATAACAGCTACTATACACTCTATTGCTTCTTTAGTTTTAGCTGCCACTCTACTCAGCGTTTCACTGACGTGTTACACTCGTTACTTTTCAGGATCAGGTGTTGAGCAGCAAGGGTCAGCGGTTGCAGAGGACACTGGGCCGAGTAGGGTCCAGTAGAGTTACCGCAGTTCTTTGTACCCCTTTTGTTCCACTGTAGTGAGTAGTTCTTGTTACTCTCTGTACTTCTTTACTTGTAGCTCCATGTTATGTTATAATTGTTGTTCTACTGTTGTGGTGGTATATATTGTAGTAGTTCCTTTTCTTACTGCTAGTTATATTCATGCTGAATGTGGCTTATTATACTACTCTTTTGGTTACTTCCTCATTGGACAACTAGGTCTTGAGATTAGTCGAGTCGATCCGGTTCTCGTGTCTCGTAGGGACTCGGGAATCGGGTCGTTACAATACCCTACAGTGACGCCTCTTAAGAGAACGTTGAAGTAGATTGTCGGAATAGGCACTTGATGCTACAGCAATAGTCATTTTAACCTATACCGATGATTACTGACCGTCGGTGTAGGTGCATACTGTTGTGTGTCAATCATGCAAGTGTCGAACGATGGCTAGGTGAGTTCCAATAGCTCATTATATGATGGGCATTATGGTCAATTTCCGTACATGTGTGTCCATGCAACATGGCACATCGTAAAAATCATTTTGTTGACTTTTGGACATCGATATTTAACGATGCTCTCACTGCAACAGTATACCAATGATAAAAAACCATTGGTGTAGGTCTAAAATACCGGTGCTATAACCACAAAAACCTATTCCGATGGTCAACTTTGGCATTCTCTTAAGAGGCATCACTGTAGACTATCCTGATGGTACAAATCATTTATATTGCTCTTGATTCTACAACGATAGTCAACTTTCCAAAGTTTGGCTTTCCCACCAATAGTAATGGTTTTATCTATCAATGTAGACTAAGACAAACAATTCTTTCAATATAATATGTTGGTAATACCGTCACTATAGATAAGAACTCCATCTTTAAATTAATATCTAATAATAGCAAGAAATATAACCATAGAGAAATGAAGTTTTGATGAGCACAGATACCATTCATATATTTTTATTAGGGTGATCATTGTCATAGTTTCTTAATATGCTAACATACACATTATTATTAGGTATTGTCGACTATATTTTTTCCCTATATTATATTTTTTCTTCAACTTGAAACTAAAAAGGATACACCAACCAGGAATCGAGCCCAGGTCTGTACCATGAAAGGGTACTATTCTACCACTAGACCACTGGTGCTATTTATGTTTCATAAAGATGATCAAGCTAGAATCTTTAAATTAATTGTATACTTATTTTGCATATGACAACATGGCAATAACAAAAACAATCATCTTTTACAAGTCAATAAACCATCATTTTTTCAACACCAGATATCACTAAAACATTAGAGTTGTATTTTTTTCATAAAACAACCAAGAGGGAAGGAACTTTTCAAGTCTATCCTTCCCAACAATAAGGTAACAAAAAAGAAAAGAAAAAAAAGAAGAGGCAAACAACAACCAATCATCTTATCATCCACGCCACCATAGAAAGATTCATTAGCTGAGTAAGAAAAGCCAACTCTTGCGAGTGTATCTAGATACAACATGTTGGCAATTACAGCAATACCATAAAGAGGAAACATATATAACATCACCAGGAGGAGACTAAAAAAACTCAAGAAACAAGTGCGTCAAACACAAAGTTGTAAGCTTTCCACTTGCTTCTTCCCCCCATGATCTGCACACCTCTATTCCAACTATACTCATTCCTCACCGACTACCCACTTGGTTTGAAGGGTCTGTTCTCAGAAATCGCCCCCACTCTAAGAGACGAGCAATTGGGCCTTGCTTGAAGAAACAAACACCCTCACCACCATTACACCCACATCCACAAATCTCCAAAATCATGCATGTCATTGCATCACTTGCCATGAAAAAAAATAGGTACCCATTTGAGGAAATTAGCAGCAAAGGGTGGTGGTGTTGCATTACCTCCATTGAGCTAGAGGACCAAAGGCTTAGTGGAGGGATCCATCTCTACTTCTACCAAGTAGTAGAAGATTGCCCTCTGCTGGTTGCTGTCATCCACTGGAACATAGCCATATCCATGAGCAGATAGGAATGCCAACATAAACCCAGATCTAGCAAAGTACCTATTACCATCATAAAACAAAGATTTAGTTGAGCTATCAATGAATGAATTTACTGAAATTAGAAAAGATCACAGTACAATCAAGGATGAGAATAATGCAGAGGTGCCGCGCATTATTCTCATCCTCAAACCAAGTGGAATGGGAGAGCACGAGGCTCAGGAGGATCCTCCTAGACTACATGCTCAGGTTGTCTTACTACAACACCACTGTGAAGCTTGCAAAAACCTGCAACATTCAGGACCTTGTCGATGTTGATATCTTCTTAGATGCAAAAAAGGTCATTGATGCCCTCCACAATAAAGAAGTTGGACCAGCTTTGGCATGGTTTGCAAAGAACAAATCCCGATTGAAGAAATCAAAAAGCAAATTTGAGTTTCAACTGAGACTTCAAGATTTTATTGAGCTAATCCGAGCTGATAAGAGCATGCAAGTTATCAAGTATGCACAAGGTTTTTAGCTCCCTGGGCAGCTACTCATATGAAAGATCTGCAGCATGTGATGCTAACCTTGGCTTTCAGAAGCAATACAGAGTGTGCCACATACAAGATCTTGTTCAATCTGAAGCAGTGGAACTATCTCGTGGATCAGTTTAAGCAGGAATTTTGCAGGTTGTATGGCAAAACATTGGAGCCTTTGCTAAATATCTTCCTTCAAGCTGGATTGCCCTCACTCAAGACTCTGTTTTGTTATGAAGATGACTATCCAAAAGAGGACCTACTTTCTTAGGAGAGCTTCCGCAAATTGGCTTCTTCATTACCATTCACAAAACTGCACCATTCAAAGCTTGTTTGCTACATAATTAAAGAGCTGATGGATACTGAGAACCCTCCTCTTGTATTTCCTAATGGTTATGTTTACAGTATGAAGGCTCTAGAAGATATGGCTACAAAATCTGATGGAAAGATAACTTGCCCCAAAATAGGCTACACCTGCAACTTCAAGGAAGTCACAAATGCATACATCTTGCAAAATCTGTTTAGTTTAGGTGGGAGATAACGTTGATTTGTTGGTTCCACTTCAGCGTGGCAACAACATGTATGCCAATGATATATTACTAGACATCAAATTCTGTTGCATGTAAATATGCCATATAGTTTGGAAAAAAAAGGATTAGAGTAACACATTAATAATGCAACTTAAATTGATTTGCCATGGATAAAGATCACTCTCTTGGTTGCTACAGGGTAGTTATAACAAGTTAGCAACCAATCTAAATCTTGATATTCTAGCACATTCACAAGTTATTAAACTCCATAAACTTATTAGCACCATGAACACAACCTACTTTATTCATTTAGTTTCAGATTTTATCACCAAGAGCTAAGCATTACTTTTTAAAATGAAAAGAAGTTAGTCACACTGGTCCCACTTGAACCCCACTTGAATAGTCTGGTGGTTGAACAAGAGGACTCCCATTTGAATAGTCACCATGAGATACTTTTGCATATCCCTTGCTATATATTTATTGAAAAATCATCCATTTTTAGATAGGAGTTGAATTCAGAAGATGTTCTCATTTTTAACACACAACCAAAGGCAAGGGGGTGTCTCAGCATCCGGTACCTATTAAGGAAGAAGTGCAATAAGATCATGGAGGTAAAATCAATTTTGAAAATTAATAGCTACGTGGGAGATTGAAGTATAACTTGCATGTCCTGAGGAAGTGTTGAGTCTACTGTATTTTCATATACGAACAAGGAACCACTACTCCCGATGCTTAGAAATTTCAGAGAAGCCAAGTCAATATATTCATTCGTAACAGCAAATATGTTTGCACAAGCACTAGCTTGAATAGCAACTGCAGCCTGCAACACACTCCTTTGCATTTAGACTAACATACATGCAAGCTTTCCTACTCCCAAGCATGAATTGGCAAATTTCAAGTGGGCACATACCTGATCTTTGTAGAGAGGAGTTTGCTCAGGGAGCAAAGAATGGTCTGCATCTTCCATTCTACTAGCATTCTACTCTCCATACCTTCTAGTGTCCAACTGCCCAGCTCCATAATTAGGGGGACCAGATATAAATGCAAACACCCTAGCTGAGCATAATTTAAATAGTCAACTATGCATTAATCAAAATAAAACCAACAAAAGATTATGCCTGCTCAGGACTTCTAACAACATAACAAAAGATTAACTAGAGATACACAAAAAGAATGGTTCTTAGCTATGCCTGGAGACACAGAAAAGATGGCCATGGTGACCTCATCTAAGATTACTGATTTGCCAGTCCTTTTTTTGTTCTTTTCAAAGAAATTTTGCCACTTATATTGAGCCAGCTCCTCAAACTATAGAAGCTTAGATCCTATCTTGGAAAACATCCTGATTCATTATGCCAAGCACATATGTTTCGAGTGCATGTTCACCTAACATCTGAAGTTCAAACCACACAAAGATTGAAGAGTCAAAATGGGCTCCCAACTGTAAAAGGTCACTAAGCCATCAAGAGTATTACTTAAATGGCGAAAGTATTCCTTACTAAAATACATCATTATAATAAATTGAAGTCTTCTCGACTATCAAGGTTTGAATTTCTCCTTGTCATCATAATATTAAATTGCTTCCTATGTTGTCAGTAGTATGTAATGAAAACTTCAAATACCAATGAATTAAGAAGAATTTCATAAGGTTGACACAATGTTTGCAGAAATTTAATACTAGTGAATAAAAGGAGAAAACTTAATATGCACGTACTTAATCAGCAATTATTGTTAGAAAGCTAGTTCCTACTTCTGTTGAGCTTTTACATGGATTGCTTCAACCAATGGATCTACAATCTACGGATGCTGCTGCTTGATTGTAATAAAAAAGGGAGAGGATGATCACCTCATTGGCTCTTGAATCCTTGGCTAAAAGGAGGAGTTGAGCTTTCAAGAGGAAATTCAGTTGCTGCTGCTCCTATTGTCACCTCATTCTGTTGCTGTTGCTGCTACCATGGGCAAACCAGCAGGAGGTGCGACCATCTTAGGAAGCTACTGATCAGCACTAATACACTGGTCAGATGCAAGGCCAAGTTACCTAGCAAGATATTCAGGAATAGCAGCATATTCAGGAGGAGCAACAGCAACTCCTCTTCTTCATGCTCCTTGGCTTCCTCAGGATCTCTATAGAAAAATAAATCCACCTAGGAGATAAACAAAAATGTCATTATTGGGAAAGAACATCAAAAAGATACAAGACGGTGATGACAAAATAACACGAAACATTTTTAAGAAAGCATGGTAGAGATCAAGCAACTATATTCATTTGTTGGATGGCCAAGACAACAAGATGAACCTAAAAAAAGCATTATAGACAAAATGTGCTAATTAAAGATACGGAATGTAATTATTCAGTGATCATATGAAGCACACGTTGTTCATCATGCAATGATGGTGTCTATGTATAGTTTGTTTGTCACTAGAGACTTTAAAACATGTGATGTGCATACATCTGAATAGAAAAAATGTCTATCAATGCATGTTCTTAGTACCATATTAGCATCATGCATTGTAAATATTGCATAACACGCATAACCATGCATTTAGGTCAAATTGTACAAATTACATAGTAATTATCTCCTTTTATGGCTAGGGATAGTGCCACTTTTAATTAGGGCTTCAGACTGAGGATCCAACCATACGGATCTAATCAGGGTGATGATGGGAGTTCAACGACTCCAAGATCACCCTGATCGGACATCCGTAGCACCAAATATAGTCTGAGGAAGTTCAGAAATCAAGGGCCAAGATGGTGTCAATCCACAGATCAGATGACAGATCTGACCACACGGATGGTTTTAGATCGACGATCGTAGCCTAATGACGTGAAAATCGGTCCAATCCGACATCCGTGGCACCATCTACAATTCAACGAAAATGGACGGCCATGATGGCGCCACATGGTGCCATCACAGCTGCCTAGCACCAGCTACAGCTCTTCTTCTTCGCCCGCTCGACGAATCTCCCCCGTTGGATGCCCATCCAACAGCTAGGAACTTGCCACGACGCCTCTCTCTCTCTCTCCTCCGACACCTCTCATCTTCTGAAGGCTTAATCAATGCTTGATCTCAACCGTTGGATGAAGATCCAACGGCCGAGATCAGCTATGCACAAAAGCATCCACGCTCCTCAAACGCACACGTAGCGCAGCGGTTAAGGCACTGGGTGGGCAGAGAGAGTGCGTTAGATTCACGACGCTGCGTTCTCTTTCTCGCATGCAGGCGTAAAATCCAGCCAGTCTATTGGATGCCAACGGCCCAAATCTTCAGATTGGACGAACGCATGTTTCGACGTGCGATGCTTACGCCCGATCTCGCGCACGGAAGCGGGAAGCTAAAGCGAACAAGGAGCAATTTGAGCCGTCCGATCGTATGATCGGACGGCTGAAGATTGATGAACGTGGGCAGCTAAAGAGGCACGAGAGAGGAGCAAATGGCAGGCACGGGCGCACGTCGTCCATGACCTGGGCTTTAGTGATGCTTAATTCTGTCAGTAAAGGCACCCCACTTAATGTTTTGAATATGTAAAGACCAAATTGCCCCCAATCCTTGCAACTATAAAAGGAGTCCCCTACCCAACGAAATTCTCATCCCTTCCTTCACCTCTTTCCCTCTACGAAGCTCTAGAGAAGCTTGTCCCAGACCCGGAATGCTTCATTCCTGCTTCTTCCTGCTTTGTCCTCCTTCTTCCCACCCCGTCCTCTATCTTCCAAGCGTCGCTCCGTTTGGCTCGTCCTCCAAGCAATCGTCGGGGAGGATAACATCTCTCTCCCTTCTTTTATCGCTTTCTAGAATAGAATTTCCCGCTTTCTAGCTGTAATCATTTTCCTCTTTCTAGTTGTAATAATTTCCCACTTTTTAGTTATAAAAACATTATCCATAAATCAAGTGATTGTTCTCTCTCTTTCAGTGTTAATATTAGTTCCATTGTGATTATCTCACTTTTAAACAAAAATACCAAAAAAATATAATCATAGATTTTAGATCGACGTAGCCACCCTGTGTTCAACCTGGAATTTCTTTACGAATTTCGGTAAAATTTTATTTGTTGACGGATTGCTTCGTAAATCAAACTACAATGATGGATTTTCAAATCCAACTCCAATCGCATAGTTTTCCGACCCCAACATTTTGACACCGTTGTCGGGGAGGTAATGATTCTCGATTTTCTTTCCACATTTCGTGCAGTTTATTATTTTCTAACTTGCTTTATTTCTCATCTATTGTTTTGCGGGTGCCTCAACAGGAAATCTTCAAGTGGTAGATTGAACTAAAATGCAGTTGAAGATAACTATAAGTGCTCCCCATTCTTCCCCCACCATAGATTTCATTTCACAGTACTAATTCAAACCCAAATTAACCTATGTGTTTGCATAAATCCTAAGGTTAGTTTGATTCGTTGGATTTCCACCCACATTCATCCCACCCTCATATAAAAAAAAATCAACAAAAAGATACTTCTTATGGGATAAATCAACATACACACTACAGACACCCATGTTCAAGGCACATAACCTAATTGATTTTTATCTACACAACTGGAATTCTGATCTGTGGAACTGGTACATGCAAATCAACATATAAAAGAGTAGAAATCAGTCTAGGTCAATCATTTTGTGTGCCTAACTCAGTGGTGCAATTTTGGTCAATTGTTTGGGCTGCACCACTTAACCTAAAATCAACTCATCAAGTATCTTCCCTATAGGGTTTTCAATTTAGGTCAATACTAGGCACTCCACTTTACTTTTTTATTTCAAAAGGAAAGAGATATTCACCTGTGTTTGAACTTCTGGATTGCCTCGAAACTTGATTGAATTAACCTAATTTCAAACCCTAAAAGCTACTAAAGCAGGATTTGAACCTTAAAATCCACTAATTAAAAGTAATCTTTTTTGAAAACCTTGGTTATGCACACACTCACACATACTCAATTGATCATTAAGGACACAACCCATCTTAAGGGCCCACCACATTCCTTAAGAACTACAATCCCAAGCCTTAATAAAATCAAGTAGACGTTGGCCTTAAGGACTAATTTGCTCTTCGGAGCCCAGTCTGAGATTGTTTACGATTAACCTGCATGTACCAATCAATCTGATGTCTAACTAGGGGACTAGCGTCAAACGACTGCAGCTGGGGGGTACACTAGGAATCAGAGGCACAAGCCAAAGGAAGAACCTTCTCCCCAATCTCTCCTTCTAACTGGTTGGATTGATTGGACGCAAGTAAAGTAAATCATTTATAATCTTAAGATGGATTCTAAGAGTCTGTAGATCCTTAGGCTATACCACGTAAGGACAGTCTTGTTTTGTTGTGCTGCAAGGTTCTTATCCCCAGTCTTTCCGACCTCTTACTAGTTTATTCTTGGAAGGAGGTCATTGAATCCCCGATTGGAAGGACCACTAGAGTATTCTAGGAGGCATAGATTGGATTTTGGCTAAATTGATCTCATGGCTGATCAACAACCTCCTCTGCCTCAGAATCAATAGGAGTTATTTCAAAGGTAGCTTGAACAAATGCAGAGAATGCAAGAATGGCTCCAGAGAATGTAGGGCGCTCAGCCCTTGAAGGATTTTTATGATCCTTCAAATTACGAGGAACGTCCCACCGTCTAGATTCCTACCAAAGACGTAGAAATCAAGCCCCAGGTATTAAGCCTAATCAAACACTTTCATGGGCTTGTCTCTAAAGACCCATTTTAGCATTTGGAGGACTTGACCACTTTGGTCCAAACCACTAAGGTGCGAAACATGAATGAAGAGCAGATGATCATGAGGCTCTTTCCCCACTCTTAAGGATAAAGTCACTCATTGGTACAGGACCATAGGAAGGCCGATCCCAACATGGAATGATCTGAAATCAGCTTTCCTAAAGAAATTCTTCTCTGTTGAACATACCAATGCTTTGAGACAGGCGATTACTACCTTCGTCCAGTGGCCGGGGGAGCAGTTTCATGCGGCCTGGGAGTGATTCCAGGACCTATTGCAGAAGTGTCCTCACCATGAGGTGCCGAAATGGCAACTCATGCAGATCTTTTACCACGAATTGACTGAGCAACTCAGAAATCACGTGGAGGCTTCTTGCGGAAGTAATTTCTTTAACAAAGGCGTAGATAGCATGCATGATTTGTTTGATATGAGTGAAAATTCAATCAATCATGCCTCCATGGATACTTTTAACCGATCCTAACAACCCAGATAGAATGTTAATGAAGTCCACGACTCTCATTCATTCGATATGGAACTAATTTGCAATAAACTAGATAAGGTGGACCTGGTTACCAAGAGGATGGAGGAGTGGATGGCTGGAAACTCAATGAACAATTCTCGATCCACTCAATCCCAGAATACGAGATTCCATTCATCGTGAGCTCCTTCTAGACGGGAGTTTGTAAATCAACTGAATGCAGCTCAACCTGCGAGCCAGCAAAATTTGGAACCCCACGGGATCCAAACTGGGACCTTTGATCCCAATTTCTCTGATCCCTCCCTTTCTTTCTCTCCATCCTCGCCTTATGAGGATGTCTATGCTGTACAGGAGAATGTTAGGTACAACCCTTACTCCAATGCTTATAATCCGGGTTGAAGGAACCACCCTAACTTCTCCTGGAAAGACCCAGGGCAGCAAACCCAATTCTGACCCAATAACCATCCTCCGCAAAGACCAATGGGTTAGGGTCATGTTTACACTCAGCTACCCTCAAATCAGGTCAATCAGCCAACTTAGAATGCCCATCAACCCATAGGGCAGGCTGATTTGAATCAACTGATGGTAGAAATGCAAGGATCTATGGTCTATCTCATGCAGTAAATGAAAACTTCACTGGACAACTTGCAAACCAGTTCATTGCTAATTCCCATCAACCTGGATCTCTGCCATCTCAACCCGTACCCAACCCGCATAATATCCAGAATCCGGGCAATCAAACCCAAGGGTATGGGAATCAGAGGGACCCACATGAACATGCTGAGGTGGTTGAGCAGAGTCCTTCCTCTTCTAGTTCTTCAAAACAGAGGTTTTTGGCTAATGAAGCCCCTCCAATCCTTCCTAACCCTCCCCATGACCCAAACCCGTATGCATTTGCTAATTCTATTACCTTAAGGAGTAGTAAACAAACTCAGGATCCACAACCACACTGTTCTAATCTACCAAATCCTGGAGAGCCCAGGAAGAGAAAGGAGAACTCTGAAGAAGAAATCAAAGCTCAGGAACCTGATTCCAAAGATCTGACTCATGTTCCTTTTCCTGAGGCCTTGATTTAACCTAGGAAGAAGCCTGTTGATAGTAACGAGGAGCTCTTGAATATATTCAAGAATGTCGAGATCAATATCCCACTCGTCGACGCTATCAAACACATACCGGCTTACACTAAATTTCTGAAGGATTTATGCAAAAGAAGCATAAGTCATGGGAATCTATTCCGAGGAAGGTGGTACTCTCCAAGTAGGCTAGTTCTATTATCCTGCATCACCTTCTTCAGAAAAACAGAGATCTAGGTGCTCCTTTGATTTATTGTGCCATCGGAGATTACACCTTTGAGAGAGCACTTCTGGATCTAGGTGCATCCATTAACCTAATTCCAACTTTTCTTTATGAGAAGTTTGGATTACGTGAACTTCGACCGACTTCAGTAACACTACAGTTAGCAGACTGTTTGGTCACAAATCCATGAGGTGTTATTGAAGATGTTATTATCAAGGTTTAGGATTTTTATTTTCCTATAGATTTCCTTGTCCTTTACATGGATGTACCTGAAAATTTAAGGAACACAACCATCATTCTGGGGCGTTCGTTCCTGGCATGGAAATCACCTTTGGGGATCTGAGATTGAAATTGGATATTTTTAAGGTGATTAATAAATTCAAGGATTATGGATTTATAGAGTAACTTGAGGATGACAACTTGAATTGAAACATGTATGGTGGCTTCTGCATTTGAAAGTTCCTCCTGTTTTGATGATTCGAACCCGCAACCCTCCGTGGCAAACCCGCCACATTCTGAAGAGGTTATTGATTTTGTTCATTCTCAACCTCTTCCACTTGATGAATCTTTATCAGCATCATCTTTACCTTCAATCCTAAACCTGTCCCAGCTCTAACTGAAACCATTGCCTGGGAGTCAAAAATATCAGTTTTTGGGATCACAAAAGATGCTCCCTGTGATTTTTAGTGCTAGATTAACTAAGGAGTAGGAGATTAAATTGATCAAGGTCCTAAAGGAACACAAAGAGGCAATTGGTTGGACCATTCATGACCTTAGGGGGATCGAGCCATCTTACTGCAATCACAGAATATTCATGGAAGATGGATCTCACCCTTCTCGCCAGATACAAAGGAGATTAAACCCTAATTTGCGAGAAGTGGTCAAGAAGGAAATTATCAAGTGGCTCAATGCAGGAATCATTTATCCGATCTCCGACAATCCTTGGGTAAGTCCTGTGCAAATTGTTCCCAAGAAAGTCAGGATTACTGTTGTGACTAACGAGAAAGGAGAATCTGTCACAACTCATTCAGCTTCCTCTTGGAGGGTCTGTATCGATTACAGGAAGCTAAACACAGCCACGAAAAAGGATCATTTCCCTTTTCCCTTTATTGATCAAATCCTGGAAAGACTAGTCGGGCAGAAATACTTCTGTTTCTTAGATGGTTACTTAGGATACAATCAAGTCCCTATCCATCCTGAGGATCAGGAAAAAATGACTTTCACCTGTCCCTACGGAATCTTTGCTTTCCGTAGGATGCCTTTCGGCTTATGCAATGCACCCTCGACTTTTCAAAGGTGTATGCTAGCCATATTCTTTGACATGGTGGGAGAGTTTATGGAAGTCTTGATGGACGATTTCTTTGTTTTCAAAGAATTATTTGATTCTTGCTTGGCTAATTTGAAACGATCCTTAAAAGATGCATCAAAATAAGATTGGTCCTTATCTTGGAAAAGAGCCATTTCATGACACAAGAAGGCATCGTCTTGGGTAATGTAATCTCTGAATAGGGAATCACAGTTGACAAAGCTAAGGTTGATGCTATCGCTAAACTTCCTCCTCCCACATCTGTCAAAAAAATTCTGTCATTTCTTGGTCATGTGGGATTCTATAGGAGGTTCATCAAGGACTTCTCTAAGGTTGCTTGTCCTTTGAGCAACCTTCTCACCAAAGATACGCCGTTTGATTTCAACGAATCATGCTGTAAGACATTTGATTTTCTTAAAATGGCAGTCACTTGTGCTCCGGTGTTGCAACCATTGGTTTGGACAGCCCCATTCAAGATCATGATCGACACTTCTGATTACATAGTTGAGGCTATTTGGGTTAGAAAACCCACAGAAAGCCCTCTATCATCTACTACGCTAGCAAAACTCTGGACGAAGCCCAAAGGAATTACACTATTATTGAGAAGGAATTGCCAGCTGTAGTATTTGCTTTGGAAAAATTTAGGGCTTATCTCTTAGGGTCTCATGTCATAGTCTATGCCGACCACTCAGACTTGAGGCATCTCTTGGCCAAAATGGATGCCAAACCCCAGCTTATTCGATGGATTCTTCTGCTTCAAGAATTCGATCTTGAAATCAAAGATAAATCTAAGGCACAGAATGTGGTGGCGGATCATCTTTCGAGGCTCTTGAGTGATTCTTCTCATCTGGATTTTCCAATTGTTGATATTTTTCCGAACGAGACTATCCTTACAGTATCAGGTGTCCAAACCCCGTGGTTTGCTGACATTGTAAATTATTTGGCCATTGGTCAAATCCCCCAGGATTGGACCAAACAACAACGAGATAGACTCAAATCTGAGGCCAAATATTACTTCTGGGAGGACCCTGAACTGTACTGCATCGGCTTTGATTAGATTATTCGCCGATGTGTTCCAAAGAATGAATTCAAAAGTATACTCGAGTTTTGCTATGCATCTGCATGTGCTGGACATTTCTTTGAGAAAAATACGGCTGCAAAAATTTTGCAATCTGGATTCTATGGAATTCTCGAGGTCGTGTTCCCGATGCCACGCACTTGGGAGCATAACCAAGAGAGACACGATGCCTTCAAACCCGATTGTTCCCATCTAAGTCTTCAACGTTGGGGCATTGATTTCATGGGACCATTCCTCCCTTCATTTGGACACCAGTACATTGTCGTTGCTGTTGATTACATCTCCAAGTGGATCGAGGCTATTCCCACTCAAACCAATGACCACAAGGTGGTCATCGATTTCGTTCAGGAGATCTTCAGGCAGTTCGGGATTCCGAGGGCCATCATCAGCGAAGGTGGTACTCACTTCACTAATGCCCAGTTCCATAATTTTATTGGCAAAATACAGGCTAAATCACAGAATCTCCACACCTTACCACCCCTAGACAAACAGATAGGCCAAGATCTCCAATCGGGAGATTAAGAATATTATACAAAAAATGGTTAGGCCTGATCATAAAGACTGGACTCAAAAGCCTGAGGACGCTCTTTGGGCTTACCATACGGTGTACAAAATGCCTATCGACATGTCACTATTTCCTTTGGTGTATGGAAAGGCGTGCCATTTACTCGTAGAAATTGAACATAGGGCATTCTAGGCTACCAAGCAATGTAATCTAGATCTGAGTTTTGCTGGAAAGATCAGGAAACTCCAACTATCTGAGTTGGAGGAGCCTAGAAATGATGCATACAAGAATGCCAAGATTTATAAGGCTTGAACCAAAGTTCTTCATGACCACTTGAAATCCCACAAGAGCTTTGAATCGAACCAAAAGGTCTGGCTCTTTGATTATAGACTTAAGCTCTTTTCCACCAAATTTAGGTCAAAATGGAATGACCCATTCATCATCGATCAGATATTTCCGAACGGGGCCGTTCAGATTTCTGACCCAAAGATGGTTAATTCATTTAAATTAAAGGTCAACGTTTGAAGCCTTTTATTGACCGTATTATTCCAGAACCCATCTCAGACACGGTTGCTCTAATCATGCTGTAATTTCCTTGGCCGGACTTTGCCTAGCTGATGGCATTAAACTCAGCAATTGTATAGTCTGACTCAGAGCTGACCCGAGCATCATATTCAGGTGATATCTTCTACATTCTACCCTTCCTTTCTTGTCTTTTATTCTCAATGCGAACATTGCATCAGCTAGGCATGGGGGGGTGGATTTATTTTTGAATCATTTTTTCAACTCTGTGGAATTCTTGTAAATTCCACTTGTTTTTCTCTTTATTAAAAAAAAATTGAATTAGGAGAGAATACTTGGGCATTAGGACTTTTCAATCTTAGGAAATAATGCAGTAGGATCTAAACACTAAGACCCTTCAGGTCTTTGGATTTAATCAACCCAGGTATCCACTAAAATGTGGATTTATTTATCGAGTCCTCACCATTCTGAATTCTATTTCAATTTGACTAAATAAGTTTGAGTGATAAGTACACGACTTATCAACCTGCCCTCTGATTTGAGGGAACTTTAAGTCTAAGCATCTACACACTATTCGCACAAAGTCATTCGACAGTTTTAACAAAAATTGGGTAGCTAATGAACCTTCTAAGGTGGTATGGCTGGTAGGTTATCGTGGGTAACAACCCATTGGTAGGTTGTCCAGAGCCCAGCAACTTCCTGCTGCCTTTAGGTAAATCTTAGAACAGGGAAGCCACCTACTTAAAGAAAGAAAAAAAGAAAGTTCAAAAAGAAAAGAAAAAAAAGAAAAAGAAAAGGAGAAAAGAAATGAAAAAGAAACAAAAGAAATAAGCCATACTTCACTGCATGAGTATGGTTGGCAAGTTATTGTAGGTAATAACCCATTGGTAAGTTGCCCAGATCACAGCTCAAGAAATGCACGTTTAATTCCTAAACACTTAGGAAGAAGTGGAGAAGTAGAATAAACCTGGGAGATATACACTAGGTTCGCCCTTGTGTTGATCCCATAAAAATAAAAGTAAGGAGAAAGCTCCCGATCATATAGATACACTTTTAAGCAGAATTCTTTTTAAGGTCACTTAGGAGAGTAGAAACCCAAAGTCCGTTCTGATTGCCAATTAACGAGTCTATCACATTCACAAAAAGATGCTTAGAACTTAGGATTCTTATCGAGTCTTGGGTAGGTTGAGTGGCCGTAGAAAGCTACCCCGAAACCCTAAACTCAAAAATTCAAAAAAATTGGAAAAGAAAAGAGAAAAAAAGAGGTCCTTCTTTGAATAAGGCGAGGGCTTGAGGTGGTCTGCATTTTGTAAGATACCCGGGTGTTGTGTCTTTGAAGTTCAAGTTTTAACTAAAATTTCTTAATGTTGAAAATGAATCTTGCTTGAGCAATCCAATCCTAATTCTTTTATAAATAGCATGTAGTTTTTTCTAGGGACTAGCAAAAGATAGGCATGGGGGTGTAATGTGCATACATCTGAATAGCCAAAAATGTCTATCAATGCATGTTCTTAGTACCATATTAGCATCATGCATTGTAAATATTTCATAACATGCATAATCATGCATTTAGGTCAAATTGTATAGTAATTGTCTCCTTTTATGGTCAGGGACAGTGCAACTTTTAATCAGGGCTTCAAACCGAGGATCTAACCGTACGGATCTGATCAAGGTGACGATGGGAGTTCAATGACTCCAAGATCATCCTGATCGAACATCTGTAGCACCAAATATAGTATGAAAAAGCTCAGAAATCAAGGGCCAAAATGGTGTCAATCCGCACCTCAGATGACAGATCCGACCAAACGGATGGGTTTAGATCGATGATCGCAGCCTAACGACGTGAAAATCGGTCCAATCTGACATCCGTGGCACCATCTAAAATTCAACAAAAATGGACAGCCACGATGGTGCCATCATAGCCACCCAGCATTGGCCACAGCTCTTCTTCACCCATTCGACGAATCTCCACCATTGGATGCCCATCAAATAGCTGGGAACTTGCCACGTCGCCTCTCTCTCTCTCCTCCAGCTCCTCTCCTCTTCTAAAGGCTTAATCAACGCTTGATCTCGACCATTGGATGACAATCCAACGGCCCAGATCGGTTGTGCGCAAAAGCATCCACGCACCTCAAACACATGCGTAGCGCAACTGTTAAGGCGTTGCGTGGGCAGAGAGCGTGCATTCGATTAGTGGCGCTGCATTCTCTTTCTCGCGTGCGGGCGTGAAATCCAGCCGCTCGATCAGATGCCAACGGCTCAGATCTTCAGATTGGACGAACACGTGATTCATCGCGCAATGCTCACACCTGATCTCACCCGCGGGTGCAGGAAGCTGAAGCGGGCGAGGAGCGATCTAAGCTGTTCGATCTTACGATCGGATAGCTGAAGATTGACAAATGTGGGCAACTGAAGAGGTTCGGGAGAGGAGCAAACAACAGATGTGGGCACACGTCGCCTACGACCTAGCTTTAGTGACGCTTAATTCCGTCACTAAAGGCCACCCATTTAATGTTTTTGAATATCTAAAGACCAAATTGCTCCCAATACTTGCAACTATAAAAGGAGACCCCTACCCTACAAAATTCTCATCCCTTCCTTCACCTCTCTCCCTCTCCAAAGCTCTAGAGAAGCTTGTCCCACACCCGGAATGCTCCTTTAGAACCAAATTCAAAGTTTTCTCACCCCCGTTCCGGAAGTGGATCCCGCGATAATGATGACGCGCTGCTTCGTTCCCGCTTCTTCCTACTTTGTTCTCCTTCCCACCCCATCCTCTATCTTCCAGGTGTCACTCCGTCCAACTTATCCTCCAAGCAATTGTCGAGGAGGATAACATCTCTCTCCCTTTTCTTATTGCTTTCTAGAATAGAATTTTCCACTTTCTAGCTGTAATCGTTTCCCGCTTTCTAGTTGTAATCATTTCTTGTTTTTTAGCTGTAAAAACATTATTCATAAATCAAGTGATTGCTCTTTCGCTCTCTCCCTCAGTGTTAATATCAGTTCCATCGTGATTATCTCGCTTTTAAATAAAAATACAAAAAAAATATAATCGTAGTTTTTAGATCAACGTAACCTCCCTGTGCTCGACCCAAAATTTCTTTACGAATTTTGGTAAAATTTTATGTGTTGACAGATTGCTTTGCAAATCGAACTACAACTACTAGTTTTCGAATCCAACTATGTAGTTTTCCATCCTCAACAACATGACAAGCGAACTAATGACAAGATAATTGAGAATGCCTCAATATAAAATGGAAAGTAACAGTATTTATTAGAAAAAAAGGAAAATAATGACAAAAGAAAGAGAAGTAATTCCAGGGATGAAATAAGGGACAACATCAAATATATCAAATAACTAAAAAAGGGACATCAATCTATATTTAACTAAGAACATTGATATCAATAGTCACCCTTTCTCTTCCAACTAAATCCACCTACGAATCAGGTTTTCATTCACAAAGACTAAGAAGTAGGCAGTCGTGTCATAAAACTTTGTCCAATCAATCTAGATAGTTGGGTGGCCTCTCTTGGTGAGAAAAGCTATGGTAAGAGACAATTGCATTGAACAAATGAATTGGAAAACTCCACTTTCTCATAAATGCCTTCCACTGCCAGACCACTTGCAAACTCCAATTAAAACTCCAATTACCCCTTGCAAACTCCCAGACCATTGCCACAACATCTTCTTTAAAGAGGACCCAGAACTTCTTATGCAAGAAACTTGGGAAGCCATCTGAACCTCAACTCTTCTGCATTTAATCTTAGATGTGGAACAAAAATTAATAGCAATTTATAGCTATGCCATGCAATATTGAAGAACAAGTAGATAAGAAATGGATAGGAAAGGAAAGGCCAAGAATAAGATTACAACAATAAAAACATATAGTTCCCTCCATTCGACGTATCATTAGCCTAAAAAAGTTCTAGCTAGTGGAAATCATTAGCCAGATCTGGGGAAAAAGTTGTGTTATCCAGTTATCTCACTAGTTTTTGGCTTTTCTGTTTAGAAGAAATCATTAGCCAGTGGTGTAACCCTACCTTGTTTAGCTCATTTCCTTTGAGGTTCCTCAACCTCCCATAGAATAGCAAATGCTCGCTGCCAGTACTAGGGAATTTTAACCTCTGCAAGTATTATGAATATAGGATGTTATCTTTTTCCCAATAATATAGTATTTGAGCAAACCTTTTTAATTTGATCAGGGTGATGAACTTTTTTTCTGGGTTATGCATGCTTTCGAATTAGATAGATATTATAAGTTGTCTGTGAGCACTTACCTTAGTGGTACAAGCTCTTTGGTGGTCACCGATAAGTTGAGGGATCAATCCTAGTGTGGACATCTTATATCTATCCTTGTCAGGAAAAGAAACAAAGATATCAGAAATTGATGTTTTTTATGAACTTGAATTTGGAAATTTTGTGATATGATCTTTGATTTCCATTTTGACTCAAGATTTGCAGATCAATAAAACTTACCAATTAACTTAGAAATATCATAGTCACTGAAGATCCAATGCAGAAAAATTTTACCATATTTGACCTTCAACAAGAAAAATTGAGATATCACATGGTTGTGAGCATCTCCATGAGAGATCCACCTCTAATCACAAGCCACTACATACAAGATCATAAATCACTTCAAAAAAAATCACATATCAAAACCTAATACCTAACCATAAGTCAAGATAGCAAATAAATCAATACAAATTGAGAGAGAGATCAAGCTTCAAGAAAGAGATTGAGCAAGAAAGCTAGAATGTAGATCTAAGCTCCGATTTGATCCCAAACCCTAATCATGCTACAAATCGAGTAACAGAGATCACAGGAGAATGATTGATTAAAGAGGATCAATGTGGATGAGAGATTTGAGAAATGGATCTAGGAGATTGTGTTGCAAATCGTTTGACTGATCGAACTCAATAAGTGATTGAGCATAGATCGGGGGAGAGAGAGGCTAAGATTTGACCTACGATGAAAGCTCGTACTCAATGAGCAATAGTGGTAGTGCTTTGCGAGGAGGCGGAAGTGGGAGGCAGCAGTGCACCTGGTGGAGAAAACAAATTAGAAGGATGAGGATCCCACTGTGGCATTTTTTCGAACATCTCGCATGCAGTGCAACCCATACCTTTCCACCGTGCCATTTCATTGAACATATTGCCATCCGATCCCTTCTTGGAGGATGAGGGACGATGCTTAGATCGTCGGAAGTGCACACACAGCGAGAGAAACCCAGTGAGATCGATCAAAAGCAACCTAAAGGATTGCAGGATCAATAATGAGAACCCTAAGGAGGTTACTCCAGAAAGATATCGAACGAGAGCATTCTAGAGAGATCGAAGATCCCTCAAGAATGCTCCAGTGAAATCTATTGGGAGTTAGATCAATAGAGAGTACCTGAGACTTGTTTACGTGCCAATAAGGAGATCTCGATTAATAGAGCCCCCACAAGACCAAAGAAGCATAGCCCCTGGTGATCACTCTGCCGTGCACCAATGCCCTCCCATGACCATCCATGTTGTGCGGTCATGGGAATAAGAGATGCCCAAGGGGATCTCTTCCGCCATTGCCATCTTGCAAGTTGCTGACATTGCTGTTGATGTGAATAGTGGGGTGGAAAGCATTGAGGCAGATGTCGTCATCGTGGGGGGAAAGGAAGGGAAGGGGGGAAAGGGAGGGAGAGGAGGTGGAGCTCTGTGGAGATGACGAAGATGACGTTGACGAAGGAAGTGAGTTTGGAGAGATACGGATTGCAATAGAAAATGGGTCCTTAGGCTTTTGTTTATTTTATTATTTTAAAAAAAGGGTGTTGTATAAATAAACAACAAAAAAGTATAAGATTACTTATTAGTGATATAAGTTGATTGTTAGCGTAGGTTGATCGTCAGCATAGGGCATTTATTTTGTAGTGTCTTGTGCTATTTTTGATTCAAGAGCTTATTGGATTTGGTCTTCTAAGAGAGATATTATATCTTTTGCACAAATTGCTTAGATCAAATTTGAAGTTATTATCCTCTTATTCAAACCCAATTTATATATTTATTCATTAGCTGTGGAGTAGCTAATGTTGCCATTCTTGTGGCCTTTTTCTTGTTTTGACTTTTAATGGTTCAATTGCTTCAGTTATTTGTTTCCTTCGTTCTCTCTCTTTACCCCTCTTTCTCTCTCTCTCTCATCTCATCTCTTCTATTTTCTTTTGATTTTATTTTTGTTGTGCATTATTTACTATGTATGTCTGTTTTAAATTTGATCTTCTTCATTGACATTTTCATCTTATATTTTTTTATTAGAGATCAATATTGATTATATTTCTGTGAGACTATAGAATAATATATATACAAAATCTTGCAGTATAAACCTAATCTAAGATACTGATTGAAATCAAAATACACCGGATAAAATATTTTGCAATGCACAATATGTATTGATTTCCAATTGGTGTTTTTAGCTTTTCATTGATTGAAAACTAAAATACATCGGGCAATGTATTTTGCAACATGCGGTATGTTAGTTTTCCACCAATCGATATAATTGACTTTTACACTCCCACATGCAGTATGTATTGATTTCCAATTTGTGTTTTTTTCTTACTCTCCAGTCGAAAACCAATAAACATCAACCAATGTATTTTACAATGTGTGATGCGTTGATTTTCCACTGACCAATATGATTGACTTTTACACTCCCATAGTAATCCACAGGTTAAAAACTAAATATATTGAAGGAGCACCTACAAAATTATAAGAAATATAAACAAAATTATTAACTCCTACATCTAAAGTTTTCAGGGGAGACCTATCGATTCAGCACAAATTATACATGAGTGTCAAGCTCTCATACGTCATTGGAGAAGTTGATGTAATATTTTTTATTCTTGATTCTATTAATAAAATCCCCAGATGGCTATCTTCTTAGATAGCATTCCTTATTTTCTCAAAAAAAAAAAGACTCCTACATCTAAAGTATCTAGCTATATCACCAATGTTATTTCAACATTCTAACTACTGAAGGAATGATAAAGTCAGAGCATTTATCACTGTGAAAAGGATGTAGCTCTCCTAATTAATGATATACATCAAAAAAGAGTCCATTAAATATGTAATAACTTTGAGCTAGTCCATGAAAAACTTCCCGTATAGGACATGCCAAAGTATCTTTATAACAAGGAAACATAAACCTAGAGTAGATCCAGGAGAGCTCAACATGGAATATTACAATTTTGTAGGCCTACGAGAGTTCTTACTCAGGCAATAGTTTTCTATTACAGAACTGATAATGAAAATATGAGATTTGTCAATTAGGGTTTTGGAAATCATTGTAACGCATAAATCCGTTTCACTTTTAAAATTCTAACCTAGATAGTGGGGTATCTAGGGTCATCCAAGGAGGCCTAAGTTTTGCAAAAATCAATCTCTTGCTCAGGAATGCAACTCAACTTTCTTTTTGTTCTTTTTTTGAATATATAATTTTTAGGGTTTTTGGTTTAACAAAGCAGCACCAGATTGATGATGGAAAAGACTAACCTATTTTAGCAATTAGGTGACAAAAATATCTTCTTCCCAAGCTCACCCTAGGAAACTGATGGCCTAGGATAATTAGGGAGAAGGTATGAAATTGCTAAAACCAAACTTAAAGAAAGAAGAAGATATACCAAACTAAAAAGGCACTTTTATAAAAAATTGGATTCTTGTTTACACTAGTAGAAGAAAGCTTCAAAAAGAAACAAATGCAACTAAAGACAAGTGAAACAAAATCCTGATTATGTTGGTGAAGAAAGATGCTCTTGCTCAAACAACAACTGCTCCTGTAGTTGAAAAGGGCTCCTTCCTTCTCCTTGCAAACTTCTCCAAGCTGATGAACTCCTCCTAGCAAGCCCAATGGGGGCGTGCTTGACTCCTCCAAGGTGGATGGAATTCCACCTTCAAAGGCTCCTCCTAAGGTGGCGTGGACCACCTTTAATTTCTCCTACAAGAGTGGTAGTGTACCACCCTCAAATCCTCCTCTTCCAAGGGTAGGCGTGTACCCTAGGTTGTCCTCCAATGCCTACCTTCCTCCCTTCACTGGCGTGGGCACAAGAGATAAGAGAAGAGGGGAAGGCACCAAGGGGATAGAGTATCCCCTTAATCTTCTTATTCTTCTTCTTCTCTTGGCTGTGAGCTCTATGTGGATATAGGTAGAAAATTTACCTTGCCAAGGCTGTTCTTTAATGGTGGTGGTAGTGGATTTATATAGGAATGGCAAGGGGTTATGGGTAGTTAATGGATGGAGGGTTAGGATGGCTTGCCAGGGAGTAGTTAAGGGATCCTAGGGTTGATAATGGTAGGTGCCGAAATGGAGAGGTGTTAGGTGTTTGGTGCCAACCCAAAGAGAGGACTAGGGTTAGGATTAATGGTGGTTGAGTTAGGTGGCGTGTAGGTTATGTGTAGGGTTAGGATGGTGTTGTTGGATGGTGGTTATAGGATGAAGGGTGGATATAGGGTGGCGCCAAAGGGGGAGGTTGCTTGAGGTGGTAGTTATGGTGGAGTTAAGGGAGTTGTCGCCACATTAGGTGAGTTAAGGGAGAGGGTTAGGTGGCATCACTAGATGGAAGGTTAGGATAGGTTGGGGGGTAATATGTAGGGTGTAGATGGGAGGAGGTGTTGGTACCAAATGAAGGGGTGTAGGGGGTGCTTTTTGGTGCCAACCAGGGTAGGGTTTAGGGTAGTTATGGGGGGTTAGGTTTGGAGCCAATGGAGGGCTTCTAGAAGGGGTTAGGTGTAGGGTTTAGATGGCCTTGGTTGATGAGGTGTAGGGCTAGGAATTAGGCACATGTTGGTGCCAACATGAAGGGATGCCTAGGGCATTTCTGGCACCAACATGAGGGGGTGTGACTGGTGGTGGTTGGTGTGGGTTGGCGCCAAATGTAGGTTGGGTTAGGGTTAGGTTAGGGTTAAGGGATGAAGGTGGACGGCCATGGCATTTTTGGTGGAGTAGAGTTTAGCTAAGCTAGCTAAGCTAGGTTAGCTAGTAGAGTAGAGGTGGAGGAGCTAGGGTTTAATGGAAGAGATTTGAAGAAAAGTATTCTGGAGCTAGTATTAGGTACTCTGGAGCTGGCTTTGCTGAGGTAGCTTGAAGGGGAGCTCAACTACTGAGCTTAGCTACTTAGTTCTTGTGCAAGTAGCAAAGCTTGGGTAGTTGAGCTTAGTTGAGCTAGATTCATCCCAGCTGGAGCTACGTTGAGCTAGGATTGCTTCTAGTGAGGACTCCAGAGCTAGCTAAGCTACTAGTTGACAAGTAGTAGCTTAGTGAGCTTAGAGTTTAGTAACTATGAGCTGGTTGGAGCTGAGTTGAGCTGAGTTTCGGCTGAGGTGGACTCAAATCAACCTAGTTGAGGTAGCTGGAGCTTCCAGAGAGTTGGTGGGAGCTGAGATGAGCTAGACATAGCTAGGTTGAGCTGAATCTGAGCTAAGGTGAGCTGAAGTGGACTCATGTGATCCTAGTTGAGCTAGTTGGAGCTCCCAGAAAGCTGGTGGGAGCCAAGATGAGCTGGACTCAGCTAGGTTGAGCTAAATCTGAGTTGGCCTAAGCTGGGTTGAGCTAACATGAGCTGCCATTCAGCCAAAATGAGCTGAATGGAGCTAACCTTAATCCAGCAGTGCTACTATTTAGCTATGATGAGCTGGAATTCTCTGAGTCCTGGCCTGATTGAGCTTTCTCTTCATCAATTGCCTTCAAGAGTGCTAGGGTTTCAGGGATCTGTCAATATGTTTGTCCCTAACACTCAGAAAATTATATTAAAAAGATAATAAATATTGCAATGCATGGCTAACCTAATTGACGCCTAAGTGCTACCTAGAAACCCATTTGCGGAGCCAAATCCTAAGTGCTAGATTTGTTTTAGAGCTTAAGGATGATGATAAACTGGTGTTTGTCACACCCCTATGCTTATCTTTTGCTAGTCTCTTAGTAAAACTTTAATTTCTGCAAAATGGAATTTTTGGGAAATCTAGTTCTTTTGACTTCTACGGAAAAAGGGATTATAAGATCTTGGTTGATCAAAACACGGGAGGTACGAGATTTGTTAAAAATAAACATTGGGATTTGTTTTTGGATCTAAAAATTTGACACAAATGGGAGCAATATATCCTCAAAGAATTCACAGATTAACCCTTTGTTAATTCAGATGACTTGAAGTTTTTTTTTTTAGGATTTTTCTGGCTCTTGAATCTGACCACAACTTGCAAAAACCTTTAAAACCTTATGTCGTGCTTGTAAGAAGCCAACATTTATAAGGTCGTGCTTTTGGTTTAAAACTTTTTTTTTCTGTCCCCCATGCTTATTTTTAGCTTACTTAGTCTTACAACAGATGTGTCAAGATCATCATTCTCATTACCAATCCTCGAGGGGGCTCTAGCACCAGTACTTCGAGATAGTACTGTCCATGACACCACCCAGGAGCTCACAACCCCAAAACACAATGCGGTGAAAAGGGGCACTCCAAGCAAACTCGAGCTCTTGCTCCGACACTATAGGTAGAGCACCGTCCATGGCATTTGAGCTGTTAAAATGCACTTTAATTCTCTGTCTAATGATATGAAATATAGATATAGAGTAGTGCCAAGGCGGTAACATGTTGACATCACATCCTCAAAGGAGGCATTTTCCTCCTTGGTGGTGGGAACTCACACCAATGATCTGCCTCAGACTTTTACTAAGGCTAAACAAGGGAGTTTTTCTAATTTTTAATTATTTTTTAGGTGTTGGCTTGTGTGTGAATTTTGACACAAGAATTTTGCACGAGATGCAAGTTTTTGGATAAGAAACTAAGCTAGATACTTTCCATAATATAAAAGGGGATAAAGTCACCTGAACTATCATGAGTTCAGGTGAAATTTTAGAGAAGGATATCTGATCTAGTCTAAAGATAGACCCTAAAATTCTAATGATCAGATCCATATCCTTATCCTTAGTTTGTTAAAGATTAAATCCCACTGTACCAAAAGTAAATTTTCAACCTTAGTTTCGATTTCGAAATTTTCCTCAAAAAGTTTTCATATTTTTATTTTTTTTGGTATGCAAACAAAAATGATTAAAGAAAAATGCATATTTTTAGGTTTTGAAATCCTAAATTGATCGTCAAAATTTAACAACACCCCCCCCCCCCCCCCATGCTTAAGATATGCAATGTCCTCATGCATTCGGAGGGAGAAGGGGTCACCTTAGTGAAAGGCGGTTGAGTTTAGGATGGTCAAAACCTGGAAAAAGAAAGGAAAAAGAAAGTAGGGAAAATGATGGGTTACCTTCCATCTAGTGCTATCTTTAATGCCATTCAGTTGGGTGTAATGTGTATTACTAATCAATTATGGTTGGTTCGGTTAAGTTCAAGGATTCAGACTAAAGATTCAGGGCATGATCAAAATAGGTTTTTAAACGTTGGCCGTTGACTTGAAATGTTGTATCAGTTTTAAGATCAAAAAGATCAACAACGCCGTACGGATAAGTTTTGAGGACAATAAAGGGGCTGGTCTATTTGGATTTTAACCTTCCAGGAAAAATACACAATCTTGCATCAAAAAGCCAAACAGATTGATTAACGTCAAAGTGTTTCCGAACAATGTATTTATCATGTAATTTCTTTGTTCGGTCTTTATAAATCCACGTGTTTTCCTACAAAAAATTACATAAGTCATCCAATTCAGTCAATTGTAGTTTTCTATGGATACCGACGTCAGATAAATCCATGTTTAATTTTTTATTACCCAGAAAGCCCTATGTTCGAGTTCTACCAGGAGATGGCATGCCTTTCCAAAAATCAAACAGAAGGGAGACATGCCGAGCGGGGTTTTGAAAGCGGTACAGTAGGCCCATAAAGCGTCGTCCAATTTCGTGAACCAATCTTTACGGCTGGACCTAACCATCTTTTGTAAAATATTTTTGATTTCTTGGTTAGAAACCTCTGCCTGGCCATTTGTTTGGGAGTAATAAGGTGTGGAAATTTTGTAATTAACCCCATATTTGGAAAGAAGGTGACAGAATTGTGAGTTAGTGAAATGTGAGCCTCCGTCACTGATTATGGCCTTTGGAATGCCGAATCTTGAGAAAATATTCTTCTTAAGAAATTCGACAACCATACGGTGATCATTAATGCAGGTGGGTATTGCTTCTATCCACTTAGATACATAGTCGACTGCAACTAATATATATAAATACCCACCAGAATTGATGAACAATCCCATGAAGTCGATACCCCATACATCAAAAATTTCAACCTCCAAAATTGGATTAAGGGGCATCATATCCTTTCTAGTCATGTTGTCGATGCTTTGACAACGCACACAGGACTGAACAAAATTATGAGCATCTTTATGCATGCTAGGCCAAAAGAATCCTAAATTAAGGATCTTAACTGTTGTTTTCTTGCCCGAGAAATATCTTCCATAGGCCATTAAATGATAATGTGTCAGAATATCATGCATTTCTAATTCGAGCACACATCGCCGGATGACCTGATCAGCATATATGCGGAAAAGGTAGGGCTCCTCCCAAAAATAATATTTAATGTCGACAAAGAACTTATCCCTTTTAGTTTTTGGCCAATCAGAGGGGATTTGTTCCGTTGCTAGATAGTTTGCAATAGTGGCAAACCATGAGAGGGTATTGGCAGCTAAGATAGATTCGTCAGGGAACACATCGGGGAGGGGGTTAACATGTCACTCATCATAAGACAAAAAAGGTGATCGACTACTACATTCTGTGTTCCTGCCTTATCCTTGATTTCCAGGTCAAATTCCTGGAGCAGCAGGATCTAACAAATAAGGCGGGGCTTCGCATCTTTTTTGTTCAGCAAATATTTAAGTGTTGAGTGGTTGCTATAGACAGTGACATGTGACCCCAAAAGATAAGATCTAAACTTTTCTAGGGCAAATACAATGGCAAGAAGTTCTTTCTCAGCAATTGTGTAATTTCGTTGTGCATCATCAAGAGTTTTATTGGCATAATAGATCACAACAGGCTTCTTATCAATCTTTTGCCCTAGAAAGGCCCCAACAACAAAATCAGAGGCATCCTTCATTAATTCAAAGGGACTATTCCAGTCAGGTCCCTGCAAAATTGCAGCCTCTATAACCTTCTTCTTCAGCCTCAAAAACTCTCCAGGCATCTGTCATTGAAATCAAATGGCTGGTCTTTAGTAAGTAGCTAACTTAAGGGTTTGGAGATTTGGGAAAAATTTTGTTTGAATCTGTAGTAGAAACCAACATGACCCAGAAAAGATCTGATTTGTTTCACCATAATGGGTGGTGGGAGCTTAGATATAGCATCTATTTTTTCTTTATCTGCCGTAATTCCTTATGTAGAAATAACATGGCCTAGGACAATACCTTCTTGGACCATGAAATGACTTTTTTCCTAGTTGAGGACCAAATTGACATCTATGTATTTTTGGAGAGTTCTTTCAAGGTTCTTGAGACAATGGTCAAAAGAATCTCCAAAAATAAAAAAGTCATCCATAAAAACTTCTAAACATCCACCCACTAGGTCTGAAAATATTGCAAGCATGAACCTTTGAAAAGTCATTGGTGCACTTCAAAGACTGAAGGGCATTCTTTGGAAATTAAAGGTTCCAAAGGGGTAGGTGAAAGTTGTTTTGTCCTGGTCCTCAGGGTGAATCGCTACCTGGTTATAGTCGGAATAACCATCCAGAAAATAGTAGAAATCCCATCCGGCTAATCATTCCAAAATTTGATCCATAAAGGGGAGCGAGAAATGGTCCTTCTTGGTGGCGGTGTTTAATTTTTTGTAATCAATACACATGCGCCAAGAAGGGGCGATTCGAGTGGCTATAGTTTCCCCATTTTCATTGGTGACAACTGTTAGTATAGCCTTTTTGGGCACTACGTGTGTGAGACCAACCCAGGAGCTGTCAGAAATGGGGTAGATGATATCTACATCGAGCCACTTAATAATCTCCTTTTTAACCACCTCCTGCATATTAGGGTTCAAGCACCTTTGTGGTTGGCAGGAGGGGCAAGACTCATCCTCAAGATATATACGATGTGTACAGTAGGATGGGTGGATACCCTTAAGATCAGAAAGGGTCCAGCCAATAGCTTTCCTATTCTTACTCAAAACCTGGAGGAGTTTGTGTTCGTGTGCCTCAGTAAGTCCAGAATTTATAACCTAGGGTAGGGTTTGATTTAGACCCAGGAAAACATATTTAAGGGAGTCGGGCAAAGGTTTTAATTCTAGTTGTGTGCTCGATTGTGAAAGAATTTCTGCTTAGTGTGTTAAGGGGGAAGTGAGAGTGAAAGGGTCAGCTGGAGTGATAGATGAATGTGTGGATAGGGTGGGAGGGTGGGATGAAGTGGATTGTCTAGGAACCGTGTTAATGGCAAAACAAGAACCCATGTGTGAAATTTGTAAAGTTTCCTCCACTATAGTTTCTATTTTCGAATCCGAGTCATTAAAGAAATCAGGTTCTTCGAATTGCCTAGAAGCTTGGAAAATGTCTAGGGTTATGGATTCACCGCCACACATGATCTTCATTTTACCAGAATCACAGTCAATATTTGTGTGGGCGGTGGCTAAGAGTGGTCTTCCAAGAATTATAAGGGCAAACTTTAGAGCTTCCGGTACCTCTATGTCTAGGACCAAAAAGTCTACTGCAAATAGATAATTTTTGACTCGGATAAGGACATCCTCAACAATTCCCTTTGGTTTAATTGTAGATCGGTCTACTAATTAAAGAGTAACCTCAATAGGCTTTAATTCTCTGATCTTAAATTCCTAAAAAATAATTGTGGGGATAAGATTAATTAAGGCATCGAGACCCAATAAGGCGTGATCAAAGGAGGTGTCATTAATGACAACTTGAATCAAGGGAGCACTTGGATCTTTTCTTTTAAGAGGCAATCGGCTCTACACAACCGAGCTAACTGTCTCAGGAAGGATCACTTTTCCTAGATTTCTAGGCTGCCTTTTCGGGGTACACAAATCCTTCAAAAATTTTGCATAGGTAGGAATATATTTTAAGGCATCCAAGAGAGGGATATTAATTTTGACTTGCCCAAATAAATCGATTAATTCCTTATCAGTGGGCTTAGATTTCTTCTTTTTCTTATTTTGTGAAGAGTGGAGTGCTTGTGGAAAGGGTGCAAGGTTTTCCTGTTTTGTTTTGTTAGGTTCTTGAATAGGGTTAAAGGAAGTGGGAGAAGTTTTGATCTACTTTTCATTAAAATGATTTTCTTTAATAGGCAGAGGGTTTTGAGTGGTTTTCCCGTTCCTCAAAGTAACTACATTTACAGTCTAGTTGTTTCGAGGCTGAGGATGGGAAGCCTGATTGTTATTGAAACCAGGGGGATGTTGAGGTGCTGGGTAAATGGGCTGACTGGGGTATCCACCTTGGAACTGATTTCGTTGATTATTTGGGTTGGACATAGGTTAGGAAGGTAAATTCCCAGTAGGTCGATGATCAGGAGTAACCTTTACTTGGTGTTGCAAGTTGGTAATCATGCAGGTTAGTTCTATCATTTGATTCTGCATACCTTGTAGAGTTTTCATGACCTGGGTATTGATATCTTCCTGCGATGGTCCAGGTTGATATGCAGGTTGTCTGTAATTCCCAAAATGATTTTGTTTGGAAAATCGAATCGGGTTCGGGGCTTTCCAGGAGAGATTCTGGTTGGTCCTCCAATTCTGATCGTAAGTGTTCAAGGGGTTTCTAAATTACTCCTGGAGAGCATAAATATTTTCCGTGGTGGGATTAAGAATATTCTGATTCAAATAATCAAAATTCAGAATCAAATCTTGTGGAAAATCAATTGGAAATTGCTGACCAGCAGGTGTGGCATCGATGTTATGCAGATTTTCTCTTCGGAGAAGTTGTGGCGTGTTAGTCTGTGGAGAGTTAAAGTGTGGAGCTTGTTTGTTTGTGAGCTTTTCCTTCATTTTTTTTTTAGTGAATTTGCATCTGGTCCAGTCGTTGAGCTAACATACATAGATCATCCAAAGTGGCAGGAATAGAGGTGAATTTGGAGTTAATTTCATTGACTCCGTGTCTTGGGTTTTGAGTTCTACTGAAAGTGCCCATCGAAGTCATATTAAATGAGTTTTCAATCATTTCTTCAAAAAGGAGATAGACACTTTTGGCATCCTTATTAAGGAAATTGCCCCCACATGAGGCATCGACAAATCTTTTTAATTGATCTTCCAATCCGTGATAGAAGATCTGCACTAATTGCCCTTGTGGAATTTCATGATGGGGATAACTTCTTAAAAGTTTGGAATTCTTTCATAAGATTCACGGAGGGACTCACCAATTTTTTGTTGAAAGGTTGTTATGGATCTTCTTAAAGCATTCGTTCGATAGATCAGAAAAAATTTCTTTAGAAAAATGCTTTTTAATTGGGACCAGGTGGTGATAAGGTGCCCAACTATTCTAAACCAGTGTGAAGCTTTATCTTTTAAAGATAGAGGAAAAAGTCACATTAACCGCATGTCATCCTGCACATTGTGGGCACGAGTGGTTTGAGCAAGGATAGCTAATTCCTCGAGATGATAAAAAGGGTCTTCTTTTCGAAGACCTTGAAAATGCTTGATCAAGTTCAGAATAGCAGGTTTGATCTCAAAATCCCCTTATGGTATGACCACCCCAGGTCTTTCCTCATAGCTGGAAGGTTCATAAAACTCCTTAAGAGGAACGATAGGCTGCTGACGTGGTGGCGGGTTTTACCCTTGATTGGCTAGGTTCGTCACAGTCTTAGCCAAATTTTCCTAGTTTTTTTAAAGTGGAACCAAATGGTCGACCATAAAGGCAAAGGGTTTTGTATTTTGAGTTTGGATTTGAGGACCACCTGGCCCTTCAGAAATTTCTAGTTGCTTCAAATGAGGGAAATTAGGGATGGGGAAGTCAGCTTGTGGGTCTGTTGACGGGTTAGAGGCAGAAGCAGAATTTTTTGTCAATTTACCGGGTTTTCCATTTTGTTAGAAGAGGAAGAAGAAGAAAATAAAGATGTTTTTGTGTGGGAGGCGAAATCAGATGGTCCCTCAAGATGTGGGTTCTGGGACCGTCACCTGTGCATGCACTTTTTTTTTAGAAGAATTGGAGGGTAGGAGAAGAAAGAGATGAGTGAAGGTGTACAATTCAAATAACAAATTCTAGACCTAACTTAGGTGTGACTCCCTAGAAATTTACCTAAGACTTGATATACCTAGGAGATAAGAAATCAAAAGTGAATACCCGTTCTGTCAAAAAATCTGGCTAAGTTGCTTAAGGGGAGGTTTGGGCCTAAGCATTTCCCAAAAAAATCCCTAGGGACTTGTGCAAACCAACGCCTGGCCATTTGACACGGCCCCTCAGCCTGAACACTGGATATAGATGATAGAATTGGTATTAACTAATGAAAACTTGAAACCTAGATAGCAAGCCTAAGTTGATGAATCCTTAGGGGTCAAGTTGCAACAAAATTTTAATTAGGCCTGAAATACTAATGTGAACATGGAATGTGGAGGTCATTGATTTGGGTATTTCCCTGTTATTTCAATTTTTTTGTGTGTGTACGAGAATTGGAAGTTGATTCCAATGAAAAACAAGTTGTCACACAATTTTTGTATTTCTATCTTTTAGGATTCAATTTAATTTAATGTGTTTTACGATTTCCCTTTTTAAATGTTCAAACAAGTTTGAGACTTCTACAATTAAAGGAAAACAAGTTGTATTTGTGATAATCAATTTCCTTTAAAAGTGGGCTTCTAGAAATACAGAGGAAAACCCTAATGCAATTTGATCCTAAGATAGAAAATTACTACCAATGAATCTTTTTTAGGCTTTCTTTATTAAGTAGTAGTCCAAATAGGTCAAACAACACCACTACTTTAAGGAAAATCAAACAAGGATTCTAGGAAAATTTTTTTAGGATTTTAAGAATTTTTTTGATGTTTGTTTTGAAATTTTTCTTGTGCTGGTGTCAAAGTCTAGAAATGATACCTGTGGGTATTTTAGACTTTTTGTACCATCACTGGCCTCCAAAAATTTTTTGGGAATTTATGTGCTGTGTAGAATTTCACAAGGATTCCATAAATCTAAATTTCACAAAAATTGGCTAAGTAGAAAAAATCTAAAAATTCACAGATAATAGCAAAATATGAAGAATAAAGGGTGTGACCTTTCTATAGTCCATGAATTTCTAAAAATTAAATATAAAGTCAATTATTGAAAATTTGAAATAGATGTTTCCATCTTGATTTGAAATCATTGTATGAAATTTCAAGATTTTATGAGACCTGTGGTGTTTGGAATTGCTTTTTCAAGTTCGGATAGAAGTGTGGACCCGAAAAATAGAACACCAACACTTGAAGTGGAGTGGTATTTAATGGTGCAAACAAGCAAACAATGAGTTTTAAATTGCACCACTCCACTTAATTAAGTTGTTTAAGGTCGTAAAAGACAAGTTTAGTGTGTTATTGGTAGTTTTTAGCGAATTATATGACCAGAAAAGGGAACTAGCCTAAAAATCTGCGGGAAGACAAGATATTACAATCTTTTCAGAATCCCACTTTCTTCCCACAATGCCTACACACATGAAAGAAAAAGAGAGAAGGAGATGAGATCCACTTCAAGTAAGAGACTAAATGAAAGTGCAAAGTTGTGCCTCCTTGGCAACGGTGCCAAAATGAGATAACGAAAATATGCGATTTGATAATCAGGGTTTTAGAAATCATTGTAACATGTAAATCCGTTTCACTTTTAAAATTTCTAACCTACATAGTGTGGTATCTAGGGTCGTCCAAGGAGGCCTAATGTTTTACAAAAATCAATCTCTTGCTCGGAAATGCAACTCAACTTTCATTTTGTTCTTTTTTTGAAAATATAATTTTTAGGGTTTTTGGTTTAATAAAGCAACACCAGATTGATGATGGAAAAGACTACCTATTTTAGCAATTAGGTGACAAAAATATCTTCTTCCCAAGCTCACCCTAGGCAACTGAGGGCCTAAGATAATTGGGGAGAAGGTGTGAAATTGCTAAAACCAAACTTAAAGCAAGAAGAAGATATACCAAACTAAAAAGGCACTTTTATAAAAAAATGGATTCTTGTTTACATTAGTAGAAGAAAGCTTCAAAAAGAAACAATTGCAACTAAAGACAGGTGAAACAAAATTCTGATTATGTTGCTGAAGAAAAGATGCTCTTGCTCGAACTACAGCTGCTCTGGTAGTTGAAAAGGGTTCCTTCCTTCTCCTTGCAAACTTCTCCAAGCTAATGAACTCCTCCTAGCAAGGCCAATGGGGGCATGCCTGACTCCTCCAAGGTGGATGGAATTCCACCTTCAAACGCTCCTCCTAAGGTGGCGTGGACCACCTTTAATTTATCCTACAAGGGTGGTAGTGTACCAACCATAAATCCTCCTCTTCCTAGGGATGGTGTGTACCCTAGGTTGTCCTCCAATGCCTGGCTTCCTCCCTTGGTTGGTGTGGGCACAAGAGAGAAGAGACGAGGGGAAGGCACCAAGGGGATAGAGTATCCCCTTAATCTTCTTATTCTTCTTCCTCTCTTGTCCGTGAGCTCTATGTGGATATAGGAAGAAAATTTATGCAGCCAAGGTTGTTCTTTAGTGGTGGTGGTAGGGCATTTATATAGGAATGGCAAGGGGTTATGGGTAGTTAATGGATGGAGGGCTAGGATGGTTTGTTGGGAGTAGTTAAGGGATCCTAGGGTTGATAATGGTTGGCACCAAAATGGAGAGGTGTTAGTTGTTTGGCGCCAACCCTAAGAGAGGACTAGGGTTAGGATTAATGGTGGTAGAGTTAGGTGGCGTGTAGGTTATGTGTAGGGTTAAGATGGTGTTGTTGGGTGGTGGTTATAGGTTGAAGGGTGGATATAGGGTGGCGCCAAAGGGGAAGGTTGCTTGAGGTGGTAGTTATGGTGGAGTTAAGGGAGTTGGCGCAACATTAGGTGGGTTAAAGGAGAGGGCTATTTGGTGTCACTAGATGGAGGATTAGGATAGGTTGGGGGGTAATATGTAGGGTGTAAATGGGAGGAGGTGTCGGTGCCAAATGAAGGGGTGTAGGGGGTGCTTTTTGGTGCCAACCAGGGTAGGGTTCAGGGTAGTTATGGGGGGTTAGGTTTGGGGCCAATGGAGGGCTTCTAGAAGGGGTTAGGTGTAGGGTTTAGATGGCCTTGGTTGATGAGGTGTAGGTTTAGGAATTAGGCACATGTTGGCACCAAAATGAAGGGATGCCTAGGGCATTTTTGGCATCAACAAGAGGAGGTGTGAGTGGAGGTGGTTGGTGTGGGTTGGCACCAAATGTAGGTTGCGTTAGAGTTAGGTAAAGGTTAAGGGTTGAAGGTGGACCACCATGGCATTTTTGGTGGAGTAGAGTTTAGCTAAGCTAGCTAAGCTAGGTTAGCTAGTAGAGTAGAGGTGGAGGAGCTAGGGTTTCATGGAGGAGAGTTGAGGAAAAGTATTTTGGAGCTGGTTTCAGGTATTCTGGAGCTCGGTCTGCTGAGGTAACTTGAAGGGGAGCTCAACCATAGTGCTTAGCTAGTTAGTCCTTGTGCAAGTAGTAAACCTTGGGTAGTTGAGCTTAGTTGAGCTGGCTTCAACCTAGCTAGAGCTGGGTTGTACTGGGACTACTTCTACGGAGGACTCCAGAGCTATCTAAGCTACTAGTTGACAAGTAGTAGCTCAGCAAGCTTAAAGTTTAGCTACCATGAGCTGGCTGGAGCTTAGGTGAGCTGAGCTTGAGCTGAGGTGGACTCAAGTCAACCTAGTTGAGGTAGCTAGAGCTCCCAGAGAGCTGGTGGGAGCTGAGATGAGCTAGAGTTAGCTAGGTTGAGCTGAATCTGAGCTGAGGTGAGCTGAGATGGACTCATGTAAACCTAGTTGAGCTAGCTAGAGCTCCCAGAGAGTTGGTGGGAGCTTTGCTGAGCTAGACTCGGCTCAGTTGAGCTGAATTTGAGCTAGCCTGAGCTGGGTTGAGCTAGCATGAGCTGCCATTCAGTCAAAATGAACTAAATGGAGCTGGATGGAGCTAACCTTAATCCTGCGGAGCTAGTATTCAACTATGATGAGTTTGAATTCTCTGAGCCCTAGCCTGATTGAGCTTTCTCTTCACCAATTTCCTTCAAGAGTGCTAGGGTTTCATGGATCTGTCAGTCTATTTGTCCCTAACACTCACAGAATTATATTAAAAAGACTAAAAATTGTAATTCATGCCTAACCTAATTGATGCCTAATTGTAACCGAAAAACCCACTTGCGGAGCCAAATCTTAAGAGCTAAATTTGTTTTAGAGCTTAAGGATGATGATAAACTGGTGTTTATCAACAACCAGAGTAGGCATGTTGTAGGCCCATAGTCAACGGACTTCTTGGACTCAATCATATAAGTTGGATGGATTGTGCTTATGATTTTTGTTTTTAAAGGAAAGAAAGATTCGCTATCGCATGCGGTAGTCATCTGGAATTTTATTAATAGAATCATGTATCTACAGGTGTAATAATAAAAAATGTGACTAACTCCATGCATCTCTAATTACATTTTTCGACCATGCTTAAACCTAGCAAAAGGCTAGGTCGTTCCGTATCAGCCATACCCCCCACAAAATTGTTACCATCCTACTCCTATCCCATCTATCATTTGCTAGGTGCTACCATGGGCCCTCCTACGATGGGAGGGGCTCCCCACAAACCAAGAGCCAGACCTCTTGCATTAAAGAGCACACCACTAAGAAGTGGATCGTGCTATCCTCTACGTCAGAGCAAAGTGCATAGGTTTGGGGCCTCAAACCCATCTTAAGTCGTTGCTACCTCCCAGTGACCAACTCGTCCCTCCAAGCCAACCAAAGAAACATCCACACCTTCAAGGGCACCTTGATCTGCAAAAGGTGACTACACTACATGTCGGTGTGCTCGACCACCTGATCATTGACGAGGATTCTGTAAGCACAACATGGTGTAGATTCTAATGGAGGGGGTGAGATCAAGCATGATATGAAAGTAATGTGGAAATATAAATAATCTCACAAAAAATGCAATCTTACAAGTACACAAGAATTTTTAGGTGGAAGACCAAACTTCAGTAAAAGCCACCACCTAAGCCTTTCGACTTAGGATTTCCTAATCTACCTAGTAGATAAAATCCACTAACGAGCTACTTTAAACATGGGTAGTTCAACCTCTTATAACTGACACTACTTTATACGAGGGTAGTTGATGCAGACACTTCCATTTAGTTTAACATGGCTATTAATGCGTGTCTGTAGACTTAGATATGCATTCCACACTATAAATATTACATAACATGCATCATTCTACATTTAGAGTAGTTTGTGTATATTTTAGATTAATTGCGTCCTTTTATGGCCAAGAGAGGAGATTTAATTCAGAGCCTCGGATTGACGCTCCGACCATACAGATCTTATCAAGACAACGATCGGAGTCAAACACCTCCAAAATCACCTTAATCGGAGTCCTGTAGCACCATATGCAGTTCAAGGAAGATCAACGACCGAGGGACTAGGTGACATAATCTAGAGCTTCAAAGGATAAATTCGACCACACGAATGGATTCGAGTCAACAATTGCAGCACAAAAGTGGGAAAATAGACTCAATCCAACCTCTGTAGCAGCCCCTACAAAAGAAAGAAAATGGACAGCCTAGGTTGCACCACGTGGTGCAACCCAGGCCACCCATGCGTACACATGCGCCACTACACGCACACAGTAATGTGGGTGCGTGTAGAGGTGCACAAGGCACAATGAGAAGCGCATGGCCGCACGGAGGCACAGTAGCAGGTGTGTATCGCTCGTGGGCGCGTGGAGCGTGCTCCAGCGCAGCTATTGGTGGGTGTGTGGGCTACGTTCAGCGACATTTGCTGTCGACCTTCAGCGACGTTTATGACCGTCACTAAATGTCTTGTATACGAAATTGATCCTTTCCACCACTATAAAAGGACCCCTACCCCTCCCATTTCTCTTCATCTGTTCCGTTCTTCTCCTCACCACCTGCAAGGCTCTAAAGAGCTTATTCCAAGCTCGGGATGCACCTTTAGAGTAGAATCAAATATTTTCCCGCCTCTCCTCCCCATTCGTGGAGCATCCAACAGCCATCCTCTCACCTCCTTGCAGAAGAAGATCCTTGCTGCGACAACGTCCTGTCCCATCCTCCCTTCGCCACCGTTCTCCCTTATCCTGCTCCTCACCACCTTCATCCGGGCACCATCAGAGCGAGCCGTCCTCCAAACGACCGTTCAGGGGAACTCTTCTCATCTCCATCTATTATTACTGCTTTCTAGTATAGTTTCTCCGCTTCCATAGCTGTAGGAAACATTTGTTCATCAATGTATTGATATTTTCTCTCTCTCTCTCTTATATTTTTCAAGTAGATTAGTTAAATAATCTTTTTCAAACCAAACTTTCTCCTCCCTGTGTTCAACCCAGGACTCCTTTTGAGTTTTGATTATAAATTTTATCTAATTGACGGACTTTCTTGCGAATCGAACTACGATGACGGGTTTTCTAAACTCAAATCTTTTCATGATGAATCTCCGATCCATCATTTTGGTGCCGTTGTCGGGGAGGCAACACTCTTTGGTTCTTTCCATGTTTCTTTGCATTACTTACATATTTTTCTTACCTATCATTCTTCTTCAATTCACTATCTTGTAGGAACTTGATCGATGAGCTAAAGGCAGTAGATTGGAGTAAAGTACGGGTAGACATTTCTGTAAGTTCCCCCCCACTTCCCCACCCACTAGTTCATTTTGTCACCTTAATAATCAAGACCTAATCTACTTAGGTGTTTTCATGAACCCTAGGATAGAAGTTGTTTGTCTTGTTTGCCACCTCCACTCATCTCACCCTCGCATAAAAAGAAATTTAATTAAAAAAAATGTATCTGATCTAATTGTGGGACGAAAGTAACACATACTATACACACCCATACTTGAGGCACATAACCTTTTTTGATTTTTACTCAATCGAGATTCCAACCAATGGAACTGGTACATGCACAAATCAACACATAAAAGAGTAGAAATCAAATTAGGTTAATCACTTCTGTGTGGCTTAATTGGTGGTGCATCTGGGTCACTTGTTTGACTTGTTTAGGCCACACCACCTAATCAATTTAAAACTGAATCATCTTGTAGCTGCTCCATAGGATTCAAATAACTAGGTCAAGCCAGGCACTCCATATTTTCTTGATTTATAAAGGAAAATAATTGAAATCGTACTTTGAAACTTGGCTTGCCTCACAAAACTTGGTTGAATACACCTATTATTTGAATCCTAAATGCTACTAAGCAAGATTTGAACCTTAAAATTCACCTTACAAAAATTTAATCTTGCTTGAAAAATCATTGGTTATGCACATACACACGAATTTATCATTAAGGGCACAACCCATCGAAAGGACCCATTACATTCCAAGAGCACAATCATCCCAAGCCTAACTAAAACTGATTAGACGTTGGCCTTAGGGATTGATTCGCTATTCGGGCTCAAATTGAGATTGTTTTTTATTAATCTGTTTCTACTGGTCCATCTGATGTCTAGCTAAGGGAGTAGTGTCAAACGACCACGGTTGGGGGGGTATCAAAGGAATCGGAGGCACAAGCCAAAGGAAGAACCTTCGCCCCAGCCCCTCCCTCTAACTGGTTGGATTGATTGGATAAAAGTAGACTAAATCGTTTATAATCTTAGGATGGGTTCTGAGAGTCTGTAGATCTTTAGGCTACCACCTAAGGATAGGTTTGGTTGATTGTACTGTAGGGCACCTTTCTCTCTTTTGTTTTCCCACATAATCTACCATGTCTGCTTCCACACCATACACACAATTCCAATCCTAGCCTCCTACCAACACGTATCCTCAAGATGATTACTATCCCGACTCGACTTATGATTACCCATCTCCTAGCCAAGATAACTTTGATTGGGGATATGAATCCAGACCTCAGCGTCCAGGGCCTAACCATAGACAACAAGACTATGATTATTATCTTTCTCACATCTACAATGATTATAGATCTCCACGCTTTGATGACCAAACCAACCCAATCTACAATTAGGAATGATATGATGATTGTAACACCTACCCACCCCAGTATTCCACTGAATATAGGTTACCACCATTTTTTCAACAACCCAAAATGACCTACTATCAGGGAGGACCTCGAGAACCTCAATATCTTGACTACCCTTCTCTTCTTTGGCTTCTTTCCTTCTACTTCTTCTTTGATTTCCTTCTCTAACTTTAGCCTTTAGCTTTCTCCCTTCTTTCTTTTCTTTTCTTTCCTTAGCTTTGCCTTTGCCTTTTCTTCAGCTATGCCCTCTCTGCTACAGTGCCTTCTTCCTTCTTTGCTTTTGCCTTCTCTGCCTTTCTTCCTTGGCTTCTGATTTCCTTCCTTTTCTTTCTTCTTCAGTTGTGCCTTCTTTTTCCTTCTCTTTCTTCTCTGCAGCTGCACCCAAGGCCTCCTCTTTCTTTCCTTCTCTGGCCTCAGCTTCCTCTTCCTTCTTCCTTTCCCTACACAGAAGTGCAAAACCTACCCCTACCCTCCTCCACGTACGATAGCTCTCTCTTCTCTCTTAGGTTCGCTCTCCTAGAGCCAATCGGGTATTCAGGTCGGGTCAAGCGCACCCGGGACCAGGCACACTGACGTGGGTGGTGCGCGAGGAGTGAAGGGTAAACGGGTCAGGCAGCCAGGTCCACGTAGCGTGGGTCGCGAACGAGGTGAGTGATCAGATGAGGGGACCTCACCCCGTGATCTGAGGCAAAGAGCCAAAAGCACAAAAGCACTTTATACCACTGAGCGCGCTCCAAACTTTTCAAGGTGGGACTAAAAGTCCCACCCACTTCTCGCGCACCCGCATGAGGATGCTTTGCTCAATTTCCGTGGTTGTTATGCCTCTCAAAGCTCCTTACTGGCTGGATGTGTGTGCGAGACAACTCCGCATCACCTGGACCTGGAAACCTGGAGCGCACCTGCCTAGAGCGAGCTTGCAAGCTCCTTCACGTTTACTCTAATGGCGGTGGAGGTCAGACTTGCATTTCAAGTAATACGACCTTGCAGCCTCATTAGAGTACATAGGTAGCTTTGCCGTGGCACGGCGAAGGTGTCTAGGTGGGTGGCGTGGCACGGGGTGGCCTAGGCATGCGTGCCTAGGTTGGTTTGTGGCCGTGGTGATGGGTGTGGTCTGGGGGAGCTTGTGGAGGGTATGGCTGTCGATGGAGATGGGGAAAGTGATTAGTGGATGGTGGCAGAGGTTCTGAGGGGTCTGGCAAGGTGGATGGATCAGTGTAGGTGACGGAGATGCCTCGCTAGTGGTCTGCCGGAGATGAGGAAGATGGTGGTGGTCTGCAGTGTCGTGGGGTTGAAAATAGAAATAAAGAAGGGGGAAATGAAGAGAGGAGAGAGGGGAAGAGTTTTAACCTAATTTAATGGATGAAAGGATAAGGAGAACGGCTGGCATGTACCTGCCGCCACCAGTGACGAAGGTTCCAATGGAGAGGGAACAGCGATGACAAAGGTATGGTTGATGCTAGCGTTGGTACGGCGCGACAGGGAGGAAGGAGGTGAAGACAGCTCTACCGCTAGTATTATAGCAGGGCAATGAGAAGAAGGAGGAGATTTTGCCGGAGCTCGCTGGATGCTTGGCCAGAGGAGAAGAGAAGAAATTGGAGGTTGTTCTTTGACCAAACCAAGCTGAATCTAAGCGGTAGGGACAGGGGGACCTTTTATAGCTTCTAGCAGAGGATCTTATGCTTGGAAGGCAAGCTTCCAAGCGCAAGAATGATCGTTGGAGTAGGAATGTGCGAGAGACCCAAATCTCTCAAGCATTTGCATGAGAGATTTGGTGCGAATCAAGGCTTGAGATTGCGCTCATCAGTTCGGGAATCCCTCAGAGAATCTCCCTTTCAAATCTAAGAGGGAGTCTCTGAGGGATTTGAGAGAAATCTTCCTCGAATCCTCACCGAAGTAAGACTCCTCCACTGTAATGGAAGAGGGACCTAATTGTAAAGAGTGGTGAGGAAGATAGGGGGGTCTTTGCAATGGTTGTCAAAAGTTAGGGGTCTAAATGTAATTGGGTGGACTGTTTTGCAAAGTAGGTCAAGGTGACCTCCCCTTAAGTCAAAATTTTGGTACAAACCTAATTTGGACATAAGGAATCCAATGGTGAAGTTGGATTTTAGGTTTTACCACGTTTGATTGGGATTTTTACTCAAAAACCCAAATTAAGGTAAATAATTATTTAGGACCCTTATTTTGGTCAAAATAGGTTCCAAAGGCCAATTTGAAAGTTTTAAACCGTAGAGGATATTTTTTCATGAATTTTAGAGGCTTTATTTTATTTTTATCCTAACCAGAACCTTATTGTATTAAGTGAGTCTATTTTAGGGTTATAGGATGTCATTTAATTCTTAGATTACACATGAACCCATTTCTAATTGAACCAACTCACCTTTTATCTTGTTAAGACCAATTAGCCTATGTTTAGCCCCTGAGAAATCCTGGTGATGTACTATAATGGTAAAATTATAGTTTTACCCTTTGTTTCTTATTTTCCTCCCAAAATAGTTATTCCTTGAATTAGGCCCTTCTCTAGGTTATGTAGGAGCTTTTGTTCTCTTTTCTAGGTGAAAATGAGTAATTAGGGCTCATGATGGCATTCCCATCATACCGCAATGCATAGCTTTTGCTAGTCCCTTAGTAAAATTTCAAGGTTTTAACTTCTGCTCTAGATCATGAGTCTCTTTCACAATTTATGATAAGTGCTTTTTCTTTTTCTTTTGATTAGGTTAGAATGTCGATAGTAGGCCTAGAGGCACTCAAGTACCAACCAAGATCCAGACCTGACTAGCTCTAGCCTCGGTCCTCCGTGAAGGTTTTTAAGGCCTGCAGGAACTATCCTAAGGGTCGTTGGACTCCGCAGTTAAAGCACTCGTGCTTGAGACATATTTTAGCCTTGGTTCAGTTTACAGTGCATTTTTGTAAGAGAGAGATAGAGGATTTATTTGTTTGGAGAGTTTTCTCTCTCTTTTCTTTTTATTTCTAGCTTTGGATTGGCTTCTCAACACGGTCTGTATCGGATTCCTCATTCCCGTCATTAATCCTCAAAGGTCCCTGGCAATCGATGCTTCATGATAGCACCGTCCATGGCAACCCCCAAAACCCTGGCTTTCGAGATTTCGAGATAATCCCGCCCATGCCATTCCGTAGCTAAATCCTAACCCTAGTAATCGACATTTCGTGATAATGCTGCCCACAGTATCTGAACCAGCATAGTGCTTACATGCCCTCTGTAGGATATGTAAATATCCTAGGACACAAGCACCGAGGAGACGATATGTTGTTATGCATCTTCGAGGGGAATTTTCCTGCCTCTTCTCGTCGAGAACTCATCCAAATCAACTTGTGTTGATCAACTGCTCCTAATCTAGGCAACTTTTTTCAGAACATTAAAATGTTTTTGCATGATTTTGATAGTTATGCGCATTGAACTAGATTGTGTGTGGATTCGGGTGCTTAGGTTACCGAGTCCCACAAACTGAAGGCCAGTTAACGAAGCCGAATACTCCCTAAGCCTTACACCTAATACTTAAGCTTCGCATTTTCCCCAACCTCTTGATGATTATCCAGATCTTAGCGGATAGTTGAAATTTTTAGCCTAAGAGTCTAGCCTAAAAGGCCTAAGATCAGTGTTCCTACTATTCTCTTTTTGTGTCTCATTAACACTTTTTTTTTATCATTTTTCTCTTTTCTTTGATGTGGTCTAGAACTTTGGTTAATCCCTTAATGTCATACTAATGACTATTCTTTTTCTTTTTTCATTTTGTGCTCCTTTTTGGCATTTTGCTCTTTTCCTCCTCATGTTTTGTGACTTCAAAATTCTCTTCCCACCATTTTTTGTTCTTTTTCATAATTTTCTATTTCTTTGTGGTATTTTTGACGTATGTGATTTTTTTTTGTGAGAATCCTCTTGACTTTTGTTGGTTTCTGTATGTTTGCACTTTACCACCCCCCTATGTTTAAGTTTTGCAATGTCCTCATTGTAAACGGAGGGTGTGAAATAGTATTGGGTCCAGGGACTTAAAACAGGATATATCGGGTGGGCGACTGGGTCGGGAATGACTGATACAGACGATTTCGATCTCTGGTACGTGTACCAGAGGTGGGATCGACTGGTCTAAGGCTGAACTCAGGGTGAAGTAGACGTGGAGTACAGACGGATAATCAAACGGATCCCAGATTTTTGGAATGATGGGTTGCCTCCTGTTAAGCGCTAAATTCAACACCTTCGGTTGAGTGGGAAATGGTGTGGAGAGGGAGTGGTTAAATTGGTAGAGTTTTGTAGAACAAGCACCATGATTAAGAGCCTGGTTGGTCCAACCAGGTGCTTGTTCAGATTAGTAGGCTGATGCTGCAGCCCAAACCCTATTAATTTGGTGGGTTGGTAAATGTAGATCAGGAGATGTGGAACCCACTGATGAGATGCTCATCATGATCTCTAATTATTCCTAATTAACTAGTCTTCCTAGTTAATTAGCTAAGGATATGAGTATATCAGGGTTAATTATAAAATAAGGGATATACAGTAAAGGACCTTAAAGTAAGTTAAAAATGCTATTTTAACATCCAAGTAATATTATTAATAATTTGAATAATAATTGGACTCGAGATCTTAACAATCATTCCTCTAATTAATAGATTAATTAACTTAAGCATAATGTATACATAAGTACGTAATAACTTAAATAACCTTACCTAATTAAATAAATTAACCTAAAAAGGTCAAAAATGTAAATTCAAGGTCTAAACATAACAATTACCTTATTTATAATCATATATAAAAACTTGAAAAAAATCTAAATTAGAATAAACCTTAAAAACCTGAGTTTACATTTAGATCCTTATAATTCACTTCAATTGGGTCCTCAATTCTCATACAGGTCCTTAGGTTTCATTCCATAAAGGTCCATATCTTCTTCTTCTTCTTCTTCCTTCAACCGGTTGAACGATTGACGACTGAGGGTGCTTCCACTGCTCAATCACCGCACATCCGACGTCGCTCCACCTTCTCCAAGCTCCTGGAGCTTGTACTCACCATCTCATTTTCACCCATCGGTCTGGATGATACTTTTGTCCTAATTTTAGGTGGATGTTAACCTCTCCGTCGTCAAAGACGACGCTGGTGGTTAACCACTTCTAGCTCCTCACAAGTCCAGACTTCACCGCCCTCTTCATCGCCGTCAACTATAAATAGCCCTTGACCCCCTCAATTTTTGTCAAGTTGGCTCCCTTCCCTCTTCTTCACTATAGCCAACCTAATAGGCTATTCTTCCACGACTCCGGTGACCTTCCACCTCATCTTCTGACTTCCTCCGTCCACCTTGATTAGCTTAGGGACTTCGCCGAGGTCTGCCGCATCCTTGGACAAAGGTGCCGATCGAGAAGTGCCTCGCTTCATCCATATTCGCCTGCTGGAGATCTTCCTCAATACCCTCTGATTTCGCTCCTCCGTCATGAGCCTTCGATGGACTTCCTCTGCCTCCTTCGTCCAGGTAACAGTAGGATAGGAGTAAGAGTAGGAGTAGTTTAGATAGGTAATTAGTTAGGTAGTGTAGTGTAATTCCAGATTTCAAGGATCGTCTTCGACTCCGGCGAGCTCCTTGAGTTCGCCAGAGCCATAATTTCATCTTTTGAATCCACTGTCCATCTTCCTCTATCACTCATGATCATTTCTAACTCATTTAATCATTAATTGGATCACTTAATCGCCTAATCCAAATCCACCTTCAACAACTACTGTTGTTGTCCATGGCGACAGTAGTTGACCTAGAATCACCTTCACTGGATCCTACATCATCAATTCATCATCAAAGGATCCTAATTAACATCTTAATTTCATTAATTATCATTTATAATGAAAATGCCTAATTTCATCTGAGTTCCTGGTCTCGCTGTCAGTGGCGGCTCAGGAGCAGTTTAAATTATAAATTATTTATATATTTATCATCGCAACACTGTTTTGACTTGCCTCAACCACTCAACTGAGTGGGAGAGCAAGTCATGTGCTTCAACCACTCAAAATTTATTCAAATTGATTTTATTGATTAATCTTTCATCTAATGAGTTAATAATGAATTAAATGCGATCCTGAGGTTCCTTGTGACCTCAGGAACTTTTTCAAATAAAAAATGGCACGATTCATTTTTTTGTACACATTTTTCACTTTTTCTGGACTCACCGGAGCTCCGGTGAGCTTTGGCGAGTCAATTTTGATCTTCAGCCTAAAGAAATTGATGAGAAGCTCCAGATTAATGTAATTTTGATCATTAATTAATTTAAGGTCTTTTATTTGAAGATTTAACATCTGGAGTTGAATATAAGGATTTGTCTTCTCCAACTATGGCGGAGTTGGAGAAGCCCGTGCAAATGCTCAAATGACATATTTAAGGTGTCTAGGAGCTTCAGTGCAGTGCACTGAAGCTGTTCATGACCTTAGCTTATTGTAGAAACTTTCCATTCCTTCTGACAAACAAAGCACCTTAGGAGCTCAGGCGATGAGCTTGCAACCCTAATTTCCATGGTTAAATCATCTATTTAAGGAGCTGGATGGGTTTCTAAGGTTGTTAAGATTCTACTCTAGGCTTTAATTCCTTATAAAGAAGCTTAAATCAGAAAGTCAATCTTGAAGCTTCACAGTCAAACCTGAGTTGGAGACTTTGATTCCGAGCTCAATCTGATGAATTAAGGAGCTTAAATGGATTCTAAGATTCTGTTGAATGATTTTAGGGTGGTTAAATTGAGCTCAGACTTGTATTTTGATTGGAATTTCCACCCTGCTAGTTTGGGTTATTTTCAAACCCAAACTGATGGCAGTGGTATTTTGTTGAGATTTGATCTTAAATCCTTCCCACATCAGTTTGTTATAACCTTTAGAATTTGTTTAAATTGATTAAGAATGTTCTTCTTTGTCTGTTACACCTGTTTTAAGTTTAAATCCTTTCTCTAAAGCTTTTAGAGAAGCTTGAAGCTTCTCTGCAGTTCCTAAAGCTTAAAGAGCTTCAAAACCCACACCAGTAGCTACGGAAATACCTGCAAAACCTATTTTAACCCTTAGCTAAGTGAGAAAGTCCAACTATGGACTCTGTGAGTATCATTTCACTTCCAGGTAGAAAATACCCCATAGGAACCCCTTAGATTCGCTCTTCAAATCGAAGAGGAAAACTTTCCCTTCACCTTAAATTGATAGCACAATCCTATAGATCTCCTCTAGAGCTTTCCATCAAGCTTTGATTGGCTTGAATTGGAGCTCTGAGTTAGAAGTTATCCTCAATTGAAGTCAGGTCTGGAAGGGGGTAACATAGTCCCACATCGGCAAGTGATGAGCGCGTGCCTTAGTATAAAATGTATTTGTTACTGTGGCTATGCAGTCGTCAAGCACTGGGCGCGAAAAGAAATCCGAGCATCTGTGTGCATGTGTGCGGGCATGTGGGTGCCTACGGGTGTGAGCCTGAGTGGGTGTGTGCAATATTGTGGCCTTGGGAGGGCGAGGCCTGGGAGGCGGTTTAGGCTGATTTGTCTCAAAGGAAAATGAATCGAAAATAAACCAAATAAATCGAATTAGGCGAGGACCGAGTAGGGTCTAGTCCCACCCTGAGAAGGGTGCTGTGTATCCTCAAAAGGTCCTCGCCGCAAACCATAAACCAATTTTTGGTTAAAAGGAAAACCCAATTCAGCTGGTGGCTTAAGGAGCAAAAGAGTGAAGGTTGAAGGCTAAGTGTTAAAGTAGAAGAGGCTAAGGGAATAAAGGAAAGGGAAGAGAAAGAAAGGAAGAGAGAAAATAGAAGGACTCACAAAGAAGAAAAGAGAAGGGTTTGTGAAGAAACAGGCACGAAGACTTAACAAAATATGAAGAAGACTAAGAGAGAAGATGAATGCAGGAGCAGAATAGAAGAGATTAAGGAAAGAAAGAGAGCTTGAGATAAAGTATAAACAAAAGATTAAATAAAAGAAAGGAAAATAGAGAAAGAAAGAAAGAGAGAGGGAAGAAGAAAAAAGAGAGAGAGAGAGGCTGAAGAATAAAAGAAATAAAGAAGTTATTTTTCTTGTTATATTTTTAATTTCTCTTGCTTTCAATTATTGTAATAAGGCTTGTTGTAATAACTAAACTTTCATTTACCTTAAATCTATTGAGATAAATGTTGAAAATAAGATTTCATACGGGATTTTGCATATTTCTTCAATTTAAATCAACTTTTGCGAAATTCATGTTATTACAATTAATTTAAGTATACCTCCTATACTTATAAGATAAATAAAGTTAATTAGTGAATTTAAGATAACATATACCTTCCAGCAAACGACATGGACTCAACTAGTTAAAAATTTGAAAATGTTAGGTTAATTTGACCCTATACTACTAATTAACACAATTTCGAGTTAACCTAAGTTACTCTCTTCTACACTTAATTAAGTAAAATTAACTTAATTAACTGAGTTGAGGTAAAGAAACGACCACCCACCATATGCTCTGGAGCTCGGGTGGATGTGGAAGTGTAAATTCGAGGTTTAGCTGAGTCGAATCGGCCTGGTCAGTGTAGGGATCCATAAAAGAATCAGTGAATGGCACGGAAACCCTACAGAGGTGATCAGAGAATGATGGAGCATGTTTTTCGGTCTGATCAATGTTTGATACCCGATATATGTGTGGAGTTGAATCATCTGCATTCGGCTCAGTAAGAGGGGAATCAGAATAAAAATTGAGTCTGGTTGTGGGTCAGGGTTGAAAATGGGTTTTGATAAGTTCTGTATATTTGGAAGAGGTGGCTTTAATGAGAATTGTGTATGAGGGCTTTTCTAGAAAGGAGTGACAGGTGGTTTCATGTAGAGAGTCCTCATAGTAACTTTCAAAATCAAAAGTGAATGCCTGAAGAGTGTCTATAGGATGATGGAAATCTGAGTCGAGAAAAGATTCGAATTCTGGGTTGCAGTCACTCTCTTCATTTTTTGGTTTTGATTCCTAAGGATCGAAAAGAAATAATTCCATGTCACTGGAACTTGAACTTAAATCAGTATCTCGGGAACCGGGACCTCAGAGTTGGAGTCAGAGAATGCATCATGTGAGCTGAGGTCATAGATTGGCTTGTAGTATTCAAGAAGCAGAGTTTCTTCGAAATCATGGTTAGATTCGAAATCGTCGGAGATATTGTGAAAATCAAATTCTGAATGAGATTCAAGATCAAAGGTTCCACTACAAAATAAATCATATGATGTAGATTCAGCAGCTTGATTGGGATCTAGCCTATATGTGAATTCTAAGCTTAAAAAGGTGTTCTTCTTTTGTATAGGCTCAAGTTCTAGGCTGGTAGGAAAGACCCAATCAACACCCCACTCGTCCAACTAAATTTCTGCATCGTAAATTGGTGTGACTTCCAAAAAATTGATATGATTCTCTGAGGATGTTGGAGAGGGATATTCATCAAATAGAGGCCTAGAATCATACTCTTCATTGAAAATTTGATCTTCTTCATACAGGGCCTCGTAATCTTCCCAATACATTTCAGATCCCAATTCTAGGCTTAGGATGTGGGTTGAATCATTAGAATCTAGGTCCGAGTAACCTTCGAGGGTCATCTTATGAGAATAAGGGGTGGGATTTACACCCTCGAGAGGTTCAGTGCTAATCTCATCATTGCAGGAGTTTTGGAATTCTATGCTTAGTGATCCATGGTCTATGGTTGGCTCAACATTGTGTTTTCCTGCAATTGGAACTTCCCAACCTTCTTCATTATCAGGCACATTGTACTCGATCGGGGATGGGAATCCATAACGACTCTGTGCCTCAAACCTGATATCTAGGAAATCAGATTGATCCTCAATACTACTCCAAGATGGTTCATCATCTGTTTGGGGCATATACGGGTATTTTTGGTCGATAATTTGTTTCAATAATCTCATTATCTCTTCCCATTTTTCAATATCATCTTGGTGTTGTTCCCAAAGTACAGGATTTGTTATGCATTGAAGGTATTCAAAGTTGTGTAATTTCTCTATCTCAATGTATCCTGTTATGAGGATGTCTCGGGTTGATCCATTTATGGCTTCTGTCAATAATACTTAGGCATAGTTTATGATGAAGGTTGTGGTTGTCGGTACATTAACCTGAATGTCTTCTATTGGTGTTGAAGTTTTGTATTCAATTCCATAGAATTCAAGGGCATCCTCAACCATCTTATCTCTCATGGATCTCTGTGTTTCAGGCTTCTTGAATAGTAATCCTAAATAACTCAGCTACATTTTTGGATCAGATGGTGGAATCAAGATGTAGAATCAAGTTGTGAAGTGATTAGATCTGAGTAAAGAGTCCCACTGAAAATTTGTGTGCTCTAAAAAGAAGAGATGAGGAACTGGATATGTTTTTGACCCAATCGAGGCACCCAAAGATGCTTGGATGACTATGGAGGTTCGGGGCGGATGATACCCCTGGATCAGAAAGTCGTCCACCTGAGAATTACCTGGGCAGCCAGAGAGGGAGAGTCCCGCAAAGGCCCCTACACGGTAGAGCATCCCCACGGGTTACAGGGTTTCCCCCCCAACCTCTCTTGTCACTGAGATTCCAAGTAGACCAGAATGGGGACCTTGACCTCTTAAGTTTACCGATTTTAAGATCAAAGGTGCTTAGGGTTTTCACTTGAACTTTAGATTTTTTGGTGTTGTGACCTAATTTGGAGGTTGGTTGACCCAAGGGGTCAACTTCACCTGACCTATCCTAAAGATGGCAGAATGATTCTAGGTCAAGACCTAGAAATCACCCTGATTTGAACCCCAGGTTATTAGGTCGAAGGTTTTTTTAAGATTCAAGTGGTTTTAGAGCTTAATTTTAGGGTTTTTCTTGCTTAGATTTTTTCAATCAAGGGCTTGGGTAGCATACTGATGCGGGTGGGTTTATTTCCTTTTATGCAAGCATGTGTGAACTAGCACTCCAAAACCCTACTATAGAAACCTTAATTTTGTTTTATTTCCAATCCTCTTTGCTTTTCACAAAAGTTCTCTTTAGACTAAAAACAAGAAGTGTGTAGTCCACGGATATTCAGAAATTAAGCATGATCTCTAATAAGCATAAGAACTTGGGGTAGGATCTCTAAAAATCTCTTTAACTTCAATAAGATTTGAAAAAAAATTTCACAAAATCAGGAAACTTTGCCTTTAAATGGTAATTACTATAGAAAGAAGGTAGTTGATTCCTAATTTAATTGCTTCCTTTTGTCTTCCCAGGATTAGGAGATGGCTCTAGGGAAGAAAAGAGAATTTACCTGTCCTGGAGTGGTTTACTTGCATGGGAGATTTCTTCGTGAAATACCTTGCAAAATCACAGTAAAACAAATAGGGCAAGTTAGTGTTCAAATATAATAAAAAATAATGTAGAGACTAGTAATGAATTGTGCGTTACTCCTCGGCAACGGCACCAAAATGTTTAACGGAGGGCGAGATCGATTTATAGAGAATAAATACTGCATCGTAGTATAGTTGAAATCGCCTTGTAAACAAATAAGAATTTTATTACTTGAATGTTAAGTCCGAGGTCGAACATAAGGAGCAAATGCAATTTATTCACTAATCTCAATAGATGTAATTTGAACACTTAAAGTTACTCAAAATCTAATTCAAAATATAATGTAGGAGCTTATGAATACTAAAATGTAGCAATAAAAAAGAAATTGAGAAGAATTGGATAAAAAGTGTTTGAGTGCTTCTTGTCTTTGACTTGTTCTTCAGCTTCTTATTCTTTTCTTCTTTGGTTCTTCCTTCCTTCTCTACCTTCTCCTTCTTGGTTTCTCTTCTTTCTCTTTCCCTGACTTGAGCCGAGATGTCTTCTTCTTTGGCTTCTTTCCTTCTTCTTCTTCTTTGATTTCCTTCTCTGACTTTGGCCTTTAGCTTCTCCCTTCTTTCTTTTCTTTTCTTGCCTTAGCTTTTGCCTTTGTCTTTTCTTCAGCTATGCCCTCTTTGCTATAGTGCCTTCTCCTTCCTTCTTTGCTTCTGCCTTCTTTGCCTTTCTTCCTTGGCTTCTGATTTCCTTCTTTCTCTTTCTTCTTCAGTCGCGCCTTCTCCTTCTCCTTCTCTGCAGCTACACCCAAGGCTTCCTCTTTCTTTCCTTCTCTGGCCTTAGCTTCCTCTTCCTTCTTCCTTTCCCTGCACAGAAGTGCAAAACCTACCCCTACCCTCCCCCACATACGGTTGCTCTCTTTTCTCTATTAGGTTTACCCTCCTAGAGCCAATCGAGTATTCGGGTCGGGTCAACCACACCGGAGTGGGTGGTGCGTGAGGAGTGCAAGGTAAATGGGTCAGGCAACCAGGTCCACTAGCGTGGGTCGCGAATGAGGAGGGTGATCGGACGAGGGTACCTCACCCCATGATCTGAGGCAAAGAGCCTAAAACACAAAAAATCTTTATACCGCTCAGCACACTCCAAACTTTCTGAGGTGGGAATAAAAGTCCCACCAGCTTCTCACGCACCTGCAAGAGGATGCTTCGCTCAATTGCCACGGCTATGATGCCTCTCAAAGCCCCTTACTGGCTAGATATGTGAGCAAGACAACTCTGCATCATGTGGACCTAGAAACCTGGAGCGCAACTGCCTGGAGTGAGCTTGCGAGCTCCTTCATGTCTACTCTAATGGTGATGGATTTTGGACTTGCGTTTCAAGTAATACGGCCTTGCAGCCTCATTAGAATACACAGGCAGCTTCGCCGTGGCATGGCAAAGGTGTCTAGGTGGGTGGTGTGGCGCAGGGTGGCCTAGGCATGCATGCGTAGGTCGGTCTGTGGCCGTGGTGATGGGTGTGGTCAGGGGGAGCTTGTGGAGGGTATGGTGGTCGATGGAGATGGGGAAAGTGATCAGTTGATGGTGGCGGAGGTTCTGAGGGGTCTGGTGAGGTGGATGGATCAATGGAGGTGATGGAGATGCCTCGCTGGTGGTCTGCTGGAGATGAGGAAGATGGTGGTGGTCTGCTGTGTCAAGGGGTTGAAAATAGAAATAAAGAAGGGAGAAATGAAGAGAGGAGAGAGGGGAAGAGTTTTAACCTAATTTAATGGATGAAAGGATAAGGAGAGCAGCTAGCACGTACCTGCCACCACCAGAGATGAAGGTTCCAGTGGAGAGGGAACGATGACGACGAAGGGTTGGTTGACGCCAGCGTTGGTATGGTGCGACGCGCAGGGAGGTGAAGACAGCTCTACCATTGCTATTGTGGTAGAGCAACGAGAAGAAGGAGGAGATGTTGTCGGAGCTCGCTGGACACTTGGCCGGAGGAGAAGAGAAGAAATTGGAGGTTGTTCTCTGGCCAAACCAAGCTGAATCTGAGCGGCAGGGACAGGTGGACCTTTTATAGCTTCTGGCAGAGGATCATGTGCTTGGAAGGCAAGCTTCGAAGCGCATGAATGATCGTCGGAGTAGGAATGTGCGAGAGACCCAAATCTCTTGAGCATTCGCACGAGAGATTTGGTGCAAATCAAGGCTTGAGATTGCGCTCATCAGATTGGGAATTCCTCTGGGAATCTCCCTTTCAAATCTGAGAGGGAGTCTCTAAGGGATTTGAGATAAATCCTCCTCGAATCCTCGCTGGAGTAGGACTCCTCCGCTGTAATGGTGGAGGGACCTAATTGCAAAGAGTGGCGAGGATGATAGGGGGGCCTTCGCAATGGTTTTGAAAAGTTAGGGGTCTAAATGTAATTTAGTGGACTGCTTTGCAAAGTAGGTCAAGGTGACCTACCCTTAGGTCCAAATTTTGATACAAAACTAATTTTGACCTAAGGAATCTAATGGTAAAGTTGGATTTTAAGTTTGACCACGTTTGACTAGTCTTTTTACTCAAAAACCCAAATTAGGGCAAATAATTAACTAGGACCCCTATTTAGGTCAACATAGGTTCCAAAGGCCAATTTAAAGGTTCTAAACCCTAGAGGATATTTTTCCATTAATTTTAGAGGGTTTAGTTGAATTTTATCCTAACCAGAACCTTGCTGTATTAACTGGGTCAGTTTTAGGGTTACAGGATGTCATTTAATTCTTAGATTACACATGAACCCATTTCTGATTGAACCAACTAACTTTTTATCTTGTTAAGACCAATTAACTTATGTTTAGCCCCTGAGAAATCTCGTTGATGTACTGCAATGGTAATATTGAAGTTTTACCCTTTGTTTCTTATTTTCTTCTCAGAATAATTATTCCTTGAATTTAGCCCTTCTTTAAGTTATGTAGGAGCTTTTGTTCTCTTTTCTTGGTCAAATGAGCTAGTTAGGGCTCATGATGGTGTTCTCATCAATAAACAATAAGAAAGAGAGAGAGATCAAGCACTTTATAATATGGATAATATTTTACAACTAGAAAGTGGGAAATATTATAGCTAGAAAGCAGTAAAATCTACTCTAGAAAGCAGTAAAGAGAAAGGAGGTGAGAAGTTATCCTCCGCAACGGCTGCTTGGAGGACGAGCCGGATGGGGCGACGCCTGGAAGATGGAGGATAAGGATGGAAGACGATGAACGAGGCAGGAAGAACCAGGGGTAAGGTAGGGAGTCATCATCGTGGGATCCACTTCTGAAATGGGGCTAGAAAAACTTTGATTTTAACTCTAAAGGAGCATCCTGAGTTTGGGACAAGCTTCTTTAGAGCTTTAAAGAGGGAGAGAGGTGGAGGAAGGGTTAAAGAATTCGTGTGGTAAGGGTTTCCTTCTATAGTTGTAGGGATTGAGGGCAAGTAGGTCTTTTTATGTTAAAAACATTAATGCAAGGGCCTTTAAGGACAGATTTAAGCATCACTAAAGGCCTGAATGTGGGCTTGCTGCACTAGCCCACTCCTGCCGCTTCTACTTCTCACGCCCAACGCCTACGCACGTTCATGCATTTTCAGCCCTCCGATCGCGAGATCGGATGGCTTAAAATGTGCAGGCGTCACTTCGTCTTCAAGTGCAGCGTGCGCCTGTATGCGATGGCACGTTGGATCGCACATCATCGCACACGTACACGATCCTTGATCATCTGTTGCACCACGTGGCGCCCCCGCTTCTATCGCATTTTTGCACAGTTTGTTAATTTAGGGTTTTAAGTATTTGCAATCACAAAAATGGATTCGCTTTTAAATTTATAACCTAAATAGTGGGGTATCTAGGGTCGTCCAAGGAGGCAAGTTTGCAAAAATTAAATCTCTTGCTTTAGAGATGGCACTCAACTTTCTTTTTGGTCCTTTTAAATATGTAGTTTCTATGGGTTTGAAATAATGGAAACAACATGAAATTGTTGATAGCTAGAAAGTCGTCTACACTAATCCACTACACTACTACTAAAGTGACAAGTAGAGCCTCTCCCTCAGCTCACTCTAGGCATGTGGAGGCCTAGAGTAATTAAGGAGAGGGAGTGAAAAAAATGCTAGAAAAAAATTCTATGAGCTATGCAACAAAAAGATAAAAGAAGGCAACTTGATTAATGCAAAAAATGTTTTACAAAAGCCCTACTAGAGGAATGCTTCTACTACTAGCAACAAAAATTCAAATAAGTAAAACACTAATCCTGATGATGTTGGTGAAGAAGAGGGGCTTCTTGCTCCAAGCCTAGTAGCTCTCGGCCTTGAAAAGAGTCCTCCAACTCCTTCCTTGCAAAGCTCCTTCATATGGTGTCCCCCAAGGTGGCAGCTACCACCTTCAATTCTCCTCCTCCAAGGGTGTATGTCCACCCTAGGTCCTTCTCCTTTGCCTAGCCATCCTTCTAGTGGTGGAGTGCTCCTCCTCCTTGGCGTGACATAAGAAAAGAGTGGGAAGGAAGAAGGCACCAAAGAGGCGGGTGATGTGCCCCCTTGGTGTCGAGCCCAGATAGGTTGTTAATATGACGATTTTATCATTGAAGTGTGTATAGTGGTTAGCCTAAATCGGACCTAACCATCTCTTTACAAAAATTCTTTTAACCTGGCCTACTTGATTTTATCTTGGTCACTTTTAGGCCCAAGGTCGAACTTAGGGAAGTGGGGTTACAAGTTAAGTTTCTACGCCTTTCCTACAACGAATCTCTTCCATTCGTTTATTGTGTTTTTGGTGTTTTTCTATTTAGATTTTTTTCCGGTAATCTTTGTCCTTAAGGCACACCCTCAAAATTGGGTTCTTGGCTTTAAGCCAAAATAGGGTTCCAAAATGAGTCTTGCTATTCGTAAGACGAAGTACCTACAAGTCAAGGATTATCTTTTCTCTTTTATATATTCTTTTTATCTTTTTATGGGCATGGAAGAGAAATAGGAATAAAGTAAATATAGTATAGATATATATGTATATACTATGTATGTATAAAGGGGTAGGGGTGGAGCTGGAGATGGAGTGTAGCACGGTGTCTAGTCGGTCATCGTCTAGAGAGACGCAACCAACAAGATGAAGTGCCGCGTGTAAGGTGTAGGATGGATGGTGGAAGATAAATGCGAACATGCTTTTTGTACACATGTATCGGGGAATATTAGCAATTGGTGCAGATATTCTCGCGATACCACATATGGTAAATAATGTAAAATTATATATATATATGTAAATATATCTATATATGTATATGGTTATAAATATATAGGTATGTGTATGTATATATAACTATATAGAGGTATATATGTATGTATATATAGATATATGTAGCTAGATATATATATATATGTATATATGTATAGTTATATAGATATATATATGTATATATGTATGTATATATAAGTAGGTGTGTATATATGTATATATATATATATATGTATCTATACTTAGTTATTTAGGTAATAGTATATATATATAGATATATGTATATTTATATATATATATGTATATAAACATATGTATATATATCAGTATATATATGTGTATATATATATATAAGTATATAGATATATATATATATGTATATGTATGTATATAGACTAATACATAGTTATATAAGTACTAATATATGTATAGATATATGTATAAATATATATATAAGCATATAGATATATGTATATATAGAAGTATATATATATATATATATATGTATGTATGTATGTATACTAATACATAAGTATATAGGTACTACTATATGTATAAATATAAGTGTATATATATATATATATGTATATATATATCAATATATATATGTATACGTATATATATATATATATGTATATAATAGTGTATAGGTGTGTGTGTGTGTGTGGAAGTGTGAGTGTATGTGTGTGTTAGCGTCGATAAAGAGAGTGTTGTGAGAGACTGAGAGAGAGCGAGAGAGAGAGGGCAGGAGAGATGGCGCTGCTGGAGTTAAGGCGTCTGGAGCTTCCACACAACGTCTGATGGCTTTACGCGTGCACAGGCGCGTATGCGCGCGGAGAGGTGCGCGCTCGAGGGAGTGGCTGCATGCAGAGGAGGCCGCAGCGCACCGCACTGCATGGAGAGCAGGCGCTAGCGCTCACAGGTGCATGCGGTGAAGGAAGCAGGAAAAGGCAGGCGCTGGGAGAGGGCTAGCGCATGCAGACATACGTGGGTAGGTGCGGGCGACGCGCAGGCGAGCGCGTGCACGGGCGAACGGCGGTAGCGGCGCGTCGGGTGACCGATAAAGTGAGAAGCCCACCGGTCACCCCATTGTAGCCATAGTGTCGCGCAGACTGGTGTGAACAGTGGCTACAGTGGTCGGGTGAGCTGCACGACCGGGAGCTGCAGGTGCTATGAGTGTGGCCGGCTCGCGGCTGGCGCACGTGGGCTGGCGCGCGAGGAAGAAGGTATGCGTTGGCCGGTTGCAGGCACAGAGAAGCTCGCGACAGAGCACGCGGAGAGGGAAGCAAGGGCACTTGCAGGCACGCACGGTGGCCTGCAGGTGCTGCTGGGGTGCGCGGTGAAGCTTGGCCAGCCGCTACAGTGACGCGCAGTGGCCGGTTGCGGGCGGAAGAGAGAGCACGACAGAGCGAGGAAGCGGGAGGCGGAGAGGCCTGCAGGCGCGTGCGGAGGCGAGGGCGGACTGCAGGCTTGCATGGAATAGGCTGGGGCTACTGCTGCTGCCACCGAGCTTTGAGCTTCTGACCTTGAAGCTTGCGGCAATGGCTGAAGGTGCTGGAAACGTAAAAAATGAGAGAAGAGCCACCACGCCCACCGGCTCTTTGAAGAGCTGGGCGGTGGTGGTCTCACTGTGGTGGGTGTTCACCACAGTGAGGGCTCCTGTCCACCGGGTCTCTCCGAGGAGGGCCGGCATGTTGAGGGAGAGGGAGGAGAGGACGGTGGCCTGGAAGAAGTGCTGGGTTTTTTTGTGTGGAAGGACCAGGTTGCTTGAAGAAGAAGAAGAAGCCCTGTATTTATAGAAGAAGAAAGCCATGCACAGCCATGCCCTGGCTGTGCATGGGTCATGCATAGCTCATGGCAGGGAGAGGTAGCCGCAGGGAAGGGTCTGAGCAGGAAGAGGTGATGGAGAGTAGGGAATGGCTCGAAGGAGAAGAAGTTGTCATGCAATGCAGCCGTGGGAAGAAAAAGTCAAAAATCAAAAAGAAATAAAAATGAAGATGGAAATTTGTGAGGCAGCACTTGAGGAAAGATGTAATCGCGAGGCCAATTATTTCATTCTCCTCCTCTATTAAATGCATGCATGCGTCTATATTCACAAATGCGACTATGTCTACCTAATATGCACTGATAATGCTAGGAAATAGCACAAGATGGCACAATTGCAGGCGTATTTTTGCAGTGCAATCACCCCTTAATCTCCGTCCTCCCTTCTTCTCTTGGCCGTAGGGTGTAGGTGGGTTTAGGTGGAATTAAACACTAATGGAGGATGATGAAAATGGTGGTAGGTGATGGGTTTTTATTGTGTAGGATGGGGGTAGGGTTGGCGTGAATAGGTGGAGGGCTAGGATGGAGCTTGGTGGTGGTTATGGGTGGTTAGAATGATCCTAGTGCTAGGGTTAGTTGGCGCCAACTAAAGGGGTGCCGTGGAATGGTTATGGTGGTGAAAAGGCACCTATATTTAGCACCAACATGGGGCTTCTAGAAAGTAGGTGAGGTGGACTGTGGAGATGATTTTAAGGAGAGATGTATGGTGCAATTCAGTTGAATTTTTGAATTTCCCTTTGAGCGGGAAAAGCCGTTGTTGGATGGCCGGCCGCCTGAGGGGGCCCGGCGTTGGTGCCGGTGACTCTGCTGGTTGGGCGATATGGCGTCCGCGATCCTGGCACAGGAAGGTGCGTGATGTGCATGTCCCTGAGGGTGTTAGAAACTTGGGCAGGAGGGACTTTCGAGATGGTTGGGGCAGAGGTCGAAGGGAGGTGACCTACTATCGATGTTGCCTTCGTGGGCACCTAGCGGCAACCTGCCGGCATCCACTGCTGTGTCTGGCGTGCGGAGGTTTTGGTCACAAACGGGATGCCTGCCTGGCGGCATGTGATGGTTCTGGGGATAGGGACTGTGATATACCTTCGTGGCCTCGAGGTAAGGTGCAGATGTCCCTCCCCCTCCTCCCTCAACGCTCGGGGATTGCGCTTTGGATGTGGAGGCTCCCCTGACTGAGGATTTCAAAGTAGTGGAATTGGCTTTACGTAGTGCTTTGATTGGAGAAGTTATGATGGGCAACATATCGATGGACAGAATTCGACAACTGGTGAGATCTCTCTCTATCAACTGATGATTAGAAGATTGTGATTATTTCGTCGTCACGATTTGTGTTGTTTGATGTGGGTGCAGGAGATGTTGAAAGATGCTGCTTTCAGACTAGTTTTTTGGATGGGCTATCAGTGATCTGGCGGCTGGTATCCCCTTTTGATGGATCTTTGCCTAAACGTCCCCCTCAAAGAACAGCTTCCAGGTCTGGTGTTCTTGAAATCAGAGGTCTGCCTCTACATCTGAGATCTAGGAAGGTGGTGGAAAACATGATAGCTGGGTTTGCATCTGTGGCCGTGGATGCTGCTGTTGGGCTGACTGAAGGAGATGCCAGTGTTCTGAAGGTGAGGGTAAAGGTCTTCAGGGATAGTGCCATTCCTGATAAACCGATCCTTAGATGTGGGGGCAGATCTTGGTTGCTCCTTCTGAATTTTATTGTGGCAGATCGAGAGGTCATCCCTAGACATCGCCCCCCCTCTTATGCTGTGGTGCTGAATTCTAAAACTCCTCCCTTGCATCCAAATTGTGTTAATCAGGATATGATGGCAGAATGCTCTAAAGGCAGGGAATTGGTTGATGAGGTAGGGAACCTGGGGGATGTAGAGACGAGGACGGAAGCTCTGGCAGGTGCGGCTAAAGTATCTCTGATCCAAAACCTCCCCACCTGTGTTGAGGTGCTGAAGTCCAAAGCCCCTTCCTTGCAACCACATGGTGACTGTCAGGAGGTGGTGGCAGAATGTTCGAGAGAGAGGGAACTGGTAGATGAGGTGGGGAGCCTGGGAATTATGGAGATGAGGTCTGAAGTTCAGGACATTGTAGATGATGTACCCCTGGTCCAAGAGGCAGCTGCAGTGATGGAGGCTAATGGAAAGCAAATGAGTTTATCAAATGCAGTTGTGAGTGAGGATCTGAAAACCCATCTGGGTGAGCCTGATGAAGGGATGATTATGAATGTGATTAATGAGCATGCTATCTCGGATATGGTTGACCCCTCTGTGAATCCTGTGAAACTGCAAACTTGCTCTCCTGTGGCTGAAGTTGTGCATTCGAAGTCAAAGACTCCGTCTACTGCTAGGAGTTGGAAACCTCCCTATAGGCTGAGGTTAAGAAGGCACACTCCCACACACAAGGTTGATGAATCAGTCGTTGCAACTGTGATGAAGGTTAACAGGACTTCTGCAGCTGTGAAGGGGACAGACCTAATTCCCAAATGAAGATCTTGAGCTGGAATGTGCGCGGGCTGCGCAATAGAAGTAGGAGGGGGTCTCTAATTAGATATCTGCGTGAATGGGAAATCGACTGTGCCATCCTTCAGGAGACACACATTGACTGTGCTTTTGATAAGGCATGGGAAGAGATGCGAGCAGGATCTGCAAATGACCTTGTGGTGGTCAATTCCATTGGCAGATCTGGGGGAATTGCCATTTGGTGGAAGAAGCAGATGCTATGTTTACAGGAGGTTTCCATGGCTAGGCACCTTCTGACCTGTAGATTCACAAGAGGCCAGGGGGACAGTGTCTTCTATGTGACAGGTGTGCATGGGCCAAACGATCCTAACAGGAGGCAGGAACTGTGGGAGGACTGGAATCTGGCTGCAGAATTTGTAGGTGGGGGGGCTTGGCTTGTTGGAGGTGACTTTAATTGTACTTTAGTGGGGAGTGACAGACCTAATGGGGTGGTTGACAGCTCCTCCACAGGATTTCAGTTGGTGGTCCAGGCCTTGGGGATGTGCGAATTTCCATCATCAGGGGCTGAATTCACTTGGAGGAATGGCAATGAGCTCATGTCCAAGATTGACAGATTGTTTGGGAATGCTGAGCTATTGGATCTCTTCCAGATGTCATTTGTGTGTGGTCTTGAACGCCCATTTTCTGACCATACACCTTTGGTGTGGGACAATGGTGAACAGGTGGTGGTTGGATCCTATTTTAAATTTAGGAGATCTTGGCTGAGGGAAACAGGGTTCAAAGACATGCTTGCCAGCTGGTGGTCACAGCAGGGTGAGGGCACAGCCACCTTCAGACTGGCTTCTAAGCTTTTGGCTCTGAAAGGCATGCTGAAGGAGTATGGAGATATTGTCTCAGTTCTTAGACATCAGAAGCGTCATGAGGCCTTGCTGAAAATTCAGGAACTGGATACCAAGGAAGCTATGGACCATCTATCTGAACTTGATCTTGCTGATAGAAGAAGATGGCAGGGGGTGGTAGCTGAAGAAGACCTGAAATTGGAGATGGATTGGAGGGAGCAATCTAGATAGCTATGGCTAAGTGAGGGGGATGCAAACACCAAAATTTTTCATTTGGCTGCTAGCTCTAGGAGGAGAACAAATCTGATCTCTTCTATGGTTGTAGAGGAGCAAAGAATTACCTCCTTATCTGATATCAGAGCTGAGGTCGTCAAATACTTCAAGGAATCTTCAAGAGCTGCAGGTAGGGGCAACTGGAGAATGACAGCAAATGATTTGCCCAGGATTAATGAGTCTCAAGGGGCCAGCCTAATTGAATCTATTTCTGAAGCTAAAGTTTTGAAGGCTATTAATGATCTCAATTGTGAAGGATCGCCTAGTCCTGATGGAATCCAGGTTTTCTTCTACAAAGAACTATGGGACATTGTGGGCTCAGAGGTTATGGGGGTAATTAGAGAATTCCAAAGTGGCAATTCTGGCTTTGAAAGAATTAATATATCTTATCTGTTTCTTTTGCCTAAAACTCTGGGTGCTGAATCTTTCCAGGAATTTAGACCCATTGCTCTTTCTAACTCCTTGTATCTGGTGATTGGAAAGGTTCTGGCTAATAGATTGAGGCCTGTATTCCAAGACTTGATCCATCCTGCTCAATCTACTTTCCTCCCAAGTAGATCCCTACAAGAATCTTTTATCTTGGCCCAAGAGATGGTATGTGGCTGGCATAAGAGAAGATGCAAGGCCTTCATGTGGAAGGTTGATTTTCGTAAGGCTTATGACTCAATCAGTTGGCCTTATTTATGGGATGTGCTTAAAGAAGGGGCTTTCCCCCTACTTGGATAGCTTGGGTTAAGAGATGTATTACCATGGCCTCCTTTACCCCCCTAATAAATGTGAAACCCTGTGGTGCATGGATCCAGCCTCAATGTGGCATTAGGCAAGGATGCCCCCTGGCCCCATTGATCTTTAACTTGGCAGTTGACAGTTTAGCTTGGTTTGCTTGTAAGCTTTCTGAAGCGGGTCTTGTTAGAGGATATTCACTCTCTTGCAGGAACAGTCTGGCTCCCATTCTTCAATATGCAGATGATACTGTCTTTTTTGTTGAAGGATCCATGGATGGAGCATTGGCTTTGCACCACTTGGTTGATATCTTTGGTGAGCTTTCTGGACTGAGGTTAAATAGGGACAAGTCTGCTTTGGTCTGCTTTGGTTTACCTAAGGAGGTGCAAGAAGCCTTGGCAGCCATCCTGATGACTCCTCGCATCAGTCTTCCTATCAGATATCTTGGGCTGCCTTTAAGGTTTTCCAGGTTGAAGAGAGGGGATTGGAATTGCCTCTTTGACAAGATCTCTATGAAACTTGATGGTTGGCACAACAGATTCTTATCCAGAGGTGGAAGGCTTATCTTACTCAATTCGGTGATCACCTCCATCCCTGTTTTCTACTTCATTTTCAAAGCACCAAGATCCATTTGGAAAAGATTGGATGTGATGAGGAAGAGATTTTTTTGTAAGGGAGCTAGACACAAGGGCAGCTTCTTGCAGCCTCTCAAATGGGAACAAATCTGCTATCCTAAGGAGCTGGGTGGTCTTGGAATCAAATCCTTGCAGCATTTTAATGATGCCTTGCTGCTCAAATGGGCTGTTAAGCTGCTGCAAGGTGATCTGAAACCATGGTCTGATTTGATCAAGGATAGATATGGAGCATCCAACAGCAGGTTCTCCAGACTTCAGCCAAACTGTTCATCACCTTTTTGGAAATCGATAACTAAGGCTTTGGCTAATCACTTCCATCTGCTGCAACCATCACTTGGAGATGGCAGATCTTTCAGATTCTGGAAGGAGGAATGGTCTGAATTGGGGGTCTTGAAGGAGCTCTATGCAAGAGCTTTTGATGCAGCAGCTGACAAGAATGCTATGGTCAGCAAGATCTGGTCTTGCAGCAGCAGCAACTATAATCTAGATGATGTGGAATCCAGCAGCAGCAGAAGAACTACTCGGTTATGGGATGAGAAGAGAAGGCTTTTATTAGACCTTGAAAATTTCAGACCTAGGCCTGGAACGGAGGACAAATATCTGTGGGACAGGATCTATAGTGTCCAATTTGGTTATAACAGAATGTTAAATTTTGAAGAGGGATGGAGACATGATTCCATTGATAAGAAGATATGGTTGTTAAAAATTCCTCTCAAGGTACAAATCTTCCTTTGGTTGTGCAGGAGAGATGGGTTAATCACAAGTGATCTATGCCACAGAAGATTGGGTACTGATCATCATGTGTGTTTTTTATGTGAGATGAGCACTGATAATGTAAATCACCTCTTCTCTTCTTGCCTTGTCACTAATGTCATCTGGAGAAAAATTTGTCAGGAGCCTTTACCAGAGTGGAATTCTATGTGGCATGGGTTTGAGGTGAGAGGGAAACCACATGTCCACATGGCTGCTACTATTTGGTGTGTATGGAAGGCAAGGAATGAGAGACTTTTTCAGGAGAGGCCGGTTTGTTGTGAGAATATTGTAAGAGAGTGCTGGTCCCTCATACAATCTTGGGGATCCTTTTTGTAATCTCTTTTCTTTGCACATAATATACTACTCTGGACTGCTATCGCAGGATGATAGCTCTCCTTTCTGTTTCAAAAAAAAAAGGAGAGGTGTATGGTGGTGATGAAGGGAATTTTGGAGGGAAAGTTGGCTCCAAAAGGGAAGGGTTCTAGAAGGTTATTTTGGAGGGAAAATAGGTGGCTTTTGGTAGTGGTGATGGGGTGAAGGGGTGTGATGGTGGTGGCTCCAACTTGGGGTAGGATAGCTAGCTTAGGTGAGCTTAATTGGTGGAGCTAGCTAGGGTTGAGTTGAAGGTGGTGGATGGCCAAGGAGCTCGATGATAGCTAAGCTAAGCTAATCTAGCTTAGTTAGCTATGGAGTAGAGGAGTAGGTAATGTGAGATAGGGATTGAAGAGAGGAGCTGAGGAAGAGAATTCTGGAGTTTGAACTGGAGGTGGCAGCAGCTGACGAGGGTGGCATGGAGTTACTCTAGCTGGCATAGCTTGCTAGTTCTTTGCTAGCTGCTAAGCCAAGCTATAGTGAGCTGGCTTCTACCATAAGGAGTTGAGGTGAGCTGGGTCTGGTGCTCCCAGGGAGTGTCAAGCTGGTTGAGGTAGCTAAGGTAGCTTAGCTCAACAAAGTTGAGCTAAGCTATCCCTAAGAGCTGGACTTAAGCTTCCTGAGCTGGAATGAGGTCATCTTCAGCTGGCTGGAGTTGAGTAGAGCTGGATGCAGCTGGACCTGAGCTGGGGTGAACTCCAGTCAACTCAGCTGAGCTAGCTAGAGCTCCATATGGACTAATGGGAGCTGAGATGAGCTAGACTTAGCTAAGTTGAGCTGGATCTGAGCTGACTTGAGTTAGGGTGAGCTAAGATGTGCTCTCTTGAGCTACCATTCAGCTGAGATGAGCCGAATGGAGCTAGGATGAGCTAATCCTAGTTCAAGTGAGCTGAATTCCAGCTATGGTGAGCTGGATCAAGCTGAGTTCCAACTAGTCTGAGCTTCTTCTTCACTAGTTGCCTTCCTGAGTGCTAGGGTTTTGGAGTTCTGAAAATCTGTAAGTCCCTAATACTCACAAAAACATATCAAAAACACAACAAAAATTGCAATGCATGCCTAACCTAATTTATGCCTAAATGCTGCCCAAAAACCCATTTGCGGAGCAAAATCCTAAGAGCTTGGTTTGTTTTAATGCATAAGAATGATGATAAACTGGCATTTATCACACTCCCATGCTTATCTTTTGCTAGTCTCTTAGCAAAACTTTAATTTTTACAAAATGGAATTGTTGGGTAACCTAATTTTTTTTTTACTTTTGAGGAGAAAAAGATTATGGGACATAGGTTGATCCAAACACAGGAGGTATGGGATTTCTTAAGGATAAATATCGGGATTTATTTTTGGATCCAAAAATTAGACAAAAACAGGATCAATATATCCTCCAAAAAATCACAGATTAACCCCATGTTAATTTAGATGACTTCAAATTTTTGTCTTTAGGATTTTTTTGACTCTTGAATCTGATTCGCAACTTGCAATAACCTTTAAAACTTTGTTTCCGTGTTTGTGAAAAGCCAACATTTATAAGGGTGTGTTTTTGGTTTGAAACTTTCTATTTTTTTTCTCTCCCCCATGCATATTTTTAGCTTAGTCTTACAACAGATGTGTCGGGATCATCATTCCAGTTACCAAATCTCGAGGGGACTCTGGCGTTAGTACTTCGAGATAGTACTATCCATGACACCACCCAGGAGCTCACAACTCCAAAACACAATGCGGTGTAAAGGGGTGCTCCAAGCAAACTCAAGCTCTTTCTCCGATACTATAGGTAGAGCACCGTCCAAGACACTTGAGCTGCAAAAATGCGCTTTAATGCTCCATCTAAAGATATGTAATATAGATATGAAGCAGTGCTGAGGTGGTAACATGTTGACATCGCGTCCTCAAAGGAGATATTTTCCTCCTTCTCGGTGGTGGGAACTCACACCAATGATCTGCTTCAGACTTTTACTAAGTCCAAACAAAGGAGTTTTTTCCAATTTTTAGTTATTTTTTAAGTGTTGGCTTGTGTGTGAAATTTGACACAGGAAGTTTCACAAGAAATGCAAGTTTTTGAATCAGAAACTAAGCCAGATACTTTCCATATTATAAAAGAGGATCAATTCCATATTAGAGAAGGATATCTGATCTAGTCTAAAAATAGACCCTGAGATTCTAATAATCTGATTCGTATCCTCATCCCTAGATTGTTAAAGATAAAATCCCATTGTACCAAAAGTGAGTTTTCAACCTTAGTCCCAATTTCAAAATTTTCCTCAAAAAGTTTTCAATATTTTTTATTTTTTTGGGTATACCAACAGAAAAATAAAATGATGAAAGAAAAATGCATGTTTTTTGGTTTTGAAAATCCTAAAATGATCGTCAAAATTTTAAAAACACCCCCCATGGTAAAGATATGCAATGTCCTCATGCATTTGGAGGGAAAAGGGATCACCTTAGTGAAGGACGGTCGGGTTTAAGATGGTCAAAACCTGGAAAAAGAAGGAAAAAGGAAAGCAGGAAAAATGATGGGTTACCCCCCATCTAGTGCCATCTTTTACGCCATTCAGTCGGGCGTGAAGGTATGCACGGAAGACAAAAAATCATGTAAATAATTGGACACTTGATGTCTTCAATAAAAGTGTCTTCCTCAAGATCCCTAAAAAGATGAGTGGTAAAGATCAAGGAATCAAAATAAAATAGAGAAATGGAAAAAGGACCTAGGTTTGGCCATGGTTTGAATTGATGATGAAAGCCAAACTCAGGTGGATCAGGTGGTAGGTCCAATGGAAAAGGAAGGGGAAAGGAGTTAGTAAGACGCAGGATGGGTGAAGTTAGTGTGGATAATTTTGGTGAAAAATTAGGAAGATGAAAAGGGGGAAAGTTAAACCTTAGTTTATCTAGAAAGTCTTAGACCACATAATTATCCTTAGAATAAGAATCAATAAAATCTAGATCAATAGTGGTCAAAGCTGAATGAGATTGGATCAACATAGACTTCTCAAATACTGCTACCATTTTATTGTCAGTGTCCTAAAAAATTTTGTGATCAATGGACCTCTTGGAAGTTTGAAATAAATCTAATGAGAAGGTCTGGTTATTGCAACTTACATTCATTTTCCCAGAGTGAGAATTGATATTAGATGTTGCCATAATCAGAAAAGGTCATCCAAGGATGGCATGAATGAGAGCCACAGGTACCTCTATGTCAAGGACCAAAAAATTTACCGAAGATAGACAATTCCAGACCTTGATAATACTATTCTCAACAATTCCTTGTTGATGTAAACACATTTACACTACTTAAAATGTCTATTTATGCATGTTCTTAAGCATAGGATTGCATTTCATAATATAAATATTGCATAACATGCATCATCTCGCATTTAGAGTAGTTTGAATAAAATGGAGGTTAATTGTCTCCTTTTATGTGCTTGGACAGGGAAAACATTTTATCGAGGCCTCGGATCAAAGATCCAACTTTATGGATATGATCAGGGCGACGATTGGAGTTCAACGACTCCAAGATCGCCCTAATCAGGCATCCGTAGCATCAAATAGAGATCGGGGAACCCTAGAAGATCAAAGGCCAGGATGGTGTAAATCTGCACTTCAGATGACAAATCCGACCGCATGGATGAATTCGGATCGACGATCGCAGCCCAACGACACAAAAATCGAGTCAATCCGACATCCGTGGCACCATCTACAACTTCTAGAAGATGGACGGCCAAGATGGAGCCACGTGGCACCATCTCAGCCGCCCAAACGGCCGCTGGAATTTTGTGAAGGCCCCCGCCCAATCGCTCTCCGCCGTCAGATGGAGATCCAATGGCTGTGGCCGCCCGACGCTTAAAACGTGCGCTCGACCATCCGCGCCCCGCAGCGCAGCGGTCGAGCGCGCTTACGCGAGCGTAGAGCGCGGGTTCGAGCCGCGGTGAGGGGATTGGAGGCGCGGGTAATTGAGGCGCGTGGAGCGTCGGATGGAGATCGTGCAGTCGCGAGCACCCGATAGCGCCGACGCGCGATTGGACGCCCTGCGTAACGCACGATCGCACGCATAGGCGGGCAGGTTGCAGCTGGCGCGAACGCGATTTAAGCCATCCGATCTCGCGATCGGACAGCTGAAAGGCGCTGGACGTGCGCGAGCGTTGAGGAGCGGGTAGCCGAGGAGGCACGCGTGGGCTCGGCGGCGACGGCCACGTCGGGGCTTTAGTGGCGGATTTATCCGTCACTAAAGACCCCTTATTTATTATTTTGAAGATGTAATGTCCATTTTGCCCCCACTCCTTGTAACTATAAAAGGAGACCCCCTCCATACGAAATTCTCATCCCTTCTTTCTCTTCTCTACCCCTCCAAAGCTCAAGAGAAGCTTGTCCCACACCCGAGATGCTTCGTTCCCCTTCGGAAGTGGATCCCGCGACGAAGACGGCATGCTGCTTCGTTCCCGTTCTTCTGATTCCTCCTCCTTCATCCCGCTTCATTCTCCTTCGTCCAGGCATCGTCCCGTCCGGCTCATCCTCCAAGCAACCGTCGAGGAGGATTTCTCTCTCCCTATTCTTTTTACCACTTTCTAGTATAGATTTACTTACTGCTTTCTAGATTAATCTACTCGTCCTCCAAGCAACCGTCGAGGAGGACATTTCTCCCTCCATTCTTTTAATGCTTTCTAGAGTAATTATTTTATGCTTTCCAGTTGTAATGAATAATCTCTTCAATGCAAAAATTCCTTGTTTATTCTACATCTCATTTTGATTTCTCTGTGTAATATTCTCTTTCTCTCTTACTCTCCCTCTCTCTTCTATTTATTGTAAATAATTAGATAGTACTAAATTGAATTATTCTGTAACAAATAAAAAAGAAACGCATAGTTTTTAAATCAAACGTCCGCCTCCCTGTGTTCGACCCGGAATTTTAATTTCGGTATAAATTTTATTTGTTGAACACGAATTCTTCGCTTTCGAACTACAACGACAGGTTTTCCAAAATCGAACACGTTAGCGTAGGTTCGTAGCGTTCAACACCCATGGTTGAATGGTAGATCGATTTTCCAATTGAAATTGAACCTTAGTAGGTTTTAAATCACCGAATCGAAATTCCTCAAATAAGACCGGGGGGATGAGATTACTAGAGGTACCTAAGTCAAGAGGGGCATGAAAAAATCTGGTATCATTTATGACAACTGAGATGAGTGATGTGCCCGGGTCCTTTTTTGTGAAAGCCAGCTTGCTCAGAAAAACTAAGCTGGCTGTCTTTGAAAGGACCAACCTTCCTAGATTCTGATCATGCTTTTTTGAAGTAAATCTTTTAGAGGCAGGGGGAGAATCTAGGAGGGGAATATTCCTCTAAAATTGCCCAAATAAGTCTAAAGGATTGTGGTCAGAGGGCTCTGATTTTGGATTGTTGGATTGCAGTTTTTGAGAGTGAGAAATAGGGTTGAATCGGGTGTTTTTGGGATTTCTTTTTCTTCTTTCTGATTGAGGTTAGGGGAGTCAATCTGCATTGGTTGATAATCGATTTCATCATTTGAATGTGAACGCCCTAAATCCATGGTGGTTTCCTCACTCCTCAAAGTCTTTCCATACGAAGTTTGGTGATCACTAGGAGGAGGTGGGGAGCCTGTTGTTGATAGAAATCGGGTTGGTGCAGAGATATTGGGTTAATAGGAGGCTGAATCGTGTGGTTTTGATGTTGGTATCCACCTGAGTGCTGGTTCCTGTGATTAATAAAGTTTGGTGTGGGTTGGGATGGTGAGTTCCTGCAGGTCTTTGAGTCGGAACATCACCAATTTGCTCATTAAGATTGTTAATAAGACGGGTTGTTTCCTTTGTTTTTATTTATAACTCCTGTAGGGTTTTCATCATTTGGGCTTTAAGGTCTTCTTGAGATTGCCCAGATTTGAACCATACCCTCTAAACAGGTTCTGTTGTTGGTGTGGAACTAGATTGGTCTAGGAGTGAGCTGGATAATTCCCCCCATTAGAGGAATTTTTCAATTTCTCCTGGAAAGTAGGGTCATTTTAAGTGGGATGATGATTGGGATAAGCATAATTACCCGTTGAACCATAGAAAGACTGAATAATAATTATACTTAGCATGGGATTTATGCATGCGTGCCAGTGTGGGATAGCTACCTGTGCACTTATCGTGCGTGCTGTAGTCACCGTTACGTCTGTCTGTGACCTTGGGGTGGTTGACTGGGTGTAGGACCACCATGGGAGACTCTCCCAGCCAGGAGAGCACCACGTGCGACTTCTACTCTTCGAAAAAGACTGCAATCAAGATCATTCCCAGGAAGAACATTCGAGATCAAGAAAGAGATCTGATAAATAAACCAATGGGTGAAAAGGAATAATTTGTGAAATAAAGTAATTGGAATAAACAGTTACCTGTTCACTTTTATTGCTTTAGTTAGTTGGTTGCCACTCTACTCAGCATTCGCTGACTTTGTGTACTCATAACCCTTTTCAGGTCCAGGTGTTGAGCAGCCCGAGTCTCCAGCTGTAGAGGATGCTGGGTCCAATAGAGCCCAGTAGCAATAGACTTCTGTTGTAGTACCTTTTTGTTGTAGTGAGTACAGACTCTTGTACCTTTACTTTTCTGTACCTTTACATTCCTGTACCCAGCTACTGTTTACTGTTGTGGTAGTGATATGTACTGTAGCAGCTCTTACTTTCTTTACTGCTGTACTCTTTTACTGTTAGTTGCTTAGCATAGTGAATGTGGTTTACTTTCCTACTTTTTGATTATTTCTTGTTGGACGACTGGGTCTTGGGATCAGTCGAGTCGGGCCGGTCTCGTGTCCTGTAGGGATTCGGGAATCGGGTCGTAACAAGATGGTATCAGAGTAAGGTCGTCTCAAGAAATGAACCAACTAGCTTGAGAATAACCAATTAACTTGCATGTAACTAGAGTAACCACCACAACGTATCTTTTGACATCTGTTCTGAGGTTCTTTTACCGAATGTCCGTTAGAGTTGACGTATTTTTGGTTCTATTTTGCGCGTCTCCTTACAGGAGTTTCCTCGATGTCGAGTCCTTGAGGTGGACCGCGGACGTGGCTGAGGATGAGGTTGGAGGGGCGAGCGTGCTGGGTCTGAGGTTTCAGTGGACCAGCCACTTCTTCCGGACGTTTAGGCCCAGGACCTCACCCAGTTGATACGGGAGATAGTACGAGAGGAGCTCCACCTGCCGCCACGGGCGCCTCTCCCTGGGGATGTGGAGGGGGAGTTCTCTATGGGACCACGAGACCAATGCAGTGCTGGACGTGGGGAAGGGTGTGGTCCTCCAGCGCCCCCACCGCACTCTGACACTTCCGACCACGAGCCCTCCCTGCCTGGAGGCATGCTCGTTTCCCTACTACAGCGACACTACGAGCTTTTCGGATAGTTTCGAAAGCTGAAGCCCCCTCCTTCAAGGGGGATGAGGACCCGACTGAGGTGGAGGATTGGTTGGACCAGATCGAGGTGTTTAACACCCTTTGCCCCCTGCGGAGTGTCGCATGGCCTTTGCCACGTACCAGCTGGAGAGCACGGCACACAGGTGGTGGAGGGCAGTCAGAGGCTAGGAGAGGGCAGAGCCAATGTGGGACCAGTTTGTGACCCTCTTCTACGAGCAGTACTTCCCGCAGACGTGGTAGGATCATAGGAGGCAGGAGTTTTACACTCTCTGCCAGGGGACGATGACTGTTAGCACGTATCGTACGCATTTCTTAGAGCTGTCTCATTTCGCTGCCACAACTATGGCTACTGAGGAGGAGCGCCTGTGGAGGTTCACTGAGGGGCTCCAGCCAGCCATTCGGGGGTATGTCAAACCCCTGAAGCTGCCCACATTCTTGAGAGTAGTAGAGGCAGCTATGACGTAGGAGGAGACCAACCCAGCCGCACGAGACACTGACAACGGACGGAAGAGGCCCTACTAGCCAGAGTACTCTTAGGGCCGACGAGAGAGGAGGCACGGGAGCCCGTGGGAGAGCCGTCACATTTTGCGGGGCCGTTAGTGGCCTTTGGGGGCCCCTGACAGGGGCCAGCTGTCAGCACTGGACCCCCGCCCAGCCGTCAGCAGGGACCTACCGAGGGCGGGAGTCGAGTTCCCCTCTGCTACTAGTGTGGCCAGCCGGGCCACATCAGGAGAGACTGCCCATCTAGGGCTGGAGCGTAGCAGATGCTCCCCGCACCAAGCGCTGGAGGCCGAACAGGTGGCAGTGGTTCCCAAGTGCGTGGGGGAGGACAGTAGTCGCAAGGAGGGTACCGGCCAGTAGCTACCTGTCCGATGTAGAGTGTGGCTGCTTCTTCCGCACCGAGAGCTGAGGGACGTATTAACGCCCTAACACACAGAGACACTAGAGCATCAAGTTCAGTGGTGGCAGGTATGGTTACAGTTTCCAGTATATTAGTTTACGCACTTTTTGATTCTGATGCCACACACTCGTTTGTTGCTACGAGTTTTGCTGTCAGTTTGGGACAGGACTGTGTGTTGTTAGAGGATCCGTTCGTGATTGGAGGTCCAGGTGGTCACCTGTTTGTAACTGAGGAGGTCTACACAGACTGTGAGGTTAGTGTTGGGGGGCACAGCCTCCCCACTAACCTGATTGTGATACCGATGGAGGACTTTGGCGTTATTCTGGGGATGGATTGGCTGTTCGCTTACCATGCTTTGGTGGACTATTTTGAGAGGAAGATCGTCTTCTCCATACCATAGATGCCTTCTTTTGAGTTTCACGGGCAGTCGGTGGACGAAGGCTTCAGGTGCATTTTTGCACTTCAAGCGGCGAGACTTTTGGGCCAGGGGTGTGAGGGCTTTCTGGCTTGTGTAGTGGCAGAGCCCAGCCCCGTGACAGACTTTCAGAGGATCCCAGTGGTTAGAGAGTACCCTCACGTGTTTCCAGAGGAACTGCCAGGACTACCGCCTGAGCGTGAGATCGAGTTTGAGATCTCACTGGTACCGGGGACCAACCCCATTTCTGCAGCACCTTACCGGATGGCACCACTTGAGCTGCAAGAGCTCAAGTGCCAATTGCAGGACCTATTGGAGAAGGGTTTTGTGAGGCCCAGTGCGCCTCTGTGGGGAGCCCCGGTGTTATTTGTGAAGAAGAAGGATGGTACCCTACGCCTTTGTGCGGACTACAGATAGCTGAATAGGGTCACCATCAAGAACAGGTATCCGCTGCCGAGGATCAATGATTTGTTTGACCAATTGTGAGGTGCTACGGTGTTCTCCAAGATAGATTTGAGATCTGGCTACCACCAGTTGAGGATCAACGAGACTGACATCTCCAAGATAGCTTTTTGCACCCGGTACGGACACTATGAGTTTCGGGTCATGCCGTTTGGGCTGATCAACGCCCCCCCTGCCTTCATGGATTTGATGAACCAGGTGTTCAGACCGTATCTGGATCAGTTTGTGGTGGTATTTATTGATGATGTGCTCATTTACTCGCAGGATCAGGCACAGCACGGACAACACTTGCGGATGGTTCTGGACACGTTGAGATGACGTAGGTTGTATGCCAAATACAGCAAGTGTGAGTTTTGGTTGAGGCAGGTGACCTTCTTGGGTCTTGTGATTTCAGGGGATCGCTTGGCTATGGATCCAGCCAAGGTAGAGGCAGTACTCAGGTGGGAGAGGCCACGTACAGTGACAGAGATCCACAGTTTCTTGGGACTGGCAGGTTACTATCTGTTAAGACCCGTACTGTTAAAGCCTTCTAAGACGTCTGGGATTTAGGTCAGACGTCTGGTCAGGCATCTGGACATCTTCCCAGACGTCTGGAAACTAAATTTTTCGCGTACGTCCTCGCGTCTGCGCGCGTGCTGCGCATAGATTGTATGCAGCCACATTTCTTCTCTCTCCTCTCGCCGATGAAACCCCAACCCGCATCTACTTAAAGCCCCCTCCTCTCCCTCGTTCACCACCCCACTTCCATCCACCTTCTCCTTCCTCCAGCAAGAGCGAGTGTAGCCGAGCGAAGCGGCGGAGAGGAGGAGCAACGTGAGAAGGAGAGGAGGCTTGTGAGCTCGCATGGGAGCTTGCCGAAGAGCTCACGGCCGGTCGGTGCGTGCACGAGGCGGAGAGGTGTGTTGGGGAGGTCCTCCCCAACACTGCTACAGCTAGAGCAGCGGGCGAGCGAGTGTGGCACAGCTGCGTGTGGCACGAAGAAGACGAAGGCAGCTTCTGGTTCTGGGATTTTCCCAGAATCAGACATCTGGATCGACACCCAGACGACGTAGATGACGTCTGGAGAAGGCTCCAGACAACTGAAAGGTAAATCCCACGACCTACACCTCCCTTTGCAGATACGGCCTTGCAGGCCATTCCGTCGCGGCACTGTTACATGCCATATTAAGAAGATTTGCATCACGCGTGCAGGATTCGCTTCGGGAAGGCGCGGGACACGCCCTCCCACGTAGTTCAGACGTTTGAGCGAGGCACCAGACGGTGGGAAGCATCTCCTTACGTCCGGAGAGTTTGTCGGACGTCTAGAACTAGGTCCAGACGGTTTAGTAGAGTCCCTGGATGTCTGAGGAGTAGCGCAGAGTTCAGGTATGGTTCTGGACCTTTTTAAGACGTTTGGAAGATGTTTCCAGACGTCTGATATGGATCAGGATTGCTATTTTTGACCCGTTTAGGGTCCGTTTGAGGTCTTATTTCCACAATTAAGATTCTGTTGTTCTTCGTTTAAGTTTCTCTACTTGTTGGAATACCTCTACCTTGTTCTGAGTGGTCTCTTGTGATCGATCCTTGTGATAGGACCTCATCTGTTGTGGATTTGGGGTTTGCTGAGGCATGTGGACCTACCGATCAAGCCCCCATTAGTCCTAGGTTTACTAGTAGAGTGGCTTCCCCTAGTTTAATTACAAACATGAATGCATATCTGAAATGAATGTTAGATCCTAGGGTATGGCATGAATCCTAGGACTAGAAACACTAGAATGAATGTTAGATCCTAGGGTATGGCATGATCCTAGGACTAAAAACACTGGAATAGTTGCATGGAATGCATGAATTGCAATCTTGGCTGAGTAAATAGAATAATAATAATTACCTGTAATTGGATAACACCTGCCTGTGAAATATAAAGTACTGTTGTTAGCAACTGTTGCACGTAATTTCCTATTGTTTGCAATTAAATACGAGCTGCCTGTATATGAATTGGAAATGAAAGATTGAATGTTGGAAACACGAGCTACCTACGAATAAACCTGAAATGATGAAACCTAGTATGGCTTGGCCTGAGAAACATGAGCATGAACCCTACGGGGAATTAGGAGTTGAGCACCTGGAAAATAATTGGAATGAATCTGATAATGTGTTGGAAAGTGTGCTGGCCCTTGAGTACATGGTACCAAGGGGAGCACATGTTACTTGCTTAGTGCAGAGCGGAGCTAGCCACCCTAGGGTTGGGACCCAGGGTTAGGAATGACCACTTTGTATCGACTTTTTGACCCTCACGTGCATAGTATCGAGGAGAGCTACTGGTGTAGGGAGAGAGCTAAACACCCCACAGGGCCCGAGGTTCAGCTAGCCATCCTACACCGACTTGTTAGGCCCACTGGGCAAACCAGGGTAGTCAGGCGAGGGTGCGCGTATTGTGGAGGGGCGAGACCCTTGTTTGGTTCTTAGGGGCTAGACCCCTGTTACTGAGAGGGCTATGCCCTAAACCGGTTCCGTGCTATGCTTTGGGTGCACCCGTTAACGGAAACGACTGACCGCGTGTCAGTGCAGGGTAGCTACCTGTGCGTTTATCGCACATGCCGTAGTCACCGTTATGTCTGTCAGTGACCTTGGGGTGGTTGACTGAGTGTAGGACCACCACGGGGGACTCTCTCGGCCAGGAGAGCACCACATGCTACTTCTACTCTTCGGGAAAGACTACAATCAAGATCGTTCCCACGAGGAACATTCGAGATCAAGAAAGAGACCTGATAAATAAACCAAGTGATGAAAGAACGAATAATTAGTTAAATAAAGCAAGAAATTGAAAACAACAGCTACCTGTCCACCTTTACTATTTTAGTTAGCTGGTTGCCACTCTACTCAGTGTTCGCTGATTTCGTGTACTCATAACCTTTTTCAGGTCCAGGTGTTGAGCAGCCAGAGCCTACGGCTACAGAGGGGCTGGGCCCAGTAGAGCCTAGTAGTTGTACCCTTTTATTGTACTCCATTTCCGTTGTAGTGAGTAATTTTGTTACACTTTGTACTCTTTTATTGTAAACTTTATATTCATGTACCTGTTTAAATTCTCTACTGTTGTGGTGTGTGTATTGTAGTAGTTACTTCTTTACTGCTGTACTTTTGGTATTGTTAGTTGCTTGCATGGTGAATGTGGTTTATTTTTATTGCTTTTTGGTTACTTCCTCGTTGGACGTCTGGGTCTTAGGATCAGTCGAGTCAGTCCGGTCCCGTGTCCTGTAGGGATTCAGGAACCAGGTCATAACACTATCGACGGTTTATCAGGGGTTTCTTGCAGATTGCGTGCCCTATGACTCAGTTTACCCGGAAGGACGTGCCCTTTACTTGGACAGACGCTTGTGAGGCATGTTCTTAGGAGTTGAAGGAGAGTCTGACTTCGGCTCATGTGCTTACCATCCCAAACAGCAGCGGCGGTTTCGTTGTCTACACAGACGCTTCGTTGCAGGGGTTAGGGGGTGTGCTCATGCAGCGGGGTCACGTTATCGCTTACGCTTTGCGGCAACTGAAGCCCCATGAGCATAGCTACCCTACCCACGACTTAAAGCTGGCATCTATTGTCTTTGTGCTGAAGACATGGAGGCACTACCTGTACGATGAGACTTTTTAGATATTTACGGATCATAAGAGCCTCAGGTACTTGTTTGATCAGAAGGAGCTTAACATGAGACAGAGGCGTTGGTTAGAGCTCCTGAAGGACTATGACTGCAGCATCTCCTACCATCCGGGGAAGGCCAACATGGTGGCTGATGCCTTGAGCCAGAAGGTGCCCGCCCATTTGGCCAGTTTATAGGCACAGAGTTGGAGGCTTATGGAGGATTTGGGCAGTTGGCGACTCCTAGAGTTACAGGGGAATTGTGGGGCAGTGACAGTGACCCGACAGACGAGACCAGAGTTGATAGACCGCATCATCGCAGGACAGATGACAGACACGTACCTGCAGTCGTTGCGAGACAGAGTACTGTTAGGGGACCCTGGAGACTTCTCCTTTACAGACGAGGTATTACACATGAGGGGACATTTGTGCATTCCCAAAGATGAGGAGTTGTTGGGAGAGCTCCTGATTAAGGCACACGGGTCCAGGTTCACCATACATCCCGGGAACACGAAGATGTATCATGATCTGAAACATGACTTTTGGTGGAGAGGGATGAAGCGGGATGCAGATGAGTTCGTGCAGCAGTGCTTAGTGTGCCAGCAGGTGAAGGCCAAGCATCAGAGGCCTGCAGGGTCATTAAAGCCACTTCCTATGCCAGAGTGGAAGTGGGAGAGCATCACCATGGACTTAGTGGTGGGCTTGCCCGTTACTCAGCGAGGACACGACACAATCTGGGTGATTGTAGACAGATTGACAAAGATGACACACTTCTTGCAGATCAGAGTCACTTTGGGACGAGCACAGTTGGCAGAGAGGTATATTCATGACGTGGTACGTCTGCATGGAGTTCCACATGTGATTGTATCCGACCGGGATACCCATTTTACGTCCCAGTTTTGGGTTAAGTTTCAGTAGGCTTTGGGGACACGGTTGAGGTTCAGTATGGCGTACCACCCCCAGATGGATGGACAGTCAGAGCACACGATACAGACACTTGAGGACCTTTTACATGCCTGTGTACTGGATTGGAGGGGCTCTTGGGAGGAGCACTTGCCCCTGGCAAAGTTTGCATATAATAATAGTTATCACTCGAGCATCAGTATGGCACCCTACGAGGCTCTGTACGGATGGAGGTGTACTGCACCCTTGAGTTGGGTTGAGGTGGGGACCAAGTGGGAGGTTGGCCCCAGGCTGATCTGGCAGAGTTAGGAGGTGATTGAGCAGATTCATAGATGACTTCTCACTGTCAGGAGTAGACAGAAGAGTTTTGCTGATTGGAAGCACAGAGAGGTGCAGTTCGAGGTTGGGGATCACGTCTTTCTTTGCATTTTGCCCATGAAGGGCCTACAGCGTTTTGGGGTGAAAGGGAAGCTCTCGTCGATGTTTATGGGGTCCTTTGAGGTCCTAGAGCGGGTAGGACCCGTTGCTTACAGGCTTGCCCTTCCTCTCCAGCTTTCCGATGTGCACAATGTGTTCCACGTGTCCAACCTCAGGAAGTACGTCACCGATCCCAGTCACATTCTGAGCCAGGAGAGTGTCGAGGTGGGTGATGACCTAACCTACCCCGAGCGACCAGTGCAGATACCAGACAGAGCCATCCGGAGTTTGAGATAGAAGCAGGTATCCTTGGTGAAGGTCTTGTGGACGAGCCAGAGGTACGAGGAGGCTACCTGGGAGCCTGAGGCAGTGATGCGAGAGCAGTACCTGGAGCTTTTTGAGGGCACGTCTTTTTGGACCGACTTCGGTCCTCTTTAAGTTTGTTATGTGTATATATTTCTTTTCCGCACCCTAGCTAGCTCAAGTTTTGGGGACGAAACTTCCTTTAAGTTTGTTATGATGTTAAGACCTGTTCTGTCCTGAGCCTTTTAAGATGTTTGGACTGTCGGTCAGACGTCTGGACACCTTCCCAGACATCTGGAAATCAAAATTTTTGCGTACGAGCTTCACATCTGCACGCAGGCTGCGCGCAGACAGTACCCTCTTTTTCCTTCCCTTTTTCTCTCCCCTCCTCATAAGAACCCTAACACCCTCTTTATAAGCCCCCTTTCCTCCTCTCTCATTCTTCCTACTCCAGCCACCTTCTTCTCTTCCTTTCCACCCCAGCGAGAGGAGCTAGCGAGAGAGAGAGAGAGCACGAGAGAAGCGACGAGGGGAGTCAACGTGAGGAGAAGAGGAGGAGTTGAGCTCGTGTGGGAGCTCATCGGAGAGCGCACGGCCGGAGCGGCACGTGCGGGAGGAGGAGGAGTGCGTCGGGGGAGTCATCCCCGACACTGCTGCAGCCGAGGAGGCGAGCCGCGGCTGCACGCGGCGAGAGCGAGCAGGAGCAAGTTCTGGTTCTGGATTTTTCCCAGAATCAAATGTCTGGAGTGAAGTCCAGACAACGGAGCGGACATCTGGAGGTGATTCCAGACATCTGAAGAGAGATCTTGCAAAGGTGCATTTCCTTTGCAGATACGGCCATGCAGGTCACTCCGCAGCTACACTTCGCATGGCTATATTTAGAAGATTTTATTGTCACATGCAGGATTTGCCTTGGGGAGGCGCGAGGCACGCCCTCCCATGCATTTTAGACGTTTGGGCAGCTTACCAGACGGTTGGAAGCACTTGCAGACGCTCGGAGAGGAGGTTGGATGTCTAGAGCTGTGTTCAGACGGTCCAGAAGAGGTCCTGGATGTTTGGGGTCGACGCAGAGCCTGAGATGCATTTCTGGACACTTTTAAGACGTCTGGAAGTTGTTGCAGACATCTGATTTGAGTCAGTAACCCTGTTTTTGACCCGTTTAGAGTCTGTTTGAGGTCTGTTTTACACAAACAAGATATCGGTATTTTTCTTGTGAGTTCCTCTACTTGTTAGAAGGCTTTCTATACTATTCTGAATGTTCCTTTGTGATTGTTCCTTGTTATAGGACTTCGTTCCGTTGCGGGTTCGGGGCTTACTGAGGCACGTGAGCTTGCCATTCGAGCCCCCACTACTCCTGGGTTGTCTGGTAGAGTGGCTTCCCCTGATTTAATTATAAACCTGAATGCATGTGTGTAATGAATGAGTAGAACCTTGGATGTGGCATGAATCCTAGGACGAGAAACACTTGAAATGTCTGTATGCATGATTAAACTGCAGTTTGGAATGAGTAGATAGAAAACAACTGCCTGTTAATAAACAAGAGCTGCCTGTGAAACATGAATTACCTGTGCTAGTTAAACAGTTACATGCGACATTACCTGTTGTATCCGTTAAATGATAGAAACACGAGTTGCATGTGTACAACCTGAGATTAGAAATGTGAATGATAGAAATACGAGCTGCATGTGAATAACCTGAACATGGAAATGGGAATGATGAAACCTGGTATTGGAATGGCATGAGAAATATGAGCATGAACCCTATGGGGAGTTAGGAGTAGAGCTCCTGAGAATAAATGGAATGGATCTAGAAATGTGAGTGGGGAAGTGTGTTGGCCCTTGAGTATGTAGTAGCAAGGAGAGCGATTGTCCCCTATTTAGTGTAGAATGAGCTAACCGCTCTTGGGTTGGGACCTGGGGTTAGGATTGGCCACTCTGCATCGACTTCTTGGCCCTCGTGTACACTGTACTGGGGAGAGCTACTAGTGTAGGGAGAGAGCTAGCCACCTCACAGGGCCTGGGGTTCAGCTAGCCACCTTACACCGGCTTGTTAGGCCCATTGGGCAAACAAGGGTAGTCAGGCGAGTGTGTGCGAACTGTGGACGGGCGAAACCCCTGTTTGGTTCTTAAGGGCTAGACCTCTGTTACTAAGAGGGCTAGGCCCTATACTGTTCCGTGCTGTACTTGGGTGCACCCGTTAGCGGAAACGACTGACCGCGTGCCAGTGCGGGATAGCTACCTGTGTGCTTATCGTGCGTGCTGTAGTCACCGTTATGTCTGTCTGTGACCTTGGGGTGGTTGACTGGGTGTAGGACCACCACGGGGGACTCTCCCGACCAGGAGAGCACCACGTGCGACTTCTACTCTTCGGAAAAGACTGCAATCAAGATCATTCCCATGAAGAACATTCGAGATCAAGAAAGAGATCTGATAAATAAACCAATGGGTGAAAATGAATAATTTGTGAAATAAAGTAATTGGAATAAACAACTACATGTTCACTTTTATTACTTTAGTTAGTTAGTTGCCACTCTACTTAGCGTTCGCTGACTTTGTGTACTCATAACCCTTTTCAGGTCCAATTGTTAAGCAGCCCGAGTCTCCGGCTGCAGAGGGTGCTGGGCCCAGTAGCAGTAGACTTCTATTGTAGTACCTTTTTGTTGTAGTGAGTACAGACTCTTGTACCTTTACTTTTCTGTACCTTTACATTCCTATACCTTGCTACTGTTTACTATTGTGGTGGTAATATGTACTGTAGCAACTCTTACTTTCTTTACTGCTGTACTCTTTTACTGTTAGTTGCTTAGTATAGTGAATGTGGTTTACTTTCCTACTTTTTGGTTATTTCTTGTTGGACGACTGGGTCTTGAGATCAGTCGAGTTGAGCCGGTCTCGTATCCTGTAGGAATTCGGGAACCGGGTCGTAACAAAGGCCAATTTTGGTGATGGTTATTGAGAAGCCAATTATCTCTCCATATGTTAATACTCTTTCCATCACCCACTGGCCATCTAGAACCTTGATGTAAGATATGGTTGACACTGTGGAGAGCTTTAAAGAAAGGTGAAGAATTATGAGGCGGCACACAATCAAAGAATGAGCTCCCATAGAAATATTTCCCTGCTATCAAATTTTGCCAAAATCCAGAGGATTCATTAAGAAGTTTCCAAAGCATTTTTAAGAGAAAGGCTTGATTTGCATAGTGAGTGCTTCTTATCCCCAGCCCTCCCAAAAATTTTGGGTTGGCCATCTCATGCCAAGACTTGGTATATGCATGTTTGTGGTTATCCAAGTACCCCCACCAAAAATCCTGCATCTGCCTATCAAGCTCCTTACATAGTTTCCTTGAAAATTGATGCATGAACATAAAATACGTTGGTATAGATGACAAGGATGGCTAAAGGAGGACTCCACATCCTGCTTGTGATAGCGCTTTCCTTGTCCAACCCGCTAATTTTTTTTGCATCTTGGATATAAGAATATCATGGAGCTCATTCTGACTTGTCGTTTCAGCCAAGGACCAGCCCATGTAAATTTCTTTTTTCCCCATAAAAGGCAAACCCAACTCAAACATGATAATTTGTATAACATGTGGGTTTGTATTAAGGCTGAAGTGTGCTCTAGATTTTGTAAAATTCACCCTTTGTCCTAATCGTTGTTCATATTCTTGTTAAATCTCTTAATTACTCTTGCTTCCTCCAAAGTGGCCCCCCCAAAGAGGAGTGTATCATCTACAAATATAAGAAGTGTCATAGGTGGAACATTTCTGGCAATTTGTATCTAGAAAGTCTCCCATTCATAAGAGCTACAGAAAGGGAAGTGGAAAGAAAATTAGAACAGAGGATAAAGATATAAGGGGATAGCAGGCGGCCTTGCCTAATACCATGACTAGGATAGATAGCTTTGGTAGTTCTGCCATTAATAATAATTTCAAAAGATGTAGAGGAAATACATGACATAATTAGTTTGACAAGAGAAAGGGGTAAATGCATATGCAATAGACATGGCTCTATGAAGGACCACTCAAGGCGATCGAAAGCTTTCTCCATGTCTAGCTTTAGGACCATGTCACTGACTTTCTTCTTCGTCTTCTTCATAGTATGCATAACCTCCTTGGCCAAGACAACATTGTCAGCTATCTGCCTACCTGATAGGAAACCAGATTGATTTTGAGCCACTACATATTCAAGAATAGGCTTCAAACGTCTAGATGCAAGCTTAGCTACTAACTTGTAAAGTGTGTTAGTAAGGCTAATGGGCTTGAAATCCTTTGGCTGCCTGGGTGAAGTGATTTTTGGCCCTAAAGGAAGGAAGGTCCTGCTCATCTGAACAGGCATTTCAGCCACAAGAAAACAATTCTTCACAAAGTTACATACATCTAAACCAACTTGCTCCCAACATCTGTGATAAAAAATACCTGGAAATTCATCCGGACGCGTGCTCTTTGTAGCATGCATATGAAATAAGACATTTTTAATCTCTTCCTCCTGCGAGATTGAGGCACACCAATCCATATGTTCATCTAAAATAGGAGGCATTTGAGGAAAGTAATCATACATTGTAATATCTCCTAGATCTATTGTTAAAAGAGAAACGTAGAAATCATAGAAGCATTTTTCAATCTTCTTTGGGTCTCCGGCTTCCTCTCCTGAAGGTAATGTTAACCATTCAATTTGATTTTTTCTCTTCCTATTGAGTGCATGCAAATCATAATACTTAGGATTTTTATCCCCATTGTTTGCCCATTCATGTCTTGAACGTTTCTGATTCCTCTTACTTTAGGACCCTATCATGCATATTCATCCCTTAGAGTTTGATCTTTCCTTCTTACATCTTAAAAATACTCTTCACCTTGCAGTGCAGATATATCTTTCTCAATCATTATTTTTTTTTCCTTTCAGTTATTTTAGTCCTCCTTGCTCCATTTGACAAGCTCCTTTGACATGTTAACACATTACTGAGCAACATCAGAATGTTTTTCCCTCCAAAATCATGCATCAAAACCTTGGTTGAGACATCAAATATTCTCGGAGGCATTTGATTATGAAATTTTATGGCCTTTTTGGTGGAATCATTTTGGAAGCTTAAAGTTCATTACATATGTTAGATATATAGTGAGACAATATGTATTGCATGGGGAGATATTAAATGTAACAAATTATGTTTAATTCCTTCTTTGTCTGCATGTCAAAAAATGATTAAAAAAAAAAGTTATTTTTGTCATGTAATTTGAATGCTTTAAATCTAATGTAATTCCATTTAATAGGACAAATACTGAAGGGAATAATTGTGTAGGATTCAAAATATGAAAATCCTATTTTTACTCGTTTAGCATTAATGGTCAAGAATCACAACAATACTCAAGGGAATAATTGTGCAATTAAGTGCTTAATGGCATGGAAATTATGATAGTTTAATGGCCAAGAATCACAATAAGAGACTTTCTAATATCTATATTTGATCATTCCATGAAAAAGAGTGTATCCTTTCCTAGTTAGACTACCAATATTCATTCTCTGCTATTTTTTTGCTCCTTTCCTTTATTTAAATGGGTAGATCCTACAAAAAGTTACAAAAAGAATGATCTTGGAAAGATCTATAAATTGGTTGAGATAGGATTTCCTAAATCCATATTTATTAGACTTTTATGTTTCACATTCAATCATTAAAAAGGAGAAAATGATTTGCAAATAAATTTCATTTTTTTTAATCTATTTAACTATTTTCTATTATTCGAATCCATAGATAATAGAATATTGATCGTATGATATCTTATCAAATAGTTGGAAAGGAGAATTATACATTCTATTTCCCAAGTAATACGAATAACTAAGTAGAATAAGATGTAAATAATATTATATTGATAAGGCCGTGGGTATGGCATGATAATGCTCCATTGAAATTTCGTACAATGTGAGTTTGGTTATTAAAAAACTCATGGCAGAAAGGGATGAGAAATTTTTTGGATTCTTCGTTGGATTTAGAAGCTATCTTACGGATAAAGAATATAATTTTATAATGAATCTAAAATAATAATCTTGTGCTTTTTCTCTCTCCATTCTTGCAGCTCTTAGTCTCCATTGATGATGGAAGCATTGAATTGATAGAGAGATGCTACGAAGAAACTGTCGCCACCTTCGACGAATTATTGGACGCCCTCGAGTTTAATCATTGAGCTGTTTCTTACATGATAGAAAGGATCAAATAAGAATCCACATGTCTTGATCTCAGACATAAACGTAGAACCATGACCTGATCCAATGGCTACACAAGATCCATACCACCAAACCATGCCTTGTTGGTCGTCACAGAGCTCTTTATTTCATATTTTCTTTCTTTAAAATGACAACAAAGTATTTTGTACAAATAAAAAAACATCTCTCTGAAAAAAACAATGCTCGTGAGCGGACAAATCCTACATGTACTCGATCCCAATGTTCTCTGTTGTTCACATCTTTATCGAATGCTAGTCGACAAGTTTGAAGCAGACTAAAAATGTTTATTATGCATCTATCTATTAACATAACTAAAAGAAAGTACTCTTCACCCCCTTAAGGCAAGCTCTCCACATTGAATTTCTCTTTCACATGAATCTATTTTTGTCGTTCTCTCTCTTTGATGCACACTGCTTTGCTTTGTAATTACTTAAAAGGGCACGTAGAATGAAAATAATGGAATGGATATTAATGAAGTGAAAATATTTGAAAATAACATATATTGTCTATATCCATACAATAAACTAAAAAAAAGTTTGGTTTTTTTTTTTTTTTTTTGTTTAGGAGTACCTTTTATTTATCTCCTAGTCCTTGGAGGCTATGAAAATAAGATAGGGGATCAAATCAAAATCTACCATTACAAGAAAAATGGATTATGACTCGTGACCTAATACAAAGGAAAAGAGGAAAGTAAACAACATCAAAACAACCCAACAAAAGTAGCTGAGATAGAGAATACAAGTGTCGGTACTAACATAGCCAAAAGCCTCAAAAAATAGGAGCAAGCACCTGCAATTAGGAAACTATATAGGGCATTTGAATTTTGTCCAGATTAAGAAGTCTGATGATCCAACGAGGAAGTTGAAGTAACAATCCAAGGCATCTTCATTGGCCCTCACCTAGACCCGCAATTTTAGAGGCAGTAGCATTAATCATTGAGTGTACATAAGTCATGGATTGTATCCTCCATAAGTAACCACGAAGGCCATAGAAATCTTGTCTAGCCTGCCAAGCAAATTGAAGTTTACCAGCCCACCAGTTATATAGTAAGAGGATTCCATCTCAACTTGGAGGGAGTCACAAGCTGAAATAACCCCATAGGGACCCCACCTGATTTTTTTTATTCACGCAAGGGAGCTGAGTGAAAAATTTTTCCCTCGTAGTCATGTTCTAAGGGCCCCTCAAAAGGAATGGAAATTCTAGGGTCTTTTTCATGATATTTCCAGCCCCACCTAAACCCTGAAAACCCCTTTAAAACCCTCAGCCCCAAAGCCCACACCCCTACCTCTTTCTTCTCGTGCAACCACCTCCCCCCTTCCTTCTTGAGCGCCATGCCAACTCCTGTTGAGAGAGAGAGAGAGAGGAGGCGAGGCAATGCACCCACGCGCCCATACTCTCCCTCCTCATCTCTTTTTCTTGCACGCTGCAGCTAGGAGGTGCAGCCGGGTGACGCGCGGTGCTTGGGTCACGTGCTCGTGTGGGGAAGGAGAGAGGAGGGGAGCACAGGCACCGTGGCACGCATCTCAAGTTGCACGCTTGCGTGGGCAAGGCATGAGGAGGGCAGTGTAGGCACGGTCGGCTGGCGATTCGAGGCGTGAGGCACGAGCTAACGTGCATGCAACACGTGTCCGGGGCTGAAGGCGGGCTAGTTCGTGCAAATTGGTCGTGGCCGGTCCATGTGACCTTAGATCACTTTTTAGGTTAGTTCAATACTTAAACGAACTTTGTTTTCTGCAAACCAGGTACTGTTGAAAAGCTAGTGAGATTTCCTATGTTTTGGTACCATGGTTGACACTGTTAGAGTATGTTTTATGTACTTTTAACTCGACTTGAACCCATGGTTCACCTAGGTACTCCACCTGAGAGTGACTCAATACCAGCAGAGGCCCCTGTAGCACCTATCAGAGTGTTGGGTAGACCTAGCACGCCTTCATATCTCCCATAAAATCTAGGTAGAGTGGTTACCCTCTACCCCCTTATTTTAAAAATCAATTACCCTATTTTTATTTAATAATATGCAATACGAGCACTTTTTCCCTCGAGAATGTGTACCCCTTATTGTAGCCTAGTTGGAGATGCATTTTACATAATCTTGGAGGATAGCCCTCTCTTAGCTATGGTCTGGGTGAAATGGTGTTTGTGTGCATACTTATGGGTTTTGTGATTAAGGTGACAGTTAGTCATTATTGGGTCAAATATTGTCATTCGTCCATGTTTAGCCCACTAATGAATGTGATAATATGAATGCGACATGTGTTTGTCAGCAACCATGTAGGTTTTGATCATGAACCTTAGGGACAACTAGATGGTCATTTGTTGGTGCCACAAAGCCGGTAGCTACAATGCACGCACTCACTAGTGACCAAAATAAGGATGGATCTGAACCCTAAGGAAGAACTATCCGTTGGCTCCACTTGGAGAGCATGTATTAAAGATAGAATTAGGGTTACTCATGAAAATTAAGGGAAGTAAGATGCTCTTATAAGTATATGGAAGGTGTGGAATCACTTTTACGATGCATACTACAACTAGCGACTACATAGGGCTGATCGTGAACCCTAAGGTAACTAGAGTTGGTTTGTGGCAGTGTACAAAAATCTTTGGGGATGGGAATGAAATGGAAATTTGGGTATGGGGCCTAAATGGCCGTGCTGAGTTTTGTTTTAGGGATGAGCTAGCTCTCGAGTACACACATATCGAGGAGAGCTGACTGTCCCATTGTGCGAGGAGGGAGCTAACCTACTCGAGTAAGGACCTAGGATATAGGAATGGCCTTCCAGCACCGACTCCTGTTGGGCCCATGTGGGCCAATAGGGATAGTTGGATGAGGGTTCGCAGATTAGTTGAGGGGTACAACCCCTGTTCTATTATGTGTTGTGATCTTTTTAATGCGTACCAGTTAACGAAAATGACTGACCGCATGCCAATGTAGAGTAGCCCCCTGTGCATTTATCACGTGTGCCATAGTCATCGTTATGCCGCGACCATGACCCCGGGGTGGTAGATTGGGTGTAGAATGAACATGGAATGCTTTCTCGACTAGGAGAGTGCCACGTGCACACCATGTATCACGGGGATACCACAATGAGATCATTTCGATAGGGGACATGAGAAATGAAAGGAGAGGTGATCCAACCTTAGGGATACTAGTGGGAGGAAACTAAATAAGTTGACGTGGATGAATTAAATGAATGGGATTTGGACGCGGCACAGATCATGTTTACTTTTCTTACTTGTATTAAATACCTGCACAAGTTACTTTTCTACTACCACTCTACTCAGTTTTTTTTGCTGATGCCTTCTCTACTTGCACCCAGGTGAGGGGACTGAGCAGCTAGCTCTATCGGCTGCAGATTGACCTGGGCCCAACCACGCCCAGCCGTAATTTCTTAGCTTTTGTTGTGTTATCCTATTGTAGTGAGTACTCAGCTTTGGAACTTATTACTTTATGCACTTGCTCCTACTATCGTCGTTGTGATGGCTATGGTGTGTACCTTATTTATCTTCTTAGTTTAGATGTTAGCTCGTGGTTTTTAGTTTATTTCTTTTTAGTCATTAAATTATTGCTATGGTGCATGTGTGGGAAATGATATTGTTTTACGTTTATTACTAGATGAATGACTGGGTCCTAGGATAAGGACATGGTCTGGCTCGGTTTCCAAGAAGATTTGGGTCGGGTTGTAACACAGGCAAAGTATGATAGCGCATGAATGATAGTTTTGATGAGGGAAATTTCAAAAGGCATCCTATCAAACTTAGCAACCACAGCCAGAACAAAGTTCCCTAATTGATCTCGAATAATCCACCCCAAATAATAGTAGTTCCTGTAAAGACCGTTCTGATTTGAGCCTTTTAAGATGTCTGGATTGTCAGTTAGACGTCTAGCCAGACATCTGGACCCCTTCCCGGACGTCTGGAAATTGAAAAATCTATACGCACTTTTGGTTCTGCACACAGGCAGCATGCAACCCTTCTCTCTCTCTCCTTTCTTCTCTTTTTCCCTCGCCGAACCCTAACCCTCCAGCCTATAAAAGAGGCCCTTCTCCTCTCCTCTTCACTCCACCACAACCACCATTCTCCCCACTCCACTGCCGTGAGTTGAGGTGTGTGAGAGAGAGGGAGCGAGAGCAAGAAGGAGGAGCAGGAGTGAGGAGGAGGAGAGGGCCGAAGTTGCGAGCTTCATGGAACCTCGCTAGAGGTTTGCACGGCCACCGCGACGTGTGCGGGAGGAGGAGAGAGTCAAGGCATCATCCTCGACCTTCTGCAGCTGTTGGAGCTGTAGCGGAGCGGGAGGAGACGTGGCGGAGCACGGTGAGAGAAGCGGGAGCGCGGTCTGGTACTGGAGTTTTTCCAGTATTAAACGTCCGAAGTGCCTTCCGGACGACGGGCTGGACATCTGGTGACGACACCGGACGTCTAAAAGTGAGTATATTGCGAAGGTATGTCATCCTCGCGATTACGGCCATGTAGGCCACACCGCAGGTGTGATTTGCCTAGCTAAAAATGGTACGCTGCTCTGTCGTGCGCAGGAAGAAGCTTTGGGAAGGCACGTGGCATGCCCTCCCATGCTTTTCGGACATCTGGATAGTTGACCAGATGATCAGAGACGTTCCCAGACGACCGGAGGACTAGTCGGACATCTGGAACTGAGTCCAGATGGTCGCGGAGGAGTCCTGGACGTTTAAGATCACTGCAGGAACTTGAGGTGAGTCTCTAAGGACTTTTAAGATGTTTGGACTTGTTTCCAGACGTCTGATTTGGGTCTACAGACACATTTTTGAGCCGTTTAGGGTCCGATCAGGATCTATTTTACGTAAACGAAATATCTGTGGTTTCTTTGTGAGTTCCTCTACATGTTAGAAACCTTTATACACTATTCTGAATCTTTCATTGTGGTGTGTTCCTTGGTATAAGACTTTGACCTATTGCATGTCTAAGGCTTGCAGAGTTACGTGGGCCTACAGTTCGAGCCCCCAATACTCCCGGATTGTCTGGTAGAGTGGTTTCCCCCTGTTCTACTTATAAAATATGAATACATCCATGAAAATTAGATAATTGGAAACCTAGGATGTTGCATGAACTCTAGGATGAGAAATGGTTGAACCACTTGTTTGCATGATTGAAACTATATTTATGAATGAATGAGCTAAATTGTTAGCAACTGCCTGTTAATCAATATGAGCTACCTGATAGAATATGAGCTGCCTGAGATAATTAAACAGTTACCTGTAATATCACTTATGCATGTGTTAAATTATGGAAATACGAGCTGCATGTGTATAAACGAGAACCGAATTGTGAATAATGAAACTTGGATTGGAATAATATGGTGAACATGAGCATGAACCCTACGGGGAGTTAGGAGTAGAGCTCCTGTGGTTAGATGGAAAAGCTTGGAATATGGATGGGAAGTGTGCTGGCCCTTGAGTACATCGTACCAAGGAGAGCGACTATCCCCTTTTTTGTGTAGAGCAGAGCTAGCCGCCCTTAGGTTGGGACCCAGGGTTAGGATTGGCCACTCTACACCGACTTCTGTTGGCTCTCGCGTACACGGTACCAGGGAGAGCTATTAGCGTAGGGAGGGAGCTAGCCACCCTACACCGACTTGTTAGGCCCTCTAGGTAAACCGAGGTAGTTAGACAAGGGTGCGCAGACTGTGGAGGGGCGAGACCCCTGTTTGGTTATGAGGGGCTAGACCCTTGTTGCTGAGAGGACTGGCCCTATACTGTTCCGTGATGTACTTTGGGTGTACTTGCTAGCGGAAATGACTGATCGCGTGCTAGTGCAGGGTAGCTACCCGTGCACTTATCACGTGTGTCGTAGTCACTGCTACATCTGTCTGTGATCTTGGGGTGGTTGACTAAGTGTAGGACTACCACGGGGGACTCTCTCGACCAGGAGAGCACCACGTGTACCTTCTACTCTTTGGAAAAGACTACAATCAAGATCGTTCCCACGAGGAACATGAGAGATCAAGAAAGAAATCTGAAAGTAAACCAATTTGGTGAAAAGAAATCACTTGTAAAAGAAATAACTGGAAAAGATAAATTTACCTACTAGCTTTTACTGCTTTAGATAGTCTGGTTACCACTCTACTGAGCGTTCATTGACTCTGTTTTCTCATAACCCTTGACAAGTCCTGGAGTTGAGCGGCCCGAGTTACCGGTTACAGAGGGTGCTGGGCCCAGTCAAGCCCAGAAGTAGTTTTCTTACTGTTGTTGTACTTTCTTTTCTACTAGTGAATTTCAGACTTTTGTTTATTATTCCTGTTACTGTACTTTTATTCTACTTTCCTATTATTGTAGTGGTATGTACTGACTAGAAGCTTTTACTTCCTTTACTACTTGTACGCTTTTACTGTTAGTTACATTGCATAGTGAATGTGGTTTACTTTTTTGCTTTTCGGTTATTTCTTGTTGGACGACTGGGTCTTGGGATTAGTTGAGTCGAACTGGTCTCGGGTCCTGTAGGGATTCGGGAACTGGGTCGTAACAGTTCCCTTCCACAAAAATTGCCACATTAATTTTAAAACCCATCGTAAGGTAAACCCAACTAAGAGCAAAATTAGTGGGGTAGGTAGACCGCAGCCAATTAGCCATTGATAGATTCCTCCCGTTTTTAGCCAGAAAATGAGTAAGATTTGACATTAGAAAAGCTTCATTTCTAATCTTGTTCCTAATTTACCAAACATTAAACTACATAAAACAAATCAAGCCCCTAATAATAATCCCACTCCTCAATGAGGAATTGTCCATCATAAAAGCAAAGTATGAACTAGGGTCAACATGGGTGAGATAATTAATAGAAAAAGCTCAATAAGCAATTTTATGAACTAACTGACTATCAGTGAAGAGATGAAGTGCAGTTTCAAAGGCAGGATGTGAGGAACAACAACTGCACTTAGAAACCAAAGGTATCTCCAATCTAGCGATATTGTTATCCATTGAGAGCCTGATTTCAAGTATTTTCCAAATACACATTGAAATCTGAAGAGGAAGTTTCATATTCCAACTATTTTTTGCAGTACAAACCATCGTGGAGTTCCTAAACATCCAATAATAGGCCGAAGACATCGAAAAAGCTCCTATAGAGGCAGGGGACAATAATGGAATGTCCTTCTAATTATCCAAGATTATATTGGAGATGTGAGCACGAATGTTGGGAGGAATGGCCAACATAAAAAGGATCTCAGGGAATACTGCTAACACATTCTTAATTGATAGAGGCTAAATATCAGAGCCATCAGGAATAAAATCTTTAAGAGGAGAGTCTCCTGCCCAAAGGACAAACCAAAAATCGACATTGCCCTCATGAACCTCCCAACGAATGAAAGGTTTCATATCATTATATGCTTGCAAGAGTAAACGAAACCTAGATGGAAGAGAAATATTGGAGTGGACCTTAGGTCCCAATAATCCCCTCATAAGATTAGCATAGTCAGAGCCTCCAAAAAGCACATTCTAGGCTCTTTTCATTCTTAAGGCTTTTATGAATAGGTGTAGATCATGCGTTCCCAAGCCACCATACTTTAATGGCCGCGTGATCGTGTTCCAAGTAATCCAATGATGATGAGTGTTGTTTTCAGAGGTTCCCTAAAAGAAATCAGCAAAAATGGCTTGAAGTTTACGAATGATGGTCTTAGGAACCTCAATAATTGACAAGACATGAATAGGAATGTAAGTCAACACATGTTTGATAAGAAGTGATCTAGTAGCTGAAGAGAGAAGATGAGCTTTCCAACCAGCTAGTTTGGATTTGATTTTGTCAATGATATTAGAAAAATATGAGATCTTAGCTGATGAAGTGTGGCTCATCATAGCTAAAATGCCTAAGTTAATCTAGAATCTAGGTTAAGCACTATCAAATTAACTTGATAAATGGGTTAAGTGTGGGAATTAAGGAAAATGACCTAAAACAGTCAATTTGTGCTAAAAACGTATAATTAGGTCACTTTTGAGAGATTCTATATTTAAATATGCAAATGGATGATTTAAATGCCAATTGAACACCAATTTGAGCCTGAATAGATAAATCAAAGGTTGAAATATGTTCTAATGCATTCAATTTACACACCATAAAAAGATCATTGCATTTGGATATCATTTAGACCTTGAAAACATTGCATTACACTTAGGTCCTTTGTATTTCACACTTTCTAAAGCCAAAAGTCATTGAGGACCTATTTGCAAGTCTTCAAGAACCAATTTGTATACATTTTAATCATTAATGGGTTTCCTAGCAATTCTTCTACCACTTTAGCACTTGGGCCTCTCTTGATATTTCACCAAAAGACCTAAGGCGCCTTTGTTCTTTGTGAGATGAACTCAGCTCCTCTGAGTCGCCCATTCCTTTCCCCATCCGATTAATGGAAGATCTTGCACCAACTTGCAATCACTGGTGCCAAACGCTTTGCGCCCATTTATAGATCTGATCCTATGATCAGCTTTTATCCTAATCGCGTAGGCACACATGCTCCAGCATCATCCCTTGGCTGTAGGATGCCCTTTGGTTTACACCCACTAATCTAGTCCCCATAGCTCCCAGAGCCTATATATAGAGCTCCCCCTCAACCTCGCGACCACTACCAGCTCCCCTCTACTCTTCTCGAGTTGGGAATTCTTCCTCTCTAGCTTCTTCTTCCATTTCACTCGTGCTACCAATGATAGGGGTGGCATTGCTCTGCCTAAATTCCTCCTTGCCACTAGGGATGATGTATGCCTAAGGGTGACCTAGAAGCTCCACTAGCAAGCTTTTCACTCACTGGAGATCCTTTTCTTTCATCCTCTTCAGCCTTTGGCTATAGATGCTAGAGGTCCCATTTGTTCGATTAGTTTAGGATTTAATTGCTTTCATAGAGTGGATTTACAGCTTCCCGAACTTAATTAGGTAGTTTAGATTAGTATACATCTCTTGGTTGTGTTAGATTATAAGTAGTTTAGCGTAGTTTTAGATCCTCACCAATCCACTCCCTCTGATCAATTCAGATTAGAGGAGATGAATTCACACTCTCATTTCGATCATGTTATCTCCCTCTCCATTCCATAATTCACATTCACTCAAATTTTCAATATTTTAATCGCCATACACCTCATCCATCATGGAAACCATTGGATTTGAAGCTCAGTAGCTTTCAGATTTATTAATGCACTAAATCCATTTGAGGGCCTCCTCATACACTTCATTTGATCACAAAGACCCTCCCAATGGAATTGGATTTGATTTGGTTGGTTGAATCAGATTTGATTTTCATGAATGATTGAGCAATTTCTAGAGTAATTGAGTTCCAATCTATTTTAATCGACCAAATTGAGTTTATATTTGTTTAATTGAATTGATTGTGATGGGTATGAACTATAGTGAATGGATTTTGATTGAGAATTGTGTTTATGCCCAATTTTAGATGTTGATACTGATTCTAGGTAGTGGAAACCTATGAAAAATTCCATGCATGGTTTTGAGGTTTTTGTAATGACCTAAGGTATTCTGGATGATTGCAAGGGTATCTTGAGCACCAATCGATGATGTGTAGGATGCCTAGGTGATCATATCACCTTGGTGATCGCATATCATGCCCAGGTTGGCAACATTAATTTTGGATTTCAAATGAATTTTAATCCCCTAATTTAAGAGTAAGCAATGTTTTGAAGGTTCTAAAGAAGGTCTAGAAGTGTTTTTTGATTGAGTTTAATGTCTAAATTGATTTGTTCCTCCTATGCTGTCTATGGCGATGGAGGAGAGTTAATTAGGGTTTTTAAGGACCTTTGACCTTTGATCTGATATTTGTCAAGTTTTTGGATCATCCAATGAGCATTTACGATAATTTAATTGGCATTTTAATGGATTCAAGTGTAATGAGATTTTTGGTTTTATAGCCCAGATCCCAGGTTCATCTTGATACCTGGGACTTAAAATAGTGATCTAATGAATGGGAAAAGTTCTAAGATGATTATTTCTAAGTTTGCAGTATGTTTGAATGATTTCCTGGTGTGTTCTAAGATTTCAATCAGATTGAGAGGTTTTACAGTAGAAGTAGCAGCTACTCTTTCTGGATGAATTTTAAGTGGAATTTGATTGTAGATTTCAAATGTTCAGTAAAGGATTTTGAGTTGGAATGAATTTTTCTAGAATGGATAGTACATAGATCTTATTTTTCAAGTTTGAGATAGCCTTGATTTGCTTCAGATCAGTCCTGAGAAGGTCTGATTCAATCTTTTGCAATAGTAGCAGTAAAGAGATGTCAGCACTAGTTGAGGTGTTTGGATGTGGAATTTGAAGAGATTTCAATCATGCCTAGAGTCCTAATGGTTGTCCTAATGAGTTTGGTGTTAAAAAAAAGTCTAGATTAAGCATTCATGTACTATGGATTGATTTTAATTTGAACTGTAAAGCATTGTAGATTAGTTTGGAATGTGTTGTCAACAATTTGAATATTTGATTGACTGTCTAAATTGTAACTTGAAGTGAACATCATTGAATTGAATTTGTATCTTATCTGAATTGGAATTGAAATGAAGTTTGGAGGTTTATCTTGTTTGGATATGTTTTCCAGATTGTTTATATGAGTTTTAAGGCTTTAAAATTCATGTTCAACATCCTTTAAGCCTTATCTTTGCCTAAATTGTAAATACAAAAAAAATAAAATATGAATGTAAATTAATAAAAGAAATGTGTCTTGAGTAAGAATAGGATTAGTTTCTGGTGTGTGTGAGTTTAGGTTAGGTTTTAAGTCATGTAGTTAGTAGAACATACCGATAGAAGTTTAGGTATTCTTTGATTTTGAAATAAAAGAACCAAAAACAAAAACACCGAAAAGAGTCATTCTCCTTTCTCTTCTCACATTTCTCCCCTCTTCCCCTATCTCTATAAAACACAAAACAAAATAAACATATGAAAAGCTTCAAAAATACCATAAAAGTACCCTTGTACATAGTATTTATACTTGTATATAATACTAAATTAAGTGTATATGGTATCTATATGTATATAAAGTGTATAAATAACTTATATATCTATTTTATTTACTTAGGTAGGTATTTATACTAAAGTATACAGTATGTATTATAATAATATAATTATGTATTTATTTATTTATATTATATGTACATAATCCTAAGTATTTATAAATAGATTTGTATATACTTATATTTATATTTATAACTGCATATATAACCTAAAGTAATTATATTGTACAGTAATGTACCTTTATATTTATTTATTTATCTATATTGTATATAATTATATTTATAAGTCAATTAGGTATATTAGTAATGTACCTTTTCTATGTTTAAAGCACCTAAGTCCATCTAGAAACGCATTGACGTGATGCGGAAGCGATTCTTCTGGAAGGGAGCAAATCATGAAGGTAAAGTCTTACAACCCTTGAAGTGGGATAGTCTATGTATGCCAAAGGAATAGGGTGGAATGGGAATAAAGTCCCTTAAAGAATTCAATGATGCTTTACTACTTAAGTGGGCCATCAAACTACTTAATGATGAGAATAAGAACTGGGTAGTCCTTATTAAAGAGAACTATGGTAGCTCTCATAGCTCTCTGAATTGACTTTAGCCACTTAAACCATCCCCTTTCTGGAAATCAGTGATTCAAGCAATGAAGAACAATTGGCAGATGTTTCAACTAGTCTTAGGTGATGGGTGTTCTTTCAAGTTCTAGCAGGAGGATTGGTCGACTTTGGGCCAATTGAAGGATGCCTGCCTGAGAGCTTATGTGGTGGATACGAATAAATGGGACCCGGTTTGCAGGTTTTGGTATGATGGGGAGGAGGCCTGGCAGATTGATGGGGGTGACTCAAGTAGAGAAGGCACAAGAACTTGGGAGGAAAGGACATGTCTGGAGCAGGATTTGATGGTTTTTAGGTCGGTGACTAGTACTGAAGATTGTTATAGATGGGATGGGATCTTCACTCTCCCCAGGGCATATGAAAAGATCATGATGCACTCCAACTCTATGGAGGCAGATGCGATAGGAAGGAAATTATGGCTGCTGAAGATCCGAACTAAAGTCCAGATATTTTTATGGCTATGCAGGAGGGATGGATTGGTTACAGGGGATCTCAGACATACGAGAATGGGTGCTGCCTTACAGTCGTGCCTACTATGTGGTCTGCCCACTGATAGCTCCACTCATATTCTCTCCTCGTGCATGGTTACTGATGCGGTGTGGAGAAGAGTTTGCAGGGAACCGCTCCCCATTTGGGATGATTTGTGGAAAAAAATTTTCATGCGTGACAAACTACCCTGTCATATGACGACAGTTATGTAGTGTGTTTGGAGAGCGAGAAACGATTTTTTGTTTCAGGAGAGGTCGATATGTGTAGAGCAAATTGTAAACGTATGCTGGTCTCTCATACATTTGTGAGGGTCTATTTTGTAATCTTGATTTATTCTTGATCAATAAAATGCTCTCCCGGATTGCTATCGTAGCACGATAGCTTTCTTTATTGTTTTAAAAAAAAAATAGGTATATTAGTAAGTTAATATAACATAAATCAGTAAATTAATAAACTATTGAAATAAATTATGTTGTATGCTTGTATAGTATAGTTTAAAGTATTTTCAGTACATTTATAACCTATTTATACCATAGAATAATACTTATGATGTATATATATGTGTATATGTATAAAACATGTATTGAAATGTATATAAATTAAAATAAATCGATAAAAATAAATTAAAAATCTATAATAATAAGTTAATAATGTATATTAACTAATTTATAAGTCAATTATAACATTAATTTATGCTTTAATTAACAGATTAAACTTAAAATCAACATGTATGTATTCATAGCTTTAACGAATTTTTAAATATAATTATATATTTAATTATTGTAAATAAACTATACCAATAAGTAGACCTATCTATAGGCTACCTATACAAATAATTTAATTGTAAATTAATTAAGTAATTAACACCTTAATTAACGCCTAAAGATGGTTGGAAAACATGTTGAAGCGTCACATCTGGGTGCTTTCATTTGGTGCTACATCGTTAACTCTGGAATTGCCGCACCCATAAGGAAAGGTGCTCGAGGACCCCTCGTCCCAAGACTGGGGGTCGGATCCCATAGCATTAATAAACCTACTATCTATAGTGAGAAAGAAGAAAGGGCTAGGAGCCCGTGGTTTGATTGAGCCAAGTCGATTTGTGTGGGTCGATATTGGCTCAAATCTATGCAAAAACACTTAATCAAAACTATGGGCCCAAGATTAGTAATGGTCGATCTGGCTCCTAGAGGGTTGTTACTTCCGCGAAGGGTTGGGCTCGCCAATTAACAAATTTTTAACTAAGTGTGGGTTAAGTGTTAAAATGGTTTAGTGTTGTGTAATGTGTGTGTGTGTTGTGTGTATTTGATTAAGTGTTGAGTGCATGTGTGTTGTGTGTTAGTATTGTGAAGTGTTAGTTAAGTGTTAAGTGTATATAAGTGAGAGTTATTGTATATTAGTAAGTATAGTATAATGTAATATATACATTCCTTTTTGCCCTTTTGTATATATATGTTTTAAGGCTTCTTTAGTAATGTTTATATGTGTTAGTATTAAAATGACTTGTAATTTTTCAACACAGTTAATCAAGGTTAAAAGTCTTAATTAATCGTGTAAAAAATGACTTAGGTTAAATCGAATCATTGTCATTTAGGTAATATAGGGTCAAGTTAACCTAACATTTTAATTTTAGCTCTTTTTAATTGGTTGAGTCTTAGTCGTTCACTGGGAAACACAATTGTAATTCTAATTCATCATTTTTATTAGTTAAATTAATGACTAACTAATTACTATGATAATTATAATATATGTTAAGCACATGAATATTTACACAAAAGAGTAAACAATTAAAGCATACAATTATTCCATTATAGAGAAGAAATATACATGAAAGATTTATAATGAATACCAAGTATAGGAATAATTGGTAAAAAAATTTTACAAGAATATAAGGCATAGAAACAAATTATAATAAATAAAGATGCCTTTTATGTCAATATAAAACTTGAACTCTTCTTCACAGCTCTCAACCTTCAATCAGACGTCTGTTAATAATGTTAAACGACTTAAAATTAAAAGTTAGACTTATGATTAATGCTTCAGACATCAGATTCTCTTCTCTATCTCTTCATTTAATTTCTCTTTCTCTCTATCTTATTTTTTTCTCTTTAGCTCCTCTCTTCTTTTAATTCCAACTTCTCTCTTTATTGTGCTCTCTTATTCTCCACACTTAGCCAATTTTCGCACAACTTAAGCCCATTCTTTTCTCACTTAACAAAAATTTGTTAATGGGCGGTTGAGCCTCTTTCGGGGAGACACAGCACCACGTAGGGGTGGGACCAAACCCTACTCGAGGCCTAACCTAGTTTTTATTAGGGGGATTCTTATCAATTTTAACCAATGCACAGTACCAGGCCCACACACTCGCTTGCCCACGCTGGCACACACATACAAGCACATGCTTGTGCACACACACACACACGAGCACATCACGTGCACAAATCGGATCAGATGCATAAAGGGGATATGTGCGCCTAGCGCTGACGACTGAAGTGCTGGGTGCATATTTCTCTAATATACTAAGGCGTGTGCCCAAGAACTATGCCCAAGAACTCCTGAGGTGGGACTAAACTTGCTGCTCCTCCTTCGTGTGTTGCTGTGTCTGACCAAACTTCAAACGAAGATTCCGATTGCTTCAATGAACCAAATCGAGCAACCAAGGGCTTGATCAAAAGATCTAAGATTCGACTACATGATTTTATCACCAATTTGGTGATTTGATCACTTTTGATCCGGTGATTTGGAAGGGAAACATGGTTGTTTCGCCATGCTGGAATGTGTCTCAGAGAGGAGTTCTCAGGTTTAACAACTTGCAGATAGTTTACTACCCTCAATTGAGGGTCTAAACTAATGTAGTGATGCATTCCACACACTAAGGAAGAGAAAGAGAAGTCTGGAAGGCTCTAGAGAGCTTTAGAAGCTCAAAAGCTTCAATCTAATGCTTCAAAGCTTAGATTTGAGCTTAAATTCATCCTGCAAAGAGATTAAATGATATGGATTCCATTTGAATAGGTTTAGGAGATCAAATGCAATAGTTCTGGCCAAATTTGGCCTTCTAATCTTGACGAGAGAATCCAAGAACAGTATTGGGTTCAAATAAACCCAAACTGTACAAAATTCAGAAACTTCATTAAATCTCAATAAAAATCACTTAAATCAGTCTAAAACAACTCAATCGAAACAAGAACTTAGTCAACCCATTCAATCAAAGTTTCACACTTCTTTCCTCAAATTCGTTCTAGGTTTGACCAAGTGCTAATTAAAAGTTGACTTTTAGATTTAAAGCTCCTCTAATCAAATCAATCACCTAAATGGGTCTATTTCAACCTCAGGAATTGATTTCACACATTAAAACCAAGTTTTGGGAACCCTAAAGCTATTCTTAGGCATTGCCGCCAAAGATATGAGGTAGTTGAGTTCGACAGAAAGAACCAGGTGTTCTTAGACCTAATTCTAATCTAGAATAGGTTCTCTAGAGTCTAATGATGCTTCAGGACCTATTTTTAAGTTCTCAGATTCAACAGTTAAACTTCTCCAACTTCGTCAGAGTTGGAGAACACAGAGTTCAACTGAGAGTTCTTGTTAATAATTCTCAATTAGAATTGATGTCCCATGATCCTTAGACCTCAGAGAAAACATCTGCAGCTTCTCAATCCATTCTGAAGGCTAAGATAAAAGTTAAGTTCGCCCGAGCTCCGGTGAACGTCGGTTCAGTATGCTGTAGACCAAGTCTCCATGAAACATTCCAATGATAGTCTTGACCTATTCCTGACGTTACAAGGAACCTCAGGAACATCTCAATTAATGCAATTAATGATTAGATCCATGAATTAATAAGAATCTCAGCAAAAACAAATCTTGAGTTTGCATGAACTCAAGAACTTATCTTTCTCCTAATTGAGGACAACTACTAATTAGGGTTAGGCGATGGTGTGTGACTATGTAATTAGGTGGAAGAATTCCTCTTGAGCCGCCATTGACAACAAGCTCAAGAGGTTGAAGTGATTTAGGTGTTTACTATGTAGGCACTAATTAAGGTAATTAAGTGAATCGGGGCCCTGTAGTTATGAAAAGGCAATGGAGGGCCCCTTGTGGTTGTGCATTAAGCTGTGGACTTTCGCCATTGACAGCGGAGGTCTCCAGTGGAGGTGGAGGTGGAGTGAGATTAGGTGACTAGATGATATAATTGAGAAGGGAGAAGGTGAAATGGAATTGTGGTGAAGTGAGGTTGGTGATCGAGTAGATAAAATCACGAGTCGAAGTCTTGTGAGGCCAAATTTGGCCTCACTGGTGTCAGGGAAGAAGACTTGCATCTAATAATCTGACTAATTGTCTAACTATCTAAATCTACTCTAGACTAAAAACTACACTAATCTACGATTACCTGGATGAAGGGGGAAGAAGATCTTCGTCGATGGCGCGTAACGGAGGACGAAATCCGATGAAGTCGGATCAAACTCCGACGAGAAAGGAAATAGAGTAGAGAGGAAGATGGGCACTCCTAGGCTCTGTTACAGCCACGGGAGAGGAAGAGGAGGTGAAGGAGACGAACACCTCCGTCGGAAGCGCTCCGAAGGAAAGGTGAAAGGTCGCTGGAGGGGAATGGAATAGCCTATTGTCAGCCTCAATTGGGGGAAGTGGGTAGAGAGCTGAACCCCGAGATCGAAGGTGTGGAGGACTATTTATAGGTGGCGGAGAGGGGTAGGGGGTCTGCATCTGGATGCAATTACATCCAGGTATAGCGGTTTAGGGGTCTTCGTCTATGGTGAAGGTGAAGCCACAGTGCCGAAGTTTGTTGGGTTAGAGAGGATCGAAGTCATCGGATGAGATGGTAGCGGTGAGTGGAAGATAGGCAGCCAAAACAGAGGTGTTCAGATGTGAGATGGAAGGTGATCAAACGGTGTGAGCACCGGACCTCCTCAGTCGTCCAAGCTGAGGAAGAAGAAGAAGATGATGATGAAGAAGAAGAATGCTATGTACACAGGGACCACTATGCAATCAAAGTTAAGGACCTATTTGTATGAAAAAGGACTCAATTGACATAAAAGCTAAGGACCTAAACATAAATAGTTGGTTTTTAGGCTTATTTTAATTTATTTCTTTTTCAAATTTTTATATATAATTATAAATTTGGTCAATATTATATCTATGCCTTGGATTTACATTTTTGCCCTTTTTAGCTATATTTAATTAAGTGATTAATTTACTTAAGTTAATTAAGTACTTAGGTCATAAAATTAACTAAGTTAGTTAAAATATTAAATAAATAGCTAAGTGTTTAATATTTTAGTCCAAATTATTAATTAAATTATTAATAAGATTAATTGATATTTAATTTAGTATTTTTAACTTATTTTGAAGGTCCTTATTTAATCTCGTATAATATAATTAACCCTGCATTTAGTATATTCTCATTTCTATCCTCAAATGCTCGTGGATGGTGCCACGGATGTCGAATTGGATCGATTTTCACGCAGTTTGGCTGTAATCGTTGATCCGAACCCATCCGTGCGGTTGGATTTGTCATATGAAGTTTGGATTTTTACCACCTTGCTCCTTTGCCTCTGATTTTCCTCGGACTGCATTTGATGCTACGGAGGTCCAATCGAGGCAATTCCGGAGGCGTTGGACTCCAATCATTGCTCTGATTAGATCTAGATGGTTGGATCTTCAATTTGAGGCCTAGATAAATATTTCCCTGTCCCTTGACCACAATAAGAGGCAAATTACTATACAATTTGTACAAATTAACCTAAATGCATGATGATGCATGTTATGCAATATTTATAATGCATGATACTTCTATGACACTAGGAGCATGCATAAATAGACATTTTAGATCAATTATATGTGTGCACATCAGTCACTAATCATTTCTTTGTATTGTGTAGATGGTGAAATTGAATAAGTAAGCTTCTCGTCAAAGGTGTCCTGACACCACCCCTGACCAGGGGTCTGACACCCAGGACCCCTGTACCACACAGGCTCCTACCACCCAGCCTCCTCGTACATGACCTCCCTGCATCCAGACCTTCCCTACCAAGCCTACTCCTCCCAAAGACCCCTACAACCATACCACTGGTACATATTTCGTATCCACTCCCAATTTCAATCCCCCTCATACGCACACATATATTCATCCGAGTGCACTTGCACTGTCCCTTTTTACTGGGAAGGGCAAGAAGCCAGTAACCCCTTAGTTTGAGACATTACTCGAGCCTAAGGATGAGGTTGATAGTCACAACCTTGACCAAGACGAAGGGGATGGGGATGATGTACTACTGGTAAGTAAATTATTATTTTCTATATTTTAAAAGTTTTCAAATTTCATATTTGCTTTTTATTCATAATACTATTGTTATTATTGATTTCAGTGAGAAAGAAAGGAAGAGGCTCGATGAGAAATAGGGACTTGGAGGCTATACCAGAGGGTACAAGGGTGAATGTGAAGATCATCCCTCATGGGGAAGATCCCGACCTACCCTCAATTTAGCAGCAGGCTCTCCAAGGTTGTGAAGAGCATCATCCCCCTCGTTTTGATTGACGGATTGTCCCAAAGGAGCTCAAGAGGGAGATCTTTCGTCACTTTGAGGTAATTAACATATATTGAGGTTATATATATTTCTTTTAATGTGATTTGATATATATAAATATTTAATTTATAGGCGATCTTTGATTGGAGGAACGATCTTAACGTCTCCAAGTATATCCTCAACCATGCGATGAGACGTCATTGAGATTGGAGACTTCATATGAAAAAAGCGGTAACGAAAAGAAAAATTCATTTCTTTCAAATATACATTTTAATTATATAATTTATCTTATTTGTTATTTAGTACTTTGCGAATAGGTCATATGAGGAGACCTTAAGGAATGTTCCTCCTTTTATATTGCCAGAGGTATGAAAGGATTGTTGTTAGCATTGGAAGAAGCCTGAGACAGAGGTAGTTAAATAATTGTTACACATTAAAATTTAATTATAATTAATTTATTTACTAATAAAAATATATGTGTGTATTTTCTACAGGATCAGGCGAAGAAGAACAAGACCGATAGAGCCAAAGCTCTGTTATGGTATTTTCTTCAGGATTGGCTCTATTGGTCTTGTTCTTCTTCGCCTGATCCTGTAGAAAATACACACACATATTTTTATTAGTAAATAAATTAATTATAATTAAATTTTAACGTGTAATAATTATTTAACTACCTCCGTCTCAGGCTTCTTCCAATGCTGACAATAATCCTTTCATACCTCTGTCAATATGAAAGGAGGAACATTCTTTAAGGTCTCCTTATATGACCTATTCGCAAAGTACTAAATAACAAAGAAGATAAATTATATAATTAAAATGTATATTTGAAAGAAATGAATTTCTTTTTTGTTACCGCTTTTTTCATATGAAGTCTCTGGTGGTTTACTTCTCAACATAGTTAATTAAGTTATTTAGGCTTAATTAAATGCGTAAGAATGTAACTTAGGTTAACTCGAATCAAAGTCGTGAATGTAGTATAAGGTCAAGTTAACCTAACATTTTAGATTTTAAAGTTCTTTTTTAACTAGTTGAGTCCAGGTTGTTCACTGGGAGGCATAACTTAATCCTAATTCACCATTTAGTTTCTAAGAATAATTAGGAACTAATTAATTAATCAATTATTAGATTAGCATATTTTAAGCACATGAGTATTGCACAAAAATGAGTCAAATAAGCACAAGCAATATTCCATGAATAAAAAATATATTTACACATATGATTTGTCATTAGAAACCAAGTAAACATGTTTATTACATCAAGTACTTCTAATTACAAAAGATTAAGGCAAGAAAATGCTAAACAAATGAGTACAAATGCCTTATTTCATTTAAAGCTCAAAATAACAAAAGAGAATAAGATATATCAATGGAATTACAAATCAAACGTCTAAAAATGGAAATTAGAAGACTAATTACATGAAAGGACATCTGATTCTCTCTCTTTCATTCCTTCATATTATTCCTTAATTACCTTCAGCTTCTTCTTCAGCCCTTGTCTCTTTATTCTCTCTGTCTCTTGTCATTATTCTCTTCCCTTAACCTCTTCTCCTCTCTTTCTTTTCTCTTAAGCCTTAGGCTCCTTTCGACACTTAGTCTCTTTCTTAAGTCCTCTCTTTACTGTGCTCTTAATTCCACTGTACTTAGCCATTTTTCATGCAACACTTAACCCATTAATTTCCCTTTACTTATAAAAATTACATTATTAATGGGTGGTTAGACCTCTTTCGGTGATACACAGCACCCCGTAGGGTGGGACCAGACCCTACTAGAGGTCTGACCTAGTTTTAATTAGGTGGATTTCTATATATTTATATCAATACATAGTACCAGCCTCCCAGGCCCACGCCCACTCACAGGCCCACGCTCACGCCCATAGGCGCACACACACACCCATGCATAAACATGTTCACAAGCACGTACCCGCACCCATATGCTTAAGAGTTGCGCCCTGCGCTAATGACTGAAACGTCATATGTAGAAAATCACTTTATACTAAGGCCAACGTTCTAGGTTTTCCAATGTGGCACATTCTTCTCTAGGTTTAAGCCAACCTTAACAGAGGACAGTGGCCGCTATGGTTGATGGTTTCAATCGAGCAAAGGCTCGATCAAAAGCCCTTGGATTTCTCTACAATAAACACACATCAATTTGGTGCGTGGACAATGATTTATCCTTCGATTTGAAGGATGAATGTACAGCTGCCATGCGGCCATTAAGGCCTTCAAAAGGGGGAATTCAAGTCAGATGACCTATAGAAGGGTCTTTGACCTCCATATGAGGTCTGGATCACCTTCAGTAGGTGATTCCGCAGTGAATAAATGTAGAAGAGGGCTTTGAACTACTTTAGGAAGAGGACTAAGCCTTAGAGCTTCGAACTTAAGCTCTGGAGCTCAGATTTGAGGTTTGGTTTGACTAAAGGAGAGATAACAGCAGACTGTAACTGATCGAACAACCTCTAAGGGTCATCTTAGTAATCAATTTAACTCATTAAACCTCAATTTTAACAAAAAATCCTCTAAATCAGACCTAAGTTGACTAGAAAGCTCCCTGAGTTGACTTTTTGAATTAAGCAATCTCTGATGAAATTAAATCTCTCGGTCAACTCTAAACAATGTCAGTAATGTGTTCATGGCACCAAAATCTTGTTTTGTTCTATTTTCCTAGCGTTCCCTTATGTGTCACCTGAGGACCTATGAGTGTTTGTTCAGCAGAAGAACCTAGGGGTTCACGGGCTTCAACAAACCTTGTAATAGTTTCCTAGGACTCTAGTGAAGCTTCTTGATGTATTCAGAGGTTAGGATTCTAACTGAATCTGCCTCTCTAACTCCCCCAGAGTTAGAAAAGATGACGGTCAGGGAGGATATATACACATTAAAACACAAAATCAATGGCCAAATGTGATCCTTAATCTCTGAACTACCATTGCAGAGCTCCTTAGGGTCTCTAAAGGGCTGTGAATTAAAATTTGCTCTCCGGAGCTCATCGGAGCTTGGTTTTAGTCGTCAGAGATGCAAAACTGATCAAAAGAGTTCATAAATGGGTTCAGGAGCTTTTTGAGGTCCTCCTGAACCTCAAGAGAATTTCAATTGAAGCAATTAGTGAATTAAATCAGATATATTCAGTGAATTCAGGAAACGAAGACTTTGGGTTTGTTAGAACTCCAGGGTGCTCTTATCACTCAATTGAATGAGGGGAAAGGGTTATATGCGTACGATGATGATCTAGATGTGATTAATTAGGTGTTTTAACCCTCTTGAACTTGCCATGGACAGTGAACTCAAGGGTTGAGATGAATTTAGGAGTTTTATGAATAGGTGATTAATTCTTTAATTAACACGTCAAACGGGGCCCTTAACTAGTGTATATGTGATGGAGGGCCCAATTGGGTGTGGTCTACCCTCGATGACCTTCGCCGTGGACAGCGGAGGATGCCGGTGAATGTGGCAATTACTTAGGCTTAATAGTTGATAAAAACGAGGGAGAAGTAGTGCTATGAATTCGTGATGAGAAAAGGAAGGTGATCGATGCGTAAAAATAACAAAAGAGTGCTTCGGACAAGCTCAAAGATCTCATTGGAGCTGAAGAAGACGGCAAACAAACTGAGCATAAAAGCCTAACTAAGCTACTTAACCTACTAAATTAAAACTATGCTACACTTACCTACCTAACCCCACTGTTACCTGGACGAAGGAAGGTAGAAATCTCTGTCGACGGCTCTTAATGGAGGACGAAACTAGAGCGACAAGGAAAGGAGTCTGGTAGATGTGTTGATGGAGTAGAAGCAGAGTCCGGAGTCATCGCTTTGTCCAGAGACGCGGCGAGAGACGACGGAGCTCGGCAGATGATGGAAGTGATCGAAAAAAGTGTATGGAGGTGGAGGTAGTTTGCAGGAATAGGAAGGAATAGCCTATTAATTAGCTACGGTTGGGGAAGAGGGTAGGGAGCTAACCATCAAAATCGGAGGGAAGGGGAGCTATTTATAGGTGACGGTGGAGGGTAAGGGGAGTGTATCTGGATGGAAAGTGTCTAGGTTCAGTTAAACCACCGGTGTCGTCTCCGATGTCAGTGAGCTTAACTCCTAGACCTAAATAGGATTAAAAGTCAATCTGGTCCATCGGATGAAGAAGGGGAGGTGAGCGGAAGAGAAATGGCCAAGGTGTCCATGTTCTGTTGAGGGATGAAGGTGGATTGGATGGTGCAGTGACAGGTTGACGAGAGCCGTCCAGTGCGAGGAAGAAGAAGAAAAAGAGGAAGAAGAAGTGTTGCGCTCACAGGGACCTATTCGTAGGAAAAATAAGGACCTATGTGCACGGAAAGGACTCAAGTGCAATGAAACCTAAGGACTAAAACGTAAACTGAGGTTTTCAAGGCTTATTTTAATTTAATTCTTTTTCAACTTTTTATATATGATTATAAATTAGATAAATATTATATATATACTTTGAATTTACATTTTTGACCTTTTTAGCATAATTTATTTAATTGGTTAAGTTACTTAAGTTATTACATACTTAGGGTTATATATTTATAATGTTAACTTAATTATTAATTAGGTAGCTAAATATTTATAATTTGAGTCTAAATTATTATTTAAATTATTAATAATAGTAATTGATATTTAATGTAGTATTAGTAACTTATTTTATGGTCCTTTAATATATTGTTCCTTATGCTATAATTAAACACTAAAAAAACATATTCTTAGGAAAGTATAAACAAGAAAAGGGAGAGAGATTGAGGGATGGTGACTAGGGTTTGGGAGGGTGGCGATGGTTGGAAGGTGTGGAGGTCCAGGAGATGGCGTTAAAGAGAGAGGAGGGAGGAGGCAAGGGCAACTGAAAGAGTCGACTTTCCGCTTTGCGTTGTAGTATTTAAGTGGTGGAAAAATTGACTAATCAAAAATAAAAATAACCACTCATAGAAGAGTGGGTCGTGTCCACAGGGAGTCAATTATGCAATAAACTCTTGATTATTTTATATTCTTTCGGATAAGTGCGAAATCCCTATTCAAATCTAGCATAAAATGCGAAGGAAAGTAGATTCATAATAACTTAAAAAGATAAGGGTATATGTGCAGTTTTCCCTCACTGAAATATTCAATAAATCTATGATGATTTTATGTAATTTTCACGTGACGTGTACTAGAGAAAATTAGTGCATAGGTTAAGCCCAAAACCACTCTTGAAATAGGTGAATATCATTAATGTGCAATTCTCATAGAATATGAGTGTGCACGTGCAATTTTGCCATAATATAATAATAATAAATAAAAATCAAATTCTGGTGGCAATGGCAGTGAATGTAAATTTTAATTGAATTCAAAACAGAGCATTTGCTTTCTCTCCTCGTGAGAGAGAGAGCACCGGCGGGCGGTCGAGAGGCTAGGGAGGTTGGCGAGGAGGAGGGCTATCCGATGGAGGCCACGGCGTCGACGGAGATAGCTGGAGGTGGCCGGCCGGCAGAGAAGATGAAGACCGAAGGAGGCTGTCTGCTGGCGCTGCCGCGCGTGCTGCAGATGGCGCAAAGACGTAAGGGTTTGGCGTGCGGGTGCTCTACAGTGCGCGTAGGCGTGCGTGGAGGTGCAGCACTTGAGGCGCTGTGTGAAGCGGAGATGGGTGCGCCTGTGGGGGTGCGTGAGCGGCCGCTGTAGGGAGGCACTGCTAAAGGTTGAAGCGCTGGTTGCAGGCGGCACGCTTGCGGAAGTGCGGGTGAGCCTGGTTGCCTGGAGGAGGGAGTGCGCAAGGTGAGGCAGTCCGCCGAGAGCACTAGAGGGTGGACGCGAAGCGAGCGCTGGAGGTTGAGGCGCGTGCCTGCGGGCGTGGCTGGAGGATGCTTGGCGTGCGGGCGAGAGGGTGCGCACCTGCGTGACGGCTGGGTGTTGCCTGCGTGAGTGTGGAGGAGTGGCAGCGTTGGAGGGGTACCCTGCAGGAACGCTGGAATAGGGTGGACGCACCTGCGGGCGCTCTGCAGAGGTGCGAGCGGGTGCGCCTGAGGTGGCTGCAAGCTTGGTGGATGGGCGCTTGAGATGGTGCTGGCAGGTGTAGGCTTGGTGCGGTGCGGCTGCAGGTGCGCAGTGGGGAGCATGCAGCTTTGGGTGCGCGGGGAGGAGGCTGTGGAAGTGCCATTGGAGAGGTTGTACACAATGCACGCTTGGGGTTGTTCCCTGCAAGGGGGAAGATGGCTCTCCTCTCCTTTCTCCGCGTGCTTTTTAACTCTTCTCTCTCCCTGCGTGCGTGAGTTAAGGGATTTTCAAATCCCTTAACTATTTCTAGTCGCCGTTTGTTGAGGGAGAGAGGCGGGATATCAGATAAACGTGCAGGAGGAGTTGCGGCTGGCCGAAGATCAGGGAAAAGATGCCACCAGTTGTTTGGGGAAATTTACTCCCCAATGCTTGCTCTTTCTAAATATAATTCCTACACATAAAAACAACAAAATCATTACATATTAAGTTATAGAATGTTATAAACTTAAATCATGATGCATACAAATATTCTACAACTTAATTGCAGTTATTAACACACCTAAATGGTATGATTAAAGTTACTTAGGCGTAATATTAGTCCATTAAAATGGACTCATCATCAACCAACTAGGCAGCGTACGGGGTCGGCAACTTCTTGAGGAGGCGGAGAGGAGGGAATGCCGAAGTAGTGTGTTTCCGATGCAAAAGAAGAGGGCATATGGCGGTGGTGTGCAGCAACCCAACTTTGTGCCTAGCGTGTGGGGGTTGGGATCACAAGAAGGACTCATGCAGAAGGGTGGGGACTATGGACCAGAATGGAGTGAAGCAGCAAAGGAGTCATGGAGCGATGGGGAAGACACCTCCACCACTGTCAGTGAGTTTGGGACAGGCCTATGATGTCGAAATCCCTCAGTCTGAGGATGCTACGGTGGTGGAGATTGCGATAAAGGGCACCCTCATTGGAGAAATACTAACCAGAGCTTATTTGCATGAGAGGATCCACAGTTTGGTAAGATCTCTAACTCTGTCTTCCAAGGGGTGGAAGGTTGCACATTTGGGTGGGTGTTGATTTGTACTATTCGGCCTAGGCATGTTAGATGTGGAAAGGCTTCATTTTCTCACAAGCGCTTTTGAAGGGATGACTATTCTATGGCGACTGGTATCACTGTTTGACGGTGCGCTATAGGATCGTCCTCCTCAAAGAGTGGAGAACAGGTGAGGCATCATGGAAATATGGGGTATCCCTCTCCATCTTAGGACCAGAGGAGTGGTGGTCGGGGCACTAGAGGGGTTTGCTACCTTGACAGAGAATGCTAGGGTCGACCTCTGTGAGGGTGATGGGAGGTCGATTAAGATGGAGGTGTCGATCCTGAGGGGAGGCCCAATCCCCGATAAGATTATCCTGAGAAGTGGAGGGAGTTCTTGGCTCCTTAGATTGAAGCTTTCAGTGGTTCATGTTGAAAGGCACCAACAGGGGTCTTTTGATGCTCAAGAGGAAGTGACTATTGCACTGAACGTTGATAATGAAGGTAGAACCATACAGCCAGGCTGACTGGAGGCTAAGAAGAGGAAGGAAATACATTTGTCAGATGTGCTGGAGGAAGATTTCACTGAGATGGATCACACAACAGCAGACGAAGCCATGGTCCAGGATGCGGGGGTGGGAAGGGAGTTGGTGGTTAGTAGTAATGGTCGACAGAGGTAGGAGTCTGAACAATCGTCAGCAGCACAGAAATCTGACCAATTCTCCTTCATGAATTCAGGGGGAGTGGGATATGTCATGGGAGCTTCATCCAAAGGAAAATTGGTGCACTTACCTTACAAACTAAGGAAAAGAATTGCTGGTGGTGGACAGAAACCCACGGAAGAAAAGGTGGCGACCATCTTGAAAGTTGAGAAGAGGGCTGTGGGAAAGCTGGGGAATCCCTGTACTAGGGGATGAAAGTCATCACGTGGAATGAGCATGGGCTACGCGACAGGGTCCGAAGAGCATCTTTGGCTCGGTATCTTCGTGAGTGGGAAGTTGATTGCGCACTATTGCAAGAAACGCATATAGAAGGAGGAGGGGATTCCCTTTAGCAGTCACTTCTTCAAGGTGGCCAGGCTGATGTCAGGGCAGTGGATGTGTAGGGAAGGGCTGGAGGTTTGGCAGTATGGTGGAAAACCTGTAGGCTAGTTCTAAAAGACATTTGGAAGGGACAATTCCAGGTGTCTTGCAAATTCCAATCGATGGGGGATGATCAAGATCTGATTATATCTTGTATCTATGGCCCTTGTGCTGATAGTTTGAGGAATGATCTCTGGAATGAGTTACGGCAGATGGCAGACAAGACTACAGGGGTGCCTTGGCTTGTGGGCGAAGATTTCAACTGCGTGTTGTCTGAGAATGATAGAGGGGCCAGAAGGATGGACCGAGCCTCCCTTGGCTTCCATCTTGTGGTCTCTAAGCTGGGTTTGAATGAATACCCATCATCAGGGGTTAACTTTACCTAGAGGAGTGGTAACGGGCTGGTTTCAAAGCTGGATAGAGTCTTTGGCAGTGTGGAGCTAATGGAGAGATTTCAGCTATCCTCTATGAATAGAATGGCTAGTCCATTCTCAGACCATACCCCACTGCTGTGGGATAGTGGGGAGGGATCTCCCACCAATATGTACTTTAAGTTCAAGAAATCTTAGCTCAGGGAGGAGGGGTTTAGAGACATGATTAGCTGCTGGTGGGATAAGAAGTAGGTTCAAGGTTCCAACTGATGGTCTTTGAGCTAGGTTTGAATGAATACCCATCATCAGGGGTTCAGTTTACTTGGAGGAGTGGTAACGGGCTGGTTTCAAAGCTGGATAGAGTCTTTGGCAGTGTGGAGTTGATGGAGAGATTCCAGCTTTCCTCTGTGATTAGAATGGCTAGGTCATTCTTAGACCATACCCCACTACTGTGGGATAGTGGGGAGGGATCTCCCATCAATACGTACTTTAAGTTCAAGAAATCGTGGCTCAGGGAGGAGGGTTTAGAGACATGATTAGCTGCTGGTGGGCTCAGAAGTAGGTTCAAGGTTCGGCCACCTATAGGTTGGCTAGGAAATTGAGGGACTTGAGGTCTATGTTGGAGTACAGGTAGGTTGTTGATGTAATGAGAAGTAAAAGAAGAACTAAAGCTCTTTCAAGCCTACGCATACTGGATGAAAAAGATGCTAGACAGCTGAATGAGGCTGAGATGGAGTAGAGAAAGCATTGGGAAGAGGTGATCCATGTTGAGGACTTGGCGAGAGAGGTGGACTAGAGAGAAAAATCCCGTCAGCTGTGGTTAAAAGAGGGTGATGCGAACACGAAGTATTTACACATGGCTGCAAGTGCTAGAATGAGGGTGAATCTCATATCCTCGCTGAAGAATGATGAGCTCACTCTAACCTCTGCTGATGATATTCGGAGGGAGGTTGTATGATACTTCAGGGAGACCACCAGGGCAACAGAGAGGGGCGACTGGAGAATGGCAACATCAAGCTTTTCTCGAGTGGGAGATCAGGTCGCCAACAGACTGACAGATAGCATAATAGAGCAGGAGGTGATAGAGGCTATGAATGGGTTGAATGCAGAAGGGTCGCCAGGACCAGACGGATTTCAAGTTTTTTTCTACAAGGAATTTTGGCAAGTGGTCAGAGGGGACATGATGGAAGCCATCAAAGAATTCCAAAGTGGTAACTTAGGGGTGGAAAGATTAAACAAATCGTATTTATTTCTGCTTCCAAAGAGATATGGGGCTGAGAGTTTGTCAGAGTTTAGACCAATCGCTCTTTCAAACTCGATCTATCTGATCATTAACAAAGTGTTGGCCAATCATTTGAAGGGAGTTATGTCAGACTTGATTAGTCCATTACAGTCGGCCTTCCTCCCCAATAGATAGCTACAAGAATCCTTCATTGTAGCACAGGAGATGGTGGCAGGGTGGAGCAGAAGAAAGAGTAAAGCATACATGTGGAAGGCGGATTTTAGTAGAGTCTATGACTCAGTTGCATGGTCCTACCTATGGGAGATATTTAGAAGGAGCGGCTTTCCTGCACTTTGGGTTCAGTGGATGAAAAGGTGTATCGTGACATCATCCTTTTCACCTTTAGTTAATGGAAGGCCATGTGGGGTGTGGATACAACCATAATGTGGAGAGAGACAAGGGTGCCCCTTGGCCCCATTAATTTTTAATTTAGCTGTGGACATGTTGGCTCAATTCTCATGTAGGTTGGCTAATGCAGGTTTGGTGAAGGGCTACTCTATGTCAAACTCCAGGGTGTTGGCGCCTGTTCTACAGTACGCTGACGACATGATTTTCTTTGTGGAAGGGGGGAGAGAAGAGGTGAAAATCTTATACACTATGGTTAGCATTTTCGGGGAGATTTCGGGCCTTAGATTAAATGGTGCGAAATCTTCATTGGTTTGCTTTGGTATGGCAGCCCAGGAAAGAGAAGCAATTGCTTCCATCCTACATACGCCCGTGACCACTTTGCCAATAAGATACTTGGGTCTGCCCCTAAAAAGTGGGAAGCTGAAGAAGAGTGATTGGGCCATCTTATTTGAAAAAATTTCGGCTAAATTAAAGAATTGGAGCAGCAAATTTCTGTCCAAGGGGGGAAGACTGATTCTTCTCAATTTGGTCATCACCTCTATCCCCGTCTTCTTTTTTTCTATGTTTAGATCCCCGAAGGTAGTTTGGAAGAGGCTGGATATGATGAGGAAATGATTTTTCTAGAAAGGCACAAAGGCAAAAGGAGGATTCATGCACTTGGTTAAGTGGCAAAAGCTTTGTAGACCTTGATCATAGGGTGGGCTAGGGATTCACTCCCTCAAAGAGTTTAATGACGCATTGTTACTGAAATGGGTAGTGAAACTATCCACAAATGAAGGGAACTTATGGCCGCAACTGATTAAGGATGCCCATGGTTCTTCGATTATGCAGCTCTGGTCCACTCCACCCCAGCGTCCCTCTCCATTTTGGCAGTTAGTATGGAAAGCGATACACGACAATTGGGTAGAATTCACTCTTGTTTTGGGAGATGGCAGGAGCTTCATGTTCTGGACAGACAGGTGGTCGAATCTAGGTAGCCTGAGTAAGTCCTTCCCAAGGGCATATCATCAACTGCAAACAGCAGGCTCACCGTCAATGAATGTTGGGATGATGCTAATGACAGATGGAGCATAGCAGGCGCTAGAGTGCACGAGGGAGGGTGCACGCAGACCGAACAAGAGCACTTGCTGATTGAACTTGAGGCATTCCAACCGGTGGGAGGGATAGATTGTTTCAAATGGAAACGTGGTCTATTCACCCTAGCCAAGGCATATAAGAGTCTGATGGCTTGCTCAAACACAAATCAGTCGAGGGAGGACAGGGAATGTGCCAAAATTTGGTCTTTGAAGATTCCGTTGAAGATCAAGATCTTCTTATAGCTATGTAGGTGCGATGGCCTGGTGACAGGTGAAATGAGATCTAGAAGGATGGGTGCTTCCACTCAAAATTGCCCCTTGTGTGACTTCCCATCAGATAGTAGGATAAATTTATTCTCCTCCTATCTACTGACGAATCAAATTTGGAGGAGTGTATGTGGCAAAGCTCTTCCCACATGGGAAGACTTATGGAGAAGACTTTTGATGAAAGGAGTGTGGCAAGTGAAGATGGCTAGAGTCATGTGGTGTGTGTGGCGTGCTCGAAATGGGAGTTTGTTTAGAGGGAGTTCTATAAATCTTGGGAACATGTTTGGGGAGTGTTGGGGATTTGTAAAGGAGTGGAGTGATTTATTGTAATTCTTTTAAAGAGTTTTGAATAAAATGCTTCCGATCTCCTATCGCCATCGATATCATTCCTCATATTTAAAAAACAAAACATATTCTTAGCTAATTAACTAGAGAAACTAGTTAATTAGAAGTATTTAAGAGCCATGATGAGTCTCTCATCAGTCTCCAATCTCAATGACGTCTCACTGTATGGTTGAGGATATACTTGGAGACGTTAGGATCGTTCCTCCAATCGAAGATCTCCTATAAATTAAACATTTATATATATATCAAATCACATTAAAAGAAACATATATAAACCTCAATATATATTAATTACATCTAAGTGATGAAAGATCTCCCTCTTGAGCACCTTTGGGATAATCCGCCAATCAAAACAAGAGAGGGGGATGATGCTCTTCACAACCTTGGAGGGCCTGCTGCTAAATTGAGGGTAAGTCGGGATCTTCCCCACGAGGGATGATCTTCATATTCGCCCTCATGCCCTCTGGTATAGCCTCCAAGTCGCTATTTCTCGTCGAGCCTCTTCCTTTCTTCCTCACTGAAATTAATAATAACAATAGTTTTATGAATAAAAAGCAAATATGAAATTTAAAAACTTTTAAAATATAAAAAATAATATTTTACTTACCAATAGTACATCATCCCCATCCCCTTCAACTTGGTCAGGGTCGTGACTACCAACCTCATCCTCAGGCTCGAGTAATGTCACAAACTAAGGGATTACTGGCTTCTTACCCTTCCCAGTAAAAAGGGACTGTGCAAGTGCACTAGGATGAATATATGTGTGTGTACGAGGGGAATTGAAATTGGGAGTGGATACGAAATATGTACCGGTGGTATGGCTATAGGGGTCTTGGAGGGGAGTAGGCTTGGTAGGGAAGGTCTTGGTGTGGGGAGGTTGTGCACGGGGGGGCTTGGTGGTAGGAGATTGTGTGGTACAGGGGTCATGGGTATCGGACCCTTGGTCGGGGGTGGTGTCAGGACACCTTCGACGAGAAGCTCACTTCTTCAATTTCACCATCTGCACAATACAAAGAAATGATTAGTGACTGATGTGCACACATATAATTAGCCTAAAATGTCTATTTATGCATGCTCCTAGTATCATAGAAGCATCATGCATTATAAATATTGCATAACATGCATTATCATGCATTTAGGTTAATTTGTACAAATTGTATAGTAATTCGCCTCTTATTGTGGTCAGTGGATAGGGCAATATTTATCTAGGCCTCAGATTGAAGATCCAACCATCCAGATGTGATAAGGGCAACGATTGGAGTCCAATGCCTCTGGGATCGCCTCAATCGGACCTCCATAGCATCAGATGCAGTCTGAGGAAGATCAGAGGTAAAGAGGCAAGGTGGTGAAATTCCAAACTTCAAGTGACAAATCCAATCGCACGAATGGGTTCGGATCAACGATCGCAGTCCAACGACGTGAAAATTGATCCAATTCGACATCCATGTTACCATCCACAAGCATTTGAAGATGGATAGCCCAGATGGTGCCACGTGGCACCATGCAAGCAACCCAAAGCCACCGGCGCTCCTCCTCCTCATCAAAGAAGCCTTGATCTCAACCGTTGGGTCTTGACCCAACACCTGAGAATGCTCCACGTCACACCTCTTCAAAGCTACACACTCGCTGAAGGTTGAGGTTCGCGTGATCTCGGCTGTTGGTTGTCCATCCAACGGCTGAGAGCGCACGAGCCTTAATTCAAAAGTGTGACACACTCGACAACGTAGCATGGCAGTTACGTGCTACGTTGTGAAGAGGAGATGTAGGTTCAAGCCTCGCCTCGCCTCAAATCAAGAGTGCGAGAGGTCGCGTTGCAATTGGGTCATGGATGCTTGATCGAGCAGTAGCGACAGCGACCACATGGTGCACTCTCATGTGCCAGATGAAGGAGCACGCTGCACGCATGCGATGACGCACCATCAGACACACCATTGTACGTAGGTGAACGCAATGGTTGAAGAGGAATCGCGGTCGTGGATCTAAGCCATTCGATCATTCGATCTTACTATCGGAGGGCTAAGATCGATTGGGCGTGATGAGGAGCGGATAGCTGAAGATCAGTGGCTGTGTGACGTGGTGAGAGTTTGATCAGTGGCCAGCGGCTGAGATTGAGCACACACCCTCAGCGACGTGTGTCCACAGTGACGCTCATAAACATCACCAAAGACCCTGATTTTAATGTTGAAGCCTTAAAAAGACTTTTATGCCCCCATTCCTACACCTATAAAAGGCCTACCCCTCCCACATATTTTCTCATCCCTTCCTTCTTTTCTCAACCTCTCAAGGAGCTAAGAATAACGTTCTTAAGCTCGCTCTAGTGCTCCCAAGCTACGGGAAGCTACGTTAGAGTTAAAAATCAACATTTTCCACTTCTCACCCCCTTTCGCAGAGCTCTCTAATGAGGTGTGACTCATCATAGCTAAAATGCTAAGTTAAGCTAGAAACTATGTTAAACAGTACTGAATTAACACATGAAAAGGGTTAAGTGTGAGAAATAGTGAAAAAGACCTAAAACACTAAATCTGTGTTAAAAATACGAAATTAGGTCATAAAATGAGATATTCTATTCATTAATGTAAATTGATAATCCATTTGCAAATTGAACACACATTTGGGTTCAAAAATTCAAATCAAATGTGAAATCAATTTCTTAGATGTTCAATTAAGCTTTAATAAAAATCTCATAGCATTTGGATATCATTAGGACCTTGCATTAATAGTTTTACATTTAGGTCCTTTGTTCATATACATATTATTCCTTTAAAAACCTTCAAGGAGTTGTTTGAAAGTCGTTGAGGACTTATTTGTAAATCTTAGGGACTGCTCTGTTATGTTTCTTCGCCTCTTTTGGGCTTCAGCGCAATTCCCTTATCGTTTCAATTTAAGGACCTTAGTGTAATTTACCCAAATGACTTGAGAAGCTGTGGTGCACCTCTGGGTGCACTGTTCATCCCAAGAACACGGCCAATCTCAGTCGTTCATCCTTTGATTCCATGATCTGATGGCTGAAACCAATTTGAACCTTCGCGCTCATCCGTGCGGTGTGATCACTGTGCTCCTCAGATCTCATCCAACGGTCGATTTTTGGATTGGAGCTACGTGCGCATCTTCCCTCTCCATCTCACCATTGAAACCCTACATGCCTAATCTCACCTCGTGGTGATCCTATTCACTCCCTAAGCCTATTTAAACACCTGCACTAAGCACGCGCATGCTATTAGCTCCCTCCTACTCTCTTAAGCTGAGCAATTTCGTCCTCTCCAATTCTTCTCCCCATAAACCTCTATTCCTACGCTTGTGTAATGGAATTCCACCTCTTGCGACCACTCCTCGCCGCTAAGGACCACGTAGCACCTGAGGGCGACACTGAGTCCCACTAGTGGACTTTTAATCCATTGGAGATCCTCCCTCCTTCGTCATTGCAGCCACCAGCTACAGATTTTCTCAACAGGTCCCATTCTTCTGTTAGATTAGGATTTCCTACTTTCTAGATTAATTGTAGTGTTAGCTAGAGTAATTTAGGAGTAGATTAGATGTTAGAATTCACTAGTTTGATGGATTAGTGTAGCTTAGGAGTAGACTAGCTTAGATCCACTTCGCCTTCTCTGATCAATTCAGATCAGAGAGGTGTTTTTCCACCCCCATTTCAATGCATACAGCTTTCCCTACGCATCGCAATTCATTTCTGATTTTTCCTTGCATTTTATCCATCTTTCACCCATCCATCAAGGTCAAATTCAGATATGAAGCTTTGGCTTCTAGATATGAATTTGCACCTGAAATTCACTTTGGGTGTCTCCCATTCACTCCATAAATCCACAAAGACCCCCCGATCATGTTTTAATTGAACCGATTTACTCGATTCTTTCAGATTTGATTTTGACACCCAATCTCACGATTTGGGAGTTAATTTGGTGAGAAATGATTTTTTTTATCAAGTGAATTGGATTTTTTATGAGTTTCATTGGTTGGAATGTGATGGGCTTGAGCTGTTTTAACTTGATTCTTATTAATGAATGTGTTCTTGCCCTATTTGAATTGTGATCTCTAATTTTTGGCACTTTAGTAGTTCAAGCCAAGGAAAATCAGTAAGTCTGATTTGAGGCGTGAACAATGTTTTAATGGATTAAATGAATCCTCTACTATCCCTGTTCACCAGCCAATGGTGAATAGGAACTACAGCTAATGACATCACCCTAATGACTCAAGACTAAAAATTCAAACTCTACAATAGGGCATCATGGTTTTGATTTTGAATGACATGGAATTCTAGATGTGATCAGAGGTCAGATTTGATTTTTGAATGAGTTTCTTTACATCGATTCTCAGATTTTCAGAGTTTTAAATGATTTGTGAGAAAGGGATTTAATCAGATCTAAACACAAAAAATCAAAAAGATTGATCTTAATGTATCAGTCCAACATTGAGGTAAACATGAGCATCAGGTCAGATCTATGTGATCTGATAGATCAGTAGCTCGTAGTTGTTGATATTGGGCAGGAACTGCTGCCATTAGATAGCAGCATAATAGCAGTAGTTGCAGTAAGTCATCTGATATGTTGTGATGTTGTCTGAGAACCTTTTGCAGCACCTGAGCTACTATTTTAAGCTGCATTGTTAGCAGCTTAGCAATCGAACTTGAGCAACTACCTCAGCTGCTGCACTTGAGCTTTGAGCCTTTTACTGGGTGTTAGTCACTCTGAAACGGGTTTTAAAATCATAATGTTGCGGTATAGGTCAAATCAGTGCGAAAATCATATACAATTTATAACTCGAAAGAAATCCGAGGTCGTTCGCTGGGAGCAAGTAGGAATTCAATCTCAAAATCGTAGTTTCAATCAAATATATGAGCAATTGCAACCAAAACTTAATTAAAAATGATATAGAAATGAAGCTCAATAATAAAGTGCAAAAAGATTAGGGTAAAATGGTGATTTGAATCACCAATTACCTTAATTACAATAATATCAAATATCTCAACAGTATCAATCAATTTAAATCTACGTAGGATAAGCGTACAGTTCACTCCCTTCAGAGATCAGACAATGGAATTCTCAACCAGATAGCTTAACCGTCCAACTGCTACAGTGCCAAGAGGGCACCTTCCCCTTCCTTCCCTTTCTCTCTTCTTCTGCCTCCTTAAGCTCTAGAGAAGGCACAACATAGAGCTCAGCACCAACACCAACAGAGGCAAAGGCCTCCCTCAGAAATCACCAAGTGTTGAGAGGAGGGCAGCAGAGCAAAACCCCCCTCCCCTCTCTCTCTTTTCTCTTCTTTCTCTCTCAGAATCAGGCAAACCAGATCAGACCCGGGTAACCGGGTAACGGACCAAGGCCTAGACCCACGAGGTGTGAGCTCAGGCGAGGGCATGCGTATGCACGTGCGTGGCCGGGACCTCACCCCGTGTGCGTGCTGAGGCAAATAGCTGTAAACACAAGTCCAATTTGTATGCTGTGGAGGGGTTTGCTCTATTTAATGTGGGACTATCCCACAGATTTTCAACGCGCGTGATTGCAGGTGAAGACCTTGCTCAATTGAGGCAACAGCTGAGGTGTGACACTCAATTGCAGACCTGGAGACTTGCCTGGAGCTTCTCTGCGCGACCTGGGCGTAGCACCTGGGATGTGCATGGCTTTGAACACGATGAACAGGGCAGCGAAGATGGCAGCGGTGGCGGAGACTGGAGAGAAACCTGAAACCACGAGAACGGCCTTATAGCCATGTCAAATAGGCATAGAGGGATCGTCGTGGAATGGCGAGTGCATTGGTGGATGCAGCGTGTGATGCGAGTGATGGTGTAGGCCTGAAGACCTCGAGAAGGTGGTGTGTAGGTGGTGGTGTTTGGTGGCACTGAGGAGAGGCTAATGGCCTCAATAACCAAAGTGTTTTTGCCCTCTGGAACATGGCGGTGCTAATGGGTGTTGTGGCGAGGTGAATGGTGGTTTGTGGAGTGCAAGCAAACTCACTGGAGTTCTGCCAAAGGTGGGAAGATGAAGGTACGGGAGGGCGGTGTGTTGGTCGGATGTGAGATGTGAGTGCAGGAAAAGGATGTAGAGAGATAGAGAGAGATAGAGATACTTAGAGATGAGGTGGAGAGGTGGAGACGACCGATTGTGGTAGATCGACGTCGGAGGAGAGATCGACGAAGCGGCAACGTCGACGGAGGCAGAGGCACGACCTCCCTTTGGTTGGGAAGGGTCGCAACGAAGAGGGAAGTCGAGAGAGCCGACCAATTTGGTCATTGGACGGCCGGAGGGGGAGGATCAAAGAAGGTTTCCGGAGCAACTGTCTTAAAGGCCGGAGGAAGGGGAATAGGGGGCTTTTGACTCTCCAAGACTTGCTGAGAAGATGCGCAAGGCCATGACGGTCCTTTTATAGGGCTCTAGATGGAGTTCCAAGCTTGGAAACAAGCTTAGAAACTTTGAGTTCCTCACCGACGTAGGATACCCATTCAATCAAATTGTTCACACGAGAAGTCTAGAGAGATTTAGGATCCCTAGATGGGCTCATTTGGAAGGCAATTACTTGACAAATTTCCCTTTCAATTTTGAGAGGGATTCGTCAAGAAATCACGGAGATCTTGCCAAATTAAGGTTGTCAAAGCTTTAGGATTAGAATTTCATGGTGGCAGGGACCTATTTGAAGAAGGAGACGATAAAGTTGGGGACCTATTTGTAAAGGATTCAAAAGTTAGGGGCATGTGTGTAAGATAAAAGAGTCAAACATGACCAATTTGCAAACTAGGTTAATATGTTCTCAAATTGAGCCTAAATTTTGGTACAAACCTAATTTGGACATAAGTAATTTAATGGTGAAGTTGGATTTTGATTTTGAATTAGTTTGACTAGGTAATTTGCACAATTACCCAAATTAGGGTAAATATCTGTCTAAGACTCTATTTTGGGTCAAGACGGGTTCTGATGGTCAAATTGAAGGTACTAAACCCTAAAGAATATTTTTATATAAATTTTAGAGGGTTTAGGTGAATTTTATACTAACCATAACCTCAGTTAATTAAGCAGGTCCATTTTCAGGGTTTTGGAGGTCATTTAATTTTCAAAACACGTGAAAACCCTTTTTTGTCTGTACTAACTTGTTAGAATCTTAATATCATTTGACCCTTAATTAACCCCTGAGAAAACCTGTGATTGTTCTACATTCAAGAAATGATGGTAAAATTGTAGTTTTAACACTGGCTTCTTGTATCTCTCTAAATGGATTTGCAATGAATTATGGCCTTCTGATGGTTATGTAGGAGCATTTAATGACTTAATCAGATCAAATTGAGCAAGTTATGGCTCATGATGCCAATAGTAGGCCTAGAGGTACTCAAGTACCAACCAAGATTTGGACCTGACCGGCTTTAGCCTCAGTCCACCACGAAGGTTTCTAAAGCCCATAGGAACTAACCTAAGGTTCGTTGAACTCCGCGGTTAAAGCACCCGTGCTTAAAACATGTTTAGTCCTGGTTTAGTGTGCAGTGTGTTTTTGTAAGAGAGAGATAAAAGAATTTTTTTCATTTTTGAAGAGTTTTCTCTCTCTATTTTTTTCTTTATTTCTAGCTTTAGATTGGCTTTACAACTCGATCTGTATCGAATTCCTCACTCCCACCATCAATCCTCACAGGGTCCCTGTATTTCGATGCTTCGAGATAGCATCGCCCATGGCAACCCCAAAACCCTGGCTTTTGACACTTCGAGATAGTGTCACTCATGGCATTCTGTAGCTAAATTCAGGCCTTGGCAATCGACATTTCAAGATAATCTCGCCCATGGCACTTGAATCAGCACAAGGTGCTTACATGCCCCCGGCAGGATATTTAGATATCCTAGGAGACAAGCACTGAGGAGACGGTCTGTTATTGCTCATCTTTGAGGGAAATTTCTCGCCTCTCCGCGTCGGGAGCTCTTCCAAATCAACTTGTGTTGATAAGGCGCTCCTAATCTAGGTAGCTTTTCAAAATAGAATTAATGCTTTTGCGTGATTTTAATAATTAAGTGCACTAAACCAAACTGTGTCTGGATTAGGGTGATTAGGTTACGGAGTCCCGCAAACTAGAGGTCAGTTAACGAGACCGAATAATCCCTAAGCCTTAGACCTAATACTTAAGCTTCGCATTTTCCTAAACCTCTTAAGGACTATCTAGTCTTAACAAATACTTGAATTTTTAAGCCTAAACACAAGCCCAAGAGGCCAAAGATCAGCGTTCATACCAACCTCTGTGTTTCTTAACACTTTTTGCCTTTTATTTTTCCTTTTGATTTGGTCTAGAATTAAGTAGATTCCTTAATCTTTTACTAATGACTATCTTTTTTGTTTCGAATTGTACTCCTTTTTGACATTTTAAATCATCTCCCATTTTCCTCCTCAAGAATGATATGCAATTTTATCTTTCAAATTTTCCTCCCTTTCCCATTTTTTATTTTTTTTTCAAATTTTTTTATATGTATTTTTTTTATGAAACCCTTTCTTGTGAAGTGATTCTCACAGCATTTTGCACTTTAATACCCCCCCATGCTTATGATTTGCAATGTCCTCATTGTAAATTAGGTGGGTTCGAGTTCAGCTTAGATCGTACATTAGAACAGGTTTAGGTGGGTGGACGGGTCAGGGTGACTGTTGCTGATGATTTCAAGCTCTGGTATGGATACCAGAGGTGGGGTTGGCTGTTGTAATGGACAAACCCTAAAGTGCAATATGAGTTAAGCACGGGATGTGTCAAGAAGGGTTTCGGGTTTTTCAAAAAGATGATGGGTTGTCTCTCGTTAAGCACTGAGTTTAACACCATCAGCAAGGCGTAATATGCTCAGGGCGAATGAAGATCAAAAGAGAAAGCAGCCAAGTTCGAGTCAGTGAGTTCGACGAACGGTTTAAGTCTCTGACCGTTCACGACAAAAGGTTCAAAATCAAGGCTGAGTTCACTAATTTCAATGGCTCCATTTCCAAAGATTCGCCTCACCAAGAATGTTCCAATCCATTTTGATCTGTGTTTTCCTGGGAACAGTTTGAGTTTGGTGTCCAAGAGTAGAACTTTTTGACTAGGGTGGAAAGATTTTTGCACAATGTGCCTGTCATGGAAGGCTTTGACCCGCTCTTTGTAGATACACGAGTTCTCATATGCATCATTACGTAGTTCCTCGATCTCGCTCAATTGCAATTGGTGGTGTATTCCAGCCTTCATCAGATCCAAATTGCACTTCCGTATTGCCCAATAAGCCTTGTGCTCCATCTCGACGAGAAGCTGACACGCCTTTCCGGACACTAATCTGAAGGGAGACATGCCTAATTGGGTCTTGTGGGCGATCCTATAAGCCCACAAGGCTTCTGGAAGGCGAGTAGACAAGTCCTTCCTATCAAGCTAAACAGTGACCTGAAGGATCTTCTTGATCTCTCGATTCGATAGTTCTGCCAGTCCATTGGTCTGGGGGTGGTAAGGAGTCGAGATACGATGCGACACCCCATACTTTTTCATCAAGGACTGGAAGTGCACATGGTTAAAGTGAGACCCGCCATCATTGATGATGGCCTTAGGAACCCCAAATCTGGTAAAGATGTTCTCCTGGATAAATCGGAGGACAACTTGATGATCACTAGTTCTTGTGGGGATGGCTTCAATTCATTTAGAGACAATCAACAGCGAGTAGAATGTATTCGAAGCTGTTGGATCTGGGAAAGGGTCCCATGAAATCAATTCCCCAAATGTCAAAAATTTCGCACACAATAATCGGGTTTAAGAGCATCATATCCTGCGGGCCCATGTTGCCGAGGGTCTGACAATGAGCGCATGCCCTACAATACGTCTGTGCGTCTTTGAACAACATGGGCCAATAGAACCCACACTGGAGAATTTTTTCTGCGATTTTATGCCTAGAGAAATGGTCACCGCAGGCCTGGTTGTGACAGAATGAGATCACGTCATTGACCTCGTCGTCAGGAATGCATTTCTAGATCACCTGATCATTGCCAATGTGGAAGAGGTATGGTTCCTCCCAAATGTAGTATTTAGCAATCAATTTATCCTGCCTGGAAGTCGCCCAATCTAGCAGGACTTTCCTCGTAACCAAGTAGTTTACAATATCAGCAAACCAAGGGAGACTGTGAATAGCTAACAGGTGCTCATCCAGAAAATGCTCGGTGATTGGACCAGACGAGTCGATGACTAAAGAAGGAAGACGAGACAAATGGTCAGTTACCACGTTCTGCTTTCCCACCTTATCACGAATCTCGAGATCGAATTCTTGCTTGCAACAGCAAGATCCAGTAGATTAGTCAAGGTTTCGCGTCGTTCTTCGTGAGAAGGTGCCTCACTGCAGTGTGATCTGAGTATATGATAACACGGGAACCCAAAAGATAAGATTTGAATTTTTCCAGGCCAAATACGATGACTAGTAGCTCTTTCTCAGTAACTGTGTAGTTACGCTGAGCCTCGTCAAGTGTCTTGCTAGTGTAGTACAGGACCATGTGTTTCCCATCTATTTTCTGCCCAAGTACTGCACCCACAACATAATCAGATGCATCGTACATGATTTTAAAGGATTGAGACCAATCAGGGGACTGCAAGATAGGTGCTTGAGTAACTCGATCATGCAGGATCTCAAACGCCTGAGTGCAGTCCTCGGTAATCTCGAAGGGGGCATCCTTTGAGAGAAGATTAGTCACGGGGCATGCGATTTTCGAGAAATCGGGAATGAATCGACGGTAAAAATCGACGTGCCCCAGAAATGAATGGATGTCCTTCAACAAGTTAGGCAAAGGGAGTTTGGAAATCTAATTCACCTTGGCTTGATCAACTTGGATGCCTTTTTCAGAGATGATATGTCCTAAGACAATTCCCTCAGGTACCATGAAGTGGCTCTTTTCCCGGGAAAGAACCAAATTCACATCGATGCACTACATGAGGATTTGGACCAAGTGCAGGAGGCAATCATCAAAAGATTCTCCAAATACCGAGAAGTCATCCATGAAGACCTCAAGGTATTCACCTACCATATCTGAGAATATGGCAAGCATGCACCGCTGAAAAGTACCAGGTGCATTGCGGAGATCGAATGGCATCCTTTGGAATGCATATGTCCCGAAGGGGCAGGTGAAGGTAGTCTTCTCTTGGTCCTCAGGATGGATTGCAACTTGGTTATAACCGGAGTACTCATCCAAAAAGTAGAAAATCGATTTCTCGCTAGTTTCTTGAGTATTTGATCAATGAACAGTAGTGGGAAATGATCCCTCTTCGTGGAGGAATTGAATCTTCTGTAATCAATGTAGACTCTCCACGAGTTTGCTATACAGGTTGGTATGGTTTCTCTAGTTTCAGTCATGATCACGGTGAGTCCTGCCTTCTTAGGCACAACTTGGATTGGACTCACCTACTGACTGTCGGAGATAGGGTAGATGATCCCTCCATCTAACCATTTGATGATCTCCTTTTTTACGACATCTTGCAGATTTGGATTTAGGCGTCTCTTCATTTCACGGGATGGTCGTGAGCCCTCTTCAGTATAGATGTGATGTGTGCAATATGAGGGGCTGATGCTAGTCAGAACATCAAGAGTCCATCCAATGACTCTCCGATGCTACTGGAGGATAGTAATCAAGTGTGTTTCCTAATTAGATGTGAGTTGGGAGTTGATAATCGTAGGAAACGTCTGATTGGAACCCAAAAAGACGTATTTGAAATGGTCAGGGAGGGGTTTCAATTCCATAATAGATTATCAGCAGCAGCCGGTGGTTTAGAGTGGGTGTTGGGAGCAAAGGAAGGAGCTATGGGTGTGTCTAGGTTAGGTTCAGGCTCCTCTAATTGCAGGTTTTCATCTTCTTGTGGTTGATCAGAAATAATCGGGTTTCCCTCAATACATAGGTCATCAACCATAGCCTCGACATCACAAATTTGTTTAATAACTCCGCATTTAATTCCTTGTTAGGTCTTAAAGATATCGATCTTTAGCATTTTTCTCCCAAATTTTAACTCAATTTGGCCCTCCTCACAATTAATATTGGCCCTAGCTGTGGCCAGAAAAGGTTTTCCTAATATTATCGATGTATTCTTCAAGTTCTCAGGAGCATCCATGTCTAAGATGATGAAATCTACAGGAAAGTAGAAATCGTGTACCCTAACTATGACATCCTCGAGTACTCCTTTTGGTGACTTAATAGATCGATCAGCTAACTGCAAAGTCATCTCTGTCGGTTTAAGTTCAGTTTCCTCAAAGTGGTCTAGTAGGGATGTGGGTATCAAATTGATGGAAGATCCTAGGTCTAAAAGGGTTTTGTCAAATTCTAGATCATCGATCTTGCATGAAATTAGAGGGGTACTGGGGTCCTTTGCCTTAGGCGGGAGCTTACTCAAGATGATGGAGCTGGCTTGCTCCAACAGTACAATCGGGTTCCCGCCATTGGTTTGCAGCATACGCTTGGGAGTACACACGTCTTTCAAGAATCGCGCGTAAGTCGGTATGTGACTTATAGCATTCATCAAGGGGATGTTTATTTGGACCTACTCAAAGAGCTTGACCAAGTCCTCCTCAAGTGCCACGGGTTAGGGTTTCCTTTTTCCTTTGGTCAAGGCCTCTGGAAATGGAACCTCTGTAGGTTCCTCTAGAATGGGTCTAGGTTCTTGATCTGGGCTAGGGGTATCCTGGATGACTATCCTAGGGTTTGGGTTGCATTACCACGCTGGGAGTGGCTTGGATAAGGTGGGTCCTGTGTTGCTTTGCCACTACGGGTAGTAACCAAATTTAGCCCTGCTTGGTTCTGGGTTGGTGTATGCAAAAGAGGTGGTTGTTGCTGATAACCTGTGTATGATGTCTAAGCCACCATCCCGTCGGGTGATGGAGTAGAAGGGGCCTGATAGACATAGTGATCTTGGCCTTGAGTTGGGTTCATAACATGCCTCTGGTTCGGCACGTTATTTGGGTTAGGTAGAGGTTGCGAAGGAAGTGCACCAGGTTGGCAGGGATTTGCCATCTGGGCGAGTTGATTGCGAACCTCTGTGATCTCATCTTTGTGCTATTTTTGCACAGCCGCATTCATTTTCTGAATGTCAGCCAGAGTCTGAACGATAAGAGTCATATGATCTTCATGAGTTGGCCCGGATTGATAAGCTGGGTTAGGTCGAGGCTGAGGAGGCTGATATGAATGAGAAGCTTGTGGTCGGGGCTGATATTGAGGTCTCTGATTTTGATTGTTCCCTGACCATGTGAAATTAGGATGATTACGCCACCCAGGTTGTTGGTGTTTGAGAATGGATCATTCTGGATGGCATTGAGGTCTTCGCACATCTGAGGAGCCTCTGAAAAGTCAGAATACGAGGGTTCAGAGTTCCCCCAACTAGAATAGGCGGGTCCAGGGTTTCCTCCAAACCCAGAATCAGACTGGGGTGGATACAGGTCCATTCCCTGAGAAGATCGATGGTAGATGTTATGCACAGCCTCCCTGCCAGAGGGCGGTTGCACGAATGGGTTTTGTGCAGAGGTGGCTCGCTACAGGTGTCGAGTCAGCTCATCCACCTCTTCTCAATAATAGAGACCTTGTCCAAGTGATAGGCCATTAGTTTCAAGTCGACGGAAGAGGATAGGCTCTGCATCTCATGTGTGCCCCTTGGATTTGTCAATGCACGAGCATTCATCTGGTCGAACATGCCCATGGATTCATTATTGATGGAGTTCTCGCACATGTTTTCAAGAATCTCCCACACGGTGTCTTCGTGTTGACCCATGATGTTCCCTCCACAGGTCGCATTGACAAATAATCGAATATCCTCACGGAGTCCCTAGTAAAAAGACTAGACTTGTTCCCATTTAGGAACTCCATGGTAGGGGCACTTTCTCATGAGATCTAGAAAACGATCCCATGCCTCATGAAGTGGTTCTCCTGCTTGCTGTGTAAAATGCATGATCTAGTGCCGTAGAGTATTTGTCTGACCAATAGGGAAGAACTTTTTCAGAAACTTAGATTGTAATTCCTCCCATCGTTGATTGGATGCATTAGGGTTTGGTACCAATGAGTAGTCTTATACATGAGAGAGAAGGAGAACATTTTCATGAGCAAGATATCCTAACTTTGAGTTTCTGACCTGAAGGTCTGGGCCAGATGCTTGAGTTGCTTGATATGCTGGAAAGGATCCTCGGAATTATGCCCATGAAATTTGGGGATAGCATGAATCATGTTGGGCTTGAGTTCAGTATCAGAACTTCCAGTTGGGATTTGGACTCGAGGTTTGATCGCCACCACAGTGGGATTGTAATGATCTCGTATCAGAGGACGCTGCAGTGGGTTCATAAAGGCTTGGAAAAGATCGTTGAGGCGCTGAAGTTGATTCTCAAGATTGTTTTCTTCTGCTGGTTCCATGATGATGGATGAAGGAGAGCTCAGCTCAGATGAATCAGAAGAGATATTGATCTGGTCAGGTTGTTGCATAAACAAGGAGGTTGAGGCTTGGCCTCGACGAGAGTGAAGAGCTAATAGAGGCCTCAAGGGTGGTCTTAGAGATCTCCTCCCGAACATGCACCAATGGAATAGATGAGGGATAGTAGGTGATGGACTCAATCAAGACACCCAAAAAATTTTGGATGACTATAGAGGTTTGGGGAGGATGATACCCCTAACTCAAAAAGACGTCCACCTGAGAATTACCTGGGCAGCCAGAAAGGGAGAGTCCCGTGAAGACCCCTACACGATAGAGCGCCCCCATGGGTTACAGGGTTTCCCCCACCCAACCTTTCTTGTCACTGAGGATCTAGATAGACCAGAATGGGGACTTGACCTCTTAAGTCTACTAGTTTTAATTTAAGAGCAAAGGTGCTTATGATTTCACTTGAACTTTAAGATGTTTTTGATGTTAGGTGACCTAATTTGAAGATTGGTTAACCCAACAAAGGTGGGTCAACTTCACTTGTTTTATCCTTTGAGAAATTTAGGTCCTTCTTTTAGTGTTCAAATGAGATTAAGAGCCTGCTTTTAGGGTTTGCTTGAATAGATCAATTCAACCAAGGCTTAAGCACACACATTCGGGAAGGTTAATCCTTGATTAAGCAAGTGTGTCTCTAAAACCCTAAACTAGAAACCTTAATTGGTTCTTGATTAGTCCAATTCAATTTGTCAAAATATGGTACCTAGGGCTAAAGCAAGAAGGTGATAGCCCTAAATACCTTAAACCCTAAGAGGTGCATAAATCACGGTTTGGATGTTCTCTAAATAGAATGTATCAAATTAGGCAACTTGATGATTAATCTAAAACCAGAATGCAAGTTGGACCTAATTGATTTCTTCTTTTAGCTTTTTAGAAGTAGGGGTTTAGGAGAGATTGGATTTGTGGTTTACTTGCCCTTGGAGTGGCTGATATGCAGCTAATCTTCCTCCAATGAATCCCTAAAATAGATCACAATCAAAAGAGATAGAGCAAGTTAGTACCAAATCAGATATTGCAATCAAGAGATCAAAGTTGCACATTGCTCCCTGGCAACGGCGCCAAAATGCTAGTCGCTATGAATCAGAATTTAAAATCGATGCATTGTAATATAGATTGAATCAGTGTGAAAAATAAATAATATTTATACTCGAATGGAAATCCGAGGTCGAACACAGGAAGCAAGTGGAAAATATGAATCTCAAGATCACAATTTCAATCAAATATATAGCAATTTCAATCCAAAACTTAATTAAAAATAATATAGAGATGAAGCTCAATAATAAAGTGCAAAAAAATTAAGGTAAAATGGTGATTTGAGTGATCAATTACCCGAATTACAATAATATCAAATATCTCAACAATATCAATCAATTTAAATCCACGTAGAATAAGTGCACAGTGAACTCCCTCCAGAGATCAGACAATGGAATTCTCAATGCCAGATGGCTTAATCACTACAGTGCCAAGAGGGCACCCTTCCTCTTCCTTCCCTTTCTCTCTTCTTCTGCCTCCTTAAGTTCCACAGAAGGTACAACACAGAGCTCAACAACACCAGTAGAGGCAAAGGCCTCTCTCAGAGATCACCAAGTGTTGAGAGGAGGGCAGCAGAGCAAAACCCCCCCTCTCTCTTTCTCTTCTTTCTCCCTCAGAATCAGGCGAACCAGAGCAGACTCGGGTAACCAGGTAAACGGACCAAGGCCCAGACCTGTGAGGCGTGAGCGCGGGCGAGGGTGTGCATGAGGCATGCGTGTGGGGACCTCACCCCCTATGCGTGCTAAGGAAATAAGCTGCCAGCACGAATTCAATTTATCCCCTACGCGGGCTTTGCCCATTTTCGATATGGGACTAAAGTCCCCCTGTACTTCGCGCAGCAGGCAGTGGGCTTCCTTTGCAAAATTGGAGCAGCAGCAGCGTATGTTGATGCCAATTGAAGGCCTAGAGACTAGCCTGGAGCTTCTCCGCGTGACCTAGGCGTAGCACCTGGGATGTGCGGGGCTTTGAACACGATGAACAGGGCAACGAAGATGGTAGTGGTGGCGGCGATTGGCGAGAAACCTGAAATCATGAGAACAGCCTTGCGGCCACGTCAAATAGGCTCAGAAGGATCACCGTGGAGTGGCAAGTGCGGTGGTGGGTGCAGCGTGTGGTGCGAGTGAGGGTGGAGGCCTGACGACCTCGAGAAGGTGGTGCGTAGGTGGTGGTGTTCGGTGGCACTGAGGAGAGGCCAATAGCCTCAATAACCAGAGGGCTTTTGTTGTCTGGGACATGGCGGAGCTTTTGGAGTCGGTGGCAAAGAGGATGGAGGTGTGGAGCGGTGGAGGCACTTCATCGGAGATGTGGCCGGAGCGGAAGAAGGTGAAGGTGGTCAGGGTGGTACGACAGTCGAAATGAGGTCTTGAAGGTGTAGAAATGATCGAGGGAGAGGGAGAGAGAGTTTAGGGAACTTAGGGAGATGTTGAAAGGTGGAGATGACCGGTTGTGGTAGATCAACGCTGGAGGAGGAGAAGACGGCGAGACGACGACGATGAAGTAGGTGGAGGTACGCCCTCCCTTTGGCCGGGGTGGGTCGCGATGAGGAGAGGAGTATGATAAGCCGACCAATTTGGTCGTTGGACGGTCGGAGGAGGATCGAGGAGAGTCGCCGGAGCAATGGTCCTGAAGGCCGAAGGAAGGGGAATAGGGGACTTTTGACTCTCCAAGACTTGCTGAGAGGTAGCGCAAGGCCACGGCGGTCCTTTTATAGGGCTCTAGATGGAGTTCCAAGCTTGGAAACAAGCTTAGAAACTCCGATCCCCTCACCGATGTAGGATACCCATTCAATCAAATCATTCACACGAGGAGTCTAGAGAGATTTATGATCCCTGGATGGATTCATTTGGAAGGCAATTACTTGACGAGTTTCCCTTTCAATTTTGAGAGGGATTCGTCAAGAAATCACAGAGATCTTGCCAAATTAAGGTTGTCAAAGCTTTAGGATTAGAATTTCATGGTGGCAGGGACCTATTTGAAGAAGGAGACGATAAATTTTGGGACCTATTTGTAAAGGATTCAAAAGTTAGGGGCATGTGTGTAAGATAAAAGAGTCAAACATGACCAATTTGCAAACTAGGTTAATATGTTCTCAAATTGAGCCTAAATTTTGGTACAAACCTAATTTGGACATAAGTAATTTAATGGTGAAGTTGGATTTTGGTTTTGAATTAGTTTGACTAGGTAATTTGCACAATTACCCAAATTAGGGTAAATATCTGTCTAAGACTCTATTTTGGGTCAAGACGGATTCTGATGGTCAAATTGAAGGTACTAAACCCTAAAGAATATTTTTATATAAATTTTAGAGGGTTTAGGTGAATTTTATACTAACCATAACCTCATTTAATTAAGCAGGTCCATTTTCAGGATTTTGGAGGTCATTTAATTTTCAAAACACGTGAAAACCCTTTTTTGTCTGTACTAACTCACTTGTTAGAATCTTAATATCATTTGACTTTTAATTAACCCCTGAGAAAACCTGTGATTGTTCTACATTCAAGACATGATGGTAAAATTGTAGTTTTAACCCTGGTTTCTTGTATTTCTCTCTGAAAGGATTTGCAATGAATTATGGCCTTCTGATGGTTATGTAGGAGCATTTAATGACTTAATCAGATCAAATTGAGCTAGTTATGGCTCATGATGGTGTTCCCACCACTGGGATTTTGAAGATTGTAAAGAGCCGATCTGTGCATTAAATTAGAACTTATGTGAACAAGCATTCATGTACTCTAAATTAGTTAAAATTCAATTAGAATTGCTTGTAATTCATGTTTAAATCTTCATTGTCAACTATATTCATGTGTTAATTGTCCAATTTGGTCTATCAATGAAATTAATATTGAAAATCTTGTTTAATGCTTTAAATATCTTTCATATGTTGTGTGGATAATTGTGAATGTGTCGACACCCTTCCCAGCATTTAGAACTCATTTTAGGGCCTTTGGTTTCACTTCCAACAGTCATTCTAAGCCTAATTTGAGTTTGGTTTGTAAATAAATAAAAATCATAAAAATTTTAAAAAATAAAATAAAAGTATCTTGAGTAGGATTAGGTTTATTTCTAAGTGTATGCAAAGTTTCAAGGCATTCTGAACCCTCGACTTGGTAGAACATACCAGCCGATGATTCAGTCTACCTTGAAACTTAATAAAAGAACTAAACATCAAAAACAATTCTTCTCACTCATCTAATTCTTTCTCTCTCTTCCTCTATCTCTACTATAGGTATAAAACCCATAAAAATAAAAAATATTGAAACACTCCCAAAAATACCATGTATACCATGTATATACTTGTATATATTAATTTTTTTGAAACTATGAGGAAAGCTATCATGAAACGATAGCAATCCGGAGGGCAAATTTACTTCAAATCAAACAATAATTACATATTGGATCCCCATTTATGTATGAGGGACCAACACTCATTTACAATTATCTCACACCGAACTAGTCTCTCCTAAAATAACTTTTCATTTCTCACCCTCTACGCACACCACAAGGTGGCGGCCATACACCTGTATGGTCGTCCAGGCGTATTAAACCTCTGCCAAAGGGATTCCCAGGTAGGTAGAGGTTCCTGACATACTTTCCTCCATAATTTGTCTATGACCAAGCATGAGGAAAAAATATGAGACACATTGTTATTGTGTAATCCACAGAGATAGCAAGCGTTTAATGTTGTCCCCATTATTTTGTGTCTAAAGTCACCCGTGATCAAGCCTTCCCTCCTGCAAAGCCATAGGAAAATTTGCACTTTTAGTGGAATCTTCAATAGCCATATTTTCTTATCAATCGGGTCAACCTCCACATTTATGTTTGACCTGATAATCCATTCATAAGCCTGCTGCACTGAAAACTTCCCATTCCAGCCATATGTATCAGCCGCACCCTGTCTAAGATAGATCTGCTGCAATGTAGATAGCAGGTTCTGCCTATCCTCCTACTACCGTGTACCTGTTCTGCATAATTCAGACCCTTCAAGCCTCCAGCAGTTCCCTGCAACAAACCACAGGCTGCTAACAGGGACTTCTTTATCTGCAGCTGCAGCATGTGCTCTTGGATAAGCATCTCTTAACATCCCCATAGTTGACCACTGCTCATTCCACAAACTAAAATCACAACCATCTCCAAGCTTGGGCTACATCAAATGCCAATCAGTTTTAATTGCTAGGATGACCGATCTCCAAAAAGGGGATGGTTTGATTGGATGTAACCTCTTCAGTGCACTGTTCGAACCACCATAGCAATCTCTGATCCAGTCTGTCCAGATTTCTTCCTTGCCCTCAAAGATCTTGATCGCCCATTTGATCAGAAGAGCCTCATTGAATTCCTTAAGTGCCTTAATCCCCAGTCCACCCATTTCCTTTGGCCGGCAGATCTGTTCCCATTTCACAGGCTGCATGAATCTCCCCTCATGACCTGCCCCTTTCCAAAAAAATTTCTTTCACATTACGTCCAACTGTTTCCAAATAGATTTCGGGGCTTTAAAGATGCTGGAGTAGAACACCGGGATAGAGGTTATCACTAAATTTAGGAGAATTAGTCTCCCACCCTTTGACAAAAATTTACTACTCCACCCTTCCAGTTTGATAGAGATCTTATGGAAAAGAACATTCTAATCATTTTTCTTCATTTTCGCAGATCGTAATGGCAATACTAGATATTTAATTGGCAGCTTAGCCCGAGGTGTACCCAATGTAGCCGCTAGTGTGTTCTGTTCTTGCTCATTCATGCCAAAGCATATGAAAGTAGACTTTTCCCTATTCAATTTCAGACCCAAGTTGTCTCCAAAAATCTTCACCATATGCCCTAAAGCATGGGCAGTAGAATTGGACCCTTCCACAAAGAAAATCGTATCATCTGCATACTGTAAAATAGGAGCCAAAGACCTCCTATTGGAAAGTGAATATCCTCTGATGACCCCCGCCTCTGTAATTTTACATGCATATCTTGCGAGCCTATCAACTGCAAGATTAAAAATCAAGGGGGCTAGAGGACATCCTTGTCTAACCCCACATTGAGGTTGAATCCAAGCACCACATGGTTTCCCATTGATCAGCAGGGAGAAGGAAGCAGTTGTGATACATTGCTTCATCCACTGGATCCATATGGGGGGGAAACCTCTCCTTTTGAATACCTCCCAGATGTATGGCCACGAAATCAAGTCGTAGGACTTTTGGAAGTCAACTTTCCACATAAATGCCTTATATTTCCTTCTGTGCCATCCACTCACCATTTCTTGGGCCATAATGAAAGATTCTTGAAGGGATCTGTTGGGTAGAAAGGCAGATTGTACAGGGTGAATCAAGCTTTGTAGAACAGTTCTCAATCTGTTTGCCAATATCTTACTCACCACTAAGTAGATGGAGTTTGATAAAGAGATCGGTCTATAGTTTGAAAACTTCTCAGCTCCCATAGTCTTTGGCAGTAAGAAAAGATAAGATTTATTGATCTTATTGAAACCTGCATTGCCCTTCTCAAATTCTCTTATGACTTCCATCACCTCCTTGCCAATCACGCTCCACATTTCTTTATAGAAGAACACTTGGATACCATCAGGTCCATGGGAACCTTCCATATTTAGCTCTTTAATAGCATTCATAGTTTCCTATTCAGTGATAGTAGCTGTCAGTTGAGAGGCTTGATCACTTGTAACTCTTAGCGCATCATTCACAGCCATCCTCCATTCCCCTCTCTTTGTTGCCCGAGAAGCCCCCCTATAGTACCTGATAGCCTCTGCCCTTATTTCCTGCATAGAGGATAGTCTGTGCCCATCTTTGAGAATGGAAGAGATATAATTTACTCGCCTCTGAGAGTTGGCCACAAGGTGAAAGAATTTTGTGTTGGCATCTCCCTCCTTGAGCCACAACTATCTTGACCTCTCCCTCCAATCAATCTCCTATTTGAAATTTTCCTCCACTACCACCCCCTGCCACATTCTTCTATCTACAAGCTCCTCATCAGATAGAGGGCCTACTGCTTCCTTAGAATCTAGCATCTGGATGTTGTTCAAAGCCTCTACACGCCTCTGCTTCCTCAGTGTAACCACAGTATCTCCATATTCTTTTAGAACTGTATGTAGAGTTGCTAGCTTGGAGGCAAACCTGATAGTAGTTGAGCCCTCCACCTGTTTGGTCTGCCACCATGAGCCAATCATCTGATGGAATCCAGGTTCTCTCAGCCAAGATTTTCTAAACTTGAAGTATGAGCCTGCTTGGATCTCTTCACCACTATCCCAGACCAACGGAGTATGGTTGGAGAAAGGGCGGTCCAAACCAGCAACACTTGGCAGTTGAAATCTATCAAGGATAGTCACATTCCCAAAGAATCTATCAATCGTAGATAATAAGCCATTGCCATTACGCCAAGTGAACTCAACTCCTGATGATGGATATTCATTCAGACCAAGGGATTGAACTACCAATTGAAATCCAAAAGCTGAACTGTCTGTAGCACCATATGGCCTATCTGTCCCTGTCAGCACACAGTTGAAGTCTCCTCCTGTCAGCCAAGCTTCTCCTTGCACCAGTTCAGCCACAGCAGCCCAATCCTCCCATAGTTCCTGTCTTGTAGATGCAGCACAAGGGCCATACACACCTGTAATCCAGATAATATCATGCCCCTGGTGAGTTTGGAACTTGCAGGTCATCAGATGTCGAGCCTTGTGTACGTCCAAAATGTGTGCCCAAGCCCTTCTCCACCAAATAACAACCCCCCCGACCTACCATGTGCATTATGCATCACACATTCATTCGCCCCCACAGCCATCATGTCATTCCATACTCTATCAGACTCATTCTCAATATGAGTCTCTTGTATGATCGCACAATCGATCCCCCACTCTCTCAAGTATCTCATCAAAGAAGCCCTCCAGCTTTTGTCACACAACTCGCGCACATTCCATGTGAGGATTCTCATCTTCCTTCATGAGATCCCTCCAACCTGACATTTACTAACCTGCATAATCGCAGCAACCGTGTTCTCATCCAAAAGCAGATCAGACTTTGGTTTCCTTTGTCTAAGTCTATAGGGTGACCTGCCCTTACCAGATTTGGTATTAGATCCAGTACCAAATTTTAGACCCTCCACCTCTTGCAACTTCTATTGGGTCTTCAAAGAGTTAGGCGAAATCTCTTTTAACACCTTCATCTCATTGTCATCAACATCTGGTTGTGCATTCCCTACATCTTCGATCACAAGCATCATTATTTCCTTCCTGATTGACTCCATCATCTCCCCCCTTTCCCCCAGATGATGGTCCTTGCACTTTTTTGTTATCGGAGCCTCTTTAGGAGAAGGCCTGCACAAGACCTGCAAGTTCACCTCTTCAATAGCTTGCAAATCAAATGGCTTATCGTGCATCTTCTTCGTAGCAATGTCACCCACAATGAAACTCAATAGCAATAGCCAAGAGCTACCCCCACATCTCAAGATCAGTCTGTCAGGGATCAACCCTAATTTAAAGACATCAACCATCACACTCAGAACCCATCCATCACCCTCCATCAACGCAACTTCCACATCTTCTGCCATTAGGGCAAATCTAGATATCATGGTCGCCACCACCTCCCTTGACCTCTGGTGTAGTGGCAGATCATTGATCTCAAGTCTCCCCGACCTGGAGCCTAATCTCTGAGGTGGCCTCTTCGGCAAAGCTCCATCAAAGGGGGAGACTAAACTCCAAATCATCGTTAAACCTTCAAAAGAGCTTGATTGAAAATGCAACCTTTCGACATCCATCATCCCCAAGACAAAGAGCGCAAATCGTGCTGGTGAAAGAAAAGCGATTTGCCATGAGTTAGTCGATGGAGAGAGAGAGCTTACCAGATTGTGCAGGTTTTCTGAGGTTGGGCTACCGGTCATTACCTCTCCTATCAGCGCCCTTCTTAGTATCAACTCTGCCACTCTTATGTTCTCTATCATAGGAACCTCGACGTCGACTGTGTGACCCCCATAGGTATGAGGGGGCAGCGGTGGTGGCGGCTGTGCCCTAACATTCAAATCTCAAGTGCGCATATTTGAATGGCCCTTCATCTGCCCATCAGTTGTCTTACATGAATCCCGCTTGTGGTTGTAACCACTGCACACCAGGCACACAATGGGAGAGCGACATATAGCTGCCATATGGCCCCACCACCGGCACCGGAAGCACACGATCTTTCTGTTACCCCTTGAGCTCCCTCTATATGTCTTCCTCATATCCGCCTCCCTTCTACCAGTAGTGTTAGATCCTCTCCTCTCCTTCCACCTCTACGCCCTAGATCTCCATGTAGTCCAGCCCTCGTCGTTCCAGGTTCTCCCACCGGCATGGTCTATTCTTTGTAAGGCATCCTTTTCCTCTACTTGTATATATTAATTAAACCTAAGCTATATGTAAATATTGTATAATATGTATATAATGTATGTAAATAACTTATATCTGTATTCTATATATTAAATTAAGTATTTAGAATAACTTATTATATATGTAATCTTATTATATAAATATCTACTAATTTATATAACTTAAATGCATAATAACTAAGTAATTATATAAATCTATTTAAATGTACATATTTATATCTAATACTATACATACATATTTATATATGTATTATGTACTATATAATACTTGTAATTTAATTTAATTATATATGTACAGTAAATAATTAAGTTATTAAGTTAATTAGATATTTTATTAAGTTAAAATAAAATAAGTTAGTAATTTAAGTTAATACTGATGTAATTTATAATGTATATTTGTAATATATTATATTAAGTACTTTCAACTAATTTAAACTATATTTATACTGTATTATAGTATTTATAGTTTATTTATATGTAAAATCATCTAGAACATGTATTTAATTGTAAATAAATTAAAATAAAGGTTATAAAATATCATAAAAATATGGAATAAATAGTTTAACATGTATATTAATACTGTATTAAGTCAATTTGATGATTAATTAACTAATTTATACTTTAATTAACAAATTAACACATAATTTAACATGTATAAATAGTCAACTTTACCTAATTTTATTATATAATAAACTAACTTATTTTTGTATAGTAATTATATAATTATGTAGCCCTATATAAGGACTTTACAATGGAATAATTTAATTTTAATTTATATTAAATTATGGCCCTCAAATCGAGGGCTAAAGATTGCAATTCAGGACGCCATAGCAGACGCAGCATAGTGCCTAAAGGGTACTAACTTAGCACCACATCGTACGCTAAGGAAGCACCGCACCGCTATAAGTTGATTTTGTCATTCATCCCCTTCTTGTGCTGGGCGCAAAAAAGAACCCATGCGAGCCTCTTTCCTCTTTGATATGAATATGGCATGTGAGCATACTGTGTTACAGTGCATAGGGTCGAGGGCCATACACTGTGCAAGGGCCTAATTGGGCCCATTAACAAGCATAAATCTAGATGTAATGCACTTAAATAACTAAATTAGGACTGGTCCCACCCTAGAAGGAGTGTTGTGTATCTCTCGAAAAGGTCGCTCGCCCATTAAACCCAATTTTTAGGTTGAACCAAACTGGTCTGAGAGAAAAAGAGATAAGAGCCACTCCTGCAGCTAAGTGTTGAACACCTGAGTGCCTTTGGGATTATGTGTGTATAGTGTGAGTGAGTTATGTGTGTTTGTGTGTGTGTATAATATATGTATAGTATAAATACATATTATGTAATTAAATAAAATATGTAAATAAATAAATTATGCATACTGTAATATATATGTGTATATATATATATGTATGTAGTATAAGTATAGGTAGTAGTGTTGTTTGAGCTCTTATATGTATATATAACACTAGATCTTTAGTGACAGATTCATCCGTCATTGTACATATATATTTCAGTAAAGATAACTATTTTGCCTTATGTTATGTAAATATTTTACTAAGGTTTAGCGACACTTATGTTACTGTATATATAATATCTTACAAAAGACGTTAGTATATTATTATGATTTAGTATAGTAGATATTGCTAACTATTTTTGTACCTATACTTAGGTACTTGATGAGAATACCATCATGATCCATAACTAGCTAAATTTGATCTAATTACTTCATTAAATGCTCCTACATAACCATCAGAAGGCCATAATTCACTGTAAATCCTTTTAGAGAGAAATACAAGAAACTAGGGTTAAAATTATAATTTTACCATCATATCATGAATACAGAATAACTGTGGATTTCTTCAGGGGTTAATTAAGGGTCAAATGGTCTTAAAGTTTAACAAGTTGGTTAGAACAATCAGAAATGGGTTTTTGCGTATTTCAGGAATTAAATGACTTCTAAAACCCTAAAAATAGACCTGCTTAATTAACTGAGTTTTTGTTTAGGATAAAACTCACCTAAACCTTCTAAACTTCATATAAAAATATTTTCTAGGGTTTGGTACCTTCAATTTGACCATCAGAACCCGTTTTGACTCAAAATAGTCTTAAACAAACATTTGCCCTATTTGGGTAATTGTGCAAATTACCCAATAAAACTTGGTCAAAACCTAAATCTAACTTCACCATTTAATTTCTTAGGTTCAAATTAGGTTTGTACCAAAATTTGAGCCCAATCTGAGATTATCCTGACCTAGTTTGCAATTTAGTTCTGTTTAATTCTTTTATCTCACACACATACCCCTAACTTTTGAATTTCTTACAAATAGCCCCCCAAATTTGTCGTATTCTTCACAAATAGATCCCTATCGCCATGAAATCCTATTCCTACAACTCCGGCGACCTTTGATTGAAGAGAACCCTTCTCTGATCAATCAATCCCTTCCAAAATTGGAAGGGAGATTCCTTGAGGAATCCTCTTTCCATTGAATCTGGTCTTGAGCCCCAAAACCTTCCCAATCTCTCATGCGAATGCATGAGAGATTTGGGTAGCTTTAGGTTTCCACCTCCGGCAAGCTTTCCAAGCTGGCTCCAATGAAAATCAAGTTGTCATACAATTTTTTGTATTTTTGTCTTTTAGGATTTGATTTAATTAAATGTGTTTTAGGGTTTTTCTTTTGAAATTTTCAAACAAGTTTGAAACTCCACAATCAAAGGAAAGACAAGTTGTATTGGTGATAGTTAATTTCCTTTAATGTGAGTCTCTGAAAAGAAAGAAAGAAACCTTAAGCCAATTATCCCTAAGACAGAAAATTACTACCAATGAATTAATTTTAGGCTTTCTGTATTAAGTAGTGGTCCAAACAAGTTAAACAACACCACTACCTTGAACAAAATCAAACAAGGATTCCAAAAAAGATTTTTTTCATATTTTAGGAATTTTTTTGATAATTATTTTGAATTTTTAATTGTACTGGTGTTAAAGTCCAAAAATGATACCTGTGGGTACTTTGGACTTTTCAGTATTACCACCGACCTCAGAAAATTTTTGTGATTTTATATAATGTGTAAAATTTCACAAGGATTCCATAAAAATAAATTTCATAAAAGTTGGATGATTATAAAAATTCTAAAAATTCACGGATAGTAGTAAAACAGGAAGATTAGAAGGTGTGACCCCTCTGCAGTTCATGAATTTTTAAAAATTAAATACAAATCCAATTGACCTGAAATTTGTAAAAAATGTTCCTAGATTAATTGGGAATCACTGTATGAAATTTTATGATTTTAGGAGGTCTGTGGTGTTCAGAATAAATTTTTAAAATCTGGATGGAAATCTGGACCCGAAAAATAGAACACCAATACTTGCAATGGAGTGGTGCTAAAGAAGCATTCAAGCAAATAATAGATTTTAAAATGCACCACTCCACTTAATCAAGTTGTTTGGGATCCTGAAAGCCAAGTTTAATATGTTTTTGATAGTTTTAATTAATTATGTGACCAGAAAGAGGAACCAACCTGAATTCCGCAGGAAGAAAAGGAACTTTGAGCTCTCGCTTCCAAATTCCCGCTTTCTTCCTGCAATAGTTCTTGCACACACGAAAGAGAAGAAAGAGAAGGGGATGAGATCTACTTCAAGCAAGAGGAGAAAGAATAGAAAAGCCGTGCCTCCCCGGCAACAGCGCCAAAAAGTGATAATGAAATACGCGTGATTTGTAAAAGCGGGTTTTTAACGTCGTTGTAACACGCAAATTCGCATACGCTTTTAAATTTATAAACCTAGATAGGGGAGTATCTAGGGTCGTCCAAGGAGGCAAAAATTGCAATTCAATTCTCTTGCTAAAAACACATCTCAACTTTCTTTTTGATGTTTTAAATATGTAATTTTTTTTGTTTTGAAAAGACGGGCAAAATGCGAATTGTAATGGAAAGTACTAACACCTACAATTGCTTAACTAAAACTTAAAAGATAGATATATCTTCTTCCTAAGCTCACTCTAGGCAAGTGGAGGCCTAGAGTAATTAGGAAGAAGAGGTGAAACAAGTGCTAGAACCAAAACTAACAATTGCAATGAAAAGTTAAAAGATGGCAATTTAATTAACTAGAATTAGTGTTCTTTTCAAGGACAAGTAGAGGAATGCTTCTACTAGAACTAAACAAATTTAAAAGAAAATAAAGAAACACTAATCCTCTTGCAAAATTTGGTGAAGAAGGGAGTCTTCTTGCTCTAAGCCTAGCTGCTCCTTGGCTTGAAAAGAAGGCATCCTTCTTCTCCTTCCTTGAGAGCTCCTCCAAGGTGGAAGCTACCACCTTCAATGCTCTCTCCAAGGGGTAGGCGTGCGCCACCCTCAAAAGCTCCTCCAAGGTGGCGTGGACCACCTTCAAGATCTCCTCCAAAGATCTTCCTTACCTGGCTTCTCCTTTGGCTGGCGTGACTCAAGAGAGAAGGGAAGAGGGGAAGGCACCAAGGGGACAGAATATCCCCTTAATCTTCTTCTTCTTCTTCTCTCTTGGACGTGGGCTTCTAGGTGGAATATGAGAGTGAATTTGCTATCCAAGGATGCCTTGAATGGTGGTGGGTAGTGGTCTTTTTATAGGGTAGGATGGGGGGTTAAGGTGCTCCTTGAAATGGAGGGCTAGGATGGAAGGATGGAGGTGGTTGGTGATCCTATGGCCAAGGGTATTTGGCGCCAACCCAAGGGGTGTTAAAGTGGGTTGTTATGGTGGTGTTGGTGGCTTTTGGTGGTGGAGAGACACCACCAATTTGGCTCCAACCTAGGGTCTTCTAGAAGGGGGGTTAGGTGGATGGTGCAGATGGATTTAAGGAGAGGTGTATGGTAGATATGAAGGGGGTTTTTGGAGGGAAATATGGTGCCATAAAGGGGGTGGTTAGGGTGGTTTTGGTGCCACTTTTAGGTGTCTTTTGGAGGTGGTGGGTAGGCTAGGTTGGTGCCAAGTAGGTTAGCTTATGTGGAGCTTAGGTGGAGCTAGTTGGGTGGAGTTGTCAGGTGGGTTTTTGGGGTGGTACAGGCCAAGGAAGTTGGAGCATAGTTAAGCTAACCTAAGCTAGCTTATCTAATGGAGGAGTAGAGGAGAAGGTGTTGGAGTTAGGGTTTGGAGGGAGGAGATGAGGAGGAGAAGTCTGGAGCTGAAACTGGAGCTGGCTACTGCTGAAGAGGTTGGCACAGAGCTACTCTAGCTGGCTTAGCTTGCTAGTTCTTTGCTAGCTGCTAAGCCAAGCTAAAGTGAGCTAGCTTCTACCATAATGAGCTAAGGTGAGCTTGGTCTAGTTCTCCCGGGGAGGATTAAGCTGGTTGAGGCAGCTAAGGTAGCTTAGCTCAATTGAGTTGAGCTAAGCTGAGTCCCCGGGAGCTGGACTTGAGCTTCCTGAGCTGGGATGAGTTCTTCTTCAGCTGGCTGGAGTTGAGTGGAGCTGGATGTAGTTGGATCTGAGCTAGGGTGAACTCCTGTCAACTCAGCTAAGCTAGCTAGAGCTCCCTGTGGACTAGTGGGAGCTGAGATGAGCTAGACTCAGCTAAGTTGAGCTGGATCTGAGCTGACTTGAGCTAGGGTGAGCTAAGATGAACTCTCTTGAGCTGCCATTCAGCTAAGATTAGCTGAATGGAGCTGGGATGAGCTAACCTTAGTTCAAATGAGCTAGGTTCCAGCTGTGGTGAGCTGGATCAAGCTGAGTTCCAGCTAGTCTTAGCTTTTCCTTCACAATTTGCCTTCTTGAGTGCTAGGGTTTTAGGGATCTGTACATCTGTGCATCCCTAACACTCACAAAAACATATCAAAAAGATAATAAAAAATGTAATGCATGCCTAACCTATTTTATGCCTAAATGCAGCCCAAAAACCCATTTGCGGAGTAAAATCCTAAGAGCTAGGTTTGTTTTAATGCATAAGAATGATGATAAACTGGTGTTTATCAATGCATAGTCAGGGCGCTCAGTCCTTGAAGGATTTTTATGATCCTTCAAATTACGGGGAATGTCCCGGTGTCCAGCTTTCAGCTGGTGGGGTAGAAATCAAGCAAGCTTGATCAAACATTTCCATGGGCTTGGCTCTGAAGACCCACTTCAGCATTTGGAGGACTTGACCACTTTGGTCTTGACCACTAAAGCTCGAAATGTGGACAATTGAAAGGATAAGGCCGCACATTGGTATTGGACAATTGAAAGGCTAATAGCAACTTGGAATGATCTTAAATCGGCTTTCCTAAAGAAATTCTTCCTATTCGAGTGTACCAATGCTTTGCGACGGGCAATTACTACTTTCGTCTAGTGGCCAGGGGACCCGCTTCATGGTGCCTGGGAGCAATTCTAGGATCTTTTGCGGAAGTGTCCACACCACGAGGTGCCGAAATGGCAACTCATGCAGATCTTTTATCATGGGTTGACTGAGCAATTCCGTAACCACATGGACACATCTTGCGGAGGCAATTTCCTCAACAAGGATGCAAATAGTGCGCATGAATTGTTTGGGGAAATGAGTAAAAATTCCATCAATCATGACTCCATGGATACTTTTAACCGGTCCCAACAACCCAGAAAGAAAGTTAATGAGGTCCATGACTTTCATTCATTCGATATGGAACTGATTTGTAATAAACTTGATAAAGTGGACCTGGTTACAGAAAGAATGGAAGAGTGGATGGCTGGAAACTCTGCAAATACTTCTCGATCCACTCAATCCCAAAACTCAGGATTCCATTCCTCACGAACTCCTGCTGAACAGGAGTTCATAAATCAACTGGAAGAAGCTCAACCTGTGAGCCAGCATTACTCGGATCCCCATGGGTTCCAAACTGGGACCTTTGATCTTAGTTTCTCTGATCCTTCTCCTTCTTTCCCACTATCCTTGCCCTATAAGGATGTGTATGCTGTATAGGAGAATGTTAGGTCCAACCCATGTTCTAACTCTTATAATCCGGGTTGGAGGAACCACCTTAACTTCTCCTGGAAAAATCCGGGGCAGTAGACCCAAATCCGACCCAACAACTATGCACCGCAAAGACCAATGGGTCAAGGTCATGTATACACTCAGCTACCCCTAATCAGGTCAATCAGCCAACCTGGAATGCCTGTTAACCTGTAGGTTAGGCTGATTTGAACCGACAGATGGTAGAGATGTAAGGATCCTTGCTTCAACTCATGCAACAAATGAAAACATTGCTAGACAACCTGCAATCCGAACTCATTGCTAATTCTCGTTAGCCTAGATCTCTATCATCTCAACTCGTATCCAACCCTCGCAACATACAAAATCAGGGAAATCAAGCCCAAAGGTACGAGAATCAAAGGGTCCCACACGCACATGCTCAAGTGGTTGAATAGGGTCCTTCTGCTTCATCAAATCAGGGTTATTTCGCAAATCAAGCCCCTCTGATCTTTCCTAACCCTCCTTGATGGAAACACCATCATGAGCCACAACTAGCTCATTTTGACCTAATGAAGAGAATAAATGCTCCTACATAACCAACTAAAGGTCATAATTCACTGCATAACTTTTTTAAGAGGAAAATAAGAAACTAGGGTTAAAACTGTAATTTTACCAATGCAGTGCAACCACAGGCTTTCTCAAAGGCTAAAAAAAGGTCAAATGGTCTTAATAAGATAACAAGTGGGTTGGATTTGACAAAAAAAGGTTTGTGTGAGTTCTGCGAATTAAATGACTTCTTAAAACCCTAAAACAGACCCACTTGATTAACCAAGGTTCTGGTTAGGATAAAATTCACCTAAACCATCTAAAAATCATATAAAAATATTCTCTAGGGTTTAGAACCTTCAATTTGTCCATTGGAACCCATCTTGACCTAGAATGGGGTCCCAGACAGATATTTACCTTAAATTGGGTTTTCGCATAAATTTCCCAGGCAAACGTGGTCAAACCCAAAATCCAACTTTACAATTGGTTTCCTTAGGTCCAAATTAGGTTTTTACCAAAATTTGGACCTAAGAGGAACTCATCTTGACCTAGTCTGCAAAAAGGTTCAGCCTGATTACATTTCTATCCCTAACTTTCAAAAATCCTTTCATTTAGCCTACTAACTTCTTCGTCATCTTTACAAATAGGTCCCTTCACCATTATAGCAGAGGAATCCTACTCCGGCAAGCTTTGAAAGGAGGTTTCTCCTTAATTACTCAGAGAATCCCCTCCAAAATTGGAAGGGAGATTTTCTAAGAAAATCCCTCCAATATGAACCAAGTTTGATGCCCTAATTGTTTCCCAATCTCTCATGCGAATGCATGAGAGATTTAGGTCTCTTAAAGCTTCCAACTCCAGAGACCCTGCCTTACTTGGAAGCTTGCCTTCCAAGCACGAATCCCTCTCCAGAGATCTATTTAAAGACTCCTTAGATCCAACCGAGTCTCCTCAGCTTGAAATTGGGTCGGTTCCACCTCTATTCCTCTCTTCCTCACCGACCACAATCTCCGCAAGCTCCGGTGGCTCTTCCCTCACCCACTCGTCGCCCAACCATAATACCAATGGTTGGGTTAACTCCGCCACAATCATCTGCATCGTGCAACACCGGCCGACGTCGCCTCTACCCCGTCTTTGCTACCGCCTCATCTACGGAGGTCTTCATCTTCCCCACATCCGACAACCATACTGACATGGGATTCCCATCTCTTTCGTCCCTTAGAAGTAGGTTTTCAGACTCTCTCTCCCTGACACTTTCTTTCGCTCTCTCTATTTCCCAAAACAACCCACTGACGCCACTAACCACTGTCACCTTCTCCACCTCCAACGATACATCCGGTTAGGTGCTCTCATCGCTCCACACCTCCATCCACCTCGCCAACAACCCTACGACCTCCGCCTCGACTCTCTGATCATATCCCCTTACTCCAATCTCTCCATCGACCACCCAAACACCCCACCGAACACACCCACTCACACACGCAAAGTGTGACCTAAACACGCCACCCACATGCCACAAAATTACGCCCATCACATCCGCCGTGGTCCGACGACGCTCCCTGAGCAATTTGACGTGGCCGGGAGGCTGGGCCATTTATCTCAAGTTCAGGCCATGGTCCGCCATTACTGCCGAGTGTGAAGCTCACTTGCTGTAGCTCCAAGTGCTGCCAACCCAAGGAAGACACTCCCAGGACACGCGAAAGACTCTCACGCATGATTCCAGGCCTTCGATTGGAGTCGAGAGGCTCTGCAGTTGAGCCAATTGAGGAAGTCATTTGTTGCTGCAGCGCAAAAAGGAAGGTGAGACATTTAATCCCACCTCAGAAGTGGAAAGCCGCCTGCGTACGCATAAAGGGAAAAAGTGTTAGAGGCTCTTCACCTCCAACACTGAGGGTGAGATCCTCCTCCCCCCTCTCACCGGACTCGTCCACGACACCTAATACGTGGACCTGGCCATGACCCGACTACCCAACCTATTCACTCCTCGCTCACCACACATGCCGGTGAGCCTGGACCTGGGTCTGCGTTAGGTCCGATTACCCGACTGGTTAAAGGCTCTGGGAGAGCGACTCTGAAATAGAAAAGAGAGAAAGAGAGAAGAGAGCTACATAGGGGAAGGGGGGTTTTGCTCTGAGGAGTTTACATGCGACACTTAGTCGAATTCAGAGAAAGAGCAGGGCTGAAGGAAGAAGGGAAGAAGAAGAAGAGAAGGCCAGCACAGCTCAGGGTCAAGGCAAAAGAAAGGTAAAGTCAGGAAGAAGTAAAGGAAGAAAAGGAGGTCAGGCAGGAAAGAAAGAAGGAAGGAGAAGACAGAGAAGAAGGAAGAAGATGAAGAAGAAGGAAGAGAAGGCAGAAGGTAGAGAGAGAAAAGGAAGAGAAGGCCAAAGAAGAGACAGAAGAAGAGGGCTCGCAAAGGCAAAAGAAGAAGAAGAAGAAAAGAGAAATCGGAGAAAGAGATCAGAAGAAGAAAAGAAGGAAAAGCACTGTAGCCAGATTCATTTAAGACGTCTGATTTTGCAATCAGACATCTGAATTTATATTTTCTTCTTTAATTAATTTGAGTAACTATTATTTGGTCTACAATTCCTTTTACTCTTGACATACTCATATGCTCTACATTCAAGATTAGTTTTTGAGTAATGATTTGTGTTCAAATTGCATTAATTGCCAAGTTTAGTGTGTGAATTTCATTTGCTCCCCACGTTCAACCTCGAAATATATTCGAGTAATAAAATTATATTTATTTTGAACACTATTTCGACTATACTACAACGCAACACTTTTAAACACTGATTCAGTGCTCCTAACACTCCCTAAGACCCAAACTCGTATGCTTTTGCAAATTCTGTTACCTTGAGGAGTGGACAACAAACCTAGGATCCAAAATTACCTTCTTCTAGTCAATCACACCCTTGTGAGCCTAAGGAAGGAAAGGAGAACACTGAAGAAGAAATTAAGGCTCAGGAACCTAATTCCAAAGATTTGACTCATGTTCCATTTCCTGAAGCCTTGATTAAACCCAGGAAGAAGAAGTTTGTTGATAGTGACAAGGAGCTCTTGAATATATTCGAGAATGTTGATATTAATATCCCGCTCCTCGATGCTATTAAACATATTTTGGCTTATGCTAAATTCTTAAAGGATTTATGCACTCACAAGCGTAAGCCGAGGGAATCTGCCCTGAGGAAGGTTGAAATGACCTGTTGCATTTTTAGTAGGATAAGAAATCTGGAGCTTCAATCAGACATCTGTCTAGACATTTGGATACAAACCTGGACGTTTGAAAGTGGGAATTTTTATACGTTCCTTTGCTCTCTGCACGTTGGCAACGAGAAGAGCTTCTCTCTCCACACCCCTCACCCTTAAATCCTAACCCCATTCTATTTAAACCCTCCTTCTCCACAACCTCTTCTCCTCACCCCCTTACCACCAGCCACCACCACCTCCAGCATCCTTCCTGTGCGGCGAGCGAGGGAAATTGAGAGGGAGAGAGGGAGAGAGCGGAAGGAAGAGTGTGGAAGGTCGGAGGACCTTCGAGAGCTCGCACTGCAGGTGGCAGGCGCACGTATGAAGAGAAGGGGATTAGGGAGGCAGCCTCCCAGCCCTCTGCAGCTGCTGAAGCTGCTGCATTGCACTGCAAGCGACGCTGCGAGGAGGGAAATGTCGCGGAGGAGGTTCTGGTACTGGAGAAGTTCCAATATCATATGTCTGGAGCATTGACCAAACATCTAGCGAGGCATCAAGACGTCCAGAGCTGAAGCTGGACATCTGAAAGCGTAATATCGCGCGAGGTACGTATCTTATTGTGCTACTTTCCTCCATGCAGATTGTAGCACAGGAGATGTCGGGCTGAGAATGAATCTGCATTTTTGTATGCAGGTGAAGGGCTTTGGGAAGGCGCGTGGTGCACTTTTCTAGGCACTTTTGGATGTTTGATCACGTCACCAGACGTCCGAAGGTACTTCTAGACGACCGGAGGCTTTGTTCGACATCTGGAGCTACCCGCAGATGGTCAAGGAGGGATCTAGACGTCTGAGGATACCACAGGAAACACAAGGTGAGATCTGACATCATTTAAGACATCTGCGACTAGTCCCAGACATCTAATTTTTGACAATAACCATGTTTTTGGCCCGTTTAGGGCCCAAACGGAATCGGATTTCCACAAATGAAGTACTGTTGTGTTCCACTGGAGTTTCTCTACATGTTCCTATTGAGTACCTACTGTTTTGAGCTCGTCTGATGTAAATTAGTCGCTGGTACAGGTTACCAGCTGGTGGCGTGTTCAAGGCCAGCGGAGACGACGAGATCTGCGATGCAGGCCCCCATTCCTCTCGTGATACCTGGTAGAGTGGTTTAATTCATTTGTTAAGATGTGAATAAAGAATATGCTTGCTTAGATTAGATTGATTGAAACTCTCAGATGTGGAATTAACCCTGGGGTAGAAATGTGTGAGTCTGATGTTGAGTTACTCAGTTTACTTAAGATGCATGTTAAAATACAAATTGCCTGTATGTGAATAAGAAATTGAACTGTGAGACCACAAGTTACATGTATGGAAATGAGAATTGTATTGTGAAAACATGAATTGCCTGTATATGGATGAGGAACAAGTTATGAAACATGAGATCTGAATACTGGTAAGTGGAATGAATGTGAGCATGAACCCTACGGGGAATTAGGAGTAGAACTCCTGTGTATGAAAGGAAATCTGGCATGTAGATGGGAAGTGAGCTGGCCCTTGTGTACATGATACCAAGGAGAGCAGCTGTCCCTTTTAGTGTAGAGCGGTGCTAGCCGCCCTTGGGTTGAGACCTGGGGTTAGGATTGGCCACTCTACACCGACTCCTGTTGGCCCTCGCGTACGTGGTTACGAGGCATGCTACTAGTGTAGGGAGGGAGATAGCCACCCCATGGGGCCCGAGGTTAAGCTAGCCACCCTACACTGACTTTGTCAGGCCCTCTGGGAAAATCGGGGTAGTTGGACGAGGGTACGCGGACTGTGGAGGGGCAAGACCCCTATTTGGTTTTGAGGGGCGAAACCCTTGTTCTGAGAGGGCAAGGCCCTATACTGTTCCGTGATGTACTTTGGGTGTACCCGCTAGCGGAAATGACTGACCGCATGTCAGTGTTGGGTAGCTACCCGTGCACTTATCACGCGTACCGTAGTCACCGCTACATCGCGACAGTGACCTCGGGGTGGTTGACTGGGTGTAGGACTACCGCGGGGGACTCTCTCAGTCAGGAGAGCACCACGTGTACCTTCTACTCCATGGAAAAGACTGCAATCAAGATCCTTCCCACGAGGAACAAGCAAGATCAAGAAGTACATGGATCCTTTGTGAAATAAATGAACGAGAAATACATAGATGAAATAAATAGAAATGAGAATTAAAACTTGGTTTCTTATTTTACTTTACTTACACATAAATAATGTAAACACCACTCTACTCAACGTTCGTTGACTGATAAGACCCGTGACATCAAAACACTTTAAGATGTTTGGGAGTTGGATCAGACGTCTGGACATCTTCCCAGACATCTGGAAATCAATTTTTGCGCACGTGCCGTGCGCAGACTGAGCTCGGTCGCATTTCCTCTCTTTCTTCCCTTTCTCCTCTCCCCTCACCGACAACAGAGCCCTCCCATGCACTTACATATACCCCCTCCTCTCCCTCACGCCACCCCACTCCCATCCACCTTCTCCTTCCTCCAGCAAGATCGAGAGCGAGAGCGAGCGTGGCGAGTTGCAGCCGAGTGCAGTGGTGGAGAGGAGAGGAGCAACGGGGGGGGAAGAGGAGAGCGCGAGATGAGAGAGAGAGCTCGCCGGAGAGGCTCACGGTCGGTCGACGTGCACACAGCGGAGGGGTGTGTTGGGGAGGTTTCCCCCGACGCTGCTGCAGCTAGAGCAGCAGACGAGCGAGCGCGGCGCGGCTACGCGCAGTAGGAAGAAGATGAAGGAGCTTCTGATTCTGGGATTTTTCCCAAAATCAGATGTCTGGACCTACATCCAGACGACGCGGACGACGTCTGGAGGAAGCTCCAGACAACTGAGAGGTACGACCTGCGCCCTATGCTCCCTTTTTGCGGATACGACCATGCAAGCCGTTCCACCAAGGACTCTGATACATGCCGTGTTGAGGAGATTACGTTGCACGTGCAGGATTAATTTTGGGAAAGCGCAAGGACACGCCCTCCCATGCGATGCAGACGTCTGGGCGAGGCACCAGATGACAGAGAGTGTATCCAGACGTCCGGAGGTGGTCGGACGTCTGGAACTAGGTCCAGACGGTTCAAAAGGATCCCTGGACGTCTGAGGAGCAGCGCAGGGTGAGGTATGGTTTTGGACTCCTTTTAAGACATCTGGAAGGTGTTCCAGACATCTGATTTGAGTCAGAATTGTCGTTTTAACCAGCTTAGGGTCCGTTTGAGGTTCGATTTCCTCATTTAAGATTCCGTTCTTCTTCGTATAAGTTCCTCTACTTGTTGGAATGCTTTTGTCATGTTATGAGTGGGTTCTTGTGGTTGATCCTATGTTAGGACCTCGTCCCGTTGCGGAATTGGGGGTTGCGGAGGCACGCGGACCTGCCGATCAAGCCTCCATTACTCCTGCTTTTGCTGGTAGAGTGGCTTCCCCTAGTTTAATTACAAACATAAAGGCATATCTGGAATGAATGTTAGATCCTAGGGTGTGGCATGAATCCTAGGACTAGAAACACTGGATTGAATATTAGATCCTAGGGTATGGCATGAATCCTAGGACCAGAAACACTAGATTGAATGTTAGATCATAGGGTATGGCATGAATCCTAGGGCTAGAAACATTGGAATAATTGTATGGAAATGCATGAATTGCAGTCTAGGACGAGTAAATAGAATAATAATAATTTCCTGTAATTGGATAACAGCTACCTGTGGATTGTAAAGTACTGTTGTTAGCAACTATTGCATGTAATTCCTGTTGTTGCAATTAATTACGAGCTGCCTTTATATGAATTGGAAATGAAAGATTGAATGTTGGAAACACGAGCTACCTGCAAATAAACCCAAAATGATGAAACCTAGTATGGCTTGGCTTGAGAAACATAAGCATGAACCCTACGGGGAAATAGGAGTAGAGCTCCTAGAAGTAAACGGAATGGATTTAGGGATGTGCTGGGAAGTGTGCTATTCCTTGAGTACGTAGTACCAAGGGAAGCACATGTTACCTCTTAGTGTCGAGGGGAGCTTGCCTCCTTCGGGTCGAGACCTAGGTAGGTTTGGTCACCTTGCACCGACTCTTTGGCCCTCATGTACACTGTACCGGGGAGAGCTACTAGTGTAGGGAGGGAGCTAGCCACCCCATGGGGCCCGGGGTTCAGCTAGCCACCTTACACCGACTTGTTAGGCCCTCTGGGCAAACCAGGGTAGTCAGGCAAGGGTGCGTGGACTGTGGAGGGGCGAGACCCCTGTTTGGTTACTGTGGAGGGGCTAGCCCCCTGTTACTGAGAGGGTTATGACCTATACTGGTTCCGTGCTGTGCTTTGGGCGCACCCGTTAACGGAAACGACTGACTGCGTGCCAGTGTGGGGTTGCTACCCGTGTGTTTATCGCATGTGCCGTAGTCACCGTTACGTCTGCCAGTGACCTTGGGGCGATTGACTGGGAGTAGGACCACCACGGGGGACTCTCCCGGCCAGGAGAGCACCACGTGCTACTTCTACTCTTCGGAAAAGACTGCAATCAGGATCGTTCCCACGAGGAACACTCGAGATCAAGAAAAAGACCTGATAAATAAACCAAGTGATGAAAGAATGAATAATTAATTAAATAAAGAAAGAAATTGAAAGCAATAGCTACCTGTCCACCTTTACTATTTTCCTTGGTTAGCTGGTTGCCACTCTACTCAGCGTTCGCTGACGTGTTGTACTCATAACCTTTTTCAGGTCCAGGTGTTGAGCAGCCAAAGCCTACGGCTGCAGAGGGTGCTGGGCCTAGTAGAGCCCAGTAGTTGTACCCTTTTGTTGTACTCCATTTCCGTTGTAGTGAATATTTTGTTACACTTCTGTACTCGTGTAATGTAAACTTTATATTCCTGTATATTTTTTAAATTCTTTACTATTGTGGTGGTGTGTATTGTAGTAGTTGCTTCTTTACTGCTGTACTTTTGTTACTGTTAGTTGCTTGCATGGTGAATGTGATCTATTTTTATTGCTTTTTGGTTACTTCCTCGTTGGACGACTAGGTCTTGGGATCAGTCGAGTCGGTCCGATCCCGTATCCTGTAGGGATTCGGGAACCGGGTAGTAACACTGACTCTGTCTTTTCGTAACCCTATTCAGGACTAGAAGTTGAGTAGCCCAAATTTTCGGCTGTAGAGGGAGCTGGGCCCAGTCGAGCCCAGCCGCAGTAGTTTTCTTTCCAGCTCTTTTGTTTCTGCTGTAGTTATGAGTACTGGACTTCAAAATTACTGTTCTCGTTACCTTTTATTTTCTGTTGTTGTGGTGGCATGTACTATTTTTGAGACAGTTGCTCTACTTTCCTTTTCAGTTTTGTTTTTCCTTCTACTTAGTTATATTGCATGTGTGAATGTGGTTTATTTCCTGCTTTTGGTTATTTCTTGTTAGATGACTAGGTCTTGGGATTAGTCGAGGCGAGCCGGTCTCGGGTCTTGTAAGAATCCGGGAACCGAGTCGTAACAAGATGGTATCAGAGCAAGATCGTCACGAGAAATAAACTAATTGGTCCGAGAATAACCACTCACGTGCATATAACTAGGATAGCCACCACAACGTATCGCTTCGATATTCATTTCTGAGTCTTTTTTTCGTTGTAATCCAGTATCGTTGACAACTCTTGTTCTATCTCTTGCGTCTCCTTGCAAGAGATGCCTCATCGGGGAGTTCCCGAGGCAAGCCATGGTCGTGACCATGGACGAGGTCGGAGGGGCAGACGTACTGGACCTGAGGCACCAGTTGACCCACCTCTCCTCCCAGGCATTCAAGCCCAGGATCTCACGCAGCTGATTAGAGACATCATGTGAGAGGAGCTCACCAGCCTCCTCGGGCACCTCTTCCTGAGGACGTGGATGGGGAGTCCTCAGTGGGGCAGAGAGACCGTCGCAGCGCCGGACGAGCAGGAGGGGGAGGGGGTGATCCTCCACCACCCCCACCACTCTTTAACGCTTCCGAGCATGAGCCCTCCTTTCCTGGAGGCATGCCCGTTCCCCCACTATTGCTACACCACAAGCTTTTCGGACAATTTCGGAAGTTGAAGCCCCCCTCCTTCAAGGGGGATGAGAGCCCGTCTGAGGCAGAGGACTGGCTGGAGCAGATAGAGAAGGTGTTCGACACCCTTCGCTCTCCTACGGAGTGCTGCGTGGCCTTTGCCACGTACCAGCTAAAGAGCGCAGCACAAAGGTGGTGGAGGGCAGTCAGAGGCCACGAGGGGAGAGAGCCGATGTGGGACCAATTCGTGGATCTCTTCTGTGAGCAGTACTTTCTGCAGACCTGGCAGGACTAGAGGAGGCAGGAGTTTTACACTCTCTGCTAGGGGACAATGACGGTTAGCACGTACCGCACGCATTTCCTGGAGCTGTCATGTTTCGCCCCGACAGCTGTGTCTACCGAGGAGGAGCACCTGTGGAGGTTTACTAAGGGGCTTCAACTTGCTATTCAGGGCTATGCCAAATCCCTAAAGTACCCACCTTCTCATGTGTGGTCGAGGCAGCGATGACTTACAAGGAGACCAACCCGGCCGTGTAAGACACTGACGGTGGACAGAAGAGGCCCTACCAACCAGAGTACTATCAGAGCTGTCAGGAGAGGAGTCACACTACGTCCGCAGGAGAGTCGTCTCGATCTGTAGGGCCACTAGTGGCCTTTGGGGGCCCCAGACAGGGGCCAGTTGCCAGCACCGGACCCCTGCCCAGCCTCCAGTAGGGACCTACTAATGGAGGAGGTCATGTACCCCTTTGTTATCAGTGTGCCCAACTGGGCCACATTAGGAGGGACTGCCCATCTAGGGCCGGAGCACAGCAAATGCTCCCCGCACCGAGCGTTGGAGGCCTAGCTGGCAGTCGTGGTCACCAGGCGCGTGGGGGAGGACAGTAGTCACTAGGAGGGTACCGGCCAGCTACTGCTCGCCTGACCCAGAGTGTAGCTACTTCATCTACACCGAGAGTTGAGGGACGTATCAACACCCTGACATACAGAGACGCCAGGGCTTCGGGTTCGATGGTGGGAGGTATGGTTACTGTTTCTGGCAGATTAGTGTACGTACTTTTTAATTCCGGTGCCACCCACTCCTTCGTCGCTACGAGTTTTGCCATCAGTTTAGGGTAGGGCAGTGTATTGTTAGAGGATCCATTTATGATCAAAGGCCAGGTGGCCAGTGGTTTGTAGCCGAGGAGGTCTACACGGACTGCGAGGTCAGTATAAAGGGACATAGCCTCCCTGCTGACCTGATTGTGATCCAGATGGAGGACTTTGGCGTGATTCTAGGGATGGACTGGCTGTCCGCCTATCACGCCCTGGTAGACTGTTTCGGGAGGAAGATCAACTTCTCCATACCCGAGATGCCTCCCTTTGAGTTTCACGGTTAGCCGGTGGACGGAGGTTTCAGATGCATCTCAGCAGTTTGGGCAGTGAGGCTTTTGAGCCAGGGGTGTGAGGGCTTCTTGGACTATGTAGTGGCAGAGCCTAGCCCTGTGGATGATTTTCAGAGTATTCCTGTGGTCTATGAGTACCCTGATGTTTTCCCAATGGAGTTTCCAAAACTACTGCCTGAGCGTGAGATAGAGTTTGAGATCTCACTGGTACCGGGGACCAGCACCATTTCTACTGCACCGTACCTGATGGCACCGTTTCAGCTACGAGAACTCAAGTCACAGCTACAGGATCTATTGGAGAAGGGCTTTGTGAGGCCCAATGCATCCCCGTGGGGAGCCTCTGTGCTGTTTGTGAAGAAGAAGGACAGTACCCTACAACTTTGTGTCAACTACCGACAGCTGAATAGGGTCATTGTAAAGAACAAGTATCCGCTGCCAAGGATTGACGAACTCTTCAATCAGTTGCGAGACGCCACAGTGTTCTCCAAGATAGATCTGAGGCCAAGTTACCACCAGTTGAGGATCAAGGAGACCAACTTCTCCAAGATAGCTTTCCTTACCAGGTATGGGCACTACGAGTTCTTGGTCATGCCGTTTGGGCTGACCAATGCCCCGCTACCTTTATGGATTTGGTGAACCGTGTTTTCAGGCCGTACTTAGATCAGTTTGTGGTGGTGTTCATCGATGACGTACTCATTTACTTGCGGGATCGGGCGCAACATGGATAGCATTTACGCATGATCCTAGATACCTTGAGGCAGTGTAGGCTGTATGCCAAGTACAGCATGTGCGAGTTTTGCTTGAGATAAATGACTTTCTTGGGCCACGTGATTTCAAGAGATGGATTGGTTGTGTATCCATCCAAGGTAGAGGTCATACTCAGGTGAGAGAGGCCACACACAGTGACAGAGATACGCAGCTTTCTGGGACTGGCAGGTTACTACCGACGGTTTATCAGAGGATTCTCTTAAATCCCGCATCCTATGACCCAGCTGACCCAGAAGGACGTGCCCTTTGCCTGGACAAATGAGTGTGAGGCATGTTTTCACTAGTTGAAGGAGAGACTGACTTTAGCTCCTGTACTTACCATCCCAGACAATAGTGGTGATTTTTTTGTTTACACCGATGCTTTATTGCAGGGGTTAGGGGGCGTGCTCCTGCAGCGGGGTCACGTCGTCGCTTATGCTTCGCGGCAACTGAAGCCCCATGAGCATAGCTACCCTACCCACGACTTAAAGCTGGCAGCAGTTGTCTTTGCACTCAAAACATGGAGGCACTACCTTTACGGTAAGACTTTCGAGATCTTCACAGACCATAAGAGCCTCAGGTACTTGTTTGACCAGAAGGAGCTCAACATGAGGCAGAGACGTTGGTTAGAGCTCCTAAAGGACTACAATTGCAGCATCTCCTACCACCCAGGGAAGGCTAATGTGGTGGCCGACGCCTTGAGCCAGAAGGTGCCCGCCCACTTGGCCAGCTTACAGGCACAAAGTTGGAGACTCATGGAGGAGTTGGGCAGTTGGCGACCCCGAGAGTCACGGGGGCACTGTGGGGCAGTGACAATGACGCGGTAGGAACGACCAGAGTTGATAGACCACATCATCGCAGAGCAGATGGCCGATCCGTACTTACAAACACTATGGGACAGGGTGCTGATAGGGGACCCAGGAGACTTTTCCTTCTCAGACGAGATCCTGCATATGAGGGGATGTTTGTGTGTTCCTAAGGATGAGGAGTTGTTGAGAGAGCTTCTGACTGAGGCGTACAGGTCCAGGTTTACCATACATCCCGGGAACACAAAGATGTACCATGATTTGCGATGCGACTTCTGGTGGAGAGGGATGAAGTGGGATGTTGGTGAGTTTGTTCGGTAGTGTTTGGTATGCCAGCAGGTGAAGGCCAAGCACCAGAGGCTTGCAGGGCCATTGCAGCCACTTCCTGTGCTAGAGTGGAAGTGGGAGAGCATCACCAAGGACTTGGTGGTGGGTCTATCAGTTACCCAGTGGGGACACGACTCAATTTGGGTGATCATAGACCGGTTGACGAAGATGGCACGGTTTATGTCGATCCAAGTCACTTTTGGGCCAGCATAGCTAGCAGAGCGATACATCAGAGATGTGGTGCGCCTGTACGGAGTCCCACGTAAGATCGTATCCGACAAGGACAGTCGTTTTACTTCCTAGTTCTGGGCTGAATTTCAGCAGGCCTTGGGGACACATTTGAGGTTCAGTACTGCCTACCACCCCCAGACAAACGGGCAGTCAAAGCACACCATACAGACACTTGAGAACCTTCTGCGTGCTTACGTACTAGATTGGAGAGTCTCCTAGGAGGAGCATTTACCCCTGGCAGAGTTTGCATACAATAACAGGTTCCACTCAAGCATTGGCATGGCACCTTATGAGGCTCTGTACAGATGGAGGTGTACTGCACCCTTGAGTTGGGTCAAGGTGGGGACCAAGTGAGAGGTTGTCCTAGGCTGATCCGGCAAAGTCAGGAAGTGATAGAGCAGATCCACAGATGACTCTGCACTATCAGGAGCAAGCAAAAGAGCTACGTTGACCAAAAGTGCAGAGAGGTGCAGTTCAAGGTTGGGGATCACGTCTTTCTCCGTGTTTCACCCATGAAGGGCTTGCAGCATTTTGGGGTGAAGGGAAACCTTACGCCAAGGTTTGTGGGGCCCTTTGAGGTCCTGGAGTGGGTAGGACCCATTGCTTACCGGCTTGCCCTTCCTCCCCAGCATTCTGGAGTGCACAACGTGTTCCACATGTCCAACCTCAGGAAGGAGGTTATTGATCCCAGTCACGTTCTGAGCCACGAGATCATCGAGGTGGGGGACGACCTGACCTATCCCGAGAGGCCAATACAAATACTAGACAGAGCCATCCGGAGTCTAAGACGGAAGCAGGTACCACTAGTGAAGGTTTTATGGAGAAGCCAGCAGTACGAGGAGGCGACCTGGGAGCCTGAGGTGGTGATGCGAGAGTGGTACCCAAAGCTTTTTGAGGGTACGTCTCTTCGGACCTACTTCGATCATCTTTAAGTTTGTTATGCATTTTTACGTTTCTTTTTCCGCACCCTAGCTAGCTTAAGTTTTGAGTACGAACTTCCTTTAAGTTTGTTATGTTGAAATGACCCGTTGCATTTTTAGTCGGATAAGATGTTTCAAGTTTCAGTCAAACATCTGTCCAGACGTCTGGACATGGGCTTGGACGTCTGAAAGTGGGAATTTTCATACATTCCTTTGCTCTTTGCGTACCAGCGGTGTGCAGAGCTTCTCTCTCCTCCACACCCCTTACCCTTAAACCCTAACCCCATTCTATTTAGACCCTCCCTCTCCACACCCTCTTCTCCTCACCCCCTCACCACCAGCCACCACCACCTCCAGCATCTTCCCTATGCGACGAGCGATGGAGAACAAGAGGGAGAGAGGGAGAGAGAGGAAGGAAGAGTGTGGAAGGTCGGAGGACCTTCAGGAGCTCACGCAGCCGGCAGCGGGCACATGCATAAGGAGGAGGGGCTCAGGGAGGCGACCTCCCAGCCCTCTGCGGCTGTTGAAGCTACTGTGATGCACTGCGGGTGGCGCTGTGAGGAGGGAAACATCGTGGAGGAGGTTCTGGTACTGGAGAAGTTCCAATATTAGACGTCTGGAGCATCGACCAGACGTTTAGCGAGGCATCAGGACGTCCGAAGCTGAAGTCGGACGTCTGAAAGCGTAATATCGCGTGAGGTACGTATCTTCCTGCGCTACTTTCCGCCATGCAGATGTAGCACAGGAGATGTCAGGCTAAGAATGGCTCTGCATTTTCATACGTAGGTGAAGGGCTTTGGGAAGGTACGCGGTGAGCTTTTTCAGGCACTTTTGGATGTCTGATCACGTCGCCGAACGTCCAAAGGTACTTCCAGACAACCGAAGGCTTTGTCCGACGTCTGGAGCTGCCCCCAGACGGTCGCGGAGTGATCCAGAATCTAAGGATACCGCAGGAAACACAAGGTGAGATCTGACGTCTTTTAAGATGTCTGGGACTAGTCCCAGACGTCTGATTTTGGACAGTAACTGTGTTTTTGGCCCGTTTAGGACCCAAACGGAATCAGATTTCCGCAAACGAAGTATCGCTATGTTCCACTTGAGTTTCTCTACGTGTTCCTATTGAGTACCTACTGTTTTGAGCTTGTCTGATGTAAATTACTCACTGGTATAAGTTACTAGTCGGTGGCGTGTTTGGGGCCCACGGAGACGACGAGATCTACGATGTAGGCCCCATTCATCCAGTGATACCCGGTAGAGTGGTTTAATTCATTTGTTAAGATGTGAATAAAGAATATGCCTACTTAGATTAGATTGATTGAAACTCTCAGATGCGGAATGAACCCTAGGGTAGAAATGTGTGAGTCTGATGTTGAGTTACTCTTTTTACTTGAGATGCATGTTAAAATACAAATTGCCTGTATGTGAATAAGAAATTGAACTGTGAGACCACAAGTTGCATGTATAGAAATGAGAATTGTATTGTGAAAACATGAACTTCCTGTATATGGATGAGGAACAAGTTATAAAACATGAGATCTGAATACTGGTAAGTGGAATGAATGTGAGCATGAACCCTACGGGGAATTAGGAGTAGAACTCCTATATATGAAAGGAAATCTAGTATGTAGATGGGAAGTGAGCTGGCCCTTGTGTAAACGGTACCAAGGAGAGCAACTGTCCCTTTTAGTGTAGAGCGAAGCTAGCTTCCCTTGGGTTGAGACCTGGGGTTATGATTGGCCACTCTACACCGACTCCTATTGGCCCTCGCGTACGTGGTACTGAGGCGTGCTACTAGTGTAGGGAGGGAGCTAGCCACCCTACACCGACTTTGTTAGGCCCTGTGGGAAAACTAGGGTAGTCGAACGAGCGTACACAGACTGTGGAGTGGCGAGACCCCTATTCTGAGAAGGTAAGGCCCTATATTGTTCCGTGCTGTACTTTGGGCATACCTGCTAGCGGAAACGACTGACCGCGTGTCAGTGCGAGGTAGCTACCCATACCCTTATCACACGTGCAGTAGTCACCGCTACGTCGCGACAGTGACCTCGGGGTGGTTGACTGGGTGTAGGACTACCGCGGGGGACTCTCCCGGCCAGGAGAGCACCACGTGTACCTTCTACTCCACGAAAAAGACTGCAATAAAGATCGTTCCCACGAGGAACAAGCAAGATCAAGAAATACTTGGATCCTTTGTGAAATAAATGAACCAGAAATACATAAATGAAATAAATAGAAATGAGAATTAAAACCTGGTTGCTTGTTTTACTTTACTTGCACATAAATAATGTAAACACCACTCTACTCAACGTTCGCTGACTCTATCTTTTCGTAACCCTGTTCAGGACCAAAAGTAGAGCAGCTCGAGTTTCTGGTTGTAGAGAGAGCTGGGCCCAGCCGAGCCCACCCGCAGTAGTTTTCTTTCCAGCTCTTTAGTTCTGCTGTAGTTGTGAGTACTGAACTTTAAAATTACTGTTCTCATTACCTTCTATTTTCTGTTGTTGTGGTGGCATGTACTATTTTTGAGGCAGTTGCTCTACTTTCCTTTTCTGTTTCATTTTTCCTTCTGCTTAGTTATATTGCATGTGTAAATGTGGTTTATTTCCTGCTTTTGGTTATTTCTCGTTGGACAACTAGGTCTTGGGATTAGTCGAAGTGAGTCGGTCTCGGGTCCTGTAGGGATCCGGGAACCGGGTCGTAACAAAGGTGATACTCTCCAAGCAGGCTAGTTCTATTATCCTGCACCACCTTCCTCAGAAAAGGAGAGATCCAGGTGCCCCATTGATTTCATGTGTTATTGGGGATTACACTTTTGATAGGGCACTTTTGGATCTAGGTGCATCAATTAACTTAATTCTGACTTCTCTTTATGAAAAGTTCGGATTACTTGAACTTAGGCTAACCTTAGTAACACTTCAGTTAGTGGATTGTTTGGTCATAAACCCGAAAGGCGTTATTGAAGATGTTATCGTTAAGGTTAAGTACTTCTACTTTCCTGTAGATTTCCTTGTCCTTGACATGGATGTACCTGAAGATTTAAAGAGCACGTCCATCATTCTGGGGCATCTGTTGTTGGCTACCGCTAAGGCCAATATTAATTGTGAAAGCAGTAGTATGGAAATCACCTTTGCGGATGGAAAAATGAAGCTTGATATTTTCAAGGTGATTACAAATTCGAGGATTGTGGATATATTAAGGAACTTGAGGATGATTTCAATGTTGAGACTTGCATGGCTTTTACTGTCCTTGGGAATTCCTCCTGCATCGATGAACCCAACCCACAACCCTCCGTGGCAAACCTGCCACACCCTAAAGAGGTTGCTAATTTTATTCGCTTCCAACCTCTTCCATTAGATCGTCATGATGAATCTTCATCAACATCCTTCTTACCCTCCATCCTAAACCCGCCCTAGCTCAAACTGAAATCATTGCCTGAGAGTCTGAAATAAGAATTTTTAGGACCTAAGAAAACACTCCCTGTGATTATAAATGCAAAACTAACTAAGGAGTAAGAGATGAGACTGATCAAGGTCCTAAAAGTACATAAGGAGGCAATTGGTTGGACCATCCAGACCTTAGGGGGATTGAGCCATCTTATTGCAGTCATCGAATTTTTATGGAAGATGGATCCCTCCCTTCTCGCCAGATGCAGAGGAGATTGAACCCTAATATGCGAAAAGTGGTCAAGAAGGAAATCATTAAGTGGCTCGACACAGGAATCATTTATACAATTATTAAGAGCTAACTCAAGTTCTAAAGCTCACTCTAGTGCTCTCAAGCTATGGGAAGCTCTGTTAGAGTAAAAATACAAAATTTTCCACCTCTCATCCCCTTCATGGAGCTCTCGCCATCCGTCTTCTCGGCCCCATTCTGGCACCCGTACATGACTTTTTAACCCACTAATATTTTTCTGAGTTTCAGTAACACAGTGCAACAACTATAATGAGTACTCATCTGGCACCCGTATCTCCTTCAAAGATGAGAATATTTTATGAATTTGTTCCTACTTTAAGCTATATATAGAATCTACAAATTCAACACTATCATCATCTTTCTCTATTGTATGTAACTCTGGATGAATGCCCAAAATCTCAATATCTTTTCTTATTTTTATTGTGCCTTTTGGACTATCTATTAAATTTAAGACATCCAACATATTGTCAATGACATGTGCATCACATCTAGGTTGTGATGGATTGTCAAATCTTTCCAATATGGGAGTTGCATGAAGAAAATATTTTTTTTTCTTAAAGCCTGAATTCTTTAATGCAGTAAGGTCTTTTTTAAAAAGACAACCCAATCTTCTGTTTCCAAGTTCTTACAATTTCTGCATTATTGTTACTCTTGACAACATAATAAAATCTATGCTTAGCTTATTTCTTGAATTCGTAGAAGAATATCGACAAGATTTGCTATCAAATCTGTTATTGAACTGTGTTGTTCGCCATCTGTGGTCAATTGGAAGGAATTTACGGTGACCTAAGTAACACAACTTGCTGCTTTCAGGCAATTAGAGATGATGTTTGTCATCCATACAAATTGGACATGTCAATTTTCCTTTTGTATTCCATCCAGACAGATTTGCATATGCTGGAAAGTCATTAATAGTCCATATCAATGTAGCACAAATCATAAAGAATTCTTTCTTTTCTTATGTCACATGTTTGAATATAGTTATCCCACAATAGTTTCAATTCATCTACCAATAGTTGCAAATATACATCTATAGCATTTCCTAGTTGCTTTAGGCCTAGGATCAACAATGTCAGCATCATAAACGATGATCGCATACACAACCAAAGAGGTAAGTTGTAAGTTACCATTACCATTGGTCATATTGAATATGACGGATACATATTCTTAAATGGATTAAATCCATCACTTGCAAGGCACAATCTTCTGTTACGTGATTCCTGCACAAATGATACATGTCTATTATCAAATTTCATCTACTCATCAGAATATACGGGGTGACGAATGTGGTCATCTCGTGATTTGTTCTCCTCATGCCATTTCACCCATTTTGCAGTCTTACTTGATATAAACAGCCATTGAAGCCTAGGAATCAATGTAAAATATCATAGAATCTTCTCTGCCTGTTTCTTGCCAGGTTGATTTCTAGATTTTCCAACCTCATATTTTGATGTACCACATTCCGGACAATTATCAAGACTAGCATATTCGCTTGTGAACAATACACAATTGTTCGGACAAGCATTGATCTTTTCACAATCAAAGCCCAGTACCCTAATATGTTTCTCTGCATCATACCATGGCTCTGAATAACCTTTTGGCTTAGTGATGAGGTGTGGCTCATCATAGTTAAGATGCCCAAGTTAAGCTAGAAACTGTGATAAACACTACATAATTAACACATGAAATGGGTTAAGTGTGGGAATTAATAGAAATGACCTAAAACAACAAATTTGTGTTAAAAACGTAAAATTAGGTCATAAAATGAGATATTCTATTTATTAATACAAAATGATGATCCAACTTCAAATTGAACACACATTGAGATTCAAAAGTTCAAATCAAAGGTGGAATTGCTTTCATAAATGTTCAATTGAGCTTCAAGAAAAACTTGGTGGCATTTAGACATCATTAGGACCCTGCATTTATTATATTACATTTAGGTCCTTAGGTCATATACATTTATTCATGATTGAAACCTTTAAGCACCATTCTGAAAATCATTGGGGACCTTTTTGTAACACCTATGGACCGTGCTGCAACACTTTCTCACCACTAATGTGTATGCATACAAAATTCCTATTGCTTCACCCTCAAAGAGCCTCTCTGCAAATGTACCAACATACCTATAGCTCACGTGCTATAGTGTAGTCGAAGAACATGGGCAATCTCAGCCTTTCATCTCGTTTGACCTCTATCTAGTGGTAGATCTTCATCCAATTTGCGGGTGCATTTGTGCGTTGCTTCACTGCACCCTCTAGATCTAATCCTACAGTGCATATTTGATTTGGAACCTCCCACCCTCCTCATAGCTCTTCACCACTGTCAAAGCCCTAAACGCCTAATCCTACCCTTACGGTGACCATAATCATTAGCACACCTACTTAAGCACCTCCATAGCTTGCGCGCATGCCATCGACTCCCCTCCTACTTCCTTAAGCCGATCCTTTCTTCCCTCCAGTTCCTCTCCTCAACAAATCCCTGCTTCCATTGCTACTGGCAATGAAGCTCTACTTCTTCGACTCTCCTCGTTGCTAAGGATCACATAGCATCCCACTGTGACCCAGAGCTTCCTTAGCAAGCTTTCCCCTCCCCTGGAGCTCCTCCCTCTCTTCTTCCTCCTCAGCTGCCGGCTAAGGATCCAAAGGTCCCATACTTCTGTTAGATTAGGATTTTAATCACTTTCTAGATTAGTGTAGTATCTATTAGTGTAGTTTAGATTAGTTAGGAGTAGATCAGATAGCTTAATTTGTGGATATTGTGGTTTAGTTAAGAGTAGAGTATATAGAACCATTTTGCGATCTTTAATCAGTCTAGATTAGAGAGGTGTTTTCACCTCAATCATGATTCACACAGCTCCCCCATCACTCCATATCATTGTCACATTCTTCCCTCGATGATTTCCTTCATGATCCACCCATCCATCTAACCCTTGGCGGATCTAGAGCTTTCTAACTCTTCGATCTGTTATAGGTGCTAAATTCATTTAAGGGTCGTATCATCCATTCCATGAACCCACCAATGATCCTATGCTGATTTGAAATGAGTTGAACTATCAATTTCTCAATTGTGGTTTTGATTTGATGATTGATGTGGATTTTTAGTTCTTCATTGGTAGTTAGAACCAAGGATGATTAGTTTTATTGATTTGATGTTCTAACAAGGATTGAATTTCTCGATTGGACGAGATGTAGATTTTAATTTAAAGGCTTTCATGCATGCTTATGGGTTTTGATTCAGATTGAGAGAAATGAAGATTTGGGATGTGATACTAGTGGGTTTCAATGTTTGATTTAATTCCTTTCTTCATGTTGTCCATGGTATAAGAAGGGGATTAGATCAAAGTACATTCTATCTCTGAGCTTTAATATGATTTTGAATGCTTTTGAATTGGATTTAAATACTTTTGCAATCCTAATATAAACCACATCTTACACTGTCTAGTGTAAGATGGGGATCATAATAGGATTGCAGGGATTAATGGGAGTTGAATCTATTTTCTCTTGGATTTCACAAGTTTTAGAACAGATCTTGAAGTGAAGTTTTCATGAGGATTTGACTATTTATCATAGATCTGGAATGTAAAATGCATTCCAGATCTGAGATAAAATCTAGAATTTAGGATGTTTATTGGTGATTTTGGCACATGGATATGATTCTTAAGATGAGTTTCAAAACAATTAGTTTTCTATTTGATTGTGCTCATGATTGTGAGTGTTTTGAATCTCCCATTACAACATATCAAAGGCTGCATAGCAGTTACATTCATTGTTGTCATCTCTGTTTTCAAGAGATTTAAGGTTTTGAGGTGTGTTTGTGATGAATGATCTTTTGGGTTTGAAAAACCAAACCTGAAATGGCTTAAAGAGGCCTAAGGTCAGACTCAATTGGTTTGATTTTGCTGATCACAAAAGCAGCAGCTACTGCTGAAGTTTCATGACAGTAATTAAGCGGTCTGATCAGTTGAGGTAGCATCTGATGTGGAAGTTCTGAGTGTGTTTAGCCAGGTTTTGGGAGATTAGATGAGTCTTTCATGCTTTGTAATGATAGAACATAGTGAACAAGCATTCATGTACAATCTTGGACTCAATTCTAATTGAAATAACTTGTAATTTCTCTTGAAATCTACGTCAGCAGTCTGTAATGTGGAAATCTGTCCAAAATACAATTTCAAAGGAAATTTATGTCGGAAATCCTATTTTAATGATAAGAAGTCTTACATATGGTTTACTGGAAGTTTTTTACTGTTTAAATCTCATTCCCAGCTTCTAAATCAAACTTGATGATGTGGTTTCATATTCCAACACCCTTTAAGGCCTCAACTTGGAGTTGATTGGTAAATAAACAAAAGGCATAAAAAAAGTCATTAAAAAATAAAATAAACCTATCTTTGAGTAAGATCAGGTATTTCTTTAGGTGTTTGCCAAGGTTCAAGGTAATATCAACTCCTGCCTTGGTAGAACATACTAACCAACGGTTCAATATACCTTGGAATTTAATAAAAGAACTTAAGATGAAAAATACCAAAACACTTCCTCTCTCTCATCTCACTCTTTCTCTCTCATGCCCTATCTCCCTTAAACCTATAAAAACTATAAAAATCAAAAAAACCCCAAAAATACCTAAAAACACCTTATATACTATGTATATACTTGTATATATAAGTTAAATCTAATCTATATGTATACATTATATAATATGTAGATGATGTACATAATTAACTTATATCTGTATTCTATAAATTAAATTAAGTATTTAGAGTGGTTTATTATATATATACTTTACTGTGTTATTAAATATTAATTTATATAAACTAAATGTATATAAATCTTACATTGATTCTTACCTTTTTTGAGGAGGGTGTTAGGAGGAAGGGCGAAATTTGAATTCCCCGTTGGGCGGGAAAGGTCGGATTGGATGGCCGACCGCCTAAGGGGGCCTGGCACCGGTGCTGATGACTTTGACGAATGGGCGGTATGGCGTTCGCGATCTTGGCACAGGAAGGTGCGTGGCGTCCGTGTCCCTGTTGGAGCTAGGACCCTGGGCAAGAGGGATTTTCAAGATGGTTGGGGTAGAAGTCGAAGAGAGGTGATTTGCCTTAGATGTCGACTTCGGGGGCACCTGGCGGCGTCCTGCCGGCGACCACTACTTTGTCTGGCGTATGGAGGATTTGGTCACAAACGGGACGCTTGCCTGGCGACTTGCGGTGGTTCTGGGGGCAGGGTTTGCAATACACCTTCGTGGTCTAGGGGTGAGCTGCAGATGCCCCACCCACCTTCCCCCTGAACGCTCGGGGGACACGCTATGGATGTGGAGGTTCCCCTGACTGAGGATGTCAAGGTAGCGGAGATGGCTCTACGTAGTGCTTTGATTGGAGAAGTAATGATGGGTACCCTTTCGGTGGACAAAATTCGGCAACTCGTGAGATCTCTTCCTCTATCAACTGATGCTTGGAAAATTGTGATTATTTCTTCATCGCAATTTGTGCTTTTTGATGTGGGTGCAGTAGATGTTGAAAGGTATTGTTTTCAAACTAGCATATTGGGTGGATTATCAGTAATCTGGCAGCTGGTATCCCCCTTTGATGGCTCTCTTCCTGAGCGTCCCCCTCAAAGAGCAGCCTCCAGGTCTGGTGTTCTTGAGATCAGAGGTCTACCTTTGCATCTAAGGTCTAGGAAGGTGGTGGAAAACATGATAGCTGGGTTTGCATCTGTGACCGAGGATGCTATTGTTGGTCTGACTGAAGGAGATGCCAATGTTTTGAATGTGAGGGTGAAGGTCTTCAGGGCTGGTACCATTCCTGATAAATTGATCCTCAAATGTGGGGGCAGTTCTTGGATGCTCCTTTTGAATTTTATTATGGCAAATAAAGAGGTCGTGCCTAGACATCGCCCCCCCTCTTATGCTGTGGTGCTGAAATCCAAAACTCCTCCCTTGCAGCCAACTGTGCTAATCAGGAAGTGGTGGAAGAATGCTCTAAAGATAGGGAATTGCTAGATGAGGTAGGGAGCCTGGAAGTTGTGGAGATGAGGACTGAAGCTCTGGCAGGTGTGGCTGAAGTACCTCTGATCCAAGACCTCCCCTCCTGTGCTGAGGTGCTGAAGACCAAAATCCCTTCCTTGCAACCAAATGGTGCTTGCTAGGAGGTGGTGGTAGAATGCTCTAAGGATAGGGAATTGATAGATGAGGTAGGGAGCCTGGGAGTTGTGGAGATGAGGACTGAAGCTCTGGATGAAGTGGCTAAAGTACCCTTGATCCAAAAGGTAGCTGCAATGGTGGATGTTGAAGGGAAGGAAATGAATATGTCTAATGAAGGTGTGGTTGAGGACCTGAAAACCCATCTTGGTGAGCTTGATGAAGGGATGGTAATGAATGTGATCAATGAGCCTGCTGATTCTGCTCTGGTGGACTCCTCTGTGAGCTCCATGAACTTGCAGATTTGTCCTCCTATGGCTGATGTCGTGTGACAAAAAGCCGTTTTCGCACATTTGAAAGTCGTCGAAAATCGTAGTATAGTCGCGCAAAAACGTTCGTCAAAAATATTATTTTGTAAAATAACGAGACTGGAGTCCCGGTCGTTCGTCTCTGGGAGGCGTGTTTCTATTTTTGAAATCGATCTTAAAGCCGCTCTACTTAGTATTCTGGTGCGCAATATATAAGCGGTTAAAGAACATGCACTTAAATCACGCAAATAAAATAATCATTCAGCTCATGGTGATTTCAAACACATAAAGATATATATATATATATAAATGCATTTTTCATTCATTCACTGGGGGAGAGTTGTTTGTACAGGAAATCTGGAGGAAAGCTTATACAGGAATGCTTTAAATTAAACCTAGCTACCAGAAAATGATTGCATACAAGAATCGACGGGGGGATTTCGCATGCATCATTGGGGGAGAAGAGAAACTACTCTACTAAGCAGTAAATGAAAGCAATAAAAATTATGAAGAGCATGATCTAGAGCTAGAAGAATAGAAGGCATTCAAGGGTGGTCCCCGATGGCTTGGAGTGGTCGAGAGGAGAATGAGGGGCAGCCAATGTAGCTTAGGCTGACCCTTGGAGAGAAGTAGGGTTGATCCAGCATCCCGGCATGGTGTCCTCCATGGTGGTGGTAGTGAGCTCGTGGAGGTGGAGTGACTATGGAGGTGGCGTGAATGGCACCAATGGAGTGCAATTGCCAAGGGAGTGAATGGGTGCCAATGGCCACCCAAGGGGTCTTTTTATAGACCTAAGGGAAGCTCTCTAGAGAATTATGGAATTCTCTAGAAGGCCTATGGTGGGAGCTCATGGGAGAGTGAGAGAGAGAGGGTGGATGGTGGTTTTTAGATCCACCAAATGTGGATCCAAAAATTGAATGGCTCTTGGTTGCTATTTTTGGCAACCAAGGAAACCACACATGGTAGAGAGTTCTAGAGAACTCTAGGCTAGATATTTTCGTGTGGATGGTGTGTGTGGGTGTGTGTGGGTGTGTGTGGGTCGAAACTTAGGTGGCTAGGTTTATTAGGTTGGGTTCTAGTGGGTTTAGGTCAAGGTAGGTCTCAAATTAGGGTTATAAACCCTAATTCACTAAGGTAAAGTGCAATTAAACTTAATACAAGTTTAATTGGGTGTGTGGAAACTTAATTGAGAGTAAAATAACTCAATTAAGTTAGGTCTAGGTCAATTGGACTCTCACTGAGTCCAATTGGACAGTGTGTGCTGAGATCAGGGCTCAATTGGACTCAATGAGTCCAATTGAATAGGCTGATGGAATTGACTAAGATCCAAGTCAATTAGGTTTAGTGAGGACCTAATTAGGTCCTTAGGGAGGTCTAGAGGTGATGTACTAGGGTTAGAGCACCTTAATTTAGGTTCCTATGGGGTTGGAATTGGGTTTAGGGACCTAGAGATCCAAGATCAAGGCTTAAATCTCAAAACAGGAATTGGAGAGCAGTATCAGACGTCTAATTATATAATCAGACGTCTTATACTCAAAAATCAGAAGTCCAGACCTCTTGTCTGGACATCCAATCAGAGTCAGGAAGGGTTTCGAGTTCTGTTTTGGGTATTCTGCAGAAATTGGACGTCTGACAAAGTGTCTGGACGTCCAATAACACTGCAGAAGTGGGTTTGAAGTGTGCGGGAGTTGGCTAAGGGTACCGGACGTCTTAAAACTTATCTGGACGTCCAGAGAAGGGTTGGAACTAGGGTTTTAGGGCTTCCTAGGGTGTTGTGACCTAATCTAAGGGTGGCTAAGGCTTAGGGAAGTCTCTAGGCTATCCTAGGGCTAGGATGGACCTAAGCTCTTCACATTTTACTGCTTTATTTCTACTTAATAGAATAGAAAACCTTTAACCCCCTTACATTATTATTCCTACATCTAAACTAGGCCTTCTGCTCCAGCTCTACTACAACTCCCGTTATTCCTAATCCAGCTTCAGATCCAGCTCTTGATCAGCTTATTCCCTGCAATCGACATAATGCACTTAATTAGCACATTATAACATTATTTTATGCATAGCTAAAGGAAAGCAGTAAAGATGCAGATAATGCGTATTCATGCATGAATAACCCTAACTTATGCTAAGTCCTAGCCTAATTTAGGTCAATTAAGACCTATGATTGCTGCGCAATCATCATGCACTCGAAGTCAAAGACTCCTTCTATTGCTAAGAGTGGGAAACCTCCCTATAAGTTGAGATTAAGAAGGCACACTCCCACACAAAGTGTTGATGAATCTATCATTGCAGCTGTGATGAAGGTTAGTAGAACTTCTGCAGTTAAGAAGGGGACAGACCTGACTCCCAAATGAAGATCCTGACCTGGAATGTGCGTGGGCTGCGCGATAGAAGTAGGAGGGGTTCTCTACTTAGATATCTGTGAAGTGCTGACGGCAACCGGGTCTTAGTTTGTTATAACGTTGTAGTATAGCCAGTTATTGCCAACATTTCAAATATATAAATTTTTTACTCGGAAAATAAAAGAGTTCCCGAGGTCGAACTCAGGGAGCAAGTTGTATTCTAGAGATATACATGTTTCTTTTACAAAATAAAGAAAGAGAGAGGGAAAGAATTTGTTGTTCTCTTTGTTTTCTCCTCGTGATGTTCTTCTTTCTTTCTTTCTTCAGATCTCCTACTTCTTCTTTGTTCTGCAGAGGTGATGCTCCTCTTTCTTTCTTCAGATCTCCTTCTTCTTCTTCCTTGGTTTCTGTCTTGGTCTCTCTTCTTCTTTTTCTGCAGTCTCTTCTGTGAAGGTTTCTTCTTGTTTCTCCTCCCTGCGGCTAAGTGTCAGCTTCTTCTTTTCTTTTTCAGCCAGGGACGTCACCCCTCCTTTCTTCTTTTCCCTTCAGGCCGTCGTCTGATTTCCAAATCAGACGACTTAAACTACCTGTTGCTACAGTCAGCTTCCTTCTTCTTCCGCGGGTCTTCTTCTTCGCCTGTGCCTGCACACTTCAGAGTTTTTCGTCAGAGGCAAAACCTACTCTACCCTCCCCCCCCCCCGCGTCTCTCTCTCTCTGAAACCACTCTTGGGAAAGCTCTCCCAGAGCTGCCGGGTAACCGGGTTCGGGTCAGGCCCGGGTCCAGGCCCACCGGCGTGTTTGGTGGGCGAGGAGTGCAGGTCAGTCTTAAGTCGGGTCGGGTCGGATCAGGTCCGCGGGGCGTGAGCGCGGACGAGACCGGGTAACCGGGCGGGTGAAGGGGACCTCACCCCGTGTGCTGAGGCAGTAAGCCTCCAGCACTTTTGCATCTTATGTCGCTGCGACTCTTCAGGCTTTTCCGAGGTGGGACTAAATGTCCCACCTCAATTGCGCGCCCGCAGCGGGGAAATCAGCGGGAGATTGCGGCGTCACGCGAAGCTTTCTGCCTTAGCTGCGAGCCTGGTGTTTTGCCAAAACGCCTCGCAAGGCCTGGGAGTTGAATCTGGGCGTGGCGCTGAGCGTGGTGCGCCTGTAGCTGCAGGCGGAAGCAGTTCCTCCCGCGCGGCAATGGCGGCGGAGGTCGGGTGGTCTGTTCACAAGAAAACGGCCTCTCGGCCTAATCAGAAAGTGCCAGGAGCTTCGCCAGGGTGCGGCGAAGCTCGTGTGGGTGGTGGCGAGGCGCGGGGCGGCGTGCGAGGGCTGCCCTAGGTCGGACTGTGGGTCGGAGGATGGGTCTGTTCGGTGGGGTTGCAGAGGGTGATGTGGGGGAAGTGGCAGGGCGGAGGTTGATCAGGGTGAGGAGGCGGAGGTCCTGCGGTGGTCGGCGAGCCGTGTGGGTTGCTGAGGTGATGGGAGCGGCTCGCCGGAGGATGGCCGGAGGCGGAGAAGGTGAGGGTGAACAGGAGCGGTCGAGGGTTTAATCAAATAAAAGACAGTGAGGAAAAGAAAGAGGGGGAGATGGGGAGGAGTTCTGACCTAGCTACGGAGACGAAAAGGGCCGGGGCAGGGCGACAGTCGTATCGACTGTCGCCGGAGAAGAAGATGCCCAGGGGAAAGGGCGGCGGCGAGCAGAGGGCTGGAGAGGCGCCAGCTGGGTACGGCGTGGCGCTGAAAGAACAGGGGAGGAGGTCTCTGCTGCTGGTATTGCGGCAGAGCGAAGAGGAGGAGGAGGAGGAACCGCCGGAGCTGGTGGGCGTCTGCCGGAGGGAGAGGAGAAGAAAGTTGGGGATTTTCTCCGTCAGATCCAAGCTGGGAAGAACGGTGGAGCGACAGGGGTATTTATAGGGACCGAATCAAGGAGGAAGGCGGAGGGAGACGACGTGTCTCCCTCGCCGGAGGATGGCCGGAAACAAGAACCCATACCGTCCGTGCGTTCGCACGGCCGGTATGGTGGGTTATAGCGACCAGGGGGTGTCCCTGCGACGGCTGACGACGCAGGGCACCCCCGGTTTACTTGCCAGGTCCCCCACCTCACCCTGCGCGGCGCCATGCTCCGCGCAAGGTCGCCGGAGCATGGTGCTGGCAGGTTTTGCAGGGGGGACCTGATCGCAAAGAACGAAGGAGAGTTAGGGGCCAAAATGCGAGGGTTCAAAAGTTGAGGGCCAAAGAGTAAATATATGAGGACCAAAGTGTAAAGTCGGTCAAGGAGGTTTCTTCTTAGGCTCAAGTTTTTATACATGACTAATTAGGACCTAAGGAATCTGATGGTGAATTTCATTTCTATATTAAACCTTGTTTGACCGGTCAATTTACGCAAAAACCCAAATTAATTTATTAATTGGGCGTGGTTCTCAATGTAGGTCAAAATGGGTTCTGAAGGCCAAATTGAAGGTTCTAAACCCTAGAGATTATTTTTCTATGAATTTTAGAGGGTTTATTCTATTTTTACTTTGCCTCGAACCTTGTGAATTGAAGTGGATTGTTTTAGGGTTACAGATTATCATTTAGTTTCTTGGAATTGCTGTAGCCCTTGCTAGATCATTTCATCCCACTTTTATTCTTATTAAGCTGCTTTGACCTATGTTTGGGCCCTGAATTACCCTGTATGCAGATTATACTGGTAAAATTACATTTTTACCCCTTATGACTTGTTTTCTTCTTAAACTCAGAATTCTCTGAGTTAAGCCTTTCCTTGAGATATGTAGGAGCTTTTATCCTTTGTATTAGGTCAAAATGAGCTAGTTATGGCTCATGATGAGGTTCTCATCATACCCCCACGCCTAGCTTTTGCTAGTCCCTTAGCAAAAACTTAAGGTTTCAACCCTTGTTCTAAACCATGAAGTTTTTAATAGTTTTAGATAAGTGCCCTTTTTTATTTGAGCATAGATTAGGTTGGAATGCTGACCATAGGCCTAAAAGGTACTCTAGTACCAATCAAGATCCAAATCTGTCTAGCCTTAGCCTCAGTCTTTTAGCAAAGGTTTTTAAGGTCCACAAGAACTAACCTAAGGTTTATTGGACTTCGTGGTTAAAGCACCCGTGCTTGAAATGATTTTAGCCCTGGCTCAGTTCGCAGTGCGTTTTGTAAGAGAGAGATAGAAAGTTTTTCTGTTTGGAGAGTTTTCTCTCTCTTTTTCTTTTTAGTTCTAGCCTAGGATTGGCTTTTCAACACGGTCTGTATCAGATTCCTTGCTCCCATCATCAATCCTCAAGGGTTCCTGGCGATCGATGCTTCGAGATAGCACCGCCCATGGCAACCCCCGGAACCCTGGCTATTGAGATTTCGAGATAATCCCATCCATGGTATTCCGTGGCCGAATTCAGACCCTGGCAATTGACACTTCGAGATAATGCCATCCATGGAATCTGAACCAGCAGAGTGCTTACATGCCCCCAGTAGGATATGTAAATATCCTAAGAGACAAGCACCGAGGAGATGATATTTTGTTACGCATCTTCGAGGGGATTTCCTGCCTCTCCGCGCTGGGAACTCGTCCAAATCAACTTGTGTTGATCGGCCGCTCCTATTCTAGGTGTTCTTTTCAGAATTTTGCGACGCTTCTGCGTGATTCTGATTTTTACGCTTACTGAACCGGGCTGTGTGTGAGATTTAGGGTGCTTAGGTTACTGAGTCCCGTAAACCAAAAATTAGTTAACGAGGCCGAATACTCCCTAAGCCTTAGACCTAATACTTCAGCTTTTCATTTTCCTCAACCTCTTGAGGAGTGTCCAGATCTTAATGGGTACTAAGAGTCTATTCAAGAATGCCTAAGGTTTGCATTCTTTACTAATCTCATTGTGCACTTTTCTTGAATGGGGTCTAGAACTTAGGTTAATTCCTTAGTTCCTTACTAATGACTATCACCTTTTCTTATAATTTTGTGCTCCTTTTTCATTTTGTTTCTCTTCTCCTTCTCCTTCAGAAAATTTCCTTTTCCTCTTTTCCTCTTATTCTTTTTAGAAAAAATTTTTAATTTTTATGATATTTTTGGCATATGTGAATTTTTTGTTTGAAACCTTTTCTTACAAGTTTTTGCACTTTCCTACCCCCCCATGCCTAAGATTTGCAATGTCCTCATTGTAACCTAGGGGTTTTTATTCAACTAAGTTCATACATTAGGATAGCTGTTTTGATGGGTGAATGGGTTGGGGTGACCGTTGCGGACGATTTCTAATCTCAGATGCAAGTACCTGAGGTGGAGTCGGCTGTCCTAAAGTGTGAACTTCAAGTGCAAAAAGCTGTCAGAAGAAGTTTCAGGTTTTCAAAGAGAATGACGGGCTGCCTCCCGTTGAGCGCTAAATTTGATGCCTTCAGCCAAGCGGGAAATGCGATGGAGAGGGGATGGTTAAATTAGCAGAGTTTTGTAAGACAAGCACCTTGATTAAGAGCCTGGTTAGTCCAACCAGGTGCTTGTTCAGATCAACAGGCTGATGATGCAGCCCAAACCCAATCAATCTGGTGGGTTGATAGATGTGGATAAAAAAGTGTGGAACCCACCATAAACTATGAAGCTCAGATGGATGTGGAAGTGTAAACGCAGGGTTTGGCTGAGTCGAATCAGCCTGGTCAGAGTAGGGACCCGTAGAATAATCAGTGGTTGATGCAGGAACCCTACAGGGGTGATCAGAGAATGATAGAGCATGGTATGTAGTCTGATCAATGTTCGAAACCCGATGTGGAAATGCAATCGGCTCGGTGAGAGGTGAATCTGAATAGAAATTGAGTCCGGTTGCGGGTCGGGGTTTGGGAGAGGTTTTGATCCGTTCTGTGTGTGCGGACGAGGTGGCCATTGTGTACGAGGGCTCTTCTAGAAACAGATGATAGGTGGTTTTCTATAGAGAGTCCTCTGGGTAACTATCAAATGCCGGAAGAGTGTCTGTAGGATGAAAGGAATCGGATTCGAGAAAAAATTTGAATTCTTGGTTGTAATCACTCTTGGCATTTTCTATTTTTGGTTCCTGCGGATCGAAAAGGAATGATTCTGTGTTATCAGTGATCTCGGGAGTCAGGACCTCAGAGTCAGAGTCAGAGTCATGTGAACTGAGGTCGTAGATAGGCCTGGCGTGTTCAGGAAGGGGAATCTCTCCGCAATTATAGTCAGATCTGAAATTGTCGGAGAGTTGGCGAAAATGATCATGAATTCCACCACAGCAAAAATCATCAGATGTGGAATCAGCAGCCTGACTGGGTTCTAGCCTATATGTCAATTCTGGGCTCAAAAAGATGTTCTGTTCAAGCTCTAAGCTGGTAGGATAGACCCCATTAAAACCTTGCTCATCCAACTCCTCAGTTTCTGTATCATAAATTGGCATGTTTTCTGAAAAATCGATCAGATTTCCTGAGGATGTTGGAGAGGGATATTTATCAAATAGAGGCCCGGAATTATATTCTGTAAAAATTTGATCTTTCTCATAAGGGGCCTCATAATCTTCCCAATAAGTTTCAGATCTAGGTTCTAGGCTTAAGATGTGGGTAGAATTATTAGACCCTAAGTCGGAATAACCTTCGAGGGTCACCTTATCAAAATAAGGGGCGGAATTTATACCCTCAGAAGGTTCAGTTCTGATCTCATTATTGCAGGAGTTTTGAAATTCTAGGCTTGGCAATCCATGGTCTAGGGTTGGCTCAGCATTGTTTTCTCCTGCAACTTCCCAACCTATTTTAATGCTATCTTCTATTTGGGTTGGGAGTCGACAACCACCTTGTGCCTCAATCCCGAGGTCTGGGAAACTGGATTGATTCTTAGTACTGTTCCAAGATGACTCATCCTTTGTTTCTGGTGTATACGGGTATTTTTGGTTGATAGTTTTTTCTAAAAGTCTCATCATCTCTACCCGTTTTTCAAGAGCATCTTGGTTTTGTTCCCAAAGTACAGGATTTGTCAAGCATTGAAGGTATTCAGATTTGTGTAATTTGTCTATCTCAATGTATCCTGTTAGGAGAACTTCTCGGGTTGATCCTTTTATGGCTCCTGTCAATAGAGTTTGGGCACAGTTTATGATGAAGGCTGTGGTTGTTGGGACATCAACCTGAATATCTCCTATTGGTGTTGAGGTTTTTTCTTCTTTTTCATAGAATTTTATGGCATCCTCGATCATTTTATCTTTCATAGATCTCCGATATTCAGGTTTCTTGAATGGTAGTCTTAGGTGGTTTGGCTGCATATTTGGATTAGGTGGTGGAATCAAGATGTGGAATTAAAGGCTTCGATGTAGACTCATGTTGTGCCAAGATGGAAGAAGGGGATTTTGTTCAGAATCAGAGGAAAGAAGGGCTGTGTGAATGATTTTTGCAAAAACAAAGGAGCCGAGGCTTAGCCTCGGGGAGAGTGAATTTCTATAGGAGGTTTCAAGGACCTCCTGAAAAATACTGAAGGACTGGATGAGATAAGCAGGTGCTGGACCCAATCAAGACACCCAAAAAATGTTGGGTGACTATAGAGGTTCGGGGCAGATGGACCCCTTGATCAGAAAGATCGTCCACCTGAGAATTACCTGGGCAGCCAGAGAGGGAGAGTCCCGCGAAGACCCCTACACGGTAGAGCGTCCCCACGGGTTACAGGGTTTCCCCCACCCGACCTCTCTTGTCACTGCGGTTCCAGGTAGACCAGAATGGGGATCTTGACCTCTTAAGTCTACCAATTTTAAGATCAGGGTGCTTAAGGTTTCACTTGAACTTCAGTCTTTTTAAGTGCAAAGAGTGACCTAATTTAAGGTTGGTTGACCCAAAGGGGTCAACTTTACCTCTTGTTTTCTTTGAGAGCTTTTAGGTCTTGTCTTTTAGGGTTCAAGTGTTTAAAGAGAGAGCCAATTGTTTAGGATTTTTCTTGCTAATTATTTTCAATCAATGGCTTGGGCACACCTCTTTTGGATTTCCTCAATTCTTGATTAAGGGGTGTGTCTCTACTGAAATCCTAATGTTTAACCTTATGTTGTCTCTACTTGGTCCATTTAACTCTTTGTTGGGCAATTAGGGCTCAAGCAAGAATGTGTTAGCCCTTAAGTACCCTTAATAGTGTGCAGGAGTGATGAGTTGAAAACATGCAACTCTTTATGGTTACTAAGTATGGAAGACAGGTTAGCCCTATATTGCTTGTTCTTTTCTTTTCTTCCTCTTTAGAGTTTAGGGGTTAATAGTGAGAGGAAAAATTTACCTGTCCTCGGAGTGGTTGTCGTGTGGTTGCTTGTCTTCTTGATTTCCTGTAGCTGCACAAAAGAGAGGAGATTATCAGAAATTAAAAAGAAACAGGAATGTTTACCTCTAGAATAGCCGTTGCTCCCCGGCAACGGCGCCAAAATGAAGTGCTGACGGCAACCGGGTCTTAGTTTGTTATAACGTTGTAGTATAGCCAGTTATTGCCAACATTTCAAATATATAAATTTTTTACTCGGAAAATAAAAGAGTTCCCGAGGTCGAACTCAGGGAGCAAGTTGTATTCTAGAGATATACATGTTTTTTTACAAAATAAAGAAAGAGAGAGGGAAAGAATTTGTTGTTCTCTTTGTTTTCTCCTCGTGATGTTCTTCTTTCTTTCTTTCTTCAGATCTCCTACTTCTTCTTTGTTCTGCAGAGGTGATGCTCCTCTTTCTTTCTTCAGATCTCCTTCTTCTTCTTCCTTGGTTTCTGTCTTGGTCTCTCTTCTTCTTTTTCTGCAGTCTCTTCTGTGAAGGTTTCTTCTTGTTTCTCCTCCCTGCGGCTAAGTGTCAGCTTCTTCTTTTCTTTTTCAGCCAGGGACGTCACCCCTCCTTTCTTCTTTTCCCTTCAGGCCGTCGTCTGATTTCCAAATCAGACGACTTAAACTACCTGTTGCTACAGTCAGCTTCCTTCTTCTTCCGCGGGTCTTCTTCTTCGCCTGTGCCTGCACACTTCAGAGTTTTTCGTCAGAGGCAAAACCTACTCTACCCTCCCCCCCCCCGCGTCTCTCTCTCTCTGAAACCACTCTTGGGAAAGCTCTCCCAGAGCTGCCGGGTAACCGGGTTCGGGTCAGGCCCGGGTCCAGGCCCACCGGCGTGTTTGGTGGGCGAGGAGTGCAGGTCAGTCTTAAGTCGGGTCGGGTCGGATCAGGTCCGCGGGGCGTGAGCGCGGACGAGACCGGGTAACCGGGCGGGTGAAGGGGACCTCACCCCGTGTGCTGAGGCAGTAAGCCTCCAGCACTTTTGCATCTTATGTCGCTGCGACTCTTCATGTTTTTCCGAGGTGGGACTAAATGTCCCACCTCAATTGCGCGCCCGCAGCGGGGAAATCAGCGGGAGATTGCGGCGTCACGCGAAGCTTTCTGCCTTAGCTGCGAGCCTGGTGTTTTGCCAAAACGCCTCGCAAGGCCTGGGAGTTGAATCTGGGCGTGGCGCTGAGCGTGGCGCGCCTGTAGCTGCAGGCGGAAGCAGTTCCTCCCGCGCGGCAATGGCGGCGGAGGTCGGGTGGTCTATTCACAAGAAAATGGCCTCTCGGCCTAATCAGAAAGTGCCAGGAGCTTCGCCAGGGTGCGGCGAAGCTCGTGTGGGTGGTGGCGAGGCGCGGGGCGGCGTGCAAGGGCTGCCCTAGGTCGGACTGTGGGTCGGAGGATGGGTCTGTTCGGTGGGGTTGCAGAGGGTGATGTGGGGGAAGTGGCAGGGCGGAGGTTGATCAGGGTGAGGAGGAGGAGGTCCTGCGGTGGTCGGCGAGCCGTGTGGGTTGCTGAGGTGATGGGAGCGGCTCGCCGGAGGATGGCCGGAGGCGGAGAAGGTGAGGGTGAACAGGAGCGGTCGAGGGTTTAATCAAATAAAAGACAGTGAGGAAAAGAAAGAGGGGGAGATGGGGAGGAGTTCTGACCTAGCTACGGAGACGAAAGGGGCCGGGGCAGGGCGACAGTCGTATCGACTGTCGCCGGAGAAGAAGATGCCCAGGGGAAAGGGCGGCGGCGAGCAGAGGGCTGGAGAGGCGCCAGCTGGGTACGGCGTGGCGCTGAAAGAACAGGGGAGGAGGTCTCTGCTGCTGGTATTGCGGCAGAGCGAAGAGGAGGAGGAGGAGGAACCGCCGGAGCTGGTGGGCGTCTGCCGGAGGGAGAGGAGAAGAAAGTTGGGGATTTTCTCCGTCAGATCCAAGCTGGGAAGAACGGTGGAGCGACGGGGGTATTTATAGGGACCGAATCAGGGAGGAAGGCGGAGGGAGACGACGTGTCTCCCTCGCCGGAGGATGGCCGAAAACAAGAACCCATACCGTCCATGCGTTCGCACGGCCGGTATGGTGGGTTATAGCGACCAGGGGGGTGTCCCTGCGACGGCTGACGACGTAGGGCACCCCCGGTTTACTTGCCAGGTCCCCCACCTCTCCCTGCGCGGCGCCATGCTCCGCGCAAGGTCGCCGGAGCATGGTGCTGGCAGGTTTTGCAGGGGGGACCTGATCGCAAAGAACGAAGGAGAGTTAGGGGCCAAAATGCGAGGGTTCAAAAGTTGAGGGCCAAAGAGTAAATATATGAGGACCAAAGTGTAAAGTCGGTCAAGGAGGTTTCTTCTTAGGCTCAAGTTTTTATACATGACTAATTAGGACCTAAGGAATCTGATGGTGAATTTCATTTCTATATTAAACCTTGTTTGACCGGTCAATTTAAGCAAAAACCCAAATTAAGTTATTAATTGGGCGTGGTTCTCAATGTAGGTCAAAATGGGTTCTGAAGGCCAAATTGAAGGTTCTAAACCCTAGAGATTATTTTTCTATGAATTTTAGAGGGTTTATTCTATTTTTACTTTGCCTCGAACCTTGTGAATTGAAGTGGATTATTTTAGGGTTACAGATTATCATTTAGTTTCTTGGAATTGCTGTAGCCCTTGCTAGATCATTTCTTCCCACTTTTATTCTTATTAAGCTGCTTTGACCTATGTTTGGGCCCTGAATTACCCTGTATGCAGATTATACTGGTAAAATTATATTTTTACCCCTTATGACTTGTTTTCTTCTTAAACTCAGAATTCTCTGAGTTAAGCCTTTCCTTGAGATATGTAGGAGCTTTTATCCTTTGTATTAGGTCAAAATGAGCTAGTTATGGCTCATGATGAGGTTCTCATCAATCTGCGTGAATGGGAAATCGACTGTGCCATCCTTCAAGAAACACACATTGATTGTGAGTCTGACAGGGCATGGGAAGAGATGAGGGCAGGGTCTGCAAATGGCCTTGTGGTGGTCAACTCCAATGGCAGATCTGGGGAATTGCCATTTGGTGGAAGAAGCAGCTGCTGTGCTTGGAGGAGGTTTCTGTGGCTAGGCACCTTCTAACCTGTAGATTCAAAAGAGGCCAAGGGGACAATGTCTTCTTTGTGACAAGTGTGTATGGGTCAAATGATCCTAACAGGAGGCAGGAGCTATGGGAGGATTGGAACCTGGCTGCAGACTTTGTAGGTGGGGGGGCTTGGCTTGTTGGAGGGGACTTTAATTGTACTCTAATGGGGAGTGACAGACCTAATGGGGTGGTCGACAGCTCCACCACTGGATTTCAATTGGTGGTCCAGGCCTTGGGGATGTGCGAGTTTCCTTCATCAGGGGCTGAATTCACTTGGAGGAATGGTAATGGGCTCATGTCCAAGATTGACAGATTTTTTGGCAATGCTGAGCTGATGGATCTCTTCCAGATGTCATTTGTTTCTGGCCTTGAATGCCCATTTTCTGACCATACACCCTTGGTGTGGGACAATGGTGAACAGGTGGTGGCTGGATCCTACTTTAAATTTAGGAAATCTTGGTTGAGGGAAACAGGGTTCAGAGACATGTTTGCCAGCTGGTGGAGGTCACAGCAAAGTGAAGGCACGGCCACCTCCAGACTGGCTTCTAAGTTTATGGCTTTGAAGGGTATGCTGAAGGAATATGGAGATATTATCTCAATTCTCAGACATCACAAGCATCATGAGGCCTTGCTAAAAATTCAAGAATTGGATACCAAGGAAGCTGTGGACCATCTGTTTGAGCTGGACCTTGCTGATAGAAGAAGATGGCAGGGGGTGGTAATTGAAGAAGACCTGAAATTGGAGATGGATTGGAGGGAGTGCTCTAGGCAGCTATGGCTAAGTGAGGGGGATGCAAACACCAAATTCTTTCACTTGGCTGCTAGCTCTAGGAGAAGAACAAATCTGATCTCTTCAATGGTTATAGAGGGGCAGAGAATTACCTCCTTATCTGATATTAGAGCTGAGGCTGTTAGATACTTCAAGGAATCTTCAAGAGCTGCAGGTAGGGGCAATTGGAGGATGACAGCTAGTGATCTACCCATGATTAATGAGTCTCAGGGTTCCAACCTGATTGAACCCATATCTGAAGCTGAAGTCCTGAAGGCCATTAAGGATCTCAACTGTGAAGGATCGCCTGGTCTTGATGGAATCCAAGTGCTCTTTTACAAAGAACTGTGGGACGTTGTGGGCACAGAGGTTATGGAAGTGATTAGAGAATTTCAAAATGGCAATTTTGGCTTTGAAAGAATAAATAGATCTTATCTGTTTCTTCTGCCAAAAGCCCAGGGTGCTGAATCCTTCCAGGAATTTAGACCCGTTTCCCTCTCTAACTCCTTGTACTTGGTGATTAGCAAGGTCCTGGCTAATAGATTGAGGCCTGTATTGCAAGATCTGATCCATCCTACTCAGTCTGCTTTCCTCCCTGGTAGATCTCTATAAGAATCATTTATCTTAGCCCAAGAGATGGTTTGTGGCTGGCATAAGAGAAGATGCAAGGCCTTCCTTTGGAAGGTTGACTTTCGTAAGGCTTATGATTCAATCAGTTGGCCTTATCTCTGGGATGTGCTTAAAAGAAGGGGCTTTCCCTCTACTTGGATAAGCTAGGTTAAAAGATGTATTACCACTGCCTCCTTTACCCCTCTAATAAATGGAAAACCCTGTAGTGCATGGATCCAGCCTCAATGTGGCATTAGGCAAGGTTGCCCCCTGGCTCCATTGATCTTTAATTTAGCAGTTGACAGTTTGGCTTGGTTTGCTTGTAAGCTTTCTGAAGCTGGTCTTGTTAGAGGATATTCACTTGTAGGAATAATCTGGCTCCCATTCTTCAGTATGCAGATGATATTGTCTTTTTTGTTGAAGGATCCATGGATGGAGCTTTGGCTCTACATCATTTGGTTAATATTTTTGGTGAGCTCTCTAGATTGAGGTTGAATAGAGACAAGTCTGGATTGGTCTGCTTTGCTTTACCTGAGGAGGAGCAAGAAGCCTTAGCAGGCATCCTGATGACTCCCCACATCAATCTTCCTATCAGATATCTTGGGCTGCCCTTGAGGTTTTCCAGGTTGAAGAAAAGTGATTGGAACTGCCTTTTTGACAAGATCTCTATGAAACTTGATGGTTGGCATAGCAGGTTCCTGTCCAGAGGTGGAAGACTTGTCTTGCTCAATTCGGTGGTCAACTCCATCCCTGTCTTCTACTTCATTTTCAAAGCACCAAGATCCATTTGGAAAAGATTGGATGTGATGAGGAAGAGATTCTTTTGGAAGGGATCTAGACATAAGGGCAGTTTCTTGTAGCCTCTCAAGTGGGATCAGATCTGCTATCCTAAGGAGATGGGTGGTCTTGGGATCAAGTCCCTGCAGCATTTTAATGATGCCTTGTTGCTCAAATGGGCTGTTAAGCTGCTACAAGGTGATCTGAAACCGTGGTCTGCTCTGATTAAAGATAGATATGGAGCTTCCAACAGCATACTATCCAGACTTCAGCCCAACTGTCCATCACCTTTCTGGGAATCTGTAACAAAGGCATTGACTGATCATTTCCATCTGCTGCAACCGTCACTTGGAGATGGCAGGTCTTTCAGTTTCTGGAAGGAGGGATGGTCTGAAATGGGTGTCTTGAAGGAGCGTTATCCAAGAGCTTTTGCTGCAGCAGCTGACAAGGATGTCACAGTCAGCAAGGTCTGGTCCTGCAGCAGCAACAGCTGGAATCTGGATGGTGTGGAGTCCAGTAGAAGACCTACTCGATTGTGGGAAGAAAAGAGAAAGCTTATATCAGACCTTGAAAGTTTCAGACCTAGGCCTGGATTGGAGGACAGATATCTGTGGGAGGGAATTTATAGTGTCCAATCTGGCTATAGCAGAATACTGAACTTTGAAGAGAGATGGAGATATGATTCCATTGACAAGAAGATTTGGTTATTAAAAATTCCTCTCAAGGTACAAATTTTCCTTTGGCTATGCAAGAGAGATGGGTTAATCACAAGTGATCTACGCCACAGAAGGTTGGGTACTGATCGTCATGTGTGTTTTTTATGTAAGATGAGCACTGATAATGTAAATCACCTCCTCTCTTCTTGCCTCGTCACTGATGTCATCTGGAGAAAAATTTGTCAGAAGCCATTACCAGAGTAGGATTCTATCTGGCATGGGTTTGAAGTGAGATGGAAGCCACACGTCCACATGGCTGCTACTATTTGGTGTGTATGGAAGGCAAGGAATGAGAGACTTTTTCAAGAAAGGCCAGTTTGTTGTGAGAGTATTGTAAAAGAGTGTTGGTCCCTCATACACTCTTGGGGATCCTTTTTGTAATCTCCCTTGCTTTGCACATAATATACTGCTCCGGACTACTATCGTAGGACGATAGCTCTCCTTTCTGTTTCAAAAAAAAAAAATGTATATAAATCTAAGTAATTATATAAACATATTTATATGTATATAATTGTACCTAATATTGTACATATATATTTAACTATGTATTATATACTGTATAATACCTGTAAACTGATTTAATTATATGTTTACAGTAAATAATTAAGTTATTAGGTTAATAAAGTAATTTATTAACTTAAAATAAAATAAATTAGTAATTTATAATGTATACTTGTATAATATTATATTAACTATTTTCGACCCATTTATACTATATTTATAATGCATTATGATAATTATAAATTATTTATATGTAAAACTAACTTAAACGTATATTTAAATGTAAATAAATTAAAATAAAGTTCCTAAAATATAATAAAAATATGTAATAAATAATTTATTATGTATATGCACTCTATATAAAGTCAATTTTGTAATTAAGTCACTAATTTATACATTAATTAACAAATTAAACTTTAATTTAACATGTACAAATAGCCACTTTTAACTAATTTTATTATATATGTAAATAACTTATTTATGTAAACTAATTACAAAATTATGTAGCTTTATATAAAGGCTTTAAAATCATGTGATTTATTTTTAATTTATATTAATTTATCAAATTGAGGGCCAAAACCATGAAATCAAAACACAGCATGTATGCACCGGACACCAATTATGCGCACTAGTTTGCGCCATATCGTGCGCTGAGGGGCAAGTTTAGTGGTATAAGAGCAATTCATCTCTTAAGCCGCTCAGTCGTCATAGCACTGGGTGCAGCTCACCATTATCCCATTACCTCTCCTATGATCTGAATGAGCTTACTATGAGCGTATTTGTATAGTGCATGGATAGGGGGCCACACTATAGCTGGGCCTAATGGGCCTGATATTGGGCCTAGAATTAGATTTAAATGAACCTAATAATGAACTAGGGCTAGCTAGTAGAGGTTTAGTCCCACCCTTATGAGGGTGCTGTGTATCCCTCGAATGTAGCTGGCCTGTCCATTAAACCAATTTTTGGTCCTTGTGAGCTGTAGACGTCTAAAAGAAAGAGAAGACGACCTAAATTCGGCTAAGTGTGAGAAGGAGAAGAGAGGAGAGGAGAGTGAGTTAGCCTGAGAATTTGATATATAGTATATGTAAAATAGTGATTTATATATATATATGTATGTAAATAAGATATGTATACAGTATATGTATATACGTAGTATATATATACATGTAGAGTATATAGCTATTTGAGTCTTATATGTATATAAATAACAATAGAGGCTTTAGTGACAGATACTTCCGTCACTGTATATACATATATACGTTAGTAAAAGTGACCCTTTTTGCCTTAGATTATGCATATATGTTACTAAGATTTTAGCGACGTATATATATGTTACTGTATATCTAATATATGTTACTATAGATATTAGTATGTTAATATAATTTAGTATAGTAGATATTAGTAGCTATTTTTGTACCTACACTCAGGCATTACTTACAGTAATTGTAAATAACTAACATAGTGTAGTATTAACTAATTTTTAATGCACGTTTAATTGTACATATGTTTTAGGCATTGTAACACACATTAATTGATTCTTTTATAAATAATTAAAAATTTTTTTCATTTATTGATTCGTTGATTCATTTTGTAAATAAAATCAACATTTTTAGAATAAAAGAATATTTTTGGACTTAGAGAGTGATGTATATTAATAACTGCCTTCCAGTGAACTACCTGAAAACAAACCAATAAAAATTATAAATAAATAAAATTGACGCGACATCGGTTTGCATTTGTGATACAAATACTTAATAGCAAATCGATCGTCAATGATCATATTTTTGGCGTTGTTGCCAAGGTAAAAATCCGACATTAGCGCTTTATTGTGATTGTTTGACGATTGTCGTAGGTCATTCGATTACTTAGAAAGGAGCTCTCTGTTGAACGTCGGGTTGCTACGCTAACGTGTTCAGTTTTGAAAACCTGTCATCGTAGTATGAAAGCAAAGAACTCTTATTCAACAAATAAAATTTATACCGAAATGGAAATTCCGGGTCAAACACAGGGAGGCAGACGTTTAATTTAAAAACTACGCGTTTGCTTTATTTGTCACGAAGTAATTCAATTGATTAAAACTATTTAACTATTTACAATAAATAGAAGAGAGAGAGGGTAAGAGAGAGAAAGAATATTACAAATAGAAATCAAAATAAGATGTAGAATGAACAGGGAATTCAACATTAAAGAGATTGTTTGTTTCACTAAACATTACAACTAGAAAGCATAAAACAATTACACTAGAAAGCAGTAAATCTACTTTAGAAAGCAGTAAATCTACTCTAGAAAGCATTAAAAGAATGGGGAGAGAGATATCCTCCTCGACGGTCGCTTGGAGGATGAGCCGAACGGGACGACGCCTGGACGAAGGAGGACAAAGCAGGAAGAACGGGAACGAGGCAGCACATCATCGTCGTCGCGGGATCCGCTTCCGAAAGGGGGATGAAAATTTGACTTTATCTCGCGAGAAGCATCCTGGGTGTGGGACAAGCTTCTCTTGAGCTTTGGAGAGGGAGAGAAGAGAAGGAAGGGATGAGAATTTCGTATGGAAGGGGTCTCCTTTTATAGTTGCAAGGAGTAGAGGCAATTTGGTCATTACAACTCTTAAAACATTAATTCATGACCTTTAGTGACGGATAAAACCGTCGCTAAAGGTCTGAACGTGGGCGTAGTGGGTGGCACGCGTGCCCACTTGCTTGCCTACGCGCTCAACGCACGCGCACATCCAGCCATTCTCAGCCGTCCAATCGCGAGATCAGACGGCTTAGATCATGCTACACCCACCTCCTTAGCGCGCGCCTGCCCGCGTATGATGCCGCGTCCTCGCCGCACGTGCAATAGCGCGTGGGCGCTATCGGGTGCGCACAGCCATTCGATCGCGATCCGACGCTCGCCCGCGCCCGCTCGCACACTCGCGAGGAATCGATCCCACGCTAGCGCCTCACGATAAGATGCTGACCCACTGCGCTACGTCATCCAAATAGTCGTGAGAATGAAATCAAGCGTGCGCATCCACAGCCGTTGGATCAAGATCCAACGGCCCAGATCGCACGTTGGATCTTCTTTGGAGAGGCAGCGGCGGTCTTGAGGGCCGGTTGGACAGCTGAGATGGCGCCACGTGGTGCCATCTTGGCCATCCATCTTCTAGATGATGTAGATGGTGCCACGGTTGTCGGATTGAGTCGATTTTTGCACCATTAGGCTGCGATCATCGATCCGAATCCATCCGTGCAGTAGGATTTTTCGTTTGAAGTGCGGATTCACACCATCTTTGCCCTTGATCTTCTAGTGTTCCCCGACCTCTACTTGATGATACATATGCCTGATTAGGGCGATCTTGGAGTCGTTGTACGGTTGATCACATCTAATCACATCTGTACGGTTGGATCTTCGATCCGAGACTCCGATAAAAAGTTTGCCCTGTCCATGAACATAAAAGGAGACAATTAACCTCTATTTTATTCAAACTACTCTAAATGTAAGATGACGCATGTTATGTAATATTTATAGCATGCAATGCAATCCTATGCTTAAGAACATGCATAAATAGACATCTTAAGTAGTGTAAACGTGTTTACATCATACCCCCATGCCTATCTTTTGCTAATCCCTAGCAAAAACTATATGCTATTTATAAAAGAATTAGGTTGGATTATTTGGGCATGAGTTATTTTCAATCATTAAGAAAATGTCTACTTAGGATCTGAACTTTCAAAGACACAATAGTGCTTGAGTATCTGCCAAAATGCAGACTGCCTCAAGCCCTCGCCTTATTCAAAGAAAATTTTCTTTTTCTCTTTTTCCTCTTTTCTAATTTTTTTGGATTTTCAAGTTTTAGGGTTTAAGAGTGCCTTTCTATGGCCATTCAACTCACCCAAGATTTGATGAGAACCCTAAGTTTTAAGCATCTTATTATGAATGTGATAGACTAGTTTACCGGCAGTTAAAACGGACTTCAGATTTCTACGCCTCTAAGTGACCTCAAAAAGAATTCTGCCTAAAGGTGTATCTTTACAACCGGTAGCTTTCTCCTTACTTTTATTTCTTTACGGGGTCAACACAAGGGTGAATCCAGTGTATACCTCCCCGGTTTATTCTACTTCTCTGCTTCTTCTTAAGTGTTTTGGGAATTTTCAGTGCATTTACTGAGTTGGGTTCTGGACAACCGATCGATGAGCCGTTACCACCAATAACTTGCCAGCCATACTCATGCGACGAAGTGTGGCTTATTTCTTTTTTTTCTTTTCTCCTTTTCTTTTTAATTTTTTTTCTTTTTTTTTTTAAGTAGGTGGCTTCCCTGGTCTAAGATTTACCTAAAGGCAACAAAAAGAGAAAGGTCCAGTGATTGGTCTCCGGACAACCTACCTATGGGCTGTTACCCACAATAACTTGCTAGCCATATCACCCTAAAAGGTTCATTTGCTACCCAATTTCCGTTAGAATCGCCGAACAACGAGTCAGTACAAAGAAAGTGTGTAGATGCTAGAAACTCAAAGTTCCCTCAAATTAGAGGGCGGGTTGATAAGTCGTGTACTTATCACCCAAACTTATTTACTCCAATTAAAATAGAATTTAGGTTGGCAAAGACTCGAAAAAACAAATCCACATTCTAATGGATACACGGGCTAATTAAGTCCAAAGACCTGAAGGGTCTTTGTGTTCAAATCATAATGTAGTATTTCCTAATATTGAAAATTTTCTTAAACCCAAGTTCTCTTTCCTAATTCCACAAATTATTATTATTTTTATTTTTTAATAAAATAAAACAAAGCTACAGAGCTGACGAATAAATTCAGAGATGAATATCGACCCCCCCATGCCTATCTAATGCAATGTCCTCATTGTATTAAAAAGACATAAAAAGCACCTGAATTGCGTGAATGTCGGGTCCGCTCCGAGATGAAAACTAAAAAGAACTGTATATGTGCTGAATTGAGTGCCTTCAGCTAGGCACACTATACAAATAAGAGAAATAGTGAATTCACAGGTGCAGGTCAGAATTAGAATAAACAAAATCAACCTCTGACCTGTTAGCAGAGGTCCACAGATGTGAACCAAATTGTGGTGCAGACCCATACTGCATAATCGAGAATATCTCAGGTTCTGGATAAAAATTACCCAAAACCTAAAATCAGTATGCAAGTGGGGTTGGGCCTGCCATTTATGAGGATGCAACCCAAGACCAAAAAGTCGAGTTACAGAGAATTCAAGCTCAAAAGGATAATCATTGAATGTGTGCTTGGGTTTGACATCCTCAAAACAAATGTCGTAAGGGTCTTGGTTTGATGGTTTCAGCTTAATAGGTACCCTTCGACTCAGTCTTATACTTCCTCCAGAACTTACTTCCCAAATCAAAATTCCCCGGCTCCTATCTTCCTCATTCAGCATGTCAAATTCCAGGACCTCTTGCATATTAATCACCCCATCTGCATTCTCCAAGTCTAAATGATGTGGCTGAATCAAAATTGACTTGGGTCTAATTATCTCATAAATTGAATCACTGATAAGCTCAACGGGGTGTAACTGACAATCAAGGCATTGAATTGAATCCTCCAGAAATGCGATTTTGGATCCGTAATGTGTGCCCTAATAGGATCAGTTTCCTCAATTCTTGGGATATCAAATGATCTTTCAAATTCTTCAGGCCCAATCGTCTCACAAAAATCATGTTCTGTAAACTCGTGTGAGACTTCGCAACTTGAATCTTCACCATCAGAATCAAGGAAATCAAGATCTGTATTAATGTATGTCCCAAAATCATCTGTCACTTTCTGGTCCATGGAGACATACGTTTCCTCCTACCCTGGCTCAGGGATCTCAGGTGAAGAAATCAGATCATCCCTAATTGGTTGCTTTAATTCAATCTGGTCAGCCTTGTAACACGTGTCCCCCCCAACAGGTGCCTGAGCAGGTTCTGAAATTGGCTTTCCTGAAGAGGGTTTATCTTGGGAATCATCCCACGACTAAACTAAAGCAACCACAAATCTCATTCTCAATTTCGCTAATTTCCCAAGTAGAAATTCACCTGAGTTCTTATCCTTAACATCCTGGAGCCAATCGAACAAAGACTTATTCAAATCATCAATCATTTCAATCAGGGGATCCAATCTCTCAATGCAAGGTATTGGCTAAACTTCTAAAGATTGTATAATATTCCTCAACTTAGCCAGAACCTTATCTTGAACATGGTTATCCTGAACCAAACGAGTTGGTTCAGGGTTGGGCGGGTTTGGGGTCAAAGCAAGGGAATTAACGAATTGAGATTCGTTATACCCATCCTGATAATAGGTCATTTCAGATTGTTCAAAAGGTGGTAGTGACCTAAAGGCAGTGTAATCAAAGGATGGGTAAGGATCAGTGTATCCTTCTTGATTGTAGATCGTATTAGGTTGTCCATAAAAGGTTGACGATCTATAATCGATGTGGCTCTAAGAAGGATAGAAATCACAATCAAAGTGTTTAGGGTTAGACCCTAAACACGGAGGTCCGAAACTGAATCCCCAACCCGAGTTATCCCAACTAACTGATGGTTGATTGCAGTACGAGTCGGGATAATCGTCATGTTGAGGAAATTCAAAATAGGAGGGAAAGAGCGAGAATGCATGTAATATGTGGAAGGATTCATGAGAGACGGAAGGAAGAAAGGCACCCTGCAATACAAACAATCAAATCTGTCCTTAAGTGAGCTAGCCTAAAGACCTACAGACTCCCAAAACCCATCTTGAGATAGGGAAACGATTTGATCTACTTCTGTCTATTCAATCCAACCAATTAGAAGGAGGGACTAGGGAGAAGGTTCTTCCTTCAGGTTGCGCCTCCAATTCCTGGTGTACCCCCAGCTGCAATCGTTTGATTCTGCTCCCCTAGCTAGACATCAGATTGAACAGTAGAAACAGACTAATCGAAAATAATCTCATTCTGGGCTCTAAAGAGCGAATCAAATCCTTAAGGCCAACGTCTACTCTATTTTATTTAGGGTTAGGTTTGAATGTGCTTTGGAACGTGACGGGTCCTTTATATGGATTGTGCCCTTAATGATTGATTGATTTGTGTGTGCATGCACAACCAGTGGTTTTCAAGCAAGATTATTTTTGATGTGGTGAATTTTAGAGTTCAAATCTTGCTTAGTAGCTTTTAGGATTCAACTTTAGGTATTTTCAAACAAGTTTTGTTGGCACACCAGGTTTTGAAAGCACAGGTGAAGATGTTTCCTTTGAAGCTTAAAAAGAATGTCTAGTGCCTGGTAAATCCTTAATAGTTGAACCTAAGTGGCAGCTACTTAATGAGTTGATTTTAATTCAAGTGGTGTGTTACGACCCGATTCCTGAATCCCTACAGGACACGAGAATTGGACCAACTTGACTGATCCCAAGACCTAGTCATCCAATGAGAAAGTAACCAAAAAGCAGTAAAATAAACCACATTCACCATACAAGCAACTAACAGTAACAAGAGTATAGCAGTAAAGAAAAGAACTACTACAGTACACACCACCACAACAGTAGAGAATTAAAAACAGGTATAGAAATATGAAGTTTACAATAAAAGAGTACAAAGGTGTAACAGAATACACACTACTACCAAAAAATGGGTACAACAAAAGTACAACTACTGGGCTCTACTAGGCCCAACACCCTCCGCAGTCGTAGGCTCTGGCTGCTCAACACCTGAACCTGAAAAAAAGTGGTAAGTACAACACGTCAGCAAAATGCTAAGTAGAGTGGCAACCAGCTAGATAAAAAAACAGTAAAGGTGGATAAGTAGCTGTTGTTTTAATTTATTTCTTCATTTTACTCTTTATTGGTTTATTTCTCAGGTCTTTCTTTTGATCTCGAATGTTCCTCGTGGGAACGATCTTGATTGCAGTCTTTTTCGAAAAGTAGAAGTAGCACATGGTGCTCTCCTGGCCGGGAGAGTCCCCTGTGGTGGTCCTACCCTCAATCAATCACCCCAAGGTCGCTGACAGGCGTAACGGTGACTCCGGCATGTGCAATAAACGCACGGGTAGCTACCCCGCACTGGCACGTGGTCAGCCGTTTCCGTTAGTGGGTGCGCCCAAAGCACAGCACGGAGCCAGTATAGGGCAGAGCCCACTCAGTAACAGGGGTCTAGCCCCTCCACAGCAACCAAACAGGGGTCTCGCCCCTCCACAGTCCGTGCACCCTCGCCTGACTACCCTGGTTTGCCCAGTGGGCCTAACAAGTCGGTGTAGGACGGCTAGCTGAACCCCGGGCCCCATGGGGTGGCTAGCACTCTCCCTACACTAGTATCTCTCCCCAGTACTGTGTACACGAGGGCCACAAAGTCGGTACAGAGTGGCCAGTCCTAACCCTGGGTCCCAAACCTAAGGCGACTAGCTCTGCTCTGCACTAAACAGGGGGACAGTCGCTCTCCTTGGTACTCCGTACTCAAGGGCCAGCTCACTTCCCCATTCACATTTCCAGTTCCATTCTTTTTATTTCCAGGAGCTCTACCCCTAATTCCCCGTAGGGTTCATGCTTATGTTTCTCAGGCCAAGCCATACTATGTTTCATCATTTCAGGTTTATTCGCAGATAGCACGTGTTTCCAACATCCAATCTTTCTTTCCCAATTTATATACAGGCAGCTAGTATTTATTTGCAAACAACAGGAATTACATGTAACAGTACTCTACATTTCACAGGCAGCTGTTATCCAAATACAGGCAATTATTATTATTCTATCTACTCATCCAAGACTGCAATTCAGGCATTTAATACAATCGTTCCAGAGTTTCTAGTCTTAGGATTCATGCCATACCCTAGGATCTATCATTCAATCTAGTTTTCAGGTCCTAGGATTCATGCCATATCTTAGGATCTATCATTTATTTTAGATATGCATTAATGTTTGTAATTAACTAAGGGAAGTCACTTTACCTACAAAACCGGGAGTAATGGGGGCGTGATCGGCAGGTCCACGTGCCTCTGCAACCTACAAATCCACAAGAGAATGAGGTCCTAACACAAGGATCAATCACAAGGAACCACTCAGAATAGGATAAAAGTATTCCAAACAAGTAGAGGAACTTATTCTGAGAAGAATGAAATTTTAAACGTGGAAATCGGACCTCGAACGGACCCTAAACGGGTCAAAAATGACAACTCTGACTCAAATCAGACGTTTGGAACACCTTCCAGACAACTTAAAAGGGGTCCAGATCCATACCTCGCTCTGCACTGCTCCTTAGACGACCAAGGGTCCTGTTGAACCATCTGGACCTAGTTCCAGACGTCCGACCACCTCTCCGAACATCTGGAGACGCTCTCTGCCATCTGGTGACTCGCCCACACGTCTGAATCACGTGGGAGGGCGTGTCCCGCACCTTCCCGAAGTGAAACCTGCACGCGCACACAAAACTCCCTCAGCAAGGCACACGACAGAGCTTCAGTGGAACGGCCTGCATGGCCGTATCCGCAAAAAGGAAGGTATAGGCACAGTACGTACCTATCAGTCGTCTAGAGCTTCTTCCAGATATCGTCCGCGTCATCTGGATGTAGGTCCAGACGTTTGATTCTGGGAAAAATCCCAGAATCAGAAGCTCCTTCATCTTCTTCCCGTTCCGCGCAGCCGCGCTGCACTCGTCCGCCCGTTGCCCTGCTGCAGCAGCACCGGGGAAACCTCCCCAGCACAATGCTCCTCCGCACGCACGTCGGCCGGCCTCGAGCTGCTCCGACGAGCTCTCTCTCTCACAGCTCGCGCGCTCACTCCTCTTCCCTCTCGCTGCACCTCTCCTCTCCGCCACTACACCCGGCAGCAACTGCGGCTCTCTCTCACTCTCGCTCTCGCACTAGAGGAAGGAGAAGACGGGTGGGGTGGTTGTTACGAACACGGTTTCAAGACGTCTTTTAAGACGTCTAGGAGGTGGCCTAGACGTCTGGAACCCCTTCCAGACGTCTGGGATTTAATTTCTGCGGCAAGCAGGGTTGCGTCTGCATGCCTGCGCGCGCAGACCTGCGAACGCACCCTTTTTCCCTCTCTCCTCCTGCAGGCGTAGGCTGCGCTCTCTCTCCCTCTCTCCCTGCGCTGCCTTATAAGGCCCTCGCCCGCTCCCTCACTCTCATCTCCTCTGCTCCCTTCTTCTCCTTCTTCCAGCCGATGCGAGAGCGAGCGAGCGGTGGCAGCGGCAGCCGCGGCGAGGGTGCGGGAGGAGGTGTTGCGCGAGGGAGGAGACGCTCGACCGTGAGGGCTCGAGCTTGCCGGGGCAGCTAGGGATGGCCGACGGGGGAGCAGCAGGCGTGGATCGTCGTTGGAGGGCCGCTGCAGCTCGAGCAGCAGGCGGACGAGGTGCGGCGCGGCCGTGCGTCACGGGCGAAGAGCGAGTCAGACGTCTGGGCTTCCAACCAGACGACGATGAAGATGTCTGGAGGACTGTCCAGACATCTGTCAAGTGAGTTATTTTCGTCCTTCTTCCTTTTCTGCGACCATTCGTACTGAGAACGAGGAGTGGGTACGTGAAGGTTCTGAGATTCTCCATCCAACGCGAATCAGACATCTGGCCGCAGTGCCAGACGATGAGGACTTCCAGACATCCGGGGTGACCATCGGACGTCTGGGAACTAAGCCAGACACCCCCGCAGGCTTCTAGATGTCTGAGGGATTACACAGAGCGAAGGTATCCTCTGAACCACCTTTTAAGATGTCTGGAAGAGGTTCCAGACGTCTTATTTTGGACTGTTTCGTCGTCTTCGACCTGTTTAGGGCCCGTTCGGGGTCCGTTTTCCACGTTTCGAGTTGCGTTCTTTCCGGAATAAAATTCTCTACCTGTTTACAGTAATTATATACTGTTCTGAGAAATTCCTTATGCTTGATCCTTGTGTTAGGACCCCGTTCCATTACAGTCTTGGGGGTTGCGGAGGCGCGCAGGATTTCCAACCATGCCCCCAGTACTTCCGTTGTAGCTGGTAGAGTGGCTTTTAATTTACTTCATCAAATTTGTTACAATTGTGGAATAATTAATAGAGTCTAGGGCACTGCATGAACCCTAGGACTGAGAAGCTAGATTGATTGATAGATCCTAGGGTATTGCATGAAACCTAGGACTGGAAATTAGATTGAATGATAGATCCTAGGGTACGGCATGAATCCTAGGACTGGAAAACTAGTGATATGTATATAATATTGCAATCTTAGAAAATGTGGAAAGGAAATAATAGCTGCCTATAAATTGATTTAACAACTGCCTGTTATGAATAAATAAACATGAGTGAGAACATGGGTTGCATGAACGTGAAACTGGAACGGTGAAACCTAAATGTGCTGAGTAAAAGAGCTGGAACCCTACGGGGAATTAGGAGTAGAACTCCTGGAAAGGGAATGGAATGGAACTGATAAAGGAAGATGTGGAATTGTGTTGTCTCTGGGGTACGTGATACCAAGAGAGCACACATTACCTCTTAGTGTAGAGCGAAGCTAGCCGCCCCAGGGACCCGGGGAAAGGTCTGGCCACTTTGTACTGACTTGCTGGTCCTCGTGCACGCAGTACCGAGGAGAGCTACTAGTGTAGGGAGAGCACTAGCTACCCCACGGGCCCCGGGGTTCTGCTAGCCTCCTACACCGACTTGTTAGGCCCACTGGGCAAACCAGGGTAGTCAGGCGAGGGTGCGCGGACTGTGGAGGGGTTGGACCCCTGTTACTGAGAGGGCTCTGCCCTATACTGGTTCCGTGCTGTGCTTTGGGCGCACCTGTTAACGAAAACGACTGACCGCGTGCCAGTACAGGGTAGCTACCCGTGTGTTTATCGCGCGTGCCGTAGTCACCGTTACGTCTATCAGCGACCTTGGAGTGGTTGACTGAGAGTAGGATCACCACGGGGGACTCTCCCGGCCAGGAGAGCACTACGTGTTACTTCTACTTTTCGGAAAAGACTGCAATCAAGATCGTTCCCACGAGGAACATTCGAGATCAAGTGAAGGATCTGAGAAATAGATAAATTGTGAAACAATAGAAAGACGTAAATAAAGAAAGTAACAAAATATAACAGCTACTGTACACTCTACTATTTCTTAGTTTAGTTGCCACTCTACTCAGCGTTTCGCTGATGTGTTAAACTCGTTACTTTTCAGGACCAGGTGTTGAGCAGCCAGGGTCAGCGGCTGCAGAGGACGCTGGGCCGAGTAGGGTCCAGTAGAGTTACCACTATTCTTTTGGTGCCCTTTTTGTTCCACTGTAGTGAGTAGTTCTTGTGACTCTCTGGACTTTTCTTTACTTGTAGTTCATGTTATGTTATAAATGTTATTCTACTGTTGTGGTGGTATATACTGTAGTGGTTCCTTTCCTTACTGCTGTATTTTGTTACTGCTAGTTATATTCATGCTGAATGTGGTTTATTTTACTGCTCTTTTGGTTACTTCCTCGTTGGACGACTAGGTCTTGGGATTAGTCGAGTCGGTCCGGTTCTCGTGTCTCGTAGGGACTCGGGAATTGGGTCGTTACAGTGGTGAATGAGGGAGAGGGGAGAGGAGTATTTGTAGGCGTGGGGAAAGGCTTCTGCAGGTCGGCGAGGTAGAGAAAGCGAAGAGGGCGGCGGGGTTTCAGTCTGCGTGCGGCACGCGCGTAGACTCGCGATCGTACGCACGCAAAAATTAATTTCAGACGTCTGGGAAGGCGTCCTGACGTCTGACCAAACGTATGGACCAACTCCCAGACGTCTTAAAGTGTTTTGATGCCTCGGGTCTTAACAACATAACAAATTCAAAGGAAGTTTCATCCCCGAAACTTGCGCTAACTAGGGTGCGGAAAAAGAACAATATACGCATAATAAACTCAGAGAGGACTGAAGCCAGTCTGAAAAGACATGCCCTCAAATAGCTTCGAGTACCGCTCCCGCATCGCCGCCTCAGGCTCCCAGGTAGCCTCCTCGTACCGCTATCTCCTCCACAAGACCTTCACTAGGGGAACTTGCTTCCGTCTCAGACTCCAGAAGGCTCTGTCGAGAATCTGTACTGGCCGCTCGGGGTAGGTCTGGTCGTCACCCACCTTGACACTCTCGTGGCTCAGAACGTGACTGAGATCGGTGACGTACTTCCTGAGGTTGGACACATGGAACACGTCATGCACACCAGAAAGCTGGGGAGGGAGGGAAAGCCTGTAAGCAACGGGTCCAACCTGCTCCAGGACCTCAAAGGGTCCCACGAACCTCAGCGCGAGCTTCCCTCTCACCCCAAACCACTGCAGGCCCTTCATGGGCGAAACGCGAAGGAAGACGTGGTCCCCAACCTCAAACTGTACCTCTCTGCATTTTCAATCTGCATAGCTCTTCTGTCTGCTCCTGACAGTGCGGAGTCGCCAATGAATCTGCTCGATCACCTCCTGACTCTGCCGGATCAGCCTGGGGCCAACCTCCCACTTGGTCCCCACCTCAACCCAACTCAAGGGTTCCGTACACCTCCGTCCGTACAGAGCCTCGTAGGGTGCCATGCCGATGCTCGAGTGATAACTGTTATTATATGCAAACTCCGCCAGGGGCAAGTGCTCCTCCTAAGAGCCCCTCCAGTCCAGTACACAAGCACACAAAAGGTCCTCAAGTGTCTGTATCGTGCACTCAGACTGTCCGTCCGCCTGGGGGTGGTATGCAGTATTGAACCTCAATCGTATCCCCAAGCCCTGCTGGAACTCAGCCCAAAACTGGGACGTAAAACGGGTATCCCGGTCAGATACGATCTCCCGCAGAACTCTGTGTAGACATACCACGTCGCGGATATACCTCTCTACCAACTGCGCTGGTCCCAAGGTGAGTTAGATCGGCAAGAAACGTGCCGTCTTTGTCAATCTGTCAACGATCACCCAGACTGCGTCGTGTCCTCGCTGGGTAACGGGAAAGCCCACCACCAAGTCCATGGTGATGCTCTCCCACTTCCACTCTAGCACTGGAAGTGGCTGCAACGGCCCTACAGGCCTCTGATGCTCGGCCTTCACCTGCTGGCACACTAAACACTGCTGTACGAATTCACCTACATCCCACTTCATTCCCCTCCACCAAAAGTCGCGTGTTGTCAACATTTTGTGCGGGTTTAAAGTATATCACGTTGTAGTATAGCCGACAAAGCATTCAAACAAATAGAGAATTTTATTACTCGAAAACTGGACTATCCGAGGTCGAACACAGGGAGCAAATGGAATTTACTACTAATCAAAATGAAATTGAACACTCTAATTTACTCAAAATGTTAATTCAAATATGAATGTATGCCATTAAAAGTAATTATGACAAAAAAATATGAAATTGGACGTCTGATCTAGTGATTAGACGTCTTAAAAGTATTTTCCCCTTTTTCTTCTTCTGATCTTCTCTCTTTCTGCACTTCTTGTCTTGCGAAGGCTTCTTCCTGCCTTTGTTTCTTTCTTTTTTTTCTTCTTCTTCTTCTGATCTTTGCAGTCTTCACTTGGGCTCTCTTCGTTCTTCTCTTTCTTCTGCCTTGCCTTCCTTCTTCCTTCTCTTTGGTTCTCTACGAAAGCTTCTCCTTCTTCTGTTGCACAGCCTCTTCTTCTTTCTTCTATTCCTATTCTGCAGCTGCTAAGTGCTCGCTGCTTCCTTTGCTTCTTCCTTCCTGCACACACCACAGCAAAACCTACCCCCGTCCCTCTACCCGAGCATCTCTCTCTCTCAAGCAACTCGCTCAAGGATGCTCTCCCAGAGCCACAGGTAATCGGGTCGGGATTCAAACCCAGGACCAAGTGCACCGGTAGGTGGTGATGCGCGAGGAGTGCGTAGGTTTAGGTCGGGTCGGATCCCGCCAGATCCGCGAGGTCAAGCCGCGGACGAGGCGGGTAAGGGCAGGTGAGGGACCTCACCCCTGTGCTTACGGAGGCAATGGGCTTAAAACACAAAAACAATTTATATGATACCTGTGTTTTGCAATCCCACGATGTGGGACTATCTGGTCTGTCCTGCTTTCGCGCCCGCAGAGCTTTCGTCGCGCGATTGCTCCAGCTGCTGGCCTCTCTGTGTGACTTGCTAGCCTCACTCACTTCGCGACACTCACGTGAGTCTGCTGCACCTGCAGCCTGGGAGTCTTGGTACCTGAAGCTGCTGCAAGCTCCTTGCTGCTTCGGCTGATAATGGCGGCCGGAGCTTAAACCTGTCACACAAAAGAACGGCCTATTGGCCCAATCAGATTGGCTAGAAACCTTCGTCGTAGCACGGCGAAGATGATGCGCAGTGCTGCAGGCCGCAGGTCAGCCTAGGCATGCATGCCCAGGTCAACCTGTGGCCGGAGATGTTGGGTTGTTCGGGGGGTGATTGTGGAGGTCTGGAGTGGCAGTGGTAGGGTGAAGTGAGTTCCTGGTGGTGAGGCGGAGCTCATGAGATGGGTGGCAAGCCGTGTGGAGGGGTGGAGTGGTGTGGGCGGCTCGCCGGAGGTCGATCGGAGGCGAGGAAGATGGAGGTGTTTGATAAACGCCAGTTTATCATCATTTTTATGCTTTAAAACTAACCTAGCTCTTAGGATTTTACTCTGCAAATGGGTTTTTGGGCTGCATTTAGGCATAAATTAGGATAGGCATGCATTGCATTTTTTATTGTCATTTTAATGAGTTTTTGTGAGTGTTAGGGATGTACAGATGCACAGATCCCTAAAACCCTAGCACTCAAGAAGGCAAATGGTGAAGGAGAAGCCCAGACTAGCTGGAACTCAGCCTAATCCAGCTCACCTCAGCTTGATCCAGCTCACCTCAGCTTGATCTAGCTCACCGCAGCTGGAACCTAGCTTACTTGAACTAGGGTTAGCTCATCCTAGCTCCATTCAGCTAATCTCAGCTGGATGGCAGCTCAAGAGAGTTCACCTTAGCTCACCCTAGCTCAAGTCAGCTCAGATCCAGCTCAACTTAGCTGAGTCTAGCTCATCTCAGCTCCCACTAGTTCACAGGGAGCTCTAGTTAGCTCGGCTAAGTTGACAGGAGTTCACCCCAGCTCAGATCCAGCTACATCCAGCTACACTCAGCTCCAACCAGCTGAAGAAGAATTCATCCCAGCTCAGGAAGCTCAAGTCCAGCTCACAGGGACTCAGCTTAGCTCAACTCAGTTGAGCTAAGCTACCTTAGCTGCCTCAACTAGCTTGATTCTCCTCGGGAGCACCAGACCCAGCTCACCTTAGCTCATTTTGGTAGAAGCTAGCTCACTTTAGCTTGGCTTAGCAACTAGCAAAGAACTAGCAAGCTAAGCCAGCTAGAGTAGCCCCATGCCAGCCTCTTCAGCAGCAGCCAGCTCCAGCTCCAGCTCCAGACTTCTTCTCCTCTGCTCTTCTCCCTGAAAACCCTAGCTCCAAATGCCTCCAACTCTACTCCCTACTAGCTAAGCTAGCTAAGCTGCTTAACTTAGCTAGTCCACCTCCATGGCACCAAAACCTATTACCCTACTACCTAAGCTCCAGCAAAAAGACCACCTACTCCTACTTTATTTTGGTGCCAACTATCCCTTCCATCACCACCCTACATCCACCATCAAAGCCCATCTCCACCTTCCATTTTTTCCCTCCAAAATTGCCTTCTAGAAGGTATTTTTGGAGGGAAAACCAAGGCACCTCTTCATTTCCCTCCAAAAACACCATAACCACCCCCCTTCCCATCCTATAAATACCCTACCCTACCACCACATAATTCCCATCCTCCCTTAGTATATTTTCTACCTAAACCACCTATACCTACGGCCAAGAAGAAGGAGTAGAGAAGGAGATTAAAGGGGCACATCACCAGCCCTTTTGGTGCCTTCTTCTCCCCACTCTCTTCAACTTGAGCCACGCCAAGGAGGAGGACTCTCCCACTTCAAGGAGGACGGCCAGGCAAAGGAGAAAAGCTTAGGGTGGACGTCCACCCCTGGAGAGAAACTTAGGGCACGCCCCCTTAGGGCTTGCCTTGGAGGTCATCACCTTGGCGGAGTATGGCAAGGAAGGAGTTGAAGGATTCTTTTCAAGCTTGGGAGCCACCAACCTTGGAGCAAGAAGCCCTCTTCTTCACCATCTATTTAGAGGATTTGTGTTTTCTTTCTTTATTTCAATTATCTAGTAGTAGAAGCATTCCTCTACTAGGCATTTTTGTTAAACACTTTATCAATTATCTAGTTGCCTTCTTCGCATATCTTGTTTGCATTTCTATTTGCTTATTTTCAGCATTCTTCACTTCCTCTCCCTAATTATTCTAGGCCTCCACTTGCCTAGAGTGAGCTTAGGGAGAGACTCTACTTGCCACTTTAGAGTAGTTTATTTAATTGGAAGTGTAAACACTTTTCCCGCCATCAGTTCGCATGTTGCCTTAGTTCAAAAACAAAAAAAAAATGGTATATTGAAAATTACCAAAAAGAAAGTTGAGATATATTCCAAGCAAGAGAATCAATTTTGCAACCATATTGCCTCCTTGGACGACCCTAGATACTTCCCTATCTAGGATTATAAATTTAAGAGCGAAAGCGGATTTACGCGTTAAAAAATTGCTTTTACAAATCACGCGTATTTCGCTATCACTTTTTGGCGCCGTTGCCGGGGAGGCACGGCTTTGCATTAACTAATTTTCTCTTGCTTGAAGTGGATCTCATCCCCTTCTCTTTCTTTCTTTTATGTGTGCAGGAACTACAGCGGGAAAGCGGGAATCTGGAAGCGAAAGCTTAAAGATCCTTTTCTTCCCATGAAAATTCAGGTTGGTTCCCCTTTCTTGTAACATTTAGGTTAAAAAAAAAAAACTACAAAAAATATATTAAACTTGGCTTTCAGGACCCTAAACACTTAAATTAAGTGGAGTGGTGCATTATAAAATCCATTGTTTGCTTGTATGCTTCTTTAGCACCATTCCATTGCAAGTATTGGTGTTCTATTTTTCTGGTCCAGATTTCTGTCCGGACTTGAAAAATCGATTCCTAACACCACATGCCTCCTAAAATCACAACATTTCATAGAGTGATTCCAAATTAAGTTTGGAACATCTGTTCCAAATTTCAGATCAATTGGATTTGTATTTAATTTTTAAAAATTCGTGGATTACAGAGGGGTCACACCCTCTAATCTTCCTATTTTGCTACTGTCCGCGAATTTTCAGAATTTTTATACTCATCTAATTTTTGTGAAATTTAGCTTGTTGGAATCCTTGTGAAATTTTACATATCATATAAAATCATAGAAATTTTCTGAGGTTGGTGGTAATACTGAAAAGTCTATAATACCCACGGGTATTATTTCTGGACTTTGACACCAGTACAATTAAAAATTCAAAACTATTATCAAAAAAATTCCTAAAATCTTACAAAAATCTTTTCTGGAATCCTTGTTTGATTTTCTTCAAAGTAGTGGTGTTGTTTGACTTTTTTGGACCACTACTTAATTCTGAAAGCTAAAAATAATTCATTGGTAGTTAAATTTCTGTCTCAGGGATAATTGGTTTAGGGTTTCTTCTTTCTCTTTAGAGACTCAATTAAAAGGAAATATACAATCACACATACAACTTGTCTTTCCTTTGATTGTGAACTTTCAAACTTGTTTGAAAACTTAAAGAGAAAAACCCTAAAATTCATTTAATTAAATCACATCCTAAAAGACAAAAATATAAAAAAATTGTGTGACAACTTGATTTTCATTGGAGCCACTCTCCAATTCCTGCACACACACAAAAAAATCAAATAACAGGGCAACAAACCAATAAACGCCCTCCACATTCCGTGTGCACTATAGAATCCTAGACCTAATTAAAATTTGTAGCAACTTGACCCCTAAGGCTTTATCAACTTAGGCTTGCTATTTAGGTCTTAAGTTTTCTTTAGTTAGTACCAATTCTGTCATCTGTATCTGGTGTTCAGGATGAGGGGCCGTGTCAAACGACCAGGCGCGGGTTTGTACAAGCACCTGGGGTTTTCCCTGGGAAATGTTTGGGCCCAAACCTCCCCTTAAGCAACTTGGCTAGATTTGTTGATAGAACGGGTATTCACTATTGACTACTTATTTCCTATATAGACCAAGTCTTAGGTTATTATTAGGGAGTCACAATTAAGTTAGGTCTAGTTTTTGTTTGTTTGAATTGCACACTTTCTCTCATCTCCATCTCTTCTCCTCCCCTCCCGTTTCTTCCATTTTGCATGGGCGGCGGTCCAAAACTCCACACTTGGAGGGACCACTTGATTTTGCCTCCCCAAGAAAAGACTTTTCTGCATTCTTCCTCTTCTTTTAAAATGGAAAATAAAAATTGGTCCTCTAACCCACATGCTAATTTTTCTTTCCCCTATTCTTCCACCCAGGAGCTTCTTAATCAGGCCCCTCCACCTAATTTCTACTCTATCATGGCTCAGCTACAAGTTAAGCAACAACAGTTGCATAAGGATTTAGCAAACCTGGCCAACCAAGGGAATCCTGCCACACCTGCCCAAGCTCCACACATTCCACATCTCACCCCTTTTAACACCCGCAAGAGAGAAAATCTGCATAAATCCCATGCTGAGTATAATTGTTATTCTGAGGCTTTCTATGGTTCAACAGGGAATTATGTTTATCCCAATCATCACCCCACCCAAAATGTCCCTACCATCCAAGAGAAATTGAAAAATTCCTCTAATGGGGGGGATTATCCGACCCACTCCTGGACCAATTCGGTTCCACACCAACAACAGAACCTGTTTGGAGGGTATGGTTCAAATCAGACTTATCAATCTGGGCAATCTCAAGAAGACATTAATGCCCAGATGATGAAAACCTTGCAGGAGTTACAAAGAAAAACAAAGGAAACAACCCATCTTATTAACAATCTCAATGATCAAATTGGGGATATTCCGACTCAAAGACCTGCAGGACACTCACCATCCCAACCCACACCAAACTTTATTAATCACAGGAACCAACACCCAGGTGTCTACCAACATCAGAACCACATGATTCGGCCTCCTATTAACCCAATATCACAGCACCTACCCAGTTTCTTTCAACATCAGGCCCCCCTACCTCCTCTCAGTGAACACCAAGCTGCATATGCAGAGACTATGAGGAGTGAGGAAACCACCATGGATTTAAGGCCTTCTCAATCAAATGATGAAACTGATTCTCAACCAATGCAGATTGACCCCCCTAACCTTAATAAGGAAGAAGAAAAAGAAACCCCAAAAACACTTGATTCAAACCCTATTTCCCACTCTCAAAAACTGCAATCCAACAATCCAAAATCAGAGCCCTCTGACCACAATTCTTTGGATTTATTTGAGCAAGTCGAGAGGAATATTCCCTTCCTAGATTCCCCCCATGCCTCTAAAGAATTTACTGCAAAAGGGCATGATCAGAATCTAGAAAGGTTGGTCCTTTCAAAGACAGCCAACTCAGTTTTTCAGAGCAAGCTGCCTTTCACAAAAAAGGATCAGGGCACATCACTTATCTCAATTGTCATAAGTGACACCATTTTTCGTGCCCCTCTCGACTTAGGTACCTCTAGTAATCTCATCCCCCCTGTCTTATTTGAGGAATTTCGATTCAGTGATTTAAAACCTACCAAGGTTCAATTTCAATTAGAAGATCGATCTACCATTCAACCGCGGGGAGTTGTTGAGGATGGTATTATCAAGGTCCGGAATTGTCTATTTCCGGTAAATTTTCTAGTCCTTGACATAGAGGTACCCAAGGCTCTCATTAATGCCATCCTTGGAAGACCTTTTCTGATTATGGCAGCAGCTAATATCAATTCTCATTCTGAGAAAATGAATATAAGTTGCAGTAACCAGACCTTCTCATTAGATTTATTTCAAGCTTCCAAGAGGTCCATTAATCACAAAATTTTTGAGGACACTGATAATAAAATGGAAGCAGTATTTGAAATGTCTATGTTGATCCAATCTCATTCATCTTTGACCACTATTGATCTAGATTTTTTTGATTCTTATAATAAGGATAGTTATGTGGTCCAAGACTTTCCAGATCAACTAGGGTTTGACTTTCCCCCTTTTCATCTTCCTGAAACATCCACACTAACTTCACACACCCTACATCTCATTGACTCCATTCCCCATCCCTTTCCATTGGACCTATCACTCGACCCACCAGAATCTGGCAATTTACAAGCACTTAAACCATGGCCAGATTCGGGTCACCTTTCCATTTCTCTATTTTATTTTGATCCCTTTATCTTTACCACTCATCTTTTTAGGGATCTTGAGGAAGACACTTTTATTGTGGACATTCAAGTGTCCAATTATTTACATGATTTTCTGTCTTCTGTGCATACCTTCATGCCCGGCTGAATGGCGTAAAAGATAGCACTGGATGGGAGGTAACCCATCATTTTTTTTCTTGCTTTTCCTTTTTCTTCTTTTTCTAGGTTTTATTCATCCTAAACCCGACCATTCTTCACTAAGGTAATTCCTTTTCCCTCCTAATGCATGAGGACATGGCATATCTTGAGCATGGGGGGGTGTTTTTAAATTTTTACGATCGATTTAGGATGTTTAAAACCTAAAAACATGCAATTTTCTTTAATTTATTTCCTGCTTGCATACCCAAAAAAAAAATAAAAAAAAAATGTTGAAAACTTTTTGAGGAAAAATTTTGAAATCAGGACTAAGGTCGAAAAATTCACTTCTGGTACAATGGGATTTAATCTTTAACAAACTAAGGATGAGGATATGGATCTGATCATTAGAATTCCAGGGTCTATTTTAGACAAGATCAGATATCTTTCTATAAAGTTCCACCTGAACTCATGATAGTTCAGGTGACTTGATCCTATTTTGTAATATGGAAAGTATTTGACTTAGTTTTTGATTCAAAAACCTGCGGTTCTTGAGAAACTTCTTGTGTCAATTTTCACACACAAGCCAACACTTAAAAATAACTAAAAATTTGAAAAAACTCCCTTGTTTGGATTTAGTAAAAATCTGAAGCAGATCATTGGTTTGAGTTCCCACCGTCGAGAAGAAGGAAAAAACCTTCTTTGAGGACACGATGTCAACATGTTACCGCCTCGGCGCTGCTCTATATCTATATTTCATATCTTTAGACGGAGCATTAAAGCGCATTTCAGCAGCTCAAGTGTCTTGGACGGTGCTCTACCTATAGCATCGGAGCAAGAGCTTGAGTTTGTTTGGAGCGCCCCTTGTCACCGCATCGTGTTTTGGGGTTGTGAGCTCCTGGGTGGTGTCATGGACAGTGCTATCCCGAAGTACTGGCGCCAGAGCCCCCTCGAGGAATGGTAACGGGAATGATGATACCGACACATCTGTTGTAAGACTAAGCTAAAAATAAGCATGGGGGAAAAAAAAAATAATAATAATAATAATAATAATAACACGTCCTTATAAAGGTTGGCTTTTCACAAGCACAGACACAAGGTTTTAAAGGAATTTGCAAGTTGCGAATCAGATTCACGAGCCAGAAAAATCCTAAAAACAAACATTTCAAGTCATCTGAATTAACAAGGGGATAATTTGTGAATTTTCTGAGGATATATTGATCCCGTTCTATCTAATGGTTGGATCCAAAAATAAATCCTGATGTTTATTTTCAACAAATCCCGTATCTCCTGTGTTTTAATCTACCAAGGTCCCTTAATCTCTTTTTCTCCTCAAAAGTAAAAAAAAATTAGATTTCCCAAAAATTCCGTTTTCCAAAAAAATTAATGTTTTGCTAAGAGACTAGCAAAAGATAAGCATGGGGGTGTGATAAACGCCAGTTTATCATCATTTTTATGCTTTAAAACTAACCTAGCTCTTAGGATTTTACTCTGCAAATGGGTTTTTGGGCTGCATTTAGGCATAAATTAGGATAGGCATGCATTGCATTTTTTATTGTCATTTTAATGAGTTTTTGTGAGTGTTAGGGATGTACAGATGCACAGATCCCTAAAACCCTAGCACTCAAGAAGGCAAATGGTGAAGGAGAAGCCCAGACTAGCTGGAACTCAGCCTAATCCAGCTCACCTCAGCTTGATCCAGCTCACCTCAGCTTGATCTAGCTCACCGCAGCTGGAACCTAGCTTACTTGAACTAGGGTTAGCTCATCCTAGCTCCATTCAGCTAATCTCAGCTGGATGGCAGCTCAAGAGAGTTCACCTTAGCTCACCCTAGCTCAAGTCAGCTCAGATCCAGCTCAACTTAGCTGAGTCTAGCTCATCTCAGCTCCCACTAGTTCACAGGGAGCTCTAGTTAGCTCGGCTAAGTTGACAGGAGTTCACCCCAGCTCAGATCCAGCTACATCCAGCTACACTCAGCTCCAACCAGCTGAAGAAGAATTCATCCCAGCTCAGGAAGCTCAAGTCCAGCTCACAGGGACTCAGCTTAGCTCAACTCAGTTGAGCTAAGCTACCTTAGCTGCCTCAACTAGCTTGATTCTCCTCGGGAGCACCAGACCCAGCTCACCTTAGCTCATTTTGGTAGAAGCTAGCTCACTTTAGCTTGGCTTAGCAACTAGCAAAGAACTAGCAAGCTAAGCCAGCTAGAGTAGCCCCATGCCAGCCTCTTCAGCAGCAGCCAGCTCCAGCTCCAGCTCCAGACTTCTTCTCCTCTGCTCTTCTCCCTGAAAACCCTAGCTCCAAATGCCTCCAACTCTACTCCCTACTAGCTAAGCTAGCTAAGCTGCTTAACTTAGCTAGTCCACCTCCATGGCACCAAAACCTATTACCCTACTACCTAAGCTCCAGCAAAAAGACCACCTACTCCTACTTTATTTTGGTGCCAACTATCCCTTCCATCACCACCCTACATCCACCATCAAAGCCCATCTCCACCTTCCATTTTTTCCCTCCAAAATTGCCTTCTAGAAGGTATTTTTGGAGGGAAAACCAAGGCACCTCTTCATTTCCCTCCAAAAACACCATAACCACCCCCCTTCCCATCCTATAAATACCCTACCCTACCACCACATAATTCCCATCCTCCCTTAGTATATTTTCTACCTAAACCACCTATACCTACGGCCAAGAAGAAGGAGTAGAGAAGGAGATTAAAGGGGCACATCACCAGCCCTTTTGGTGCCTTCTTCTCCCCACTCTCTTCAACTTGAGCCACGCCAAGGAGGAGGACTCTCCCACTTCAAGGAGGACGGCCAGGCAAAGGAGAAAAGCTTAGGGTGGACGTCCACCCCTGGAGAGAAACTTAGGGCACGCCCCCTTAGGGCTTGCCTTGGAGGTCATCACCTTGGCGGAGTATGGCAAGGAAGGAGTTGAAGGATTCTTTTCAAGCTTGGGAGCCACCAACCTTGGAGCAAGAAGCCCTCTTCTTCACCATCTATTTAGAGGATTTGTGTTTTCTTTCTTTATTTCAATTATCTAGTAGTAGAAGCATTCCTCTACTAGGCATTTTTGTTAAACACTTTATCAATTATCTAGTTGCCTTCTTCGCATATCTTGTTTGCATTTCTATTTGCTTATTTTCAGCATTCTTCACTTCCTCTCCCTAATTATTCTAGGCCTCCACTTGCCTAGAGTGAGCTTAGGGAGAGACTCTACTTGCCACTTTAGAGTAGTTTATTTAATTGGAAGTGTAAACACTTTTCCCGCCATCAGTTCGCATGTTGCCTTAGTTCAAAAACAAAAAAAAAATGGTATATTGAAAATTACCAAAAAGAAAGTTGAGATATATTCCAAGCAAGAGAATCAATTTTGCAACCATATTGCCTCCTTGGACGACCCTAGATACTTCCCTATCTAGGATTATAAATTTAAGAGCGAAAGCGGATTTACGCGTTAAAAAATTGCTTTTACAAATCACGCGTATTTCGCTATCAGTGTTCAGGAACTGTCGGGGGGTAAGTAGATAAAATAGAAAGGGAAAAAGAGAGAGGGGAATGTGGAGAAGGTATTTGGCCTAACTATAGGGATGAAGGGGGACGGAGAGGCGAACAGTAGTACCTACTGTCGCCGGAGAAGATGCTGCCCAGTGGGGGAGAACGGCGGCGACGACGGGGCTGAGGCGACGTGCACGGGTGCTGCGCGACGTGGAGGAGAGTCAGGAAGATAACTCTGCCACTGGTTTTGTGGCAGAGCGAAGAGGGAGGGGAGGGGGGCTCGCCAGAGCTTGCTGGGAATTTTGGCCGGGTAGGAGGAGATGAATTGGAGGTGGAAACTCGGCCAAATCAAGCTAAAGATGAGCGGCCGGAGGTGTGGGTTCTTATATAGGTACTGGGCCAGTCGTTCCTTCCTAGATTGCATATGAACCTTGTTGAATTAAGCGGGTCTGTTTTAGGGTTACCACATGTCATTTACTTCCTAGATTGCACATGAACCCATTTCTGATTGACTCAACCCACTTTTTATCTCATTTAGACCTTTTGACCTGTGTTTTTCCTCTGAGAAATCTCATTTATGTACTACAATGGTAAAATTACAGTTTTAACCTTTAATTCATGTTTTCTTCTCAGAGCACTTATTCCTTCAGTTAAGCCTTCTTCTAGGTTATGTAGGAGCTTTTATCTTCTTTATTGGGTCAAAATGGGCTAGTTATGGCTCATGATGAGGCTCTCATCATCGCGTCTCAAATCATGGTACATCTTTGTGTTTCCGGGATGTATGGTGAACCTGGAATCGTGTGCCTCAGTCAAGAGCTTTCTCAACAGCTCCTCGTCCCTGGGAACGCACAAACATCCCCTCATGCATAGTACCTGGTCTTTAAAAGAGAGGTCCCCAGGGTCTCCTGATAGTACCCTGTCATGTAATGACCGCAAGTATGGGTCGGCCATCTGTCCAGTGATGATGCGGTCTATCAGCTCCGGCCTCGTCTTTCATGTCACAGTCACTGCCCCACAGTGCCCCAGTAACTCTAGGGGTCGCCAACTGCCCATCTCCTCCAAGAGGCTCCAACTCTATGCCTGCAAACTGGCCAAGTGTGCGAGCGCCTTCTGGCTCAAGGCGTCAGCCACCACGTTGGCCTTTCCCGGGTGGTAGGAAATGCTGCAGTCATAGTCCTTCAGGAGCTCCAACCAACGTCTCTGTCTCATGTTGAGCTCCTTCTGATCAAACAAGTTTCTGAGGCTCTTATGATCTATGAAAATCTCAAAGGTCTCACCATACAAGCAGTGCCTCCAAGTCTTCAGTGCGAAGACGACAGCTGCCAGCTCCAGGTCATGGGTGGGGTAGCTATGCTTATGGGGCTTCAGTTGTCACGAAGCGTAAGCGACAACGTGACCCCTCTGCATGAGCACACCCCCTAACCCCTGCAAAGAGGCGTCTGTGTACACAATGAACCTACCACTACTGTCTGGGATGGTGAGCACGGGAGACGAAGTCAGCCTCTCCTTCAGCTCCTAAAAACATGCCTCACAAGCATCTGTCCAAGTAAAGGGCACGTCCTTCCAGGTCAGCTGTGTCATAGGACGTGCAATCTGTGAGAAGCCCTCGATAAATCGACTGTAGTAGCCTGCCAGTCCCAAGAAACTGCAGATCTCAGTAACAGTACGCGGTCTCTCCCACCTGAGCACTGTCTCAACCTTGGCTGGGACCACCTCCAAGCCATCCCCTAAGATCACATGGCCCAAGAAGGTCACCTCCCTCAACCAGAACTCGCACTTGCTGTATTTGGCGTACAGCCTACGTCGTCTCAATGTGTCCAAAACCAACCACAAGTGCTGTCCGTGCTGCGTCTAATCTCGAGAATAGATGAGCACATCATCAATGAATACCACCACGAACTTGTCCAAGTATGGTCTGAATACCCGGTTCATCAAGTCCATGAAGGCAGCGGGGGCATTGATCAGCCCAAACGGCAGGACCAAAAACTCGCAGTGTCCATACCGGGTGTGGAAAGCTGTCTTGGAGACGTCTACCCCCTTGATCCTCAACTGGTGGTATCCAGACCTCAAGTCTATCTTGGAGAATACCGTGGCACCTCGCAGCTGGTCAAACAAGTCATCAATCCACGACAGTGGATACCTGTTCTTGATGGTAACCTTATGCAGCTGTTTGTAGTCCACACAAAGGCGTAGGGTACCATCTTTCTTCTTTACGAACAATACCGGGGCTCCCCACGGAGACGCACTGAGCCTCACAAAGCCATTCTCCAGAAGGTCCTACAACTGAGACTTGAGCTCTCGCAGCTCAAGTGGTGCCATCATGTATGGTGCTGTAGAAATGGGGCTGGTCCCCAATACCAGTGAGATCTCAAACTCAATCTCACGCTCGAGCGGTAGTCCTGGCAACTCATCTGGGAACACATCGGGGTACTCTTTGACCACCGGGATACTCTGAAAGTCTGCCACAGGGCTAGGCTCCACCACCACACAAGCTAGGAAGCCCTCAAACCCCTGGCCCAAAAGTCTCGCCGCCTGAAGTGCAGAAATGCACCTGAAGCCTCTATCCACTGGCTTCCCATGGAACTCGAAAGAAGGCAACTCCGGTATGGAGAAGACGATCTTCCTCTCAAAGCAGTCCACCAAGGCATGGTAAGCGGACAGCCAGTCCATTCCCAGAATCACGCCAAAGTCCTCCATCTGTATCACGATCAGGTCAGCAGGAAGGTTGTGTCCCCCAACATTGACCTCACAACCCGTGCACACCTCCTCAGCTATAAACAGCTGACCACCCGGACCTCTGACCGCCCTCCACCACCTATGTGCCGCGCTCTCTAGCTGGTACGTGGCAAAGGCCACGCGGCACTCCACAGGGGGGCGAAGGGTGTCAAATAACTTCTCGATCTGCTCGAGCCAATCCTCTGCCTCGGTCGAGTCCTCATCCCCCTTGAAAGAGGGGGGCTTCAGCTTCCGGAACTGTCCGAAAAGCTCGTAGTGGCGCTGAAGGGGAGACACTGGTACACCTCCCGGTAAAGAGGCCTCATGCTCAAAAGTGCCGGAGGAAGGTGGGGGCAGTGGAGGCCCACCCCCTCTCCCACGTCCGGTGCCGTGTCCGTCTCGTTGTCCCACAGAGGACTCCCCGTCCGCTGCCCCAGGGAGAGGCGCTCGTGGCGGCGGGTGGAGCTCCTCTCACACGATATCTCGTATCAGCTGGGCGAGGTCCTGGGCTTGAATGCCCGAGAGCAGTGGCTAGTCCACTGAGGCGTCGGTCTCAACACGCCTGCCCCTCCGACCTACACTAGTAGCTCTCCTCGGTACTGTGTACGCGAGGGCCACAAAGTCGGTACAAAGTGTCAAGTCCTAACCCCGGGTCCCAAACCTAGGGCGACTAGCTCCACTCTACACTAAACAGGGGGACAGTCGCTCTCCTTGGTACTCCGTACTCAAGGGCCAGCTCACTTCCCCATTCACATTTCCAGTTCCATTCTTTTTATTTCCAGGAGCTCTACCCCTAATTCCCCGTAGGGTTCATGCTTATGTTTCTCAGGCCAAGCCATACTATGTTTCATCATTTCAGGTTTATTCGCAGATAGCACATGTTTCCAACATCCAATCTTTCTTTCCCAATTTATATACAGGCAGCTAGTATTTATTTGCAAACAACAGGAATTACATGTAACAGTACTCTACATTTCACAGGCAGCTGTTATCCAAATACAGGCAATTATTATTATTCTATCTACTCATCCAAGACTGCAATTCAGGCATTTAATACAATCGTTCCAGAGTTTCTAGTCTTAGGATTCATGCCATACCCTAGGATCTATCATTCAATCTAGTTTTCAGGTCCTAGGATTCATGCCATATCTTAGGATCTATCATTTATTTCAGATATGCATTAATGTTTGTAATTAACTAAGGGAAGTCACTTTACCTGCAAAACCGGGAGTAATGGGGGCGTGATCGGCAAGTCCACGTGCCTCTGCAACCCCCAAATCCACAACAGAACGAGGTCCTGACACAAGGATCAATCACAAGGAACCACTCAGAACAGGATAAAAGTATTCCAAACAAGTAGAAGAACTTATTCTGAGAAGAACAAAATTTTAAACGCGGAAATCGATCCTCGAACGGACCCTAAACGTATCAAAAATGACAACTCTGACTCAAATCGGACGTCTGGAACACCTTCAAGACATCTTAAAAGGGGTCCAGATCCATATCTCGCTCTACGCTGCTCCTAAGACGTCCAGGGGTCCTGTTGAACCGTCTAGACCAAGTTCCAGACATTCGACCACCTATCTGGACGTCTGGAGACGCTCTCCGTCGTCTGGTGACTCACCCAGACATCTGAATCGCATGGGAGGGTGTGTCCCGCGCCTTCCCGAAGAGAAACTTGCACGCGCACGCAAAACTCCCTCAGCAAGGCATGCGACAGAGCTTCAGTGGAACGGCCTGCATGGCCGTATCGGCAAAAAGGAAGATATAGGCACAGTACGTACCTATCAGTCGTCTGGAGCTTCTTCCAGATATCGTCCGCGTCATCTGGATGTAGGTCCAGACGTTTGATTCTGGGAAAAATCCCAGAATCAGAAGCTCCTTCATCTTCTTCCCGCTGTGCATGACCGTGCCATGCTCGTCCGCCTGCTGCCCGAGCTGCAGCAGCACCGGGGAAACCTCCCCAGCACAACGCTCCTCCGCGCACACGCCGGCCGGCCTCGAGCTGCTCCGGCAAGCTCTCTTTCTCACGGCTCGCGCGCTCTCTCCTCTTCCCTCTCGCTGCACCTCTCCTCTCTGCCACTGCACCCGGCAGCAGCTGCGGCTCGCTCTCACTCTCGCTCTCGCGCTGGAGGAAGGAGAAGACGGGTGTGGTGGTGAACGAGGGAGAGGGGAGAGGAGTATTTGTAGGTGAGGGGAGAGAAAGAGAAGAGGGCGGCAGGGTTTCAGTCTGCGCGCGGCACGTGCGCAGACTCACGATCGTGTACACGCAAAAGTTAATTTCCAGATGCCTAGGAAGGCATCCAAACGTCTGGACCAACTCCCAGAATCTAAAAGTATTTTGATGCCTCGAGTCTTAACATTTTGCGACCCAATCAACTCAAACAATTGGCTTGTTGCACCACTTAATTAGACACACAAGTGATTACCTAATCTGATTTCTACTCAATTATGTGTTTGGATGTGTGTACCGACTCCAAAGATCGATTTACCGGTTGAGTTTGAAAATCAGATGAGGTTGTGTACCTCTATGAGATTTTTTTTTATTTTTCTTTTTTTAATGTGGAGGTTGGGGCAGGTGTGGGTGTCAAACAACAAACAATCTAACCTTAGAGTTTATAAGAACACCTAGGTTGATTGATGTTTGTGTTATTATGTGGTGAAATGAAATCTAATGGGTGGGAACTGGGGGATAACTCACAGAACCTTCCACAGCACTTTACTCCAATCTACCACTTTTGCTTGTCTCTAAAGAGTACCTGCAATCACAATAAGAAAGAAGAGAAGTGAGGTAAATGATTCGTAAGTTATAAAAATGCGAAGAAAAAAATCAAAGAGTGTCGCCTCCCCGGCAATGGTGCCAAAATGTTGAATCCCCGGCAATGGCACCAAAATGTTGAACGTCAGGTTGCTACGCTAACGTGTTCGGTTTTGAAAACCTATCATCGTAGTATGAAAGCGAAGAACTCGTATTCAACAAATAAAATTTATACCGAAATGGAAATTCCGGGTCGAACACAGGGAGGCGGACGTTTGATTTAAAAACTACGCATTTACTTTATTTGTCACGAAGTAATTCAATTGATTAAAACTAACTATTTACAATAAATAGAAGAGAGAGAGTAAGAGAGAGAAGAATATTACAAACAGAAATCAAAACGAGATGTAGAATGAACAGGGAATTCATCATTAAAGAGATTGTTTGTTTTACTAAACATTACAACTAGAAAGCAGAAAATAATTACACTATAAAGCAGTAAATCTACTTTAGAAAGCAGTAAATCTACTCTAGAAAGCATTAAAAGAATGGGGAGAGAGATATCCTCCTCGACGGTCGCTTGGACAACGAGACGGGCGGGACAACTCCTGGACGAAGGAGGACGAAGCAGGACGAAGGAAGGCGAAGCAGGAAGAACGGGAATGAGATAGCACATCGTCGTCGTCACGAGATCCGCTTCCGAAAGGGGGACGAAAATTTGACTTTATTTCCCGAGAAGCATCCCGGGTGTGGGACAAGTTTCTCTTGAGCTTTGGAGGGCGAGAGAAGAGAAGGAAGGGATGATAATTTCATATGGAGGGGGTCTCCTTTTATAGTTGCAAGGAGTGGGACAATTTGGTCATACCAACTCTTAAAACATTAATTCAGGACCTTTAGTGACGGATAAAACCGTCGGTAAAGGTCTGAACGTGGGCGTAGTGGGCTGTGCACGTGCCCGCGCGCTCAACGCACGCGCACGTCCAGCCATTCTCAGCGATCGGACGGCTTAGATCGCGCTACGGCCGCCTCCTCAACGCGGGCCTGCCCGCGTACGATGTCGCGTCCTCGCCGTGCATACAATAACGCGTGGGCACTATCGGGCACGCACAATCGTTTGATTGCGATCCGACGCTCGCCCACACCCGCTTGCGAGGAATCGATCCCACTCCAGCGCCTGGCGATAAGGCACTGACCCGCTGCGCTACACCGTCTAAATAGTCTCACAGATGAAATCAAGCGCGCGCATCCATAGCCGTTGGATCTGATCCAACGGCCCAGATCGCGTGCTGGATCTTCTTTGGAGAGGCAGCAGTGGTCTTGAGGGCCGGTTGGACGGCTGAGATGGCACCACGTGGCACCATCTTGGCTGTCCATCTTCTGGATGATGTAGATGGTGCCACGGTTGTCGGATTGAGTCGATTTTCACGGCGTTAGGCTGCGATCATCAATCCGAATCCATCCGTGTAGTCGGATTTGTCATTTGAAGTGCAGATTCACACCATCTTGACCCTTGATCTTCTAGGGTTCCCCGATCTCTATCCGATGCTACAGATGCCTGATTAGGGTGATCTTGGAGTCGTTGAACTCCAATCGTCGCCCTGATCACATCTGTACGGTTGGATCTTCGATCCGAGATCCCGATAAAAAGTTTTCCCTGTCTATGAACATAAAATGAGACAATTAACCTCTATTTTATTCAAACTACTTTAAATGCAAGATGATGCATGTTATGCAGTATTTATACCATGCAATGCAATCCTATGCTTAAGAACATGCATAAATAGACATCTTAAGTAGTGTAAACATGTTTACATCACTCTCTGATAAATTAAGGTACCTCGGACATTAATTTAGATGTGGCCCTATTGATAACCTTCATCTGAAATAATTTCAATAAAAATGTAAAACTAGACACAAAGCTCACTCTAGGAGCAATCGGTTCATCGGTTGCCTTAATAGCATCAGAAAAGTTGTTACAACTTTGTAACATGTCACCATTGTGTACATTGTTATCTACTGCTCTAAGTTCATCGAACATCTCCTCGATTTCGTCACCTTCAATATTACCAGCAGGCTCCTCATTAACATTCATTTAATCAGTTTCAGAAGTTTCTACGAAAAATTCTCCATGAGCATTCCTCTTGGTGTAATGCTGCTACTAACAATTACGGATTACGTGCTATAACACAGTGTTACGATCATGTACTTCTCCATTTAAGCACATTTGACAAGGATAGAAAATCAACTGTAGAAGTTTTCCTTGTCCTGATGATTTCCTATTATCATGAAATGCTCAATCCAAGAACTCCCTCACTCCATTCTTATATCGAATGTAATATGAATTTCTCACTAATTCAAGACTTGTACATAGTGACCTAAATAATTATTAACAGAAATAAAATTCTTAGGTTAATGTCGTTATATCTATAAACATCTACAAGAAGAAAAGCTACTCCTAAATGTACCTAAATCACCCACTAATTATGAAAAGACATGGATATGTTATATATGTTTGTATTTTGATTATGATTTTCACTTTAATAGTCCATCCTTAAAGATTTAATCACAACACTACTTCTTAAATGTAACCAATTCCTAGTGAAATTTCGGCAACATTTCCCTGCACTTCTCCAGTATACCCCTAAGACTAACATTAACTAGATTCTCAATAACCCCATATAAGGGCATTTAGGAACTTAGCTAAGATCAGTTGATATACTGGGGAAGAGCAAGAAGATGACACCAAACTTTCACTAGACATTGATTACATGTAAGAAGTAGCACTTAAGTTGTGATCAAATCTTCATGGACCCCTCTTAGTTCAGAACTTCTCTGAATTAAGGACAACGACACTTATGGCATGCTATATAGACAACGCATCGTACATGAAAGTGAAGTATACATACACTCTGCATTGTTTGTAGAACATGATTATAAGTTTCGACGAGCGAGTATTTTAACAAAATTATCCCCTCTTAAAACCTGTAACCTATGAGTCACAATACCTATTATTTGACCTCTAGTATATCTAGATTTGTGTAAGTGCGTATATCTATAAATTCAACATATATATAATATATCACACTCAACAAATTAATGCCATTAAAATACATAATTAATTAAGTTGGTACACCTCACTTAATTATGTCATTTAAACACAAAATTATGTAACTCACATAATTAATGCAATTGAAACACATTCAATAAAATTAAGTGAGTATACGCGACATTAATTAACATACAACTATCAAATGATGTAATTGAGATATAATAATAAAATAATGTAATTGACATACAACGGACATACAACTTATTTATGTTAATTGATCACATAAAACACACATATACATATTTCAAATATAACTAAATATAACTATCTTAAGGAACTGCAATCAAAGATATCCCAATGCTATGAACAACCTAAATTAAATTAGATAAAATTAAGATAATTAGCAATCAACCTAAATTAACTTTTAGAGAAAAAAAGTGTAATTGGGAGAGGGGATAGGTAAGAGGACGCGCGACTACTGGGTTGGGGCGAGGGTGGGGGTGTGGGGGGCAGGCGGCGCGAGGTGGGGGGGGTCTCGTAGGGGCAAAGGGGAGCTAGAGGGCCGCGGGAGCGAGGTCGTGGGGCACCAAGGGGAAGGGAGCTCGAGCTTGGGGGAAGTCATGGTCGGAAGAGATGACTAGCATGCTCACCGAAGGGAGGGAGAAGCAACTTCGTGGGAGGGAGCTTTAGCCGCGGGGGAGGACGGCAAGGGTTGCAGAGGGCTCGTGGGAAGGAGAGGAATTCAGGGGAAGGGGTGCGGTGCATGATGAGTTGTCGTATTCGTGGGAGGGAGCTTTAGTCGCAGGGGAGGACAACAGGGATCGCAGAGGGCTCGTGGGGAGGAGAAGATTTAGGGGAAGGGGTGCGACGTCTGATGAGTTATCGTAGCAATTAGTGACGGTTGATCGGATCAACTGTCACCAATTAGTGGCGGTTGATCTAATCAACCGTCGTGAATTGCTATCAACCATTGTGAATTGCTACCTTATCATGCACGCGTGAGAAGATATTTTCGCTCGTTCTCGAGGTGATACAAATTCGCAACGGTTAATCTGTAATCGTCACCATTGGTCGCAAATCCATTGTCTTCTACGTACGCACGCGAAATAGGCATTTCACTCTTTTTCAAGACGATTCCTCCATTCGTGACAGTTACAGCTTAACCGTCACGAAGTCAAAGCTTTTTTGTGCATGCGCGAAATGAAAATTTACCTTGTTTACATGGTGATCGCTGATTCTCTTTAGTGACGAATTCTAGTTAATCATCACAAAATTTGTAACAAAATACATCTACGTATCACAGAGGACCCTCTCAACTCAAGGATTACAATATTCCAATATGTAATTGTTGTAAATTAATTAATGTTTACCATAATTTAGCAATCATCACAAATTAAAGGTCATCAATAGTAAATTCTTTTATAATAATATAGAATTTTTTGTTACCCAGGTTCCAGCTGCTATCCCCCTCTTTGGGACCTATCTTGATCAGAGAATAGTATAAATAAAATATAAAGTACTTTAACATTTTTTCGAAATTCTATTCCTGTAATTCGAATACTGCGGACTGATGTGATGCGGATTATTTATGTTTACAAATTGTGTTAGTTAAATATGTAACGGAATCGATCGTGCTCGCGTTATCCTGTTCACACCTGCAGGTGGCGGTTCGTTGGGAGAATAATTACGAAAGATAACAAACGATGTAAACAAGTAGGAGGAATTAATTATTTTTATTATGTAAAAATATTTGGTTGAATTTATTGTTATACCGTAGAATTAAAATTATTTATTTTATCTGAGATATTTAATAAAATAAATAAATAAATTTTATGTATCTAAGTTAAGAGAGGAAGATAAAAAAGATGAAATAAATAAATTACATCTCTTAGATGAAATTGTTTACTTCAAATTTCAACTTTCAATTTTTAAATCCGTGGGTGTCAGCAGAAACGCTATCAAACATAACATTCACGTCAATTTCACCATGATTCCTTTGGAACAGTTGGAATTATAGGATTTGATGTAACTTTCTAAAATTGACGAGAGAGTCGTATAAGATCAAGCAAAAATACATTTACACTTATGCATATAAGAATGGAAGGAAAAAATACGTAGGAACGATTAGATGTCGCATCTTCCCTTCATTAGTCATTTTTTTGTATTTATTTGTCATGTTACATTCAGGTAAACAGGGAAAAAACATTTTTCTCTGAATTGCGATTAAGCAGGAAGATGATTCGAAGCTATTTGTTTTTGAAGTATTAATCAGTTGTATCTCTATGGAAGAGATTTAACAAAATATGTATCCAAGGATGTTAAAGGGAGTGGGTGGTATAATTTCTTTGAGAAAAAAAAATAGAAAAACTTACATCAATAAAAAACTTCTTCCATGATTTTCTTTTCATGATAAGTGAATTTTTCACATAAATCAAATATTCATTTAAACCTTTTTTATATTTTTTATATCATATTTCGACTTATTATAAAAATTTAACTGGAATATTATCCAAGTTACATATAAATTTACAAGCCTACGATTATAGATGTTAAGCTAGTTATTCATAAATATACATAACTGAATTTGATCGAATCATAATCGAAAGAAATCAACTCGTAAACTACTTGAGTGAGGTGTGAACTTAACTATGTTTAGCACCGGGAATGTGTGTGGCAAAAGCAACATAAGGAAACTATACATCTAAAATTTTGTGTAAGGAGGGTATATATGTAAATTCTTCTTTAAGTTAGAAAGAAGCATCGTGATTTAATCGTGATTTAGAGAAGAAAAATCTTCAAGAGAGAATCTGATGCCATCGTAAGAAGCGTAACACCACTCAAAATCGAAACTAACGTCCCAATCCTAATTCCAATAGGAATCCATTACCTTCCTCTGGATATTGCTCATAAATGCAACTCAAGAAAAAGACTTCCCGATCAATATGCCATGATGCCGTGATTTCCAAGTATATCTCTCATAGAAAATCTCATTTGGTATTAACTAATTATGGAGTGCAACAACATTATCCTAAAACAAATGAAAATTGTACTTCAAGCCTAAACCTTAGCCAAATAGGAGCAGTAAGTCGTTAAACCCCTCTCATGTGGCTTATAAATAGCCCCCTTCTCCTTACAACTATTGCCCAACATCAAACAAGAAATTTCTTGGAGACTCTTGTTTCCTATTTCCCTCTGGCCCAAATGCATGAGGGAGAACGATCCACGGAGGATGGAGTGGAATACAGCAGTAGCACGTCTCGCATCAAGCAATCTGTGTTGGAGATCTTTTCCATTGGAGACCATCTCTCCTACGAGGACCATTGCGAGTGCGAATGCACATGTGAATGCGAGTTGGATTGCATGTGTGAATGTGCATGTGCGGAGGAAGAGTGGTGGGAGTTGGTGCACCGCGATCTTCGATTGAAGACCGCCTTCCTACATCTCGATCTAGATCGCATGATCTCGTGCATTGGGGATGTCAGGAGGAAAGAGATTGTCATCAAGCTAGCGCACCAAGCACTTGCCCTCATGGAAGAGGTTTGACGATGGACTCACTCTTTACTTGGAATTTCATTAATGTGTCATAGTTGCAAGTTAGGATCGTAATTATTGTTAGCTTGAGACCACATGCAGAAGAATTATTATTTGCTCAAGGGTGGGCGTTTGAGTCGGTACAAAGTGGCCAGTCCTAACCCCGGGTCCCAAATCTAGGGCGACTAGCTCCACTCTACATTAAACAGGGGGACAGTCGCTCTCCTTGGTACTCCGTACTCAAGGGCCAGCTCACTTCCCCATTCACATTTTCAGTTCCATTCTTTTTATTTCCAGGAACTCTACTCCATATTTCCCGTAGTGTTCATGCTTATGTTTCTCAGGCAAAGCCATACTATGTTTCATCATTAGGTTTATTCGCAGATAGCACGTGTTTCCAACATCCAATCTTTCTTTCCCAATTTATATACAGGCAGCTAGTATTTATTTGCAAACAACAGGAATTACATGTAACATTACTCTACATTTCACAGGCAGCTGTTATCCAAATACAGGCAATTATTATTATTCTATCTACTCATCCAAGACTGCAATTCAGGTATTTAATACAATCGTTCCAGAGTTTCTAGTCTTAGGATTCATGCCATACCCTAGGATCTATCATTTAATCCAGTTTTTAGGTCCTAGGATTCATGCCATATCCTAGGATCTATCATTTATTTCAGATATGCATTAATGTTTGTAATTAACTAAAGGAAGCCACTCTACCTACAAAATTGGGAGTAATTGGGGCATGATCGGCAGGTCCACGTGCCTCAGCAACCCCCAAATCCACAACAGAATGAGGTCCTGACACAATGATCAATCACAAGGAACCACTCAGAACAGGATAAAAGTATTCCAAACAAGTAGAGGAACTTATTCTGAGAAGAACGAAATTTTAAACGCGGAAATCGATCCTCAAACAAACCCTAAACGGGTCAAAAACGACAACTCTGACTCAAATCAGACATCTGGAACACCTTCCAGACATCTTAAAAGGGGTCCAGATCCATACCTTGCTCTGCACTACTCCTTAGACGTCCAGGGGTCCTACTGAACCGTCTGGACCTAGTTCCAGACGTCCGACCACCTCTCCGGCCGTCTGGAGATGCTCTCCGCCGTCTGGTGACTCGCCCAGACATCTGAATCGCGTGGGAGGACGTGTCCCACGCCTTCCCGAAGCGAAACCTGCACGCGCACGCAAAACTCCCTCAGCAAGGCACGCGACAGAGCTTCAGCGGAACGGCCTGCATGGCCGTATCCGCAAAAAGGAAGGTATAGGCACAATACATACCTATCAACCGTCTGGAGCTTCTTCCAGACGTCGTCCGCGTCGTCTGGATGTTGGTCCAGACGTCTGATCCTGGGAAAAATCCCTGAATCAGAAGCTCCTTCGTCTTCTTCCCACTGCTTGCGACCGCGCCACGCTCGTCCACTCGCTGCCCGAGCTGCAGCAGCACTGGGGAAACCTCCCCAGCACAACGCTCCTCCATGCGCACGCTGGCCGGCCTCGAGCTGCTCCGGCAAGCTCTCTCTCTCTCACGGCTCACGCGCTCTCTCCTCTTCCCTCTCGCTGCACCTCTCCTCTTCGCCACTGCACCAGGTAGCAGATGCGGCTTGCTCTCACTCTTGCTCTCACGCTGGAGGAAGGAGAAGACGGGTGCGGTGGTGAACGAGGGAGAGGGAAGAGGAGTATTTGTAGGCGTGGAGAAAGGCTTCTACAGGTCAGCGAGGGGAGAGAAAGAGAAGAGGGCGGCGGGGTTTCTGTCTACGCGCGGCACGTGCGCAAACTCACGATCATACGCACGCAAAAATTAATTTCCATATGTCTGGGAAGGCGTCCAGACGTTTGGACCAACTCCCATACATTTTAAAGTGTTTTGATGCCTCGAGTCTTAACATTTTGTGACCCAATCAACTCAAATAATTGTCCTGTTGCACCACTTAATTAGACACACAAGTGATTACCTAATCTGATTTCTACTCAATTATGTGTTTGGATGTGTGTACCGACTCCAAAGATCGGTTTACCGGTTGAGTTTGAAAATCAGATGAGGTTGTGTACCTCTATGAGATTTTTTTTTATTTTTCTTTTTTTAATGTGAAGGTTGGGTCGGGTGTGGGTGTCAAACAACAAACAATCTAACCTTAGAGTTTATAAGAACACCTAGTGATGTAAACACATTTACACTACTTAAAATATCTATTTATGCATGTTCTTAAGCATAGGATTGTATTTCATGATATAAATATTGCATAACATGCATCATCTCGCATTTAGAGTAGTTTGAATAAAATGGAGGTTAATTGTCTCCTTTTATGTGCTTGGACAGGGCAAACATTTTATCGGGGCCTCGGATCAAAGATCCAACCGTATGGATATGATCAGGGCGACGATTGGAGTTCAACGACTCCAAGATCGCCCTAATCAGGCATCTGTAGCATCAGATAGAGATCAGGGAACCCTAGAAGATCAAGGGCCAGGATGGTGTAAATCCACACTTCAGATGACAAATCCGACCGCACGGATGAATTCAGATTGACGATCGCAGCCCAACGACACAAAAATCGAGTCAATCCGACATCCGTGGCACCATCTACAACTTCCAGAAGATGGACGGCCAAGATGGCGCCACGTGGCGCCATCTCAGCTGCCCAAACGGCCGCTGGCATTTTGTGAAGGCCCCCGCCCGATCGCTCTCCACCGTCAGATGGAGATCCAACGGCTGTGGCCACCCGGCGCTTAAAACATGCACTCGACCATCCACGCCCCGTAGCGCAGCGGTCGAGCGCGCTTACGCGAGCGCGGGGCGCGGGTTCAAGCCGCGACGAGGGGATTGGAGGCATGGGTAATTGAGGCGCGTGGAGCGTCGGATGGAGATCGTGCGGTCGCGGGCACCCGATAGCGCCGACGCACGATTGGACGCCCCGCGTAACGCGCGATCGCACGCGCAGGCGGGCGGGTTGCAGCGGGCGTGGACGCGATTTAGGCCGTCCGATCTTGCGATCGGACGGCTGAAAAACACTGGACGTGCGCGAGCGTTGAGGAGCAAGCAGCCGAGGAGGCGCGCGTGGGCGCGGCGGCGACGGCCACGTCGGGGCTTTAGTGACGAATTTATCCGTCACTAAAGACCCCTTATTTATTATTTTGAAGATGTAATGTCCATTTTGCCCCCACTCCTTGCAACTATAAAAGGAGACCCCCTCCATACAAAATTTTGATCCCTTCTTTCTCCTCTCTACCCCTCCAAAGCTCAAGAGAAGCTTGTCCCTCACCCGGGATGCTTCTCGCGAGATAAAGTCCAATTTTCGTTCCCCTTCGGAAGTGGATCCCGCGACGACGACGACGTGCTGCTTCGTTCCCGTTCTTCTGATTCGTCCTCGCTTTGTTCTCCTTCGTCCAGGTGTCGTCCCGTTCGACTCGTCCTCCAAGCAACCGTCAAGGAGGATTTCTCTCTCCCTATTCTTTTTACCGCTTTCTAGTATAGATTTACTGCTTTCTAGATTAATCTACTCATCCTCCAAGCAATCGTCGAGGAGGACATTTCTCTCTCCATTCTTTTAATGCTTTTTAGAGTAAATTTTATCGCTTTCTAGAGTAATTGTTTTATGCTTTCTAGTTGTAATGAACAATCTCTTCAATACAAAAATTCCTTGTTTATTCTACATCTTATTTTGATTTCTCTGTGTAATATTCTCTTTCTCTCTTACTCTCTCTCTCTCTCTTCTATTTATTGTAAATAATTAGATGGTTCTAAATTGAATTATTCTGTAACAAATAAAAAGAAACGCGTAGTTTTTAAATCAAACTTCTGCCTCCCTGTGTTTGACCCAGAATTTTAATTTCGGTATAAATTTTATTTGTTGAACATGAATTCTTCGCTTGTGAACTACAAAGACAGGTTTTCCAAAACCAAACACGTTAGCGTAGGTTCGTAATCGTTCAACATTTTGGCGCCGTTGCCGAGGAGGCAACGCTCTTTGATTTCTCTTCACGTTTTGTAACTTATAAATCATTTACCTCACTTTTCTCCTTTCTTATTGTAATTGCAGGTACTCTTTCGAGATAGGCAAAAGCGGTAGATCGGAGTAAAGTGCTGTAGAAGGTTTTGTAAGTTATCCCCCACCTCCCACCCATTAGATTTCATTTCATAACATAATAATTCAAATATAAATCAACCTAGGTGTTCTTATAAACTCTAAGGTCAGATTGTTTGTTGTTTGACATCCATACTTACTCCAACCCCCACATTAAAAAAAGAAAAAAATAAAAAAAATCTCACAGAGGTACACAACCTCATCTGATTTTCAAACTCAACCGGTAATCCAATCTTAGGAGCCGGTACACACATCCAAATACATAATTGAGTAGAAATTAGATTAGGTAATCATTTGTGTGCCTAATTAAGTGGTGCAACAGGCCAATTGTTTGAGTTGATTAGGCCGCACCACTTCAAATAAAATCAACTCATCAAGTAGCTGCCAATTAGGTTCAACTCTTAGGGATTTACCAGGCACTCCACATTCTTTTTAAACTTTAAAGGAAAACATCTTCACCTGTGCTTGTAAAACTTGGTGTGCCAACGAAACTTGATTGAAAACACCTAAAGTTGAATCCTAAAATCTACTAAGCAAGATTTGAATGTTAAAATTCACCACATCAAAAACAATCCTGCTTGAAAACCACTGGTTGTGCACTCACACACAAATCAATCAATCATTAAGGGCACAACCCATTTAAAGGGCCCATCACATTCCAAAGCACATTCAAACCTAGCCCTAAATAAAACAGAGTAGACGTTGGCCTTAAGGATTGGACTCGCTCTTCAGAACCCAGAACGAGATTATTTTCAATTAGTCTGTTTCTACTGTTCAATCTGATGTCTAGCTAGGGGAGCAGAGTCAAACGATCGCGGCTGGGGGGTACACTAGGAACCAGAGGCGCAAGCTGAAGGAAGAACCTTCTCCTCAGTCCCTCCTTCTAACTAGTTGGATTGAACAAACGGAAGTAGATCAAATCGTTCCTTTATCTCAAGACGGGTTTTGAGAGTCTGTAGGTCTTTAGGCTAACCTATTTAAGGACAGGTTTGATTGTTTGTATTGCAGGGCACCTTTCTTCCTCTCGTGTATCATGAATCCTTCCACATATTTCACTCATTCCCGCTCTTTCCCTCCTGTTGTAAATTATCCTCAACATGACAATTATCCCAACTCGTATTGTAATCGACCATCAGTTAGTTGGGATAATTTGGATTGGGGATACAATTCCTGTTACAAACGCATGCCCCAGACGTCTTTTAAGACGTCTGGGAGGTGACCCAGACGTCGGACCAGACGTCTGGGATCACATCCAGACGTCTGACCAGACATCTAGGATCGTTTCCAGACGTCTGGAAAACAGTTATTTTTCGCACGAGAGATTCGTCTACGCGCCTGTGCATGCAGACCCGCGATTCCTCTCTCTCTCTCTTTTTCCCTCTCTCTCTGCGGCTGCAGACCTGCCGCGCACTCTCTCCCTCCTCCTCGCGCGGCCTTAAAAGGCCACACCTCCCCTCCCGTCGTCTCCACCGTTCCCTTCCTCTTCTCCTTCCTATGCGCGAGAGCGAGCGAGCGCGAGGGCGGCAGCGGCGGCCGCAGTGAGCGTGGAGGAGGTGCGGCGTGCGAGGGCAAAGCTCTGCCGTGAGGGCGAGCTCACCGGAGCGGCTTGGCCGGCCGGCGGAGGGCGTAGGGGGCGCGAAACGACGCGGAGAGGGACCTGCTGTGGTCTGAGTAGCAGACGCGCGAGGTGCGACGCGGGCGGCGTCGCGAGCGGAGGCCGAGTGGCGCCCTGATTCTGGAAAAATTTCCAGAATCAGACGTCTGGGTTGATAGCCAGACGGCGAGGGAGACATCTGGAAGCTCATACAGACATCTGAAAGGTGAGTATTCCGCTTTCTTCTTCCTTCCTGTCGACTAACCGTACTGAGGGAGGGAGTTGGCTGTGCGCAGGCTCGCTAATTCGCCATCCTTTGCGAATCAGTCGTCTGGAAGTTGTACCAGACGGCGGGAGTGACCTCCAGACGTCCGGGGTGACCATCGGACGTCTGTGAGCTAGGCCAGACGTCCCTACAGACTTCTGGACGTCTGGGAAACCACGCTGAATAGGTAATTCTCTAATCCACTTTTTAAGACGTCTGGAACTTGTTCCAGACGTCTGATTTTGCACAGTATCGTCTTTTTCGACCCGTTTAGGGCCCGTTCGGGCTCCATTTTCCGCGATTCGAGTTGCGTTCTTTTCAGAATTAATTCCTCTACCCGTCTACAGTAGCTATACACTATTTTGAGACACTCCTTGTGTTTGATGCTTGTGATAGGACCTTGTTCAGTTGCAGTCTTGGGAGCCGCGGAGGCACGCGGGATTCCCGATCACGCCCCCATTACTCCCGTTGTACCTGGTAGAGTGGCTTAAGTTTATTATTAAAATCTGTTAAAGTATGGAACCATAACTAGAATCTAGGACATTGCATGAATCCTAGGAATGAGAAATGTATGGAATGATAGCTCCTAGGTGTTGCATGAATCCTAGGGCTAGAAAACTAGTTGTATGCTAGATCCTAGGATGTGGCATGAATCCTAGGATGGAAAAACTAATGGAATGTATAATACTGCAGTCTTGGAAAAAATGGAAAGGAATATAAAGCTGCCTGTAAATTGAATTAACAGCTGCCTATTACGAATAAAGAAACATGAATGAGATCATGGGTCGTAAGAACGTGAAATTGGAAAGTGACACCTGGATGTTTGAGTTAAAAGGATGGAACCCTACGGGGAATTAGGAGTGGAACTCCTGGAAAGGGGAAGGAATGGAACTGAGATGTAGTTTGTACTGTCTCTTGGGTACGCAGTACCAAGGGAAGTACCTGTACCTGTTTAGTGCAGAGTGGGGCCAGCCACCCCAGGGACCCGGGGTTAGGATTGGCCGCTCTGTACTGACTTGCTGGCCCTCGTGTACGTAGTACCGAGGAGAGCTACTAGTGTTAGGAGAGTACTAACTACCCCACGGGCCCCGGGGTTCTGCTAGCCTCCTTCACCGACTTGTTAGGCCCACTAGGGCAAACCAGGGTAGTCAGGCGAGGGTGCGCGGACTGTGGAGGGGCAAGGCCCCGGTTTGGTTACTGTGGAGGGGTTGGACCCCTGTTACTGAGAGGGCTCTGCCCTGTACTGGTTCCGTGTTGTACTTTGGGCGCACCCGTTAACGGAAACGACTGACCGCATGCCAGTACGGGTTAGCTACCTGTGCATTTATCGCGCGTGCCGTAGTCACCGTTACGTCTGTCAGTGACCTTGGGGTGGTTGACTGAGGGTAGGATCACCACGGGGGACTCTCCCGGCCAGGAGAGCACCACGTGCTACTTCTACTTTTTGGAAAAGACTGCAATCAAGATCGTTCCCACAAGGAACATTCGAGATCAAGTAAAAGATCTGAGAAATAAATGAAATAGTGAGACAATTGAAAGATGTAAATAAAGAAAGTAATAGAACATAACAGCTATTGTACACTCTACTGTTGTCTTTAGTTTTAGTTGCCACTCTACTCAGTGTTTTGCTGACGTGTTACACTCGTTACCTTTTTCAGGACCAGGTGTTGAGCAGCCAGGGTCAGCGGTTGCAGAGGACGCTGGGCCGAGTAGGGTCCAGTAGAGTTTACCACAGTCTTTTGTACCTCTTTTGTTTCTGTTATAGTGAGTAGTTCTTATTTTCGCTGTACTTTCTTTTCCTGCAGTTCATGTTATACGATAAATGTTGTTCTACTGTTGTGGTGGTATCTACTGTAGTAGTTTCTTTCCTTACTGCTGTACTTTCTTACTGTTAGTTATATTCATGCTGAATGTGGTTTATTTTACTGCTCTTTTGGTTACTTCCTCGTTGGACGACTAGGTCTTGGGATTAGTCGAGTCGGTCCAGTTCTCGTGTCTCGTAGGGACTCGGGAGTCGGGTCGTTACAATTCCGGACCCCCGTGTTTAGGGTCTAACCCTGAACACTTTGATTCTGATTTCTATCCTTCTCAGAGCTACATCGATTATAGATCGTCCTCCTTTCATGAACAACCTAATACGATCTACAATCAAGAAGGATATACTGGTCCTTACCCATCCTCTGATTTCACTGCCTTTAGGTCATCACCATCTTTTGAACAATCTGAAATGACCTATTATCAGGATGGGTATAACGAATCTCAATTCATTAATTTCTCTACATTGATGTCAAACCCGCCCAACCCTGAACCAACTCATTTGGTTCAGGTTAATCAGGTTCAAGACAAGGTTCTGGCTAACTTGAGGAATATCATTCAATCTTTAGAAGTTCAGCCAATACCTTGCATTGAGAGATTGGAGCCCCTGATTGAAATGATTGATGATTTAAACAAGTCTTTGTTGGATTGGCTCCAGGATGTTAAGGATAAGAACCCGGGTGAGTTTCTACTTGGGAAATTAGCGAAATTGAGGATGAGATTCGTGGTTGCTTTGATTCAATCTTGGAATAATTCCCAGGATGAACTCTCTTCAGGAAAGCCAATGACAGAACCCGCTCAGGCACCTGTTGGGGGGACACGTGTTACGAGGCTGACCAGATTGAATTAAAACAACCAATTAAGGATGATTTGATTTCTTCACCTGAGATCCCTGAGCCGGGTAATGAGGAAGCGTATGTCTCCTTGGAACAGAAAGTGACAACTGATTTTGGGACATACATTGATACGGATCCTGATGGTGAAGATTCAAGTTGCGAAGTCTCACGCGAGTTTTCTGAACACGATTTCTGTGAGACAATTGGGCCTGAGGAATCTGATAGATCATTTAATAGCCCAATAACTGAGGAAACTGATCTTATTAGGGCACACATTACGGATCCAGAATCGCATTTTCTGGAAGAATCAGATTATCAGTTACACCCTGTTGAGCTTATTGATGATTCTAATTCTGAGATAATTAGACCCAAGTCAATTTTGATTCTGCCACATCATTTAGACTTGGAGATTTCAGACGGGGTGATGAATATACAAGAGGTTCTGGAATTTGATATGCTGAATGAGGAGGATAGGAGCTGGGAAGTGTTGATTTGGGAAATTAATTTTGGAGGAAATGGAAGATTGAGTCGAAGGGTTCCTTTTAAGCTAAAACCATCAAATCAGAACCCTTACGACATTTGTTTCGAGGATGTTCAACTCAAGCACACATTCAACGATTATCCTTTTGAGCTTCAATTCTCTATAACCTGACATTTTGGCCTTGGGTTGCATCCTCATAAATCGCAGGCCCGACCCCGCTTGCATTCTGATTTTAGGTTTTGGGTAATTTTTATCCAGAACCTAATATATTCTCGATTATGGGGGATAGGTCTGCACCACAATCTGGTTCACATCTGTGGACCGCTGTTGATAGGTCAGAGGATTCTTCTGTTTATATTAATTCTGACCTGCACTTGTGAATTCTTCATTTCTTTTCTTTGTATAGTGCACCTAGCTAAAGGCACTAAACTCAACACATATACAGTTATTTTTCGATTTCATCTCGGAGCGGACATGACATTCACGCAATTCAGGTGCTTTCTACGCTTTTCCACTCTGTTTTATGTCTTTTTAATACAATGAGGACATTGCATTAGATAGGCATGGGGGGTGGATATTTCTCTCTGAATTCATTTGTCAGCTAGGTAGATTTGTTTTATTTTCTCTTATATATAAAAAAAAATCAGAATTAGGAAGAGAATTTGGGTTTAAGAAAATTTTCAATCTTAAGAAATACTACATTAAGATCTGAACACAAAGACCCCTCAGGTCTTTGGACTTAATTAGCCTGTGTATCCACTAAAATGTGGACTTGTCTTTGAGTCCTCGCCATTTTAATTCTATTATAATTGGAATAAATAAGTTTGGGTGATAAGTACACGACTTATCAACCGGCCCTCTGATTTGAGGGAATTTTGAGTTTTAAGCATCTACACACTTTCTTTGTACTGACTCGTTATTCGGCGATTCTAACGGAAATTGGGTAGCTAATGAACCTTCTAGGGTGATATGGCTGGCAAGTTATCGTGGGTAACAGCCCATAGGTAGGTTGTCCAAAGCCCAGTCACTGGACCTTTCTTTTTTTTTTTGCTGCCTTTAGGTAAATCTTAGATTAGGGAAGCCACCTACTTAAAAAACAAAAAAAATCAAAAAGAAAAAGGAGAAAAGAACAAAAATAAATAAGCCACACTTCACCGCACGAGTATGGCTGGCAAGTTGTCGGTGGTAACAGCTCATCGACCGGTTGTCAAGAACCTGTAATTTACCCTACTTGGAGGGGTGAGATCAGCGTGACAAAAAATACGGAATTGAAAATATAAACAATCTCACAAAAATAAGCAATCACAAAATGTACACAGGAATTTTTAGGTGGAAACCCAAACCGGGTGAAAACCACCACCTAACCCTCTCGAGTTAGGATTTTCCGATCAACCTAGTTGATCAAATCCACTAAACGAATCACTTTAAAACGAGGGTGATTCAACCTCAGTACAACCACGCTACAAGTACGAGGGTAGCGTTCCTCAACCCCTTCTCTCCACGAGAAGGATTTTGTCCCACGAAGGAGATGGAAATTCGCAAAGCGAATACCCAACCAAAAGACAAAGGTAAAATAAACAACAACCTATAGAGCCAACAAAGTAATAAACCTAAGCTTCTATAGGATTTAGGAAACTCCCCTTTGTAAGGAGTGCGTCGACGATGACGCGGTGCGTGAGCCACGCGACGGCGCAACTTCGCTCTTGTGAACTACGGCGGGAGAGCGGGTGCGCGAAGGGAATGATGATCTCAAGATGTAGAACTTGAGCTTAGAGAGCAAGAGCTTCTTGGACACAAGAGAGTGGAAATACTTGATCTTAGTGTATTGCAAAGTGTTTCTTGTGTTTCTCTTGTTGTGTATTGGTGTGTAAAGGCTTCCCTCTATTTATAGAGGCCTTAGGAAGGCTTTGGAAGGCTTAAGAAAGGTCCTATAGCCGTTGGGAACAAAGCCCAAGTGAATCAGCCCGAAATCAGGAACAATCATTGTTCTGACAGGCTTATCAAACGTCTAATTCTATCATCAGACGTCTGTAAGTTCACTATAAGACGTCTGATTCAAATGTCAGACGTCTGATTTTGGGCGGGTCTCTCCCTGACTTGGATTAGATCTAAACAGGGTTTTTACGCAAGTCCATCAGACGACATACAGGACGTCTGGAACTATGTCTGGACGTCTGGAAACCTACTTTTACTGTGGGAATTGATTTCCAAATGTTGCAACGGCTAGAAAATCTCTGAGAAGAGATTTTGGGTCAGCCGAGGCAAAACGGTCATTTATCAGACGTCTGGAAAGGCCTAAGGACGTCTGATAAGGCTCTAACGGTCATATTCTTGAGTGTCTGCTAAGCCAGCCAATGGTCCACTAATTGGACGTCTGGCAAATCCATCAGACGTCTTTTAAGACGTCTGGTCTAAGGTCTGGACGTCTGATTTCATCAGACAGAACTAACTATGTCCAGCCTAACAGTTATCAGACGTCTGAAACAACAGTCAGACGTCTTAAAATACTTTATCAGACGTCTGATTTGGGAATTAGACGTCTGGAAGTGCTGTTTGAACCCTATATTGGTTTTCTAAGTATTCTACAGAAAACCTAAGTATCCTAAGGCTGTGCCGGTGTTCCTAGGACTACTGTTAGGATTCTTTGAGGCTCTTTAACATAATTTCTAAGGAAAATAAAGAGCAAGAAAAATAAAGATAAAAGTACATGAAAGGATTAAAAAGAATCTATCCTATTCTTCTTGTCTTCTATCTTCAATCTGTCGCTCCACGCAAACCTCCTCTGTTTTCCGTCAAGCTCCTCCAATCCGTCCTGGATGCGAGCTCGAATTCCGTTTAAACACGTCCACATTTGCAATTGACCTGAAATCTAGGACTCAAATTGCAAATGTTAAATAACACGTGTTTTGTTATCATCAAAACAAATGATCGTGGTGCTTTAGCACCAACAGAACCCAGCTCAGAAAATGCACTAAAAATTCCCAAAACACTTAGGAAGAAGCGGAGAAGTAGAATAAACCGGGGAGATATACACTGGATTCACCCTTGTGTTGACCCCGTTAAAAAATAAAAGTAGGGAGAAAGCTACCGGTTGTAAAGATACACCTTTAGGCAGAATTCTTTTTGAGGTCACCTAGAGGCGTAGAAATCCAAAGTCCGTTCTAATTGCCGGTCAACGAGTCTATCACAATCACAATAAGATGCTTAAAACTTAGGGTTCTCATCAAATCTTGGGTGAGTTGAATGGCCGTAGAAAGCCACTCTTAAACCCTAAAATTTGAAAATCCAAAAAAAGTTAGAAAAGAGTAAAAAGAGAAAAGGAAATTTTTCTTTGAATAAGACAAGGGCTTGAGGCGGTCTGCATATTGGCTGATACCCGGGTATTGTTGTGTCTTTGAAAGTTCAGTTCCTAAGTAGACAATTTCTTAATGATTGAAAATAACTCAGGTCCAAATAATCTAACCTAATTCTTTTATAAATAGCATATAGCTTTTGCTAGGGACTAGCAAAAATCAGGCATGGGGGTATGATGTAAACACATTTACACTACTTAAAATGTCTATTTATGTATGTTCTTAAGCATAGGATTGCATTTCATGATATAAATATTGCATAACATGCATCATCTCGCATTTAGAGTAGTTTGAATAAAATGGAGGTTAATTGTCTCCTTTTATGTGCTTGGACAGGGCAAACATTTTATCGGGGCCTCGGATCAAAGATCCAACCGTATGGATATGATCAGGGCGACGATTGGAGTTCAACGACTCCAAGATCGCCCTAATCAGGCATCCGTAGCATCAGATAGAGATCGAGGAACCCTAGAAGATCAAGGGCCAGGATGGTGTAAATCCGCACTTCAGATGACAAATCCGACTGCACGGATGAATTCAGATCGACGATCGCATCCCAACGACACAAAAATCGAGTCAATCTGACATCTGTGGCACCATCTACAACTTCCAGAAGATGGACGGCCAAGATGGCGCCACGTGGCGCCATCTCAGCCGCCCAAACGGCCGCTGGCATCTTGTGAAGGCCCCCGCCCGATCGCTCTCTGCCATCAGATGGAGATCCAACGGCTGTGGCCACCCGGCGCTTAAAACATGCACTCGACCATCCGCGCCCCGCAGCGCAGCGGTCGAGCGCGCTTACGCGAGCATGGGGCGTGGGTTCGAGCCGCGGCAAGGGGATTGGAGGCGCGAGTAATTGAGGCGCGTGGAGCGTCGGATGGAGATCGTGCGGTCGCGGGAACCCGATAGCGCCGACGCACGATTGGACACCCCGCGTAACGCGCGATCGCACGCGCAGGCGGGCGGGTTGCAGCGGGCACGAACGCGATTTAGGCCGTCCGATCTCGCGATCGGACGGCTGAAAAACGCTGGACGTGCGCGAGAGTTGAGGAGCGAGCAGCCGAGGAGGCGCGCGTGGGCGCGGCGGCGACGGCCACGTCGGGGCTTTAGTGACGGATTTATCCGTCACTAAAGACCCCTTATTTATTATTTTGAAGATGTAATGTCCATTTTGCCCCCACTCCTTGAAACTATAAAAGGAGACCCCCTCCATACGAAATTTTGATCCCTTCTTTCTCCTCTCTACCCCTCCAAAGCTTAAGAGAAGCTTGTCCCACACCCGGGATGCTTCTCGCGAGATAAAGTCCAATTTTCGTTCCCCTTCGGAAGTGGATCCCACGACGACGACGACGTGCTGCTTCGTTCCCGTTCTTCTGATTCGTCTTCCTTCGTCCCGTTTCGTTCTCCTTCGTCCAGGCGTAGTCCCGTCCGGCTCGTCCTCCAAGCAACCGTCGAGGAGGATTTCTCTCTCCCTATTCTTTTTACCGCTTTCTAGTATAGATTTATTGCTTTCTAGATTAATCTACTCGTCCTCCAAGCAATCGTCGAGGAGGACATTTCTCTCTTCATTCTTTTAATGCTTTCTAGAGTAAATTTTATCGCTTTCTAGAGTAATTATTTTATGCTTTCTAGTTGTAATGAACAATCTCTTCAATACAAAAATTCATTGTTTATTCTACATCTCATTTTGATTTCTCTGTGTAATATTCTCTTTCTCTCTTACTCTCTCTCTCTCTTCTATTTATTGTAAATAATTAGATGGTTCTAAATTGAATTATTCTGTAACAAATAAAAAGAAACGCGTAGTTTTTAAATCAAACGTCTGCCTCCCTGTGTTCGACTCGGAATTTTAATTTCGGTATAAATTTTATTTGTTGAACACGAATTCTTCGCTTTTGAACTACAACGACAGGTTTTCCAAAACCGAACACGTTAGCGTAGGTTGTAATCGTTCAACACCTAGGTTGATTGATGTTTGTGTTATTATGTGGTGAAATGAAATCTAATGGGTGGGAACTGGGGGATAACTCACAGAACCTTCCACAGCACTTTACTCCAATCTACCGCTATTGCTTGTCTCGAAAGAGTACCTGCAATCACAATAAGAAAGGAGAGAAGTGAGGTAAATGATTCGTAAGTTATAAAAACGCGAAGAAAAAAATCAAGGAGAGTCGCCTCCCTGGCAACGGTGCCAAAATGTTGAATCCCCGGCAACGGCACCAAAATGTTGAACATCAGGTTGCTACGCTAACGTGTTCGGTTTTGAAAACCTGTCATCGTAGTATGAAAGCGAAGAACTCGTATTCAACAAATAAAATTTATACCGAAATGGAAATTCCAGGTTGAACATAGGAAGGTGGACGTTTGATTTAAAAATTACGCGTTTGCTTTATTTGTCACGAAGTAATTCAATTGATTAAAACTAACTATTTACAATAAATAGAAGAGAGAGAGTAAGAGAGAGAAGAATATTACAAACAGAAATCAAAATGAGATGTAGAATGAACAGGGAATTCATCATTAAAGAGATTGTTTGTTTCACTAAACATTACAACTAGAAAGCAGAAAATAATTACACTATAAAGCAGTAAATCTACTTTAGAAAGCAGTAAATCTACTCTAGAAAGCATTAAAAGAATGGGGAGAGAGATATCCTCCTCGACGGTCAGTTGGAGGACGAGCTGGACGGGATGACTCCTGGACAAAGGAGGACGAAGGAAGGCGAACCAGGAAGAACGGGAACGAGGCAGCACATCGTCGTCGTTGCGGGATCCGTTTCCGAAAGGGGGACGAGAATTTGACTTTATCTCGCGAGAAGCATCCCGGGTGTGGGACAAGCTTCTCTTGAGCTTTGGAGAGGGAGAGAAGAGAAGGAAGGGATGAGAATTTCATATGGAGGAGGTCTCCTTTTATAGTTGCAAGGAGTGGGGCAATTTGGTCATTACACCTCTTAAAACATTAATTCAGGACCTCTAGTGACGGATAAAACTGTCGCTAAAGGTCTGAACGTGGGCATAGTGGGCGGCGCACGTGCCCGCTTGCTTTCCTACGCGCTCAACGCACGCGCACGTCCAGCCATTCTCAGTCGTTCGATCGCGAGATCGGACGGCTTAGATCGCGCTACGCCTGCCTCCTCAGCGCGCGCCTACCCGTGTACGATGCAGCGTCTTTGTCGCGCGTACAATAACGCGTGGGCGCTATCGGGCATGCACAACCATTTGATCGCGATCCGACGCTCGCCCGCACCCGCTCGCGAGGAATCGATCCCACTCCAGCTCCTCGCGATAAGGCACTGACCTGCTGTGCTACGCCATCCAAATAGTCGCACGGATGAAATCAAGCGCGCGCATCCACAGCCGTTGGATCAAGATCCAACGGCCCAGATCTCACGCTGGATCTTCTTTGGAGAGGCAGCGGCGGTCTTGAGGGCCGGTTGGACGGCTGAGATGGCACCACGTGGCGCCATCTTGGCTGTCCATCTTCTGGATGATATAGATGGTGCCATGGTTGTTGGATTGAGTCGATTTTCACGCCGTTAGGCTACGATCATCAATCTGAATCCATCCGTGCGGTCGGATTTGTCGTTTGAAGTGCAAATTCACACCATCTTGGCCCTTGATCTTCTAGGGTTCCCCGATCTCTATCTGATGCTACAGATGCCTGATTAGGGTAATCTTGGAGTCGTTGAACTCCAATCGTCGCCCTGATCATATCTGTATGGTTGGATCTTCGATCCGAGGTCCCGATAAAAGGTTTGCCCTGTCCATGAACATAAAAGGAGACAATTAACCTCCATTTTATTCAAACTACTTTAAATGCAAGATGATGCATGTTATGCAATATTTATAGCATGCAATGCAATCCTATGCTTAAGAACATGCATAAATAGACATCTTAAGTAGTGTAAACATGTTTACATCACTCTCTGATAAATTAAGGTACCTCGGACATTAATTTAGATGTGGCCCTATTGATAACCTTCATCTGAAATAATTTCAATAAAAATGTAAAACTAGACACAAAGCTCACTCTAGGAGCAATCGGTTCATCGGTTGCCTTAATAGCATCATAAAAGTTGTTACAACTTTGTAACATGTCACCATTGTGTACATTGTTATCTACTGCTCTAAGTTCATCGAACATCTCGATTTCGTCACCTTCAATATTACCAGCAGGCTCCTCATTAACATTCATTTAATCAGTTTCAGAAGTTTCTACGACAAATTCTCCATGAGCATTTCACTTGGTGTAATGCTGCTACTAACTATTACGGATTACGTGCTCTAACACAGTGTTACGATCATGTACTTCTCCATTTAAGCACATTTGACAAGGATAGAAAATCAACTGTAGAAGTTTTCCTTGTCCTGATGATTTCCTATTATCATGAAATGCTCAATCTAAGAACTCCCTCACTCCATTCTTATATCGAATGTAATATGAATTTCTCACACTAATTCAAGACTTGTACATAGTGACCTAAATAATTATTAACAGAAATAAAGTTCTTAGGTTAATGTCATTATATCTATAAACATCTACAAGAAGAAAAGCTACTCTTAAATGTACCTAAATCACCCACTAATTATGAAAAGACATGGATATGTTATATATGTTTGTATTTTGATTATGATTTTCACTTTAATAGTCCATCCTTAAAGATTTAATCACAACACTACTTCTTAAATGTAACCAATTTCTAGTGAAATTTCGGCAGCATCTCTCTACACTTCTCCAGTATACCCCTAATACTGACATTAACTAGATTCTCAATAACCCCATATAAGGGCATTTAGGAACTTAGCTAAGATCAGTTGATATACCGGAGAAGAGCAAGAAGATGACACCAAACTTTCACTAGACATTGATTACATGTAAGAAGCATCACTTAAGTTGTGATCAAATCTTCATGGACCCCTCTTAGTTCAGAACTTCTCTGAATTAAGGACAACGACACTTATGGCATGTTATATAGACAACGCATCGTACATGAAAGTGAAGTATACATACACTCTACATTGTTTGTATAACATGATCATAAGTTTCGACGAGCGAGTACTTTAACAAAATTATCCCCTCCTAAAACCTGAAACCTATGGGTCACAATACCTATTATTTGACCTCTAGTGTATCTAGATTTGTGTAAGTGCATATATCTATAAATTCAACATATATATAATATATCACACTTAACAAAATTAATGCCATTAAAATACATAATTAATTAAGTGGGTACACCTCACTTAATTATGTCATTTAAACACAAAATTATGTAACTCACATAATTAATGCAATTGAAACACATTCAACAAAATTAAGTGAGTATACGTGACATTAATTAACATACAACTATCAAATGATGTAATTGAGATATAATAATAAAATAATGTAATTGACATACAACGTACATACAACTTATTTATGTTAATTGATCACATAAAACACACATATACATATTTCAAATATAACTAAATATAACTATCTTAAGGAACTGCAATCAAAGATATCCCAATGCTATGAACAACCTAAATTAAATTAGATAAAATTAAGATAATTAGCAATCAACCTAAATTAACTTCTAGAGAAAAAAAGTGGAATTGGGAGAGGGGATAGGTAAGAGGACGCACGACTACTGGGTTGGGGTGAGGGTGGGGGTGTGGGGGGCAAGCGGCGCGAGGTGGGGGGGCTCTCATAGGGGCGAAGGGGAGCTAGAGGGCCGCAGGAGAAAGGTCGTGGGGCACCAAGGGGAAGGGAGCTCGAGATTGGGGGAAGTCATGGTCAGAAGAGATGACTAGCATGCTCATCGGAGGGAGGGAGAAGCAACTTCATGGGAGGGAGCTTTAGCCGCAGTGGAGGATGGCAAGGGTTGCAGAGGGCTCGTGGGAAGGAGAGGATTTCAGGGGAAGGGGTGCGGTGCATGATGAGTTATCGTATTCGTGGGAGGGAGCTTTAGTCGTAGGGGAGGACAACAAGGATCGCAGAGGGCTCGTGGGGAGGAGAGGATTTCAGGGGAAGGGGTGCGGCGCCTGATGAGTTATCGTAGTAATTAGTGACGGTTGATCGGATCTTGTAACGACCCAATTCTCGAGTCCCTACGAGACACGAGAACCGAACCGACTCGACTAATCCTAAGACCTAGTCGTTCAACGAGGAAGTAACCAAAAGAGCAGTAAAATAAACCACACTCAACATGAAATATAACTAGCAGTAAGAAAAAGAACTACTACAGCATGTACCACCACAACAGTAGAACAACATTTATAACATAACAAGAACTACGAGTAAAGAAAAGTACAGAGAGTAACAAAAACTACTCACTACAGCAGAAACAAAAGGGGTACAAAAGAACAGTGGTAACTCTACTGGACCCTACTCGACCCAGCGTCCTCTGCAGCCGCTGACCCTGGCTGCTCAACACCTGGTCCTGAAAAGTAACGAGTGTAACACGTCAGCAAAATGCTGAGTAGAGTGGCAGCTAAACTAAAGAAACAGTAAAGTGTACAGTAGCTGTTTTATTTTCTTTCTTCCTTTATTTACGTCTTTCTATTGTTTCACAATTTATCTATTTCTCAGATCCTTCACTTGACCTCGAATGTTCCTCGTGGGAACGATCTTGATTGCAGTCTTTTCCGAACAGTAGAAGTATCACGTGGTGCTCTCCTGGCCGGGAGAGTCCCCCGTGGTGATCCTACTCTCAGTCAACCACCCCAAGGTCACGGACAGACGTAACGGTGACTACGACACGCACGATAAATGCATAGGTAGCTAACCCGCACTGGCACGCGGTCAGTCGTTTCCGTTAACGAGTGCGCCCAAAGCACAGCACGGAACCAGTACAGGGCAGAGCCCTCTCAGTAACAGGGGTCCAACCCCTCCACAATAACCAAACAGGGGCCTTGCCCCTCCACAGTCCGCGCACCCTCGCCTGACTACCCTGGTTTGCCCCAGTGGGCCTAACAAGTCGGTGTAGGAGGCTAGCAGAACCCCGGGGCCTGTGGGGTAGCTAGTGCTCTTCCTACACTAGTAGCTCTCCTTGGTACTACGTACACGAGAGACAGCAAGTCAGTACAAAGTGGCCAGACCTAACCCCGGGTCCCTGGGGCGGCTGGCTCGCTCTGCACTAAACAGGGAGACAGTCGCTCTCCTTGGTACTCCGTACTCAAGGGCCAGCTCACTTCCCCAATTCTATTCCATTCACTTTCCAGGAGTTCTACTCCTAATTCCCCGTAGGGTTCCAGCTCTTTTAACTCAGCACATTCAGGTTTCACCTTTCCAGTTTCACGTTCATACATCCCATATTCTCAATCATGTTCATTTATTCATAACAGGCAGCTGTTAAACCAATTTACAGGCAGCTATGTGTTCCTTTCCATTTTTCCAAGACTGCAGTATTCGTATATTCCACTAGTTTTCCCATCTTAGGATTCATGCCATACCCTAGGATCTATCATACAATCTAGTTTTCCAGCCCTAGGATTCATGCAACACCCTAGGATCTACCATTCATTCTAGTTTCTCATTCCTAGGATTCATGCAATGTCCTAGGTTCTATTTATGGTTCCATAATTTAGCAGATTATACTAATAAACTTAAAAGCCACTCTACCAGTTACAACAGGAGTACTGGGGGCGTGGTCGAGAATCCCGCGTGTCTCCGCAACCCCAGAGATTGCAATGGAATGGGGTCCTATCACAAGGATCAAACACAAGGACTTTCTCAAAACAGTATCTAATCACTGTAGACGGGTAGAGGATCTTATTCCGAAAAGGACGCAACTCGAAACGCGGAAAACGGACTCCGAACGGGCCCTAAACAGGTCAAAAACGACGAAACAGTGCAAAATCAGACGTCTGGAACTTCTTCCAGACGTCTTAAAAAAGGAGATCAGATGGTACCTTGTCCTGCGTAGTCTCTCAGACGTCCAGAAGCCTGCGGGGGCGTCTGGCCTAGTTCCCAGACGTCCGATGGTCACCCCGACGTCTGGAAGTCCCTCCAGTCGTCTAGCACCGCTGCCAGACATCTGATTTGCGTTGGATGTGAATCTCAGAACCTGCGCGTACCCATTCCTCGTGCTCAGTACGGACGGTCGAAGGAAAGGAAGAAGGTACGAAAATAACTTACCTTTCAGACGTCTGGACAGTCCTCCAGACATCTTCCCCATCGTCTGGTTGGAAACCCAGACGTCTGATTCTGGAAAAACTTCCAGAATCAGAGCGCGACTCGCCCTCCGCCCACAACGCACGGATGCGCCACGCCTCGTCCGCCTGCTAGTCGAGCTGCAGCAGGCCTCCCGCGTCACCCCGCGTCTGCTGCGCCTCCGCCGGCCGGCTCTAGCAGCCTCGGCAGGCTCGAACCCTCACGGCCGAGCGCCTCCTCCCTCGCGCAACACCTCCTCCCACACTCGCCGCGGCTGCCGCCACCGCCGCACGCTCGCGCTCGCACTCGCTAGAAGAAGAAGGAGGAGCGGAGGTGATGAGAGTAAGGGAGAGGGCGAGGCTTTTTAAAGCTGCGCGGGGAGAGAGAGAGAGAGAGCAGCGCCTGCGGAGGTGAGAGGGGAAAAGAGCACTGCGCGCGTAGACGGAAACCACTGTGCCACGGAAAATCAAACCCCAGACGTCTGGAAAGGGTTCCAGACGTCTGGTCAGACGTCTGGGCCAGCTCCCAGACGTCTTAAAAGACGTTTTGAAGCTGCGTCCGTAACAGATCAACTGTCACCAATTAGCAGCGATTGATCTAATCAACCGTCGTGAATTGCTATCAACCATTGTGAATTGCTACTTTATCATGCGCGTGTGAGAAGATATTTTCGCTCGTTCTCGAGGTGATACAAATTCGCAACGGTTAATCTATAATCGTCGCCATTGGTCGCAAATCCATTGTCTTCTACGCACGCACGCGAAATAGGCATTTCACTCTTTTTCAAGACGATTCCTCCATTCGTGATGGTTACGGCTTAACCGTCACAAAGTCAGAGCATTTTTGTACACATGCGAAATGAAAATTTACCTCGTTTACATGGTGATCGTTGATTCTCTTTAGTGACGAATTCTAGTTAATCATCACAAAATTTGTAACAAAATACATCTACGTATCACAAAGGACCCTCTCAACTCAAGGATTACAATATTCCAATATGTAATTGTTGTAAATTAATTAATGTTTATCATAATTTAGCAATCATCACAAATTAAAGGTCATCAATAGTAATTTTTTTATAATAATATAGAATTTTTTGTTACCCAGGTTCCAGCTGCTATCCCCCTCTTTGGGACCTATCTTGATTAGAGAATAGTATAAATAAAATATAAAGTACTTTAACATTTTTTCGAAATTCTATTCCTGTAATTCGAATACTGCGGACTGGTGTGATGCGGATTATTTATGTTTACAAATTGGGTTAGTTAAATATGTAACGGAATCAATCGTGCTCGCGTTATCCTGTTCACACCTGCAGGTGGCGGTTGGTTGGGAGAATAATTACGAAAGATAACGAACGATGTAAACAAGTAGGAGGAATTAATTATTTTTATTGTAAAAATATTTGGTTGAATTTATTGTTATACCGTAGAATTAAAATTATTTATTTTATCTGAGATATTTAATAAAATAAATAAATAAATTTTATGTACCTAAGTTAAGAGAGGAAGATAAAAAAGATGAAATAAATAAATTACATCTCTTAGATGAAATTGTTTACTTCAAATTTCAACTTTCAATTTTTAAATCCGTGGGTGTCAGCAGAAACGCTATCAAACATAACATTCACGTCAATTTCACCATGATTCCTTTGGAACAGTTGGAATTATAGGATTTGATGTAACTTTCTAAAATTAACGAGAGAGTCGTATAAGATCAAGCAAAAATACATTTACACTTATGCATATAAGAATGGAAGGAAAAAATACGTAGGAACGATTAGATGTCGCATCTTCCCTTCATTAGTCATTTTTTTGTATTTATTTGTCATGTTACATTCAGGTAAACAGGGAAAGAACATTTTTCTCTGAATTGAGATTAAGCAGAGGAAGATGATTCGAAGCTATTGGTTTTTGAAGTATTAATCAGTTGTATCTCTATGGAAGAGATTTAACAAAATATGTATCCAAGGATGTTAAAGGGAGTGGGTGGTATAATTTCTTTGAAAAAAAAAAATAGAAAAACTTACATCAATAAAAAACTTCTTCCATGATTTCCTTTTCATGATAAGTGAATTTTTCACATAAATCAAATATTCATTTAAACCTTTTTTATATTTTTTATATCATATTTTGACTTATTATAAAAATTTAACTGGAATATTATCCAAGTTACATATAAATTTACAAGCCTACGATTATAGATGTTAAGCTAGTTATTCATAAATATACATAACTGAATTTGATCGAATCATAATCGAAAGAAATCAACTCGTAAACTACTTGAGTGAGGTGTGAACTTAACTATGTTTAGCACCGGGAATGTGTGTGACAGAAGCAACATAAGGAAACTGTACATCTAAAATTTTGTGTAAGGAGGGTATATATATGTAAATTCTTCTTTAAGTTAGAAAGGAGCATCGTGATTTAATCGTGATTTAGAGAAGAAAAGTCTTCAAGAGAGAATCTGATGCCATCGTAAGAAGCGTAACACCACTCAAAATCGAAACTAACGTCCCAATCCTAATTCCAATAGGAATCCATTACCTTCCTCTGGATATTGCTCATAAATGCAACTCAAGAAAAGGACTTCCCGATTAATATGCCATGATGCCGTGATTTCCAAGTATATCTCTCATAGAAAATCTCATTTGGTATTAACTAATTATAGAGTGCAACAACATTATCCTAAAACAAATGAAAATTGTACTTCAAGCCTAAACCTTTGCCAAATAGGAGCAGTAAGTCGTTAAACCCCCTCTCATGTGGCTTATAAATAGCCCCCTTCTCCTTACAACTATTGCCCAACATCAAACAAGAAATTTCCTGGAGACTCTTGTTTCCTAATTCCCTCTGGCCCAAATGCATGAGAGAGAACGATCCACGGAGGATGGAGTGGAATACAGCGGTAGCATGTCTCGCATCAAGCAATGTGTGTTGGAGATCTTTTCCATTGGAGACCATCTCTCCTACGAGGACCATTGCGAGTGCGAATGCACATGTGAGTGCGAGTTCGATTGCATGTGTGAATGTGTATGTGCAGAGGAAAAGTGGTGGGAGTTGGTGCACCGCGATCTTCGATTGAAGACCGCCTTCCTACATCTCGATCTACATCGCATGATCTCGTGCATTGGGGATGTGAGGAGGAAAGAGATTGTCATCAAGCTAGCGCACCAAGCACTTGCCCTCATGGAAGAGGTTTGACAATGGACTCACTCTTTACTTGGAATTTCATTAACGTGTCATAGTTGCAAGTTAGGATCGTAATTATTGTTAGCTTGAGACCACATGCAGAAGAATTATTATTTGCTCAAGGGTGGGCGTTTGAGACATTTTTTAATTTTTGTCAAGATTTAGAAAAGTTTCCCTTCTTTTCCATTGTGGCGTGGGTGATTGCCCTAGAAAAATTGCTTACAAAAGTTATGATTTCAGAATATTCAAGTCTAACTCCTTAACGATATGTGTCATTGCCTTGTCAGAGTAGCAATTCTGTTATCTAAACGATATTATATTCCCGGGGGCTTTTGATTACAAAATTTCATGCGCTTTTTGGGTGGAATCGTTCTCAGAACTTAAAGTTCGTTACATATGTAGGATATCTGGTGAGACAATACCTATTGCCAAGGGGGATATTAAATATAACAAATTATGTTTAATTCCTTCTCTGCATGTCAAAATATCGTAAAAGTAAAAGTTGCTTTTGTTATGCAATCCGAATGTTTTATATCTAAAATAATTTCATTTAAATCTGAAAGTGGATAACTGTGTAGGGTTCAAAATATGAAAATCCTATTTTTATCGGTTTAACACTAAATATAATCATGTTCAAGCACAATTAAGTGCTTAATGGCATGAAAATTAGGATAGTTTAGTTGGCAAGAATCACAATAAGAGACTTTTTAATATCTATATTTGGTCATTCCCCAAGAAAGAGGGTAACCCTTCTTGGTAAGATTAACAATATTCATTCTATACTGTTTTTGTGCTCCTATCCTTTATTTAAACTAACAATAATTACTTGAATGCACATACTTATTTCCTTTTTACGGGTTGCTACCGACAAAGACCTGTCCATAACTAGTTAAGTTAGTCATTATAGATGTTAGTTAAGCTAATTATTCATAAATATATATAACTGGATTTGATCAAATCGTAATTTGAATAAATCAGTTCGTAAAGTACCTGAGGGAGGTGTTAATGCAACTACGTGTAGCACAACGGATGCGTGTGTCAAAAGCAATATAAGGAAACTATACATCTAAAGTTTTGTGTAAGGAGGGTATGTATATGTAAATTCTTCTCTACGTTAAAAAGATGCATCGTGATTTAGAGAGAAAAATCTTCGAGAGAGAATCTGATCCCATCTTAAGAAGCATAGTACCACTCAAAATCCACACTAACGTCCCAATCCCATTTCCAACGGGAATCCATTACCTTTCTCCGGATATTGCTCATAAATGCAACTCAAGAAAAAGACCTCTCGATTAATATGCCGTGATTTCCAAGTAAATCTCTCGTGGAAAATCTCATTCGATATTAAGGAATTAAGAAGTACAACAACATTATCCTAAAACAAATGGAAATTGCACTTCAATCCCAAACCTTAGCCAAATAAGACTAATAAGTCCTTAAACCCCCTCTCATGTGACTTATAAATAGCCTCCCTTCTCCTTACAACTATTGCCTAATACCAAACAAGAAATTTCCTCAGGACTCTTGTTTCCTAATTCCCTCTAGCCCAAATGCATGAGAGAACGATCCATGGAGGATGGCTTGGAGTACAACGGTAGCATATCTCGCATCAAGCAGTGTGTGTCGGAGATCTTCTCCATTAGAGATCATCTCTCTTGTGAGGACCATTGCAAGAGTGAATGCACATGTAGATATAAGTATGAATGCACATGCGGATGCAAGTGTGAATGGGCATGCGTGTGAAGGAATAGTGGTGGGAATTGGTGCATTGTAATCTCCAATTGAAGATCACCTTCCTAAATCTCGATCTGCATCACGTGATCTCATGCAAATGGCAAGAGGAATGGGGTTGTCACCATGCTAGCGCAACTAACTCTTGCCATCATGGAAGAGGTCTGGCAATGAATTCGCTCTTTACTTGAAATTTCATTAATGTGCCATGGTTATAAGTTGTGATCGTGATTATTGCTAATTTGAGATCGCTCGTAGAAGAATTATTATTTGTTTTTGGGTGGGCGTTGGTGATGCTTTTTTTCGCTCGTCAAGATTTAGGAAAGTTTGCCTTTTGTTCCATTTTGGCATGGGAGATTGTCCTAGAAAAAATGCTTACAAAAGTTATGATTTCAGAAAATTTAAGTCCAGCTCCTTACCGATACATGCTGTGATATATATGCACTTTCTGCCATGTCAAAGTAACATTTACCATCTAAACGATATTATATTCTTGGGGGCATTTGATTACGAAATTTTATGCAATTTTTTGGGTGGAATCGTTCTCAGAACTTTAAGTTCGCTACATATATCATATGGTGAGACAATATTTTTTGCCCAGGGAGATATTAAATATAACAAATTATGATAATTGTGTAGGGTTCAAAATATGAAAATCCTGATTTTATCGGTTTAACAATAACTACAATCATGTTCAAGCACAATTAAATGCTTAATGGCATGAAAATTATGGTAGTTTAATGGTCAAGAATCACAATAAGAGATTTTCTAATATCTATATTTGATCATTCCACGAGAAAGAGTGTATCCTTTCCTAGTTAGACTAACAATATTCATTCTCTACCATATTTTTGCTCCTTTCCTTTATTTAAATGGGTAGATCCTACAAAAAGTTACAAAAAAAATAATTTTGGAAAGATCTATAAATTGGTTGAGATAGGATTTCCTAAATCCATATTTATTAGACTTTTATGTTTCACATTCAATCATTAAAAAGGAGAAAATGATTTGCAAATAAATTTTTTTTTTTAATCTATTTAACTATTTTCTATTATTTGGATCCATAGACAATTTAATATTGATCGTAAGATATCTTATCAAATAATTGGAAAGGAGAATTATACATTCTATTTCCCAAGTAATACGAATAACTAAGTAGAATAAGATGTAAATAATATTATATTGATAAGGCCGTGGGTATAGCATGATAATGCTCCAGTGAAATTTCGTACAATGTGAGTTTGGTTGTCAAAAATATCAGAGGCAGAATAGGGATGAGAAATTTTTTGGATGCTTCGTTGGATTTACCATCTATCTTATGGATAAAGAATATAATTTTATAATGAATCTAAAATAATAATCTTGTGCTTTTTCTCCCTCTATTCTTGCAGCTCTTAGTCTCCATTGATGATGGAAGCATTGAATTGACAGAGAGATGCTACGAAGAAACTGCCGCCACCTTCGACGAATTATTGGGCGCCCTCGAGTTTAATCATTGAGCTGTTTCTTACGTGATAGAAAGGATCAAATAAGAATCCACATGTCTTGATCTCAGACATAAACGTAGAATCATGACCTGATCCAATGGCTACACAAGATCCATACCACCAAACCATGCCTTGTTGGTCGTCACCGAGCTCTTTATTTCATATTTTATTCCTTTAAAATGACAACAAATTAAATATTTCTATGAAAAAAGCAATGCCCGTGAGAGTACAGATCCAACTTGTATTCGATCTCAACGTTCTCTGTTCTTCACAGCTTTATCCAATTATATATATATATATATATATATGGAAGCGTGAAACTTACTTGTATATAATTTAAGTAAAATTTATTTAATATCTTTTCGTATGTGTATTGTTTTGGAATGAAATGTATAAAATTTTAAATTAAGGGAGTTTAATTTTAACGATTTAAATATTATAAAATTGGATTCTACTTGGTAAAAATGTTAAGATTATTTGATTTTAATAAAATTTTATATGTTTGCTAAATGATTTAAATATTTAATTTTTTATTTTGAAACAATAATTGTGTATGAAAATATGGGTAGGTTATATGTATTTTAGGTGTAGGTGAGTTGAATGTTACTTGCCCTCATTCAAATACATATCTTCTTGATTCATATTCAAATTGCATGATCCTGATAAATTCTCATTTTAAATTACGATAAGATTTAACCAAATTGTTTGAGAAAGCCAACAACTCAACTATTGGATTAGTTTATGTCAGTTAAGCTTTTTCCTTTAAATTGTAGAGATCGAGGGGAAAGTTTGCATGTCAATTAGCATCAAAGAGAATACTACCGTAGAAGTCAACATTTTTTAACCCTAAAGAAGTTGATGGAGTTGAAATACATTAAATAGTATTGACTTTTCCCAAGATTTGGATTTGGTACGTGTACAAGCTGTTTCTCTAATCCCTAAGCTTAAAGTTAAGATCCCATCTCCTTATCTGTTGCAAACCATATCGTGGACTGTTGAATGCTTGAATTGATACGCTAACGTGTTTGATTTTGGAAAACCTATCGTTGCAGCTTGAAAGCGAAGAATTTGTGTTCAACAAATAAAATTTATACCGAAATTTGATTTCCGGGTCGAAAACAGGGAGGCTACGTTGATCTATATTCGCAATTATATTTTTTTTAGAATCTTTCTTTTTGAAAAGCAAGATGATATAATTACAATGAAGCTATCAGACTAAAAGGAAGAGAGAGAGAGAACATGCATTCAATATTTCAAAATGTTTATACAATCAAACCAAATAAAAGTTACACTAGAAAGTAGGAAAATTCTACACTAGAAAAGCTGCAAAGAAGAATGGGAGAGAGAAGTTATCCTCCTCGACGATCGCTTGGAGGACGAGCCGGACGGAACGACGCCTGGACGAAGGAGGACGGAGCAGGACGAAGGAGGATGAAGTAGAAGAATGAGAATGGAGCAGCACGCCGTCGTCGTCACGGGATCCACTTCCGAAGAGAGACGAAAATTTGGACTTTATCTCGCGAGGAGCATCCCGGGTGTGGAATAAGCTTCTCTTGTGCTTTGGAGAGGTAGAGAAGAGAAGGAAGGGATGAGAATTTCGTATGGAGGGAGTCTCCTTTTATAGTTGCAAGGAGTGGGGGCAAATTGGTCATTACATCTTTAAAACATTAAATGAGGGGTCTTTAGTGACGAATAAAACCGTCGCTAAAGCCCCAACATGGGTGTAGTGGGCGCTCCCCACGCGTGCCTCCTCAGCTGCCCGCGTTCAACGCCCGCCCACGTTCATTCATCCACAGCGATCGGACAGCTTAGGATGCACCTTCGCCCGCTGCTGCACGCCCACCCAGCCCGTACGATGCCGCGTGACACCGCGCGTGCAATAACGCATGGCCGCTATTGGGAGATCTGAGCCACCTGATGACGATCCAACGCACGCCCGCGCTCACTCACTCGTGCCCTTCTCCCCTTCGCTGCGGCTCGAACCCACAGCTTGTGAACGCAATAGCACCTTCGACCGTTGCGCTACGGGGCACGGATGGTCGAGCAGGCGAGTTGTGGTGCGGCCATTCACAGTTGTTGGATCGAGATCCAACGGCGGAGAAGGAGCGGGTGCGGAAGCTTCAATGGATGCATGCGGCCGTTTGGGCGGCCGAGATGGCGCCACATGGTGCCATCTTGGCCGTCCATCTTCTGAATGTTGTAGATGGTGCCACAGATGTCGGATTGACTCAATTTTTGCGTCGTTAGGCTATGATCGTCGATCTGAATTCATCTGTGCGGTTAGATTTTTTATTTGAAGTGCAGATTTACACCATCCTGGTCCTTGATCTTCTAGGGTTCCCCGATCACTATCTGATGCTAAGGATGCCTGATTAGGGCGATCTTGGAGTCGTTGAACTCCAATCGTTGTCCTGATCACATCCATACGGTTGGATCTTTGATCCGAAGCCTTGATAAAACATTTTCCCTATCCAAGCACATAAGAGGAGACAATCAACCTCCATTTTATTCAAACTGCTCTAAATGCATGATGATGCATGTTATGCAATATTTATATCATGAAATGCAATCCTATGCTTAAGAACATGCATAAATAGACATCTTAAGTAGTGTAAATGTATTTACATCATACCTCAATACCTATCTTTTGCTAATCCCTGGCAAAAAACTATATGCTATTTATAAAAGAATTAGGTTAGATTATTTGGGCCTGAGTTATTTTCAATCATTAAGAAATTGTCTACTTAGGATCTGAACTTTCAAAGACACAACAATTCCCGAGTATCTGCCAAAATGCAGACCGCCTCAAGCCCTCGCCATATTCAAAGAAAAATTTCTTTTTCTCTTTTTACTCTTTTCTAATTTTTTGGATTTTCAAATTTTAGGGTTTAAAAGTGACTTTCTACGGCCATTCAACTCACCTAAGATTTGATGAGAACCCTAAGTTTTAAGCATCTTATTGTAATTGTGATAGACTCATTGACTGGCAATCAAAACAGACTTTGGATTTCTACGCCTCTAGGTGACCTAAAAAGAATTCTACCTAAATGTATATCTTTACAACCGGTAGCTTTTTCCCTACTTTTATTTTTTTTACGAGGTCAACACAAGGGTGAATCCAGTGTATATCTCCCCGGTTTATTCTACTTCTCTGCTTCTTTCTAAGTGTTTTGGGAATTTTTTTTAGTGCATTTACTGAGCTGGGTTCTGGACAACCAGTCGATAAGCTATTACCACCGACAACTTGCCAGCCATACTCGTGCGGCGAAGTGTGGCTTATTTCTTTTTTTTTCTCCTTTTCTTTTTGATTTTTTTTTTTTTTAAGTAGGTGGCTTCCCTGGTCTAAGTTTTACCTGAAGGAAGGAAAAAGAGAAAGGTCCAGTGACTGGGCTCTGGACAACCTACCTATGGACTGTTACCCACGATAACTTGCTAGCCATATCACCCTAGAAGGTTCATTAGCTACCCAATTTCCGTTAGAATCGTCGAATAACAAGTCAGTGCAAAGAAAGTGTGTAGATGCTTAAAACTCAAAAATTCCCTCAAATCAGAGGGTGGGTTAATAAGTCGTGTACTTATCACCCAAACTTATTTATTCCAATTACGATAGAATTAAGATGGCAAGGACTCGAAAGACAAATCCACATTTTAGTGGATACACGGGCTAATTAAGTCCAAAGACCTGAAGGGTGTTTGTGTTCAGATCCTAATGTAAAATTTCTTAGGATTGAAAAGTCGTAATGTCCAACTAATTCTTCCTAATTTTGATTTTTTTTCTTTTTTTTTATAAATAATTTACATGAATTTCACAAAGCTGACCAAATAATTAAAAATAAATCCACCTCCCATGCCTAACTGATGCAATGTCCTCATTGAAAAAAAGATATGAAAGAAAGGGTAGAATATAAAAGATGTCACCTGAATATGAAGCTCGTATCAGCCTTGTGTCATATGTACAACCGCTGAGTTTAATGCCGTCAGCTAGGCGAAGTCCAGCCAAAGAAGTCACAGAATGGCTAGAGCAACAGTCTGAGACGGGTTCTGGAAGAGTACGGTCAACAACAAGCTTCAGACGTTGACCGTTGACTTTAAATGTGTTACCCATCTTTGAGTCAGAAATCTGAATGGCACCATTTGGAAAAATCTGATCAATTAAGAATGGGCCTTTCCATTTAGATCTAAGTTTGCCAGGAAAGAGCTTAAGTTTAGAATTGAATAACCAGACCTTCTGGTTTGGCTCAGAGCTCTTGCGGGAAATCAATTGATCATGTAGAGCTTTGGCCCGAGCCTTGTAGATCTTGGCATTCTCATAAGCAACATTTCTAAGCTCCTCCAACTCAGATAGTTGGAGTTTCCTGGTCTTCCTAGCTAGATTCAGATCTAAATTGCATTATTTGATTGCCCAGAATGCCCTGTGTTCAATCTCTACGGGTAGATGGCACGCCTTTCCATACACCAAACGGAATGGAGACATGCCGATGGGCATTTTATACGCCGTACTGTAGGCCCAAAGAGCATCCTCAAGCTTTTGAGTCCAATCCTTGCGATCAGGCCTAATCGTTTTTTGCAGAATGTTCTTGATCTCTCGATTGGAGATCTCGGCTTGTCCATTCGTCTGGGGATGGTAAGGTGTGGAAATTCGGTGATTAACCCCGTATTTGGCCAATAAATTCTGGAATTAGGCATTAGTAAAACGAGTGCCACCATCACTGATGATAGCCCTCGGAATCCCGAACCTGCTGAAGATATTTTTCTTGACAAAATTGATGACCACCTTGTGGTCATTGGTTCGGGTGGGAATCGCCTCAATCCATTTGGACACATAATCAACAGCAACAAGAATGTACTGATGTCTAAATGAAGGGATAAAGGGTCCCATGAAATCGATGCTCCAAACATCGAAAATTTCGACAGGAAGAATAGGGTTTAGGGGCATCATGTCTCTCTTAGTTATGCTCCCGAGTGCCTGACATTGAGAACATGACCATGAGAAATCCTGAGCATCCTTGAATAAAGATGGCCAATAGAAGCCAGATTGTAAGATTTTTGCAGCCGTCTTTTTCCCAGAGAAATGTCCACCACACCCAGATGCATGGCAGAACTCGAGTATACTGTTGAATTCATTCTCCGGAATACATCGGCGAATAATCTGATCAGAGCCGATGCGATACAGTTCAGGGTCCTCCCAGAAGTAGTATTTGGCCTCAGATTTGAGTCTATCCCGTTGTTGCTGTCCAATCCTGGGGGATTTGACCAACGGCCAAATAGTTAACAATGTCAGCAAACCATGGGGTGTGGACACCTAAAACTGTAAGAATAGTTTCGTTCGGAAAAGTGTCAGCAATCGGAATGTTCAGATAAGAAGAATCACCTAAGAGTCTCGATAAATGATCCGCTACCACATTTTGTACCCCGGTTTTATCCTTGATTTCAAGATCAAATTCTTGAAGAAGAAGAATCCAATGAATAAGCCGGGGTTTAGCATCCTTTTTAGCCAAGAGATGTCTCAAGGCCGAGTGGTCGGTATAAACGATAACATGAGACCCTCAGAGATAAGCCCTGAATTTTTCCAAAGCAAATACTACTGCTAGCAATTCCTTTTCAGTAACAGTGTAATTCCTCTGGGCTTCATCCAGAGTTTTACTAGCATAGTAGATGACAGAAGGCTTTCGATCAATTTTCTGACCTAGGACAGCCCCGACCGTGTAATCAGAAGCGTCGGTCATGATCTCAAAAGGGGCGGTACAAATTGGTGGTTGCAAAATTGGAGCACAGGTGACTGCCGTTTTCAGGAAATCAAATGCCTTTCGGCATGATTTGTCAAAAACAAACGACGTTTCTTTGGCAAGAAGATTGCTCAAGGGACGAGCAACCTTCGAGAAATCCTTGATGAATCTTCGATAAAATCCCACATGGCCAAGAAATGATCTGATTTGTTTAACAGATGTGGGAGGAGGAAGTTTAACGATAGCATCAACCTTAGCTTTGTCCACTTCAATTCCCCGTTCAAAGATTACATGACCCAAAACGATGCCCTCTTGGGTCATGAAATGACTCTTTTCCCAACTAAGGACCAGTCGTGTCTTGATACATTGCTTAATAATCATTTCCAAATTAGCCAAAAAGAGTCAAATGATTCTCTGAAAACAGAGAGATCATCCATGAAGACTTCCATAAACTCTCCCACCATGTTAGAAAATATGGCTAGCATACACCTTTGAAAAGTTGCAGGTGCATTGCATAACCCGAAAGGCATCCTACGAAAAGCAAAGGTTCCGTAGGGACAGGTGAAAGTAGTTTTTTCCTGATCCTCGGGATGGATAGGAACTTGGTTGTATCTCGAGTAGCCATCAAGAAAACAAAAGTACTTCTGCCCAGTTAATTTTTCCAAGATTTGATCGATGAAGGGCAGGGGAAAATGATCCTTTTTAGTGGCTGTGTTCAGCTTCCTGTAATCAATACAAACCCTCCAAGAGGAAGCTGAACGAGTTGTGACAGATTCTCCTCTCTCATTAGTCACAACAGTAATCCCAGCTTTCTTTGGAACAATCTGAACGGGACTTACCCAGGGACTGTCAGAGATTGAATAAATAATTCCTGCATCGAGCCACTTGATGATTTCCTTTTTGACCACTTCTCACATATTTGGATTCAATCTTCTCTACATCTGGCGAGAAGGGTGGGATCTGATGAGAACCTCATCATGAGCCATAACTAGCTCATTTTGACCTAATACAAAGGATAAAAGCTCCTACATATCTCAAGGAAAGGCTTAACTCAGAGAATTCTGAGTTTGAGAAGAAAACAAGTCATAAGGGGTAAAAGTGCAATTTTACCAGTATAATCTGCATACAGGGTAATTCAGGGCCCAAACATAGGTCAAAGCAGCTTAATAAGAATAAAAGTGGGATGAGATGATCTAGCAAGGGCTACAGCACTTCCAAGAAACCAAATGATAATCTGTAACCCTAAAACAACCCACTTCAATTCACAAGGTTCGAGGCAAAGTAAAAATAGAATAAACCCTCTAAAATTCATAGAAAAATAACCTCTAGGGTTTAGAACCATCAATTTGGCCTTTAGAACCCATTTTGACCTACATTGAGAACCATGCCCAATTAATAACTTAATTTGGGTTTTTACGCAAATTGACCGGTCAAACAAGGTTTAATATGAAAATGAAATTCACCATCAGATTCCTTAGGTCCTAATTAGTCATGTATAAAAACTTGAGCCTAAGAAGAAACCTCCTTGACCGACTTTACACTTTGGTCCTCATATATTTACTCTTTGGCCCTCAACTTTTGAACCCTCGCATTTTGGCCCCTAACTCTCCTTCGTTCTTTGCAATCAGGTCCCTCCTGCAAAACCTGCCAGCACCATGCTCCGGCGACCTTGCGCGGAGCATGGCGCCGCGCAGGGTGAGGTGGGGGACCTGGCAAGTAAACCGGGGGTGCCCTGCGTCGTCAACCGTCACAGGGGCACCCCCCTGGTCATTGTAGCCCACCATACCGGCCGTGCGAACGCACGGATGGTATGGGTTCTTGCTTCCGGCCATCCTCCGGCGAGGGAGACACGTCGTCTCCCTCCGCCTTCCTCCCTGTTTGATCCCTATAAATACCCCCCGTCGCTCCACCGTTCTTCCCAGCCTGGATCTGACGGAGAAAACCCCCAACTTTCCTCTCTTCTCACTCCGGCAGACGCCCACCAGCTCCGGCGGTTCTTCCTCCTCCTCCTCTTCGCTCTGCCGCAATACCAGCAGCAGAGACTTCTTCCCCTGCTCTTCCCGCGTCGCGCAATACCGGCGCGCGCTGCCTCTGCCCCGTCGTCACCGCCGTCCTCCCCCCACTGGGCATCGTCTTCTCCGGCGACAGTCGATACGACTGTCGCCCTGTTCCTCCCCTTTCGTCCCTGCAAGTAAGCTAGAGCTACTCCCCTTCTTCTCCTCTTTCTTTCCCCGCTTTCAATTTAGTCAATTAAGCCCTCGACCGACCCTGACCACCTTCACCCCCTCCGTCTCCGACCACCCTCCGGCGAGCCGCTCCCATCACCTCAGCGACCCACACGGCTCGCCAACCACCGCAGGACCTCCGCCTCCTCACCCTGATCAATCTCCGCCCTACCACTTCCCCCACATCACCCTCTGCAACTCCACCGAACAGACCCATCCTCCGACCCACAGTCCGACCTAGGGCAGCCCTCGCACGTCGCCCCGCGCCTCGCCACCACCCACACGAGCTTCGCCGCACCCTGGCGAAGCTCCTGGCACTCTCTGATTAGGCCGAGAGGCCGTTTTCTTGTGGACAGGCCACCCGACCTCCGCCGCCATTGACGCGCAGGAGGACCTGCTTCCGCCTGCAGCTACAGGCGCGCCACGACTCAGCGCCAAGCCCAGATTCACTCCCAGGCCTTGCGAGGAGTTTTGGCAAAACACCAGGTTCGCAGCCGAGGAAGAAAACTCCGCGTGACGCTGCCATCTCCTGCTGAATTCCCCGCTGCGGGCGCGCAATTGAGGTGGGCCGTTTAGTCCCACCTCGGAAACGCCTGAAGAGCCGCAGCGACATAAGATGCAAAAGTGCAGTAGCCTTACTGCCTCAGTACACGGGGTGAGGTCCCCTTCACCCGCCCGGTTACCCGGTCTCGTCCGCGCTCACGCCCCGCGGACCTGACCCGAACCGACCCGACCCGACTCGACTGACCTGCACTCCTCGCCCACCACGCACGCCGGTGGGCCTGGACCCGGGCCTGATCCGAACCCGGTTACCCGGTAGCTCTGGGAGAGCTTTCCCAAGAGTGGTTTCAGAGAGAAAGAGAGACGCGGGGGGGGGGGGGGGAGGGTAGAGTAGGTTTTGCTTCTGACGAGAAACTCTGAAGTGTGCAGGCGAAGAAGAAGACCCGCGGAAGAAGACGTGCAGGCGAAGAAGAAGGAGCTGCACTGTAGCAAATGCATGGTTAAGTCGTCGAAGCACCGGGTCAGACGACGGAAGGTCAGCAGCCAGAGCAGGAAAGAAGGCAGGCTAAAGAAAGAAAGAAAAGAAGAGCAACGGCCAAAGCAGAAAAAGAGAAAGGGTCACCACAATTGCAGAAAAAGAAGAAGAGAGGCCAAGACAGAAACCAAGGAAGAAGAAGAAAGAGATCTGAAGAGGAGCATCACCTCTGCAGAACGAAGAAGAAGAACAAGGAGCTCTGAAGAAAGAAGAACATCACCAAAGCAGGAACAGCAGGAAGAAGAAGAAGAGCATCCCCTCTGCAGAACAAAGAGAAAACAACAAATTCTTTCCCTCTCTCTTTCTTTTTGTAAAAGAAACATGTATATCTCTAGAATACGACTTGCTCCCTGAGTTCGACCTCGGGAACTCTTTCATTTTCCGAGTAAAAAATTTATATTTGAAATGTTGGTAATAACCGGCTTTACTACAACGTTATAACAAAACCAAAACCCTCAAACCCGGTTGCCGCGACGTTTCAGGATCCATCTTCCAAAAATATTCTATGATTACAGTAAGATGGCTCGATCCCCCTAAGGTCATGAATGGTCCAACCAATTACCTCCTTATGTTCCTTTAGGACCTTGATCAATTTAGTCTCTTGCTCCTTTGTCAATTTAGTACTGATAATCACAGGGAACGTATTCTGAGGTCTTAAAAATTAATATTTCAAATTCTCGGGCAATGGTTTCAATTCAAGCTGGGGTGGGTTGATGATTGATGGTAGGGTAGATGCTGAAGATTCAACAAGAGGAAGAGATTGTGAGTGAACAAAATAAGTAACCTCTTCTGAAGATGTCAGGTCAGCCATATAGGGTTGCGGGTCAAATTTATCATCCAAAGAGGAACTTTCAATTGAAGAAACTATCAAACAAGTTTCAATATTATCATTATCCTCATCAAGTTCCTCAATAAATCCACAATCCTCAAATTTGTTGATCGCCTTAAAAATATCCAATTTCATTCGTTGGTCCCCAAAGGCGATTTCTATGCTACCGCTTTCACAATTAATGTTGGCCTTTGCGATAGCCAGGAACGGACGCCCCAGAATGATGGGCGTGTTCCTCAAATTATCAGGTACATCTATGTCAAGGATAAAGAAATCTACAGGAAAATAGAAATCCTTGACCTTAACTATAACATCTTCAATAACACCTCGCAGGTTTGTGACCGAACGATCCGCTAACTGTAGCGTTAATGAACTTGGCCGAAGTTCACCTAACCCAAACTTCTCGTAGAGAGAAGTCGGAATTAGGTTGATGGATGCACTAAGATCCAAAAGTATTCTATCAAATGTGTAATCTCCGATAATGCAAGAAATCAATGGAGCACTAGGATCTCTCTTTTTTTGAAGGAGGTAGTGCAGGATAACAGAACTAGCCTGTTTGGAGAGTACCACCTTCCTCGGAACAGATTCTCTCGACTTGCACTTTTGTGTACATAATTCCTTTAAAAATCTTGCGTAAGCCGGTATGTGCTTGATAGCATCAAGGAGCGGGATATTGATCTTAACATTCTTAAATAGATTCAGAAGTTCCTCATTGCTATCAACAGACTTCTTCTTTGATTTAGTTAAGGCTTCAAGAAAAGGAACATGAGTCAGATCTTTGGAATCAGGTTCTTGAGCCTTGATTTCTCCTCTAGAATTCTCCTCTCTCTCCTCAGGTTCTTCAGGATTCAAAAGATCAGAATAGTGTGGTTGTGGATCCTGAGTCTTCTTACCACTCCTCAAAGTGACAGAATTTGCAGATGCATAAGAATTTGGATCTTGAGGAGGGTTAGGAAAGATTGGAGGGGCTTGACTGACCATGAATTGTTGATTTGCAGAAGAATAAGATGAGGAACCCTGCTCAACCACCTGAGCATTTGCGTGTGAGTTCCTTTGATTTCCGTACCCTTGGGCTTGATTGCCCGAATTCATAATGTTTCGCAGGTTGGGTACGGGTTGGGATGGTAGAGATCCGGGTTGACGAGAGTTAGCAATGAACCCGGATTGCAAGTTGTCCAGCGAGTTTTCCATTTGCTGCATGAGCTGGAGCATAGATCCTTGCATCTCTACCATTTGACGGTTCAAATTAGCCTGCCCTACGGGTTGACGGGCATTCCAAGTTGGCTGATTGACCTGATTCGAAGGCAACTGAGTATATACTTGATCCTGACCCATTGGTCGTTGCGGAGCATAGTTGCCGAGTCGGAATTGGGTCTGTTGCCCCAGATTTTTCCAAGAGAAGTTAGGGTGGTTTCTCCAACCTGGATTATAGGCATTCGAGTAAGGGTTGGATCTAACATTCTCTTGTACAGCACAAACATCCTCATAGGGTGAGGATGGAGAGAAAGAAAGGGAAGGATTAGAAAAACTGGGATCAAAGGCCCCAGTTTGGAACCCATGGGGCTCCGAAAAATGCTGACTCACAGGTTGAGCCGCATCGAGTTGATTCACGAACTCCCGTCCAGAAGGAGCTCGTGAGGAATGGAATCCCGAATTTTGGGATTGAGTGGATCGAGAGTTGTTCATAGAATTGCCAGCCATCCACTCTTCCATTCTTTTAGCAACCAAGTCCATCTTATTAAGTTTATTACAAATCAATTCCATATCAAATGAATGAGAGTCATGGACTTCATTGACATTTGATCTGGATTGCTGGGACCGGTTAAAAGTATCCATGGAGGCATGATTAATTGAATTCTCACTCATTTCCTTAAATAAATCATGTGCACTATCTGCATCTTTATTGAAGAAATTGCCTCCGCAAGAAGCATCCACATGATTTCTGAGTTGCTCAGTCAACCCATGATAGAAGATCTGCACGAGTTACCATTTCAGCACCTCGTGATGTGGACACCTCCGCAATAAGTCCTTGAATCGCTCCCAGGCCACCTGAAACTGCTCCCCCAGCCGCTAGGTAAAGGTAGTGATTGCCCGTCTCAAAGCATTGGTACGACCGACTAGGAAGAATTTCTTCAGAAAGGCCGATTTCAACTCATTCCAAGTTGTAATTGGTCTTCCTATTGTCCTATACCAATGCGTGGCCTTATCCCTAAGAGAGTGGGGGAAGAGCCTCATGATCATTTGCTCCTCGTTTACGTTTCAAGCCTTAGTGGTCTGGACCAAAGTGGTCAAGTCCTCCAAGTGCTGAAACGGATCTTTGGAGCCAAGCCCATGATAATGTTTAATCAGGCTTAACACATGGGGCTTGATTTCTACGTCACCGGCTGGAATCTGGACGTCGAGACGTTCCCCGTAATTTGAAGGATCATAAAAATCCTTCAAGGGCTGAGCACCCTGCATTCTCTGGAACCATTCCTACATTCTCTGCATTTGTTCCAACTGCCTTCGAAATTCTTCCTGTGGATTTCCAAGCAGAGGAGGCAGTTGTTCGGCCATGGGATCAAATTGACCAAAATCCAATTTGCGCCTCCTAGAATGTTCTAATGGTCCTTCCAACCGAGGATTCAATGACTGTCTTCCCAGCATAAACTAGGAGAAGGTCGGAAGGACTGGGGATAAGGACCCTGCAGCACAACAAAACAAGGCTGTCCTTAAATGGAGTAGCCTAAGGATCTACTGACTCCCAAAACCCGCCTTAAGACTGTAAATGATTTACTCTACTTGCGTCTGTTTAATCCAACCAATTAGAAGGAGGGACTGGGGAGAAGGTTCTTCCTTCGGCTTTCGCCTCTGGTTCCTAGTGTACCCCCCAGCTGCGGTCGTTTGACGCTACTCCCCTAGCTAGACATCAGATTAATCAGTACAAGTAGGTTAATCAAAAACAATCTCAGACTAGGCCGTGAAGAGCGAATCAAACCTTAAGGCCAACGTCTACTCAATTTTATTAAGTCCTGGGATTGTGGTGTTTATGGAATGTGATGGGCCCTTACAATGGGTTGTGCCCTTAATGATTGATTGAGATTTGTGTAAGTGCGTGCACAACTAGGGTTTTCAAGCAAGATTATTTATAATGCGTGAATTTTAATGTTCAAATCTTGCTTAAGTAGCTTTTAGGGTTTCAAATTAGGTGGATTGCAATCAAGTTTCTAGGCAAACCAAGTTGTAAAAAATGGGTGAAGATTATTTTCCTTTAAAATCAGAAAGAAAGTGGAGTGCCTGGAATAGACCTAGATTGAAAACCCTAAGGAGGAGCTACTTGATGAGTTGGTTTTAAATAGAGTGGTGCGGCTCAAACAACTCAAACAATTGGCCACAAATGTACCACTAAGTTAGGCACTCAAAGATGGTTAACCTAGAATGATTTCTACTCTGTTATATGTTGCTTTGTGTGTACCGGTTCCACAGATCAGAACTTGGTTGAGTAGAAACAAATCAAGTTGATTAAGTGCCTTGAATGTGGTTGTGTGTTTGTTGAAAATTACCCCACAAGATTATCTTTTTGTTATTTCTTTTTATGAATGAGGGTGGAATGAATGTGAGTGGATATCCAAACAACCAAACTATTCCTACGATTTATGCAAACACCTAGGTTAATTGGAATTTGGATTTAATGTGGTGAATGAAATCTATGGAGGGGGGAAAATGGGGAGCACTTACAGTTGTCTCCAGTCTACCGCTTGTTGATTCCTTGATGGAGGTCTCTGCAAAACAATAGACACAAGAGAAAGCAAGTTAGAAAACAATAAAGTGCAAGAAATGCGAAGAAAAGATCGGAAATCATTGCCTCCCCCGCAACGACGCCAAAATATTGAACGCTCGAATTGCTATGCTAACGTGTTCGATTTTAGAAAACCTGTCGTTGCAGCTTGAAAGCGAAGAATTCGTGTTCAACAAATAAAATTTATACCAAAATTTTATTTCCGGGTCGAATACAGGGAGGCTACGTTGATCTATATTCGCAATTATATTTTTTTTAGAATTTTTTTTTTTTGAAAAGCGAGATGATATAATTACAATGAAGCTATCAGACTAAAAGGAAGAGAGAGAGAGAGAACATGCATTCAATATTTCAAAATATTTATAAAATCAAACCAAATAAAAGTTACACTAGAATGCGGGAAATCAGCTACACTAGAAAGCAGGAAAATTCTACACTAGAAAAGCTGTAAAGAAGAATGGGAGAGAGAAGTTATCCTCCTCGATGATCGCTTGGAGGACGAGCCGGACGGGACGACGCCTGGACGAAGGAGGACGGAGCAAGACGAAGGAGGACGAAGCAGAAGAATGGGAACGGAGCAGCACACCATCGTCGTCGTGGGATCCACTTCCGAAGGGGGACGAAAATTTGGACTTTATCTCGCGAGAAGCACCCCGGGTGTGGGACAAGCTTCTCTTGAGCTTTAGAGAGGTAGAGAAGAGAAGGAAGAGATGGGAATTTCGTGTGGAGGGGGTCTCCTTTTATAGTTGCAAGGAGTGGGGGCAAATTGGTCCTTACATCTTTAAAACATTAAATGAGGGGTCTTTAGTGACGGATAAAACCGTCGCTAAAGCCCCAACATGGGTGTAGTGGGCGCTCCCTACACGTGCCTCCTCAGCTGCCCGCGTTCAACGCCCACCCACGTTCATTCATCCACAGCGATCGGACGGCTAAGGATGCGCCTTCGCCCGCTGCTGCGCGCCAGCCCAGCGCGTACGATGCCGCGCGTGCAATAGCGCGTGGCCGCTATTGGGAGATCTGAGCTGCCCAATGACGATCCAACGCACGCCTGCGCTCGCTCACTCGCGCCCTTCTCCCCTTCGCTGCGGCTCGAACCCGCGGCTTGTGAAAGCGATAGCACCTTCGACCGTTGCGCTACGGGGCGTGGATGGTCGAGAGGGCGAGTTGTGGTGCGGCCGCTCACAGCCGTTGGATCTCGATCCAACGGCGGAGAGGGAGTGGGTGCGGAAGCTTCAATGGATGCATGTGGCCGTTTTGGCAGCCGAGATGGCGCCACGTGGCGCCATCTTGGTCGTCCATCTTCTGGATGTTGTAGATGGTGCCACGGATGTCGGATTGACTCGATTTTTGCGTCGTTAGGCTGCGATCGTCGATCCGAATTCATCCATGTGGTCGGATTTGTCATTTGAAGTGTGGATTTACACCATCTTGGCCCTTGATCTTCTAGGATTCCCTGGTCACTATCTGATGCTAAGGATGCCTGACTAGGGCGATCTTGGAGTCGGTGACCGGAGATGGTTTGTTGGGTGTTGTAGTTGTCGGCCAAGTCAGCAAGGAGTAGTGGAATTAAGTGAGTTTTGGTGGAATTGGATCACAGGATTAGGGAATCAGGCCCATATTCTAGCACCCACTACTTTCGGGATTGGGCCTCGCAAATGGGGAATTGTGGCCCAATTCCCCGACCAAACAACCTGGCCACTAGGTCGTGGGCCCACCTGCCAACCCAGTAATGGACCGAGATTAGGTTTTAGCTCGGGCCGAGCCGTTGTTTGCCCGATTATGAGATGGGTGGGCCAGGCAAGACTTCCTTCGACTCAGCCAGTAGTTTCAAAAGTTAAAATTATATATATATATATATATTCTTTAATAACAAAAACCCATGTAACCTAACATCAAGTCATCCAAAACCCTCCCACCTAATAATATATGCATTGACTCATGTGATCATTTATCTATCGATGACTAAATTAACCTTTTTTTTTTTTTATTCTCCTGAGACTTTATTTTAGGAAATTTTAGACCCAAGGGACAGCTAGGCCCGAGTCTGGGTCAGGCCTGGACTGGGCATTATGGCCCGCGAACCAACCTGTCTTGGGCCTGTGTAGGGCCCGTGACACAGCCTAACCCAGTGCATGAGCGGCTCTAATTAGGAATATGGTGTACTAAGTGGCTAACTATAATAATTATCTTCATTCACCCAAAATAATATCGCTCATGATAGAGAGTTCTCCGAATCCAAAGGCACTCTGAAGAATTAAGTATGCAAGTGGCAAAGAAATCAAAAACACAGAGAAGGATGAAACTCTCAATGACATCTCCACCTTTCAATTGACGGGATGTGGTGCACTCGAAAGTTTCAAAACTCGGCATACGGTGTTCGTGAGGAGACCCTTGATTAAGTAGTATACCATGTGCATGGGAGTAGTCAAGGGTTACTGGCCAAGCTTTTTTTTATTATTCAAATATTTCAATATATATTCATAAAAATCTTATGTACAACTTGCACAATTTATATTTGAATTCAACATACATATATGAATATATGGTGGTAATTAAAATGGTAAGTTTTTGCATTATACGTGGGAATAAACTTTAGCCTTACGAGGGTGGGAATTGCCACGGAAGAATAAAAAACGAAATCTCCACGTGGTAAGTAATTTGTTGTAGTTGATTTTTTTTTTTTTTAAATCTAAAAGATGGCGAATGCAACTAAAAGATTGTAGGTAGCGTGTAATGTAGCACGCAAGTAACAATTAATCTCTAGCCATCCCTTAGAAACAAAAATGCTAATAAGTTAAAAATCTAAATTAGCACCTCTGAAACTAACGCATGCATGTCAAATAGTTACTCTCTAGCTATGAGGGGGTAAAAATGAAGGTGGTAAAATAAACTAAAAAAAGAAAATTGGGAATGGTGTGAGTGACGAGGTAAATAGGATGCGATCAGAACATAAAAAGAAGAAACAAGCCACTTGGCTCAGTTTGAAGGCTTAAAATAAATTAAAAAAAAAAAAAAAAAAAGAAACCTGGTTTTGATTAGCCCTTGCAGTGATTGGTCGACCTAGTAATCCGAGTAAAAGGTCAACTGCACAACCCGACCAACTATTGCTCCTAGTAGCCATACTCAGATCACTCAGGTGGGCTGAGAGGGATTACTCGGTCGAGGAATAAGATGAGACCTAGGGAGAGAGAACAGGACATACCTCTTTTATCACTCAATAGTTTCCTTTATCAGTAGGACAGTCTGTCTCAACCAGTGATAAGTATCTAAAGGCGAGTCCCATGCACCAGACAATCAATTCCGAGTCTCTAAGATTGCACTCTTATTTTTTTGGATCATGTGAAAATCCTTCCTTCACTTGCTCTATCAACTTTGAACCCCTCTCCCTCGCTTTCATGCATCACTGTTGCACTTCCTTTCCTTATCGTGCCTATCTATCTAGTGTCTTAAAATACTTCCACATTTCTTTATATGCTATCCTTTATAAATCATGGGCTACTTGTTTCACTCAACAAATATTAGTAGCTTTACGAAAGCCAAGTCTTCAACTATCTAGTAGAAAGACATAAATTCATTTTTAGATGAAGGGAAATAACAATATCCATATTTAATAATTTTCCTTATGTTAGTGTTGAGGGAAATATGTAGTGGTTTAATTTTATATAGTGGAGTGGAACTTTTAGTAGTGTGTGATGGTCTATAAATAGGCGTATATCCCTTACCTATTCTTTTGAGAAGAAATAAATAGAAACACACCTATAGGGATACTTCTCTCATAATTTTCTCCCCGTTCTTCATAAGTGAAGTTTCCACATAAATCCAAACATTATTTGATTGTTTATTGCCTTGATTATTGCCTCCACATTAGTTAGATCTGTCAGCTTGATATCAAAACAAGTCGATTCCTGGATTATCATTTTTCGTTCTTAAGATTATTACATTATCTCTCTTGTTCTTAGAAATTTTATTCGCTCCATGATCGAGAGCATGTGAGAATCATAGGCAGTCACAACGAGCAGTGGCAATGGAGATAACAGCCATGCAAGGATCTCAAGTGAGATCTCGTGTGGTCGTTGCTAATGGTGAGCTCTATGAGTTTGCAGCGCTCTACTACTGTAGATCAAAGAGGGTGGTGGCACTAAGTGTGGCGATGCTCTTTTGAAGAAAAAGCAACAAGGATACTCGACGATGATGGCGCTCAAGTTGTGCGAGGGCTACAGTAACCCAATCTTGGCGAGAGATCGCGCGAGAGGTGACACATGTGGTCACAAAGAAGATGATGACTCAACAAGGAGGCGATGGCGGTGCTACTAGGGCTCACGCAAGATAAAGTGGCGATGTGCATGGAGGCGGTGTGATCTGCCTGACCACCACAATGGTGACACACGAGGGGGCAAGGTCAAGATCAGGTGCTAGCGAGGTTGAGAGCTTGGGAGCAAAGTGCATCGTCACTTCAATGCTGCTGCGGGTGTTGTCTTCGTGAGGAAGAAGCAATGCTCAGCGATGGAATAAGCGACGTCAACAGTAGGGTTCCTCTTTGTTTTTGCCCTCTTCCTTTAGTTCTATCATACTTTATGCCTAGTCTCATTTATAAAAAACAAAAGAGAAATGACGCAAAAAAAAAAGGTAGAGAAAAGAGATAAAAAAGAGATAAAAAAATCAAAATAAAAAAATGTTGAGATCATGTTTATTAGAAGAGGTGGAGAGGCACTTCTCTAATTTTATTTTCTCATTGTTATTTTTCTTCTCCCATATGAGTATGAGAGAAAAGGAGTATGGAAACCCATTATAGTCACTCCCGTTTAGGAGTCCCTTTGTTGTAATCCTAAGCACGATGGGTGATATTGGATACCACTATGGATTCTTTGAAGTAGTTGATCCTCACATGAAAAGCTAAATTTTGGGAGATCCAGAGTTTTGAGGTCTCGAGATAGGGAGATCCATTTTCAAAATCCTCAAAGGAAAGGCTCAATTGATTTTTATGTGAGAGATACAGCTTCAAGGTCTTCAAAGGAAAATCCATTTCATGGATATTGAATGTAAAGTCACCAACACCAGGTCTCCAGAGAAGAGTCCTCTTTTTAGAGTCAGCTACAGTTTGTCCAATAGCTCTAACCAATGTTCCCGCCTACAAGCAGGAATCAGTCCAAAGGTTGTATTCTGTTGTGTAGAGTGAGTTTCTTTGTTTTACAAGCTGAACATTCCATGATCCAACTTAAAGGAGACTGTTGAGAGAAATGTGTAGTGATTTAATCCCACATAATGGAATGGAACTTTTGTTAGTGTGCGATGGCTTATAAATAGGTGTGTATCTTCCACATATTCTTTTGAGAAGAAATAAATAGAAACACGTCCATAGAAGTACTTCTCATGTAATTTTCTTCATGTTCTTCATGAGTGAGATTTCCATGTAAATCCAAACTTATTTAATTGTTTATTACTTTGATTATTACTTCAGCATTATTTAGATTTAGAAAAAATAAGTTAAGTTTTATCAAGGAAAGAGGAGAACTTGAGCAATATCAGCAATATCTTGATATATGAAGAAGTATGCTCCCTAACTTTGCATTTGAAGCAAGACTATAGAATATCATGAACAGGATAACCTCCATGTTGAGTGAGGTTTAGTAATCTCCAATGCAAATATGATGTTGTAGATATCTATCAATATTCTTGACTTGTCAAGGGAGCTAATCATATGGCTGCTTAGTCAATCGGCATCACTTGCATTAGCTCACGCAGCTGCAAACTTTAATGCACCTTTCAATGCAAGGAGAGCAGTTCCATATGCAGCCTCTGTCTGGGTTGCCCGACAGACGGGCAGGCCCAACACTCTTTCCCTTATCTTTGTCCATGTACCATTTTGAGAACCACCTCCAGCAGTAAACACTTGTTCTACCTTGGTTGCACCAAATTCCTTGAGTAATCCATAGCCTTTGGCCTGGATGAAGTGGAAGATAACAAGTTACTCTATTGACTTTAAATATAAACTTGAGTAGCATAAACAATATTTTCGGGTAAAACGAGTTTACCTCAATACGTGCAATTGATTCTAAAATGCCGTGAAGGAATTCCACATCATTTTCTGGCCGTGGATACAATCTGAGAAAATTAGGGGCAGTCAGTGTGGTATAAATTAATGCAAGATCACCACAATGTTGTATGCACGCACATTTTCAAGATGAATGGAAATTGTTGCTAATTTAATGATATGTTTGATACCTAGGTGCTAAATCTGGGTCTGAAAGAGGAAATCTTTCACCGGTAGACAGCAGTGGATAATAGTCTAAAGGAGAAGGTATCGAGGGATCAATTTGTTTACTCAATCTCTCTAACTCATTGTCAGTGAATATCTGTCTTAGAACTGCTCCACCTGTATTTGATGCACCCCCAACAAGCCATTTGTTGTCAAGACGGTGGCTATAGATTCCATATCGTGCATCATCAATTCGATGCTCACTCAGAAGTTTAATCGCTAAAGTTGAACCTAGAGAAGTAACCTGAACATGACATCAAGGTCTACCATTGGAATGGGGCATCATTGGACATTAAAAAAAAAAAAAAAAAAAAAGAATTACAGCTTGGCCTGGTTCTGAAGCTCGTGCAGCAAGAAAAGCTGCTATGCTATCTGTGGTTCCTGTGCAAACAATGCAGTCTCTAGAGAAACCTACAGAGTACACAACAGTACTGTAACACTAGCTGTATGTGGAATCATATATGCAAGTTGTTAATCACTTTAATTCAAAAATAAATTACTCCTATACTCATCAAATCAAAAGGAATTTTGAAGCTTAAAGAAAATAACAGGTGACAAGGGAACAAGGAAACTCTAGACAACATTCACAATGCAGATTGGAGAATCAAACCCCACCATGAGATCCCCATCCAAGTATAGATCTAGCACTAAGTATAAAGTACAAGACTCTGTTTATCCAAGAAATAAATGCACTTCTATATTGTAAAACATATTAGACAAGATAAAGAATATAAACCATGAGAGCAAGAAAGCAACATAAGCACATGCAGCACAAAATTTACATAGAAAATTCCTCTAGAGAAGGGAAAACTATTGGAGAACCCCCAAAAGTATAGACATTCTATCCTTTCTCCTCAAAAACATAATGCAAAGGGTTAGATGACTCTATATACATAGATCTCCTTACCTTGACACGTCACACAACATGATGGGTGAAATGGGATGACATGTACGATCCACATAACTCTCCTAAATGGATCTTGGTGTGATCCATTAACTCAAAAACAACTTGTATCTCTAAACATAAATAACCACAACACTCTCCTCTCTGATTTTTGCAGTTTATCTTTATACAAACTCTTAACCTTCATTTAGTTTATATCAGCTGAGTGAAATCAAAAGTGATCATTTTCCTACCATGTGTAGGAAAAATTCAGTCAGCATTACTGAAATTTAACAATTCAAGATTGAAATTGAACCTATTGAGCTAATCAATTAGAGATGCGGTAGACAATGGAATTTTGTGACAGAAAATATCACAATCCATATTGTCAAAGAAGTATCACAATATACCAAAATCCTAGAGGTTTTGCATTGCAATCATTTAAAAATATCAATACCTTTGTAGGACACGAAAATTTTCCAGAATGGTCCCTTTCGAAATGCATGTTGTGAAGCTCCTGGCATTCAAGGCATTTCAATGAAATATCGTATTTTAATGCTCTGCCAATTAAAATTCGCCATTTCAATGAAATTCTGCCAAAATTTCACTGTTTTCTGCAATTTCTTCTATTAGTATAAATTCCTCATCATATCCTAGAATCTAAATCTCACATAGCTAAAAATTAATTAAAATCTTAGCCTCAAATAGCTTGATTTAAGCTATAATTGCTTGACATATATAAATCTAATTAGCTAGATCCTAGATCTACACTCCACTCGGGTAGCACCAAGCTTTACTTAAACTATAGGAGCCTATATTTAAGGTATAGAATTAATTTACTCTTAAAGCATCAATTATTAGCACAAAAAGTTATTAAGTTAATTATATTACTTGGTAGTTTTCTTCTCCATCTAGTGACTTAGTATTAGCTAGTACTTGATCTTGGCTGGTGTTAGTAATCATAACTACAGACAATATCTCCTTGTGGTGGAAAGACTAGTGATAACACAGTCAAGCCATTTAACGACACAAATACATCGAGAGAGGCATTAGGCAGGAGGCAGCGACTGTGATAACAGCAAAATGGATGCAGCTAACAACTCTTATTTCCTTCAAGATTGTTGGATGTTATGTACAATGTATGCTGGTAAGTTGTCTTAACATTGATGCTCCACTTTTTATCTGTTAAGCTATATTATGCTCTTATCATTTTTCACTTTTAATTGGGCATTCAATTATTTTGTAGTTATACAAACATCTTCGAGGAGGAATGTAGATTAGTGTCTGTTTAAATATTTTTGATGTATTGAACCTACTATTATACATATTATTCACACCCAAGATTCAGATGATATTTATTCTCATTGTTTATATTTGTATTATAGCGAGTACCCTATTAAATAAGGTAAAAACAACCTAAAGTTAAGTAGAAACCATGTATACTTTGTTTAACCTTAGAAATATCTTAAGAAAGAGAATACAACCAAATTTCTCTTGCTGAATTCTATCTAGACTTTGGCCTTCCTATCAGCAAAGAAGAAAAATAAAATCAAGATTTATAGGTGTTGGGATTTTAGAGGAGGCCATGTGGCAACAATCTCGAGGCCTAGGAAACTGGCGGTGCAGGGGGCCTTTGGATCAATTTCGGATGCACCAAAATTAAATATTTTCAAATTAGTTATTTTCTATTCTTAGTTGTTTCTTATTTTTAGTAAAGTTAATTTAAGAAATAAGTTTTGAAATTTGTTAAAGAAATTAGATCTTTCCAAATGAGAGAAGATCTAATCTCTAATAGGAATAGGATCTTTACTATTTTTAGAGGATATGTTCTCTCTATAAATAGAGAACTTCCCCAATTATTTTCATTTGAGCAATACAACAATATTTCCAAAAACTCAAAGCTCTTCTCCTCTCTCAAACATCTTAAATCAACAGCAACCTATTGCTACGTGTTCCAGTGCCACATCTCCCTATCCACATGTGGATAGTTCCCTATTGGGACTATTTTTCCACACACTTAGAGTCTCCATGCTCCAATATTTGTCAGATCCTGACATGGTATCAGAGACTTCGATCTATGCTCCTTGTGCGTGTGGGTATCCAGACCACATGTTACTGATTTTAGAATCTAAGAAGTTCTCAACAAATTCGACGCCTTATGCAGAGAAGGAAAACTAGAGAAGATGACGGAGTCAACCACGATGGTTGGAGATGCCATGTTATCAAGAGAAGGCAAGGAGAAAAAGAAGAGAAGGAGATCTATCAAGTTCTATCGCTTGCGATCTTCATACTTTTGACAACTTATATCTGATTTTCTACTCTCCTCCAAAAGAGGAGATTTTCCCGTAGAAAAGATGTCATGGAGAAGGTACCACAGTCCATGCAACGACTTTTAAAGTTGCCAAAAGAGGCAATGACTTCCCAGGTTGCAGAAAGACTAATGGTTGATCCAAGCTCCTTTCCTAAAGATCCTGGAAAGTTCGGGAAAGACCCACCTGGGGCTACTGGCACCTCACACATGGACTCCCTAACTCATAAAGGCCTCAAGAAGCTATATGCTTTACTTCGAGAAGACAAGACGATGGCTGCCATGGCGACGACTACTCATGTTGCCACAGAAGCAACAACTTCGAAAGTAGCAAGAGGCTTTGCTATCAACTTGTTCAAAGAGAAGACTGAGAGCTTCGCCTTCGAAGAAGATGAATGGTGGGGCATCTAGCATCACCAGTAGAAGACCAAGTCGTTGGCCATGCGGCCTTCGACTTGAGGGGGAGTGTTGGGATTTTAGAGGAGGCCACGTGGCAGCAATCTGGAGGCCCAGCAGACTGACGGTGCAGGGGTCCCTTTGGATCAATTTCGGGTGCTCCAAAATTAGTTGTTTTGTATTCTTAGTTGTTTCTTATTTTTAGCAAAGTTGGTTTAGGAAATAACTTTTAGAATTTGTTAAGAAATTAGATCTTTCCAAATGAGAGGATCTAATCTCTAATAGGAATAGAATCTTTACTATTTTTAGGGGATATCTTCTCTCTATAAATATAGAACCTCCCCAACTGTTACGACCTGATTCCCAGATCTCTATAGGACTCGAGTCCAGCTCGCCTCGACTAATCCCAAGACCCAATCGTCCAACAAAAAATAACCAAAAAGCAGGAAAGTAAACCACATTCACATATGCAATATAACAAAACAAAAGAAACATACAAAGCAGTAAAGAAAAGTAAATCTATTGTTTCAGTACATACCACCACAACAACAAAAATAACGGAAAGTGGAAGTAAACAGTACAGACAAACAGTAACTAAAGGTCCAATACTACAACAGTAAAGGAACAAAGAGGGAGTGTTGAAAAACTGCGGCTGGGTATGACTGGGCCCAGCACTCTCCACAGCCGGAAGCTCGGGCTGCTCAACTCTTGGTCCTGAACAGTATTATGAAATGACAGAGTCAGCGAACGTTGAGTAAAGTGGTATCTATATTATCTAAAAATAGTAAAAAGCAACAGGTTTAATTCTCATTTCTATGTATCTGTTTTATATGTATTTCTGTTTCATCCATTTCTCACAAACATCCAGATATTCTTGATCTTGCATGTTCCTCGTGGGAACGATCTTGATTACAGTATTTTCCATAGAGTAGAAGGCACACGTGGTACTCTCCTGGCTAGGAGAGTCTCCCATGGTAGTCCTACACCGAGTCAACCACCCCGAGGTCACTGTTAAGACGTAGTAGTGACTACGGCACGTGTGATAAGCGCACGAGTAGCTACCCCGTACTGACACGCGGTCAATCGTTTCCACTAGCAGGTATGTCCAAAGTACAGCACGGAACAGTACAAGGCCATGCCCTCTCAGAACAAGGGTCTCGCCTCTCCACAATCCGCCCACCCTCGTCTGACTACCTCGGTTTGCCCAGAGGACCTAACAAGTCGGTGTAAGGTGACTAGCTGAACCCCGGGCTCCATGGGGTGGCTAGCTCCCTCTCTACACTAGTAGCTCTCCTAGGTATCACATACACGAGGGCCAACAGGAGTCGGTGTAGAATGGTCAATCCTAACCCCAGGTCTCAACCCAAGGGAGGCTAGCTCTGCTCTACACAAAAATGTGACAATGACTCCTTGGTACCATGTACTTAAGGGCCAGCACACTTCCCGTCTACATTTTAGGTTTCCATCTATTCACAGGAGTTCTCCTAATTCCCCGTAGGGTTCATACTCATGTCCACCTCATTTATTCCGATTCAGATTTCACCATTCACAATCTATCTCTCAAGTATATACAGGAAGCTCGTGTTTCCATAATTCGATACATGCAACTGTTGATTTCACAGGTAATTGTTCATTAATTACAGGTAGCTCATATTTTAACAGGCAACTCACAATTATAATACAGGCAATTACTAGCAGTTTATCTCAATCATGCATACAAGTACATTATACAGTACAACGGTTCATTCATTTCTCTATCCTAAGGTTCATGCCACATCTTAGGGTTCCATTTGGCTATTTCCACAAGCACATTCCTATTTAAATATTATTAACAGAATTAACTACTCTACCAGGCAACACGGGAGTAATAAGGACTCAAACCGCAGACTCAGGCATCTCTGCGAGCCCCAAAAACGCAGCATACTGAAACCCTATACTAGGGAATACATCACAAAAGGAGAGTTCAAAACAGTGTACAAAGGACTCTAGTACGTAGAGGAAATCACGAGGAAAATACACGTATTCCGTTTGCGTAAAACAGACCCCGATCGGACCCCGAACGGGTCAAAAACATGCCTACTATTCAAAATCAGACGTCTTGAGATACTCCCAGACGTCTTAAAAGGTGCTAGATCCTTATCTTAAGTCCCTGCGGTGTCCTCAGACATCCAAGCCTTCTCTGCGATCGTCTGAAGGTAGTTCCAGACGTTGGACAATGCCTCCGGTCGTCTGGACGCACCTCCGGACGTCTGGTAATCTAATCAGACGTCTAAAAGCACAACGTCCGCGCTCCTTCCCAAGGCTACACCTGCGTACGACAACGTAGGCGCAGTCAGCCGACAAATATCCCTACGTTGTGATATGCATGGCGTAGGGAGATACGTACCTTCGCGATAAATGAGCTTTCAGACGTCCAGGTACCCCGTCAGCCGTTTGGACTCCTCTCCAGACATCTGATACTGGAAACTTCCAATATCAGGAACTCCTTCCAGCGCTCTCTGCTCGCTCCGCCTTGCGCCGTCACAGCTCTAGCCGCTAGAGAGGGTCGGGAGGCCGTCTCCCCGAGCTCTCTCCTCCTCCCGCATGGGCCCGCGATGGCCGTGCGAGCTCCGCCGAGCTTCCACCGAAGCTCCCCGACCTCGGCCTCCTCCTCCCTCTCTCTCTCCCTCGCTCGCCTCCTCTCGCCACTCCCACACAGCTCTGAAGGTGGTGGTGGCTGGTGTGTGAAGTGGAGAGAAGGGAGGGGTTTATATAGAAGGTGTAGGGTTAGGGTTTGGGGAAGAAAGAGGGAGGGAGAGAGAAGAGGGTCCTATGCGCCGCCCGAGCGCAGGACGCAGCGTGTATACAAAAAATTCACTTTCAGACGTCCGGAAAAGAGTCCAGACGTCTTAAAAAGCTAAAAAAAATGACGGGTCATTACATCATAACTTAAAGGAAGTTTCGTCCCCGAAACTTGAGCTAGCTAGAGTGTGGAAAAGGAACAAAAATGCATAACTTAAAGAGGGCCAAGGTAGGTCCGAAAAGACGTACCCTCAAAAAGCTCCGGGTACCGCTCTCACATCGACGCCTCAGGCTCCCAGGTCGCCTCCACGTACCACTGGCTTCTTCATAGGACTTTCACCAGTGGTACCTACTTCCGTCTCAGACTCCAGACGGTTCTGTTTAGTATCTGCACTGGTCTCTCGGGGTAGGTCAGGTCGTCACCCACCTCGACACTCTCGTGGCTCAGAACGTGACTAGGATCAGCGACGTACTTCTTGAGGTTGGACACGTGGAACACGTCGTGCACTGTAGAAAACTGAGGAAGGGCAAGCCGGTAAGCAACGGGTCCCACCCACTCCATGACCTCAAAGGGGCCTACAAACCTCAACGTAAGCTTCCCTTTCACCCCAAAACGCTGCAGGCCCATCATGGGCGAAACACGGAGAAAGATGTGATCCCCAACCTCGAACTGCACCTCTCTACGCTTCTAGTCAGCGTAACTCTTCTGCCTGCTCCTAACAGTGCGGAGTCGTCTGTGAATCTACTCTATCACCTCTTAACTTTGCCGGATCAGCCGGAGGCCAACCCCTACCTGGTCCCCACCTCGACCAAAGCCAATGGTGCAGTACACCTCCGTCCATACAGAGCCTCGTAAGGTGCCATGCCGATGCCCAAGTGGTAACTGTTATTATATACAAACTCTGCTGGGGGTAAATGCTCCTCCCAGGAGTCTCTCTAGTCTAGTACACAGGCGCATAAAAGGTCCTCAAGTGTCTATATGGTGCGTTCTGACTGTCCGTCCGTCTGGGGGTGATATGCGGTACTGAACCTCAAACGTGTCCCCAAAGCCTGCTGAAACTCAGCTCAGAACTGGAAAGTAAAACTGGTATCCCTGTTGGATACAATTTCACGTGGAACTCCATGCAGGTGCACCACTCGCGAATGTACCTCTCTGCCAACTGTGTTGGTCCCAAGGCGACTCGGATCGACAGGAAATGCGTCGTTTTATCAACCTGTCCACTATCACCCAGACTGCATCGTGTCCTCTCTGGGTAACCAGTAGACCACCCACCAAGTCCAAGGTGATGCTCTCCCACTTCCACTCTGGCACGGGAAGTGGCTGCAGCGGCCCTGCAGGCCTCTGGTGCTCGGCCTTCACCTGCTGGCATACCAAACACTGCTGCACAAATTCACAAGCATCCTGCTTCATCCCTCTCCACCAAAAGTCGCATCTCATATCATGATACATCTTTGTGTTCAAGGGATGTATAGTGATCCTGGACCCATGCACCTCAGCCAAGAGCTCTCTCAACAACTCATCATCCCTAGGAATACATAAGCGTCCCCTCATGCACAGTATCTCGTCTGTAAAGGAAAAGTCTCCTAGGTCTCCTGTCAACACCCTGTCCCGCAATGTCTGTAAATACAGATCTGTCATCTGTCCTACAATGATGCAGTCTATCAGCTCTGGTCGCGTCTGCCACGTCACTATCACTGTCCCACAATACCCCTGTAACTCCCGGGGTCGTCAACTGCCCAACTCCTCCATAAGTCTCCAACTCTGTGCCTGTAGCTGGCTAAGTGGGCGGGCGCCTTCCGACCCAAGGTGTCAGCTACTACATTAGCCTTTCCTGGATGGTAGGAGATGCTGCAGTCGTAGTTCTTCAGGAGCTCTAATAAACGTTTCTGCCTCATGTTGAGCACCTTCTGGTCAAACAAATACTTGAGACTCTTATGATCCGTGAAAATCTTGAAAGTCTCACCGTAAAGATAGTGCCTCCATGTCTTCAGCGCGAAGACAATAGCTGCCATCTCTAAGTCATGGGTAGGGAGCTATGCTCATGAGACTTCAGTTGCAGCGAAGCGTAAGCGACAATATGACCCCGCTGCATGAGCACACTCCCTAACCCCTACAACGAAGCATCTGTGTAAACCACAAAACCACCACTGCTATCCGGGATGGTAAGCACAGGAGCTGAATTCAGTCTCTCCTTCAACTCCTAAAAACATACCTCACACTCATCTGTCCAAGCAAAGGGCACGTCCTTCCGAGTTAGTTGAGTCATAGGACGCGCAATCTGAGAGAATCCTCTAATAAACCGTCGATAGTAACATGCCAATCCCAAAAAGCTGCGTATCTCTGTCATTGTACGTGACCTCTTTCACCTATGTACGACCTCAACCTTGGCTGGGTTCACAGCTAAACCATCCCCTGAGATCACGTGGCCCAAGAAAGTCACCTGCCTCAACCAAAACTCGCACTTGCTGTACTTGGCATACAGCCTATGTCGCCTCAAAGTGTTCAGAATCATCTGTAAATGTTGTCCATGCTGCGCCTGATCCCGTGAATAAACGAGTACGTCGTCGATGAACACTACCACAAACTGGTCCAAGTATGGTCTGAAAACCCAGTTCATCAAATCCATAAAGGCAGCGGGGGCATTGGTCAACCCAAACGGCATGACCAAGAACTCGTAATGCCCGTACCGGGTATGGAAAGCTATCTTGGAGACGTTAGTCTCCCTGATCCTCAATTGGTGGTAGCCTGACCTCAGATCTATTTTGGAGAACACTGTAGCGTCTCACAACTGGTCGAAGAGGTCGTCAATCCTCAGCAGCGGATACTTGTTCTTGATAGTGACCCTATTCAGCTGTCGGTAATCGACACAAAGTCGTAGGGTACTATCCTTCTTCACAAACAGTACAGGGGCTCCCCACGGGGATGCACTGGGCCTCACAAAGCCCTTCTCCAACAGGTCCTGTAGCTGTGACTTGAGCTCTCGCAGCTCAAGCGGTGTCATCTGGTACGGTGCAATTGAAATGGGGCTAGTCCCCGGTATCAATGAGATCTCAAACTCGATCTCACACTCGGGCGGTAGTCCTGGTAGTTTGGAAACATGTCGGGGTACTCGTAAACCACCAGAATACTCTGAAAGTCAGCCACAGTGCTATGCTCTGCCACTACACAAGCTAGAAAATCCTCACACCCCTGGCTCAACAGTCTTGCTGCCCGAAGCGCAGAGATACATCTGAAACCTCCGTCCACCAGCATTCCGTGAAACTCAAAGGGAGGAACTCCGGTATGGAGAAGACGATCTTCCTCCCAAAACAGTCCACTAAGGCGTAATAGGAGGACAGCCAATCTATCCCTAAGATCACGTCAAAATCCTCCATCTATATCACAATCAGGGTACCGGGGAGGCTGTGTCCCCCTATATTGACCTCGCAGTCAGTGTAGACCTCAGCTACAAACAACTGGCCACCTGGGCCTCTTCTCATAAACGGATCCTCAGTACATTGCCCTGTCCCAAATTGACGGCAAAACTCGCAGCAATAAAAGTGACGTCGGAATCAAAAAGTACGCACACTAATCTGCCATAAACAGTAACCATACATGCCACCACTGAACCGAAAGCCCTGGCGTCTCTGTGTGTCAGGGCGTTGATACACCCCTCAGTCCTCGGTGCAGACGAAGCAGTTATACTCTCGGTTGGGCAAGCAACCGTTGGTCGGTACCCTTCTCGTGACTGCTGCCCTCCCCCACGCGCCTGGGGACCACGGCCACCAGCTCGGCCTTCAAAGTTGGGTGCGGGGAGCATCTGCTGTGCTCCACCCTAAATGGGCAGTCCCTCCTGATGTGACCCGGCTGGCCACACTGGTAGCAGAGAGGAACACGACCTTCCTCAGTAGGCCCTTATTGGCAGCTGGGCGACGATCCAGTGCTGGCAGCTGGCCCCTATTTGGGGCCCCCAAAGGCCACTGATGGTCCTGCAAAACGAGACGGCTCTCCTGCGGGTACCGCGTGCCTCCTCTCCTGACGGCCCTGAGAGTACTTTGGCTGATAGGGCCTCTTCCATCTGCTGTCGGTGTCTCGTGCGACCGGGTTGGTTTCCTCGTAGGTCATGGCTGCCTCAACCACTCGTGAGAAGGTGGGCAGCTTCAGGGGTTTGACATACCCCCAAATAGCAAGTCGAAACCCCTCAGTAAACCTCCACAGGCGCTCCTTCGTAGACACGGCTGTCGAGGCAAAACGTGACAGTTCCAAGAAATGCGTGCGATACGCGCTAATAGTCATCGTCCCCTAGGGAGAGTGCGGAATTCCCGCCTCCTCTGGTTTTGCCAGGTCTGCGAAAATTACTGCTCGCAGAAGAGTCACGAACTGGTCCCACGTCGGCTCTCTCCTCTCCTGGCCTCTGACTGCCCTCCACCACCTGTGTGCCGCGCTCTTTAGCTGGTATGTGGCAAAGGCCACGCGGTACTCCGCGGGAGGGCGAAGGGTGTCGAACACCTCTGTCTACTCCAGCCAGTCCTCTGCCTCAGACGGGTTCTCATCCCCCTTGAAGGAGGGGAGCTTCAGCTTCCGGAACTGTCTGAAAAGCTCGTGGTGCAGCTGTAGTGGGGGAATGGACACGCCTTCAGGCAAGGAGAACTCTTGCTCGGAAGTGTCAGAGTGCAGTGGGGGCGGTGGAGGACCACCCCCTCCCCCTCCTCGTATGGCGCTGCGACGGTCTCTCTGTCCCATCGAGGACTCCCCCTCCACGTCCTCAGGGAGAGGTGCCCGTGAAGGTTGGTGCTCTTCTCGCACAATGTCCCTGATCAGTTGGGTGAGATCCTGGGCCTAAACACCCAGGAGAAGAGGTGAGTTAACTGGTACCTCAGGCCCGGTACATCCGCCCCTCCGACCTCGTCCACAGCCGCGACCATGGCCCGCCTCGAGAACTCCCCAACGAGGCATCTCCAGTAAGGAGACGCGAAAGACAGAACAAGAGGGTCAACGATACCGAATTTCTTCGAGAAAAAACTTGGAACGAATGTCAAGGCGCTACGTTGTGATGGCTATCCTAATTATATGCACGTGAATAGTTATTCTCAAGCCAATTGGTTCATTTCTCGGGACCTTATTCTAATACCATCTTGTTACGATCCGATTCCCAGATCCTTACAGGAACCGAGTCCGGCTCGCCTCAACTAATACCAAGACCCAATCGTCTAACAAGAAATAACTAAAAAGCAGGAAAGTAAATCACATTACATATGCAATATAGCTACGAGAAGAAACATACAAAACATTAAAGGAAAGTAAATCTGTTATTTCAGTACATACCACTACAACAACAAAAACAACGGAAAGCGAAAGTAAACAGTAGAGACAAACAGTAACAAAAGGTCCAACACTTACTACAACAGTAAAAGAATAAAAAGGGAGTGCTAAAAACTACGGCTGGACACGACTGGGTCCAACACCCTCCGCAGCCGAAAGCTCGGGCTACTCAACTCCTGGTGCTGAACAGTATTATGAAAAGACAGAGTCAACGAATGCTGAGTAGAGTGGTATCTATATTATCTAAAAACAGTAAAAAGCAACGGGTTTAATTCTCATTTCTATTTATCTGTTTTATATGTATTTCCGTTTCACCCATTTCTCACAAACATCCACATATTTTTGATCTTGCATGTTCCTCGTGGGAACGATTTTGATTGCAATCTTTTCCATAGAGTAGAAGGTACATGTGGTACTCTCCTAGATGGGAGAGTCCCCCGTGGTAGTCCTACACACAATCAACCACCCCGAGGTCACTGTCAAGATGTAGCGGTGACTACGGCACGCGTGATAAGCACACGGGTAACTATCCCGCACTGACACGCAGTCAGTCGTTTCCGTTAGCGGGTACGTCCAAAGTACAATGCGGAACAGTATAAAGCCTTGCCCTCTCAGAACAAGGGTCTCAGCCCTCAGAACCAAGCAGGGGTCTCGCCCTTCCATAGTCCGCACACCCTCGTCTGACTACCCCGGTTTGCCCAGAGGGCCTAACAAGTTGATGTAGGGTAGCTAGCTGAACCCCGGGTCCCGTGGGGTGGCTAGCTCTCTCCCTACACCAGTAGCTCTCCTCGGTACCACGTACACGAGGGCCAATAGGAGTCGGTATAGAGTGGTCAATCTTAACCCCAGGTCTCAACCTAAGGGAAGCTAGCTCTGCTCTACACAAAAAGGAGACAGTAACTCTCCTTGGTACCACGTACTCAAGGGCCAGCACACTTCTCATCTACATTCTAGGTTTCCATCTATCCAAAGGAATTATATTCCTAATTCCCCGTAGAGTTCATGATCATGTCTACCTCATTTATTCTAATCTAGATTTTACCATTCACAATTTATCTCTCAAGCATATACAGGCAGCTCGTGTTTCCATAATTCGATACATGCAACTGTTGATTTCACAGGTAATTGTTCATTAATTACAGGTAGCTTATATTTTAACAGACAACTCACAATTATAATATAAGTAATTGCTAGCAATTTATCTCAATCATGCATGCAAGTACATTACACAGCACAACGGTTCATTTATTTCTCTATTCTAGGATTCATTCTACATCCTAGGATTCCATTTGACTATTTCCACAAGCACATTCTTATTTAAATATTATCAACAGAATTAGCCACTCTACCAGGCAATACGAGAGTAATAGGGGCTCGAACCGCAGACTAAGACGTCTCTGCGAGCCCCAAACTCGTAGCAGGTTGAAACCCTATATCAGGGAATACATCATAAAAGGAGAGTTCATAACAGTGTACAAAGGACTCTAGTACGTAGAGGAACTCACGAGGAAAATACAGGTATTTCGTTTGCGTAAAACGAGCTCCGATCGGATCCCAAACGGGTTAAAAACATGCCTACTATTCAAAATCAGACATCTGGGGATACTCCTAGACATCTTAAAAGGTACTATATCCTTATCTTAAGCCCCTGCGGTGTCCTCAGACGTCCAGGCCTTCTCTGCAATCGTCTGAAGGCAATTCCAAATGTCGAACAATGCCTCCGGTCATCTGGACGCACCTCCGGATGTCTGGTGATCTGATCAGATGTCCAAAAGTGCAATGCCCGCTCTCCTTCCCAAGGCTGTACCTGTGTACGACAACGCAGCCACGGTCAGCCAATAAATATCCCTACGCTGTGATATGCATGGCGCAGGGAGATACGTACCTTCGCGATAAATAAGCTTTCAGACGTCTGGCCTTAGCTCCAAACATCCAGGTACCCCGTCAGCCGTCTGGACTCCACTCCATACGTTTGATACTGAAAAACTTCCAGTATCAGGAACTCCTTCCAGCGCTCTCTGCTCGCTCCGCCTCGCGCTGTCGCAGCTCCAACCGCTGCAGAGTGTCGGGAAGCCGTCTCCCCGAGCTCTCCTCCCGTATGCACTCGCAGTGGCCATGCGAGCTCTGCCAAGCTTCCACCGAAGCTCCCCGACCTCAGCCTCCTCCCGCGCTCTCCTCCCTCTCGCTCTCCCTCGCTCGCCTCCTCTCGCCACTCCCGCACAGCTCTGAAGGTGGTGGTGGCTGGTGTGTGGAGTGGAGAGGAGAGGGGAGGGGTTTATATAGAAGGCGTGGGGTTAGGGTTTGGGGACGAAAGAGGGAGGGAGGGAGAAGAAGAGGGTCCTGCATGTCGCTCGCGCGCAGGGCACAGCGTACGTACAAAAATTTCATTTTCAGATGTCCGGGAAAGGTTCCAGACGTCTGACTGAGACTCCAGACGTCTTAAAAAGCTAAAAAAAATGATGAGTCATTACACCAACTATTTTCATTTGAGCAATACAACAATATTTTCATAAACTCAAAGCTCCTCTCCTCTCTTCTTCTCCAACTCTTAGCCCTCTCCGCAGACGCCTATATCAGACATCCAATCTAAACATCTTAAATCAGCCGCAACCTGTTGCAGCGTGTTCTAGCGCCACATCTCCCTATCCACACATGGATAGTTCCCTGTTGGGACTATTTTCCCATGCACTTGGAGTCTCTACACTCCAATATTTTGTCAAATCCTGACAATAAGCATTTTTTGCTATATTTAAGGACCTAATTAGGATGAAGACAGTCTATACACTAGCATACACTGATCATGAATGATGGGCACTGGAAAGAGAGAAAATACCAAATTCCAATACGAGGTCTTCTTTCAAATAACCGATGGCTGTTCCAGGAGCTTTTACAGAAGGGAGCATCTGGGAAAATGGCAATGAAAGCAACCAAGGTGGATAGCATTCGGTTCCTGGATCATAGCCCACCTGACACGTTTACAATAAATAAGTTGACTTTATCAAGTTTGATACATTGTACAGTTTTTCAATATCCACTTAACTCTTGTTGGCATATTCATTCCTATTTCACTAGTTGATATGTTAAAATTTATTGAACAATATGAAGGCTGTAAAACGCTTACATACCTTTAAGGCATTGTTGTAGTCAGAAATTCCAAGTTTACCATGGAGAAGCCACAGTAGCCAATCTGATTGATGGAGCAATATTGTACTTTCCTTCTCCAATTCACATGAATTCCACCAAGATACTAGCTTACAGAGAGTTGATGTCCCTGAACAAACAGTATGGTTTTCTGGAGCTACAGTTTTAACATAAGCTAGAGCATCTGGAAAGCTCTCATTGTACAGCATTGGTGTGCACAGTAAATTCCCCGTTGTTCTGCAAAACAGATTTGAATGGGTGAAAAGTTTAATAACACAAAGAGAGTTTAGTTTACAAAGAAAAACAACAATACAAGAGAAGAGCTTAGTGATATGAACATACCTGTCAATTATCATGGTCGTTGCAGATGTCCCATCAATGGAAATAGATGTGACACATGGGCGGAGATGCACTGGAACATCACTTAGTAATAAGAGAAGGGTTTCCTTCCAGGAGCCATCCAAATTTATTGAGTTGCCATCCTATCTAGGATAATGAAAAAAGACAATGAAGACTTTATCTAAAAAGTAGTTGCTTGAAAAGGAAAAAGGCAATTCTTGGCATTTTTATAATGATAAGTATTTCTAATGCTCACAAGTAACAGAGGTATAGTAGATAATAAAATAAGGCTAATACGAGTGTCCTCGTCCAGATAAATGGGGTTTCACCTGTACAAATATTGAGGCCCTTTTATCTTCTAGGTTTTCAAAAATCACTCATGTGCACTTTGACCTGCTAACATTCTCTTTTTCCTATGCTTACTGAGATATATGCATTAATTCTGTTGGGATTCAGTGAAAGTGCCACATGACACATGCCACATGGCAGCTATCCAAAGGCCAATAGGGCCATCGGTTTTGGAGTCCAAGAAGTTAAGTAGGAGTTATTTTTCCTCAGTTGGCAAGTAAGCCTAATTTAGTTTATTTATTTTAGGAGATATTATAAGATTTGGTTTTACTAAATCTAGAAGATTTGATTAGATTTTGTTAGTTAAGTCTATTTTTAGAAGTAGTTATATGTATTCTCTATTTAAAGAGAGCCTTTCCTATGATTTGATATTTAAGCAATAAGAAAATTCTTCCACCAACAGGCTCCCTCCTCTCTATTCTTCAAGACCGACTACCAAGGGCAGTTCCCTGATCCTGTGCGTGCTGCAGCAAGGCCAGTCAGCCATCAAGGCCGCCGATTCACCACCTCTGCAAGCCGGTCTAGCCACACCAGACCGGCCCCTTCAGCACTGCAGACCGGTCTGCACATAGCAGACCGGCCTACAACCAGGTCTGCACATCAGACCAGCAACTTCTCAGGTCCGACAAGACCGTTTCCCAGCCTCTGCAGGACAGGCTGCACCCAGCAGCAGGGCCCACAACATCCAGACCGGTCCATATCAGGATTGGTTGGTCTCTGCAGCAGCCACAAGGCGCTTCTCTCCCTCTCTGAGCATTGACAGCCACCCTGATGGGCTGTTTATCCCACATACGGGAGTCTCCACGTTCCGCTTCCATGCCAATTCTTGACAAATTCCAAATAATAATTTTTTGATATCTTATGCAACAAATTTTCTTTGTGGAGTCCATAGGCCTTTCTCTCCATTCCTTTTCTCCTCCATTCTGCTATCTGCTTTGTGTCTTTCCAATGAAATTGCATAGCCCTATTCTATATGATTTAGATACACTCAAAGTTGGTAGGCCTTCAAGTAAACTTTTTTAGTTGGTAATGTGTGCATAATTGGTCAAATAAATGAAACTTTGTCTGGACTATGTAAATACTTTGTTGACAATGAGTTTTGAAGGGGTCTGTCATGTCCCCATTCCCTTGCCTAAGTTGGACCAAGTGTACAGCATATCAGTCTGGCTTAGCCGGATTCATCAACCCAATGCCAACCAACCCCATGCTCAACTCCCAAGTGGCATAATTGTTTCTAGACTATAAAGGTTTCCTCCAAAAAGCAATGATATTTTTTGAAAGGAATGGCTAAACCCAAAAAGCAATGATATTGATATTTATTTGGTCAGAAACCCTCATATCGGGTTATTTTTAGGATTTATTAATGAGAACAACAGACTCTACTGAAAAAGGAGGCATCATGCCAATACACATGCATTAGATTATTACTGTGAAGATTTTTGTAACTAGAATTCATTCATCTCAAATTTCAATGAAAGCAAATAGAATTCATCCTTTATATAGAGAGGGATCAATCCTACTTCCAATCATAATCTTAAACATAGACACTATTGAGTTTTGCATGTGTGCGTCTCCTTCCCAACACCTTCACAAGTGCACGATGGAGAAGAGGCAGCACTTGAGAGATAGAGGAGTTGTTCATGTGAAAAGAGGGAGAGGAGCCAATGAAATAAAGCCTTCATTGATCTTCTCACCAAATACATAGACTTGCCCTCCTTATAAAGGAAGGGACCTTACCTAAAAATAGAAAACACCAATTATTCTAAGAAATCCTTAATTATTCTAAGAAATAATTTGCCTTAACTGCATTTTACCAAACTTGGGAATAAATCCCAACAACTCAGCCAACTCATGCCAACTAAGACTCAGCACATGGAACTGCCATGTGCCTTTTCTCTACATGTTCCCTAAAGGCAAGCCCTATGAGTGTGCAGCAATAGTATTGCCCACAAGACTTGTGGCAATAGTAGTAGTAGAGGAGGTCTTGCTCCTCAAAAGAGATCACTAGAGTAACAATTCCCATGATTTTTTTTTCAACTTTCCAGGGTATTTATCAGCAGCAAGAGAAGATTCTAAAACATATCATTAAACCACCTGAATCCCAACTCCAATGTGTTAAACCCACAATTACGTAGAGGATATGCAACAATAGCATCATCAACACTACTAGCACCAATAATATCATCATCAACACCAACACAGATCGAGGTGACGTGCTGTTGCCCCAGTCATGCAGCAACCCTTGCCATGCAATAAGGGTCCATGTAGCAATGCAAGGAGCAAATTGGTCTCCCTTAATTGGCACTACATTCGAGATAGGCCAAGCATTGACGCTTGGTGGCACTTTAGGTGAGATGAAGATCGATGAAGATAGGAGAAGAGGAACCGAGAAGATCTCAATAGTAGAGCGACACATGATATCACAGATAGAAGGCATGGGAACTACACATGCATCCCAAGGCAGCGAGGTGCCGATGGCACCCCTAGAGCACAGTGGAACACGTGGGGGTCCTAAGATGGACCTGCTCTGATATTATGTGGAGATTTTTGTAGCTAGAATTCATTCACCTCAAATCTTAGAAAAAACAAATAAAGTTCATTCTTTTATATAAAGAGGGATCAATCATATTTCCAATCCTAATCATAAACATGGAAATAAATCAAATCCTAAACAAACTAAAACAAATCTTTTACGATTTGGAAAGAGATAAACATAGAAAGAGAATTCCTAAAAACATAGAAAATGATAATTTTTACTTTCCTAAATACTATTTCCGAAATTATCTCTAACAATTAGCAAATGCCTAGATAAGTTCCTTAGTCCTTACTCTGCTGAATAATTTCAGTTTGTCTTTTTCTTTATGCTGCCATACTCACGTTGACTTAGCAGCATGAATCAGTAAAAGTAGCAAATTCTATGCTGAATAGTTTCTAAATAGAAATACAAATCAAAAGAAAGAAGCCAGATGTTATAAGCATAGAATAATGTATTAATTGAACTTACATTCTTGGGAGAGAGGAGTGTTTGGTGATTGGGTAAATGAATCTTCTGAAGATGCATTTATGGATTAGTCCAACTTTGTCTAGATGGAGTTTGAGAGGGCTGTGGTGACCCATATAAAGGCTTTGACATCCCCTTATTCCTTACAGAAGTATTAATGAGATGTCAAGCCCTAAGGTTTCTTCTCCCATAGTTTCCTTCTCTAAGGGTTACCAACGTGAATCATGTTTCCCAAGCAATAAACATTTACCTTCTTGATTTATATCATGGTTTCATCACTGCCAGTTACATATTTGCAAATATGTGTCACTAAAAATTATCAGAAATTCTACTAAACTCTATTCACTCTTTCAGAGTATGGAACTTACAGAAAGATGTGGGTAATCTCTTTTAGCTTCAGCATATATGATACCATCCTTGTCGATGATGACGGATCTGGCTCCAGATGTGCCAAAATCCATCCCAAGATAAAGGCTCCTCTTTTCTTCTGCTGCATTTATACAACTCTGATTGCAACAGAGAGGTGTTAATCCCATGCTTCTCTTACCAAATCGTTTTGTAGGATAACCTCTTAAGAATTTTGCCACGAAAATAGAGCTCTCTACGGTAGATGTATCTGAAAAATCAATCAAGCCCTAAAGTGTCACAGTGAAGAAACTCAGCTGGTATATTTTAGTGGCTAAATTCTACTATATGTTGTGAAGTAATTGTAAATGCCACAGAACAAGAAAAAATAATGTTTTTAACTACTAAAGAAACAAGTTAATATGGCATTGTTAAAAATTGTTCATCTATTTGCATTGTATTGTTTACTCTAAATTAAGCGAACACACAACGATCAGGTTAGTTTGCTTTGAACAAATTCTGCTGTCTAGTCAAAGGCCTGTTCCATACAGTTCAAGATCTGTTTATGGATCCATGCACAATGTGTTTGGGTTTGTTTTGGATTCATAATTTCATATATGATGGTCTCCCATTCCTATTAGGTGTCTACTTCATCTGGGTCTTGGATCTATATATACCTAATCTTCTTTGTAGTGATTCCATAGTGGAATCTTGTCTCTGCTCATGATTTTTGCTCTCTTCATGAGGGATTTTCCACATTAAAGCCAGTGCTCATCTTTGTCTAGTTGCTTGGATGCTCATTCATGCTGTTCCACCTCTGACAATGGTCTACAAGAAAGTGCCGAATGATGATAACAATTTTATATGTTTATATACTTGTCAATCACGTTGCACTTTCATACTGAATTTTATGACTGATATGCCGAGGAACACAAACATCGCCATCCCATTATGTCACCAAAAAGCCACCCTAGTCTAGATACATACAGGTTTTGACATCCTCTTATATGATGTTATCTATATCCAATCTCATCGACAGTTGCTTCTTCTGCCCCTGAAGAGAATATAGTGTACCATTGAAGTTTTCCATCTTTACACAAAATCAAGGATGAAAAATTGATACTCAGTATTTAGTCAGAGAAGTCACTACAGAAGGGTACACAGCATGTGGGAGTAATCAGGGATTTTTGAGTGTATATCCTTTGACATTGGAATTGAAAATATTTAACTAATGTGAGAATATAATATGTACATGGATAGAATCATAGGGCATACTTTAACATGCAAAGTTCATACACTTGATGTGTATTCATATTGAAAAGGTTAAAACTAAATATAAAACTGGCCAATCAATCAACCAAATAATTGACTAAGCTGCCCGATTGCTTGCTCTAGCTGACTATCGGATGAGTACCCATAACTCTATTCAATTGAGCTGATCAACTAGGGTTTTACTCGGTTGAGTAATCAGCCAAATGAACCAGGCAGTTACAACTTGCTCAAAATAGTAGTTTGCGCATTTTCTTCTTCTTCTTCTTCTTCTTCTTCTTCTTCTTCTTCTTCTTCTTCTTCTGAAAGGGCAAAATTCTATATAGTTGAAGTTTATAGACCTGTCGTGTACTTCCTTCCATATAACAGAATTTAGCAATAACCGGCATTTCTCTTGAGTTTACACATAGCCACATCGCCAATAGGCACACCCACTTAACATGACTGGGATCCCCATCCACTCATCCGTACAAATCTTTCTTTATCGATGCTCAGAAAATCCAGCTAGTTGGAAAACATTATTATCTAGAGTGACCCATTAGCTGAAACTAGTATAAAATAAGGCAGCTTGATCCTCACGTTTGCTTAATTAGTATCAGGGTAATTGTGCGCTTTCCGGATAAAAAAAAAAAAAAAAAAACCCAAAACACATCAAGATGGTTATCAACTCTAACTTGATAGTAGAAGATTATGGCATAAATGTGTAAAATTGTCCGGAAAGAAATGAGCATTGGGACGGCTTTCTGAGCTGCAACAAAAAATCCCCATTGTAACGCTTCGTTTCAGTAAGTACCAACACATGAACTGAAGCACTCCCAAAGGAATGGAAAGGAAAGGAAGGGATAAAGGGGGTGGACCCAAATGATGATAATATTTAATACGACGAACCTCGTGGTCTGGAGGGAAATGGGGAGGAGAAGATGGGAGACGCCATTCGCTCGCAGTCGCAGCTGCTGTTTTAGCTGCGCTGGCCTTTTGGCTCCCGTAAATCATCGGGTGGAGAGAGGTGGTCGTGGAGAAAGAAGATAGAGCCGCACGAACAAACGAACGAACGGATGGATTTCGAACCCTTTATCGGGTGAGCTCCGAAACCGATTATGCATCCAAAGATCTCATCCAACGAAATTAACAGCCACTTCCTCCTCAATTTATTTAAAATTAGATAAGAAATTAATTTATTATATTTTGATTTATTTTTATATAAATTTTGATATGATTTTAATTTTGATTAATATCATCTTTGAATTAATATTATCTAACTTTAATCTATATTTATCTGTATAAATATTTATGAGACACATACTGTAAAATATACTATTTACAAACTCTCTTTTGTTTAGAAAATACATATTATTTCCTTCAAAAATTTTCGATCGTTGCAGATGTGAAATTGAAAGGGATATGAGATATGTACGGTTTACGTTGAAGAACATATATTTATTTATCTGAATCATACTTAAATAGTATTAATTTTATGATAATAAGGACATAAATACATTTGATTAGTTCATATCATATATATTTATATCTAAGTCAGATTGCATACATTATGATCTATTTATGTATTAATGAGCTTATATATATTTGGTTTAGAATAGTGATTTATGCTTATTCTACTAGTTAAGTTTTGGATAGAAAGTAGAGATAAGAGTCATAATCGATCAAGAGCAATATTGAAGTCAGAAATGGAGTTGAAACCTGTAAAACTATAATTTTCATGCCAAACTCTAACCCTAGCCTCTAATATCATATAGTCTACATCTAAGTTGATCATCTACCATAAAAATCTACTTGTAATATTGTCTAATATTATTTAAATTCAAATCAATCAAGTTTTTAATCAATTCCATCATTTACTCGATTGATTTTTTATTCCTAAAATCATGTAATATGAATATGCCACCATTTCCACCTAATTTTGTTCACACCTTCACCATTATAGAAGCAAATGGCCTTCATCCCATCATATTACATATCTACCTTCGATTCTAGAAAGTATACTTTTCAAATTTCATATTCCTACTTTCTAAAATATTTTAGGAATTCTAATCATGATTGAAGTTTTAATCCTACTTTCCTTAATTATGACCTAACTTCCTAGCCAAGCCACCTTATGGTCAGCCAACACCCTCTATATAAACCCCCATACAAGTCTATGTGGCCCCCCGTAGGCCCCCTTGGGCCAACCTTACCTCCCTTGTCTCCATTCCCTACAATCAACACTAACTAAAACCCTAATCCTCTATAATTTCCCAATGCCCACTATCATTCTTCACTAGCCAAGGCCATCCACCACCACTATCATACAACCTTGAACAACCACCTTGAAGCTTTCCTTTAGCCTTAGACATCCCCTTTTCCATACTGCAACCATCCACAACCTCCACGCCAACATCAAAAGGAAGATCAACTTGCAAGGACATCTATGAGGAGGATTCAGGGCGGAATTGCAAGGACTCGCAGGATGTGGACCATTGTGAGAAGATTACACATAGAGTCTCGCATCACCATCTACATGGAGAATAGTCAGGAACATCTCGAAAGGTTCACAAGTTCTATCTATTCTTATTATTCTCTTATATTTTATAGAACTCTTGATTTGTGCAATTTAATGAATATGTTTTATTCCTTTAAGATTATACGCTTTATTTCTATATTCATGAGTAGCTAAATTCTTTCACTTCTGAGTTAGGGTATAGGATCGAAATATGTTTTAATCATAGCAAGTTAATTACATCTAAGTCTTAGTTGCATTATACCCTTAACAGATTCGTGTGGGATATAACAAGCCTAGGGGAAGTAGTCATCCATAGTTAATCCATTAAATTATCATTTTTATATTGATTCTATTTTTCGAAACCCTACGCGTATTCTCGCATTGATTGACACTTGTTTCACATACTTTCGCACTTTTGAGTTCACATAGATTTTGTAGTCTATTTTGAAGAATTCTTATAGTAGTTTATAATGGTCCTAAATTTTTGAAAGTTTATCAATAGTTAGGTCTTGAAGTAAGGAAATATTATTCCAAATTTCATAGCAAAATTCGTTGTATAAAAAAAGATAAAATTCGTGCATTGTAAGAGGGCCATACTGAAAACAGAACTTGAAAATTCTGACTTGTTAGATATTTAGCGAAATAATTACAACTCCAAATTACGTTAAATCAGTGGCATTACTTTCCTTACTAAGTCTAATTTTTGAGATAAAATCTCCATATTTTTTTGAGGTCAATAAGATTAAACTAGAGTCATGACAAACAAGTGAGGTCAAAATAGTTCTTCTGCCCTACTTTCCAAATAAAATCCCACAAATTTGCAAAAATAATTCTAAAAATTCTGAAAAAAATTTTGAACTTGTCTAATTGATCAAAAAACACAACCACATAATCTCTTTGTGAATTCTACCTGACTTGCAGTATTTGCAATATAATTAAGTCGATTTTTAAATTATGATGTGCTATTTTTTGATTTGAGCTCAACAAGTAGTACATGCCCTTGTAGTAATATTTCAGTCCCTTTATCTCACCTAATTTGATCTTCTCCATGCCTCTCTGTCTCACCCACCCCACTACACATGCTCCTCATCTGTTAAGACACGTGCTGTTAGAGCCTTTTAAGATATCTGGTCAGACGTTTGGACACATTCTCAGATGTCTGGAAATCAAAATTTTTGGGTACGAGCTCGCGTCTGCACGTGGGCTGCGTGCAGACAGTACCCTCTCATTTTTCCTCCTTCTCTCCCCCCGCCTCCAAGCAAACCCTAACCCCAACCTTATAAAACCCCCTCCTCCTCTCTCGTTCTCCTCACTTCTCAGCCACCAGCCACCTTCCTCTCTTCTTCCCCAGAGCAAGCAAGAGTGCGAGAGCGGTGTAGAGGAGCGACGTGAGAAGGAGAGGAGGAGGTGAGCTCGGGAGCTCGCATGGGAGCTCACCGGTGAGAGCACGGCCGGAGCGGCACGTGCGCGAGGAGTGCGTCGGGGGAGTCCTCCCCGATGCTGCTGCAACCGGAGCTACAGGCGAGGAGGGGCGAGACGTGGCCACGCGCGGCGCGAGAGAGCGGAAGCAGGTTCTGGTTATGGGTTTTTCCTAGAATCAGACGTTTGGAGTGACATCCAGACGACGATGCGGACATCTGGAGGTGGTTCCAAACGTCTGAGGAGAGGGCTTCGCGAAGGTACGTCCTCTTTGTGGATACGGCCATGCAGGTTGCTCCGCTGATACCCTGTTGCATGCCCTTTTGAGAAGATTGCGTGGTTTCATGCAGGATTCGCTTAGAGAAGACACAGGACACGCCCTCCCACACATTTCAAACGTTTGGGCAACGTACCAAATGATGGAAAGCATTTCCAGATGTCCGGAGAGGTGGTCGGACGTCTGGAACTGGGTCTAGATGGTCCAGAAGAGTTCCTGGACATCTGAGGATTGGTGCGGAGCTTGAGGTATGATACTGGACACTTTTAAGATGTCTGGAAGTTGTTCTAAACGTTTGATTTGAGACAGAAACCCTATTTTTGACCCGTTTAGGATCCGTTTGAGTTCCGTTTTAAGTAAATAAGATACCGATGTGCTCCTTGTGAGTTCCTCTACTTGTTAGAAGGCTTTCCATACTGTTCTGATAGTTCCCTTGTGATTGTTCCTTGTGATAGGACTTCGTTCCGTTGCGGGTTCGAGGCTTGCTGAGGCATGTGAGCTTGCCGTTCAAGCTCCCAATACTCTTGGGTTTACTGGTAGAGTGGCTTCCCCTAATTTAATTATAACTTAAATGCATGTGTGGAATGAATGATTAGAACCTAGGATATGGCATGAATCCTAGGACGAGAAACACTTGAAATGTCTGTATTGGATGATTGAATTGCAGTCTTGAATGAGTAGATAGAATGATAATAATTGTCTGTAAATGAATAATAGCTGCCTGTGAAATATAAAGTACTTGTGCTAGCTAACTATTGCATGTAAATTTCCTGTTGCATTTGTTAAATGACCTAATACGAGTTGCATGTGTATAAATTGAGAATGGTAATGTGAATGCTGGAAATACAAGCTACCTGTGTATAACCTGTGTATGGAAATGAGAACGATAGCAATACAAGCTGCTTATGTATAACCTGAGAATGGAAATAGAAATGATGAAACCTGGTATGGCATGGCATGAGGAATATGAACATGAACCCTACAGGGAATTAGGAGTAGAGCTCCTAGAAATAAATGGAATGGATGTGGAAATGTGAGTAGGGAATGAAGCTTTTCCCTACCAGGAGGGGTGACGTAATAAATGCGGAAATAAATATAAACAATATCACAGAATAGACAACCACACAAATACACAGATTTTTAGGTGGAAACCCAAACCGGGTGAAAACCACCACCTAACCCTCTCGAGTTAGGATTTTTCGATCAACCTAGTTGATCAAATCCACTAACCGAATCACTTTAAAACGAGGGTGATTCAACCTCAGTACAACCACGCTACAAGTACGAGAGTAGCGTTCCTCAACCCCTTCTCTCCACGAGAAGGATTTTGTCCCACGAAGGAGACGGGAATTCGCAAAGCGAATACCCAACTAAATAACAAAGATAAAATAAACAACAAGTCCTATAGAGCCAACAAAGTAATTATGAACCTAGCTTCTATAGGAATTAGGAAACTCCCCTTTGCAAGGAGTGCGTCGAGTTGATGACGTGGTGCGTGAGCCACGCGACGGCGCAACTTCGCTCTCATGAACAACGGCGGGAGAGTGGGTGTGCAAAGTTTGATGCTCTCTAGAGAATGGAACTAGAGCTTGGAGAGCAAGGGCTTCTCTTGGACACAAAAGAGTGGAACTAAGTTGCTTAGGTGTGTCTCTTGTTTCTCTTAATGTGTATCTTGTGTATCTAGGTGTGTAAAGGCTCCCCTCTATTTATAGAGGCCTTAGGAAGGCTTTGGAAGGCTTAGAAAAGCTTCCATAGCCGTTGGGTACAAAGCCCAAGTGAATTAGCCCGAAATCAGGAACAATCATTGCTCTGACAGACTTATCAGACGTCTAATTATAGCATCAGACGTCTGGAAGTTCACTTTAGGACGTCTGATTTTGGGCGGGTCTCTTCCTGACTTGAATCAGATCTAAACAGGGTTCTAGTGCAAGTCCATCAGACGACATATAGGACGTCTGACACTATGTCTGGACGTCTGGAAACCTACTTTTACTGTAGGAATGGATTTTCCAAACGTTGCAACGGCTAGAAAATCTCTGAGAAGAGATTTTGGGTCAGCCGAGGTAAAACGGTCAATTATCAGACGTCTGGACAGTCCTATGGACGTCTGATAAGGCTCTAACGGTCATATTCTTGAGTGTATGCTAAGCAGCCAACGGTCCACTAATTGGACGTCTGGCAAATCCATCAGACGTCTCCTAAGACGTCTGGTCTAAGGTCTGGACGTCTGATTTCATCAGACAAAACTAGCTATGTCCAGCCTAACAGTTATCAGACGTCTTAAAAAACTTTATCAGACGTCTGATTTGAGAATTAGACGTCTGGAAGTGCTGTTTGAACCCTATATTGGTTTTATAAGTGTTCTACAGAAAACCTAAGTATCCTAGGGTTGTGCAGGTGTTCCTAGGACTACTTTTAGGGTACTTTGAGGCTCTTTAACATGAAATATCTAAGGAAATAAAGAGCAACAAATGAAACGAAAAATACAACAAGTACAAAAGAAGGAAATCTATCCTATTCTTCATTTCCTTCCATCTTTAATATATCGCTCCTCGTGAATCTCTTCTGTTTTCCATCAAGCTCGTCCAATCCATCCTGGATGCGAGCTCAAACTCCGTCTAATCACATATCCATTTACGATTGACCTGAAATCTAGGACTCAAAGCGCAAATATTAAATGACACGTGTTTTGTTATCATCAAAACAAATGATAGTGGTGCTCTAGCACCAACAGGGAAGTGAGCTGGCCCTTGAGTACGGAGTACCAAGGAGAGCGACTGTCCCCCTGTTAGTGCAGAGTGGAGCTAGCCGCCCTTGGGTTGGGACCTGGGGTTAGGATTGGCCACTCTGTACCGACTTCTTGGCCTTCACGTACACAGTACCGGGGAGAGCTACTAGTGTAGGGAGAGAGCTAGCCACCCCATGGGGCCCGGGGTTCAGCTAGCCGCCCTACACCGACTTGTTAGGCCCACTGGGTAAACCAGGGTAGTCAGGCGAGGGTGCGCGAACTGTAGAGAGGTGAGACCCTTGCTTGGTTCTTAGGGGCTAGACCCCTATTACTGAGAGGGATAGGCCCTATACTGATTCCATGCTGTACTTTAGGTGCACCCGCTAATGGAAACGATTGACCGCGTGCCAGTGCGGGGTAACTACCCGTGCGCTTATCGCGCGTGCCGTAGTCACCATTACGTCTGTCTATGACCTTGGGGTGGTTGACTGGGTGTAGGATCACCACGGGGGACTCTCTCGGCCAGGAGAGCACCACATGTGCCTTCTACTCTTGGAAAAAGATTGCAATCAAGATCGTTCCCACGAGAAACATTCAAGATCAAGAAAGAGATCTGATAAATAAATCAAGTGGTGAAAAAGAATAATTAGTTAAAGAAAGTAATTGAAAAACAACAGCTACCTGTCCACTTTTACTACTTTAGTTAGCTGGTTGCTACTCTACTCAGCGTTCGCTGACTTTGTGTACTCATAACCCTTTTCAGGTCCAGGTGTTGAGTAGCCAGAGCCTATGGCTGCAGAGTGTGCTGGGCCCAGTAGAGCCCAGTAGTTGTAGCTCTCTTGTTATACTCGTTTTTAGTAGTGAGTAGACTCTTGTACCTTTATGTTCTATACTTTTACATTATGTACTTTATATTCTTGTACATTGTTACTTTCTACTGTTGTGGAGGTGATATGTACTGTAACAGTTTTTACTTCTTTACTGCTGTACCTTTTTACTGTTAGTTGCTTAGCATAGTGAATGTGGTTTACTTTCCTGCTTCTTGGTTACTTTCTCATTGGATGACTGGGTCTTGGGATCAGTCGAGTCGGTTCGGTCTCATGTCCTATAGGGATTCGGGAACCGGGTCGTAACACCATCCTTCTTGACCCCGACCCTAAAACCCTCCCTCTCACAGAATGACTCTCTCGCCCCTCCCCCTTGTCGTTAACGACCTCTTGACATCTACTCCCCATGCCCTTGCACGAGCAAGAGAGGGAGGTCATCACACTCCCCTTGTCCCTGACCTGCGTCGTTGCCTCTCCTCCTCCGTCGCTCTACCACCCACCTCTCTTGCTGACATGGCTCAAGGGCCTCGATTTATGGCCTCTTCCCACCCACAACCCCTCACCCTCGACCAATGACCTCATGATGCCTCCACTACACATGCTCACACGAACGAGAGAGAGAGAGAGAGAGAGAGAGAGAGAGAGAGAGAGAGAGAGAGATTGTCACCCTCGCCTTCTCCCTGAGCTGCGGTGCCTCTCTCCTCTCTCTACTCCTTCATCGCTCCATCTCCCACCTTTACTCCAACTCAAGCACCGTCGATAATTTCAGGTGTGACCCCCTCAGATACTTCCTCAACTTTGATGATGACAACTAGATCCCCCTTCCCCTCTTCCTCCTCTCACCTTCCATGCTCCTCTTCGACTACTTCCCACCTGCACCCTCCTCCAATCCCTCCTACCCCAACCCAAATCCCCCTAGCATCCTCGAAAAAGGCTCTAATAGCTACGTTGCTAGTGTGTTCCTCTCTGTAGGCAATAGAGGCTGGTGATCTAGGGAGCGTAGAGGATCGTGGAGTGGAGGCCATGCAAGTAGTGGAGCAGGCAGTCATTGGTTGGTGAGAGTCCCTCGTCCTCGCCATTGCCTGTGTTTTTGGTCAAATTGGGGAATCTTGGAAAGTGGGTCATGATCAAGTTCGGATCTTTCTACCACCAACTTTGTCATTTGAGTTTGTTATTGGTGTTTCGTGGGCTTGTTGCAGCTCTGTCGGAGGAGGGAAATGATACATAAGGGTGGACTGCTACAAGGGTTTGAATCAAATGTGTTGCGATTTTTGTACATGTAAACTTACAAATTTTTGTATCTGCATCCTTTGCTTTAATTGTGATCTTGTGACAAATATAAAAGCTTCTTGCATAAATCCAATCTTATTTTACAATTGCCACAAAATTAGGCTTAATTTGGGTATTTATCACAAACAACTTCAAAGAAGTCAAGCAAATCCCTCTTTTCTTTAAATTAGAGATGGAAACTAAAATATTTTGGTGTAATTCTCTTGCAAAAACTCTAGATTCAATACACATCCTTAATATTTAGATAATAAGGCTTTTGCCTGAGTTGAGGGCTTAGTAAATTTCTTTTAGTTTAAAGGAGTCATTTATCTTAAGGAGATTTTATCAAATTTAGCTCCCCTCTATTTCTCCCTTACGTCCTTGACATTCAACTTGCCTCCTCTAAAATTACCTCTCTTCTTTAGATGTTGAGGTTGATATAATTAATGGAAGGGGAGAGGATGCATGGCTTTTAGAAAGGCAAATATCATAACATAGCAATTATATTAATTAAAGATAATGAAGACTCTTAGGATAAAAATGAATTTTTATACTTGATTCTTGATGAAATAGGTATTGGATTTGAAAAAGATCACAAGATGAGGAGGTTAATCACAAAAATAAAATTTGAAATGGACATACATGCAAAACATTGTGCACTAAAATGAATTAAGAAAAAAGAAAAGAAAAGATAAGAGAGTGAGAGGGATGTCACGAGCAGGGGAGAGAGAGTGGGGAAGGGAACGAAGAATGCACAGTAGGCACTGTAGTAGCTGAAAGGAAAAATAAATAAATAAAACTACAATGTCATAAATAGTACATCTAAGATTGTTTCCAACACACAGTTTCAGTAATATTATAGATGGCATCATATAGGACATGAGCTATAGGAGTTATAAGAGATTGGGATTAATATTTGATAACTCAGGCATTTTTGATGATTGAGTTGGTTTCATCTTGAGAGTTAGTATTTCACAATAAGATTTGGTCTGAATTATAGGTCAATCAAATTTTTTATTGGAATCTCCCTTCCATCCTTTCTTTCTTACTTACTCTTTTTTTCTTTACTTTTTTTCCTATTCTTTAGATCTTCTTAATTGATAAAAATATGGAATCGATATTGTTGTTCTTGTGGTCTCCTCTCTTAAAATGTTGATTGGGACTGAAGTGAAACTATATCAAGGAGAGTCCAAGAAAGCTTATTTGTTCTTGTGACCTTAAGTAAGAAACAAAGGATAACATGAGCCACTAAACAACATTTAGTTGATAACAATTCATATTTGTTTACTTGACGTACAATATAAGCTTATCTTATAGTGGTAAATGACCCTGAGCCTCCATTAAAAAATGCATCCCATGTTTAATGCTACGCAATATTAAATCTAAGATATTGTTTTGCCCTTGTGGTCACCGTCGAGCTACTTTATTTGGGTGGTTAAGAAATTAGTGTTAACCTTCATTTTTGTTTACTTGTAAAGTAATGTTAAGTAATACTAATTTCTATTTACTTGTAGAGTAGTGTTAAGTAATACTAATTTTTGTTTACTTGCAGAGTGGTGTTAAATAATACTAATTTCTGTTTACTTAACTGATGTTAACACTAGTTTCTAGAGAGTAGGGGTTTGGGTGAGGGAAAGGTATGGAGTTAACACTAGTTTTGTTTAGAACCAGTGTTAGAAAAATCAATGTTAAGGACCCCAAAACCCGAGTTATGACCATGCGAGTTAACCCCCTCAAGTAAACAAGGGTTAACCCCCCAAGTAAACTGGTCCTACAAGTCTATTGTTGTGAAGTAAGACACGTTAAATCAAGTAAATTTTTAACCCAATCTACAAAAGGCTTGTTACTTTAGGAAAGCTCCTTTCCAAATTTAAATTTTTTTTTTTTTTGAGAAGGTAAATGTAATGGGAATGGCATCTGATCCCATGATCTTTTGGATGCTAATGGAGTGTTCTACCACTGAGCCAACTCTTTAGTGGCTTTAAATTTAAATTCTAGCTGTTTCTATTTCTCTCTCTTTACTTTTTGGATATTAGAGCAAGATTTTAGAAACTAGATTGTAACCAAACTGTGCTTTGGAAATGTTTCCGGTGGTTGAATTGGTGATATGATGATAGCTTGAAATACCAAGGAAGAAAGATATATTACTAAACCATGATAACTTGGATTAATTGATAAATTAACTCAATTCAAGCAAATTCATAGCTACAGAGCACATGTTAAAGTGGGAGGCTAAATGTATTAGAACATGTAGTCAAAGCCAATTAAACATACAAGCTAACAACTCATATTAGGGCAGGCCATAAGCTACAGTTTGATATTAAGAATCTTCTGCACAAGCCAACCCGTAAGCTGCAATTCATGGCCCAGGAATGACCCAATATGTTCATTTTTAAAAGGTGATAATGTTGCAATTGAGGGTCTTTCCTAAAAGAAGTTAAATTTTTATTTGATAATAGCATTTTTTTTGAATAAATATTTAAACTAGCTTTTACCAATTATTTGAGGGCTTGTTTGGAACAAAGAATTGGCCTCCAAATTCCTTGTTTGGAGCCTTCAATTGTGAAATTATTTTATTCCGGATTTTGGCATTTAATTTCAAAAGAAAATACTTCCACCTTAGACGTGAAATTATTTTATTTCTTCTTTTTATCTCTTATAATTCTATAATGTGACACTCTTTTCTCCTAAACATCCAATTGAATTCTAGCTTTTCACCTAAAGCAAAAAAGTGTTTATTTCCTCTCCTAATTCTATTTTCTTTTTATCCCTTTTATAATTCCTTTTTTTAAATTCCTCATACCAAATAGCACCTGATGTTTGGGTGGGCAGATACTGGCCTGAGGTTAGTTAGTCGGTAAAACAAAAAGCCCTAACCCAATTGCTAAGAGAGTGGGTTAGAATGCAGACTGGTGAGATTAACCTAGTTGTTAGGTCATATTATAATACATCAACTCATCTATCATTTCTAATTAATGTTTATTGCATTGTAAATCATATTTTCTATAATTAATCTGTATAGAATCTCTCGCAACCAAGTATAACTTAGTTTGGTTTGCATTAGTTGAGTTAGTTTTTTTTTTTTTGAAAGTTAAAGGAGATCACTTCAATAATTTCAGAGTGTACAAGGTAGGAGTGGCCAATGGCAAGTACCATAAACATTGCAATGAATACAATACTTAGCAAGAATATGTACTTTCTTTGCCTGACTCCTACAAACTGACAACATGCAATTCAAGAAATGAGGTAAGAGATTCTAGATTTTTGATATAGTGTGATTGAATCTCAAGTAGATTGGGTATGTTTATGAATCTGACAACTGACAAAACAACATCACTGAGAATTATGTCAGAGGAGATGGCCAAAGAGAAGGCAAGATTGACGCCCTCGAGAATCACATGGATAGCATGTGCAACGAGAATTTGGTCTTCACCCAAGAGAACAGCTGCAAAGCAAGCACCACTCGTCCTAACAATAATATCAACCTAAAAGACAGTGGTATTCTCTTCATAGAAATTGGAATCACCCATCCAAGAAAGCTATTGTGGGTGAAGCCCTTCGATGTTCATAACATCTTCATTGTAAAAAGTCTCCAGTTGTACAACATGCTCCCAAACTTCTTCAGGAATGAAAATTTTCCCTTTGAATAGACAATCATTCCTATGCAGCCAAATAACATGTGGCATGTAAAGGAATTATCTATAGTTCAAACTTTCAACCATCAATTCTGCATTAATTTTCATGAGTATATTGAACCAATGTCCTTCCAACGAATCAATTCAAATTCCCACTTTAAACCATTTTGCTTTTGCAGCCGAGCATCTCCGAAGTAAATTATCGATATCTCCTACCTCTTCCCTGCATAATTCGGAGGTGACCATCACATTTCCAATTTGATTGGCTAATGATGTTCCAGTGGGAAGAGCATCAACAAGGGCCTTCCTTAAGAAGCATTTAGAACATGGAGGAAGATACTTGTTACACCATAACATTTTGCATCTTCTAATGATCTTCAAGGGGTGAATGGCATTTTTGTTACAGTGCAAGAGCAACCCTTGGTAAGCAAATTTGATCTTGAAGATACTAGATGGACTCCCCATCCACACCAATCTATCTTCATGATTTTCATGAATAGGAGGGTTCGTGCTTTTGTCTATTATGTCATCATGAAAAAATTCCTCCAATTTAGTTCTGCCATTTTCAGAAATGAACTCATTAACTTCAACTGGAAGCCCCCTTCCCACCTCTTTTGGATGCAGCAAGTTCCCCCAATCTCTCACCCAATCATCTCTCCATACATCTATGTGTTTCCCTTTTCCTATAATTAAGCTAGTGAGCACCTAAAAACAACCATCTTCTAATAGCCTCCAACACCTTCATAAAAGGGAACCAGCATCCTTTTGAATATAATCCCAAAAGAATCCAGACGGAAAATATTTGTTCTTGAAATAGGTCTACCAAGTCTGTCTTTTTCGGTAAGCAAACACTAACCCATCTTCACAAGGAAACCTAAATTAGTAAGATATGAGTCTTTAAACCTCACACCTCCCATATGCTTTGGAAGAGAAATTGAGGTCCAAGACATAGTATACAACTGACTTTTATGGTCGTGAAAATCCTACTAAAAATTCATTGCTATCCTTTCAATAGCAACACAATTTTTTAGAGAATAAATTTGTAAATATAAGGTAATAGGGGCAGCTATTGTAAGGATGGACTCTAATGCCGTGAAAGATCAAAAACCTATAAAATATTTTATGATAGAACCAAGGATGGTCGAACCAAAAGATTACATTGCCACCGAACGTGAAGGTCGATCGAACTGATCGACCACTTTTATGGTTCCTGTATTGGATTAAATAAGTATATAGAAACAATCAAATGACAATAAGTGTTGTGGCTGTTATCTAAAGCCCATAACTTAAAGTGATCAAATATGGTTATTGGTTTTATATGGGCTAAAATGCAAAAGGATGGTGTGGTTATACTTATATATGTGTAGAAACTCTAGTTGTGAATTGTGGCTTCTCGATGGGTGGAGTTACAATTCACCCAACAATTAATCTTTCTAATTGCTGATTATTAGGGGGGTTATGGTCCCCAAGAGATCCTAAGTATCATTCTCAAGCAATCCCCATCGTGACTCAGATTTGAGAGAGAGAAGGTGTACTGGGTGACTGAAGAAGAGGGTATTCTTCTTCTTGGCGTCAAGATCAAATCTCTCTTACCGATCTAAGGGATCTCTTGGCAGGTCATTCCCACATTTTGCAGCGTCTGACATCATTGGAAAGGATGAACACAAGTTTCTCTACGTATTTGTTTCAATAGATTTCATGTTCATGTTATATGTCTATGCATATCTGCACAAAGTTGTCACAGATTTATATGTCACTTTTATATCTTATGAAAAGGCCATTAAACCCTCTCTTATGTTCTTATATATTTGTTAATAACACATAGAATCGACAAAGACTAGGTTAGATGTTTCACTTTCTCAGAAAAACATCGAAACACATTCTATAACCATCACTAGTATTGATACTCATGTCGAGTGCTGGAACAAGCACAATACAGATTTGACTCCAGGTCCTCTAAGCCCAAAATCTAGAACTTGTGTATACGAGTACTCATTATGAGTGCCGGAACACATGAGTCCCAGATCCAGTTCTGGGTTTGAAGTGATCAGGATCTGTATCTTACAAGTACCGGTACTAGTTAGCTACAGGCTAAGTATCCAGTACTCAACAAGTATTGGTATTCTTAATGACTACTAGTACTTGCTGTGATAGGTTTATTTGCAGAAATAGAGTACTTAATAAGTACCAGTACTTATTACAAGCACTGGTACACAATGAGCACTAGACAAGTACTCAACTGGACATGAGTTTCAGAACTGGAACTTATGAGTACTGATACTTGGCATCAATACCGATACTCATTGGGATATAGAACTCATACCTGTAACTCAGGGATACCAGTGATGGTTCATCAATACTGATACTCAGTATATGATATACCAGTACTGGTCCATTAATATCGGTACTCAATTAGTATTAAGTCCAGATGAGAAGTTTTGGTATAGGTCCATCCTAAGTTAGAAGTGGGTTAATTATAGTTAAACCCCTAAAGTTTTTCTAGCAAGTGGTATTAGAGCCAACTCACTCTCTACTTAGTATAATTAAGTCTAGTCTGATTAATAAAGTACATTATTCTAGGGTAACCAGGTTAAAGCAGCATCTTGCCAAAGTGAGCTCTCTTGTGAATACTGGGTTTATCCATGAATAGTGAAAGGTTGAATGGGTGTTAGTAGGTGGGTGTTCACTGGCCCAAACGAAAGTGCACACTCATTATACTTTCACTTGTTTGCGTAGGAGTAAAGATGTGTTGGTTATTAAGGTTTCTAGGTAGTCATTAAATCAACCAAAAGGAAGGTTCATGATTAACTTAGATTTGAACAACAATTGTTACACACCACACTATGTCTTTAATTACAAGTTAACCTCTCATCCAAAGAGACCCTTGATGGAGTTAGCTAAGACATGTGATGGGGTTTATTTAAATTAACAAGACATCTTATGTTTTTAAAGGAGCTAATTCTATGTTTATCTATAAATTTTTCAGAAATGTCTTCTTCCAATATTACTTCCACCTTAAATTCCATACCCATGTTAAGTGGCTCGAACTTTAAGTCCTAGAAAGAAAACCTATCGATTGTCCTCAGGGTTATGGACTTGGATTAAGCGATTAGGAAACCCTCTCCCATTCTTACAGATTTGAGTCTTTGTAAACAAAAGGAGAAGGAAAGATGTGAGAAGTCTAACTGCATATCCATGATGATTATGAAAAAGGCCATACCTGAGGCTTTCAGGGGCACAATGCTGGATGACATTAGTACAGCTAAAGATTTCCTTGCTGATATTGAGAAGCGGTTTGTCAAGAACGAAAAGGCTAGAATTGGTACACTTTTGGCAAGCCTCATCTCAAAGAAGTATAAGGGGAAGGATAATATACGTGAGTATATTATGGAGATGTTTCATATTGCTTTTAAGTTGAAAGCACTGAAACTTGACCTCTTAGGGGAATTGTTGGTGTATCTGGTTTTGATCTCTCTTCTACCCTCCTTCAACCAGGTCAAGGTAAGTTATAACTGTCAAAAAGAGACTTGGTATCTAAATAAGCTCATCTCGCACTGTGTGCAAGAGGAAGAGAGAATAAAGCATGATGGGACAGAAAGTGCTCATGTTGCCACTTCCTTTAACAACAAGGGCAAGGGAAAGAAAAGGGCTATAGAAGTTGCAGATACAACTTCCCAAAAGAAGCAAAAGGGTAAGGCTGTAGAGTCTTCCAAATCAAGATGCTTCTTCTGTGGAATTGAGGGACACCAAAGGAAGCATTGTACCAGCTACCACACCTGGCGTGCTAAGAAAGGTACAATTCTCAGTTTGGTTTGTACGGAAATTAATTTGGCTTCAGTATCTGGGCACACTTGGTTGTTGGATTCAGGTGCCACCACTCACATAAGTGTGTTATGTAGGGTTGCCTGAGCTGCTGAAGGCCAAATGATGCTGAAAGATTTATTAATGTCGGGGACGGGAAGGCTGTAGAAGTTGAAGATATAGGGAAATTTAGATTATTGATGAAAATCGGTTCTTATTTGAATTTAGATGAAACTTTTGTAGTACCATCTTTTAGAAGAAATTTAATTTTTGTTTATGTATTGGACAAATGTGGTCATCATTGTTCATTTGAAAATGGAAAAGTTAGTTTATATTTAAATTCAAATATGGTTGGTTCTGATTTTCTATCTTGTTATGAAAATCTTTATTGTCTTGATACCATATCTTCTTATAACGAGTCTTCACTTTTGGACACATGTGGTGTGAAAAGAAAATTAGAAAATGAATCTTCAGCTACTTTATGGTGCCAAAAGAGATTAGGTCACATCTTTAGGAGAATTGAGAGACTTGTGTCAAACGGTATTTTGGACCCCTTAGATTTTTCTGATTTCAATTAGTGTATAGAATGTGTTACGAACGTGGGCATCAGACGGATTTTAAGACGTCTGGGAAGTGGCCCAGACGTCTGGTAATAAATTTTTTCTGCGTACGGGGTTGCGTCTGCGGGCGTGCGCGCGCAGACTGTACCCGCCGCCTTTGTTCTTCTTTTTCCTCTCTCTCCCTGCAGACGCGTCACTTCTCTTCTCTCTCTCCCCGGGCTGCCTTTATATACCTTTGCCCTCTCCCTCACCCTCACTCCACCTTCCTCTTCTCCTTCTCCCTGCCAACGAGAGCGCGAGCGAGCGAGTGAGCGGCTGCGGCAGCAGCGGCCGCGGCGAGCGTGCAGGAAGGAGTGTTGCGAGAGAAAGGAAGAAGCTCAACCACGAGGGTGAGAGCTTGCCGGGGGAGCTAAAGCCGGCCGGCGGGGGAGCAGCGGGCGTGGGGTGTCGCGGAGGGGTTGCTGCAGCTCGGGCAGCAAGCAGACACGGCGCGTCGCGGGCAGAGAGCGAACCAGGTCCTGATTCTAGGAAAATTTCCCAAAATTAGACGTCTGGACCTACATCCAGATGACGCCGAAGACTTCTGGAGGACGATCCAGACGTCTGACAAGTACAATAATTTTCCTTCCTTCTTCTTTTATGCGTGTACGGCCATGCAGCAGTCCACCACGTTCTTCTGCGCTTTGTCGTGATGAGAGCAGGTGTGTGTGTGTGCAGGTTCTACTTGAGAGGGCACGAGGACCCGCCATCCCACATGAATCAGACATCTAGCCACAATGCTAGACGACGGAGAGGACCTCCAGACGTCCGGGGTGACAATCGGTCGTCTGGAAACTAAGGTCAGATGATCCAACGGGCTCCTAGACGTCTGAAGGACTACACAGAACCGAGGTACGACCTGAGCGACCTTTTAAGATGTCTGGAAGAGGTTCCAGACGTCTGATTTTGGACAGATTCGTCATTTTTGACCCGTTTAGGGCCCGTTTGGAGTCCGTTTTCCGCGTTTCGAGTTATGTCCTTTCCAGATTTAATTCTTCTACCTGTTTACAGTAATTGTATACTGTTCTGAAAAACTCCTTGTGATTGATCCTTGTGTTCGGACCTCGTTCCGTTGCAGTTTAGGGGTTGCAGAGGCGTGCGGGATTGCCAACCATGCCCCCAGTACTCCCAGTTTCGCTGGTAGAGTGGCTTTTTTAAATTAATAGAGTCTAGGGCATTGCATGAACCCTAGGACTGAGAAATTAGATTGAATGATAGATCCTAGGGTATTGCATGAATCCTAGGATTGGAAAACTAGATTGAATGATAGATCCTAGGGTACAGCATGAATCCTAGGACTGGGAAACTAATTGAATATATAAATATTGCAGTCTTGGAAAAGTAAAAAGGAAATGATAACTACCTGTAAATTTGTTAACAGCTGCCTGTTATGAATGAATAAATACGATTGAGAACATGGGTTATATAAATATAAAGCTGGAACGGTGAAACCCAAAATAGCCGAACAAGAAGAACATGAACCCTATGGGGAATTAGGAGTAGAACCCCTGGAAAGAGAATGGAATGGAACTGAGAAAGTAAAATGCGGAAGTGTGTTGTCTCTTGGGTACGTGGTACCAAGGAGAGCACATATTACCTCTTAGTGTAGAGGGGAGCTTGCCGCCCTCAGGTTGAGACCGGGGTGGGTTTGGCCACTGTACACCGACTTGCTAGCCCTCGCGTACGTAGTACCAAGGAGAGCTACTTGTGTAGGGAGATCACTAGCTACCCCACGGGCCCCGGGGTTCTACTAGCTCTCCTACACCGACTTGTTAGGCCCACTGGGCAAACCAGGGTAGTCAGGCGAGGGTGCGCGGACTGTGGAGGGGTTGGACCCCTATTACTGAGAGGGCTCTGTCCTATACTGGTTCCATACTGTGCTTTGGGCGCACCCGTTAATGGAAACGACTGACTGCGTGCCAGTGTGGGGTAGCTACCCGTGCGCTTATCGCACGTGCCATAGTCATCGTTACATTTGTCAGCGACCTTGGGGTGGTTGACTGAGGGTAGGACCACCACGAGGGACTCTCCTGGCCAGGAGAGCACCACGTGTTACTTCTACTTTTCGGAAAAGACTGCAATCAAGATCGTTCCCATGAGGAACATTCAAGATCAAGAGAAGGATCTGAGAAATAAATCAATAGTGAAAATAGAAAGACATAAATAAAGAAAGTAACAATATAACAGCTACTGTGCACTCTACTGCTTCTTTTAGTTTTAGTTGCCACTTTATTCAGCGTTTCGCTGACATGTCACCCTTGTTACTTTTTCAGGAGTAGGTGTTGAGCAGCCAGAGTCAGCGGCTGCGGAGGGCGCTGAGCCTAGTAGAGCCCAGTAGGGTTACCTGTAGTACTTTCTGTACTTTCTTTCTGCTGTAATGAGTGGTTTTCTGTTACTCCCTGTACTCTCTTTATTGTAAACTTCATGTTTATGTATATGCTTATTTCTCTACTGTTGTGGTGATGTATACTGTAGTGTTTCTTTCCTTTACTGTTGTATTTTGTTACTGCTAGTTATATACATGGTGAATGTGGTTTATTTTACTTCTCTTTTGGTTACTTTCTCGTTGGACGACTGGGTCTTAGGATTAGTTGAGTCGGTCCGATTCTCGTGTCTCGTAGGGATTCGGGAATCGGGTCGTTACAGAATGTATTAAGGGGAAACAAACCAACAGTAGGAAGTTTGAAGCCAATAGGTCAAATGGTATCTTAGGTGTGATTCATACGGACATCTATGGGCCATGTTCTCGACCTGCATTGAATGGCCAGTAGCATTTTATCACATTCATAAATCACTACTCAAGATATAGCTTCATCTACCTAATTCATGAAAATGCACAGTCACTGAACATGTTCAAAAATTATAAAGTCAAAGTTGAGAATCAACTCGACAGAAGGATTAAATCTGTCAGATCTGATCGTGGTAGTAGATACTACGACAGATATGACAAATTAGGTAAACAACATCCAGGACTGTTTACCAAATTCCTAGAGGAATGCGATAACGTTCTTCAGTACACCATGCCAGGTTCGCCTACTATAAATGATGTTGCTGAGAGATGAAACAGAATAATTAAAGACATGGTAGGGAGTATGATCGCTCATTCTTTCTTACCAATTCACTCTGGGGAGAGGCCTTAAATATTACAGCTTATATTCTGAATAGAGTCCTAATTAAGGCAACTAACATGATCCCATATGAGCTATGGACTGGGCTTCCGCCCAATCTTAAGCATTTTCATGTGTGGGGATGTCCAATTGAGGCTAGGCCTTATAGGCCAAATGAAAAGAAACTGGGCACAAGGATTGTTAGCTATTATTTTGTTGGGTATTCTGAAAGTTCAAGAGGTTATAAATTTTATGATCCCACAACTAAGGTTATTGTTGAGTCTGGTAATGGCATGTTCTTTGAGAGTATTAAGTCTGCCCAAGGTGATAGGGTTAAAGTCTGTCTTTAAAGAGAAAAATGTAGTTATTCTTTCTGTAGTTACTTAGGTTGATGAGGAGCATGTCTTTGACATACCTTAAGATAACTCCAATGAAGACAATGATATGGGTTTAACCCTCGTAGGGTAGCCTCAAACACATACAGAAACTGTACCATTAAGGAGATCCACAAGGGAAAGAAGGAGTGTCATTTCGGATGATTATGTGGTATTCCTTTAGGAGAATGAAATAGACATTGGGGTGATGGAAGATGATCCTATCAACTTTCATCAGGCAATGGAAAGTCCAAATCATGAAAAGTGGATTGAAGTAATGGAAGAGGAAATGAAATTAATGAAAGACAATGATGTTTGGGATGTTGTTCCACTACTAGAGGGTGGGAAATCTATTGGATGCAAATGGATTTTTAAAATCAAACTGGATTCGAAATGAAACGTGGAATTATACAAAGCGCGTATTGTCTCTAAGGGTTTTACCTAAAAGAAGGGTATTGACTATAATGAGACATTTCTCCTGTTTCTTCTAAGGATTTATTAAGGGTCATAATGACACTTGTGACCCACTTTGATCTTGAGTTGCATGAAATGGATTTGAAGACTGCATTTCTTAATAGTGGCATTGAAGAAACCATTTATATGATTCAGCCTGAACATTTTGTTACAGGTGATCCAAAAGGCATGGTATGAAAATTAAAGAAATCATCTATGGGCTCAAGCAGGCATCCAGACAATGACATTTTAAGTTTCATGAGGTGATTCTCTTGTTTGATTTTGAGGCGAATTTGGCTGATGAATATATATACCATAAGTTCTATGGGAGTAGGTATATCTTCTTGATCCTGTATGTAAATGACATTTTGCTTGCCACTAATGACATGAGTATCCTATTAGATACCAAGAAATTTCTTGCCAAACATTTTGATATGAAAGATCTTAGAGATGCTTCATTTGTGTTAGGGATTGAAATCGTTCTCTCCATATTCTAGGTTTATCCCAAAGAAGCTATATAGATAAGGTACTCAAACAGTATGGCATGCAAGATTGCAAGCCACTGGATACTCCTGTGGCTAAAGGAGTCAAGTTTAGTCTCAATCAATGCCCTGTAAGTGATTTGGATAAACAGAAGATGCAAACAGTTCCTTATGCATTTGTCATTAGCAGTATAAAGTATGCCCAGGTCTGTACCAGACCAGACTTGGCAAACATTACAGGCATGTTGGGCATATACTTGGCAAACCCAGGAAAGGACCATTGTAGAGCAGCCAAGAGAGTTTGAGATATTTGCAGAAAACATGGGATTATATGCTCACCTTCCGAAGGTTAGAAAATGTAAAGACCCATTCTATTTTGAGCCTTTTAAGACGTCTGGACTGTCAGTCAGACGTCTGGTCAGATGTTTGGACTCCTTCCCAGATGTCTGGAAATTGAAAAATCTGTATGCAGGGTCGGTTCTACTCGCTGGCTGCGTGCAAATAGCTTCCTTCTCTCTCTTCTCCTTTTCTCCCCCTCACCGAACACTAATCCCACTCCCTATATAAGAGCCCTCTCCCTCCTTCCTCTCTTCTCCTCTCCACCACCACCACTTTCCTTCCTCTCCACTGCCATGAGAGAGACGAGCAAGAGAGAGGGAGCGAGACTGAGAGCGAGGAGTGAGGAGGAGGAGCAGCGTGAAGAGAGGGAGGAGGTTGAGCTTGCGAGCTCGGAGAGGCTCACCGAAGTGCGCACGGCCACCGTGGCACGTGCAGGAGTGCGTCGGGGGAACCGTCCCCGACTTCTTGCAGCGGTTGGAGCTGCAGCCGAGAGGGAGTAGCCGCGGTGGAGCACGACGAGAGGAGCGGGAGCTCATGTTGATACTAGGTTTTTTCCAATATCAGACGTCCGAAGTACCTTCCAGACGACGGGTTGGATGTCTGGTAACAACACCGGACGTCTGAAAGCAGGTATTCACGAAGGTACGTCCTTCTTGCGGTTGCAACCATGCAGGTAACGCCGCAAAGCTATTATGTTTGTCTAAAAGGGGATTACTGCTCTGTCATGCGTAGGAGCAGCTTTGGGAAGGCACACGGCACGCCCTCCCACGCATTTCGGACATCTGGACAGCTTAGCAGATGACCGAAGGCACTCCCAGACGACTGAAGGATAGGTCGGATGTCTGGAGTTGAGTCCAGATGGTCAAGTGGGAGTCTTGGACGTCTGAGGTCGACGCATGGACTTGAGGTGAGACTCTAATGACTCTTAAGACGTCTGGACTTTGTGCCAGACGTCTAATTTGGTTTTGCAGTTCTATTTTTGACCCGTTTAGGGTCCATTTGGGGTTCGTTTTACGCAAACAAGATATCTGTGGTTTCCTTGTGAGTTCCTCTACATGTTAGAAACCTTTTTATACTGTTCTGAACATTCCATTGTGTTATGTCCCTTGGTATAGGACTTCGACCCGTTATGTGTCTAGGGCTTGCAGAGGCACGTGAGTCTGCTGTTCTAGCCCCCAGTACTCCTGGATTATCTGGTAGAGTGGTTTCCCCCTGCTCTTTTATTAAACATGAATGCTGTCATGATAATTAGATAACTAGAAACCTAGGATGTGGCATGAATCCTAGGATGAGAAATTGTTGCACTATTTGTATGCGTGATTAAGATTGCAGTCATGAATGAATGAGCTGAATTGTAAACAACTGCCTGTTAATAAATAAGAGCTGCCTGTTAGAATATGAAATGCCTGAGATAACTAGACAATTACCTGTGATATCACTTGTTGCATATGTTAATTGTGGAAATACGAGCTGCATATGTATAATACAAGAATGGAATTGTGAATGATGAAACGTGGTATGGAATAATATGGTGAATATGAGCATGAACCCTACGGGGAGTTAGGAGTAGAGCTCCTGTGGATGAATGGAAAGATCTGGAAATGTGAGTGAGAAGTGTACTGGCCCTTGAGTACGTAGTACCAAGGAGAGCGACTGTCCCCTGTTTAGTGTAGAGCGGAGCTAGCCACCCTGGGGTTGGGACCCGAGGTTAGGATTGGCCACTCTACACTGTACTTGGGAGAGCTACTAGTGTAGGGAGAGAGCTAGCCACCCCACGAGGCCCGGGGTTCAGCTAGCCGCCCTACACCGACTTGTTAGGCCCATTGGGCAAACCGGGGTAGCCAGACGAGGGTACGCGGACTGTAGAAGGGCGAGACCCCTGTTACTAAGAGGGCTAGGCCCTATGCTATTCCGTGCTGTACTTTGGGCATACCCATTAGCGGAAACGACTGACCGCGTGCCAGTGCGGGGTAGATACCCATGCGCTTATCGCATGTGCCGTAGTCACTACTACATCTGTCCGTGACCTCGAGGTGGTTGATTGGGTGTAGGATCACCATAGGAGACTCTCCCGGCTAGGAGAGCACCACGTGTGCCTTTTACTCTTCAGAAAAAACTTCAATCAAGATTGTTTCCACAAGGAACATGCGAGATCAAGAAAGAAACTTGAAAGTAAACCAATGGATGAAAATGAATTACTTGTAAAATAAATAATTGGAAAAGATAAATTTACTTGTTAGCTTTTACTGCTTTAGATAGTCTGGTTATCACTCTACTCAGTGTTTGCTGACTCCGTTTACTCATAACCCTTTATAAGTCCAGGAGTTGAGCAGCCCGAGTCATCGGCTATATAGGGCGTTGGGCCCAGTCGAGCCCAGCAGTAGTTTCCTGTTGTAGTTGTACTCTCTTTTCTACTAGTGAGTTTTAGACTGTTGTTACCGATTTATTACTGTACTTTTGTTTATACTTTCCTGTTGTTGTGGTGGCATGTACTGTTTAACAACTTTTACTTCCTTACTGCTTGTACTCTTTTACTATTAGTTACCTTGCATAGTGAATGTGGTTTATTTTCCTACTTTTCAGTTATTTCTTGTTGGACAATTGGGTCTTGAGATTAGTCGAGTCGAGCCGGTCTCGGGTCCTATAGGGATTCGGGAACGGGTCGTAACAGAAAAGCTTTAGGTCTTCGGCTATACTGACTTTGATTTTGTTAGGTGCCAAGATAGCAAAAAGTCTACTTCAGGATATGTTTTTCTGCTTGCTATTGGTGTCATCTCTTAGAAGAGTGCAAAACAGTCTCTTATTGCATCTTCCACCATGCCAGCAGAATTCATAGCATGCTATGAGGCATCCAATCATGGAGTATGGTTGTGGAATTTTATATTGGGGTTGCTCATGGTAGATGGCATTGACAGGGCACTACAACTATTTTGTGATAATCAGTCCGCAATCCTCTACTCCAATAACAACATGAACTCCTTCAAGTCAAAGCACATTGAGATCAAGTTCCTGGTTATTAAAGAACGAATACAGAATGGACAATTGTCTATTAAACACATCGGTACAGACTCTATGGTTGCGGATTCGCTTATTAAAGGAATAATACCCAAGATGTTCCATAAACACGTAACTTTTATGGGTCGTATGTCCTTACAGAAATTTAAGCTTTAGTAGGAGTTTGTAAATTTTTATAGTGCTCATTTGTAATAGACAACTTTGGTAATTTAGTTTTCAGTTATTCAGTTCTTTAGTATGTATAAAGTTTTGTAAAACTTCATTTCTGTTGAAATAAACAAAACTTAAAGTTTTCAGTTGATTTTTCATTCTAAGAAGTAATTTGGTTTCGATTTTTGGAAGTGATCTCTATTTGGCGGATGTTAACTCGCTTCTACCGTATTTTAAAAATTGTTTCACGTTGTAGTATAGACGATAGAAGCATGATGAACATTTAAATTTATATAACTCGAAACATCAATAAAATCCAATGTCATCTTTGGGAGTAAGAAATGAGCGAATATCACTATTTTGGATTTCACAAAAATTAACCTGAAGAACTAGATCTAATGAAGCTTTTCTTTTAATGCACAAAATCTAGTTTAAAATGATTTAAATTGAATTCGAAACCTAATACTATAACTGAGGAAATTCAATTAATGCTTAGCAAAAGTTAATCTAAAAATAATGTGCTTAAGCATTCAGAATATCAAATAACTATTGTTGGGAAATATTACATCAAAGGGCATCAAATAATCCAATTAGTGAAACAAGGTTTAATATAAAAAGGAGTCCTTCAAATCAATCCTTGCATTGTTGCGATTTAGTCTCTGAAGCTTTATGATTCAGTCCTCAGGAACCCTTGCAAGTGGGTCCTTTTCTTACGAAGAGGTCCTCCAACCTCTTCTTCCTTTCTCCTTCACAGCCAATGACCCACGCCGGAGCACGGCCGGAGCTGCTGCTCTAGTGGTCGTTGAGGTCCAGTCTAAGGTGGAGAGGTGTCGCTCGAGGATGGTCAACGTGGTGGCGGTGTTGGATCGACGAATGGAAGCGAGGCGACGATGGTGGGCAATGCTGGAGATGAAGATGATGGGTTTCAACAAAACTCTGGTGTGTACCCGTCATCAAAACATCGGTTGAATGACCCCAATTAAACACCAAGAAGCTCCAGCGTGAGGTGCCAGAGTAAAGCCCTAAGCAAATCAATGGTGGAGATGGCGGACAAGACCTAATGAAGAAGGTCCTCACAGCTATGAATGGCGGTGACGGATGCGGCGAATGGCGCAATGCACGGAGCGATGAATCTCTAGAAACCTGATTGGGGATGCTACGAAACTAAGCCCTAACCTAATTTGATGAGAGGAGGGGAGAAGAGACCCACCAAGCATGAGGAGGAAGAGGACATCAACGGTGATTGATCGGAGTGATGGAGAAGGGTAGAAACTCCAAAACTTTGCGTGAAGCTTCCTGCAAGGGTGGAGAAGAGAAACCTTCTCCCAATTTCAACAGAAGAGCGACGAATGAAGGGGTTGAGTGAAGCTTCGAGGTGCTCTAATGGTGCATGAAGGAGGAAGAGGAAGAAGGGGTTTCCACACCCAATTTTTACACAAAATTGATCCTTAGGAGATGGCCAACATATATAGAGGATGATCCATGCAAATAGATGAAAGGATGAGCAGCAACAATGCTGCAAACCACGTGAAACCATGGGTTGTTTGACCACGGATTGCATCATGGAGAAAGCACCATTGGTGATGTGGTCGCCTCCGAACGATGTGGAATTTGAAGAACAACTCCAAGTTTCACAGGGAGAGGTGGAGAGAGTCAGCGGGAATTTGCGCATGAATCTCACCAATCCACACGCCACGGATGCGTGAAGGTTGAGTGACCTTAATGTGAAGACAAGAAGTTGGGGGGTCTTTGAAGTTTCAAGGTTCAAACTGCAAACTAGGTCCATATGAAGTCCAAATGAACTCAAATTTTTATGATAGCCTAATTTAGGCCTAAGGAATTCAATGGTGACTTCAATTTTAGGTTTCGATGATGTTTGCATGGTCAACTTACGTTTAGACTCAAAATGTACCAAATTACTACCTACATTCTGTTTTAGGCCAAAACGAGTTTCGATTGTCAAATCAACTGTGGCAAACCTTATAAAATATTTTTAAATAATTTTTAAAAGGTTTAGATTACATTTATTTTCATTAAAACTATCTTAATTGAAGTAGGGTTGAAATTATGATTTTTAATTAAGAATTAACATTCGTTTTGAATGAAAATCTTAAATTACTCAATATCAACCCACTTTTAGGAAATTTAGGCTTAACTACCTTTAATTTACCATAAATTTTCCCTTCAGCTAATCTGTATTTATAATTGTTCATGAAAATTACAGAATTAACCCCTATTTTTATTAATTCCTCTATTTTCAACCTTGATTGAGTTATACCCTTTTAATGTATTAATTGGGTGAATTTAATTTTAGAACTTAGTCAAATTAGGTTAGATATAGTGAATGATGGCAATGCTATTAGTGGACTAATTGGGAATAAGCATACGTTGATCACATTAGCATGCAATTTTCATATTGCACATTCACACGTTTCTGGTTACCTTTTGCATTAGTGTACGTGGTCATTGTTGGTTAATTATTGGGATGTAGCGAAAGCTACTTTGGCTCTATTACTAGTGTACTTGGTAGATTAGATACTTTATAGATATGCATTAAAGATATGACAATAAAGTTGAGCTCAAAATTCAATTTTATATGTTATGTGATTAACATGTTACACATACATTTCAAGTGGGAGATTGTTGGATTAAAATCCAAAATATGGACTTGTATATGTAAATAAGTATAGCTATAATCAAATGACAATAAGTGTTATGATTGTCAACTAAAGCCCATAACTTAAAGTGATAAGATAAGGTTATTGATTTTATATGGGCTAAAATGCAAAAGGATGGTGTGGTTATGTTTATATATGTGTAGAGACTCTAGTTGTGAATTGTGTCTTCTCGATTGGCGGAGTTGTAATTCACCTAGCAATTAATCTTTCTAATTGCTGATTATTATGGGGGTTATGGTCCCCAAGAGATCTTAAGTATCATTCTCAAGCAATCCCCATTGTGACTTAGATTTGAGAGAGAGAAGGTGTGCTGGGCGACTGAAGAAGAGGGTGTTCTTCTTCTTGGCGTCAAGATCAGATCTTTGTTATTGATCTAAGGGATCTCTTGGAAGGTCATTCCCACGTTTTGCAACCTCTTACATCACTGGAAAGGATGAATACAAGTTTCTTTACATATTTGTTTCAATATATTTCATGTTCACGTTATATGTCTATGCATATTTGCATAGAGTTATCACAGATTTGCATGTCACTTTTATATCTTATGAAAAGGTCGTTAAACCCTCTCTTATGTTCGTATATATTTGTTAGTAACACCTAGGATTATCAAAGATTAAGTTAGATGTTTCACTTTCTTAGAAAAACCTCGAAACACATTCTGTAACCGTGGGCTCTAGTATGAACTGTAGGTTGCCAATATCAGCACTCATCATGAGTACCGGTACATGCAATCTACAGATTTGGCTCCAGGTCTTCTAAGTCTAAAATCTGGAACTTGTCTATATTGGTTGTAACGACTCGGTTCCCGAGTCCCTACGAGACACGAGAACCGGACCGACTCGACTAATCCCAAGACCCAGTCGTCCAACGAGGAAGTAACCAAAAGACAGTAAAATAAACCACATTCAGCATGAATATAACTAACAGTAAGAAAGTACAGCAGTAAGGAAAGAAACTACTACAGTAGGCACCACCACAACAGTAAAACAACATTTATCATACAACAAAAACTGCAGGTAAAGAAGGTACAGCGGAAACAAACTACTCACTAGAACAGAAACAAAAGAAGGTACAAAACTGTGGCAACTCTACTGGACCCTACTCGGCCCAGCGTCCTCTGCAGCCGCCGACCCTGGCTGCTCAACACCTGGTCCTGAAAAAGGTAACGAGTGTAACACGTCAGCAAAACGCTGAGTAGAGTGGCAAACTAACTAAAGGCAACAGTAGAGTGTACAGTAGCTGTTATATTCTATTACTTTCTTTTATTTACATCTTTCAATTTTTCTCACTATTTCATTTACTTCTCAGATCCTTTACTTGATCTCGGATGTCCTCGTGGGACGATCTTGATTGCAGTCTTTTCCAAAAGTAGAAGTAGCACGTGGTGCTCTCCTGGCCGGGAGAGTCCCCCGTGGTGATCCTACCCTCAGTCAACCACCCCAAGGTCACTGACAGACGTAACGGTGACTACGGCACGCGCGATAAACGCACAGGTAGCTAGCCCGTACTGGCACGCGGTCAGTCGTTTCCGTTAACGGGTGCGCCCAAAGCACAGCACGGAACCAGGGCAGAGCCCTCTCAGTAACAGGGGTCCAACCCCTCCACAGTAACCAAACCGGGGCCTTGCCCCTCCACAGTCCGTGCACCCTCGCCTGACTACCCTGGTTTGCCCTAGTGGGCCTAACAAGTCGGTGAAGGAGGCTAGCAGAACCTCGGGGCCCGTGGGGTAGCTAGTACTCTCCTAACACTACTAGCTCTCCTCGGTACTACGTACACGAGGGCCAACAAGTCGGTACAGAGCGGCCAAGCCTAACCCCGGGTCCCTGGGGCGACTGGCCCCACTCTGCACTAAAACAGGTACAGGTACTTCCCTCGGTACTGCGTACCCAAGAGACAGTACAAACTACATCTCAGTTCCATTCCTTTTCTTTCCAGGAGCTCCACTCCTAATTCCCCGTAGGGTTCCAGCCCTTTATCTCAGAACATCATATGTTTCACTTTCCAGATTCACGTTCTCAATTTCCATGATCTCAAACATGTTTCTTTGTTCATAACAGGCAGCTGTTAATTAATTTCACAGGCAGCTTATATATTCCTTTCCATTTTTCCAAGACTGCAGTAATATACATTCCACTAGTTTTTCCATCCTAGGATTCATGCCATATCCTAGGATCTATCATACAATCTAGTTTTCCGGCCCTAGGATTCATGCAACACCTAGGAGCTATCATTCCATACATTTCTCATTCCTAGGATTCATGCAATGCCCTAGGTTCTAGTTATGATTCCATACTTTAACAGATTTTTTTTTAATGCTTAAAACCACTCTACCAGGTACAACGGGAGTAATGGGGGCGTGGTCGGGAATCCCGCGCGCCTCCGCGACTCTCAAGACGGCAACCGAACGAGGTCCTATCACAAGGATCAAACACAAGGAGTGTCTCAAAACAGTGTATAGCTACTGTAGGCGGGTAGAGGAATAAATTCTGAAACGAACGCAACTCGAATCGCGGAAAACGGAGCCCAAACGGGCCCTAACGGGTCGAGAAAGACAATACTGTGCAAAATCAGACGTCTGGAACTCCTTCCAGACGTCTTAAACGGTGGATCAGAGAATTACCTGTTCGGCTTGGTTCCCCGGACGTCCAGAAGTCTGTGGGGACGTCTCTCCTAGATCCCAGACGTCCGATGGTCTCTCCGGACGTCTGGAGGTCACTCCCGCCGTCTGGTACAACTTCCAGACGTCTGATTCGCAAAGGATGACGAATCCGAGCACCTGCGCACAGCCAACCCTCCTCCCTCAGTACGGTCAGTCGACAGAAAGAAGGAGAAAGCGGAACTCACCTTTCAGACGTCTGTATGATCTCACAGACGTCGATCTTGTCGTTTGGATATCAGTCCAGACGTCTGATTCTGGAGATTTTTCCAGAATCAGAACCTCGCTCGGCCTCCGCTCGCGACGCCGCCCGCGTCGCACCTCGCGCGTCCGCTGCTCCGCCCGCAGCAGGTCCCTCTCCGCGACGCTCTGCGCCCTCCGCCGGCCGGCCAAGCCGCTCCCGGCGAGCTCGCCCTCACGGCAGAGCCCCGCCCTCGCACGCCGCAGCTCCTCCGCGCCTACTGCGGCCGCCGCTGCCGCTGCGCCCTCGCGTCCGCTCGCTCTCGCGCACAGGCAGGAGAGAAGGAGGAAGATGGTGGAGACGGGAGGGGAGGCGCGCCCCCTCCCCCTTTTAACGCCGCGCGGAGAGGAGGGAGAGACGGCCGCAGTCGCCTGCAGCCGCAGAGAAGATGCGGATCGCAGGTCTGCGCGCACAGGCGCGCAGACGAATATCCCGTGCGAGCATAACTGTTCGCCAGACGTCTGTAAACTATCCCGGACGTCTGGTCAGACGTCCGGATGTGATCCCAGACGTCTTTACAGACATCTGGGCCACCTCCCAGACGTCTTAAAAGACGTCTGGGGCACGCGCTCGTTACAATATAACAAACTCAAAGGAAGTTTCGTCCCCGAAACTTGCGCCAACTAGGGTGCGGAAAAAGGATGTCCAAATAACCATAACAAACTCAAAGAGGACCGAAGCCGGTCCGAAAAGACGTACCCGCGAAAAGCTCTGGGTACCGCTCCCGCATTGCCGCCTCAGGCTCCCAGGTAGCCTCCTCGTACCGCTGGCTCCTCCACAAAACCTTTACCAGGGGTACTTGCTTTCGTCTCAACCTGCGGACGGCTCGGTCTAGGATCTGCACTGGCCGCTCGGGGTAGGTCAGGTCGTCGTTCACCTCGACGCTCTCGTGACTCAGTACGTGGCTGGGATCGGCTACGTACTTCCTGAGGTTGGACACGTGGAACACGTCGTGCACACCAGAAAGCTGCGGGGGAAGGGCAAGTCTGTAAGCAACGGGTCCAACCCGCTCCAGGACCTCGAAGGGCCCCACGAACCTCGGCGCGAGCTTCCCTCTCACCCCAAACCGCTGTAAGCCCTTCATGGGCGAAACACGAAGAAAGACGTGGTCCCCAACCTCGAACTGCACCTCTCTGCGTCTGCGATCTGCGTAGCTCTTCTGTCTGCTCCTGACAGTGCGGAGTCGTCTGTGGATCTGTTCAACTACCTCCTGACTCTGCCGGATCAACCTGGGGCCAACCTCCCACTTGGTCCCCACCTCAACCCAACTCAAGGGTGCCATGCATTTTCGTCCGTACAGAGCCTCGTAGGGAGCCATGCCGATGCTCGAGTGATAACTGTTGTTGTATGCAAACTCTGCCAGGGGCAGGTGCTCCTCCCAAGAGCCCCTCCAGTCTAGTACACAGGCACGCAAAAGATCCTCAAGTGTCTGTATCGTGCATTCCGACTGTTCGTCCGTCTGGGGGTGGTAAGCCGTGCTAAACCTCAACCTCGTCCCCAAAGCCTGCTGAAACTCAGCCCAAAACTGGGACGTAAAGCGGGTATCCCGGTCGGATACGATCTCCCGCGGAACTCCGTGTAGTCGCACCACATCACGGATATACCTCTCTGCCAACTGTGCTGGTCCCAAAGTGACTCGGATCGGCAAGAATCGTGCCGTCTTCGTCAACCTATCCACTATTACCCAGACCGAGTCGTGTCCTCGCTGGGTAACAGGTAAGCCCACCACCAAGTCCATGGTGATGCTCTCCCACTTCCACTCTGGCACTGGAAGCGGCTGAAGCGGCCCTGCAGGCCTCTGATGCTCGGCTTTCACCTGCTGGCACACTAAGCACTGCTGCACGAACTCACCCACATCCCGCTTCATCCCTCTCCACCAGAACTCGCGTCTCAGGTCATGGTACATTTTCGTGTTTCCGGGATGTATGGTGAATCTGGAACCGTGTGCCTCCGTCAGGAGCTCTCTCAACAGCTCCTCGTCTCTGGGGACGCACAGCCGTCCCCTCAAGCGTAACACCTGGTCTGTGAAAGAGAAGTCCCCTGGGTCCCCTGACAGTACTCTGTCGCGCAAAGACTGCAAGTACGGATCGGCCATCTGTCCCGTGATGATGCGGTCTATCAACTCTGGTCTGGTCTGCCGTGTCACCGTCACTGCCCCACAGTACCCTCGTAACTCTAGAGGTCGCCAACTGCCCACCTCCTCCAAAAGGCTCCAACTCTGTAACTGTAGACTGGCCAAGCGTGCGGGCGCCTTACGGCTCAAGGCATCAGCCACCACATTGGCCTTTCCCGGGTGGTAGGAGATGCTGCAGTCGTAGTCCTTCAGGAGCTCCAACCAACGTCTCTGTCTCATGTTGAGCTCCTTCTGGTCAAAAAGATATCTGAGGCTCTTGTGATCTGTAAAAATCTCGAAGGTCTCACCGTACAAGTAGTGCCTCCATGTCTTCAGCGCGAAGACAACAGCTGCCAACTCTAGGTCGTGGGTAGGGTAGGTATGCTCATGGGGCTTCAGTTGCCGCGAAGCGTAAGCGACCACGTGACCCCTCTGCATGAGCACACCTCCTAACCCCTGCAAGGAAGCGTCCGTGTACACAACGAACCCGCCACTACTGTCAGGAATGGTGAGCACGGGAGCCGAGGTCAACCTCTCCTTCAGCTCCAGAAAACACGCCTTACAGGCGTCTGTCCAAGTGAAAGGCACATCCTTCCGAGTCAACTGTGTCATAGGACGTGCAATCTGCGAAAACCCTCTGATGAACCGTCTGTAGTAACCTGCCAGTCCCAGGAAACTGCGAATCTCAGTGACTGAACGCGGTCTCTCCCACCTGAGCACTGCCTCGACCTTGGCGGGATCCACCGCCAGGCCGTCTCCAGAGATCACATGACCCAAAAAGGTCACCTCCCTCAACCAGAACTCGCACTTGCTGTATTTGGCGTACAGCCTGCGTCGTCTCAGAGTGTCCAGAACCATCCGCAAGTGCTGTCCGTGCTGCGTCCGATCTCTAGAATAGATGAGTACATCATCTATGAAAACCACCACAAACTGGTCCAAGTACGGTCTGAACACCCGGTTCATCAGGTCCATGAAAGCAGCGGGGGCATTGGTCAGCCCAAACGGCATGACCAAAAACTCGTAGTGTCCGTATCGGGTGCGGAAAGCTGTCTTGGAGACGTCGGTCTCCCTGATCCTCAACTGGTGGTATCCAGACCTCAAGTCGATCTTGGAAAACACCGTGGCACCCCGCAACTGGTCAAACAAATCGTCAATCCTCGGCAGCGGATATCTGTTCTTGATGGTGACCCTATTCAGCTGTCGGTAGTCCACACAAAGGCGTAGGGTCCCATCCTTCTTCTTTACAAACAGTACCGGGGCTCCCCAGGGAGACGCACTGGGCCTCACGAAACCCTTCTCCAAAAGGTCCTGCAACTGAGACTTGAGCTCTCGCAGCTCAAGCGGTGCCATCCTGTATGGCGCGGTGGAGATGGGGCTGGTCCCTGGTACTAGTGAGATCTCAAACTCGATCTCACGCTCGGGCGGTAGTCCTGGTAACTCGTCTGGAAACACGTCGGGGTACTCTCTGACCACCGGGATGCTCTGGAAGTCTGCCACGGGGCTGTGCTCTGCCACCACACAAGCTAAGAAGCCCTCACACCCCTGACTCAAAAGTCTCACCGCCCGAAGTGCCGAAATGCACCTGAAACCTCCGTCCACTGGCTGCCCGTGAAACTCGAAGGAAGGCAACTCCGGAATGGAGAAGACAATCTTCCTCTCAAAGCAGTCTACCAATGCGTGGTAAGCGGACAGCCAATCCATCCCCAGGATCACCCCAAAGTCCTCCATCTGTATCATAATCAGGTCAGCTGGCAGGCTGTGTCCCCCGATGCTGACCCCGCAACCCGTGTACACCTCCTCAGCTACAAACAACTGACCACTCGGACCTCTGATTACGAACGGGTTCTCTAACAATGTATAATCCTGGTCCAAACTAACTGCGAAACTGTCTGCGACAAACGAGTGCGTAGCGCCGGAATCGAAAAGCGTGTAAACGAGTCTGCCAGAAACTGAAACCATACCTGCTACCACGGATCCCGAAGCTCTGGCGTCCCTGTGTGTTAGGGCGTTGATACGCCCCTCAGCTCTAGGTGCGGACGAAGCAGCCACACTCTGCGTCGGACGGGTAGGTGCTGGCCGGTACCCTCCTCGCGACTGCGGTCCTCCTCCTCGCGCCTGGAAATCGCGGCCTCCTGCGCGCCCTCCAGTGCTCTGCGCGGGAAGTATCTGCTGACCTCCTGCCCTAGATGGGCAGTCCCTCCTGACGTGGCCCGGCTGGCCACACTGGTAGCAGAGGGGAACCCGACTCCCGCCCTCAGTGAGTCCCTGCTGTCGGCTAGGCGGGGGTCCGGTGCTGGCTACTGGCCCCTGTCGAGGGCCCCCAAAGGCCACTGATGGCCCTGCACAACGTGACGGCTCTCCTGCGGACGCCACGTGTCTCCGTTCTCGCCGGCCCTGTGAGAAGTCTGGCTGAAAGGGCCTCTTCCGCCCGCCGTCGGTCTCTCGCGCGGACGGGTTGGTCTCCTCGTAAGTCATGGCTGCCTCTACCACTCTCGAAAACGTCGGCAGCTTCAGGGGTTTGACATACCCCCGGATCGCAGGCCGGAGCCCCTCGGTGAACCTCCAAAGGCGCTCCTCCTCAGTGGCTACCGCTGTCGCTGCAAAGCGGGACAGCTCCAAGAAACGCGTGCGGTACGCGCTCACGGTCATCGTCCCTTGGCGGAGAGTGTGGAACTCCCGCCTCCTCTGGTCCTGCCACATCTGGGGAAAGTACTGCTCGCAGAAGAGGGTGACGAACTGGTCCCACGTCGGCTCGTCCCTCTCCTGTCCCCGGACCGCCCTCCACCACCGGTGTGCCGCACTCTCCAGCTGGTACGTGGCAAAGGCCACGCGGCACTCCACCGGGGGGCGAAGGGTGTCGAAGATCTTCTCCAGCTGCTCAAGCCAGTCCTCTGCCTCGGTCGGGTCCTCATCCCCCTTGAAGGAGGGGGGCTTCAGCTTCCGGAACTGTCCGAAAAGCTCGAAGTGGTGCTATAGGGGAGGTGCTGGTGCACCTCCAGGCGAAGGTGTCTCGTGTACAGAAGTGTCGGAGGAAGGTGGGGGCGGCAGGGGCCCATCCCCTCCCTCGCGTCCAGCGCCGCGTCCGTCGCGTGGCCCCACAGAGGACTCCCCCTCTGCAACCCCAGGAGGAGGTGCTCGGGGCGGTGGGTGGAGCTCCTCTCGTACAATATCCCGTATCAGTCTAGCGAGGTCCTGGGCCTGGATGCCAGGGAGTGGTGGCTGGTCCACCGAGACATCAACGACAGCACGTCCACCTCGCCGACCTCGCCCTCGGCCGCGCCCGCGGCCAGTCTCGCCAGTCCCACGACGAGGCATCTCCTGCAAGGAGACGCGAAACAAAACGGAAACGTCAAAACAGACGGTACCTAACAACACTTCTAAGAGCTCAAGTCAAGAGATATGTTGTGGTGGCTACTCTAGCTATAAACATGTGAATTGGTTATTTTCCAGTCAGTTGATTCACTTCTCGGGACGACCTTGCTCTGATACCATCTTGTAACGACCCGGTTCCCGAGTCCCTACGAGACACGAGAACCGGACCGACTCGACTAATCCCAAGACCCAGTCGTCCAACGAGGAAGTAACCAAAAGACAGTAAAATAAACCACATTCAGCATGAATATAACTAACAGTAAGAAAGTACAGCAGTAAGGAAAGAAACTACTACAGTAGGCACCACCACAACAGTAAAACAACATTTATCATATAACAAAAACTGCAGGTAAAAAAAAGGTACAGCGGAAACAAACTACTCACTAGAACAGAAACAAAAGAAGGTACAAAACTGTGGCAACTCTACTGGACCCTACTCGGCCCAGCGTCCTCTGCAGCCGCCGACCCTGGCTGCTCAACACCTGGTCCTGAAAAAGGTAACGAGTGTAACACGTCAGCAAAACGCTGAGTAGAGTGGCAAACTAACTAAAGGCAACAGTAGAGTGTACAGTAGCTGTTATATTCTATTACTTTCTTTTATTTACATCTTTCAATTTTTCTCACTATTTCATTTACTTCTCAGATCCTTTACTTGATCTCGGATGTCCTCGTGGGACGATCTTGATTGCAGTCTTTTCCAAAAGTAGAAGTAGCACGTGGTGCTCTCCTGGCCGGGAGAGTCCCCCGTGGTGATCCTACCCTCAGTCAACCACCCCAAGGTCACTGACAGACGTAACGGTGACTACGGCACGCGCGATAAACGCACAGGTAGCTAGCCCGTACTGGCACGCGGTCAGTCGTTTCCGTTAACGGGTGCGCCCAAAGCACAGCACGGAACCAGGGCAGAGCCCTCTCAGTAACAGGGGTCCAACCCCTCCACAGTAACCAAACCGGGGCCTTGCCCCTCCACAGTCCGCGCACCCTCGCCTGACTACCCTGGTTTGCCCTAGTGGGCCTAACAAGTCGGTAAAGGAGGCTAGCAGAACCCCGGGGCCCGTGGGGTAGCTAGTACTCTCCTAACACTACTAGCTCTCCTCGGTACTACGTACACGAGTGCCAACAAGTCGGTACAGAGCGGCCAAGCCTAACCCCGGGTCCCTGGGGCGGCTGGCCCCACTCTGCACTAAAACAGGTACAGGTACTTCCTTCGGTACTGCGTACCCAAGAGACAGTACAAACTACATCTCAGTTCCATTCCTTTTCTTTCCAGGAGCTCCACTCCTAATTCCCCGTAGGGTTCCAGCCCTTTATCTCAGAACATCATATGTTTCACTTTCCAGATTCACGTTCTCAATTTCCATGATCTCAAACATGTTTCTTTGTTCATAACAGGCAGCTGTTAATTAATTTCACAGGCAGCTTATATATTCCTTTCCATTTTTCCAAGACTGCAGTAATATACATTCCACTAGTTTTTCCATCCTAGGATTCATGCCATATCCTAGGATCTATCATACAATCTAGTTTTCCGGCCCTAGGATTCATGCAACACCTAGGAGCTATCATTCGATACATTTCTCATTCCTAGGATTCATGCAATGCCCTAGGTTCTAGTTATGATTCCATACTTTAACAGATTTTTTTTTAATGCTTAAAACCACTCTACCAGGTACAACGGGAGTAATGGGGGCGTGGTCGGGAATCCCGCGCGCCTCCGCGACTCTCAAGACGGCAACCGAACAAGGTCCTATCACAAGGATCAAACACAAGGAGTGTCTCAAAACAGTGTATAGCTACTGTAGGCGGGTAGAGGAATAAATTCTGAAACGAACGCAACTCGAATCGCGGAAAACGGAGCCCAAACGGGCCCTAACGGGTCGAGAAAGACAATACTGTGCAAAATCAGACGTCTGGAACTCCTTCCAGACGTCTTAAACGGTGGATCAGAGAATTACCTGTTCGGCTTGGTTCCCCGGACGTCCAGAAGTCTGTGGGGACGTCTCTCCTAGATCCCAGACGTCCGATGGTCTCTCCGGACGTCTGGAGGTCACTCCCGCCGTCTGGTACAACTTCCAGACGTCTGATTCGCAAAGGATGACGAATCCGAGCACCTGCGCACAGCCAACCCTCCTCCCTCAGTACGGTCAGTCGACAGAAAGAAGGAGAAAGCGGAACTCACCTTTCAGACGTCTGTATGATCTCACAGACGTCGATCTTGTCGTTTGGATATCAGTCCAGACGTCTGATTCTGGAGATTTTTCCAGAATCAGAACCTCGCTCGGCCTCCGCTCGCGACGCCGCCCGCGTCGCACCTCGCGCGTCCGCTGCTCCGCCCGCAGCAGGTCCCTCTCCGCGACGCTCTGCGCCCTCCGCCGGCCGGCCAAGCCGCTCCCGGCGAGCTCGCCCTCACGGCAGAGCCCCGCCCTCGCACGCCGCAGCTCCTCCGCGCCTACTGCGGCCGCCGCTGCCGCTGCGCCCTCGCGTCCGCTCGCTCTCGCGCACAGGCAGGAGAGAAGGAGGAAGATGGTGGAGACGGGAGGGGAGGCGCGCCCCCTCCCCCTTTTAACGCCGCGCGGAGAGGAGGGAGAGACGGCCGCAGTCGCCTGCAGCCGCAGAGAAGATGCGGATCGCAGGTCTGCGCGCACAGGCGCGCAGACGAATATCCCGTGCGAGCATAACTGTTCGCCAGACGTCTGTAAACTATCCCGGACGTCTGGTCAGACGTCCGGATGTGATCCCAGACGTTTTTACAGACGTCTGGGCCACCTCCCAGACGTCTTAAAAGACGTCTGGGGCACGCGCTCGTTACATTGGTACTCGTTATGATCAGTACCGATACACATGAGTCTTAGATCCAGTTCTAGGTTTGAAGTGATCAGGACCTATAGCTTACAAGTACCAATATTGGTCACCAGTACCGGTACTGGTTAGCAATAGGCTAAGTATCCAATACTCAACAAGTATCGATACTTTTAATGAGTACTGGTGCTTGCTGTGATAGGTTTATTCTAGAGAAATACCAGTACTCAATAAGCACTAATACTTATTACAACTATCGATACATAGTAACTATTGGACAAGTACTTATCTAAACATACGTTCTAAACTAGAATCTATGAGTATCGATACTTGACATCACTATCGATACTCATTGAGATATATAATTCATACTTATAACCTAGAGGTATCGATACTGATTCATTAGTAATGATACTTAATATGTGAGATATTGATACTAATTCATCAATACCAATATCCAATTAATATTAAATTTAGGTGAGATAAATTTGGATACATGCCAACCTAAATGCCTAAAATTTTTCTAACATCGCGTGCTTTCAAAGTAAGCCACGAAAAATATTCCAAGCAAGAGCGAAATAGTGCACTCTCTTTGGTCAAATCACAATAAATGGTGATCACATTTATATTCAACATTCACATGCAGTTGGATAGAAGAGTCCAAATCGATGAAATGTGAGGTCTTTCCGTGCTATGCCGCTTGGATTGTTCCTTGGAAACATATTATATATATATATATATATATAGTGGGGGCGACTTAATTGGTTCGCTCCTGCTCTCCATAAGGTCTCATCCTTGTTCCTGTTCCTACAGTAACTTGACTTTGTCAGGATCTGCGAGGGAAGGGATTGCTCCAGTCCAAGGGCACGTAATATATATGTTAATATATGTCAAATAAGGGAGCTTGCGTCCTTCCCAGGTGTAATTCACTCATATCATCTCTGTGATAACAGTGACGTTGGTTTGAGACTTGTCGGTATGAAAATTATCTGAAGGTCGTGGGTTGAAGCACTTGCGACCTTTTAAAGTTTACCTCTCAAAATATTTTTTTGTCATAAAAAAAAAAAACCGAGGGATAGAGCTTAGGATTTGTCTTAGGAACAAAGCTCCCTGAATAATGTCCACAAAAGTTGGCGTATTCGTCACACCGATCGTGATATATATATATATATATTCACTAATTTTGTTCGTTGTGGCTCGAATCATTCCGACTGGATGAGCACAGCTTCTATACACAGGCCGATCGTGTCGCGCGACCACCGCATTAATTTTGTGTAAGCAATCATGCATGCCTGCACATTACGTGACCTTCCGGGACTCACGAAAAGTAAAATGACAGTTTACATTTGGAACCTTATTATTGATTATAATTTATTAATTTAAACTTTACGAGTGTGCACCTTTTTATGTGATACTCTACGATCTTACTTGAACGAGGGATAAGAAGGATACATGATTAAGTGATATGATAGAAATAGGATAAACATTATCTTAAATAGTGTCAAAATATTACATTAAATATCCGTACACAATACAATAATTGATATATCACATCTAATTTCTTCTCACTCTACTTTACAATAAAATAATAATAATAAAAAAAATTCATTTTTTCTTTTATATTGAAATTACATCAACTTACAATTTATATATATCAATACACCTATTACATCCATTCTCACTATTTTACTACTTACAATACCACAAATGAAATTTATCTCATCTTAAATTTTATCTGAAGCTAAATTTTATCCTTTATCCAAACAAAATCATCAATAATAATGTGTCAAAATCAAATATATATATATATATATGTGGGTGCGCACACGCACGCGAATCATTAATATCTTAATTAATATATTGAAAGATATTTGAATTTATATTTCAGTAGGGTGCATCTCACTAATGTAATGCGTCAGGGATTTTGATTATTTGTGTTGGAGTAGACAAAATGACATTATTTGTGTTGGAGTAGACAAAATGACAATACTTTGGTTTAACAAAATCATAATATTAATTTAGGATTTATTTAATTGTCGAGTTAAGATGGATTAAATGTTTAGCTCTGTTACTAAATCTCACCTCCAGTTGTGTTGGGTTAACTCTTACTTAATTTAGTAAAGAATTATTCTATTTTTTTAATATAATGATATTAATTCATTAAAATATCTAAACTTGTTTAACTTATTTATTTTATAATTTTATTTTACCTTTTATATATACCTTTACCTATTCCACAAATTTATATTTTCTTTATCAAATAAGATCAAATGTTAATTAATGTTATTAATGCAAACCTATAAAAAATGTACAGTGATTGCCATGCTTTTCTTGAAAATCCAAAAAAAAATCTCCGTATGCATCAAATCGTGAAATCGCGCGGAACTCTACTTGCTATCTCGGGTAAAGTAGTATTCATGGGCATTTATGTGTGCCACATGGTAAAACATCTCCACGTTATGGAAAACACGTTGGCTTATGCCATTTAATTTCATTACTGTGAGATGCTAAAGGAGGGGTTAAAGTATCGATGCAAGAGCAACTAAAATCGATATAAATGTATTGGAAAAGGAGACTTGAGACAGAGATAATGGATCGGGTATGGTAAAGATTTGGCTGTACATGATCCCATTTCCGATTAGTCAGGTGGAGGGAGATAAAGGGAGAGAGTAGACGTTTGAGGCGGGAGAGAGAGAGAGAGAGAGAGCGTGGAACGGAGCAGTCAGTACTGTAGTAAAATAAACTGAAAAAAAAAATAATAATACTACAGTAGAGTGCATAATACACCACATATTATTTCCCACGATACTTCAGTTATATTATTGATTTACTCACCAATACCTAAATCAAAATCTTATCCTCATACTTATTTATCTCTAGCTACTGATATATTGATATCTATCTTAACATATGAGCTATTTTAGACGAAGTAACATGACTTGTACATGAATATAGGTAAGAGCTTTTACGTATATGCCCATGAAATCATGTGTACATGTTCCCCTTGCAAACTTCATTTGCCACCTTATGCCGTTGCACTAGGATCGAGCAATCGACAGCGCTCCTATCTAACCTAAAACTTGACCGAAAAAGCCCCAACTCAAGCCTATTACTTATATTTGAATTGAGTTTTGATTTAAATTTAGGTCATTCAATTATTTAAGTTGAACTTATAAGCGCAAGCTTGAGAGCCTAAAGCTCAGCTCATATTTAAGTTTGAAAAAAAGTTGAAATTTTATATATTTAAATATGATATAAATATAGATTCATATATGTTAACATTATCGATACTTGCTTGGCACTTCATCTCAAATTTAATTTTTAAAAATTTTTCATTCCATATGCATAATTGTTGATTTATTTTGATTTAGTGATAACAGTAAACAAATTTAAAGTAAATACCATTTGCTTCATTACTAATACATGCTTTTGATTGAAATATTCTAAAGCTATTTCATTCTTTACATGATTGAACACAAGAACATTGATAATTAATCTATTACATGAGGGTACATATCACATGCACTAAAGTTTGTGTTTATCCAACTTAAGATTAGCGGTTAACTAGTTTCGATCGGATTTTAAAATATTCATCATAGTATAAATGATTAAAGCATAATTAACATTTAAATTTATAATTTTTGAATTAAAAGAGAAATGTGTAACTATCACTACTAGTTATATATAGAAAATTCAGGTTCAAGAGTTTGGTTAAAAAAAAGATGTTAGCATATAAGAATGATTATCCAAACTCATTGTATTAGCTATAAAAAATTGAGAGATATGCATATAGAAAAGTTTATTTTCTCCTAAGAGAGATTATACTTCAATCTTGAGAGGAATGGGCTAAGTTTATCTTTATGTTCTTTTCTTTTCTTCCCACGACAAAACCCAGCCTAATTCCACTCGGGCCATGCCCCCGATGGGCCTCCTTTCCCTCGGCTCAGAACAGGTCAGCGCGGGCTCGTGTGCAGCCGCGCTCGTGCACGTGCTATGAGGACTTGACCCCCTGATGCTCGGGCGATGGGGTCGAGTACCTAATTGATAATATGTCACACTAGCGCGTCTTCAGCCTCCGAGGTGGGACTAAAAGTCCTCGCTATCTTGCGTTGGCACGCAGCACAGGTCTTCAGTCTCGATTCGTCTACTTCGGCTATCCAATCTCCCAAGTGTAACCGGAGATCAATCGAGGTGACTCCGGCACTTCCAATTTATGAACTCCTTTTGAGATCAGGGTGTTGGATGGTGTGGCGGGCTTCATTGGAGATGGCTGGAGAGCTGTTGTAGGAGACTGAGGCGAAGGGTAGATCCGATGAACACCTGTGGATAGTAGAACAAACCTCTCGGTCCCAAATTAAGCTAGAAGCTTCGGGGGTGAACCCTGAAGCTTGTCCTTAGGTCTAGGTGCTGTGAAAGTGTGTTTGATGGTGTGGCGAAGGAGCTCGCCAGAGCTCCTGAAGGTGGTGATTGATGGACGTGTTGTGTAGGTGAAACAACAAGGTAATGAGTTGGAAAGATGGAGGAGGAGAAGGGTAGAAGAAACCCTAAAACTATTGGAAGGAAGGAGACGAGAAAATCGGTGGCGGTGGTGGGCTCGCATGCGACGAACAGAGGAGGAATTGAGGTTGAGGAAGGGGTCGAAGAGCTATCTCCTTTGTTGGGGAGCACAACGACAGAGGGGCGAAGGCAGCCGACCTCTTGTTTGGTGGCGAGAGCCGATGGAGAGATGGCATAGAGAAGACATCAAGGTCTTTCAATGGTGACACAAAGAGGAGGAAGAAGATGAGGGTAGTACTCGTTATTTCCAGACGAAGGCATTTAGAGGGACTGCGTGAAGCTTTATAGTTGCAACCTAGAGCATGCGCGGGTCGGAGGTTGCGAGAATCGCTCACAACAACTCACAAATTCCACACCTATTTTGATAGAAGATAGCATGCGGCAGAGGTGGCCATTGTTGATGGAAAAAATGTTGGCGAAGGCAGTCGCGGAACGACGAGAGGATTAAATCCTCTTCAGGCATTGAAGGTAGTCGTGGTCTGAGGTGGCTGCCAATTGAGCTCAAAGATTGGCGGCGATGTCGATCAACGTCGAGGTGAGGAAGAAGACAGCTGGCATCAACGTGACATCAGCTAGGGACTATTATGCAAGGAAAGAGGATCAAAAAGTAATAGATTTGGACCTATTTGAAAAGGTTTAGAAAATTAAGGACTTGAATGCAAAGTAGGTGTAAATGACATTAAATTAGGTCCAACTTTTTATGGGAGCTTAATTAAAACCTAGGGAACCTAGTTGTAACCTCAATTTTGGATTTTGAAGTCATTTGTTTAGTCAATTTATGTTTGGATGCAATTTACACTAATTATTCACCTAGGTTATTGTTTTAGGTCAAATTAGGTTCTTTTGATCCAATTATCACCCTAAACCTTGTAGAATATTTTTTTTATAGTTTTTAGAAGGTTTCCTTTGCAATTATTTTTCATCGAAACCTGTCAACTTGAGTTAGGCCAAAATTAAGGTTTAATCAATTATTGATTGTCTTGAATTTCTGAAAAAACCTTGGATTGACTAGCTTAGGCCTACTTAGTTAACTTTTATGCTTATTTGACCATTCCTTCCATGTAGATTCATCTTTAGGTCCATCTTCTTGTTAAATAAGTAGAATTAACCCTTTTAATTTCATTCCTCCCAGTTCTTCCTATCATCAGATTATACCCTTTTTAATGATTAAATAGATGAATTTATCCATAGAACTTAGCAAAATTAAGCTAGATATAGTGTGAATGATGGTAATGCCATCACCAACCTATTTATTTTAAGATAAGCTTAGGCTTGGGCTTGTTAAAAGAAAAAATAACAAGCCTTGTCATAGCCTAAAGCTCAAAGGCAAGGGTTTAATCGAGCACTCCACTTTACTTTGCCATAAAGATTGTGTCAAACTTATTAGTTTTACCCCCTAAGATTGTTTTTAATCACCATGCCTCTATTAACAACCCTCTCCAACCTTTTCTCTCTACTTTGTGCTCTTCTACCTCATCCTTCCCCACCTCCCTTTTTCTTCAACTACTAGTCTACTAGGACTTGGGAGGGCCTTTGAACAACTTCTAGTTGGTGTTGCTCCCTACCTCTCCCTCCTTAGCTTTCTCTTCCCCTTCCCCAAATACCATTGATTTTGCTGCCACCTTTTCCTCCAATAATGGCTACATTCTTTGGGCCTCTTTTTACCCTTCCTCCACCTACTACACCTTGCTCTCATTTGATGACTTCTCCTTCCCCAATCATTATAGCCTCCATGTCATCGACCTTTTAGTTATTGCCATTAATTTTCCTCAATTCCTCTTCCCCCACACTTGAGACCCTTTCCCATCTTTGCCTTTTCTTCAACATTGGCTCTATATTGACTCGTAAAAGTTCTTGTAGAGGGGTGCTTCAATTGATTGGCAAGGAGGAGGAAGAGGTTTAATAGAGAGAGGAGGTTGTTAGGGGAAGAAGGGGGCTAAGGGGAATGAAGATAAAGTTCTTAAATTTTTTAATTTTCCTATGTTAATTTTAATGGATTTTTTGCATGGAGATATATAAAGGTAAATGGAGCAAGTTTGAAGGGTATATACATCCATGTAACTTTCTTAGGGGAAAATACACAAGATCCAAAAATTCCACATGAATTTATGCAAAATACTTAAACAGATAATTGTGAATTTACAAACAATTATAGAAAGTGGTGTGTGAAGTTTTTATCACAATATAGACACATCAAATAATGGTTCCTTCAAGGCTACTGGTCTGGGGCCCTTGCTTTGCCTGGGCCATCTTGACTTTGGAACTTTAGGTGTTGGCTTTCACTTCTACTATTAGGAGAATATTTTGCCTATTCATGTTGATGCCATGTCTCTTTCTATCTACTTTTGGTGGCATCAATCACAACCTCTCCCTTAGGATTCACAACTATGTGTTCCTTTCATCTCAAGATTTAAACATCTTATGGTTTCTCTAAATTTTGCAATAGGCTTTCTAATGCTACAGTGGTGTTACTTGCTTCCAAGTGGATAATTGCATCAACGGCCTCTCCACCTCATACCCTTCCTTGGTTTGCTATTGATGGTGTACGAGACTTACCTTTCAAGGTTAGGGGGCATTTGCAACGTCTAGACTCCCTAACCACACCTTATGTGTAGGTGTTTTAAAGATGGGATTGTCAATCTTTTGTAGTGTCTTTTTGGGGATGGGTTTGGAGGTTACCAACCATGTCAATATTTTGAAATGATGATAGCACTTGACTTCTTCAATGTATTGACATAGATGGTAATCTCAACCCTTGATTATGTAATCTTTTCTTTTCTTTTTGCTGATTATGCTTGGTAGGTTATGTCAATGCTCCCTACCTTTTCTTAAATGAAATAAGTCTTTAATTTAAGAAAAAGGTGATTGAAGTGGAATAGAACATTCAAAAAAAGAAATTTATCATATATCTTAGGCAAATGGGCTGGGTAGATAGGTAAATTCCCAAATCTCTATTTGAATTTGTAAATCAAAACCTATAGTCATACAAAAACTAAATAGGTCGAGCCTTAGATGCTTCAATTGGATCGGGTCAAGTTGGATTTGGGTTAGGGTAAACCAAAATTGCTATCCTTAATTTGAATGACTACTTATTTTGAAATATATAAGAAACCATTCTAAATAATTCTACACTTTATAAACATAAATATAATATGTTGATATGCATGCATCTTTTTAAACAAGGTATACAGTAAGTAGCACTACCATATTGCCAAGATAAGGCTAGAAAAAGTATCTCATAAACATGCACATGATGAAGAATCACATCCCTTAAAAAATACATACATTCAACTCTTGCTAGGGCATTCTTTGCAATTTTTACAATAAAGAAAGGTAAAATATCTTGCTAGTACTCTTGTGAAGAGTTGATGGAGTTTCAATGATCAAACTTTCTAGCTTTGGAAGAGATGGTGAGTAAAATATCACCTGCCCAAATTCTAGATAGAAAATGTTTGATAAGAAATCGAGATTGACTTGAGTACTTACTATATCTTCCACTTATTCCCATAGCCACTACAAGTATTTGGATTCTTGTGTTTACATCTCCTACATGGAGATTTGCTTTCTTGGAGTTTATCTTTATTTTCCAACTTAGGTTCCATATTGATTCACTTAATTCCTATCTTGAGTCTACAAATACTTCATTTAATGTTGGAAATTGGAGACTTCCATTGAAAAATTGTTAACTAGATCCTCTCTCGATCCCAATTGGTTAGACCATAGATGTAATGATATGAGCAAAGTCTTTGGTTCAAGTCTAGCATGGCCTAGTTCTGCTAGGGCCCCACATTTTGGGAAATAAATGTGAAAACTATAGTATTTGGGTGGATTCAGGTGCAACTTTTCAATGATAATGATAGCTCTTATACACTTTGAGCATGCCTTGTGATGTAACTAATTTCCATTTGTACATGGTTTTCCCTCATTTCTTGGCTACGTTTTACCCAAATTATGTCTAATATAATCACCCTCTTCTTAAACTTGATTAGGTTTTAAAATTGATATTACAAATGACTTTATGAATTTTAATCTTAGTTTTGTGAGTGCTAGGCTTCTAAATTCATTCTAATTGATCAAATCAGGCTTAAAAGAGGCCATTTTAGAGCTTGAATTTCTACTAGTTTAATGTTCATATCTAGTATGATTAAGGAATAGATTTACTATCTTAAGGTCCTATCCTCAATAAACACATTTAAGTGCACTATTATTTCATTAGGGTGTTAATTCAAGTCCTGAAGAAGAAGGCAAAAGTGAAGGTCTTTTTCTTTTGGAAAAAAGAAAGTAGAAGGCATATGTTTGTTCCATACTTTTGATTCCTTGGGTCACTCATCATATGCAAATTATGACAAAGCATCAATTTTGTAGTGGAGGCCCATGCAATGCCTAATTTGTCTAATCACGTGTGAAAACCTAAAGTATTATGTTTAGCTTGACAGTGGTACCTGATCAGAGCCCTTCTAACTAAGCCTTATTGGGTCTACGAATAAGGGAAAGGTCCACTCAAAATAAGAAACAATTGCACACAAGATAAAGGTTTTGTGACCTAGTTCCACTTGAAACAGATGTATGTTTAGGGAGAGTATGATCACTCTCAAATTTCCATTAAGTTAGTTGTATCAGAGAGTATAAGAGTTCACTCTTTTCTCTGTAATTTCTTGCCTTTATGTCCCCCGCATGCGAAGACCACGGCCTATTTAAATAACATAGTTCTTCGTAATGTGAGTATTAACTCTTGAGCGTGATCCCTTGGACGTAATTGTAATGGTTGGTCAAATTGATGACATGTTGCACACATTCTCGAGCAAGTTACCCATGTTCATCGAAGAACGTGATGATGGAGTAACAAATGTGGTAATCATCATCCGATTGAGATTTGTCAGATGCATTTTCTCATCCATCCATTAGAGTCTCAGCTGGCTAGAGACTATGTGTATCCTCCAATTAAGCCTTTTAGTGGGCTGGGGAATCTATCTATCCCTCTATGTCTTTAGCTGAATATGCTGAACTTATATAATCTGTTCGACTAGGCGAGCCTGCTAACTATGTCTTCATTTAGTTGAATTGCCAATAATGATCTGTCTCATTGAGCTGTTCAGTCAAATCTTATGATATTGGTTTTTAGTCACTATTAGTTGAGTCTTTGTGGACTTCTTCTTGGACGCTTGTGAGGTATTTTTTATTGGATTTAGATGAGAATTTTCTTTCCTTAATCAATACTTATATTACAATCTTGGATATATGTGATCAGGGTGGTTAAAAGATGCATCCAAATTAGCAACCAATTGTCACTGGCTATTACTTTTAGGCTTGAGAACCCTTAATATAATGAACTTTGTAATATCAAACGAAGCATCAATATTAATCTTAAGACTATCATATACTTGCTATAATCAGATTATGTAAATCAAATTTGCAAAAGTTAAAAATAACTTTATAATAGATAATATTCTACGATAATAAAATGTATATCAAAGTTTTTCAAACAATATCAAACTGATAATTCTAAATTTCTAATGTTCCATCACCACAATAATGTAGGTTCAAACAAAAGGGGTGAGATGTGCATGATAAGAAAATAATGTGGAAATATAAACAACATCTCACAAAAGTAATCCCACAAATGAACACATGGATTTTTAGGTGAAAATCCAAACCTGGGTAAAAATCACCACCTAAACCTCTCAGTTTAGAATTTTTCGATCTACCTAGTAGATCAAATCCACTAATGAACTACTTAAATGATGGTAGTTTAACCTATTACAACTACGCTACTTTAAACTGAGAATGATATGCTATTTCTCAACACAGTTAATTAAGGTTATTAGTTTTAATTAAATGTATTGGAAGTAACTTAGGCTAACTTGAATTATTGTCGTGAGTATAGTATAGAGTTAAGTTAACCTAACATTTTAGATTTTTAATTTCATTTAACTGGTTGAGTCTAGGTCGTTCATTGGGAGGCATGATAGTAAACTTAATTTATCATTAATTCCTAAGGCATAATTACTAACTATTTAATCAGTCAGATTAATAATCACAATATATTTTAAGTACATGAATAATTGCATAAAAGATTTAACAATAAAAGCATGCAATATTCCATTAATAAGAACAAATATACAAGAAAGATTTTTCATTAAAATCCAAATAGAACATGTTTATTACAAAATAAAAGGCTTAAGTAATGTTTACAAGAATGATCAAGCCTTTATACAACATTTAGAACTCGAATACAGAAGATATAGTAGCTTCAGCTCTAAATTAGACGTCTGAGAAAAGAATTAGACGACTTAAAAGTAAGAATTAGACTTCTGAAATATGCATTGGATGTCTGATTACTTCACTCAATTCATTTATTTTCTTCTCTTCATCTCTCTATCTTCTCTCATTTCTTACTTAAGCTTTACGAGCACACTCTCTCTTTCTTCTTACTTATCTTCTTCCTTAGCTCTCCTCTTAGCTTCTCTCTTAAGCTTTTATTTCTCTCCTCTCTCTCTTAATCTCTCCACAGCCTCTATTCTTTTCTCACTCTCTTACTCTCACGAGCTCTCTCTCTAACTGTGCACTCTCATTCTCCACACTTAGTCGTTTAATGCTCAACTTAACCCATTAACCCATTCACTTATCAAAAAATATGTTTTTAATGAGCGGCCCAACCTTACGAGGATACATAGCACCTGAGAGGGGTGGGACCAGACCTTACTAAGTCGGGCCTAGTTAATATTAGGTGTATTTTTATCCATTCTCCACAATGCACAGTCTCAGGCCCATCACAGGCCCATAAGCTCTCTCGCCCACCTAGGAACACACACAGGCATGCAAGCCTGCGCACACACACATGCACGTGCACACGCATGAGTCTATTCGGATCTAGAGGTTATGTTCGATTTTGTGCACCCAGCGCTGTCGACTGAAGCGCTGGGTGCACAAAATCATAATATACTATGCCGGAGCTTCATTCATTCTAGATGCGGGACTTAATTCCAGCATCCCTCTCCGCCGTTGCTACGTCAACCTCGATCTTCAAGAATCGATTTCGATCGACTCACTGCTTTAAATCGAGTGCACTAAGGCTCGATCGAAGGCCCTTAAGGTCCTCTACTTGATTTTAGCATCAATTTAAGCTTTGGATCAGATTTGATCCACGATTTTGAGAGAGGTTTATGGCTGTTTCGCCATGTCCAGAAGTTCTTCAGAAGGTGAAATTCTCAGGTCTATTGACCTAAAGTAAAGACTTACCCCTCAATTGAGGGTCAGAGGTGTTCCAGATGACCATTTCGCGTAGGTTGAGAAGAACTTGAGCAAAGACAAAGCTGGCAGAAGCTCCAGAAGCTTCATGGCAGCTGGACTTAGGTTTAAAGCTAAAACTTACAATCAAAACATATCAACAGAGATCTAATCATCATTAATCGATCTAAACTAATTTAATCACTCCAAAGGAACTAATCTGAATAAGTTTTAGCTTCGAATTTCAACATCCTAAAGAATAGTGTTGGGTTCTCTAACAACTTAAAACATGTAGCAAGTGAAATCTCAACTCTTCCTCAATACAACTCAATCAAATCACTTTAAATGCAATCTAAGTCACTCTAGGAACTCGACCATCCCATTAAATCATTGAATCAATCCTAAATTCCTCAGGTTCGCCCAAATTTGACCTTCTACTAGTTGAGGTTGACTTTCACAATAAGAGTTTCTCTAATCAAATTAAAATCTTATTCAGTCTTAGTTCATCCTTAGGAAAGGATTTAATGCATCAAAATAGGGTGGGTTCAAATAGTGCCTATAGGCAGTGTAGCCTGGGTTGAGAAGGAGGCATGTTCGGTAGAGCAATCTAAAGGTGTTCAGTCCAATTAAAGACCTAGGATGGGTGTCCTAGGTTCTGTTGAAGCTTTTGGACCTATTCTTAGAATTTAAACCCTAACAGAATTGTTTCTCCAACTTCGCCGGAGTTGGAGAAGACAAAGATCAAGAGAGATCTCTAGTCATTAAAACACAAATCAAATTACTGCTTCATAATCCTAAGATCATAGAGAAGCAGTCTAGAGCTTCTCAAAGTTTCCCAAAGGCTGAAGCTCGAAATTAGTTTGCTGGAGCTTGCTGGAGCTCCGATGAACTCAGAAATAAGTGTCTAGAGTTAAAAACTCCACAAAACAGACCATGAATGATCTGGACATGTTCCTGAGGTTGCAAGGAACCTCAAGAAAATGACAGATGCATCAACTGAAGAACTTGACACTGAATTCACCCAAGAATTCAGTGAAATTACAACTCTGAGTTCGACAGAGCTCAGGAACTGATCTCCCTCAAAATTGAATGAGGGGAGCTATGCAGTAGGATGTGGTGATGGTGTAAAGATGATTATTTAGATGGTAAGACTCCTCCTGAGCTGCCATGGACAGCGAGCTCAGGAGGTTCTGTGGAATTAGGTGTTTTTCATATAGATGATAATTAAGCTAATTGAGGGCATGATCGGGGCCCTTAAGTGATGTAGAGTGACGGAGGGCCCCTAGTGAGTGTGTTATAAGCCAGAGAACCTCCGCCGTGGATAGCGGAGGTCTCCGGTGAAGGTGTAATGGATTAGGCGTGAGAGATGATAAAAGTGTGTAATTAATGAACTAGAAGTGATCATGGAGAGTTATAGAGTGTGATCAGTGATTTTAAAAGATGAAACAGTGCTCCAAATGAGCTCAAGGGGCATTGTTTAAATAGGCTAATTCCTCCCTGTGGAGACGACCTAACTATTCGTGGTTAGATTCTGAAAATTAAAATATTTTGAAAAGCGATTTTTTACCACGCGATTAAATACAACAACACATCATTTTATATTAAAGTTTTCAACGAAAATGAAGATCGCTCTTTCAGTACGCCGGCAAGGTGGCAGATGGAGTCAAGGGGGGAGTATCAGTGGTCTAAACGAAGTGGCGAGTGTTTGAAAATGAAGAGTGGAAGTCAAGGAGTTGTTTAGGAGGGGAGGCAGACAAAGGGGAGAGGAGTTGGCGCCGGTTGAGGTGTGGCTGACGCAGAGACGAAGCTACTTTGAGAGAGGTGGTCGGCAAGGATGAAGGGGGTAGGAGTGCCGGCAGGTGCTGCGCGATGTGGAAGAAATCAAGGAGGAAGAGTCTGCCACTAGTATTGTGGTCAGACGACAAGGGAAGGCAGGGAGAGTCGTTGGAGCTTGAAGAGCAAATCGGTCAGAGGAGGAGAGAGAGGAATTTGAGGGATTCTCAGGTCGAATTCAAGCTTCATGGATTTGGTATGTGCAGGAGGTGTTTTTATACACCTTAGGAGGACAGTTAGAGCTTGGGCAGCAAGCTTCCCAAGCTTGGAATGTTCACCAAAGTTTGGGAATTCCTTGATGCCCAAATCTCTCATACACTCGCATGAGAGGTTTGATAGGTTCTAAGGCTTAGGATCAGGTTCAAAAGGAAGAGAATTTCTTGACTAACTTTCCTTTCAAATTTGAAAGGGATTCGTGAAGAAATTAGGGAGATCTTTCCTTTTTAAGGTCACCAGAGCAAGTAGGAATAGATTTAATGGTAGTAGGGACCTGTTTGTGAGAATGACGATAAAGTTAGGGGCCTGTTTGAAAGGATTTTGAAAGTTAAGGGTAGAAATGTGATTAGATAGAACCAATTTGCAAACTAGGTCAAGACAAACTCATCTTGGGTCTAAAGTTTGGTAAAAACCTAATTTAGACCTAAGGAATCCAATGGTGAAGTTGGATTTTGGTTTTGACCACGTTTGACTAGGTAATTTATGAAAAAACCTAAATTAGGGCAAATGTCTGTCTGTGATTTTATTTTGGGTCAAAATGGGTTCTGATGGTCAAATTGAAAGTTCTAAACCCTAGAGAATATTTTTATATGAATTTTAGAAGGTTTAGGTTGATTTTATCCTGATCATAGCCTTAGTTAATTAAGCGGGTTTATTGTTAGGGTTTCAAAGTTCATTTAATTCTCAATACACGTGCAAATCCATTTCTGATTGTTCTAACCCACTTGTTATCTTTTTAAGACCAATTAGCCTTCATTAAACCCCTGAGAAAACCCGTGGTTGTACTGCATTCATGATAAGCTGGTAAATTACACTTCTAACCCTAGTTTCTTATTTTTCCTTCAGAATGGTTATGCATTGACTTGTGACTCTCTGGCGGTTATGTAGGAGCATTTACTGACTTAATTGGATCAAAATGAGCTAGTTATGGCTCATGATGGTATTCCCATCATACCCCCATGCCTAGCTTTTGCTAGTCCCTTAGCAAAATTTCAAGGTATTAGCCTTGATTCTAGACCATAAAACCTTTTGATGCTTAAAAACTTTGATGTGTGCTTCCTTTTGTAGATTAGGTTAGAATGCCAATAGTAGGCCTAGAGGTACTCAAGTACCAACTATGATCCGGACCTAACCAGCTCTAGCCTCAGTCTGTCGTGAAGGTTTCTAAGGCCCACAGGAGCTAACCTAAGGTTCGTTGAACTCCGTGGTCAAAGCACCCGTGCTTGTAACATGTTTTAGCTCAGGTTCAGTTTGTAGTGCATTTTTGTCAGAGAGAGATAGAAGAATTTTTCTTTGTTTTTGGAGAGTTTTCTCTCTTTTCTTTTTATTTCTAGCTTTGGATTAGCTTTACAACACGGTCTGTATTGGATTCCTAGTCCCCACCATCAATCCTCGCAAGGTCCCTAGCAATCGATGCTTCGAGATAGCACCTCCCATGGAAACCCCCAGAATCCTGGCTTTCGAGATTTCGAGATAATCCCGCCCATGGCATTCTATAGCTAAATCCAGACCCTGGCAATAGACATTTCGAGATAATACAACCCGTGGCATCTGAACTAACACAGGGTGCTTACATGCCCCTGGTAGGATATATAGATATCCTAGGAGACAAGCACCTAGGAGATGATATGTTATTGCGCATCTTCGAGGGGAATTTCCTGCCTCTTCGCGTCGGGAACTCATCTAAATCAACTTGTGTTGATCAGTCGCTCTTAATCTAGGTAACTTTTTCAAAACAAGTTTAACACATTTGCATGATTTTGATACTTAGGTACACTGAAACAGACTGTGTGTGGATTGGGGTGCTTAGGTTACCGAGTCCTGCAAACTAGAGGTCAGTTAACGCAGCCGAATAATCCTAAGCCTTAGACCTAATACTTAAGCTTTGCATTTTTCCCAACCTCTTGAGGATTATCCAGATCTTAGTAGGTACTTAAATTTTTAAGCCTAGGATTACAGCCTAAAAGGCCTAAACTCAGCATTCCTAATAATCTCTTCTTTCTTTTATTAGCACGTTTTGCCTTTCATTTTCTTTCCTTTGATATGGTCTAGAACTAAGTCAATTCCTCAATCTTTTACTAATGACTATCTCATTTTCTTTTCTTCTCAAATTATACTCCTTTTTGACATTTTCATCTCCTCCCTTTTTCTCCTTAAAATCTGATATGCCATCAAAATTTCCTCTCCTCTCATATTTTTGTTCTTTTTTAAAATTTTTTTATTTTTTTGGTATTTTTGGAATATGTGATTTTTTGATAAAATCCTTTCTTTGTGAAGTGATTTTCACGGTGTTTTGCACTTTAATATCCCCCCATGCCTACGATTTGCAATGTCCTCATTGTAAACTAGGTGGGTTCGAGTTTAGCTTAGATCATTCATTAGAACAGGTGTTGGGTGGGTGAATGGGTCGGGGTGATTGTTGCGGACGATTTCAAGCTCGGGTATGGGTATCAGAGGTGGAGTTGGTTGTTCTAATGGATGAACCCTAAAGTGCAGTATGAGTTCAGCATAAGATGTGTCAGGAAGGGTTTCAAGTTTTTAAAAATGACGGGTTGACTCCCGTTTAGCACTGAGTTTAACACCATTAGCCAGGCGCAATGAGCTTAGGGAGAATGGAGGGTTAAAGATATCTCAGCCAAATTTGTGTCGGTGAGTTCAATGAACGGTTTGAGTCTCTGACCGTTCATGAAAAAAGGTTCTGAATCATGGCTGAGTTGACTGATTTCGACAGCTTCATTTCCAAAGATTTATCAGACAAGGTAAGGTCCAATCCATTTTGATCTGAGTTTTCCTAGGAATAATTTAAGTTTGACATCAAAGAGTAGGACTTTCTGACCAGGGAAAAAGATCTTTCTGGATATGTGCTTGTCGTGAAAGGCCTTAACCCGCTCTTTGTAAATTCATGAGTTCTCATACGCGTCATGGCGTAATTCATCAATCTTGCTCATTTGAAGCTTTCTGTGGGTTCCTGCCTTAGAAAGATCGAGATTGCAGTTCTGTATTGCCCAATAGGCTTTGTGCTCCAATTCGACGGGGAGGTGACATGCCTTCCCATACACTAATTTGAAGGGAGACATGCCTAATTGGATTTTGTGGGAGGTCCTATAAGCCCACAAAACTTTTGGAAGTCGGGATGACCAATCTTTCCTGTCAGGTCGAATAGTGACCTGAAGGATTTTCTTGATTTCCCGATTCGATGGCTCAGCTGGACCGTTGGTTTGGGGATGATAAGGAGTAGAGATTCGGTGCGACACCCCGTATTTAGTCATCAATGATTTGAACTAAGCATTCGTGAAATGGGTCCCTCCATCAAAGATTATGGCACATGGAATCCTGAATCGAGAAAAGATGTTCTGATGAATGAATCTGATAACCACCTTATGATCGTTGGTTCGGGTTGGAATGGCTTCGATTCATTTGGACACATAGTCAACAGTGAGAAGAATGTATTCGAAGTCGTTTGAAACAGGTAAGGGTCCCATAAAATCAATCCCCCAGATATCGAAGATTTCGCATACGAGAATCGACTGTAAGGGCATTATATCATGGTAGCTCATGTTGCCTAAGGTTTGGCAATGAGTACATGCCTTACAGTGATTGTATGCGTCTTTGAAAATTGTGGGCCAATGGAAGTCACACTAGAAGACTTTTGCTACGGTTTTATAACCAGAGAAGTGTCCACCGCATGCCTGGTCATGGCAGAAGGACAAAATGTCCTAAATTTTCGCTTCCGGAACACATCATAGGATGATTTGATCAGCACCAATGCGGAAGAGATACGGGTCTTCCCAAAAGTAGTACTTGGCATCGGAAAGTAATTTGTCCTTCTTGGCTTTTGGCCAATCGAACGGTATCTGATGTGATGCCAAGTAGTTTACTAGATCAGCAAACCATGGAAGTCTTGTACTGATAGTCAGGAGGTGCTCATCGGGAAAATGTTCAGTAATGGGTTCGGAAGAGTTGACAATATCAAAAGGAAGGCGGGATAAGTGATCAGCTACCACATTCTGTTTCCCTGCTTTGTCGCGAATCTCGAGATTAAATTCTTGCAACAGCAAGATCTAGCAGATTAGTCAAGATTTTGCGTCCTTCTTCGCAAGGAGATGCCTCACAGTAGTGTGATCTGAGTAAATGATAACATGGGAATCTAAAAGATACGATCTGAATTTCTCCATGGTAGATACTACGGCTAGCAGCTCTTTCTCAGTAATTGTATAGTTACGTTGAGCCTCGTCAAGTGTCATGCTAGAGTAGTAAATGACCACAGATTTCCCATCTCTTTTCTGCCCAAGCACTGCCCCTACAGTGTAATCAGATGCATCTCACATGATCTCAAAGTGTTGGGACCAATCAGGGGTCTGCAGGATCAGTGCTTGGGTAACTTGATCACGCAGAATCTCTAATGCTTGAGTGCACTCCTTGGTCAAAAGGGACATCCTTAGATAGAAGATTAGTCAGCGGGTGCATGATTTTCGAGAAATCAGGAATGAATCGATGGTAAAAATTGACGTGCCCCAGGAAGGATCAGATGTCTTTGACCGAGCTAGGCATAGGGAGTTTGGAAATCAAATTCACCTTGGCTTGATCAACCTAGATGCCCTTTTCAGAGATAAGATGTCCCAGGACTATTCCCTCAGGTACCACGAAGTAGCACTTTTCCTACGAAAGAACTAAGTTCACGTTGATCCATCGCTTAAGGATCTGGACCAAGTGCAGGAGGCAATCGTCAAATGATTCACCAAATACGGAGAAGTCATCCATGAAGACTGATGAGAACCTCATCATGAACCCTAACTAGCACATTTTAACCTAATAAAGTGAACAAAAGCTCCTACATAACCTAAGGGAAGGTTTAATTCAAGGAATTGTTAATCTGGGAATAAAACATGACACAAGGGGTAAAACTGTAATTTTACCATTGTAGTACATCAACGGAATTTCTAAGTGTCTAGACATAGGTCAAGTGAATCTAATAAGAGAAAAAGTGGGATGATTTGCTCTAAAAAGGGTTATGGTGACATCTAGGAATTAAATGACATTCTACAACCCTAAAATAAATCCACTTTAATTCACGAAGTTTCAGGAAAGATAAAAATCAACTAAATCCTCTAAAATTTATGGAAAATTATCCCCTAGGGTTTAAAACCTTCAATTTGGCCTTTGGAACTTGTTTTGACCTAGATTAAGGTTCATACCCAATTTTTGACCTAATTTGGGTTTTTATGCAAAATATCCAATCAAACATGGTCAAACCTAAAATCCAACTTCACCATTGGATTTCTTAGGTCCAAATTAGGTTGGTCAAACCTAAGGGTAGGTTGTCTTGACCCACTTTGCAATTTGGTCCTCAAGATTACTTTCTGACCCTCAACTTTTTGGAACCTTTACGTTTACCCCCTCAACTTCCTCGTCATCTTCTTCAATCCGGTCCTTCTTCCACTCACAACAGTAGACCATACCTCCGGCGACTTTGCGCACAGGATGTCGCCGCGCATGCATGGGGAGTCGACCCCTGATTTGAAAGGGGAGCTCCCTGCGGAGCCCCCTACCGCATGGGCCGCCCCCCATGCCTTGAAGACCACCATACCTCTTGTGCGAACATGCGAGAGGTATGGGTCTCCGTTTGCCATACCTCCGACGAGACTTTTCCTACCGCTATTGCATGCCTCTCGACCGGCCTTCACCTATTTAAGGAGCAGCACACTTCGCCGCATCCTTCAAGTTCCATTTGGCCTAAGCTACTCCTCCAATTCATCTCCTCCTAACTCCGACCATTCGCCCAGAGCTTCCGGAAACTCTCCCTCTCCTCTCTCATCGCTCTACCACAGTACCAGTGGTAGAACTACTTCCGCCGTCTTCCGCTGCACCACGTCGTACCAGCGAATACCCTCCAAACCCTCTTCCTCGTCGTCGTCTCTTCCCCCTGGGCACCTTCATCTCCTGCGATGGCAGTACCAGTCGCTCGCCATCTCCGCCTCCCCCGTTCACTCCTAACCTGCCAGCTAAGTTGCCCTTACTCCCCTCTTTATTTCCCCTCTGTCTATTTCAACTTTCGACTCCTCGACACCACTAACCACCACCATCTTCTCCACCTCCGGCTGACCACCGGCGAAGGCGCACCCATCATTCCACTCACTCACACGCCTCGCTAACTACCGCAGAAGCATCGCCACATTCCATTGATCATCCTTCACCTCTTCATCACCCACCACACGCACCACACACTGTGTTACGAACGTGGCATCAGACAGGTTTTTAAGACGTCTGGGAAGTGGCCCAGACATTTGACCAGACGTCTGGAACCATTCCCAGACGTCTGGTAATAAATTTTTGCGGCGTACGGGGTTGCGTCTACGTGCATGCACGCGCAGACTGCACTCGCCGCTCTCGTTCCTCCTTTTCTCTCTCTCCTCTTGTAGGCGCGCAGCTCTCTTCTCTCTCTCCCCACGCGGCCTTATAAGGACCCCTCGCCCTCTCCCTCACCCTCATCTTCTCCGCCTTCCTCTTCTCCTTCTCCCTGCCACTGCGAGAGCGTGAGCGAGCGAGGGAACGGCGACAGCAGCGGCCGCGGCAAGAGTGCGGGAAGGAGGGTTGCGAGCGGAAGGGGGAAGCTCGACCGCGAGGGTTCGAGCTTGCCGGGGCAGCTAGAGCTAGCCGGCGGGGGAGCGGCGGGCGTGGGGTGTTGCGGAGGGGCTACTGCAGCTTGGGCAGCAGGCGGACAGGGCACGACGTAGCCGTGTGTCGCGGGCGGAGAGCGAGTCGGGCTCTAGTTCTGGAAAAATTTCCAGAATTAGACATCTGGGCTTATGACCAGACGACGGTGAAGACGTCTGGAGGACCGTCCAGACGTCTGACAGGTAAGATATTTCTATCTCCTTCCTTTTTCGCGTGTACGGCCATGCAGCCGTCCACCGCGACTTCGTCTGCTCTTCGTCGTGCTGAGAGCAGGAGTGTATGTGCGTAGGTTGCACTCGGGAGGGCGCGAGGGCTCGCCATCCCACGTGAATCAGACGTCTGGCTGCAGTGCCAAATGACGGAGAGGACTTCCAGACATCCGGGGTGACAATCGGACGTCTGGGAACCAAGCCAGACGATCTACCGAGCTTCTGGACGTCTGAAGGACTACGCAGAAGAAGGTATGGCGTGATCGATGTTTTAAGACGTCTGGAAGAAGTTCCATACGTCTGATTTTGGACAGACTTGTCGATTTTGGCCCGTTTAGGGTTCGTTCGGAGTCCATTTTCCGCGTTTCGAGTTGCGTTCTTTCCAGAATAAATTCCTCTACCCGTTTACTGTAATTGTATACCATTCTGAGAAACTCCTTGGGATTGATTCTTGTGTTAGGACCCCATTCTGCTGTAGTCTTGGGGGTTGCAGAGGGGCGCGGGATTGTTGACCACGCCCCCAGTACTCCTGGTTTCGCTGGTAGAGTGGCTTTTAATTTATTTAACAAAAGTTGTTACAATTGTGGAACAATTAATAGAGTCTAGGGCATTGCATGAACCCTAAGACTGAGAAATTAGATTGAATAATAGATCCTAGGGTATTGCATGAAACCTAGGACTGGAAAACTAGATTGCATGATAGATCCTAGGGTACGGCATGAATCCTAGGATTGGAAAACTAGTGAAATATATAAATATTGCAGTCTTGGAAAGTAGAGAGGAAATAATAGCTTCCTGTAAATTGATTAACAGCTACCTGTTATGAATGATTAAATATGATTGAGAACATGGGTTGTATGAACGTAAAACTGGAACGGTGAAACCTAAATGGCCAAACGAAAAGAACATGAACCCTATGAGGAATTAGGAGTAGAACTCCTGGATAGAGAATAGAATGGAACTAAGAAAGTGGAACAGGGAAGTGTGCTGTCTCTTGGGTACGTGGTACCAAAGAGAGCACACATTACCTCTTAGTGTAGAGGGGAGCTTGCCGCCCTCAGGTTGAGACCCGGGTGGGTTTGGCCACTGTACATCGACTTCCTGGCCCTCGCGTATGCAGTACCGAGGAGAGCTACTAGTGTAGGGAGAGCACTAGCTACCCCACGGGTCCCGGGGTTCTGCTAGCCTCCTACACCGACTTGTTAGACCCACTGGGCAACCAGGGTAGTTAGGCGAGGGTGCGCGGACTGTGGAGGGGTTGGACCCTTGTTACTGAGAGGGCTCTGCCCTATACTGGTTCCGTGCTATGTTTTGAGCGCACCCATTAACGGAAATGACTGACCGCGTGCTAGTGCGGGGTAGCTACCTGTGCGCTTATCGCACGTGCCGTAGTCACTGTTACATCTGTCAGCGACCTTGGAGTGGTTGACTGAGGGTAGGACCACCACGGGGGACTCTCCCGGCCAAAAGAGCACCATGTGTTACTTCTACTTTTCAGAAAAGACAGCAATCAAGATCGTTCCCACGAGGAACATTCGAGATCAAGTGAAGGATCTTAGAAATAAATAAATCGTGAAATAATAGAAAGACGTAAATAAAGAAAGTAAAAATATAACAGCTACTGTACACTCTACTTCTTCTTTAGCTTTTGGTTGCCACTCTACTCAGCATTTCGCTGACATGTTACACTCGTTACTTTTCAGGACCAGGTGTTGAGCAGCTAGGGTCAGCGGCTGTAGAGGACGCTGGGCCTAGTAGGGTCCAGTAGAGTTACCCGCAGTTCTTTTTGTACTTTTCTTCCACTGTAGTGAGTAGTTTCCTTGTTACTCCTTGTACTTCTTTATTGTAAGCTTCATGTTATGTATATATTTTCTGTTCTACTGTTGTGGTGGTGTATACTGTAGTAGTTCATTTTCTTACTGCTGTATTTTGTTACTGCTAGTTATATTCATGCTGAATGTGGTTTATTTTACTGCTCTTTTGGTTACTTCCTCGTTGGATGACTAGGTCTTGGGATTAGTCAAGTCGGCCTGATTCTCGTGTCTCATAGGGACTTGATAATCGGGTCGTTACAAGATGGTATCTGAGCAAGGTCGTCCCGAGAAGTGAATCAATTGACTGGAAAATAATCAATTCACGTGTCTGTGACTAGAGTATCCACCACAACCTTTCTTTTGGCATGAGCTCTTAGACTTTTTCGTTAGATATCGTTCCATATTGATGTGTTTCCATTTTGTTTCGCGTCTCCTTGCAGGAGATGCCTCGTCGCGGGACTAGCGAAGCTGGCCGCGGGCGCGGCCGAGGACGAGGTCGGCGAGGTGGGCGTGCTGCTGTTGACGCCTCAGTAGACCAGCCACTACTCCCGGGCATTCAGGCCCAGGACCTCGCCCAGCTGATACGGGATATTGTGAGAGAGGAGCTCCACCCACCGCCCCGAGCGCCTCTCCCTAGGGTTGCGGAGGGGGAGTCCTCTGTGGGACCACACGACGGCCGCGGCGCTGGATACAGGGGAGGGGATGGGCCACCCCGCCCCCACCTTACTCCAACACTTCTATGCACGAGGCACCTTTGCCTGGAGGTGCACCAGCACCTCCACTGCAGCGCCAGTTTGAGCTCTTCGGGCAGTTCCGGAAGCTGAAGCTCCCCTCCTTCAAGGGGGATGAGGACTCGACCGAGGCAGAGGACTGGCTCGAGCAGCTCGAGAAGGTTTTCGACACCCTTCTCCCCTCGGTGGAGTGCCGCGTGGCCTTTGCCACGTACCAGCTGGAGAGTGCGGCACACAAGTGGTGGAGGGCGGTCAGGGGACAGGAGAGGGATGAGCTGACTTAGGACCGGTTTGTCACCCTCTTCTACGAGCAGTACTTTCCCCAGACGTGGCAAGACCAGAGGAGGTGGGAATTCCACACTCTCCGCTAAGGGACGACGACCGTGAGCGCGTACCGCACGCGTTTTCTGGAGCTGTCCCGCTTTGCAGCGACAGCGGTAGCCACTGAGGAGGAGCGCCTTTGGAGGTTCACCGAGGGGCTCTGGCCTGCGATTTGGGGGTATGTCAAACCCTTGAAGCTGCCTACATTTTCGAGGGTGGTGGAGGCAGCTATGACCTACGAGGAGACCAACCCGTCCGCGCGAGACATTGACGGCGGGCGGAAGAGGCCCTTCCAGCCAGACTTTTCACAGGGCCGGTAAGAGAGGAGACACGTGGCGTCTGCAGGAGAGCCGTCATGTTTTACAGGGCCATCGGTGGCCTTTGGGGGCCCTCGACAGGGGCCAGTCGCCAGCACCGGACCCCCACCCAGCCGACAGCAGGGACCCACTGAGGGTGGGAGTCGGGTTCTCCTCTACTACCAGTGTGGCCAACCGGGCCACATCAGGAGGGACTGCCCGTCTAGGGCAGGAGGTCAGCAGATACTTCCTGCGCCAAGCACTGGAGGGCGCGCAGGAGGCTGCGGTTCCCAGGCGCGAGGAGGACAGCAGTCACGAGGAGGATACCGACCAGTACCTACCCGTCCGACGCAGAGTGTGGCTACTTCGTCCGCACCTAGAGCTGAGGGGCGTATCAACGCCCTGACACACAGGGATGCCAGAGCTTCGGGATCGGTGGTGGCAGGTATGGTTTCAGTTTCCGGCAGACTCGTTTACACACTTTTCGATTCCGGTGCTACGCACTCGTTTGTCGCAGCCAGTTTCGCAGTTAGTTTGGGCCAGGATTATATGCTGTTAGAGAATCCGTTCGTAATCAGAGGTCCGAGTGGTCAGCTGTTTGTAGCTGAGGAGGTGTACACGGGTTGCAAGGTCAGTATCGGGGGACATAGTCTGCCAGCTGACCTGATTATGATACAGATGGAGGACTTTGGCATAATTCTGGGGATGGACTAGCTGTCCGCTTACCATGCTTTGGTGGACTATTTTGAGAGGAAGATCGTCTTCTCCATACCGGAGTTGCCTTCCTTCAAGTTTCACAAACAGTAAGTGGACGGAGGCTTTAGGTGCATTTCGGCACTTCGGGCTGTGAGACTTTTGAGCCAGGGGTGTGAGGGCTTCCTAGCTTGTGTGGTGGTAGAGCCCAGCCCTGTGGCAGACTTCCAGAGCATCTTGGTGGTCATAGAGTAGCCTGACGTGTTCCGAGACGAGTTACCAGGACTACCGCCCGAGCGTGAAATCGAGTTTGAGATCTCACTAGTACCAGGGACTAGCCCCATCTCCACCACACCATACAGGATGGCACTGCTTGAGCTACGAGAGCTCAAGTCTCAGTTGCAGGACCTTTTGGAGAAGGGCTTTGTGAGGCCCAGTGCGTCTCCCTGGGGAGCCCCAGTACTGTTTGTGAAGAAGGATGGTACCCTACGCCTTTGTGTGGACTACCGACAGCTGAATAGGGTCACCATCAAGAACAGATATCCGCTGCCGAGGATCGATGACTTGTTTGACCAGTTGCGAGGGGCCACGGTGTTCTCCAAGATCGACTTGAGGTCTGGATACCACCAGTTGAGGATCAGGGAGGCAGACGTCTCCAAGACAGCTTTCCGCACCCGGTACGGACACTACGAGTTTTTGGTCATGCCGTTTGGGCTGACCAATGCCCCCGCTGCTTTCATGGACCTGATGAACCAGGTGTTTAGACCGTACTTGGACCAGTTCGTGGTGGTATTTATTGATGATGTACTCATCTATTCTCGAGATCAGACGCAGCACGGACAGCACTTGCGGATGGTTCTGGACACACTGAGAAGACGTAGGCTGTACGCCAAATACAGTAAGTGCAAGTTCTGGATGAGGGAGGTGACCTTCTTAGGTCATGTGATCTCTGGGGACGGCTTGGCAGTGGACCCAGCCAAGGTCGAGGCAGTGCTCAGGTGGGAGAGACCGCGATCAGTCACCGAGATTTGCAGTTTCCTGGGACTGGCAGGCTACTACAGACGGTTCATCAGGGGATTTTCACAGATTGCGCGTCCTATGACGCAGTTGACCTGGAAGGACATGCCCTTCACTTGGACAGATGCCTGTGAGGCATGTTTTCAGGAGCTAAAGGAGAGGTTGACTTTGGCTCCCGTGCTCACCATCCCTGACAGTAGTGGCGGGTTCGTTGTGTACACGGATGCCTCCTTGCAGGGGTTAGGGGGTGTGCTCATGCAGAGGGGTCACGTTGTCTCTTAAGCTTCGCGGCAACTGAAGCCCCATGAGCATACCTACCCTACCCACGACCTGGAGCTGGCAGCTGTCATCTTCGCGCTGAAGACCTGGAGGCACTACTTGTACGGTGAGACCTTTGAGATTTTCTCAGATCACAAGAGCCTCAGATACCTTTTAGATCAGAAGGAGCTAAACATGAGACAGAGATGTTGGTTGGAGCTCCTGAAGGACTATGACTGCAGCATTTCCTACCACCCAGGAAAGGCCAACGTGGTGGCTGACACCTTGAGCCGGAAGGTGCCCGCACACTTGGCCAGTTTACAGTTACAGAGTTGGAGCCTTTTGGAGGAGGTGGGCAGTTGGCGACCCCTAGAGTTACGGGGGCACTGTGGGGCAGTGACTGTGACACGACAGACTAGGCCAGAACTGATAGACCGCATCATCACAGGGCAGATGGCCGATCCGTACTTGCAGCCCTTGCGCGACAGAGTACTGTCAGGAGACCCAGGGGACTTCTCTTTCACAGACTAGGTGCTGCGCCTGAGGGGACGGTTGTGCGTTCCCAGAGACGAGGAGCTGTTGAGAGAGCTCCTGACTGAGGCACATGGTCCAGATTCACCATACAATCTGGAAACACAAAGATGTACCATGACTTGAGACGCGAGTTTTGGTGGAGGGGGATGAAGCGGGATGTGGGTGAATTCGTGCAACAGTGTTTAGTATGCCAGCAGGTGAAAGCCGAGCATCAGAGGCCTGCAGGGCCGCTATAGCGCTTCCAGTGCTAGAGTGGAAGTGGGAGAGCATCACCATGGACTTGGTGGTGGGTTTACCTGTTACCCAGCGAGGACACGACGTAGTCTGGGTAATTGTGGATAGATTGACGAAGATGGCACGATTCTTGCCGATCCGAGTTACTTTGGGACCAGCACAGTTGGGAGAGAGGTATATCTGCGACGTGGTACGACTACACGGAGTTCCACGGGAGATCGTATCCGACCGAGATACCCTCTTTATGTCCCAGTTTTGGGCTGAGTTTCAGCAGGCCCTAGGGACGCGGTTGAGATTCAGTATAGCTTACCACCCCCAGACGGACGGACAGTCTGAGAGCACGATACAGACACTTGAGGACCTTTTGCGTGCCTATGTACTGGACTGGAGGGGCTCTTGGGAGGAGCACCTGCCCCTGGCGGAGTTTGCATACAACAACAGCTATCACTTGAGCATTGGCATGGCTCCCTACGAGGCTCTGTACGGACGGAGGTGTACGGCACCCTTGAGTTGGGTTGAGGTGGGGACCAAGTAGGAGGTTGGCCCAAGTTGATCCTGTAGAGTCAGGAGGTAGTCGAGCAGATCCACAAGCGACTCCGCACTGTCAGGAGCAGGCAGAAGAGCTACGCGGATCGGAGACGCAGAGAGGTGCAGCTTGAGGTTGGGGACCACGTCTTCCTTCGTGTTTCGCCCATGAAGGGCCTGCAGTAGTTTGGGGTGAGAGGGAAGCTTGCGCCAAGGTTCGTGGGGCCCTTTGAGGTCCTGGAACGGGTTGGACCCATTGCTTACAGGCTTGCCCTCCCTCCTCAGCTTTCTGGTGTGCACGATGTGTTCAACGTGTCCAACCTCAGGAAGTACGTTGTCGATCCCAGTCATGTCTTGAGTCACGAGAGCGTCGAGATGGGCGACGACCTAACCTACCCCGAGCGTCCAGTACAGATTCTTGACCGAGCCGTCCGCAGTTTGAGACGAAAGCAAGTACCCTTGGTGAAGGTTTTGTAGAGGAGCCAGCGGTACGAGGAGGCTACCTGGGAGCCTAAGGCGGCAATGCGGGAGCGGTACCCGGAGCTCTTCGCGGGTACGTCTTTTCGGATTGACTTCGGTCCTCTTTGAGTTTGTTATGTTTATATATGTTGTTCTTTCCTGCACCCTAGTTAGCGCAAGTTTCGGGGATGAAACTTCCTTTGAGTTTGTTATATTGTTATGAATGTGGCACCAGATGGGTTTTTAAGACGTCTGGGAAGTGGCCCAGACATCTGGAACCATTCCCAGACGTTTGGTAATAAATTTTTGCGGCGTACGGGGTTGCGTCTACGCGCCTGCGTGCGCAGACTGCACCCGTCGCTCTCGTTGCTCCTTTTCTCTCTCTCCCCGCGCGGCCTTATAAGGACCCCTCGCCCTCACCCTCATCTTCTCCTCCTTCCTCTTCTCCTTCTCCCTGCCAGTGCGAGAGCGTGAACGAGCGAGGGAACGGTGGCAGCAACGGCCGCGACGAGAGTGTGGGAAGGAGGGTTGCGAGCGGAAGGGGGAAGCTCGACCGCGAGGGTTCGAGCTTGCCGGGGCATCTAGAGCCGGCCTGCGGGGGAGCGGCGGGCGTGGGGTGTCGCGGAGGGGCTGCTGCAGCTCGGGCAGCAGGCGAACGGGGCGCGGCGCGGCCGTGCGTCGCGGGCGGAGAGCGAGTCGGGCTCTGGTTCTGGAAAAATTTTCAGAATCAGATGTCTGGGCTTACGACCAGACGACGGTGAAGATGTCTGGAGGACTGTCTAGATGTTTGACAGGTAAGATATTTCTATCTCCTTCCTTTTTCGCGTGTATGGCCATGCAGTCGTCCACCGCAACTTTGTCTGCGCTTCATCGTGCTGAGAGCAGGAGTGTATGTGCGCAGGTTGCACTCGGGAGGGCGCGAGGGCTCGCCATCCCACGTGAATCAGACGTCTGGCTGCAATGCCAGACGACGGAGAGGACTTCCAGACGTTCGGGGTGACAATCGGACGTCTGGGAACCAAGCCAGACGATCCAGCAAGCTTCTAGACGTATGAAGGACTACGCAGAAGAAGGTATGGCATGATCGACGTTTTAAGACGTCTGGATGAAGTTCCAGACGTTTGATTTTGGACAGACTCGTCGTTTTTGGCCCGTTTAGGGTTCGTTCGGAGTCCGTTTTCTGCGTTTCGTGTTGCGTTCTTTCCAGAATAAATTCCTCTACCCATTTACTGTAATTGTATACCGTTCTGAGAAACTCCTTGGGATTGATTCTTGTGTTAGGACCCCGTTCTGTTGCAGTCTTGGGGGTTGCGGAGGGGCGCGGGATTGTTGACCACGCCCCCAGTACTCCCAGTTTCGCTGGTAGAGTGGCTTTTAATTTATTTAACAAAAGTTGTTACAATTGTGAAACAATTAATAGAGTCTAGGGCATTGCATGAACCCTAGGACTGGAAACTAGATTGAATAATAGATCTTAGGGTATTGCATGAAACCTAGGACTGGAAAACTAGATTGCATGATAGATCCTAGGGTACGGCATGAATCTTAGGACTGGAAAACTAGTGAAATATATAAATATTGCAGTCTTGGAAAGTAGAGAGGAAATAATAGCTGCTTGTAAATTGATTAACAGCTGCCTGTTATGAATGATTAAATATGATTGAGAACATGGGTTGTATGAACGTAAAACTGGAACGGTGAAACCTAAATGGCCAAACGAAAAGAACATGAACCCTACGAGGAATTAGGAGTAGAACTCCTGGAAAGAGAATAGAATGGAACTGAGAAAGTGGAACAGGAAAGTGTGCTGTCTCTTGGGTACGTGGTACCAAAGAGGGCACACATTACCTCTTAGTGTAGAGGGGAGCTTGCCGCCCTCAGGTTGAGACCAGGGTGGGTTTGGCCACTGTACACCGACTTGCTGGCCCTCGCGTATGTAGTACCGAGGAGAGCTACTAGTGTAGGGAGAGCATTAGCTACCCCACGGGCCCCGGGGTTCTGCTAGCCTCCTACACCGACTTGTTAGACCCACTGGGCAACCAGGGTAGTCAGGCGAGGGTGCGCAGACTGTGGAGGGGTTGGACCCCTGTTACTGAGAGGGCTCTGCCCTATACTGGTTCCGTGCTGCGTTTTGAGCGCACCCGTTAACGGAAACGACTGACCGTGTGCCAGTGCGGGGTAGCTACCCGTGCGCTTATTGCGCGTGTCGTAGTCACCGTTACGTCTGTCAGCGACCTTGGGGTGGTTGACTGAGGGTAGGACCACCACGGGGGACTCTCCCGGCCAGGAGAGCACTACATGTTACTTCTACTTTTCGAAAAAGACTACAACCAAGATCGTTTCCACGAAGAACATTCGAGATCAAGTGAAGGATCTGAGAAATAAATAAATCGTGAAATAATAGAAAGACGTAAATAAAGAAAGTAAAAATATAACAACTACTGTACACTCTACCGCTTCTTTAGCTTTTGGTTGCCACTTTACTCAGCGTTTCGCTGACGTGTTACACTCGTTACTTTTCAGGACCAAGTGTTGAGCAGCTAGGGTCAGCGGCTGCAGAGGACGCTGGGCCTAGTAGGGTCCAGTAGAGTTACCCGTAGTTCTTTTTGTACTTTTCTTCCACTGTAGTGAGTAGTTTCCTTGTTACTCCTTGTACTTCTTTATTGTAAGCTTCATGTTATGTATATATTTGCTGTTCTACTGTTGTGGTGGTGTATACTGTAGTAGTTCCTTTTCTTACTGCTGTATTTTGTTACTGCTAGTTATATTCATGCTGAATGTGGTTTATTTTACTGCTCTTTTGGTTACTTCCTCGTTGGACGACTAGGTCTTGGGATTAGTCAAGTCGGCCCGATTCTCGTGTCTCGTAGGGACTCGAGAATCGGGTCGTTACACATTGCCCCTGAACAAACCCACCTGCAAGCACACAGTGTGCCTTAGGCACACTCACACGGGCGTCTTCATGCCATGCTGATCCCCGAGCCACCTTCGCCGTTCTTCGATGAAGCCTCCTGAGCATTCTGACGTGGCCACGAGGCCGTTTGTATGATTTCAGATTCGAAGGGTCACCGCCATTGATGTCGAGCTTGGAGCAAGCTCGCAAGCTTCGTCTAGACCTCCCAGCTCCAGGCCAACAGTCCCAAGTGGCACGGAATACTTCCGCGCACAGTTCCAAGCCTTCAATTGGTGTCAGAGGCCTTTACTGAAGCGGCAATTGCTCGCGCTTGCTGCTGCCAGGCGCGCGACAAGATGGTGGGAACTTTAGTCCCACCTCGGGCGTTTTCGAGCGCCCCGCAGTGCATAAATTGAAAAAGTGACATAGGATTATCGCCTCAGTAACACGGGGTGAGGTCCCCTCTCCTACTCATCGCCTCGTCCGCGCTCACTCCTCCGCAGACCTGGCTGCCTGACCTGATACCCGTGCACACCTTGCCTACCATCGTACACAGGTGGGCCTGGTCCCAGGTGCGTTAACCCGACCCATATACCCGAGCAAGCTCTGGGAGAGCAAACCCAAGAGAGAAATAGAGAGAGAGGGACGCGAGGAGGGTAGGGGTAGGTTTTTGCCTAACCATGCCTGTGTAGGGAAGCTGAAGAAGAAGGAGGAAGAAGAAGTAGAAGAAGAGAAGAGGAAGCGGCCAAGGACTTAGCCGCACCAAGGAGCAGGAGCTGAAGAAGAAGAAGAAAGGAAAGGAAGAAAAAGGAGCAGGAGCTGAAGCAGAAGAAGAGGAAGAGGAGAAGCCAACAGAAGAAGAAGAAGACAGAGGAAGGAACAGAGGTAGAGCAAAAGAGAAAAGAAGAAAAGCAAAGGAGGGAGCTGCCACAAAGAGGAAGACTAAGATGAAAAGAAAAGAAGAGAAGAAGAAAAAGCCAAGGAGAAGAAGAAGCAGAGCAGCAGCAACCAAAGGAAGAAGAAGAAGAAGGCGTGCACTGTAGCAACGCCAGTTAATGCGTTTGATTCCTAGAATCAGACATCTGAAGACAAAGAAAGAAAAGAGAGAGAGAGAGCAAGGAGAAGGAGAGAAAAGAAGAAAAAGAGAAGAAACATTTTGTTTCCTTTCTCTCTTGTTTTTTTTGTAAAACAGTACATTGTTGTGAATTATGTTTTTTATGTTTCTAAAATTAAGCTTCCTCCCTGAGTTCGACTCGGAGAATTTTTGAAATATTCGAGTAATAAAATCTAATCAAACTGATGGTGAAAGCCCATCACTAGTTTTTGGCACCGTTGCCGGGGAGCAACGGGCATTTTAAAAGATTCAAAATCACAATTTTGATTTTATACTGATTTAATCTCTCTTTTGTTGTGCAGGAAAGGAAGGCAAGAAAAAAACAAGCAGCCGCACAACAACCACACAGGGGACAGGTAACCTTCAATCCTCTCACTTAAGCCCCTCACATTCTAAGAGGAAAAAAATAAAAAGAAAATCAATCTAGGGCTACTTGTCTTCCATACTTAGTAATTCACAGAGTTGCCTATTTTTGAGTTTCAACACATCTTAACTGCATATCCACTTAAGGTAATTAGGGATAAAACCTTCTTGCTTGAGTCCTAGTTACCCATTTCTGAGGCAACTAATTGGACCAACTGGAGCCAAACCTAGGATTCTAAGCAATTAGGGTTTTAGAGATACATCTTCTAAACAAAGAATTGGAAATTCCAAAAGAAGGTGTGCCTAAACCATTGTTTGAAAAGACCTATTTAAGAGAAACCCTAAGCAATCAGGCTTTTAATTTACTTGAACACTAAAAGAAAGGACTTAAAAAGCTCTCACAGGAACAAAGATGTGAAGTTGATCCTTTGGATCAACCAACCTTAAAATTAGGTCACTTTTGCACACAAAAGGTTTAAAGTTCAAGTGAAACCAAACCCTAAGCACCTTGATCTTAATTAAAAGTGGTAGACTTAAGAGGTCAAGGTCCCCATTCTGGTCTACCTGGAATCTCAGTGACAAGAGAGGTTGGGTGTAGGAAACCCTGTAACCCGTGGGGGCACTCTATCGTGTAGGGGTCTTCACGGGACTTACCCTCTCTGGCAGCCCAGGTAATTCTCAAGTGGACGACCTTCTGATCAAGGGGTGTCATCTGCCTCGAACCTCTATAGTCACCCAACATATTTTGGGTGTCTTGATTGGGTCCAACACATTCTAACCTCATCCAGTCTATTAGTGCGTGTTTGGTAGGAGGTCCTTGAAACCTCCTCTAGAAATCCACTCTCCTCGAGGCCAAGCCTCGCCACCCTTGTTTGTGCAACAACCCCTCCACATAGACCTTTCTTCTGATTTTGAACTTAGTTCTCTCTCTTCTTCCATCATGACTCGGCTTGTTGAAGAAGAGAATAATCTTGAGCACCAGCTCCAGCGTCTTAATGACCTCTTCCAGAATTTCATGAACCCACTGCAGCGCCCCATGATGTGAGATCACTATAATCCCACTGCGGTGGCAATTGAGCCTCGACTCAGAATCCCGACTAGAGGACCTGATTCTGAATTGAAGCCCAATATGATTCATGTCATACCTAAATTCTATGAGCTTAACTCTGAAGATCCCTTCCAGCATATCAAACAGCTTAAGCATCTGGCCCAGACCTTCAGGTCAGATGCGCAAAATTGGGATATCTTACTCATGAAGATGTTCTCTTTCTCCCTTATGGACAAGGTGGCTCATTGGTATTAAACACAGACCCGTTTGATCAACACCTGGGAAGAACTTCAGTCTGAGTTTTTGAAGAAGTTCTTTCCCGTTGGTTGGAAACGCCTTGCTCCATCAGATTACTCACTTCACCTAGTAGACGGGAGAGCCTCTTTATGAGGCATGGGATCGATTCCTGGATCTCATGAGAAAGTGCCCCCATCACGGAGTTCCTAAATGGGAACAAGTACAGTCTTTTGACCAGGGACTCCATGAAGATATTAGATTGTTCGTTAAGGAAACTTGTGGAGGGAATATCATGGGTCAACATGAAGACACTGTGTGGAAGATTCTTGAGAATATGTGCGAGAACTCCATCAACAATGACTCTATGGGTTTATTCGATCGGACAAATACTCGTTCATCGACGAATCTTAGGGGAGCACATGAGACGTAGGGCCTGTACGCATCCGTCGACTTGGAACTAATGGCCAGTCGGTTGGACAAGGTCTCTATTATCGAGAAGTAGGTAGACGAGTTGACTCAGCACTTGCAGCGAGCCACCTCTATGCAAAACTCCTTCGCCCAGCCACCTCCCGCAAGGGAAACTATGCAAAACATCTTCCACCAATCTTCTTCTGGAATGGACTCATATTCACCCCCATCTAACTCCAGGACCGGAGGGACCTTCGATCCTTTCTATTCTTGCCGGGGGAACTCTACTCCCCCATACTTTGATTTTCCTGAGGCTTCACAGACCTACGAGGACCTCAACACCATCCAGAATGACTCATTTTCCAACACCTACAACCCTGGATGGCGAAACCATCCAAATTTCCAATGGGCGGGAAATTCTCAGACCCAAAGACCACCTTATTAGCCCCATCCACAAGCCCCTCGTCCTTATCAGCCGCCTCAACCTTGGCCAAACTCCACCTATCCATCTGGGCCCAACCAAGACCAAATGTCCCTCATCCTCCAAACTCTGGCTAATATTCAGAGATTGAATGTGGCTATCCAAAAATAGCACAACGACGAGATCACAGAGGTCCACAACCAACTAGCCCAGATGACGAATTCTCGCCAACCGGGTACACTTCTTTCACAACCTCTACCAAACCCTAATAACATGCTGACCCAGCAGCGCATTATGAACCCAAACCCAGGCCAAGCACACTTAATCTATCAGGCCCCTTCTATTCCATCACTTGACAGGGTGGAAGCATCAACCTCCTATGCGGGTTATCAACAGCAGCAGCCCATCTTACCAACCCCTAATCAGAAGCAGGCGGGACTAAATTCTGTGACAACCCGTAGTGGTAAAGCAACCCAAGACCCACCTTATCCAGACCACTCCAAGCCTGGTAGTGACCCAAGCCCTAAGATAGTTATCCAGGATGTCCCTGTCCCTGTCCCTGTCCTTGTCTTAGATCAACAACCTGGACCTATTCTAGAGGAACCAACCAAGGTTCCATTTCTTGAGGCCTTGACCAAGGGAAAAAGGACAATTAAACCCGTGGCTCCTGAGGAGGACCTGATCAAGTTCTTTGAGTAGGTTCAAATAAACATCCCCTTAATGGATGCAATCCACCACGTACCGGCTTATGCACGATTCTTGAAAAATGTGTGTACACCCTAGCGTAAGCTATGAACCAAGAGTGGGAGTCTGATTATACTATTAGAGCAAGCCAACTCTATGATCCTGAGTAAACTCCCCACCAAGGTAAAAGACCCAGGCACTCCCTTGATTTCTTGTAAAATTGGTGAAACCCAATTTGATAGAGCTTTGTTAGACCTAGGTGACTCCATAAACCTGATACCCACATCCCTGCTTAACCACCTTGAAGAATCCGAGCTGAAATCGACTGAGGTGACATTGTAGTTAGCTGATCGATCCATTAAGTCACCTAAAGGAGTTCTTGAGGATGTTATTGTTAGGGTGCAGGATTTCTACTTCCCCGTAGATTTTATAGTTCTAGACATGGACGCACCTGAGAATCCAAGGGATACACCAATTATACTAAGGAGACCTTTTCTGGCCACTGCAAGGGCCAACATAAGTTGTGAGGAGGGCCAAATAGAGTTGAAATTTGGGAATAAAACCCTCAAGATTGATATCTTTAAGTCCCAACAAGGGATTAATTGCGGTGTGGTGAGCAAATTTGTGATATCAGAGCCGTGGTTGATGAACCGCAAATTGAGGACAACATGATTATCCCCAATCAACCACAAGAAGATCTAAAATTGCAATAGAGGAGTTAGAACTTGATCTAGACAAACCCATAACTCCTACCCTTGTTCCTCACACCCATTCCTAACCACCCGCTACTGCTGATAATCTCGTTTTGGAACCCAAGCCTCTTCCCGATCATCGAAAATATGCCTTTTTGGGTTCCAATCAGACACTTCCTGTGATTATAAACTCCAAACTCACCCCTGATCAGGAATCTCGTCTGATTACTGTTCTCCAGCAACATTGTAGAGCCATTGGTTGGACTCTCGATGATTTGACTGGAATAAGTCCCTCTTATTGCACACCACATCTATTCCGAAGAGGGCCACGACCTTCACATGAGATGCAGAGATGTCTGAACCCTAATCTGCAGGAGATTATGAAAAAGGAGTTCATTAAGTGGTTAGATGCAGGGATCATCTACTCGATCTCCGACAGTCGCTGGGTGAGCCCGATCCAGGTTGTGCCTAAGAAGGTAGGGCTCATCACCATCACGACTGAAATCAGAGAGGTAATACCTACCCGTATAGCCAACTCGTGGAGAGTCTGCATAGATTACCGAAGACTCAATTCCTCCATGAAGAAGGATCATTTCCCACTACCGTTTATTGATCATATTCTCAAAAAACTAGCGAGAAATAGATTCTTCTGCTTTCTTGACGGGTACTTCGGTTACAACCAAGTGGCGATTCATCTAGAAGACCAAGAGAAGACCATGTTCACCTACCCCTTTGGGACATACGCATTCCGAAGGATGCCTTTCGGTCTCTGCAATGCACCCGCAACTTTTCAGCGATGCATGCTTGCCATATTCTCTGATATGGTAGGTGATTTTCTAGAAGTCTTCATGGATGACTTCTCAGTATTTGGGGCATCATTTGACGATTGCCTCCAGCACTTGGTTCATATACTCAGGCGATGCATTGACGTAAATCTGGTTCTTTCCTAGGAGGGGATCATCCTGGGACATTTGATTTCTGAGAGGGGCATCCAAGTGGATCAAGCTAAGGTTAACTTGATTTCCAAACTCCATATGCCTAGCTCGATCAGGGACATTCGATCTTTTCTGGGGCACGTAGGTTTTTACCGTCGATTCATCCTTGATTTCTTGAAAATCACGCACCCCCTGACCACTCTTCTCTCCAAGGATGTACCTTTTGAGATTTCCAAGGAATGCACTCAAGCTTTTGAGATCCTCCGTGATCGAGTCACCCAAGCCTCGATCCTATAGTCCCCTGATTGGTCTCAACCCTTTGAGATCATGTGCAATGCATCTAACTTCGCTGTAGGAGCGGTTCTGGGGCAAAAGATCGACGGGAAACCTGTGGTCATCTACTATGCTAGCAAGACAGTTAACGAGGCTTAGCGTAACTATATGGTTACGGAGAAAGAGTTGCTAGCTATAGTATTTGCCCTTGAAAAATTCAGGTCTTATCTCCTAGGTTCCCACGTTATTATCTACTCAGATCACACAGCTGTGAGGCATCTCCTTGTAAAGAAGGATGCGAAACCTCGGTTAATCCGATGGATCTTGCTGCTGCAAGAATTTGACCTCGAGATTCGTGACAAAGCGGGAAGACAGAACATGGTAGCTGACCACTTGTCCCACCTTCCTTCTGAGATCATTGACCCTTCTGGACCCATCACGGAGCATTTTCCCGATGAGCACCTCTTGACTATTGGTATAGGGCTTCCTTGGTTTGCTGATATAGTAAACTATTTGGCATCACACCAGATTCCGTCTGATTGGCCGAAGGCTAAGAAAGACAAATTACTCTTCGATGCCAAGTATTACATTTGGGAAGACCCGTACTTATTCCGCATAGGTGCTGACCAAATTATTCGGTGATATGTCTCGGAAGTTGAGATCCATGATATATTCTCTTTCTGCCATGACCAGGCATGCGGTGGCCATTTTTCTGGGGATAAAATCGCATCGAAAATCCTCCAGTGTGGTTTTACTGGCCCACTATCTTCAAGGATGCATACAATCACTGTAAGGCATGTAACCATTGCCAAACTTTGGGCAACATGAGCCATCGCGACATGATGCCTTTACAGTCGATTCTCGTATGCGAGATTTTTGATATTTGCGGGATTGATTTTATGGGCCCCTTCCCTATCTCGGACAGCTTCGAGTACATTTTACTCGTTGTTGACTATGTGTCCAAATGGATCGAAGCCATTCCGACCCGAACCAGTGATCACAAGATCGTTATCAAATTCATTCACCAGAATATCTTCTTACAATTCAGGATTCTTCGAGCAATCATTTTTGATTGAGGGACCTATTTCACCAACGCTCAGTTTAGGTCACTGATGATCAAATATGGGGTGTCATACCGAATCTCTACTCCTTATCACCCCTAAACTAATGGTCTAGCTGAGCTATCAAATCGGGAGATTAAGAAAATCCTTCAGGTTATTGTTCGACCTGACAGGAAGGATTGGTCATCTCGACTTCCGGAAGCTTTGTGGGCTTATAGGACCGCCCATAAGACCCAATTAGGCATGTCTCCTTTTAGATTGGTGTACGGGAAGGCGTATCAACTTCCCATCGAATTGGAGCATAAAGCCTATTGGGTAGTACGAAACTGCAACCTAGATCTTTCTAAGGCTGGAACCTATAGAAAGCTTCAGATAAGCGAGATTGACGAATTATGCCTTGATGCGTATGAAAACTCACGAATCTACAAAGGGCGGGTTAAAGCCTTTCATGACAAGCACATATCTAGAAAGATCTTTCACCCTGGTCAGAAGGTCCTACTCTTCGATGCCCGACTTAAATTGTTCCCTGGGAAATTGCGATCCAAGTGGATCAGACCATATCTTGTTCGACGGATCTTTGGAAATGGAGCTGTCGAGATCAGTTCGCTCAGCCACGATTCCGAACCCTTCATCGTAAACGGTCAGAGACTCAAACCATTCATTGACGTAACCAATACAGATTTGGCTGAGTCATCATTTATCCTCCATTCTCCCTGTGCTCATTGCACCCAGTCGATGGCGTAAAACTCAACGCTTAACGGGAGGCAACCCGTCATTCTTTTGAAAACTAGAAACCTTTTCTGACATTTCTTTGCACTTTAGGTTCATCCTTTAGGGCAGCTGACTCCACCTCAGGTACTCGTACCTGAGATTAGAAATCGTTCGCAACAGTCACCTCAACCCATCCACTCACCCAATATCTATCCTAATGCATGAACCAAGCTGAATAAAAACCCACTTAATTTACAATAAGGACATTGCAAATCTTAGGCATGAGGGGTATGAAAGTGTAATGAAAACTCATAATAAGAAAAGGTTTCAACAAAAAAATTCACATATGTTAAAAACACCAAAAAAATTAAAAATTTTTTTGAAAAAGAACAAAAAAATGGGAGGAGGGAAGAAATTTTACAAAAGGAGAAAAAGAGCAAAATGCTAAAAAGGAGCACAAAATGAAAAAAAAAGAGATAGTCATTAGTAAGAAATTAAGGAATTAACCAAAGTTCTAGACCACATTAAATAAAAGTAAAGAGAAAGTGCTAAAGAAACACAAAATGATTAGTAAGAACACTAACCTTAGGCCTTCTTGGCTAGACTCTTAGTACCCGTTAAAATTTGGATATTCCTCAAGAGGTTGAGGAAAATGAAAAGTTTAAGTGTTAGGTCTAAGGCTTAGAGAGTATTCGGCCTCATTAACTGACCTTCAGTTTATGGGACTTGGTAACCTAAGCACCCCAATTCACACACAGTCTGGTTCAGTGAGCATAACTATCAAAATCACGCAGAAGCGTTTCTAATGTTCTGAAAATGTTGCCTAGATTAGGAGCGACCGATCAACCTAAGTTGATTTGGACGAGTTCCCGATGCGGAGAGGTGGGAAATTCCCCTCGAAGATGCGTAACAACATATCATCTCCTCAGTGCTTGTCTCCTAGGATATTTACATATCCTACTAGGGGCATGTAAGCACTCTGCTGGTTCAGATACCACGGATGGCATTATTACAAAATATTAATTGCCAGGGTCTGAATTTAGCCATGGAACGCCATGGGTGGGATTATCTCAAAATCTAGAAAACCAAGGTTCTGGGGGTTACCATCGGCGGTGCTATCTCGAAGCATCGATTGCCAGGAACCTTTGAGGATTGATGATGGGGACGAGGAATCTGATACAGACCGTGTTGTGAAGCCAAACCTAAGCTAGAATTAAAAAGAAAAGAGAGAGAAAACTTTCCAAACAAATAAACCCTCTGTCTCTCTCTTACAAAACACATTGCAAACTGAACCAAGGCTAAAAATGTCTCAAGCACGGGTGCTTTAACCACGGAGTCCAATAAACCTTAGGATAGTTCCTGCAGGCCTTAAAAACCTTTGCTAAAGACTGAACCTAAAGCTAGATAGGTCTGGATCTTGGTTGGTACTAGAGTACCTATAGGCCTATGGTTGGCATTCTGACCTAATCAAAGAGACAAGAAAAAGCACTTATCAAAATTAGTGAATAGAACTCATGGTCTAGAACAAAGGTTAAAATCTTAATATTTTGCTAAGGGACAGCAAAAGCTAGTCATGGGGGTATGATGAGAACCTCATCATGAACCCTAACTAGCACATTTTAACCTAATAAAGTGAACAAAAGCTCCTACATAACCTAAGGGAAGGCCTAATTCAAGGAATTGTTAATCTGGGAATAAAACATGACACAAGGGGTAAAACTGCAATTTTACCATTGCAGTGCATCAACGGGATTTCTAAAGGTCTAGACATAGGTCAAGTGAACCTAATAAGAGAAAAAGTGGGATGATTTGCTCTGAAAAGGGTTATGGCGATATCTAGGAATTAAATGACATTCTACAACCCTAAAACAAATCCACTTTAATTCATGAAGTTTCAGGCAAGATAAAAATCAACCAAACCCTCTAAAATTTATGAAAAAATATCCCCTAGGATTTAAAACCTTCAATTTGGCCTTTGGAACCTGTTTTGACCTAAATTGAGGTCCATACATAATTTTTGACCTAATTTGGGTTTTTTTGCAAAATATCTAGTCAAACATGGTCAAACCTAAAATCTAACCTCACCATTGTATTCCTTAGGTCCAAATTAGGTTGATATCAAAATTTGAACCTAAGGGTAGGTCGTCTTGATCCACTTTGCAATTTGGTCCTCAAATTACTTTTTGACCCTCAACTTTTTGAAACCTTTGCATTTACCCCCTCAACTTCCTCGTCATATTCTTCAATCCGGTCCTTCTGCCACCCACAGCAGTAGGCCATACCTCCGGCGACTTTGCGCGGAGGATGGCACCGCACATGCATGGGGAGACGGTCCCAGATTTGAAAGGGGAGCTCCCTACAGAGCCCCCTACCGCGTGGGCTGCCCCCCATGCCCTGAAGACCTCCATACCGCTCGTACGAATGAGTGAGAGGTATGGGTTTCCATCTGCCATACCTCCAGCGAGACTTTTCTCGTCGCTATCGTGTGCCTCCCGACTGGCCTTCACCTTTTTAAGGAGCGACACACTCCGCTGCATCCTTCAAGCTCCATTTGGCCTAAGCTACTCCTCCAATTCATCTTCTCCCAACTCCGGCCATTCTCCCAGAGCTTCTGACGGCTCTCCCTCTCCTCTCTCGTCACTCTGCCACAGTACCAGTGACAGAACTACCTCCGCCGTCTTCCTCCGCATCATGCTGTACCAGCGGGCACCCTCCAAACCCTCTTCCTCATCGCCGTCTCTTCCCCTTGGGCACCTTCATCTCCGGCGATAGCAGTACCAGCCACTCGCCATCTCTGCCTCCCCCGTTCACTCCTGACCTGCCAGCTAAGTTGTCCTTACTCCCCTCTTTATTTCCCTTCTGTCTATTTCAACTTTCGACTCCTCGACACCACTGACCACCACCATCTTCTCCACCTCTGGCCGACCATCAATGAAGGCACACCCATCATTCCACTCACTCACACGCCTCGCCAACTACCGCAGAAGCATCTCCACCTTCCACTAATCATCCTTCACCTCTTCATCTCCCACCACACGCACCACACACTGCCCTTGAACAAACCCACCTGCACGCACACAGTGTGCCCTAGGCACACTCACACGGGCGTCTTCACTCCATGCTGACCCCTGAGCCACCTTCGCCGTTCTTCGGCGAAGCCTCCTGAGCATTCTGACGTGGCCACGAGGCCGTTTGCGTGATTTCAGGTTCGGAGGGTCGCCGCCATTGACACCTAGCTTGGAGCAAGCTCGCAAGCTTCGTCCAGACCTCCCAGCTCCAGGCCAATAGTCCAAAGTGGCATGGAATACTTCCGCGCACAGTTCCAAGCCTTCAATTGGTGTCAGAGGCCTTTCCTGAAGCGGCAATTGCTCGCGCTTGCTGCTGCCAAGTGCGCGACAAGAAGGTGGGAACTTTAGTCCCACCTTGGGCGTTTTCGAGCGCCCTGCAGTGCATAAATTGAAAAAGTGACATAGGCTTATCGCCTCAGTTACACGGGGTGAGGTCCCCTCTCCTACTCATCGCCTCGTTCGCGCTCACTCCTCCGTGGACCTGGCTGCCTGACCTGATACCCATGCACACCTCGCCTACCATCGTACACAGGTGGGCCTGGTCCCAGGTGCGTTAACCCGATCCATATACCCGAGCAAGCTCTGGGAGAGCAAACCCAAGAGAGAAATAGAGAGAGAGAGACGCGAGGAGGGTAGGGGTAGGTTTTTGCCTAACCATGCCTGTGCAGGGAAGCTGAAGAAGAAGAAGGAGGAAGAGGAAGTAGAAGAAGAGAAGAGGAAGCGGCCAAGGACTTAGCCGCACCAAGGAGCAGGAGCTGAAGAAGAAGAAGAAAGGAAAGGAAGAAAAAGGAGCAGGAGCTGAAGCAGAAGAAGAGGAAGAGGAGAAGCCAACTGAAGAAGAAGAAGGCAGAGGAAGGAACAGAGGTAGAGCCAAAGAGAAAAGAAGAAAAGAAAAGGAGGGAGCTGCCGCAAAGAGGAAAACCAAGAAGAAAAGAAAAGAAGAGAAGAAGAAAAAGCCAAGGAGAAGAAGAAGCAGAGCAGTAGCAGCCAAAGGAAGAAAAAGAAGAAGAAGGCATGCACTGTAGCAACGCCAGTTATGGCGTCTGATTCCTAGAAGCAGACGTCTGAAGATAAAGAAAGAAAAGAGAGAGAGAGCAAAGAGGAGAGAAAAGAAGAAAAAGAGAAGAAACATTTTATTTCCTTTCTCTCTAGTTTTTTCTGTAAAACAGTACATTATTGTGAATTGTGATTTTTATGCTTCTAAAATCAAGCTTGCTCCCTGAGTTCGACCTCAGAGAATTTTTGAAATATTCGAGTAATAAAATCTAATCAAACTGACGGTGAAAGCCCATAACCAAAGACTTCAAGGTACTCACCTACCATATTTGAGAATATGGCAAGTATGCACTGCTGAAAAGAAGCAGGTGCATTGTAGAGATCGAACGGCATCCTTCGGAATGCATAAGTTCCAAAAGGCAAATGAAGGTGGTCTTTTCTTGGTCCTCGGGATGGATTGCGACCTGGTTGTAATCGGTGTACCCGTCTAGAAAGCAGAAGAATCAATTTCCCGCTAGTTTCTCAAGAATCTGATCAATGAACGGTAGTGGGAAATGATCCTTCTTCGTGAAGGAATTGAGTCTTCTGTAATCAATGCAGACTCTCCACGAGTTTGCTATACGGGTTGGTATGGTTTCTTCGGTTTCAGTCGTGATGATAGTGAGCCCTACCTTTTTAGGCACAACTTGAATTGGACTCACCCACCGACTGTCGGATATCGGGTAGATGATCCCTGGATCTAACCACTTGATAATCTCCTTTCTCACGACATCCTGCAGATTGGGATTCAGGCGTCTCTGCATTTCAGGGGATGGTCGTGAGCCCTCTTTAGTGTAGATGTGGTGTGTGCAGTATGAGGGGTTGATACCAGTGAGATCGTTGAGAGTCCATCCAATGGCTCTTCGATGTTGCTGAAGAACAAAAATCAGGCGTGTTTCCTGATCGGGTGTGAGTCGGGAGTTGATAATCATAGGAAACATCTGATTGGAACCCAAAAAGATGTATTTGAGATGATCGGGAAGAGGCTTTAATTCCAAAACTAGGTTTTTAGCAGTAGTGGGTAATTCAGGATGGGTGTCAGGAACAAAGTAAGGAGCTATGGGTGTGTCTAGGTTGAGTTTGGGCTCCTCTAATTTTAGGTTTTGATTTTCTTGTGGTTGATCAGAAATAGTCGGGTTCTCGATGAAGTCATCAACCACTACTTCAATATCGTAAATTTGTCCTATGACTCTGCAATTAATTCATTGTTGGGCCTTAAAGATGTCCATCTTTAGTGTCTTGCTCCCAAATTTCAATTCAATTTGGTCCTCCTCACAATTGATATTGGCCCTGGCAGTGGCCAGAAAGGGTCTCCCTATTATGATCGATGTATTCTTCACATTTTCAGGAGCGTCCATGTCCAAAACGATGAAATCCACTGGGAAATAGGAATCATGCACCCTAACTATGACATCCTCGAGAATTCCTTTTGGTGACTTAATTGATCGGTCTGCTAGTTGTAAAGTCATTTCAGTCGGTTTAAGCTTAGATTCCTCGAAGTAGTCTAGTAGGGATGTGGGTATCAAATTTATGGAGGCTCCTAAATCTAATAAAGCTCGGTCAAATCATATATCACCGATTTCACATGAGATCAAAGGGGTGCTTGGGTCTTTGGCCTTAGGCGGGAGTTTGCTTAAAATGACAGAGCTGGCTTGCTCTGAAAGTACAATCGGATTCCCATCTTTGGTTCGCAGCTTACGCTTAGGTGTACATACATCTTTCAAAAATCGTGCATAAGCCGGTATATGGCGTATTGCATCCATCATGGGAATGTTTATATGGACCTACTCAAAGAGCTTAACCAGGTCCTCCTTAGGTGCCATGATTTTGGTTATCCTTTTTCCCTTGGTCAAGGCCTCAGGAAATGAAACTTTAGATGGTTCCTCTAGAATGGGTCCAGGTTCTTGATCTGGGATAGAGGTGCCCTGGATGACTATCCTTGGGTTAGGATTTGTATTACCAAGCTTGGTTTGGCTTGGATAAGGTGGGTCCTGTGTTGTTTTGCCAGTGCGGGTAGTAACAGAATTTAATCCTGCCTAGGTTTGGTTTGGAGTGGGTAGAAGAGGTGCTTGCTACTGGTAACTTGTATATGATGTCGAAGCCTCCATCCCGTCGGGTGATGAGTAGAAGGGGCCTGATAAACAAAGTGAGCTTCGCCTGGATTTGGGTTCATAACGCACCTCTGGTTCGGCACTTTATTTGGATTAGGCAAAGGTTGTGAAGGAAGTGCACTAGGTTGGCGAGGATTTGCCATCTAGGCAAGTTGATTGTGAACCTCTGTGATCTCGTCTCTATTTTGTTTTTGCATAGCCACATTCATCTTCTGAATGTCAGCCAGAGTCTGAAGGATAAGAGTTATTTGATCTGTCTGGGTCGTTCCGGATTGATAAGTTGGGTTAGGCCGAGGATGAGGCGACTGATATGGACGAGGAGCTTGTGGTCAGGGTATATATTGAGGTTTCTGATTTTGATTATTGCCTGACCACGTGAAGTTGGGATGATTACGCCATCTAGGGTGGTAGGTGTTTGAAAATGGATCATTTTGAATGGTGTTGAGGTCCTCGCAGGTCTGAGGAACCTCGGGAAAATCAGGATATGAGGGTTTAGAGTTCCCCTAACTAGAGTAAGTGGATCCAGAGTTTCCTCCGTAGCCAGAATCAGATGGGGGTGGATATGGGTCCATCCCCTGAGAAGGTCGGTGATAGATGTTGTGCACGACCTCCCTGCTAGAGGGTGGTTGTGTGAACGGGTTTTGCGTAGAGGTGGCTCGCTGCAAATGTCGAGTTAGCTCATCCACCTTCTTCTCAATAATAGAGACCTTGTCCAGATGACTGGCCATTAGTTCCAAGTCGACAGAAGAGGATAGTCCATGCGTCTCGTGTGCTTCCTTTGGATTCGTCAATGCATGGGCATTCATCCGGTCAAACATGCCCATGGATTCATTATTGATGGAGTTCTCACACATATTCTCAAGAATCTCCCACACGGTGTCTTCGTGTTGACCCATGATGTTTCCTCTGCAAGTCGCATTGATGAATAATCTGATGTCCTCACAGAGTCCCTGGTAAAAAGACTGGACTTGTTCCCATTTAGGAACTCTGTGATGGGGGCACTTTCGCATGAGATCCAGGAAACGATCCCATGCTTCGTGAAGTGGTTCTCCTACTTGTTATGTGAAATGTGTGATCTGGTGCTGTAAAGCATTTGTTTGACCAACAGGGATGAACTTTCTCAGAAACTCAGATTGAAGTTCCACCCAGGTGCTGATTGGACATGTTTGGGTTTGGTACCAGTGAGCAGCTTTATCCATGAGAGAGAACATTTTTATCAGTAGAATATCCTGATTTTAAGCTTCTGACTCGAAGGTCTGGGCCAGATGCTTAAGTTGTTTGATATGGTGGAAAGGATCTTCAGAATTACGCCCATGGAATTTGGGAATGGCATGAATCATGTTGGGCTTGAGTTTAGTGTTAGGACCTCCAGCAGGGATTTGTACTCGAGGTTCTATTGCTACCGCAGTGGGATTGTAGTGATCTCGCATCATTGGATGCTGCAGTGGGATTATAAAGGCTTGAAATAGATCATTAAGGCGCTGAAGTTGATTTTCAAGATTATTTTCTTCTGCGGGTTGTGCCATGATGATGGATGAAGGAGAATCAAGTTCAGATAAATCGAAAGAGATATCAATAGGATTGGGTTGTTGCACAAACAAGGAGGTCGAGGCTTGGCCCCGACGTGGATGAGTGACTAAAGGAGGCCTCAAGGATGGTCTTAGAGACCTCCTCCCGAGCATGCACCGATGGAGTAGATGAGTGGTAGAAGGTGATGGACCCAATCAAGACACCCAAAAATTTTGGATGACTATAGAGGTTTGGGGCGGATGGTACCCCTTAGTCAGGAAGCCATGCACCTGAGAATTACTTGGGCAGCCAGAGAGAGAGAGAGTCCTGCAAAGACCCTACACGGTAGAGCGCCCCCACGTGTTACAGGGTTTCCCCCACCCGACCTCTCTTGTCATTGATGTTCTAGGTAGACCAGAATGGGGACTTGACCTCTTAAATCTACCAGTTTTAATTAAGAGCAAGGGTGCTTTAGAATTTCACTTGAACTTTAAGATGCGTTGAGTGCAAAAGTGACCTAATTTGAAGATTGGTTGATCCAAACAAGGTGAGTCAACTTCACCTATATTGTCCTTGAAAATTTAGGTCCTTTTAGTGTTCAAATGACTTCAAGAGCTTGATTTTAGGATTTTGCTTGAATAGATCAGTTCAATCAAGGTTTAGGCACACATTATTGGGGAAGATGACTTCTTGATTAACCAAGTGTGTCTCTAAAAACCCTAAACTGAAATCCTTAATTGGCTCTAATTTGGTCCAATTTAATTTATCCAAATGTGGTACTTAGGGTTCAAACAAGAATGTGATAGCCTTAAATACCTTAAGCTTTAAGTGGGTGCACAAATCAGGATTTGTTGTCCAAAAAAATTGTTTCAACTCAGGTAACTTGATGAATTAACTATGAATAGAATGCAAGTAGCCCTAATTGATTTTTTTTCTTTTATCCTTTTCAGAATGAGGGGCTTAAGAGAGAGTATTTAGAACTTACCTGCCTTTGGCGTGTTTACTGTGTGGTTGATCTTCCTTCAATGTATCTCTCCTGAAATAATCACAACAAAAGAGATATAGCAAGTTAGAATCTAAATCAGGAATTGCAATCAAGAGTTCTAAATTGTCCGTTGCTCCCCGGCAACGGCGCCAAAATGTTGACAGAGCAAGATCGGGTTTTAAATCGTTATGTTGTAGTATAGCCGAAATCGCTTTGAAAACAAATAAATTTATTACTTGAAAAGGTTCCGAGGTCGAACACAGGGAGCAATATGGAATTTAGATCTCAAGAATTGCAATTCAAGCACAATATAAGCAATTTGTAATAAAACTCCAAACAATAATGATATAGAAGTGAAAACAGATGTCAATAGTGCAAAAAGAACGGGATAAAATGGTGATTTGAATCACCAATTACCCCTCACAATAACAACAAATTTCTCAACAATATTAATCAAATAAGGCTTAGCAATATTAGATGGCTAAATGTTTAATCAGATGACTTAACCGTCTAGAGCTACAGTGTATAGCCCTATCTTTCTCTTCTTCTCAGCCTCTTCTTCTTCTCTTCTCTTCTTTCTCTGCTGTGGCTACTCTTCTCTCCTTCTTTTCATCTTCCTCTTCTACTGTGGGTCCTCTCCTTCTTCTTCTTCTGTTCAGTCTCTTCACACAGGGAGGGGGACTTCTCAAATTGGCTAAGTATCAACCAATTTCCTCTGCAACAAAACCCTTCCCCTACCCTATGCAATCTCTCTTCCTCTCTCTAGGTCATGCTCTCCCAAAGCCTTCCATAGTATCAGGTATATGGGTAATCAGACCTAGAGCGTACTTGGGACCAAGGTTGCGGGCGTGGGTCGCAGTTGAGGAGTGCCTAGGGTTAGAAGGGTTATCGGGCACACCAGGTTCGTGGGGGAGAGGTCGTGGACGAGGCGCGTGAGGGGGGCGTGCGGGGACCTCACCCCCTGTGCGTGCTGAGGCGATAAGCCTAAAGCACAAATTCAATTTATGCATGCTTAGCTCCTTTGCTGCTTCCGATGTGGGACTAAACTACCTTCCTTCCTTTTACGTGCAGCCGCAGTAGCTCCTCACGTTTGCAGTCAAATGCCCGGTCAAAGGGCCTAATTGGTTCCTGGGTTGTGGTCCTGGAGACGCTTTGCTGCGCCTGGGACTTCGCCAGGGACCTGCAGGTGCTGGAGCAAGGGCTTCAAGCTTTGCTCGAAGCTTCGTCAATGGCGGAGGAGGTGGAACACCTGAAAGCACAAAAATGGGCTAAGAGCCCTAGTTAAAACAATTCATGAGCTTCGCCGTGAGGCAAGGAATTGAACAGCAGTGTTCGTGAGGTGTGAGAGTGTGTGAGGTGGCCGGACGGTGACAGAAGGTGAAGTGAGATAGTGCGGTGTTCAGCAGAGTAGTAGGGAGGCTAATGGTCTCGAAGACTAGAGGGCTTTTGCTCTTTGGGACATGGTGGAGGTGTAGGGATGAACGATGGCCGATTTGGTGGCGTGTAGTGGTCGTGCGAGCTCGCCGGAGGTACGTGATAAGTCCACTTTTGTGGACTATTATTTAGCTTAAGTACCATTTAATTATTTGTTCTTAGTTGTTAATTAATTAGGAGTTATATGGCAATTCACCTTGGCCTGCATTTAATTTTATGCTTCAATTTTACATTTAATAGCATATGTTATGATAATATAATTTATTTGATAAATGCAGGTTAGGTACAAGAATCAGGAGCTAATTTTTACTTATATAAGATGTTTGGGACTTGGATTGGACGTCTGGAATTACTGTCATAAATTCGTGGAAATACATTTTTTTAAGACGTCTGATGCTCCAGTTAGATGTCTGAAGAAGAAATCGCCTGTGCTTATCTACAGTTCCAACCACTCGCGATCGTCGCGAGTAGTTGGAGATACTTGCGGCCGAAGGAAAAGGAGAGTTTGGTTAAAAAAGAAGCCGTGTCCACCGAGGAGAGGGTTTGATCCACCTTCCCCCTGGCGGGGAACTATCCTCCATCTCCACCACCGTGAAGGAAGCGTGCACTGTGGTCTCTGTGCATCGCCAGCCTCTCACCACCCTCACCGCGCGCTACACCATCTCCAACCCGCGTGTGCACATAGCAGATCCCGCTCTCCAGCCGCTTGTGTACGCAACCTAAGGCATGCACAACCAGCCCCGCGCGCACTGTGTACACGCCTGCGTGCCACTGCCCAGCCTGCTTGCGCATCTTCTTCTCCACCGGCAGGAAGGACCTAAGGTACCACAGCCGCGCATGCAGCCAGCGTGCCCGCACTCTTCTCATGCGCAGGGATGCGCACGCCATCAACAGTCCTCTTCGTCTTCTTCCTCCCAACAGGTTGCCTGTAACTCCACCTAAAGAACCCATCAGCCACCAGCCTGACCCACGCCGTGCGGCCCCCTCCGGTCTCTGTTCTCGTCGCCGACACCACTGTTGAGACACCCTCGCTCCACTGTTGCTCCCCTCCGCTTCACGCCACCAGCCGACACTTGCGCACGGTCTCCTCAGGACCCATCACTGATGCCATCTTCTCCATCCACCGGCGACCTCCAGTGACCACTCGCCGCCGCACCACCACCGAAGTGTTCCTCTCCTTCGACCCAGCTCCTCCGACGACTCTTACAGCCAGCCGCGCCTTTTGCTCCGTGTGTGCATGAGGGGAACAAAATCCCTTGTTTTGCTATGGTAATACTGCAATTAATATTTATGTTAAATGCCATTGCGGAAGTTCCTATTCATTTATTTTAGGCATTACATTATTGAGGTGAATTTGCATAGTCCTCCTTCTACTTCATCTAAATTATTTGCATATGCATATCTCACATGAATGATTTAATGCATAGATATTACGGTAAACAAGTTATATTCTAGAAATCAGTATTTATGGTATTTACCGGTATCAAGATCACTTGTTAACAAAATATTATATGGTGGTGATTTTGCATCTAAACACCTACATTCTTGATTAATTGGTTAAAACGAGCAGTTATGTGAGAAAAAGAATCGCACGAATTAGCATGCACACCCATTGAGTTTCCCGAATAAACGAGACACTATTTATTAGTTTAAATAGGCTAATTACTCCCTGTGGAGATGACCTAACTATTCGTGGTTAGATTCCGAAAATTAAAATGTTTTGAAAAGCGATTTTATACCATGCGATTAAATACAATGACACATCATTTTATGTTAAAGTTTTCAACGAAAATGAAGATTGCTCTTTCAGTACACCGGCGAGGTGAAAGACTAAGTCATGGGGGGTGTATCGGTGGTCGAAATGAAGTGGCGAGTGTCTGAAAATGAAGGGTGGAAGTCGAGGAGTTATTTAGAAGGGGAGGCAAATGAAGGGGAGCGGAGTTGGCACCAGTTAAGGTGTGGCCGGTGCCAGAGACGAAGCTGCTTTGAGAGAGGTGGTCGACGAGGATGAAGGGGGGTAGGAGCGCTGGTGGGTGCTGCGCGACACGGAAGAAAGCAAGGAGGAAGAGTCTGTCACTGGTATTGTGGTCAGACAATGAGGGAAGGCAGGGAGAGTCGCCAGAGCTTGAAGTGCAAATCAACCGAAGGGGGAGAGGAATTTGAGGGATTCTCAGGTCGAATTCAAGCTTCAGGGATTCGGTATGGGCAAGGGGTGCTTTTATACACCTCAGGAGGACGGTTCGAGCTTGGGAAGCAAGCTTCCTAAGCTTGGAAAGTTCGCCGGAGTTTTGGAATTCCTTGATACCCAAATCTCTCATGCGTTCGCATGAGAGATTTGGTAGGTTCTAGGGCTTAGGATCGGGTTCAAAAGGAACAGAATTTCTTGATGAACTTCCCTTTCAAATTTGAAATGGATTCGGCAAGAAATCAGGGAGATTTTTCCTTTTCAAGGTTGCCAGGGCATGTAGGAATAGGTTTAATGGCAGTAGGGACTTGTTTGTGAGAACGATGACAAAGTTAGGGGCTTATTTGAAAGGATTTTGTAAGTTAAGGGCAGAAATGTGATTAGAAAGAACCAATTTGCAAACTAGGTCAAGACAAACTCATCTTGGGTCTAAAGTTTGGTAAAAACCTAATTTAGACCTAAGGAATCCAATGGTGAAGTTGGATTTTGGTTTTGATCACGTTTGACTAGGTAATTTATGAAAAAACCTAAATTAGGGCAAATGTCTGTCTGTGATTCTGTTTTGGGTCAAAATGGATTCTGATGGTCAAATTAAAGGTTCTAAACCCTAGAGAATATTTTTATATGAATTTTAGAGGGTTTAGGTTGATTTTATCCTGATCATAGCCTTAGTTAATTAAGCGGGTTTATTGTTAGGGTTTCAAAGTTCATTTAATTCTCAATACACGTGCAAATCCTTTTCTGATTGTTCTAACCCACTTGTTATCTTTTTAAGACCACTTAGCCTTCATTAAACCCCTGAGAAAATCCATGGTTATACTACATTCATGATAAGCTGGTAAAATTACAGTTTTAACCCTAGTTTCTTATTTTTCCTTTAGAATGGTTATGCAATGACTTATGACTCTCTAGCGGTTATGTAGGAGCATTTATTGACTTAATTGGATCAAAATGAGCTAATTATGACTCATGATGGTGTTCCCATTAGAGGCCAACGATCCTCTAATTGGACATCTAGCAAGGTCCTCAGACGTCTTGTAAGTTGTTTAGACTATGGCTTGATCGTCTGAAAGTAATGATTAGAGAACACTAAATTTGGCCTAAGTCTTTGGACGTCTATACAAACTATCAGACGTCTTAAATTCCATTATCAGATGTTTGGTGATCAGGTTAGACATCTGAATGGGCTATCTGAATTCTATAATGATTTTCTAATTCTATTATAGGGTTTGCCTAAGTGTCCTAGTGTAGGAATAGTGTTCTTAGGACTATGGTGAGGCACTTTGGACTCTTTAACAATGAATCTAAAAAGAAAGAGCAAAGAATAATAAAATAATTATAAAATACAAAAATAAGATATACTTCTATCCTATTCTTCATTTCTAAGCTCCCTCTCTATGCGAGGCTCCATCTTCTCTTCTCCTCCATCAGGCTCCTCCAATCCGCTATGGATGCGAGCTTGGGCTCCTTCACATTTGATTCCATTTTGCCTTTATCTTGAAATCTTAAACACAAATGCAAATGTTAAAAATCAAGTGTTTTGTTATCATCAAAATTAATGACCGTGGTGCTCTTGCAGCAATAATCTTTCCCTTTTTTATGATGATAAAACCATAAATAATAATAAAAAATTGATGGGAACACCATCATGAGCCATAACTAGCTCAATTTGATCTGATTAAGTCATTAAATGCTCCTACATAACTGCCAAAGAGCCCTAATTCATTACATAATCATTCTGAGAGAAATACAGTAAAACAAGGGTAAAACTACAGTTTTAACAGTATATCTCAAATGTAGTACACTCATGGGTTTTCTCAGGGGTTAGTTAAGGGTCAAATGGCCTTAAATATCCAACAAGTGTGTTAATATAGACAGAAAAGGGTTCTCGCGTGTTTTAAGAATTAAATGACATCTAAAACCCTAAAAGCAGACCTGTTTAATTAATTGAGGTTCTGGTCAGGATAAAATTCACCTAAACCCTCTAAAAATCATATAAAAATATTCTCTAGGATTTGATACCTTCAATTTGACCATCAGAACCTGTCTTGACCCAAAACAGAGTCCTAGACAGACATTTGCCCTAATTTAGGTTTTTGCATAAATTACCCAGTCAAGTGAGGTGAAAACCTAAATATAACTTCACCATTGGATTCCTTGGGTCAAAATTAGGTTTATAACAAAATTTGGGTCCAATCTGAGATCATCTTGACCTAGTTTGCAATTTGGTCTTGTTTGATTCTTTTCTCACATACATGCACTTAACTTTTGAATATCTTACAAAAGGCCCCCAAATTTTTTGTATTCTTCACAAAAAGGTCCCTACTGCCATGAAATCCTACTCCTACAACTCCATCGACCTTTGATTGAAGAGAACTCCTTCTCTGACCAATCAATCCCTTCCAAAATTAGAAGGGAGATTCCTTGAGAAGTCCTCTTTATATTGAATCCATTCATGAACCCTAAAAATTTCTCAATCTCACATGTGAATCCTTCAAAGAGATGGGTATCCTATTTCGATGAACATTCCAAGCTTGGAAGCTTAGCTTCCAAGCTTAAATGAACCTTTAGACCCCTATAAAAGGATCCTCAGACCTCGCCGTTCTCTTCAGACTCGATTTCGGCCAGAGAATCCCCAATTTCCTCTTTCCTCATCCGGCAGAATAGCTCCTCGAGCTTGGGCGACTCCCTTTTGCTCCTCTCGTTGTCTGACCACAATACTAGTGGCAGATTCGTCTTCTTCACCTTCCTCCGCGTCGTGCCATACCAGCGGGTGTCCTCAATTCTTCGTCGTTACGACCCACTCCCGGCTACCTACATCCCCGCAATTTTTCCCCACCACCACTCCACCCTACGCGCACCGCACCTCTTTCCCCCCTCCTACAGCAACCTCACCACCTCACCCCTACGCTGCTCCACCCCCACGACTCCATCTCCCCTCACTCCCCTCCATGCCACTCCCCATCCTTCCCACCTCCTTATATAACCCCCTCCTCCTCCTCCATTCTCCCCACACCACAGCTGAGAGGGGGAGGCGAAGGAGAGCGGAAGTAGTAGCAGGAGGATCCAGAGGGCAGAGCTACTGCAGGAGCTTGCAGTTGAACTAGAAGAGGAGAGGGAGAGCTGCGGAGAGACAAGGGGTCAAAAATAGTTCTGCAGAATCATTTTTTCCACAGAATCAGACATTCGGAGTGACCTCCAGACGTTTGGTCGGACGTCCGAAGGTAAATCCCAGATGTCTGATAACGCGTATTTTATTTTCTTTTTCCTGCCAAATTTTGACCAAGCGCGTACGTGTGTCAGAGGGTGGGGAAGCGTGCTGTTGCGAGGATCGAGGCAATTTCAGACGTTCGGATGTGTCTTCAGACGTCTAAAGACACCCTTAGATGTCTGCACTGAGTTCCAGACATCTGAGAAAGGTGCCTCGAGCAAGGTATGCCTGTGAGTTCGTTTAAGACATCTGAGACTTTTCCCAGACATCTGATTTTGGCCAAGATTGGTGTTTTTGGGCCTGTTTAGGGCCCAAACGGTGTTGATTTTCCATAAACGAAATGTCATTAATTTCCGTTCGAGTTTCTCTATGTAATGATACATTGTCCTTGCCGTTCTAAGCTCATTTTGACATATGGGTCAATGTGATAGGTCATTTGTTTGTGGTGTGTGTAACGACCCGGTTCCCGAGTCCCTACGAGACATGAGAACCGGACTGACTCGACTAATCCCAAGACCTAGTCGTCCAACGAGGAAGTAACCAAAAGAGCAGTAAAATAAACCACATTTAGCATGAATATAACTAACAGTAAGAAAGTACAGCAGTAAGGAAAGAAACTATTACAGTATATACCACCACAACAGTAGAACAACATTTATCATATAACATGAACTGCAGGTAAAGAAAAGTACAGCGGAAAAAAGAACTACTCACTATAACGGAAACAAAGAGGTACAAAAGACAGTGGTAACTCTACTGGACCCTACTCGGCCCAGCGTCCTCTGCAGCCGCTGACCCTGGCTGCTCAACACCTGGTCCTGAAAAAGGTAACGAGTGTAACACGTCAGCAAAACGCTGAGTAGAGTGGCAACTAAACTAAAGACAACAGTAGAGTGTACAGTAGCTGTTATGTTCGGTTACTTTCTTTATTCACATCTTTCAAATGTCTCACTATTTCATTTATTCCTCAGATCTTTTTCTTGATCTTGAATGTTCCTCGTGGGAATGATCTTGATTGCAGTCTTTTCCAAAAAGTAGAAGTAGCACGTGGTGCTCTCCTGGCCGGGAGAGTCCCCCGTGGTGATCCTACCCTCAGTCAACCACCTCAAGGTCACTGACAGACGTAACGGTGACTACGGCACGCGCGATAAACGCACAGGTAGCTAACCCGTACTGGCACGCGGTCAGTCGTTTCCGTTAACGGGTGCGCCCAAAGCACAGCACGGAACCAGTCCAGGGCAGAGCCCTCTCAGTAACAGGGGTCCAACCCCTCCACAGTAACCAAACTGGGGCCTTGCCCCTCCACAGTCCGCGCACCCTCGCCTGACTACCCTGGTTTGCCCAAGCGGGCCTAACAAGTCGGTGTGGGAGGCTAGCAGAACCCCGGGGCCCGTGGGGTAGCTAGTACCTCCCTACACTAGTAGCTCTCCTCGGTACTACGTACGCGAGGGCCAGCAAGTCGGTACAGAGTGGCCAGTCCTAACCTCGGGTCCCTGGGGAGGCTGGCTCCGCTCTGCACTAAACAGGGGGACAGTCGCTCTCCTTGGTACTCCGTACTCAAGGGCCAGCTCACTTCCCCAATACTATTCCATTCACTTTCCAGGAGTTCTACTCCTACTTCCCCATAGGGTTCCATCCTTTTTACTCGAACGTCTAGGTTTCACTTTCCAGTTTCACATTCTTACAATCCATGTTCTCAACCACGTTATTTATTCACAACAGGCAGCTATTAATTCAAATTACAGGCAGCTTTATATCTCTTTCCATTTTCCAAGACTGCAGTATTATACATTCCACTAGTTTTCCCATCCTAGGATTCATGCCATATCCTAGGATCTATCATACAATCTAGTTTTCCAGCCCTAGGATTCATGCAACACCTAGGAGCTATCATTCCATCTATTTCTCATTCCTAGGATTCATGCAATGTCCTAGGTTCTATTTATGGTTCCATAATTTAACAGATTTTATTAATAACTTAAAGCCACTCTACCAGGTACAACGGGAGAAATGGGGGCGTGATCGGGAATCCCGTGCGCCTCCGCGATCCCTGAGACTGCAACAGAACGGGGTCCTATCACAAGGATCAAACACAAGGAGTGTCTCAAAATAGTATATAGCTACTGTAGACGGGTAGAGGAATTAATTCTAAAAAGAATGCAACTCGAATCGCGGAAAACGGAACCCGAACGGGCCCTAAACGGGTCAAAAATGACGACACTGTGCAAAATCAGACGTCTGGAACTTCTTCCAGACGTCTTAAAAAGTGGATCAGAGAATTACCTTGTTCAGCGTGATTTCCCAGACGTCCAGAAGTCTGCGGGGACGTTTGGCCTAGCTCCCAGACGTCCGATGGTCACCCCGGACGTCTGGAGGTCGCTCCCGCCGTCTGGTACACAGCCAGACGTCTGATTCACGTTGGATGGCGAATCACCGACCCTACGCACACCCATCTCCCTCCCTCAGTACGGTCAGTCGACAGGAAGGAAGAAGAAGACAGAAAACTCACCTTTCAGACGTCTGGATGGTCTTCCAGACGTCGCCCTCGCCGTCTGGCTATCAACCCAGACGTCTGATTCTGGAAATTCTTCCAGAATCAGGGCGCCACTCGGCCTCCGCTCGCGACGCCGCCCGCGTTGCACCTCGCGCGCCTGCTGCTCAGACCGCAGTAGTCCCCCCTTCGCGTCGCTCCGCGCCCCCTACGCTCTCCGCCGGCCGGCCCTAGCAGCCCCGGCGAGCTCGCCCTCACGGCAGAGCTCCGCTCTCGCACGCAGCACCTCCTCCGTGCTCACTGCGGCCGCCGCTGCCGCCCTCGCGCTCGCTCTCACGCTCAATGGCTGAAGGAGAAGAGGGAGGAGACGGTGGAGACGACGGGAGGGAGCGTGTGGCCTTTTAAGGCCGCGCGAGGAGGAGAGAGAGGACGCGGCAGGTGTCTGCAGCCGCAGAGAAAGAGGGAATAAGCGAATATCCGGTTTGCGCGCTCAGGCGCGCAGACGACCCGCGCGTGTCGAAATTAACGGATTTCTAGACGTCTGGAAATGATCCCAGACGTCTGGTACGACGTCTGGGCCACCTCCCAGACATCTTAAAAGATGTCTGGGGCACGCGTTCGTTACAATATAACAAACTCAAAGGAAGTTTTGTCCCCGAAACTTGCGCCAACTAGGGTGCGGGAAAAGACGTCCAAACAACCATAACAAACTCAAAGACGACCGAAGCCGGTCCGAAAATACGTACCCGCGAAAAGCTCCGGGTACCGCTCTCGCATTGCCGCCTCAGGCTCCCAGGTAGCCTCCTCGTACCGCTGGCTCCTCCACAAAACCTTTACCAGGGGTACTTGCTTTTGTCTCAAACTGCGGACGGCTCGGTCTAGAATCTGCACTGGTCGCTCGGGGTAGGTCAGGTCGTCGCTCTCCTCGACGCTCTCGTGACTCAGTACGTGACTGGAATCGGCTACGTACTTCCTGAGGTTGGACACGTGGAATACGTCGTGCACACCAGAAAGCTGCGGGGGAAGGGCAAGTCTGTAAGCAACGGGTCCAACCTGCTCCAGGACCTCAAAGGGCCCCACGAACCTCGGCGCGAGCTTCCCTCTCACCCCAAACCGCTGTAAGCCCTTCATGGGCGAAACACGAAGGAAGACGTGGTCCCCAACCTCAAACTGCACCTCTCTGCGTCTCCGATCCGCGTAGCTCTTCTGTCTGCTCCTGACAGTGCGGAGTCATCTGTGGATCTGCTCAACTACCTCCTGACTCTGCCAGATCAACCTGGGGCCAACCCCTCACTTGGTCCCCACCTCAACCCAACTCAAGGGTGCCGTACACTTCCATCCGTACAGAGCCTCGTATGGAGCCATGCCGATGCTCGAGTGATAACTGTTGTTGTATGCAAAGTCTGCCAGGGGTAGGTGCTCCTCCCAAGAGCCCCTCCAGTCCAGTACACAGGCACGCAAAAGGTCCTCAAGTGTCTGTATCGTGCGCTCAGACTGTCCGTCCGTCTGGGGGTGGTAAGCCGTGCTAAACCTCAACCTCGTTCCCAAGGCCTGCTGAAACTCAGCCCAAAAATGGGATGTAAAGCAGGTATCCCGGTCGGATACGATCTCCCGCGGAACTCCGTGTAGTTGTACCACATCACGGATATACCTCTCTGCCAACTGTGCTGGTCTCAAAGTGACTCGGATCGGCAAGAATCGTGCCGTCTTCGTCAGTCTATCCACTATTACCCAGACTGCGTCGTGTCCCCGCTGGGTAACAGGTAAGCCCACCACCAAGTCCATGGTGATGCTCTCCCACTTCCACTCTGGCACTGGAAGCGGCTGAAGCGGCCCTGCAGGCCTCTGATGCTCGGCTTTCACCTGCTGGCACACTAAGCACTGTTGCACGAACTCACCCACATCCCGCTTCATCCCTCTCCACCAAAACTCGCGTCTCAAGTCGTGGTACATTTTCGTGTTTCCGGGATGTATGGTGAATCTGGAACCATGTGCCTCAGTCAGGAGCTCTCTCAACAGCTCCTCATCTCTGGGAACGCACAACCGTCCCCTCAAGTGTAGCACCTGGTCTGTGAAAGAGAAGTCCCCAGGGTCACCTGACAGTACTCTATCGCGCAAAGACTGCAAGTACGGATCGGCCATCTGTCCTGTGATGATGCGATCCATCAGCTCTGGCCTAGTCTGCCGTGTCACCGTCACTGCCCCACAGTACCCTCGTAACTCTAGAGGTCGCCAACTGCCCACCTCCTCCAAAAGGCTCCAACTCTGTAATTGTAGATTGGCCAAGCGTGTGGGCGCCTTACGGCTCAAGGCGTTGGCCACCACATTGGCCTTTCCCAGGTGGTAGGAGATGCTGCAGTCGTAGTCCTTCAGGAGCTCCAACCAACGTCTCTGTCTCATGTTGAGCTCCTTCTGATCAAAAAGGTATCTGAGGCTCTTGTGATCTGTAAAAATCTCGAAGGTCTCACCGTATAAGTAGTGCCTCCACGTCTTCAGCGCGAAGACAACAGCTGCCAACTCTAGGTCGTGGGTAGGGTAGGTATGCTCATGGGGCTTCAGTTGCCGCGAAGCGTAAGTGACAACGTGACCCCTCTGCATGAGCACACCTCCTAACCCCTGCAAGGAAGCATCCGTGTACACAACGAACCAGCCACTACTGTCAGGAATGGTGAGCACGGGAGCCGAGGTCAACTTCTCCTTCAGCTCCAGAAAACACGCCTCACAGGCATCTGTCCAAGCAAAAGGCACGTCCTTCCAGGTCAACTGTGTCATAGGACGCGCAATCTGTGAAAATCCTCTGATGAACCGTCTGTAGTAACCTGCCAATCCCAGGAAACTGCGAATCTCAGTGACTGAACGCGGTCTCTCCCACCTGAGCACTACCTCGACCTTGGCGGGGTCCACCGCCAGGCCGTCACCAGAGATCACATGACACAAGAAGGTCACCTCCCTCAACCAGAACTCGCACTTGCTGTATTTGGCGTACAGCCTGCGTCGTCTCAGAGTGTCCAGAACCATCCGCAAGTGCTGTCCGTGCTGCGTTCGATCTCTAGAATAGATGAGTACATCATCTATGAAAACCACCACGAACTGGTCCAAGTACGGTCTAAACACCCGGTTCATCAGGTCCATGAAAGCAGCAGGGGCATTAGTCAACCCAAACGGCATGACCAAAAACTTGTAGTGTCCGTACCGGGTGCGGAAAGCTGTCTTGGAGACGTCGGTCTCCCTGATCCTCAACTGGTGGTATCCAGACCTCAAGTCTATCTTGGAAAACACTGTGGCACCCCGCAACTGGTCAAACAAATCGTCGATCCTCGGCAGCGGATATTTGTTCTTGATGGTGACCCTGTTCAGCTGTCGGTAGTCCACACAAAGACGTAGGGTCCCATCCTTCTTCTTCACAAACAGTACCGGGGCTCCCTAGGGGGACGCACTGGGCCTCACGAAACCTTTCTCCAAAAGGTCCTGCAACTGGGACTTGAGCTCTCGCAGCTCAAGCGGTGCCATTCTGTATGGCACGGTGGAGATGGGGCTGGTCCCTGGTACTAGTGATAACTCAATCTCACGCTCGAGCGGTAGTCCTGGTAACTCGTCTGGAAACACGTCAGGGTACTCTCTGACCACCGGGATGCTCTGGAAGTCTGCCACAGGGCTGGGCTCTGCCACCACACAAGCTAGGAAGCCCTCACACCCCTGGCTCAAAAGTCTCACCGCCTGAAGTGCCGAAATGCACCTGAAACCTCCATCCACTGGCTGTCCGTGAAACTCGAAAGAAGGCAACTCCGGAATGGAGAAGACAATCTTCCTCTCAAAACAGTCCACCAAGGCGTGGTAAGCAGACAGCCAATCCATCCCCAGAATCACTCCAAAGTCCTCCATCTGTATCATAATCAGGTCAGCTGGCAGGCTATGTCCTCCGACGCTGACCTCGCAATCCGTGTACACCTCCTCAACTACAAACAGCTGGCCACTCGGACCTCTGATGACGAACGGATTCTCTAACAGTGTATAATCCTGGTCCAAACTAACTGTGAAACTGGCTGCGACAAACGAGTGTGTAGCGCCGGAATCGAAAAGCGTGTAAACGAGTCTGCCAGAAACTGAAACCATACCTGCTACCACAGATCCCGAAGCTCTGGCGTCCCTGTGTGTGAGGGCGTTGATATGCCCCTCAGCTCTAGGTGCGGACGAAGCAGCCACACTCTGCATCGGACGGGTAGGTGCTGGCCAGTACCCTCCTCGCGACTGCTGTCTTCCTCCTCGTGCCTGGGAACCGCGGCCTCCTGCGTGCCCTCCAGTGCTCTGCGCGGGGAGTATCTGCTGACCTCCTGCCCTAGATGGGCAGTCCCTCCTGATGTGGCCCAGCTGGCCACACTGGTAGCAGAGGGGAACCCGACTCCCGCCCTTAGTGGGTCCCTACTGTCGACTAGGCGGGGGTCCGGTGCTGGCGACTGGCCCCTGTCGAGGGCCCCCAAAGGCCACTGATGGCCCTGCACAACGTGACGGCTCTCCTGCGGACGCCACGTGTCTCCGTTCTCGCCGGCCCTGTGAGAAGTCTGGCTGAAAGGGCCTCTTCCGCCCGCCGTCGGTGTCTCACGGGGACGGGTTGGTCTCCTCGTAAGTCATAGCTACCTCTACCACCCTCGAAAACGTAGGCAGCTTCAGGGGTTTGACATACCCCCGGATCGCAGGCCAGAGCCCCTCGATGAACCTCAGTGGCTACCGCTGTCGCTGCAAGGCGAGACAGCTCCAAGAAACGCGTGCGGTACGTGCTCACAGTCATCGTCCCTTGGCGGAGAGTGTGGAACTCTCGCCTCCTCTGGTCCTGCCACGTCTGGGGAAAGTACTGCTCGCAGAAGAGGGTGACGAACTGGTCCCACGTCGGCTCGTCCCTCTCCTGTCCCCGGACCGCCCTCCACCACCGGTGTGCCGCACTCTCCAGCTGGTACGTGGCAAAGGCCACGCGGCACTCCACCGGGGGGCGAAGGGTGTCGAAGATCTTCTCCAGCTGCTCAAGCCAGTCTTCTGCCTCGGTTGGGTCCTCATCCCCCTTGAAGTAGGGGGGCTTCAGCTTCCGGAACTGTCCGAAAAGCTCGAAGTGGCGCTGTAAGGGAGGTGCTGGTGCACCTCCAGGCGAAGGTGCCTCGTATACAGAAGTGTCGGAGCAAGGTGGGGGCGGCAACGGCCCATCCCCTCCCTCGTGTCCAGCGCGTGGTCCCACAGAGGACTCCCCCTCTGCAGCCCCAGGAGGAGGTGCATGGGGCGGTGGGTGGAGTTTCGCTCGTACAATATCTCGTATCAGTCTGGCGAGGTCCTGGGCCTGGATGCCCGGGAGTGGTGGTTGGTCCACCGAGATGTCAACAACAGCATGTCCACCTCGCCGACCTCGCCCTCGGCCGCGCCCGCGGCCAGTCTCGCCAGTCCTGCGACGAGGCATCTCCTGCAAGGAGATGCGAAACAAAACGAAAATGTTAAACAAACGGTACCTAACGAAACTTCTAAGAGCTCATGTCAAGAGATATGTTGTGGTGGGTACTCTAGCTATAAACATGTGAATTGGTTATTTTCCAGTCAGTTGATTCACTTCTCGGGACGACCTTGCTCTGATACCATCTTGTAACGACCCGGTTCCCGAGTCCCTAAGAGACACGAGAACCGGACCGACTCGACTAATCCCAAGACCTAGTCGTCCAACGAGGAAGTAACCAAAAGAGCAGTAAAATAAACCACATTCAGCATGAATATAACTAACAGTAAGAAAGTACAGCAGTAAGGAAAGAAACTACTACAGTATATACCACCACAAAAGTAGAACAACATTTATCATATAACATGAACTGCAGGTAAAGAAAAGTACAGCGGAAACAAGAACTACTCACTATAATAGAAACAAAGAGGTACAAAAGACAGTGGTAACTCTACTGGACCCTACTCGGCCCGGCGTCCTCTGCAGCCGCTGACCTTGGCTGCTCAACACCTGGTCCTGAAAAAGGTAACGAGTGTAACACGTCAGCAAAACGCTGAGTAGAGTGGCAACTAAACTAAAGACAACAGTAGAGTGTACAGTAGCTGTTATGTTCGATTACTTTCTTTATTCAAATCTTTCAAATGTCTCACTATTTCATTTATTCCTCCGATCTTTTTCTTGATCTCGAATGTTCCTCATGGGAACGATCTTGATTGCAGTCTTTTCCAAAAAGTAGAAGTAGCACGTGGTGCTCTCCTGGCCGGGAGAGTCCCCCGTGGTGATCCTACCCTCAGTCAACCACCCCAAGGTCACTGACAGACGTAACGGTGACTACGGCACGCGCGATAAACGCACAGGTAGCTAACCCGTACTGGCACGCGGTCAGTCGTTTCCGTTAACGGGTGCGCCCAAAGCACAGCACGGAACCAGTCCAGGGCAGAGCCCTCTCAGTAACAGGGGTCCAACCCCTCCACAGTAACCAAACCGGGGCCTTGCCCCTCCACAGTCTGCGCACCCTCGCCTGATTACCCTGGTTTGCCCAAGCGGGCCTAACAAGTCGGTGTGGGAGGCTAGTAGAACCCCGGGGCCCGTGGGGTAGCTAGTACCTCCCTACACTAGTAGCTCTCCTCGGTACTACGTACGCGAGGGCCAGTAAGTCGGTACAGAGTGGCCAGTCCTAACCCCGGGTCCCTGGGCCGGCTGGCTCCACTCTGCACTAAACAGGGGGACAGTCGCTCTCCTTGGTACTCCGTACTCAAGGGCCAGCTCACTTCCCCAATACTATTCCATTCACTTTCCAGGAGTTCTACTCCTACTTCCCCGTAGGTTCCATCCTTTTTACTCGAACGTCCAGGTTTCACTTTCCAGTTTCACATTCTTACAATCCATGTTCTCAACCATGTTATTTATTCACAACAGGCAACTGTTAATTCAAATTACAGGCAGCTTCATATCTCTTTCCATTTTCCAAGACTGCAGTATTATACATTCCACTAGTTTTCCCATCCTAGGATTCATGCCATATCCCAGGATCTATCATACAATCTAGTTTTCCAGCCCTAGGATTCATGCAACACCTAGGAGCTATCATTCCATCTATTTCTCATTCCTAGGATTCATGCAATGTCCTAGGTTCTATTTATGGTTCCATAATTTAACAGATTTTATTAATAACTTAAAGCCACTCTACCAGGTACAACGGGAGAAATGGGGGCGTGATCGGGAATCCCACGTGCCTCCGCGATCCCCGAGACTGCAACAGGACGGGGTCCTATCACAAGGATCAAACACAAGGAGTGTCTCAAAACAGTGTATAGCTACTGTAGACGGGTAGAGGAATTAATTCTGAAAAGAACGCAACTCGAATCGCGGAAAATGGAACCCGAACGGGCCCTAAACGGGTCAAAAACGACGACACTGTGCAAAATCAAACCTTTGGAACTTCTTCCAGACGTCTTAAAAAGTGGATCAGAGAATTACCTTTTTCAGCGTGGTTTCCCAGACATCCAGAAGTCTGCGGGGACATCTGGCCTAGCTCCCAGACGTTCGATGGTCACCCCGGACGTCTGGAGGTCGCTCCCGCCGTCTGGTACACAGCCAGACGTCTGATTCGCGTTGGATGGCGAATCACCGACCCTACGCACACCCATCTCCCTCCCTCAGTACGGTCAGTTAACAGGAAGGAAGAAGAAGACGGAAAACTCACCTTTCAGACGTCTGGATGGTCTTCCAGACGTCGCCCTCGCCGTCTGGCTATCAACCCAGACGTCTGATTCTGGAAATTCTTCCAGAATCAGGGCGCCACTCGGCCTCAGCTCGCGACGCCGCCCGCGTCGCACCTCGTGCGCCTGCTGCTCAGACCGCAGCAGTCCCCCCTCCGCGTCGCTCCGTGCCCCCTGCGCCCTCCGCCGGCCGGCCCTAGCAGCCCCGGCGAGCTCGCCCTCACGGCAGAGCTCCGCTCTCGCACGCAGCACCTCCTCTGCGCTCACTGCGACCGCCGCTGCCGCCCTCGCGCTCGCGCTCACGCTCACTGGCTGAAGGAGAAGAGGGAGGACACGGTGGAGACGACGGGAGGGAGCGCGTGGCCTTTTAAGGCCGCGCGAGGAGGAGAGAGAGGACGCGGCAGGTGTCTGCAGCCGTAGAGAAAGAGGGAATAAGCGAATATCCGATCTGCGCACTCAAGTGCGCAGATGACCCACACGTGTCGAAATTAATGGATTTCCAGATGTCTGGATGTGATCCCAGACGTCTGGTACGACGTCTGGGCCACCTCCCAGACATCTTAAAAGATGTCTGGGGCACGCGTTCATTACAGTGTGCACGAAACCTGTGAGGGTTGCAAGCTCCGTCGACTGTGCCCCCACATCTCTCGGTTATCCTGGTAGAGTGGTTCTCACCCAAACCTTGGAATTAATAAATTGCATGCGTAGAATTAAATTGAACCTAGGATGTGAGATGAACCCTAGGAAGAGATAAATGCATGCTGCCATACAATATAGTCGATTGAACCCTAGGTTGTGACATGAACACTAGGGTTGGAAGAAATGCATGCGTAATCAATAAATGATTGGATCACCATGATGAAATCATGAGCTACCTGAAATGAAATACGTCATGAATGGAAATACATACTTGTACTAAGTAATTGATGATGGATTTTGAGTTGCCTGTCCTACGTACAATGAACCAAAGTAAGAAGGTCCATGTACGAACCCTACGAGGAAGTTAGAAAGAAACCAGGAATACAGTAGTACGGAAAACTTGCAGGTTTTGGAACATGTTGCCTACGGACGGCTGTTCAGACTTGGTTAAGGGAAGTAGCTGGCCCTCATGTACGTAGTACCGAGGAGAGTAACTATCCCTTTTGAGTAGAGGGGAGCTTGCCGCCCTTTGGATTGAGACTCGGGGTGGGTTTGTCCACTCTACATCGACTCTTGTTTGGCCCTCGCATACATGGTACCGAGGTGAGCTACTTAGTATAGTGGGGAACTAGCTACCCTATGGGGCCCGGGGTTAGGCATGACCACCCTACACCAACTCTTGTTAGCCCATTGGGAAAACCGGGATAGTCGGATGAGAGTACATGGATTGTGAGGGGCAAGACCCCTATTTCTAACGGACGAGACCCCTGTTCTGAGAGGGCAAGGCCCTGTGTTGTTCCGTGCTGTATGTTTGGAGCATACCCGCTAACGGAAACGACTGACCACATACCAGTACGGGGTAGCTACCCATGCACTTATCACGCGTGTTATAGTCACCGCTACGTCGCGACAGTGACCTCGGGGTAGTAGACCGAGTGTAGGACTACCACGAGGGACACTTCTGGTTAGAAGAGTGCCACGTGTACATCTTGCATTGCGGGAAAATTGCAAGCAAGATCATTCTCTTAGGGAACAAGAAGATTGAGAAATATTATGGAACTTGATTAAAATACTTGGATCAGAAAGATGATAATTGGGATCGGATGATAATAAACTGTTAAATACATGTTAGCTGCTTGTTTAAATTATATGTTTTAACCACCACTCTACTCAGCGTTAGCTAACCACAGAATTTTATAACCTTGTTTAGGTTAGGGATTCGAGCAGCTAAAGCCACCGACTGTTGAGGGTGCTAGGCCTAATCGAGCCCAGCAGTAGTTTCCTTCTGTCTTTCTTACAGAGAGTTTTGTGGTAGTGAGTACCTATTGTTCTTAGTTATATTTTTGATATATCTGTACCAGTTTATGTTGTGATGGCTATGCTTGTAATCGTAACTTTCCGCTGTATGATGTGAGATACTAGTGGATTGCTATTTTCTTTCCTTTATTTTCAGTCAAATATTTTCTGTTTAGTTACATTACTTGTGTGGTTGTGGAATGATTATGGCATTTGATTCTTTCTCGTTGGATGACTGGGTCATGGGGTTCATCAAGGCAAGCCATTCTGGGGTCCTGTAGGGAGCCAGGAGCGGGTCGCAACATCCGTCGTTGTCGCCGTCCCCATCACCGGAGTGTCTTCTTCCCCGGCGTCGGCCTACCAATGTTGGTGTGGTTCTCCCTCTTTTGTCCATTAAATTAGGGTTAGATTAGCTTCTTTAGGTCTTTAGGCTAGTTTCCTTCTCCAAAAAGCCAAAAATAACCCTCGACTCGACACGCTCACCTCTGTCTTCCCTGTCTCCGACTACTCCTCTGGTGAGGCGATTCCGTTGCTACCCCCCTCTATCTGCCTCGCCGACCACCTTATAACCTTTGCCTCATCCTCCCGCATAAAAACCCTAACCTATCGCACTCCATCGTCCACCCCATCACTCCACCGAACAAACCCATCACCGATTTCCTTCCCTGACTCTGACTGACCACCACACACCTCTACAAGCCATGAAAAAGCCACCAATGCACTCCATGCCCTACGGTGAAGTTCCTGACCTTGTTTAATTGGGCCTGTTAACGCGTGCGAACTCGATCGTGTTTTAATAGTTAATTACATCGTAGTATAGGTGATCAAGCATCGTCAACAAATAAAAGTTTTATTACTCGAAAATCGGAGTATCTGATGTCGAACACAGGGAGCAATTGAAATTTACTACTAATCTCAAAAACTGTAATTGAACACTTTAATTACTCAAAACTTTAATTCAAATGTAAATGCATGAGTTTGAAAAGCAATTATGGTAAAAAGAAAGAATTGGACGTCTGATCCCATGATCAGACGTCTTAAAAGTGTCTTTCCCTTCTTTGATTCTTCTTTCTCTGCCGTGCCTTGCTTTTCTTCTGCCTTCTTTCTTTCTTCTCCTACAGTATCTCTCTCTGCTTCTTTTCTTCTGTCTTCTACGGGTTTTCTTCTTCTTCCTTGGCTCTACTTCCTTCAGTTCCTCTTCTCTGCCTTGCCTCTCTTGCTTCCTTGGCAGAACTTCTTTCCTTGCAGCGGCCAAGTGTTGGCTTCTTCCTTTCTTCCGTCTTTCCTGCACACACACCACAGCCAAGGCAAAACCTAACCTTCTACCCACACACCCGCGCGTCTCTCTATCTCTGTAAACTACTCTTAGAACGCTCTCCCAGAGACAGTAAATGGGTCGGATCGCGTGCCCGTGACCAGGCGCAACGGCGTGAGGGTGATGCGCGAGGTGTGCTCAGGGCAAGGGTTTGGTCGGAGCGCGCCAGATCCACGTGGTGAAATCGCGGACGAGGCGGTGTGAGATAGGTGAGCGACCTCACCCCAGGTGCGTTCAGAGGCACCGAGCAGATATGTAATTTAAACCACGCCAGCGCCTTGTATGTTACCGATGTGGGACTAAAGTTTGCTGCCTTCTCTTGCGCGTGCCCACAGAAATCCTTCCTGCAATTGCCACAGCTGCGGACTTCGCAGCGTCTCTTGCTTGGTCAGACAGCTTTGCAATGCCTCCCCGAGTGCTGCACTTGGAGCCTTGCGGTCTTGAAGCTTGGAGCAAGCTTGGAGCTTCTTCGAGTCGCCGTCAATGGCGGCAGGGGCTATGAATCTGTCAGACACGAAAATGGCCTCGCGGCCTAATCAGATCACCGGGGAACCTTCGCCTTGTCACGGTGAAGGTGAAGGGCAAGGTGGCAGGCCGCGGGGTGGCCCAGGCATGCGTGCCTAGGTCGTCCTGTGGCCGGATGGATGGGTGAGTTCGAGGGACTGTTGTGGAGGTGTAGAGGGGAGGTGGATGGGCGGATGTTACTCAGTGAGATGAGGCGGAGGTTATGTGAGGGTCGGTGAGGCGTGTGGGGCTGCGGAGCGATGGGAGCGCCTCGCCGGAGGGTGGCTGGAGATGAAGAAGGTGATGGTGAACGGCGGCGGTCGAGGGGTTTTGGATGAAATAAAATGCGGGGAATGAAAGAGGGGGTAGAGAAGAAGAGTTTGAACCTAACTAAAGGGACGAAAGGGGACGAAGAGGCGGACGGCTGTACCTGCTGTCGCCGGAGAAGAAAGTGCCCAGTGGAGGAAGACGACGACGACGACGGGGCTAAGGCAGCGCGCGCAGGTATTGCGCGACACAGAGGAGGATGAGGAAGACGGCTCTGCCACTGGTTTTGTGGCAAAGCGAAGAGGAAGGGGAGGGGGGCTCGCCGGAGCTCGCTGAACCTCTTGGCCGGAGAAGAAGGAGAGGAATTTGAGGTGGAAATCCGGCCAAGTCAAGCTGAAATTGGGCGGCCGGGTTTGGGGGTTCTTTTATAGGCACAGGCCATGTGTTCTAGAGCATGGAGGGCAAGCATTCATCACCGATGGCTCACCGGAGAAGGAAAGTGGGTGGATACCCAAATCTCTCGTGCGTTCGCACGAGAGATTGGGATCAAATCAGGGATCATGGTTGGCCTCAGATGGAAGGGAATTCCTCAGAGAATCTCCCTTCCATTTATGGGAGGGGATCTCTGAGGAATCAGAGAGTATTCCCTCTCTAATCCTCGCCGGAGCAGGATTCTGCCCCAATAATGGCGGAAGGACCTGATTGCAAGGTTGGCAGGAACTTAGGGGGCTCTCTGCGATGATTTTCAAAAGTTAAGGACCAAATGTGATTTGGGTGTACTAAATTGCAAAGTAGGTTAAGATGACCTCCCCTTAGGTCCAAATTTTGGTACAGACCTAATTTTGACCCAAGGAATCCAATGGTCAAGTTAGATTTTAGGTTTGACCATGTTTGACTAGATATTTTACGTAAAAATCCAAATCAGGTCAATTGATGAGCTAGGACCCTACTCTAGGTCAAACTAGGTTCCAAAGTCCAATTTGAATGTTTAAACCTTAGGGTATATTTTTCTATGATTTTTATAGGGTTTACTTGATTTTTATCCTGATCGGAACCTTGTTGAATTAGGCGGGTCTGTTTTAGGGTTACAAGATGTCATTTAATTCCTGAATTGCACATGAACCCATTTCTGATTGATTCAACCCACTTTTTATCTCATTTAGACCATTTAACTTATGTTTTGTCTCTGAGAAATTCCGTTTATGTACTGCAATGGTAAAATTATAGTTTTAACCTTTATTTCATGTTTTCTTCTCAGAACACTTATTCCTCCAATTAAGCCCTCTTCTAGGTTATGTAGGAGCTTTTATTATCTTTATTAGGTCAAAATGAGATAGTTATGGCTCATGATGAGGCTCTCATCAGGGCCGCAAGGCCGTGTTTATGTTTTCAGGTATTCACCCTTGTCGCCATTAACAGCACTCCTTCGAGGAGCTTGAAGGTCTCTTGTTGCCGGGAGTCCCAAGTGAAGTCCCACGCAGTGCGGCTTACTCCCAGGAGAGCACCCAAGTCTCTAATTGGTGACACTGAGGCCCCTACAACTGCAATCGAAGGTGCCATCCCTCACAGTTGCATGCAGAAAGAAGGGTGGGAGTTTAATCCCACATCATAAACTCGCAAGCTCCTACAGGCGCATAAATTGTTTTTTTCCTATAGGCTCTTCGACTCCTAACAAGAGGGTGAGGTCCTCCTTACCCACGCACGCCTCACTCGCGACACCTAACCCGCAGGTCTGGTGCTCACCCGTATACTTGCCTGAGCCCTATTCACACCTAGCTCACCACCCACTGCTTGTGAGCCTAGTCTCGGGTGCGCGTGTACCCGTTTACTCGACTACCTTGACTGTGGCCCTGGAAGGGTGAAACCTAGGAGGAAGAGAGAAAGAAAGAGAGTGTGGGGAAGGGGGGTTTTACTCTCTGTGACACTTAACCAAATTTGAGAGTGCTACCCTCTGTGTGTGAAGAAGGAAGAAGCGGAGAAGAGGCTGAAGATAGGCAGAAAAAGGAGAAGAAATTGAGAAGACAGAAGAAGAAAGAAAGAAGGGTTAAAGATAGGAAAAAATAGAGAAGGCTTAAGAAGAGAAGAAGTTGAAGAAGAGGCCTAGGAAGGTGAAAAACAGAAGAGCAGAAGCAGGAGGAGGAAGAAGAGAAGAGAAAGAAGAGGAAGAACAGTGATTCCCTAGCACTGTAGCATTTGTTCGTTAAGTTGTCAGGTCATCAGACCCGACATTTGATTTGAGGCTTAATACTGTGAAAGCTTGATTTAGAATTACTATTGAGATATTTAAATTGGTTGAATGCTTGATATATATATCTTAGAGAGTAATTGGTGATTTAAATTACCATTGTTTTAGCTTCTCTACTTTTTTTTATTTTCTCAAGATACATGAGAATTCATTGAATATCTAATGTGACAGATTAGTATTTATTGGATATCATTATTTGGTTTAACTTCTTGTGCTCATTTACATTACTTATTGAGATTAGCGATTGAATTCCTATTTGCTCCCTGTGTTCGATGTCGAACTTTCATTCGAGTATAAATTTTATTTATTTTTTGTATTGATTTGAACTATACTACAACACATTGATTTTAAAGCCTGTTTCAGAGCGACTAAACAAAAACATTCTCCCCCTTTTTGACATTATCAAAAAGGCTTAATTAATTCTAATTGTTTTATCCTATACCCCCCTTAATACATGCTCTTCTAATTTGGGTTAATTCTCCTTTTTGACATAATAGAACATTAATAACATTCTCCCCTTTTTGTCATAACAAGATAGCTATACATTTTATCCTTTAATCCCCCATTTTGAATGGAAACATAGCTATATTCATTTTAAAATCTCCTTCTTTTTAATAAAGTCCAAACATATAAGAAATATTTTTCTATCTCCCTCTTAATGAGGGACATATAGCATATAAGCTTCTAAAACTCCCCCTATCTAAATGCTATTAAAAAAAATAGGGTAAGGGCTTACCTCAGTTACCATGGCCAATAAAATGGCCCTTGAGATGGATGTCAAAATTGATGGGGCACCCGTCCGAAACTTGGAGGTTCGGGAATCGGTGCCGGTCTCCAATCGAACTGTTGACACAAGGTGGTTTGAACACCTGCCGGTCATCTCGTTAGTCTTCTTGTCTTCTTTCTTGGTCTACTCTTTGGTCCTCCCAATTCGAGTTGACCATTCTTCATCTTGTAAGTCCAATATTTTACATTGAAATCTTCTTTGAAACCTACAAAATAATATTCTACTTGGTTTCTCTGTATCCAAGTTAGCTTGGATCTGGGCTTGTTAGTTGGTGTCCTTGATGGAGATCCTTTCTCAACCTTTTGGCTTGATAAGGTATGGCTCATTATAGTTAAAATGCCTAAGTTAAGATAAAAATTAGGTTAAACACTACATAATTAACACAAGAAAAAGGTTAAGTGTGGAAATTAATAGAAATGACATAAAACAGCAAATCAGTGTTAAAAATGAATAATTAGGTCACAAAATGAGATATTTTATTCATAGATACAAAATGATGATCCAATTGCGAATTGAACACATATTTTGGTTCAAAAGTTCAAATTGAACGTGAAATCAACTTCCTAAATGTTCAATTGACCTTCAATAAAAACTTGATTGCATTTAGACATTATTAGGATCCCGTATTCATTAGATTACATTTAGGTCCTCAGGTCATTCACATTTCTTAAGTACAAAACCTCTCAAGGACCTTTCTGCAAGCCGTCAGGGACCATTTCGAGAGATCCAAGGATTGCGCTGCAACACTTCTCTTCACTAATGGGAAACCTTGCAATTTCCATACCATTACACATTTAAGGGCTTCTTCGTAATTTCTCCTTTACACTTGCAGGTGCCTTAGGCACCATAGCTCACGATGTACACACGCTACAGTTGCCGTTGATCCCTTGGAACTAAGATCCTACGGTCGATCGGTCACCAAACTTTGAGTGCATTTGCACTTAGCCTCACCATGCCCCTTAGATCCCATCCTACGGTGGGTTTTTGACTTAGAGCTTCCCGTGCTTTGTGCAATCCCATCCCACCATCGAAGACCTAGAAGCTTAATCCTACCTTACAGTGACCTGATTAGCTCGCGCACCTACTTAAGCAGCTACCTGAGCTTGCGTGTGAGCCATCGACTCCCCTCCTACTTTCTTGAGCCCATCCATTCGTCCTCTCTAGTTTCCTCTCTCCAAACACCTCTGATTCCGCTGCCTACACGATGGAAATTCATCTCCTACGATCACTCCTTACCGCTAAGGACTACGTAGCACCTGAGGGGGACATTGAGTCTCACTAGTGGACTTTCAAACTGCTAGAGAACCACCCTCCTTTCCTCCTCCTTAGCTGCTAGCTTTGGATCCACAGGTCTCACTCCTCTGATTAGATTAGGATTTTAATTGCTTTCTAGATTAGTTTTAGTGTTAGTTAGTGTAATTTAGATCAGTAGATGTAGTTAGATGTCAAATTCTGTGATGGATTAGTGTGGATTAGAGGTAGGTTAGCCTAGACTCGATTTCTCCCTCTCTGATCAATTCAGATTAGAGAGGTGTTTCTCCACCTCCATTGCGATCCATTTTTCTTCCTCTTCATCTCACAATTCACGTTCACTCACTTGATGCACCATGTAGTCACCAAACACCCATTCATGAGAGCACTCAATGGATCTGAAGCTCATTAGCTTTCAAATCTGTTAAATCGCTTGAACATCAAATCGAGGGCATTTCACTCAACCCATATTCCCACTGATGCCCTCCCTTTGATTTGAATCGATAAGATCTGACTGATTTTATTGGGATGGTTTTTGATAGTTGATTGAATGAGTTTTGAGCTAATTGCAATCTATTTGGATTTAATCGATTAAATTGGGTTTATATGAGTTTGATTTGAAACATTGCAATTATTTTAAACTTTTTTTATCAAGTTTTCAGTGATCATATTTGCTATGCTTTATTTGATGTCAGATTCAAAATTTTTGGTGATAGTTAGGTAGTTTAGGCCAATGAGAATCATATGAAATTATTCAAGGTCTAAACAATGACCTAATAATTTTTCTAGGATCACTTGAGATCAGAAACACTGACTTATAGTGTTTAGGAGCTCAAAGTGATAAATTCATAATGGCACTGTTATATTAAACAGCCCAAAATAGAGCTACATAGATCCCTTCATCATTCTAATTTAATTATGATTTTGAAAGAATCACATGATGTTTTCAATGTTTTAATGGAGATTTGAATCTATTATTAGATGATTTCTATACCTAATATAATTTCCCCTTTACATTATCTATAATATAAAGAGGAAATCCTATTAGGGTCTTGTGAAAAGTTTAAAGGTTGAGATTTGTTTTTGGATTCAGATATTCATCTTGGATTTTTTTTTTTATGGAATGTGGATGAGAATTTGGCTTTGGATCAGATCTTTAGATCTGATTTAAAGCTATTTCTGTGAAAACAATAGCAACTAACAGTTGTTGATTTAATCCCAGATTCAATCATTCTAAACTGCCTGCTTGGAGCAGCAAAAACAGCAACATCACTTGCTGAGTTTTAGCAGCAGTAATTAGCTATTGAAGTGTCATGGCAGCAGTAGTAGATGCATCACAATTTTAAGCCATCTGATTCTGAACAGTAACAGCTGTCATTCTGCATTTTAGTAGCAACCCTTGAAGAAGAGTCTGAGTGGAATATGAATTGGGTTTTGAGATGGAAATTTGTGTTGTAATGGAGCTAGCACTGGTTTGTAATGGTAGGAAGCTAGTAAATAAGAATTCTTGTACTTGAAATGAGTTGACACTTAATTTGAATTGCTTGTAAACTCAGCGCTTAACTCAGCGCTTAACGGGAGGCAACTCGACATTTTCTTGAAAAACCCGAAACCCTTTTGACACATATCTTTGCTGAACTCATATTGCACTTTAGGGTTCATCTATTAAAACAACCGACTCCACCTCTGGTACTCGTACTAGAGCTTGAAATCGTCTGCAACAATCATCCCGACTCATCCACCCACCCTTTGAACCTGTTTTAATATACGATCTAAGCTGAACTTGAACCCACCTAATTTACAATAAGGACATTGCAAATCGTAGGCATGGGGGGGTATTAAAGTGCAAAATGCCATGAGAATCAATTCACAAAAAGGGTTTCATCAAAAAATTCATTAAAAAAAAAGAGGATTGAGGAAAAAGGAGAGCCATTTTTTGAAAAAAGGAGGGAAGAAAAATTGAAGAAATGAGCAAAAAGATAAAAAGAAATTGAGTCTCTTCAAAGTAATATGGAACTTACCTAACTTATAGGTTGGATCGGATGATGAATTAAGACCTGGAAGGCTAAAACTTAAGGGATTAGTGGTGAATACCGACCTTAGGCCTCTTGGATCTAATTGGATTTAAACACTCACGTACTTGTCGCGATCTGGATTAGTCCTCAAGAGGTTGGGAAAAATGCAAAGCTTATGTATTAGGTCTAAGGCTTAGGAAGTATTCGGCATCATTAACTGACCTCTGGTTTGTGGCACTCGGTAACTTAAGCACCCTAAAATCACACATAGTTTGGTTCAGTACGCTCTAAATAATGAAATCATGCCAAAGGGAATTTAATTTGGTCTGAAAAAGGTCCTAAGATCTAGATCAGGAGTGGCTCGAAAACACAAGTTGATTTGGACGAGTTTCTGACACGGAGAGGCGAGAAATTCCTCTCGAAGATGCGCAATAACATATCATCTCCTCGGTGCTTGTCTCCTAGGATATCTAAATATTCTATCAAGGGCATGTAAGCACCTTATGCTGGTTCAGATGTCATGGACGGCATTATCACAAAATGGCGATTGCCAGGGTCTGGATTTAGCTACAGAACGCCATGGGTGAGATTATCATGAAATCTCGAAAGCTAGGGTTCTGGTGGATGCCATGGGCGGTGCTATCTCGAAGCATCGATTGCTAGGGACCCTACGAGGATTGATGGTGGGGACAAGGAATCCGATATAGATCGTGTTTAGGGCCAATCCGAAAATGGATCTAAGGAAAAATATAATGAAAAGAAAAAAGAGAGAGAAAGCTCTCCACAAATCAAATTCTCCTTCTATATCTCTCTCTTACAAAATGCACTGGCAAACTGAACCTAGACTAACCATGTTTCAAGCACGGGTGCTTTAACCGTTGGGTACAATGAACCTTAGGTTAGTTCATACGGGCCTTAGAAACCTTTGCGGCAGACTGAGACGAAAGCTAGTCAGGTCTGGATCTGGGTTGGTACTTGAGCACCTTTAGGTCTATTGTTGGTATTAAGATCTGATTCCTAGAGATGCAGCTTAGTAGGGCATCCTGACGGTTACATCCGACCTAGATAACTGGTTCAATTCATAGAATTTTGCTAAGGGATTAGCAAAAGCTAGGCATGGGGGTATGATGGGAACACCATCATGAGCCATAACTAGCTTAATTTGGTCTTATAAAGTCAATAAAAGCTTCTACATATTAGTCAGAAGGTCTCTAGAGTAGGGTGAGTTGTTTTGAGAAGAAAAGATGAAAATAGGGTTATTTCTGTAATTTTACCATCTTTTCACAAATACATAATAACCACAGTGTATGCCAGGGGTTTATTAAAGGTAATTTAGTCATTAATGCCTAATAAGTGGGTCAATGTAGACAAAAATGGGTTTTTACGCATTTTAAGAATTAATAGACATCTAAAACCCTAAAAATAGACCCGCTTAATTAACTAAGGTTCTGGTCAGAATAAAATTCATTTAAACCCTCTAAAAATCATAAAAAAATATTCTCTAGGGTTTGACATCTTTGATTTAACCGTCTGAACCCGTTTTGACCGAAAACAGAGTCAGACATATTATTGCCCTAAGTTGGGTTTTTCAATAAATTACCCAGTCAAACGAGGTCAAAACCAAAATCCAACTTCACCATTAGATTCTTTAGGTCCAATTAAGTTTATATAAAAATTTAGACTCAATCAAAGATTGTCTTGACTTAGTTTGCGATTTGGTCCAATCTAACTTTTTTTCTCTCACACAACCCTTAGCTTTTGAAATTCTTTACAAATACCCCTATCTTTGTCTTCTTCTTCTTCGTAAAAAGGTCCCCACCACCTCCATGTCCTACTCCTACAACTTCGACGACCTTCAATCGGAGTTTTCTCCTGATTTCACGCTTAATCTCTTTCAAATTTGGAAGGAAGATTCCTAAGAGATTTCTCTACAAATCAAACCTATTCGTGGGCTCCAATTCTTTCCCAATCTCTCATGCGAATGCATGAGAGATGTGGGTATCCTACTACGGCAAGCTTACCAAGCTTTAAAGCTTGGTCTCCAAGCTTTAAACCCATCCCCATGGCCTATAAAAGTAGGGGCAAGAACCCTAGCTCCTTAGCAAATTTTGGCTAGAGAAATCCCTCTCTCTATCCTCTTTGGCCAACTTAGGAGTTTGCTCTGGTGACTACCTCTGTTCTCCCTCTTCCGGCCATCCAATCATCAAATTGGATGACCCAACGTCCTTCCCTCGTCCTCGGGAACCTCTCCAGCCAAAGAGAGGTCGTTCCTTTATCTCACTCGTTGTCGCCGCCTCGCCGTCCTCTTCTCCTTCTCCGGATCTAGTTAAGCCACCACTAGAGCTCTCCATCTCTCCTCCTCATCCCTAAGACCCTCTATCTTTTCCCTTCTCCCTCTACTTCACTTCTCTCTACTCACAAACACCGACTATCTCAACCCTAACGCCTTCACCTTCCTCCACTCCGGTGAAACTCCGGCGATGCCTATCCACCGTGCCACTGCACGAATCTCACTGCTACCACCCCCATCAGCTTCGCCACAACTCCACCCACTAAAGCCCTAACCTAATTCCACCGATTTTCCACTCTACCATCTCCTCGAACACCACCACCTTCGCAGCTCTGCCCTGACCTCACCCTTCTCACACACACCTCCCCACATCACGAAACCAACACTGCCATGTTCGCTGTGCTTTGGCAGACCTTTTGAGCTGGTTTGACGAGGTCGAAAGACCGTGCTACTCTTTTCAGGTGTTTCATCGGACAGCCGCCGTCGTCGCCACTGCTTTCTCCGATGTGTTCTTCACCTTCAAGCCTCGAAGCATCCAGTTGCAGCTCCAGATCGAAGCATACTCGACCCAGGAAGCTTCCTAGGCAGTCAATTGGGGATGTTGACTGGGTCTCCCACACCAATTTGATGAAGAAGCACCTGCGGTCGCACGCGTTGAAGCCTCTGTGGGATGGTCCCACATCGTGAAGCGGGACACCTCCTGCAGCACATAAGTTGTTTTTTCGCCCCAGCTTTGTTGCCTCAGTGAGCACGGGGTGAGGTCCCTCTCCACGTGCACATGCATGTCCTCGCCCGCGGTCACGCACGCGGGTCTGGGCTCTAAATCGATTACCTGCATACCCAGATCTGATTAGCATATTTTTGAGAGAGGAGAAAGAAAGGGAAAGGAAGAAGAAGAGAGAGAAAGAGGGGGAGGGGGGTTTTGCCCTGTTGCCCACCTTTTGACATTTAGTGAATTCTGAGGGGTGTTTACCTCTGTTGGTGTTGATGCTGAGCTCTGTTGTGCCTCTCCCTGAGGCTTGAGAAAGAGAGGCCTTGCCTCTGTGTGTTGGTTCTAAGTGCATTGTGCACTTATCATACATGGATTAAATTTGGTTGATACTATTGAGATATTTGCTATTATTATAATTACGGTAATTAGTGATTCAAATCACCATTTTACCCTAATCTTTTTTGCACTGTTGACATTTGCTATTATCTATACATTTTTATTGCTTGAATTTCTCATTAAATATTATTATCTTGTACGTAAATTGTGATCTTGAGATTAATTGCAACACTTACTCCCTGTGTTTGACCTTGGATTTCTTTCGAGCTATAAATTGTATTTATTCACATGCTATTTTCTGTTATATTACAACGAAATGATTTTAAAACCCTGATTCAGTGCGTTACCAGTAATTAAGTTATTAAGCTAATTAAGTAATTTACTAACTTAAAATAAAATAAAATAGTAATTAAAGTTTAAATTGAAATAATTTATAATGTATACTTGTATAGTATTATATTAAATATTTTTAACCTGTTTATACTATACTTATAGTGTATTATAGTATTTATAAGTTACTTATGTGTATAACTAACTTAAATATGTAATTAAATGTAAATAAAGTAAAATAAAGTTTCTAGAATACATTAAAAATGTGTAATAAATAATTTATTATATAAATTAACTCCGTATTAAGTCAATTGCATATTTAACTAACTAATTTATACTTTATTTAAGAAATTAATTCTTAAATTAACATGTATAATTTCATAACTTTAACTAATTTTGTTATATATCTAAATAGCTTATTTCTCTAAATTAATTATACAATTAAGTAGCCCTATATAAGGGCTTCATATTCATATAATTTAATTTAAATTTAAAATAAATTATGACCCTCGAATCGAGGGCCAAAAATCCTTAAATCGACGTAATACTAGATGCGCCATAGTGCTCAATTGGCACCTACTAATGGTGCCACATTGTGGCTGTGCAGGGCTTTGCATCTCTGTATTATGCCTTTGCGCTGATGGCCTCTCGATTGTCCGTGCAGGGCGCAACTCTACTGAGCATATCATGGTTTCTTGGGGTGCGTGTTGCATGCACCTGCGGGCATGGGCGGGCGTGTGCGTGCGCACATATGTGCTTGTCTGTGTGAGCGTGAGTGCCAGTAGGCCTGTATTGGGCCTGAATGCACAAAAATTAACCAAATTCAAATTAGGCTAGCCCACTAGTAGAGCTCTGGTCCCACCCATATTGGGTGCTATGTATCCCTCGAATGTGGGTCGACCTATCCATTAAAACAAATGTTTAGGCCTATGAACAGTGTATGTGCATTAGTGAGGGAGAGAAGACTTCCTAAAAATGCCTAAGTGTTGAGAAAGGAGAAGAGACAAGAGAAGAGAGTGAGAAACCACTCAAGCGGCTAAGTGTCTGTGCATGTGTGTTGAGTGTGTATACAAGACATATGTATATATATGTATAATGTAGTATAATATATATGCATAGAAATAAAGAAAACATGATATCCATATAGTGTATATGTATGTAAGCAGTATATATGTATATATCAAGTAAGTACTGTTTGAGCTCTTATGTATATAAATAAACTAGATCTTTAGTGACAGTTATATTTGTTGCTATATATATGTTAATATGTTAGTAGAGATAACTATTGTTGCCTTAGGTTGTGTATATAGTTTTTTTTTTTCAAAATACGAGAGTCTATATTATTCCTCCCCTACTCCCTGAAGGCCACAAAAAAAGGGGAACCGAGGGACGAGACCAAAACCTATTCTGTACAAAAAAGAAGGACCACGACTCGTGGCTTGGTACAATTACGAAAAGAAATAAAGAAAAAACAGAGGCAACCAAAAACCAAAAAGCCTCAACCTATGATATAAGGGAATTGAATCTTGTCTAACTTGAGTAGCCCTCGACATCTATCAGGAAGGAGAGCGGGTGAGCGATAGTGAAGCCTTGGTCCTAAAGCGAATGATACAATTGTATGCACAAGCTTGTTGGCCTTACGGTGGATATAAGATAGCGTGGTGTTGAGAGGGCAACCATCCTTGGTGGTTTGTAAAGCTGCACGGATGTGCCAGGCAGCAAAGATTTTCCTGTTCCACCAATAATATAAGAGAGTAGAGTCCATCTCATAGCATATGCTAATATTAGGGGGCCGACCGGAATGAAGGAAGTGGAAAATGGCCTTAATAATTCCACCCTCCATGGAGGAATAGGGGGGACTAGAAGATGCAGCTTCAATAAAGGATCCCATGTTGTCCCTATGCACCCACTCCATGTTAAGATGATCATGGTATTTGACAGCTGCAAAGTTGACCTTATAACCAAGAGGCAGACGAACCCAAGATACGGCAAAGGTTTTGGGCTTCTGGGACTTGAGCCATTAAGACATGTTAAAGGATCTCCAATTCCAATCCAGGTGATGATGGGAATGGAGCAAGTTGAAGTTTTCATTCTTAATTTTGTTACAACTTTGCCAAATGTTGTGCCAGATGAAGGTAGTGATACCCTTGAACCTATTGGAAAAGGAGGGGTTGGAATTGACGAAGTAGTCGAAAAGAGTAGAAGGTGGAATGGGATTGAGGTGCATAGTTCTAAAAGTCCAATTGGTAACAGAGATGGCAAGATTACTATGGCAGAAAAGGTGAAGGCAAGATTTAGAGGATGGATGATCAAGACAGCAGACACATTTGGAGGGAAGATGGATGCCAAGCTTGAGAATGTTGTTGCCAGTGGGTAACCTATTAAGGAGAAGTCTCCAAGCTAGAATGGACATCCTGAGGGGGAGTTGAAGTTTCCAAAGGCAACGGAAAATAGGAGAGCGGGGGTCAAATTGAAGTTGATGTCATACGTAGAGGATATGGAGAAATTGCCACTCGAAGAGAGGGACCAAATTGGCTTGTATTAGTTGTCTTGAACAGGAGTTTGAAAGATGTTTGCTTTAACGTCATCAGCGATGGCATGGAGATGATCGATCAGGCCCGGGTGGGTCAAAGCATCTTTGATCTTAATCCTAGGAGGATCAATATATTGGGGGAGGAACTCCTTAAGGGGGAAGTCCCCAATCCAAAGGTCCAACTAGAAGAGAAGGTCACCTTCTATAACCTCCCACCTAATATAAGATTTCATGTCATTAAAAGCCAAGAAAAGAGAGTTGAGTCTTCTGCAGCGGGTGGGAAAGGAAGTATAAGAGATGTCGTAGAGATTCCTCATGAGAGAAGCATAAGGGGAATTATCAAAGAGGATGCTCCAAACTCTTTTCATTCTAAAGGCTTTAGCAACCAAAGAAAGGTTTCTAATGCTAAGGTCACCAAGAGGGAGAGTTTTGCAAATGGATGGCCAGGAAATCCAGTGGTGATGATGGGCATCGTCAGAGGAGTTCCAAAAGAAGTTAGAGAAAGTGGATTCGAGATTGCGGATAATAGACTTACAAACATCAATCACCGAAAGAGTGTGGATAGGGATAGAGGAGAGCAGATGCTTTATAAGGAGGAGCCTGGCTGTTGAGGAAAGAAGCTTTGCCTTCCAACCTGAGAGTTTGGAATGGATTTTGTTGAGCAAATTATGGGAAAAGGCGATCTTAGCTCTACCCGTGAAAATGGGGCAGCCAAGATATTGGAAAGGGAAGCCCCCAAGTTGAAAGCCAGTGATGGAAAGGGTTCGAGATAGTCTACCTGCGGGGAAATGGCTCCCAATGTAGCAAAAGCTTTTGATGAGGTTTAATTTCTGCCCAAAGTTAGATTCAAAATCATGGATGAAAGCCATAAGGTTGGAAGTGGACCTCTGGCTCCCGTTCAAAAGGAGGATGATGTTATCAGCATAGAGAATAACAACATGAGGGGTTATGCCGTGTTTGATAGAAAACATATCGAGGCGGCCTAAAAGAACCATCTCCTTGATACCCCAGATAAATGGCTCCATAAAGATATTGAAGAGAAAAGGGGATAAAGGATCTCCATGTCTCAACCCACGTGAGACCTTGAAAAAAGGGGAGGAGCAACCATCAACTAAGATAGAAGATCCATCATGTTCCACAAAGCCTTTAATCAAAGCAATGACATCAGGGGAGAACCTAAATTTACTCAACGCATAGTAGAGGGCTGTCCATTCCACTCTGTCGTAGGCTTTTCGAAGGTCAAGCTGGAAAATAATGTTGGAGCCAAAAACTTTGCAATTAAGCCTTTGAGTAAGCTCAAAAGTGTTGGTGCTAGAGCACCGCGATCATTTATTTTGATGATAACAAAACATGTGTCATTTAACATTTGCACTTAAAGTCTTAGATTTTAGGTTCATTGCAAATGAAGACGTGGTTAAACGGAGTTCGAGCTCGCATCCAGAATGGATTGGAGGAGCTTGATGGAGAACAGAGGAGCTTCGCGAGGAGCGAAAGCTTCAAGATGGAAGGACAAGAAGAATAGGATAGATTTCTGTTTATCGTTTTCTATGTACTTTTGTTTCTTTTATTGCTCTTTATTTTTGTTTCTTAGATTCATGTTAAAGAGCCTAAAAGAACCCTAACAGTAGTCCTAGGAACACTTGCACAACCCTAGGATACTTAGGTTTTCTATAGAGAACTTAAAAAATCAAAATAGGGTTCAAACAACCTTTTTAGACGTCTAATTTGAAAATCAGACTTCTGATAAATGCTTTTAAGACATCTGACTGTTGACTTAAACGTCCGATTATATTTAGGTTGGACTTAGTTAGTTCTGTCTGATGAAATCAGACATCCATACCTTAGTCCAGACGTCTTAGAAGACATCTGATAATTTTGCCAGACGTCTAATTAGTGAATCGTTGGCTACCCTAGTAAACAATGAAGGAAATGACCGTTAGCCTTGTATCAGACGTCCGTAGAGGACCCCAGACGTCTGATACATGACCGTTTTGCCTCGACTGACCCGAAATCTCTTCTCAAAGATTTTATAGCTGTTGCACTCTCTTGGGAATCCATTTCCGCAGAAAAGTAGGTTTCCAGACGTCTAGACATCATTCCAGACGTCCTGTGTGTTGTCTGATGGACATTCACTAGAACCTTGTTTAGATCTGATTCAAGTCAGGAAGGAAACCCGCCTAAAATCAGACGTCTGACTTTGTTCCCAGACGTCTTACACGAGTTTTCCAGATGTCCGATGCCAGGATCAGATGTTTGATAACCCTGTCAGTGTAATGATTAGCCCTAATTGTGACCTAATTCTCTTGGAGGTTATACCCAACGGCTATGGAAGCCTTCCAAGGCCTTCCAAAGGCTTCCTAGGGCCTCTATAAATAGAGGAGAACCTTTGCCACTCAAGGATACACATAGACACACTAAGCAAACCACTTTCCACATTTTTGGTCTCCAAGAAAAGTAGTTGAATCTCTAGCTCTCCAAGCTTAAGTTCTACATCTAGAGACAATCGATCATTTGCACACCCGTTCTCCTGCCATAGTTCACGAGAGCACCATTGCATCGTCATGTAGTTCACGCAGCCGCGTCGTCGACGTACTTCCAGCAAAGGGAAGCATCCTAACTCCTATAGAAGCTTAGTTTAAGAATTACTTTGTTGGCTCTATAAGATTATTGTTGTATTTTACTTTGTTATTTGGTTGGATATTCACGTTGCGAATTCCCATCTCCATCGAGAGACAAAATCCTCCTCGTGAAGAGAAGGGGTTGAGGAACGCTACCCTCGCACTTGTAGCGTGGTTGTAATTGAGGTTGAATCACCCTCATTTAAGTGATTCGTTTAGTGGATTTGATCAACTTGGTTGATCGGAAAATCCTAACTCGAGAGGGTTAGGTGGTGGTTTTCACCCGGGTTGGGTTTCCACCTAAAAATCATTGTGTACATTGTGTGATTGTCTATTTTTGTGAGATTGTTCCATTTATAACTTCGCATTATTTTTATGTCACGCTGATCTCACCCCTCCAAGTAGGGATTTACAATTGGTATCAAAGCTAGGTCTTGCAGATCGGAGTAACACTCGGCAAGAAGATCATAGAGGGGAGCAGTTCCGCAATCCGGATCTCCGAGGGGCAATCCACAACCCGTTCGCCGTTCTTCGACGGGAGCAACTACCCCTACTGGAAACTGTGGATGAAGACTTGGCTTCAAGCCAATGACTTCACGATCTGGGCCAGGTGCAAGACACCATTTGACATCCCAGAGAAACCTGCGGGAGGCTACTCGCAAGAACAAATTCGTGAACTCTCTTTGAACGTAAAGACCATGAATGCCCTCTATTGCGTGCTCAGCTCGGAGGAGTTTAACAGAATCTCGCAGTGCGCCACCGCATACGAGATCTGGCACACACTTGAGATAACTCACGAGGGTACCTTTAAGGTAAAGATTTCTAAAATAAATTTCCTTTCTGAAGAATTTGAATCTTTTTCTATGAAGTCTAACGAATCTTTAAGTGAGATGAACACTAGGTTCACTCTCATTGTAAATAGCTTAAAAGCTTTAGGTAAGACCTTCATCAAGGGGGAGCTTCAAGGGAAGCTTCTTTATTTCCTTGGACCAGAATGGGAGCAGAAGGTCACCGCGATTAAGGAAGCAAACGAGGTGGAGGAGCTCAATATGGAGTATCTCCTAGGCAATCTAATGGCCTACGAGACAAAACTGAATTAGAAGAAGAAGGACACACAGGAACTAAGGCCGAAGAAGACCCTCGCATTTAGAGCCGCGTTAGATAGCGAAGTAAGTTCCGACGATGAAGACTTTAAAATTTTACTTAAGAAAATTTCCAAGTTTTGTAGGGAGTCAAAGAAAGAAAAGAAAGAGAAGAAGGAAAGCCCAAGACGGTGCTACCACTGCAACGAGAAAGGGCATCTACGACCAGAGTGCCCTCTTCTCAAGAAGGAGAAGAAGGAAAAGAAGTCTAAGAAGAAGGCGTTCCAAGTAACTTGGGATGACTCGAGCTCAGAGGAAGAAGAAGAGCAGAACCCTGAGGAAGAAATCGCTTGCTTTGGTTTCATGGCCAGGGGAAGTGATAGCGACAGTGAAAGCGGAAGTGACTCTGACAACGAGGTAAATTTCGATTTACAAAATACTTTTAATGAACTCTTTGAAGTTAGTAAATCACTTAAGGTAGAAAATTAAAATATTAAAAAGAACCTTAGTTTTCTTAAAAATGAAAATAAAAGGTTAGAAAAATAACTTAAGGATCTAGAAGCCAGTCCTAAGGATAATAACTTATTATTAGAAAATAAAGATTTAATCAGTGAAAATACTAAATTGATTGAGGAAAATGCTAGTCTAAAATTAGAAATCTCTGATTTAAAGACTAAAATGAATATTATAGAAAAAGAAATTGCTTGCCTTAGGGAAAAATCAAATAATTTGATAAATAAGGTAGATAACTTATATAGCCCTAATATTGAGAAAGGATCTCCATCAAGGAGACCCGCTAACAAATCCTGATCCAAGCTCACTTGGATACCGAAGAAAGATTTGGAATCTTGTTTTGTAGGTTTCAAGGGTGATTACAACACAAAAGACTGGACCTACAAGCTTAAGGCTGGTCAACTCGAGTTGGGAAGATCAAAGAGTAGACCAAGGAGAAGGACAAGAAGATCGATGAGACGACGAACAAATGATGGACCCGTCGCACGTCGACCGCTAGACTGGAGACTGGCGCCAATGCCCAGGCCTCCAAGCTATGGATGGGAGCCCCATCCGATGTGGCATCCACCACCTCCATTTGTGCCATTTTATTGGCCATGGTAGGTGAGGTAAAACCCTTTACCCTATCCTTTTATCATTCACATATAGATAGGGGGAGTTAAAGTTATGAGCTAACTGTCAATTATTAAGGGGGAGATGTAAGTTAGCTATATTTCCTTTAGTAAGGGGGAGAAAAATAATAGCTATCTTGTTGTTACAAAAAGGGAGAGGACATTGCTTTTGTTAAAAAAAATTCAACCCATTTATAGAAGAGCATGTTTTATGAGGGAGTTATAGGAAATTTAAAATCAATTAAACCTTTTTGATATTATCAAAAAGGGGGAGGATTTTTTGCATTATTATTTATGATTTTGTCATCATCAAAAAGGGGGAGATTGTTGGTACTAGAGCACCGCAATCGTTTATTTTAATGATAACCAAACACGTGTCATTTAACATTTACACTTAAAGTCTTAGATTTTAGGTTAATTGCAAATGAAGACGTGGTTAGACGGAGTTCGAGCTTGCATCCAGGATGGATTGGAGGAGCTTGATGGAGAACAGAGGAGCTTCGCGAGAAGCGAAAGCTTGAAGATGGAAGGACAAGAAGAATAGGATAGATTTCTGTTTATCGTTTTCTATGTGCTTTTGTTTCTTTTGTTGCTCTTTATTTTTGTTTCTCAGATTCATGTTAAGGAGCCTCAAAGAACCCTAACAATAGTCTTAGGAACACTTGCATAACCCTAGGATACTTAGGTTTTTTGTAGAGAACTTAGAAAATCAAAATAGGGTTCAAACAACCTTTTTAGACGTCTAATTTGAAAATCAGACATCTGATAAATGCTTTTAAGACATCTGACTATTGACTCAAACGCCTGATTATATTTAGGCTGGACTTAGTTAGTTCTGTCTGATGAAATCAAACATCCAAACCTTAGTCCAGACGTCTTAGAAGATGTTTGATGATTTTTCCATACGTCCAATTAGTGGACCATTAGTTGCCCTAGTAAACAATGAAGGAAATGACCGTTAGCCTCGTATTAGACGTCCGTAGAGGACCCCAGACATCTGATACATGACCATTTTGCCTCGGCTGACCCAAAATCTCTTCTCAGAGATTTTATAGTCGTTGCACTCTCTTGGGAATCCATTTCCGCAGAAAGGTAGGTTTCCAGACATCCAGACATCATTCCAGACGTCCTGTGTGTCGTTTGATGGACATTCACTAGAACCCTGTTTAGATCTGATTCAAGTCAGGAAGGAAACCCGCCTAAAATCAGACGTTTGACTTTGTTTCCAGACATCTTAAACGAGTTTTTCAGATGTCCGATGCCAGGATCAGACGTCTGATAACCGTGTTAGTGTAATGATTAGCCCTGATTCTAACCTGATTCTCTTGGAGGTTGTACCCAACGGCTATGGAAGCTTTCTAAGGCCTTCCAAAGGCTTCCTAGGGCCTCTATAAATAGAGGAGTGATAACACTGCATATGGGGGTGATAATTCTGTTAAATAGGGCCCATCTTAAGAATAAAAGGCACAACATAAGTAGAATGGGAGCATTGCATGCATCATATACCAAGATTGCTTATAAAATTGTATTAATGGCCATTTGTGTAAGCACTTATCAAAGCAGGCCTCAGATGAGCAATCGGACCACACGGATGGATTCAGAACGACGAACGGAGTCCAACGGACTCAAAATCGACCAAATTCGACATCCGGAGCTCCCACAATGGGTCCAAGAAGTTCTGACCGTTGATCTGATGATCAACGACCCTCGTTGCGCCATGTGGCCCCCGCTCACCACGTGCTGCTTCCACCTTCAGCCGAAGATCAAATCTCAGCCGTCGATCTCTGATTGGACGACCGAGAATTGCACGCACGCTCGCGGTCACCTCGACAAAGCAACGGGCGTGGCACAGCGGTTAACGCACACGCCCGCACACACGCGATGCAAGTTCGAGCCGCACAGTGCAAGAATTTGAAGGCAGCGAGGTGCGCGGACGAAATTCAGCCATGGATCAGCGCTTGGACGGTGGCGATAGTGCCACGCGGCGCGCCCTCAGGCGGTGATTGGCCATGCGCGCGTGCATGCCAGACGACGATGCCCATGCGCGCTCAAGGCGCGATCCAAGCGCGCCCCGGCGAGGATCTCAGTCGTCCGATCTTCGATCGGACGGCTCTCATGCAGTGCCCACGGATCGAGCGCGAATAAGAACGGCGTGGGCGTGCGATCGGCGGACTGGGGGCTTCACCGACGCTTTTGGAAGGGTTTTAGCGATGTCCCAGATATCGCTAAAACCCCTTCTTCTTTTAGAAAGCCCTTCTCCCTATTTAAACCCCCTCCAACCACTCATTCAAGGCATTCACTTCCCTTGCAACTACTCTACCCCCCTCTTAGCTAGCTTTAGGCCCTCTTGTAATTGTCGGAGACAATGAGCTGCCGACGGAGCCTTCTCCACCGCCGTGGCTACCTCACCGCTCTCCCTTTCTCTCTCTCTTCCTCTCTTTTAAGCTTTCCTTTACTTATGTTTAAGCATGTATCTAATGTTGTAATCTGTGAGCTAAAGCTGCATGATTAATGAAGTTACTTTTCATTTAGTTGTTTACTTTATTTCCTGTTCAAGTTGCATGTTAAAGCAAGAAACGACTCTAATCCTAATCTCTCCCTCCCTCTCTCTCTCTCTCGCTTTCCAACCGCACCTTTTCGCAAGCAAAACTCCGTGATTTCCGTGACAACAAGTGATAAGCAAAATCCAATTTCCACGCCTCCCTAAGACTGACACTTGGACTCACCTCCATTTCTTTACTTTAAAATCGACGTTGCAAGTGCGACTATAACGACACTTCTTAACACACATGCACGAGCCCACGTTAGTTTTTGGCGCCGTTGCCGGGGAGGCAACAAATTTGTTTTGTCACTTCCATTCCACATCCATTCTCACATCGTCTAATGCCTTGTTTTCCTTTTTACTTGATGGTTGCAGGAATTCGACGCTTGGACGGCGAAGTGACGCATCCCACGATGGTGACAAGGGAGTAGGCTCAACAAGGACCGATAGTGAGTAATTCTTCACTCATGATTGTTTGCTTGCGTGGAAAACTAAAAAAAATTTGTAAAAATTGAAAAAAAATTGGCGTGGTGTATGATTGCTTGACCCACATCCTTAATACATCACCCCACAAAAAAAATGTACACTCTAACATTCTGAATAAATTCTTGGAGTGTTCTTTTCTCTTTTTGAGTGATGTTTGCGAAGCCACCGTGAATTGACTTGGGCCGCACCACTCAACCCTAAAACAGACTCATCTAATAGAAGCTGCATGATCATTAGGATGAGTACATTAAGGTTTTAGAGCCTCTACATAATAAAAGGAAATCTACTTTCACCAAATTATGTGCAAAACTTGACGTGCCTACTGAAACCTATCTGAAAACATTAAAACACGTCAACCCTAAAAGACACTAATGTAAGGATGAAACACTAAAAGACACCACATCTTTAAAATCCTTGCTTGAAAATCATGTTTTGATAGGACCACACACATTGAAAGTGCAAAATTAAGAGGCACCACCCCAATCAACGCCTCATTAAATAACCCTAGCACAAGCACTATCCTAGCCCTTTAAAACTGAGTAGACGTGCCCTAGGCAGGACTGAGTTAAGTCTCGAAAGGCGAGGTTTTGTTCGCTGGGCACTTGGCTTTCATTCCCTTGGTAGAATCTGGTGACTAGGCTACGGGGCAGTGTCAAACGATCGCTGTTGAATCGACCAGCTCGATCGTGTTTTAACAGTTATTGCGTCGTAGTATAGGTGATCAAGCGTCGTCAACAAATAAAAGTTTTTATTACTCGAAAATCGGAGTATCCGAGGTCGAACACAGGGAGCAATCGGAATTTACTACTAATCTCAAATGTAATTGAACACTCTAATTTACTCAAAACTTTAATTAAATATGAATGTATGTGGTTAAAAAGTAATTATGACAAAAGAATGAAATTGGACGTCTCATCTTGTGATCAGACGTCTTAAAAGTGTTTCCCCCTCTTCTTTTACTTTCTTCCTTCTGCAGCCTTCACTTTGCTTCTTTCTTCTTCTTGTGTTGGCCTTCTTCTTCTTTCTCTGCAGTCTCTCTTCTTCCTTGTCTTCTCTCTTCTGCGAAGGCTTCTTCTTCCTTGGTCTTCTGTCTCTTCTCTGCAGCCTTTTGCTTCTTTTCTCTTCTGTCTTCTTCTTCTCTTCTCTGTAGCCTTTCTTCTTCCTTGTATTCTCTCTTCTGCGAAGGCTTCTTCTTCCTTGGTCTTCTATCTCTTTTCTGCAGCCTTTTGCTTCTTTTCTCTTCTGTCTTCTTCTTCTCTTCTCTGCAGCCTTTCTTCTTCTTCTTCTACCTTGCTCAGTCTCTTCTTTAGAGTTTCTTCTTCTTCTGCTCCTTCTCTTCTCCTTCTTCTTCTCTTCTCCTTCCTGCTGCTAAGTCTCTTCTCTTCAACTCTCAGCCTGCCTGCACAAGGAGCAAAACCAACCCCTTTCCCTCTACCCGCACGTCTCTCTCTCTCTCTGCAAATCGCTCTCAGGATGCTCTCCCAGAGCTACGGGTAATCGGGTTGGGCTTCGCATCCAGGACCAGGCGCACCGGCGTAAGGGTGATGCGCGAAGTGTGCTCAGATAGGGTCCGGTCGGAGCCTGCCAGATCCGCGAGATGAAGCCGCGGATGAGGCGAGCGTGCATTGGGTGAGGGACCTCACTCCTGTGCATTCGGAGGTGATAAGCGTATAACACAAAATCAATTTAAAGTATACCTGCGCGTTGTAGATTGCCGATGTGGGACTATTAGTCCTGCCCCGCTCTCGCGCGTGCCCGTAGAACCTTCGTGCAATTGCCACAGTTGCGGCCTTTGTTGGCGTTGATTTCTGGAGCAATGATCTTCGCGAGACCTGCCCCAATGCGCAGCACCTGAAGCCTGGACGTCCTGAAGCCTGGAGCGAGCTTGGAGCTTCTTCAACTGTCGTCAATGGCGGCAGGGGCTTGAAAACTGTTAGACACAAAACAAGCCTCTCGGCTTAATCAGATCACCGGAGGACCTTCGCCGTGCCATGGTGAAGGTGATGAGCCATGCAGCAGGTCGCGGGGTGGCCTAGGCGTGCGTGCCTAGGTCATCCTGTGACCGGAGGTGTGGGTGTGTTCGGGGGGCTGTTGTGGAGGCGTAGAGGGATGGTGGATGGACGGAGGTTGCTCGGTGAGGTGAGGCGGAGCCTCTGAGTTGGTCGGTGAGTCGTGCGGAAGTGTGGAGTGACGAGGGTGACTCGCCGGAGGTTGGTCGGAGGCAAGGAAGGTGACGGTGGACGGCGGCGGTCGAGGGGCCGATTGAGTGAAATATAGTGAGGAAAAGAAAGAGGGGATAGAGGAGAATAGTTTAAACCTAACTACAGGGACGAAGGGGGATGGAGAGGCAGACAGCTGTACCTGCTGTTGCTGGAGAAGAAGCTGCCCAGTGGAGGAGGACGGCGGCGACGACGGGGCTGAGGCAGCGTGCGCGGGTATTGCGCGACGTGGAGGAGAATCAGGAAGATGACTCTGCCACTGGTTTTGTGGCAGAGCGAAGAGGGAGGGGAGGGGGGCTCTCCGGAGCTCGTTGGACCCTTGGCCAGAGAAGAAAGAGAAGAATTTGAGGTGGAAGTTCGGCCAAGTCGAGCTGAAAATGAGCGGCCGGGTTTGGGGGTTCTTTTATAGGCACATGCCATGTGTTCTGGAGCATGGAGGGCAAGCATTCGTCACCTACGGCTCGCTGGAGAAGGAAAGTGGGTGGATACCCAAATTCCTCGTGTGTTCGCATGAGAGATTGGGATCAAATCAGGGATCATGACTAGCCTCAGATGGAAGGGAATTCCTCAGAGAATCTCCCTTCCATTTCTGGGAGGGGATCTCTGAGGAATCAGAGAGTATTCCCTCTCTAATCCTCGCCAGAGAAGGATTCTGCCCCAATAATGGTGGAAGGACCTGATCGCAAAGGTGGCGAGGAAGTTAGGGGGCTCTCTGCGATGATTTTCAAAAGATAGGGACCAAATTATGATTTAGGTGTACTAAATTGCAAAGTAGGTCAAGATGACCTCCCCTTAGGTCCAAATTTTGGTAAAAACCTAATTTGGACCTAAGGAATCCAATGGTGAAGTTGGATTTTAGGTTTGACCACGTTTGACTAGATATTTTGTGTAAAAACCTAAATTAGGTTAATTGATGAGCTAGGACCCTAATTTTGGTCAAACTGGGTTCCAAAGGCCAAATTAAGTGTTCTAAACCCCAGGGGATATTTTTCCATGATTTTTAGAGGGTTTACTTGATTTTTATCCTGATCGAAACCTTGTTGATTTAAGCGGGTCTGTTTTAGGGTTACCAAATATCATTTAATTCCTAGATTGCATATGAACCCATTTCTGATTGATTCAACCCACTTTTTATCTTATTTAGACCATTTGACCTATGTTTTTCCTCTGAGAAATCCCGTTTATGTACTGCAATGGTAAAATTATAGTTTTAACCTTTATTTCATGTTTTCTTCTCAGAGCACTTATTCCTTCATTTAGGCCTTCTACTAGGTAATGTAGGAGCTTTTATCTTCTTTATTGGGTCAAAATGAGCTAGTTATGGCTCATGATGAGGCTCTCATCAATCGCGGTTGTGAGATCTACGGAACTGGAGGCGCAAGCCAAAGGAAGAACCTTCCCTGCAATCCCCTTGTAATCAACCTGGCCAGATTAGCCTTGGGAAGGGGAGTCCAGTGCTTACGGACTTAATCACCCATTTTTGAGATTTCTAGGTCTCCTAAGGAATACACCATAAGGTCTGGGCTTGTTTACTTGATTGAACACATTTCTCGCATCTGTCACTCTCCCCATCCCCTCCCGTTCTTCTCTAGTGCATGCACTGGAGATGCTCACTGCATCCCGAGTTGTTTGTTTTGGAACAGGAATCTAGGCGACGTGATTCTGTTAGAAACATGGCTGAACCTAGGGTAGATGAGGCTGAGGATCAACCCCCACTAGACACAATGGCCATCATCCAAGCCCAAATTAATGCAAACCATCGGCTTCAGCAACAACAAATCCACACCATCATGCAAGCCATACACCAGTTACAGAACCCACAAGAACAACCACCACCACCTTTCCAAGGCCCACAAGGGCAACCACCACTTGACATACCACCATTTCAAGATCAACAGAGGCCCCTCCGCGATTTCTATAATCCTTCCGCTATTAGAGTCGAGCCACACCTTAGGATTCCCGAAGGGGGAGATGATTTTGAGCTAAAACCGAATGTCTTAAGTCTGATCCAGAGCCACTTCCATGGAAGCTAAAATGAGGACCCCTTCCAGCATCTAGAGGATCTCGACCGCATAACATGAACTGTGAAACCTAGGAACATTAGCCTTGACATTGTTCTAATCAAGATGTTTCCCTTCTTGTTAAGAGACAAGGCTTCTCACTGGCTTAGAACCCTAGGTAGACCCATCACCACCTGGGAAGAACTGAGGCATGCATTTTTAAAGAAATTCTTCCCCATAGGAAAGACTAATGCCCTCAGAAGAGCTATTACTACCTTTACACTCCAGGGTGGGGAATAGTTCCATGAGGCGTGGGAAAGATTTAATGAACTCTTGAGGAAATGCTCACACCACGAAGTACCAAGGTGGCAATTGGCCCAGATTTTATACCATGGTCTGGACAGTAACCTACGGAACTTCGTCGATACCTCATGCGGGGGGAACTTCCTAAACAAGGATGAGGAGAGCGCGTTTGAGCTCTTTGAGCCTATGAGCGAGAATTCGCTCAACAATGCCTCCATGACCCAGTTTAACAGGTCTAGTCAACCCCATGGTGGGATTTATGAGGTACAAGCAAATTCTGGAATGGTTGACATGGACATCATTGCCAAGAAACTAGATTGAGTGGAATTGGTGGATAAAAAGATTGATGAGCTACTGAACCAGACCAGGAACCCCTTACTGACCTTCTCCCTAGCAAAGGGAGCACATAATGTTGACCTGGTCCAGCCCTTAACCCAACTGAACCTGGAACAACCCCTGACCACGTTCTAGGGAGGGACCTTTGCTCCGTCAACCCTTGATTATTCTCTTCCCTCTCCATCGACATCGGTTATCCTTGAAGATGTGCAAGCTGTCCAAGGATATGCAAAACCTGACCCTTTCTCCAACACTTACAACACTGGCTGGCGTAACCACCCCAAGTTCGGTTGGACAAACCAGAAACCATCGCAATTCCAAAATCAGCCCAGGCCAAACCAGTAGCCACACTTGCCCCTATCAGCAAGGACCACCAGTTAGACTCCAATATAATCAGAATAGGACGGCCCCTCCCCCACAAAACCAAATGGACACCCTAATAAAGATGATGGCTGACATGAACCAGAAACATCAAGAGGAAATGGCCTTGGTAAAGGGATAGTTAAGCCAACTCTTGGACTGTAAACAACAAGGATCCCTGTTGAACGCTACGAACCTACGCTAACGTGTTTGGTTTTGGAAAACCTGTCGTTGTAGTTTGAGAGCGAAGAATTCGTGTTCAACAAATAAAATTTATACCGAAAATAATTCCGGGTCGAACACAGGGAGGTTACGTTGATCTATTCCGCAATTATATTTTTTTTAAGATTTTCTTTAAGCAAGGCGTTATAATTACAGTGGGGCTATCAAACTATGAGAGAGAGAGAGAAAGAGAGAGAGAGAGAGAGAAAGAGAGAGAGAGAAAGAGAACATGCATTCAATATTTCAATAGTTTATAAAAGTTACACTAGAATGCGGAAAATCAATTACACTATAAAGCAGAAAATTCTACACTAGAAAAGCTGTAAATAAGAATGGGGAGAGAAATGTTATCCTCCTCGACGATTGCTTGGAGGACGAGCTGGACGGGACGACGCCTGGATGAAGGAGAACGAAGCGGGACGAAGGAGGACGAATCAGAAGAACGGGAACGAAGCAGCACGTTGTCGTCGTCGCGGGATCCACTTCCGAAGGGGAACGAAAATTGGACTTTATCTCGCGAGAAGCATCCCATGTGTGGGACAAGCTTCTCTTGAGCTTTGGAGGGGTAGAGAGGAGAAAGAAGGGATGAAAATTTCGTATGGAGGGGGTCTCCTTTTATAGTTGCAAGGAGTGGGGGCAAAATAGACATTACATTTTCAAAATAATAAATAAGGGGTCTTTAGTGACGGATAAATCCGTCACTAAAGCCCCGACGTGGCCGTCGCCGCCACGCCCACATGCGCCCGCTCGGTTGCCCGTGTGCGTAACGGCTACGCACGTCCGCGAAGTCTCAGCCGTCCGATCGCGAGATCGGACGGCCTAAAATCGCGCCTTCACCGCTGCCGCCCGTCTGCCTGTGCGTGCGATCGCACGTTCACGCGCGCGTCCAATCGCTCGTCGGCGCTATCGGGCGTGCGTGGCCGTTGAATCGCGATCGTGCGGTCGATTGGAGGCGCGCCACCGCTCCAATTTCTGCGGGGCGCGGCTCGAACGCGCGTCCCTACTTCGCGTTAGAGCGCTTGACCGCTGCGCTGCGGTCGCGTTTGTGTCGAGCGCTTGACTTCAGCGCGGGCGCGTCGCAGCCGTTGGATCAAGATCCAACGGCGGAGAGGAGACGGGTGCGCGGTCTTCACAAGATGCAAGCGATCGTTTGGGCGGCTGAGATGGCGCCACATGGCGTCATCTTGGCCGTCCATCTTCTGGAAGTTGTAGATGGTGCCACGGATGTCGGCTTGACTCGATTTTTGTGTCATTGGACTGCGATCGTCGATCCGAATTCATCCGTGCGGTCGGATTTGTCATCTGAAGTGCGGATTTACACCATCCTAGCCCTTGATCTTCTAGGGTTCCCCGGTCTCTATCTGATGCTACGGATGCCTGATTAGGGCGATCTTGGAGTCGTTGAACTCCAATCGTCGCCCTGATTACATCCATACGGTTGGATCTTTTATCCGAGGCCCCGATAAAATGTTTGCCCTGTCCAAGCACATAAAAGGAGACAATTAACCTCCATTTTATTCAAACTACTCTAAATGCGAGATGATGCATGTTATGCAATATTTATATCATGAAATGCAATCCTATGCTTAAGAACATGCATAAATAGACATTTTAAGTAGTGTAAATGTATTTACATCATACCCCCATGCCTATCTTTTGCTAGTCCCTAGCAAAAACTATATGCTATTTATAAAAGAATTAGGTTAGATTATTTGGACCTGAGTTATTTTCAATCATTAAGAAATTGTCTACTTAGGAACTGAACTTTCAAAGACACAACAGTGCCTGGGTATCAACCAAAATGCAGACCGCCTCAAGCCCTCGCCTTATTCAAAGAAAAATTTCTTTTTCTTTTTACTCTTTTCTAATTTTTTTTTTTTATTTTCAAATTTTAGGGTTTAAGAGTGGCTTTCTACGGCCATTCAACTCACCCAAGATTTGATGAGAACCCTAAGTTTTAAGCATCTTATTGTGATTGTGATAGACTCGTTGACCGGCAATTAGAACGGACTTCGGATTTCTACGCCTTTAGGTGACCTCAAAAAGAATTCTGTCTAAAGGTGTATCTTTACAACCGGTAGCTTTCTCCCTACTTTTATTTTTAAATGGGGTCAACACAAGGGTGAATCCAGTGTATATCTCCCCGGTTTATTCTACTTCTCCGCTTCTTCCTAAGTGTTTTGGGAATTTTTAGTGCATTTTCTGAGCTGGGTTCTAGACAACCGGTCGATGAGCTGTTACCACCGACAACTTGCCAGCCATACTCGTGCGGTGAAGTGTGGCTTATTTCTTTTTGTTCTTTTCTCCTTTTTGATTTTTTTTTTCTTTTTCTTTTTTAAGTAGGTGGCTTCCCTGGTCTAAGATTTACCTAAAGGCAGCAAAAAGAGAAAGGTCCAGTGACTGGGCTCTGGACAACCTACCTATGGGCTGTTACCCACGATAACTTGCCAGCCATATCACCCTAGAAGGTTCATTAGCTACCCAATTTCCGTTAGAATAGCTGAATAACGAGTCAGTGCAAAGAAAGTGTGTAGATGCTTAAAACTCAAAATTCCCTCAAATCAGAGGGCGGGTTGATAAGTCGTGTACTTATCACCCAAACTTATTTATTCCGATTATAATAGAATTAAAATGGCGAGGACTCAAAGACAAATCTACATTTTAGTGGATACACGGGCTAATTAAGTCCAAAGACCTGAGGGGTCTTTGTGTTCAGATCTTAATGTAAAATTTCTTACGATTGAAAAGTCCTAATGTCCAACTAATCCTTCCTATTTTTTTTTTTCTTTTTTATAAGAAGAGAAACAATTTACATGGATTTCACAAGGCTGACCAAATAATTCAAGAATGAATCCACCCCCCCATGCCTAGCTGATGCAATGTCCTCATTGAAAAAGGAGACATGAAAGAGAGGGTAGAATATGAAAGATGTCACCTGGATATGAAGCTCGTATCAGCCTTGTGTCATATTTACAATTGCTGAGTTTAATGCCGTCAGCTAGGCGAAGTCCAGCCAAAGAAGTCACAGAATGGCTAGAGCAACAGAGTTTGAAACAGGTTCTGGAAGATTACAGTCAACAACAGGCTTCAGACGTTGACCGTTGACTTTAAAGGTGTTACCCGTCTTTGGGTCAGATATCTGAACGGCACCATTTAGAAAAATCTGATCAATTATGAATGGGCCATTCCATTTAGATCTAAGTTTACCAGGAAAGAGCTTAAGTTTAGAATCGAATAACCAGACCTTCTGGTTTGGCTCAAAGCTCTTGCGGGAAATCATTTGATCATGTAGAGCTTTAGTCCGAGCCTTGTAGATCTTAGCGTTCTCATAAGCATCATTTCTAAGCTCCTCCAACTCAGATAGTTGGAGTTTCCTGGTCTTCCTAGCTAGATTTAGATCGAGATTGCATTGTTTGATTGCCCAGAATGCCCTGTGTTCAATCTCTACGGGTAGATGACACGCCTTTCCATACACCAAACGGAATGGAGACATACCGATGGGCGTTTTATACGCCGTACGGTAGGCCCAAAGAGCGTCTTCAAGCTTTTGAGTCCAATCCTTGAGATCAGGCCTAACCGTTTTTTGCAGAATGTTCTTGATCTCTCGATTGGAGATCTCGGCTTGTCCATTCGTTTGGGGATGGTAAGGTGTGGAAATTCAATGATTAACCCCATATTTGGCCAATAAATTCCGGAATTGGGCATTAGTAAAATGAGTGCCACCATCACTGATGATAGCCCTCGGAATCCCGAACCTACTGAAGATATTTTTCTTGACAAAATTGATGACCACCTTGTGGTCATTGGTTCGGGTGGGAATTGCCTCAATCCATTTGGACACATAATCAACAGCAACAAGAATGTACTGATGTCCAAATGAAGGGATAAAGGGTCCCATGAAATCGATGCCCCAAACATCAAAAATTTCGACAGGAAGAATAGGGTTTAGGGGCATCATGTCTCTCTTAGTTATGCTCCCGAGTGCCTGACATCGAGAACATGACCTTGAGAAATCCTGGGCATCCTTGAATAAAGACGGCCAATAGAAGCCAGATTGCAAGATTTTTGCAGCCGTCTTTCTTCCGGAGAAATGTCCACCACACCCAGATGCATGGCAAAACTCGAGTATACTGTTGAATTCATTCTCCGGTATGCACCGGCGAATAATCTGATCAGAGCCGATGCGATACAGTTCAGGGTCCTCCCAAAAGTAGTATTTGGCCTCAGATTTGAGTCTATCTCGTTGTTGCTTGGTCCAATCCTGGGGGATTTGACCAACGGCCAAATAGTTAACAATGTCAGCAAACCATGGGGAGTGGACACCTAAAACTGTAAGAATGGTTTCATCCGGAAAAGTGTCAGCAATCGGAATATCCGGACAGGAAGAATCACCTAGGAGTCTCGACAAATGATCCGCTACCACATTTTGTACCCCGGCTTTATCCTTGATTTCAAGATCAAATTCTTGAAGAAGAAGAATCCAACGAATAAGCCGGGGTTTAGCATCCTTTTTAGCCAAGAGATATCTCAAGGCCGAGTGGTCGGTATAAACAATAACATGAGACCCAAAGAGATAAGCCCTGAATTTTTTCAAAGCAAATACTACCGCTAGTAATTCCTTTTCAGTAACAGTATAATTCCTCTGGACTTCATCCAGAGTTTTACTAGCGTAGTAAATGACAGAGGGCTTTCGGTCAATTTTCTGACCTAGGACAGTCCCGACCGCGTAATCAGAAGCGTCGGTCATGATCTCAAATAGGGCTATCCAAATTGGTGGTTGCAAAATTGGAGCACAGGTGACTGCCGTTTTCAGAAAATCAAATGCCTTTCGGCATGATTCGTCAAAAACAAACGGCGTTTCTTTGGCAAGAAGATTGCTCAAAGGTCGAGCAACCTTCGAAAAATCCTTGATGAATCTTCGATAAAATCCCACATGGCCAAGAAATGATCTGATTTGTTTAACAGATGTGGGATGAGGAAGTTTAGCGATAACATCAACCTTAGCTTTGTCCACTTCAATTCCTCGTTCAGAGATTACATGACCCAAAACGATGCCGTCTTGGGTCATGAAATGACTCTTTTCCCAGCTAAGGACCAGTCGTGTCTTGATACATCGCTTAAGAATCATTTCTAAATTAGCCAAACAAGAGTCAAATGATTCTCCGAAAATAGAGAAATCATCCATGAAGACTTCCATAAACTCTCCCACCATGTCAGAAAATATGGCTAGCATACACCTTTGAAAAGTCGCAGGTGCATTGCATAACCCAAAAGGCATCCTACGAAAAGCAAAGGTTCCGTAGGGACAGGTGAAAGTAGTTTTTTCTGATCCCCGGGATGGATAGGAACTTGATTATATCCCGAGTAGCCATCAATAAAACAGAAGTACTTCTGCCTAGCTAATTTTTCCAGAATTTGATCAATGAAGGGTAGGGGAAAATGATCCTTTTTAGTGGCTGTGTTCAACTTCCTGTAATCAATACAAACTCTCCAAGAGGAAGCTGAACGAGTTGTGACAGATTCACCTCTCTCATTAGTCACAACAGTAATCCCGGCTTTCTTTGGAACAATCTGAACGGGACTTACCCAGGGACTGTCAGAGATTGGATAAATAATTCCTGCATCGAGCCACTTGATGATTTCCTTTTTGACCACTTCTCGCATATTTGGATTTAATCTCCTCTGCATCTGGCGAGAAGGGAGGGATCCATCTTCCAAAAATATTCTATGATTACAGTAAGATGGCTCGATCCCCCTGAGGTCATGAATGGTCCAACCAATTGCCTCCTTATGTTCCTTTAGGACCGTAATCAATTTAATCTCTTGCTCCTTTGTCAATTTAGCACTAATAATCACAGGGAGCGTATTCTGCAGTCCTAGAAATTGATATTTTAAATTCTCGGGCAATGGTTTCAATTCAAGCTGGGGTGGGGTAATGATTGATGGTAGGGTAGATGCTGAAGATTCAACAAGAGGAAGAGGTTTTGAGTGAACAAAATCAGTAACCTCTTCCGAAGATGTCAGTTCAGAGGGTTGCAGGTCAAATTCATTAACCAAAGAGGAACTTTCAATTGAAGAAACTGTCAAAGAAGTTTCAATATTAACATTATCCTCATCAAGTTCCTCAATAAATCCACAATCCTCAAATTTGTTTATCGCCTTAAAAATATCCAATTTCATTCGTTGGTCCCCAAAGGCGATTTCCATGCTACCGCTTTCACAATTAATGTTGGCCTTTGCGGTAGCCAGGAACGGATGCCCCAGAATAATGGGCGTGTTCCTCAGATTATCTGGTACATCCATGTCAAGGATAAGGAAATCTACAGGAAAATAGAAATCCTTGACCTTAACTATAACATCTTCAATAACACCTCGCGGGTTTGTGACCGAACGGTCCGCTAACTGTAGCGTTACTGAAGTTGGCCGAAGTTCACCTAACCTAAACTTCTCATAAAGAGAAGTCGGGATTAGGTTGATGGATGCATCGAGATCCAAAAGTGCTCTATCAAATGTGTAATCTCCGATAACGCAAGAAATCAAAGGAGCACCAGGATCTCTCTTTTTCTGAGGGAGGTAGTGCAGGATAACAGAGCTAGCCTGCTCAGAGAGTACCACCTTCCTCGGAACAGATTCTCTCGACTTACGCTTTTGTGTACATAATTCCTTTAAAAATTTTGCGTAAGCCGGTATGTGCTTGATAGCATCAAGGAGCGGAATATTGATCTCAACATTCTTAAATAAATTCAGAAGCTCCTCATTGCTATCAACAGACTTCTTCTTCTTTACTTTGGCTAAGGCTTCAGGAAAAGGAACATTAGTCAGATCTTTGGAATCAGGTTCCTGAGCCTTGATTTCTTCTCTAGAATTCTCTCTCTCCTCAGATTCTTCGGGATTCAAAAGATCAGAATAGTGTGGTTGTGGATCCTGAGTCTTCTTACCACTCCTCAAAGTGACAGAATTTGCAGAAGCATAAGAATTTGGGTCTTAGGGAGGGTTAGGAAAGATTGGAGGGGCTTGATTGATCATGAATTGTTTATTAGCAGAAGAAGAAGACGAGGAACCCTGCTCAACCACCTGAGCATGTGCATGCGGGTCCCTCTGATTTTCGTACCCTTGGGCTTGATTGCCCGAATTTATAATGTTTCGCGGGTTGGGATGGTAGAGATCCGGGTTGACGAGAGTTAGCAATGAGCCCGGATTGTAAGTTGTCCAGCGAGTTTTTCATTTGCTGCATAAGTTGGAGCATAGATCCTTGCATCTCTACCATTTGACGGTTCAAATCAGCCTGCCCTGCGGGTTGACGGGCATTCCAAGTTGGCTGATTGACCTGATTCGGAGGCAACTGAGTATATACTTCACCCTGACCCATTGGACGTTGCGGAGCATAGTTGCTAGGTCGGAATTGGGTCTGTTGTCCCGGATTTTTCCAAGAGAAGTTAGGGTGGTTTCTCCAACCTGGATTATAGGCATTCGAGTAGGGGTTGGATCTAACATTCTCTTGTACAGCACAGACATCCTCATAGGGTGAGGATGGAGAGAAAGAAAGGGAAGGATCAGAAAAATTGGGATCAAAGGCCCCAGTTGGGAACCCATGGGGTTCCGAGAAATGCTGACTCATAGATTGAGTCACATCGAGTTGATTCACAAACTCCCGTCCAGAAGGAACTCGTGGGGAATGGAATCCTGAATTTTGGGATTGAGTGGATTGAGAGTTGTTCATAGAATTGCCAGTCATCCACTCTTCCATTCTTTTAGCAACCAAGTCCACCTTATCAAGTTTATTACAAATCAATTCCATATCAAGTGAATGAGAGTCTTGGACTTCATTGACATTTGATCTGGGTTGCTGGGACCGGTTAAAAGTATCCATGGAGGCATGATTAATTGAATTCTCACTTATTTCCTCAAATAAATCATGTGCACTATCTGCATATTTATTGAGGAAATTGCCTCTGCAAGAAGCATCCACATGGTTTCTGAGTTGCTCATTCAACTCATGATAGAAGATCTGCACAAGTTGCCATTTCGGCACCTTGTGGTGTGGACACCTCCGCAATAAGTCCTGGAATCGCTCCCAGGCCACATGAAACTGCTCCCCCGGCCGCTGGGTAAAAGTAGTGATTGCCCGTCTCAAAGCATTGGTACGACCGACTGGGAAGAATTTCTTCAGAAAGGCCGATTTCAACTCATTCCAAGTTGTAATTGGTCTTCCTATTGTCCTATACCAATGTGCGGCTTTATCCCTAAGAGAGTGGGGGAAGAGCCTCATGATCATTTGCTCCTCGTTAATGTTTCGAGCCTTGGTGGTCTGGACCAAAGTGGTCAAATCCTCCAAGTGCTGAAACGGATCTTCGGAGCCAAGCCCATGATAATGTTTAATCAGGCTTAACACCTGGGGCTTGATTTCTACGTCACCGGCTGGAATCTGGACGCCGGGACGTTCCCCGTAATTCGAAGGATCATAAAAATCCTTCAAGGGCTAAGCGCCCTGCATTCTCTGGAGCCATTCTTGCATTCTCTGCATTTGTTCCAGCTACCTTCTAAATTCTTCCTATGGATTTTCAAGCAGAGGAGGCTGTTGTTCGGCCATGGGATCGAATTGACCAAAATCTAACTTGCGCCTCCTAGAATGTTCTAATGGTCCTTCCAATCGGGGATTCAATGACCGTCTTCCCAGCATAAACTAGGAGAAGGTCGGAAGGACAGGGGATATGGACCCTGCAGCACAACAAAACAAGGCTGTCCTTAATTGGGGTAGCCTAAGGATCTACTGACTCCCAAAACCAGCCTTAAGACTGTAAGTGATTTACTTTACTTGCGTCTGTTTAATCCAACCAGTTAGAAGGAAGGACTGGGGAGAAGGTTCTTCCTTTGGCTTTCGCCTCTGGTTCCTAGTGTACCCCCCAGCCGCGATCGTTTGACTTTGCTCCCCTAGCTAGACATCAGATTAATCAGTACAAGTAGGTTAATCAAAAATAATCTCAGACTTGGCCCTGAAGAGCGAATCAAACCTTAAGGCCAACGTCTACTCAATTTTATTAAAGCCTGGGATTGTGGTGCTTATGGAATGTGATGGGCCCTTACAATGAGTTGTGCCCTTAATGATTGATTGAGATTTGTGTAAGTGCGTGCATAACCAGGGTTTTCAAGCAAGATTATTTATTATGCGTGAATTTTAATGTTCAAATCTTGCTTAAGTAGCTTTTAGGGTTTCAAATTAGGTGAATTGCAATGAAGTTTCTAGGCAAACCAAGTTGTAAAACACGGGCGAAGATAGTTTTCCTTTAAAATCAGAAAGAAGGTGGAGTGCCTGGAGTATACCTAGATTGAAAACCCTAAAGAGGAGCTACTTGATGAGTTGGTTTTAAATAAAATGGTGCGGCCCAAACAACTCAAACAATTGGCCACAATTGCACCACTAAGTTAGGCACTCAAAGATGGTTAACCTAGAATGATTTCTACTCTGTTATGTGTTGCTTTATGTGTACCGGTTCCACAAATCAGAACCCGGTTGAGTAGAAAACAAATCAAGTTGATCAAGTGCCTTGAATGTGGGTGTGTATTGTATGTTTGTTGGAAATTACCCCACAAGATTATCTTTTTGTTATTATTTTTTTTATGAACGAAGGTGGAATGAATGTGAGTGGAAATCCAAACAACCAAACTATTCCTAGGATTTATGCAAACACCTAGGTTAATTGGAATTTGGATTTAATGTGGCGAATGAAATCTATGGAGGGGGAAAGAATGGGGAAACACTTACAGTTGTCTTCAACTGCACTTTACTCCAGTCTACCGCTTGTTGATTCCTTGATGGAGGTATCTGCAAAATAATAGACACAAGAGAAAGCTAGTTAGAAAACAAATAAAGTGCAAGAAATGCGAAGAAAAGATCGGAAATCGTTGCCTCCCCGGCAACGGCGCCAAAATGTTGAACGCTACGAACCTATGCTAACGTGTTTGGTTTTGGAAAACCTGTCGTTGTAGTTCGAGAGCGAAGAATTCGTGTTCAACAAAAAAAATTTATACCGAAAATAATTCCGGGTCGAACACAGGGAGGCTACGTTGATCTATTCCGTAATTATATTTTTTTTAAGATTTTCTTTAAGCAAGGCGTTATAATTACAATGGGGCTATCAAACTATGAGAGAGAGAGAAAGAGAGAGAGAGAGAGAGAGAGAGAGAGAGAAAGAGAACATGCATTCAATATTTCAATAGTTTATAAAAGTTACACTAGAATGCGGAAAATCAATTACACTATAAAGCAGAAAATTCTACACTAGAAAAGCTGTAAATAAGAATGGGGAGAGAAATGTTATCCTCCTCGACGATTACTTGGAGGACGAGCCAGACGGGACGACGCCTGGACGAAGGAGAACGAAGCGGGACGAAGGAGGACGAATCAGAAGAACGGGAACGAAGCAGCACGTCGTCGTCGTCGCAGGATCCACTTCCGAAGGGGAACGAAAATTGGACTTTATCTCGCGAGAAGCATCCCGGGTGTGGGACAAGCTTCTCTTGAGCTTTGGAGGGGTAGAGAGGAGAAAGAAGGGATGAAAAATTCGTATGGAGGGGGTCTCCTTTTATAGTTGCAAGGAGTGGGGGCAAAATAGACATTACATTTTCAAAATAATAAATAAGGGGTCTTTAGTGACGGATAAATCCGTCACTAAAGCCCCGACGTGGCCGTCGCCGCCGCTCCCACGCGCGCCCGCTCGGCTGCCCACGTGCGTAACGCCTACGCACGTCCGCGAAGTCTCAGCCGTCCGATCGCGAGATCGGACGGCTTAAAATCGCGCCTTCACAGCTGCCGCCCGTCCGCCTGTGCGTACGATCGCGCGTTCACGTGCGCGTCCAATCGCGCGTCGGCGCTATCGGGCGCGCGCAGCCGTTGGATTGCGATCGTGCGGTCGATTGGAGGCACGCCACCGCTCCAATTTCTGCGGGGCATGGCTCGAACGCGCGTCCCTGCTTCGCGTTAGAGCGCTCGACCGCTGCGCTGCGGTCGCGTTTGTGTCGAGCGCTTGACTTCAGCGCGGGCGCGTCGCAGTCGTTGGATCGAGATCCAACGGCGGAGATGAGATGGGTGCGCGGTCTTCACAAGATGCAAGCGGCCGTTTGGGCGGCTGAGATGGCACCACGTGGCATCATCTTGGCCGTCCATCTTCTGGAAGTTGTAGATGGTGCCACGGATGTTGGATTGACTCGATTTTTGTGTCATTGGGCTGCGATCGTCGATCCGAATTCATCCGCGCGGTCGGATTTGTCATCTGAAGTGCGGATTTACACCATCCTGGCCCTTGATCTTCTAGGGTTCCCCGGTCTCTATCTGATGCTACGGATGCCTGATTAGGGCGATCTTGGAGTCGTTGAACTCCAATCGTCGCCCTGATTACATCCATACGGTTGGATCTTTGATCCGAGGCCCCGATAAAATGTTTGCCCTGTCCAAGCACATAAAAGGAGACAATTAACCTCCATTTTATTCAAACTACTCTAAATGCGAGATGATGCATGTTATGCAATATTTATATCATGAAATGCAATCCTATGCTTAAGAACATGCATAAATAGACATTTTAAGTAGTGTAAATGTATTTACATCAATCCCTACCTTCCCAGCCGCAATCGAACCTGTGAAACATAATTAACAGAGGCCCCAATTCGCAAGGGTTCCAAGGAAATCCCGGGTAGGCTCACATGGTCCAGCCAGCCCCGCAAACACCCCCTGGGTTTGGTGCTTCTTCGTCCTCGTCTTCTCAAGGATCAACCCATGGCTCCAATGCCTTTGCAAATGCGGTGACCTTGAGAAGCGGCACCAAAACCCAGGATCCCAAATGGCCGACTCTCCCCGAGACTTCACCCGCTGAAATAACCGACTCAGAAGAGGGACCAGAAAAACCCAAGGACCCAGAAATAGATCCAATCCACATTCAGATACCCTACCCTGAGGCCTTGGAAACAATCAAGAAAAAGAAGAATGTTGTGGAAACTGAGGAGCTTTTGGAGATCTTTAAGCAAGTACAGATTAATATTCCGCTCCTAGAAGCCGTTAAGCACATCCCGCCTTACACCAAGTTTTTAAAGGATGCCTGTACACCCAAACGTAAGCCAAGACCTCAAGCACCTAGGAAGGTTGTGCTCTCCGAACAAGCAAGTTTCATAATATCAATCAACCTTCCACTCAAGCGAACTGACCCTGGAGCACCCCTGGTTTCCTGCAATATTGGGGACATGACATTTGATAGAGCACTCCTGGACTTAGGTGCTTCTATCAATCTGATTCCAACAACCCTGTACCACCAATTTGGTTTCGGAGAGTTGACACCCACACCTGTCACCATCCAGCTGGCTGATAGATCAGTGAAAACCCTGAAGGGGGTTGTCGAGGACGTGATTGTACGGGTCAAGGACTTCTATTTCCTAGTCGACTTCTTGGTGCTCGACATGGAAATCCCTGAAAAACTACATAACGCACCCATAATCTTAGGCAGACCTTTCTTAAGTACGGTAAGGCAAACATTGATTGTGACACGGGATGTATGGAAATTGCCTTCAGAGACAAGAAAATGCAATTGGATTTTTTCTTGGGTGACAAAGTCTTTTGATTGCGATTGAGTTGAGGAACATGATCCTGTGGAAACTCTGGTCGAGGAATGCCTCACCCTTAGTTCTGTCTCAGACCACCAAACCCGTAATGACTGTTCTGACCCATCACCGTCACTACCCGTAGACCTCTGTAAGGCTATTACCATCACACAACACCATTTGAGGAAATCGATGTCGATCAACTCCCACCTTTTCCTTTTCCATCAACTGTGGTTTCACCCGCACCTGAGCTCAAGCCACTACCCGAGAATCTCAAGTATGTCTTCTTGGGACCTGACTAGACCTTCCCTGTGATTATTAATTCTCATCTAACTAAGGATCAGGAGCTCAGGTTGACTGCGACCCTTTCAGAACATCGGGCCGCCATTGGTTGGACCATTTCTGACTTGAGAGGAATTAGCCCCACCTATTGCACCCATAAGATTTACCTGGAAGACGGGGCACGACCCTCCCGCCAGATGCAGAGACGTTTAAACCAAAACATGCGGGAGGTAGTTAAGAAAGAAATTATCAAGTGGCTTGACGCCGACATCATCTATCCTATCTCCAATAGCCCCTTGGGTGAGCCCCACTTAAGTGGTTCCAAAGAAAGCTGGGCTCATCGTTGTCACCAATGATCATGGCGAATCCATCCCCACCCGCACCACCACTGCATGGCGGGTGTGTATTGATTATAGGAAGCTCAATGAAGCCACTAAGAAGGATCATTTCCCCTTGCCATTCATTGACCAAATCCTTGAGAGATTGGCAGGGCAGAAGTATTTTTGCTTCCTGGATGGATATTCAGGATATAACCAAGTCGCAATTGCTCCGGAGGATCAAGAAAAGACCACATTCACTTGCCCGTACGGCACGTTTGCATTCCGTCGAATGTCGTTCGGGTTATACAATTCACCTGCTACCTTCCAGCGTTGCATGCTTGTCATTTTTTCAGAAATGGTGGGTGAATACTTAGAGGTCTTTATGGATGATTTCTCTGTATTTGGGAATTCATTCAATCATTGTCTGAGCAACTTGGAGAAAATCCTGAAACGATGTATCGAGGTTAATCTGGTGTTAAGTTGGGAAAAGAGTCATTTTATGGTTCAAGAAGGAATTATCCTCGGTCACATCGTATCGCATAGGGGCATCGAGGTAGATCAGGCTAAGGTTGATTTGATTTCCAAACTTCCTCCACCTAGCTCGATCCGACAGATTCGCTCATTTCTGGGATACGTTGGCTTCTACTGAAGGTTCATTAAAGACTTTTCCAAGCTTTCCAAACCCTTAACCGACCTTCTAGCCAACGACGCCACATTCCACATGACTTTTGATTGCATCCAGGCTTATCACACCCTCTGGGACTTAGTCTCCACAGCACCTGTACTTCAGCCCCCGGACCGGTCCCAGGACTTTGAGATTACGTGTGATGCATCAGATTTTGCCATAGGCACTGTCCTGGGACAAAGGCAAGACAAGAAGCCCGTGGTGATCTACTACGCGAGCAAAACGTTGGACGAGGCCCAACGAAATTATACGGTCACAGAGAAGGAGTTGCTCGCTGTAGTCTTTGGACTTGAAAAGTTCTGATTGTACCTGTTGGGATCCCACGTGACTATTTGCACTGACCATTCAGCCATCCGGCACCTGTTGGCCAAGAAGGGCGCAAAGCCCAGGCTCATCAGATGGATCCTGCTTTTGTAGGAATTTGACCTGGAAATCCGCGACAAGGCCAGATCTAAGAATGTGGTGGCTGACCACTTGTCTAGACTTCATCCAGACCACATTGGACCCTCCCTACCCCTATCTGATGCCTTCCCCGATGAACACATTCTGGATATGCAAGACAAGAGACTGCCATGGTATGCTGACTACGTCGACTACCTAGTTGTAGGACACACCCCGCACAGCTAGTCTAGACAACAACGGGACAGGTTCTTGGCTGAGGCCAAGCACTATTTCTGGGATGATCTCATGCTGTTTTGCCTCTGTGCCGACTAGATCATCAGGAGGTGTATCCCCGAGAATGAAATTCAGAGTGTGCTTTCCTTCTATCATGACCAGGCCTGTGGTGGCCACTCCTCTGGAAAGAAAACGGCTGCAAAGGTTTTGCAGTCTGGATTTTACTGGCCGTCCTTATTTAAGGATGCACACAACTTTGCCAAGACTTGCTCACGATGCCAAATGCTAGAGACCATGACCAAGAAAGATATGATGCCCCTCCAGCCCATTTTGATTGTCGAAATCTTCGATGTTTGGGGTATCGATTTTATGGGCCCCTTCCCACCATCCAACAGCTTCAAGTACATCTTAGTCTCAGTAGACTATGTTTCTAAATGGATTGAAGCTGTCGCCACCTGCTGATGCGATCACAGGACTGTCATGGACTTTGTTAAGCAGAACATCTTTTCTCGGTTTGGAATACCAAAGGCCATGATCAGTGATAGTGGAAGTCATTTTATCCATTCCCAATTCCGTGCCCTACTTAGAAAATACGGGGTAAACCACCGCATTGCTACCCCGTATCATCCGCAAACAAATGGGCAGACTGAGGTCTCAAATAGAAAAATCAAGAACATTTTACAGAAGACTGTGAGACCTAATAGGAAAGACTGGTCCACACGACTAGATGATGCCCTGTGGGCATACAGGACTGCTTTCAAGACCCCGATAGGCATGTCGCCTTATCGCCTGGTCTTTGGCAAAGCCTGCCATCTTCCTGATGAATTGGAACACCGGGCTTACTGGGCTGTCAAGCAATGTAACATGGATTCCCAGTTAGCCAGTGTGCAGAGGACGCTTTAATTATCTGAGATTGAAGAAATTCGTCAGGACGCTTTTGAGAATAGTCGACTGTATAAGGAGAAAATGAAAGCCGTCCATGACCGACTTATCCATAGAAAGACCTTTAAGCCTAACCAGTAAGTATGGCTATTTGATGCCCGCCTAAAACTCTTCTCGGGGAAACTCAGATCCAAATGGACAGGACCATTTCGGGTGGTTAAGCCTTACTTTAACGGGGTGGTTGAAATCGCTGATCCAAACACTGGGCATACTTTTACAGTTAATGGTCAGAGATTGAAACACTTCCTAGCCTAGGTTCCCCCAAAGGAGAGTGTCACCCTCGTTGAGGGATGACACGAAGCACCGCCCAGTTGGAGGCGCTAAACTCAGCGCTTCTCGGAAGGCAACCCAGAGGATTCAGATTGATCCGGTATTTTACGTCACTCAGGTACTATCTTTTTGAACCCCTATGCATCCATATATTTGCCAATGAGGACATTGTCCAACTTAAGCATGGGGGGGTGGTAAATTACACAATTCTGAGCTCATTTAATTAGTCTGAATAAAATAAAATTAAAAAGAAATAAAAAAAATGAATTTAGGAAAAAACTTAGGCATTAGAAACTTGTCAATAGTAGGAAATAATACAAAAAGAACTTAAACACTTAGACTTTTCAGGCCTTCAGGCTTAATCAGCCTTGGTGTCCGTTAAAATATGGATTTAGCTTCGAATCCTTGCAACCTTAGGCTATTCTAATCCACCTACTAAATAAGGTGATAAGTATACGACTTATCAACTCACCCTCTAACTCAGAAAAACTTTGAGTCTAAGCATCTGCACACTTCTTTTGTACAGACTCACTCCTCGGAGATTTTGACAGAAATTGGGTAGTTAATGAACTCTCTAGGGTGGTATGGTTGGCAAGTTGTCGTGGGTAACAGCCCATTGGCAAGTTGTCCAAAACCCAGCCACGGGACCATTTCTTCTTCATTGCCTCTAGGTACATTTGAGATCAGGGAATCCACCTACGAAAAAAAAAGGAGAAGAAAAGAAAATAAAATAAACCACACTTCACCGCACGAGTATGGCTGGCAAGTGATCGTGGGTAACAGCCCATTGGTCGGTTAGCCAGAACCCAGCTCAATAATTGCACCAAAAGAACCAAAACACTTAAGGAAGAAGCAGGGAAGTAGTACAAGCTGGGGAGATATACATTGGAAAAATCCTTGTGTTGACCCCAATTAAAACAAACGTAGGGAAAAAGCTACCAATCGAACAAATACACCTTCAGGCAAATATATTTCCTCTTTCGGTCACTTAGGGGCGTAGAAACCCGAAATTTGTCTGAATTACCGTTGAGTGAGTCTATCACAATCTTCACACCAAGATGCTTAGCACTTAGGGTTTTGATCGAGTTTTGGGTGGGTTGGGTAGCCGTAAAAAGTTACCAACCTACTTTGAATTCCGAAAAAATTCTAAATATATATATATACATATACATTAAAGCAAGGATTCGGGCGATTCGTATTTTGGTAGACACCCGGGCGCTGCTTAGTCTATGTAGATTAAGATTTTAGTATATTTCCTCCTATTGACAAGTGACGAAGTGACTAAGCAATTACTTCTTAAATTCTGACAGAAAATAAAGGCTAGAATAAACCTTGCTAGGGACTAGCAAGGAGTAAGCATGGGGGTATGATAACATTACATATGGGGGTGATAATTCTGTTAAATAGGGCCCATCTTAAGAATAAAAGGCACAACATAAGTAGAATGGGAGCATTGCATGCATCATATACCAAGATTACTTATAAAACTGTATTAATAGCCATTTGTGTAAGCATTTGTCAAAGCAGGCCTCAGATGAGCAATCAGACTGCACGGATGGATTCGGAACGACGAACGAAGTCCAACAAACTCAAAATCGACCAAATCCGACATCCAGAGCTCCCACAATGGGCCTAAGAAGTTCTGACCGTTGATCTGATGATCAACGGCCCTCGTTGCGCCACGTGGCGCCCACTCACTATGCGCCGCTTCCACCTTCAGCCGGAGATCAAATCTCAGCTGTCGATCTCTGATCGGACGACCGAGAACCGCGCGCAGGCCCGCGGTCACCGCGATAAAGCAGCGGGCCTGGCGCAGCGGTTAACACTCACGCCTGCACATACGTGACGTGGGTTCGAGCCGTGCGGTGCGGGAATTTGAAGGCAGCGAGGCGCGCAGACGAAATTCAGCCATAGATCAGCGCTTGGACGGTGGCAATAGCACCACGCAGCGAGCCCTCAGGCGATGATTGGACACGCGTGCGTGCACGCCAGACGACGATGCCCGTGCGCACGCGCGCTCAAGGCGCGATTTAAGCATGCCCGGGCGAGGATCTCAGTCATCCGATCTTCGATCGGATGGCTCTCATGCAGTGCCCACGGATCGAGTGCGAAGAAGAACAGCGCGGGCGTGCGACCAGCTGGCTGGGGGCTTCACCAACACTTTTGGAAGGGTTTTAGCGACGTCCTGGACGTCGCTAAAACCCCTTCTTCTTTTTAGAAAGCCCTTCTCCCTATTTAAACCCCCTCCAACCACTCATTCAAGGCATTCACTTCCCTTGCAACTACTCTACCCCCTTTTTAGCTAGCTTTAGGCCCTCTTGTAATTGCCGGAGACGACGAGCCGCCTACGGAGCCTTCTCCACCATCGTGGCTGCCTCGTCGCTCTCCCTCTCTCTCTTTCTTCCTCTCTTTTAAGCTTTCCTTTACTTATGTTTAAGCATGTATCTAATGTTGTAATATGTGAACTAAAGTTGCATGATTAATGAAGTTACTTTCCATTCAGTTGTTTACTTTATTTCCTATTCAAGTTGCATGTTAAAGCAAGAAATGACTCTAACCCTAATCTCTCCCTCTCTCCCTCTCTTTTGCTTTCCAACCGCACCTTTTCGCAAGCAAAACTCCATGATTTCCGTGATAAGTGATAAGCAAAATCCGGTTTCCACGCCTCCCTGAGATTGACACTTGGACTTACCTTCATTTCTTTACTTTAAAATCGGCGTTGCAAGTGCGACTATAACGACACTTCTTAACACACACGCACGAGCCCACGTTAAGGAGAACCTTTGCCACTCAAGGATACACATAGACACACTAAGCAAATCACTTTCCACATCTTTGGTGTCCAAGAGAAGTAGTTGAAGCTCTAGCTATCCAAGCTTAAGTTCTACATCTAGAGAGCATCGATCATTTGCACACCCGCTCTCCCGCCATATTTCACGAGAGCACCGTTGCGCTGTCATGTAGTTCACGCATCCGCGTCGTCGACGCACTTCCAGCAAAGGAAAGCATCCTAACTCCTATAGAAGCTTAGTTTAAGAATTACTTTGTTGGCTCTATAGGATTATTGTTGTATTTTACTTTGTTATTTGGTTGGGTATTCGCATTGTGAATTTTCGTCTCTATCGAGGGACAAAATCCTTCTCGTGAAGAGAAGGGGTTGAGGAACGCTACCCTCGCACTTATAGCGTAGTTGTAATTGAGGTTGAATCACTCTCATTTAAGTGATTTGTTTAGTGGATTTGATCAACTTGGTTGATCGGAAAATCCTAACTTGAGAGGGTTAGGTGGTGGTTTTCACCCGAGTTGGGTTTCCACCTAAAAATCATTGTGTACATTGTGTGATTGTCTATTTTTGTGAGATTGTTCCATTTATAACTCCGCATTATTTTTACGTCACGCTGATATCACCCCCTCCAAGTAGGGATTTACAAAAAGTAGTGGAGATATGGTCAAATATGGTTCTGCCTTTAATAAAACCCGCCTATTTTGGGGAAATGATCTTGAGCAGCATGTTGCTAGGCAGTTAGCGAGAATGCCCAAGGCAATTTTAAAGGTAACATTGCACAAGCTAATAGGACGAAATCAGCTAGCTCTGCAGAGTTAGGTTTCTTAGGGATGAGAGAAATGAAAGTGGAATTGAACGATCAGGGAGCTGTGTGAGAAGAGAAGAAATGGGAGATGGCATTCAACACGTCAATCTTAACAATGTCCCAACAGCTATGAAAGAATTTGACATTAAAACCATCGGGGCCAGGGGAGCTGCTGTTGGGCATAGCGTTAATGATATCCATGATTTCTTTCTCTTTGGGGGGGGAGGGGTGGGTAATCAGGGCAAGAGAATCTTCCGGAGTAATGACAGGGGGGATGACATCCATGAATCTACCTGTCACTAGTGCCACTCGAAGACAGGAGGGACTGGAAAAAGTCTCTTGCTTTAGACGTCACCAGATCCCAAGAGTTATTGCCAATAGTAGCGGATAGAGAATTACAAGAATGTTTAGCAAATCATTTCTTGATGGTGGTGAAAAAGAAAGAATTGCTACCATCCCTCAGCTTAAGCCAACTGATCTTAGCTTTTTGCGCAAGAAAATCACAATATTGGTATCGAGGGCATCTTCTATTTGGTTATGCATATAGTTTACTAAGGCTATACTGACGTATATACATGTTATTGTATATATAATATATATTACTAAAGACATTAGTACGTAAATATAACTTAGTATAATAGATATTAATAGTTATTTTTGTACCTACATTTAGGTATTACTTAAAGTAGTTATATATAATTAACATAGTGTAATATTAACTAGTTTTTAATGTCTGTTAGTTGTATATATGTTTAAGGTATTGTAATGCATATTAATTGATTCATTTTGTATATAATTGATCAATTCATTTATTATTTGATTCATTTATTTTTTTGTAAATAAAATTAACATTTTTGGAATAAAAGAATATTTTTTGACTTAGAGATTGATGTATATCAATAACTACCTCCTAGTGAACGACCTGGAAACTAACCAGTAAAAATTGTAATTAAATAAAAATGACGCGACATTTGTTTGTCTTGTGACAGATATATTACAACGACACCTTAAAACACTATTTTTATTGCAACTCGATCGTCACACGTCATGGCTAGAACTACCTTTTTCATTAGAAAAATTATCTAGTCTACTCATCAATTTATTAGAGTTTTCCCTAAGACATGCAAACTCTTTTTCCATAACATGCATCTTGATTTTTAAATCAGAAATTTCTATTTTCAAGCTAGTATTCTCCTCAAGCAAATTACTATGTTGGCAAATTTCTTGTAATTCTATGTTGGCAAAAGAATTTACTTCCTCTTTGTTGGAGTCGTCTTCATTGTTGTCACTTGCAATGGCCATGAAAGCTATGCAAATGATTTCGTTCTTTGTTTCGAGATCTTCTTCTTCCTCCTACGAGGTTGTATCATCCCACGTGGCTTAAAAGGCTTTCTTCTTGTAATTCTTTTCCTTCTTCTCCTTCTCTTTCTTTAGAAGATGACATTTACGTCTAATATGCCCCTTCTTGTTGTAATGATAGCAACGAGTTTGTGATTCTTCCTCCTCCTTCTTTTCCTTCTTTGAGGCCCTACAAAACTTAGAAAAATTTTTAAACAAAATCCTAAGGTCCTCGTCATCGAAGCTTATCTCGCTATTCGATGTGGCTTTAAAGACAAGGCTCTTTCTTGGCTTTGGTTCTAGTGTATCCTTCTTGTTTTGTTTCAACTTCGTCTCATATGCCATGAGATTGCTTCAGAGATCCTCCATGTTGAGCTCCTTAACTTCATTAGCCTCTTCGATCACTTCGGTCCAAAGGAACAAAGAAGCTTTGCTTGAAGCTCTCCCTTAATAAAGGTCTTCCCTTGAGGCTTAAGGTTGTTCACTATAAGGGTAAACCTAGTGTACATCTCACTCAAAGATTCATTAGATTTTATACAAAAAGATTCAAACTCTTGAGGTAAAATATTAATTTTAGAAGTTCTTACCTTTGAGGTCCCTTCGTAAGTTACCTCAAATGTATGCCAAATCTCGTATGTGGTGGCACATTGCGAGATGCAATTGAATTCCTCCGAGCTTAATGCACAGTACAATGCGTTCATGGTTTTTGTGTTTAGTGATAGCTCGTGAACCTGTTGTTGTGAGTATCCTCCTGCGGGCTTCTCCGGAATGTCGAAGGGGGTCTCTCATCAAGCCCATATGGTGAAGTCATCGGCTTGAAGCCATGTCTTCATCCTTAGTTTCTAATACTCATAGTTACTCCCATCGAAGTAGGGAGGATAGGTAGTGTTACGACCCAATCCCAGATCCCTACATGACCCAAGATCGGCCTCTTCGACTAATCCCATGACCTAGTCATCCAACGAGAAATAACCAAAAGCAGGAAATAAATCACAACCACACATGCAATGTAACTAAGTAGAAACAAATATGAGACAGTAAAAGAAACAAAGCAAAATGGTCCATCAAAGTTACAGGCCATTACAACTACGACAGAGAAAAGTACAACTGAAAGTACTGAAACAGTATTACATAGAACAAAAAAAAAAACTCACTACTATAACAGGAGCTAAGGAAAAACAGTAACGATGCAGCTAAGGCTGGGCTCGACTGGGCCCAACTCCCTCTGCAGCCGGTGGTGCTGGCTGCTCAACTCCTTGACCTGAACAAGGTTATAAAATTTTCGGAGTCAGCAAACACTAAATAGAGTGGTAATTTAGCCATTTACAAGTAATTAAGGCAAACAATTAATTTAAGCAATTAGACAACTATCCATTTTCATTTAATTCAACCAAGTACTACTAATTTGTTGTTTCTTTATTTACTTAAACATTTCTTGATTTGGCCTGTTCCTCACGAGAACAATCTTGATTACAATCCTTTCCATGATGTAGGAGGTGCACGTGGTGCTCTCCTAGCCGGGAGAGTCCCTCGTGGTAATCCCACACCCAGTCAACCACCACAAGGTCATGGTCATGACGTAGGGGTGACTATGGCACGGTTCCTACTGATCCGAGTCACTTTTGGGCCAGCACAGCTAGCAAAGAGATACGTCAGAGATGTGGTGCGTTTGCACGGAGTCCCTCACGAGATCGTATCCGACAGGGATACTCGTTTCACTTCCCAATTCTGGGTAGAGTTTCAGCAAGCATTGGGGACCCGTCTGAGGTTCAGCACTGCATACCACCCCCAGACCGATAGGCAGTCAGAGGGCACCATACAAACACTTGAGGTCACTTGGGAGCCTGAAGCGGCAATGCGAGAACAGTACCTGGAGATTTTTGAGGGTACGTCTTCCAAACATACTTTGATCCTCTTTAAGTTTGTTATGCGCTTTTACGCTACTTTTCCACACCCTACTTGGCTCAAGTTTCGGTGATGAAATTTCCTTTAAGTTTGTTATGTTGAAATGACCCGTGCCCTTTTGGGTCATTTAAGACATCTGGATGAGCTGTCAGATGTTTGTCCAGATGTCTGGATGAAGGGTCGGACGTTTGAAAGTAGATGAATCGTATCTTCTTTTTCGTGCGTGTGTTGCACGCATACTCTCTTCTCTCTCTCTCCTCACCCCAAACCCTAAACCTCATCTATTTAAACCCCCCCTCACCCACGCCACTCTCCACCAGCCACCGCCACCTTCATCCACCTCCGTCCTTCCTTCCTCCCTTCCTTCTAGCGCGGCGAGAGGAGAGGGAGCTAAGAGAGAGAGACAGGACGTGGAGGAGGAGAGGAGAGCTTGAGAGGAGGAGGAGTTTGCGAGAGGTCGCGAGAGCTTAGAGGAGCTCGTACGGGAAGAGTCGAGGGCGTGGGCGAGGAGGAGGAGCTTACGAGTAGGTGCCTTGGCCTCCTGCAGCCGCTGAAGGCACTACTGCAGCTCCTGCAGGTGGCGCAGAGGGTTTTGTGTGTAGGAGAAGTTTGCGGAGGTTCTACGTACTGGATATTTTCCATTATCAGACGTCTGGATCATCTCCCAGACGTCTGGAGTAGTAAAAGGACGTCTGGAGTTGAAACTGGACATTTGAAAGCACGCGCAGTGCTAAGGTACGTGCTTTTGTACGGTTACAGTAATGCAGGCCTCACTGCAGGGATCTTGTCCGACCTTTTTTGAGGTCTGTGTGCGTACGTAGGGAGCAGGCTGTTGGAAAGGCACGGAGTGCACCCTTTGAGGTGCTTTTGGACGTCTGGGCACATTGCCAGACATCTGGTCATACCTCTAGACATCTTAAACGGCCCAAAAGGGCCACGGGTCATTTTAGGTAGTGGACTGCCCCTCTGTGTGTCTTGTTGCGGTGATGCTTTCCTCCATGCTTGGATCCTCCCCAGTGTGTTATGTCGATGTCTCAACCTGCTCTGATACCAATTGTAGGTTCTGATGGATGGGGATGAGATGTGTGTGATAAGAAAATAATGTGGAAATATAAGCAACAATCTCACAAAAGCAATCCCACAAATGAACACACGGATTTTTGTGTGAAAACCCAAACCCTGATAAAACCACCTCCTAAACCTCTTGGTTTAGGATTTCCCGATCTATCTAATAGATCAAATCCACTAACGAAATACTAAAACAAGGTAGTTCAACCTCTTAGAACTACGCTACTTTGAATCGAGGGTAGCGTACCTCAAACCCTTTTTCTCCACAAGGAGTATTTTATATCGCGATGGAGATGGAAATTTACAAATCAAATTCCTAACCACAAAAGAAAGAGAAAAATAAATACCTATAGAGCCACAAAGTAAATTTAAGGCTATACTACTATATGAAAGAACGACTTCTCTAATACGGAAGAGATTCAACGTGAATTTGACAGAGTTTCGGTACTCTCGGATTTGCAATGTAAAACTTAGAGAGAAAGATCTTCCCTAAGTGATTTCTTTCTTCTCTTAGACACAAATATATGTGGAAATGATTTCTCAAGGTGTATTTTGCCAAGGAAGGGTGCTGCTCTATTTATAGAGATGCCTAGAAGGCTTTGGAAGCCTCTTATTGTTGTTGGGAACAAGGCTCAAGAGAGTAGTCCAAAATTCCATCGAAATCAAGGTCATTAAAGAGTCTGACAGGTTTTTCGGACGTATGTATTTATGGTTAGACATCTAGGTCATCGTCTAATCTGAAGGCCAGACGTCAGCTTTGGAAGGGTTGATGATCCTGGTCTGGGTTGGATCTAGATGGACTTCTAATAAATCATTTTAAGACATCTGGGCATGATATCAGACTTCTAATTCTAAGACGAGTTTCTTCTTATTTTGACCAGATCAAAACAGGGTTCTAGTGTTTGTTGGTTAAACGACAGATCAGACGTCTGACATAATGTCTGGTCATTTGGAAAGAGGATTCTTTGCGGGAATTGATTTCCTAAGGCTCAAACAACAATAAGAGTATGACAAAAGTAGATTTGGGTCAGATATAGGCTAATGTCTATTTCTTAGATGTCTGGAAGGCTCTACGGATGTCTGGAAAGAAATATCCATCGATAATTAGATAATCCTCGAAGATATTGTTTGAGAGTCCAACAGTCCTCTAATTGGCTGTCTGGTAAGGTCCTCAGACATCTTGTAAGACGTCTGGACTTTGGGCTAATTGTCTGCAAGTAGTGATCAGAGAATACTAAATCTAGCATAAGTGTTTGGACGTCTGTACAAAACTATTAGACGTCTTAAAGTCCATTATCAAACATTTAATGATCAGGTTAGACGTCTGACTGGGTTGTCTGAATTCTATAATGATTTTCTGATTCTATTATAGGATTTGTCTAAGTGTTCTAGTGTAGGAATAGTGTTCCTAGGACTAAGGTGAGGCACTTTGGGCTCATTAACAATGAATCTAAAAATAAAGAGCAAAGAACAATAAAACAATTACAAAATACAAAAACAAGATATACTTCTATCATATTTTTCATCTCTAAGCTCCTGCTCCACGCGAGGCTCCATCTTCTCTTCTCCTCCAATTTGCTATGGATGTGAGCTTGAGCTCCTTCACATTTGATTCCATTTTGCTTTTATCCTGAAAGCTTAAACTCAAATGCAAATGTTAAAAATCAAGTATTTTGTTATCATCAAAATCAACGACCGTGGTGCTCTTGCACTAACAAATAATAGTACTCGCAAGGAAAACAATTTTCAACTACTTCCCAAGAAGTACCTCTCAACCTCCATATCCATTCTCTTTATAATATATTCATATTTAAAGGAGGAACATGGTGCACCAACCATTGAAAGTTGACTAGTTAGGAGCATTGGACGTCTTAACAAGCCAAGGACTGATATAGCAGGATATCTTGTAAAAAATCATGCACGATCTCTTTGGGTAATTGCCATTTTTCTCTACCTTGCTTTTTACACTATTAATTTTTGGTGCATAGAATGACTTCACAATAGATTCTTTGATCTTCATCGCATTTCCAAATTAGTGAACCTTATGATATGCATTATTCTTAATTACAATTAGATTAATTAAGAAAAAAGATTATGTTAATAAACACATGCACATTTGACTGACAATGCATTCATGGTTTGTGACTAATTACCATTCTAGATTTGCATTGTTGCTGTAAATGCAAGAATGAAGCAAAAATCAATTAGTGTAAAGACAAACTAGCTTGCAACATATATATAAAGCACCTCGGGTTATCTGCCATTAAAGACTCCATAAAAATTCCTAATGTGCATAAAGACCACAAGGGCTTTTGGTAGAAGATGCTAAAATAGTTCTCATATACTAGAGGACTCACTAACCTAGGCAAGGGAATAAAGGTCACTAAATTGATAATGAACTAGTGATAATGGTAGAGTGTGCTTGGGTTGGAGGAGAGAGATCTCATCTCATCTGCCACCACCTTTCTTAAAAAGTTAAAGATGAGAAAGCCTCCTTTGGCTGATGATTCTTTTTGTTGGCCATTTAACCAGTGTTAGCATACAAAAAGCTGTGAAGAATCAAGCTCGTACTCTTTCCCTCAGGTTTACTGCTTGGCCTTTTCATTCGTAGGAATCTTGCAGAGGTAAACGTTTGAATGCACTAAGTATCCATCTTCCACCTAAATGAGTGATTGAAATTAATTAATGTAATTCTAAAAGTCACATGGGGTTAATAAGCATAAGTTAAACATAAGTTAATCAAAGATCAATATTCATCTGAGTAGTGGGTGTACTATTGAATGTAGAAGCATGATTAGCATTAATGTACTATGTATTTCCTTGATAGTTTACCACAGTTAAGAATTTAATATTCTGTGAATTTTTACAAAGCTTCACTTTGATGGTTACTTTAGACCATACCATTAAATGATCACGATTTGAACTCATCTGAGCATTCTCGATGAGTTTAGAACCTTGGGTATTATTTATCTTGAGGGGTTTATTTTAGGAAGTTAATTTTATAAGTGGTGAGATTGTACAATAAATTTAGGATTATAAAATTTTTATATTTAAAGAAAATATAAGCCAAATCATAAGGTGTTTGGGAGATAGGTAGAGATATTTTCCCAAAGGAGGAAAGGTTAAATTCATCTCACAAAAAAACCTAAACTTCCGTAAACAAATAATACCTTAAGGTATAGAGAGGCCATCAAACAAGACAGAAAAAGAAAAAATCAAAGGAGGATAGGAGAAAATCAATCACCTACGGCATTGAGAGTTATATCGGAATCCGTACAAGGTGGAGGGTAAGATTCAATTGCCAGAGGAAGTATTCATTTGTGAAATCCCACTAAGAACAGATTTGCTCCGTTGAATTCTCTTTTCTTCCGAACATGATATGATGGAATCATAGGACTACTCGTAGACTTATGGCGCCACCTTTCACAAGTGGGATTCTAAGAAACTAAACCTCAAAAATTTAGGGCCACGTAGAAATGAAATCTTTAGGATTGTGATTCGACTATCACTTCAAACCAACTACGTAAGCAAGTCCTTCCAGACTTAAATTGTAGGGTTCGGATTGTGCAAGTACTCTTTGAGTTTCGTTAACTCAAGTAAAATTCCAAATCATAAGGAGGTCAATCTCTGATGGTCCACCACATTCTACCTAGGTTGCAGTTAGCTGATAAAGTAACGTAAGGATAAATGGAGAGAAATATTTTGTTTAAGTGATTGAATAAATGATAGGATAAAATAATTTATATATTAACATAATATTAATAAGTATTTATTTAATATTATAATATATATATGTGAGTAAGTTAATATGACATATTAAATATATTTTATTATGCATATGATGTTGGAGTAGATATATTTAAAATATATTAATGTTGATGTAAAATAATGATAGTTTAATGTTGATATTGATTAATATAATATGATAAGTTATATCTCTTAAAATTTCTTTATTATCTTTTGCCGAAAGGATTATTCTGCCACTACTTATACGTTTAATAAGTTTGAGGGCATGGGAGGGTTGATGGAATATAGCAACAAACTCCAAAATAACAGTGCATTCTGTTTATGAACTTAGAACCAGATTAGATTTAATTAACCTCCTAACAGGAGCAGCATGCACGCCTCAGTGGAGATATTTTCTGGTAGACATTATTGCACAATATTCTTCAATCAATTTATGTCAGGATTAATCCTACGCATCAAATCAAGCATTGTACAAATGCCTGTCGATTTACCTTTACAAAATGCGCAATGATTTTTTTATAAAATATTTCACGCACCATCTCAAGCGAAATCCTACTCATCCATCCCAACAGACAAAATTGGATGTGGGACCTACCAAGAGGGGCAGGGCCAACTACTTAGGCGTGAGGTTGGGATGCTGCAAGGATTTTTTTTTTTTTTTTTTGTATATAAATCATTTTTCTTCTAGAATATCCTCACTTCAATGCTTTATAAAGTGTATCTATGACCATGTTATCCTTTAAAATTTTTCCTATCTAAATGCAAGAGACAAGTAAAGTTGGTTAATATTCTTATCTTAAGAGCCTAAAGGTTAATTGCGTGATGTAAATGTAACAACGTATTAGTTCTTGGGATGTCAAGAGAACAATGTATTAGTTCTTGGGATGTCAAGATATCAAATTAAACATTAGATGAATTTGCTTGATAGAGGTGGCAAATGGAATTTACCTGTAATGATTTAATCTATGCCATGAAATCTCATGCATTAAGCTATATGTCTAAGGGAACTCAAGTATCTGCTCCTCTCCTTGCACTCCGCTTCGCTACTTCCCTCTCCTCTCCTTTCTCTACACCCTTTTCTCCTTCCTTTTCTGCTTTTGTGTTAGGGTTTCGTCTCCTCCCCTCTGGTGAGGCCCTCCGATCCTCCCTCCTCGGAGGGGGGCCTCTGTGCCCCTCGCCGTCGCGATGTCTCCGTTTGGAGTGTTGCAGAGCGTGATCCCTGACTGTTAGCTTGCATTTTCTTTTTCGTGATGGTGGATTCTTGATCCTCGTTGAGTGGGTGGTTCTTTGTTTTTGCACCTTTGGTTGCTTTTTGCTGGTCTTTTTGCTGCATTTTTTAGAGTTCTTGGTCTGCTTGGGTTTTGCACGTTCGCTGCTTTTCGCTTTTTGTCATCTGGGGGTGGCTTGTTCGATATGGACTCCTGTACAACCTCTTCCCTATCTCCTCGCTCCCCTTCTCCTACGGAGGATCTTCCTCCACCAAAGTGATCCTTTGCCTCAGTGGTCGCGGGTCTAGGTTCTACAAAACCCTCCATTATTGAACTTGCTCTTAAGGTCTGCTGTCCGGAGTTGCGGAGGGGATCTTTGCTACTTCCTTCTCCTCGGATGAGGTCTCTGAGTTGGTGTTGGGCCTCTCCTCTTTGGTTGTTCGTGCCTAGGGACTTAAACCATCAGCACCACTTAAAGTTGTTTTCACTATTTGCTTCAATATCTAGTTGGGTTTCTACTTGATCTCTTTGGATGTTCAACACTAGTTGATTCGGTTTGACACGTACTTGGATTTCTCTAACATTTATTCTGTGGGTTCTACTATCATTTATTGGGTTCGATGTTAGTTTATCCATTGGTTGTCGACCTTTCAGACCGATTTGCCTGTTTCTGTGGTGCCAGTGTGGGTTGGCTTCCCTGGGCTCAACCTCCATCTTCTCCACCCTAATTCCCTTCTTTCCATCGCTTACTAGCTTGGATCCCCAATTTGTGTGGATCCTCGTACGATCCATGGTTTGAGACCTGGTTATCCGAGGGTTTGTGTGGAGATAGATTTGTTGGCCCCTCGTTTGGATTCTATGTTCATTTTCAACGGCGATGCCCAAATCACCCAACGTGTTGTTTTTGAGAGAATACCTTTATTCTGTCTGATTTGTATGAAACTTGGCCATGCAGTTTCTAGATGTCCTAAATCTTCTTTGCAGGTTGCTTCCAAGGTAGTGGTGCTAACTTCTCCTTCTTCGTCTTCAGCTTCTGGCCCAACCACAACTTGCCCATAACCTCCGACTTCCTTCCAGGTTGCTGATGATTCAGAGAGAGACATGTTGGAGCCTTCCTTGATCCTTGCTCTTCGATAGACTGGGTCCCTGACCTCGGAGGATGGGGAGGGTTTGCTTAAATCTGACAACTCGGCTTGTATAACTTCTTTCCCTATTTCTTCTAGGGGGGCTTCTTCATCTCGTAGTCATCCTCCAGGGAAGAAAGGAAAGCTTGGTACTCGGCTGCATCGACGAGTTAAGCGGCCGGTGCGTTCTTCAATAGCCTTTGGGAAGTAGATCGTAGGGCCTAACCCTAGATCCTCCTTCCCCCTAAAGGTGATAAGTTCCTGTTTTGCTCCTTCTCCAGTTTCAGTTTTCGATTCCATTATGCTTGAATGTGATGTTTTGGTTCCTAACGCCAAAACCTCTCATTCTTCCACCAATATTTCTTGATCTTCCGTCTTTTCTGAAAGCATCGTGTATGATATGTTGGATTCTTAGCAGTACATTTCTTCTAGGTTGGCTTCCTCCAAGGATGATAAAGCAATTTTGTTGCATGATTTTGCTAAACACCAACGCTTTTTCACAGAAAATTTTCAGATAGATGGTTTGTCTACTGAACAGGATGAGGTTAATATACAAATCCTCAAATGTGGTTCTTCGAACGAATCTGTTGGGTTGGCTTGGGGTATTTATCTTCCCTTACCATGTTCTCCTCCTCCCCTTGACCCTGATCCTCCTTTCATATCTGAGGTTGGGGGGATTAAGGAGGGACTGAGCAATGATGTGAAAAATTTAGATCTTGCATCTGATGTGGAGTCTCAAGGTCTGCTGGATTTCTTCAATGCTAAACCCCTTTTCCTTCAGGACAAGGAATCTGAGGCACACTCCCCTCTCAAGGATGGAGGAGCCTGTGGAGGTTTGCTCCTGGAGGGAACAGGGTAGAATACCCGAAGTCGATCTAAATCGCTTCATAAAACCTTCTCCTTATCAATTGTTTGTTTGGAATTGTAGGGGCATTCTCAATGACCCTACTGTGAGTCGCCTTAAAGATCTGATTCATATTCACAGTCTTAAGATTATATTCTTGTTTGAACCCTTTGCTGATCCTTCTGCTATTGATCTTACCATGAAGAACCTTTCTTTGCATCATCACTTGGTTGTTTCAGAGGACCCTAAGATTTGGTGACTTTGGAAGGATTCCCTCACTATTAATCTTCTTGCTGGTTGTACCCAAGCCCTTATGGTAGAGTGCTCATTGGGCAGTTCTACTATTAAGATCTCTGCAATCTATGCCTCCTGCGAGGCTTGTCAGCATGTTCAGCTCTAGGATTCTCTCGCTTATGCTTCCAATCTTAGCCCGATTCCTTGGATCATCGATAATGATTTCAACTGTGTTCTCTGCCCCTCGGAGAAATCTGGTGGAATCCCTTTCTCCCAATCTTAAGCTGAACCTTAATTTCCTCTCCTGTATTCATAGTTTGGCTCTTCTTGAAATGCCCTTATCTAGTTCTCAGTACTCCTGGTGTAATGGACGTCATGACAGCTCTCGTATTTATCAAAAACTTGATAGAGTTCTTCTTAATTATGATTGTCTATCCTTCTTCTCTTCAGGGTTATACGCTCCTAGAACTAATGGTAATCATGCCCCTATTATTCTCCTTCATTCGGTCTACTCTCCAATCCATCCTCGGCCCTTTTGATTTCAAAACATATGGTTTAGAGCCCCTTTATTTAGACAAATGGTTGAGAATGTGTGGTCCAAGACCCAGGTTAATATGGAATTGGATCCTATCTCTAGATTTTATTCCAAACTCTATATTCTTAAGAAGGCCCTTAAAGATTGGAATAGATCGACTTTCAGGGTTATTAATGAGGTGGTTAAAGACCTTGAGATTCGCATTGAGGATGTGGATTCTAGGCTTGCATTCCAATGGGATGATAACCTTGCTGCTGAGGTTAGTGATATTCATGTTCAACTCAGTGACGCCTTGATCAAACTTAACGATTTCCTGCTCCAGAAAGCTAAGATAGATTCGATTAGAGATGGGGAAAGGAATGCTAAATTCTTTCACTCCACTATTAGAAAGAGATTTGCTAAGAGGAATAGATCTTCCCTCTCCACTACCATTGAAGGAAATTGGGATTCAGCCTCCTCTATTGTTGTTGATTTCTTCACTAATCTTCTCAAAACAGACAATCCTCTGAGCCCATTTCCTCTGCTTGATGTTATTCCCTCTATTATATCGGATGAAGACTCCAATTTTCTCATTCATCCCCCTGATTTTGTTGAGATCTTTTAAATTTTATCCAAAATGCCCTCTAACCGTACTTCGGGTTCGGATGGTTTTAATGTGGAGTTTTATTCTCATTTTTGGGACTTGATCAAGGATGATGTGGTTCTTGCCATTTCTTACTTCTTTAACCAATGACATGCTTCTTGGGCTTTCAACAATACTTTCATCTCTCTTATCCCCAAGAAACTTGATGTCCATGACATCTCTGAGTTCCGCCCGATTAGCCTTTGTAATGTCCTCTATAAGATTGCCTCTGGCATTTTCTCTAACAGGTTGCCTTCCTTTCTCCCTAAGCTAATCTCACCTAAGCTAGCTGGCTTTATCAAAGGGAGATCTATCTTAGATCATATTGCGACCTCTTTCGAGCTCACCCAGTGTATTGACTGTAAAGTATTTGGCTCCAACATTATCATTCAACTTGATTTACAAAAAGCTTATGATAGAGTAGAGTGGAATGTTCTTTATCAGATTCTCCAGAAATTTGGATTCTCAGCCTCTGCTATTTCCCTTATCAAATCCTTTATTGAGCACGAGGGTTCCTTTGTCCTTGTTGATGGCATTTTCGGTCCATTCTTTAAGGTCTCTTGGGGACTACGTCAAGGAGATCCTATTTCTCCTATGCTCTTTGACATTTTCATGGAGCCTTTCATCCGTGGTATTAAAGAGCTTTCCTTTCAAGGAAAAATCATCCCTTTCTCGGTTAAGTGCGGTATCCTTCCTCCTCTTGGTCTTTTGTATGCTGATGTCATTATCATCTTTTTAAACGGGAATTTGTAATCTATCACCAATCTTTCCAAGCTCCTACATACATTTCAGGACTACTCGGGTCAAAGGGTTAGTCATACCAAAAGTCAATGTTTCATTGGCAAGCATTTCCCCTCAGGTAGGATTACATGCATTCTCCAACTTTTGGACATCCAAATTGGATCTCTTCCTTCTCAATACTTGGGTTGGGTTGTCCCATCTTTTCAGGTATAGCAAAATTTGCTTACTTCCATCAGATCATTGACAAGATTCAGTAGAAATTAGCTGGTGGAAGGCAAGTCTGCTTTCTTTCACCTCTAGAGTATTGCTTATCAAACATGTGTTGTCTTCTATTACGATTCACATCTTGTCTGTCCTTGAAGTGTCCAAATCCATCATTCGGAAACTTGAATCCATATTTGCATCTTTGTTTTGGCGAGATGTGGATTTGGATAAATGACATCATTGGATTTCTTGGAGGTAGATCGCTAGGCCTTTGGATTACGGGGGTTAAGGATCCATGATCTGAGCCTTTTTGTCTCGGCTCTTAGAATGAAGTGGGTCTGGAACATCCTCTTTAGAGATTCTCCTTACTCTACCCTCACGATCCAACTCTATGGGAAATTTTCTTTTAACTCTCGGAGTCTGCCTGCTAGGATCAAAAATCTTTGTGAGACTTACTCTATCATGAAGCCTTTGATAAGATGGGAGGTCCATGATGGTCGTATTGATTTTTGGATGGATCTATGGATTGAGAATTCTATCCTGTGCAATTTCCTTCCTCCCAACTGCTCTCCTGACCCAATTCCTATTAATGCTACTATTGGGAACCTCATCAATCATCCTTTTTCTCAGTATCTCTGGAGTCGCATTACTGCAAAAATTGCTGAAACTGTCCTTGATAACAATTGCGGCATTCCGATATGGTCTCCTAATCATTCTGGTAACTTCCTCCCAACTGCTCTCCTGACCCAATTCCTATTAATGCTACTATTGGGAACCTCATCAATCATCCTTTTTCTCGGTATCTCTAGAGTCACATTACTGCAAAAATTGCTGAAACTATCCTTGATAACAATTGTGGCATTCCGATATGGTCTCCTAATCATTCTGGTAACTTCTCGGTTGCTTCGGATTACTTCAACTTCTTCAAAAACAATCAGGTCGTCTCTGCTCTCAAGAATCTTTGGACCCTCAAAATTCCTCTTAGAATGACTATCCTTGCTTGGGGGGTTCTCTTGTCCAAGCTTCCTACGGATGACAATATAGCTAGGTTTGGATTTTATCCCCCTTCCAGATGTTCCTACTGTCCCGAGTCTTCGCAAATTGAGACTAGCTCCCACCTATTTTCCTCTAGCCAGCTGGTTCGCCTCATCTCTAAATGGACCTTCTCTAAGTTGAATTTTCATCCTATTTCTCCATGTCACTTCTTCCATTGTATGCGGTCCCCAACTAAAAACCGCAAAGAGTGTATGTATAGGGGCCTCATCTCCTTTATTTGATCCAATGTCTGGCATGCTACGAACAAACTTAGACATGATCAACTTTCTTTTGTTAATATCAATCAATTGATGCTTAAAAGTTGATTTTGCTTTGATATTGATATGTGACTTAACAAGATGCGCCCCACTACTTTTGCGATTAATTGCATCCATCCCTCTTATGGTTTCAAAATTAATGTTGCAGCTCTTTCTTGTGGGCCTTCTTCTTTGATGGGAAGGGTAATGCGGAATCATAATGGTGAACTCATTGAAGCAGCTTCATGTAGAATCCCCTTGGTGTGCAAAGACAAGGCCCATATGCTTTCCCTCTCGCATGCGCTTATGAATGTGGATGGAGCATCCTCATTATATTTGGAATCGAACTCTACGCTTTTGCATTTATGGTGGAATGGTAAGCTTGCCATTCCTTGGACCTTTAGACCACATTTCCACATGTTATAGGAAAGCAAGCGTCGCATTGAATCTTTACAATATATCTCTCCAACGGCCAATTCTCTTGCTTCACATTTTGCGACTGTTGCTACGGGAAGGTGGGAAGTCTACCCTAATTACTCTCATCTTTTTGCAAGGGCTAAGGGCCTCGTCAGGTTGACCAGCTCCAGTTTTCCTAATTTTTCTATTCCTTTTGTGGCTTCTATTTTTTGTAGTAGTAGCTTGTTGTACTAGGCCACGAGTCGTGGTCTCCTTTACTTATACTTGGTAGGTTTTGATTTGATCCCCCTGCTTCATTTGCTTACCCTTTGAGAGTAGGAGATGAATAAGATTGACTCCTATTTTCCTTAAAAATTAAAAAAACTATATATCTAAGGCCTCATTTGTGAGTTAAAAAAAAAAAATCACTTTAATCAATATCTTCATATCATCCTATTACATCATATTAATATCTATATATATATATTAAAATATATACATTTCAACCTAATATATTTATAATATTACGTCAACCTACTCACATTCAAATATATCTAAATATTAAATAAATATCAATTAATATGTTATCAATATCATTAATTATTTTATTTGTATAATATTTTATTTTATAATAACTCATGTCTTGTTGAGAAACGCAGCATTTCAAGAGCGTTCGAGGCTGAAAAGTTGTAGCATTTTCAGCAAAACAAAATAGTTTGCCTCTGGAGTTAATGTCAGTCCAATCATCGCATCGACCACTTGCAGTCGACGTCGCCATCAATTAAAAATCTACAAATTGTTTTACAATTGACGTGAGGTAAGCCTCCACAATAGTCCACGGAAGACATTTTCTCTGCACATAGTTGTAGGTTTCTTATGACAGTAAATATGCACAGAATTTCGATATAGAGCTACTTGGATACGCATGCGAAAATCATCAAAATATGCTGGTTTCAGCATATTGATGACTAATGTTGAAGAAGGTGGATCTTAAAAAATTTATTCAAAGAAGGGTGACTTAAAAACATGCCTAAGTTCTACTTGGAGGGTTAAATCCCCTTAATCTTTCATTTGATAATCTAAATTTGGTTACTTTAATAGAAATTTGTTTAATGTCAATTTCTACCTGTGGCAACCAAATCTGTATTGAACTTCTATATCATTTGCATCTTTGACATCTCTTACCTTTCATATTCTTAATATTTTTACTAAGTAAAAATCATAAAAATTAACATTACCAATTAGTACCAATTTAAATAAATACAAATCAATGTTAACGTCATTATGTAGGTAATTATAATTACAAGTTAATATCAATTTCCCAATTTTTAGCACCAACTTTCTTAACTTTAAAGTAAACTAATCCTAAGAGTTGACTCTTAAAAAATTAAAGGTTGGGAGTTAAACTTGTACACTTATTGGAAAAAAAATGAGGATTTTGATTTTTTTTTTCACAAAATGAGAGAGTCTATTTTATTCATCCTCTACTTCCTGGAGTGGGGGTAATGAAAAAAATAGTTCTAACCCAAAACTTGTTAGTGCACAAAAAAGGAAGAACCACGACTCGTGATTAAATACATGATTAGATAATGCGGAAGCAGCTAAAACCCAAAAGCACACCAGCAAACAACACTAACATACGGCTAGATAATCACATATGGAAATTAAATTTTGTCCAGCATGATAGCCTCCAAAACCTTACGTGTGAGGCCTTCCAGATTTCCAATAATATGCCATTCGCCTGTTGCAAGGTTTGCCATTCGTCGTGCCAATAGGTTGACCATTGGATGCACATACAAAAGGAAGAGAATTTGCTAGGAGCAACGACGGAGAATTTGCTACGAGCCTGCCAAGATATCTATACCTTGCCCATTCACCAGTAATATCATCTGAACATTTAACTTGGGTATTCACAACCATTAAGATTAAACATGCTTGAAGTTGTCTTCTTTTTGCAGGATTATGATGCCAGTGTGTTGACATGAAAAAGTTACAGATTATTTAGATATAATAATATATTATTTAGTTTCCCAGTTGTCACGAAGTCAAAAAAATTTTTCTTTTTCTGAAATCTTGAAGATTTACACGCCAAGAAATTTCTTAGAGGTTTACACCTAGAATACTGAATCGAGAGCACTCTCGCATAAATAATTTTTTAAAGAGTGGCTTTTCATTTTCACCTAATTATCAAATTTCACATTGGCATTTTCTTGATAAGAAATAATGATTAATAGTCTTTAAAAAGCAAAAGATAACAACGTCCAATTTCCTTTTTTTGGGCCTACGAGCCTAATGAATATTATCCCATTTGGTCACAAATAACTTATGCAATTCCCCTCGAATAAATGTATAGATAGAAATAAAAAAAAATATAGATAGAAAACTTCTTGCGAAGAACCTTCCAAAAAAATATAGAGGAAGAACTATTATGTATAGTATAGTATCCAGGAATTATAAAAATCTAAGATTACAATGTTAATGTAAATGATATCACTTAACTTTAAATACTGGTTCCAATTCTCATATATCATCTTTCACTAATTTTGATGGCATTTCTATCTTAGTCTTTTGTAGTTTTGTTGTTTTGCTACATTTTCTTATTTTTTGTCCTTGTTAGCTTTGCAATGTCATAGGTCATGAATCGTGGCCCCACTTTTCTTGTACTAGGTAGGCTTTGGTGTGGTCGCCCTACCTTTTGCTTGCCCTTGGGGAGTGGGTGATGAATAAGATTTACTCCTGATTTTCCAAAAAAGAGAATAAAAAAACTTACCCAAGCACAAAATGATCAAAAAATTTTTCAATATTTCCAATTGCCTAACTTAATTTCTAAGTGAAGTCCCATTAAAGGTTTTGCATGATAGTTAAGAAAACATAAAAGCTTGAATTCTATGACTCATTATGCCAACTCATAAGTATCAATATATTGTAATTAATCATTAAAAGGAACATTTTTCTTTCATCTTTCTCATCTATCAACTAAAAGTTAAGATACATGATTTGCAAACAAATCTATGTTTTATCATTATAGGTCTGATTATTGCTATCACACCACTACAACCATCACCATAACTACTATATATTGCTCTATTGCAAAACTCTTTAAATAAGCTCAAGATTACATGCATTATTCATGGCTAGGCCTATAGTTAAAGCCACATGTAGTCAAAACCAAGATCTCGGAGTACTACTCATCATGCCAAATTTGACTATATGGATCAATGTTCCTTCCTTAAGGTGATGATCCTAGTTGCAACCCCTTTTCTACCTCGAATATTGAATTTAGAAGGTCCTTCCAAAATGGGATCTCTTAACTATTTAGATTGTTTGCTACTGCTATGGCACTTGCTTACTTTTTCTATGAATGAGATTCATGATAGTTTACCAATTAAACTCTCCTCTTGAGCTCATATGCTTGCTTGTGGCAAATAGCTAGTGCTCCTTGTGTAAGCTTCCTATGGCATGATAACACCACATAAGGGGGTAGTAATTAGGTTGAATATGGTCAATCTTTAGAATAAAAGGCACAACATAAAGTAGAATAGGAGCATTGCATGCATCAAGTACCAAGATTGCTTATAAATTGCATTAATGGCCATTTGTGTAAAGCATGTGTCAAAGCAAGCCCCAGATGAGTAATCGGACCGCACGGATGGATTCAGAACGACGAACGGAGTCCAATGGACTCAAGATCGGCCAAATCTGACATCCGAAGCTCCCACAATGGGCCCAAGAAATTCTGACCGTTGATTTGGAGATCAACGGCTTAGAAAGCGCCACGTCGCCCCGCCCCCACCGCTCGCATGCCCTCAAGCCAGCCAAGGACGAATCTCGGTCGCCACGACAAAGCGCGGGTGTGGCGCAACGGCTAGCGCGCACGCCCTCATCGCAGTGACGCACGTTCGAATGGCGCGGAGCAGAAATCAAGCGCGAGCGAAGGGCACGGCAAAATTGGGCCGCCCGATGAGCAGCGGGCGGCCAGGATCGCGCCACGTGGCCCGATGACAGCTCCCGAGCGCCTACGCGCGCGCGCACGCCGGGCGGAAACGCGTGCGCGCACGCGCGCCCGAGGCACAATCTCAGCGCAGGAGCGGGAGGATCTCAGTCGTCCGATCTTCGATCGGATGGCTCTCGTTCAACGTCCACGGATCGCGCATGGAGAGAGAGCGGGGCGGGCAGCTGACCAGCGGCAGGAGGGCTTCACCGACGTATCTAGAAGCGGTTTTAGCGACGTTCTGGATGTCGCTAAAGCACATTCTTCTTTTAGGAAGCCCTTAACTCTATTTAAACCCCCTTCTACCACCATTCAAGGCATCCTCTCCCACTTGCAACTACTCCACTCCTCTCTTAGCTAGCTTTAGGCACTTTTGTAATCACCGGAGACGACGAGCTGCCGACGGAGCCTCCTCCACCGCCGTGGCTGCCTCGTCGCTCTCCACACTCTCTCTACCTCTCTCTCTCTCTCTTTTATGCTTTCATTTACTTTTGTTGAAGCATGTATTTAATGTTGTAAACCATGAACTATGAATGCATGTTTAATGAAATTATTTTCCGTTTAGTCGCCATTTTAATTTCTGTTTAAAGTGCATGATCAAAACCAAGATCTTTCTAACCCTAAACTCTCTCTATCTCTCGCTTTTCAAAACCGTCTCTTTCGCAAGCAAAACTCTGCCTTTTTCGTGACAACAAGTGGTAAACAAAATCCGATTTCCACGCCTCCCTGAGACCGACACTCGGACTCACCTCCGTTTACTTCTTTTAAAACCGACGTATCAAGTGCAACTATAACGACACCTCTTAACACACTCGCACTACGGCACGTTAGTTTTTGGCGCCGTTGCCGTGGAGGCAACGGATTTGTTTTATCACCTCCATTCCACCTTCATTCTCATATCGTCTAATGCCCTATTTTCCTTTTTACTTGACGGTTGCAGGAATTCGGCGCATGGACGGCGAAGCGATGCATTCCACGATGGTAGCAAGGGAGTAGGCACCTCGAGGATCGATAGTGAGTACCCTCTCTCTCATTGTTTGCTTGAGTGAAAAAGCTAAAAAAAATCATAAAAACTGAAAAAATTGGCGTGGTGAATGATTGCTTGACCCACATTCTTAACACATCACCCTACAAAAAATGTACACTCTAATATGCTGAATAAATTCTTGGAGTGTTCTTTTCTTTTTCTCTTGAGTGGTGTTTGCGAAGCCACCGTGAGTTGACCTGGGCCGCACCACTCAACCCTAAAACTGACTCATCTAATAGAAGCTGCATGATCATTAGGATGAGTACACTAGGGTTTTAGAGCCTCTACAGAAGAAAAAGGAAATCTACTTTCATCAAATTGTGTGCAGAACTTGACGTGCCCACTGAAACTTGTTTGAAAATATTAAGATACGTCAACCCTAAAAAGTACTAAAGTAAGGATGAAACACTAAAAGACATCACATCCTAACAAATTCTTGCTTGAAAATCATGTTTTGCTAGAAGCACACACTTTGAAAGTGGAAAATTAAGAGGCACCACCCCAATCAAAGCCTCATCACATCACCCTAAGCACAAGTACTATCCTAGCCCTTTAAAAATGAGTAGACGTGCCCTAGGCAGGATTGAGTTAAGTCTCAAAAGGTGAGGTTTTGTTTGCTAGGCACTTGGCTTTCATTCCCCTGGTAGAATCTGGTGACTAGGCTGCGGGGCAGTGTCAAATGACCGCGGTTGTGGGGTCTATGGAACCGGAGGCGCAAGCCAAAGGAAGAACCTTCCCTGCAATCCCCTCATAATCAACCTGGCCAGATTAGCCTTGGGAAGGGGAGTCCAGTGCTTACGGACTTAATCAACCTTTGTGAGATTTCTAGGTCTTCTAAGGAATACACCATAAGGACTAGGCTTGTTTGCTTGGTTGAGGACACAACTCTCTCGCATCTGTTCTTCCCACATCCCTCCATTTCTTCCAAACCATGGATTTCAATGCCTATCCATCTTACCCAAACTACCCCCAACAGGATTTGTATGCTAACCCAAGTGGACCATACCCATAGCCTACTTGGGCTAACCAACCACTAAGTTGGGGGTACAACCTTGAATATCCCTCTTGGCCCAACTATGACCAAACCGCACCAACCTCTTATTGGAATACAACCAACATAGCCACCCAAGGGTACGATTCAAATCATGGGTCTCTATATCTCGATTGTCCTCACGATGCCTCCTCATTTAGGTCCGACCCGCTCTACTGTGATAGGACCTACACTTTAGGAGAACACCAAGAACCCTACCCATCTCAGGATAATAACCAAGAAAGGTCATCTGAATTCAACAACCTTGCCTACTTGACCTTTGGATTAGAAGGAGTTCTAGACAAATGAAAATCAGAAAATGATCAGAAATCTAGGTAAGCCCAGGATCATCAACCTTTGATTTAGTCCCCTGATGAAGAATCTGACTGGGAGGAGGACTTAGAACCTCAACTATTCTGGAGTAGGACCAAACAGAGAATGGTTCCTCTTGAAGAACTGGACCCTGAACATGATAGAATAGAGGACCCACCCAAGAACCTAAACACCAGTGTGGGTTTTGATCCACAACCTCAACCATACTCTCTTAACCAGGATCTCAAGGAGGAAATCCAAAGGACACCAAATGACACTATGTCAATTCTTGATAACCTCAAATTAGAACTACACAGACAGAATCAAGAATTGGTTAAAGGGCAACAGGCCATGATGGATTTGTTCCAACAATTGGGGAAAGAAGGCCAGAGAAAGATGTTGCACACAACGCCACTCATAAAGCAAGGACCTACCATGATCAATTGGACTACACCCAGTCATCCTGATTTGGTTCAGTCCACCATTGATACCCCTCAGGAGTTGGACAGCTCAGTGGATAAGGACAATAAGGATTCCTTGGAATACAATTTGGGGAGCATTGAGAACAAACATCAGGAGGAAACTGAGAAGGTGAGGGGAGAGGCCTTGGAATCTGAATCTAATCGGCCCAAGACAAGTAATCCGATGGGAATAGCAGCCAACGTCGGAGATGGAGAATGGAGTTACAATTTCAAAGAAATTGATTATGAATCGGTTAGAATCCCCATCACAAATTTGGAGGAGGACCGAGAGAAAGAATATGATCTAGAGGATGAAATTGACCCTACCTCTAACGTAATCCAAAACAGTGAATCTGATACAGAGGAGGTTGAAGAAAATATTCTTGAGATCAAGGGCTTGGAGGAAATGAGCAATGAAACCATAGTTGCGGGAGAGATGGATTCGTCTTTGGAGAGAGGCCTCATGCTTGGTTGTAGGGCTCAGTATGAAACTCTGGACTTTGTTACCTGCCCTACCAGAATAAGAATCCCGCAACCCAAATGCACTGGAATTGATACATTTTTGATGGATTACAATTTTATGGGGACACAAGCTGAATATAAAACCTACATCTTTAGTGTTTGGCGTGTCATATTTAGGGTGCGTTCATCCACAACAACTTGTTTGCATGCCCACAAACTAAGAGAGGTTCTGACACGGGCATGCATGATACAAAATTCCCGCCCCTTAGGAACGGGACTCCACCACAACCTTATTTGCATCTGTGGACTTCTGATTTTGGGTCTGATTAATTTTGAACATATCTCCTTGACCCAAACCATTCCTATTTGTGCATTGCCCAGCTGGAGGCGTTAAACTCAACGCTTCCTGGGAGGCAACTCAGTGAATTCAGACTGATCTGGTAGTTTACGTCACTCAGGTACTATCTTTTTGAACCCTTCTGCATCCATGCATTTGCCAATGAGGACATTGTCCAACTTAAGCATGGGGGGATGGTAAATTGCATAATCCCGAGCTTAATTAATCAATCTGAATGAATAAATTAATTGATTAAAAAAAAAAATTGAATTTAGGAAGAAAAACTTAGTCATTAGAAACTTGTCAATAGTGGGAAATAATACAAAAAGAACTTAAACACTTAGACTTTTCAGGCCTTCAGGCTTAATCAGCCTTGGTGTCCATTAAAATATGGATTTAGCGATGAATCCTTACAACTTTAAGCTATTCTAATCCACCTAATAAATAAGGTAATAAGTATACGACTTATCAACTCACCCTCTAACTCAGGAAAACTTTGAGTCTAAGCATCTACACACATTTTTGCACAAACTCACTTCTCGGAGATTTTGACAGAAATTGGGTAGCTAATGAACTCTCTAGGGTGGTATGACTGGCAAGTTGTCGTGGGTAACAGCCCATTGGCAGGTTGTCCAGAACCCAACCACAGGCCATTTCTTTTTCGCCGCCTCTAGGTACATTTGAGATTAGGGAAGCCACCTACGAAAAAAAAAAAAGAAAATAAACTACACTTCACCGCACAAGTATGGCTGGCAAGTGATCGTGGGTAACAGCCCATTGGTCGGTTGTCCAGAGCCCAGCTCAATAATTGCACAAAAAAGACCAAAACACCTAAGGACGAAGTGGGGAAGTAGTACAAGCCAGGGAGATATACACTGGAAAATCCTTGTGTTGACCCCAAGTAAAATGAACGTAAGGAGAAAGCTACCAATCGAACAAATACACCTTCAGGAAAAAATTATTTTCTTTTCCGGTCACCTAGAGGCGTAGAAACTCGAAGTCTGTCTCAATTACCGTTAAGTGAGTCTATCACAACATTCACACCAAGATGCTTAGCACTTAGGGTTTTTACCGAGTTTTGGGTGGGTTGGGTAGCCGTAAAAAGTTACCAACCCACACTGAATTCCGAAAATTCTAAAAAGACATATATAGATATATATGTATACATATGTATAGTTATATATACAAAGCAAGGATTCGGGTGATTCATATTTTGGCAGACACCTGGGCACTACTTAGTCTTTTTTAGATTAAGATCTTTGTATATTTCCTCTTATTGACAAGTAACGAAGTGTCTAAGCAATTACTTCTTGAATTCTCCAAAGAAATAAAGGCTAGAATAAACCTTGCTAGGGACTATCAAGGAGTAAGCATGGGGGTATGATAACACCACACAAGGGGGTAGTAATTATGTTGAATATGGCCCATCTTTAGAATAAAAGGCACAACATAAAGTAGAATAGGAGCATTGCATGCATCAAGTACCAAGATTGCTTATAAACTGCATTAATGGCCATTTGTGTAAAGCATGTGTCAAAGCAGGCCTCAGATGAGTAATCGGACCGCACGGATGGATTCAGAACGATGAATGGAGTCCAACGGACTCAAGATCGGCCAAATCCGACATTCGGAGCTCCCACAATGGGCCCAAGAAATTCTGACCGTTGATCTGGAGATCAACGGCCCAGAAAGTGCCACGTCGCCCCGCCCCCACCACTCGCACGCCCTCAAGCCAGCCAAGGGAGAATCTCGGCCGTTGATCTTCGATCGAACGGTCGAGATCCGCGCGCTCGTTCGGGTCGCCGCGACAAAGCGCGGGTGTGGCGCAACGGCTAGCGCGCATGCCCACATCGCAGCGATGCGCGTTCTAATCGTGCGGAGCATAAATCAAGCGCGAGCGAAGGGCACGGCAAAATTGGGCCGCCCGATCAGCAGCGGGTGGCCGGGATCGCACCACGCGACGCGATGACAGCTCCCGAGTGCCTACGCGCGCGCGCACGCCGGGCGGAAATGCGCACGCGCACGCGCACCCAAGGCACGATCTCAGCGCAGGCGCGGGAGGATCTCATTCGTCCGATCTTCGATCGGACAGCTCTCATTCAACATTCACGGATCGCGCATGGAGAGAGAGCGAGGCGGGCAGCTGACCAGCGGCAGGAGGGCTTCACCGACGTATCTGGAAGCGGTTTTAGCGATGTTCTGGATGTCGCTAAAGCACATTCTTCTTTTAGGAAGCCCTTAACTCTATTTAAACCCCCTTCTACCACCATTCAAGGCATCCTCTCCCACTTGCAACTACTCCACTCCTCTCTTAGCTAGCTTTAGGCACTTTTGTAATCACCGGAGACGACGATCCGCCGACGGAGCCTCCTCCATCGCCGTAGCTGCCTCGTCGCTCTCCACACTCTCTCTCTACCTCTCTCTCTCTCTCTTTTAAGCTTTCATTTACTTTTGTTGAAGCATGTATTTAATGTTGTAAACCATAAACTATGAATGCATGTTTAATGAAATTATTTTCCATTTAGTCGCCATTTTAATTTCTGTTTAAAGTGCATGATCAAAACCAAGAGCTTTCTAAACCTAAACTCTCTCTCTATCTCTCGCTTTTCAAAATCGTCTCTTTCGCAAGCAAAACTCTGCCTTTTTCGTGACAATAAGTGGTAAACAAAATTTGATTTCCACGCCTCCCTGAGATCGACACTCGGACTCACCTCCGTTTACTTCTTTTAAAACCGACGTATCAAGTGCAACTATAACGACACCTCTTAACACACACGCACTACGGCACGTCAATGCCTTTTATGGTGCCCATTGCAACATCCCTTCTTTGGCAACCGCAATGTTGTAAGCCTAGTGACAAGCTAGGGTGTGTGACGTGCCACCTGTTGGTGCTAGAGCACCACGATCATTTGTTTCGATGATAACAAAACACATGTTATTTAACATTTGCACTTGGAGTCTTAGATTTTAGGTCAATTGCAAATGTAGAAGTGTTTAGACGGAATTCGAGCTCGCATCCAGGATGGATTGGAGGAGCTTGATGGAGAACAGAGGGGATTCGCGAGGAGCGATAGATTGAAGATGGAAGGACAAGAAGAATAGGATAGAATTCCATTTTATTCCTTTCATGTACTTTTGTATTTATTTTCTTGCTCTTTATTTCCTTAGAAAATTATGTTAAAGAGCCTCAAAGTACCCTAACAGTAGTCTTAGAAACACCGGCACAACCCTAGGATACTTAGGTTTTCTGTAGAGAACTTAGAAAACCAATATAGGGTTCAAACAGAGTTTCCAGATGTCTAATTCCCAAATCAGAGGTCTGATAAAGTGTTTTAAGACGTCTGACTGTTGATTCAGACGTCTTATAACAGTTAGGCTGGACAAGGTAGTTCTGTCTGATGAAATCAGACGTCCAGACCATAGACCAGACGTCTTAGAAGACGTCTGATGACTTTGCTAGACGTCTAATTAGTGGACCGTTGGCTCTCTTGGCAAACACTCGAGGATATGATCGTTAGAGCCTTATCAGACGTCCTTAAGCCCTTCCAGACGTCTGATCATTGACCGTTTTGCCTCGACTGACCCGAAAATCTCTTCTCAGAGATTTTCTAGCCGTTGCAAATCCATTCCCACGAAAAAGTAGGTTTCCAGACGTCCAGACATTGTACCAGACGTCCTGTCTGTCGTCTGATGGACTTGCGCTAGAACCCTGTTTAGATCTGATTCAAGTCAGGAAGGAACCTGCACGAAATCAGACGTCTTAAAGTGGTCTTCCAGACGTCTGATGCTAGAATTAGACGTCTGATAACCCTATCAGTGCAATGATTATTCCTGATTTCGGGTTGATTCTCTTGGGCTTTGCACCCAACGGCTATAGAACCTTTCCTAAGCCTTCCAAAGCCTTCCTAAGGCCTCTATAAATAGAGGGGAACCTTTGCAACACAAACATACACCAAAATACACCTAGCTACACACTTTCACACTCTTTTGTGTCCAAAAAGACTCTCTTGCTCTCCATGCTCTAATTCTTCATCTTGAGAGCATCAAGCTTTGCGCACCTGCTTTCCCGCCGTAGTTCACGAGAGCGACGTAGCGCCGTCGTGTTGTTCACGCATCCGCGTCACCGACGCACTCCTTTCAAAGGGGAGTTTCTTAATTCCTATAGAAGCTAGGTTTAAAATTACTTTGTTGGCTCTATAGGATTATTGTTCTTTTATCTTTGTTATTTGCTTGGGTATTCGCTTTGCAAATTTCCGTCTTCTTCGAGGGACAAAATCCTTCTCGTGAAGAGAAGGGGTTGAGGAACGCTACCCTCGCACTTGTAGCGTGGTTGTATTTGAGGTTGAATCACCCTCGTTTAAAGTGATTCGTTTAGTGGATTTTGATCAACTTGGTTGATCGGAAAATCCTAACTCGAGAGGGTTAGGTGGTGGTTTTCACCTGGTTTGGGTTTCCACCTAAAAATACTTGTGTACTTGTGTGATTGTCTATTTTGTGAGATTGTTTGTATTTATTTCCGCAATTATTACGTCACCCTCTCCTAGTAGAAAACTTCACCACCTTCTACCATTCCCTCGTGCAGTGTATCTCCTATGGAGAGCCTTAAGAAGTGAATTTTGTGAATAATGCTAATGCTCTCCATGGCTCTAGACAACACTCGATTATGACTGTACCAAAGTTTTCCTATCCTCTCGTTGCAGTGATATTTACCATGGTTTTAGCCATGGTGCTTGAATTTCACATGGATCTTATTGTAGTAGTGGTACCATTTCATGGTGCACTTATTGTGGCTTTTCTATGACATATTGCCACCTTTTACAACTATAGCTTGCCTTGTACAATTTTTGGTTGTTGCACCTTCAAGTTAGCTCCACTTGCCTCCATCCTTTAATAGGTGACATTAGTTGCCTTCCAATTTGATCTATGCTATGTTACGACCCGATTCCCGAATCCCTACGAGACACGAGAATCAAACCGACTCAACTGATCCCAAGACCCAGTCGTCAACGAGAAAGTAACCAAAAGAACAGTAAAGAAAGAAATACTACAGTATACACTACAACAGTAAAGAAAATAAACATGTACATAAACATGAAGCTTACAATAAAAAGAGTATAGGAGTAACAGAACTACTCACTACAACGGAAAGAACAGTACAGTGGGTACTACACAAGTAACACTACTGGGCTCTACTAGGCCCAGTGCCCTCTGCAGCCGCCGACTCTGGCTGCTCAACACCTGATCCTAAAAAGGGTAACAAAGGTGACATGTTAGCGAAACGCTGAGTAAAGTGGCAACTAAAAGCAAAGAAACAGTAAGGTGGACAGTAGCTGTTATATGTTTAATTTCTTTCTTTATATTTTTCCATTTATTCACTCTTGAATTATTTCTCAGATCCTTCTCTTGATCTTGAATGTTCCTCGTGGGAACGATATTGATTTGCAGTCTTTTTCGAAAAGTAGAAGTAGCACGTGGTGCTCTTCTGGCCGAGAGAGTCCCCCGTTGTGGTCCTACCCTCAGTCAACCACCCCAAGGTCGCTAACAGACGTAACGGTGACTACGGCACGCACGATAAACGCACGGGTAGCTACCCCGCACTGACACGCGGTCAGTCGTTTCCGTTAACGGGTGCGCTAAAAGCATAGCACGGAACCAGTATAGGGCAGAGCCCTTTCAGTAACAGGGGTCCAGCCCCTCCACAGTAACCAAACAAGGGTCTTGCCACTCCACAGTCCATGCACCCTCGTCTGACTATCCTGGTTTGCCCAGTGGGCCTAACAAGTCTTTGTAGGAGGGCTAGTAGAATCCCGAGGCCCGTGGGGTAGCTAGTGCTCTCCCTACACTAGTAGCTCTCCTCGGTACTGTGTACACGAGGGCCAAAAGTCGGTACAAAGTGGCCAGACCTAACCTTGGGTCCCTGGGGCGGCTAGCTCCACTCTGTACTAAACAGGGGGACAGTCGCTCTCCTTGGTACTCCGTACTCAAGGGCCAGCTCACTCCCCCAATTCTATTCCATTCACTTTCCAGGAGTTCTACTCCTAATTCCCCGTAGGGTTCATGCTCTTTTAACTCAGCCAATTTAGGTTTCACCGTTCCAGCTTTATATCCATATAACCCATGTTCTCAACAGTAATTATTCATTTATAAACAGACATCTGTTAACCAATTTTATACGCAGTTATCGTTTCCTTTCTACTTTTCCAAGACTGCAACGTATAGATATTCAATCTAGTTTTCCAGTCCTAGGATTCATGCTATACCCTAGGATCTATCATTTAATCTAGTTTTCCAGTCCTAAGATTCATGCAATACCCTAGGATCTATCATTCAATCTAGTTTTTCAATCCTAAGGTTCATGCAGTACCCTAAACTTTATTAATTATTTCACAATTGCATAATTTTTGATAAATAATTGAAAGGGCCACTCTACCTGCAAAACTGAAAGTACTAGGGGTGTAATCGGCAAGCTCGCGTGCCTCCGCAACCCCCAGAGCCACAACCGAATAGGGTCCTAACACAAGGATCAAAGACAAGGAGCTACTCAGAATAGCATACGATTACTGTAAACAGGTAGAGGAACAAAATCTAAGAAGAACGAAACTTGAAAGGCGGAAAACGGACTCCGAACGGACCCTAAATGGGTAAAAAATGATGAGTCTGTCCAAAATCAGATGTCTGGAACTTCTTCCAGACGTCTTAAATGATTGCTCAGGTCATACCTCGATCTGCGCGATCCTTCAGACGTCCAGAAACTCGCTGAACCTTCTGGACTTAGTTTCCAGACGTCCGACTGTCACTCCGGACGTTTGGAGACCCTCTCAGTCGTCTGGTGTCGTGCCCAGACGTCTGATCTATGTGGGATGGCGTGCCCTTGCGCCTTCCCGAATAAGTCTTGCACACACACACACCTGCTCTCAACACCAAAGGAGGCAGAAGACTTCGGCGAAAACGACTGCACGGCCGTACACGCGAAAGAAGGAGATAAAAAAATAACGTACCTTTCAGACGTCTGGACCTTCCTCCAGACGTCTCCTTTGTCGTCTAAACGTAAGTCCAGATGTCTGATTTTGGGAAATTTTCCCAGAATCAGCACCTCCTCGCCCTCCGCCCGCATCACGCGGCTATGCCGCGCCGCGCCCGCCTGCTGCCTGAGCTGCAGCAGCTTTTCCGCGGCACCCCACGCTTGTTGCGCACCCGCCAGTCGGCTCTGGCTGCTCCGGCGAGCTCGCACCCTCGCGGTCAAGCTCCCTCTTCCTCTCGCAACAGCTCCTCCTCCCCACGCACTCGCAGCAATCGCGGTTGCCGCTCTCGCCCTCTCGCTTTCTCGCTGACAGGGAGATGAAGAAGAAGAAGGTGATGGAGTGAGGGTGAGGGAGAGGGAGAGGTGTATTTGAAGGCAGTCGTGGGGAGAGAGAAAGAGAAAAGCTACGTCTGCAGGGAGAGAGAGGAAAGAGAAGAAGGAGGGCGACGGGTTCAGTTTGTGGGTGCATGCGTGCAGATGCGAACCCGTACGCCGAAAAAATTTAATTCCAGATGTCTGGGAAGGCTTCCAGACGTCTGACTAAATGTCTGGACCGCTTCCCAGATGTCTTAAACGACGCTTGATGCCCGGTTATAACAATATAACAAACTCAAAGGAAGTTTCATCCCCGAAACTTGCTCTAACTAGGGTGTGAGAAAGAACGATATATGCATAACAAACTCAAAGAGGACCGAAGCCGGTTCGAAAGGACGTACCCGCGAAAAGCTCCAGGTACCGCTCCCGCATCGCCACCTCAGGCTCCCAGGTAGCCTCCTCGTACCGCTGGCTCCTCCACAAAACCTTCACAAGGGGTACTTGCTTCCGTCTCAGACTGTGGACGGCTCTGTTGAGAATCTGCACTGGCCGCTCAGGGTAGGTCAGGTTGTCACCCACCTCGACGCTCTCGTGACTCAGGACGTAACTGGAATCGGCAACGTACTTCCTGAGGTTGGACATGTGGAACACGTCGTGCACACTAGAAAGCTGAGGAGGGAGGGCAAGCCTGTAAGTAACGGGTCCAACCCGCTCCAGGACCTCAAAGGGCCCCACAAACCTCGGCGCGAGCTTCCCTCTCACCCCAAACCGCTATAGGCCCTTCATGGGCGAAACACGAAGGAAGACGTGGTCCCCAACCTCAAACTGCACCTCTCTGTGTTTTCGATCTGCATAGCTCTTCTTCCTGCTCCTGACAGTGCGGAGTCGCCTGTGAATCTGCTCGACTACCTCCTGACTCTGCCGGATCAGCCTAGGGCCAACCTCCCACTTGGTCCCCACCTCAACCCAACTCAAGGATGCCATACACCTCTGTCCGTACAGAGCCTCGTAGGGTGCCATGCCGATGCTCGAGTGATAACTATTATTGTATGCAAACTCCGCCAGGGGCAAGTGCTCCTCCCAAGAGCCCCTCCAGTCCAGTACATAGGCACGCAAAAGGTCCTCAAGTGTCTGTATCGTGCGCTCAGAATGTCCGTCCGTCTGGGGTTGGTAAGCGGTACTGAACTTCAACCGCGTCCCCAGGGCCTACTGAAACTCAGCCCAAAATTGGGACGTAAAGCAGGTATCTCGGTCGGATACGATCTCCCGTGGAACTCCGTGTAGACGTACCACATCGCGGATATACCTCTCTGCCAACTGTGCTGGTCTCAAGGTGACTCGGATCGGTAAGAAACACGTCGTCTTCGTCAATCTGTCAACGATTACCCAGACTGCGTCGTGTCCTCGCTGGGTAACAGGTAAGCCCACCACCAAGTCCATGCTGATGCTCTCCCACTTCCACTCTGGCACTGGAAGTGGCTGTAGCGGCCCTGCAGGCCTCTGATGCTCGGCTTTCACCTGCTGGCACACTAAGCACTGCTGCACGAATTCACCCACATCTTGCTTCATCCCCCTCCACCAAAAGTCACGTCTGAAGTCATGGTACATCTTTGTGTTTCCGGGATGTATGGTGAATCTGGAACCGTGTGCCTTAGTCAGGAGCTCTCTCAACAGCCGTCCCCTCATGCGCAGCACCTGGTGTTTGCACCTCAAAACACGCCTATAAGAACGCCTTCTTATGCTATTTTCTAGCATTAACTATGTATATTATAATCCTGTAGTTGCATTTGTAAAAACGCTTGCATGCATGCATTTAATTGAGAGGAGAAGAGAATGGAATAAATGGCTTGCATTTTTACATTTTTCTTCAAGTGTCTCTTTGCAAAAGTCCCCTCTCCATATTTTATTTTCATCTTTCTTTCTTCTTCCCACGGCTTTTCTCTCCTTCCCGCGGCTGCGTCCTTCCCGCGGCTGCACTCTTCCCGCAGCTGCATGCAGCAGCCACGCAGCACCTCTTCCCGTCACGTCTCCCTGCCAACGCCGCTCCCTACAGCTGCAACTCGCACGCCCTCTCCCTGCTGCAGCCAACACGCCCCTCTCCCCTCCTCTATAAGTAGCTGCAGCTTCATCCTCGCGACGCAGCGGTTGCAGCTGCTGAAAAAAAACCCGCAGCCACCTTCCTCGCCCGTTCTCCCCTCCCATACGCCGGCCCTCCGTCGAGGAGGCACCCGACGAGCAGGAGAACCCACTGTGGTGCTCACCACCACAGTGGGAACACCACCGCCCAGCTCTTCAATGAGCAGGTGGGCGTGGTGTTTTCTTTTCTCTTCGTTTTCATCTCCACGCCATTGCTGCCGCTTCAAGCTCCGAAGCTTGAAGCAGCAGCAGCAGCAGCTAAACCGCGGCGACAGCAGCAGCAGCAGCACCCCCCCGCCTCCTCCGCGACCTTCCCCGCAGGCGCGCAACCCTCCGCGCGCGTCTGCAGGCCCGTTCTCCGCCTCCGTCTCCGTTCTGTCCGCCTCGCAGTTGCACCCGTAGCCCGCCGCCGCGCGCACTGCAGCGGCCGGCTACGGCCTCACGCCGACCCCTGCCCCCCTCCGCGACCCTCCGCGACCACCTGCAAACCTCCTCCACGCTTGCTCCTCCGCGCCATCGCCCGCTCGTCGACTTCGCGCAGGCCTGCAGAACCCTGCGCGAAGGCGCGCCCGCACCCGCCGTCTTCAGACGTCCGCCTCCGCCTTCAGACGACGCGGCGTCAGACGTCCGCCGCCGCGAGCAGACGTCTTAACTCGCTGCCATCGTCCGCGCTCGCGATCTCTCCCGCCCGCTCTTTCTCTCTCTGGCGCTCTCTATCTCTCTCTCTCTGCTGATCTCTCTCTCCCGCTCTCTCTCTCTGCTGATCTCTCTCTCCCGCACTCTCTCTCTCACGTATTCTCTCTCTTTTTTCACTCACTCACGGACACACACTACACCAACACACACACATCTTCACCGACACACACACACACCCACACACACACTTACACTATACGTATAGTTATATATAGTAACATATATATACTTATATACATCTATATATAATATATACATACATACATATATATATATATATATATATATATATATATATATATATATATATACACTTATATACATAGTAATATCTATAGTTATGTACACATACATATATATATAATATATATACATATATATATATATATATATATATATATATATATATATATATATATCTACTTATATATATCTATATACTTATACATATACTTATATATATATATATATATATATATATATATATATATATATATATATATATATATATATATATATATATATATATATATACTTATATACATAGTATATCTATATATTTATGTATACACACACATATATATAATATATCTATATATATATAAATATACACGTATATATATATATCTATATACTTATACATATACTTATATATATATACATATATACTCATATACATATATATATATATACATATCTATATACTTATATATATACACACATATATATATATATATCTAGATACATATATACTTATATACATATATATATATATACATCTATATAGTATTATATATATACTTATATACATATATACATAGCTATATACATATATACATACATATATATATATACATATACACCTATATATATATATATATATATAATACATATATATCTATATATATCTATACATATATACTTATACATTTATATACATATAGATATATTTACTCATATACATACATATGTACATATATTTTCACGTTATTTACTATACGTTGTATCACGGGGATATCTGCACCAGTTGCTGATATTCCCTGATACACGCGTACAAAAAAAGCGTGGTCCCATACATCATCCATCCTCCATCCACACTCCACGCGGCACATAGTCGTGTTGGTTGCGTCTCTCTAGATGTCAACTGACTCGACATAGTGCTACACTCCATCGTCACCTCCACCCCCACCCCTTTATATATATACTACATATAGATATATATCTATAGCTACTATATTTACTTTCTATCTGTTAGCTTCCTTCTTAGTAAAAAGATAAAAAAAAAAGGTATAAAAGTGAAAAGATAATCTTTGATTTGCAGGTACCCCGTCTTGCGAGTAGCAAGGCGCGTTTTGGAACTCTGTTTTGGCTAAAAGCCAAGGACACAATTTTGAGGGTGTGCCTCAAGAACAAGGATTACCAGAAAAAAACCTAAATAAGAAAAATACCAAAAACACAATAAACGAATGGAAGAGACGCGTTTTAAGGAAAACGTAGAAACTCGACTTTAACCCCACTTCCCTGAGTTCGACCCTAGGCCTAAAAGTGACAAGATAAAATCAATTAGGCCAGGTTAAAAATTTTGTAAAGAGATGGTTAGGTCAGAATTAGGTTAACCACAATACACATTTCAACGATAAAAATATCATATTAACAACCTATCCGGGCCGACCCATCACCTGGTCAATAAAAGAGAAGTCTCCAGGGTCTCCTGACAGTACTCTGTCATGCAAGGACTGCAGGTACGGGTCGGCCATCTGTCCTGTGATGATGCAAACTATCAGCTCTGGCCTCGTTTGTCGCGTCACAGTCACTGCCCCACAGTGCCCCTGTAACTCTAGGGGTCGCCAACTGCTCATCTCCTCCAAAAGGCTCCAACTCTGCACCTATAAACTGGCCAAGTGTGCAGGTGCCTTTCGGCTCAAGGCGTCAGCCACCACGTTGGCCTTTCCCGGGTGGTAGGAAATGCTGCAGTCATAGTCCTTCAGGAGCTCCAACCAACGTCTCTGTCTCATGTTGAGCTCCTTCTGATCAAATAGGTATATGAGGCTCTTGTGATCTATGAAAATCTCGAAGGTCTCACTGTATAAGTAGTGCCTCCAGGTTTTCAGTGCGAAGACGACAGCTGCCAACTCCAGGTCGTGGGTAGGGTAGCTATGCTCATGGGGCTTCAGTTCCCGCGAAGCATAAGCGACAATGTGACCCCTCTGCATGAGCACACCCCCTAACCCCTGCAAAGAGGCGTCCGTGTACATAATCAACCCGCCACTACTGTCTGGGATGGTGAGTACGGGAGCCGAAGTCAGCCTCTCCTTCAGCTCCTGAAAACATGCCTCACAGGCGTCTATCCAAGTGAAGGGCACGTCCTTCCAGGTCAACTGTGTCATAGGACATGCAATCTGTGAAAAGCCCCTGATAAACCGCCTGCAGTAGCCTGCCAGTCCCAAGAAACTGCGAATCTCAGTAACCGTACGCGGTCTCTCCCACCTGAGCACTACCTCGACCTTGGCTGGGTCCACAGCCAAGCCATCCCCAGAGATCACATAACCTAAGAAGGTCACCTCCCTTAACCAGAACTTGCACTTGCTGTATTTGGCGTACAGCCTACGTCGTCTCAGTGTGTCTAGAACCATCCGCAAGTGCTGTCCGTGTTGCGTCTGATCTCGAGAATAGACGAGCACATCATCAATGAATACCACCACAAACTGGTCCAAGTACGGTCGAAACACCCGGTTCATCAAGTCCATGAAGGCAGCGGGGGCATTGGTCAGCCCAAATGGCATGATCAGAAACTCGTAGTGTTCGTACCGAGTGCGGAAAGCTGTCTTGGAGACGTCTGCCTCCTTGATTCTCAACTGGTGGTATCCAGACCTCAAGTCGATCTTGGAGAATACCATGGCACCTTGCAGCTGGTCAAACAAGTCATCAATCCTCGGCAGCAGATATCTATTCTTGATGGTGACCCTATTTAGCTGTCGGTAGTCCACACAAAGGCGTAGGGTACCATCCTTCTTCTTTACAAACATTACCAGGGTTCCCCAGGGAGACGCATTGGACCTCACAAAGCCCTTCTCCAAAAGATCCTTCAACTGAGACTTGAGCTCTCGCAGCGCAAGTGGTGCCATCCTGTATGGTGCTGTGGAGATGGGGCTAGTCCCTAGTACTAACGAGATCTCAAACTCGATCTCACGCTCAGACGGTAGTCCTGGAAACTCGTCTGGGAACATGTTGGGGTACTCTCTGACCACCGGGATACTCTGGAAGTCTACCACAGGGCTGGGCTCTGCCACCACACAAGCTAGGAAGCCCTCACACCCCTGGCTCAAAAGTCTCGTCGCCCGAAGTGCAGAAATGCACCTGAAGCCTCCGTCCACTGGCTGACCGTGGAATTCGAAAGAAGGCAACTTTGGTATGGAGAAGATGATCTTTCTCTCAAAACAGTCCACCAAGGCGTGGTAAGAGGACAGCCAGTCCATCCCCAGAATTACGCCAAAGTCCTCCATCTGTATCATAATCAGGTCAGCGGGAAGGCTGTGTCCCCCAACACTGACCTCGCAACCCGTGTATACCTCCTCAGCTACAAACAGCTGACCACTTGAACCTCTGATCACGAATGGATCCTCTAACAGCACATAATCCTGCCCCAGACTAACCGTGAAACTGGCGGCGACAAACGAGTGCGTAGCGTCGGAATCGAAAAGCATGTAAACGAGTCTGCCGGAAACTGAAACCATACCTACCACCACTGATCCCGAAGCTCTGGCATCCCTGTGTGTCAGGGCGTTGATACGCCCCTCAGCCCTAGGTGCAGACGAAGCAGCCACACTCTGCGTCGGACGGGTAGCTGCTGGCTGGTACCCTCCTAGCGACTGCTGTCCTCCTCGCGCCTGGAAACCTCGGCCTCCTGCTCGCCCTCTAGTGCTTAGCGCGGGAAGCATCTGCTGACCTACTGCCCTAGATGGGTAGTCTCTCCTGATGTGGCTCGGCTGGCCACACTAGTAGCAGAGAGGAACCCGACTCCCGCCCTCAGAGGGTCCCTACTGTCGGCTGGGCAGGGGTCCGGTGCTAGCAACTAGTCCCTGTCGAGGACCCCCAAAGGCCACTGATGGCCCTGCAAAACGTGATGGCTCTCCTGCGGGCGCCACGTGTCTCCTGTCTCGTCGACCCTGTGAAAAGTCTGGCTGATAGGGCCTCTTCCACCCGCTGTCAGTATCTCACGCGGACGGGTTGGTCTCCTCGTAGGTCATAGCTGCCTCCACCACCCTCGAGAACGTAGGCAGCTTCAGGGGTTTGACATACCCCCGAATCGCAGGCTGAAGCCCCTCGGTGAACCTCCAAAGGCTCTCCTCCTCAGTGGCTACTGCTGTGGCTGCGAAGCGGGACAACTCCAGAAAACGCGTGCGGTACGCTCTCACGGTCGTTGTCCCCTGGCGGAGAGTGTGGAACTCCCGCCTCCTCTAGTCCTGCCACGTCTGGGGAAAGTACTGCTCGCAGAAGAGGGTGACGAACCGATCCCAGGTCGGCTAGACCCTCTCCTGTCCCCTGACCGCCGTCCACCACCTGTGTGCCGCACTCTCCAGCTAGTACGTGGCAAAGGCCATGCAGCACTCCACCGGGGGGCGAAGGGTGTCAAAAACCTTCTCGATCTGCTCAAGCCAGTCCTCCGCCTCGGTCGGGTCCTCATCCCCCTTGAAGGAGGGGGCATCAGCTTCCGGAATTGTCCGAAAAACTCGAAGTGGCGCTGCAGTGGAGATGTTGGTGCACCTCCAAGTAAGGAAGCCTCGTGCACAGAAGTGTCGGAGGAAGGTGGGGGCGGTGGAGGCCCATCCCCTCCCCCACGTCCAGCACCACGTTTGTCGCATGGTCCCACAGAGGACTCCCCCTCCGCAACCCCAGGGAGAGGTGCTCGGGGCGGTGGGTGGAGCTCCTCTCGCACTATGTCCTGTATCAGCTGGGCGAGGTCCTGGGCCTGAATGCCCGGGAGCAGTGGCTGGTCCATTGAGACGTCGATCGCAACATGCCCACCCCGCCGACCTTGTCCTTGGCCGCGCCCGTGGCCTGCCTCGCTAGTCCCTCGTCGAGGCATCTCCTGCAAGGAGATACAAAAATAGAACGGAATCACGTCGATATAAACGATATCTAACGAAGAAGTCTAAGAGCTGATGTCAAGAGAAATGTTGTGGTGGTTACTCTAGTTACAGACACATGAATTGGTTATTTTCCAGTCAGTTGGTTCACTTCTCGGGACGACCTTGCTCTGATATCATCTTGTTACGACCCGATTCCCAAATCCCTACGAGATACGAGAATCGGACCGACTCGACTGATCCCAAGACCCAATCGTCCAACGAGAAAGTAACCAAAAGAGCAATAAAGAAAGAAATACTACAGTATACACCACCACAACTGTAAAGAAAATAAACATGTACATAAACATGAAGCTTACAATAAAAAGAGTACAGGGGTAACAAAACTACTCACTACAATGGAAAGAACAGTATAGTGGGTACTACACAAGTAACACTACTGGGCTCTATTAGGCTCAGCGCCCTCTGCAGCCGCCGACTCTGGCTGCTCAACACCTAGTCCTGAAAAGGGTAACAAAGGTGACATGTCAGCGAAACGTTGAGTAAAGTGGCAACTAAAAGCTAAGAAACAGTAAGGTGGACATTAGCTGTTATATTTTTAATTTCTTTCTTTATATTTTTTCATTTATTCACTCTTGAATTATTTCTCAGATCCTTCTCTTGATCTTGAATGTTCCTCGTGGGAACGATCTTGATTTGCAGTCTTTTTCGAAAAGTAGAAGTAGCACGTGGTGCTCTTCTGGTCGAGAGAGTCCCCCGTGGTGGTCCTACCCTCAGTCAACCACCCCAAGGTCGCTGACAGACGTAACGGTGACTACGACACGCGTGATAAACGCACGGGTAGCTACCTGAACTGGCACGCAGTCAGTCGTTTCCGTTAACGGGTGTGTTAAAAGCACAGCACGGAACCAGTATAGGGCAGAGCCCTCTCAGTAACAGGGGTCCAGCCCCTCCACAGTAACCAAACAGGGGTCTTGCCCCTCCACAGTCCCCGCACCCTTTCCTGACTACCCTGGTTTGCCCAGTGGGCCTAACAAGTCAGTGTAGGAGGGTTAGCAAAACCCCAGGGCTCGTGGGGTAGCTAGTGCTCTCCCTACACTAGTAGCTCTCCTCGGTACTGTGTACACGAGGGCCAAAAGTCGGTACAAAGTGGCCAGACCTAACCCCGGGTACCTGGGGCGGCTAGCTCCGCTCTGTACTAAACAGGGGGACAGTCACTCTCCTTGATATTCCGTACTCAAGGGCCAGCTCACTTCCCAAATTCTATTCCATTCACTTTCCAGGAGTTCTACTCCTAATTCCCCGTAGGGTTCATGCTCTTTTAACTCAGCCAATTTAGGTTTCATCGTTCCAGCTTTATATCCATATAACCCATGTTCTCAACAGTAATTATTCATTTATAAACAGGCAGCTGTTAACCAATTTTATAGGCAGTTATCGTTTCCTTTCTACTTTTCCAAGACTGCAACGTATAGATATTCAATCTAGTTTTCCAGTCCTAGGATTCATGCCATACCCTGGGATCTATCATTCAATCTAGTTTTCCAGTCCTAGGATTTACGCAATACCCTAGGATCTATCATTCAATCTAGTTTTTCAATCCTAGGGTTCATGAAATACCCTAAACTCTATTAATTATTTCACAATTGCATAATTTTTGATAAATAATTGAAAGTGCCACTCTACTCGCAAAATCGGGAGTATTGGGGGCGTAATCGGCAAGCCCGCGCGCCTCCGCAACCCCCAGAGCCGCAATGGAATGGGGTCCTAACACAAGGATCAAAGACAAGGAGCTACTCAGAATAGCATACGATTACTGTAAACAGGTAGAGGAACAAAATCTAAGAAGAACGAAACTTGAAACATGGAAAACGGACTCCGAACGGACCTTAAACGGGTAAAAAACGACGAGTCTGTCCAAAATCAGACATCTGGAACTTCTTCCAGACGTCTTAAATGATCGCTCAGGTCATACCTCGATCTGCACGGTCCTTCAGACGTCCAGAAACCCATTGAACCGTCTGGACTTAGTTTCCAGACGTCCGACTATCACTTCGGACGTTTGGAGACCCTCTCCGTCGTTTGGTGCCGTGCCCAGATGTCTGATCTGTGTGGGATGGCGTGCCCTTGCACCTTCCCGAACAAGTCCTGCACACACACACACCCGCTCTCAACACCAAAGGAAGTAGAAGACTTCGGCGAAAACGGCTGCATGGCCGTACACGCGAAAGAAGAAGGAGATAAAAAATAACGTACCTTTCAGACGTCTGGACCTTCCTCCAGACGTCTGATTCTGGGAAATTTTCCCAGAATCAGCACCTCCTTGCCCTCCGCCTGCAGCACACGGCCGTGCCGGGCCGCGCCCACCTGCTGCCTGAGCTGCAGCAGCTTCTCCGCAGCACCCTACACTTGCTGCGCACCCACCGGTCGGCTCTGGCTGCTCCTACGAGCTCGCACCCTCGCGGTCAAGCTCCCTCTTCCTCTCGCAACAGCTCCTCCTCCCCACGCACTCACAGCAGTCGCGGCTGCCGCTCTCGCCTGCTCGCTCTCTCGCTAACAGGGAGACAAAGAAGAAGAAGGCGGTGGAGTGAGGGTGAGGGAGAGGGAGAGGCGTATTTGAAGGCAGCCACGGGGAGAGAGAAAGAGAAAAGCTGTGTCTGTAGGGAGGGAGAGGAAAGAGAAGGAGGGCGGCGCGCACGCAGACGCGAACCCGTACGTCGATAAAATTTAATTCTAGACATCTGGGAAGGCTTCCAGACGTCTGACCAGACGTCTGGACCGCTTCCCAGACGTCTTAAACGACGCTTGATGCTCGGTTATAACATGCTACTTCTACTTCCAATAGAATTTTGGTTTCTTCTTCCTATCTCTGATGCAACATTGATAATTTAAATCGTCTAGCACCAGAAGGTCACTACCATAGATCAAGCTTGGAAATTTGGCTACTTGAGAAAAGCTAACCTAAAAGTTCCATTGAGATTGCAACCAATGAATATATCAAATGTAACCATTGAAAATGCTTAAGATAAGTTATCAAGAATAATTCTTAACTCTTAATATAAGAAGCCACTTTTATGATCTAGCGTGATACTATTTTTGGAGATTCTTTCTATGTATTCTTATGTTGTCCTACTTTTTTAATCAGATCTTAGTTACATTAGTGGAGGCATAATAATTTTCCCTACCTAGATACATAGTGCATTCATTATGGTCTTCTCGATCACTTAACTTACAAATAATAATGATGGCCTGACCTCTTAAATGGCTTGTTGTTATTAATGTTCTTTACTGATGGTGACAACTTTTGGATAACCCTTTTCTCCTATAAAGGGAGTTCAACTTTGATATACAATTTATAAGAATTTGAGTCAACACCCAAATCTATTAGCAACAATTAATTTTCACAACTTTCGGTTTGGGCATGACAAATTGACACTAAACACCTACCTTGTTTAAGGACACTACTTTCGATACCTTATCACAAACATGTATATACATAAGTGGTTTGTTTTGATGTTTTCATACAAAACTACTAAAAGTAGCTTCATAAGTCAAAACACATAAGTTAAGTTCTACTCTTCTATCCTTGGTTTAAAGTCCTTCCTCAAGGGGTTGTATTTAACATATTTACCTATGAAAAATATCCTAGCTTACAATATAAATCAAGGATCATCTCTAAAATACTACTATCCTTAAGAAAATATTCTTCATGGTTCACATTTTTTAGGATACATCCTAGACATTTGTAAAGCAATGTTACTTAGTCATTGCCATATACCAAGGACAATCCATGTCAATTCATTGAAATAGCTTCTTGACTTATATCCTTTGTTTTTGTAATGTAAATACCTCTTCAAAGCCAATACAATCTTTCATGAGCCTTAATGCACAAGTATTGCTTCATCATCATCATCCCTTTTCTTTGGAGCTAGTAGCAATAGTTACTTTTCCATAGCCTATGGTGTAGAATTATGCATTGTTGCATTTGTAGTATGTAGGGTCGATATTACTAGATCTATAATGAATTAACATATTTAACTTATAGGAGTGAAATTAAAGAAATACTAACCGGAGTCTATTAGAGAAATACCAACCCCTTGTAACTTAATTTGCGATTTGTACAAAATAAAAGAGAGAGAGAGAGAGACAAAAAGAAAAATGGTCAAGACTACATATTTGAAAATCTGCGACTTTCACAATAATTAGCTTTTTGTTAAGTTAGAAAACTATCATGTAGATCAGAAATGTAGCTAAGCTGATAGGGCTAGAGTCTGAAATGTGGAGGGAAATGACACTATAAACATTTGCATCAATTTATTATGCATTTTAATTATTTTTTTTCCTTTTCCATCTTGAAAATGGGTAAAAATTAGATGTCTATAGTATGCACTTATCAACCTTTATCCTTCCTATACATTAAAAATGATTTCCAAACTTAGATTTCGCTTTCAAGAGCTGGAATAAAAAAAGTAACCAATCAGTTCAAAAGAGAGGATCAGCCAAAAACATGAGTTTTGAACTTTAATTTGGGGAAGTTCTCATGTCCTCAAATGGAGTTGTTGTACATTGCTTACCGCAAGCAATAGTCTTACTACAAGAGCCAGACTCAAGGAATGGGGTGTGTGAATGAATGATAGCTACCTATTTTGCTCCAATGGGCACGATGCCACATCCCATAGCTTCTTTCAATGCAATTTTGCTGCTCAAGTATGGAGGAAGGTCTCCGAAGAATCCTTTGGCAACATGCTTGTTAGCTTCACTCCAATGGAGGCCCTAGACTCTTGTCAAGCAACTCCATTAGCTTCATTGCATCAATTTGGTACATTTGGCGGGAGAGAAATGCTAAAGCCAATAGGGAAGCCATATGCCATCATGCCTCCATTGCCAAGGAGGTTAATTTCCAATGCTCTATCTTTTGTTCTTTGAGGTTCCCTTTGTATGTATTGTTTTATTGCCTTACCTTTTGGTCTAACTTTTTAATGGGTGTTCACCCACGGCATTAATTAGTTAGTCAGGAATCCAAATGATAGTTCATTGTCACGTGGTGTGCATATATGTATTTAGGCTTAAATGTAAATGGCAGTAGCTGATATTCTGTAAGGGTATACATGTAATTGCTTCAGGTCTATATAAGGCCTATTGAAGCTCTATAACAAACCTAAGTGTTGAATACAACTCTATCGTTAGTTGTTGCCCACATTGTATCAGAGTGCAGGTGTCTGGCTGAAGAGGTTGAGGTGATCCCTTTTGTTTGAAGACTGGATCAGATCGCGACCTTTAGGTGTGTCTGATTGTGATTTTCTATTTCTGATCATGAGTTTCTCTGTTCCTCTATTCTTGATAGAGGTTTAGGTCTTCTTTCTTTAGGTTTATCATGCTTGTGGGGTTTCTACAGTAGGTTGTAAATCTTTTGCAATAAATTAGTGTTTCTCTTCGTCAAATCGTGAATCTCCTGTACTAGATTCTCATTTTCTTATGACAAATTGAAACCTCCTCACATCAGTAATCTACTTTTGTTTTTTGTTTTCTATCGGATTGATTGCTGGAATGGCGATTTCTACTAGTCAAACATAGTCGTCTAATATTGAAGCTCTTATTTCTAGCGTTCCATCTTCTATACATCAAAATATTCCATCCAAACTTTCTTCCAGCAATTATATTCTCTGGAAATCTCAGTTTGAGTCGTTACTTTGTGCTTACAACCTTATTAGTCTGTTGTGGGTTCGGATTGTGTGGTCAGTAAGCCTGATGGTTCTGAAGTGGCTAATGATGTCTATTTGATTTGGTTTCGTAAAGATCAACCTTTTTTTTTGTCATGGTAGGTGGAGATACAGACCTACAACCCGATGCGGATGGCTAGCCAATCAACCACAAGGGGAAGGAGATGGAGAAGCGGACCTACAACCTGATGCGGGTGGCGAGCCAATCAACCACAAGGGGGAGATGGGGACTCAAACCAGCACCCCCCAACAGGGAGGCACTTATGGGGAAGGGCAGCACCAACTGTGCTACCCCTCGGCCCCTTTGTAAAGATCAACTTGTCAAGAGTTGGTTTCTTTCATCTGTTACTAAAGACATTGCTCAACAACTTTCTGGATTAACAACTTCACGTCAAATGTGGACTTTTCTTAAATGATTCTTTGCGACATAAACTCGTTCTCGACTTCTTCAATACAAGTTTGAATTACATTCTCTTCATAAGGGCAATTTGTCTATTTCAAACTATGTTAAGAAAATTAAGCTCATTTCTATAAATCTTGATGTGCCAAGCAAACCTTTGGATGATAAAGACCTTATTCTTTCTATTCTCCGTGGTCTTAAATCTGATTATGATCCTATTGTGGCCTCCTTAAGTACTAAGGATATGTCCGTTACCTTTGAAGAGCTTGTTGGTCATCTTTTGTCCCATGAACAATGCCTTTTGCAAAATCAACCGTCTTTGGAGACACAAGTTGTTACGACCCGGTTCCCGATTCCCTACAGGACACGAGAATCAGACCGACTCGACTGATCTCGAGACCCAGTCGTCCAACGAGAAAGTAACCAAAAAGCAGTAAAATAAACCACATTCACCATGCAAGCAACTAACAGTAACAAAAGTACAGCCGTAAAGAAAGAAACTACTACAGTACACACCACCACAACAGTAAAGAATTAAAAACAGGTACAGAAATATGAAGTTTATAATAAAAGAGTACAAAAGTGTAACAAAATACTCACTACTACAGAAACGAGTACAATACAAGTACAACTATTGGGCTCTACTAGGCTCAACACCCTCTGCAGCCGTGGGCTCTGGCTGCTCAACACTTGGTCCTGAAAAAGGTGGTAAGTACGACACGTCAGCGAAACGCTGAGTAGAGTGGCAACCAGCTAGCTAAGAAAAACAGTAAATGTCAACAGGTAGTTGTTGTTTTTAATTTCTTTCTTTATTTATCTATTTACTCTTTCTTGGTTTATTTCTCAGGTCTTTCTCTTGATCTCGAATGTTCCTCATGGGAATGATCTTGATTGTAGTCTTTTCCGAAGAGTAGAAGTAGCACGTGGTGCTCTCCTGGCCGGGAGAGTCCCCCATGGTGGTTCTACCCTCAGTCAACCACCCCAAGGTCGCTGACAGACGTAACGGTGACTACGGCATGCGCGATAAACGCACGGGTAGCTACCCCACATTGGCACGCGGTCAGTCGTTTCCGTTAACGGATGCGCCCAAAGCACAGCACGGAACCAGTATAGAGCAGAGTCCTCTCAGTAACAGGGGTCCAGCCCTGCCACAGTAACCAAACAAGGGTTTTGCCCCTCCACAGTCCGCGCACCCTCGCCTGACTACCCTGGTTTGCCTAGTAGGCCTACCAAGTCGATGTAGGATGGCTAGCTGAACCCCATGCCCTGTGGGGTCGCTAGCTCTCTCCCTACACTAGTAGCTCTCCTCGGTACTATGTACGCGAGGGCCACAGAGTCGGTACAAAGTGGCCAGTCCTAACCCCAGGTCCCAACCCTAGGGCGGCTAGCTCCGCTCTGCACTAAACAGGGGGACAGTTGCTCTCCTTGGTACTCCGTACTCAAGGGCCAGCTCACTTCCCCATTCACCTTTCCAATTCCATTCTATTTATTTCCAGGAGCTCTACTTCTAATTCCCCGTAGGGTTCATGCTCATGTTTCTCAGGTCAAGCCATACTATGTTTCATCATTTCAGGTTTATTCACATATAACACGTGTTTCCAACACTCAATCCTTCTTTTCCAATTTATATAAAAGCAGCTCGTATTTAATTTCAACAACAGGAATTTCATGTAGCAGTTACTAACAACGGTACTCTACATTTCATAGGAAACTGTTATCCAATTACAGGCAGTTATTATTATTCTATCTACTCATCCAAGACTGCAATTTAGGCATTCAATAAAATCGTTCCAGTGTTTTTAGTCCTAGGATTCATGCCACACCCTAGGATCTATCATTCAATCTAGTGTTTCTGATCGTAGGATTCATGCCATATCCTAGGATCTATCATTTATTCTAGATATGCATTTATGTTTGTAATTAACTAAGAAAAGCCACTCTACCCGCAAAATCGGGAGTAATGGGGGCTCGATCGGCAGGTCCACGTGCCTCCGCAACCCCCAAGTCCGCAACAGAACGAGGTCCTGCACAAGGATCAACTGCAAGAAACCACTCAGAATAGGATAAAATTATTTCAAACAAGTAGAAGAACCTATTCTGAGAAGAACAGAACCTTAAACGAGGAAATCGAACCTCGAACGGACCCTAAACAGGTCAAAAACGACAACTCTGACTCAAATCAGACGTCTAGAACATCTTCCAGACATCTTAAAAAGGGGTCCAGATCATACCTCGCTCTACGCTGCTCCTCAGACGTCCAGGAGTCCTGCTAAACCGTCTGGACCTAGTTCCAGACGTCCGATCACCTCTCCGGACGTCTGGGGATGCTCTCCACCATCTGGTGACTCGCCTAGACGTCTGATCTGCGTGGGAGGGCATGGCCCTCGCCTTCCCGAAGCGAATCCTGCATGTGCACACAAAAGCTCTCAAACACAGCATGCTACAGAGCTTCAGCGGAACGGCCTGCATGGCCGTATCCGCAAAAGCAAGCAAAGGAGGAAAATACGTACCTCTCAATCGTCTGGAGCTTCCTCCAGACGTCGTCCGCGTTGTCTGGATGTAGGTCCAGACGTCTGATTCTGAGAAAATCCCAGAATCAGAAGCTCTTTCATCGTCTTCCCGCTGCGCACGGCCGCGCCGCGCTCGTCCGTCCGCTGCTCTAGTTGTAGCAACGTCGGGGAGGACTTCCCCGACACAACACTTCTCCTCACGCACGCCGGCCGGCCTCGAACTGCTCCGGCGAGATCTCTCTCTCACGGTTCGCGCACTCTCTTCTCTTTCCTCTCGCTGCACCTCTCCTCTCCGCCACTACACCTGGCAGCAGCTGCCGCGCTCGCTCTCACTCTCACTCTCGCGCTGGAGGAAGGAGGAGACGGATGGGGTGGGGTGGCGTAAGGGAGAGGAGGGGGTATTTGTAGGCACAGGGGGGGAAGTTCTGTAGGTCTGCGAGGGAAGAAGGAAGAGAAGAGGGCGACTGGGCTTAGTCTGCGCGTGGCACGCGCATAGATTCGCGATCGTACGCACATAGAAATTAATTTCCAGACGTCTGGGAAGGTGTCCAAACGTCTGGACCAACTCCCAGACGTCTTAAAGTGTTTTGATGTCACGGGTCTTAACACAAGTTCATCACACAACTAGAGCATCTTCTTATTCTTGTGGTCATGGTCATTTTCGAGGCAATTTCCGTGGTCAAGGATGGTATGCTTCTAGTTGTGGTCGTGGATCTTTCTCATTTAATGGCAGAACTAATGGTTGTGATCGTGAAAGGTCAATGGCTGGTGTGCAGTGTCAAATTTGTTGGTGTTTTAATCATAGTGTGCTAACTTGCTATCAATGCTATGATTCTTATGATTCTCCAGAGGCTCAAGTTGTTGAGGCAACCAATTCAGATAATATGCTTTGGTGTACTGATTCCGGAGCCACACACCATGTTACTAATAATCTTTCCAACTTGCAACTAAACTCTTCATATTCTGGACCTAATGAGATCAAATTTGGTAATGGAGCTACCTTGCCCATTACACACACTGGTACAACAACTATTTCTAATCCTATGAGACCTTTGTAGTTGAATGATATTTTGCACTCTCCTAATGTTAAGAAGAACTTTCTATTCCTCGCTTCACTTGTGACAATTCTTATTACTTTGAACTTCATCTGACTACTTTGCTTGTTAACAACAAAACACCTAGTCAGATTCTTCTCAAGGGTTGTAGCAGTAAAGGTCTTTACAAAATATGGCTTCCTAAAACCATATCCACGACATCTATTTCTCCTTCAGTTCTTTCTACAAAGAAGGTTCTAGTTACTACCTGGCATCGAAGGGTTGCTCATGTTCATCATCAGAGTTTGTTGAAGCTTCTTTGTCATTTTCAACTTCCTGTTTGCTTTTTAGACAATAAGAATAATCTTTGTGTTGTGTGTATGCATAAGCACCCATTGTGCTATTCCTCTTCTACTTGTACTGCACCTTTTCAATTGATACATAGCGATGTTGGAGTTCACTTGTAGTCTCCATTGATGGCTACAAATATTTGGTGACATTTATTACTGATTACACCAAATATACTTGGGATTTTCCAATGGTTAGCAAGGTTGATGTGTTTCCTATCTTCTTAAAATTTCATGCTTATGTTCAAACACAATTTCAGTCTACAATTAAAGCACTTCAAACTGATTGAGGTGGTGAGTGGAGACGTTTACATCAGTGGTTAGCTCAGCACGGTATTGTACATAGAATTTCTGCACCATATACACCTCAGCAGAATGGTACTATTGAGCGAAAGAACAGGCATCTCACTGAAGTTGCTACAGCATTGATGACTCAAAGGTTCAAATTCCACTTAAACTTTGGTCATATGTGTTTCCATCTGTTGTATGCATCATTAATTCTCTATGTAGTAGACAGGTACCCTCTTGCATTTTCAACTGCTACTGATAAAAATGCTGTGGTATATGACTACTGGGACACGGCCTCTGAGAATTGGTCTTTGAACAATGAGGTGGGGAATGGTTATGAAATAAGAACACGAGCAGAAAATGAACATCTTATGCAGGAACTTGCTGTGTTCAAACCCACACCTGAGGAGTGTGACACATACAAATGGGAGGGAACGTTATCCTCAGCGGGTGCCTATGATAAGCTTATCAATTCGTCTAGAATGGCTAAAGTTGATGAGATTGGGAAAAAGCTATGGAAATTGAAGGTACCATTGAAGGTATAATTTTTTTTGTGGTTATGCAGAAGAGATGGCCTGATAACAGGAGATTTGAGGCATAGGAGAATGGGCACCCCCGCTCACTTCTGCCATTTGTGTGGGATGCATAATGACTCCAGTATTCATATTTTTTCCACTTGCATGATCACAGATTGTGTTTGGAAGAAGGTGTGTAGGGAAACTATTCCCACGTGGGAGAGTCTTTGGAGTTCCTTCTTGAGGGTGAATAAGCCATATTTACCCACGGTGGCAGTATTATGGTCGGTGTAGAGAGCTAGAAATGAGAGCTTGTTTCAGGAGAGTCTAGTGAATGTGGAAATATTGTCAATAATTGCTGGAATCTCATATACCAATGGGGTTCACTCATGTAATTTTTTTGCTATTCAATAAAAGCTCTTCTGGATTGCTATCGGTGATTCGATAGCATTCCTTTTCAGTTCAAAAAAAATTCTCTATGTAGTATTACACTGCAAGGTTAAACGCCATATGAATTACCTTTTCATTCAGCTCCTGATTATAACTTCTTTAAAGTGCTTAGGTGTGCTGCCTATCCTCTTTTAAGGTCATATAATCGCCATAAGATGGAGCCTAGATCTACACTTCATATTTTCATTAGCTATTCACAATTTCATAAAGCATATTTTTATAATAATATGCTTCTTGACAAGATTATCTTGGCAAGACATGTCATTTTTGATGAAAACAATATGCCATTTTCTATGAGTTCATCTATACAGCTGACCAAGTCTACTTCCACTTCAGTATCTCTGGCTATGCCTATTGATTTGGCTCCTTCATATTCCTCTAGTGGACAAGAACAATTGTTTTCATCCACACTATGTTTGATGGTAACCCTCCAATTAATAGTTCTGATTTGGTTTCTCCTACTGCATGTTCACCTCCAACTGTACATTCACCTCCAGCTGCGCATTCATCTTCAGCTGTGCATACACCTTTAGCTGTGCATAGATCTCCTACTGTTGAGAATTCTATGCATGAAGTAGTTTCTTCTCAAGAAACATCAATTCCTATGCGCACTCATGGCAAGGTGACGCGCTTTATGCTTGGGATTTCCCAGAAAAAGGTATTTCATACTTGTACTATTTCAGAACTGGATGTTGAGCCATCTTCTTTTACTCTTACTCACAAAAATCCTCATTGGATTAAAGCCATGTCCGAGGAGCTTAATGCCTTGGTTCAGAATGGTACTTGGACTTTTGGTACCTTATCATCCATCCATGAATGTGGTTGGTAATATATGGGTTTACAAGATTAAGCGCTACTCGAATGGTTCCATTGAGCGTTATAAAGCTCAATTGGTTGCAAAAGGGTTTCACCAACAAGAAGGGTATGATTATTTTGATATGTTTAGCCCTATGGTCAAACATACAACCGTGCGCTTGCTTTCAACTCTAGTCTCTTTGTCATTTAGATGTACATAATGCTTTTCTACATGGACACTTGAAAGAAATTATTTACATTAGTCAACCACAAGATTTTATTGATTCTAAAAAACCTTCACATGTGTGCCAATTGCATAAGTCTTTATATGCACTCAAGCAAGCTCCAAGAGCTTAGTTTTCTAGACTTAGTGCCTTTTTACAACAAATTGGTTTTATCAACTCCAAGACGGATATGTCTTTGTTTGTCATGAAATCACAACTTGGGTTGGGTTATCCTTCCTACTTTTTGGGAATTGAATTCTTACAAACTTCCTCTGGTGTACGTACACTCATCTTAGAAAAGATATACTACTAAGTTGCTTTTGAAAGCCAGCATTGCAGATTCCAAATTTGCACAAATGCCTATTTCTACTATTTCTTATTCAAATTTGAAGAAAGATTGGGTCAACCACTTAGTGATCCTTTTCTTTTTCATCAAATTGTTGGATCACTACAGTATTTGGCATTTACTCGGTTGGATATTAGCTTTTCTATGAACAAACTATCCCTGTTGATGCATCATCATACTGATTTGCATCTTGAGCCACTTAAATGATTATTACGTTACTTGAAAGGCACATTAGATTTTGGAATTCTTTTGCAACCAAGTAATTCATTGGAACTACTTGCATACTCCGATTCAGATTGGGCAAGCAATTGTGATGAAAGGCGATCTACAACAGGATTCATTGTTTTTCTAGGTGGTGTTCCTATAAGGTGGACATCTAAAAAGCAACCCACAGCGGCACGATTGAACACAGAGGCATAATATCATGCAATTGCTAACTACACAACTGATATTCTGCAAGGATATCCATGTAATTACTTTAGGTCTATGTAAAACCTATCGGAGTTGGGCATTAGGAGGTCCATCAAGGGATTGGGAAATGGTAAATTACGGCTCCTCTCATGATGGTAATCGGACAGATGCACGAAGAGAGGCTATAGCCTTGCAAATCCAGAGAGCTTCTTTCATCATGATAGTATATATAACAAAGTCCTCTAAAATGAGGTGAGTGTCAGTAAGTGAATGTTTCCTACAGATCCATTCCTTGCATTGCTTTATATGAACTTTCTCAACTCCAGCAAACATGTTGATGAAAATTGAGGGTATATAAATCGACTTTTTCTGGTGCATTGTTAAAATTCTCCCGAATAAATATCTTTTCACTGAACGGAAATGTGGTATATTAACCACTTTGTTTCTCCACAGAGTGCGTATTATGTGACTCCACATACTAACAAAACCATGCATGCATAGGACTCATGGATGGTCACGTGATCCCTAGATAAAAAAAAACGGGGGGTAAAAATTAGTCTACTGCTGCTGCTCTTATCCAGACTTTCTGGTCTGGTTTCAACTAAGAAGAGGTATCTCAGGTTTAGTTAGCGTGGGGATTTGTGCACTTCTCGATCTTTTTACCGTTACCACATACAAAGCAATTTACTTTCTTTTTTTTAAAAAAAAAAACGGAAAAAGCAAAAACAAGAGAATACACCAAATAATGGCATATGACTTAAAAGTAAAGGATGCCGTGACTAGAAGAATAGGTAGTACAAGGAAGTAAATGCTGCCAGTAGAGAACCCCTTTCTTCTTGTCAGGCTACTCAGCACCAACTTGTAAAGAAAAGACACAAGTAATGTGCACCCTCTCCTCTTTTGGAGAAAAAGAGTATGGTGAGAATATAGGCCATTGGCCTCAGATCTGAAGCAAAACTTAACTATCCTGTCCGTTTGCGTATTATGTGCCAATACGAGCCTTTTGGTTGATATGGGGTTCAATCTATTAGAATTTCATTTTTGTCTTTCGCGCCAAAAAAATAAAAAAAAGTACTTGGATGTTACGGAGGGATTAATTGGCACAGTGAAAGAGTCACCCAAGTCATAGATTAAGTTCCATGATCATCATATTTATCTTCTACAAGAAAACAAACAAGTCAGACTTGATTATATTTTTGCAAAGCCATCTTTAGTGGATTATTTAAACGATAGTTTTAGGTGGATTTTAATTATCACGTTGCTTCCAATTTAAGTGAGTGTTAACAAGTTATAGATTCATAGTTATGTTTTGGAGAAGCAAGCTTGGTCCTTGCTCTCTCTTTTGTTCTTTGATTTTTTTATGTGTCTTAATTTTCAGTGCCTCTAGTGAGTTAGAGACAGAGTTATAGTCACGAAAAGAATTAAAGAATTCTCATATTAATTTGCATCAAGTAGCTAGACACTAGAGTGATGGCAAATACTAGGTGAGTTAAGGGTTTGGGGTTAAGTGGACTTAATCTTTGTTTGAACTCACTTAACCTGCCTATCCCTTGCATCAGGTTAAGGAGTATTAAATCCAAGGTAAAGTTATTCTATCCATTCTGTGGAATAACTCTAACTTATCAAATCTCTCAGATAAATTAACTCATTTATTCTCCTATTCCATTTCACTTCATCCACATTCCTTTACTTATTTCACAAATCTATTCTCCTTATCAAATATACATATGATATGTAACACCACATTTGATTTGATATACAGTGCAATGTCAAGGCTAACTTAATCATAAATTCAAGAAACAATAATGAAAATGAGCATGTAAAAAGACATTCATTTAGGTTAAAAGTATCAGGTCATGCAGATTGTATGATTCCAATCCTCACAAATACATGGTATGTACATATACTTTTTGTAGAATAATAATTAGATCAAAATTGTCTCATATCCAAAAATGCCAGGCATTAAGGTAAACTGCGAGCTTGGTAGTCGTAACTATGATAAAAATGTGCAAAATCACCTTTAAATCATTACATGAAGAACACCGTGACAAAGAAAAGGTACACGGAGATGATTGAAAATTAAATCAATTTTAAATCAATTTTGGACAATACATCAATCCAATTTTAGCTGGTGACGTAGAACAAACTAACAATCTCGTTAATTTAATTCATATTGAAAATGAGAAAGAATAAAGTCTTGAGATGAAAATGAAACCCTTGATAGGTGCATTAATTAGCCATTAAATATTTATACGTCCACACCCCATGTTTCTGGTTAAGATACATTAGTGGTATTCGTGATTGTGTGCATATACTCAAGCCTAGGTCAGTTCATTTTGATCATAATATATTTTAAAATTTTACGCCTTGACACGCACGCACACATATATAGATAGTGCTAAGTCACACGTTGCGATTTTTTTTTTCTTGTGTAAGAAAATAGAGGGTGAATAAAACTTAACTCTTGCTATTCTTTATATATATATATATATATATATATATATATATATATATATATATATGCCTCCATCAATCAAGCTAGCAGAGAAAAGAAAAATCAAGCGTTAGATCTCGGTAAATCTTCCAAAGAGACCCATCACATGGGCTATGTGGAACATCCCATTACATCACTAGATACACCACCAACCTGTCCCTTCGTATGTGCGTATTATTTTACACCTTGAGTTGACGTATACCTGCAACTAAAGACCGGTGAAAAGGGTTTGATGACCACACCCACACAGTGATGCATATTAAAAAATACAGGCAAGGGTCCTTGAAGTGGTGGTTTTTCCTGGAGAAGAAGGAGCGCTCCCGTTTGACACAAGGCTCAAGAAGAAGACACCCCTCACTTCGCCCGAGATCCATATATACACATATCTAAAGAGACATAGAAGTGATGGCCATTGCCCTTCTTTACACCAGCATATAATAATTATATTCACAGGATGACCCATTTACAATATATAATTTCTCAAAAAAAGATCGATTGAATCATATATATATATATATATATATATATATATGCATGCGTTACGGAAATCACAACATATGTATATATGGGTCACTCTCTCTGGCAGAGATCCACATCTCTCACGAGCACGTACGTACGGCCATGATGGGTGTAATGAGAAGGATTTCTTTTCTGGAGATAAAGGGCTCGGGATTGACAGGGTTGAGGGAACGATGACAAAGGGGGATGAGGGAGGGGGGAAGTGGGTAGAACAAAACAAAGACTAGCCACGTACAGTGGGTAGGCCCTTATTATTAGATGATGATGGCCATGATAAGAATGGCAAGGCGTAGGCCAATTACGGGGCATCACCACCGTGCTCTCTTGTGCAAGGAAAGCACCCGATCGGGTCACGTCCATCAGTTCTTAGGCGTGGGAAGCTCACCAATCCCGGTGCAGCCTCCTCTGAACTGAAACGCACACAGATAGACAGACACGCTCACCTTACATTCGATTTATATATAAAATTAAAAACCCATTTTCGCCTAATTCAGATGTGGACCCATTGATTGCAGAACACAACACTCATAAAATACCGGGAACCACATTTTACGCAAGAGAAGCTAACTAATTACAGATATAAAAAAAGCAAGACATTTCATGCGGTGCAAACGAAGGCAAATAAGTACCTAGAGCGAAACAGGCGTAATCCATGCAATAATTAATTAGATATCTAAGTGACCGACTCAATTCTTTAATTTCCAAGTCAAATGCAAAATGTGGGGGGGCGGTTCGCGGTGGTGGCCTGATTAGATGAACACTGTCATGTGATCGTATCAAGAGAGACGGATCATCGATGGACAATGCTAACTAGGACGACCGAGATCGAAGGAAACAACAGTGGTAGATTTGAATTATATAATCCGGAGGATGCGGGTGTCACGATCGATCGAGCAAGTTCATTCATCATCATATCCCCCATCAAATTTCCCTCCCAAGCTCCGAGTTGCACTGGAGGTTCACGATCTAAGCTAAATTAGGGTTTCGGATCGCGCTCGCCTGGTCTTGGTGTTGGTGCTCCTCCCTTTCCTCAAGGTCTTGGGTGGGGGAAGAATTGCGTACCGGCCATGAACGCGCTCAGGGGCGCGGGGTAGAAGGACGAGGACGGATCGACGATGGCGACGGAGCTTCCCAAGGTGGTTGTGACGGCCGCCGCAGCCGCGCACACGGGCGAGGAGGACGACGCCTCCCCGTGCTGCCCCGCGCCGTACTCGGGCCCCTGGTCGTAGAGTATCCCCTTGAATACGTGCCCGCCGATGCTCACCGCCGTCTGGTACGCGTACTGCTCCTCGTCTGCGTCCACCGGGCTCACCCGCACGCACCGGAACACCGCCGGCGAACTTACCTCAGACGGGAATGCCGTCGCCGCCTCCATCCCTCCTGCCATCCAAACCAATCACGCACACAGTATTGAGAGAGAGAGAGAGTCCATTCTGGTGACTATTGGATTACAGTGAGTTGAGGGGGAGAGCGGGGAGGCATTGAAAGACAAGTGATGGGAAAGGTGACTAGAAGGGTTGGTGGTGGTGTGAATGTTGATGTTGTTGTTGTTACCTGAGGTGGAGGAGGTGGTGGTGGGGAGGCGGGTGATGGCTAGGGAGCCTGGGAGATCCCTCGGGCGTTTGGAGGGCTCCCCGGGTGTGCCTGTGGCGGGGTTCCCTCGGGACTGCTGCTGCTGCAATGCAGCGGCGAGCTGCTGCTGGCGCTCGCGGCGCTTGGCGGCGGGGACCCACGTGCTCTTGACGTGGGTGGGGCACTGGAAGTTGCGGCTCTTGCAGCAGGTGCGGCAGCGCATGTGGAGGCAATCCTTCTTGGCCTGGTTGCCGCAGTCCTGGCAGCTCATGCCCCCGCCGCCCCCGCGGCGCCCCGTCGCGCTAGCGTGTCCCCCGGGGACGATCGCTGCCGCCGACGACCCCGCGAGGGGGTCATCGAGGAACATCCCGAGGCCCGGGGCGGCCGCGGCCGAGTAGAAGGGATGCTGCCGCTGCTGCTGCTGATGCTGCTGCTGCTGCTGCTGCTGCTGATGCTGGTGGTGCTGCCATAGCTCGAAGCCCTTGGTGTAGGTCGTGGCAATCTGGTCGTCTCCTCCGCCTCCTCCTCGTTGCGAGCCGCTCCCACTGTAGAGGAAGGGGATATGCTCCTCGGGAGGGGGAGGCTGGTTCTGGTTCCCACCTAGTGAAAACCCTGCCATTTAGATTTTGGCCCTTCCTCCTCCACCTCCATATAGGTGAGACAGATCACATCAGATCACCTCTCCCCCCCTCCCCGCCCTCCGCCTCCTCCTCCGGCATCCGCGGAGCTACACTACGTATACTAAAAGGTTCAGCTATTATATATATATATATATATATATATATATATATATATATATGTATGTATGTATGTATGTGCTCCCTCTTGAGTTAATCTAGCTAATTATTTGAAGAAGCTCCTAGAAGAGGGTGAGGGCGTCACTGTAGGTAAAAGGAATAGTACGAGGGATTACGGATATATGGATCACAGACGCAAGCAAAGGAACAAGAACATATCTCTCTCTCTTTCTTTCGTTCGTTCTTGCTTTCGATCGATCTATCTATCTAACTCCTCTTCTTTTTTTTTTTTCTTCTTTCTTTGATCCTATCCCTCGTAGTTGTTGCTGGTGGTGGTGGTGGAGGAGGGCGCGCAGTGGTGTTTCGTTCCACTTTTGTCGGCACTCAAAGTCGGCGGGTATTGCTCTTTATGCAAAAAAAAGGGCGGTGAATATATAAATAAGGGATAGGGGGGTTTCCTCTTTCTGCCATATATATCACACACCTCCGCCCTTTCCCTCCTCTTCCCCCGCACTTCTGAACAAGAGAGCGGCAGTGGCAGAAGAACCAGAACCTGCATGCGCAGCAACAGAAGAAGCAGCAGCAGAAGCGGCGGCAACCCAACAACAGCTGCACCTCCTTCACCCTCTTCTCACACCCCCGCCCCCACTCCCCCACACACCCCCACCACCACCACCCCCCCCCCCCCCCCCCCCCCCCCGCGCTCTCTCTCTCTCTCTGTATGGCGTGCTGTGAGCAATTAAGACAGGGAATAAGGCAACTGCGACGCCGCCGCCATAGAGGCCTGCAAGAGCCAACCCCTCGCAGAGTCCATCAATCTCTCTATTTTTCCCTCTTTATGGCACCACCTCCACCAACGAGACTCCAAACAGCGACTGCAACAGTGTATCTATAATCGGTCGCGCCGAGGGTACTGATGTGTATCATGTGTGATCACCTATAAGCTATTATATAGCAGTCATATATCTGTATCTACGTGTATATATATATATATATATATAGAGAGAGAGAGAGAGAGAGAGAGAGAGAGAGAGAGAGAGGGGAGGTGTGTTAGGGGGGAGATGAGTGGTGGAGAGTGGGGCGATGAAAGGGGAATGATGGGGATGGGGAAGGGTGACGACAAACGAGCTAATGGAAAGATCCCATCTTTTGCACTCTCCTTCTCTCTCTTCTGTACATCTACCTCAGTTACGTTCATTTGTGTGTGTATATATATATATATATATATATATATATATTTGTGTGTGTGTGATGTTGGTGGTTGGGGTTTTAGGGTCATATATATTTGGGGAGCCATAACCCTAAGATCTGCCGTTGGTAGGAGATCAGAAGGTGGGGTAGAACACACACACGTCGGGAGGGAGGTTTGGTGGTGTAACACACCACCCTCCCCCTTTTCTTCCTCTTTGAGATTTTGCTCCCCCAGTACTCCTTGCAACGTGAAATCCGGTAGCTTCTTTTACTGTTTGGCGTGCCGCGGCCCATGCCTTGCTAATTTATTGCTACCAAAGTCAAGCTGCGTAGTAACCAACGTGTATGCATACATGTGAATAAACAATCAGATACGCGGGTAAGGTGGGCAGATATCGGCCCTGTTGCATTCAAAGCAAAGGAGACGCCAGTTCACTTGATTTGATGCTGAGGAACACCTCGCTACAATGTGCATATATATATATATACCTGATTGACTGCATTCAACGTTGATCTTTCTCATGATGTAAAAGATCAGTAAGTAATCCTTCAGGGTCAACGATCGAGGAAAATTATCTAAAATAAAATTTTTATTTTTTTTCCCTTTTTACATCCACCTTCCGGATAAAACAAAAGCATGAAAAATTAAGAACTCGTTTGATTTACGGGTTAATTATTTAATCTATTATTTAATTTATTTTCTCTTTACGTCAGATTAAGTGAATTTAATTTGACGTAAAATTATTCTACATTTTTTGTGTGGTAATTTTAATCTGTAAAAATATCCAAACAGATTATCTCATTTATTTCATTATTTATTTTAACTATTTAATTTATTTCATATGTTGATTTTAAATTTTATTCATTTCCATTAATACCTTGCGAAACTTGGGAGTGTACGTAAAAAAAAACCAAGAACTAACGGACACTTGTATTGGATTTTGCAACAGATTAAGATCGATCGCTAGAAAAATTCCGAATCATCAAATTTAAATGAAATGTGTGAAGTGGCATAGGTACAGGGTGATGATCATCATGTGAATCCAAATATTTTCTGAACGATATAAGATACTGATCAGGCCACAATCCAGGCTTAGGTCGTAGTTTAGTGATCAATTGGAAACATTCTTGTTGTAGGCCTATGTATGCGTGTATACCCCTCTAATATGTCTAGAAAGAACAGCCGGACTATTTTGCCAAGAAATGAATTAGCAAAAGGTTACCAAATAGAAGCATATGAAAAATTTAATTCTATTTATGTTATATGAAATTGCTAAGTGCCACTGCAAGGAAAGGGTAAAAGTCAAGGACATGTTCCAAGGAACGTTCTTGACAGTGTTGAGGATTGTCCCGGGTAACTGACAATGAAAAAGAAATGCTGGCTTACAAATGTCCCCAAATGTGTTCCACGGCAAATATGTTCTAACAAATATTTTCTTGTAGATACGTGAGTCCTAATTCACTGATTGGCCAAACATCATTTTTCTTTTCTTTAGAAAAGGAAGAAAAACATTGGTGGTAAAGACCGATAATAGATTAAACAAAAACTCCAATGCTAGATATGACAAAAAATGCTTAATCCGAACTTTGAGTTTGAAAGATAATTGAATTTAACAAGTAGCTAGAGATGATAGCTGAAAAAATATCCGAATTGCAAAGAGCTTATTCAAGCACATGCAATGTTCAAGATGTAGGTCTATTGTGTAGAGCCTTCTTTAGTTTCCTCATAGCCAATTGAGTTTTTCACTCCTTCTTGATTAGTTCTTCCATAGATAAAAGACACTTCATGCAATTAGTAGAAAGAGAGATATCATAGATAATTAGAAGAAAATAAGAAGCTTAAGGTTTGCTAGGAAAGGTCTTTGGGATAAGTAGGAACTTGGAGAATGTGCATAGGCTCTTTAAAGGAACAAAAATAGCAAACTAGGTTTTCGTAGTTGACCACATTTAAATGTGGTGGACTACGATGGTAGGAAATAGTGAAACCTTAAGCCTATAGTTGAAGTTCACTAAATAGTAAGATAAAAAGCCTCAAGGGTGTACACGGGTCGAGTTCAAGCTAAATCCAACCTGACCTAACACAACTGGGTTGAGTTGAGAGTTATAGTGGGTTAGGATTTTCCAAACCCAACAAAAAATAAGTTGGGTTGGATTTGAAGTTTAACCAACCTAACCCGCAATCCGATATAACCCAATTTAAACAAAAAATATATATAATTATATGTATATAATATATAAGGAGCATCAAGATTAAGATCGAAATTTGAAACCTCCTCTCTTGAGTCTTGATATCTCCTATATATATATATATATATATAAGAGACAATAATATTATAGGACTCAGCAAAATCATTATCTTATCGATCTCGACATCTCCTCACTCTTGCACCCCAAATTTTCAATTCCCAACCCTCACCAACTCCTCATCTCTCCCATAGTTACTTCCATCAACACCAAGTGGCACCCTCTTCTCTTATCTTACCCCCAAGCTCCACTCCAAGTAGTGCCTCTCCTCAACTCCAAGACTAGGCGATACCCTTCTCTTCTCGGTGGCAGCAACATCCTGCACTCTTCAACTAACCCTCAACCTTCTCTCCTCCCTTTGCCCCCCCACCTTTTCCTGAGTCCCTTGAGGACCTACCTCTCCTCTCTTCCTCCACGCAAGAACCCCCACCACCACCACAGGACAACTCACATCTTCCCTGTAGGGACCCCACCACCATCATCGGACGACGACCCACATCTCCTTTCTTCTTCCCCACAAGGATCCAACCACCACCACCAGAGCTTTTATATGCACCTATCAAGTTTATTATTATGTATGCCTTTATCTTTTCTTGTTATTTTTAGATCGTATCTTTAGTTTTTTTGTTTGAAGTTATTTTTTATTTCTATCGATTTATTCACTTTTTAAAAAGATATAAGTTGTTTATGATTTTTTTTTTTGTTGTTATGTATGAAAGGCATAGAAAGCATGCAGGAGATAAATATAAACTTTAACTAGTAAGCAATCCAATCAACTCGGCCCAACCCGACCTGATTTTATGGGTTGGGTTGGGTTCGGTAGTGTTACGGGTTGGGTTGGGTTGAAAAATCCCAATCGGTAAACTGTGGGTTCGGTTTAAGTTGAGTCCCAACCAGACTCGTGTACACCCCTCAAAAACCCTTTACCTTATATAAGTTGTTTTGACTGTTATTTTGGCTATCCTAACCAAATAAATATCATCAACTCATTATAAGTTAAGTGTTAGTGCAAAAGACTAATTAACCAAAACTTGATGTTAACAAAATAAGGTATTGATGATAACACCATCATTTGTTATAACTTGCTTAATTTAGCTTAATTCCAAAAATAAAAGCTCCTTAATAAGCAGAAGAAGGGTGTGATTTAATTCTGAGTTGAATTTGAGAAGAAGGAAATTCTATTATTCTACTGTTTTAATGCATAATCACAAATGCAGATTAACTAAGGGGTTAATTAGTGCATAATCTGAGGTCAAATCAACTTAAATTTCCAAGATGTGGTTTGAATTGACTGAATCAAGGTTTCCTAAGAATTGAAGATTATTTTAATAATAAAAATCCTAATTACAGCCTCACTTCAATTGAATGATTTCTGGTGGAAATAAACATAATCTAAGCCTCCTAAAAATCATTGAAAAAAATTCTATGAGGTTTGGAGCACTCACTTTGACCAAATGAACTCATTTTTACCAAAAACAGAGACTTAGATGGGAAATTGCTTCATTTTTGGGTACAGTGTAAATTACTCTGTCAACCTTCATCGAAACCCAAATTTGAGGTCACCATTAGATTCCTTGCGTCTAAATTAGGTTACCCTAAATTTTGAGCATAATCAGAGTCCATCTTGACCTAATTTGTTATTTAGCTCATTTACCTCTATTAATTACAAATTACCCCTAGGTTTTGAATTTCTCTTGCATTTAGGCCCCTAACTTCATCTTCTTCTTTGTGCCAAATGCAATAAGTGCAGTAGCAGCAACCCATCATTGTCCAAGTTCAATCAAATCCTACCAAACTTGGTGAGGTTGATCCTCAAGTCATAACAAATCCGTTGAACCTCCTCTCGAAATCTAATTTGGCCAGAATTGACATTGACGAGCTTGAGAATCGTGAGCTAAAGTTTGGCCAAATCGTAAGCCAAACTTGCATGTTTTGGCTCAATTGTGAAGGCAATCTCCTCTATATATAGGACTTGGCATTCCCAAGTCAAACTTGTGCTCAATTCGCTAGATTCCTCCTTCTTCCTAGACGCCGGTAGAATTTTGACACACCTCAGACCTTCTTCTCCCCCTTATTCACCCTCAGCCACGTACAATAGGCAGAGGGAATTTCTTCCCCATACTTCCACGATGCCACTCACGAAGCTTGGGCCACTAATTCATCTTCTCCAGCTCTGGTCCTCCCTCTCCTTCTTCCTCACTGGCAGCCACACCGGTGACACTCCCCTGTCGTCCTTTAGCAAAATTGAGTTATGGTTTTCACTTCTCTCATTCCCAATTAGGTTTAAGGAGCTTCTTAACTCCATTCCTCAACTCCTCCTCCGACACCAACGATCGCCGTCACCAGTACCTTCATCGAACCACCCCCTCCGTGTTTCGCTCACCTAATTACCTTTGGAAAAAGCTTGTCCACACCTCCACAAAGCTTTTGCCCAAGGTAATTGCACCTCACAACACCTTCCACACCACTCACAATGCATGCATCCACTCGCCCTCACGCACAATTTCCTGATGGGAACACCATCATGAGCCATAACTATCTCATTTTGACCCAATGAAGAGAATAAATGCTCCTACATAACCTACTGAATGTCATAATTCACTACATAACCTTTCTGAGAGAAACACAAGAAACTAGGGGTAAAACTATAATTTTACCAATGTAGTACAACCACGGGTTTTCTCAAGGGCTAAACAAAGGTCAAATGATCTTAATAAAATAACAAGTGGGTTGAATTTGACAGAAAAGGGTTTGTGTGAGTTTTGTGAATTAAATGACTTCTTGAAACCCTAAAACTGACCCACTTGATTAACCAAGGTTATGGTTAGGATAAAATTCACTTAAACCCTCTAAAAATCATATAAAAATATTCTCTAGGGTTTAGAACCTTTAATTTTTCCATTAGAACCTATCTTGACCTAGAATGGGGTCTTAGACAGATATTTGTCCTAAGTTAGGTTTTTACATAAATTTTCCAGTCAAACGTGGTCAAACCCAAAATCGAACTTCACCATTAGATTCCTTAGGTCCAAATTAGGTTTGTACCAAAATTTGGACCCAAGATGAGTTTGCCTTGACCTAGTTTGCAAAAAGGTCCAACCTGATTATATTTCTACCCGTAACTTTCAAAAACCCTTACAACCAGGCCCCTAGCTTTCTCATCATGTTTACAAGTAGGTCCCTCCACCATTATCGTGGAGGAAACCTACTCTAGTGACCTTTGACTGAGGAGATCTCTTTGATTTCTCAGAGAATCTCCTCCAAAATTGGAAGAGAGATTCTCTGAGAAATTCTCTCTCGTCTGAACCCAACCTTGAGATCTGATTCCCTTCCAATATCTCATGCGAATGCATGAGAGATATGGGTATCCTAACAGCTTCCTTCACCGGCGAACCTTCCTTGCTTGGGAAGGTTGCTTCCTAAGACCTAACCGACTTCCAGAGCTCTATTTAAAGAAGCCCAGACCTCTCTGATCTCTCCACGCTTGAATTCGGTCGTGAACACCCTAATTCCTCTCTTCCCTTCATGGCTGTAGGCTCCTTGATGGCCGATGACCTTCCCTACCTCTCCTTATCGTCCGACTGCCATACCTGCGGCGGATACATCTTCCTTGACTTCATCCGTGTCTCGCCGTACCAGCAGGCACTTCTCTCTCTTTGTCCTCGCCGATTTCACCTCACTGGAGCCACCTTCGTCTCTGATGTCGGCCACACCAAACCCGATGCCTCCGCTCACCCCCTTCATCCCTTGACCTCCCAGATAAGCTCCCTCTCCCCTCTATTTTTTTCTTTCTCCTTTATTCTCCAAAATCGACAATTGCCAACCTCCATCACCTCCATCCCTTCCATCTCCCACCATCAACTCCGGTGAGGCCATCCAACCTCCATAGGCCACCCCAACCCTCGCCAACAAGCCCACGAGCTCCGCCTCACTTCACCGATCCTTTCCCCTCACTCCATGCACCATGCCACTTACCCAAACACCCCCTCGAACACACCCACACACTCGCACACAGTGTGCCTTAGGCACGCATGCACAGACACTACCACGCCACGCCAATGCCCCTAGCACCTTCGCCGTGGTCTGGCAACCCTCTCTGAACATTTTGACGTGGCCATGAGGCCATTCTTGTGTTTTCAGGTTCGTCGCCCATTCGCCATTGTTGCGGAGCTTGAAGCAAGCTTGAAGCCAAGCCCAGGCCTTGCTACTCCAGGTGCTGCTATCCCAGGTGTGGGGAATTCCCTTGCGCATGCATCCAGGTTCTCGATTCCAGTCGAAGGCCTCCGTAGCAGCTGCAATTGAGAGCTCAATCTCTGTTGCAGGCACACGAAAAAGGAAGGTGGGACATTTAGTCCCACCTCGGAAGTGAAGGAGCGTCCGCACTTGCATAAAGGGAAAAAGTGACAGAGGTTGTTCACCTCAGATCCATGGGGTGAGGTCCCACTCACCCAACCCGGTCTCGTCCACGAACATGCCCCGCGGAACTGGCTTGACCTGAACTGATTGCACTCCTCGCCCACTACCGCATGCCGGTGGGCCTGGTCCTGGGTACGCACCCGACCCGATTACCTGACTACTTGTGTGGCTCTAGGAGAGCAGACCCTAAGAGAGAAAGAGAGGAGAGTTGCGTGTGGGTAGGGGTAGGTTTTGCTACAAGGTTCTCCGGCCAACACTTAGTCGCAGGCTGAAGAAGAAGAGAAGGCCAAAGCTGAAGGCCAAAGGCAGGAGCTGAAGAAGGAAGAAGAAGGAGGAGCCAAGGCAGAAGAGAGGCAAGGGAAAAGCAAATGCAGAAGCTGAAGAAGGAAGAAGAAGAAGAAGGAAGGAGAAGATAGAGAAAAGGCAAAGGAAGAAGAACAGAAGTCAAAGAAGAAGAAGAAGGAGAAGACAGAAAAGAGAAAGAGAAAGGAAATCAGACACTTTAAGTCGTCTGATTCACAAATCAGATGACAGATTATTGCTTTCATTTCATAGTCATACATTGAATTATTTGGTGATATTGTAGGAGTACCTGGTGATTTACATTACCATTTTACTCCCATATTTTTGCACTCTGACACTGCTACTATTGCAATTTCTTTTAGTTTAAATTGTGATCTTGATTTCTAAATACTAATTTGCTCACTATGTTCAATCTCGGAAATCTTTTCGAATAATAAAATTATATCTGTTTTGAACGTTATTTTGGCTGTACTACAATGCAATACTTTTAAATACCGACTCAACGATTATCAACATTTAGGCATCATTGTCGGGGAGCAACGGACATTTTAGAATTCTTGATTGCAATTTTTGATATAGATACTAACTTGCCATATCTCTTTTGTTGTGGTTGTTTCAGGGGAGAAGATTCAAAGAAAGACAGCCGCACATCAAACACACTAGGGGTAGGTAACTTATGATTATTCTCTCTCTTAAAAACCCCTCATTTTGAAAAGGAAAAAAGAACAAAATCAATTAGGGCTGCTTGCTTTACATTCTTAGCTAATTCATCAAGTTGCCTGATTTGATTTCAATAACAAAAACTTGATTTGTGAACCTATTTAAGGTAACTAGGGCTACCACATTCTTGTTTGAGCCCTAGATACCACATTTGGCAAACTAAATTGGACCAAAATTAGAGCTAATTAAGGATTCAAAGTTAAGGTTTTTAGAGGCACACTTTTATAAACAAGAAGCAATTTTCCAAAATGATGTGTGCGTAAGCCTTGGTTGAAGTGATTTATTCAAGAAAACCCTAAAAATCAGGCTCTTAATCTCACTTGAATCCTAAAAGAGAGATCTAAAACTTCTCAAAGGACAAATAGGTGAAGTTAACCCACCTTGGGTCAACCAACCTTGAAATTAGGTCACTTTTTACACTCAATACATCTAAAGTTCAAGTGAAATATTAAGCACGCTTGCTCTTAAATAAAACTGGTAGACTTAAGAGGTCAAGTCCCCATTCTGGTCTACTTGGAACATTAGTGACAAGAGAGGACGGGTGGGGGAAACCCTGTAACCCGTGGGGGCTCTTTACCGTGTAGGGGTCTCTGCGGGACTCTCCCTCTCTGACTGCCCAGGTATTCTCAGGAGGACGACTTTCTGAGTAAGGGGTATCACCCGCCTAGAACCTCCATAGTCATCCAAATTTTTTGAGTGTCTTGATTGTGTCCATCACATTCTACTCTCATCCAGACCATCAGCGCATGTTCGGTAGGAGGTCCTTAAGACCATCCTTAAGGCCTCCTTTAGTCATTCACTCCCTCGAAGCCAGGCCTCAACTTCCGTGTTTGTGCAGCAACCTCATCACATAGACATCTCCTCTGATATATCTGAACCAAATTCTCCTTCATCCATCATCATGGCACAACCTGTAGAAGAAGAGAATAACCTTGAGAACCAACTTCAGTGCCTTAACCATTTATTCCAAGCCTTTGTGAATCCACCGTAGTGTCCTATGATGCGAGATCATTACAATCTCGCAGTGGTAGCGATCGAATCTCGAGTCCAAATCCCGGTTGGAGGTCCTGATTCTGAACTCAAGCCCAACATGATTCATGTTATTCCAAAGGTTCATGGGCTCAATTCCGAGGATCCTTTTCAACACATCAAACAACTCAAGCATTTGGCCCAGACCTTTGGGTCAGATCAAAATTGGGATATTCTTCTAATGAAGATGTTCTCATTCTCTCTCATGGACAAAGCAGCTCACTGGTATCAGACTCAAACCCGTCCAATCAACACATGGGTTGAACTACAATCCGAGTTTCTGAAAATGTTCTTCCCAGTTGGTTGGACGAATGCTTTACGACACCAGATCACGCACTTCACACAGCAGCCTGGAGAACCACTTCACAAGGCATGGGATCATTTCTTGGATCTCATGAGAAAGTGCCCCCTCATGGAGTTCCTAAATGGGAACAAGTCTAGTCCTTTTACCAGGGACTCCGTGAAGATATCCGTTTATTCGTCAATGCAACTTGCGGAGGAAATATCATGGGTCAACACGAAGACACTGCGTGGGAGATTCTCGAGAATATGTGCGAGAACTCCATCAATAATGACTCTATGGGCTTATTCGACCGGACAAATGTCTGCGCATCGACGAATCCAAGGGGGGCACATGAGATGCAGGGCCTGTCCTCATCTATCGACTTGGAATTGATGTCCAGTCATTTGGACAAGGTCTCTATCATTGAGAAGAAGGTGGATGAGCTAACTCGACATCTGCGGCGAGCCACCTCTACGCAAAACTCGTTCGCACAGCCGCCCTCTAGGAGGGAAGCTGTGCATAACATCTATCACCGATCTTCTCAGGGAATGGAGCCATATCCACCCCCATCTGACTCTAGGATCGAAGGAAACTCCAACCCTGCAAACTCTAGTTGGGGGAACTCTGAACCCTCGTACTCTGATTTTCCCGAGGTTCCTCTGACTTGTGAGGACCTAAACACCATCCAGAATGACCCATTCTCTAATACTTATAACCCTGGATGGCGGAATCATCCCAATTTCCTGTGGGTGGGAAACAATCAGAATCAGAGACCACCATATCAACCCCGTCCACAAGCTCCTCGTCCTTATCAGCCGCCTCAGCCTTGGCCCAACCCCACCTATCAATCTGGGCCAACTCAGATAGATCAAATGACTCTCATCCTTCAGACTCTGCCTGACATTCAAAAGACGAATGCGGCTATGCAAAAGCAGCACAAAGACGAGATCATAGAGGTTCTTAATCAACTCGCCCAGATGGTGAATTTCCGCCAACCTGGCACACTCTCTTCGCAACCTCTGCCTAATCCGGATAACGTGCCGAACCAGAGGCGCATTATGAACCCAAATTCGGGCCAAGCCTACATGATTTAGCAGGCCCCTTCTGCTCCATCACCCGACGGGATGGAAGCTTCGACATCATACTCGAGATTTCAACAGCAGCCACCTATTTTACTAACACCAAGCCAGAACCAGGAAGGACTAAATTCAATTACAACCCGTAGTGGCGAAGCAACACAAGACCCACCTTACCAAATCCACTTTCAGCCTGGTAGTAACCCAAACCCTAGGATAGTCATCCAGGATACCCCTGTCCCAGATCAAGAACCTGGAACTATTCTAGAGGAACCATTTAAGGTTCCATTTCCCGAGGCCTTGACCAAGGGAAAGAGGACAACCAAACTCGTGGCACTTGAGGAGGACCTGGTCAAGCTCTTTGAATAGGTCCATATAAACATCCCCTTGATGGATGCAATTCTCCACGTACCAGCTTACACACGATTTCTGAAAGACGTGTGTACACCTAAGCATAAGCTGTGAACCAAAAGTGAGAGCCCAATCGTATTGTCAGAGCAAGCCAGCTCTGTAATTTTGAGCAAACTCCTACCTAAGGCAAAAGACCCATGTACTCCCCTGATTTCCTGTACAATTGGTGATATCCAATTTGATAGAGCTTTATTGGATCTAGGAGCCTCCATAAACCTAATACCTACATCCCTACTTGACCATCTTGAGGAATCTGAGCTCATACTGACAGAGGTGACATTACAGTTGGCAAACCAATCTATTAAGTCACCTAAAGGAGTTCTTGAGGATGTCATTGTTAGGGTTCAGGATTTCTATTTCCCGGTGGACTTCATAGTCTTGGATATGGATACTCCAGAAAATCCGAGGAACACACCAATCATATTAGAGAGACCCTTTCTGGTTACTGCTAGGGCAAACATAAATTGTGAGGAGAGCTAAATTGAACTGAAATTTGGAAACCAGACATTAAAGATTGACATCTTTAAGGCCCAACAAGGGATTAATTGTGGAGTCTTAGAACATATATGTGATATCAAAGCTGTGGTTGACGATCCATATATTAAGGAAAACTTGACTACTTCTAATCAACCACAAGAGGATCAAAACCCGCAATCAGAGGAGTTCGAACTTAACCTAGACACACCCATAACTCTTTCCCTTGCTCCTAACACACACCTTGAACCACCCGTTGTTGTTGATAACCCTGTTCTGGAACTCAAGTCTCTTCCCGATCATCTAAAGTACGTCTTTTTGGGTTCCAATAAGACGTTTCCTGCGATTATCAATTCTAGACTCACACCTGATCAGGAATCCCGTCTGATTACTGTTCTCCAGCAACATCGAAGAGCCATTGGATGGACTCTCGATGATTTGACTGGCATCAACCCCTCTTATTACACACATTGCATCTATACTGAAGAGGGCGCATGACTTTCCCGTGAAATGCAGAGATGTCTGAATCTTAATCTGTAGGAAGTCATGAAAAAGCAGATCATCAAGTGGTTAGATGCTGGGATCATCTACCCGATCTCCGACAGTCGGTGGGTGAGTCCAATCCAGGTTGTGCCTAAGAAGGCAGGACTCATCGTGATCACGACTGAAACCAAAGAAATCATACCAACCCATGTGGCGAATTCGTGTAGAGTCTGCATTGATTACAGAAGACTCAATACCTCCACAAAGAAGGATCATTTCCCACTACCATTTATTGATTAGATCCTTGAGAAACTAGTGGGAAATAGGTTCTTCTGCTTTTTGGGCAGGTACTCCGATTATAACCAGGTGGCAATCCATCCTGAGGACCAAGAAAAGGCCACTTTCACCTGCCCCTTCGGGATGTACGCGTTCCGATGGATGCCTTTCGGTCTATGCAATGCACTTGCTACTTTTCAGCGGTGCATGCTTGCCATATTCTCAAATATTGTAGGTGATTATCTGAAAGTCTTCATGGATGACTTTTTAGTGTTTGGCGAGTCATTTGACAATTGTCTCCTGCACTTGGTCCAGATCCTCAGGCGGTGCATTGACGTGAATCTGGTTTCTTCCTGGGAAAAGAGCCATTTCATGTTGCTTAAAGGAATTGTCCTAGGACATCTCATCTCAAAAAAAGGCATCTAGGTTGATCGAGCCAAGGTGAATCTGATTTCTAAATTCCCTATGCCTAGCTCGATCTTTCCTGGGGAACGTCGATTTTTACCGTCGATTCATTCTTGATTTCTCAAAGATCTCATGCCCCTTGACTAATCTACTTTCTAAGGATGTTCCTTTTGAAATATCCAAGGAATGCACTCAAGCATTTGAAACCCTTTGTGATCGAGTTACCCAAGCCCCGATCCTACAATCCCCTGATTGGTCTCAACCCTTTGAGATCATGTGTGATGCATCTGATTTCATTGTAGGAGCGGTACTTGGGCAGAAAATTGACGGGAAACTCATGGTCATCTACTATGCTAGCAAAACACTTGACGAGGCTCAGTGTAACTACACAGTTACTGAGAAAGAGCTGCTAGCCATAGTATTTGCCCTGGAAAAATTCAGATCGTATCTTCTAGGTTCCCATGTTATCATTTACTCTGATCACACAGCTGTGAGGCATCTCCTTGCGAAGAAGGATGCGAAACCTCGATTAATCCGCTGGATCTTACTGTTGAAAGAATTTGACCTCGAGATTCGTGACAAGGTGGGAAAATAGAACGTTGTAGCTGATCACTTGTCCCACCTTCCTTCTGATATTATCAACCCTTCCGGACCCATTACGGAACATTTTTCTGATGAGCACCTCCTAACTATTAGTACAGGGCTTCCATGGTTTGCTAATCTAGTAAACTACCTGACATCACATCAGATCCCATCCAATTGGCTGAAGGCTAAGGAGGACAAATTTCTTTATGATGTCAAGTACTACTTTCGGGAAGACCCGTATCTATTCCACATCGATGCTGATCAAATCATTCGACGATGTGTCCCGAAAGCGAAAATTCTGGGCATCTTGTCCTGCCATGACCAGGCATGTGGTGAACACTTCTTTGGTCATAAAATCACAGCGAATGTCCTCCAGTGTAGCTTTTATTGGTCCACGATTTTCAAAGACGCATACAATCATTGTAAAGCTTGCACTCGTTGTCAGACCTTAGGCAACATGAGCCACTGTGATATGATGCCCTTACAGTCGATTCTCGTATGCGAAATCTTCAACGTCTGGGGGATTGATTTTATGAGACCCTTTCCTGTTTTGGACAGCTTCGAGTACATTCTACTTGTTGTGGACTACATGTCCAAATGGATCGAAGCCATTCCGACCTGAACCAATGATCACAAAGTGATTATCAAATTTATTCATCAGAACATCTTTTCTCGATTCAGGATTCCACGTGCTATAATCTCTGATGGAGGACCCATTTCACTAATGCTTAGTTTAGGTCACTGATGACCAAATACGGAGTGTCACACCGAATCGCTACTCCTTATCACCCCCAAACTAATTGTCTAGCTGAGCTATTAAATCAGGAGATCAAGAAAATTCTCCAGGTTACTGTTCGACCTAACAGGAAAGACTGGTCATCTCAACTTCTGGAAGCTTTGTAGGCTTATAGGACCGCCCACAAAACCCAATTAGGTATATCTCCCTTCAGATTGGTGTACGGGAAAGCATGTCACCTCCCCGTAGAATTGGAGCATAAATTCTATTGGGCAGTACGAAACTGCAATCTAGATCTAAGGCAGCAACCTATAGAAAGCTTCAAATGAGGGAGATCGATGAGAACTCACGAATTTATAAAGAGCGGGTTAAAGCCTTTCACGACAAGCACATATCCAGAAAGATCTTTTACCCTAGTCAAAATGTCCTACTCTTTGATGCCAATCTCAAACTATTCCCAGGAAAACTCAGATCAAAATGGATCGGACCTTACCTCATCCGACGAATCTTTGGAAATGGAGCCATCGAAATTAGTCAACTCAGCCACGATTTTGAACCTTTCATTGTGAACGGTCAGAGACTCAAACCGTTCATTGAACTTACTGATACAAATTTGGCTGAGACATCTCTTACCCTCCATTCTCTCTGAGCTCATTGCGCCCAGCCGATGGCGTTAAACTCGGCGCTTAACGGGAGGCAACCCGTCATTTTGAAAAACCCGAAACCTTTCTTGACACATCCTATGCTAAACTCATATTGCACTTTAGGGTTCATCTAATAGAACAACCGACCCCCCCTCAGGTACCTATACCCGAGCTTGAAATCGTTCGTAATAGTCATCCCGACCCATTCACCCACCCAAAACCTATCTAATGAATGATCTAAGTTGAACTCGAACTCACCTAATTTATAATGGGGACATTGCAAATCATAGGCATGGGGGGGTATGAAAGTGCAAAATGCCGTGAAAATCATCTCACAAGAAAATGTTTCATCAAAAAAATCACATATCCCAAATATACCAAAAAAATGGAAAAATTCTTGAAAAAAATTTAAAAATTAGATAGAAAAATTTTGAGGGCATATCAATTTTGAAGAGAAAAAGGGGAGAAGTTAAAACTGTCAAAAAAGGAGCACAAGTTGAAAAGAAAAGAAAAGAGATAGTCACTAGTAAGAAATTAAGGAATTAGCTTAGTTCTAGACCATATCAAGAAAAAGAAAATGAAAGGTCAAAAGAATTAACAGAATAAAGAAGAGATTAGTAGGAATGCTGATCTTAGGCTTCTTGGGCCGTGATCCTAGGCTTAAAAATTCAAGTACCCACTAAGATCTGGATAGTCCTCAAGAGGTTGGGGAAAATGCAAAGCTTAAGTACTAGGTCTAAGGCTTAGGGAGTATTCAGTCTCGTTAACTGACCTCTGGTTTGTGGGACTCAGTAACCTAAGCACCCCACTCCATGCACAGTCTGGTTCAGTGTGCTTAAGTATCAAAATCACGCAAATACGTTTAAGTTGTTCTGAAAAAGTCACCTAGATTAGGAGTGGCTGATCAACACGAGTTGATTTAGACGAGTTCCCGGCACGAAGAGGCAGTGAATTTCCCTCGAAGATGCGCAATAACATATCGTCTCCTCGGTGCTTATCTCCTAAGATATCTACATATCCTACTGGGGAGATGTAAGCACCCTATGCTAGTTCAGATGCCATTGGCGGCATTATCTCGAAATGTCGATTACCAGGGTCTGGACTTAGGTATAAAACACCATGGGCGGGATTATCTCGAAATCTCGAAAGCTAGGGTTCTGGGAGTTGTCATTGATGGTCTATCTTAAAGCATCGATTGCCAGGGACACTTCGAGGATTGATGATGGAGATTAGGAATCCAATACAGATCATGTTGTGAAGCCAATCCGAAGTTAGAAATGAAAAGAAAAGAGAGAGACAACTCTCCAAACAAAGAAAATTCCTCTGTCTCACTCTAAGAAAAATGCACTGCAAACTGAACCAAGGCTAAAATATGTTACAAGCACGGGTACTTTAATCGCAGAGTCCAACGAACCTTAGGATAGTTCCTATGGGCCTTAAAAACATTCGTGGCAGATTGTGGCTAGAGCTGGTCAGGTCCGGATCTTGGTTGGTACTTGAGTACCTCTAGGCCTACTATCGGCATTCTAACCTAATCTATAGAAGAAAGCACACATCAAAGTTTTCGAGCATAAAAAAGATTACATGGTCTACAATCAAAGTTAAAACCTTAAAATTTTGCTAAGGGACTAGCAAAAGCTAGGCATGGGGGTATGCTGGGAACACTATCATGAGCCCTAACTAGCTTATTTTGACCCAATGAAGAGAATAAATACTCCTACATAACCTACTGAAGGTCATAATTCACTGCATAACCTTTCAGAGAGAAACACAAGAAACTAGGGGTAAAACTGTAATTTTACCAATGCAGTATAACCACGATTTTTCTCAAGGGCTAAATAAAGGTCAAATGGTCTTAATAAGATAACAAGTGGGTTGGATTTGACAGAAAAGGGTTTGTGTGAGTTTTGTGAATTAAATGACTTCTTGAAACTCTAAAACAGGCCCACTTGATTATCCAAGGTTATGGTCAAGATAAAATTCACTTAAACCCTATAAAAATCACAGAAAAATATTCTCTATGGTTTATAACCTTTAATTTTTCCATAAGAACCCATCTTGACCTAGAATGGGGTCTTAGATAGATATTTGCCCTAAATTAGATTTTTATATACATTTCCCATTCAAACATGGTCAAATCCAAAATCTAACTTCACCATTGGATTTCTTAGGTCCAAATTAGGTTTGTACCAAAATTTGGACCCAAGATGAGTTTTCCTTGACCTAGTTTGCAAAAAGGTCCAGCCTAACTACATTTCTACCCCTAACTTTCAAAAACCCTTACAACCAGCCCCCTAGCTTCTCATCATGTTCACAAGTAGGTCCCTCCGCCATTTTCACGGAGGAAACCTACTCTGGCGACCTTTGACTGAGGAGATCTCTTTGATTTCTCAGAGAATCTCCAAAATTGGAAGGGAGATTCTCTGAGAAATTCTCTCTCGTCTAAACCCAACCTTGAGATCTGATTCCCTTGCAATCTCTCATGTGAATGCATGAGAGATATGGGTATCCTAACAGATTTCTTCACCAGCGAGCCTTCCTTTCTTGGGAAGCTTGCTTCCCAAGCCCTAACCGACTTCCAGATCTCTATTTAAAGGAGCCCAGACCTCTCCGATCTCTCCACCCTTTAATTCGATCGCAAACACCCCTAATTTCTCTCTTCCCTTCACAGCGTTAGGCTCCTCGACGTCCGACGACCTTCCCTGCCTCTCCTCGTCGTCTGACTGCCATGCCTGCGGCGGACACATCTTCCCTGACTTCGTCCGCATCTTATTGTACTAGCAGGCGCTTCTCTCTCTTTGTCCTCGTCGATCTCACCTCACCGGAGCCGCCTTTGTCTCTGGCGTCGGCTGCACCAAACCCGACACCTCTGCTCACCTCTTCGTCCCTTGACCTCCTAGATAATCTCCCTCTCCCCTCTATTTTCTTCTCCACCCTTTATTCTCCAAAATCGGCAACTGTCGACCTCCATCACCTCCATCCCTTCCATCTCTGACCATCAACTCCAGCGAGGCCATCCGACCTCCACAGGCCACCCCAACCCTCGTCGACAAGCCCACGAGCTCCGCCTTATTTCACTGATCCTTTCCCCTCACTCCATGCACTGTGCCACTCACCCAAACACCCCCTCGAACAAACCCACACACTCGCACACAGTGTGCCCTAGGCACACACGCACAGACATTGCCACGCCACGCCAACACCCCCAACACCTTCGTCGTGGTTCGGTGACCCCCTCTAAACATTTTGATGTGGCCACGAGGCCATTCTTGTGTTTTCAGGTAAGTCTCCCATTCACCATTGTTGCGGAGCTTGAAGCAAGCTTGAAGCCACGCTAAGGCCTTGTTGCTCCAGGTGCGTGGAATTCCCTCACGCACGCATCCAGGTTCTTGATTCCTGCTGGGTACTCGTACAACATGTTTTGATAAGAAAAGCATCGTAGTATCGTGCGCAATACGATCCAACAAAAAATATTTTCTAAAGATAACGAGACTTTGAGTCTCGGTCGTTTGTCTCTGGGAGGCGTTTGTTCAAACTTGAAATCGATCTTTTATCGCTCTACTTGTTTAGAAATCACATGGTGGTTTATGATTATTACGTATTTAGACACGACATGCGTAGTTGCAATAGATGATAATGAAAAGCAGGTAACTTTAATCACACCAAATATATTGCAATCGATTAGCTCATGATGACTCCCAACACATAGACATATATATATATATATATATATATATATATAGAAAAATTTCTTTCATTCATTGAGGAAGGTGTTTGCAACGTGGAAGTAGAGGAATGCTTATAATAGAAAGCTTAAAACATAAATCTAACTAACAGAAAATGATCTCATACAGGAATCTATGGAGGATTTTGTATGCATCATTGGGGGAGAATAAGGAGCTAAACTACTTAGTAAATAGAAGCAGTAATGTAAAGAACTAAAGCTAATCTAGCAGAAGGAAGGGCATTCAGAAGTGGTCTCTGATGGCCTTTGAGTGGCTGAGAGAAGGAGGGGCGACCAATGGTGCTTAGACTTGGAGAGAGGTTGGAGGAGTGATCCAGCATCCTGGCGTGGTGTCCTTCATGGTGGTGCTCAGCTCGTGGAGATGGAGTGGAGATGGTGGTGGCTAGCCTAAGTGGAGGTGGATGGAGCCAAGCATGTATGACCAAAAGTGGATTGAAGCCATGAATGTGGATGGGTGCAAATGGCCACCCCTTAACCTAAGGGAGTCTCTCTATAGAAGTGTGGAACTCTCTAGAGAGAGCCCAAGAATGGCCGGCCAAGAGAGATAGAATTGGTTTCTTAGATCCACCATTTGTGGATCTAAGAATTGAATAAATCTTGGTTCCTAAATTTGGCAACCAAGAGTTGGCGCCACTTCAAGAGAGTTCTAGAGAAGTGTGGGTGCGTGAATGGGTGTGTGTGTGTGTGTGTGTGTGTGGTCATGCCATAGGTGTCTAAGAGGTTTAGGTTAGGTCTTAAGGAGTTTGGGTAGGTGTATACCTTGAATTAGGGTTGCATACCCTAATTACTAAGGGGAAATTGCAATTAAACTTAACCTAAGTTTAATTGAATGAGTGTAAACCTAATTGAGAGTGAAATAACTCAATTAGGTTGGGTTTAGGTCAATTGGACTCTCACTAAGTTCAATTGAACTTGTGTGGGTTGAGATTTGAGCTCAATTGGACTCAATGAGTCCAATTGGCTTAGGTAATTGACTTTGATCTAAGTCAATTGGGTTTGGTGAGGACCTAATTAGGTCCTTAGGTAGGTCTAGAGGTGATGTACTAGGGTTATGACACCTTAATTTAGGTTCTTATGGGGTTGGGATTAGGTCTAGGAAGCTATAGATCCAAGATCAAGGCTTGAATATCAAAATAGGGACTGGAGACCAGTTCCAGACGTCCAAAAACATGATCAGATGACTTATACTCAAAAATCAGATGTCCAGACTTTAGTTCTGGACGTCCAATCTGAGTTAGGGGGAATTCTAGGTTTTGTTTTGGGTATTTTGTAGAAATTGGATGTTTGACAAAGTGTCTGGACGTCCAATAACATTGTAGAAGTGGGTTTAAGGTGTGCGGGAGTTGGTTAAGGATCCTGGACGTCCTATAACTTATTTGGATGTCCAGATAAGGGTTGGAACTAGGGTTTTAGGCCTTCCTAGGGTGCTGTGACCTAATCTAAGGGTGGCTAAGGCTTGGGGAAAGTCTCTAGACTATCCTAGGGCTAGGATGGACCTCAGCTCTTCACATTTTACTGCTTTATTCCTACTTAATAGAGTAGCAAACCTTAACTCCCTTACATCATTATTCCCTATATCTAATCTAGGTTTTCTGCTCCAGTCCTGCTGCAACACTCGTTATTCCCGATCCAGCTTTAGATCCAGCTCCTGATCAGCTTATTGCCTACAATCGACATAATGCACTTAAACAGCACATTATAACATTATTTCATGCATAGCTAAAGTAAAGCAGTAAAGATGCAGATAATGCTTATGCATGCATGAATTACCCTAACTTATGCTAAGTCCTAGCCTAAATTAGGTCAATTAAGACTTATGATTGCTGCGCAATCAATTCCAGTCGAAGGCCTTCGCAGCAGCTGCAATTGAGAGCTCAATCTTTGCTGTGGGCGCGCACAACTCGGAAGTGAAGGAGTTTCTGCACTTGCATAAAGGGAAAACGTGACAGAGGTTGTTCGCCTCAAATCCACGGGGTGTGGTCCCACTCACCCGTCCAGTCTCATCTGGGAACACACCCCGCAGACCTGGCCTGACTCGACCTGATTGCACTCCTCGCCCACAACCGCACGCCGGTGGGCTTGGTCTTGAGTACGCACTTGACCCAATTACCCGACTACTTGTGTGGCTTTGGGAGAGCGGATCCTAAGAGAGAAAGAGAAGAGAGTTGCACGCAGGTAGGGGTTGGTTTTGCTACAGGGTTCTCTGGCCAACACTTAGTCGCAGGCTGAAGAAGAAGAGAAAGCCAAAGTTGAAGGCCAAAGGTAGGAGCTGAAGAAGGAAGAAGGAGAAGCCAAGGCAGAAGAGAGGCAAGGGAAAAGCAATCGCAAAAGCTGAAGAAGGAAGAAGAAGAAGAACGAAGGAGAAGATAGAGAAAAGGCAAAGGAAGAAGAAGAACAGAAGCTAAAGAAGAAAAAGAAGGAGAAGATAGAGAGGAGAAAGAGAAAGGAAATCAGACACTTTAAGTCGTCTGATTCACAAATTAGACGAAAGATTATTGCTTTCATTTCATAGTCATACATTGAATTATTTGGTGATATTGTAGGAGTACTTGGTGATTTACATCACCATTTTACTCCCATATTTTTGCACTCTGACACTCCTACTATTGCAATTTCTTTTAGTTTAAATTGTGATCTTGATTTCTAAATACCAATTTGCTCCCTATGTTGGACCTCGAAAATCTTTTCGAGTAATAAAATTATATCTGTTTTGAACGCTATTTCGGCTGTACTACAATGCAATACTTTTAAATACTGACTCAGCAATCATCAACATTTCCATAGGGCTTTTGTCCGGCGAGTATTGCACGAGCTTCTCATGTGATTGATTGGGGTCAAGAGGCTATGTTCGTGATTGCAGGTACACGGTGGAATTGGGTTTTCTTCTCTGACATTGAGCTACTCCGGTGACTCACGGATAAGGGAGCTTCTTCTCCTCATGTGGAATTGTCTGTGGACCTCATCAGGGCCGTTGGATTAAAGATCCAACAACCAATCGTGCATTAATTAGCAGCAGCTCCTCCATGGCTTAAAGACAAAGGAAGAAGGGGACGTAAAGTCCCACATCATTGGCAGTAGGAGGTCGAAAATGGACATTTAAGGAATTTGACTCCCTCAAGAATCGCTCATGAAATAGGGGCTTAGGTCCTCATACCATTCACATGCACACACGCTCGCACACATGAGGCGTGAACCGATATTGGGCTAGGTTTTGGTCTGATCTGGGATGGAGCTTGGAATCGTTGTTGGTTTGCTTAGGGCAAGCCTTTGGCTAAGCTTGGTCCAAATCTTGTTCTTGTCTTGAGAGGCTCTTTGGGATTGAATTTGCCTAAGTGTTGAAGGCTTCATCTTAGTTGAAAAACCACATTTTTTTTTCCCTAACACTTATATTCCTTTTTGAGCTTGATAGTGTTATTATTTGCCTAATACATTTCTTTTTGCATCAAGCTATTGTGCCTTATTTGATTAGTGGCTAATTACAATTATTTTGCTTCCTGAGATGACCTCGGACTCACAACTTCGAGTTTATAAATTTAAATGTTTTCATCGCTTTAGTCGCTATACTACAACGTGTACCTTAAAACTTGAATTTAGCACATTAACAAATATACTAGGCTAACTTTGTTTTTAGAGATCTAATCTTTTGTGATAGAGGCATGAGTCAAGGTTCAAGATGAAGATATTGAAGACTTAGCTATATATATTGACGACCTAGCTCAATATAAAGATACATGGAGATTCAATAAAAAAGAAAGCAAAGGAAGAACTCCAAGAGTCCAAGTAAATTTTTTCTATCTTTTATGTTCTAGAAGCTTTTGTACAAGAGCCAATGCATAACACTTAAATGCATGGCACTTATCTAGAAAAATATTTAAAAATTGAAAATAAATTAAAAAATATTTAAAATTAATTGATTAGAAACATTTCAGGGTCATCTAAAAGGTTATGAGTTTAAATTAACACTTTTTCGAAAAGACACATCTTTCAAATTTTATAACATTTGAAATAAAAAATTAATCCATTAAGAAAAATGGTTAATCAATTAATTTTAGTTCTCGACAAAAAAAAAGATTGATTTAAATTGTAAATTAATCGATTAACAACCAATTAGGAAGCTCCGCCCATCGAGTCCATACTCAGAAACACTCTAATGCCTGAACAACTATGGAAGTTAGAAGCAAAAGTGTAAAGGTCCCTCGTCTCAGGCAAGATGCCGGACGAGGACAAGGGGGAACTTACCCTTACCCGTGAGTCAAGATATGACAGACAACGTCTTTTACACTCATACCGGGAGAAAGAGACCGCACCAGCGACGAAGAGTGTTAAAAGATGGGTAACCCCCTATTTATAACCCCCGTACCGGGTGGTTCCCCCCTGCGTGGTATAAATTTCAAAAAACAAAATCCTGTGGATAGGGTGCAGGTTTCAAAACATACCCCTTTAAGGTAGGGATACCTCGATAATCATTACCAACATTAAATTCTCGTGTGTGCATACCTTGCACAGCATTAATGCCGGTCATATCGCTGGCAAGAGGAGTATTTTAGGCCCAAACACCTTATCACAACGTCAATTTATGCTGATCTAATCATACAATAAGACAAAAATTAAATCCTGTAGTAATTGGCGATCACTCGTAGAAGGTGACACATATGTCACACTCACTCCAGAGGAAGCCACCTCTTAAGGCCAGAACAAAAATAGGTGAACATGCCTAAAGCCGCCTCTTAGGGTCGACAGAAAAAATAGCTGCCCGCATTCCCTTTACTAGCAAGCCATCTCCTATTGGATGGCGAAAGCTAAGGCATATCCCGTCTCTGACTTCTTTACTATAGAATCGCCTCTCTAAAGACGACAACACTAAGAGCTCCTTGGTCGCTTACAATTGCAACTCCTGCTCCATAACAAATGCTCCCCCGCTTTAACGAAAAAGCTGGGGCACAATTTAGGGACATCACTTATTGCAGAGTTTTAACTATTGTAATTACTTTCTAATCAGCATCTGCTAAATAGAGAGCGGTGGGCATATGATGAGAGGCAAAAAGTACCCTCGGACTTAAAACTATGCGAGAAGCCCAACAAAAGGTCCGACCACCTGAAAGTAAAAGAGGCAGGTAGATCCGACCTGCCTACACCCAGGAAGGTCCGAATATAGGCGGGTCCGAATAAACCCAACTCGCTTGAAGACCCGACACCAATTGATGATGACGAGATGGTAGAAAAGTCCAACATGACCATTGATGTGTAATTTCTCAACACAGTTAATTAAGGTTAAAAGTCTTAATTAATCGTGTAAGAAATGACTTAGTTTAACTTGAATTGATGTCAATTAGGTAGTATAAGGTCAAGTTAACCTAACATTTAGGTTTAAGTTCTTTTTAACTGGTTGAGTCCAAATTATTCACTGGGAGGTATATTCGTAATTTTAATTCTCCAATCTTATTAATTAAATTAACAACTAACTAATTACTACAATAATTACAACATATAATTACAACATATGTAAGCATGTGAATATTTCACAAAAGAATGGACAATTAAAGATGCAATTATTCCAATTATAAAAGAGTAATGTACATGAATGATTTTGCAATAAAATCTAAGAATGTTTATTACAATTTGTACAAAAATGTAAGGCATACATAAATGTTTACAAGAATAAAAGTGCCTTCTCTAAGCTCAAGCTTCTTCTCCTCTCAGCCTTTGAAGATGATTAATATTAGATGATGTTATCAGATGACTTAAAAAGAAGAGGATCTATTTTTTTTTTCTTCGTTAATCCTTCGTTTAGTTCTCTCTCTCAAATTGGCCTTTCTGTTCCCTTTATTTAGTTAATTCCTCTTCAATTCTTCCTTTAACTCTTTTCCTTCTCTCACTCCTTAATTATTTTCTCACACTCTTTACATAGCCCTCTTATCACTTAAGTTCTACCTTTTCTTCCTTTCACTTTACTCGCTTAACACTTAGCTTCATCTCTTTGGCTATTTTATCAAAAATTTGTTAATGGGCAACCCATGCCTTTTAAGGATACACTGCACCCCATAGGGTGGGACCAGACCCTACTAAGCTCGCACCTAGTTTGTATTAGGTATATTTTCATAGTTTTAAGCCCAATGTAGAGTCTTGGCCCATCATATGCCCAACAACATGCTCGTTCGCCCACCTGGGCACACACACAGGCACATGCCTGCGCACACACATGCACGTGCATGCATGTGCCCAATCATATCCAAGTTCATTTCATGCGCCCTATGCCGACGACCGAATGGCTCCAATGTGTTTTTAGTATTATTCCAAGGCGCACGTTCACTCGTTCCCGATGTGGGACTAAGATTACCGCTTCTCCTTCGCGCAAAGCTGTGTCAGGTCAAATCTTCAAACGAAGGTTCCGAATGACTCTCGGATCCAAATCGGGCGTATAGAGTATAGGAGTTTGATCGAAAGCTCTACAGATCCTTTACACAAATTTGGCTTCAATTTGATAATTGGATCAGATTTGATCCACGATTTTGCTGGAGGAACATGGCTCTATCCCCATGCCAAGAATGTACTGCAAAGGGTGAAGTTTAAGGTCAAATGACCAGAAGAGAAGTAATACCCTTCAATTAAGATACTGAAGTGCTTTAGATGACCATTCCGCACTGATATAAGGAGATAGGTTAGGCAAAGCTTCAGGAAAGGTTCAAAAGCTTAATGGCTTCAAACTGTACGTCAAGACTTAGAACTTAAGATCAAATCATATTAACAGAAAGATAAATTCGTCATAAATTGCTATAAACCAATTCAGTGATCAAAGAGGAACTAATCTGAGCAATCTTTGGTTCCAATTAAATTCAGCAGAATCTCAAAGAACAGTGATGAGTTCATTAAGGAACCCAAACTAAACAGATCCCTAAATAGCTAGAATTCCTCAATAAAATCCATTCAAATTAATCTTAAACATTTCTAAATCATTCCAGAAACTTATTCAATCCACTCAATCAGAGATTTAAATTCTTAACCTCCAAAGTCGAACAAGAGTTGACCTTTTAAGCTCAGAAATTGACTTTTGGATTTAAGGCTTGCAGAATCAAATCATGAACCTAATTAGGTCTACTTCATCCTCAGGAAGATGTTCCTCATTTCAAAATCAAATTTTGATAGCTCTAGAGGTCTTCCCAGATCCATCACTTGAGCACAAAATAAGGTCAATTCGACAAATCAGACTAGGGATTCCCTATCATAGCCTGTTCCTAGCTCCCTACAGAACCCAAGGATGGGTTGCCTCGATGAACCCCAAGACCCAGTTGTCCAACGAGAAATAACCGAATACACATTCATTCCACAACCACATAAGTAATGTAACTAAGCATAAAATAAAAACTAACAATAAAGAAAAAGAACGGCATCTACGATAATATTACGGGCCATCAACGAGAGGTACAAGTACAGAACACAGCCATCACAACAAAAACTAGTACACATATGATGTAAATATAGCTAGAATAACATGAACTACAGGAACTCACTACAACAACTAGCAGGAAACTACAGCTGGGCTCAACTGGGCCCAACGGCCTTAGCAGCTGATAGCTCTGGCTGCTCGAATCCCTGACCTGTACAAGGTTATAACATCTGGAGTCAGCTAACGCTGAGTAGAATGATGACTAAAACATTTAATGTAATTTAGATAAGCAGCTTAACATATTATCCTCCAGTTCCAATTATCTTATTACGTGTTGCTAATCTGAGTACTCTAATCGGGTTCCATGACATTGCTCAATCTTCTTGTTCCCTAAGGGAACGATCTTGCTTGTAGTTTTCCCACGATGCAAAATGTACACGTGGCACTTTCTTGGCCAGGAGAGTCCCCAATGGTATTCCTATACCCGGTCTAGTACCTCGAGGTCACGGTCGTGACATAGCGGTGACTACGGCAGACGTGATAAGCGCATGGGTACCTACCCTGCATTGGCATGTGGTCAGTCATTTCCGCTAGCAGGTACGCCTAAACGTACAACATGGAACGGCATAGAGCCTTGCCCTCTCAGAACAGGGGTCTAACCCATCACAGTTCACGTACCCTACTCTGACTACCCTGATTTGCCCTATGGGCTTAGCAAGAGTCGGTGTAGGGTGGCCAATCCTAACCTCAGGCCCCCTGGGGCGGCTAGCTCCCCCTACACTAAGTAGCTCTCCTCGATACCACGTACGCGAGGGCCAACAGGAGTCGACGTAAAGTGGCCAAACCCGCCCTGGGTCTCCACCAAAGGGGTGGCAATGTCCCCTCTACTCTAAAAGGATAGTTGCTCTCTTCGGTACTACATACATGAAGGCCAGCTCACCTCCCTAAACCAAGTCCGAACAGCCGCCCGTGGAGACGTATTCCAGAACCATCCGGTTCTCCATACTACAGTATTCTTGTCTCATTCTAGATTCCCCGTAGGGTTCATGCATGAACTTTTCTTATTTCATATCCAGTTTGTTATATACAGAACAGGTAGCCCAATTTCCATATTCATCACAGTACAAGTTTGTTTTTCTATTCATAACGTGGTTCCTTTCAAGTAGTACATGTAGCTCATGATTTATTCAATCATTCATCTCTCTACACATGCATTTCCTCTAGCCCTAGTGTTCATGTCACAACCTAGGGTTCAATCAAATAGATGTATTCTAAAGCATGCATTTACTTCAACCTAGGGTTCATCTCAAATCCTAGGTTCAACTAATTTTATGCATGCACTTTATTAATTTCGAAATTAGGGTAAGAACCACTCTACCAGGGTAACCGAGTGGAATGGGGGCTCGTACAGTAACTCTTGACATCTCCGTAGGTCCCGTATACTCGACGGACTGGATTGGCAGGTCAAATGTGTTCAGAATGACACGGACAAAGTACCATTACATAGAGAAACTCGCACAGAAACCAAAGACATTTCGTTTATGGAAAACTGGCACCGTTTGGGCCTTGAACGGGCCCAAAAACACCAATCCTGACTGAAATCAGACGTATGGGAAAGGTCCCAAACGTCTTAAATGAACTCACAGGCATACCTTACTTGAGGCACCTTCCTCGGACGTCTGGGACTCAGTGCAGACGTCTAAGGGTGCCTTCAGATGTCTGGAGATTCTCCCGGACGTCTGAAATCACCTCGGTCCTCGCACCGATGCACCTCCCAACCTCTGACACACACACGTGCATGGTTAGAAATTTAGAAGAAAGATAATTGAAGAAAAATACTCTACCATACATCTAGAGGTCACTCCAGACGTCCGATTCTGTGGAAAAATGATTCAGCAGAATCGTTTCTGAATCCTTTCTCACCGCGGAAGTCTACAGCAGTAGCACCACCACCACGGCTTCTTCGCTCTCTGGCTTTCGCTCTCCCCTTAGGTCCTCCTGCTCTCCTCGCTCTCCCTTTCTCGCTTCCTCTCGACTGCCGATGTGGGAACAAAAGGAGGAGGAGGGGGTATATATGGAGAGTGGAGGTGAGGGGGATGACATGGAGGAGGGGATGGTGTGGAGTGGGGAGGAGTGGGGGAGATGGTTGCCGCAGGGGGGGAGGGGTGAGGCATGTGGGGTGAGGGGGAGGGAATGGTGTGCGTACGGTGAGGAGAGGTGGTGGGGAAATTGCAGGGACGTCCTTGCAATTTTCCTTACTCCCTCACAAACCCCAAAATGAAAGATAAGGGGTTTAAAACTGCAGGAAAATGCCTACGGATTCCGAAAATGCCAAACGACCCTAGGAAAGGGCCATTTCATTCCCAAACCTAGTTAAATCTTAGAATAAGTTTCTTTGGTTCTATGCATGCTTTGAGATCTATTACTAAGGTCAGAGATGTTCTAGAGAGGCCTCCTTAGCTCTGCCAGAACTGATGAAGATGAAGTCCAATTAAAATGTAATTCTCTCAAAAACTGAAACTTAACTCTTGATTTATGTTTCTTTGATCATGAAGGAGTGATCTGGAGCTCCTGGAAGCATTCTAAAATCTGAGGTGTAAATTTGGCTCGCCAGAGCTCTAGTGAACGCCCTGTGATGTCGCTGGACATGGATTCTCCATGAAACACATTAAAAATGGTCTAAAAAGTTTCCTAAGGTCATAAGGAACCTCGAAACTTCTCAATTAATCCAATTAGTGATTAAACTTAAAGATTTATTAAGAATTCAATTAGAATAGATTCTAAGTTAGGCTAAACTCAACATTGATCCTCTCACTGAATTGAGTAAGGGAAAATACTTAAGAGAGTCTTGCTATGCTTTATGAGTGAGTGTTTAGGTGATAAAACTCCTGCTGAGTCGCCATTGATAGCGAGCTCAGGAGGTTGAAATTCATTTAGACATTTTTTGTATATATGCTAATTAAGGAAATTAAGATGTAGATCGGGGCCCTGAAGTGGTGGAAAGGTGATGGAGGGACCCTAGTGGCGGTGATCTAAGCCAGAGAAACTCCGCCATGGACAGCGGAGGCCTCCGATGAAGGTGGAGTGGACTAGGCATTTGAGATGATATAAGTGTGTAATTAATGGAGTAGAAGTGACTGTGGAGAGTTATGAAGTGTGATCAGTGATTTTACACTAGTAGAGAAAGCATTATTCGTGACAGACATTTTCAACCATTTATGTAACGGTCGAGAATAAATGTATTATTGACCATTTTAAGCATAACGGTTGCTAAAAGTTGGTCATTAACTTTCTTATCTGTAAAACAGTCGGGGTGGTTGAGACCATTCTCGACCGTTTATAACGGTCCATAATAAAAATTTACTCGACCGTCATTATATAAACGGTTGAGCATAATGACATCATCGACTGTTGAATATATAACGGTCAAGAAAAGTCAAGTATGAAATTAATGCGCTAGTTAAAACCATTGTCGACCGTTTATAATGCTCAATAATAAAAGAATCATCTACTGTTAAATATATAACGATCGAGTAAAGTCAAGCATAATTAAGACGTCTGGTTGAGACTATTTTCAACCATTTATAACGGTCAAAAATAATAAAATAGTCGACGGTTTCCATATTAATGGTCAAGAATATTCCCATAAAAAAATGTGGCGGCAAAAAGATATTTTTTGAATGCATTCCTCGACTGTTCAGTCTATAGCGGTCTAGAAAACACAGACAAAAATACCAGCGCTACCTCGACTCCTTCCCCTTCCTTTCTTCAGTAGACCTCCTCCAACCTCCTCCGACCCACAATGTCGTCAACCTTTGTACATCGACTCTGAGGGACTCCTCTCACCGACGACCGTGCGCATATCATCCGACGACCCCCCATAGTAAGTGCTCGTCGCCCCTCCTTCCCTTCCTTGTTCCACTACGCCGCCATGGCGACCATCGGCACCACCATGACCACCTTCCCTTCCTTCTGCTGCCACCACAACCACGACCACCTTCCCTTCCTTATGCCGCTGCCACCACCACCTCGTCAACCACCACCCCCACCTCCTTGGCCGCTCGCCGCCACCACCACCTCAGGCCACGACTACAACCTCCTGCCACCACCACCTCCTCTTGCCTCCACCACCACCTCCTCCTCCTCCTCCCACCACCATCACCACAATTTCCCCCCTTAGTGTTAGAAATTTAATTTTAGGTTAATTTAATTTTTTTATGTAATACTTAGGTTAGAAATTTAATTATGAATGCAATTAAAGTATATACTTCATTTAATTATGAATGCAACATAGTGCTAGTGGCTACTGTGTTGCGGTAAAGGAGCAGCAGTGGTGAGCTGGTAGAGGTGGTGATGATGGGGAGGAGCAGAAGAGAGTTGAGTTGAGGAAGGAGGGAATGAGGAGGAGATTACAGTGGTGGTGGCTTGGGGAAAATGAAGGAGAAGCCATGGCTCGTCAAGATGGAGTTGGAGAGGGAGAAGGATGGGACGAGAGGGAGGAGGTGGGTGGAGCATGTGGTGGGGTACGTGGTAGTGGTGGATGCTAGGGGTGGAGGAGGTGATGTGGATGGAGGTGACAGTTGTGGGAGGAGCTATGGGAGAAGGAAGGTCGAAAGGACATTCTTGGTGTTGTCTTGCCATGAGAAGAAGGTGGAGTAGAGGATGAACAGGGAGAGGAGCTATGATGGAGGAGGATTGATGGTGGTGCATTCGTAAAGGTAAGACGAGGAGTTGAAGATGATGACATTGGTCATGTGGTGGAGAAAGACAATAGTGTCAGTAGTTGTTGCGTCGTGGTGAAAGAGCAGCAGTGGTGAGCTGGTGATAGTGGAGAGGAGAAGAGAGTTGAGTTGAGGAAGGATGGAATGAGGAGGAGATTACGGTGGTAATAATGGGTTGCGGAAAGTGGAGGAGAAGGCCACCATGCATGGCTCTTGGAAGTGGAGTTGGAGAGGGAGAAGGATGGGACAAGAGGGGGAAGGGTGGAGTAGGTGGTGGGGTGGTAGTGGTGGATGTTGGGGATGGAAGAGGTGGTGAGGATGGAGGTGACGATTATGGAAGGAGGAAGATGGGTTTTTTTTTTGTTGAAATGCACTTCTGGATTTTGTTTGTTAATTCTCTGTTCTTCCATGCTTTTAGAAAGTTGATGATGAAAATGATTGTTATAGAGCTTTCTTTTGATAATTCCATGACTGCATGTTTGAATTGTGTTTCCAAATTGTTTAAATTATTTGATATTTATGTTTGATTATGAAATTTTTATTACAACTTTATAGATACACACACTTATACAAATTTAGATACACTTGATGACAAACAATAGGAATTCTACCCCGAGGTAACAAGTTGTGGGAGGGATATAATTGTGTCAAAATACTAGCCCGTCGAGACTTATGAACATGTTATATGGACAATGCAGAGTGTGTATATACCTCACTTACATGCATGATGCGTTGTTCTTATAACATGCCATAAGTGTTGTCCATTGTTCAGAGAAGTTCTGAACAAAGGGAGGTCCTTGAAGATTTGATTACAACTTAGGATTACTTCTTACATGTAGCTAGTGTTTAAAGAAATTTTGGTTGCATTTTCTCACTCTTCTCTGATATACCAACTAATCTTAGCTCTGTTCCCGAGGAGCCCTTTAGTGGGGGCTATTAGGGATATAGTTAAGGTTAGTTTTGAGGGATATACTGGAGAAGTGCGGAGAAATGCTACCGAAATTTCTCCAAACACTGGTTGCATGTAAGAAGTAATGTTGTGATCAAATCTTCAAGGATGAGTTATCAAGTGAAAATCATCTTAAAATACACATTTCTTCCTTATTCGAGTCTAACTTATGAGTGATCTTAAAATATACATTTTTACCTTATTTGAGTCCAACTTATGAGTGCTTATCTTTTATATTTTGGTTAATTATCATGGATAAGTCATGGATTAGTATAAGGAATTTGAATTACCACAACTACAAGAGTGGTGTGATTTCGTTTCTGGAGTGGGCATTCCATGATGATAGGACGACATTTAGACGAGGTGAATTCCTTCAGCTGATTTTATGCCCATGTAGACATTGTTTGAATGGATTTTTCTATGACAAGATAGTTTTAGAGCATGTGATATGTAACGGTTGGTGGCAACATTATGTAAATTGGATAACTCATGATGAGCAAATGAGAGAAGTTAGAAATGAGAGAATTAAAGCCTTTGAAGGAAGTGATGATAATCGAAGAAATGAATTAGATGAAATGTTACATGATATGAGAGCAGCAAACCATGAGGATGCAGATTACGATAAGATATTACGAGATTGTAATGAGTTGTACGATGTAGTTAAAGCAGCAGAGGATCCTATTGCTCTTGGAATAACGTCAATGTCAAAGTTATCATTCCTTCGGAAATTGTTTCAGATGAAAGTGATGAATAGAGCCTTAGTGAAATTAATGTCTGAGGTTCTGGAATTCATTGAAAATCTACTGAATAATTCTGCTAGTTATCCTAAGTCATGGTATGATGCGAAGAAGCAGATACGTGGGCTAGGACTGAAATGCGAGAAGATTGATGCATGTCATAATGATTGTGTCCTGTATAGAAATGAGTACTCGGGGTTTACCAACTATCCTGAATGTGGTGAGGAGAGATATAAGGTGGGTAATTCAACAAACACTAGTGGGAAGAAACAGCTGGAGAAGGTTCTTCGTTATTTTCCACTGAGCCCTATGCTACAACGCCTATTCATTTCCAGTAAAATAGCAAAACTAATGTCATGACATCAGGATAATAAATCGAAAGATGGACGCATTCATCATCCAACAGATTCTGATGAGTGGAACAGATTTAACGAGAATCACGCATTATTCCCAGAGGAGGCACGAAATGTGAGACTAGGTCATGCAAGCGATGGATTTAACCCATTCAAGAGCATGTATCCATCATATTCCATATGATCGATGGTCATGATAACTTACAACTTACCCCCATAGCTATGCATGCGATCTGCATTCATGATGTTGACATTCCTTATCCCAGGATCCAAGCAATCAAGAAATGTAATAGATGTTTATCTCTAGCCATTGATTGATGAATTAAAAGTCATGTGGTACAATGGTATTCAAACATATGATGCACAGAAGAAATAATTCTTCCAGTTGCACGCAAAATTACTGTGGACAAGTATTCCATATGCCTGATAATAGCAGAAATGGGTGGATTATACTAGTTAGAGCTCAACCGCGTGAACAATATGATGCAGGAAAAGATCTATACCCAGATGTTAAATCTAAAGCATATCAACAAAATCCACAAAGTGAAGAACTTGCCCCTTGTACAACTAACATTGACATATAAGGTAATTTGTTAAAAGTATTAATCCATAATCATAAATATAAATAATTTAAGGAATTCTTAGTTGTCTGTTTTGTTTAAATTTCATTTAAATTATTTTATCATTTATCAAATCTTATGTTCATTTATATTTCAAAATTGAAATTTATTTTATTACCTTTTCATATAGGTTCTTCGCATTCTCCTACTATTTATGCACAATTTGTGGATTATTTTGTCACTATGGTGAGTTTCTTACTACATTTTTCTTTAAAATGTTGTTATTTTGTTAAATGTGGGGTGTGTCCACTTAGGTTTATTTTTTATGTGGGGTGTGCCCACTTAGATTTATTTTTTGTGTGGAATGATGCATTTATTTATTTTTTCTATATTGAATGTTTTCTGTTGAATGTGGAGAAGAAGGAGAAAGGGAAATGGAGGGGAGAATGGAGGAAAAGAGAAGAGGTATGAAAAGGTGGAGGGAAATGGAGGAGAGGGGAAGGGAAATGGAGGGATAGGAAGGATAAAGGAGAAGGGAGAAAGAGAAGGAGAGGAAAAAGGAAGGGAGAACACGAGGGAAATGAAGGGGAGGGTAAGGGAAATGGAGGGATGGGAAGGGGAAAGGGGAAGGGAGAAAGAGAAGGAGAAGAAAGAGGAAGGGAGAAGTGGAGGGAAATGAAGGGGAGGATAAGGGAAATGGAGGGATGGGAAGGAGAAGAGAGAAAGAGAAGGAGAAGAAAGAAGAAGGGAGAACTGGAGGGAAATGAAGGGGAAGATAAGGGAAATGGAGGAATGGGAAAGGGGAAAGGGGAAGAGAAAAAGGGAAGGAAAAGAAAGAAGAAGGGAGAAGGGGAGGAAAATGGAGGGGAAGGGAACCGGAAAGGGGAAGGGAGATATTATTTCAATTTCAATTTCATTTATATACGCTTATTTCATTTTCATTTATTTGTATGCCTATTTTATGCAGAATTTTTGAAATATCACAATATATAGGGGAAATGCTACCAATTTTTTTTTAAAAATATATGATTATTTGTGATGTTTTTACGTAGGTTATTTTCAAGAATAAGGCTAATAGGAGTTGCAGGGAGGAGGCTCAGGCCTCCCAGCAACTTGAGCCCCCCCTCAGCAGCCTTAGCCTCAGCCTCAGCCTCACCACCGATGGCTCACCAGTAGTTTTTGAGGCCTGGAGATGTGGTTGATATTTCCAGAATCAGGGGAGGGGAGGTAGGAGGAAGGGGAAGAGTCTGATGCCTCCTCCGATGGATTTACCAGCAGTGGATTCTAACTACGAGGAGGATGCGACCGCCATTGCGGAGGAGGAGGATAGTACTTCAGTTGATGAGGAGGACGTTAGCTTGGATGATCAGCCAGAGTAGACGGCTGACCCAGATCCTTCTCAGCGGGGATGTTCTGCACCACCACTACCCTTCCGTAGTTTAGGTATGAATTTAAGGTTTGATAAAGGTTACGATTTATTTATTTCATTATTATTTAATTTTTTGCTACAATTATGTCTTATAGGTGCTCGTAGGGGAAGAGGTCCCACTTGGAATAGGGACTTAGAGAGAATTCCGCATGGAGTCCGCATTTCAGTGCGAATCACACCAGTGGGGGAAGCAGTAAACTATTCTCTATTCGTTAGCAGACTGGGTATGCTAACAAAGGCGATCATCCGATTGTCCTACTTCGATTAGAGGAAGGTGCCAAACGTGCTGAAAATGCAACTCATTCAAGAGTTAGAGGTAATTGGTAAAAATTAATAACTTATGTACATTGCTTTTTATAAGTTTAAATTATGTAACGATTTCTATTCTCTTACTAATGCAGGCCACCTTCGGTTGGGGCGAGAATCGGAACATCGCCAAATATATCCTTAAGCATGCAACGAAGTTTCATAAAGATTGTAGGTTGGAGATGAAGAATAAGGTAAAAGATAAATTTTAACTATATTTGTTTATTTCCTTTACCATAATTCAAATATTATTTCTAACATTACAATTATATTTTTTAGTATTATAAGAATATGAATCATGATGAGGCAATACATAATGCACCTCTTTTGATACAACCACACACTTGGAAGGAAGTGTGCGAGCATTGGCATGATCCAACGACATAGGTAAAAGTATTTCATATGTTATCATTTATTTAACTAATTTTTAAGTTAATAAATTGTACCTTTATTTTAGGAGCAGGCCAAGAAGAATAAGGAAAATAGGAGGCTAAGGCTCTACCGAAGACCCATGTCTTGGGTAGGAGGAGCTGAGGCTCAATGAAATCCATGTATATACGTAAGTACCTTTAATTATTATTTTCTTTTAAACCTTACAAAAATTTCTAATTTTATTAAAAGTAACTATTTCAAATTATTGTAGTCCGCCATGCATCAAGGCGCCCAGCTTGATCAGGTGGGAGTATATGAAGCCACTTATAGCAAGATAAGTGATGACAAAAATAGAGAGTGGCTTCACGACACATACCAACAGAGACACGTAAATTAAAGAAGACAATACTTTTATTTGATTTCGTAATTATATAATTAAATGAAATTACTTAACGTAATTCAATATCTCTCAGGATACTATGATCAACTCAATGCATCCTCTTGAAGAGGCCAACTCTACTACAGTTCAGCAACCATTGACAGTAGAGGAGGCCTACTGGACATTCATGCCATTTGAGCATAGCGGGTATGTCCGTAGTGCAGGGAGGAGCGAGACCATCTCAGGGTGGTATAGGAGAAGGGGAGCATCATTCTTTTCAGCTGAGGTGCATGAGATGAGGAAGGAGACTGCGGCATTACGCCGCAAAGACGAGGAGGACTAGCGGATCAATGAGCTGACGGCGCTAGTCAGGGACAACACGATGCAAACCAAGGAATCCAACAAGACCATCAAGGAGCTGCTGGCATTACTTCAAAAGGGAGATATTGATCACCGTCCTTTCATCAGTATAGAGATCGTCGTGATGACGACCATTTAGGTGGTAGCGGTGCTGAAGGCATTGGTGTTACAGCATGATTGTATTTTTTATATACATTATCGTTTGCAATGAGCTCTGTATACGTTATTTCATATATAAAATTTTTATTTTGATTTTGTGTGTTTTAATTAGATGCAAAAATGCTTTAAGTTGTGTGATTGATTATTTTTTTACTAGATTTGTAGTTCTTTACAAGTCTTCCACATAAATTAAACACATTTAAAAAAAATTACTTTCTCGACCATTTTTAATGGATGACAATATTAGTATTGTCGACCGTCATTTAGCAAACGTCGACAATATTAATATGCTCGACCGTTTGAAAATGAACGAGAATAATAGAATTTTCGACTGTTATATACGAACGGTCGAGAATATTAATATTTTTAACCGTTCACAAACGAACAACAATAAAAACATTCTCGACTGTTAATTTAGAACGGTTAAGAAAAAGCTTTCTCGACCATCGAAAATAGTTGAGAGAAATAACCAAACGTTGAGTGGTGGTCCGCCTTTTTCTTCACAATATTGCTCTAAAACTGTCGAGAAAACCCAATAGCAACAGTACATTCCTCGACCCTTTTCCTCGACGGTTTTTAAACAATGTCGACCGTTTTTAACGGTTGATGGTACTCAATATTCTTGTTGTGTTAAAAGACAAAACAGTGCTCCAGACGAGCTCAAGGAGCTCCCCGGAGCTGAAGAAGATGACGAAAAACAAGACATTTAAACTATGCTAATTAACTAACTATCTAAACTACGCTAAGCTACACTAAGATAAAACCTAATTCTACTGTTACCTGGACGAAGAAGGTAGAGATCTCCGTCGAAGTGTCATGACGGAGGAGGAAATCAGAAGGATGGAGGTAGAGCTCCGACGGAGAAGAAAGTATCAAGAAGAGGGAAGAAGACACGGTGCAGCCTCGTTGCTAGATGCGGTGGAGGAAGGCAGAGATCAGGAGGTGGTCAGGGCTTCGGAGAAGTCAGAAGGAAGTTGGTTAGAAGTCGCCGGAGGTTGAAGAAGAATAGCCTATTGAGCAATCAGTTGGGGGAAGGTGGGAAGAGGTCGCTCCTTGAGATTGGAGGTCAAGGGAGGTATTTATAGGTGGCGGAGAAGGGTACAGGGCTTACATTTGGATGCAATCGCATCCAAGTGGAATGGTTTAAGGTCCTTCGTCTCCGGCGGCGGTGAAGTCACCATGCTGGAGTTTGTTAGGCTAGGGAAGATCAGCATTGTTGGATGGATTAGTGGCGGTGAGCGGAAGGTTGGCAGTAATGGCGAAGGAGTTCAGACGCGAGATGGAGGGCGATCAGATGATGTAGACACCGATCCTCAGTCGTTCAAACCAGAGGACGAAGAAGAAGTAGAAGGAAGTGTTGTGCACACAAGGACTTAAATGCTATGAAAGTTAAGGACCTAATTGTAGGGAAAAGGACTCAATTGGCTTAAAAGCTAAGGACCTAAACATAAATAGTTGATTTTTAAGCTTAATTTAATTTATTTCTTTTTCAACTTTTTATATATGATTATAAATTAGGTAAATATTATGTTTATGCCTTGAATTTATGTTTTGCCTTTTTATCCTACATTTACTTAGGTGATTAATTTACTTAAGTTAATTAAATACTTAGGTCATAAAATTAACTAAGTTTAAATATTAAATAGGTAGATAAATGTTTAATATTTGAATCCAAATTATTAATTAAATTATTAATAATAATTGATATTTAATTTAGTATTTTTAACTTATTTTAAAGGTCCTTCTTATTTAATCCCTTGTATAATTAACCCTGTATTTAGTATATTCTTAGCTAATTAACTAGGGAATCTAGTTAATTAGAGGTAATTAAGAGTCATGATGAGTCCTTGTCATACCAACAATAAATGATAGCATGGCCACCATAATTAATAACCTAACAACATACATGCTCTGAGAACTAACGTATCCGATTAAAAGATCTTGCGGGAGGACCAACTCCAGCACTATAAATAGCTAGTAGAGGCCCCCAAGATCCTCTCTCAGCCAATTTGAGAGAAAAAGAGATATTGTATTATTAATTCTAACTAGTGAATATTTGGGAGCATCGCCCTCCCCCCAGACGTACACCCTTAGGGGTGAAACTGGGTCACCAACCCTCTTGCCTTATTGTGATTGCTTATCTTTAAATCATTGAGTCAGACCTTCTGATCGCCTAGGAGAACCAATCAAATCCCTAACTCCCAATCCACCCAGGTTCAAAGGTTTAGTAATTGTCTTCCAGCAAATCGTGACGAGGCTTCGAAGAAGATGACCGGAAGAAAAATTTTGGAAAGAGCATTTCAAGTTTCGTGATAATAATCTTTGGGACTTCTAGCACAAAGAGAAGTTGGATAGGATGGACATAAGGGCATGTTTGATGAGCAACAATCTAGCAGAGGCAAATAGTTGGCTAGCCTTCCAACCAGCAAGGTTAGAAGTAATTTTTTCAACAATGTCATTAAAATAGAATATTCGAGCTCTTCCTAAGGAAATAGGACATCCAAGATATTTAAGAGGAAAAGCACCCAGCTGATATCCAGTAGTGTTCAATAGATGAGAAATTCTACTAGGAAAAGATTGACCTGTGAAACAGGATCTTTTAACTTTAATAACCTTCTGACCAAAGGTTGACTCAAAGGATGAGATTAAATTAGACAAGTTCAAGACAGAGTTGCGATTACCATGCATAAAGATAATAATATCTTCTGCATAGAGAAGAGCAATTGGAGGAGTGACATTCTACTTAATTGAGAATGGCATAACTTTTCCAAAATCAGAAAGGTTCTTGAGACCCCTAATGAATGGTTCCATGAAAATATTAAAAATAAAAAGGGATAATGGATCTCCTTGGCAAAGACCACGAGTAATTCTTGAAGAAATGGGAGGAGTATGATGAGCATGAACATCCACGGTCATAAGGACGCATCATTATTGGGTTTGAATCCCAGACAATGGCACAAAAAATGATAAACCTCTTGGATCACATGTAATTAAGGGTGATTATGTTGTAATATAAATGCAATCCAGACAGATGTCATGTCATTTATTTAATTACATTTTTTTATTTATTCTAGATCATTTATTGGGAGGTAATTATCATCACTCTCTATGTTCCAAAAATGTTTTCTTATTCCAAAAATATTAAGGCTATTTACAAAAGAATGAATCTATGTCAATTGTGTACAAAATGAATAAATAAATGTTAATGACAATGCCTTGAACATATTCACAAGTATAAAGGTATCAAAAATCAATCTAAACTACTCTATGCTAGTTCTGTACAACTATTCTAAGCAATGCCTAAATGGAGGCACAAAAAGAATATATATACATATACAAACACATATGTAACTATCTATACTCACTACTAGAAAAATGAGGTATACCGTCGGTTCAACAAGCGACGGCTAAAGAAGGATTTGCCATCGCTTCTCTAGCGACAGTGAAGGGGCGGTGTAAATATAGCCCCCCTATCGCTAACAAAGAAGAGAGGAGGTGGATTTAATATATATATTTACCGTCGTTTGGTTAATAAAGCGACGACAAATGTCTTTTGTTAAAAAAGTGACGCGTTTGGGCGGGCAGTGAAATTTTTTGAGATGACATTTGTCATTGCTTATTAATTAAATCGACGGCAAATGTTGGATCATCTTCGCGCTGGCAGAGCCCAATCCCCCCATACTATTCATCTTCCTCCTTGCACCTACCCCCCTCCTTGCGAGCGACTACCCCTCCGCCTCCTCCTCACCGCCTCTCCTCCTCCTGGCGAGCCCCCTCCTCCTCACAGCCTTTCCTCGCTGTCTTAGGTGAGACCCTCCTCCTCCGTTCATCCTCACCACTCACTCCGCCTCTCCTCCTCCTCGACCATCGTCCTCCCTGCCCCCTTTGCCTCTCCTCCACCTCATCCTCCTCTTGCGGCCACTGCCTCTCCTCCTCCTCATCCTCCACCTACAGCCGCCGTTGCCTCTCCTCCTCCTTCTGAGATCCACCCCCTCCCCTTCGTCCTCCCTAATTCCTCCCCCTCCTCCTCATCCTCCAGTGCCCCCCTCCTCCTTCCTGCCCCCTCTGCCTCTCCTCCTCCTCATCCTCCTCTTGGAACCACCGCCGCCTCTCCTCCTCCTTGTCCTCCTCTCGCTGCTGCGATCCGCCCCCTACCCCTCGTCCTCCTCGACTCCTCCCCCTCCTCCTCCCTGGTTCCTACCCCTCCTCCTCCTCCTCTTCCTCTGCACCTCCTCCCTGTCATTCCTTCTCCTACAAGCCCTCCTCCCCTCCCCCCGTCTTCCCTTCCTCCTCTTCCTCCCTACCTCCTCCTTCTCCTCCTCCTCTTCCTTCGAACCTCCTTTCCCTTCCTCCCTACCTCCTGCTCCGCCTCCTCCGACAATCTGCCCCCTCTTCCCTTCCTCCTCCTCTTCCTTGTTTGTTCCCTCTCCTCCTCCTCCTCTTCCCAATTACCACCCTCCCCATTATCCCCTCCCTAGTCCCTCTCCTCCTCTTCCCAATTGCCACCCTCCCCATCATCTCCTCCCTCCTACCATCTCCATCTCCTCTTCCTTAATTTCCTTCTCATAAATTTTAAATTAAGTACTTAAGTTATTAAAACCATAATAGGAAGGTATTTAATTAATTTTTTGTTGTTGAAATTGCAAGTAGTTGACGACAATCACTCTTGGATGCTTCAGAGATATATTTTCAATTTTTTAAAGTTATTTTCGTGATATTTTATGATCATGTTAGATGTGGGGTGTGCCCACATATTGTGTTTTATGTGTTTTTGTTAAGTTGAAGGTGGGGTGTGCCCACTTTTATTTGTGTTTTGAATGGCAACTTAGGATTTTAATAGATGTGGGGTTTGCCCACATATTGTCTTTTATGTGTTTTCATATTCATTTATGCATTTTATTTGTTGCACTTTTACGGTGGGGTGTGCCCACTTTTATTAGGCGGTGTGATGTTTTGAAATACACTTTTATGTGAGAAATGAAATATTTAAGAAGAAAATTTGTCAAAATTTTTTAAAATTCATTACTATTCAATATATTAGTTGGTTGGGGGTTTTATTAGGTTATGGTCAGGTTTTGTTAGGATTTGTGTAGGATGATGCATAGGATTGGGATGGAGTTGGATGATGGCTATGAGGTTGCATGGGGTTTAGCTTAAGGTTAGGGTTTGGGTTGGATGATGTTTAGCTTGTGTTAGGTTGGGTTTAATATATGTTGTTTAGATTTGGTATTAGGTTGTGTATAGGGTGCTTGGGCTAGGGTTTTAGGGTTTTAGTTGGGTGGGGTTTAGGGTGGTTGGGTTGGGCTAGGGTTTGGATGGCTATTTTTGTTAACACCTTTTCTTAACTATAGCTATGCTCACTTGTTTCTCTGCAAAGATATACCAAAGCACTCTCAACATTCCAACAATCTACTCTTGTTGAGAAATCAAGGCAGAAGCTTCAAGAGAGAATGATGGCTCTCAGCGATCTATGTTTTGCATTACAATAAACCTATTCAAGAGTTATGAATTGAACTACTTTAAATTTTTCTTACTTTTAGTTTAAATGGTTTGTTGATCCCAGGCCCTAAAAAATAGTAATTATGACTTTGAACCAATGTTGCGTGCCTGTGGACTTATAATGAGCAGTCAATTCACTCCAGTTGAGGCTCATGTGTTGTAGCCTCCAAAGGTTAACTTTAGTTTTCTCTGGATATATGGTTATATCCTTTCAATCACAGTCTATAACTTTGACATGTTAACCTAAGTGTTATGGTATTTTTTTGATTTTTCTGTTGTTGAAGATGGGAAATGGGGAATATATGTTTCCACATAATGGCAGATGGAACTTAATCAACAAGGTAAGTTGCATGGTTTGACATGCTATTCTTTAAATTATTTTAGTTTAACATGCTATTCTTTAAACTGTTTTAAAGTCCTATTCTATTGTTGAAATTGTATGATATGCATAGCTTGTGATATGCATGTAAGAGATCCTATACTATGGCGCACCATCTCCTAGTATGCTGTAGTCGGAAAACAATGTATTCTTAGGAAGTATAACTTTTAATTCGTTAGGGAAAATGGTGCTTTGGTATTGGTGAACGACTTTTCCACTGAGGCTAGTCTTCGTGCATTTTTATGTTTATTATAGTACAACCGTTATAGTATAAAATAAGACAGCTACGGTTGTCATTACCATCCAAATTTTTTACTTGGAAATAGTTTCCCGAGGTCGAACTCAGGGAGCCACTGGAATTCTAGAAGTACAAAGTTTTTTTATTATAAAAATAAGAGAGAGAGATATTTTGTCTTGGCTTCTTCTTCTTCTCTTCTTTCTCTTTGTGCTTTCCCTCTTCTTTCTTCTGCTGCTCTTCCTGTCTTCTTCTTCTCTTCTTTCTCTTTTCTTCAGCTACAGTATCTCTCTCTATGAGTCTTCTTCTTCCTTGGCTCAGTTTTAGCTCCTCTGAAGATTTATCCGTCATCTGATATTGCATTCAGACGACCTAAACGGCGGTCTACTACAGTGCTTCCCCTCTTTTTCTTCCTTCGCTGCTTCTTCTTCTTCTCTTCTTTGGCGAGCCTTCTTCTTCCTCTGCTTCTTCTTCCTTGGTCTTCTGCCTTGCCCAGCTGCAAGACTTCTTCAGAGTTTCTTCTTCCTCTACTCTTCTTCTTGCGGCTAAGTGTTGAGCCTTCATCCTTCACGCCCTATTCCTGCACAAGGCACAGCAAAACCTAGCCCTTTCCTCTACCCGCACGTCTCTCTCTCTCTGCAAACCGCTCATAGGAAGCTCTCCCAGAGCCAGGTTATCGGGTCGGGTAGCGTACCCGTGACCAGGCGCACCGGCGTGGGTGGTGCGCGAGGAGTGCAGGGTAAACTGGTCGGCCAGATCCGCGTGGCGTGGGTCGCGGATGAGGCGGGCGAGTGGGTGAGGGGACCTCACCCCGTGTTCTGAGGCGTCAAGGTAAAAACACAAAATCAATTTAAATGGGTGCGGCGCTTCGAAATCTTACGATGTGGGACTAAACTTTGTTCCTTCTCATGCACGCCCGTAGGAAGAACGCGACCTTCCCTCAGCAGCTGCGTCCTCGTTTCCCCTCGCGTGCCAGCTGCCTGGCTTCACCTGATTCTCCCCAATTCGCAGCAGCTGGAGATCTGACGCTCTGAGGCCTGGAGCTCGCTTGGAAGCTCCTTGTTTCGTCGCCGCAGCAGGCCGCAGGACAACCTAGGCGTGCGTGCCTAGGTCATTCTGTGGCTGGAAAAATGGGTTTGATCGGGGGAGTGTTGTGGAGGTGTGGAGTGGCAGTGGAGGGGCAGAGGGTGTTTGGTGAGGTGAGACGGAGCATTTGGTGCAGTTGGCGAGTCGTATGGGGTTGTGGGATGGCGGGGACGACTCACCGGAGAGTGGCCGGAGGTGGGGAAGATGAGGGTAGTCAGGTGTGGTCGTAGGGCAATCGAGCAAAACAGTTTGGGAAAAAGAAAGAGGGGAGGAAGGGGAGTAAATGTAACCTACCTACAGGGACGAAGGGGGGAGGGCGAATCCGCCGGCTCGTACCTACCAAAGCTGGAGAAGAAGAACCCAGGGGGAGAGAGCGGCGACGAGGAAGTGGGCAGGGAGGCGTGCGCTTGGTTCGGCGGGACGCGGGAAGACGAGACAAAGCAAACTCTGCTGCTGGTATTACAGCAGAGCGATGAGAAGGAGGAGGAGAAGTCGCCGGAGTTGGTGGGTTTCCTGTCGGAGTGGGGAGAGAGGAAAGGTTGACGATTTCTCCGCCAAGACCAGACTGCGAGAACCGGTTGGCAATGCTGGTCTTTATAAAGGCGGTGGCGGAGGGTCGGACGCAGGGAGGCGACATGTGTCCCTCGCCGGAGTATGGTTGGAGACGAGACCCATACCTTCCACACGTTCGGACAGAAGGTGTGGGCATCGTCAAGTGGCATGGCCGAGTCCCTACAACAGCAGATGTCACAGGGAACTTCGCGTTTACTTTGCAGGACGCCTCCCTCACCCTGCGCGGCGCCATACTCCACGCAAAGTCATCGGAGCATGGTGCTGCACAGAGACATGCAGGAGAGACCAAAATGCAAAGAACGACAAGGAAATTAGGGGCCAAAATGCAAGGGTTTCAAAAGTTGAGGGTCAAAAAGTAAATGATGAGGACCAAATTGCAAAGTCGGTCAAGGAGGTCTCTTCTTAGGCTCAAGTTTTTATGCATGACTAAATTGGACCTAAGGATTTTAATGGTGAATTTTGTTTCTAGGTCAGACCATGTTTGACTGGCCAGTTTACGTAAAAACCCAAATTAAATCATTAATTGGGCATGGTTCTCAATGTAAGTCAAAATGGGTTTCTAAGGCCAAATTGAAGTTTCTAAACACTAGAGATTATTTTTCTATGAATTTTAGAGGGTTTAGTTGATTTTTTTCCTGCCTCAAATCACGTGATTGAAGTGGGTTTATTTTAGGGTTACAGAATGTCATTTAATTCCTTGGAGTTGCTGTAGCCCTTGTTAGGTCAGATCATCCCACTTTCCTTCTTATTAGGTTAGTTTGACCTGTGTTTGGATCCTTAATTACCCTGTTTGCAAATTGTGTTGGTGAAATTGCATTTTTACCCCTTATAACTTATTTTCTTTTTGAACTCAGAATTCTCTGAGTTAAGCCTTTCTTTGAGTTATGTAGGAGCTTTTTCTTGCATATCTAGGTTAGATTGTGCTAGTTAGGATTCATGATGAGGTTCTCATCATACCCCCATGCCTAGCTTTTGCTAGTCCCTTAGCAAAAAACTTAAGGTTTCAACCTTTGTTCTAGACCATGAAGTTCTTAATGGTTTCAGATAAGTGCTTTTTCATTTGAAACCTAGATTAGGTTAGAATGTTGACCATAGGCCTAAAAGGTACTCTAGTACCAACTAAGATCCAGATCTGTCTGGCCTCAGCCTCAATCCTTGGCAAAGGTTTTTAATGTTGGTGCTAGAGCACCACGATCATTTATTTTTGATGATAACAAAACACGTGTTATTTAACATTTGCAATTTGAGTCGTAGATTTCAGGTCAATTGCAAATGTAGACGTGCTTAAACGGAGTTCGAGCTCGCATCCAGGACGGATTGGAGGAGCTTGACGGAAAATAGAGGAGGTTCGCGTGGAGCGACAGATTGAAGATAGAAGACAAGAAGAATAGGATAGATTCTTTTTAATCCTTTCTTGTATCTCTTGTCTTTATTTTCTTGCTCTTTTTATTTCCTTAGAAAATTCATGTTAAAGAGCCTCAAAGTACCCTAACAGTAGTCCTAGGAACACCGGCACAACCCTAGGATACTTAGGTTTTCTGTAGAACACTTAGAAAACTAATATAGGGTTCAAACAGAGTTTCCAGACGTCTAATTCCCAAATCAGACGTCTGATAAAGTATTTTAAGACGTCTGACTGTTGTTTCAGACGTCCGATAACTATTAGGCTGGACATAGATATTTCTGCATGATGAAATCAGACGTCCAGACCTTAGACCAGACGTCTTAGGAGACGTATGATGGACTTGCCAGACGTCCAGATAGTGGACCGTTGGCTAGCTTAGCAGGCACTGCAGAATGTGACCGTTAGAGCCTTATCAGACGTCCATAGGATTTTCCAGATGTCTGATAATTGACCGTTTTGCCTCGACTGACCCGAAAATCTCTTCTCAGAGATTTTCTAGCCGTTCCAAATCCATTCCGTAGAAAAAGTTGGTTTCCAGACGTTCGGGCATAGTGCCAGACGTCCTGTATGTCGTCTGATCAACTTGAATAAAAACCCTGTTTAGATCTGATTCAAGTCAGGAGGAAACCCGCATAGAATCAGACGTCTGACCTTGAAATCAGACGTCTTAAAGTGGCCTTCCAGACGTCTGATGCCAGAATTAGACGTTTGATTACCCTGTCAAGTGCAATCATTATCCTGATTTCGGCCTGATTCTCTTGGGCTTTGCACCCAATGGCTATGGAAGCTTTTCTAAGCCTTCCAAAGCCTTCCTAAGGCCTCTATAAATAGAGTGGAGCCTTTGCAACATAAACATACACCTAGATACACCTAGACACACTAAGAGAAACAAGAGACACACCTAAGCAACTTAGTTCCACTCTTTTGTGTCCAAGAGAAGCCCTTGCTCTCCAAGCTCTAGTTCCATTCTCTAGGGAGCATCAAGCTTCGCGCACCCGCTCTCCTGCCGTTGTTTACGAGAGCGACATTGCGCCGTCGCGTGGCACACGCACCACGTCATCAACTTGACACACTCCTTGCAAAGGGGAGTTTCCTAATTCCTATAGAAGCTAGGTTTATAATTACTTTGTTGGCTCTATAGGACTTGTTGTTTCTTTTATCTTTGTTATTTGGTTGGGTATTCGCTTTGCGAATTCCCGTCTCCTTCGTGGGACAAAATCCTTCTCGTGGAGAGAAGGGGTTGAGGAACGCTACCCTCGTACTTGTAGCGTGGTTGTACTGAGGTTGAATCACCCTCGTTTTAAAGTGATTCGGTTAGTGGATTTGATCAACTAGGTTGATCGGAAAATCCTAACTCGAGAGGGTTAGGTGGTGGTTTTCACCCGGTTTGGGTTTCCACCTAAAAATCTTTGTGTACTTGTGCGATTGATTTTTTGTGAGATTGTTTATTTTATTTCCGCATTTTATTACGTCACCCCTCCTAGTAGGGAACTTTCATTTAAGGCCCGCAAGAACTAACCTAAGGTCTATTGGACTTTGTGGTTAAGGCACCCGTGCTTGAAATAATTTTAGCCCTGGCTCAGTTCGCAGTGAGTTTTGTAAGAAGGAGAGATAGAAGATTTTTCTGTTTGGAGAGTTTTCTCTCTCTTTTTCTTTTTAATTCTAGCTTAGGATTGGCTTTTCAACACGATCTGTATCAGATTCCTTGTTCCCATCATCAATCCTCAAGGGTTCCTAGCAATCGATGCTTCGAGATAGCACCGTCCATGGCAACCCCCGGAACCCTGGCTATTGAGATTTCGAGATAATCCCATCCATGGTGTTCCGTGGCCGAATCCAGACCCTGGCAATTGACACTTCATGATAATGCCATCCATGGAATTTGAACCAGCAGAGTGCTTACATGCCCCCAGTAGGATATGTAAATATCTTAAGAGACAAGCACCGAGGAGATGATATTTTGTTACGCATCTTCGAGGGGGATTTCCCATCTCTCCACGCTAGGAACTCGTCTAAATCAACTTGTGTTGATCGACCGCTCCTACTCTAGGTGTTCTTTTCAAAATTTTGCGACGCTTCTGCGTGATTTTAATTTTTACGCTTACTGAACCAGGCTGTGTGTGAGGTTAGGGTACTTAGGTTACTGAGTCCCGTAAACCAGAAGCTAGTTAACGAGGCCAAATACTCCCTAAGCCTTGTACCTAATACTTAAGCTTTTCATTTTCCTCAACCTCTTGAGGAATGTCTAGATCTTAATGGGTACTAAGAATCTATCCAAGAATGCCTAAGGTTCGCGTTCTTACTAATCTTACTGTGCACTTTTCAATTTTTTTCATGAATGAGGTCTAGAACTTAGGTCAATTCCTTAGTTCCTTACTAATGACTATCACTCTTTTCTCACATTTTTGTGCTCCTTTTTCATTTTGTTTCTTTTCTCCTTCTCCTTCACAAAATTTTCTTTCCTCCCTCATTTTATTCTTTTTTTTTTTCAATTTTTTTTTTAATTTTTATGGTGTTTTTGGTATATGTGAATTTCTTTGTTTGAAACCTTTTCTTACAAGTTTTGCACTTTCATACCCCCCATGCCTAAGATTTGCAATGTCCTCATTGTAACCTAGGGGTTTTTATTCAACTTAGTTCATTTCTTAGGACAGATGTTTTGATGAGTGAATGGGTCGGGGTGGCTGTTGCGGATGATTTCTAATCTCAGATGCAATCATCTGAGGTGGAGTCGGCTGTCTTAAAGGGTGAACCTTAAGTGCACAAAGGTGTCAAAAAAGGTTTCAGGTTTTCAAGGAGAATGACGGGCTGCCTCCCGTTGAGCGCTAAATTTGACGCCTTCAGCTAAGTGGGAAATGAGATGGACAAGCACCTTGATTAAGAGCCTGGTTGGTCCAACCAGGTGCTTGTTAAGATCAACAGGCTAATGATGCAGCCCAAACCCAATCAATCTGGTGGGTTGATAGATGTAGATCAAAAGGTGTGGGACCCACCATATGCAATGTGGCTCAGATGGATGTGGAAGTGTGAATACAGGGTTTGGCTGAGTCGAATCATCCTGGTCAGAATAGGGACCCGTAGGATAATGAGTGATTAGCACGGGAACCCTACAGGGGTGATCAGAGAATGATGGAGCATGGTATGTAGTCTGATCAGTGTTTCAAACCCGATGTGGAAATGCAATCGGCTCAGTGAGAGGTGAATCTGAATAGAAATTGAGTCCGGTTGCAGGTCGGGATTGGGAAGAGGTTTTGATCAGTTCTGTGTGTGCAGACGAGGTGGCCACTGTGTATGAGGGCTCTTCTAGAAACGAATGACAGGTGGTTTTCTGTTGAGAGTCCTCTAGGTAACTATCAAATGCCTGAAGAGTGTCTGTAGGATGAAAGAAATCTGATTCGAGAAAAGATTTGAATTCTGGGTTGTAATCACTCTTGGCATTTTCTGTTTTTGGTTCCTGAGGATCGAAAAGGAATGATTCTGTGTTATCAGTGATCTCGGGAACCAGGACCTCAGAGTCGGAGTCAGAGAATGAGTCATGTGAACTGAGGTCGTAGATGGGCTTGGTGTGTTCAGGAAGGAGAGTCTCCGCAATTATAGTCAGATCCGAAGTTGTCGGAGAGTTTGCAAAAATGAGATTCATGATCATGAATTCCACCGCAGCATAAATCATCAGATGTGGAATCAGCAGCCTGACTGGGGTCTAGTCTATATGTCAATTCTGGACTTAAAAAGGTGTTCTGTGTAGGCTCGAGCTCCAAGCTGGTAGGATAGACCCAATTGAAACCCCACTCATCCAACTCCTCAGTTTTTGTATCATAAATTGGCATGTCTTCTGAAAAATCGATCAGATTTCCTGAGGATGTTGGAGAGGGATATTCATCAAATAGAGGCTCGGAATTGTATTCTTTAAAAATTTGATCTTTCTCATATGGGGCCTCATAATCTTCCTAATAAGCTTCAGATCTAGATTCTAGGTTTAGGATGTGGGTAGGATTACTAGAATCAAAGTCCGAATAACCTTCGAAGTTTATCTTATCAAAATAAGGGGCGGAATTTATACCCTCAAAAGGTTCAGTTCTGATCTCATTATTGCAGGAGTTTTGGAATTCTAAGCTTGGCAATTCATGGTCTAGGGTCGGTTCATCATTGTGTTCTCCTGCAATATCCCAACCTAATTCAATGTTGTCTTTTATCTGGGTTGGGAATCCACAACCACCCTGTGCCTCAGTCCCGAGATCTGGGAAACTGGATTGATCCTTAATACTGTTCCAAGATGGTTCATCCTCTGTTTCTGGTATATACGGGTATTTCTGGTTGATAATTTGTTCTAGTGATCTCATCATTTCTACCCGTTTTATAAGGGCATCTTGGTGTTGTTCCCACAGTACAGGATTTGTCAAGCATTGAAGGTATTCAGATTTGTGTAATTTTTCTATCTCAATGTATACTGTCATGAGCATGTCTCGGGTTGATCCATTTGTAATTTCAGTCAACAAAATTTGGGCACAGTTTATGATGAAAGCTGTGGTTGTTGGGACATCAACCTGAATATTTTCTATTGGTGTTGAGGGTTTACATTTGATTTTATAGAATTCAAGGGCATCCTCAATCATCTTATCTTTCATAGATCTCTGATATTCAGGTTTTTTGAATGGTAGTCTTAAATGGTGTGACTGCATCTTTGAATCAGGTGGTGGAATCAAGATATGGAATCGAAGTTTGAATCAAGATGGAAGAAGGGGACTTTGTTCAGAATCAGAGGAAAAGGGCTGTGTGAATGTTTGGTTGCACAAACAAGAGCATCGAGGCTTGGCCTCGGGGAGAATGAATTTCTAAAGGAGGTTTCAAGGACCTCCTACCAAACACTGAAGGATGTGATGAGATTAGAAGGTGCTGGACCCAATCGAGACACCCAAAAATTGTTGGGTGACTATAGAGGTGTGGGGCAGATGGACCCCTTGATCAGAAAGATCGTCCACCTGAGAATTACCTGGGCAGCCAGAGAGGGTGAGTCCTACGAAGACCCCTACACGGTAGAGCATCCCTACAAGTTACAGGGTTTCCCCCACCCGACCTCTCTTGTCACTGAGATTCCAGGTAGACCAGAATGGGGATCTTGACCTCTTAAGTCTACCAATTTTTAGTTAAGATCAAGGTGCTTAGGTTTTCACTTGAACTTTAGCCTTTTGAGTGCAAAGAGTGACCTAAGTTGAAGGTTGGTTGACCCTAAGGGATCAACTTCACCTATTGATTCCTTTGAGAACTTATTAGGTCTTGTCTTTTTGGGTTCAAGTGTTTTTAGAGAGCCAATTGTTTAGGGTTTTTCTGAATAGGTATATTCAATTAATGGCTTAGGCACACTTCTTTTGGGATTTTCTCAATTCTTGATTAAGGGGTGTGTCTCTGAAACCCTAATGTTAAATCCTATGTTGGCTCTACTTGGTCCAGTTAACTCCTTGTTGGGTAATTAGGGCTCAGGCAAGAAGGTGTTAGCCCTTAAATACCCTTATCAGTGTGTGTAGGAATAGTAGTTTGAAAACATGCAGCTGTTTACTAGGTATGAAAGACAGGTTATACCTATATTGTTTGTTCTTTTCTTTTTCTTCCCCTTTAAGATCTAGGGGTTAATAGTGAGAGGATAGAAGTTACCCGTCCTTGGAGTGGCTGTGGTGCGGCTGCATCTTAATTTTTTTCTGTACCTGCACATAAGAGGGAAAAGATTAGCAATTCTTAAATAAAGAGTTCAAAGCTTCTAGAATAGCCGTTGCATTTTTATGTTTATTATAGTACAATCATTATAGTATAAAATAAGACAGCTACGGTTGTCATTACCATACAAATTTTTTACTTGGAAATAGTTTCCCGAGGTCGAACTCAGGGAGCTACTGGAATTCTAGAAGTACAAAGTTTCTTTATTACAAAAATAAGAGAGAGAGAGAGAGAGATATTCTGTCTTGGCTTCTTCTTCTTCTCTTCTTTCTCTTTGTGCTTTCCCTCTTCTTTCTTCTGCTGCTCTTCCTGTCTTCTTCTTCTCTTCTTTCTCTTTTCTTCAGCTGCAGTATCTCTCTCTACAAGTCTTTTTCTTCCTTGGCTCTATTTTAGCTCCTCTGAAGATTTATCCGTCATCTGATATCGCAGTCAGACGACTTAAACGGCGGTCTGCTACAGTGCTTCCCCTTTTTTTCTTCCTTCGCTGCTTCTTCTTCTTCTCTTCTTTGGCGAGCCTTCTTCTTCCTCTGCTTCTTCTTCCTTGGTCTTCTGCCTTGCTCAGCTGCAAGACTTCTTCAGAGTTTCTTCTTCCTCTGCTCCTCTTCTTCTTGCGGCTAAGTGTTGAGCCTTCCTCCTTCGCGCCCTGTTCCTGCACAAGGCACAGCAAAACCTAGCCCTTCCCTCTACCCTCACGTCACTCTCTCTCTCTCTGCAAACCGCTCATAGGAAGCTCTCCCAGAGCTAGGTTATCGGGTCGGGTAGAGTACCCGTGACCAGGCTCACCGGCATGGGTGGTGCGGGAGGAGTGCAGGGTAAACGGGTCGGCCAGATCCGCATGGTGTGGGTCGCGGACGAGGCAGGCGAGTGGGCGAGGGGACCTCACCCCATGTTCTGAGGTGTTAAGGTAAAAACACAAAATCAATTTAAATGGGTGCGGCGCTTCGAAATCTTATGATGTGGGACTAAACTTTGTTCCTTCTCACGCACGCTCGTAGGAAGAATGCGACCTCGCCTCAAGAGCTGCGTCCTCATTTCCCCTCGCGTGCCAGCTGCCTGCCTTCACCTGATTCTCCCCAATTTGCATCAGCTGGAGATCTGATGCTCTGAGGCTTGGAGCTCGCTTGGAAGCTCCTTATGTCGTTGCCAATGGCGGCCGGGGCAGTAGGTCTGTCTAACACAAATAGGGCCTCTCGGCCTAATCAGACCACAGGGGAACCTTCGCCGTGGCACGGCGAAGGTGGTGCGAGGTGCAGCAGGCTGCAAGACAACCTAGGCGTGCGTGCCTAGGTCATTCTGTGGCTGGAAAAATGGGTTTGATCGGGGGAGTGTTGTGGAGGTGTGGAGTGGTAGTGGAGGGGCAGAGGGTGTTTGGTGAGGTGAGGCGGAGCTTTTGGTGCAGTTGGCGAGTCGTATGGGGTTGTGGGATGACGGGAACGACTCGCCGGAGAGTGGCCGGAGGTGGGGAAGATGAGGGTGGTCAGGCGTGGTCGTAGGGCAATCGAGCAAAACAGTTTGGGAAAAAGAAAGAGGGGAGGAAGGGGAGTAAATGTAACCTACCTACAGGGACGAAGGGGGGAGGGCGGAGCCGCCGGCTCGTACCTGCCGGAGCTGGAGAAGAAGAACCTAGGGGGAGAGAGCGGCGACGAGGAAGTGGGCAGGGAGGCGTGCGCTTGGTACGGCAGGACGCGGGAAGACGAGACAAAGCAAACTCTGCTGCTGGTATTACAGCAGAGCGATGAGAAGGAGGAGGAGCAGTCGCCGGAGCTGGTGGGTTTCCTGTCGGAGTGGGGAGAGAGGAAAGGTTGACGGTTTCCTTTTTATGTTGTTGGCTAGTAGATTATGCAGGCTTAGCCATTATGCTATATATTTTTCCAACTTAGTCTTATGAATCCCCAAGCTCAATTGTAAGGCTTCAACCTGTTCTTGGGATCTTATTTAATTTCCTAATTTCCCTTAGCATTGCATGACTCCTATGAGTACTCTATTGTTGGAGGTGAGTGCTTGAACATTGGAGGATTAGTTCATTACCTGAACCCAATTATCACATTGCTCCAATTTTACTTTGTCCTTGCATTTGATTTTGGGATATTCCTCTTAGCTCTTCCTTGTTTAATTCATGTTCCTCAGAGATTGATTTTTTTTTCCTTTTTAAAATTATTACATATGTCCTTAAAACTTTTATGTTTAATTTTACATCTTGCAAGTAAAATAAATTATCTTTTACTTGATTTTTGTCATCTTGCAACTGTCACACAGTCATTAGTTATATCTATTTTACCCGATTATCTCTGGTGTCTTTCAGTGTGTAATGTCCATCTCAGTTGCCTGCAGTCTTCTTTATTCATCTCTCCATGCTGATTATAAGATATTCCTTCTTTAATTTCCTTAGGTTATAGTTAGAATCATAGATTGAATACTACTGCTAGGGCCTAACTTTTATATGCATATTATTCTGAAAAAGTTTGCTTATCATACTCGAGTTCGTCTTCTTATCTTTGGGAAGTTTTCAGAACTTGGGATTTTGGCCTGATTGATGCTGAAAATGAAACTGCAGTCTATTCACTCAGGATAAGGGATTGGTTTCATGATTGGACTGGTGAAACCAATCCAGGTTGGCCCATGCATTCAGAGTGCGCTGAGCTTTTCTGATTCCTAGTTTCTATTCAACAAACAAGGCTTAAAGGGGAGGAACACATACTGCAATTAATTCACAAAATGTTCTTACTAGATCCTTGGCTTTTCATATCCTTGTTTGTGACTATCTGTGTAGCCTGAGCTTCTTCCTGTCATCAGCATAAGTAAAGGAATTTGACCCATGTGTAAGGACTCATTCATGGGAAAATTTGGAATCAGTATGCTCACATTCATGTCCCTACTTTAACTTGTACTGGTAAGATATATTAAGATGAAGTGCCAGCCATTGCTCCTTTCTTTGAACTAGAACAACCATAGGATTGCTTGCATTTAAGGCTTGGTGATTTACTCCACAAGTATACAGTGGATGTTTCAGAATAAAAAAAAAAAATAATCCTACCTTTCCAGTTGGTTTTTACAATAACCGATGACGTTAAAACGTAATTTTTTTAATAAAGGTGACTGTTTCTCGTCGCTTATTACAGAAAGTGATGGAAAAAATATTTTTACCATCAATTGTATAAGCAATTGCATTTTATTTTAAACGACGGCAAAACTCAAAAAGCGGCGTGTTAACGCGGGAAAAAGTATCATAAAAATGCCATCGCTTTTGTAATAAGCGACGGGAAATCTCATTATTGTCGGTTATAAAATGATGGCAAAAGATCCAATCCGTCCACTGGACGAACGATATTTCGCTGTCAGATGTTCCTTGTAACCGACAGAAAAAGAAACAGCAACGCCACTTACGCCATCGCTTTTTGGCATTGGTTAAAAGGGCTTAAAAGTAGAAATTATTGTAGTGACTAACATATAATATATGTACAGTGACAGATATAACTGTCACTAAAGCTTTACAAAATATATATACATAATAAGGCAAAAGCTAATGTGTATACTCTATTAGCTATATATATTATATTTACATATGTACGTATGTACTCTATATTTACTTATACTTTTTTTTTTGAAACAGTGTATTTAATTCTACTTACTTCTATTATATATACTAATACTTATATTTATACATACGCTAAACAAACACACACACACAACACTTAACTCACGCACACTATATACTACACTCTACACTTAGCCATTCTAAACACTTAATTTAACCCATTTTAGTTAATAACTTAGCAAAAATTTTGGATTGGCAGGCCCACTTTTCATAGGATGAACGTCCCCTCTCAGAGCTAGATTGGTACCATTATTAGGTGAGCCCTAGTTTGTTAATTGAGGTATATTTTTGTCCATTTCAGGCCTAATAGGGCTACATACACGCTCACACGTGCCCACCCACGCCCGCGCACATGCCCGCAGGCATGTGCTCACATACACTCGATGCTCAAGAGGATATGCTCAGTATGTGCACCTAACGCTGACAACCGGGAGGGTCAGCAATGCTAGGGCATAAATACGACCGTGCACGCTTAGTTCCCACTGATGGACAAATCAAGGGCGGAAATCAGGATGAGATTAGTGTTCAAAATCGTGCAGAAGAGGCATTTTCGAACCTCTATTTGGGTGCCTTATTAATGTTTATTTTCAAAATAAATTACATAATCTTAAAGCCTATACAAAGGGATACATATTGGTATAATAAATTTACAATAATTAATTATTTAATTATTTCTAAAAATTAGTTAAAGTTGGCAAATTATACATGTTAATTTATTGCTTATTTCATCAATTAATCTTCAAATTAAAAAATTAATGACTCAATTGAATTATAATTTAGTTAATATACATTATAAAGTATTTATCACACATTTTTAATTTATTTTTAGCTATTTATTTTAATTTATATACATTTATTTACACAAGTTCAATAAATATACACATAATTATATTATACATACTATTATACAGTATAAATACATAATAAATATGTTGAAAACACTTGAAATTATTATATACAACTATACAACATAATTTACTAATTTAATTTATTTTATCGTAAACTTAGCTAATTAACTTAATAACTTAATTATATACAATTAATACATAAATAAATAAATATAAGGGTATACTAATGTACATTATAATTATCTTTATATATATATAGCTATAAATACGATTGCACATGTATACATCTCTATTTATAATTACATAAGTTTATGTACATATAAACAAATTAAATAAATAGATAATTATATAATTATTATATTACAGTATAACTCAACACAAATACTTATTTAAATATATATAATAAATATATAGGTTAGTTATGTACATTATAAATCCACTCAAACTTCACACACACCTAAAATTATACAAGTATTAAATTAGTATATAAGTTACATTATAATTATATAAGTTATTAAATTAGTATTAAACTAATCCACTCAAACTTCACACACCTAAAAATATACCTAATCATACTCATGAAACATTTATTTTATTTATTTACATTTTTTTGTATTTTTCTAGGTATTTATAAATTCACACAAACATGGCTTAAATGGAATGAAGACTTGGAACCTAAACCATGATTTTCAGTTCTAATGGCTGGAATGAAGATGTATGCATTCAAAAACATCCAGCAACCAACATGAAATATGGTTGGACAATAAAGCTTGATTTTCAACTTTAATTTCATTAAAAATTACACTTGAATAGATTGGACAATTATAGGTTGCTGACAAGGATTTAACACATGGATTTCAAGCCATTTCTTAGATCAAATCTAAGCTACAAAAGTACACGAAGGCTTGTTCAAGATGTTCTAATAGTATAAAACAATTTCAACTCAATTAAGTCCAAAACCAACTCAAATTCACAGGAATCAAACCCAAGCTTATTGCCGCACTGTTTGGTGCTACTGCTGCTGCAGTAGGAAGATCAGACCAATAAGGTCTGATTTAGGGCTCCTATGAACAAACTTGAGTCTGAAAAATCAAATCAATGCACAGTTCAACCAAGACAATCTGTTCATCCATGAATCACTCAACAATCCTCAACAAAGCTGCTGCTGCTCAGCTGACAAAGGGGCTAGACAGTGGTTGATTCAGAGGATTCAATCAAACCTTCTCAAGTCTAATTTAAATCAAAACAAATTAAATTCAAACCTTGAAATTCATATCCTCCAAAAATCATTTGAAATCAGGGATTGATTCCCACAAGTACATCCCCAAATTACACAAACAGAGCATCCATTGCTGCTAGTGAATTTGTCCAAATTAGTGGATAAGATCCATGGAAATCCACTCTAAATCAATACAAACGCTCTTCTGAAGGTCTAAAATTATTAAAATCAATTCATACATTCAAAACCCCTAAAGACCTTATTATGATCTTCACCCTACACTATAGATAATGTACAGGAGATGGATCAAATTTGGTATAAAACTCAGTTTAGAGCAACTCCAAACCTTCAATATGATCTTCTAAATCTCAACCAAACCTAAAATACCATATTGAACTCCTTTTGAATTAGGAAACCAAGTCACCCAGAATGGGTTGTTATTTTGGCTTCGCCTAGGTGATTTGATCACCTGGAGTTCCTAAACACTATCAATTAGTGTTTAGGACCTCAGGGCGAATCAAGAAAACCAATTGGGTCATTGCTTTGACCTTGAATCAGTGCATCTGATTCTCTTCGGCCTAAACTACCCAAAACAGAGCTCAAATTGGGCATATGCTCATCTGAATATAAAAATCTAATCAAAACACCTTAGATTCATCGCATTGCACCTAATTAAGTGAATAAAAACTCAATTTTCTTGATTAAATCTGTTTCAAACCAAATTGACTCCAAATCTTTCCATTAGATGTAAAATCCAAATCTAAATGAATCGAGTGAATCCATGCAATTAAAATTGAATAGGGGGTCTTTGTGATCAAGTGGAGTGAATGGTGAGATCTCTAGGTGAATTTGAGCAGTATTTAGATCTAGAAGTTGGGAAACTTCATATCTAAATATGCTTAGATGAAGGGAGTAAAATGATGATCAAAACATCAAGGAAAAAAATTAGAAGTGATCGTGAAGCATAGAGGAAGTTGTATGAACGCACGAATGAATGTGAATTTGCCTTGATGATCAGAATTGATCAGAGAGGTAAGATTGAGGTGAATCTACTCTATGACTAATCTACTCCTATTCTAAGCAATCAAACAGTGTAATTACTATCTAAACTATCCAAAACTAAGCTCGAAAGCAGTAAATCTAACTAGAAAGCATTTAAATCTATCTATGAAAGCTGTAAATCTTATCTAACAAAGGAAGGGATGTCAACGATCCATCGACCGTCGGCCAATGGCAAAGAAAGGGGAGGAGCCTTCAGCGGAAGAAGGTGGTGTCCCAGAGCCACCAGCCGTTGACCTATGGCGATTGAATTGAGGAAAGAAGTAGTCGCTATCACCAATCACCAAGGAAGGGGAAATTGGAACTAGAGGAATAGACGAAGGGATGAACTCATTGGGAGGGAGTTGATTAAGAAGCTACATTCCTTGGGGAATTACTTATATAGGTAATAGGGAGATCTGGGCACTGCAATCAATGGTTATTCAATTTGGGTTAGAATGGTTGGGATGGGATGGGGACGAGAGCGGGAGGATTTACGTAAGAATCCCACCGTTGGATGGGATCTGGATGAGGTGACGGAGCAGCGCGCAATGGCGCAAGGTCTATAGTGGATGATCCACCATAGATCAAGTGATCTCACGAATTGACGGACGCCACTTCTCATGTTCATCGTGATGAACAGTACACAAGAGGTGAAGAAGAACGTTGAACCATAGGTTTATTGGTGTAACTGCACAAGATGCCCCCATGAGTGAACCATCAGAACATTTTTAAAAAGGTCCATCAGTGGTAAAGATCATGATAAAGCAATCCCTGAATGCATGCAAACAAGCCCTTGTGGCTTTTATATGTACGAAATGTGAAAGAATGAAGGACCTAAATGTTAAACTCTAAATACGAGGTCCTAGTGATGTCCAAATGCAATGAGATTTTAATTGAATGCTAATTGAGCATGTTAAAATATAGTTCAATCGTTTATTTATTCTTTGAAGCTCAATTGTGTGTTCAATTGTCATTTGGATCATCAAATTGTATTTAATGAATATAATATCTTAAATGTGCCCTAATTATGCCTTTTTAACACAAATTGAGTGTTTGAGGTCATTTCCATTAATACTCACACTTAACCCTTTTATTATGTTAAGAAGATAGTGTTTAACTTAGTTTCTAACTTAACTTAGGTATTTTAGCTAGGATGAGCCATACCTCATTAATTGTCGACTATCTGTCTGCAATAAAAATGATTTTTTAAGTTGTCATTATTGTAGAATATTTGTCACAATGTAAATACATGTTGCGCTGTTTTATTTAATTAAAATTTTTACTGGTTAGTTTCTAAGTCATTCTTTAGGAGGCAGTTATTGATAAACATCACTAAATCCAAAAATTATTCTTTTATTCCAAAAATGTTAGTTTTATTTACAAAATGAATCAATGAATTAATTAACGAATGAATTGGTCAACTATTTACAAAAAAGAATCAATTATTTCTACCTATAATGTCTTAAAGAGATTTACAAATAACAAGCATCACAAACTATATTCAAGTACACTAAGCTAGTTATATATAGTTACTCTAAGTAATACTTAAATATAAGTACAAAAATAGCTACTAATATCTACTATACTAAGTAACATTAACATACTAATATCTTTAGTAACATATATATATGTTGGTATAGCCTTAGTAAACTATATACATAACCTAGGACAAAAATAGTTATCTATACTAACAGATAAACATATCTATAGTGACAGATGTATCTGTCGCTAAAACCCTAATGTTATTTATATACATATAAGAAGCTCAAATAGTACTATTACACTTATACACGTATACAAATATAATATACACTTATCTATGTATACATTATTTATGTATACATATTATTATACATATACTCGACTCAACATACACAGGCATAGCACAAATTATTCAAACACTTAGTCGTAACACCACTCACCTTTCCTTCTCTTCTCTTCATTCTTAACACTTGAATTTTCTTACGGCCACTCTTTCTCACGAGCATTGTTTCTCAACCTAATAGTTAGGTTTTATGTGGGCAAGCTGGCCCATTGTCGTGGGATACACAACACCTCCAATAGGTAGGGCCAGGTGTTTTTCGAGGCGAGATCGATGTTTTAAAGGATGTAATCGTCGTAGCAACTCAAAATTGCTCGAAAATAGATAAAATTTATAACTCAGAATCTACAATGGAGTCAAAGGTCGAACCCAAGGAGCAAATGTGGAATTCACAACATTAATCGCATTCATAATTAATGAGCACAAGTAATTGAGCATTCAAGTAGATATTTAATGAATAATAATATACTCAAATGATATTCAATACTAAGCAAGAATATTTAAAGAGTTCCTTGGAATAAAAAGAAATCAAGACAAAACAATGGTGATTTGAATCACCAATTATTAGTCTTAATTAAGCATATATATCAACTACTCAATATACTCAAATGTATGAACAGTGTTATCAAACAAATATGCTACATCAGATAAATAGTCCAATTAATCCACAGTAGCCTCAGATTTCAGAACCATCCATCAGACGACTTAAATGTGTCAAGCACAAGGCTTCTTAGAGCCTTTCTTCTTTATTTCTTCTCTCTTCTACTTCAGCTTCTCTTTCTCTTCTTCTTTCCTTAAACCTTCTACTTCTCTTCTTTCCTTCTCTTTTCTCGAGCCTGGTACTTCTCTTCTTCAGAGGCATGTCCCTTCTCTTCGCTTTCTCCTTCACAAGCACAAGGGAACCAAGGCCTTCAGTGCCTAAGTGTCAACACAGAGCACAAGAGAGCAAAACCCTACCTCGCTCTCTCACAATTCCTCCGCTTTCTTTTCTCTCAAACCTAGCATCACTGGATCCATGTTCGAGTAAATGGGTCTCGAACAGTGTCCAAGTTCACCGGCATGGGTGGTGACCGAGGAATGGCATAGGTCGAGTAAGCAGGTATGTGCGGGGATAGTGAGGGACTCAACCCCTCAGTGTCTTGGGCAAAAGAGCCTGGACACAAAATCAATTTATGGGTGTGCGGGCGTCTTTCACTCCACGAGGTGGGACTATCATAGTCCCCCTCCTTCGCACAGCAATAGCAGGGAGAACTTCATCAAATTGGAGTAGCAGCTGTGGTCGAGGATCTCAATTGAGGACCTGGAGATGATCCTGGAATGTTTCCGCACGACCTGGGAGTTGTCTTGATGAAGAACACAACCGCAACTTGGGAACAAGGTCGGTGAAGATGGCACGGCGATGGAGCTCCGACAGGGGACCTGAAACATGAAATATAGGCTATAAGCCCTCGTTAAAACACTCAATAGGATCGCCGTAGGGCTTGGAAGGTGATGGCAGCATCCGTGGGGTGTTTCATGTGTGGATGAGGTCGGGCGAAGTAAGAAATGAAGCGTCGCGGAGGTGGTGTTCGGTAGGTCGTGTGGATGGACAATCCCCTCAATTTCTTAAAGGGTTTTGTTTGCGAGGGTGAGGCAGAGGTTATGGAGTTGTTGGAGAGGTGTTTGGTGCAGTGGAGCATTGGGGAAACCTTGCCGGAGGGCAGCCAGAGATGGAGATGATGACGGATAGACGGCGGTGTCTGGGGTTGAATTGAGGGATAAAGAGAGGGAAAGAGAGTAGGGGAGAAGAGGAGTCTAACTAACCTAGTCTAACCGGATGAAATGGGAGGAAGATGTCGGGTATGGTACAGCTAGCACCATGGAAGGTGAAGTCCCCATTGAGGGAGAACGGCAAGGTTGAAGGTGGAAGGAGACGCCTGCTGATATTGCGAGATGCAGAGGAGCTTGAGGAAGAAGGACTGATCGACTATAGTTTGTGGCTGCCGGTGAAGAACGTGGACGGAGATGCTCATTGAAGCTTGTGGAGTATTCGATCGGAGAGGAGGGAAGGGTAGAATCCAACCAAAACCAAGCTAAGGAAGTGAGGATTGAAACAGGGGATCTTTTATAGGCCTCAAGGAGGCATTCCACGCTTGGAAGCTCGAAGATTTCGCGAAATAGGAAACCCACATTTTCAAATCATTCTCATTAGGTTTTGGACAAGAATTAGAGCCCAAGATGCGTCTCAGTTTGAAGATGATCTCTTCAGGAGTTCCCTTTTAATTTTGCAAGGGTTTAGGCGTGAAAACAAGGAGATTTTTCTGATTGAAGATCAGCTACAGGAGTGTTCACATGGCAATGGTGGTAGGGGCCTCTTTGTCAAGGTGATGACAAAGTTAGGGGGGTATTTGCAATAGATTTCAAAAGCTAAGGGGTTATTTGAGAGAAAGAATCAGACTGGACTAAAATGCAAACTAGGTCAAGATGATCTTTGATTAGACCCAAATTTTGGTACAAACCTAATTTAAACCAAAGAAATCTGATGATGAAGTCAGACTTTGGTTTCGACCAAGTTTGACTGGATAATTTGTGTAGAAGCCCAAATTAGTGTAACTTTCCATCTGAGACTCTATTTTAGGTCAAAATAGGTTCCAAAGGTTAAATCAAAGATACCAAATCTTATAAAAAATTTTTCTATGTTTTTTAGAAGGTTTAGAAGGAATTTATGCTAACTAGAACCTCTGTTATTTAAGTCAGTCTAAAATTAGGGTTTTGGTTGTTGTTTTGACTCTCGAAGTGCGCAAAAACCTGTTTTTGTCTACGTGAACCCTCTTGTTAGCCATTAATGCTCATTTGACCTTCATTTAACCCCTAAGAAACCCCATGATTACTCTACATTCATGATTTTCTGTTAAAACTGTAGATTTAACCCTGATTTAATGCACTCTTCTCAGAAAGGATATGGAGCGAATTACGACTCTGGTGGTTATGTAAGAGCATTTGTCTCTTGATTGTGACTAATTAAAGCTAGTTATAACTGATGATGAAGTTATCATCACCAGGCCACTACTAGTGGGTCAAATCTAGTTTTATTTAGGTGTATTTTCGTTCATTTTCAACCCTAATAGGCCCATCACTCACGTGCTCACGTGCCCACACACACCCACAAACATGTGCCCGCAGCATGCACTCCCAGTGCTGATGACTGAGGGGGTCGCCAATGCCAAAAAAAATATGTCGTGTTGAGACCGTGGAATCCCATGATTTGGGACAACACTGAAGCTCCAAATTGACGCATCCCAGCATTCGCACATGCATGGAAATCGAGGATTTGACCCTTGATTTGAGGGACTAATTATGGTTCAATTTTAGAATAAATTATATTTTTGGAAAGTCCTAATATAAGGCTACATGATTATATAATTTATTTATAATAAAATTAGTTAAAGTTGGTTTTTATACACATTAAATTAAAGTTTAATTTGTTAATTAAAGTACAAATTGGTTAACTAATCATACAATTGACCTTATACAGAGTTAATTTATATAATAAATTATTTAGTATACATTTCTAATTTGTTTTAGAGATATTATTTTAATTTATTGACATTTAAATGCATGCTTAAGTTAATTTTATACATATTTAAGTTATAAATACTATAATGCACTTTAAATACAGCATAAATAGGTTAAAAATACTTGAAATTAATTTATGTACGTGTACAATTAAGATTACTTCAATAATAACTTAATATACTAATTTATTTTATTTTAACTTAATAATTTACTTAATTAACTTAATATCTTAATTACCTACTATAATTACATAATTAAATTAATTTACATGTATTATATAGTATATAATACTTGCTTAAATATATATGTATAGTATGAGATATAATTATGTACATATATATAGGTTTGCATAATTACTTAAGTTAAAATACATTTAGTTTATATAAATTAATATATAATTATACAATAAAGTTATATATACAATAACTCATTCTAAATATTTTATTAAACATATAGATTGCATATATAAGATAATTATGTACAGTATTTACATATTTCACAAAATATACTTTTGGCTTAGTTTTAACTTACATTTACAAGTATACACACACTATACAAGATATTTTTGAGTATTTTTAGGTATTTTCTTATTTTTATAGTTTATATATATATAAGTGAGGTAGGGGATGAGAGAAAAAAGATGAGATGAGAGAGAAGAAGTTTCTTTTAGGGATTTTTGAGTTAGGTTCTTTTATTGAATTCCAAAGTATACTGAACCATCAGCTGCTATGTTCTACCAAGTTGAGGGTTCAGAATACTTTGAAATTTTTCTTACACCTAAAAAAATACCTGATTTTACTTAAGATAGGTTATTTTTTTTGTGAATTTTTTATGAATTTTATCTATTTACAAGTTTATTTTTTTCGTGAATTTTTTATGAATTTTATCTATTTACAAGTTAACTCTAAGTTGAGGCCTTAAAAGGTATTGGAATATGAAACCAAACCATCAAGTTTGATTTAGAAGGTGGAAATGAGATTTAAACAGTTAAAAACTTCCATCAAACCATATGTAAGACTTCTAATCATTGAAATAGGATTTCCAACATAAATTTCATTTCAAATTGCATTTTGGATAGATTTCCACATTATAAAATACTGTCAAAGATTTCAAGAGAGATTACAAGTTATTTCAATCAGAATTGAGTCCAAGAATTGTACGTGAATGCTTGTTCACTAAGTTCTAACATTACAAAGCGTGAATGACTTATCTAATCTCCCAAAACTTGGCTCACACACTCAGAACTTCAAGATCAAATGCTACCTCAACTGATCAGATAGCTTAATTGCTGTCATGAGACTTCAGCAGTTGCTACTACTTTTGTGATCAACAAAACCAGACCAATTGAGTTTGACTTAGGCTTCTTAAGCCATTTCAGGTCTGGTAATTGAAACCCAAAAGATCATTCATCACAAACACACCTCAGACCCTCCAATCTCTTGAAAATAGAGATGACAACAATGAATGTAGCTACTTTGCAGCCTTTGATATGTTGGAATGGGAGATTCAAAACACTCATGAGCATGAGCACAATCAAATAGAAGACTAATTTTCTTGAAACTCATCTTAAAAATCATATCTATGCGTCAAAACCACCAATAAACATCCTAAGTTCCAGATTTTATCTTAGGTCTGGAATGTAAAATGCATTGTAGATCTAAGATAAATAGTCAAATCCTCATGAAAGTTTCACTTTAAGATATTTTCTAGAACTTCTGAAATCCAAGAGAAAACAGATTCAACTCCCATTAATCCTTACAATCTTATTAGGATCCCCATCTTACACTATAGACAGTGTAAGATGTGGGTTATATTAGGATTGCAAAAGCATTTAAATCCAATTCAGAAGCATTCAAAATTAGATTGAAGCTCAGAGATAGAATGTACTCTAATCTAATCCACTTCTTATGCCATAGATAGCTTGAAGAAAGGAATTAAATCAAACATTGAAATCCAATAACATCACATCCCAATCCTTCATTTCTCTCAATCTGAATCAAAACCCAGAAGCATGCATGAAAACCTTTAGATTAAAATCTAAATCTCATCCAATTAAGCAATTCAATCCTTGCTAGAACCTCAAATGAGCAAAATTGATTTTCCTTGGTTTTAACTATCATTGAAGAACTAAAAATCCACATCAATCATCAAGTCAGAACCACATTTGAGAAATCGGCAGTTCAGCTCATTTCAAATCAGCATAGGGTCATTGGTGAATTCATGGAATGGATGACATGACCCTTAAATGAAATTAGCACCCATAACAGATCTAAGAGCTAGAAAGCTCTAATTTTGGCAAGGGCCAGATGGATGGGCGGATTATGAAGGAAATTAATAGGGGAAGAATGCGGCAGTGATATGGAGTGTTGGGGGAGCTGTGTGAATTGTGAATAAGGTGGAAACATCTCTTTGATCTAGATTGATCAGAGAGGGCAAGGTTGCTCTAAAGTAAATTACTTTTAACCTATGCTAATCCATCACAAAATTCATCATCTAATCTACTCTAACTAAACTACAGTGTATTAATCATTACTTTAAATTACTCTAGAAAGCAAGGAAATCCTAATCTAAAGGAAAGAACGAGATGCCTAGGTTGTAGTTGCTCATTGTAGTGACGAAGGGTGATGAGGAGATATCCAGCGATGAATGAGGTCCCTGGATCCACAATGGGTTGCTGTGGCAATGAAATTGGGAGGGAAGAGTCACCCCTGTCACAAATGGCTCTGATGAAGGAGGAAGAACTGGAGATGTGCATGAGGTGATCGGCTCAAGGGGTAGGGAGTTGATAGTGTGCACGCGACCCCAAGGAGGTCCTTAAGTAGGTGCTAGGGTGGATCAAGGTGCCACAAGGTAACATTAAGCTTCTAGGCCTTCAACGGTGGGATGGGATTGTGCAAAGTGCAGGAAAGTGTAAATCAAATCACAACCATTAGATTAGATCTGGCATGGGAGGTGATGCCACGTGAAAGTGTGTTCGAAAATTGGATGAAGATCTGCCACAAGATCAAAAGCACACGGGTGCAACGTGAAATGACTCGGCGCCCTTTTTAGTTGGATAAGACGTCTAGAATGTCAATCCGACATTTGTCCAAATGTCTGGACATATGTCAGGACATCTGAAAGTAGGAGAATATTGTGCTCTATGCACGAGCGGCGTGCAGAGTCTCTCTCTCTCTCCTCCACCCCCTCACCTGAACCCTACAACCTCCCTATTTAGACCCTCCTTCCACTCCACACCCCACCACTTGAGCCACCACCACCTCTACCTTCTCCTTGCATCGGCCATGCTCCACTAGCCTCCCATCTTTGCTACAGCAGCGGCGAGGAAGGAGACGAGTCGACAAGGGAGAACGAGGAAGAGTAAGAGCAAGAGAGTGCGAGGGAGTGAGAGTGGGGGAGAAGGTCGACGGCTGCGGGAGCTCGATGGAGCTCAAGGAGGAGTTCGTGGAAGGGAGGAGGACGTCAGAGGGGAGCTTCTCAATCTCCGACAGCTACTGGAGCTGCCGCTACGTCGTCTGAGGGCGGAAGCGCGAGTGGGGTGAGCTGCGCAGAGGAGTCCTGATACTGGAAGTTTTCCCATATCAGACGTCTGGAGGGTCGACCAGTCATCTGGAGAGGCATCAGGACTTCTGGAGCTGAAGCTGGACATTTGAAAGCATAATATCGCGTGAGGTACGTGTTTCCTGCACTACTTTCTGCCATGCAAATCTTAGCATAGGAAATGTTTGGCTGTTAATGGGTCTGTGTTTTTGTACGCAGGTGCGGGGCATTGGAAAGGCACACGGTGCACCTTTCCAGGCACTTTTGGACGTCTGACCTTATTGCCAGACGTCCGACAGCACTTTTAGACTACCGGAGGCATAGTCAGACGTCAGGAACATCCTTTAGACGGTCGTAGAGGGATTCGAATGTTTGAGGAACTCGCAGGAGACATAAGGTAAGATTTGACTTCTTTTAAGATGTCTGGGACTGTCCCAGACATCTGATTTTTGACGGTAACCATGTTTTTTGGCTCATTTAGGGCCCAAACCGAATCAGATTTTCGTAAACGAAGTACTGTTGTTTTCCACTCAAGTTTCTCTACGTGTTCGTATTGAGTACCTACTATTTTGAGCTCGTCTGATGTAAATTAGTCGCTGTTACAGGTTACCAGCCGGTGGCGTGTTCAGGATCCGCGGAGACGATGAGATCTACAGTGCAGGACCCCATTCCTCCTGTGATACCTGATAGAGTGGTTTACTATAACATTAAGATTTTACACAATGAAAGAACATGTTTAAAATACTTGAATAAACCCTAGGATGAGAAATGAACCCTAGGGTAGAAACAAATGCGAATGGTTGAGCTACTCTGTTTACTTGAGATGCATGTTAAAATACGAGTTGCCTGTATGTGAATGAGTAATTGAACTGTGAAACCACAAGTTGCATGTATATGATTGAGAATTGAATTGTGAAAACACGAGCTTCCTGTATATGGATAAGAAATGAATTATGCACCACGTGATTTGAATACTGATAGATGGAATGAATATGAGCATGAACCCTACGGGGAATTAGGAGTAGTACTCCTGTGTATGAAAGGAAATCTGGTATGTAGATGGGAAGTGAGCTGGCCCCTGTGTACACGGTACCAAGGAGAGCAGCTGTCCCTTTTAGTGTAGAGGGGGAGCTAGCCACCCCTTGGGTTGAGACCCAGGGTAGGACTGGTCACTCTACACCAATTCCTGTTGGCCATCGTGTACGTGGTACGGAGGTGAGCTAGTCACCCCACGGAGCTTGGGGTTTGGACTAGCCAACCTACACCGACTTTTAGGCCCTCTGGGTAAACCAGGGTAGTCAAACGAGAGCACGCGGACTGTAGAGGGGAAGGACCCCTGTTCTAAGTGTGCAAGACCCTATACTGTTCCGTGCTATACTTTAGGCATACCCATTAGCAGAAATGACTGACTGCATGTCAGTATGGAGTAGCTACCCGTGCACTTATTAAGCATGCCGTAGTCACCGCTATGTCGCGACAGTAACCCCAGGGTGGTTGACTGGGTGTAGGACTACCATGGGGGACTCTCCTGGCCAGGAGAGTGCCACGTGTACCTTCTACTCCACGGAAAAGATTGCAATCAAGATCGTTCCCACGAGGAACAAGCAAGATCAAGAAATACTTGGATCCTTGTGAAATAAATGAGCCAAAAATACATAAATGAGATAGATAGAAATGAGAATAAAACCAGGTTACTTGTTTTACCTTACTTGCACATAATTAATGTAAACACCACTCTACTCAGCGTTCGCTGACTCTATCTTTTCATAACCCTATTCAGGACCAGGAATTGAGCAGCCTGAGTTTCCGGCTGCAGAGGGTGCTGGGCTTAGCCGAGCCCAGTCGTAGTCGTTTCTTTCCAACTCTTTGATTTTTTTGTTGTTGTAGTGAGTACTAGACATCTATTTTACTGTTCTTGTTACTTTCTGCTTTCTTTCCGTTGTTGTTGTTGTGGTGGCATGTACTATTTTGAGACAGTTGCTCTACTTTTCTTTACTATTTCATTTTCTTTCTGCCTAGTTATAATGGATGTGTGGATGTGGTATTATTTTCCTACTTTTGGTTATTTCTCGTTGGACGACTAGGACTTGGGATTAGTCGAGGTGAGCGGGTCTCGGGTCCTGTAGGGATCTGGAAATCGAGTTGTAACAAGATGGTATCAGAGCAAGGTCGTCCCAAGAATTGAACCAATTGGTCTGAGAATAACCACTCACGTGCATATAACTAGGATAGCCATTGCAACGTATTGCTTTAATATTCGTTTCCGAGTCTTTTTCTCGATGTAATCTGGTATCGTTGACAACTCTTGTTCTATCTCTTGTATCTCCTTACAGGAGATGCCTCGTCGAGGAGTTCCCGAGGTAGGCCGTGGTCGTGGCCGTGAATGAAGTCAGAGGGGCGGATATGCCGGACCTAAGGCACCAGTTAACCCACCTCTCCTCTTGGGCGTTCAGGCCCAAGATCTCACTCAGCTGATCAAAGTCATCGTGCGAGAGGAGCTCCACCAACCTCCTCAGGCACCTTTTCCCGAGAATGTGGAGGGGGAGTCCTCGATGGGACAGAGAGACTGTCGTAGCGTCGGACGAGCAGGAGGGGGAGGGGGTGATCCTCCACCACCCCCACCACCCTCTGACACTTCTGAGCACGAGCCCTCCTTGCCTGGAGGTGTACCTGTTCCTCCACTGCAGCTGCACCATGAGCTTTTCGGATAGTTCCGGAAGCTGAGGCCCCCTCCTTCAAGAGGGATGAGAGCCTGTTTGAGTCAGAGGACTGGCTGGAGTAGATAGAAAAGGTGTTCAACACCCTTCGCCCTCCTTTGGAGTGTTGCGTGGCCTTTGCCACGTATCAGCTAGAGAGCGCAGCACACAGGTGGTGGAGGGCAGTCAAAGGCCAGGAGGGGAGAGAGCCGACGTGGGGCTAGTTGGTGGCTCTCTTCTACGAGCAGTACATCCCGCAGACCTAGCAGAACCAGAGGAGGCGGCAATTCCACACTCTCTGCCAGGGGACGATGACGATTAGCACGTACCGCACGCATTTCCTGGAGCAGTCATGTTTTGCCTCTACAGCTGTGTCTACTGAGGAGGAGCGCCTGTGGAGGTTTACCGAGGGGCTTCGACCTACGATTTGGGGGTATGTCAAACCTCTGAAGCTGCCCACTTTCTCTCGTGTGGTCGAGGTGACCTTGACTTATGAGGAGACCAACTCAGTCGCACGAGACACTGAAAGCGAACAGAAGAGGCCCTACCAGCCAGAGTACTCACAGGGCTGTCAGGAGAGGAGGCATACGGTGTCCACAGGAGAGCCGTCTCATTTTGCGAGGCCACCAGTGGCCTTTGGGGGCATTAGATAGGAGCCAACGCCAGCACTTGGTCCTCGCCCAACCACCAGCAGGGACCCACTGTGGGAGGAGGTCGCGTGCCTCTTTGCTACTAGTGTGGCCAACCGGGCCACATCAGGAGGGACTGCCCATGTAGGGCCGGAGTATAGCAAATGCTCCCCGAATCGAGCGCTAGAGGCTGAGCTGGCAGTCGTGGTCACCAGGCGCGTGGGGGAGGACAGCAGTCACGAGGAGGGTACTAGTTAGCTGCTGCCCGCTCGACCCATAGTGTAGTTGCTTCGCCTACACCGAGATCTAAGGGGCGTATCAACGCCATAAAACACAGAGATGCCAGGGCTTCGGGTTCTGTGGTGGCAGGTATGGTTATTATTACTAGTAGATTAGTGTACGTACTCTCTGATTCCGGCGCCACCTACTCTTTCGTCACTACGAGTTTCGCCGTCAGTTTCAGGTAGGGCAATGTATTGTTAGAGGATCCGTTTGTGATCAGAGGCCCAGGTGGCCAATTATTTGTAGCCGAGGAAGTCTACACGGACTGCGAGGTCAGTATAGGGGGACACAGCCTCCCCGCTGACCAGATTATGATCCAGATGGAGGACTTTGGCGTGATCCTAGGGATGGACTGGTTGTTCGCCTATCACGCCTTGGTGGACTGTTTTGGGAGGAAGATCTTCTTCTCCATACCTAAGTTGCCTCCCTTTGAGTTTCACGGTCAGCCGGAGGATGGAGGTTTCAGATGCATCTCCGTGCTTTAGGCAGCGAGGCTTTGAGCCAAGGGTGTGAGGGCATCATGGCCTGTGTAGTGGCAGAGCCTAGCCTCGTGGCTGACTTTCAGAGTATTCCGGTGGTCTGTGAGTACCCCGACGTTTTCCCAGAGGAGCTACCAGGACTACCGCCTAAGCGAGAGATCGAGTTTGAGATCTCACTAGTATCAGGAACCAGCCCCATTTCTACTGCACCGTACCGAATGGAACTGCTTGAGCTGCGAAAGCTTAAGTCACAGCTACAAAAACTGTTGGAGAAGGGCTTTGTGAGGCTCAGTGCATCCAGGTGGGGAGCCCCTATACTGTTTGTGAAGAAGAACGTCACCCTTCGCCTGTGCGTCGACTACCAGCAGCTGAATTGGGTCACCGTCAAGAACAACTACCCACTGCCTCGTATCAACGACCATTTTGACCAGTTGTAAGATGCCACAATGTTTTCCAAGATAGATCTGAGGTCAGCTTATCTCCAGTTGAGGATCAGGGAGACCAACGTCTCCAAGATAGCTTTCCATACCCGGTACGGGGACTACACGTTCTTGGTCATGCCGTTTGGGTTGACCAATGCCCCTACTGCCTTTATGGATATGATGAACTGTGTTTTCAGGCTGCACTTAGACCAGTTTGTGGTGGTGTTCATTGATGATGTACTCATTTACTCGCGGGATCAGGCACAACATGGGCAACATTTACGCATGATCCTGGATACCTTGAGGAGATGCAGGTTGTATGCCAAGTACAACAAGTGCGAGTTTTGGCTGAGACAAGTGACTTTCTTAAGCCATGTGATTTCAGGAGATGGATTGGTTGTGGACTGATGGGAACACCATCATGAGTCCTAACTAGATCATTTTGATCTAGAAAAGAGAACAAAAGCTCCTACATAACCAAATGAAGGGCCTAACTCAAGGATAACCAATTTGAAAGGAAAATAAGAAACAAGGGATAAAACTGCAATTTTACCATTGCAGTGCAACAAAGGAATTTCTCAGGGGATAAACATAGGTCAAATGGTCTTAACAAGATAAAAAGTGGGTTGGTTCAAATAGAAAATGATCAATGTGAAATCTGGGAATTAAATGACTTTTTGTAACCCTAAAACTGACCCACTTAATTTAACAAGGTTTTGGTCAAGATAAAATTTAACTAAACCCTCTAAAATTCATGGAAAAATATCGTCTAGGGTTTAGAATCTTCAATTTGGCTTTTAGAACCTATTATGACCTAAAAAGGGGTCCTAATCAAATATTTATCCTAAATTGGGTTTTTATGTAAAATGCCTAGTCAAACTTAGTAAAACCTAAAATCCAACTTCACCATTGGATTTCTTAGGTCCAAATTATGTTTATACCAAAATTTGGACCTAAGGGGAGTTCACCTTGACCTACTTTGCAAAATAGTCCAACCTAATTACTTTTAGACCCCTATCTTTTGAAAACTCTTTCAGACACCCCCTAGCTTCCTCATCATTCCTTGCAATTAGGTCCCTCTGCCATTACAACAGAGGAATCCTACTTCAACAAGGATTTTGAGGGGAATATCTCCTTGATTCCTCAGAGAATCCCTCTCAAATTTGAAAGGGAGATTCTCTAAGGAATTCCTGTTCGTGTGAACCTAATCTTAAGCTCTGATTTCCACCCAATCTTTCATGAAAATGCATCAGAGATTTGGGTATCTTCTGACCTTCCAAGTCCAGCGAGGTTGCCGTGCTTGGAAGCTTTCCTTCCAAGCACAAGGCCCTCTACCTGAGACTATAAAAGGGACCCCAGATCCCACCATTCATCTCACGCTTGTCTTGGCCTGAGAATACCCCCAAACTTCCTCTCTTACCCTCCGGCTAAAAAACCCAGCAAGCTCCGATGGCTCCTACCTCTTCTTCTCATCGTACTACCATCATACCAGTGGCAGAGTTGCCTCCGCCTCCTTCATCCGCGTCGTGCCACACCTGCGCTTATGCCTATCTCCCTGTCGTCATCACCGTCTCTCTCTCTCTAGGACTCCGTCCCCGACGACAGCACATACGAGTCGTCCTCCTCCTCCACTCCCCCTTCGTCTATTACCTTGCAGATAAGTCATCTCCCTCTACTCTTTCTTTTCCCTTCATCAATTTCTAATTTCATGCCCCGACACCCACATATCACCGTCACCTTCTCCACCTCCGGCAGACCACTAGCGAGGTGCTCCAGCCATTCCATGCACCCACCCGCTTCGTCAACCACCTCAAAAGCATTGCCACATCCCACTGATCATTTTCCCCCTTTCCATTCACTGCCACACACTCCACACACTTCCCTCAAGCACACCCAACTCCATGACCACAGAACAACCTAGGCACGCACGCCCAGGCCGTCCCGCACCACGCCAACCACCGGGCCACCTTCGCCGTGTCACGATGAAGCTTTCTGAGTGATTTAACGAGGTCGTGAGGTCGTTTTCTTGTAAACAGGTACATGTGCCTTGCCCGTCATTGGAGCGAGCTTGAAGAAGCTTGCAAGCTTAATCTATTGCCCCAGGCATCAGGTTCCCAGGTCCTAGACACGCGGAACCTCTTCGCGAACAATTCCAGACAGAAATTGGAAGCCAAAGCCCTCGTAGCCTCTGCAATTGAGCGTGACCTATTGCAGGCGCACGCGAGAAATAGGTGGGACATTTGGTCCCACCTCGGAAGTCTTCAAGCAAGTGGTGCGGTATAAGTTGCAAAAGTGCCAGGGGCTTAGCACCTCCTAACACTGGGTGAGGTCCCACTCATCCCATGCCTCGTTCACGCCCTATGCTCCGTGGACCTGGTGCTCGACCCGACTACCTGCGCGCTCCTCGCCCACCACGCATAATGGTGGGCCTGGTCCCGGGCACGCTAACCCAACCCATTTACCCATGAAGGCTTTGGGAGAGCGAGCCTAAGAGAGGAAAGAGAGGAGAGTTCACGGGGAGGGTAGGGGCTAGGTTTTGCTCTCAGGGACAAAGAAGAAGAAGGCTGAAGAGGAAGCAAGGAAGCCTCAAAATCTAAAGGAAGAAGATAGGCAGAAGTCTGAGAAGGCTCGGCTGAAGTTAGAAGCAAAGGAAGAGAAAGAAGAAAGAAAGGAGAAGCTAAAGTCAGAAATCAGAGAAAGAAGAAGGAAGAAGAACAGAGAAAGCAAAAGACAAAGAAATTGAAGAAGCACTTCACTGTAGCATTGAATATTTAAGGCGTCCGATTCTTACATCATACGTCCTTATTTCATTTTTGAGCTTTGCATACATTGATATCATTTTTGCTTCATAACTTTGATTGGTCATTGCATTTTATAAAGTTGAAAGTTGTATTCTTGGTTTTTAAATCCCATTTTCTCCCTATGTTCGACCTCAGATTTATATTTTTCAAGTAATAAACTTTCATTTATTTTCAAAGAGATTTTGGCTATACTACGACACATTTATTTTAAACCCGATTTCACCTTGTAAACATTTTGGCACCGTTGCCAGGGAGCAATGTGCAATTTAGAAACCTTGATCACAACTTCTGATTCACTACTAACTTGATCTATTTCTTCTATTGTGAATATTTCAGGGGAGGAAAAAGAATACAGCTGCACAACAACCATACCAGGGGCAAGTAAATTTCTTATTAGCCCTCTTTCTTAATCCCCTCAATTCTAAAAAGGAAAAACAAAGAAAAAATCAATTTAGGGCTACCTTCTTTTCATACCTAGTTAATCCACTAAAGTTGCCTGATTTTGATTTCAACACATTTTGAATTTTGCATCCATTTTAAGGTAATTAGGGCTACCTCCTTCTTGATTGAGCCCTAGATATCATTTTCTTTATTAACTAAATTAGACCAATAAGAGCCAACTTAAGGATTCCAATCTAGGGTTTTTTTATAGACACATCTTCTCTAAGCAAGAATAAAATTTTCCAAAAAGAGGTGTGCCTAAACCTTGATCGAAAAGACTTATCCAAGGAAAACCCTAAAAATCAAGCTCTTAAGATCACTTGAACCCTAAAAAGAAAGGACCTAAAAGCTCTCAAAGGACGAAGAGGTGAAGTTGACCCCTTAGGTCAACCAACCTTGAAATTAGGTCACCTTTTGCACTCAAAATATCTAAAGTTCAAGTGGAACCCTAAGCACATTTGATCTTAATTAAAAGTGGTAGACTTAAGAGGTTAAGGCCCCCATTCTGGTCTACCTGGAATTTCAGTGACAAGAGAGGTCGGGTGGGGGAAACCCTTTAACTTGTGGGACACTCTACCGTGTAGGGGTCTTTGTGGGACTCTCCCTCTCTGGTTGCCTAGGTATTTCTCAGGTGGATGGCTTTTCTGACTAAGGGGTATCATCCGCCCCGAACATCTATAGTCATCCATTTTTTTTTTGGGTGTCGATTGGGTCCAGCACATTCTGATCTCGTCTAATCCTTCAGTGTATGTTTGGTAGGAGGTCCTTGAGACCATCCTTAAGACCTCCTTTAGAAATCCACACCCGCCGAAGCCAAGCCTTGATGCCCGTGTTTGTGCAGCAACCCCACCACATAGCCCTCTCCTCTGATTCATCAGAACCAAGTTCTCCCTCTTCCATCATGGCACAACCAATTGAAGATGAGAACAACCTTGAACACCAACTCCAGCGCTTGAATGATCTATTCCAGAACTTTGTAAACCCACCGCAGCGTCCCATGATGCGAGATCACTATAATCCTGCTACGGTGGCGATCGAGCCTAGAGTCCAAATCCCGGCTGGAGGTCCTGATTATGAACTCAAGCCCAACATGATTCATGCTATTCCAAAATTCCATGGGCTTAACTTCGAGGATCCCTTCCAACACATCAAACAACTCAAACATCTGGCCCAGACCTTCGGGTCAGATGTGCAAAATCGGGATATTCTGATCATGAAGATGTTTTCCTTCTCCCTCATGGACAAGGATGCTCATTAGTATCAGACTTAGATGCATCCGATCAACACATGGGTTGAACTCTAGTCCAAATTTTTGAAAAAGTTCTTCCCCGTTGGCCAGACGAATGCCTTGCACCACCAGATCGCTTACTTCACTCAACAATCTTGAGAACCTCTTCATGAGGCATGGGATCGATTCTTGGATTTCATGCGAAAGTTCCCCCATCACGGAGTTCCTAAATGGGAACAAGTCCAGTCTTTTTACCAGGGACTCTGTGAAGACATTCGATTATTTGTCAATGTAACCTGTGGAGGAAATATCATGGGTCAACATGAGGACACTGTGTGGGAGATTCTCGAGAATATGTGCGAGAACTCTATCAATAATGACTCCATGGGCTTATTCGACCAAACGAATGCCTACGCATCAACGAATCCTAGGGGAGCACATGACATGTAAGGCCTATCCGCATCCGTTGACTTGGAACTGATGGCCAGTCGGTTGGACAAGGTCTCTATCATAGAGAAGAAGGTGGACGAGCTGACTCGACATCTGCAGCGAGCCACCTCTGCACAAAACCCGTTTGCACAGCCACCTCTTGGGAGGGAAACTGTGTAGAACATCTATCACCGATCTTCTCAGGGGATGGACCCGTATCCACCCCCGTCTGACTCCAGGACTGGAGGAAACTCCGATCCGATCTACTCTAGTTGGGGGAACTTTGAACCGTCGTACTCTGATTTTTCTGAGGTTCCTCAGACCTGCGAGAACCTCAACGCCATCCAGAATGATCCATTCTCTAACACCTATAACATTGGATGGCAGAATCATCCCAACTTCCTGTGGGTGGGAAATACTCAGAATCAAAGACCACCTTATCAACCCCGTCCATAAGCTCCTCGTCCATATCAGCCGCCTCAACCTCGACCCAACCCCACCTATCAATCTGGGCCAAACCCAGCATATCAAATGACCCTTATCCTTCAAACTCTTGCTGACATTCAAAAGACGAATGCGGCAATACAAAAATAACACAAGGATGAGATCATAAAGGTTAGCAATCAGCTCGCCCAGATGGCGAATTCCCGCCAACCTAGCACACTCCCTTTGCAACCTCTGCCGAATCCAAATAACGTGCTGACCCAGAGGTGCGTTATGAACCCAAATTCGGGCCACACCCACATGATTTATTAGTCCCCTTTTGTTCCATCACCCGACGGGATGGAAGCTTCAACATCTTACATGGGATTTCAATAGCAGCCACTTATTTTACCAACCCCAAACCAAAATCAGGTAGGACTAAACTCCGTAGCAACCCGTAGTGGTAAAGCAACTCAAGACCCACTGTATCCAAGCCACTCTAAGCTTGGTAGTAACCCAAGTCCTAGGATAGTTATCAAGGATACCCCTGTCCCAAATCAAGAACGTGGACCTATTCTAGAGGAACCAACAAAGGTCCCATTTCCCGAGGCCTTGACCAAGGGAAAAAGGATAACCAAACCCGTGGCTCCTGAGGAGGATTTGGTCAAGCTCTTTGAACAGGTCCATATAAACATCCCTTTGATGGATGCAATCCACCACGTGTCGGCTTACGCACGATTTCTAAAAGACGTGTGTACACCCAAGCGTAAGCCACGAATCAAAAGTGGGAGTCTGATTGTACTGTCAGAGCAAGCCAGCTCTGTAATCTTGAGCAAACTCCCACCTAAGGCTAAAGACCCAGGTACTCCCCTGATTTCATATACTATTTGTGATACGCAATTCGACAGAGCCTTATTAGATCTAGGTGCCTCCATAAACCTAATACCTACATCCCTCCTTGACCACCTTGAAGAATTTGAGCTTAAACCGACAGAGGTGATGTTGCAGTTAGGTGATCCATCATCAAGTCACCTAAAGGAGTACTCGAGGATGTCATTGTTAGGGTACGAGATTTCTATTTCCTGGTGGATTTTATAGTCTTGGATATGGATGCACCTGAAAACCCAAGGGATACACCGATTATACTAGGGAGACCTTTTTTGGCCACTGCTAGGGCCAATATAAACTGCGAGGAGGGCCAAGTAGAACTGAAATTCGGGAACCAAAGACTGAAGATTGACATCTTTAAGGCCCAACAAGGGATTAATTACGGTGTTATAGAACAAATATGTGATATCAAGGTCGTGGTTGACGAACCGTACATCGAGGACAACCTGATTATTCCTGATCAACTACAAGAAGATCAAAGCCCGCAAACAGAGGAGTCTGAACCTGATCTAGATACACCCATAACTCCTTCCCTTGCTCCTAACATACACCATGAACCGCTTGCTACTGCTGATAACCCCGTTCTAGAACTCAAGCCTCTTCCTGATCATTTGAAATATGTCTTTTTGGGTTTCAATCAAACGTTTCCTGTGATTATCAACTCCAGACTCACACCTGACCAGGAATCCCGTCTGATTACTGTTCTCCAACAACATCGTAGAGACATTGGATGGGCTCTGGATGATTTGACTGGCATCAGCCCCTCTTATTGCACACACCGTATCTACACCGAAGAGGGCACACAACTTTTGCGGAAAATGCAGAGACGTCTAAATCCTAATCTGTAGGAGGTTGTGAAAAAGGAGATCACTAAGTGGTTAGATGCAGGGATCATCTACCCGATCTCCGACTGTCGGTGGGTGAGTCCAATCCAAGTTGTGCCTAAGAAGGCAGGACTCATCGTCATTACGACTGAAACCGGAGAAGTCATACCGATCTGTGTGGCTAACTCGTGGAGAGTCTGCATTGATTACAGAAGACTCAATTCCTTCACGAAGAAGGATCATTTCCCACTACCGTTTATTGATCAGATCCTTGAGAAACTAGTGGGAAATAGGTTCTACTTTTTGGACGGGACTCCGATTATAACCAGGTGGCAATCCGTCCTGAGGACCAAGAAAAAACCACTTTCACCTGCCCCTTCGGGAGGTACGCATTCCAAAGAATGCCGTTCGGTCTCTGCAATGCACCCGCAACTTTTCAGCGGTGCATGCTTACCATATTCTTAGATATGGTAGGTGATTATTTGAAAGTCTTCATGGATGACTTTTCAGCTTTTGGAGAATCATTTGACGATTGCCTCTTGCACTTGGTCCAAATCCTCAGGCGGTGCATTGACGTGAATATGGTTCTTTCTTGCGAAAAGAGCCATTTCATGGTGCCTGAAGGAATTGTCCTAGGACATCTTATTTTAGAGAAAGGCATACAAGTCGATCGAGCCAAGGTGAACTTGATTTCCAAACTCCTTATGCCTAGCTCGATCAAAGACATCTGATCTTTTCTGGGGCACATCGATTTTTACCGTTGATTTATCCCTGATTTTTCAAAAATTGCACGCCCCCTGACCACTCTTCTCTCTAAGGATATACCTTTCGAAATCTGCAAGGAATGCACTCAAGCATTTGAAATCCTCCGTGACCGAGTTACCTAAGCACCGATCCTACAGTCCCCTGATTGGTCTCAACCCTTTGAGATCATGTGCGATGCATCTGATTTCGTTATAGGAGCGGTATTGGGGCAGAAAATTGACAGGAAACCCATGGTCATTTACTACGTTAGAAAAACACTTGACGAGGCTCAGCATAACTACAGAGTTACTGAGAAAGAGCTGCTAGCCATAGTATTTGCCCTGGAAAAATTTAGATCTTTTCTCCTTGGTTGCCGTGTTATCATCTACTCGGATCACACAGCTGTGAGGCATCTCCTTGCAAAGAAGGACGCGAAACCTCGATTAATCAGCGGGATCTTTCTATTGCAAGAATTTGACCTAGAGATTCGTGACAAAGCGGCAAAATAGAACATGGTAGCTGATCGCTTGTCCCGCCTTCCTTCTAAGATCATTGACCCTTCCTGACCCATCACGGAACATTTTCCTGATGAGAACCTTCTGACTATCAATACAGGGCTTCCATGGTTTGCTGATATAGTAAACTACCTGGCATCGCATCAGATCCCGTCCGATTGGTTGAAGGTCAAGAAGGACAAATTGCTTTCCGATGCCAAGTATTACTTCTGGGAAGACCCGTATCTTTTCCGCATCGGTGCTGATCAGATAATTCGACGATGTGTCACGGAAGCGGAAAGCCAAGACATACTCTCTTTCTGCCATGACTAGGCTTGAGGTGGACATTTTTCAGGACATAAAACCACAGCGAAAGTCCTCTGATGAGACATTCATCATGATCTCTAATTACCCCTAATTAACTAGTCTTCCTAGTTAATTAGCTAAGGTTATGAATTTATAAGGGTTAACATAGAATAAGGGATATTTAGTAAAGGACCTTAAAATAAGTTTAAAATGGCATTTTATCATTCAATTAACATTATTAATAATTTAGTTAATAATTGGACTCGAAATCCTATTAATCATTCCCTTAATTAATAAGATAAGTAACTTAAACTTAATGTAAACCTAAGTATATAATAACTTAAGTAATTTTACTTAATCTAATAAATTAATCTAAAAAGGTCAAAAATGTAAATTCAGGGTGAAAACATAATATTTACCTTATTTATTAACATATATAAAAATTTGAAAATGATCTAAGTTAAAATAAACCTTCAAAACCTGAGTTTACATTTTGGTCCTTAAAATTCATTACAATCGAGTCCTTATTTCTCACATAGGTCCTTAAGATTTATTACATTTAAGTCCCTTTCCCTCTTCTTCTTCTTCTTCTTCTTCTTCTTCTTCTTTAGCCGAATGAACGGCTGGCGGCAGAGAGTCACGCCACTGCGCGATTACCGCCCTGCCGACATCACTCTTCTTTGTCCAAGTTCTTGCAACTTGCGGTCACCACCTCCACTTCATCCACCGGTTTGGATTAACCGGGAATCCTAATTTTCAGTGGGAGATAACCTCACCATCGTTGAAGACGACTCCGGAGGTTAAGCTCCTCAAGCTCCTTCTTCGGCCAAACCCTGCCATTCTCTTCGCCGCCAACTACTATAAATAACCCCTCACCCCTCTAATTTCACTCAAGTTGGCTCCCTTCCCTCTTCAAACACTGCAGTCGACTTCGATAGGCCATTCGTCCAAAACTCTGATGACTTTCCATTTCACTTTCCGACTTCATCCATCCATTTTGATCAGCCGAGGAGATCTGCCGTGGTTTGCCACGTCTCTGACACAGGCACTGACCCAAGGAATCCTCTACTCCACCTCAAATCTGCCCACCAGAGATCTTTCTTCCACCCTCTAATTTTGTCGTCCGTTATGAACCTTCGGCGGAACCCTATTGACCCCTTTGTCCAGGTAACAGTAGATTAGGAGTAGGAGTAGGTTAGCTTAGTTAGTTAGTTTAGGTAGTTAGATTAGAGTAATTTTAGAATTTCAGTGTTCATCTTCTCCGACTCTGGCGAGCTCCTTGAGCTCGCCAGAGCTTTAATCTTGTCTTTTTAACTCACTGTCCACCTTCCTTTAACCCTCACAATCACTTCTAGCACATTTAATCATTTAATTGATCATCTAATCGCCTGATTCACACTTCACCTTCACCGACTACTATCTCTGTCCATGGTGACAGTAGTCGAGTTAATTCCACTTTCATTGGGTCTATCATCATCTATCCATCACTTATGGACCCTAATCGACACTATAATACCTATAAATATCACATATAAATTAAACACCCAATCTTAATTAGCTCCTGAGCTCGCTGTCAATGGCGGCTCAGGAGCTGTTGAAACTATTAATTAACTATATTATTATGACTACTATTATCTATTGACTTGTTTTAACTGCTCAATTGAGTGGTTAAACAAGTCCTGAGCTTATTTCAAATCAGATTTTTTAAGAAATGAATTCACTGTCAAATCTTAACTCTAATGAACAAAATGGGAATTAATTGAGTTCTTGAGGTTCCTTGCAACCTCAGGATCCTTTTTAGATTAAAAATGGCATAATTTCATAATCTGTACACAGATTACATATTTTCTAGACTCACCGGAGCTCCGACGAGCTCCGGCGAGTCATTCTTGAGCTTCAGCCTGTGAAACTTGTTGAGAAGCTCCAGAATGATATAATATGGATCACTGATTGTTTTAAGGATGTTTATTTGAGGATTAAATGACTGGAGCTGTAGAATGAAGTTCATCTTCTCCAACTCCAGCAGAGTTGGAGAAGTCTGTTAAGAGAGATCTAAAGAGCATTGAAGGAACCTAGAAGCTTCAGTGCAATGCACTGAAGCTGTTTAAACCCTTGAATACTGTAACAACCTCTGAATGGCTCTGTCGAACAAAGTCATTTTGAAACTCAGGAGGCAAGCTTGAAACCCTAGAAATCTTAGTCAAAGCACCTATCTGAGAATCTGAATGAGTTCTTGAGGTTGAGAAGACTCTATTTGAGGCTTTAATTTCTATGGAGAAGCTTTGAATAGAAAGTCAAAATTTTGTGCCTTCACAGTCAAACTGAGTTTGATTATGGAGTTCTGAGCTCAAATTAAGGAATTGATGGGTTAAAGTTGTTTTTGGGATCTTGTTGGATGGTCTGAGAGAGAACAAAGTGAGCTTAGATGATTTATTGTGTGAGAATTTGAACTCTGTCAGTTTGGGTTATTTTCAAACCCAAACTTACAGCAGTGATATTTTGTTGAGTTTTGATTTTGAATCCTGCCCAGATAAGTCTGTTACAACCCTTAGAACTAGTTTAAATCGATTAGTAATGTTTCTCTGTGTCTGTACACCTATTTCAGTCTAAAATTTTGAACTCTGAAGCTTTCAGAGAAGCTTTAAGCTTCTCTGCTATCCCTGAAGGTCTTAAGAGCTTCAAGACTACATCAGCAGATGTAGAATCATTTGCAGTAACTGTTTAAGCCTTTAAATAAGAGATAAAAGTCCATCTGAGGACTCTGTAAAATTAATTTTCATTTCCAGGCAATTTTACCTGTAGGAAACCCCTGATTTTACTCTTCAAATTGAAGAGGAAAATATCATCTAAACCTTAAATTGACCCTGCTATTGTGTAGATCTATCTTAGAGCTTTCTAGTAAACTTTAAATCACTTGAAACGAAGCTCTGAGCTGGGAGATATGATCATTTGAAGTTGGGTCTAGAAGGGGTTAAGATAGTCCCACATTGTCAGTTTCTGAGCGCACGCATGGGGATAAAATGATTTTGTTGTATAGGACGATCAGTCGTCAGCGCTCGGTGCACCGGTTACCGATCTGATCATTCTGAATCTATCTGAGCATATGCATGTGTGTGTGCGGGCTTGTGTGCCTGCAGGTGTGAGCCCGAGTGGGCGTGAGCAAATGTGCCCTGGGAGGGTGAGGCCTGGGAGGCTAGTTGGGCCGGATTGGCTCAAAATTATGAACTGAAATGAAATAAATCAAAATCGAACCTAACTGAAATCAGGCGAGGACAGAGTAGGGTCTGGTCCCACCCTGATCTCAGTTTGCTGTGTATCCTCGAAAGGACCTCACCGCAAATAAAAATAATTTTTGGTTAAAAAGTAAAAGAACCTGGTTCAACTGATGGTTCAAGGGAAAGAAAGAGCTGAAAGCTAAAGTTAAGTGTTGAGAAGGTAGCAGCTAAACAAAGGAGCATAGGCACTACTAAGGCACAAAAGAAGGAGAAGACTAAGGGAAGAAAAGGAGAAGGCAGGAACAAAAGAAGAAAGGAAGAAAGAGTGCGAGATAGAGATAAAAAGAGAGTGAGAAAGAAAGGAGAAGAAAAGAGAGGCTGAAGACTATAAAAAGGAATTTGTTTTACTTGCATTTCTTTTTAATAACTGTAATAAGGCATGTTTTAATAGAACCACTCATATTTACCTTAATTTCTTTGGAATAAAATTGGAAATCTAACATGTTTACTTGCTAATAAAAAAAATTATTTGAGTAAATATGCTTTTTCATATAGAATTTTGTATATTCTTTATAGTTTAAATATTTTGGCAAAATTCATGTTCTTAAAATTAACTTAATATACCTCCTAAACTTATAAAGAAAATAAAGATAATTGGTGAATTTAAAATAACTATACCTCCCAGCGAACGACCTGGACTCAACCAGTAAAAATTTCTAAAATGTTAAGTTAATTCGACCCTATACTACACGACCGACACAAGTTTGAGTTAACCTAAGTGACTTTTTCTACTCTTAATTAAGTAAAATTAACTTAATTACTGAGTTTAGAGTAAGCCGCTCGATCATTTTAATGGCGTCGTTGCCGGGGAGGTAATATTTTAATTCCCTAAAATTTAGTTGGATTAATTGTCTAATTAGGAGGTATTTGTAAATATATATGTATATATTTTTTGTTTGTTTTTAATGTTTTTGTTTTAATTAGTTGTATTTTGTTTTGTTTTTATTTTATTTTTGTTTTTGTTTTCTGTCTTCTTTTCAAATTTACCTCTGCAGGTAATCTCAGGAGAAGGCGGGAAACTGTTTTGCTGTTTTTATTTTTGTGAGTATTTCTTAATCTTTTGTATTGTTGCATTTAAAAAAAATTTAATTAAAAAAAATACAAAAAGACATCTTTTTCTGACTAGCAGCAGCATATACATAGGCATACACTCTTAGGAGTGCATTATCTACTAGTATTTGTGCGATCTGACTTGGGAATTTTTAAACTGTTTTTCTCACATCAGCGGGAAAACACGAGAAAACCCACATCGATCCCTGTCCTCTGAGATTTAAAAAGACCACATATTTTTTTTTGAAAAGATTTAAGAAAGCGACCATTGTAGTTTAATTGATATAGTTTTGAAAAAAATTAACTAAAAAGAGGAAGTAAAAATTGTGACTTAAATTTGTTTGCAGAATGCATGCGGGTTTTTCAATCGCTATCGTCTGTTGCATGCTATCGTGCACACAGCGCGTTCACTAGAGTCACACGAGTCTATTTTTCTATCTCTCCTCTTTGCACCTCTTAGGGCTTTAGCTGAAGATCAACAAGTCTGTCTCACTACTAGAGCCCTGGGGAGCCAGTAGTGAGCGGTCTCGATCCTAGACCTTAGACCTTTGAGCTTTAAGGTATGCACCTGCATGACACTGATTAGGATGCGTATTTTGATACTGTTACTCTATTTGTTTGCGTCAAATTACTTTGCGTACCTTAGGAATTTTTCTTTCCTTTGAAAGAAGAGCAAAACCCACGTCTTTTGCGCTGTTTTGCAGGTTTTTGTGCTACTGTCTTTTTATCGGTGGTGTGCGTGTGCATTTGCACATTATTTTCCATTTATGGACGAGAGGTGATCCTTGCATCCGCCTCTTGCACCACCGTTGACAGGTGATCCTAGGCTAGTTGCAGATAAGCAACCAATGGTTTTCCTGTCTGATCCATCTACTTCTATGGATCTAATGCAGAATCTAAATCCCGAGATCCCTTCTTCTTCTGGTCAGGGGGAGATGTCGCCTTTTGATGTTCATGAGGCACTCCTGAACCAGAATCTTAGGATGCTAGAGCAAACATGACAAATTAATCTATTAACAGCAGCCTTAAACAATTTGCAGACTCTTCAAACCCATCCTCCACCTCGACCTGAGGCGGGTTTTGAAAACCCTAATTTACCGATCCATCATCCAAGGCCTCTACTTATAGATTATTATAACCCATCTGATGCACAAGTAGAGGCTAATGTTAGGATTCCTATTGGGGAAAATGATCCAGAATTAAAGCCAAACATTATAGGTTTAATCCCCCACTTTCATGGATTTGCATCCGAGGATCCATTTCAACACATAGAAGATCTTAAAAATCTATCCCAAACTCTTGGTCCTCGAAATCAAAATAGGGAAATCCTACTAATGAAGATGTTCTCTTTTAACCTTAAAGATAAAGCAGCATATTGGTATAGAACTATAGCAAGACCAATCTCAACTTGGGCTGAACTCGAATATGCATTTTTGAAGAAATTCTTTCCTATTGGTCGAACCATTGCTTTAAGGCGAGCTATTACTACTTTCAATCAAAACTAAGGAGAACCAATTCATGAAGCGTGGGAATGTTTTCATGAATTGCAAAGGAAATGCCCACATCATGATATCCCTCGTTGGCAACTCATGCATATCTTTTATTATGGTTTACAAGATGGCATTCGCAATCTAGTCGATGCTTCTTGTGGAGGGAATTTTCTAAATCGCAACGCAGAATCCGCTTCAGAATTATTTGAAGGGATGGCAGAAAACTCAATCAACAACGCATCTATGTCGCAATTTACGCGGGGAGCAAATACGAATCATCAAAATCTGCATAAGGGCATCCACGAGATCGGTAATCCGTCCAGTTCAAAGGATTTAGAGATAATTGCAGAAAAATTGGACAAAGTCGATATCGTAGCAAAGCATCTCGATGAGGTCAGAAACACAATGAAGACTCTTACGCCTCTACTTGCTACAAATCTCGCATATTACTTGTTTCGCAAATTCCCGTGGGGAGGGAATTTGTGAATAATCTAGATTCTAGAGATCCATCTTTCTTGAGTTTTCTATCTACTCCTTCACCAACCCAAGGAGGGGCCTTCGTCCCACAATCCTAGCCACCCTTTTCCCCACCCTTTCCTATTGCAGAAAACACATCTTATCCTCTTGACTTGAACGCCATTCAGGGATACACACCAAGATCAAACCCATATTAAAATTCCTATAATCCTGGATGGAGTAATCACCCTAATTTTTCTTGGTCTGACCATACACAAAGACCATCATATCCGACTCAGACCAGACAAAACCCGCCTACATTGTCGTTTCAGCAACACAATGTGAGGCCATTTTACGCGGGTTCGTAAAACCCCATAGGGCGAAATAGAGATTCACAGCTAGACCAGATTTTGAGAGCTATGACTAAGAGCTAGCGTCAAAATGCTGAAGTCCAACGACAATGTTCGACAAAATTGGCTAATCTTAGGGGTCAAATCATGCAGTTAGCTGAATCTCGTCAGTTAGGGACCCTTCCATCCCAGCTAATTCCAAACCCTAGGAATATCTAGCAAAGACAACACCCGGGAGTTCAAAATCCGAATCAGGGACATGTCCATCTTCTTAATCAATTACCCCTGAATCAAAATCTGAATCCACCTATTTCTAATCTTTATATTGAATATCCAAATCAACAGCAATCAGTTGTGAATCAACCATTAATTAATGATCTATCTTTCCAAAATTCACAAGCATCTTCTTCAGCTACTTCTTCTCATGCGGGTATTAACTCTGTTACAACCCGCCGTGGAACTTCCACTAGGGATCCAATTTTTCCAAGGAACCAATCCCAAGACCCTAGTACATCTAGATTAACCCCTATTTCTACACCTGGAAGAGGTGTAGAACCTGATGAGTGGCTACTCATCATAGCTAAAAGGCCGAAATTAAGCTAGACACTAAGCAAAACAATATCAAATTAACACATAAAAAGGGTTAAGTGTGGGAATTAAAGAAAAGACCTAAAACTTTTAATGTGTGTTAAAACCTCCTAATTAGGTCACAAAAATGAGATATTCTGAAAACTAAAGAACAAATGATGATCCATGCATCAATTGAACACATAAACAAGTTTGAAAAGATAAATCAGAAGTAAAATCAATGTCTTAAATGTTCAATTAAGCACATGTAAAAATTTGAAAGCAATTGGACATCATTTAGGCTTAGAAATAAATAGATTACAATTAGGTCCTTCATGCATTACATTTCTACCCTTCAAAACTCCTTCTTGGACCTTTTTGCAAGCCGCAGGGACCCTTCTGTATGACTGCAAGGCCCTTCCAGTTATAGTTCTTTTCAGTTCTGGACCTGCACGCTATTCTTCTACCCCTTCGTTCAAGGGTCTTCCTGCAAGTTTTCCCTCATTTCAGAGAGAAGCCTGTGTTCTTCACGCGCACTGTAGCACGCGAAGAACACAGCCATTCTCGACCGTCCATCGCACTTTTGATCTCGATCTGCGGCTGGAATCAAATGGAACCTTCGCGCGATTCGGTGCGTGCGTTCACCTCTCTTCCCAGATCTCATCTGACGGTCAGATCTCTCTCTTGACTCGCCGCGCGCTCTACCCATCTCATCCTCACCGCCGGCCTAATTTTGATTAACCTCACCCTTGCGGTGATCTCAATCACTGAGCTGCTACTTAAGCACCTCAGTGGTGTCGCGCGCAAAGGATCGCTCCCTCCTACATCTCTTAGCGATCAGTTCGTCCACTCCAGTCTCTCCTCCTCATCTAGACCCTGATTTCACAGCCACCGGCTGTGGAATCATCACCTGCTCTCGACCCTCCTCGTCGCTAAGGACCTCGTAGCACCTGAGGACGACCCTGGAGTCTCACTAGCAGACTCTTCCCTCCGCTGGAGTCACCCTCCTCCTTTCTTCCTCCTTAGCCGCCGGCTAAGGACCCATAGGTCCCATTCTTCCTTTTAGTTTAGTTTTTAATTCTGCACAAGTAGTGTTAGATTTAGTTTTAATTGTTAGTGTTTAATGTTAGCTGTAGTTAGATTAGTCTTAGGAGTAGAATTAGTATTAGATCCCCTCCCTCACCTCCTCTGATCAGTCCAGATCAGAGGGGAAGAATCATCTGTTCATTGTTCAATTTATCTCCCTCTTCATGTTTTGTTTTTCCATCATCCAAATTCTGATTCTTGTTTTTTCCTTTTTAACAATGAATTTTTCATCAATCACCCACACATCCTAACCCAATTTCAGATCTGATGGCACACTGCCTCAGATCTGAAAGTGGCGTCACAAGCACCATTTGGGGCTTCTCACTCACTCCATTTGTTTCACAAAGGCCCCTCTGTTTTAAATGGATTGCCTCAGTTTGTCAGAGCACTTTTGATTTGGATTTTAAAGGATTTTTACTCTCTGAAATGTTTTGACAGATCTGACAAATTGAAGGGATTTTTGGTTTTCATTGTAGGCAAGGATTCTGAGAAGTTCTCTGGTGACAGAGAACCAATCAGAAGAGCCTTTCATGATTCTGTTTATACTTTGTTTTGAATGCATTCGCCAGCTTCCATTAAATTTCCTTAATGCATTCTTAGTCTCTTTTTGCTATTTCAGAACTGCCATGCACTATTTGTGTTGATGATCATTTCTGTATGGTGATTCTCTAACCTAAGGAGTTTTCCATACTCCTTAAGGTTGCAAGAAACTGGGATTGTGTTTCTTTGGTTTTAATTGATCGAGCTAAGTCTTCCTTCATGCTGTCTATGGCATTAGGAAGACTAACTCAATGCCATTTGAATGTTGATCTGAAAGGATGCTTCTGATAAGGTTTTTCCTAATGAGTATTTGAGCTGAATTTACATGAGATTTTCGTGAGATTTAAACCCCTTTCAGATTTGGATTTCATCTCTTCAATGTTTAGTTTGTTTTGAATTTAATCTTGTTCCCAGTTATACAGCAACATGCTGCAACTTGCAGCTACATTTCCCTCCATCTCCAAATTCTCTTCTCCTCCAAATTCCCCTTTCATCTGTGAATTTTTTGTTCCCCTTTCTCCAAGTGGACTAACTGCAGCAGCAGTTAGCCATTTGACAGTGGCTTAAGCCACTGCTGCTGCTACAAAAACTCACCCTGAACAGCAACTAAAACCAACACTAAAACAGCACATTCTTCTCTTCTCCATCTCCTCTGACAGTAGCTGCGGCTGCTGTCTAAACTCAAATAAAAACTCAATCAACTCTAATTCCCTAACTTTATACAAAAGCCTAATGACATAGACTTATTTTAAAACTGTAAATATACCTATTCATAGTATTATAACTATAGCATATCAGTTAGATACATAGTTATACTGTAAATATGTATAAAACCTGTACAGAAATTCATATACATATGTAATCTATGTAAAAATATGTATATATACTAATCTATTATGCATGTATTTACTGATTTATATTTACTTATTTAGTAGCTAAGTTAATAAGTTAGAGCAATAATCAAGTAAATAAATCTATAAACTTGGGAATATATATATATATATATTAAGTAATTTAAGTTAGTCAAAGTATAATTATACCTAGTATAACTTACTGTAACTTAGTTTTAATTATAAACTACACAGAATTGCTATTTTAGCCTAAATAAAACATAAATAAATTCGTAAAAATACAATAAAAATATGTATTAAATACTTAAGTATGTAAGTTAAAACTGTTTAAGGTCAATTAGACCATTTACTAATTATTTTATAAGTAATTAACTATTTAATCACCTAAATGAACCTGTATAATCAGCCTAGTTTAGCGAATTTATTTGTATAGTAAAAATATTTAAAATTAAAAATTAATTAATCAATTATGTAGTATTACGTAAATATTTTATTTACCATATTTTATTTTATTTTTTTTAATAATTTATGGCCCCCAAATCGAGGGCCAAAAACGTGCACAGACGCAGCTGCGTCTGATTTCCAGCGCACGATGTGGCGCTGGAATAGCGCCACATCGTGTGCTGCAAACCAAACGCAGCCATATAAATATAATTTATGCTATAGTTGAAGCAGTCGTCACGGCGCCGGGCGCCCGAAACGCGACCCCTTATCCGATAACCCGATTTGTGCTGAACTCTGATATGTGATGATATTGAATATGTGATGTATGTGTGGGGCGAGCGTGCGAGTATTGTCTGGCATTGGGCTGAGGCCCTGCGCTGATACGAAAACGTAACCAAGGCACCTAATCTGAGATTAGGGCGCGCTTAGTAGAGGTCTGGTCCCACCCGTAGGGTGCTGTGTATCCCTCGAAAAGCGCGCCCGCTAATTAAACACATTTTACACTAAGGACGTTAGCCTAACCCCGTCTCCACCGCAGCCTCTGAAATACCACACAGAAGAAAATGAAAGGACAGACGACTTAAAAAAAAGAGAGAACACAAGAGATAGCAAGAACAGAAAGACTTACTGTACATACAGCAGTAGAATAAGTAATATACATACGTATAAGTAAACCCACATAATTACTAACAGAATAAAACGACACCATAAATGTCGCTAAAGACCTCAGTTTGCTTCTTTAGGTTGTATATAGTGTTTTCTGAGATTTAGCGACGTTTATATCTGTCACTAAAACTGATATATATGTCACTATAAATAAATGACTAGTAAGTTAAGTTTTTACACTATGGTATCCTAATGTAGTATGAACTAACATATTAGTGTTAATAGTATAACTTGTAAATACATAGTTTAGAGTATAATAATAGATTGTTTGATGCTTGTTCATAGTTAGTATTTTTTGCAAGCACTTCTTAGTAACTAGGTAAATAAAACATTCATTCATTCTTAAATGTAAAGTTTCTTTTTGAATAAGAAGACAATTTTGGAGATAATCAAAGAGTGACCGAATTAAATTCAATAAATTGCCTCCCAGAGAACGACCTGGAACAAAACCAGTAAAAATTAGATAAATAAGCAAATGATAATAATGGTTGTAATGACTGGTACTCACCCATACTCACCACTATACGACATCCTTAATGTTATATTATACACCCTATACTACAACAACATGATCATAACAATAATTATTCACCATTATCATCAATCAACCATCATCACCATTTTTTTGGCGCCGTTGCCGGGGAGCATCGGTGTCAACAATTTACACCCGATCCCACAATTCCCGCTAATTCGCGAGATCAGGATAACACCTCAGTAGAACAGGAAACCCACGTCCCATTCCCAGAAGCTTTGAAGAAGCTAGGAAACAAAAACAACCCGTTACATTAGATGAAGATTTGATTAAGATTTTTGAACAGGTACATATTAATATACCACTCCTAGATGCTATCAAACACATTCCGACTTACGCGAGATTTCTTAAGGAATTGTGTACTCCTAAGCGTAAGTCGAAGAAAGGAAGCACCGTTGTACTTTTAGAGCATGTGAGCTCTATTATTTCAAGTACGCTTCCTTTGAAAAAGAAAGACCCAGGATCTCCATTTATTTCCTGTATAATTGGGGATCAGTGTTTTAATAGAGTCCTCCTAGATTTAGGAGCTTCTATTAACCTCATTACTTTCTCTTTGGTAAAACACTTTCAAATAGAAAACCTTAAGTCTACCAATGTGACTTTACAATTAGCTGATAGATCTATTAAGTCACCAAAAGGAATGTTGGAGGATGTTATTATCAGAGTTCGAGATTTTTACTTTCCTGTAGATTTTATTGTTCTTGATATGGAAGTACCCGAACACATTAAAGACACCCGAATTATCTTAGGGAGACCCTTTTTGGCTACTGCAAAAGCCAACATTAATTGTGAATTAGGAAATATTGAATTGAAATTTGGGGAGAAGACAATTAAGTTGGATATATTTAGAGCTTCTAGTGGATTTGATTGTGAATGGATTGAGGAAACAAAATCAATAGAAGTTTTTGAGGATGACATTAGTTCTTTAGAACTAGAAAGCACATCTTTTGATATCCCATATCCTTAAAGCAATGAAACATTATTGGAATCTCTACTCAATCCCAAATTTGACTCTGAATCTGAATCACTTTTCACAATTGAAAATCCCACCCCAAATCCTGTTGTTTATTCTACTCCTATGCTTGAATTGAAACCATTGCCTGATAATCTTAAATATGTATATCTCGAATTTGATCAAACATATCCTGTAATAATCAATTCTCATCTATCTGAATCACAAGAATCCAAATTGATCAAAGTACTTCGAGATCACAAGAAGGCAATTGGGTGGACTTTACATGATCTCACCGGGATTAGCCCTAAATTTTGTACTCATTGCATTTATATTGAAGATTGGGTACGACCTTCAAGAGAAGCTCAAAGATGCCTGAACCCTAATCTAAAGGAGGTCGTTAAGAAAGAAATAATCAAGTGGCTTGATGCTGATATGATCTATCCTATATCTGATAGCCCTTGGGTGAGTCCAACTCAAGTGGTACCCAAAAAGGCAGGACTCACCATAATCAAAACTGAATATGGAGAAACCATTCCCACAAGAATTACGAATTCGTGGCGGGTTTGTATTGATTATCGAAAATTGAATTTTGTTACAAAGAAGGACCATTTTCCTTTACCATTCATTGATCAGATCCTTGAGAGATTAGCTGGTAATAGGTTCTTCTACTTTTTAGATGGTTACTCTGGATATAATCAACTTGTAATTTATCCCAAAGATCAAGAGAAAATGACTTTCACCTGCCCCTTCGGAACCCTTGCTTTCCGAAGAATGCCATTTGGGCTTTGCAACGCACCCATGACTTTTCAGCGTTGCATGTTAGCCATTTTTACCGAAATGGTGGGTGAATATATGGAGGTTTTTATGGATGATTTTTCAGTCTTCGGGGAGACATTTGATATTTGCTTGGATAATTTGTCGAAGGTTTTAAAATGATGCATTGAGGTAAACCTTGTCCTTAGTTGGGAGAAGAGCCATTTTATGATTCCTGAGGGCATAGTACTTGGTCACCTCGTATCTGAGCGAGGTATCCAAGTAGATTGAGCCAAGATCAATCAAATTGCAAATCTTCCAATCCCTGACTCGATTAAAGGCATTAGATCATTTCTCGGGCATGTGGGATTTTATAGAAGATTCATCCTTGATTTTTCAAAAATTGCCTGACCACTCACAAACCTCCTCACAAAGGATGCGATTTTTGAGATGGATGAGGAGTGTACTTTAGCATTTAAAACTTTGAGAGACAGAGTTACACAGGCTCCAATTTTGCAACCACCTAATTGGGATTTACCATTTGAAATCATGTGTGATGCATCAGACATTAGGCATCTTTTCCTCCAGTGCGGCTTCTTTTGGCCCACAATTTTCAAAGATGCATACAATCACTGTAAGGCATGTACCCGTTGCCAGACCTTAGGCAACATGAGCCATCATGATATGATGCCTTTACAACCGATCCTAGTATGCAAAATTTTTGACATTTGGGGGATTGATTTTATGGGACCCTTCCCTATCTCGGACGGCTTCGAGTACATTTTACTTACTGTTAACTATGTGTCCAAATGGATCGAAGCCATTCCGACCTGAACCAATGATCATAAAGTGGTTATCAAATTCATTCATCAGAACATCTTCTTGCGATTCGGGATTCCACGTGCTATAATTTTCCACGGAGGGACCCATTTCACTAACGCTCAGTTCAGGTCACTGATGACCAAGTACGGGGTGTCACACTGAATCTCTACTCCTTACCACCCCCAAACTAATGGTCTAGCTGAGCTATCAAACTGGGAGATCAAGAAAATCCTCCAGGTTATTATTTGACCTGACAGGAAGGGCTGGTCATCCTATTTTCTGGAAGCTTTGTGGGCTTATAGGACCGCCCACGAAACCCAATTAGGTATGTCTCCCTTCAGATTGGTGTACAGGAAGGCATGTCACCTCCCCATCGAATTGGAGAATAAAGGCTATTGGGCAGTACAGAACTGCAACCTTGATCTTTCTAAGGCTGGAACCTATAGAAAGCTTCAAATGAGAGAGATCGATGAATTATGCCACGACGCGTATGAGAACTCACGAATTTACAAAGAGCAAGTTAAAGCGTTTCACGACAAGCACATATCTAGAAAGATCTTTCATCTTAGTTAAAAGGTCATACTCTTCGATACTAGACTTAAACTGTTCCTAAGAAAACTGCGACCAAAATGGATCGGACCCTATTTAGTCCGATGAATCTTTGGAAATGGAGCCATTAAAATCAATCCACTCAGCCACGATTCCGAACCTTTCATTGTGAATGGTCAAAGACTCAAACCATTCATTGGCATGACCAATACAAATTTGGTTGAGATATCCTTTACCCTCCATTCTCCCAGAGCTCATTGCGCCCAGTCGATGGCATAAAACTCAGCGCTTAACGGGAGTCAACCCGTCATTCTTGAAAAACTTGAAACCTTGTCTAACATTACTACGCTGATTTCATATTGCACTTTAGGGTTCATCCATTAGAACAGCCAACTCCACCTCAGGTACCCGTACCCGAGTCTAGAAATCGTTTGCAACAGTCACCTCGACCCATTTGCCCACCCAAAACCTATCCTAATGAATGAACTAAGCTGAATTCGAACCGACCTAATTTACAATGGGGACATTGTAAATCGTAGGCATGGGTGTATGAAAGAACAAAACATCATGAAAACTCATCTCACAAGAAAAGATTTCAACAAAAAATTCACATATCACAAAAAACACCAAAAAAATAAAAAAATCTTGAAAAAAGAACACAAACAAACTGAGGGGGGAGAGAAATTTTTTGAGACCATACAAATCATGAGGAGGAAAAGAGCAAAATGTCAAAAAAGGAGCACAAAATGAAAAAAGAAGAAGAGATAGTCATTAGTAAGAGATTAAGGGATTAACCGAAGTTCTAGACCATATCAAGGAAAAGAAAAATGAAGGAAAAAGTGCTAATGAGACACAAAAAAAGATTATTAGGAACGCTGATCTTAGGCCTTTTGGGCTAGACTCTTAGGCTTAAACATTCAAGTATCCGCTAAGATCTGGATAATCCTCAGGAGGTTGGGGAACATGCGAAGCTTAAGTATTAGGTCTAAGGCTTAGGGAGTATTCGGCCTCGTTAACTGACCTTTGGTTTGTGGGATTCTGTCACCTAAGCACCCCAATCCACACACAGTCTGGTTCAGTGCACATAACTATCAAAATCACGTAAAAGCGTTTAAATGTTCTGAAAAAAGTTGCCTAGATTAGGAGCGGCCGATCAACACAAGTTAATTTGGACAAGTTCTTAGAGTGGAGAGGCGGGAAATTCCCCTCGAAGATGTATAACAACATATCATCTCCTCGGTGCTTGTCTCCTAGGATATTTACTTATCCTATTGGGGGCACTTAAGCACCTGGCTAGTTCAGATGCCATGGGTGACATTATCACGAAATGTGGATTGCCAGGATCTGGATTTAGCTACAAAATGCCATGGGTGGGATTATCTCATAATCTCGAAAGCCAAGGTTCTGGGGCTTGCCATAGGCGGTGCCATCATGAAGCATCGATTGCTAGGGACCTTTGAGGAGTGATGATGGGGATGAGGAATCCGATACAGACCGTGTTGAGAAGCCAATCCGAAGCTGGAAATAAAAAAAAAAGAGAGCGAAAACTCTCTAAACAAGTAAATCCTCTATCTCTCTCTTACAAAAAATCTACTGCTGTAACGACCCGGTTCCCGAGTCCCTACGAGACACGAGAACCGGACCGACTCGACTAATCCCAAGACCTAGTCGTCCAACGAGGAAGTAACCAAAAGACAGTAAAGTAAACCACATTCAGCATGAATATAACTAACAGTAAGAAAGTACAGCAGTAAGGAAAGAAACTACTACAGTAGGTACCACCACAACAGTAAAACAACATTTATCATATAACAAGAACTGCAGGTAAAGAAGGTACAGCAGAAACAAAAACTACTCACTAGAACAGAAACAAAAGAGGTACAAAAGGTTGTGGTAACTCTACTGGACCCTACTCGGCCCAGCGTCCTCTGCAGCCGCCGACCCTGGCTGCTCAACACCTGGTCCTGAAAAAGGTAACGAGTGTAACACGTTAGCAAAACGCTGAGTAGAGTGGCAAACTAACTAAAGGCAACAGTAGGGTGTACAGTAGCTGTTATGTTCTATTACTTCCTTTATTCACATCTTTCAATTTTTCTCACTATTTCATTTATTTCTCAGATCCTTTACTTGATCTCGAATGTCCTCGTGGGAACGATCTTGATTGCAGTCTTTTCCAAAAGTAGAAGTAGCACGTGGTGCTCTCCTGGTCGGGAGAGTCCCCCGTGGTGATCCTACCCTCAGTCAACCACCCCAAGGTCACTGACAGACGTAACGGTGACTACGGCACGCGCGATAAACGCACAGGTAGCTAGCCCGCACTGGCACGCGGTCAGTCGTTTCCGTTAACGGGTGCGCCCAAAGCACAGCACGGAACCAGGGCAGAGCCCTCTCAGTAACAGGGGTCCAACCCCTCCACAGTAACCAAACCGGGGCCTTGCCCCTCCACATTCCGCGCACCCTCTCCTGACTACCCTGGTTTGCCCTAGTGGGCCTAACAAGTCGGTGAAGGAGGCTAGCAGAACCCCGGGGCCCGTGGGGTAGCTAGTACTCTCCTAACACTACTAGCTCTCCTCGGTACTACGTACACGAGGGCCAACAAGTCGGTACAGAGTGGCCAGTCCTAACCCCCGGGTCCCTGGGGTGGCTAGCTCAGCTCTGCACTAAACAGGGGGACAGTCGCTCTCCTTGGTACTCCGTACTCAAGGGCCAGCTCACTTCCCCAATTCTATTCCATTCGTTTTCCAGGAGTTCTACTCCTACTTCCCCGTAGGGTTCCAGAACATCTTATGTCTTACTTTCCAGTTTCACGTTCTTACAAACCATGATCCCAATCATGTTTCTTTATTCATAACAGGCAGCTGTGAACTCAATTTACAGGCAGTTTCATATATTCCTTTCCATTTTTCCAAGACTGCATTATTATATATTCCACTAGTTTTTCCATCCTAGGATTCATGCCATATCCTAGGGTCTATCATACAATCTAGTTTTCCGGCCCTAGGATTCACGCAACACCTAGGAACTATCATTCCATATATTTCTCATTCCTAGGATTCATGCAATGTCCTAGGTTCTAGTTATGGTTCCATACTTTAACAAATTTTATTAATACTTAAAGCCACTCTACCAGGTACAACGGGAGTAATGGGGGCGTGATCGGGAATCCCGCGTGCCTCCGTGACTCTTAAGACTGCAACCGAATGAGGTCCTATCACAAGGATCAAACACAAGGAGTGTCTCAAAACAGTGTATAGCTACTGTAGACGGGTAGAGGAATTACTTCTGAAAAGAACGCAACTCGAATCACGGAAAACGGAGCCTGAACGGGCCCTAAACGGGTCGAAAAAGATGATACTGTGCAAAATCAGATGTCTGGAACTCCTTCTAGACGTCTTAAACGGTGGATCAGAGAATTACCTGTTCAGCGTGGTTTCCCAGACGTCCAGAAGTCTGTCCTATACCCTAGACGTCCGATGGTCCATACGGACGTCTGTAGGTCACTCCCGCCGTCTGGTACAACTTCCAGACGTCTGATTCGCAAAGGATGGCGAATCAGCGAACCTGCGCACAGCCAACCCCCCCTCCCTCAGTACGGTCAGTCGACAAGAAGGAAGAAGAAAGCGGAAACTCACCTTTCAGACGTCTGTATGATCTTACAGACGTCGACCTTGCCGTCCGGCTATCAACCCAGACGTCTGATTCTGGAAATTTTTCCAGAATCAGAACCCTGCTCGGCCTCCGCTCGCGACGCCGCCCGCGTCGCACCTCGCGCTCCTGCTGCTCAGACCGCAACAGGTCCCTCTCCGCGTCGCTCCGCGCCCCCTGCACCCTCCGCCAGCCGGCCAAGCCGCTCCGGCGAGCTCACCCTCACGGCAGGGCTCCGCCCTCGCACGCCGCACCTCCGCGCTCACTGCGGCCGTCGCTCCCGCCCTCGCGTCCGCTCGCTCTCGCGCACAGGAAGGAGAAGAAGGAGGAGACTGTGGAGACGGGAGGGGAGGCGTGGTCCTTTTAAGGCCGCGCGAGGAGGAGAGAGGAGGTGGCAGGCTGCCTGCAGCCGCAGAAAGAAAAAAAAGAGGGAATATGCGGTCTGCGCGCTCAGGCGCGCAGGCGACTTGGGTGTGTCGAAAATAACGGATTTCCAGACGTCTGGAAACGATCCCAGACGTCTTATCAGACGTCTGGTTGTGATCCCAGATGTCTTGTCCGACGTCTGAGCCACCTCCCAGACGTCTTAAAAGACGTCTGGGGCACACATTCGTTACAACTGCAAACTGAACCGAGGCTAAAATATGTCTCAAGCATGGGTGCTTTAACAGCGGAGTCCAACAACGAGATTTCTCAGGGGCTAAACATAGATCAAATGATCTTAACAAGATAAAAAGTGATTTGGTTCAAATAGAAAAGGGTCAATGTAAAATCTGGGAATTAAATGACTTCTTATAACCCTAAAACAGATCCACTTAATTTAACAAGGTTTTGGTCAGGATAAAATTCAACTGAACCTTATAAAATTCATGAAAAAATATCCTTTAGGGTTTATAACCTTCAATCTGACCTTTAGAACCTATTTTGACCTAAATAGGGATCCTAGTCAAATATTTGCCCTAAATTGGATTTTTATGTAAAATGCCCAGTCAAATGTGGCCAAACCTAAAATCTAACTTCACCATTAGATTCCTTAGGTCCAAATCAGCTTTGTATCAAAATTTGGACCTAAGGGGAGTTCACCTTGACCAACTTTGCAAAATAGTCAAACCCAATTACTTTTAGACCCATCTTTTGAAAACTCTTGCAGACCCAATGACCACTCTACTGAGGATTTCGAGGGGGATATCTCCTTGATTCCTCAGAGAATCCCTCTCAAATTTGAAAGGGATATTCTCTAAGGGATTCTTGTTCGTGTGACCCAATCTTGAGCTCTGATTTCCACCCAATCTCTCATGCGAATGCATCAGAGATTTGGGTATCTCTCGACCTTCCAAGTTCAGCGAGGTTGCTGTGCTTAGAAGCTTGCCTTCCAAGAACAAGGCCCTCTGGCTGAGACTATAAAAGGAACCCTAGATCCTCCCATTCATCTCACGCTTGTTTTGGCCTGAGAATACCCCCAAACTTCCTCTCTTCCCCTTCGGCCAAAAAGCCTAGCAAGCTCCAGCGACTCCTACCTCTTCTTCTCGTCGCGCTGCCATCATACCAGTGGTAGAGTTGCCTTCGCCTCCTTCGTCCACGTTGCGCCACACCTGCGCCCATGCCTATCTCCCTCTCGTCGTCGCCGTCTCTCTCTCTCTAGGTTTTCATCTCCGATGACGGCACATACGAGTCGTCCGCCTCCTCCACTCCCCCTTCGTCTATTACCTTGCAGATAAGTCATCTCCCTCTACTCTTTCTTTTCCCTTCATCAATTTCTAATTTCATGCCCCGACACCCACATATCACCGTCACCTTCTCCACCTCCTGCAGACCACCAGCGAGGTGCTCCAGCCATTCCATGCACCCACCCACCTCGTCAACCACCTCAAAAGCATCGCCACATCCCACTGATCATTTTCCCCCTTTCCATTGACTGCCACACACTCCACACACTTCCCTCAAGCACACCCAACTCCATGACCACAGAACGACCTAGGCACGCACGCCCAGGCCATCCCGCACCACGCCAACCACCGGGCCACCTTCGCCGTGTCACGATGAAGCTTTCTGAGTGATTTAACGAGGTCGTGAGGCCATTTTCTTGTAGACAGGTACAGGTGCCTTGCCCGTCATTGGAGCGAGCTTGAGGAAGCTTGCAAGCTTAATCTACTGCCCCAGGCATCAGGTTCCCAGGTCCCAGACACACGGAACCTCTTCGCGAACAATTCCAGATAGAAATTGGAAGCCAAAGCCCTCGCAGCCTCTGTAATTGAGCGTGACCTACTGCAGGCGCACGCGAGAAATAGGTGGGACATTTGGTCCCACCTCGGAAGTCTGCAAGCAAGTGGTGCGGTATAAGTTGCAAAAGTGCCAGGGGCTTAGCGCCTCCTAACACGGGGTGAGGTCCCACTCATCCCACGCCTCATCTGTGCCCCATGCTCTGCGGACCTGGTGCTCGACCCAACTACCCGCGCACTCCTCACCCACCACGCACGCCGATGGGCCTGGTCCCGGGCACGCTGACCCGACCGGTTTACCCGTGAAGGCTTTAGGAGAGCGAGCCTAAGAGAGGAAAGAGAAAGGAGTTCACGGGGACAGTAGGGGGTAGGTTTTGCTCTCAGGGATAAAGAAGAAGAAGGCTGAAGAGGAAGCAAGGAAGCCTCAAAAGCTAAAGGAAGAAGATAGGCAGAAGTCTGAGAAGGCTCGGCTGAAGTCAGAAGCAAAGGAAGAGAAAGAAGGAAAAAAGAAAAAGCCAAAGTCAGAAATCAGAGAAGGAAGAAGGAAGAAGAAGAGGAACAAAGAAAGCAAAAAATAGAGAAATCTAAAGAGAAATTGAAGAAGCACTGCACTGTAGCATTGAATATTTAAGGCGTCCGATTCTTACATCACACGTCCTTATTTCATTTTTGAGCTTTACATACATTGATATCATTTTTGCTTCATAACTTTGTTGGTTATTGCATTTTATAAAGTTGAAAGTTGTATTCTTGGTTTTTAAATCCCAATTTGCTCTCTGTGTTCGACCTCAGATTTATATTTTTTTAGTAATAAACTTTCATTTGTTTTCAAAGCGATTTTGGCTATACTACGACGCATTTATTTTAAACTTGATTTCGCCTTGTAAACATGGACCCACCCAAGGTAGAGGCCGTATTCAGGTGGGAGAAGCCACGCACAGTGACAGAGATATGTAGCTTTTTGGGACCGGCAAGTTATTACCGGTGGTTTATCAGTGGATTCTCTCAGATTGCGCATCCTATGACTCAGCTAACTTAGAAGGACGTGCCCTTCATTTGGACTAACGAGTGCAAGGCATGTTTCCTGGAGTTGAAGGAGAGACTAACTTCAGCTCCTGTACTTACCATTCCATACAGCAATGGCGGTTTCGTGGTTTACACCGACGCTTTGTTGCAGGGGTTAGGGGGTGTGCTCATGCAGCGGGGTCACGTTGTCGCTTACGCTTCACGGCAACTGAAGCCCCATGAGCATAGCTACCCTACCCATGACTTAGAGCTGGCAGCAGTTGTCTTCACGTTGAAGACATGGAGGCACTACCTTTACGGTGAGACATTCGAGATCTTCAAATATCATAAGAGCCTCAGGTACTTGTTTGACCAGAAGGAGCTCAACATGAGACAAAGACGTTGGTTAGAGATCTTGAAGGACTACGACTCCAGGATCTCCTACCACCCAGGGAAGGCCAATGTGGTGGCCGATGCCTTGAGCCAGAAGGCGCCTACCCACTTGGCCATCTTACAGGCATAGAGTTGGAGACTCATGGAGGAGGTAAGCAGTTGGCGACCCCGAGAGTCATGGGGGTAATATAGGGCAGTGACAGTGATGCAGTAGACATGACCAGAGCTAATAGACCGCATCATCGCAGGGTAGATGGCCAACCCGTACTTATAGACACTACGAGACAGAGTGCTGACAGTAGACCCAAGAGACTTTTCCTTCTCAGACGAGATACTGTGCATGAGGGGACGCCTATGCGTTCCTAGGGACGAGGAGTTTCTGAGAGAGCTCCTGACTGAGGCACGTGGGTCTAGGTTTACCATACATCTCGGGAATACAAAGGTGTGCCATGATTTGAGACATGACTTCTGGTGGAGAGGGATGAAGCAAGATGTTGGTGAGTTTGTTTAGTAGTGTTTGGTATGCCAACAGGTGAAGGTCGAGCACCAGAGGCCTGCAAGGCTGCTGCAGCCACTTCCTGTACCAGAGTGGAAGTGGGAGAGCATCACCATGGACTTGGACGTGGGTCTACCAGTTACCCAGTGGGGACACGATGCAGTTTGGGTGATCGTAGATCAGTTGACGAAGATGGCACAGTTTCTGCCGATCTGAGTCGCCTTTGGGTCGACACAGCTAGCAGAGCGATACATCAGAGATGTGGTGCGCCTGCATGGAGTCCCTCGTGAGATCATATCCGACAGAGTTACTCGTTTCACTTCTCAATATTGGGCAGAGTTCCAGCAAGCCTTGGTGATGTGTCTAAGGTTCAGCACAGCCTATCACCCCCAGACCGACGGGCAGTCAGAGCTCACGATATAGACACTTGAGGACCTCCTGCGTGCCTTTGTACTAGACTGGAGAGGCTCTTGGGAGGAGCATTTACCCCTAGTAGAGTTTGCATACAATAACAGCTATCATCAGAGCATCGGCATGGCACCTTACGAGGCCCTGTACGGACGAAGGTGTACCGCACCCTTGAGTTGGGTCGAGGTGGGGTCCAAGTGGGAGGTTGGTCCTAGGTTGATTCGGCAGAGCCAGGAGGTGATAGAGTAGATTCACAGACGACTCCGCATTGTCAGGTAGAAGAGCTACGCTGACCGGAAGCACAGAGAGGTGTAGTTCGAGGTTGGGGATCACGTCTTTCTTTGTGTTTCACCCATGAAGGGCTTGCAGCATTTTGAGGTGAAGGGGAAGCTTGCACCAAGGTTTGTGGGGCCCTTTGAGGTCCTGGAGCTGGTAGGACCTGTTGCTTACCGGCTTGCCCTTCCTCCCTAGCTTTCTGGAGTGCACGACATGTTCCACATGTCCAACCTCACGAAGTACGTCACCAATCACAGTCACGTTCTGAGCTACGAGAGCATCGAGGTGGGGGATGACCTGACCTATCCCAAGAGGCCAGTACATATACTAGACAGAGCCATCCGGACTCTGAGACAGAAGCAGGTACCACTGGTGAAGGTTCTATGGAGAAGCCAGTGGTACGAGGAGGCGATCTGGGAGCCTGAGGAGGCGACCTGGGAGCCTGAGGCGGCGATGCGAGAGCGGTACCCGGTGCTTTTTGAGGGTACGTCTCTTGGGACCTACTTTGATCCTCTTTAAGTTTGTTGTGCGTTTTTACATTCCTTCTTCCGCACCCTACGTAGCTCAAGTTTCAGGGATGAAACTTCCTTTAAGTTTGTTATGTTGAAATGACTCGACACCCTTTTTAGTCGGATAAGACATCTGGAATGTCAGTCAGACATCTGTCCAGATGTTTGGACATATGTTTGGACGTCTGAAAGTAGGAGAATATCATACATTCTTTTTGCTCTGTGCACGGGCGGCATGCAGAGTCTCTCTCTCTCTCCTCCACCTCCTCACCCGAACCCTAAAACCTCCCTATTTAAACCGTCCTTCCACTCCACACCCCACCACTCGAGCCATAGCCACCTCCACCTTCTCCTTGCGTTAGCCACGCCCCGCCAGCCTCCCGTCTTTGCTGCAGCCGTGGCGAGGAAGGAGAGGAGTCGGCGAGGGAGAACGGGGAAGAGCGAGAGAGTGTAAGGGAGTGAGAGCGGGGGAGAAGGAAGATGGCCGCAGGAGCTCTGTGGAGCTCGAGGAGAAGTTCGTGGAAGAGATGCCGGCGGGGAGCTTCTCAAGCTCCTGCAGCTGCTGGAGCTGCCACTACATCGTCTGAGGGTGGAGGCACGAGCGGGGCGAGCTGCGTAGAGGAGTCCTGATACTAGAAGTTTTCCAGTATCAGATGTCTAGAGGGTCGACTAAACATCTAGAGAGGCATCAGAATGTCCGGATCTGAAGTAGGACGTCTGAAAGCATAATATCGTATGAGGTACATGTTGCGCTACTTTCCACCATGCAGATCATAGCGCAGGAAATGTTTGGCTGTTAATGGGTCTGCATTTTCGTACACAGGTGTGGGGCATTGGAAAGGCACGTAGTGTGCCTTTACAAGCACTTTTGGACATGTGGCCTCATCGCCAGATGTTCGATGACACTTTCAGATGACTGGAGGCATAGTCAGATGTCTGGATCTTCCTTCAGATGGTCGCAGAGGGGTCCGAATGTCTGAGGAACCCGCAGGAGATGTAAGGTAAGATCTGACGTCTTTTAAGACGTCTGAGACTAGTCCTAGACGTTTGATTTTGGACACTAACTGTGTTTTTTGGCCCGTTTAGGGCCCAAACGGAATCGGATTTCTGTAAACGAAGTACCGTTGTTTTCCACTCGAGTTTCTCTACGTGTTCGTGCTGAGTACCTACTATTTTGACCTTGTTTGAGATAAATTAGTTGCTAGTATATGTTAGCAGCCGGTGGCATGTTCGGGGCCCGTGGAGACAACGAGATCTACGGTGTAGGCCCCCATTCCTCCCGTGATACCCGGTAGAGTGGTTTACTATAACATTAAGATTTTACACAATGAAAGAGCATGTTTAGAATACTTGAATAAACCCTAGGATGAGAAATGAACCCTAGGGTAGAAACAAATGTGAATGGTTGAGCTACTCTATTTACTTGAGATGCATGTTAAAATACGAGTTGCTTGTATGTGAATGAGTAATTGAACTGTGAAGCCACAAGTTGCATGCATATGATTGAGAATTGAATTGTGAAAACACGAGCCGCCTGTATATGGACGAGAAACGAGTTATGCACCATGTGATCTAAATATTGATAAATGGAACGAATATGAGCATGAACCCTATGGGGAATTAGGAGTAGTGCTCCTGTGTATGAAAGGAAATCTATTATGTAGATGGGAAGTGAGCTAGCCCTTGTGTACATGGTACCAAGGAGAGCAACTGTCCCTTTTAGTGTAGAGGGGGAACCAGTCGCCCCTTGGGTTGAGACCCAAGGTAGGACTGGTCACTCTACATCGACTTTTGTTGGCCCTCACGTACATGGTACGGAGGTGAGCTACTAGTGTAAGGAGGGAGCTAGCCACCCCATGGGGCCCGGGGTTAGGACTAGCCAACCTACACCGACTTTTAGGCCCTCTGGGCAAACTGGGGTAGTCGGATGAGGGTACGCAGATTGTGGCGGGGCGAGACCCCTGTTCTGAGAGGGCAAGGCCCTATACTGTTCCGTGTTGTACTTTAGGCGTACCCATTAGCGGAAATGATTGATCGCGTGTCAGTGTAGAGTAGCTACCTTTGCGCTTATCACGCATGCCGTAGTGACCGCTACGTCGCGACAATGACCCCAGGGTGGTTGACTAGGTGTAGGACTACCGCGAGGGACTCTCCCGGCCAAGAGAGCACCACGTGTACCTTCTATTCCATGGAAAAGACTACAATCAAGTTTGTTCCCATGAGGAACAAGCAAGATCAAGAAATACTTGGATCCTTGTGAAATAAATGAACTAGAAATACATAAATGAGATAGATAGAAATGAGAATAAAACCTAGTTACTTGTTTTACCTTACTTTCACATAATTAATGTAAACACCACTCTACTCAGCGTTCGCTGACTCTATCTTTTCGTAACCCTATTCAGGACCAGGAGTTGAACAGACCAAGTTTTCGACTGCAGAGGGCGCTGGGCCCAACCGAACCCAGCCGTAGTCATTTCTTTCTAGCTCTTTCATTTTTCTACTATTGTAGTGAGTAATAGACATTTATTTTACTGTTCCTGTTACTTTCTGCTTTCTTTCCGTTGTTTTTGTTGTGGTGGCATGTACTATTTTGAGATAGTTGCTTTACTTTCCTTTACTGTTTCATTTTTCTTTATGCCTAGTTATAATGCATGTGTAGATGTGGTATTATTTTCCTGCTTTTGGTTATTTCTCGTTGGACAACTAGGTTTTGGGATTAGTCGAGGCGAGCCGGTGTCGGGTCCTGTAAGGATTTGGGAACTGGGTTGTAACACAACGACCAGGATTGCTCATGTTCTTATGAGCTACAATGGACTCGCCAGATGTAGGTGAAAAGGAGATTTTGCATATATGCCCTTATAAGCAAAATGGTATGAAAGTTATAAAAGAACCCATAAGTGGCAAGAAATATAGCAGCGGGGTCCCTGTGGTTTACAAAGAAGCCCCTTGCAATTTTCAATCAAGTCCTTGATGGTTTTTATGCATGAAAATGTGAATGATAAATGGTGTATTTGTAATGTCATGAATGTAAGGTCCTAATGATGTCCAAATGCAACCAAGTTTTTATTGAAACTCAATTGAACATTTAAAAATATGATTTCACTTCCAATTTGATCTTTTGAACCAAAATATGTGTCCAATTTGCAATTGGATCATCAAATTATGCTTTTGAATAGAATATCTCATTTTCTGGCCTAATTATGTGTTTTTAACGTAAATTCGCTGTTTTAGGTCATTTCTGTTATTTCACACAGTTAACCCATTTATTATGTTAATTATGTAGTGTTTAACCAAGTTTATAACTTAATTTGGGCATTTTAGCTGTGATGAGTCACACCTCATAACTCATCAAGCTACCATCAAGAAGGTTGGAAGAACCTTCATGTTGAACAAAAGCTTTTATGAGGCTAACCACTTGGTTGGAAAATCTTAATTTTTTAAGAATCTTGAAGAGTATATGGCACTCAACACGATCATAAGCCTTTTTAAGGTCAAGTTGAAGAATGACATTGACCCATAAACTTTCTAATCTAGCCTTTGGACGAGTTCAAAAGTTGTTGCAATGTGATCAAAGATAGATCTACCATTGATGAAGCCAGCTTGTTCAGGCAAAATGATTTTAGGGAGCAAGGGAGCAAGTCATTTAGGAAAGATAGAAGAGGCAATTTTAGAAACGATGTTAATATAAATGATCGAGGTTGAGAGACCCAATGGAGATAATAAGCTATAGATGCGAAGAATTGAACCATGCCAATACTTAAGTAGTTGGCAACTCAATTCTACCATGAAGGGTGTACACTTGGGGAGGGGCTTTAACGCTTGTAATTTGCACTATCTTAATATTTGCAGGAGTTCTTTGAGTACAGGATGACCTCACTCCAATGATCCCTCTCGAATAAAGGATTCCCCTTTTATAGGGTGTGAGGACTATGCCCCCTTAGGGAGCCCACTTAGGCTACCTCCTCAAGGGGGAGCATGCGACGTGTGTAAAGGTTGGGAGGACAACCTATGCTCGATTATTAGCCTTTTTTAGGCCTGCCCCACCACCATTTAGCCTTCACAGAGGTGTCGCTGACCATGTCATACATCATGCTTGGCGTGCAAGCCATAAGAAAAGGAAAAATAGACAAAAAGGACCCCTTAGCTAGGCGGACCCTATCACTGCTACTTTGGCCCTCCACCTTATCTGGCCTCACAGCCTAGGTGCTTGATGGGCTAGGAGGACGATCCACCGACTGATTGAGCTGGGTGGCTTAAGCAAGGATGTCACCTAGGAGGGTTTAACTCTTATCTGACAAGTCTTAGCAAGCTACCTAATTGACTCTCAACTCGAGTGGAGGCTCTCTCGGGGATCCATCTGGAGGAAGTCAGATGACCATGTTGGTTGCTTTTGCTTGGTCCATATGCCTTGGAGTTGAGTGAGGTGGTGGTGGACATGGAATGTTGCTGGTCAGTGGTTGTTGGTGGTGGGGAGGGTAGGAGGTAGACGAAGAGAGATGGGTTTATGTGAGATGTGGAGGAGGACGAGGGTGCGGTGTTGAAACTGAGGGAGAGAGGGGGGTCTTTAGGGCTTATATAGTGGGGTAGGTTAGGGTTTTAGGATGCATGTGGGATTTCCCTTTTTTTTAACCAAAACCTACGTAACTCCTTTTTCGTGGGTTCAAGACCTCCAATTTGCATGCAACGAAGTCTGCTGGATTCATCTTTTTCAAGAGAAACATGATGGCAACCTTAGATGTTTGAATTGTGTCTTTGTTTTTATTTCAAAAAATATCGATATATGACACAATTAATTGAAGTTGAAAAATATACCACGAAATGTGAAACACATGTGGACTCTGAAAGATAGGCTATCAACCTCCGATTCACACAAAATCAATGTTGTTGGTTTCCAAATTTTACAACGAATTTGGAAATGACTTTCAATAGGAAAACAAGTGTAAATCCTAAAATGCAAGGGCATCTATGCAAAATATGACAAACAAGGAGGTTTCATTCACATTTTGGGTTTCTTGTGAAGAGGGTAATCTACAAGTGCAAGAATCCAAGTTCGAGGTCTTACATAATCTAATCCTAGGGTTGAACTCGAGTTACATTATTTTTCTATAAAACTACTATAGATAGGTTAAGCCTAAAGGAGTGAGAAATATAAATCTAATGTGGAGCCTAAAGCTTAAAAACAACCAACAAACCTCATACACCCTAAGCACTTTTTTTGATAAAGTGAATCCTATATTTATTCACATGTAGTTTACCTTTGTATTGCTCTAATTTTTATTTCCTTTATGAGAAAAAAAATCCATATCCGATTCACAGCTTTGAAGTAAAAAAAAGAAAAATACTAATTTTTAATTTCTAAAAAATAGAGGAAAAAGAAACATACCTTTCTTGTAGATTCAACCTACTCGCCTATACCTCATTTCATTCTACTCGAGTTCATTTTTAAACTTGGTTCTGTGAACGATGCAACCACCTATTTGATGTAGGTTATATATGTGATTATTGGATTTGTCCTATCACGAGCTTTCGATGGACCTTGTTTTGAGAAAATCTAAGATTTGTAGCTCAAGTAACATGAAAAATAAGAGAAACAGGTGAGAGACATACTTAGACCAAGATTTGACGATATTTCCATCAAAACTTGATTGCCTCAATCCTAATCTAGGTTTATGTCTATGAAGAGGCTCAGTTAGGGTTCTCATCATTAAGTTTCCTTAGCTTGCACAAATCACAAGGAGAAGAGGGAAAGGAGAGTAAATAGAAAGAGAGGATAGAGGGAGAAATCTAGAGGAGAGAGAAGGGAAGGCAACAGAGGTGCCATGCGCTATGCATGCATATGGAGGGGCAGGGAGGCACTGACACGATGCCCTCCATTTCACTTGATTTATCTAGCTAACTAGGAGTTGATCACCTGTTGCATATAGGAGGAGGATCAGCAGAAGGTGCGGCGAAGTCCATCCCATTTTCAGTGCAGCGCGAGCAAGTGATGTGCAGCACATCAAAGCACACAAATGGCAATGAAGGGCCAGGATACAACCACGTAAGTGGTTTGAAGGTACAACCTCCACCAAATCCATGTGCGTCACGTGTCATGTTAATGTCATAGGTGTAGGTCAGTGCTTGAACCAGTTCTGCACACAACCCAATCCAGATTATGCCTTTTTAGAACTTGTTTGGGCAAATTCAAGGGTCATCTGAAGCCCTATTTTCACGATCTTGTTGTCTACAGATTCCATTTTTCATGTACAACATAACAGTAAACCCCAATACCCAACCTAGGCACTTTTCTATGTTGTTAACCCTTAAAATGCCTCTCTAATGTGTGTGTCTCTAGCTAGATGAGTTCCTAGACCACATGTAGAATACAAGGTGCAATGGCCAATAACAAGGAGTCTTTGAGAAGTATTTCAATGTCACTATAACCCCTCGATTACGTGAAGAAGAGTAGTCTAATCCCATCTTCATGTGTATTCTGTATTAAGATCTGATTTGTGTTTTTGACTCAATTAGCGTGTGTTCTGCTTCTTTGTTGAGTATGGGAGTCCACTCGCGAGTTCTTGTAGTTTAATTAGAGTTGGGTACTTAAATGTTGAATGATTTAAGGGTAGATGCCCTTATGATTTCACTTGATTGCTTGGTATTAAATTTACTGATATGAATTGTTCGATAACAAGCAACAATTATGTCATAATTATTTGGGGCAGATTTAACTGTGTGCTAGTTAATATGATCTTCTTTGCTTTATCTGACTTAATTGATTGATGAATAATAAAACTCTTGCATAATGTTGTTACTTGAACCTGCACCATACTAGGGTCCCAAGTTGATTTCCCAAAATCTCCCAAGATATATACAAATAAAACACAATGCATGCACAGTGCATAACATCACATAAACAGAGCATATGGAGAAAGAATATATCTGAACTGAATGAGAGATCTAAACATCTAATCATCATTCATAGCCACCACGCATGGAAAAGAGAACAAGTTTGAAGAAAATCGTACTGAAATGGTCCTACATACTAGCTACGATGTAGAACTCGGATCAACACCTCCTCTGTAGTTGTAGACCTAATTGCTGCTCCCCAAAACCTAAGTACGAAGCCTAAATAGAAAAGTCAGCAAAAGCTGAATAGAGTTGCAAGCAAAGGAAAAATATCAATAAGAACTAGAGGAAACTATAAAAACCTACAATAGTAGGTACCTTATCCATGTTAATTCTTCAATATTTATCTATTACTCACTTTTCATATTATTTGTGCCTTCTCACTTTTACGGTCGTCACAAACCTATAATCAATTTCCTTAGAAGGTGTGAGGAAACATTATTGCAATATCCCAAACAGCAATATTGATGCAAGACACTCTCTTGGCTAGGAGAATTGCCTGCACCTTTCCTACTTCTTAGTTAATCACCTAAGTGAAGTGATGACTATAAGCTTGTGTGTTATGCATGTGGGGTGCTACTTTACACTGGTACACAGTCAATCATCTCCACTACAATGTACGGAAGATGATATCAAATGCTCTCATTGTAAACAACGCATACCCAATCACACTTAGTTACCCAGTAGTCTAAATAACCTCGCTGAGAGGCTAGCTCACTCCCCAAATCACTCTTAACTTTTAAGTATAATAAAATCGGTTGTGGTCATTGATAATGAAAGTATACTAGAGAGGAGTTGAGTAATGTAATTGCAGTACAGATAAGCAAATAAAAATTTGCAAACCACAATCATACAAGGAATCCAACGATTTTTAGGTGGAAGCCCTAACTTTGTAAAAATCACCACCTAAGCCAACCGACTTAGGATTTTTGATCGCCAAGCGATCAACTAAATGCTAACTACACCACTTTGAACAAGAGTTGCGTTCCTCAAATACAATCCTATCTCTGAACCCTAAACGGAGGTTTTGCCCTTCCACTAAGAAGAGAAGGGAACTCGACAAGCTGGATTCCCTAGTACAACAATCTAAGAAATGAAAGGAAATAAACACAACCTATAGAGCTCCCAATAATATAGATGTTTAAGTTAGCTACTATAGGTAAGAGAGACTCCTTGATGAGATGAACACAATGGAGAGTTAGCATAATAGGTTGATTGCCCAAGAGAGTTGTGTAGAATAAAGCATGGGCTAATGATCTCTTAAGACAATTTGAGTGCAGTACTTGTTTTCAATCTTTCATGGTGTCTGTTTTGCCAAGGATACTCAAGGCTATTTATGGAGCTTAAGAGAAGGTTTAAGAAGGCTTGGGACAGCTGTCCTAGCAGTTGGAATTAAATCCAAGAGGATTTGGATAAAATTCCATTGAGATCAGGGCAATAATTAGGTCTAACAGCATTATTGGACATCTGTCTAGAAAATCAAATGTCTAATGCGAGTATGTAAGATGTCTGGATGAAAGGTTGGACGTCTAATATTGAAGAAGGTTGTTACTGCCTCTGTTTGGACTTTTTATAGGACTCATGGTTTTATGGATTGGATGTTTGAAGAGGGTATATCAGACGTTTGGAACATAAATCAAACGTCTAAAAATTGATGGGAAGAGTTCTGCTAATCCATTAGATCTTCTATAGGGTTCTTGTTTCTAAGTGTCAAACATCTGTAGGACGTCTGGAGAGATTATTGAACATCTGATGATAATGATTACTCTCGAGAATTTATTTTCTGAAAAGCTAATGGACATGATTAGTCTAACTAATCAAGATTTGGGCTAGAATTCTCTTAATGGCTCTTTATTGGACGTTTGGTGAGGTCTCTAGATGTCTAGAAATAATAATAAAATATTGGTTGATAGTTTTTGAAGGTTTTCGAGAGGATTTGGTTTAACATTACTTGATTTGGGTCTGATTTAAACCTAACAGTCTAATGTTGGATATTTGAACCTTGTTTAGACGTCCTTGGTTGACTCTAGACGTCTAGGATAAAAATTGGATGTCTAATGTGCAGAATACAGAACTTCTGAAGGGTGTGTATTTGGGTATTAGACGTCTGATTGAAGTATTTGGTTTGGAACTAAGTTAGGATTGGGATTTATTGTTTTTGCCTATGTGTTGGGTGACTGTAGGTGAATTTTCTAGGTCTTATTGGAGCTCCTTTACAACTCATATAGACTTAATACATTTAAAATTACAACACTTGATTTTAATACAAAGAGACCTAAGACCATATAATCTTATCTTTGTGTTTTTCCTTGAAAGCTCACTTTGATTTCTACAACTTTTGGTCAGCTTGACAATAATCATGATAATTTGATCTAATTTCTTTTATTAATAAGAAGTTGTACTAACAGATAATAGGCACAAGACTATCCAATTAAGTATTCTCATGAGTTTCCATGGTTACAAATATCTCAACCATTAATTATCTTAACTCATTCATCATGTTACTAAATAATAGATACATTTTCGTTCATTTCCACTTAAATGTGTTCACATTGCTTAAGTATAAAAAAAATATGCATCACCAACCAATTAATTATGGACTATATTTAGCAAATTCATCATGCCAACTATATTAATCCAATTAATTAATCCACTTAGATTTTCATTAACATAAGTTTGCATTTATAGATCATTTAGTCACCTCATAACCAACAAAGTTATCAAGTTATAATTATTATCAAGTAATTACAACCATCCAATTAATTATGCAAGTACCCAAAATGGACAAATAATATTTCACATGGACAAATAGTACATGCGATCTATTGTTATTAATCGCATGCGATGTCAGTTCATCCGTTGGTCTCCAACTTTTCATATTGACGCGAATATTTCTGTTGTCCATGTGTGGGTTGGGTTTCCTGGGCTAAACTTGCACCTCCTCCACCCAGATTCCCTTTTTTCGATTGCATAACAACTTGGATCCCCCGTTTGTGTGGATCCCTGTACGATCTAAGGCTTGAGTCCTGGTTACCCAAGGGTCTGTGTGGAGGTGGACTTGTTAGACCCTGATGCTGATTTTGTTCTTATTTTTAATAGAGATGGTCAAATCACTCAATGGGTTATTTTTGAAAGAATTCATTTGTTTTACCCTAGCTGCATGAAGCTTGGCCATGAGATTTCCAGATGCCCTAAATTTTCTATGTAGGCTGTTGTTAAAGGCGATTCGTCGATCCCTTCCTGTTTGATTGCTACTTGTGGCTCGGAAGCTTCCTCGCCTCTTTCTCCTCGGGCTACTATGGGATTTGTCAGCAAGCAGGTTGACCCTTGCTTGACACTGGCTCTCCATTTACAGAATCCTTCGACTCTGGCAGAAGGGGAGGGTTTTAGTTCTTGTAACTGGGAATGTATAACTTTTATCCCACATTCTTTTGGGGGGTTTCCTTTCCTACTTTGGCGTGTATTGTTCTACTGGAGAAGAAGGGGAGACAGGGCACAAAGCTGCTCTGGCGTGTGAAGCGTGCTCTGCGTCTGCCGGCTTCTCGGGGGAAGGAGGTCATTGGGGCTGACCCTCGACCTTCCTTCCCTCCAAAGGTGAAAAGTTCCTTTTTAGCCCCTACTCCGCATTTAGCTTTTGACTCTACTTCAGTTTGTTGTGATGTGCCAGTTTCTCATCGCAAAGTTTCATGTTTTCCTGCTGGAGCTACTCGATCTCAAAAGATTCTTGATAATATTTCATCTGATTCTAATCATTCCCAAAAGGAAGTTTTCTCTATGTTGAACACGGATAATGAAAATATGCTTGTCCTTTAGGATTTCCCTAATCAGCACTGCTTTTCTACGGATAAAAATTATTTTGGAGAGATTATTGCGGATAATGATGAAGTTCAAATACAAATGGTTAAATGTGGCCCTTCAAATGGTTCGGTTGGTTTATCCTAGGGTATTTATCTTCCCTTACCTTCCTCTCCTCCTCCAGATCCAGATCCTCCTTTCATTTCTGAGGTCAGGGGTTTGACGAGGGTATGAGCAATGATGCTAATTCTATTGACATTATATTGGATGTTGAGTCTCAAGGTTTGATGGATTTTTTCGATGCAGAGCCTCTCTTCCTTCAGGATAAGGCACATGAGGCACACTCCCCAGTGTTCGCTAGAGGAGTCCATAGGGGTCAAGTCCTGGAGGAGGTAAGGAGGGTTACTTGAAGTCGATCTAAATCACTTCAAAAAACTCTTTCCCTATGAACTGTTTGTTTTGGAACTATAGGGGTATTCTTAATACACCTGCTTTGTCTCGCCTTAAAGATCTTATCCACACCCACAATTTAAAGCTCATCTTTTTGTTCGAGCCTTTTGCGGATCCTATTTCTATTGACTCCATAATAAGGGAGATTTCGTTTAATCGTAACATGGTTGTTCTTGAGGCCCCAAAGATATGGTGCTTATGGAGGGACTCTCTTAATGTGAACCTCCTTGCATTTTGTAATCAATCCTTGAGGGTCCATTGCTCCTCTGGGAATACTAAGATCAAGATTTCTGCAATTTATGCTTCCCATGAGGCTTCGCAGCGTGTGGATCTTTGCTATTTTCTTTCTAGCACTTAGTCTCTTTTGCCAAACCCTTGGGTCATCGATGGTGACTTTAACTGCATTATCCATCTGTCTGAAAAATCCAGAGGTATCCCATTCTCCCAAATGCATGCTAATCCTTTCCTTTTTGTTATTCACAGCCTGGCTTTATTGGAAATGCCTCTAGCTAGCTCTTAGTTCTCCTGGTGCAATGGTTGCCATGGTAGTTCCCAGATATACCAAAAACTTGATAGGATTCTCCTTAACTCGGAAGCCTTACCATTCTTCTCCTTGGGTTTGTATGCCTCTATGACCAATTCAGACCATGCTCCTATGATTCTTCATTCGTCTGTTCGTGCCTCTCTTCGCCCTCACCATTTTCATTTTCAAAATATGTGGTTCAAAGATCCTTCCTTTAGACATCTTGTTGAGAAGGTGTGGACTGAGGCCCAGGTTGATCCAGCCCTAGACCCTATTTCTAGATTCTATGTTAAATTGGTAGATCTTAAGAAGTCTCTTAAAACGTGGAATAGATCGACTTTTGGGGATATCCAAGAGGTGGTTAAGGACCTTGAGGCTCGTTTTGATGATGTTGATTCTAGGCTTGCATCCCATTGGGATGATAACTATGCTGCTGAGCTCAATGATATCCATACCCAACTCAATGATGCCCTCATTAAACTCAATGATTTTCTTCTTCAAAAAGCTAAAATTGAATAGATCAAGGAGGAGAGAAATATTAAGTTTTTCTATTCTACTATTAGGAAAAGATTTGCTAAGTGGAATCGGGACTCTCTCTAACATTGTTGGTGGTGGTAATTGGGATAAGGCTTCCTCCATTGCTACAGATTTCTTTAAGAATCTTCTTAAATCTAAGGCCCCCTGATGGGAATACTATCATAAGCCATAACTAGCTTAATTTGATCTGATAAAGTCAATAAAAGCTCCTACATATCAGTCAGAAGGTCTCTTGGGTAGGTTGAGTTGTTTTGAGAAGAAAAGAAGAATAAAATGTTATTTCTACAATTTTACTAGTAATCCACAAATACAGAATAAACCACAGGGTTTTTCACAGGCTACTAAAGGTCCAATATGCATTTAAGTCTAATAAGGGGGTCCATATAGATAGAAACAAGTTTTTACGTATTTCAAGAATTAAATGATATCTGAAACCCTAAAAATAGACCCACTTAACCTACTGAGGTTCTGGTTAGGATAAAATTCACATAAATCCTCTAAAATTCATAGCAAAATATTCTCTAAGATTTAGCATCTTTAAATTGACCATCAAAACATGTTTTGAGAAAAAATAGAGTCATAGACAGACTATTGCCCTAATTTGGGTTTTTGCATAAATTACCCAGTCAAACTAGTCTGACTCTTTCTCTCTCACTCAACCCCTTAGCTTTTGAAATGCCTTGCAAATACCCTCCTATCTTTGTCATCACTCTTTACAAAAAGGTCCTTCCATCATTTTCATGGAGAAGTCCTACTCCGACAAGCTTCATTTGGCAAGAACTCTGTAATTACTTGACGAATCCCTCTCAAAATTGAAAGGGAGATTTGTTAGGTAATCTCCTTCCTATTGAGCCATGTACAAGTCTCCAAACCACTATAAAAAGCTCATGCGAATGCTTCAAATATTCAGGTCTCCTATTTCACGAAGTTTGGGAGCTTCCAAGCTTAGTTTCCAAGCTTGAAAGCTCTCTCCCTAGCCTATAAAAAATCCCCCATGGCATTCCTTACCTCAGCGAGAAATTGAACCAAATCAAGCCCTATTTCCTCCCCTCCTTGGCTCGCTCTGCCTCGCTCCGGCAACCCCCTCCTCTAAGCTTCTTCACCAGCCATCACAGGCTATAGTCTGTCGATCTCGACTCCCTAGCTTCTTCCGCACCTCGACATACCCCCGAGGCGCTTCCTCCTCCTTCATCGTTGCCGTTCCTTCCCATCGGAGCTCCCTTCGTCTTCGGCATCGGCCATACCAGACCTGATGTCGCTCCTCCTCCTCATCGTCCGCTACCTACTTAGATCAACTCCCTAGTGACGGAGAGATTTTCACTTATTTATAAAGATGAAAGCAATAAATTGATATGTCGTTGTGTTTTATGTGGTGGAAAATCTCTCAATCAAAAATTAAAATAAATATCAAATTTAACCATAATAAAAATGTCGCATCTACAGGGAGGAATAGAACCAATAAATTCACGAGTAGAGTATTATAATGTTTGCAGACAACTTCGTGACTTCAATGCGAGGAATATGCTTCTCTAAATGGAGCTTGCAATTTCCTTAAAAGTTCAAGGCTATTTATGCAATTTTCACTTCAGAAATCAAGCTCCCTAAAGTATGTATATGATGCATGTGTAATGGCATATCATGTAAGTTTGACTTGCATGCAAATCTGATTTGAATTTCAATGTTAAATGATGCACATAACACTAATTAAGTAAATTCACGAAACTATAAGTGCATCCATGCAATGTGGCCTGAATAAAATAATAATATTAAAGTGGCAGTGGCATGCAATGTAAATTTTAATTGAAGCAAAAATAGAGGATTTATCCTCTCTCTTACTTGCTTGAATGGTCATGCGGGGTTGATGGCGAGAGTCGACAGGATGGTGCACCTCGACGAGTGCCTCGCGATGGTGGTGACGTGGCAACCGGAGGTGGCCGGCGGCGGCCGGACGGTGGAGAAGAAGAACGCCAACGTTGGGTTTTGTCGGAGGGGATGAATCGTGTGTGGAGAGGAGGAAGAGCTGTTGCCTGCGGGCATGCGGTTGCGCGATGGGCGCGCGAGGGCGCTGCTTGTGGGCGTGGCTGCCTGCGGGTGTGCTGCCTGCAGGTGCGTGGCCGCACGCGTGGGTGCGGTGAGAGCACCGTACGGTGATTTGTGCGGAGGGGTGTGCGCTGCAGGTGCGTGCTGGTTGTGGAGGTGGTGCCTGCGGGGGTGTCTGGCTAGAGAAGATGAATCGCGCTCTTGCTGGAGAGGGTGAGACTATGCACAAGGGCTGCGGCTGCGGTGTCTACTTTGCATGCAGTGGGGAGGGGGGGTGCTTGCAAGGGTGTGGCTATAGGCACGCCGTGGAAGGATGGTGCACCGCACAAGGGCTAGAGGCGGTGCTGCGGGAGGATGGTGGCACGCCTGCAGGGTGCGCGGTGGGAGAGGCTTGCAGTGAGTGAACGCATGCACGAGGAGCCTGTGGCTGTGGTGTTGAAGAGATTAGAGCGCGTTTGCAGGCAGGCTGGATCCACCATGCATGCCTTCTCCACAGTGGGGAAGGTGGAGATCCTTACGGAGGGAATCCCCGCCCGGGGGAGACGAAGAAGGCCCTCCTCTCGCCAAGAGCATCCTTTTTTTTATCTCCTCCCCCCCCCCCCCCTCCCCCAATCTGCAAGTTAAGGGATTTTCAAATCCCTTAGTAAACTTGGTCGGCGACTGTTGAATTTATTGAGGCCGGCGACTGTTGAGGGAGGAGAAATTGCTTTTACCACCCTTTTCTTTGCGAAATTATTCCTACAATAATGAAACATAAAATAATTGCATACTAAGTTATTGAATGCGATAGAATGTAAACTTAAATAATGATGCATGCAATCATTCTATAACCTAATGTAGTTATTAACAAACATAAAATGTAAGAATAGAGTTAACTTAGGCATAACAATAGTTTATTAAAATGGACTCATCAAATACCCCCATGCCTAAGATTTGCTAGTCCCAAGCAAAAATGAAAATTAATAGAAGTAATCAGAAGATTTCTTCTTTTCTTATTTCAAAACTTTAGAGATCCAGACAAATGTGAAGTGATGATAGCCTAGGTAACAGATCCAAGTGAAAAGCCAATTGACATTGGGAGTTCGTACTTCACCCATGGTAAATATTTCTGTCAGGATTGGTAATTACTTCCCTCAGATGTAAAGTAGAAGATAATATGTAATTTGACCCTGGCTTTTGGCTTAGGTAGGAGATATCGAGTTGAATGGATTTGTATTTGGTGGCACACACTCATCTGGTGCTACATGTAATCTAGTACTACAGACTCTAGATCTCTAGACTATTAAACAAGTCAACTCGGAGAGCGGCTAAACAACTGTGCTCTCTTGATGTTCATTGGTGCTCACTCTTTTCTTTCTTTTCTTTGTGAGATCCCAAATCTCGCCAGATTTAGTAAGTATACTCACTGTTTGGTGGCCTCACATGGCATTCACATTCAATTAAAATCCTAATAACTCTACAACTAAGTTAGAGTCCTAATATTCGGGCGATCAGAAATACTGAAAGGTCAGTATGGATCACATTTGGTAGATCGCGATAGGTGTTTTTGTTGCCTCAGAAACAATGTTACAAAGATAAAATTATAAACTTAGACTCTTTTCTTTTTCTTTTCTCTCTTTCTTTTCTTCTTCTCTTTTTTCTTTTTTTTTAATATAATTATTTCTTTTTTATTTTTCCCTTTTTTTTCTTTTTCTTTCTTTATAAATCAACATAACACGACAGACTTTTATTTATGAAGCATTATTAGGGATGATGATGGTCAAGAGGATATTGTGTGACTTATTTAGTGTAAGTGCCTATTCTCGGCACCAGGAAGGAATGGATAGGACAGGCGTATTTCTGACCTCTGACACTATTACCCTCCTTCAGCCGAGGATGCTATGAAGAACGGTCGTAACCATCCACCATAGTCATAGCTTTATTAAGACTCAATCTTTGTGTATCTACCTTATTTGGTGACTCTCAGGAATTCACACAAAGTATGCACACAGGAACAGAGAGCGAAAACTATACCTAACTTTGAAGTATCGTCTAATTATCCAAAGCTTAAGAGTTCTTTCATTAGACTTAGCATACTAGTAATCTCTCTACTTTCTTCTCATAAATATTAGGTGGATCTACTAGAAGATAGTATGCCTGACTCCCTATTAACTCTCCAAGGGTTCAGTAGACTAAAAATGCTTATTGGTTTTCTTCAAAGATCCATTACCCAGTCTGCGTGCACATGAAGTAAATGTACTAGATTCTAAACTTAAGAAATAATTCAAGAAGAAAAACCTCCAATGACAAAGATATTTTGCTAGGGACTAACCCATTCAGCTCAAAAAAAGAGATTTTTTTTTTATATGCTAAGCTAAATGCATGAATACTTCCTAAAATGCAAAATGCCCCCCCCATGAATAAATCCTACAATGTCCTCATTGTAAAATTAAAACAGGGGAAGAAAGGAAGGAAATCACTTGAAGATGGTGTTATTCAGAATGCTAGGTTGCCTCCCAACAAGCGCTGCATTTTCTATCAGCAGCCAAACTTATAAGGAACCTGTAAGTCTGGTTCCAGACAGAGAAAGCTAGGCCCTAAACATATGCGTAATAGCGCGGGCCTAGAAAACAAGTAGCCACAGATGTTGGTGAGTTGACGATGTAACGTAATCCCAAATTCTCGCCAGAAGATATGAAAGCAGAAAACCTCATTGGCTACTTGGGGAGGTCTAGGAAAAATAAAAGGAATATGGAAAGGGACCTCCTGAAATGGAAGAAGTGGAGGATAAGAAGGATCCTCCAAAGCAGGATGGATTTTAAAAGATATAAACATTATTATTTCAAACCCTTGAATGGTGAAACTAAAAGTATAAGCATCAATCCACACTCGCCATTCTACCCGAGGATGTATTGGCTTGATATGTTCTCCAGAAAGAATGTACATGAGCAGAGATTTGAGCTAAGGATTGGTTAGGGAGTGTAAGGGTTTTTTGTAGTGTTGGAAGGTAATGATTAAGTCCAATGAGGGCTTAGTCGGTGTTAGATCCAATTCCAACAATGATTCAGATTGTGTATTCTCCCAAATAATTGTAGACAACTTCACGTTACCCTGCCTAGCATTAATGATCGGAGTCATATTTTCACCTTTCAGTATATGTGAATCATTGGTAGACTCCAAATTATAACTCTTTGATGGCAGGGTCAAAACAACAGAATCATTATCATTAATCTCATCCCCGAATTCTTTTGGTTCACTCAAATTTTTGTCGGGGTGTATATGTGATTCGTTAGTAAAGAAAGGAGTTGCTTCAGTATCATCAATTATTTCTGACGGAGGATCCATCTTAATGTTTTGGAGTAAGCCTATATCATGCAATTCTTTGTTCTTCTTGGGGCATAAATCCTCAATTGACGTGTTTTGTCCCCGAGAGTCTCCCCTAGGCTTCTCACTATTTTGTTTGTCCTCCTCTAATATCAACTCCTGGTTAGATGGAGGATGACTCTCAAAAGAAGGGAGGAATCTAGATTTCACCATATTATTTATATCCTTTGGGGGTAAATCCTCAAATAATAAATAATTCCCCTGTGATTCACTCCAGATTTTCAATCTAGGTTCCTCCATTGGGGCATCCTCGTCCTCTGAAATAGACTCTTTATATCCCTGAGATCAAAATTGATCTAATTCATCCTCTATTCCCTTAGGGTCACCTTCATTGGGTGCATTTAAATCCTCAGGATGCTGAATGGTAGGTGTTGAGTCCCTAAGTGGAGGGTCAGGAGTAGGCTCAATAAGGGTAGAATGGGATTCCACCAGATAATTAGTAGGGGAAGTGATAGGAGGAATACAACCTTGACCTAGGTTATCAGGGGTAAGGAAAATATTGTCATTAGGGTCAAGGTCCTCAAGAGGTACCATCTTCCCTTTCTGTTGGCTCCAATATAGCTCGGGTGGATAATCACTAGGATCGTTCTCCTCTAGTGGCCGTGTCTCATTGGGAGAGTCTAAGTGATAGCTACATAAAACTGGATCCCTATTGTCATTGGTTTCCTCAGAATTATTTTCATAATCACGGTCGAATGGGTAAGGATCAGAATTACTGGGAAGAGTGTAGCTAAGCTGTCTTATTTCTTGGTTTAATTGTTGACTATTCCTCAACATCTCTCCCATAGATTTCAGCATTTCCTTTCGTTGTTTTTGCATTTCTATCATAAAAGAGGAGAGGCTACTACTATCAAGTTGGGGAGGATAGTCAATCTGAGGCTCTGGTTGCCTAGGGGTATCAGTCCAACCTCGATACGGAAAATCATGAAGGGTGGGAGGGTTGGGTGTTTGCATAGAAGTAGGGATTCCAGGGTTGGAAAATCCTACTCCTCGGCTCTGCTCAAAAGTGGGAGTTATCGAGCCAGTACTCCCAGGATAGGAATATGAATGATCCCATGAATTGTCAATGTACCCATCAAAGGATGGATACACTCGGGACATGGGATCCTGGTTAAAATGATAGTAGTAAGGATAGTCCATTTCTTTCAATTAAACAGGTTAAACTCTCTTAGGATTTAAAAGAATTCAGAATACAACCAGAAACTTCCTAGAGAGTTCTATCATTGTCAAAACAAATGCAAATCCAGTGGGATCTATTTTTAGTAGATTCTAGGTCTTAGAATTAAATGTTCAGTTGGTGGCCAAACAAGTTTTACAAGAATTATGCTTCCTAGGCCAACCTTCGTTGGTGCCTATAACCTACTCGCAAGGGATGAAAGTCTCAAATTGAGCCCACGTACAAGGAATCGAAGTAACTTGGTGGATATGCTTATTGATTTTCGACTAATTTCCCTTGTGATGCAAAGAGGAGAGGTAGAAATTTATCTAGTGACCTTACGTGTGAGGTGCACGACCATAGAACCAATAAATTCACGAGTAGAGTATTATAATGTTTGCAGACAACTTTGCAACTTCAATGCGAGGAATATGCTACTCTAAATGGAGCTTGCAATTTCCTTAAAAGTTCAAGGCTATTTATGCAATTTTCACATCAAAAATCAAGCTCCCTGAAGTATGTATATGATGCATGTGCAGTGGCATATCATGTAAGTTTGACTTGCATGCAAATCTGATTTGAATTTAATGTTGACTGATGCACATAACACTAATTAAGTAAATTCACGAAACTATAAGTGCATCCATGCAATGTGGCCTGAATAAAATAATAATATTAAAGTGGAAATGGCATGAAATGTAAATTTTAATTGAAGCAAAAACAGAGGATTTATCCTCTCTTTTCCTTGCTTGAACGGCCATGCGGGGTTGACGGCAAGACTCGACGGGATGGTGCACCTCGACGAGTGCTTCGCGGTGGTGGTGACGCGGGGGTCGGAGGTGGCCGGAAGTGACCGAACGATGGAGGAGAAGAACGCCGGCGTTGGGTTCTGTCGGAGGAGATGAACCGTGTGTGGAGAGAAGGAAGAGCTGCTGCCTGCGGGCGCGCAGCTGCACGATGGGCGCACGAGGGCGCTACCTGTGGGCGTGGCTGCTTGCGGGCGTGCTGCCTACGGGTGCGTGGCCATACACGCGGCTGCGGTGAGGGCACCACGTGGTGATCTGCGTGGAGGGGGGTGCGCTGCATGCGCGCGCTAGTTGTGGAGGCGGTGTCTGCGATGGTGGCAGGCTAGAGAAGATGAACCGCTCTCTTGCTGGAGAGGGTGCAACTGTGCACATGGGCTACGGCTGCGATGCCTGCTTTGTGCGCGGTGGGGAGGGGGCGTGCTTGCAAGGGCACGGCTGCAGGCGTGCCGTGGAAGGATGGTGCAGCGCACAAGGGATGGAGGCGGTGTTGCGGGAGGATGGTGGCACGCTTGTAGGGTGCGTTGTGGGAGAGGCTTGTAGTGAGAGAACATGCGTGCGAGGAGCCTGTGGCTGTGGTGTTGGAGAGATTGGAGCATGTTTGTAGGCAAGCTGGATCCACCTTGCATGGCTTCTCCATGGTGGGGAAGGTGGAGATCCTCAAGGAGGGAATCCCCAACTGGGGGAGATGAAGAAGACCCTCCTCTCGCCAAGAGCATCTTTTTTTATCTCCTCCCCCCCCACCCCCCCATCTACAAGTTAAGGGATTTTCAAATCCCTTACTAAACTTAGCCAGCGACTGTTGAATTTGTTGAGGCCGGCGGCTGTTGGGGGAGGAGAAATTGCTTTTACCACCATTTTCTTTGCAAAATTATTCCTACAATAATGAAACATAAAATAATTACATACTAAGTTATAGAATGCGATAGAATAGATGTAAACTTAAATAATGATGCATGCAATCATTCTATAACCTAATGTAGTTATTAACAAACATGAAATGTAAGAATAAAGATAACTTAAGCGTAACAATAGTCCATTAAAATGAACTCATCACCTAGCTCCGCTACTTCACAACTTTGTCCTCACCAATCTGACTCGACCACTGCATCGCCTCCCGTGAATTCATCTCCCTCCGCACTGGCAACCACTCCGATGAGGTCTTCCGCATGCTCCACCACTCCAAACACCTCGCCAACCACCTCATAAGCTCCATCACGACTCTCCCATAAAAACCCCTCTCCCTATTCGCCAACCCTCTCACCCAAATCATCCACCAAACCCCACCACCTGCACTCACCTTCTCTGACTTCACTACTCATGCACAAGCATCCTCACCGCACGCAACACCCACCAGTACATCCCCCGTGCTCATACAATCCTCCTGAGCATTTTTTACAGGGCCAAGAGGCCATATTTTCTATTTCAGGTAGATCATCGGACCTCCACCGTCGCACCACTATTTCTGACATCGTTAGTGGTGTTCTAGCCACGATACCTCCAGGTGACACCTCCAGGGAGTGCGGAAGGCTTCCAAGTCACCCTTCAGGACTTCAATTGGAAGCCTCAAACTCATCTCCAACCGCAATTGGAAGAACCTTCGTCAGCAGCTTCGTGAGGAGAACTGTGGGACATTTAGTCCCACATCGTGCGTGATCGAGCCCTCAGTGTGAGATAAAAGGAATTTATCACCCTGACCCCTCGCCCAAGACATGGGGGTCAGGTCCCCATTACCCGCTCACTTGCCCGCCTACTCTCCCGCACTTCGGCTACGACCCACACCCACAGCCTTGGTCCCGGGTAAGCGAAAATCCAGATACCCGATTACCCGAATATAAGCCCAGATATTGAGAAAGAGGAGAACAGGAGAGAGAGAGCACGCAGGGTTATAGGAGGTTTTGCTTTAGAGAGATCCTAACACTTAGCAAAATTTGCGAAGTGTTCCCCCCTTTGTGCGTGAAGAGAAGGAGGAAGAAGAGAAGCCAAAGCAAAAGAAGAGAAGAAGTAGAAGCAGCCAAAAGAGGAACAATGCTTACGCACTATAGCATCAGAGAGAAGTGCACTGTGCACTCATTATACGTGGCTTTGGTTGATTGATACTATTGCATTTTTTGCCATTATTATAATTAGGGTAAATTGGTGATTCAAATCACCATTTTACCCTAATCTTTCTTTTGCTACATTGACTCTTGATTTTATATTCACATCATTTGTGCTTGAAATTGCTATTACATTGTTATATTCTTGCTTAAAATTGTGATCTTGAGATAAATTGACATGTTGCTCCTTGTGTTCAACCTCGAATTTCATTTAAGTATAAATTCTATTTGTTTTTCGCGCTTTACCGACTATACTGCGAAGCATTACTTTCTAAAACACCGATTTAGAGCGAGCAACACCCCCTCGGAACCCTTTCCTCTACTTGAGGTTATTCCTTCCATGATTTTTGATGACTCTACCCTTCTTATTCGGCCCCCGGAATCTGTGGAGATTTTTAACATTTTATCCAGGATGTGTTCTGATGCAAACATGTTTACACTACTTAAGATGTCTATTTATGCATGTTCTTAAGCATAGGATTGCATTACATGCTATAAATATTGCATAACATGCATCATCTTGCATTTAGAGTAGTTTGAATAAAATGGAGGTTAATTATCTCCTTTTATGTTCATGGACACGGCAAACTTTTTATTAAGGCCTCGGATTGAAGATCCAACCATACAGATGTGATCAGGGTGACGATTGGAGTTCAATGACTCTAAGATCACCCTAATCAGGCATCTGTAGCATCATATAGACACCGGGGAACCCTAGAAGACCAAGGGCCAAGATGGTGTGAACTTGCACTTCAAACGACAAATCCGACCACACGGATGGATTCAAATTGACGATCACAGCCTAACGGTGCGAAAATCAGCTCAATCCGACAACCGTGGCACCATCTACATCATCCAGAAGATGGACGGCTTAGATGGCACCACGTGGCGTCATCTGAGCCACCCAACCAGCCGAAGCATCTGCTGCACCTTCTCTACTTCAATCAGAGCACCGCTTCTCCACCGTTGGATGCGCAGCCAACGGCTGTGGATGCGCATGCCTGATTTCATCCACGTGACATAATCCACCGCACAGCGCAGCAGTCACAAGTCGTTGCGCGATCACAGGACGCGAGTTCTACTTGCGATCTGTGGCGTGTGCGCGATTAAATTCAATCTCTTAATCGGCTGTGGATAGCCCAGATCGTCCGATCGGGCCCACGCTCTATCGCACGCCCACGCGTGACGCGGGATAGCACGTGGGCGGGTATGCGCTGTGGGGCAGACGAAGAGGCGACTTAAGCCGTCCGATCGTGAGAGCGGCTGGACATGCACGTGCATTACGCACGAGGAGGTGAACGGGCGCTTGCGAGCCGCCCACGAAGGCCACGGTTGGACCTTTAGCGACGGTTTTATCCGTCACTAAAGTTCCTGAATTAATGTTTTTAGAGTTGTAATGACCAAATTGCCCCCACTCCTTGCAACTATAAAAGGAGACCCCCTCCATACGAAATTCTCATCCCTTCCTTCTCTTCTCTCCCTCTCCAAAGCTCAAGAGAAGCTTATCCCACACCCGGGATGCTTCTCGCAAGATAAAGTCAATTTTTCATCCCCCTTTCGGAAGCGGATCCCGCGACGATGACGACGTGCTGCCTCGTTCCCGTTCTTCCCGCTTCGTTCTCCTTCGTCCTACTCCGTCCTCCTTCGTCCAGGAGTCGTCTCGTCTGGCTCGTCCTCCAAGTGACCGTCGAGGAGGATATTTCTCTCCCCATTCTTTTACTGCATTCTAGAGTAATTTTACTGCTTTCTAGAATAGATTTACTGCTTTCTAGTTTAATCATTTTCTCGCTTTCTAGTCATAATGTTTAGTGTAACAAACAATCTTTTTGATGATGAATTCCATGTTCATTCTACATCTCCTTTTGATTTTTGTTTGTAATATTCTCTCTCTCTTATTGTCTCTCTCTCTTTTCTATTTATTGTAAATAGTTAGATAATTCTAATCAATTAATTTACTTCGTGACAAATAAAATAAACGTGAATTTTTTAAATCAAACGTACTCCTCCATGTGTTTGACTCGGGATTTTCATTCCGGTATAAATTTTATTTGTTGAAAATGAGTTCTTCGCTTTCATACGACGACGACAGGTTTTGAAAACCAAACACGTTAGCGTAGCAACCCGTGTGTTCAACATTTTGGTGCCGTTGCTGGGGATTCAACATTTTGGCACCGTTGCCGGGGAAGCGATACTCTTTGATTTTTTCTTCGCAATTTTATAACTTACAAATCATTTACCTCACTTCTCTCCTTTCTTATTGTGATTGTAGGTACTCTTTTGAGACGAGCAAAGGCGGTAGATTGGAGTAAAGTGCTGTGGAAGGTTTTGTAAGTTACCCCTACCTCCCACCCATTAGATTTCATTTTACCACATAATAACACAAACATCAATCAACCTAGGTGTTATTATAAACTCTAAGGTTAGATTGTTTGTTGTTTGACACCGACACCCGCCCAAACCCCCACATTAAAAAAAAAAGAAAAATAAAAAAAGATCTCACAGAGGTACACAACCTCATCTGATTTTCAAACTCAACCGGTAAACCAACCTTTGGAGCCGGTACACACATCCAAACACATAATTGAGTAGAAATCATATTAGGTAATCACTTGTGTGCCTAATTAAGTGGTGCAACAAGCCAATTGTTTGAGTTGATTTGGCCACACCACTTCAATTAAAATCAACGCATCAAGTAGCTACCACATAGGTTCAATTATTAGGGATCTACCAGGCACTCCACATTTTTTTTTTAAGCTTCAAAGGAAAACATCTTCATCTGTGCTTTCAAAACCTGGTGTGCCAACAAAACTTGTTTGAAAACACCTAAAGTTGAATCCTAAAAGCTATTAAGCAAGATTTGAACTCTAAAATTCACCGCATCAAAAAATAATCTTGCTTGAAAACCACCGGTTGTGCACACACACACAATCAATCAATCATTAAGGGCACAACCCATATAAAGGGCCCATCACATTCCAAAGCACATTTAAACCTAGCCCTAAATAAAACAGAGTAGTTGTTGGCCTTAAGGATTTGACTCGCTCTTCAGAGACAAGAACGAGATTATTTTCGATTAGTCTGTTTCTATTATTCAATCTGATGTCTAGCTAAGGGAGTAGAATCAAATGATCGTGGATGGGGGGTACACTAGGAACCGGAGGCGCAAGCCGTAGGAGGAACCTTCTCCCCAGTCCCTTCTTCTAACTGGTTGGATTGAACAAACAGAAGTAGATCAAATCGTTTCTTTTATCTTAAGATGGGTTTTGGGAGCCTGTAGGTCTTTAGGCTAGACCACTTAAGGACAGGTTTGATTGCTTGTATTGCAGGGTGCCTTTCTTCCTCCCGTGTCTCATGAATCCTTCCACATATTACATGCATTCCCACTCTTTCCCTCCTGTTTTGAGTTATCCTCAACATGACGATTATCCCGACTTGTACTGTAATCAACCATCAGTTAGTTGGGATAATTCGGATTGGGGATATCGTTCCGGACCTCCGTGTTTAGGGTCTAACCGTGAACACTATCATTGTGATCTCTATCCTTCTCAGAGCCACATCGATTATAGATCGTCACCCTTTCATGAACAACCTCATACGATCTACAATCAAGAAGGATACACCAATCCTCATCCATCCTCTGATTACACTGCCTTTAAGTCATCACCACCTTTTGAAAAATTCGAAATGACCTATTATCAAGAAGGGTATAACGAATCTCAATTCGTTAATTCCCCTGCATTAATCCCAAACCCGCCCAACCTTGAACCAACTCATTTGGTTCAGGGTAACCAGGTTCTGGCTAACTTGAGGAATATCATACAATCTTTAGAAGTTCAACCAATACCTTGCATTGAGAGATTGGAGCCCCTGATTGAAATGGTTGATGATTTGAATAAGTATTTGTCGGATTGGCTCCAGGATGTTAAGGATAAGAACCCGGGTGAGTTTCTACTTGGGAAGTTAGCGAAATTGAGGATGAGATTTGTGGTTGTTTTAGTTCAGTCTTGGGATGATTCCCAGGATGAACTCCCTTCAGGAGAGCCAATGTCAGAACCCACTCAGGCACTTGTTGGGGGGACACGTGTTACGAGACTGACCAGATTGAATTAGAGCAACCAATTAACGATGATCTGAATTCTTCACTTGAGATCCATGAGCCAGGGTATGAGGAAACGTATGTCTCTTTGGAACAGAAAGTGACAGATGATTTTGAGACATACATTAATAAGCAATTCAGGTGCTTTCTAAGCTATTCCACTCTGTTTTATGTCTTTTCAATACAATGACATTGCATTTGATAGGCATGGGGGAGTGGATATTCATCTCTAAATTTATAAGTCAGCTCCGTAGATTTATTTTATTTTCTTTTATTATAAAAAAAAATGTAGAATTAGGAAAGAGAACTTGGGTTTAAGAAAATTTTTAATCTTAGAAAATACTACATTATGATTTGAACACAAAGATCCTTCAGGTCTTTGGACTTAATCAGCCCGTGTATCCATTAAAATGTGGATTTGTTTTTCGAATCCTTGCCAACTTGAATTCTATTTTAATTGGAGTAAATAAGTTTGGGTGATAAGTATAGGACTTATCAATCCGCCCTTTGATTTGATGGAACTTTGAGTTTCTAGCATCTACACACTTTCTTTGCACTGACTCGTTGTTCGACCATTTTAATGGAAATTAGGTAGCTAATGAACCTTCTAGAGTGATATGGCAAGTTATCGTGGGTAACAGCCAATAGGTAGGTTGTCCAGAGCCCAGTCACTAGATTTTTCTCTTTTTGTTGCCTTTAGGTAAATCTTAGACCAGGGAAGCCACCTACTTAAAAAAAAGAGAGTCAAAAAGAAAAGAAAAAAATGGAGAAAAGAAAAAAAAGAAATAAACCACACTTTGCCTCACGAGTATGGCTGGCAAGTTGTCGGTGGTAACAGCTCATCGACCGATTGTCCAGAACCCAACTCAATAAATGCATTGAAAATTCTTAAAACACTTAGGAAGAAGCGGAGAAGTAGAATCAACCGGGGAGATATACACTGGATTCACCCTTGTGTTGATCCCAGAAAAAATAAAAGTAGGGAGAAAGCTACCGGTTGTAAAGATACACTTTTAGGCAGAATTCTCTTTTTTAGGTCACCTAGAGGCGTAGAAATCCGAAGTCCGTTTTAACTGTCGGTCAATGAGTCTATCACATTCACAATAAGATGCTTAGAACTTAGGGTTCTCATCAAATCTTAGGTGAGTTGAATGGCTGTAGAAAGCCACTCTTAAACCCTAAAACTTGAAAATCCAAAAAAAATTAGAAAAGAGGAAAAAGAGAAAAAGAAAATTTTCTTTGACTAAGGCGAGGGCTTGAGGCGGTCTGCATTTTGGTAGATACTCGGGCACTGTTGTATCTTTGAAAGTTCAGATCCTAAGTAGATATTTTCTTTGTGATTGACAATAACACATGCCTAAATAATCCAACCTAATTCTTTTATAAATAACATACAGTTTTTGCTAGGGACTAGCAAAAGATAGGTATAGGGGTATGATGTAAACATGTTTATACTACTTAAGATATCTATTTATGCATGTTCTTAAGCATAGGATTGCATTGCATGCTATAAATATTGCATAACATGCATCATCTTGCATTTATAGTAGTTTGAATAAAATGGAGGTTAATTATCTCCTTTTATGTTCATGGACAGGGCAAACTTTTTTTTGGGGTCTCAAATCGAAGATCCAACCATACAGATGTGATTAGGGCGATGATGAGAACCTCATCATGAACCCTAACTAGCACAATCTAACCTAGATATATGAGAAAAAGCTCCTACATAACTCATAGAAAGGCTTGACTCAGAGAATTCTGAGTTTGTAAAGAAAACAGGTCATAAGGGGTAAAAATGCACTTTCACCAACATAATCAGTAAAAAGGGTAACTCAGGATCCAAACATAGGTCAAACTAACCTAATAAGAAGGAAAGTGGGATGATTTGATCCAACAAGGGCTACAGCAACTCCACAGAATTAAATGACATTCTGTAACCCTAAAATAAACCCACTTCAATTCACGAGGTTCGAGGTAAAGTAAAAATCGTATAAACCCTCTAAAATTCATAGAAAAATAATCTCTAGGGTTTAAAACCTTTAATTTGGCCTTGGGAACCCATTTTGACCTACATTGAGAACCATGCCCAATTAATGATTTAATTTGGGTTTTTACGTAAATTGGCCTGTCAAACAAGGTCTGACCTAGAAATAAAATTCACCATTAGAATCCTTAGGTCCCATTTATTCATGCATAAAAACTTGAGCCTAAGAAGAGACCTTCTTGATCGACTTTGCATTTTGGTCCTCATTTATTACTTTTTGACCCTCAACTTTCGAAACCCTCACATTTTGGCCCCTAGGTTCTTCGTCGTTCTTTGCACTTAGGTCCCCCTGCAAATCTCTGAGCAGCGCCATGCTCCGGCGACCTCGCGCGGAGCATGGCGCCGCGTAGGGTGAGGGAGGCCCTCTGCCAGTTGAACCAGGTGTTCTCTGCGACGTCTGTTGTCGCAGGGACACCACCATGACCTCTGCCATCGCCCACACCTTCCGTGCGAACGCGCGGAAGGTATGGGTTGCAACTCCGACCATTCCTCGGCTAGGGAGGCACGTTGCCTCCTTGCGCCCACCCCTCCGCCTTCACCGTTATAAGGACCGCCGTCGCCAGCCGACAGGGGTAGCTCTATCCTGACGGAGAAACCCCCATTTTTCCTCTCTTCCCACTCTGGCAGAAACCCACCAGCTCCGGTGGCTCCTCCTCCTCCGTCTCGTTGCTCTGCTGCAATACCAGCAGCAGAGCCACCTTCGCCCGCTCTTCCTACGTCGTGCCGTACCCAGCGCGCGCCCTCCCGCTCTCTTCCTCGCCACCGCCCTCTCCCTCTGGGTATCTTCTTCTTCGGCGATAGTTGATACGACTGCCACCCTACTCCGACCCTTTCGTCCCTGTAACTAGGTCAGAACTACTCCCCATCTCCCCCTCTTTCTTTTCCTCACTGTCTTTCATTCGATTAAACCCTCGACCGCTCTTGTCCACCGTCACCTTCTTCATCTCCGGCCACCCTCCGGTGAGATGCTCCCATCTCTCTGCAGCCCCACACGCCTCGCCGACCCTCGCATAACCTCCGCCCACCCTCTACCGCTCTACACCCACTCATCGCTCCCCCGAACACACCCACAACTCTGGTCACAGGGCGACCTAGGCACGCACGCCTAGGCCCCCTCACAACCTGCTGCACCTCGCACCACCTTCGTCGTGCCACGGCGAACGTCCCTCGCTGATATGATTAGGCCGAGAGGCCCTTTTCGTGTCTGGCAGTTTCGACGCCCGACCGCCATTGACGCTGCATTGAAGCAGCTCCACGCACGCTCCAGGCTTCAGAACTCCAAGGCTCCAGGTGCTGCGAGGTCGGGAGGGTAATGCGAAGGTAGCTAACCCAGCAATAGATGCGAATAGAGCCTGCAGCTGAGGAAGCGAAGCTGCGGTCTGCTACGGGCGTGCGCGAGAAGAGCGCTGAAGATAGTCCCACATCGTGAGTTTACTAAACCCCGCAGTAGTATAAATTGATTTTGTGCTTTCTACTGGTCGCCTCCGAAAGCACTGGGGTGAGGTCCCGCACCCACTCACCCGCCCGGTCCGCGAGTTCATCACGCGGATCCGGCGGATCCGACCCGACCCAATTTGAGCACACCTCGCGCATCACCCACACACCGGTGCGCCTGGTCACAGGCACGAAACCCGACCCGATTACCCGCGGCTCTGGGAGAGCATCCTGTGAGTGGTTTACAGAGAGAGAGACGTGCGAGTAGAGGGACAGGGTAGGTTTTGCTCTTGTGCAGGATAGGGTGCGAGAGAAGAAGACCAAGGAAGAAGGAAGGAGAAGGCCAAGGAAGGAAGAAGGAGAAGGCCAAGGAAGAAAGAAGAAGAAGACCAAAGAAGAAGAAGAAGACTGAGAGAAGGAAGAAGAAGAAGAAGAAGCACAAAGGAAGAACTGCAGCAGACACCACTTAAGCCGTCTAATTGAGAAATCAGACGACGGATGAAGCTCTACTGACAAAGCAAAGAAGAAAAAGAAAAGAAAAGGTGCCGTAGCTGAAAGTAGAAAGAAGAAGGAAGAAAGAAGAAGAAGAAAAGAAAAGAAGATAAAGAAGATAAAGAAGACAAGCAAAGAGAGAAAGAAGACAAGAAGAAAAAGCCAAGAAACAAAATCTACCTCTACCTCTCTCTCTCTCTCTCTCTCTCTTATTTTTGTAATAAAAGCATTGTACTTCTAAAATTCTAGTAGCTCCCTAAGTTCGATCTCGGAAGAAAAAATATTTCTGAGTAAAATTGTAATGGTGGCAATGACGACAAACCGTAGCTACTTTATCTGTACCACAATGACATTACTGTAATAGACACTAAAACAAACAAAAGACCTAGCTTCGGTCGCACAACACCGCCACTAGGCGACGATTGGAGTTCAACGACTCTAAGATCGCCCTAATCAGGTATCTATAGCATCAGATAGAGATCGGGAAACCTTAGAATACCAAGGGCCAAGATAGTGTGAATCCATACTTCAAATGACAAATCCGACCGCACAGATGGATTTGGATCGACGATCGCAGCCTAACGGTGCGAAAATCGACTCAATCCGACAACCGTGGCACCATCTACATCATCCAGAAGATGGACGGCTCAGATGGCGCCACATGGCTCCATCTGAGCCACCCAACCGGCCGAAGCATCCACTGCACCTTTCTTCTTCAATCGGAGAGCTGCTTCTCCGCCGTTGGATGCACATCCAACGGCTATGGATGAGCACGCCTGATTTCATCCGCGCGACACAATCCATCGCGCAGCGCAGCGGTCGCGAGTCGTTGCGCGATCACAGGATGCAAGTTTGACTCGCGATCTGCGACGCACGCGCGATTAAATTCAACCGCTTGATTGGCTGTGGATGGCCCAGATCGCCCAATCGGGCCTACGCTCTATCGCATGCCCGCGCGTGACGCGGAATCGCACTGGGGCGGGCACGCGCTAAGGAGTGGACGAAGAGGCGACTTAAGTCGTCCGATCTCATAATCGGACGGTTGAGAGCGGCTAGACATGCGCATGCGTTACGTGCGAGGAGGTGAGCGGGCGTGCGCGCGCCGCCCACGAAGGCCACGTTCGGACCTTTAGCGACAATTTTATCCGTCACTAAAGGTCCTGAATTAATATTTTTAGAGTTGTAATGACCAAATTACCCTCACTCCTTGCAACTATAAAAGGAGACCCCCTCTATACGAAATTCTCATCCCTTCCTTCTCTTCTCTTCCTCTCCAAAGCTCAAGAGAAGCTTGTCCCACACCTGGGATGCTTCTCGCGAGATAAAGTCAATTTTTTGTCCCCCTTTCGGAAGTGGATCTTACGATGATGACAACGTGCTGCCTTGTTCCTGTTCTTCCCGCTTCGTTTTCCTTCGTCCTGCTCCGTCTTCCTTCATCCGGGCGTCATCCCGTTTGGCTCATCCTCCAAGCGACCGTCGAGGAGGATATTTCTCTCCCCATTCTTTTACTACTTTCTGGAGTAGTTTTAATGCTTTCTAGTTTAATCATTTTCTCACTTTCTAGTCATAATGTTTAGTGTAACAAATAATCTTTTTGATGATGAATTTCATGTTCATTCTACATCTCCTTTTGATTTTTGTTTGTAATATTCTCTCTCTCTTATTCTCTCTTTCTCTTTTCTATTTATTGTAAGTAGTTAGATAATTCTAATCAATTAATTTACTTCATGACAAATAAAACAAATGAGAATTTTTTAAATCAAACGTCAGCCTCCCTATGTTCGACTCGAAATTTTCATTCCAGTATAAATTTTATTTGTTGAACACGAGTTCCTCACTTTCATACTACGACGACAGGTTTTCAAAACCAAACACGTTAGCGTAGCAACCCGTGCGTTCAACACCTTCCAACTGCACCCTAGGTCCTAATTGTTTTAATGCTGAGTTTTATTCTAGATTCTGGGATCTTATTAAGGATGATTTGACTTCTGCTATCTCTTATTTCTTCACTTACAGCCATGCTCCACAGTCTCTCAATGACACCTTAATTTCCCTCATCTCCAAGAAAGTGGTTGCCCATGAAATCTCTGATTTTCGTCCAATGAGTTTGTGTAATGTTCTCTATAAGATTATTTTTGGAATCATTTCCAATAGACTTTCCTCCCTTTTACCCAAAATTATATGCCCTGAATAGGTCGGATTTATCAAAGGGAGATCTATTTTTTATCATATTGCTACTGCTTTTGAGCTCACGCAAAGGATCAATCGAAAATTTTTTGGTTCCAATATCATCATCCAACTAGATTTACAGAAAGCTTATGATAGGGTAGAGTGGAAGGTCGTGCATTTGATTATGTGTAAATTTGGTTTCTCCACCTCAGTTGTGGACCTGATCAAGTCTTTTGTGGAGCACGATGGCTCCTCTATTCTTATTGATGATATTTCGGGTCCTTTCTTTGGGGTCACTCGTGGCTTTCACCATGGTGATCCTATCTCTCCGTTGCTCTTTGATATCTACATGGAACCATTTATCCGCAGTATTGAAGAGCTAGCCTTCGAAGGTCAGATCATTCCTTTCTTTGTTAAACAAGAAGTCCTTCCCCCTCTTAGGCTGCTGTATGCTGATGACATTCCCCTTTTCTTGAATGGGAATCTCCATACCATCACTAATCTCTCCAATTTTCTTCGTACCTTTCAGGAATTCACTAGTCAACGCATCAGTCATACTAAAAGTCAATTTTTTGTTGGGAAGGATTTCCCCTCTGGTAGAATTTTGTGTATCCATAACTTGCTAAACATCCAATTGAGCTCCTTCCCTTTTCAATACTTGGGTTGTCCCATTTTCCCTGGCAAAGAGAAATCGATTTATTTTTACTAGATTGCTGATAAAATTCAATCCATGTTGGTCGGGTGGACGGCAAACCTTCTCTCCTTCGCCTCTAGACTCTTGCCCATCAAACATGTTCTGACTTCCATTCCTATCCATATCCTATCTGTCCTTGATGTTCCTAAATCTATTATACGTAAGTTGGAATCTATTTTTGCATCCTTCTTTTAGGGGGACTCGGATGTAGATAAACATCACCATTAGGTCTCTAGAGTTCTTGGGGTTCATGATCTTAATCTATTTGTCTCTGCTGTTAGAATGAAGCACTCCTAGCAAATTCTTTTCTCTCACTCTCCCTATGCTACTCTTATGATTCAACTTTATGGAAAATTTCCCCTCACATCCAGTCTCCTGCAGGCGAGGATCAAAATCCTCTATGATACTTACCTTCTTATGAAGCCTTTGATTCGTTGCGATGTCCATTAGGGCCAAATTGACTTCTAGATGGATCTTTGGGTTGGGAACTCTACCCTTAAGGACTTCCTTCCCCCTGATTATTCTCCTGGTCCTACGTCTATCAACTCCATCATTGATAACTTCCTTAACCATCCCTTGATTTGTCATCTTCCTAATCATATTATTGCCAAAATTGCTGTGACTATCTTGGATGATAGTAGAGACAATCCCATTTGGACTCCGAATCAGAGTGGTGATTTTACTATTGCGTCGGCTTATCTTAATTTCCTTGCTCACAACTTGGCTGAACCTTTTCTCAATGACCTGTTGAACCTCAAGATTCCCCTAAGAATGGCTTTTCTTACTTGGAGAATTCTGCTGGCTAAACTCCCTACAGATGATAATTTGAGTAAGCTTGGTATTCACGCCCCCTCCAAATGTTCCTGCCACCCTGATCACCCTCATATTGAAACAATCTTGCACCTTTTCTCTTCCAGCCAACTTGTGCACCTGGTTGGTAATTGGACCTTCTCCAAGATTGCTTCCTACCAAACCTTGCCTAGCCATTTTTCCCATTGCATGCGTACCCCTGCTTCCACCAGCAAGGATCGTATTGTTAAGGGCATTATTTCCTATATTTGGTCCAATGTGTGGTACATCAAGAATAAACTTAGGAGAGATCAGATTAATTTTTCCAATATTAAGATCTCTTGCTCAAAAGCTGGCTTAATTTTGACATTGCTATTTGGCTAAAGAATATGCGTCCTAGGACTATTGTAGTCAATTGGATTCATCCCTCTCACGGTTTTAAAATTAATGCTACAGTTATCTCTTGTGGGTCGTCCTCCAAGATGGGCTGGGTTTTGAGGGACCTGAATGGAGAATTCATTAAAGCTACTGCTGGAACTATCCCCTCGATTTTTAAAGAGAAAGCTATCATTCTTTCCTTTATCCTTGCGATCAGGAATGTTGAAGATTCTTCTATGGTGCACTTGGAATTGAATTCTAATTTGTTGGAATTTTGGTGGACAGGAAAGATGGCCCTCCCTGGATTCTTCGGCAGGATTTTAGTTCTCTTCAAGTTCGTAGGAATCGAATCAATGCTAGCCATTACATATCCCTTGCTGTGAATACCCTTGCCTCCTATTTTGTGACTTCTGCCTTTGGAGTATGGACAATCATCACCAACTATTATCAGCTCTCCAGCATGGCTAAGGGGCCGATCAAGCTTGATAAGCTGCAATTCCCATATGTTTACTCTTCTCTTTGATTCTTGTCAGGCTTTTGTTTTACTTTTAGTTTTGTTTTGTAGTGTTATGTACTAGGGCACAAGTCGTGGCCCTCTTCTCCTTGTACCTGGTAGGTTTAGGTTTGGTCCCCGTACCATTTTAATGCCTCTAGGAAGTGGGGGATGAATAAAATCGACTCCTATTTTTTTTGAAAAAAAAAGACTCCTACACTCAACAAAAGAAATGGGGAAATATGCAATTATGACAGAGTATTCAACCAAACATAAGTTATTTATTACAAAATCAAATGCCACATGGAGAAAGAGGTGCCAGTCATCACATGGTCTTGATGTGATGTGGGTGGGAAATTGTGAAATTCTTTTGGAGAAACCCTTTGGCCCTGTTTGGTAGAGGTTTTAATCCCTATTTGGTAAGGGGAATAAGTTTGTGGAATAATAAGGAAAAATTGGAATAAATAGTGGAATAAATGAATTAATCCATTCAAATGTTTTGACGTGTTAAAGTTATTCCATAGAGAGGGTGGAATAACTTTAGCCCGTGTTAGGTATACTTAACCCATCATAGATTCGAAGCATGTTAAGTGGCGTGTTAAACACTTAACATGTCAAACAAACATTGCCTTAAAGTTTAAAACTGGATAAAGTTTAGGAAGTCTTAAGGAAGGAAAGTGGATTGATAAGAGGAGAGTTAGTAGGTGTGAATGTGATAATTTAATTGATATATTATTATTGATTTTTTTGTTTATTTGTATTGGGAGTGGGTTAGTGGGAGGTAGATGTAATGGGTGTGAGAGAGTTAGTGGGGTATATATGATTGGTGAGGGGTAAATGTGATGGATGGTAGTAGATGTGATGGGTTGGGAATAAAACTTTTGCAATATTCATGCATTGTAGCGATTATGACAACTGAGACGTAGGATAAAAATCCTATTTGAAACCACACCAAATGAGGCCTTAAGCTACATTTAGCAGTGGGTTAACATGTGGAATAGAGGCTTGAGGGTGGAATATGAATAGGCTAAGAGCTTTTGCAAAAGGATTTCACAATTCCCCACCCACATTACATCAACACAATTTCCTTTATCACATCAACACTAATACTTACTTACACCATAATATATCAACTCACATCAACTTCAATATATATTAAAATATACTCACTCAAACCTTATTATAATATTAAAATATCACCAACTAACACAATACTACTATACCAATCATTACAAGCCCTCCAACCAAACACCTCCTTACCTTATTCCACTCCAATTATATCCCAGGATAGCCCAAATCCTTTACCAAACACAACCTTAACCTATTCCTATTCCACCTGCAAGCCTCTATCCCACGTACTTATCCACTGCGAAATGCAACCAAGCCCTCATTTGACAGGAAATTTGGGCATGGGATAGCGGCACTATAGCGGGTTTAAGACACCGTAGCACATGGGATTGAGATAGATTGGAGGCAGAATCGAGAGAATGGGTAATCATTAACTACCAATCATTAACATCATATCAAAAAATCTTCACTCTTACAAAAAAATATTAAATAAATATTTATAACATTACATTACACTACCCATCATTTTATTATATTATTTATTCTTATACCACAATCAAATATCCTACAACTTATCCATACATTATTCTATCTTAATATAATCTTTATCCCCCTACTAAACATAATCTTAAGAGATTTTACTAAGATTTTTATATCCCTAATAAAATATGCTTAAAATTAATTAACAAGGCAACTCTATTTACTCTGCAGTGGTCAATGGTCATGGGGAGAATGACCCATTTAGGCAAGAAAAGAGAAGAGCAGCCACTGACCCCTCTCCTACGGTCAAACAGTGAAAACCATGTAGGGGTAATGTTGGCAGGTCTCCAGACACCTCGTACTCCTCCCTCCTTTCTTTTCCAACTGCTCCCCGCCCCTACTAGTCCCTTCATTTTTTTTCGATTTTGGCTTTTCCTTTGCGCATACCCACGTCGCATGTACCCACTACCAATTCCACCTGTTACATATATAATATATTCTGTATGATTCATTTGGTTCGCGTACGCCCTATTTATAACAGCAATCTTAGGTAGTGTACTGATTTTTATCTACTACCCACATTGTATATTATTACGTTAAAAAATAAATAAATAAATACACGTTACAATGTGACTTGTAATATAGAAAGGAAATGGTAGTTTTAATTGATATTTTTTTTTAATAAAAAATTATTTTATATAAGTGAGAAATCACTCTTGTTCAGTAAAATATTATATTTAAGTGAAAAATTATTTATTATTAATAAAAATGTAAAATATATTAATATATTTTTATTTTTAATAGGTATATTTTAATTTTTAATTGATTTATTTTAATTATCAAATTATTTTAATTTACTTAATTTTCAATTGATGGATTTTTATTTTTTAATAAATTAATTTTAATTTTTAGCTAATTAATTTTACCTACATATTATAAAATATATTGTATCGTACATTTGTACACTTGCATCCTATCATTATATCATTGATTATTCATTGAATTTTGTTCATTAATCAGTGAATGCTCAAATAGTATCCCGCCGGCAAGAGATCACGTCAAATGCGGCCACTGTTACGAACGCGTGCCCAGACGTCTTTTAAGACGTCTGGGAGGTGGCCCAGACGTCGTACCAGACGTCTGGGATCACATCTAGACGTCTGACCAGACGTCTGGGATCGTTTCAAGACGTCTGGAAAACAGTTATTTTTTCGCACGAGGGATTCGTCTGCGCGCCTGTGCACGCAGACCCACGATTCCTCTCCCTCTCTCTTTTTCCCTCTCTCTCTGCGGCTGCAGACCTGTCGCGCACTCTCTCCCTCCTCCTCGCGTGGCCTTAAAAGGCCACGCCTCCCCTCCCGTCGTCTCCACCGTCCCCTTCCTCTTCTCCTTCCTGTGCGCGAGAGCGAGCGAGCGCGAGGGCGGCAGCGGCGGCCGCAGTGAGCGAGGAGGAGGTGCGGCGTGCGAGGGCGGAGCTTTGCCGTGAGGGCGAGCTCGCCGGAGCGGCTTGGCCGGCCGGCGGAGGGCGCAGGGGGCGCGGGATGACGCGGAGAGGGACCTGCTGCGGTCTGAGCAGCAGACGCGCGAGGTGCGATGCGGGCGGCGTCGCGAGCGAAGGCCGAGTGGCGCCCTGTTTCTGGAAAAAATTTCCAGAATCAGACGTCTGGGTTGATAGCCAGACGGCGAGGGAGACGTCTTGAAGCTTATACAGACGTCTGAAAGGTGAGTATTCCGCTTTCTTCTTCCTTCCTGTCGACTGACCGTACTGAGGGAGGGAGTTGGCTGTGCGCAGGCTCGCTGATTCGCCATCCTTTGCGAATCAGACGTCTGGAAGTTGTACCAGACGGCGGGAGTGACTTCCAGACGTCCGGGGTGACCATCGGACGTCTGGGAGCTAGGGCAGACGTCCCCGCAGACTTCTGGACGTCTAGGAAACCACGCTGAACAGGTAATTCTCTGATCCACTTTTTAAGACGTCTGGAAGAAGTTCCAGACGTCTGATTTTGCATAGTATCGTCTTTTTCGACCCATTTAGGGCCCGTTCGGGCTCCGTTTTCCGCGATTCGAGTTGCGTTCTTTTCAGAATTAATTCCTCTACCCATCTACAGTAGCAATACACTGTTTGAGACACTCCTTGTGTTTGATCCTTGTGATAGGACCTCGTTCAGTTGCAGTCTTGGGAGTCGTGGAGGCACGCGGGATTCCCGATCACGCCCCCATTACTCCCGTTGTACCTGGTAGAGTGGCTTAAGTTATTATTAAAATCTGTTAAAGTATGGAACCATAACTAGAATCTAGGACATTGCATGAATCCTAGGAATGAGAAATGTATGGAATGATAGCTCCTAGGTGTTGCATGAATCCTAGGGCTGGAAAACTAGTTGTATGCTAGATCCTAGGATGTGGCATGAATCCTAGGATGGAAAAACTAGTGGAATGTATAACACTGCAGTCTTGGAAAAAAAAATGGAAAGGAATATAAAGCTGCCTGTAAATTGAATTAACAGCTGCCTGTTACGAATAAAGAAACATGAATAAGATTATGGGTCGTAAGAACGTGAAACTGGAAAGTGACACCTGGATGTTTGAGTTAAAAGGATGGAACCCTACGGGGAATTAGGAGTGGAACTCCTGGAAAGGGAAAGGAATGGAACTGAGATGTAGTTTGTACTGTCTCTTGGGTACGCAGTACCAAGGGAAGTACCTGTACCTGTTTAGTGCAGAGTGGGGCCAGCCACCCCAGGGAGGATTGGCCGCTCTGTACCGACTTGTTGGCCCTCGTGTACGTAGTACCGAGGAGAGCTACTAGTGTTAGGAGAGTACTAGCTACCCCACGGGCCCCGGGGTTCTGCTAGCCTCCTTCACCGACTTGTTAGGCCCACTAGGGCAAACCAGGGTAGTCAGGCGAGGGTGCGCGGACCGTGGAGGGACAAGGCCCCAGTTTGGTTACTGTGGAGGGGTTGGACCCCTGTTACTGAGAGGGCTCTGCCCTGTACTGGTTCCGTGCTGTGCTTTGGGCGCACCCGTTAACGGAAATGACTGACCGCGTGCCAGTACGGGTTAGCTACCTGTGCGTTTATCGCGCGTGCCGTAGTCACCGTTACGTCTGTCAGTGACCTTGGGGTGGTTGACTGAGGGTAAGATCACCACGGGGGACTCTCCCAGCCAGGAGAGCACCACGTGCTACTTCTACTTTTTGGAAAAGACTGCAATCAAGATCGTTCCCACGAGGAACATTCGAGATCAAGTAAAAGATCTGAGAAATAAATGAAATAGTGAGATAATTAAAAGATGTAAATAAAGAAAGTAATAGAACATAACAGCTACTGTACACTCTACTGTTGCCTTTAGTTTTAGTTGCCACTATACTCAGCGTTTTGCTGACGTGTTACACTTGTTACCTTTTTCAGGACCTGGTGTTGAGCAGCCAGGGTCAGCGGTTGCAGAGGATGCTGGGCCGAGTAGGGTCCAGTAGAGTTTACCACAGTCTTTTGTACCTCTTTTGTTTCTGTTATAGTGAGTAGTTCTTGTTTCCGCTCTACTTTCTTTACCTGCAGTTCATGTTATTTGATAAATGTTGTTCTACTGTTGTGGTGGTATCTACTGTAGTAGTTTCTTTCCTTACTGTTGTACTTTCTTAATGTTAGTTATATTAATGCTGAATATGGTTTATTTTACTGCTCTTTTGGTTACTTCCTCGTTGGACGATTAGGTCTTGGGATTAGTTGAGTCGGTCCGGTTCTCGTGTCTCGTAGGGACTCGGGAGTCGGGTCGTTACAAGATGGTATCAGAGCAAGGTCGTCCCGAGAAGTGAATTAGCTGACTGGAAAATAACCAATTCGCATGTTTATAGCTAGAGTAGCCACCACAACATATCTCCTGACTTGAGCTCTTAGACGTTTCGTTAGGTACCGCCTGTTTTGACATTTCCATTTTGTTTCGCGTCTCCTTGCAGGAGATGCCTCGTCGCGGGACTGGCGAGGCGGGCCGCGGGCGCGGCCGAGGACGAGGTCGGCGAGGTGGACGTGCTGTCGTTGACGTCTCGGTGGACCAGCCACCACTCCCAGGCATCCAGGCCCAGGACCTCGCCAGACTGATACGAGATATTGTACGAGAGGAGCTCCACCCACCGCCCCGAGCACCTCCCCCTGGGGCTGCAGAGGGGGAGTCCTCTGTGGGACCACGCGACGGACACGGTGCTGGACACGAGGGAGGGGATGGGCCCCTGCCGCCCCCACCTTCCTCTGACACTTCTGTACACGAGGCACCTTCGCCTGGAGGTGCACCAGCACCTCCCCAACAGCGCCACTTCGAGCTTTTCGGACAGTTCCGGAAGCTGAAGCCCCCCTCCTTCAAGGGGGATGAGGACCCGACCGAGGCAGAGGACTGGATTGAGCAGCTGGAGAAGATCTTCGACACCCTTCGCCTCCCAGTGGAGTGCTGCGTGGCCTTTGCCACGTACCAGCTGGAGAGTGCGGCACACCGGTGGTGGAGGGCGGTCCGGGGACAGGAGAGGGACGAGCCGACGTGGGACCAGTTCGTCACCCTCTTCTGCGAGCAGTACTTTCCCCAGACGTGGCAGGACCAGAGGAGGCGGGAGTTCCACACTCTCCGCCAAGGGACGATGACTGTGAGCGCGTACCGTACGCGTTTCTTGGAGCTGTCCCGCTTTGCAGCGACAGCGGTAGCCACTGAGGAGGAGCGCCTTTGGAGGTTCACCGAGGGGCTCCGGCCTGCGATCCGGAAGTATGTCGAAACCCTGAAGCTGCCTACGTTTTCGAGGGTGGTAGAGGCAGCTATGACTTACGAGGAGACCAACCCGTCCGCGCGAGAGACCGACGGCGGGCGGAAGAGGCCCTTTCAGCCAGACTTCTCACAGAGCCGGCGAGAATGGAGACACGTGGCGTCCGCAGGAGAGCCGTCACGTTGTGCAGGGCCATCAGTGGCCTTTGGGGGCCCTTGACAGGGGCCAGTCGCCAGCACCGGACCCCCGCCTAGTCGACAGCAGGGACTCACTGAGGGCGGGAGTCGGGTTCCCCTCTGCTACCAGTGTGGCCAGCCGGGCCACGTCAGGAGGTGTAACGACCCGGTTCCCGAGTCCCTACGAGACACGAGAACCGGACCGACTCGACTAATCCCAAGACCCAGTCGTCCAACGAGGAAGTAACCAAAAGACAGTAAAATAAACCACATTCAGCATGAATATAACTAACAGTAAGAAAGTACAGCAGTAAGGAAAGAAACTACTACAGTAGGCACCACCACAACAGCAAAACAACATTTATCATACAACAAAAACTGCAGGTAAAGAAGGTACAGCGGAAACAAACTACTCACTAGAACAGAAACAAAAGAAGGTACAAAACTGTGGCAACTCTACTGGACCCTACTCGGCCCAGCGTCCTCTGCAGCCGCCGACCCTGGCTGCTCAACACCTGGTCCTGAAAAAGGTAACGAGTGTAACACGTCAGCAAAACGCTGAGTAGAGTGGCAAACTAACTAAAGGCAACAGTAGAGTGTACAGTAGCTGTTATATTCTATTACTTTCTTTTATTTACATCTTTCAATTTTTCTCAATATTTCATTTACTTCTCAGATCCTTTACTTGATCTCGGATGTCCTCGTGGGACGATCTTGATTGCAGTCTTTTCCAAAAGTAGAAGTAGCACGTGGTGCTCTCCTGGCCGGGAGAGTCCCCCGTGGTGATCCTACCCTCAGTCAACCACCCCAAGGTCACTGACAGACGTAACGGTGACTATGGCACGCGCGATAAACGCACAGGTAGCTAGCCCGTACTGGCACGCGGTCAGTCGTTTCCGTTAACGGGTGCGCCCAAAGCACAGCACGGAACCAGGGCAGAGCCCTCTCAGTAACAGGGGTCCAACCCCTCCACAGTAACCAAACCGGGGCCTTGCCCCTCCACAGTCCGCGCACCCTCGCCTGACTACCCTGGTTTGCCCTAGTGGGCCTAACAAGTCGGTGAAGGAGGCCAGCAGAACCCCGGGGCCCGTGGGGTAGCTAGTACTCTCCTAACACTACTAGCTCTCCTCGGTACTACGTACACGAGGGCCAACAAGTCGGTACAGAGCGGCCAAGCCTAACCCCGGGTCCCTGGGGCGGCTGGCCCCACTCTGCACTAAAACAGGTACAGGTACTTCCCTCGGTACTGCGTACCCAAGAGACAGTACAAACTACATCTCAGTTCCATTCCTTTTCTTTCCAGGAGCTCCACTCCTAATTCCCCGAAGGGTTCCAGCCCTTTATCTCAGAACATCATATGTTTCACTTTCCAGATTCACGTTCTCAATTTCCATGATCTCAAACATGTTTCTTTGTTCATAACAGGCAGCTGTTAATTAATTTCACAGGCAGCTTATATATTCCTTTCCATTTTTCCAAGACTGCAGTAATATACATTCCACTAGTTTTTCCATCCTAGGATTCATGCCATATCCTAGGATCTATCATACAATCTAGTTTTCCGGCCCTAGGATTCATGCAACACCTAGGAGCTATCATTCCATACATTTCTCATTCCTAGGATTCATGCAATGCCCTAGGTTCTAGTTATGATTCCATACTTTAACAGATTTTCTTTTAATGCTTAAAACCACTCTACCAGGTACAACGGGAGTAATGGGGGCGTGGTCGGGAATCCCGCGCGCCTCCGCGACTCTCAAGACGGCAACCGAACGAGGTCCTATCACAAGGATCAAACACAAGGAGTGTCTCAAAACAGTGTATAGCTACTGTAGGCGGGTAGAGGAATAAATTCTGAAACGAACGCAACTCGAATCGCGGAAAACGGAGCCCAAACGGGCCCTAACGGGTCGAGAAAGACAATACTGTGCAAAATCAGACGTCTGGAACTCCTTCCAGACGTCTTAAACGGTGGATCACAGAATTACCTGTTTGGCTTGGTTCCCCGGACGTCCAGAAGTCTGTGGGGACGTCTCTCCTAGATCCCAGACGTCCGATGGTCTCTCCGGACGTCTGGAGGTCACTCCCGCCGTCTGGTACAACTTCCAGACGTCTGATTCGCAAAGGATGACGAATCCGAGCACCTGCGCACAGCCAACCCTCCTCCCTCAGTACGGTCAGTCGACAGAAAGAAGGAGAAAGCGGAACTCACCTTTCAGACGTCTGTATGATCTCACAGACGTCGACCTTGTCGTCTGGATATCAGTCCAGACGTCTGATTCTGGAGATTTTTCCAGAATCAGAACCTCGCTCGGCCTCCGCTCGCGACGCCGCCCGCGTCGCACCTCGCGCGTCCGCTGCTCCGCCCGCAGCAGGTCCCTCTCCGCGACGCTCTGCGCCCCCCCCTGCGCCCTCCGCCGGCCGGCCAAGCTGCTCCCGGCGAGCTCGCCCTCACGGCAGAGCCCCGCCCTCGCACGCCGCAGCTCCTCCGCGCCTACTGCGGCCGCCGCTGCCGCTGCGCCCTCGCGTCCGCTCGCTCTCGCGCACAGGCAGGAGAGAAGGAGGAAGATGGTGGAGACGGGAGGGGAGGCGCGCCCCCTCCCCCTTTTAACGCCGCGCGGAGAGGAGGGAGAGACGGCCGCAGTCGCCTGCAGCCGCAGAGAAGATGCGGATCGCAGGTCTGCGCGCACAGGCGCGCAGACGAATATCCCGTGCGAGCATAACTGTTCGCCAGACGTCTGTAAACTATCCCGGACGTCTGGTCAGACGTCCGGATGTGATCCCAGACGTCTTTACAGACGTCTGGGCCACCTCCCAGACGTCTTAAAAGACGTCTGGGGCACGCGCTCGTTACAATATAACAAACTCAAAGGAAGTTTCGTCCCCGAAACTTGCGCCAACTAGGGTGCGGAAAAAGGATGTCCAAATAACCATAACAAACTCAAAGAGGACCGAAGCCGGTCCGAAAAGACGTACCCGCGAAAAGCTCTGGGTACCGCTCCCGCATTGCCGCCTCAGGCTCCCAGGTAGCCTCCTCGTACCGCTGGCTCCTCCACAAAACCTTTACCAGGGGTACTTGCTTTCGTCTCAACCTGCGGATGGCTCGGTCTAGGATCTGCACTGGCCGCTCGGGGTAGGTCAGGTCGTCGCTCACCTCGACGCTCTCGTGACTCAGTACGTGGCTGGGATCGGCTACGTACTTCCTGAGGTTGGACACGTGGAACACGTCGTGCACACCAGAAAGCTGCGGGGGAAGGGCAAGTCTGTAAGCAACGGGTCCAACCCGCTCCAGGACCTCAAAGGGCCCCACGAACCTCGGCGCGAGCTTCCCTCTCACCCCAAACCGCTGTAAGCCCTTCATGGGCGAAACACGAAGAAAGACGTGGTCCCCAACCTCGAACTGCACCTCTCTGCGTCTGCGATCTGCGTAGCTCTTCTGTCTGCTCCTGACAGTGCGGAGTCGTCTGTGGATCTGTTCAACTACCTCCTGACTCTGCCGGATCAACCTGGGGCCAACCTCCCACTTGGTCCCCACCTCAACCCAACTCAAGGGTGTCGTGCATTTTCGTCCGTACAGAGCCTCGTAGGGAGCCATGCCGATGCTCGAGTGATAACTGTTGTTGTATGCAAACTCTGCCAGGGGCAGGTGCTCCTCCCAAGAGCCCCTCCAGTCTAGTACACAGGCACGCAAAAGATCCTCAAGTGTCTGTATCGTGCGTTCCGACTGTCCGTCCGTCTGGGGGTGGTAAGCCGTGCTAAACCTCAACCTCGTCCCCAAAGCCTGCTGAAACTCAGCCCAAAACTGGGACGTAAAGCGGGTATCCCGGTCGGATACGATCTCCCGCGGAACTCCGTGTAGTCGCACCACATCACGGATATACCTCTCTGCCAACTGTGCTGGTCCCAAAGTGACTCGGATCGGCAAGAATCGTGCCGTCTTCGTCAACCTATCCACTATTACCCAGACCGCGTCGTGTCCTCGCTGGGTAACAGGTAAGCCCACCACCAAGTCCATGGTGATGCTCTCCCACTTCCACTCTGGCACTGGAAGCGGCTGAAGCGGCCCTGCAGGCCTCTGATGCTCGGCCTTCACCTGCTGGCACACTAAGCACTGCTGCACGAACTCACCCACATCCCGCTTCATCCCTCTCCACCAGAACTCGCGTCTCAGGTCATGGTACATTTTCGTGTTTCCGGGATGTATGGTGAATCTGGAACCGTGTGCCTCCGTCAGGAGCTCTCTCAACAGCTCCTCGTCTCTGGGGACGCACAGCCGTCCCCTCAAGCGTAACACCTGGTCTGTGAAAGAGAAGTCCCCTGGGTCCCCTGACAGTACTCTGTCGCGCAAAGACTGCAAGTACGGATCGGCCATCTGTCCCGTGATGATGCGGTCTATCAACTCTGGTCTGGTCTGCCGTGTCACCGTCACTGCCCCACAGTACCCTCGTAACTCTAGAGGTCGCCAACTGCCCACCTCCTCCAAAAGGCTCCAACTCTGTAACTGCAGACTGGCCAAGCGTGCGGGCGCCTTACGGCTCAAGGCGTCAGCCACCACATTGGCCTTTCCCGGGTGGTAGGAGATGCTGCAGTCGTAGTCCTTCAGGAGCTCCAACCAACGTCTCTGTCTCATGTTGAGCTCCTTCTGGTCAAAAAGATATCTGAGGCTCTTGTGATCTGTAAAAATCTCGAAGGTCTCACCGTACAAGTAGTGCCTCCATGTCTTCAGCGCGAAGACAACAGCTGCCAACTCTAGGTCGTGGGTAGGGTAGGTATGCTCATGGGGCTTCAGTTGCCGCGAAGCGTAAGCGACCACGTGACCCCTCTGCATGAGCACACCTCCTAACCCCTGCAAGGAAGCGTCCGTGTACACAACGAACCCGCCACTACTGTCAGGAATGGTGAGCACGGGAGCCGAGGTCAACCTCTCCTTCAGCTCCAGAAAACACGCCTCACAGGCGTCTGTCCAAGTGAAAGGCACATCCTTCCGAGTCAACTGTGTCATAGGACGTGCAATCTGCGAAAACCCTCTGATGAACCGTCTGTAGTAACCTGCCAGTCCCAGGAAACTGCGAATCTCAGTGACTGAACGCGGTCTCTCCCACCTGAGCACTGCCTCGACCTTGGCGGAATCCACCGCCAGGCCGTCTCCAGAGATCACATGACCCAAAAAGGTCACCTCCCTCAACCAGAACTCGCACTTGCTGTATTTGGCGTACAGCCTGCGTCGTCTCAGAGTGTCCAGAACCATCCGCAAGTGCTGTCCGTGCTGCGTCCGATCTCTAGAATAGATGAGTACATCATCTATGAAAACCACCACAAACTGGTCCAAGTACGGTCTGAACACCCAGTTCATCAGGTCCATGAAAGCAGCGGGGGCATTGGTCAGCCCAAACGGCATGACCAAAAACTCGTAGTGTCCGTACCGGGTGCGGAAAGCTGTCTTGGAGACGTCGGTCTCCCTGATCCTCAACTGGTGGTATCCAGACCTCAAGTCGATCTTGGAAAACACCGTGGCACCCCGCAACTGGTCAAACAAATCGTCAATCCTCGGCAGCGGATATCTGTTCTTGATGGTGACCCTATTCAGCTGTCGGTAGTCCACACAAAGGCGTAGGGTCCCATCCTTCTTCTTTACAAACAGTACCGGGGCTCCCCAGGGAGACGCACTGGGCCTCACGAAACCCTTCTCCAAAAGGTCCTGCAACTGAGACTTGAGCTCTCGCAGCTCAAGCGGTGCCATCCTGTATGGCGCGGTGGAGATGGGGCTGGTCCCTGGTACTAGTGAGATCTCAAACTCGATCTCACGCTCGGGCGGTAGTCCTGGTAACTCGTCTGGAAACACGTCGGGGTACTCTCTGACCACCGGGATGCTCTGGAAGTCTGCCACGGGGCTGTGCTCTGCCACCACACAAGCTAAGAAGCCCTCACACCCCTGACTCAAAAGTCTCGCCGCCCGAAGTGCCGAAATGCACCTGAAACCTCCGTCCACTGGCTGCCCGTGAAACTCGAAGGAAGGCAACTCCGGAATGGAGAAGACAATCTTCCTCTCAAAGCAGTCTACCAATGCGTGGTAAGCGGACAACCAATCCATCCCCAGGATCACCCCAAAGTCCTCCATCTGTATCATAATCAGGTCAGCTGGCAGGCTGTGTCCCCCGATGCTGACCCCGTAACCCGTGTACACCTCCTCAGCTACAAACAGCTGACCACTCGGACCTCTGATTACGAACGGGTTCTCTAACAATGTATAATCCTGGTCCAAACTAACTGCGAAACTGTCTGCGACAAACGAGTGCGTAGCGCCGGAATCGAAAAGCGTGTAAACGAGTCTGCCAGAAACTGAAACCATACCTGCTACCACGGATCCCGAAGCTCTGGCGTCCCTGTGTGTTAGGGCGTTGATACGCCCCTCAGCTCTAGGTGCGGACGAAGCAGCCACACTCTGCGTCGGACGGGTAGGTGCTGGCCGGTACCCTCCTCGCGACTGCGGTCCTCCTCCTCGCACCTGGAAACTGCGGCCTCCTGCGCGCCCTCCAGTGCTCTGCGCGGGAAGTATCTGCTGACCTCCTGCCCTAGATGGGCAGTCCCTCCTGACGTGGCCCGGCTGGCCACACTGGTAGCAGAGGGGAACCCGACTCCCGCCCTCAGTGAGTCCCTGCTGTCGGCTAGGCGGGGGTCCGGTGCTGGCGACTGGCCCCTGTCGAGGGCCCCCAAAGGCCACTGATGGCCCTGCACAACGTGACGGCTCTCCTGCGGACGCCACGTGTCTCCGTTCTCGCCGGCCCTGTGAGAAGTCTGGCTGAAGGGGCCTCTTCCGCCCGCCGTCGGTCTCTCGCGCGGACGGGTTGGTCTCCTCGTAAGTCATGGCTGCCTCTACCACTCTCGAAAACGTCGGCAGCTTCAGGGGTTTGACATACCCCCAGATCGCAGGCCGGAGCCCCTCGGTGAACCTCCAAAGGCGCTCCTCCTCAGTGGCTACCGCTGTCGCTGCAAAGCGGGACAGCTCCAAGAAACGCGTGCGGTACGCGCTCACGGTCATCGTCCCTTGGCGGAGAGTGTGGAACTCCCGCCTCCTCTGGTCCTGCCACGTCTGGGGAAAGTACTGCTCGCAGAAGAGGGTGACGAACTGGTCCCACGTCGGCTCGTCCCTCTCCTGTCCCCGGACCGCCCTCCACCACCGGTGTGCCGCACTCTCCAGCTGGTACGTGGCAAAGGCCACGCGGCACTCCACCGGGGGGCGAAGGGTGTCGAAGATCTTCTCCAGCTGCTCAAGCCAGTCCTCTGCCTCGGTCGGGTCCTCATCCCCCTTGAAGGAGGGGGGCTTCAGCTTCCGGAACTGTCCGAAAAGCTCGAAGTGGTGCTGTAGGGGAGGTGCTGGTGCACCTACAGGCGAAGGTGTCTCGTGTACAGAAGTGTCGGAGGAAGGTGGGGGCGGCAGGGGCCCATCCCCTCCCTCGTGTCCAGCGCCGCGTCCGTCGTGTGGCCCCACAGAGGACTCCCCCTCTGCAACCCCAGGAGGAGGTGCTCGGGGCGGTGGGTGGAGCTCCTCTCGTACAATATCCCGTATCAGTCTGGCGAGGTCCTGGGCCTGGATGCCAGGGAGTGGTGGCTGGTCCACCGAGACATCAACGACAGCACGTCCACCTCGCCGACCTCGCCCTCGGCCGCGCCCGCGGCCAGTCTCGCCAGTCCCACGACGAGGCATCTCCTGCAAGGAGACGCGAAACAAAACGGAAACGTCAAAACAGACGGTACCTAACAACACTTCTAAGAGCTCAAGTCAAGAGATATGTTGTGGTGGCTACTCTAGCTATAAACATGTGAATTGGTTATTTTCCAGTCAGTTGATTCACTTCTCGGGACGACCTTGCTCTGATACCATCTTGTAACGACCCGGTTCCCGAGTCCCTACGAGACACGAGAACCGGACCGACTCGACTAATCCCAAGACCCAGTCGTCCAACGAGGAAGTAACCAAAAGACAGTAAAATAAACCACATTCAGCATGAATATAACTAACAGTAAGAAAGTACAGCAGTAAGGAAAGAAACTACTACAGTAGGCACCACCACAACAGTAAAACAACATTTATCATACAACAAAAACTGCAGGTAAAGAAGGTACAGCGGAAACAAACTACTCACTAGAACAGAAACAAAAGAAGGTACAAAACTGTGGCAACTCTACTGGACCCTACTCGGCCCAGCGTCCTCTGCAGCCGCCGACCCTGGCTGCTCAACACCTGGTCCTGAAAAAGGTAACGAGTGTAACACGTCAGCAAAACGCTGAGTAGAGTGGCAAACTAACTAAAGGCAACAGTAGAGTGTACAGTAGCTGTTATATTCTATTACTTTCTTTTATTTACATCTTTCAATTTTTCTCACTATTTCATTTACTTCTCAGATCCTTTACTTGATCTCGGATGTCCTCGTGGGACGATCTTGATTGCAGTCTTTTCCAAAAGTAGAAGTAGCACATGGTGCTCTCCTGGCCGGGAGAGTCCCCCGTGGTGATCCTACCCTCAGTCAACCACCCCAAGGTCACTGACAGACGTAACGGTGACTACGGCACGCGCGATAAACGCACAGGTAGCTAGCCCGTACTGGCACGCGGTCAGTCGTTTCCGTTAACGGGTGCGCCCAAAGCACAGCACGGAACCAGGGCAGAGCCCTCTCAGTAACAGGGGTCCAACCCCTCCACAGTCCGCGCACCCTCGCCTGACTACCCTGGTTTGCCCTAGTGGGCCTAACAAGTCGGTGAAGGAGGCTAGCAGAACCCCGGGGCCCGTGGGGTAGCTAGTACTCTCCTAACACTACTAGCTCTCCTCGGTACTACGTACACGAGGGCCAACAAGTCGGTACAGAGCGGCCAAGCCTAACCCCGGGTCCCTGGGGCGGCTGGCCCCACTCTGCACTAAAACAGGTACAGGTACTTCCCTCGGTACTGCGTACCCAAGAGACAGTACAAACTACATCTCAGTTCCATTCCTTTTCTTTCCAGGAGCTCCACTCCTAATTCCCCGTAGGGTTCCAGCCCTTTATCTCAGAACATCATATGTTTCACTTTCCAGATTCACGTTCTAAATTTCCATGATCTCAAACATGTTTCTTTGTTCATAACAGGCAGCTGTTAATTAATTTCACAGGCAGCTTATATATTCCTTTCCATTTTTCCAAGACTGCAGTAATATACATTCCACTAGTTTTTCCATCATAGGATTCATGCCATATCCTAGGATCTATCATACAATCTAGTTTTCCGGCCCTAGGATTCATGCAACACCTAGGAGCTATCATTCCATACATTTCTCATTCCTAGGATTCATGCAATGCCCTAGGTTCTAGTTATGATTCCATACTTTAACAGATTTTCTTTTAATGCTTAAAACCACTCTACCAGGTACAACGGGAGTAATGGGGGCGTGGTCGGGAATCCCGCGCGCCTCCGCGACTCTCAAGACGGCAACCGAACGAGGTCCTATCACAAGGATCAAACACAAGGAGTGTCTCAAAACAGTGTATAGCTATTGTAGGCGGGTAGAGGAATAAATTCTGAAACGAACGCAACTCGAATCGCGGAAAACGGAGCCCAAACGGGCCCTAACGGGTCGAGAAAGACAATACTGTGCAAAATCAGACGTCTGGAACTCCTTCCAGATGTCTTAAACGGTGGATCAGAGAATTACCTGTTTGGCTTGGTTCCCCGGACGTCCAGAAGTCTGTGGGGACGTCTCTCCTAGATCCCAGACGTCCGATGGTCTCTCCGGACGTCTGGAGGTCACTCCCGCCGTCTGGTACAACTTCCAGACGTCTGATTCGCAAAGGATGACGAATCCGAGCACCTGCGCACAGCCAACCCTCCTCCCTCAGTACGGTCAGTCGACAGAAAGAAGGAGAAAGCGGAACTCACCTTTCAGACGTCTGTATGATCTCACAGACGTCGACCTTGTCGTCTGGATATCAGTCCAGACGTCTGATTCTGGAGATTTTTCCAGAATCAGAACCTCGCTCGGCCTCCGCTCGCGACGCCGCCCGCGTCGCACCTCGCGCGTCCGCTGCTCCGCCCGCAGCAGGTCCCTCTCCGCGACGCTCTGCGCCCCCCCTGCGCCCTCCGCCGGCCGGCCAAGCCGCTCCCGACGAGCTCGCCCTCACGGCAGAGCCCCGCCCTCGCACGCCGCAGCTCCTCCGCGCCTACTGCGGCCGCCGCTGCCGCTGCGCCCTCACGTCCGCTCGCTCTCGCGCACAGGCAGGAGAGAAGGAGGAAGATGGTGGAGACGGGAGGGGAGGCGCGCCCCCTCCCCCTTTTAACGCCGCGCGGAGAGGAGGGAGAGACGGCCGCAGTCGCCTGCAGCCGCAGAGAAGATGCGGATCGCAGGTCTGCGCGCACAGGCGCGCAGACGAATATCCCGTGCGAGCATAACTGTTCGCCAGACGTCTGTAAACTATCCCGGACGTCTGGTCAGACGTCCGGATGTGATCCCAGACGTCTTTACAGACGTCTGGGCCACCTCCCAGACGTCTTAAAAGACGTCTGGGGCACGCACTCGTTACAGGAGGGACTGCCCATCTAGGGCAGGAGGTCAGCAGATACTTCCCGTGCAGAGCACTGGAGGGCGCATAGGAGGCCGCGGTTCCCAGGCACGAGGAGGAGGACAGTAGTCGCGAGGAGGGTACCGGCCAGCACCTACCCGTCCGACGCAGAGTGTGGCTGCTTCGTCCGCACCTAGAGCTGAGGGGCATATCAACGCCCTAACTCACAGGGACGCCAGAGCTTCGGGATCCGTGGTAGCAGGTATGGTTTCAGTTTCTGGCAGACTCGTTTACACCCTTTTCGATTCCAGCGCTACGCACTCGTTTGTCGCAGCCAGTTTCGCAGTTAGTTTGGGCCAGGATTATACACTGTTAGAGAATCCGTTCGTAATCAGAGGTCCGAGTGGTCAGTTGTTTGTAGCTGAGGAGGTGTACACGGATTGCGAGGTCAGCGTCGGGGGACATCGCCTGCCAGCTGACCTGATTATGATCCAGATGGAGGACTTTGGTGTGATTCTGGGGATGGATTGGCTGTCCGCTTACCACGCCTTGGTGGACTGTTTTGAGAGGAAGATCGTCTTCTCCATTCCGGAGATACCTTCTTTCAAGTTTCACGGACAGCCAGTGGACGGAGGTTTCAGGTGCATATCGGCACTTCGGGCGGCGAGACTTTTGAGCCAGGGATGTGAGGGCTTCCTAGCTTGTGTGGTGGCAGAACCCAGCCCAGTGGCAGACTTCCAGTGCATCCCAGTGGTCAGAGAGTACCCCGACGTGTTTCCAGACGAGTTACCAGGACTACCGCCCGAGCGCGAGATCGAGTTTGAGATCTCGCTAGTACCAGGGACCAGCCCCATCTCCACCGCGCCATATAGAATGGCACCGATTGAGCTGCGAGAGCTCAAGTCCCAGTTGCAGGACCTTTTGGAGAAAGGTTTCGTGAGGCCTAGTGTGTCTCCCTGGGGAGCCCCGGTACTGTTTGTGAAGAAGAAGGATGGGACCCTACGCCTTTGTGTGGACTACCGACAGCTGAATAGGGTCACCATCAAGAACAGTTATCCGCTGCCGAGGATCGACGATTTGTTTGACCAGTTGCGGGGTGCCACGGTGTTTTCCAAGATAGACTAGAGGTCTGGATACCACCAGTTGAGGATCAGGGAGACCGACGTCTCCAAGACAGCTTTCCGCACCCGGTACGGACACTACGAGTTTTTGGTCATGCCGTTTGGGCTGACCAATGCCCCCGCTGCTTTCATGGACCTGATGAACCAGGTGTTTAGACCGTACTTGGACCAGTTTGTGGTGGTTTTCATAGATGATGTACTCATCTATTCTAGAAATCGGACGCAGCACGGACAGCACTTGCGGATGGTTCTGGACACTCTGAGACGACGCAGGCTGTACGCCAAATACAGCAAGTACGAGTTCTGGTTGAGGGAGGTGACCTTCTTAGGTCATGTGATCTCTGGTGACGGCCTGGCGGTGGACCTCGCCAAGGTCGAGGCAGTGCTCAGGTGGGAGAGACAGCGTTCAGTCACTGAGATTCGCAGTTTCTTGGGATTGGCAGGTTACTACAGACGGTTCATCAGAGGATTTTCACAGATTGCGCGTCCTATGACACAGTTGACTCGGAATGACGTGCCTTTCGCTTGGACAGATGCCTGTGAGGCGTGCTTTCTGGAGCTGAAGGAGAGGTTGACCTCGGCTCCTGTGCTCACCATCCCTGACAGTAGTGGCGGGTTCGTTGTGTACACGGACGCTTCCTTGCAGGGGTTAGGAGGTGTGCTCATGCAGAGGGGTCACGTGGTCGCTTACGCTTCGCGGCAACTGAAGCCCCATGAGCATACCTACCCTACCCACGACCTAGAGTTGGCAGCTGTTGTCTTCGCGCTGAAGACATGGAGGCACTACTTGTACGGTGAGACCTTCGAGATTTCTACAGATCACAAGAGCCTCAGATATCTTTTTGACCAGAAGGAGCTCAACATGAGACAGAGACGTTGGTTGGAGCTCCTGAAGGACTACGATTGCAGCATCTCCTACCACCCAGGAAAGGCCAATGTGGTGGCTGACGCCTTGAGCCGTAAGGCGCCCGCACGCTTGGCCAGTCTACAGTTACAGAGTTGGAGCCTTTTGGAGGAGGTGGGCAGTTGGCGACCTCTAGAGTTACGAGGATACTGTGGGGCAGTGACGGTGACACGGCAGACCAGGCCAGAGCTGATAGACCGCATCATCACAGGACAGATGGCCGATCCGTACTTGCAGTCTTTGCGCGACAGAGTACTATCAGGAGACCCAGGGGACTTCTCTTTCACAGACCAGGTGCTACGCTTGAGGGGACGGTTGTGCGTTCCCAGAGACGAGGAGCTGTTGAGAGAGCTCCTGACTGAGGCACACGGTTCCAGATTCACCATACATCCCGGAAACACGAAAATGTACCACGACTTGAGACGCGAGTTTTGGTGGAGAGGGATGAAGTGGGATGTGGGTGAGTTCGTGCAGCAGTGCTTAGTGTGCCAGCAGGTGAAAGCCGAGCATCTGAGGCCTGCAGGGCCGCTTCAGCCGCTTCCAGCGCCAGAGTGGAAGTGGGAGACCATCACCATGGACTTGGTGGTGGGCTTACCTGTTACCCAGCGGGGACACGACGCAGTCTGGGTAATAGTGGATAGATTGACGAAGACGGCGCGATTCTTGCCAATCCGAGTCACTTTGGGACCAGCACAGTTGGCAGAGAGGTATATCCGTGATGTGGTACGACTACACAGAGTTCCGCGGGAGATCGTGTCCGACCGGGATGCCCGCTTTACGTCCCAGTTTTGGGCTAAGTTTCAGCAGGCTTTGGGGACGAGGTTGAGGTTTAGCACGGCTTACCACCCCCAGACGGACGGACAGTCTGAGTGCACGATACAGACACTTGAGGACCTTTTGCGTGCCTGTGTTCTGGACTGGAGGGGCTCTTGGGAGGAGCACCTGCCCCTGGCGGAGTTTGCATACAACAACAGTTATCACTCGAGCATCGGCATGGCTCCCTACGAGGCTCTGTACGGACGGAAGTGTCCGGCACCCTTGAGTTGGGTTGAGGTGGGGACTAAGTGGGAGGTTGGCCCCAGGTTGATCCGGCAGAGTCAGGAGGTAGTTGAGCAGATCCACAGACGACTCCGCACTGTCAGGAGCAGACAGAAGAGCTACGCGGATCGGAGACGCAGAGAGGTGCAGTTTGAGGTTGGGGACCACGTCTTCCTTCGTGTTTCGCCCATGATGAGCCTACAGCGGTTTGGGGTGAGAGGGAAGCTCGCGCCGAGGTTCGTAGGGCCTTTTGAGGTCCTGGAGCGGGTTGGACCCGTTGCTTACAGACTTGCCCTTCCCCCGCATTTTTCTGGTGTGCACGACGTGTTCCACGTGTCCAACCTCAGGAAGTACGTAGCCAATTCCAGTCACGTACTGAGTCACGAGAGCGTCGAGGTGAGCGACGACCTGACCTACCCCGAGCGGCCAGTGCAGATCCTAGACCGAGTCGTCCACAGTTTGATACGAAAGCAAGTACCCCTGGTAAAGGTTTTGTGGAGGAGCCAGCGGTACGAGGAGGCTACTTGGGAGCCTGAGGCGGCAATGCGGGAGCGGTACCCGGAGTTTTTCGCGGGTACGTCTTTTTGGACCTTTGCTTCGGTCCTCTTTGAGTTTGTTATGGTTATTTGGACATCTTTTCCCCGCACCCTAGTTGACGCAAGTTTCAGGGACGAAACTTCCTTTGAGTTTGTTATATTGTTACGAACGCGTGCCCAGATGTCTTTTAAGACGTCTGGGAGGTGGCCCAGACGTCGTACCAGACGTCTGGGATCACATCCAGACGTCTGACCAGACGTCTGGGATCGTTTCAAGACGTCTGGAAAACAGTTATTTTTTCGCACGAGGGATTCGTCTGCGCACCTGTGCGTGCAGACCCGCGATTCCTCTCTCTCTCTCTTTTTCCCTCTCTCTCTGCGGCTGCAGACTTGCCGCGCACTCTCTCATTCCTCCTCGCGCGGCCTTAAAAGGCCACGCCTCCCCTCCCGTCGTCTCCACCGACCCCTTCCTCTTCTCCTTCCTGTGCGCGAGAGCGAGCGAGCGCGAGGGCGGCAGCAGCGGCCGCAGTGAGCGCCGAGGAGGTGCGACGTGCGAGGGCGGAGCTCTGCCGTGAGGGCGAGCTCACCGGAGCAGCTTGGCCGGCTGGCGGAGGGCACAGGGGGCGCGGGACGATGCGGAGAGGGACCTGCTGCGGTCTGAGCAGCAGACGCGCGAGGTGTGATGCGGGCGGCGTCGCGACCGGAGGCCGAGTGGCACCCTGTTTCTGGAAAAAATTTCCAGAATCAGACGTCTGGGTTGATAGCCAGACGGCGAGGGAGACGTCTTGAAGCTCATACAGACGTCTGAAAGGTGAGTATTCCGCTTTCTTCTTCCTTCTTGTCGACTGACCGTACTGAGGGAGGGAGTTGGCTGTGCGCAGGCTCGCTGATTCGCCATCCTTTGCGAATCAGACGTCTGGAAGTTGTACCAGACGGCGGGAGTGACTTCCAGACGTCCGGGGTGACCATCGGACGTCTGGGAGCTAGGCCAGACGTCCCCGCAGACTTCTGGACGTCTGGGAAACCACGCTGAATAGGTAATTCTCTGATCCACTTTTTAAGACGTCTGGAAGAAGTTCCGGACGTCTGATTTTGCACAGTATCGTCTTTTTCGACCCGTTTAGGGCCCGTTCGGGCTCCGTTTTCCGCGATTCGAGTTGCGTTCTTTTCAGAATTAATTCCTCTACCCGTCTACAGTAGCTATATACTATTTGAGACACTCCTTGTGTTTGATCCTTGTGATAGGACCTCGTTCAGTTGCAGTCTTGGGAGTCGCGGAGGCACGCGGGATTCCCGATCACGCCCCCATTACTCCCGTTGTACCTGGTAGAGTGGCTTAAGTTATTATTAAAATCTGTTAAAGTATGGAACCATAACTAGAATCTAGGACATTGCATGAATCCTAGGAATGAGAAATGTATGGAATGATAACTCCTAGGTGTTGCATGAATCCTAGGGCTGGAAAACTAGTTGTATGCTAGATCCTAGGATGTGGCATGAATCCTAGGATGGAAAAACTAGTGGAATGTATAATACTGCAGTCTTGGAAAAAAAAAATGGAAAGGAATATAACGCTGCCTGTAAATTGAATTAACCGCTGCCTGTTACGAATAAAGAAACATGAATGAGATCATGGGTCGTAAGAACGTGAAACTGGAAAGTGACACCTGGATGTTTGACTTAAAAGGATGGAACCCTACGGGGAATTAGGAGTGGAACTCCTGGAAAGGGAAAGGAATGGAACTGAGATGTAGTTTGTACTGTCTCTTGGGTATGCAGTACCAAGGGAAGTACATGTACCTGTTTAGTGCAGAGTGGGGCCAGCCACCCCAGGGACCCGGGGTTAGGATTGGCCGCTCTGTACCGACTTGCTGGCCCTCGTGTACGTAGTACCGAGGAGAGCTACTAGTGTTAGGAGAGTACTAGCTACCCCACGGGCCCCGGGGTTCTGCTAGCCTCCTTCACCGACTTGTTAGGGCCACTAGGGCTAACCAGGGTAGTCAGGCGAGGGTGCGCGGACCGTGGAGGGGCAAGGCCCCAGTTTGGTTACTGTGGAGGGGTTGGACCCCTGTTACTGAGAGGGCTCTGCCCTGTACTGGTTCCGTGCTGTGCTTTAGGCGCACCTGTTAACGGAAACGACTGACCGCGTGCCAGTACGGGTTAGCTACCTGTGCGTTTATCGCGCGTGCCGTAGTCACCATTACGTCTGTCAGTGACCTTGGGGTGGTTGACTGAGGGTAGGATCACCACGGGGGACTCTCCCGGCCAGGAGAGCACCACGTGCTACTTCTACTTTTTGGAAAAGACTGCAATCAAGATCGTTCCCACGAGGAACATTCTAGATCAGGTAAAAGATCTGAGAAATAAATGAAATAGTGAGACAATTGAAAGATGTAAATAAAGAAAGTAATAGAACATAACAGCTACTGTACACTCTACTGTTGCCTTTAGTTTTAGTTGCCACTCTACTCAGTGTTTTGTTGACGTGTTACACTCGTTACCTTTTTCAGGACCTGGTGTTGAGCAGCCAGGGTCAGCAGTTGCAGAGGATGCTGGGCCGAGTAGGGTCCAGTAGAGTTTACCACAGTCTTTTGTACCTCTTTTGTTTCTGTTATAGTGAGTAGTTCTTGTTTCCGCTCTACTTTCTTTACCTGCAGTTCATGTTATTTGATAAATGTTGTTCTACTGTTGTGGTGGTATCTACTGTAGTAGTTTCTTTCTTTACTGCTGTACTTTCTTACTGTTAGTTATATTCATGCTGAATATGGTTTATTTTACTGCTCTTTTGGTTACTTCCTCGTTGGACGACTAGATCTTGGGATTAGTCGAATCGGTCCGGTTCTCGTGTCTCGTAGGGACTCGAGAGTCGGATCGTTACAGCCAGCGCTGCTGGGATTGATTCCGATTCCCCCCCTTAATCTGTTCCTCTCGCTGCTCATCAACGTCAATCAAGTGGAGCACCAGAACCCTTTTATTTCTGGTTCTAAGTTCCATTGTCAACATATTCCCCATTATAATTTGCTTTTATCATGTTCCGCCGATTGTGTAAACGATCATATGCGATAGCTATAGCTTACTCGGCAGGTCAATCCTGTGAAACACCAAAAAAACAAAAAGATTACCCTCAGTTTCTCCGCACGACGACTTTAACTTGCACGGTGAAACTTTAGTTTAAGTATTTTCAATATTGATTTTATTAATATTAATTCTAAGAGACGTTAATAAAATAAGTGTTCACCTCTTTAACTCTTCTATATTTAAATCTTACTATTTAAAAGTTAATATTAATATTAATTCAAGTAAATATCATATATAAGAGTTATTAATACAACTTAACACCAATTTAAAATAAAAAAAATTTGATGTTAACATAAGTAAATAAAACAAAAGTTAATACCAACTTCATATTTCTTAACATGATCTCATGTAAATTAACCCACATTGTAAACATATACATTCTTTTGCTAACAAATTAAACAGGAGTTACATGGTAAAGCATATATATCCCAAACCTATGCCTATGAAATAATTAAGTACGTTGCTAAATTTTTATATGGCCAAAGGAAGAACATAATTTTACATTATCAGGAAAGTTACATTCCATCGTAATTGATGAGGGATAAAAATTGCTTTTGAATTCAAAACTCTGCACATGACCCGATAGAGAATTCAGCTGTCCGACTATAAGTGTACAAGTGGAATTGGCTCTGCCCACCCTGCCTCAGACTAGCCAGATCCCAACCAGAACCCACCCAGCATGATAAAAGATTTAGCGCAATATGGGTAGAAGATACAATAAGATAGACCTGACCACCTACACCCTCACAGCTACCATGTAGCTTGGCAACCAGGTGTACTATGGCTATCGAGTGAGGGTTCCCTCCCCCCCCGATTATAAATAAAGAAGGAAGCCCTCAGAAGAAGGGGCCTCCTCCCTCGGGTAGAGGGAGGAAATCTGTAACACCATGTAATTCCCAAAGATTCTAGAGCATAGTTCAGAGTGTCATCCTTCCCCCAGACGTACACCCCTTGCAATGGAATTGGGTCACCAAACTTTCACTCTCCTTTTTGTATGCTCGTGGATTGTCGTTCGACCTTTCTATGCGATGGATGATTTATGGTTAAGTAGCACCTCCTAAGCTAACAAATCTTTCGGTGGCCTTCCAAGGTCCATCAAATGGCGTCATCTGTGAGAAGCGTCAACAAAAGAGCCATCACTCTTCAAAGCATTCAATCGCTAGGAGCAAGGGCCCCTCGGGAGGTCCTGCCTCGGCCACCCTAACCGAGAACTATGACAGCGGTCGTAACCATCTGCGATCCCACTCACAGCTCCCCCCCCACCCCACCCGGAGGGGCCCAATCAGGATGCAGCATCTTCACACCCTAGTAACCTCGGTTAGTCGCCTGAGGTCCCCCAAGCTGGAACCCCCTGTCCCCAAGGCGCGACCCAGTGAAGGGGAACCAAGAGCCAAATCTGGCGGTCCCAGATATACAACCTTGCGTGTACTGCTTCTCCGCTCCAGAGAGAGAAAACAGAGGTCCCCCATTGGAAGTGCTTGGAGAGCCAGCCAAGGCCCAACGTGGACGGTGGACCCTGGCTGTTATGACCCGATTCCTGAATCCCTATAGGACACGAGACCAGCTTGGCTCGACTAATCCAAAGACCCAGTCGCCCAACAAGAAATAACCAAAAAGAAGGAAAGAAAATCACATTCACTGTGCTAAGTAACTAACAGTAAAAGAGTACAGCAGTAAAGGAAGTAAAAGCTGCTAATAGTACATATCACCACCACAATAGTAAAGTTGAAACAAAGTACAGAAACATAATGGTAACAAGAGTCTGAACTCACTAACAAAAGAAACTACAACAATAGGAAACTACTGCTGGCCGCAACTGGGCCCAGCACCCTTTGCAGTCGGTGACTCGGGTTGTCCAACACCTGAACCTAAAAAGGGTTATGAGTAAACGGAGTCAGTGAACGCTGAGTAGAGTGGTAACTACTAACTAAAGTAGTAAAAGCTAACAGGTAATTTATCTTTTCCAATTATTTTATTTTACAAGTTATTCCTTTTCACCCATTGGTTTACTTTTCAGATCTCTTTCTTGATCCCGAATGTTACTTGTGGGAACGATCTTGATTGCAGTCTTTTCCGAAGAGTAAAAGGCACATGTGGTGCTCTTCTGGCAGAGAGAGTTCCCCGTGGTGATCCTACGCCCAGTCAACCACCTCGAGGTCACAGATAGACAGCGGTGACTACGGCACGTGCGATAAGTGCACGGGTAGCTACCCCGAACTAGCATGCAGTCAGTCATTTCCACTAGCGGGTACGCCCAAAGTACAGCACGGAACAGTATAGGGCCTAGCCCTCTCAGTAATAGGGGTCTCGCCCTTACACAATCCGTGCCCCTCGTCTGACTACCTTGGTTTGCCCAGTTGGCCTAACAAGTCAGTGTAGGGTGGCTAAGTGAACCTCGAGCCCCTTGGGGTGGCTAGCTCTCCCCCTACACTAGTATCTCTCCCTGGTACAGTGTACGCGAGGGCCAAAGAAGTCGGTGTAGAGTGGTCAATCCTAACCTTAGGTCCCAACCCAAGGGCGACTAGCTCCACTCTACACTAAACATGGGACAGTCGCTCTCCTTGATACCGCGTACTCAAGGACCATCACACTTCCCACTCACATTTCCAGATCCATTTCATTTACCCACAAGAGCTCTACTCCTAATTCCCCATAGGGTTCATGCTCGTATTTCCCCAGGTTATTCCATACCAAGTTTCCTCATTCACATTTCCATTCTCAGATTTTACATTTCAATTCTCAGATTTTACACATGCAACTCGTATTTCCAGAATTTGCATATACAATAAGAAATGTCACAGGTATCTGTCTAACTAGCACAGGCATTTCATGTTTCACAGGTAGCTCTTGTTTATTAATAGGCAGTTGGTCATAATTCTATTTATTTACTTAAGACTGTAATTTCAAACACGCATACAAACAGTGCAAGTATTTCTCGTCCTAGGATTCATGCCACATCCTAGGTTTCTAGTTATCCAGTTTCACATATGCATTTATGTTTATAATTTAAACCAAGGGAAACCAGCCTACCAGACAATCCGGGAGCACTGGGGGTTCGAACGGCAGGCTCACGTGCCTCTGCAGGCCCCGAACATGCAATAGAACGAAATCCTATACCAAAGAACATAACACAAAGAAATATTCAGAACAGTATATAAGGCTTTCTAACACATAGGGGCACTCACAAGGAATCCACAGATATCTTGTTTGCATAAAACGAACCATAAACGAACCCTAAACGGGTCAAAAACAGGACGGCAGACCTAAATCAGACGTCTGGCACAAGTTCCAGACGTCTTAAAAGTATCCAGAGTCTCACCTTAGGTTCCTGCATCAACTTCAGACATACAGAACCACTTCTTGACCGTCTGGACCCAACTCCAGACATCCGACCTCTCCTCCAGTCGTCTGGAAGTGCTTCCGGTCATTTGGTAAGCTGTCCAGATGTTCTAAACGCGTGGGAGGGCGTGCCCCATGCCTTCCCGAAGCTATCTCTGCATGCGACAGATGAAATCATCCACTTTTAGCCATGCAAATCGAAGCTGTGGTGCGGCCTGCATGGCCGTAACCGCAAGAGGAACATACCTTCGTAGAACACTGCTTTCAGACGTCCGGTGTTGTCACCAGACGTCCAACCTGTCGTCTGGACAACACGCCAGACGTCTGATTCTGGGAAAATCCCAGAACCAGAACCATCTCCTACTCCTCCTCACCGCACGCAGCCGCGGCTTCTCCTTCTCGCCTACAGCTCCGGTTGAAGCAAGTGTCGGGGACGTCTCCCCCAACGTGCTCCTCCTCCCGCACGGGCCTCTCCGACCATGCGTCTTCTGGTGAGCTCCCACGAGCTCGCGAGCTCGACCACTTCTTCTTCTCCTCACGCCGCCTCTCCTTGTCTCTTACTCTCGCACTCTCTCTCGTGCTCGCCCCCTCTCACTGTAGTGGAGAGGAAGGAAGGTGGCTGTGGTGAAGTGGGGAGGTGAGGAAGGGGGGAGAGGGGTTTTATAAGGGTGCGCTATGGTTCGGGTTGAGGAGAGAAGAGGGAAAGAGAAAAGAGTGGTACTGTCTGCGCGCAGCCCACGTTCAGACACGAAGTTACGTACAAAATTTTCATTTTCCAGACGTCTGGGAAGGTGCCCAAACGTCTGACCGACCGTCCAGACATCTTAAAGGGCTCAGAACAGAATGGGTCTTTACATCAGAACAAACTCAAACGAAGTTTCGTCCTTAAAACTTGAGCTAGCTAGGGTGCGGGAAAGCAAATACACACGCATAACAAACTTAAAGAGGACCGAAGCCAGTTTGAAAAGACATACCCTCAAAATGCTCCAAGTACCACTCCTGCATCGCCACCTCAGGCTCCCAGGTAGCCTCCTCGTAATGCTGGCTTCTCCACAAGACCTTCACCAAGGGTACTTTCTTCCGTCTCAGACTCCGAACGGCTCTGTCTAGTATCTGCACTGGTCTCCTAGGGTAGGTCAGGTCGTCACCCACCTCAACACTCTCGTGGCTCAGAACATGACTAGGATCGGCGACGTACTTCCTGAGGTTGGACACGTGGAACACGTCGTGCACACCAGAAAGCTGGGGTGGAAAGCACGCCGGTAAGCAATGGGTCCTACCCGCTCCAGGACCTCAAAGGGCCCCACAAACCTTGGTGCGAGTTTCCCCTTCACCCCGAAACACTGCAGACCCTTCATGGGCGAAACACGTAGAAAGACGTGATCCCCAACCTCGAACTACACCTCACTGTGCTTCTGATCGGCATAACTCTTTTGTCTGCTCCTGACAGTGCGAAGTCGTCTGTGAATCTGCTCTATAACCTCCTGACTCTGTCGGATCAACCTGGGGCCAACCTCCCATTTGGTCCCCACCTCAACCCAACTCAAGGGTGGAGTACAGCTTCGTTCGTATAGAGCCTCATAGGGTGCCATGCTGATACTCGAGTGATAGTTGTTATTATATGCAAACTCTTCCAGGGGTAAGTGCTCCTCCCATGAGACACTCCTATCCAGCACACAGGCATGCAAAAGGTCCTCATGTGTCTGTATCGTGTGCTCTGACTGGCCGTCTGTCTGGGGGTGGTACGTTGTACTGAACCTCAACCGTGTCCCCAAGGCCTGCTAAAACTCATCCCAAAACTGAGAGGTAAAATGGGTATCCCGGTTAGATACAATCTCACGTGGAACTCCGTACAAATGTACCACATCACGAATATATCTCTCTGCCAATTGCGCTGGTCCCAAGATGACTCGGATCGGCAAGAAATATGGCATCTTCGTCAATCTGTCTACAATCACCCAGACTGTGTCGTGTCCTCACTAGGTAATGGGTAAGCCCACCACCAAGTCCATGGTGACACTCTCCCACTTCCACTCTGGCACAGGAAGTGGTTGCAGTGGCCCTGCAGGCCTCTGATGCTCGGCCTTCACCTGCTGGCACACCAAACACTACTGCACAAACTCACCTACATCTCGCTTCATCCCTCTCCACCAAAAGTCATGTCTCAGGTCATGATACATCTTCGTATTCCCAGGATGTATGGTGAACCTGGACCCGTGCACCTCAATCAGGAGCTCTCTCAACAACCCCTCATCCCTGAGAATGCACAAACGTCCCCCCATGCGCAGCACCTCGTCTGTAAAAGAGAAGTCTCCTGGGTCCCCTAAAAGTACTCTATCTCGCAACGACTGCAGGTACAGATTGGTCATTTGTCCTGTGATAATATGGTCTATCAGGTCTGGTCTTGTCTGTCGCGTCACCATCACTACCCCACAATGCCCCTGTAACTCTAGGGGTCACCAATGGCCCAGCTCCTCCATAAGTCCCCAACTCTGTGCCTGTAAATTGGCCAAGTGGGCAGGCGCCTTCCGGCTCAAGGCGTCAGCCACCACGTTGGTCTTTCCCAGATGGTAGGAGATGCTGCAGTTACAGTCTTTCAGGAGCTCTAACCAACATCTCTGTCTCATGTTAAGCTCCTTTTGATCAAATAAGTACCTGAGGCTCTTATGATCCGTAAAAATCTGAAAGGTCTCACCGTAAAGGTAGTGCCTCCATGTTTTCAACATGAAGACAACAGCTGCCAGCTCTAAGTCATGGGTAGGGTAGCTATGCTCATGGGGCTTCAGTTACCGCGAAGCGTAAGCGATAACGTGACCCCGCTGCATGAGCACACCCCCTAACCCTTGCAACGAAGCATCCGTGTAGACCACAAAATCGCCACTGCTATATGGGATGGTAAGCATAGGAGTCGAAGTCAACCTCTCCTTCAACTCTTGGAAAAATGCCTCACAAGCGTTTGTTCAAGCAAAGGGCACGTCGTTCCGGGTCAATTGAGTCATAGGATGCGCAATCTGCGAGAAACCCCTAATAAACCTCCGGTAGTAATCTGCCAGTCCCAAAAAACTGCGTATCTTTATCACTGTACGTGGTCTCTCCCACCTGAGTACTGCCTCAACCTTGGCTGGATCTACAGCCAGGCCATCCCCTAAAATCACATGGCCCAAGAAGGTCACCTGTCTCAACCAAAACTTGCACTTGCTATATTTGGCATATAGCCTGTGTCGTCTCAAAGTGTCCAGAACCATCTGCAAGTGTTGTCTGTGCTGTGCCTGATCCCGCTAGTAAACGAGCACGTCATCAATGAAAACCACCGCAAACCAATCCAGATACAGTCTGAACACCTGATTCATCAAATCCATGATGGCAGCAGGGGCATTGGTTAACCCAAACGCCATGACCAAAAACTCATAGTGTCCGTACCAGGTGCGAAAAGCTATCTTGGAGACGTTAGTCTCCCTGATCCTCAACTGGTGGTAGAATGATCTCAGATCTATCTTGGAGAATACCGTGGCACCTCGTAACTGGTCAAACAAATAATCAATTCTCAGCAGCGGATACTTGTTCTTGATGGTGACCCTATTCAGCTGTCTATAGTCAACACAAAGGCGCAGGGTGCCATCCTTCTTCTTTACAAATAACACAGGGGCTCCCCATGGGGACACACTGGGCCTCACAAAGCCCTTCTCTGATAGGTCCTGCAGCTGTGACTTGAGCTCTCGCAGCTCAAGTGGTGCCATCCAGTACGGTGCCGTAGAAATGGGGCTGGTCCCCGGTACCAGTAGATCTCAAACTCGATCTCACGCTCAGGTAGTAGTCCTGGCAGCTCCTCTAGAAATACGTCGGGATACTCTCTGACCACCGGGATGCTCTGAAAGTCTGTCACGGGGCTGGGCTCTACCACTACACAAGCTAGAAAGCCCTCACACCCCTGGCCCAAAAGTCTCGCTGCCCGAAGTGTAGAAATGAACCTGAAACCTCCATCCACCGACTGTCCGAGAAACTCAAAGGAAGGCATCTCCGGTATGGAGAAAATGATCTTCCTCTCAAAACAGTCCACCAGGGCGTGGTAAGCAGACAGCCAATCCATCTCCAGAATCATATAAAAATCCTCCATCGGTATCACGATCAGGTCAGTGGGGAGGCTGTGTCCCCTAATACTAACCTCACAGTCTGTGTAGACCTCCACAGCTACAAACAGCTGACCACTCGAACCTCTAATCACAAATGGATCCTCTAAAAACACGCGGTCCTGTCCCAAACTGACAGCAAAACTCACAACAACAAACGAGTGTGTGGAGTCGGAATCAAAAAGCACGTAAAACTAATCTGCCGGAAACTGTAACCATACCTGCCACCACTGAACTTGATGCCCTGGCATCTCTATGTGTCAGGGCATTGATACGCCCTTCAGCTCTCGGTGCAGAAGAAGTAGCCACACTTTACGTCGGATGGGTAGCCGCTGGCCAGTACCCTCCCCACGACTGCTGTCCTCCCCCATGCACCTGGGAAACACGACCACCTGCTCGGCCTTCAGTGCTCGGTGCGGGGAGCATCTGCTGCGCTCCAATCTTAGATGGACAATCCCTCTTGATGTGGCCCGGCTGGCCACACTGGTAGTAGAGGGGGGCTCGACTTTCTCCCCCTGTAGGTCCCTGCTGACGACTGGGCGGGGGTCCAGTGCTGACAGCTAGCCCCTGTCGGGGACCCCCAAAGGCTACTGATGGCCCCACAAAATGAGACGGCTCTCCTGCAGGCACCGTGTGCCTCCTCTCTCGTCGGCCCTGTGAGTACTTTGGCTGGTAGGGCCTCTTCCGTCCACTGTCGAAGTCTCGTTCAGTCGGGTTGGTCTCCTCGTACTTCATAGCTGCCTCCACCACTCTCAAGAAGGTGGGTAGCTTCAGGGGTTTGACATACCCCCGAATGGCAGGCCGGCGCCCCTCAGTGGCTACAACTGTCACAGCAAAATGTGATAGCTCCAGGAAGCACATACGGTATGTGCTATCATCGTCCCCTAGCGAAGAGTGTGAAACTCCCACCTCCTCTCGTCCTGCCAAGTCTACGGAAAGTACTGCTCGCAGAAGAGGGTCACGAACTGGTCCCATGTCAGCTCTCCCCTCTCCTGGCCTCTGACTGCCCTCCACTGCTTGTGTGCCGCACTCTCCAACTGGTACATGGAAAAGGCCACGTGGTACTCCCCAGGGGGGCAAAGGGTGTCAAACACCTTCTCAATCTGCTCCAGCCAGTCCTCTACCTCAGACGGGTCCTCATCCCCCTAGAAAGAGGGGGGCTTCAGCTTCCGGAATTGTCCGAAAAGCTCGTAGTGCAATTGTAGTGGGGGAACGGGTACGCCTCTAGGTAGGGAGGGCTTGTGCTCAGAAGTGTCAGAGTGCAGTGGGGGCAGTGGAAGACCACCCCCTCCCCCTCGTCCAGCGCTGCATCGGTCTCTCGGCCCCACAGAGGACTCCCCCCCCACATCCCCGAGGAGAGGCGCCCATGGAGGCGGGTGAAGCTCCTCTTCATGAGAGCCTCATCATGAGCCATAACTAGCTCATTTTGACCCAATAAAGAAGATAAAAGCTCCTACATAACCTAGAAGAAGGCTTAACTGAAGGAACAAGTGCTCTGAGAAGAAAACATGAAATAAAGGTTAAAACTGCAATTTTACCATTGCAGTACATAAACGGGATTTCTCAGAAGCAAAACATAGGTCAAATGATCCAAATAAGATAAAAAGAGGGTTGAGTCAATCAGAAATGGGTTTATGTGCAATCTAAGAATTAAATGACACTTGGTAACCCTAAAACAGACCCGCTTAAATTAACAAGGCTCCGGTCAGGATAAAAATTGAGTAAACCCTCTAAAAATCATGGAAAAACATCCTCTAGGATTTAGAACACTTAATTTGGCCTTTGGAACCTAGTCTGACCTAGATTAGGGTCCTAGTTCCTCAATTAACCAAATTTGGGTTTTTACGCAAAATATCCAGTCAAACGAGGTAAAACCTGAAATCCAAATTCTCCATTGGATTCCTTAGGTCCAAATTAGGTTTATACCAAAATTTGGACTTAAGAGGAGGTCATCTTGACCTACTTTGCAATTTAGTACACCCAAATCACAAATAGGTCCCTATCTTTTTAATATCCTTGCAAAGAACCCCCCAAGTTCTTCGCCCCCTTTGCAATCCGGTCCTGCCGCCATTATTAGGGCAGAACCGAGCTCCGGCGAGGTTCAGAGAGGGATTGCTCTCTAATCCCTCAGAGATTCCCTCCCAGAAATGGAAGGGGGATTCTCTGAGGAATTCCCTTCCTTCTAACGCCAATTACAATCGCTGGTGTGAACCCAATCTCTCGTGCGAACGCACGAGAGATTTGGGTATCCACCTTCCTTCCAACTCCGGTGAGCCAGCAGACCTAATTGCGCGCTCTCCACGCGCTGATAGGAGCGGCCAGCACCTATAAAGCACCCCCCAGACCCTGCCGCAGGACCCAAGCTTGATTTTGATGGAGATCCCCTCCAAATTCCCTCTCTCCCATCTCTGGCCAAACGACCCGCAAGCTCCGGCAACCTCCTCCTCTCCTTCTCGTCGCTCTGCTGCCATACCAGCAGCAGAGTCCTCTTCGCCTCTTCCTCCCGCATCGCGCTGTACCCCGCGCGCGTGCTCCTGACCTCATCTTTGTCGCCGCTTCCTCCCTCAGGGTCTTTCTTCCCCGACGACGGCAGTTACCAGCCGTCCTCTCCACCGCCTCCCTTCCTTTGAGACAACCCCATATACATTCTCCATCCTCTCCTCTATCTTTTCCCCCTACTATTTTACTTGATTACCCCTCGACAGTACCTAACCACCTCCATCGTTCTCGCCTCCGACCGCCCTCCGGCGAGCTGCCCACACCACTCCGCCCCTCCACATGGCTCGCCAACCCCCTCGTGAGCTTCGCCTCACCACCAGGAACCCATTCCACCCCATCACTGCCACTCCAGACCTCCACAAGCACCCCCCGACCAACCCACCATCTCCGGCCACAGGTTGACCTAGGCACGCACGCCTAGGCCGACCTGCAACCTGCAGCATCGCCCACCGCCTTCGCCGTGCTACAGCAAAGGTTTCCAGCTATTCTGATTGGGCCAATAGGCCATTCTGTTGGATGTCAGGTGGACGCTCCACCGCCATTAACAGTCGAAGCAGCAGGGAGCTTGGAGCAGCTTCGGGCATCAGGCTTCCCAGGCTGCAGGTGCAGCAGACTCTCGCGAAGGTCGCGAAGCGAACGAGGCCAGCTAGTCGCACAGAGGAGCCATCAGCTTGGGCAATCGAGTGACGAAAGCTCTGCGGGCGCGCGTGAAGGCAAGACCGACCAGATAGTCCCACATCGTGGGATTGCAAAACTCAGGTATCATATAAATTGTTTTTGTGTTTTCTTCTTACTGCCTCTGTAAGCACAGGGGTGAGGTCCCTCACTGCCCCCACACGCCTCGTCCGCGGCTTGACGTCGCGGATCTGGCGGATCCGACCCGACCTAAACCTACGCACTCCTCGCGCATCACCACTTGTTGGTGCGCCTGGTCCCGGGTGCGAATCCGACCCGACTACCCGTGTGGCTCTGGGAGAGCGTGCTTGAGTGAACTGCTTGAGAAAAAGAGAGACGCTTGGGTAGAGGGACGAGGGTAGGTTTTTGCTACTGTGTGGTGTGTGCAGGAAGGAAGAAGTGACCGAGGCAGCGAACACTTAGCAGCTGAAGAACAGGAAGAGAAGAAAGAAGAAGCTGTGTAGCAGTGAAAGGAGAAGTCTTCGCCGAGAAGAAGAAGAAGAAGGAAGACAAGGCAGAAGAGAGAGAAGAACAAAGAAGAGGCCAAATGAAGACTGCAAAGAGATCAGAAGAAAAAGATTTAGAAAGAAGAAAGGCAAGGCAAGAGAAGAAGGAAGATACAAAAGTAGAAAGGAGAAGAGAGAAAGAGAGATCACATTTAGGACGTCTGATACAGAAATCAGACGTCCAATTCTACTTTTTTTTCACAAATCCTTTTTAAAATTCTCTCTTTGAATCAATTATATTTGCATTTAACAGTTATATTCTTTGGTTTTACAAAGTACTAAGATTGCTCCCCAAGTTCGACCTCGGATACTCTAGTTGTTCGAGTAATAAAATTCTTTATATTTGTTTAAACGTTTTGTCGGTTATACTACAACGTAATACGCTTTAAATCCGCACAAAATCGTTGAGAACATTTTTGGCGCCGTTGCCGGGGAGCAACGGGCACTTTTAAAGCTTTTGATTGCAACTTTTCTATCTAATATCTGACTTAACTTCTCTCTTTTGTTGTGTTCAAGCAGGGAAAGCAAAACAAAAAGGAAAGAACAATAACTGCACAACAGACTCTCCAAGGAACAGGTAATCTCCATAAGCCCTCTCTCTTAACCCTCTCGCAATCTAAAAAGGAAAAAAAGAGAAAAATCAACTTAGGGCTACCTGTTTCATATTTAGTAACTCATCAAGTTGCCTGATTTTCATTTCAACATATTTTTGTCTGTTCATCCAACTAAGGCAACTAGGGCTAAAACTTTCTTGATTGAGCCCTAGGTGCTAATTTCTAAGGCAACTAAATTGGACCCACTAGAGACAAGTTAGGGATTGCAAAGCTAGGATTTTTAGAGACACATCTTCTCTAAAACAAAGAAACAAACTTTCCAAAAAGAGGTGTGCCTAAACCGTGTTTGAAACGATTTATATAAGAGGAACCCTAAGCAAATCAGGCTGATAATCCATTTGAACCATAAAAGGAAGGACCTAAAAGCTCTCAAAGGAACAAGAGGTGAAGTTGATCCCTTGGGTCAACCAACCTTAATATTAGGTCACTTTTGCACTCAAAATACTTAAAAGTTCAAGTGGAACATTAAGCACCTTGATCTTAAAATAAAAAAAGGTAGACTTAAGAGGTCAAGGTCTCCATTCTGGTCTACCTGGAACCGCAGTGACAAGAGAGGTCGGGTGGGGGAAACCCTGTAACCCGTGGGGACGCTCTACCGTGTAGGGGTCTTTGCGGGACTCTCCCTCTCTGGCTGCCCAGGTATTTCTCAGGTGGACGATCTTCTGATCCAGGGGTCCATCTGCCCCGAACCTCTATAGTCACCCAACAATTCTTGGGTGTCTTGATTGGGTCCAGCACCTTCTAATCTCATCACATCCTTCGGTGCATGTTTGGTAGGAGGTCCTTAAGACCACCTTTAAGACCTCCTTTAGAAATTCATTCTCGTCGAGGCCAAGTCTCGACGCCCTTGTTTGTGCAGCAACCCCACCACATAAATCTTTCATCTGATTCAGACGCTGATTCTCCTTCTTCTCCCATCATGGCACAACCCATTGAAGAGGAGAATAACCTTGAACACCAACTTCAACACTTGAACGATCTCTTTCAGAACTTTGTAAACCCACCGCAGCGACCTATGATGCGAGATCACTATAATCCCGCTGCGGTGGCAATCGAACCCCGAGTACGAATCCCAATTGGAGGACCTGACTCTGAACTGAAGCCCAATATGATTCATGCCGTACCGAAGTTCCATGGGCTTAACTCTGAGGATCCATTCCAACACATTAAACAACTCAAGCATCTGGCCCAGACCTTCAGGTCAGATGTACAAAACTGGGATATCCTACTCATGAAAATGTTTTCGTTCTCCCTCTTGGACAAGGCCGCACACTGGTATCAGACTCAGACCCGCCCGATCAACACATGGGAGGCATTACAATCCGAATTTTTGAAAAAATTATTCCCTGTTGGCCGGACGAATGCCTTGCGCCACCAGATCACTCATTTCACTCAACAACTGGGAGAACCTCTTCACGAAGCTTGGGATCGATTCCTAGATTTCATGCGAAAGTGCCCCCATCACGGAGTTCCTAAGTGGGAACAAGTCCAGTCTTTTTACCAGGGACTCCGTGAGGATATTCGTCTATTCGTCAATGCAACATGCGGAGGAAACATCATGGGCCAACACGAGGACACGGTGTGGGAGATTCTCGAAAACATGTGCGAGAACTCCATAAATAATGACTCCTTGGGCTTATTCGACAGGACGAATGCCCGCGCATCGACGAATCTAAGAGGGACACATGACATGCAGGACCTGTCCACTTCTGTCGACTTGGAACTGATGGCCAGTCGGTTGGACAAGGTCTCTTTTATAGAAAAGAAGGTGGACGAGCTAACTCGACATTTGCAGCAAGCCACCTCTGCGCAAAACTCTTTTGCACGACCTCCTCTGGCAAGGGAAACAATGCAAAACATATACCACCAACCTGCCACGAGGATGGACCCATATCCACCCCTGTCTGCCTCTCGGACCGAAGTGACCTCCGATCCCTTCTACTCGAGTTGGGGGAACTCTGAACCCTCGTATTCTAACTTTCCTGAGGTTCCTCAGAACTGCGAGGACCTCAACGCCATCCAGAATGACCCATACTCCAATACCTACAACCCTGGATGGCGAAATCATCCTAACTTTCAGTGGGCGGGAAATTCTCAAAGACCACCATATCAACCCCATCCACAAGCTCCTCGTCCATATCAGCCGCCTCAGCCTCGGCCCAATCCCACCTACCAATCCGGGCAAAATCAGGATCAACTAACTCTTATCCTTCAAACACTGGCTGACATTCAAAAGACGAATGCGGCAATGCAAAAACAGCACAAGGACGAGATCACAGAGGTTCGCAACCAACTGGCCCAGATGGCACATTCCCGCCAACCTGTCACCCTTCCTTCGCAACCTCTGCCCAACCCAAATAACGTGCCGACCTAGAGGTGCGTTATGAATCCAAATCTAGGCCACACACATTTGATTTATCAGGCCCCTGCTACTCCATCACCAGACGGGATGGAGGCTTCAACATCTTATGCAGGATTTCAGCAGCAGCCACCCCTCCTACCTAACCCAAACCAAAATCAGGCCGGATTAAACTCTGTAACAACACGTAGTGGTAAAACAACACAAGACCCACATTATCCGAACCACTCCAAGCCTGATAATCGCCAAGACCCTAGGGTAGTCATCCAAGATACTACTGTCCCAGATCAAGAACCTGGACCTATCCTAGAGGAACCAGCTAGGATCCCATTTCCTGAGGCCTTGACCAAAGGAAAAAGGACAACCAAACCTGTGGCTCCTGAGGAGGATCTGGTCAAGCTCTTTGAACAGGTCCAAATAAACATCCCATTGATGGATGCAATTCGCCACATACTGGCTTACGCAAGATTCTTGAAAGACATATGTACACCTAAACGTAAGCCGCGAACCAAGGATGGGAATCCGATCGTACTGTCAGAGCAAGCCAGCTCTGTCATCTTAAGCAAACTCCCACCCAAGGATAAAGACCCAGGAACTCCCTTGATTTCTTGTAAAATTGGTGAAACCCAACTTGATAGAGCCCTACAAGACCTAGGTGCCTCCATAAATTTAATACCTACATCCCTCCTTGACCACCTTGAAGAATCTGAACTTAAACCCACTGAGGTGACATTGCAGTTAGCCGATCGATCCATCAAGTCACCCAAAGGAATACTCGAGGATGTCATTGTTAGGGTACGGGATTTTTATTTCCCAGTGGACTTCATAGTACTGGACATGGATGCACCTAAGAACCCAAGGGACACACCAATCATATTAGGGAGACCCTTTTTGGCCACTGCTAGGGCCAATATAAACTGCGAAGAGGGCCAGATAGAATTAAAATTTGGGAATCAAAATCTGAAGATTGACATTTTCAAGGCCCAACAAGGGATTAATTGCGGGGTTATAGAGGAAATTTGTGATGTCAAAGCCGTGGTTGATGAACTGCATAAAGAGGACAACCTGATTATTCCTGATCAACCACTAGAGAATCAAAAACCGCTAACAGAGGAGTGCGAACATGATCTAGACACACCTAGGACTCCTACCATTGCTCCCGATACAAACCCTGACAATCCTGTCATGGAACTCAAGCCCCTTCCCGAACAACTGAAATACGTCTTTTTGGATTCAAATCAGACGTTTCCTGTGATTATCAATTCTTGACTCACACCTGATCAGGAACTCCGTTTGATTTCTGTTCTCCAGCAACATCGTAGAGCCATTGGATGGACTCTAGATGATTTGACTGGTATAAGCCCTTCATACTGCACACATCGAATCTACACAGAAGAAGGCTCACGACCTTCAAGAGAAATGCAAAGATGCCTAAACCCTAACCTACAGGAGGTCGTGAAAAAGGAGATCATAAAGGGGTTAGATGCAGGGATCATCTACCCGATCTCCGACAGTCATTGGGTGAGTCCAATACAAGTGGTGCCCAAGAAGGCAGGACTTACCATCATCACGACTGAAACCGGAGAAGTCATTCCTACCCGAATAGTTAATTCGTGGAGAGTCTGCATTGATTACAGAAGACTAAATTCCTCCACGAAGAAGGATCATTTCCCACTACCGTTTATTGATCAGATCCTCGAGAAACTAGCAGGAAATAGATTCTTCTACTTTCTGGATGGGTACTCCGGTTACAATCAGGTGGCAATCCATCCAGAGGACCAAGAAAAGACCACATTCACCTTCCCCTTCGGGACGTACGCGTTTCGAAGGATGCCATTCGGTCTCTGCAATGCACCTGCAACTTTTCAGCGGTGCATGCTTGCCATATTCTCAGATATGGTAGGTGATTATCTGGAAGTCTTCATGGATGACTTTTCAGTTTTTGGACAATCATTTGACGATTGCCCCCAACACTTGGTCCATATACTCAGGCGGTGCATCGAGGTGAATTTAGTTCTTTCCTGGGAAAAGAGCCATTTCATGGTGCCTGAGGGAATTGTCCTGGGACATTTAATCTTCGAGAAAGGCATCCAAGTGGATCGAGCTAAGGTTAACCTAATTTCCAAGCTCCCTATGCCTAGCTCGATTAAGGACATCCGATCTTTTTTGGGGCACGTCGGTTTCTACCGTCGATTCATCCCTGATTTCTCAAAAATCGCGCGCCCCCTGACCAAGCTTCTCTCCAAGGATGTGCCTTTCGAGATTTCCAAGGAATGCACTCAAGCATTTGAGATCCTACGTGACCGAGTCACCCAAGCCCCAATCCTACAGTCCCCTGATTGGTCTCAACCCTTTGAGATCGTGTGCGATGCATCTGACTTCGCTGTAGGAGCGGTTTTGGGGCAGAAAATTGACGGGAAACCTGTGGTCATTTACTACGCCAGCAAAACATTGGATGAGGCTCAGCGTAACTATACGGTTACTGAGAAAGAGCTGCTGGCCATAGTATTTGCCCTGGAAAAATTCAGATCATACCTTCTGGGTTCCCGTGTTATCATATACTCGAATCACACAGCTGTGAGGCATCTCCTTGCAAAGAAGGATGCGAAACCTCGATTAATCCGATGGATCTTGCTGTTGCAAGAATTTGACCTCGAGATTCGCGACAAGGCGGGAAAGCACAATGTGGTAGCTGATCACTTGTCCCGCCTTCCTTCTGAAATTATTTATCCTTCCGGACCTATTACAGAACATTTCCCTGATGAGCACCTCCTGACTATCAGTACAAGTCTTCCATGGTTCGCCGATATAGTTAATTACCTGGCATCACATCAGATTACGCCCGATTGGCCGAAGGCCAAAAAGGACAAATTGCGCTCCGATGCCAAGTATTACCTATGGGAAGACCCGTATCTATTCCGCATTGGTGCTGATCAGATAATCCGACGATGCGTCACGGAAGTGGAAATCAAAGACATACTCTCATTCTGCCATGACCAGGCATGCGGTGGACATTTTTCTGGACATAAAACCGCATCGAAAGTCCTCTAGTGTGGCTTTTACTGGCCCACAATTTTCAAGGATGCATACGATCACTGTAAGGCATGTTCCCGTTGCCAGACTCTAGGCAACATGAGCCATAGAGACATGATGCCTCTACAGCCGATCTTGGTATGTGAAATTTTTGATATTTGGGGGATTGATTTCATGGGACCCTTTCCGACCTCGGATGGCTTCGAATACATCTTACTCGCAGTTGACTATGTTTCCAAGTGGATAGAAGCCATTTCGACCCGAACCAACAATCATAAAGTCGTTATAAAATTCCTTCATCAAAACATTTTCTCGAGGTTCGGGATTCCGCATGCTATAATTTCCGACGGAGGGACCCATTTTACAAACGCTCAGTTCAGGTCACTGATGACCAAATATGGGGTGTCGCACCGAATCTCTACTCCTTACCACCCCCAAACTAATGGTCTAGCTGAGCTATCTAACCGAGAGATCAAGAAGATCCTTCAGGTTACTGTTCGACCTGATAGAAAAGATTGGTCTTCTCGGCTTCCGGAAGCATTGTGGGCCTACAGGATCACCCACAAGACCCAATTAGGAATGTCTCCCTTCAGACTAGTGTACGGGAAGGCATGTCACCTCCCCGTCGAATTGGAGCATAAAGCCTATTGGGCAGTACGGACCTGTAATCTCGACCTTTCTAAGGCTGGAACCCACAGAAGACTTCAAATGAGCGAGATCGATGAATTACGCCACGACGCGTATGAGAACTCGCGAATTTACAAAGAACGGGTTAAAGCTTTTCACGACAAACACATTTCTAGAAAGGTCTTTCATCCTGGTCAAAAGGTTTTACTCTTTGATGCCCGACTCAAATTATTCCCAGGAAAGCTAAGATCCAAGTGGGTCGGACCCTACCTAGTCTGACAAATCTTCGGAAATGGAGCCATTGAAATCAGCCCACTCAGCCACGATTCTGAACCCTTTATCGTGAACGGTCAGAGACTCAAGACGTTCATTGACATGACCGATATAGATTTGGCTGAGTCATCCTTTACCCTCCATTCCTCTTGAGCTCATTGCACCCAGCCGATGGCGTAAAATCAGCTCTTAACGGGAGGCAACCCGTTATTCTTTGAAAAACCCGAAACTGTTTCTAACATCTCTATGCGGAAATCATATTGCACTTTAGGGTTCATCCATTAGAACAGCCGACTTCACCTCAGGTATACCTACCCGAGATTAGAAATCATTCGCAACAAGTCACTTCGACCCATTCACTCACCACACACCTATCCTAATACATGAACTAAGCTGAATTCAAACCCACCTAATTTACAATTGGGACATTGCAAATCTTAGGCATGGGGGGGATATGAAAGTGCAAAATGTCAGAAAATTCATATCAAGAAAGGGTTTCACAAAAAAAAAAAAAGAGAGAGACTTGATAGAGGGGAGGAAAAATTCAGGGTCATACAAATGAGAGGAGGAAAAGAAAGAAAAATGACAAAAAGGAGCACAAAATGAAAATGAAAAGAAATAGTCATTAGTAAAAGGTTAAGGGGTTAACTGAAGTTCTAGACCAAAAAAAAAAAAAGAAAAATGCTATGGAGACATAACAAGAGATTAGCGGGAACGCTGGTCTTAGGCCTCTTGGGCTAGATTTGTTAACTTAAAAATTTGCGTATCTGTTAAAATCTAGATAATCCTTAAGAGGTTGAGGAAAATGCGAAACTTAAGTATTAGGTCTAAGGCTTAGGAAGTATTCGGCCTCGTTAACTGACCTCCGGTTTGCGGGATTCGGTAACCTAAGCACCCAAATTCACACACAGTCTGGTTCAGTGCGCATAAACATCCAAATCACACGAAAAGCGTTTAATGTTCTGAAAAAGTCACCTAGATTAGGAGCGGTCAATCAACACAAATTGATTTAGACGAGTTCCCAGCGCGGAGAGGCGGGAAATTCCCCTCGAAGATGCGTAACAACATATCATCTCCTCGGTGCTTGTCTCTTAGGATATTTAAATATCCTACTGGGGGCATGTAAGCAGTCTGTTGGTTCAGATACCATGGGCGGCATTATCACGAAATGTCGATCACCAGGGTCTGGATTCGGCCACGGAACGCCATGGGCGGGATTACCTCGAAATCTCGAAAGCCAGGGTTCTGGGGGTTGCCATGGGCGGGATTATCTCGAAATCTCGAAAGCCAGGGACCCTTGAGGATTGATGATGGGGACGAGGAATCCGATACAGACCATGTTGAGAAGCTAATCCGAAGCTAGAAATAAAAAGAAAAGAGAGAGAAAAGCTCTCCAAACAAATAAATCTTCTATCTCGCTCTTACAAAAAAAAAAACGCACTGCAAACTGAACTTAGGCTAAAAATGTCTCAAGCACGGGTGCTTTAACCACGGAGTCCAACAAACCCTAAGATAGTTTTTGTGGGCCGTAGAAACCTTTGCGAAGGACTGAGGCTAAAGCAGAACAGGTCCGGATTTTGGTTGGTACTTGAATAATTCCAGGCCTATTGTCGGCATTCCTACCTAATCACAAAACAAGAAGGACTTATCATTATTGACAGACATTCAGGGTTTAGAATGGAAGTTAAAACCTTGAAATTTTGCTAAGGGACTAGCAAAAGCTAGGCATGGGGGTATGATGAGAGCCTCATCATAAGCCATAACTAGCTCATTTTGACCCAATAAAGAAGATAAAAGCTCCTACATAACCTAGAAGAAGGCTTAACTGAAGGAACAAGTGCTCTGAGAAGAAAACATGAAATAAAGGTTAAAACTGTAATTTTACCATTGCAGTACATAAACGGGATTTCTCAGAAGCAAAACATAGGTCAAATGGTCCAAATAAGATAAAAAGAGGGTTGAGTCGATCAGAAATGAGTTTATGTGCAATCTAAGAATTAAATGACACTTGGTAACCCTAAAACAGACCTGCTTAAATTAACAAGGCTCCGGTCAGGATAAAAATTGAGTAAACCCTCTAAAAATCATGGAAAAACATCCTCTAGGATTTAGAACACTTAATTTAGCCTTTGGAACCTAGTCTGACCTAGATTAGGGTCCTAGCTCCTCAATTAACCAAATTTGGGTTTTTACGCAAAATATCCAGTCAAACGAGGTAAAACCTGAAATCCAAATTCTCCATTGGATTCCTTAGGTCCAAATTAGGTTTATACCAAAATTTGGACTTAAGAGGAGGTCATCTTGACCTACTTTGCAATTTAGTACACCCAAATCACAAATAGGTCCCTATCTTTTTAATATCCTTGCAAAGAGCCCCCCAAGTTCTTCGCCCCCTTTGCAATCCGGTCCTGCCGCCATTATTAGGGCAGAACCGAGCTCCGGCGAGGTTCAGAGAGGGATTGCTCTCTAATCCCTCAGAGATTTCCTCCCAGAAATGGAAGGGGGATTCTCTGAGGAATTCCCTTCCTTCTAAAGCCAATTACAATAGCTCGTGTGAACCCAATCTCTCGTGCGAACGCACGAGAGATTTGGGTATCCACCTTCCTTCCAACTCCGGTGAGCCGGCAGACCTAATTGCGCGCTCTCCACGTGCTGATAGGAGCGGCCAGCACCTATAAAACACCCCCCAGACCCTGCTGCAGGACCCAAGCTTGATTTTGACGGAGATCCCCTCCAAATTCCCTCTCTCCCATCTCCGGCCAAACGACCCGTAAGCTCCGGCAACCTCCTCCTCTCCTTCTCGTCTCTCTATTGCCATACCAGTAGCAGAGTCCACTCCGCCTCTTCCTCCCGCATCGCGCTGTACCCCGCGCGCGTGCTCCTGACCTCATCTTCGTCGCCGCTTCCTCCCTCAGGGTCTTTCTCCCCAGACGACGGTAGTTACGAGCCGTCCTCTCCACTGCCTCCCTTCCTTCAAGACAACCCCAGATACATTCTCCATCCTCTCCTCTCTCTTTTCCCCCTACTATTTTACTTGATTACCCCTCGACAGTACCTAGCCACCTCCATCGTTCTCGCCTCCGACCGCCCTCCGGCGAGCTGCCCACACCACTCCGCCCCTCCACACGGCTCGCCAACCCCCTCGTGAGCTTCACCTCACCACCAGAAACCCATTCCACCCCATCACTGCCACTCCAGACCTCCACAAGCACCCCCCGACCAACCCACCATCTCCGGCCACAGGTTGACCTAGGCACGCACGCCTAGGCCGACCTGCAACCTGCAGCATCGCCCACCGCCTTCGCCGTGCTACAGCAAAGGTTTCCAGCTATTCTGATTGGGCCAATAGGCCATTCTGTTGGATGTCAGGTGGACGCTCCACCGCCATTAACAGTCGAAGCAGCAGGGAGCTTGGAGCAGCTTCGGGCATCAGGCTTCCCAGGCTGCAGGTGCAGCAGACTCTCGCGAAGGTCGCGAAGCGAACGAGGCCAGCCAGTCGCACAGAGGAGCCATCAGCTTGGGCAATCGAGTGACGAAAGCTCTGCGGGCGCGCGTGAAGGCAAGACCGACCAGATAGTCCCACATTGTGGGATTGCAAAACTCAGGTATCATGTAAATTGTTTTTGTGTTTTCTTCTTACTGCCTCCGTAAGCATAGGGGTGAGGTCCCTCACTGCCCCCACACGCCTCGTCCACGGCTTGACGTCGTGGATCTGGAAGATCCGACCCGACCTAAACCTACGCACTCCTCGCGCATCACCACTTGCCGGTGCGCCTGGTCCCGGGTGCGAATCCTACCCGACTACCCGTGTGGCTCTGGGAGAGCTTGCTTGAGTGAACTGCTTGAGAAAAAGAGAGACGCTTGGGTAGAGGGACGAGGGTAGGTTTTTGCTACTGTGTGGTGTGTGCAGGAAGGAAGAAGTGACCGAGGCAGCAAACACTTAGCAGCTGAAGAACAGGAAGAGAAGAAAGAAGAAGCTGTGTAGCAGTGAAAGGAGAAGTCTTCGCCGAGAAGAAGAAGAAGAAGAAGGAAGACAAGGCAGAAGAGAGAGAAGAACAAAGAAGAGGCCAAGTGAAAACTGCAAAGTGATCAGAAGAAAAAGAAGAAGAAAGAAGAAAGGCAAGGCAGGAGAAGAAGGAAGATATAGAAGCAGAAAGGAGAAGAAGAGAGAAAGAGAGATCACATTTAAGACGTCTAATACAGAAATCAGACGTCCAATTCTACTTTTTTTTCACAAATCCTTTTTAATATTCTCTCTTTGAATTAATTATATTTGCGTTTAACAGTTGTATTCTTTGGTTTTACAAAGTACTGAGATTGCTCCCCGTGTTCGACCTCGGATACTCTAGTTGTTCGAGTAATAAAATTCTTTATATTTGTTTAAACGTTTTGTCGATTATACTACAACGTAATACGCTTTAAATCCGCACAAAATCGTTGAGAACACCGCTCATACTATGTCTCGTATCAACTGAGCGAGGTCCTGGACCTGAACGCCTGGGAGAAGTGCCTGGTCAACTGGCATGTTGGGCCCGGCACGTCCCCCCCTCCGACCTTGTCCACGGTCGCGTTTGTGGCCTACCTCAAGGATTCCACGTCGAGGCATCTCCTACAAGGAGATGTGGAAGACAAAACAAAAAGAAGTCAACTCTAACGGACTTCAGCAAAAGAACCCAGAACAGATGTCAAGCGGTATGTTGTGGTGGTTACTTTAGTTACATGCATGTGAATTGGTTATTCTCAAGCTAGTTGGTTTGTTTCTCGAGACGACCTTGCTCTGATACCATTTTGTTAAGACCTGATTCCTGAATCCCTACAGGACATGGGATTGGCTCAACTCGACTAATCCCAAGACCTAGCCATCCAACAGGAAATAACCAAAAAGCAGGTAAGTAAACCACATTCACTATGCTAAGTAACTAACAGTAAAAGAGTATAACAGTAAAGGAAGTAAAAGCTGCTAACAGTACATATCACCACCACAAGTGATATGTACTGTGGTGGTCTCGCCCCTCCACAGTCCGCGCACCCTCGTCTGACTACCCCAGTTTGCCCAGTGGGCCTAACAAGTCGGTGTAGGGTGGCTAGCTGAACCCCGGACCCGTGGGGTGGCTAGCACTCTCCCTGCACTAGTAGCTCTCCCCGGTACAGTGTACGCGAGGGCAAAAGAAGTCGGTGTAGAGTGGCCAATCCTAACCCCAGTTCCCAACCCAAGGGCGGCTAGCTCTACTCTACACTAAACAGGGGACAGTCGCTCTCCTTGGTACCGTGTACTCAAGGGCCAGCACACTTTCCACTCACATTTCCAGATCCATTCCTTTTATCCACAGGAGCTCTACTCCTAATTCCCCGTAGGGTTCATGTTCGTATTTCCCTAAGTTATTCCATACCAGGTTTCCTCATTCACATTTCCATTCTCGGATTTTATACATGCAGCTCGTATTTCCACAATTTGCATATATAATAAGAAATATCACAGGTATCTGTCTAACTAGCACAGGCATTTCATGTTTCACAAGCAACTCTTGTTTATTAACAGGTAGTTGGTCATAATTCTATTTATTTACTTAAGATTGCAATCTCAAACATGCATACAAACAGTGCAAGTACTTCTCATCCTAGGATTCATGCCACATCCTAGATTTCTAGTTATCCAGTTTCTCATATGCATTCATGTTTTATAATTTAAACCAAGGGAAACAACTCTACCAGACAATCTGGGAGTACTGGGGGTTCGAACGGCAGGCTCACGTGCCTCTGCAGGTCCTGAACACAACAGAATGTTCAGAACAGCATATAAGACTTTCTAACAAGTAGGGGAACTAACAAGGAATCCACAGATATCTTGTTTACGTAAAACGGACCTCAAACGAACCCTAAACAGGTCAAAAATAGGATTGCAGACCTAAATCAGACGTCTGGCACAAGTTCCAGACGTCTTAAAAGTATCCAAAGTCTCACCTTAGGTTCCTGCATCGACTTCAGATGTACAAAACCACTTCTTGACCGTCTGGACCTAGCTCCAGACATCCGACCTCTCCTCCAATTGAATGGAAGTGCTTCCGGTCGTCTGCTAAGTTGTCCAGATGTCCGAAATGCATGCGAGGGCATGCCCCGCACCTTCCCGAAGCTATCTCTGCACGCGACAGGCAAAATCATCCACTTTTAGCCATGCAGATTGAAGCTGCGATGCGGTCTGCATGGCTATAACCGCAAGAGGAACATACCTTCGCAGAACACTGCTTTCAGACGTCCGACGTCGTCTCCAGACGTCCAACTCGTCGTCTGGACGACACGCTAGATGTCTGATTCTTGGAAAATCCCAGTACCAGAACCACCTCCTGCTCCTCATCGCGCGCAGCCGTGGCTTCTCCTCCTCGCCTACAGCTCCTGCCGCAGCAGGTGTCGGGGACGACTCCCCCAATGCGCTCCTCCCACACATGCCTCTTTGGCCATGCATCTTCCAGCGAGCTCCCACGAGCTCGCAAGCTCAAGCTCTTCCTCTTCTCCTCACGCCACCTCTCCTCCTTGTCACTCGCTCTCGCACTCTCTCTCTCACTCACCCCCTCTCGCTGCAGTGGAGAGGAAGGAAGGAAGGTGGATTTGGCAAAGAGGGGAGGAGAGGAATGGAGGAGAGGGGTTTTATAAGGGTGTGCTAGGGTTCGGGTTGAGGAGAGAAGAGGGAAAGAGAAAAGAGCGGTACTATCTGCGCACTGCCCGCACGCAGACGCGAAGTTACGTACAAAATTTTCAATTTCCGGATGTCTGGGAAGGTGTCTAGACGTCTGATCGACCGTCCAGATGACTTAAAGGGCTCAGAACAGAACAGGTCTTTACACTAGCTCATGTACCACTCCCTTAGGAGACACCCTTGAGATAAGCCAACTCTCGGCTGTCCCAGGAGGAGTTACCACCGAGCTCCTCCAGTGATCCCCACTCGACGAGGGCCCACATGTGGATAGTTCCCCAGCCAGCCGAACAGCTCCTCCAAGGGTCTGAAGAGCAAGTCCTAGGAGCACATCACTAAGCACTTAGGGACCGGGGACAACTCCAAGTGGTTGTTGAGAGTCAAGCGGTGGAAGGCCATGCCTATTCGATCTTGCTTGGGTTAGCTCAAGGCTCAACACTCTGACGAGGGAGGCCCCATGAGGTAATGAACCCTCGGTGCCCCGAGTCGAGCCACCCAATTCACGAGCATGAGCACAATGCCCTCAACCGCGAGCCAGAATACGCAATGAGAGACCATGAAGGAAGTTAACTCCTCTCGTGGGTCAGCCGAGATGTGCGACAATAATGACAGCCCCGCCGAGGGCGAGAGTACTCCCAAACAGGCATGCCCTATGCCCGCCTACGAACAAGGCTCCTTCCACAAGTGAAGAACCCCTTTCCTAAGGTAGCAACCAGCCCCCAGGGGGCCCTCAGTCGTGGGCCATGCAGCGTAATTACGGGACACTCTGCACAAAGGAGTTCCTCAAGGAATGCCCTCCCTTGGTCATGCACCGAGCAGACGTGCTTGAGGGGAGTCAATCCACTGAGGGTCATTGGGGTGGGCCTCGCTGAGGAGGAGCCCTCTGAAGGACGCACCCCCTAGTTGTGGATTGGGCGGGCGTGCTAAGAGGGTGCAAGCCTGCGAACTAGGACTCGTTATCCCAATGCCCCATCGAGCGAGAGGGTGGGAGGCATGCAAAGCGCCTAAGGGACCACTCCGAGAAGGGGCCCCAACTTCTACGGGTAGCCGATGCGGTCTACTAGGCAAAACTGAGAGGCAAGAGAGTTAGCACCCCACCCCAATAGACGGGCAACGTCACCCCAGCTCCCCCGCCTGACAAACGTCATTGTGAATTCTGGCGGTGATGCTCGCGCCAATTAAGGTCCTCTCCTCCTGATACATGAGCACATTAGCACAGAGGTTAAGGTAACCTTTGGCCGACGTCGCCCAAGACATTCTAGCCCTTCCCTCTGAGTCAGCTTTCTATATGTACCTTTCTCTAGACTTTTATCTGGGCAAAGAGAATATGACCAAGTCTCCCTACAGGATTCGGCGGAGCGTCTAGGTTTGTTAGGGCAAGAGTCTTCCCCCTTCGAGGCAACTCCAAGTCCTTTGAAAAAACATGCTCCCCTGGCCATGGGCCAGGCGGAAGTTAGCCCCACAGTGCCTGCAATGATCCAAGGCCTCCGCCATCGGCATCTCAGGCACATCAGCATGTAGACTGAGGCAACCCTCGGGAGCAGCGATGGCCAAAATGGGCCTACAACCCACATAACTAACTTCTAGCAATAATACCCACATCACTTCGAGACACTCAGGCCGAGTGCCCTTCTATGCTACCCTTTCTGAGCCGGTGCGCCCGTAGCACTTCCACCACTCCGGTGAAAATGCCTCCCTCTCCTCCCAACAGCCATTTCAGTCACCTACCTTAGAGGGGAGGGGGGAAACCCCCCTCCGACCAATTCAGATGGAGATAGGCACCTCAACCTGGCTGCCATGCTGAAGGCGACCAAGTTGATGATAGAATTAAGCGACCCGACCAGCTAATCACTAGTACGCATCCACCGCCAGAACCTCCAGTTACATGCCTGACTCCCTTAGAGGAGGAGCATTGGACATGAAGAGGCTGCGACCCGGTGTAAGCCCCTCGAAGTTGAGGCAAAGCAACTCAAGAAGCTCACGTGAAGACGGGAAAGGGGAGCCAAGTCCATGCAATCCAGTAAGGGGCTAACCCGGTTGATCTACCAAGCGACTTCGAGATCACAACCGGACCCCTAAGTCGTGGCATTGCCCGATTCCTACTCTTCCCTCATGAACCCCTCCAAGCTCGTCGAGGGCCAAAAGGGGGATCTCAATCTCCCAAAAAGTCTGATTGCTACAAACCCCCCCTCGAGGGTCCAAAGCACCCAAAAGTGACCTCTTAAGACTATGAGGGACCAAGGAGGCCCCCCTGAGTCCCGGCAGTAGCAAAATTGCCTCTTGAGGGTGGCCGGTGTAAAAAGTCTCACGTGCGCAATCCTTGGCGCACGAGGAGCGATCCCATCACCACCAAGATCAATGCTTAAAGCCCATATACAACCCCAGTGGCAGCAAGAGGCCTAACCTGCCTTAGCAAGGACAGGGTACTGCCCCTCATGACGAATGGCCGTCACCAGCAGAGGGTAGCGACTGGTCCTTGCTCTCACCTGGCTACTCACCTCCAAAAAATCGTCAAGAAGAAATTTCAACCAAGCAAGCCACCACTTATGGTCGGCGAGAACTCGGACGGACGCATCCAACGTTCCGTGTATGGCCGCCTCTTCAAGACGTAAGCCACCTCTTACGGTATGGTTGACGTTCCCTATATTGCCTCCACTTTAGGCCGACAAGCCATCTCTTAAGGTCAGAAAGAACTCGGACGGACACGTCCAACGTTTCCTATATTGCCACCTCTTTAGGTTGACAAGCCATCTCTTAAGGTCGGCAAGAACTCGGGGGACGCATCCGATGTTCCCTTTGTTGCCGCCTCTTCAGGCCGGCGAGCCACCACCTAAGGTCAGCAAGAACTTGGATGGACGAGTCCCACGTTCCCCATCTTGCAGCCTCTACAGGTCGGCGAGCCATCTCTTAAGGTCGGCACGAACTCGAACGGATGCGTCCAACGTTCCCCATATTGCTGCCTCTTCTGGCCAGCGAGCCACCTCTTAAGGTAGGCGAGAACTCGGACAGACACGTCCGATGTTCCACATATTGCCACCTATTCAGGTCGGCAAAGCCACCTCTTAAGGTTGGCAAGAACTCGGATGGACATGTTTAACATTCCACATATTGCTGCCTCTTCAAGTTGGCCAGCGCACCACTTAAGATCGACGAGAACTCGGACGGACACATTCGACATTCCATATATTGCTGCCAATCTGGGCTGATGAACCACCTCTTAAGGCTGACCAAGACTTGGACAAATGCGTCCGACGTTTCATGTGTTGCCACCTCTTCAGGCCAGCACAAACCCGAGCGGGCGCTTCCGATGTCCTTTATCTTGCCACCTCACAAGGTCGGCGTGAATTCGAGTGAACCCCCTAAATGCTCTCTTATGCCATCACCTATCAAAATTGGTCGGTCATCTCCCTAGGTTGGTTGGGGATCGGACAAAACCACCCCCTGACCTTGGAGATTGCCACCCTATATGGACAGCTATTAAACATGCTTCGATCAGGTTTCAAAAACGTGCATTGTAGTATAGATGGCCAAAGTGAATTAACATTTAAAATTTATAATTCGAGTTGAAAGAGAAAAATCCGAGGTCGTCTCTGGGAGCAAGAAATGCACGAATAACACTATTTAGATTTTTTACAATATAGGACTAGATGCAATTAATCCAATTCTTTATGGTCCAAATATGGTTCATAAATGTAAAAATTATGCACATGAATTAGATTAAGAAAATTATTCTTCAAGCATTTACTTCCCAAGTCAATCAATCAAATAATCAAGCTTAATAGTGCATGGACCAAATTTTGCAATGAGAATTCATTGAAAACCAAATTAATTAAAAATATCATATCAGTCCCTAAGAATTAGTTCTCACACATTTCAATCTTTGGAGGCTTGCGATTTGGTCCTTGAAAATTTGTAAATAAGCCCCTGCATAATTCTTCTGTAGATGGACCCCTGGCCTTCTTCTTAGCCTCAGCTCTTGCGAGCCATGCCGGAGCACAGTCGAAATCGAGCTCAGGCAAGAAATCTTCTCCAATGTGTGGCAGAGGAGCATCGTCGATGCACTACTTCCTGGTGGAGGCATTATTAGGTCGATCGAACAGGCGAAGGAAACAGACTATAGTCGAGGAAGCAGCGGGTCTGGTGGTGGTCGATGGTGGTCCTCGGGGCACGAAACTCCTCGTCAACAGTCACAAAGGTGCCTTGTGCCCTCAAGTAGACTTGGAGCGAAGCTTGGGACCTTGAGGCTGGCCGGCAGTGGGTGGTCATGGTCGACGAAGACCGCAGTGGCAGTGAGGGTTGATCGGTGGGTGGAGGTGTGGGGGCTCTCAACCAAGGGGTCGAGAAGCGCCACCTCGCTGTGATAAAGGTGGTGGTGCCGTTGCATTTGTGCAAGGAGGTCGAGGATGAGTTGGTGGACTCGAGATGGGTAGCGGATGACAGCGGTCTTCGGTCGGCGATTAGAGCATTGAAGACCTCAAATTAGTTGGGGGCTTTTGCTCATCGTGTCCTTGCGGAGCTGTGGGAATGGTCAGTGAGCAGCATTGGCAGTTGTTTCGAGGTGGAGGCGTTCGCTGGAGTTTGGTCAATGTGTGATCGGTGATATATAACCAGGCCCGCGGGGGATAGGGTATTGGTGCTAAAGCACCACAATCGTTTATTTTGATGATAACAAAACACATGTCATTTAATATTTGCACTTGAAGTCTTAGATTTCAGGTCAATTGCAAATAGAGACGTGGTTAGATGGAGTTCGAGCTCGCATCCATGGCAGATTAGAGGAGCTTGACGGAGAATAGAGGAGCTTTGCAAGGAGCGATGGCTTGAAGAAGAAAGGAGATGAATAGGATAGATTTCCTTTCCTTGTACTCTATGTATTTTTGTTTCTTTTGTTGCTCTTTATTTTATTACTTAGATTCATGTTAAAGAGCCTCAAAGTACCCTAACAGTAGTCCTAGGAACACTTACACAACCCTAGGATACTTCGATTTTCTATAAAGAACTTAGAAAACCAAAATATGGTTCAAACAACCTTTTCAGACATCTAATCTGAAAATCAGACGTCTGATAATGACTTTTAAGACGTCTGACTGTTGACTTAGACGTCCGATAATATTTAGGCTGGACTTAGTTAGCTCTGTCTGATGAAATCAGATGTCCAGACCTTAGTCCAGATGTCTTAGAAGACGTTTGATGATTTTGTCAGACGTCTAATTAGTGGACCGTTGGCTGGCTTAGCAAACAATGAAGGATATAACCGTTAGCCGGTATCAGACGTCCGTAGAGGACCCCAAACATCTAATACATGACCGTTTTGCCTCGATTGACCCAAAATCTCTTCTCAGAGATTTTATAGCCGTTGCACTCTCTTGGGAATCCATTTCCGCAGAAAAGTAGGTTTCCAGACGTCCAGATATCACTCCAGACATCCTGTATGTCATCTGATGACAATTCACTAGAACCCTGTTAGATTCGATTCAAGTTAAGAAAGAAACCCGCCTATAATCAGACGTCTGACTTTGTTCCCAGATATCTTAAACTAGTTTTCCAGACGTCTGATCCCAGGATCAGATGTTTATAACCTTGTCAGTGTAATGATTAATCCTAATATCGGCCTGATTTTCTTGGACCTTGCACCCAACGGCTATGGAAGCCTTCCAAGGCCTTCCAAAGCCTTCCTAGGGCCTCTATAAATAAAGGAGAACCTTTGCCACTCAAATATACAACAAGACACACTAAGAAAACCACTTTCTACATCTTGTGTATCTAAGAGAAGTAGTTCAAGCTTTAGCTCTCCAAGCTTAAGTTCTACACCTAGAGAGCTTGATTCCTATTGCACACCTGCTCTCCCTCTGCGATTACGAGAGCGATGAAGCGCTACCGCTTGGTTCACGCATCCGCGTCGTCAATGCACTTCTTGCAAAGGGAAGCATCATAACTCCTATAGAAGCTTAGTTTAAAAATATCTTTGTTGGCTTTGTAGGACTATTCTTGTATTTTACTTTGCTTGTGTTGGGTATTTGCTTTGCAAATTCCCATCTCCTCCATGAGACAAAATCCTTCTCGTGAAGAGAAGGGGTTTGAGGTACGCTACCCTCGCATTTGTAGCGTGGTTGTAATTGAGGTGTCCTACCCTCGTTTAAGTAGTACGTTAGTGGATTTGATCAACTTGGTTGATCGGAAAATCCTAACTCGAGAGGGTTAGGTGGTGGTTTTCACTCGGGTTGGGTTTCCACCTAAAAAGCATTGTGTACATTGTGTGATTGTTATTTTGCGAGATTGTTCCATTTATAATTCCGCATTATTTTTACGTCACGCTGATCTCCCCCCTCCAAGTAGGGAATTACACAGGTCACGGGCGAGGCGCAGGTGAAGGGTGAGAGGGGGACCTCAGCCCCCAAGTGTCTGAGGCCATAAGCCCAAGGCACTTTTTCAATTTATGCGGCCGCAAGCATTCTTCAGCCTCCGAGGTGGGACTAAAGTCCTACCTTTCCTTTGTGCGTCGCAACAGCAGTGTTGAAGGCGCGAATTGAGGCAGTGGCAGATGCTGGCGACTTCAATTGTCGCCCTGAGATCGCTCCTAGAAGTGTTCTGCTCAACTTGGGTGCAATGCCTAGAGCTGAAGGCACATGAACAGCACCTGGAGGTCTTCAAAGGAGCTCCTCCAATGGCGCTATGGCTCGTGACCTGAAAGAGACGAATACTAGCTAAACGCCCCAGTCAATATGCTCAGGAGTTTCGCCTTGATGAGGTGAATGCAATGGCGGCATCAGTGAGGGGTGAATGTGTGTGAGGTGGCCTGTTGACGTCGAAAAATGAAATGTGTAGGTGCGGTGTTCTACGAAGCGTGTGAGGGACCAAATCCCTCAATTTCTTGAGGGGTTTTGGTCTGTGGAGCATGGTGGAGCAGATGGAGGTGACAACGGCAAGTTTCGAGTAGTGTGGCGGTGTGTAGGCATCGTCGGAGCTTCGCCGAAGGCGGAGAAGATGAAGTGCGGTGAGGGAGAAGTGGTGGTCATGCGTATGTGTAGAGAGTGGAAAAGCGAAATAGAAAAAGAGAGAGAGCTAAAGAGGGGCATAGAGAGAGGATAGGGAGGCGGAGGGCTCTAGTGTTGATCGACTGGAGCCAAAGAAGGAGGAAGATGCGGTGGAGTGGCGACGGCGATGCAGATGGAGGAATGCCCTCCCTTTGGCTGGGGAGGTTCGCGATGAAGAGAGGAAGAATTTAGGCCATCCAATTTGATGGTTGGATTGCCGGAGGAGGGAGATCCAGGGGGGTCACCAGAGCAGGGGTCTACGGTGGTCAGAGATAAGTTTTTAGGGCCGTTTGATGCACCAAGACTTGCTAAAAAGCACGGTCGTGCGATGGTGTCTCTTTTATAGGCTGTAGGAAGCCCTTCCAAGCTTGGAAAGAAGCTTTCAAGCTTGGAAGGTTGTTGTGAAATAGGATACTCGAACCTTTGAAAGGTTCGCATGACCTTTTGGGAAAGACTTAGACCCATCGAGTGAGAAATCCTCGCTCGAAACTCGACAGTAAAGGTTTAACCTTCCAAAAATGGTGCGGGGACCTTCTTGTGAAGAAGACAAAGAAGTTGGGGGCTATTTGTAAGAGAATTCAAAAGTTAAGGGTCTAAATGAGATAGAAAGAGTTTGACTGGACCAAAATGCAAACTTAGTCAACATGTTCTCAGATTGGGCTCAAATTTTGGCACAAACCTAATTTGGACCCAAGAAATCCAATGGTGAAGTCAGATTTAGGTTTTGACCAAGTTTTATTGGGTAATTTATGCAAAATCCTAAATTAGGGCAAATATCTGTCTGAGACTCTATTTTGGGTCAAGACGGGTTCTGATGGTTAAATTTAAGGTTCCAAACCATAGAGAATATTTTTATATAAATTTTAGAGGGTTTAGGTGAATTTTATTCTGACCAAAAACTCAGTTAATTAAGCTGGTCTGTTTTTAGGATTTCAGAAGTCATTTAATTCTCAAAACACGTGCAAACCCTTTTTTGTCTGTTCTAACCCACTTGTTTGCCTTTTAAGATCATTTGACCCTTAATTACCCCCTCAGACAACCCGTGATTGTACTGCATTCATGCTATGATGGTAAAACTGCAGTTTTAACCCTATTTTCTTGTCTTTCCCTCGGAATGAATTTACTGTGAAATATGGCTCTTTGATAGTTGTGTAGGAGCATGTTACTGACTTAATTAGGTCAAAATGGGATAGTTTTGGCTCATGATGTTGTTCCCATCATACCCACATGCCTTGCTTTTTCTAGTCCCTTAGCAAAATATCAATTAACTTTAATTCTAGACCATATGTCTTTTTATGCTTAGCACTCTGATGTGTGCTTTTTTTTTGTAGATTAGGTTAGAATGCCAATAGTTGGCCTAGAGGTACTCAAGTACCAACCAAGATCCGAATCTGACCAGCTCTAGCCTCAGTCTGTCGTGAAGGTTTCTAAGACCCACAGAAACTAACCTAAGGTTCATTAAACTCCGCTGTTAAAGCACCCGTGCTTGTAACATGTTTTAGCCCAGGTTTAGTTTGCAGTGCATTTTTATACGGGAGAGACAGAAGAATTTTTCTTTGTTTTTGGAGAGCTTTCGCTCTCTTTTCTTTTTATTTCTAGCCTCAGATTAGCTTTACAAGACGATTTGTATCGGATTCCTAGTTCCCACCATCAATCCTTGCATGGTCCCTGACAATCGATGCTTCGAGATAGCACCACCCATGGCAACCCCTAGAACCCTAGCTTTCGAGATAATCCCGCCCATGGTGTTCTATGGCTAAATTTAGACCTTGGCAATTGACATTTCGTGATAATGCTGCCCATGACATCTGAACCAGCACAAGGTGCTTACATTCCCCCGGTAGGATATTTAGATATCCTAGGAGACAAGCACCGAGGAGATGATATGTTATTGCACATCTCGAGGGGGATTTCTTGCCTCTCCGCACCAGGAACTCGTCCAAATCAACTTGTGTTGATTAGCTGCCCCTAATCTAGGTAACTTCTTCATAACAGATTTAACGCCTTTGCGTGATTTGATAATTAAGCGCACTGAACCAGATTGTGTGTGGATTGGGGTGCTTAGGTTACCAAGTCCCACAAACCAGAGGTCAGTTAACGAGGCTGAATAATCCTTAAGCCTTAGACCTAATACTTAAGCTTCACATTTTCCCTAACCTCTTGAGGACTATCCAGATCTTAGCGAATACTTGAATTTTTAAGCTTAGAATTCCAGCCCAAGAGGCCTAAGATTAGCGTTCATACTAATCTCTTTTTGTCTTTTAGCACCTTCTGTCTTTCATTTTCTTTCTTTTTGATTTGGTCTAGAACCAAGTCAATTCTTTAATCTTTTACTAATGACTATCTCTCTTTCTTTTTCTTTTCAAATTATGCTCCTTTTTGACATTTTTATCTCCTCCCGTTTTTCTCCTAAAAAATGATATTCATTCAAAATTTCCTCCCTCATCCTATTTTTTTTTCTTTTTTCAAAATTTTTTATTTTTTATTTTTTGGTTTTTGGAATATGTGCTTTTTTTGATGAAACCCTTTCTTGTGAAGTGTTCTCACAGTGTTTTGCACTTCAATACCCCCCCATGCCTATGATTTGCAATGTCCTCATTATAAATTAGGTGGGTTTGAGTTCAGCTTCGATCGTACATTAGAACAGGTTTTGGATGGGGGGGCGGGTCGGGGTGACTGTTGCAGACGATTTCAAGCTCAGGTACGGGTACCAGAGATGGAGTCGACTGTTCTAATGGACAAATCGTAAAGTGCAATATGAGTTCAACATAAGATATGTCAAGAAGGGTTTCAATTTTTTCAAAAAGATGACGGGTTGCCTCCCGTTAAGCACTGAGTTTAACGCCATCAACCGAGCACAATGAGCTCAGGGAGAATGAAGATCAAAAGATACCTTAGCCCTGTTCATATTAGTGAATTCAATGAGCGGCTTAAGTCACTGGCCGTTCACAGCAAAGGGTTCTGAATCAAGGCTAGGTTGGTTGATTTCAATAGCTCCATTTCCAAAGATTTGTCTTACCAAGAATGATCCAATCCATTTTGATCTGAGTTTTCTTGAGAAAAGTTTGAGTTTGGCAACAAGGAGTAAAAATTTTTGACCAGGGTGGAAAGATTTTCGTACAATGTGCCTGTCATGGAACGCTTTAACCCTCTCTTTGTAGATACCCAAGTTCTTATACGCATCATTACGTAGTTCCTCGATCTCTCTTAATTGCAACTGGCAGTGTATTCCAACCTTCACTAGATCCATATTGCACTTCTGTGCTGCCCAATAGGCCTTGTGCTCCATCTCGACGGGAAGGTGACATGCCTTACCGTACACTAATCTGAAGAGAGACATGCCTAATTGAGTTTTGTGGGCGGTCCTATAAGCCCACAAGGCTTCCGGAAGGCGAGTAGACCAATCTTTTCTATCAGGTTGAACAGTGACCTGAAGGATCTTTTTGATCTCTCGATTTGATAATTCTGCCAGTCCATTAGTCTGGGGGTGGTAAGGAGTCAAGATATGATGCGACACCCTGTACTTTTTTATCAGGGACTGGAAGTGTACATTGGTAAAATGAGACCCGCCATCGCTGATGATGGCCTTAGGAACCGCAAATATGGTAAAGATGTTCTCCTGGATAAATCGGAGGACAACTTTATGATCGCTAATTCTTGTGGGGATGGCTTCAATCCATTTAGAGACATAATCAACAACGAGTAGAATGTATTCGAAGCCGTTAGATATAGAAAAGGGTCCCATGAAATCAATTCCCCATATGTCAAAGATTTCGCACACAATAATCGTGTTCAAGGGCATCATATCCCGTGGGCCCATGTTGCCGAGGGTCTAACAATGAGTGCATGCCCAACAATACGTCTGTGCATCTTTGAACAAAGTGGGCCAAAAGAACCCACACTGGAGAATTTTCGCTGCGATTTTATGCCCAGAGAAATGGCCACCGCAGGCTTGGATGTGACAGAATAACATTACGTCATTGACCTTGTCATCAGGAATGCATCTCCGGATCACCTGATCATTGCTAATGTGGAAAAGGTATGGTTCCTCACAAATATAGTACTTGGCCCTGGCAATCAATTTGTCTCTCCTGGAAATCGGCCAATCTAGCAGAACTTTCCCCGTAACCAAGTAATTTACAATATCAGCAAACCATGGGAGATTGTGAATGGCTAGTAGGTGCTCATCCAGAAAATGCTCGATGATTGGATTGGATGGGTCGATGACGGAAGAAGGAAGATGGGACATGTGGTCAGCTACCACGTTCTATTTTCCTGCTTTATCACGAATCTCAAGATCAAATTCTTGCAACAGTAAGATCCAGCGGATTAGTCAAGGTTTCGCATCCATCTGCACAAGGAAGTGCCTCACTATAGTGTGATCTGAGTATATGATAACACAGGAACCCAAAAGATATGATTTGAATTTTTCCAGGGCAAATACTACAGCTAGCAGCTCTTTCTCAGTAACTGTATAGTTACACTAAGCCTCGTCAAGTGTCTTGCTAGCATAGTAGATGACCATGGATTTTTCGTCTATTTTCTACCCGAGTACCGCCCCTACAACATCATCAGATGCATCGCACATGATCTCAAAGGGTTGAGATCAATCAGGGGACTGTAGGATAGGTGCTTAGGTAACTCGATCACGCAGGGTCTTAAATGCTTGAGCAAACTCCTTGGAGATTTCAAAGGGGACATCCTTAGATAGAAGATTAGAAAGGGGGCACACGATTTTCGAAGAATCGGGAATGAATCGACGGTAAAAATTGATGTGCCCCAGAAAGGATCAGATGTCTTTAACCGAGCTAGGCATGGGGAGTTTGGAAATCAGATTTACCTTGGCTCGATCATCCTGGATGCATTTTTCAGAGATAAGATGTCCCAGGATAATTCCCTCAGGCACCATGAAGTGGCTCTTTTCCCAGGAAAGAACCAAGTTCACGTTGATGCACCACCTGAGGATTTGGATCAAGTGCACGAGGCAATCATCAAATGATTCACCAAATACCGAGAAGTCATCCATGAAGACTTCGAGGTATTCACCTACCATATCTAAGAATATGGCAAGCATGCACCGTTGAAAAGTGGCAGGTGCATTGTAGAGACCGAACGACATCCTTTGGGATGCGTATGTTCCAAAGGGGAAGGTGAAGGTGGTCTTCCCTTGGTCCTTGGGATGGATTGCAACCTGACTATAACCGGAGTACCCATCCAAAAAGCAGAAGAATCGATTTCCCGTTAGTTTCTCGAGAATCTGATCAATGAACGGTAGTGGGAAATGATCCTTCTTCGTGGAGGAATTGAGTCTTCTGTAATCAATGCAGACTCTCCATGAATTTGATATATGGGTCGATATGGTTTCTCTAGTTTCAGTTGTGATGACGTTGAGCCCTGCTTTCTTAGGCACAACTTAGATTGGACTCACCCACTGACTGTCGGAGATCGGGTAGATGATCCCTACATCTAACCACTTGATGATCTCCTTTTTCATGACACCCTGTAGATTTGGATTTAGGCATCTCTACATTTCACGGGATGGTCGTGAGCCCTCTTCAGTGTATATGTGATGTGTGCAGTATGAAGGGCTGATACCAGTCAGATCATCGAGAGTCCATCCAATGGCTCTCTGATGCTGCTAGAGAACAGAAATTAGGCGTGTTTCCTGATTAGGTGTGAGTCGAGAGTTTATAATCATAGGAAATGTCTGAGTGGAACCCAAAAAGACGTATTTGAGATGATCGGGTAGAGGCTTTAATTCCATAACTGGGTTGTCAGCAGCAGCGGGTGGTTCAGTGTGGGTGTCGAGAGTAAAGGGAGGAACTACGGGTGTGTCTAGGTTCAGTTTGGACTCCTTTAATTGTGGGTCTTGATCCTCTTGTGGTTGATCAAAAATAGTCGGGTTTTCCTTGATACATAAGTTGTCAACCACAGCCTCGATATCACAAATCTATTCTATAACTCTGCAATTAATTCCTTATTGGGCCTTGGAGATGTCGATCTTTAGTGTCTTTCTCCCAAATTTTAATTCAATTTGACCCTCCTCACAATTGATATTGGCCCTAGCAGTGGCTAGAAAGGGTCTCCCTAGTATAATCGATGTATTCTTCACATTCTCAGGAGCATCCATGTCTAAGACAATGAAATCTACTAGAAAATAGAAGTCGTGTACCCTCACTATGACATCCTTGAGCATTCTTTTTGGTGACTTAATAGATCGGTTAGCTTATTGCAAAGTCATTTCTATCGATTTAAGCTCAGATTCCTCGAAGTAGTATAGTAGAGATGTAGGTATCAAATTTATGGAGGCTCCTAAGTACAATAAAGCTCTGTCGAATTGTATATCACCAATTGCACAAGAGATCAGAGGGGTGCCTGGATCTTTTGCCTTAGGTGGGAGTTTGCTCAAAATGACAGAGCTAGCTTGCTTTGACAATATGATCGAATTCCCCCTTTTCGTTCGCGGCTTACGCTTAGGTGTACACACGTCTTTCAGAAATCGTGCATAAGCTGGTACGTGGCGTATCGCATCCATTAAGGGGATGTTTATTTGGACCTGCTCAAAGAGCTTAACCAGGTCCTCCTTAGGTGCCGCGGGTTTGGCTGTCCTTTTTCCCTTAGTCAAGGCCTTAGGAAATGGAACCTTAGATTATTCCTCTAGAATTGGCTCAGGTTCTTGATCTGGGATGGGTGTGTCCTGGATGACCAATCTAGGGTTAGGGTTTGTATTACCAGCCTGGGAGTGGCTTGGATAAGGTAGGTCCTGTGTTACTTTGCCACTACAGGTAGTAACAGAATTCAATCCCGCCTGGTTCTGATTTGGTGTGGGCAAAAGAGGTGCTTACGACTAGTAACCCACATACGATGTCGAAGCCTCTATCCCGTTGGGTGATGGAGTAGAAGGGCCCTAATAAACAAAGTGAGCTTGGCCCTGATTTGAGTTCATAATGCGCCTCTAGTTCGGACGTTATTCAGAATAGGCACAGGTTGTGAAGGAAGTGCACTAGGTTGGCGGGGATTTGCCATCTGGGCGAGTTGATTGCGAACCTCTGTGATCTCGTCTATGTGCTGTTTTTGCATAGTCGCATTCATCTTCTAAATGTCAGCCAGAGTCTGAAGGATAAGAGTCAATTGATCTGCATGAGTCGGCCCAGATTGATAAGTTGGGTTAGGCCGAGGCTGAGGTGGTTGATATGGACGAGGAGCTTGTGGTCAGGGCTGACATGGAGGTCTCTGATTTTGAATATTTCCTGATCACATGAAATTAAGATGATTACGCCATCCAGGATTGTAGGTGTTTGAGAATGGATCATTTTAGATGGTGTTGCGATCCTCGTAGGTCAAAGGAACATCGGGAAAGTTAGAATATGAGGGTTCAGAGTTCCCCCAACTAGAATAGGTGGGTCCAGAGTTTCCTCCGAAACTAGAATCAGACGAGGGTGGATACGAGTCCATCCCTTAAGAAGATCGATGATAGATGTTGTGCATAGCCTCCCTGTAAGAGGGTGGTTACACAAACAGGTTTTGCGCAAAGGTGGCTCGCTGCAAGTGTCGAGTTAGCTCGTCCACCTTCTTCTCAATAATAGAGACTTTGTCCAGATGACTGGCCATCAGTTCCAATTCGACGGAAGAGGATAGGCCCTATGTCTCATGTGCTCCCTTTGGATTCATCAATGCACGTGCATTCATCTGATCGAACATGCCCATAGATTTATTATTGATGGAGTTCTCGCACATATTCTCAAGAATCTCCCATACAGTGTCTTCGTGTTGACCCATGATGTTTCCTCCACAGGTCGCATTAACAAATAATCGAATATTCTCATGGAGTCCCTGGTAAAAAGACTGGACTTGTTCCCATTTAGGAACTCCGTGGTGGGGGCACTTTCGCATGAGATCCAGAAAATGATCCCATGCCTCGTGAAGTGGTTCTCCTGCTTGCTGTGTGAAATGTGTGATCTGGTGCCGTAAAGCATTTGTCCGACCAACAGGGAAGAACTTTCTCAAAAACTCAGATTGAAGTTCCGCCTAGGTGTTCATTGGACACGTTTGGGTTTGGTACTAGTGAGCAGCTTTATCCATGAGAGAGAAGGAGAACATTTTCATGAGTAGGACATCCTGATTTTGAGCTTTTGACCCAAAGGTCTGGGCCAGATGCTTGAGTTGCTTGATATGCTAGAAAGGATCTTTGGAATTACGCCCATGGAATTTGGGAATGGCATGAATCATGTTGGTCTTGAGTTTAGTGTCAGGACCTCCAGCGGGGATTTGTACTCTAGGTTCGATTGCCATCGCAGCGGGATTATAGTGATCTCACATCATTGGATGCTGTGGTGGGTTCACAAAGGCTTAGAATGGATCATTGAGGTGCTGAAGCTGATTTTCAAGATTATTTTCTTTTGCTAGTTGTGACATGATGATGGATGAAGGAGAATTAGGTTCAGATGAATCAGAAGAGATATCGATTGGATTAGGTTGTTGCACAAACAAGGAGGTCGAGCCTTGGCCTCGATGGGAATGAGTAGCTAATGGAGGCCTCAAGGATGGTCTTAGAGACCTCCTCTCGAACAGGCACCGATGGAGTAGATGAGAGGTAGAATGTAATGGACCCAATCAAGACACCCAAAAAAAATTTTTGGATGACTATAGAGGTTTGGGGCGGATAATACCCCTTAGTCAGAAAGCCGTCCACCTGAGAATTACCTGGGCATCAAGAGAGGGAGAGTCCCGCAAAGACCCCTACACGGTAGAGTGCCCCCACGAGTTGCAGGGTTTCCCCCACCTGACTTCTCTTGTCACTGATGATCCAGGTAGACCAGAATGGAGACTTGTTTCGCAAGGCGAGATCAATGTTTAAAATGCAGCGTTGCAGTATAGTTGAAATCGCTTTGAAAAAAATACAATTTTTAATACTCGAATAGGTTTTCGAGGTCAAACACAGGGAGAAAATTGGTATTTAGAAATCAAGATCACAATTCATAATTAAAAGGAATTGCAATAGTATCAGTAGCAATGTGCAAAAATATGGGAGTAAAATGGTGATTTAGATCACCAAATACTCCTACAATATCACCAAGGAACTCAATGTAAATGTTATTGTTCATCGAATGAGATTAATGTTTTAAAATCGATGCATCGTAGTATAGGTTGAAATCACTCGAAAACAAATAGATTTTATTACTCGAAGTTTTAAGTCCAAGCTCGAACACAGGGAGCAAATCAAATTCATACACTAAGCTCAATGAATGCAATTTGAACACATAATATTACTCTAAAATCTAATGAAAAATATAAAGCATGAGTATATGGATAATAGGATTAAATGTAGCAAGAGATATAATGAGGACTTATGGAAAATTGGATGTGCTACAGTGCTCTCTGCTGATCTTTCTTCTTCTTATCTGATTTCTCTAGCAATCTCTCTTCTTCTTTTTCTTCTTCTTCCTTTCTCTATCGTTGGCTCTTCTTCTCTTTGTATTCTCTTTTCTTTCTCTATCTTCTTTATCTTCTGATTTTTGTCTCTGGCCGCTTCCTTCCTTCTTCTTCTTCTTTCTTTAGAGACGCCTCTTTCATCTGCCTTCAGCTTCTTCCTCTTCAGCCCTTGCCTTCTCCTCCCTTAGTTTCTCTGGTCCCCTTCCTATTCTTCCTTGGCTTCTTCTTCTTCTCTTTTCTCTCGAGAGCACAACCTACCCCTCTACCCACCCGTGCTCTCTCTTCCTCTTTGTCTCTTAGGCTCGCTCTCCCAAAGCTGCTTCTCGGGTAATCAGGTTGGGTACGCACCCGGGACCAGGCCTACCGGCATGCGGTGGTGGGCGAGGAGTGCAGATCGGGTATACGGGTCAAGCTATGTCCATGGGGATTGGGTCACGGATGAGGCGGAGAGAGGGTGAGTGGGACCTCACCTTGCGGTCAGGAAGCGATAAGCCTTATTCACTTTTTCCTCTTATTCTGCTGCGCACGCTCAACAGCTTCCGAGGTGGGATTAAACGTCCCACCTTCCTTCACGTGCATCTGCAGCAGGAGGCTTCCCTTGATTGCAGCTGCTACTGGGGTCTTCGAAACCAATTGCCTGCCTGGAGCTGTGTGCGAGGAGAGTCTGTGCAACCTGGGGCTGTGCACCTGGAGCGTGGTGACCTAGAGCGAGCTTGCAAGCTAGCAGCTTGCATGCATCAATTGCGGCGGGCCTCCAACACTTGTCAACATGAAAATGGCCTCGCGACCTCTTCAGAAAGCTCAGGGAGCTTCGCTGAGACACGGCGAATGTAGTGCGGGGGTCAGCGTGGCGTGGGGTGGCTGGAGGGTGCATGCCTAGGGCACCCTGTGTGCGTGAGAGTGGGTGTGTTCGGGGGGTGATCTGGGGGCATGGCATGGCGAGTAGAGTGAGGGTTTATGGTTAGTGGAGTATTGCAGTGCTTATTGGGTGGTTGGCGAGGTGGATGGAGGTGTGGAGCAGCGAGGATGCCTCATCGGAGGTCTAGCTGGAGATGAAGAAGGTGGTGTGGTTGCGTGCGTCGAGGGACATTTTCAAGAAATAAAGATGGGGAACAAGAAGAGGAGAGAGAGAGGCGTTATCTGACCTAACCTAAGGATGTAGAAGGCAGGGATGGTGGCTGCCTCATGTTGCCATCGCCGGAGACGAAGCTCTCCGTAGGTGAGGCGGTGGCGACGACAGGAGCAGAGGTAGCGTCAGGCTGGTATGGCTGACACGGATGAATGACAGGAAGGTAACCCAACCACTGGTATTGTGGTTGGGCGATGAGAGAGAGAGGACGGAGCCGTCGGAGCTTGCGGAGTGGTTGTGGTTGGCGAGGAGAGAAGAAAGTGGGGTGGACCAGCCCAATTCCAAGCTGAGGAGGTGCGAAATGAATTAGGGTTTCTTAAATAGGTCCTGGAGGTTGGGTTTGTTTTTGGAAGCCAAGCTTCCAAGCACGGAAATCTCACCAAAGATGGAAACTCAGAGAGACCCAAATCTCTCTTGCGTTCGCATGAGAGATTGGGTAGGAATTAAGGCTCATCAATGGGTTCACATTGGAGGAGATTTCTCAGAGAATCTCCCTTTCAATTTTGAAGGGGATTCTCTAAGAGATCAGAGAGTTCTCGCCTTTGAAACCTTGCCGAAGAAGGATTCTCTACGCTATAATGGCAGAGGGACCTAATTGCAAATAACGACGAGAAAGCTAGGAGGTTTCTGCAGAGGTTTTCGAAAGATAGGGGTAGAAATGTAATTGGGTTGGACCTGTTTACAAAGCGGGTCAAGATGAATTCATCTTAGGTCTAAATTTTGGTACAAACCTAATTTTGGCCTAAGGAATCCAATGGTGCAGTTGGATTTTGGGTTTAACCACGTTTGATTGGTAATTTATGTAAAAATCTAATTTAAGGCAAATATTTGTCTGAGACCCCAATGTAGGTCAAAATAGGTTCCAAGGGCTAAATTGAAGGTTCTAAGCTATAGAAAATATTTTTTCATGATTTTTAGAGGGATTAGGAGAATTTTATCCTGACCAGAACCTTGTTAAATCAAGTGGATCTATTTTAGGGTTACACGAAGTCATTTAATTCCTAGAATTCACATGAACCCTTTTCTGTTTGAACCAACCCACTTTTTATCTTGTTAAGACCATTTGACCTATGTTTAGCCCATGAGAAAACCCGTTGTTGTACTGCAATGGTAAAATTGCAATTTTACCCCTTGTTTCTTGCTTTTCTCCCAGAATGGTAATTCATTGAGTTAAGACCTCCAGTTGGTTATGTAGGAGCTTTTGTTCTCTTTTCTGGGTCAAAATGAGCTAGTTAGGGCTCATGGTGGTGTTCCCATCATACCCCCTTGCCTAGCTTTTGCTAGTCTCTTACCAAAATTTTTGGGTTTTAACTTCTGTTCTAGACCACGAGTTCCTTGATGTTCGCAAATTATGATGAGTGCTTTTTTCTTTCTGATTAGGTTAGAATGCTGATAGTAGGCCTAGAGGTACTCAAGTACCAACCAAGATCTGGACTTGACCAACTCTAGCCTCAGTCCTCTGCTAAGGTTTTTAAGGCCCACAGGAACTGTCCTAACGTTCGTTGGACTTCGCGGTTAAAGCACCAGTGCTTGTAACATATTTTATCCTCGGTTCAGTTTGTAGTGCATTTTTTGTAAGAGAGAGACAACAGATTTTCTTTGTTTGGAGAGTTTTCTCTCTCTTTTCTTTTTATTTCTAGCTTCGGATTGGCTTCTCAACACGGTCAGTATCGGATTCCTCGTCCCCATCATCAATCCTTGAAGGGTCCCTGGCAACCCTCAGAACCCTGGCTTTCGAGATTTCGAGATAATCCTGCCCATGACGTTCTATAGCTAAATCTAGACCCTAACAATCGACATTTCGTGATAATGCCACCCATGACATCTGAAACAGCACAGGGTGCTTACATGCCCCCAGTAGGATAAGTAAATATCCTAGGAGACAAGCATCGAGGAGACAATATGTTATTGCGCATTTTCGAGGGGAATTTCCTGCCTCTCCACATCGGGAACTCGTCCAAATCAACTTGTGTTGATCGGCCGCTCCTAATCTAGGTGACTTTTTCAAAACACTTAAATGCTTTTGCGTGATTTTGATAATTATGCGCACTGAACTAGACTGTGTGTGGATTGGGGTGCTTAAGTTACCGAGTCCCGCAAACCAAAGGTCAGTTAACAAGGCCGAATACTCCCTAAGCCTTAGACCTAATACTTAAGCTTAGCATTTTTCCTAACCTCTTGAGGACTATCCAGATCTTAGCAGATACTTGAATTTTTAAGCCTAAGAGTCTAGCCCAAGAGGCCTAAGATCAGCGTTCCTACTAATCTCTTTTGTGTCTCATTAGCACTTTTTTTTCTTTCATTTTCTTTTTCTTGATATGGTCTAGAACTTAGTTAATCCCTTAATTTCTTACTAATGACTATCTCTCCTTTTTTCTTTCCATTTTGTGCTCCTTTTTTTGACATTTTTTTTACTTTTCCCCTTTTCTCCTCACGATTTTGTATGGCCTCAAAATTTTCTTTTCTCCTCCAATTTTTTTTTTATTCTTTTTCATAATTTTCTATTTTTTTTGTATTTTTGGAATATGAGATTTTTTTGTGAGAACCCTTCTGACTTTTGATTTCTGTATGTTTGCACTTTACCACCCCCCCATGCCTAAGTTTTGCAATGTCCTCATTGTAAACGGAGGGTGTGAAGTAGTGTTGGGTTCAGGAATTTAAAATAGGATTTATCGGGTGGATGAGCAGGTCGGGAATGACGGTTGCGGACGATTTCAGTCTCTGGCACGTGTACCAGAGGTGGGATCGACTGTTCTAAGAAAACCTGAACTTAGGGTGCAATAGTCGTGAAGTATAGACGGATAATCAGAAGGATCTCGGGTTTTTGGAATGATGGGTTGCCTCCCATTAAGCGCTAAATTCAACGCCTTCAGTCGAGTGGAAAGTGGTATGGAGAGGGAGTTGTCAAATCAGCTAAGTTTTGTAGAACAAACACCTTGATGAAAAGCTTGGCTGGTCCAACCAGGTGCTTGTTCAGATTAACAGGCTGATGATGTAGCCCAAATCCAATTAATATGGTGGGTTAATAACTATAGATTAGGAGATGTGGAACCCACCATATACTATGGAGCTTAGATTGATGTGGAAGTGTGAATTCAGGGTTTTGCTGAGTCGAATTAGCCTAGTCAAGGTAGGGATCCTCAAAATAATCAGTGGATAATGCGTAAACCCTACAGAAGTGATCAGAGAATGATGGAGAATGGTTTGCAGTCTGATCAATGTCCGAAACCTGATATAAATGTGGCGGCGAATCATTTGCAATCAGCTCAGTAAGAGGGGAATCAGAATAGAAATTGAGTCCGGTTGCAGGTCGGGATTGAAAACGGGTTTGGATAGGTTCTGTACATGCGGAGGAGGTGGCTTCAATAAGAATTGTGTATGAGGGTTCCTCTACAAAGAAATTACAGGTGGGTTCATTTAGAGAGTCCTCATAGTAGCCATCAAATTCAAAAGTGAATGCCTGAAGAGTGTTTATAGGATGAGGAAAATCTGAGTCAAGAAAAGATTCGAACTCTGGGTTGCAGTCACTCTCGGCATTTTTTGGTTTTGATTCCTGAGGATCGAAAAGAAATGATTCCATTTTACTGGAACCTGAATTTAAATCAGTGATCTTGGGATCAGGGACCTCAGAGTCAGAGTCGAAGAATGAATCATGTGAGCTAAGGTCGTAGATTGGCTCGTAATTGTTAGGAAACAAAGGTTCTCCGAAATCATGGTAAGATTCAAAATTGTCAGAGAGATTGCGAGAATCAAATTCTGAATCAGATTTGAGATCAAGGGTTCCACCACAGAATAAATCATACAATGTAGACTCAGTAGCCTGACTTGGGTCTAGCTTATATGTAGATTTTGAGGTTGAAAAGGTGTCCTTATAGGGTCTGGACTCAAGTTTTTGGCTTGTAGGGACAGCCCAATCAAAACCCCACTCTTCCAACTCCTTAGTTTCTGTATCGTATATTGGCATCACTTCCAAGAAATGGATCTGTATCTCTGAGGATGTTGGAGAAGGATATTCATCAAATAAAGGCCCAGATTCATACTCTATATTTAAACTTTGATCTTCGTCATATGGGGCCTTGGTATCTTCCCAATAAGATTCAGATCTAGATTCTAGGCTGAGGATGTGGGTTGAATTACTAGAATCTAGGTCAGGATTGCCTTCGAGGGTCACCTTATCAGAATAAGGGGCGGGATTTACACCCTCGAGAGGTTCTATTTTAATCTCATCATTACAGGAATCTCAAAATTCTATGCTTGATGACCCAGGATTTTGGTTTTCTAAGACTGGCTGAAAATTACGTTCTCCTGCAATTGGGACTTCCCAACCTAATTCAAGATCAGGCATGTTATATTCCGTCTGGGTTGGCAATCCACAACAACCTTGTGCCTCAAACCCGAGATTTGGGAAATTAGATTGGTCCTCAATACTATTCCAAGATTGTTTATTATCTGTTTGGGGCATGTACGGGTATTTCTGATCAATAACTTGTTTCAATAATCTCACCATTTCTTCCCATTTTTGAAGATCATCTTGGTGTTGTTCCCAAAGTACAGGATTTGTCATGCATTGGAGGTATTCAAAGTTATGTAATTTTTCTATCTCAATGTATCCTGTTATGAGAATGTCTCGGGTTGATCCTTTTGTAGCTTCTTTTAATAGCAATTGGGCACAGTTTATGATGAAGGTTGTTGTTGTTGGTACACTAACCTGAATGTCTTCTACTGGTTTTGAGGTTTTGTATTCAATCTCATAAAATTCAAGGGCATCCTCAATCATTCTATCTCTCATGGATCTTTGTGATTCAGGTTTCTTTAATGGTATTCCTAAGTAGCCAGGCTGTATATTTGAATCGGATGGTAGAATCAAGATGTCGAATCAAAATTCAGATCTTAGAATGAAGTGATTTGATCTGAAAGAGAATCCCAACAGAAAAATCTATGTGTGCACTAATTAGAAGGGATGAGGGACTGAATGTGCTGTTGACCCAATCAAGGCACCCAAAAATTTTTAGATGACTATAGAGGTTCGGGGCGGATGATACCCCTGGATCAGAAAGTCATCCACCTGAGAATTACCTAGGCAGCCAGAGAGGGAGAGTCCCACAATGACCCCTACATGGTACAGCACCCCAACGGGTTATAGGGTTTCCCCCACCCGACCTCTCATGTCACTGAGGGTCCAGGTAGACCAGAATGGATAACTTGACCCCCTAAGTCTACCAGTTTTAGGTCCTAGTTTGTGCCTTTGATTTCACTTGAATTAGCAGTTATTTGGACTTGTGACCTAATTTGGAGGTTGGTTGGCCTACAATGTAGTCCAACTTCAGTTGACCTGCCCTAAAGATGGCAGAATGACTCTAGGTCAAGACCTAGAAATCACCCTGATTTGACTCCCAGGTTATTAGGTCCAAGGATTTTAAGAATCAAGTGAGTTTAGAATCTGATTTTAAGGTTTTTCTTGATTAAATCTTTTCAATCAAGGGCTTGGGTAGCACACAAATGCAGGCGGGTTTGTTTCCTTTTATGCATGCAGGTGTGAACTAGCACTCCAAAACTCTAATGTAGAAACCCTAATTTGGCTTTATTTCCAAGTCCTTTTTGAGTTAAATGTTCTTCTTGGACTTCAAACAAGAAATGCGTAGTCCAAGAGATTAGAAATTAAGCGTAATCCCTAATAGGCACAGAAATTTTGGGGTAAGATTTCTAAGTAGAATTGCTTCAACTCCAATAAGATGTGAAAAAAATTTTGCAAATCAAGAAACTAGCCTTTTAAAATGATAATTACTATAAAAAGAAGGCAGGTGATTCATAATTTGATTGTTTCCTTTTTGTCTTCCCAAGATTAGGAGGTTCAATTAGGGAAGAATAGAGAAGTTACCTGCCCTGGAGTTATTGATTTGCACGGGAGATCTCCTTGTGAAATTCCTCGCAAATCACAATAAACGATAGGCCAAGTTGGTACTCAAATATAATCAAAATAATGCAGAGATTAGTGATGAATTGCATGTTGCTCCCTGGCAACGGCACCAAAATGTTCGTCGAATGAGATCATTATTTTAAAATCGATGCATCATAGTATAGGTTGAAATCACTCGAAAACAAATAAATTTTATTACTCGAAGTTTCAAATCCGAGGTCGAACAAATGGAGTAAATGGAATTTATACACTAAGCTCAATGAATGCAATTTGAACACATAATATTACTCAAAAATCTAATGAAAAATATAAAGCATGAGTATATGGATAACACGAGTAAATGTAGCAAGAGATATAATGAGGACTTATGGAAAATTGGATGTCTGATTTTATAATCAGACGTCTTAAAAGTATGTGCTACAGTGCTCTCTGCTGATTTTTCTTCTTCTCTGATTTCTCTTGCAATCTCTCTTCTTCTTTTTCTTCTTCTTCCTTTCTCTGTCATTGGCTCTTCTTCTCTTTGTCTTCTCTATTCTTTCTTTGTCTTCTTTCTCTTCTGATTTCTGTCTCTGACTGCTTCCTTCCTTCTTCTTCTTCTTTCTTTGGTGGCGCCTCTTTCTTCTACCTTCAGCTTCTTCCACTTCAGTCCTTGCCTTCTCCTCCCTTAGTTTCTCTAGCCCCCACCCTATTCTTCCTTGGCTTCTTCTTCTCTTTTCCAGCGAGAGCAAAACCTACCCCTCTACCCGCCCATGCTCTCTTCCTCTTTGTCTCTTAGGCTCACTCTCCTAGTGCCGCTTCTTGGGTAATCGGGTCGGGTACGTGCTCAGGACCAGGCCCACTAGCGTGCAGTGGTGGGAGAGGAGTGCAGGTCAGGTATACAGGTCAAGCCAGGTCCGCAGGGATTGGGTCACGGATGAGGCGGTGAGAGGGTGAGTGGGACCTCACCCCGTGGTCAGGAGGTGATAAGCCTTATTCACTTTTTCCTCTTATTCTGCTGCGACCGCTCAACAGCTTCTGAGGTGGGACTAAACGTCCCACCTTCGCATGTGTCCACAGTAGGAGGCTTCCCTTGATTGCAGCTGCTATTGGGGTCTTCGAAACCAACTACCTGCTTGGAGCTATGCACGAGGAGAGTCCACGCAACCTGGTGCTGTGCAGCTGGAGCAGGGAGACCAGGAGTGAGCTTGCAAGCTAGCAGCTTGCGTGCGTCAATGGCAACGGGCCTCCAACACCTGTCAACACGAAAACGGCCTTGTAGCCTCGTCAGAAAGCTCAAGGAGCTTCGCTGAGACACGACCAATGTAGTGCGGTGGTCGATGTGGCGTAGGGTGGCCGGTGGGTGCGTGCCTAGGGCACCCTGTGTGCGTGAGAGTGGGTGTGTTCGGGGTATGATCTGGGGGCATGGCGTGGTGAGTGGAGTGAGGGTTTATGGTCAGGGGAGTATTGTGGTGCTTATGGGGTGGTTGGCAAGGAGGGTGGAGGTGTGGAGCGACGAGGACGCCTCGCCGGAGATCTGGCCAGAGATGAAGAAGGTGGTGGTGATTGCATGTGTCGAGGGGCGTTTTCAAGAAATAAAGAGGGGGAACATGAAGAGGAGAGAGAGTGACGTTATCTGACCTAACCTAAGGACGAAGGAGGCAGGGATGGCGGCTGGCTCGTGTTGCCGTTGCTGGAGATGAAGCTCTCCATAGGTGAGGCGGCGTCAGGCTGGTATGGCCGACGAGGATGAATGAGAGGAAGGTAACCCAACCACTGGTATTGTGGTTGGGTGATGAGAGAGAGAGGATGAAGCCACCAGAGCTTGCAAAGAGGTTGTGGTCAGCGAGGAGAGAAGAAAGTGGGGTGGACCAACCCAATTCCAAGCTGAGGAGGTGCGGAATGAATTAGGGTTTCTTAAATAGGTCCTGGAGGTTGGGTTTGTGCTTGGAAGCCAAGCTTCCAAGCACGGCAATCTCACCAGAGATGGAAACTCAGAGAGACCCAAATCTCTCATGCGTTCGCATGAGAGATTGGGTAGAAATTATGGCTTAACAGTAGGTTCACATTGGAGGAGATTTCTCAGAGAATCTCCCTTTCAATTTTGAAGGGGATTCTCTGAGAGATCAAAGAGTTCTTGCCTTCGAAACCTCGCCGGAGTAGGATTCTCTCCACTATAATGGAGAAGGGACCTAATTGCAAAGAACAACAAGAAAGCTAGGAGGTTTCTGCAGAGGTTTTCGAAAGATAGGGTTAGAAATGTAATTAGGCTGGACCTGTTTGTAAAGTGGGTCAAGATGTATTCCTCTTAGGTCCAAATTTTTTTCCAAACCTTATTTGGACCTAAGAAATCCAATGGTGAAGTTGGATTTTGGGTTTGACCATGTTTGACTGGATAATTTAAGTAAAAACCCAATTTAAGGCAAATATTTGTCTGAGATCCCAATTTAGGTCAAAATAGGTTTCAAGGGCCAAATTGAAGGTTCTAAACCCTAGAGAATATTTTTCCATGATTTTTAGAGGGTTTAGGTTAATTTTATCTTGACTAGAACCTTGTTAAATCAAGTGAGTCTATTTGAGGGTTATAAGAAGTCATTTAATTCCCAGAATTCACATGAACGCTTTTCTGTTTGAACCAACCCACTTTTTGTCTTGTTAAGACCACTTGACCTACGTTTAGCCCATGAGAAAACCCGTTGTACTGCAATGGTAAAATTACAGTTTTACCCCTTGTTTCTTACTTTTCTCTCAGAATGGTTATTCATTGAGTTAAGACCTCCATTTGGTTATGTAGGAGCTTTTGTTCTCTTTTCTAGGTCAAAATGAGCTAGTTAGGGCTCATGATAGTGTTCCCATCAGTTATGCAAGGATAGCTAATGATCTATCATCTGATGAGGAAATCAAACAACCTAAGTTATTTGCTTTCTTCATCTTCTTTCACTACCTTTCTCTGTCTTCTTCTTCTCTTCTTTTCTTCAGGCCTTCTCCTTTTCTTCTTCTCTTCTGCTTCTTCTTCTCTGTCTTTCTTCTTTCTCCCTTAGCTTTCTCCGATTCTTCTTTTGCCCTTAGCTTTTGTTGAAAGTGTTTTGCGAATCGCTAAGCTTGCGTGTTTGGTTTCGGAAAACCTGTCGTTATAGTTCGAAAGCGAAGAATTCGTGTTCAACAAATAAAAATTTATACCGAAAAGAATTCCGGGTCGAACACAGGGAGGCTACGTTGATCTATTTTCACAATTATATTTTTTTAGGATTTTCTTTATAAGCAAGGCGATATAATTACAATGGAGCTATCAAACTAAGAGAGAGAGAGAGAGAGAAAGAGAACATGCATTCAATATTTCAATAGTTTATAAAAGTTACACTAGAATGCGGAAAATCAATTACACTATAAAGCAGGAAAATTCTACACTAGAAAAGCTGTAAATAAGAATGGGAGAGAGAAGTTATATTCCTCGACGATTGCTTGGAGGACGAGCCGGACGGGACGACGCCTGGACGAAGGAGAACGAAGCAGGACGAAGGAGGACGATGCAGAAGAACGGGAACGGAGCAACACGCCGTCGTCGTCGCGGGATCCACTTCCGAAGGGGAATGAAAATTGGATTTTATCTCGCAAGAAGCAACCCGGGTGTGGGACAAGCTTCTTTTGAGCTTTGGAAGGGTAGAGAGGAGAAAGAAGGGATGAGAATTTCGTATGGAGGGGGTCTCCTTTTATAGTTGCAAGGAGTGGGGGCAAAATGGACATTACAACTTCGAAATAGTAAATGAGGGGTCTTTAGTGACGGATAAATCCGTCATTAAAGCTCCCTTCGTGGGCGACGTGGGCGGCTCGTGCGTGCTTGCTCGGCTGCTCGCGCGCGCAACACCCGCGCACGTCCATTGATTTTCAGCCCTCCGATCGTGAGATCGGACGGCTTATGATGCGTCTGCGCCCGCTGCGTTGCACGCCCCCCGCGCGTCTGATTGCGCGTCCGATTTCGCGTCCAATCGTGCGTCAACGCTATCGGGCGCGCGCGGCCGTCCGATCTCCATCCGACGCTCCACCCGCGCCCAATCGCTCGCGCCCACCGCTCCTCGCCACCGCTCGAACCCGCACCCCGCGCTCGCGACAGCGTGCTCGACCACTGCGCTATGGGGCGCAGATGGTCGAGCGGGCGCATTTAAATGCGAGCGCCCACAACCGTTGGATTAAGATCCAATGGCAGAGAGCGATCGGACGCGGAGCCTTCATAAGATGAAGCGGCCGTTTTGGCGGCTGAGATGGCACCACATGGTGCTATCTTGGCCGTCTATCTTCTGGAAGTTGTAGATGGTGTCACGGATGTCGGATTGACTCGATTTTTGTGTCGTTGGGCTGCGATCGTCGATCCGAATTCATCCGTGCGGTCGGATTTATCATCTGAAGTGGGGATTTACACCATCCTGGCCCTTGATCTTCTAGGGTTCCTGGGTCACTATCTGATACTACGAATGCCTGATTAGGGTGATCTTGGAGTCGTTGAACTCCAATCGTCGCCATGATCACATCCATATGGTTGGATCTTTGATCCGAGGCCCTGATAAAATATTTGCCCTGTCCAAGCACATAAAAGGAGACAATTAACCTCCATTTTATTCAGACTATTCTAAATGCAAGATGATGCATGTAATGCAATATTTATATCATGAAATGCAATCCTATGCTTAAGAATATGCATAAATAGACATCTTAAGTATTGTAAATGTGTTTACATCATACCCCCATGCCTATCTTTTGCTAGTTCCTAGCAAAAACTATATGCTATTTATAAAAGAATTAGGTTAGATTATTTGGACTTGAGTTATTTTTCAATCATTAAGAAATTGTCTACTTAGGAACTGAACTTTCAAAGACACAACAGTGCCCGGGTATCAGCCAAAATGCAGATCACTTCAAGCCCTCTCATTAAAAGAAAATTTTCTTTTTCTCTTTTTCTCTTTTCTATTTTTTTTTTTTGATTTTCAAATTTTCAGGTTTAAGAGTGACTTTCTACGGCCATTCAACTCACCCAAAATTTGATGAGAACCCTAAGCTTTAAGCATCTTATTGTGATTGTGATAGACTCGTTGACCGGCAATTAGAACAGACTTCGGATTTCTACGCCTCTAGGTGACCTAACCAGAATTCTACCTAAAAGTGTACCTTTACAACCGGTAGCTTTCTCCCTACTTTTTTTTTTTTTACGGGGTCAACACAACGGTGAATCCAGTGTATATCTCCCCGATTTATTCTACTTCTCCGCTTCTTCCTAAGTGTTTTGGGAATTTTTAGTGCATTTTCTGAGCTGGGTTCTGGACAACCGGTCGATGAGCTGTTACCACCGACAACTTGCTAGCCATACTCGTGCGGCGAAGTGTGGCTTATTTCTTTTTGTTCTTTTCTCCTTTTTTTTTTTTAAAGTAGGTGGCTTCCCTAGCCTAAGATTTACCTAAAGGCAGAAAACTAAGAAAGGTCCAGTGACTGTGCTCTGGACAACCTAAGTACGGGTTGTTACCCACGATAACTTGCCAGCCATATCACCCTAGAAGGTTCATTAGCTACCCAATTTTCGTTAAAATCGCCGAACAACGAGTCAGTGCAAAGAAAGTGTGTAGATGCTTAAGACTTAAAATTCCCTCAAATCAGAGGGCGGGTTGATAAGTCGTGTACTTATCACCCAAACTTATTTACTCCATTTACGAAAGAATTAAGATGGCGAGGACTCAAAAATAAATTCACATTTTAGTGGATACACAGGCTAATTAAGTCCAAAGACCTGAGGGGTTTTTGTGTTCAGATCCTAATGTAAAATTTCTTAGGATTGAAAAGTCCTAATGTCTAACTAATCCTTCCTAATTTTTTTTTTTAATTTTTTTTTAAATAAGAAGAGAGACAATTTACATGGATTTCACAAGGCTGACCAAATAATTCAAGAATGAATCCACCCCCCCATGCCTAGCTGATGCAATGTCCTCTTTGAAAAAGAGACATGAAAGAAAGGGTAGAATATAAAAGATGTCACCTGGATATGAAGCTCGTATCAGCCTTGTGTCATATGTACAACTGCTGAGTTTAATGCCGTCAGCTAGGCAAAGTCCAGCCAAAGAAGTCACAGAATGGCTAGAGCAACAGAGTCTGAGATGGGTTCTGGAAGATTACGGTCAACAACAGGCTTCAAACATTGACCGTTGACTTTAAAGGTGTTACCCATCTTTGGGTCAGAAATCTGAATGGCACCATTAGGAAAAATCTGATCAATTATGAATGGGCCATTCCATTTAGATCTAAGTTTACCAGGAAAGAGCTTAAGTTTAGAATCAAATAACCAGACCTTCTGGTTTGGCTCAAAGCTCTTGCGGGAAATCAATTGATCATGTAGAGCTTTGGTCCGAGCCTTGTAGATCTTGGCATTCTCATAAGCATCATTTCTAAGCTCCTCCAACTCAGATAGTTGGAGTTTCCTAATCTTTCCAGCTAGATTCAGATCTAAATTACATTGTTTGATTGCCCAGAATGCCCTGTGTTTAATCTCTACGGGTAGATGGCACGCCTTTCCATACACCAAATGGAATGGAGACATGCCGATGGACGTTTTATACACCGTATGGTAGTCCCAAAGAGCGTCCTCAAGCTTTTGAGTCCAATCCTTATGATCAAGCCTAACTGTTTTTTGCAGAATGTTCTTGATCTCTCGATTGGAGATCTCGGCTTGTCCATTCGTTTGGGGATGGTAAGGTGTGGAAATTCGATGATTAACCCCATATTTGGCCAATAAATTTCAGAAATGGGCATTAGTAAAATGAGTGCCACCATCACTGATGATAGCCTCGGAATCCCGAACCTACTGAAGATATTTTTCTTGACAAAATTGATGACCACCTTGTCATCGTTGGTTCGAGTGGGAATTGCCTCAATCCATTTGGACACATAATCAACAGCAACAAGAATGTACTGATGTCTAAATGAAGGGATAAAGGGTCCCATGAAATCAATGCCCCAAACATCAAAAATTTCTATAGGAAGAATAGGGTTTAGGGGCATCATGTCTCTCTTAGTTATGTTCCCGAGTGACTGACATCGAGAACATGACCTTGAGAAGTCCTGGGCATCCTTGAATAAAGACGGCCAATAGAAGCCAGATTGCAAGATTTTTGCAACCGTCTTTCTCCAGAAGAAATGTCCACCACACCCAGATGCATGGCAGAACTCGAGTATACTGTTGAATTCATTCTTCGGTATACATCGGCGAATAATTTGATCAGAGCCGATGCGATACAGTTCAGGTCCTCCCAAAAGTAGTATTTGGCCTCAGATTTAAGTCTACCCCATTATTGCTTGGTCCAATCCTGGGGGATTTGACCAACGGCCAAATAGTTAACAATGTCAGCAAACCATGGGGTGTGGACACCTAAAACTGTAAGAATGGTTTCGTCCAGAAAAGTGTCAGCAATCGGAATGTCCGGACAAGAAGAATCACCTAGGAGTCACAACAAATGATCCGCTACCACATTTTGTACCCCAGCTTTATCCTTGATTTCAAGATCAAATTCTTGAAGAAGAAGAATCCAACGAATAAGCCAGGGTTTAGCATCCTTTTTAGCCAAGAGATGTCTCAAGGCCGAGTGGTCGGTATAAACAATAACATGAGACCCCAAGAGATAAGCCCTGAATTTTTCCAAAGCAAATACTACAGCTAGTAATTCCTTTTCAGTAACAGTGTAATTCCTCTGGGCTTCATCCAGAGTTTTACTAGCGTAGTAAATGACAGAGGGCTTTCAGTCAATTTTCTGACCCAGGACAGGCCCAACCACGTAATCAGAAGCGTCGGTCATGATCTCAAATGGGGCTGTCCAAATTGGTGCTTGTAAAATTGGAGCACAGGTGACTGCTGTTTTCAGAAAATCAAATGCCTTTAGGCATGATTCTTCAAAAACAAACGGCGTTTCTTTGGCAAGAAGATTGCTCAAAGGATGAGCAACCTTCGAGAAATCCTTGATGAATCTTCGATAAAATCCCACATGGCCAAGAAATGATCTAGTTTGTTTAACAGATGTGGGATGAGGAAGTTTAGCGATAGCATCAACCTTAGCTTTGTCCACTTCAATTCCCCGTTCAGAGATTACATGACCCAAAACGATGCCCTCTTGGGTCATGAAATGACTCTTTTCCCAGCTAAGGACCAGTCGTGTCTTGATACATCGCTTAAGAATCATTTCCAAATTAGCCAAACATGAGTCAAATGATTCTCCGAAAATAGATAAATCATCCATGAAGACTTCCATAAACTCTCCCACCATGTCGGAAAATATGGCTAGCATACACCTTTGAAAAGTCGCAGGTGCATTGCATAACCCAAAAGGCATCCTACGAAAAGCAAAGGTTCCGTAGGGACAGGTGAAAGTAGTTTTTTCCTGATCCTCGGGATGGATAGGAACTTGGTTATATCCCGAGTAGCCATCAAGAAAACAGAAGTACTTCTGCCTAGCTAATTTTTCCAAGATTTGATCATTGAAGGGCAGGAGAAAATGATCCTTTTTAGCAGCCGTGTTCAGCTTCCTGTAATCAACACAAACTCTCCAAGAGGAAGCTGAACGAGTTGTGACAGATTCACCTCTCTCATTAGTCACAACAGTAATCCCGGCTTTCTTTGGAACAATCTGAACGGGACTTACCCAGGGACTGTCAGAGATTGGATAAATAATTCCTGCATCGAGCCACTTGATGATTTCCTTTTTGACCACTTCTCGCATATTTGGATTCAATCTCCTCTGCATCTGGCGAGAAGGGCAGGATCCATCTTCCAAAAATATTCTATGATTACAGTAAGATGGCTCGATCCCCCTGAGGTCATGAATGGTCCAACCAATTGCCTCCTTATGTTCCTTTAGGACCTTAATCAATTTAATCTCTTGCCCCTTTGTCAATTTAGTACTAATAATCACAGGGAGCATATTCTGCGATCCTAAAAATTGATATTTTAAATTCCCAGGCAATGGTTTCAATTCAAGCTGGGGTGGGGTAATGATTGATGGTAGGGTAGATGCTGAAGATTCAACAAGAGGAAGAGGTTTCGAGTGAACAAAATCAGTAACCTCTTCAGAAGATGTTAGGTCAGAGGGCTGCGGTCAAATTCATCAACCAAAGAGGAACTTTCAATTGAAGAAACTGTCAAACAAGTTTCAATATTAACATTATCATCATCAAGTTCCTCAATAAATCCACAATCCTCAAATTTGTTTATCGCCTTAAAAATATCCAATTTCATTCGTTGGTCCCCAAAGGTGATTTCCATGCTACCGCTTTCACAATTAATGTTGGCCTTTGCGGTAGCCAGGAACGGACGCCCCAGAATGATGGGCGTGTTCCTCAGATTATCTGGTACATCCATGTCAAGGACAAGGAAATCTACAGGAAAATAGAAATCCTTGACCTTAACTATAACATCTTCAATAACACCTCGCGGGTTTGTGACCGAACGGTCCGCTAACTGTAGTGTTACTGAAGTTGGCCAAAGTTCACCTAACCCAAACTTCTCATAAAGAGAAGTCAGAATTAGGTTGATGGATGCACCGAGATCCAAAAGTGTTCTATCAAATGTGTAATCTCCGATAACGCAAGAAATCAAAGGAGCACCAGGATCTCTCTTTTTCTGAGGGAGGTAGTGCAAGATAACAGAGCTAGCTTGCTCGGAGAGTACCACCTTCCTCGGAACATATTCTCTCGACTTAAGCTTTTGTGCACATAATTCCTTTAAAAATTTTGCGTAAGCCGGTATGTGCTTGATAGCATCAAGGAGCGGAATATTGATCTCAACATTCTTAAATAAATTCAGAAGCTCCTCATTGCTATCAACAGACTTCTTCTTCTTTGCTTTGGCTAAGGCTTCAGGAAAAGGAACATGAGTCAGATCTTTGGAATCAGGTTCCTGAGCCTTGATTTCTCCTCTAGAATTCTCCTCTCTCTCCTCAGATTCTTCAGGATTCAAAAGATCAGAATAGTGTGGTTGTGGATCCTGAGTCTTCTTACCACTCCTTAAAGTGACAGAATTTGCAGAAGCATAAGAATTTGGGTCTTGGGGAGGGTTAGGAAAGATTGGAGGGGCTTGATTGACCATGAATTGTTGATTAGCAGAAGAAGACGAGGAACCCTGCTCAACCACCTGAGTATGTGTGTGCGGGTCCCTCTGATTTCCGTACCCTTGGGCTTGATTGCCCAAAATAATAATGTTTCGCGGGTTGGGTACGGGTTGGGATGGTAGAGATCCGGGTTGACGAGAGTTAGCAATGAGCCCGGATTGCAAGTTCTCCAGCGAGTTTTTCATTTGCTGCATAAGCTGGAGCATAAATCCTTGCATCTCTACCATTTGACGGTTCAAATCAGCCTGCCTTGCAGGTTGACGGGCATTCCAAGCTGGCTGATTGACCTAATTCAGAGGCAACTGAATATATACTTGACCCTGACCCATTGGTCGTTGTGGAGCATAGTTGCTAGGTCGGAATTGGGTCTATTGCCCCAGATTTTTCCAAGAGAAGTTAGGGTGGTTTCTCCAACTTGGATTATAGGCATTCGAGTAGGGATTGGATCTAACATTCTCTTGTACAGCACAGACATCCTCATAGGGTGAGGATGGAGAGAAAGAAAGGGAAGGATCAGAAAAATTGGGATCAAAGGCGACAGTTGGGAACCCATGGGGTTCCAAGAAATGCTGACTCATAGGTTGAGTCGCATCGAGTTGATTCAGGAACTCCCGTCCAGAAGGAGCTCGTGAGGAATGGAATCCCGAATTTTGGGATTGAGTGGATTGAGAGTTGTTCATAGAATTGCCAGCCATCCACTCTTCCATTCTTTTAGCAACCAAGTCCACCTTATCAAGTTTATTACAAATCAATTCCATATCAAATGAATGAGAGTCATGGACTTCATTGACATTTGATCTGGGTTGCTGGGACCGGTTAAAAGTATCCATGGAGGCATGATTAATTGAATTCTCACTCATTTCCTCAAATAAATCATGTGCACTATCTGCATCTTTATTGAGGAAATTGCCTCCGCAAGAAGCATCCACATGGTTTCTGAGTTGCTCATTCAACCCATGATAGAAGATCTGCACGAGTTGCCATTTCGGCACCTCGTGGTGTGGACACCTCCGCAATAAGTCCTGGAATCGCTCCCAGGCCACATGAAACTGCTCCCCCGGCCACTGGGTAAAGGTAGTGATTGCCCGTCTCAAAGCATTGGTACGACTGACTGGGAAGAATTTCTTCAGAAAGGCCGATTTTAACTCATTCCAAGTTGTAATTGGTCTTCCTATTGTCCTATACCAATGCACAGCTTTATCCCTAAGAGAGTGGGGGAAGAGCCTCATGATCATTTGCTCCTCGTTAACATTTAGAGCCTTGGTGGTCTGGACCAAAGTGGTCAAATCTTCCAAGTGCTGAAACGGATCTTCGGAGCCAAGCCCATGATAATGTTTAATCAGGTTTAACACCTGGGGCTTGATTTCTACGTCACCGGTTTGAATCTGGACGCCGGGACGTTCCCCATAATTTGAAGGATCATAAAACTCCTTCAAGGGCTGAGCGCCCTGCATTCTCTGGAACCATTCCTGCATTCTCTGCATTTGCTCCAGCTGCCTTCGAAATTCTTCCTGTGGATTTTCAAGCAGAGGAGGCTGTTGTTCGACCATGGGATCAAACTGACCAAAATCTAACTTGCGCCTCCAAGAATGTTCTAACGGTCCTTCCAATCGGGGATTCAATGACCGTCTTCCCAGCATAAACTAGGAGATGGTCGGAAGGACTGGGGATAGGGACCCTGCAGCACAACAAAACAAGGCTGTCCTTAAGTGGGGTAGCCTAAGGATCTACTGACTCCCAAAACCAGCCTTAAGACTGTAAGTGATTTACTCTACTTGCATCTGTTTAATCCAACCAGTTAGAAGGAGGGACTGGGGAGAAGGTTCTTCCTTTGGCTTTCGCCTCCGGTTCCTAGTGTACCCCCCAGCCGCGGTGGTTTGACGCTACTCCCCTAGCTAGACATCAGATTAATTAGTACAAGTAGGTTAATCAACAATAATCTCAGACTAGGCCCTGAAGAGCGAATCAAACCTTAAGGCCAACGTCTACTCAATTTTATTAAGGCCTGGGATTGTGGTGCTTATGGAATGTGATGGGCCCTTACAATGGGTTGTGCCCTTAATGATTGATTGAGATTTGTGTAAGTGCGTGCACAACCAGGGTTTTCAAGCAAGATTATTGATAATGCGTGAATTTTAGTGTTCAAATCTTGCTTAAGTAGCTTTTAGGGTTTCAAATTAGGTGAATTGCAATCAAGTTTCTAGGCAAACCAAGTTGCAAAACATAGGTGAAGATTATTTTCCTTTAAAATCAGAAAGAAAGTGGAGTGCCTGGAATACACCTAGATTGAAAACCCTAAGGAGGAGCTACTTGATGAATTGGTTTTAAAATAAAGTGGTGCGGCCCAAACAACTCAAACAACTGGCCACAAATGCACCACTAAGTTAGGCACTCAAAGATGATTAACCTAGAATGATTTCTACTCTGTTATGTGTTGCTTTGTGTGTACCGGTTCCACAGATCAGAACCCGGTTGAGTAGAAAACAAATCAAGTTGATCAAGTGCCTTGAATGTGGGTGTGTGTTGTGTGTTTGTTGAAAATTACCCCACAAGATTATCTTTTTGTTATTACTTTTTTTTATGGATGAGGGTGGAATGAATGTGAGTGAAAATCCAAACAACCAAACTATTCCTAGGATTTATGCAAACACCTAGGTTAATTGGGATTTGGATTTAATGTGGCGAATGAAATCTATGGAGGGGGAAAGAATGGGGCAACACTTACAGTTGTCTTCAACTGCACTTTACTCCAGTCTACCGCTTGTTGATTCCTTGATGGAGGCCTCTGCAAAACAATAGACACAAGAGAAAGCTAATTAGAAAACAAATAAAGTGCAAGAAATGCGAAGAAAAGATCGGAAATCGTTGCCTCCCCGGCAACGGCGCCAAAATGTTGAACGGGTTTTGCGAATCGCTAAGCTTACGTGTTTGGTTTTGGAAAACCTGTCATTGTAGTTTGAAAGCGAAGAATTCGTGTTCAACAAATAAAAATTTATACCGAAAAGAATTCCGGGTCGAACAAAGGGAGGCTACGTTGATCTATTTTCGCAACTATATTTTTTTAGGATTTTCTTTATAAGCAAGGCGATATAATTACAATGGAGCTATCAAACTAAGAGAGAGAGAGAGAGAGAAAGAGAACATGCATTCAATATTTCAATAGTTTATAAAAGTTACACTAGAATGCGAAAAATCAATTACACTATAAAGCAGGAAAATTCTACACTAGAAAAGCTGTAAATAAGAATGGGAGAGAGAAGTTATATTCCTCGACGATTGCTTGGAGGACGAGCCGGACGGGACGACGCCTGGACGAAGGAGAACGAAGCAGGACGAAGGAGGACGATGCAGAAGAACGGGAACGGAGCAACACGCCGTCGTCGTCGCGGGATCCACTTCCGAAGGGGAATGAAAATTGGATTTTATCTCGCAAGAAGCATCCCGGGTGTGGGACAAGCTTCTTTTGAGCTTTGGAGGGGTAGAGAGGAGAAAGAAGGGATGAGAATTTCGTATGGAGGGGGTCTCCTTTTATAGTTGCAAGGAGTGGGGGCAAAATGGACATTACAACTTCAAAATAGTAAATGAGGGGTCTTTAGTGACGAATAAATCCGTCACTAAAGCTCCCTTCGTGGGCGACATGGGTGGCTCGTGCGCGCCCACTCAGCTGCTCGCTCGTGCAACGCCCGCGCACGTCCATTGATTTTCAGCCGTCCGATCGCGAGATCGGACGGCTTAAGATGCGTCCGCGCCCGCTGCGTTGCGTGCCCCCCGCGCGTCTAATTGCGTGTACGATTGCGCGTCCAATCGCGCGTCGACGCTATCAGGCGCGCGCAGCCGTCCGATCTCCATCCGACGCTCCACCCGCGCCCAATCGCTCGCACCCGCCGCTCCTCACCACGGCTCGAACCCGCGCCCCGCGCTCGCGATAGCGTGCTCGACCACTGAGCTATGGGGCGCGGATGGTCGAGCGGGCGCTTTTAAATGCGAGTGCCCACAGCCGTTGGATTAAGGTCCAACGGCGGAGAGCGATCGAGCGCAGAGCCTTCATAAGATGAAGCAGCTGTTTGGGCGGCTAAGATGGCGCCCCGTGGCGCTATCTTGGCAGTCCATCTTCTGGAAGTTGTAGATGGTGTCACGGATGTCGGATTGACTCGATTTTTGTGTCGTTGGGCTACGATCGTCGATCCGAATTCATCCGTGCGGTCGAATTTATCATCTGAAGTGGGGATTTACACCATCCTGGCCCTTGATCTTCTAGGGTTCCCGGGTCACTATCTGATGCTACGGATGCCTGATTAGGGTGATCTTGGAGTTGTTGAACTCCAATCGTCACCCTAATCACATCCATACAGTTGGATCTTTGATCCGAGGCCCTAATAAAATATTTGCCCTGTCCAAGCACATAAAAGGAGACAATTAACCTCCATTTTATTCAAACTATTCTAAATGCAAGATGATGCATGTAATGCAATATTTATATCATGAAATGCAATCCTATGCTTAAGAACATGCATAAATAGACATCTTAAGTAGTGTAAATGTGTTTACATCAGCTTTTCATCCTCTTCTTCTGCTTCAAGCCTCCTCTTCTTCTTCAGAATTCAGCTAAGTGTTGGCCGAAGATTCCTGTAGCAAAACCCTCCGCCTACCCACGCGACTCTCCTCTCTTTTTCTCTCTTAGGATCCACTCTCCCAGAGCCACAGGTATTCGGGCTATCGAGTCTGGTGTGTACCCGGGTCTAGGCTCATTGGCGTGCGATGGTGAATGAGGAGTGTAGGTCGGGTCGGGTCAGGCCAGGTCTGCAGGGGCAGTGTCGCAAACGAGATCTAGTGAAGGTGAGAGGGACCTCACCCTGTGGTAACTGAGGCGAACAGCTTTGTGCAGTTTTTCAATTTATGCAGGTGCGTAGCTTCAGAAGTTTCCGAGGTAGGACTATCCGTGCACCCCTTTTCTCCAACTGCAGTAGGGAGTGTTTCCCCAATTGTAGCACCTGCTAAGGCTTGTGACTCCAATTGAGGACCTGGGTGCGTGCGTAAGGTACTTCCGCATGTTCTAGGTCTTCAGCCTAGAACAGCAAGGCCTGGAGTAGCCTCAAGCATGCTTCGAGCTTGCACTCCAATGGCGGCTAAGGCCTGTAACCTGAAATCAGTAGAGTGGCCTCTCGGCCACACCAGAGTGCTCAGAAAGAGTTGCTGGAGCACGGTGAATGTGATGGGGGTGGTGGCGTGGCGTGGCAGTGGCGGTAAGTGCGTGGCTAGGGAAGACTGTGTGCATTTGAGTGGGTGTGTTCGGGGGGTGACTTGGGTGGATGGCGAAGTGAATAAGGAGAGGGGAAGTGATCAGTGAGGTGTGGTGATGGTCATGGGCTTTGTCAGTGAGGGTTTTGGTGGCCTGTGGAGGTGGGATGGCCTCGTCAGACGTGGTGACCGGAGATGGAGGGGGTGAAGGTGCGAAGTGGCGTCAGTGGTCAATTTTGGAAATTAAAGGGCGGAGAAGAAAGTAGAGGGGATAGGAGACTTAGCTAGGAAGCCAATGGACGAAGGGGGGCAGTGAGGGCATCGGGTCTGGTGTGGCCTGATAAGTCAGTTTTCGCTTTCGAATAATGTATTAAGATGATTTGTCATTGTAGGATCAAAGTGGTGGAAAATCGCTTAACAAAACAATTGAAATTAAAATTAAACCACTCACAGGAGAGTAGGTCGTATCCACAGGGAGGCAATGACTTAGTTAAACTCGTAATTAAGTTGAAATCAAGTTTGCTGAACTATTCGTCAGATCAAATAATGTCTGTGTAGCTCTGAAAGTAAACCTTAAATTTAATGACAAGTCAAGGGGTGTGAATGTAATTTTTACGTCATAAAATTATCCATGTGCAAGGGTATGCTATGTCCTATTCACTTGCATGCATATGAAAATGTCATTCAAAATTAAATTCAACGCACATAGAGATGAATAACAAGGTTTACCAATTCTCTAGAAGCATGAGAATGAAGGCATAAATTCACCATAATAAAATAATGATAAATCAAAATTCATTTTGTGGCAATGGCATGAAATTTAATTATTAATTCCACCGTTAAAAGAGGATTCTACCTCTCTCCTCTTCACGCCTGGGAGAGAGGATTGTTTGAAGATCTCTTCTGGACGCAGATTGGCCAGAGCGAGGGCTCCGCAACGGTGGCAGCGGCAAGCTGTGACACGGCCGGAGCCGGCCTGCCGGAGGAAAGAAGTGGCAATGGTGGAGGAGGCTGCTGCTGGCCGTGCGTGTTGCAGGCGCTGCAGGCACACGCGGGGCGTGGGCACGTGGAGCAGCGACGCTCTACGGGTGCAAAGGCATGCGCGGTGGGTTATGTTGGCGCCGGCTGCAGGTTGGCAGGGAGGCACTAGAGTGTTCTGAAGCAGGCGTGGTGAAGGCGAAGGGGCGTGGGCGTGTGGGGTGAAGGCGCTGTTGGAGGGTGCTCTGTAGTCCGCAAGGGGTGTGTGGGCGTGGATGCTGGAGCGTGGGCTGCTGGCTCGTAGGCATGAAGGTGCATGGAGGTGAAGGCGCAGGGACTGCAGCGAGGTGAAGGTGAAAGGGCGTGGAGGTTCTGGTGAAGGCACGTCGGCGTGGGTGCTGGAGCGTGGGCTCCTGGCGCGCGGGCGTGAAGGTGCGAGGAGGTGAAGGCGTAGGGACTGTAGCAGGGTGAAGGTGAAAGGGCGTGGAGGTTCTGGTGAAGGCACGTGGGCGAGGGTGTGCAGGTGCTGGCGTGTGCACTGGCTGAGGTGAGGGCGCGCGGTGGCTGGGGCGCTTGGCAAGGTGCGCTAGAGGTGGGTGTGCTGGAGATGAAGGCGCGGGCGTTGGCATGTGCGCTGGAGGTGGGTGTTGAAGCGTGGGTGATGGCGTGAGGTAGGAGGAACTTGCAGGGACTCTTGGCAGTGTGGGTTGTCACCCCACACGCCCACGGTGATGGAATCGCACTACCGCGGTGGGAGGCCAGTGGTATGGAATGGATGAGGAGCAAGGTCCTCTAAGCACAGTGAGGAACAAAGGGGTGGTGCCTCCCTTTGAACGGCAGCCCCTCCTTTTTTGTAGCCACGGCTACAAAGATTTGAATTTCAAAAGCTACCGTAGAATTAATGTCATGCGCAGGAGGAGGAGGCGGAGACGGGGGAGTTACCTGCAAAGGAGAAGAAAAAGAAAAAGAATAAAATAATTAGGGTTATTTATACAGAACTCCTTAACTTCTATGTTAATTAAAATAGTGCACCTAATTAATTAACTAATTAAATGTATGCAACCCTAGGTTAATTCTAAATGCATGAATTATGCACTTAAGCTAAAAATATGAATTAATTTATTTACATCCTAATGTATGCTATCTAAATGTTAAAATTAACTTAATGTATAGACATTTAGATACTTAAATAGCCCATAAATATGGGCTAATCAAATACCCCCATGCATATTTTTTGCTAGTCCCTAGCAAATTCAAGCAAAACCTAGCACTCCAAGAAGACCCAATCAGTCTTCCTTTAGAAACATATTAAGTTCAGACTTTAGACCTAAGGTTCCCAAGTAGTTGCTAAGTTACAGACTAAGTTGGCTAAAGAGGAGTTGCAGGCACAAGTTTCCCTAATTTTTGACTCTACCCTAAGGTTTATTGATCCCTGAGATTAAAGCATCCGTGCTTGTGCATTGGTCTGAGTTATTTGAGGTTGGTATGACTGCCAACCTAGAAAGGAAAAAAGGATTTTTTTTTAATAATATATATATATATATTTTTTGTTTGATTCCTCTAAGTCTAACCTCGGATCAGCTATTAACATGATCTGTGTCGAATTCATTGTCCCCATCACCGTACCTCGAAAGGTGCCCGGCTTTCGATGCTTCGAGATAGCACTGCCCATAGCAACCCCAAGAACTCCTGACAATCGACACTTCAAGATAGTATCGCCCATGGATTTCTTGAGCGAATTCAAGCCTGTGGCAATCGGCACTTCGAGATAGGGCTGCCCATGGTACCTGAATCACACAATGCGCTTACATGCCCCTAGTAGGATGGATATCCTAAGAGGAAAGCTCCAAGGAGGTAATATGTTATCATCGCATCCTTAAGGTGAGTATATACTCCACCTCTCCTGCGACAGGAACTCTTCCAATCAAATTGTGTTTTCAAGCCTCTCCTCAGTCAAAACCTAAGAGAACCAAATTTCTTTTAAGCAAGGAATTAAGGTGATCACTTACTTACACAAGACCAAGTGTGTGAAATTTGGATGCTTGGGTTACAAGGACCTATAAACCAAAAGGTAGAACAAGACTCCAGGCACTATCCCATCTTTTAACTCAATCCCTAGCTTTCCTTCCTCAACCTCTTGAGGAATGGTTCGCAACTTAACTCCTACTTAAGTTTTTAAGTCCACAAAGGACCATAAAGGTCTAAAGCTAGTAGCTCACTTAGCTTCTAAAGTTCGACCCTAGAATCAACTTAGTCTCACCTAGAGTTCTAATTTGCTTAAGAATGTAGGGCCTAGCTAGTTAAGCTCAAAACCTCCTTTTTCTTTAATATATATTTTTATTTTTATTTTTATTTTTTTAAATGCAATATGCATGAATGAATGCAAAATGTAGACATGCTATAAACAAATGCCTCAGGTCCTCTCCCCCATGCCTAGTTCAAACAATGTCCTCATTGGAAACAAAAATAGTTAAAGGAAGATATTACTTGAGGTGGAGAATGGTAGGAGCTAAGGCTCCTCAAGAGTGACCTCGTCAACCAGATGGCCATCCAAAGTGTGTGTGGTTTTAACCGTTGACCGTTGACGATAAAGGGAGTTGCTGAAGAGGAAGGGCTTTCAATCTCCACAACTCCATGCGGAAACACTTTAGTGATTATGTAAGGCCCATCCCAACGAGATTTTAACTTCCCAGGAAAAAGCTTAAGTTTCGAATTAAAAAGCCAGACTTGTTGGTTGGGCTCAAAAGTCTTTCGAAGTATATACTTATCATGCAAGATCTTAGTTCTTTCTTTATAAGCTTGAGAGGTGTCTGGTCGGGACTCGGATAGTTTGTGTTAATATGGTGAAATTATCGTTGAAGTTAGTATAGTGGTTAACCTAAATCGAGCCTAACCATCTTTTTACAAAATTTTTAACCTAGCCTACTTAATTTTATCTTGGTCACTTTTAGGCCCAGGGTCGAACTCAGGGAGGTAGGGATTAAAGGTGAAGAAGTTTCTACGCTTTTCCTACAATGAATCTCTTTCGTGCGTTTATTATGTTTTTGGTTCCTTTCTATTTAAGATTTTTTTGCTGATAATTTTGTCCTTGAGGTACACCCTCAAAATTAGGTCCTTGGCTTCGAGCCAAATTATTCTTGGCTTTGAGCCAAATTAGGGTTCCAAAAATGGGTCTTGCTATTCGCAAGATCGAGTACCTGCAAGACAAGGATTATCTTTTCTCTTTTACTCTTTTTTTCATCTTTTTAATAACAGGAAACAAAAGAGAAATAAAAAAACTAGATAGGTTGCTTGTAAAGAAATAAATATAGTCTATAAATATATAGATATATATATATATTATATATATAGGGGTGGGGGTGGTGGTGGAGGTGGAAATGACGTGTAGCACAGTGTCGAATTGGTCCATGTCTAGAAAGATGCAACCAACAAGATGAAATGCCGCGTGGAGTGTAGGATCGATGTGTGGAAGTGTGTGTGGAGATGCTTTCTTTACGCGGGTATCGGGGAATATCAACAACTGGTGCGGATATTCCTGCGATATAACGCGTGGTGGAGTGTGTATATCTACTTATGTGTATATATATATATATATAGATATGTAAATATATATATATATATAGGTATATATATAAATTTATAACTAGATATATATGTATATATATTTAACTATATAGATATTTATATATATAGTAATATATGTATATATATATACGTACATATTCATATAGAGACACCGCGTCGTCTGATGGCGCAGGTGTGCGCAGGCGCAGGCGTGCTGAAGGGACTATGCGTGCGCGCTGGAGGGAGCACGTGGGCGAGAGACTGTAGCACAGCGCACTGTGTAGCATAGCACGCTGTGCGCTGGAATGGGAGCGGGTGAGGGCACGGCACCAGAGCGGGTGCAGGTGCAGACGCGGACGCGAGCGCTGGAGCGGGCGCTGGCACTGATGCGGCGATTGGCTGGAGGCAGTAGCGATGTGGAGAGAGAGCACGCGGTGACCGGATAAGTGAGAAACTCTCCGATCACCGCATTGTAGCTACAGTGTCGCGCAGAAACGCGTGAACAGTAGCTACAGTGCCACACGGCTTTGACAACCAGTTGCGGCTAGTTCTGCGTGCGCGGGTGCGCTGGAAGGCTCCTGCACGTGTGGAAGGAGCTTGCGGCCGGCTGCTGGCATGTGCGCAGTGCTTGTGCTGCTGCTGGTTGCCGTGCTTCTATTGCTGGAGAGCTTCAGAGCTTGGGTCTTCGGCAATGGCGGGAAGGGCTGAGCGATGGAAACAGAGAGTGGAATCCACCACTCCCACCTGCCCTTGGATGAGCTGGGTGGTGGTGGGACTCACAGTGGTGGTCGTGGGACCATTGTGAGCCTGTTCTTGCCCGCAGCGTATCTCTTCAGTGGGAAGAGGTGCTGTGTATGGAGGGGAGAGGGGAGGAAGATGGCCTGACGAAGGTGGCTGCTGTGTTCTTTATGTGCCAGGCCCCCTTCGCAAGGAAGCGGGCAGGGCATTTTAAAGGTGAGTGAGGCATGCACAGCCATGCCCTGGGTTGCATGACCAGCCATGCAGCCGACAGAGAATTTTGCTAGCAGAGAATGGCGCGAAGAAGAAGCAGCCCATGCCCTGAGCCGCGCGGAGACGAAGAAGTTCAAAGCAAAATAAAAGATGAAGATGGTGAAATTGCGAGGTAGCACTTGAAGAAGATGTTATTTACATGGCCAATTATTCACTTTCCTCCCCTCTCAAATGAATGTATGCATGTGTCAATTTTTACAAATGCAACTATCGCTACCTAATATGCAATGGCAATGCTAAGAAATAACACAAGATGGCATTTTTATTGGTGTATTTTTGCTGTGCAATCATACCCCCATGCCTATCTTTTGCTAGTCCCTAGCAAACATTTTGTATTGTATTTAGAAATGATCTTAAGCTGAAGATCTTTTTTTCTTAGGCGACATGGGTGTGTTTATTTGTTGGATATTGTGAGAACCAATTGTAAAGAAGACTACCAGTACTTTAAGTCTTATGTGACATAGACCATCTCTCGACTAACATGGACTCTTGATATTTAAACCTTAAGTACAATTTCCAGGACTCAGGAGGTTTTTGCCATACTCGAGAGCTCAAGAGATTATGGCTTGTGCATAGTGAAGGATCAAGACTAACTAGATGAACATTAAGACTCAAGCCCAGGGTTTCACGAATTTTTATGTGCAGGTTGGTCCGAATTTTAGCTCGTGTCTTCGGATTGTCCCTTAAAAAGATGACGGAAAACTCAACCCTCATTTTTTTCTTTTGTGGCTCAAAGAATATATGGTAGAAACAGGGTATTTGTAACTTTACCCTAAAACATTTTTCGAGGGAGAAGAATTTACAGACATTTGCGAGATATACTGACTTATTTGTACAGTTTTTTTTTTGAAACACGTGTCAGTACATCTCTTACAACTTTATTTGGAGGAGCACAGTTTCCTTTTGGTGGAAGAGTTCCTTTTTGGTGGAAAGAGTTTCTCATAGACATAAGACTAAAGCCTGGGATAAAAAGTCTACCTGCACGCACAGGTAAGAACTCCACCTTCCCTAGTGAACACTAGGGTTGGATCTTATGTTCACCTGGTCTTTCTTGATATGTGTAGTGTGAACCAAGATTACTTAGGCTCTCGAGTAAAAGCAAACCAACATATCCTGTACTGGTGTCTCAGGTACAAGAATACGTCCTTAGTTAGGAGAGATTATGATCTGTCTTGTCAATGCTCAAGTGAATTAAGCTGAGCCTGAGAGAATCAAGCTTCTATGACCTGGAAAGTCTTCAAAATAGTGGTTGAATATCCATAAACACTTATTGTATTTTTGTTTCAGCCTTCAGATCATTACTAAACACCCTTTTTTTTATGCTATGTACATATTTATGGATGGGTAGAAGCTGCATGATACCATATAATACCCAGATCCTATGGATGCCTATCCACCCCCCCATGCAAAACGATGCTATGTCCTCATATGTATGCAGGGTAGGGTAGAGGAAGGACCAAAGATCGGGTAACGAGAGCTGAGGTGTAGGGTATACAGCAGGGTGGTAGGGTGGGTGGATGGTGGGTGGTGAAGTGAAAAGGTGCAAAGTGAAGTGTACGTGGCAATGGTGGAGTGTTGTTGGGGTGCCTCCCAACGAGCACTGAATTTAACGTCCCCAGCTGGACTCATAATGAGGCACGACATTAGTTACCCTCTAGCAGGGCAACAATTTCTCCAACTGGGGCAGGTTCATGGGTTAGATAAGGTTTTAAATGCTTCCCATTGATCATAAATTTATGCCCAGATTTGGGATCTTCAATTTCAACGGTCCTGTTGGGAAATGGTCTCAAGACCAGGAAAGGACCAGTCCACTTGGACTTCAATTTCCGTGGAAAGAATTTGAGTCGGGCGTTGTAGAGCCAAACTTGCTGAGGTGGCTCAAATTCCTTCCACCGAATACGACTGTCGTGAAAAGCCTTAGTATGTTGCTTGAAAGTTAAGGCAGAATCATAGGCTTCACGATGGAGCTCTTCCAACTCTTGGAGTTGGAGTTTCCTTTCTCGACCACACAGGTCTGGGTCGAGGTTACATTGGCGAACCGCCCAATAAGCGCGGTGCTCTAGCTCCACGGGCAAATGACAAGGCTTCCCATAAATGATTTTATAAGGAGACATACCAAGGGGAGCTTTGAAGGCGGTCCGATACATCCAAAGTGCGTCAATTAGCTTGTCGGACCAATCCTTACGATCAGGCCGAACGGTTTTCTGGAGAATTTGCTTGATTTGCCGGTTTGACACCTCAGCCTGGCCATTTTCTAAGGGTGATACGGAGATGCGATACGATGGACTCCATATTTTCTCAGAAGTGCCCAAAAAGAAAGCATGGATAAAATGGCTTCCTCCATTCGAGATAATGGCTCGAGGGATCCCAAAGCGCACAAAAATGTGGTCTTTGACAAATCGAGTGGATATAACATGGTCAGCATGGCGTGTGGGAATAGCTTCGATCCATTTTTAAACATAATCAACAGCAACGAGGATGTATTCAAAGCCGTTGGAAGGAAGAAAGGGACCCATAAAATCTATTCCCCAAATGTTGAAAATTTCAGCAGCTAGGATGGGTTGCAAGGGCATCATGTCATGACGTGACATTGACCCTAACAATTGGCACCTAGTGCAATGTTTGGCATAATTGTGTGCATCCTGGTGAAGGGAGGGCCAAAAGAAACCGCATTGCAACAACTTGGTTGCAGTTTTCCTCCCAGATAAATGTATCCGCAGGCCTGATCGTGGCAGAATGATAGCACACTGGGGAATTCGCTATCAGGAATACAGCAACGGATGATCTGATCAGCACCTATTCGAAAAAGAAGTGGATTATCCCAGAAATAATACTTTGCGTCTACCATGAGACGCTCGTGCTAGTTTTTAGGCTAGCCACGTGGAAGGGAACTAGAAGCAAGGAAATTGGCAATGTCGGCATACCAAGGTCCACTTGCCACATTAATTGCCAATAGGTGCTCATCGGGAAAAATCTCATTAATCGGCAAGGTAAGTCCAATATGGTCAAAGTCCAGTCTAGAGAGATGATCAACCACTACATTCTGGGCTCTGACCTTATTGCGGATCTCAATGTCAAATTCTTGGAGTAGAAGGATCCAACCAATCAATCGAGGCTTGGCATCCTTCTTATGCATGAGATGGCGAATGGCCGCGTGATCAGTGAAAACAATAACATGTGAGCCCAGAAGATAAGAGCGGAATTTCTCCAGCCCAAAGACGACCACCAGTAGTTCTTTCTCAGTGGTAGTATAATTACGTTAGGCCTCATCCAACATCTTACTGGCATAGTACACCATGAAAGGGTGTCCATCGCGTCTTTGTCCCAGGATGGCTCCGACTGTAAGGTCGGAAGCGTCACACAGGAGTCCAAAGTCGAGGGACCAATCAGGTGGCTGGAGAATGGGGGCCATGGTGACAGCATCACACAGCTGCATGAATGCTCGTATGCAGTCGGGGCCCATATCAAAGGGTACGTCGGTCGATAGGAGATGAGTTAAAGGTCGAGAAATCTTGGAGAAGTCTTTGATGAATCTTCTACAGAAACCAACATGTCCCAAGAAGGAGCAGATTTGTTTGACAGAGCTAGGCACAGGTAAATCAGCAATTACATCAAGCTTAGCTTTGTCAACCTCGATACCCCTATCGGAGATGATATGCCCGAGAACAATTCCCTCATGTACCATAAAATGACTTTTTTCCCAGGAAAGCACGAGGTTCACATCAATACATCTCCTAAGCATATAGGTCAAGTTGGCAAGACAGTTATCAAAAGATGGTCCAAAGACTGAAAAGTCATCCATGAAGACCTCGAGAAAGTCACCCACCATGTCATGGAATATCGCCAGCATACATCTCTGGAAAGTTGCTGGCACGTTACAAAGTCTAAATGACATCCTTCTAAATGCAAAGGTGCCGAAGGGGCAGGTAAAAGTTGCTTTCTCTTGGTTCCAGGGGTTAATTGCCACCTGGTTATATCCTGAGAATCCATCCAGGAAACATAAAAATTTATTTCCCACTAACCACTCAAGGATTTGGTCAATGAAAGGTAGCGGAAAGTGATCTTTCTTAGTTGCAGCATTGAGTTTCCTATAATCTAGACACACTCTCCAAGATGTAGGAGTGCGTATAGGGATGGATTCGCCCCTGTCATTGACATGGATGGTGAGTCCTGCCTTTTTGGGCATGACGTGAATTGGACTCACCCAGGGGCTATCAATGATCAGGTAGATTATACCCACATCCAACCACTTAATAATTTCCTTTTTGATGACCTCCCACAAGTTAGGGTTAAGATGTCGTTGCATCTCGCGGGAAGGTCGAGCCTCCTCCTCCGTATATATATGGTGAGTGCAGTAGGAGGGGCTAATGCCAATTAAGTCTGATAAAGACCATCTAATGGCTACCTTGTGTTCCATAAGGACCTTTGTTAGTTTGCACTCTTTCTCCCTGGTCAATTTTGAACTGATGATTACGGGGAGCATTTCATTTGGTCCTAAGAAAATATACTTAAGCATATCAGGCAACTCTTTCAGTTCGGGAGTGGATGGTGAGAGATCTGGCATTTCTTGGGACGAGAGTGTCCTAAGCGGATCAGAAGAAAATAAGTCAGGAGGAAGAAGTTGGCCCTCAGTTTGGTCAAGAAGAGGGGCATCTTGGATAGATGGATCCAAAAAGGAATAGCCCCAGTGAGTAGTATGTGGGCTCAAGGTCCCAGCGTGGAGTTGCAAATCCTCCTGATTTGGCGGGAAGAAAGGGCAATTCGGTATTCAAGAGTGAGGACCGGCGGTGAGTAGCCCAAATATGACTCAGACCACGAGGTGTGGGAAGCGGAGAAAACCTCATCAGAAGTCTAGTCAGGAGAAGGTACGGGAAAAGGGAGAGATGGGGGAACGTCACAATATGTGTCGATCAGGCAATCGTCAGTGTTGAAAGGCAATCCACAGCAGTCAGAATAAGTACCAATTAGTCTGATACATGCACTGACGGCCATGTCCTCGTCAGACGTGTCATCCTTGATACAATCGCAATCAAAGTTCTTGGCTGCCTTAAAGATGTTAAGTTTGAGCTTCTCAGATCCAACGACAATCTCAATACAGCCCGACTCGCAGTCGATATGGGCGCGGGCTGTGACCAAGAAAGGTCGACTAAGGATGATCAGACAATCAGAAAGTGAGCTAGGAACTTCCATATCTAAAACAAGAAAGTCAACAGGAAAACAAAGACTGTTGACCCTAACCACCACGTCTTCCACCACACCCTTTGGTATTTTGACAGAACGATCTGCCAACTGTAACATGACAGGGGTGGATTTTAGATTTCCCGAGGAAAATTTTTCAAGCATGATGGTTGGTATAATATTGATGGAATATCCTAGATCAAGCAGGGCACGGTTAAAATTGCAGCCTTGGATGCTACAGGAAATAAGCGGTGTGCCCGGATCTTTCTGCTTCGGTGGTAGATTTGACAGTATAGCATAACTCGCATGAGGCGAGAGAACCACCGAATTATTTGTTTTCTTTGACTGTCGCCTGGGGGTAGTGTAGTCTTTGAAAAATCAAGTGACAGTAGGTATGTGGTCAATAGCCTCTAACAGGGGTACCTTGATTTCAACATCCCTGAATAAATTACGCAGGTTATCAAAGGCCTGCGTATCCTTTTTCTTGCCTTTTGGCTCCCTCAGTAGAGCCTCAGGGAATGGGATTGATTCTGGCACTAATTTGGGTGTATCGTCCTCTCGCAAATGCGGTGCGCATCCTGAGTGAGAGGGCGATGAAAAAGATGGGCCAGGATAAGGTCGAGGCGGATCGACGGTTTGCTTACCACTCCTCGTAGTGATTGCATTGGACGTTGCAGGTCCAGTGGGATCATAAGGTGGAGGAGGGTTCGCAATAAGGACATAATGGTGACGTGTAGTTGCTGCGGGATTAGCCTGAAATCCCAGTGGAATGCTCGGAGCCTGCAGAATCTGATGAATCTGCCATTGAGAAGGTTGTACCTGTGGTTGAGGGCCACGGGGTATGAAATTTCGCGGGTTGGGAACAGGTTGGGCTGGAAGAGTGCCCTAAGATCAAGTCGCCATGCGTAGTTGATTGATCTCAGCATTCTGCTACGCCAATTGGTGCTGAAGAGAGGTAATGTTCTCTTCATGGCGCTTTGACATTTTCGTCATCATTCGCATCAATTTCTCAAGAGGACTTGATGCGTGTTCTGTTTACGGTATGCAAGGACCCGATGGTGGATTCACCACAAGATTAGACTGGGCCCTTGGGATGACGGGTACGGACGATCGCATTGGCCCACCCGCAGGGTTTTGGTTCTGCAGGTTGCTGGACCATGCGAAATTAAGATGATTTTGCCACCCTGGGTTATAAGTTGCAGAGAACGGGCTGTTCCCCAGGACGCAAGCGTCTTCTAAGCCAGAAGACGAGTCCACATGTAAATACGCATCTAAGCACATGGAGGCTTGGTCCTCCGTGTCAAAATACTGGCTTGTAGAAGCCAGATCCACATGACTTACCAAATCGCTTGCCACAACACTCGGTAAGGAAGATTTCACGAGGTTTCTGGAGATATGCCTAGTGTTGGAAAAATTGGGATTGTGATGAAGTGGTGAGGTGGGGGTGTTTGCCATTGAACGGGAGGGATTGGCCAGAAGCTCGTCCAGCTTCTTGTGCATGACGGAGACTTCATCTAATTTCTGTGCGATAAGGTTAAGATCAGTGGATGAATGGGAGGGTCCCGTGTCAACTTCGTGAACATTACGGGGTAGGCTGATACGATTAAAGGTGACAATGGAGGCATTATTCATTGAGTTTTCGCTCATGTTTTCAAATAATTTGAATGCTCCATTCTCGTCTTTATTCATGAAATTCCCTCCGCAGGAATCGTCTGCAATCTGCTTCAAAGTCTCATTTAGCCCATAATAGAAAATCTGGGCTATATGCCACTTAGGCAAACCATGGTGCGAACACATCCAGAGGAGGTCATTATACCTCTCCCAAGCCTCACGAAATTGTTCGCCGTTTTGTTGCGTAAAGGAAGTTATAGCACGACGAAGCGCAATGGTTCGCCCGATTGGGAAGAATTTATTGAGAAATTCCGTTCGCATCTCTTCCCAAGAATGGATGGTTCTCCCAAGGGTGCATAACCATTGTGACGCTCTATCCCGCAACGAAAATGGGAACATTTTCATGAGGACAATAGATAACCTGATATTTCTTGGTTTAACCATTTCAGCCAATCGGGTTAGGTCTTCCAAATGGAGAATTTCTTTTAAAAGGATCTTCACTTTCAAGACCATGGAAGTGAAAATTAATCAGGCTAATTATGTTGGATTTCAATTCAAAGTCGTCCCCGCCCATGGGGACCTGGATTTGTCCTATGGTCTCTGTAGCAGCGGGATTTTGATAAGAGCTAAGAGACCTAGGCTCCTCCCATTCGGGAGGGTTCTGCATTTCCTCCAAGGTTTCCCCAATGGCTTCAATCTATTCATTATACATTTCCATTTGGGCTTGGAGGCAGGTTATGGGATCCATGGCTCCACCACCTGGTGGGATTTGAGGGCGGTTTCCTCCCTCGGGATTTAGGGGTGGGCGTGCAGCCATGTTTGTAGAGGAGGATGACGATTCGACTTCTTTTCTAAAATAATCAGACAATTCAAACAATTCAGGATTTTGTGACCTCCTCCCAAACATGCACTACCGCAAGAAGAATTGGGGAGATAACAAGGGAAAAGGGGATGAGAGAAATGATGCCGCAAAGATACACTTGATGACAAATCAAGACAATCAAATTCCTAACCTCTGTAGTGTGCCCTTAGACCTAAAGATCTAAGTTACCTACTATCACAACCTACGGAACCAAATGCGAGCATCGCGAAACCACCAGGCCAGATTGAAAAGCCATTTGCCCCAGTCTTAGACACCCGATGCATGCGAGAACCCTCACCAGCATGTAGGCGCTACACACAGGTAGTTAGACCTCCAATCCTTAATAAAGGTCAAGTTGCTACCAGTTTTAATTAGAGGCTTAGGATCAAGTGCTTCTGGAATGTGAAGGGCGTTGTTTACGGGTAATGCCCAAGTGCGTTGATTTTAAAAAGTGTGTAAACCAAGCATGCAACAGGGAAATCTCCCCGAATTGAAGTTTTAGTTGGTGAATGGTTTTTAGAATTTCAACCTTAAGTAGTATGGATTTAAAGATTTCGTTGAATTACCAATTCAACCAATCTCCGAGTTTTTTGAAAAAATACAAGTTCTTCTATGCCCAACAAACCCTTCTTCAATGTGAGTTGGTTAATGCATGCTAAAAATGCAATGGGCTTCCCTAAGTGGAAATTTCTATGTGTGGATGCACGAGTCAATTTTAAGTTAGTGTGAAAGGGAGCCAAAGCACTTCAATTCAAGTGCTCCCAATCACCAGAATGATGTTCCACACACAAGGCTCAACCACAAGATAATGTAAAGAAAATCAAAGTGTTGGGGTTGAAGAATTCGAGATCAAATCTTAGGCACGTGCAAGGTCGTGGTGGGGTTGGAATCAACTCAATTCCAAGTCTCCCCACCAAAAATGTGATCCCGAATTGCGGATAAATGAGGCAAGGAGGGATGGCAGTCAATCATTTTAATCTTGCCTCAAATAATACTTCACACGGTGAAAGACTCAAGAATCAAGATTCTTGGATCTTCGCTTATGCGAAGTTTGGCAGGAAATCCAAGGGCAATGGGGGCGATGGCAAACAATCAAGCAAGTGATTTTTAATCCACTTGCCCCAAGAAATCCTAAGAAGTGCTTTTAGTTTTATTATTATTATTATTATTATGGTGACAAGTTAACCTAAGTTGCTAAGAGAGAGGCCTACCTTCTCAGCAACGTGGGTGAAGCTCCAGTGCGGTGCCAGCGACTTCATGCTCTCGTTCCTGCCTTGGATCTGCCCACGTCTTTGACTTCCTCTGCTTGCCTCCTCCTTGCAACTGGTTTTCCTACACACCAACAAACAAAAACACCTGTGAAGAGAAGGGTGTGAGAAGAGAAAATTAAAGGAATGGAATAGAAACTTACCTCAATGCGCACCTCCCCGGCAATGATGCCAGAAAAAGGCTAGTCGGGACTCGGATAGGTTGTGTTAATATGGTGAAATTATTGTTGAAGTGAGTATAGTGGTTAACCTAAATCGAACCTAACCATCTTTTTACAAAATTTTATCTTGGTCACTTTTAAGCCCAGGGTCGAACTCAAGGAGGCGGGGATTAAAGGTGAAGAAGTTTCTACGCCTTTCCTACAACGAATCTCTTCCGTGCATTTATTATGTTTTTGGTTCTTTTCTATTTAAGATTTTTTTGCTGATAATTTTATCCTTGAGGTACATCCACAAAATCAGGTCCTTGGCTTCGAGACAAATTATTCTTGGCTTTGAGCCAAATTAGGGTTCCAAAAATAGGTCTTGCTATTCGCAAGACCGAGTACCTACAAGATAAGGATTATCTTTTCTCTTTTATTCTTTTTTTTACCTTTTTAATAACAGGAAACAAAAGAGAAATAAAAAAAACTAGATAGGTTGCTTGTAAAGAAATAAATATAGTCTATATATATAGATATATATATATTATATATATAGGGGTAGGGGTGGAGGTGGAAATGGCATGAGCACAGTGTCAAGTTGGTCCACGTCTAGAAAGACGCAACCAATAGGATGAAGTGCCGCATGTAGTGTAGGATGGATGTGTGGAAGTGTGTGCGGAGATGCTTTCTTTACACGGGTATCGGGGAATATCAGCAACTGGTACGGATATTCCCGCGATATAACGCATGGAGTGTGTATATGCACTTATGTATATACATATATATAGATATGTAAATATATATATAGGTATATATATATATTTATAACTAGATATATATGTATATATATTTAACTATATAGATATTTATATATATAGTAATATATGTATATATATATATATACGTACATATGTATATAGAGATATTTGTATAAGTATCTACAAATATAGATATATATATAGATATGTATATATATAAATATATGTAGTAATATATATGTATGTGTATATGTATATATATATATATTTATATATATAGATATATATGTATATATGTATGTATGTATGTGGGTGAGAACGTGTACAAGTGAGTGTGTGTGTGTACGAGAGTGTGTGTGTGTAAGAGTGAGGGAGTCGCTGGCTAAAGGAAGAGAGAGAGGGCGAGTTTAAGTCGTCCGGAGGGGGAGAGCATCGTCTGATGGCGCGGGTGCACGCAGGCATAGGCGCAAGCGCACTCATGGGACTATGTGCGCGTGCTGGAGGGAGCACGCAGGTGAGACCGCAGTGCAGCGCACCGCGCTGCGCATTGGAACGAGAGCGGGAGTGGGCGCGGGCCCTAGAGCGGGTGCGGGTGCGGGTGCAGACTCGGGCGCAGGCACTAGAGCGGGCGCTAGCACTGACGCGGCGATTGGCTGGAGGCAGTAGTGGTGTGGAGAGAGAGCGTGCGGTGACCGGATAAGTAAGAAACTCTCCGATCACCACACTGTAGCTATAGTGTCGCGCAGAAACGCGTGAACAGTAGCTACAGTGCCGCGCGACTTCGACAATCGGTTGCGGCCAGTTCTGCATGTGCAGGCGCGCTGGAAGGTGCCCGTGTGCGCGGAAGGACCTTGCGGCCGGCTCCTAGCGTGCGCGCAGTGCTTGCGCTGCTGCTGGCTGCCGTGCTGCTGCTGGAGAGCTTCAGAGCTTGGGTCTTCGGCAATGGCGGGAAGGGCTGAGCGATGGAAACAGAGAGTGGAATCCACCACTCCCACCTGCCCTTGGATGAGCTAGGTGGTGGTGGCACTCACAGTGGTGGTCGTGGGACCACTGTGAGCCTGCTCCTGCCCGCAGTGTATCTCTTCAGTGGGAAGAGGTGCTGCGTATGGAGGGGAGAGGGGAGGAAGATGGCCTGACGAAGGTGGCTGCTGTGTTCTTTATGTGCCAGGCCCCCTTCGCAAGGAAGCGGGCAGGGCATTTTAAAGGTGAGTGAGGCATGCACAGCCATGCCCTGGGTTGCATGACCAGCCATGCAGCCGACAGAGAATTTTGCTGGCAAAGAATGGCACGAAGAAGAAGCAGCACATGCCCTGAGTCGCGCGGAGACGAAGAAGTTCAAAGAAAAATAAAAAATGAAGATGGTGAAATTGCGAGGCAGCACTTGAAGATGTTATTTACATGGCCAATTATTTACTTTCCTCCCCTCTCAAATGAATGCATGCATGTGTCAATTTTTACAAATGCAACTATGGCTACCTAATATGCAATGGCAATGGTAGGAAATAACACAAGATGGCATTTTTATTGGTGCATTTTTGCTGTGCAATCAGTGTCGTAAGCATCATTGCTCAGCTCCTCAAGTTCACTTAATTCCAGAAGTCGTGCCTTACCCGCCTTCTCTAAATCCATGTTAACACTTCGAATAGCCCAAAGTGCCCTATGTTCCAACTCAACGGGTAAATGGCATGCTTTCGCATACACAAGCCGTAAGGGAGAAGTACCCAAAAGGGTCTTATAGGCCGTTCGATACGCCCACAAAGCATCATCGAGCTTTTGGGACCAGTCTTTCCTATCAGGTCTAACGGTCTTTTCTAAAATATTTTTTATCTCCCTATTCGACAATTCAACCTAGCCACTCGTCTGAGGATGGTAAGGGGTAGCGACCTTGTGAGTCACTCCCAGACTCCTGATTAGCCAATTGAAGTGATGATTTCAGAAATGAGGTCCCCCATCACTTATAATGGTCTTGGGGTAGTCGAAACGAGATATGATATTGGCCTTCACAAATTTCAAAACCACAAAGTGGTCATTTGTGTGCGTAGGAATGGCCTCTATCCATTTAGAGACAATCAACTGCCACCAAGATATATTCATAACCATGGGACGAAGGGAAGGGGCCCATAAAGTCAATTCCCCACACATCAAAAATTTCAACAGATTGAATAGGATGTTGAGGCATTTCATTCCTCTTCCCAATCATCCCAGTCCGTTGACATCTAATACAGGCCTTAACAAAATTATGAGAATCCTTAAATAACGAAGGCCACCAAAAACTAGACTGGAGAACCTTAAAAGCAGTTTTCTTATCACCAAAGTGTCCTCCACAATGAAGTTCATGGCAAGAACTCAGCACACTTTGTTGTTCCTCTTCAGGTACACAATGTCTCAATACTTGGTCTTGTCCAATTCTAAATAATTCAGGCTCTTCCCAATGAAAATATCTTGCTTAGGAAATAAATCTCTTTCATTTCTGCTCATCCAAAGAGCCAGGAGTTTCTCCAGTGACCAAGTAATTTACGGTATCAGCATACCAAGGTAAAGTTGGTGTTACCACCATTAGGGTTTCATCGGGAAATGTCTCGCGGATGTCTCCGGAAAGAGAGTCATTAAGTGGAAGGCGAGACAGGTGGTCAGCCATGACATTTTCTACTCCTTTCTTTTCACATATCTCCAAGTCAAATTCTTGAAGGAATAGGATCCACCTAATCAAAAGTGGCTTAGAATCTTTCTTAGCAATGAGATGTTTCACTGCCGCATGATCAGTGAAAAGAACCACCTTGGACCCAAGCAGATAAGACCTAAACTTCTCCAAAGCAAAAACTACAGCAAGTAATTCTTTTTCAGTGACAGTGTAGTTTTCCTGAGGTTCGGTTAAAATCTTGCTAGCATAATGCAGCACATGAGGTCTTCCCTCGACCCTTTGTCCAAGGATTGCACCCACTGCATAATCCGAAGCATCACACATCAGCTCAAATGGGAGTGTCCAATCAGGATCTCGGAGAATAGGTGCAAAGATCAAGGCCTCCTTCAGAGTTTGAAAGGCCTCGACACACTTTGAATCAAAATTGAAGGAAGATTCCTTCACCAATAAGTCACAAAGTGGCCTAGAAATTTTACTAAAATTTTTAATAAAGCGCCTATAAAAGCCGGCTAGGCCCAAAAAGGATCTAATCTGTTTGACATTCGTGGGTAATGAGAGTTTGGAAATAGAATCAATCATGGCTTTATCTACTTCCAAACCTCGCTCAGATACAACATGCCCAAGTACAATTCCTTTCTGTACCATGAAATGACTTTTCTCCCAGTTGAAGACTAAACCAGTCTCCTTACATAGCTTCAACACATTCTCTAGGTGCAGGAGACACTGGTCAAAAGACAAGCCATAAATGGAGAAGTCATCCATAAACACTTCAACACACTCGTCAATCATGTCCGAGAAAATAGACATCATACACCGCTGGAAGGTTGCAGGCGCATTACATTATCCAAGCGACATACGCCTGAATGCAAAATTACCGTAAGGACTGGTGAATTTTGTCTTCTCCTGGTCATTAGGGAAGACTGCAACCTGGTTGTACCCAGAATATCCATCGAGAAAGCAATAGTACTTATTCCTTGCCAATTTCTCGAGAATTTGATCAATAAAAGGCAAGGGAAAGTGATCCTTTTGTGTAGTGGTGTTCAGCCGGCGGTAATTAATACAGACCCTCTATTCAATTGAGGGTCTAGTGACAACTTGTTCACCTTGGTCATTGAATTCCATAGTAAAGCCTGCCTTCTTTAGCACCACATGAATAGGACTTACCCATTTACTATCTACAATGGGATATATGATCCCAGCATCCAACCACTTCAGGATTTCCCTTTTAACCACCTCCTCCATATTAGGGTTCAGACGTCACTGCATGTCCCTAAATGGCTTGATGAAATCATCAGTATAAATGTGGTGCATGCAGAGTGTAGAGTCTATACCCTTAATGTCAGCAATGCTCCAAGCAATAGCTTCCTTGTGCCTAGACAAGCATTCAATCAGGGCTCCCTCCTGTGCCTCAGATAGCACAGTCGAAATGATAACGGGGAGCGTATCATTGGCACCTAGGAAGACGTACTTGAGAGTGTCAGGGAGGGGCTTCAACTCTAGGGCGGGGGCTTGTATCTTTGAGGGTTTCATGATAGATGTCCCCATCTCAGGTAGTAGATCTACCTTGGGCAGAGATGATGGGGGAAGAGACTCAGCAGAAACACCCAGCAACTCCTCAAGTTCAAGTATATCCCCTTCACATTCCTCCAAGAGATGGGAATGCTCATTTAGCATGACATACTGAAGGGGGTCATCACATAACATTGCAGGGGTTGCCTCTTCAATAGGTCATCTATCACCTCAAGTTGAGAACAATCCTCAAGTCCGGCTTGTTTGTAAGCGTCAAACACATTAAGCCAGATTTTCCTGTTCCCAAATCCCATTTTCAATGCCCCAGTATTACAATTGATTGAAGCATGCGAAGTTGCAAGGAAGGGCCTACCCAAAATGATGGAGGTTTTGGTTGGCTTGTTGGTAGGGTCAGTGTCCAAAACTAAGAAGTCAACGGCAAAGAAGAAATCCTCCACTATTACAAGGACATCTTCCAAAATTCCCCACGGTGTCTTAAGTGACTGATCTGCAACTTGGAGGATTACAGGGCTAGGCTTCAGATTGCCTCCCCCAAGTTGTTCACACACGTAACTCAGAAGGATGTTCACCCCCGCACCCAGATCAAGTAGAGCCTCATCAATCTGTAAGTCACCAATAACCACTGAGATGTACGGGGCTCCTGGGTCCTTAAGTTCGGGGGTGTGCGATGTTGAACAATTGAGGTAATAGAATCAGGCAGGACAACTTTTGATTGGACCTGTTTCCTAGATTGCTGCTTTTTCATGCACAGGTCCTTTAAGAAGCGGGCATAAGATGGAATCTACCTGATAGCTTCAGGCAAAGGTAGGTTAAGCTACACTTGCTTGAAAGTTTCCATGATCTCATCCGTCTTATCTTTGGCTCCAAATGAGCCAGCAGAAGTCTGCCCAGAGGTGGATAAGCACTCTGGAAAGGGCACTCTCTATCTCTGGGTGGAAGGGTTGTCATGTCGAGTAAGGGAACAAGGGCAACTTCTTCCGATGAGGTGATTTCAAGCGTAGAAGATTTGGGCAAGTCTTCTCCAGTGGGGGTGAAAGTCGGGGTGGATGGTTTTTTAGGAGGTAAGACTACAGGAGCATCGGGTTTGGAAATTTCTTTCCCACTCCTCAGAATAGTCACCGCCTGAGCATGCTCCCTAAAGACAATCCCTTTTCCTTTAGGATTCTCCTCAGTAGCACTGGGGAGCTTCCCAGTTTCCCTCTTTCTAATGGCCTCAACAAGGTGTCCTATTTGTGATTTCATCTCGTGTATAACCTTGTCATGAGATTGGATGATGGCACTTTGACTTTCTTGCATAGTTCTCAACATTGCCTTCAATTCATCCATCTTAAAGGTCTTAGGCTGGATAAAGGTCTGAGGTTTGTTGATATAATGAATTGATGTTGTTGTTGTAAATGTAGGAAACACAAACCATTATTATGACCATATTTATTTAATTAACTAATTTTTACTGGTTTATTCCAGGTCGTTCACTGGGAGGCAGTTATTGATTTACATCACTCTCTAGGTCCAAAATTATTCTTTAATTCCAAACATGATTAATTTTATATACAATCAATAATGAATGAATCTTATGAAGAATGAATTAAAATTTCTATGATGTATAAAAAGTCAATAAAAGTGTTTGCAAAAATCTACTTACAAACAAGCATCAAATGATACATAGGTATGTTCTATACTATCTATTTATAAGTTATATTACTAATACTTGCATAATTATACATTAATAACTCATATTACATAGGATACTAACTTAACTAACTATACGGACATATACAACAACACATATGATGGCTACAGCGACAGATATAAGTGTCGTTGGACCCCAGAAAAACTATATACAAATTGTAAGAAGAAAACCAGGGTCTATAGCGACAGTTATTTCGCCTAGAGTGACATTTTATTTTGTTTGTGAAGGTATGAAGTTATATATAAATGTAAATAACTATACTACGTGTATATATATATATACTTTAGTTATCTTGTACATATTTATTTATATAGGTTTATGTTCTGTATATACATTATACTTATAAATATCTTTACTCTCTCTTTCACTCCTTACTTCTCCTCTGCATTTCTTCTTCTTCTTAATTTTCTTCGTCTTAACTTCTCAGCGGCACTTAAGCATTAAATACTTAGGTGTTTAGACAGTGCCATTACAGCTCTTAATTAATCAAAAAATTGTTTAATTTACGAGCACACTTTTCGACGGATACACAGCACCTAGAGGGTGGGACCAGACCTCTACTAAGAGTGCCCTAATTTCTCATTAGGCAGCTTATTTACATGTTTATGTTCAGATCTTTGAGCTTAACAGCCCGCACACACCTGGGCCCCCGGCCCCCACACATTCTCATGCTCAATATGCTCAGTATCTGCTCATATGAATGATAAGTATTCGGTTGTTCAGGCGCTCGACACCCATGACGACTGAATAGCCTATCTAACAAAAATAATTTAAAGCACTGCGTGCTCTCACCCGCCCACGATGTGGGACTATCTAGGCACAAGCGCAGCGCTAAAATTTCAGGCGGCAGAGCAGCATTTGTGATTTTGGCCCTCGATTCGAGGGCCATAATTTATTAGTTATTAAAAATAAATTATGTGAAAATAAAGTATTTCCATAGTACTATACAATTATACAATTGCTTTGGAGTTTTAATTATATTTACTGTATAAATAAATTAGCTAAAGTATACAGTTTATACATACTTATTTTTAGGTTTTGTTTCTTAATTACGTATAAATTAGTTATTATATGATCTAATTGACCATATACAGAGTTAGTATACATATCTAAGTATTTTATAAATATTTTTATTATATTTTACAGATTTAATTTATGTTTTATTTACATTTAAATAGCAAATTTTTGGACTATTTTATTTGTAAATTAAATTTAAATAGTGTTTATATTATAAATATACTTAAATTAGGTTAAATTATTTAAAATACAGTAGTATACATATATAGTATAAATTACTTAGTTTTAACTTAATCTGCTTATTTATTTTAATTTAATCTAATAACTTAATTATTTATTCTGTATATATGATTAAATTAAGGTACCAGGTTCAATATGTTTATTATATACGTATAAATAAATGTATATAGTATTTATTATAACTTAATAATAAGGTTATTTATAGTATTTATTACCTATATGGCATTATTGTACATATACATTAGTTTAACTAATAATTAGCTGTATACTTAAGATATATATAATATAATCTAACTTAAATATTTACTTTACATAAAACAATACATACATAAGTTATTTAACTTATAGTTATGTATACTTTACATTATAGATAATTAAGCTTACTATATAGCTTAAATAAATACTTATATACATATTATACACAGGATTTTTACTATTTTTAGAGTTTTTTTTTAAGCTTTTCTAGTTTTTATTTATGTTATGGAGGTAGGAGATGCGAATAAAACAAATGGATGAGAAGGAGGAAATGTTTTTGGTGTTTTTAGAGGTATATGCTTTTATTAAATCCCATGGTATATAGAACCGTCGGCTGGCAAATTATACCAAGTAGGGGGTTCTGTATACCATGAACTTGGTATGAAGTTAAAGAACTATCTGATCATCAATTAGACAGTTTTGTTTTATTTTTTTTAGAAATTTTTTATGATTTTTCTTTAAATCCCATGTTCACTCATCCTAAGCCTTTAAAGAGGTGTTCTAACATGTCCTAAGGGCTTAGGATGAGGCCTAAATGTCTAAAAGGTAGGGAACTGCCTTGAATATGCTCAGTCTAGGTTATAAAACATATAAAAGCAATTAGGCATGCAACTCAAGACCAATTTTCATTAAATTCATATAGTGGACAGTAAAAATTCATTATTTAGCTGACAAAAGATTAAAAAGATTTAATTACAAGCCTCCAACATATATTACAAGTCAATTATAGTAAAGGAAAGCTTATATACAATTTATACAACATTTCACATTAGTCAGCTTCTAACATGAATAGATCTAAGCTACTGTCCACATGGTGATAAGACTTGGGATTCCTGCTAGAACAGTAGGAAGAGGTTATTCACTGCAGCAGCTCAGAAATTAGGAGAGCTGCTAAAATAGACCCAATCATCCTACCAAATCCCTCTTTAGATGTCTCAACTGCTGCTGCAGCTGACTCATCTAAAGAAGAACTGATTTGCAGCAGGATAAAGGAGTTAATTCTAACATATACTTCCTTATCTAACCCTTGATACCCCAGATCAGATTATAGACAATCTGGTCAGGGATTAAAAAGGGTTAATCCAAGGAGTACATGTTGGAATTGAGGAGAGGAATGTAGCTGCTTCTGCAGCAGTTTACTATAGGTCTAGGATTGAAACACACAAAACATAAATCAGGAATTCATTCAACAAAATCTAACAAGGGTCTCAATTCAGAGAAAAACCATTCGGGATTACAAATCAAAACCAAAATCCCTTGTCAGTAACATCTGATCAAACCAAAGTTAAGTGAGTAACTGATCTGATTCTTTCTAATGCTATAGACAGCATGTAGAAAGAATCATCTCAGTCCAATGAAAACAAACACTCCAATCCCAGAGTTTTGGAACCTTAAGGAATATGGAAAATTCCTTAGGTTGGGAAAATTGATTTTCTCCTCAAATCAACTACAGGATGCAAGGTGGAGTCTCAAATCAACTAAATGATTTTTCATTGACTCATCCATGCATTCAAGATAGTGCAAAACTCATGAAAATTCAGTTCAGATCATGGCTCTTCTGAGGTGAATTTTGACTTCAAAATCACCTCAGATTCCTTGCCAAGCAGTGAATCAAAATTAAAAAAAACTCAGTCTGCTAGATCAAACATTCAAAACTCAAGTAACTCAAATTCATTGCCAATTTTCGATATCAATCCAGCAAACCAATTTTCTTTAAAGCTCAAATCAGGGGCTTTTGTGAGCAAAATGGAGTGAGTGAAAAGCCCCTAACATGATCTTTGATGCCCATTTTAGATCTGATATCAGAAGATAATCAGATCTAAAATTAGGTCTGATGAGTGGGTGAAAAAGTGAGAAATCAATTGAGGGAATCAGAAGTGGAATGGAAACGTGAAGAGGGAGAAAACTCATGATAAATGGCTATGTGAACCATCTCCTCTGATCTGGAATGATCAAAGGAGGTGAGGGGAGTGAATCTACTCTAATTCTACTCCTACTACTAAACTAAGAGAGAAACAAAATTAATCACTACAAATTACTCTAATTCTACTGCTAATCTACTTAACTACTGCTACAACTAAATTATAGAATACTAAAACTACTATAACAAGAAGAATAGGACCTATGAGTCCTTAGCAGGTGGCTAAGGAGGAAGAAAGGAGGGAGATGACTCTAGCAGAGGGAAAAGCCTTCTAGAGAGGCTTCAGAGTCATCCTCAGGTACTATGAGGTCCCTAGCGACGAGGAGGTAGAAGAGAAGTCGGGGATTTCACAGCCGATGGCTGTGAAATCAGGGATTTGGTCGGGAGGGCAGTTGGAGTGGAAGAATGATCTCTAAGAATGTAGGAGAGAGCGATCCCCCATGCGTGCGGCCACTGAGGTTCTTAAGTAGCAATCCCAGTGGCTCAGATCACCGCGTAAGTGAAAATAGTCGCCGATGCAACCGGCAGCAAGGATGAGAGGAGAGGAGCGCGCAGGTTGCCAACTTAAAAACTGACCGTCGGATGGGATCTGGGGAGAAGGGTGAGCACACGTGCTGCTTCACGCGAAGCTTTGATTCAGATCGGTCCGCAGATCAAGATCACAAGAAAATGGACGGTCGAGATTTGCCAAGTTCTTCGCGCACTACAGTGCGTGTGAAGAACTGCAGGTTGCTACGTTTTTGTAACGACCCAGTTCCCGAGTCCCTACGAGACACGAGAACAGGACCGACTCAACTAATCCCAAGACCTAGTCGTCCAACGAGGAAGTAACCAAAAGAGCAGTAAAATAAACCACATTCAGCATGAATATAACTAACAGTAAGAAAGTACACCAGTAAGGAAAGAAACTACTACAGTATATACCACCACAACAGTAGAACAACATTTATCATATAACATGAACTGCAGGTAAAGAAAAGTACAGCGAAAACAAGAACTACTCACTATAACGGAAACAAAGAGGTACAAAAGACAGTGGTAACTCTACTGGACCCTACTCGGCCCAGCGTCCTCTGTAGCCGCTAGCCCTGGCTGCTCAACACCTGGTCCTGAAAAAGTAATGAGTGTAACACGTCAACAAAACGCTGAGTAGAGTGGCAACTAAAACTAAAGACAACAGCAGAGTGTACAGTAGCTGTTATGTTCTATTACTTTCTTTATTCACATCTTTCAATTGTCTTACTATTTCATTTATTCCTCAGATATCTTACTTGATCTCGAATGTTCCTCGTGGGAACGATCTTGATTGCAGTCTTGTCCAAAAAGTAGAAGTAGCACGTGGTGCTCTCTTGGCCGGGAGAGTCCCCCGTGGTGATCCTACCCTCAGTCAACCACCCCAAGGTCACTGACAAACGTAATGGTGACTACGGCACGCACGATAAACGCACAGGTAGCTAACCCGTACTGGCACGCGGTCAGTTGTTTCCGTTAACGGGTGCGCCCAAAGCACAGCACGGAACCAGTCCACGGTAGAGCCCTCTCAGTAACAGGGGTCCAACCCCTCCACAGTAACCAAACCGGGGCCTTGCCCCTCCACAATCCGCGCACCCTCGCCTGATTACCCTGGTTTGCCCCAGCGGGCCTAACAAGTCGGTGTGGGAGGCTAGCAAAACCCCGGGGCCCGTGGGGAAGCTAGTACCTCCCTACACTAGTATCTCTCCTCAGTACTACGTATGCGAGGGCCAGCAAGTCGGTATAGAGTGGCCAGTCCTAACCTCGAGTCCCTGGGGCGGCTGGCTCCGCTCTGCACTAAACAGGGGGACAGTCGCTCTCCTTGGTACTCCGTACTCAAGGGCCAGCTCACTTCCCCAAAACTATTCCATTCACTTTCCAGGAGTTCTACTCCTACTTCCCCGTAGGGTTCCATCCTTTTTACTCAAACATCCAGGTTTCACTTTCCAGTTTCACATTCTTACAATCCATGTTCTCAACCACGTTATCTATTCACAACAGGCAGCTGTTAATTCAAATTACAGGCAGCTTTATATCTCTTTCCATTTTCCAAGATTGCAGTATTATACATTCCACTAGTTTTCCCATCATAGGATTCATACCATATCCTAGGATCTATCATACAATCTAGTTTTCCAGTCCTAGGATTCATGTAACACCTAGGAGCTATCATTCCATCTATTTCTCATTCCTAGGATTCATGCAATGTCCTAGGTTCTATTTATGGTTTCATAATTTAAAAATTTTTATTAATAACTTAAAGCCACTCTACCAGGTACAACGGGAGTAATGGGGGCGTGATCAGGAATCCCGTGTGCCTCCGCGACTCCCAAGACTGCAACTGAACGAGGTCCTATCACAAGGATCAAACACAAGGAGAGTCTCAAAACAGTGTATAGCTAGTGTAGATGGGAAGAGGAATTAATTCTGGAAGGAACGCAACTCGAATCGCGGAAAACGAAACCCGAACGGGCCCTAAACGGGTCAAAAACGACGACACTGTGCAAAATCAGACGTCTGGAACTTCCTCCAGACGTCTTAAAAGTGGATCAGAGAATTACCTGTTCAGCGTGGTTTCCCAGACGTCCAGAAGTCTGTGGGGACGTCTAGCCTAGATCCCAGACGTCCGATGGTCACCCCGGACGTCTGAAGGTCGCTCCCGCCGTCTGGTACAACGGCCAGACGTCTGATTCGCGTTGGATGGCGAATCACCGAGCCTGCGTACACCCATCTCCCTCCCTCAGTACGGTCAGTCGACAGGAAGGAAGAAGAAGACGGAAAACTCACCTTTCAGACGACTGGAAGATCTACTAGACGTCTCCCTCGCCGTCTGGCTATCAACCCAGACGTCTGATTCTAGAAATTCTTTCCAGAACAGGGCACCACCCGGCTTCCGCTCGCGACGCCGTGTCGCACCTCGCGCGCCTGCTGCTCAGACCATAGTAGTCCCCCCTCCGCGTCGCTCCGCGCCCCCTGCGCCCTCCGCCGGCTGGCCCTAGCAGCCCCGGCGAGCTTGCCCGCACGGCAGAGCGCCGCTCTCGCACGCAGCACCTCCTCCGCCCTCACTGCGGCCGCCGCTACCGCCCTCGCGCTCACTCTCGCGCTCTGGCTGAAGGAGAAGAGAAAGGAGACGGTGGTGACGGAGTGAGGGGAGGCGTGCCCTTTTAAGGCCGCGCGGAGAGGAGAGAGAAGGATTCGCGGCAGGGGAATCTGCAGCCGCAGGAGAAAGGAAAGGCGAATATGCGGTTTGCGCGCTCAGGCGCGCAGACGACTCGCGCGTGTCGAAAATAACGGATTTCCAGACGTCTGGAAACGATCCCAGACGTCTGGTCAGACGTATGGACCACCTCCCAGACGTCTTAAAATACGTCTGGGGCATACGTTCGTTACATTTGTTGGAAAATTTGCAGGGAGAAGCCCTTCACGAAGGGGTTGAAGAATTGTGCATAGGTCCATAAGTGGCAGAAATCGTAACTGGACGGACCCTAAGGGCTTTCAAAGGGGTCCCTGTGGGTTACAAATAGGTCCAAAAAGGTTTTCTAAGGAAGAGAATGTGATGCATGAAGGACCTAAGTGTAAACTCTAAGTTTCAAGGCCTTAATGATGTCCAAATGCCTTCAAATTTTTATATGTGCTCAATTGAACATTTAAGAAATTAATTGTACTTTTGATTTGGACTTTTAAACTTGTTTATGTGTTCAATTAACACTTGGATCACCATTTGACCTTTATCTTAAGAATATCTCGTTTTATTTCCTAATAATGCAATTTTAGCATAGAATCAAGGTTTTAGGCCTTTTTCTTTGATTCCCACACCTAACCCTTTTTATCTATTAATTTTATATTGTTTAACCCAGTGTCTAGCTTAACTTTAGCTTTTTAGCTATGATGAGTAGCCACTCATCAGCTCCCAAAAATCAGGCCCAATTACTACAAGGGCGAGAAAATAGAAATAAAACTTATGAAATGGAGAATCTCCTATGTAGGCGGGATCCAGGTCTCCATCTTCCCCGCATGTAGGCGTCGCTCAAGGTCGACGTCGTCTCCTAGATGTGCCTGTCACCTCTATCAAATTCCTCGCACAAATTCCTCGCACAGAAAAGATAATAAATGGTCAGATCATTGTGCAATGAGAAATAATCAGAAACAAAATCTGTTGAAATTATTGCGTCTGTTGCTTCCCCGGCAATGGCGCCATTTGATAAGTCGATTTTTTCTTTCAAATAATGTATTAAGATGATTTGTCATTGTAGGATCAAAGTGGTGGAAAATCGCTTAACAAAACAATTGAAATTAAAATTAAACCACTCACAGGAGAGCGGGTCGTGTCCATAGGGAGGCAATGACTTAGTTAAGCTCGCAACTAAGTCGAAATCAAGTTTATTGAACTATTCGTCAAGTCAAATAATGCTTGTGTAGCTATGAAAGTAAACCTTAAATTTAATGACAAGTCAAGGGGTGTGAATGTAATTTTTACGTCAGAAAATTATCCATGTGCAAGGGTATTCTATGTGCTATCCACTTGCATGCATATGAAAATGTCATTCAAAATTAAATTCAATGCACATAGAGATGAATAACAAGGTTTACCAATTCTCTAGAAGCATGAGAATGAAGGCATAAATTCACCATAATAAAATAATGATAAATCAAAATTCATTTTGTGGCAATGGCATGAAATGTAATTATTAATTCCACCATTAACAGAGGATTCTACCTCTCTCCTCGTCGTGCATGGGAGAGAGGATTGTTCGAAGAACTCTTCTGGACGTAGATTGGCCGAAGCGAGGGCTCTGCAATGGTGGTGACGGCAAGTTACGAAACAGCCGGAGCCGGCCTGCCGGAGGAAAGAAGTGGCGGCGGTGGAGGACGTTGCTGCAGGCCGTGCGTGTTGCAGGCGCAAGGACGGCAGTGCGCGGGCACTGCAGGCGCTGCAGGCACGTGCGGGGCATGGGCACGTGGAGCAGTGGCACTCTGCAGGTGCAAAGGCACGCGCGGTGGGTTCTGTTGGCGCTGGCTGCAGGTTGGCAGGGAGGCGCTGGAGTGTTCTGAAGTGGGCGTGGTGAAGGAGAAGGGGCGTAGGCACATGGGGTGAAGGCGCTGCTAGAGGACGCTCTGCAAGTCGTAAGGGGTGCACGGGAGTGGGTGCTAGAGCGCGGGCTGCTGGCGTGCGGGCGTGAAGGCGGGTGGAGGTGAAGGCGTGGGGACTGCAGTAGGGTGAAGGTGAAAGGGCGTGGAGGTTCTAGTGAAGGCATGCGGGCGTGGGTGCTTGAGCACGGGCTGCTGGCACGCAGGCGAGGGTGTGTAGGTACTGGAGTGTGCGCTGGCTGAGGTGAGGGTGCGCGGTAGCTGGGGCGCTTGGCAGGGTGCGCTGGAGGTGGGTGTGCTGGAGATGAAGGCGCGAGCGTTGGCATGTGCGCTGGAGGTGGGTGTTGAAGCGTGGGTGCTGAGAATGATGGTGCGGGCATGGGTGATGGCATGAGGCAGGAGGAACTTGCAGGGACTCTTGGCGGTGTGGGCTGTCACCCCACACGCCCACGGTGATGGAATCGCACTGCTGCAGTGGGAGGCCGGTGGTATGGAATGGATAAGGATCAAGGTCCTCTAAGCACAGTGAGGAACAAAGGAATGGCGGCCTCCCTTTGAACGCCAACCCCTCCTCTTTTGTAGCCACGGCCACAAAGATTTGAATCTCAAAAGCTACCGTAGAATTAATGTCATGCGCAAGAGGAGGAGGCGAAGATGGGGGAGTTACCTGTAAAGGAGAAGAAAAGGAATAAAATAATTAGGGCTATTTATACATAACTCCTTAACTTCTATGTTAATTAAAATAGTGCACCTAATTAATTAACTAATTAAATATATGCAACCATAGGTTAATTCCAAATGCATGAATTATGCACTTAAGCTAAAAATATGAATTAATTTATTTACATCCTAATGTATGCTATCTAAATGTTAAAATTAACTTAATGTCTAAACATTTAGATACTTAAATAGCTCACAAATGTGAGCTAATCATGGCTGACGCAATAGACGAAGGCGGCTCCGGTGAGGTTGGAACGGCAAGGATGAAGGAGGAAGTGGTGTCTGCTGGTATGGCAAGACACAGAGAAGAACAAGGAGGAGGAATCCGCAGCAGGTATGGCAGTCGGACGATTAGAAAGAGTTGGGGGGATCGCCAAACATCAAGGGGCCTTTGGCCGTGAGAGGGAGAGATGAATTGAGGGGAATCACGGCTAAATTCGAGTGTGGAGAAGTTGGGAGGATCCGGGCTTCTTTAAATAGGGATCTGAGTGGCGGTTAGGGCTTGGGAAGCAAGCTTCCCAAGCTTGGATGGTCATCGAACTTGGAAGCTGTTAAGATGCCCAAACCTCTCATGCGTTCGCATGAGAGATTGGGAGGGAATCAGAGCTCAAGGACGGTTTCAAACTGGAGAGATTTTCTCAGAGAATCTCCCTTCCAATTTTGGAAGGAATTCTCCAAGCAATCAAGGAGCAATCACCTGTCAAAGGTCATCGGAGTAGGTTTCCTCTGCGATAATGGTGGAGGGACCTAATTGTGAAGACGACGAAGAAGCTAGGGGCTGTAGCAAGGGTTTTTGAAAGTTAGGGATAGAAATGTAATCAGACAGGACCTTTTTCGCAAACTAGGTCAAAGCAAACTCATCTTGGGTCCAAATTTTGGTACAAACCTAATTTGGATATAAGGAATCCAATGGTGAAGTTGGATTTATGCAAAAACCCATTTTAGGGCAAATATCTATCTGAGACTACAGTTTAGGTCAAAATGGGTTCTAATGGCTAAATTAAAGGTACTAAACCCTAGAGAATATTTTTCTATGATTTTTAGAGGATTTAAGTGAATTTTATCCTTACTAGAACCTTGGTTAATTAAGATGGTCTATTTTTAGGATTTCAAAAGTCATTTAACTCTCAAAACACGCACAAACCCTTTTCTATCTAATCCAACCCACTTGTTATCCTGTTAAGACCATTTAACCTTTATTTAGCCCTTGAGAAAAATCGTGGTTGTACTGCATTCAAGATTTGCTGGTAAAATTATAGTTTTAACCTTAGTTTCTTGTGTTTCTCTCAGAAAGGTTATGCAATGAATTATGACCTTCAGTTGGTTGTGTAGGGGCATTTACCGACTTTATTATGTCAAAATGAGCTAGTTAGGGCTCATGATGGTGTTCCCATTAGGACTTGACCTCTTAAGTCTACCAGTTTTAATTAAGAGCGTGGGTGCTTATGATTTCACTTGAACTTTCAAGATGTTTTTGTGAAAAAGTGACCTGATTTGAAGATTGGTTAACCCGATCAAGGTGGGTCAATTTCACCTGTATTGTCATTTTAAGAACTTTAGGTCCCTCTTTTAGTGTTCAAATGAATTTAAGAGCCTGATTTTAGGGTTTTGCTTGAATAGATCAATTCAATCAAGGTTTAGGCACACATTGGTTGGGAAGATCAATTCTTGATTAAGCAAGTGTGTCTCTAAAATCCTAAACTAGAATCCTTAATTGGCTCTGATTTGATCCAATTTAATTTGTCAAAATGTGGTACCTAGGGCTCAAACAAGAATGTGATAGCTCTAAATACCTTAAGATCTTAAGTAGGTGCACAGATCAGGGTTTGGATATTCTCTAGAATGTATTAAATCAGGCAACTTCATGATTTGTCTAAGAATAGAATGCAAGTAGCCCTAATTGATTTTTTCCCTTTTTTTTAGCTTTTTCAGATTCAGGGGCTTAGAAGAAAGTAGATGGAGTTTACCTATCCCTAGAGTGGATGATGTGCAGCTGATCTTCCTTTAATGAGTCTTAGAAACAAATCACAATCAAAAGAGATGTAGCAAGTTAGAATCCAATCTGATATTGCAATGAAGAGATCTAAAGCGCGTTGCTCCCCAGCAACGACGGCAAAATGTTGGAGCGATAAGTCGATGTTTTAAAATTGCTTCGTTATAATATAGCTAAAATAGCGCTCAAACAAATAAATTAATACTCAAAAAAGTCTGAGGTGGTTCGCTGGGAGCAAATAGGAATTAAGTTCTCAAAATTGCAATTTAAAATAATAGAGATACGAAATTATAATCATAAATTGATTCAGAGTATGTAGCAATAGAATCAAGTATCAGACTGTAAAAAGAATGGAGTAAAATGGTGATTTGAATCACCAATTAGTCCCTACAATAATGGCAAATAGAAATCAATAGATATATATATATGAAATGATCTCAGCAATCTAAATATTCAATCAGACATCTTAAATGTCAGATTCTTCCTTTCCTTCTTCCATACTTTTCTTCCTTTTCTTCTTTGCTCTTCTTCTTCTTCGTTCTTTCTCTCCTTTACTCTTCTTCTTCTGTTCTTTCTCTCTGTGCGGCTCCCCTTCTTCCTTCTTCTACTTCTTCTTTCTTTCTCTTCTCTACTTCTCTACTCTTCACGTAGAGGGGGAAGGATCCTTAATTTTGGCTAAGTGTCGGCCAAACCTTCACAAAGCAAGATCCCCTTGCCCCCGCACACGATCCTCTCTTTCTCTCCTTGGGTTACGCTATCCCAGAGCCTCCAACAGTACCAGGTTATCAGGTTTTGGACCTAAAGCACACCTAAGTCCAGGGTTGCGGGCGTGGTCGCAGTCGAGGAGTGGAGTTGGGTTAGGCGGGTTAGGTCTGCACCAGGCCTGCGGGGGACGAGTCACGGGCGAGGTGCTAGTGAAGGGTGAGCGGGGGACCTCACCCCCCAAGTGTCTGAGGCAATAAGCCCCAAGCATTTTTTTCAATTTATGTGGCCGCAAGCATCTTCAACTTCCGAGGTGGGACTAAAGCCCCACCTTTCCTTTGCACATCGCAGCAGCAGGGTTGAAGGCTCGAATTGAGGTAGTGGTAGGTGCTGCCGACTTCAATTGTCACCCTGAGATCGCTCCTGGAAGTGTTCCGCTCGACCTGGGCATAACGCTTGGAGCTGAATGCACAAGAACAACACTTAGAGGTCTTCGAAGGAGCTCCTCCAATGGCACTGTGGCTCGAGACCTGAAAGAGACAAATACAGGCTAAACACCCAAATCAGTACGCTCAATAGTTTGTCCTTCATGAGGCGAATGCAACAGTGGCGTCAGTGAGGGGTGAACGTGTGAGAGGTGGCCTATCAACGTCGAAAAATGAAGTGCGTAGGTGTGGTGTTCAGCGGAGCGAGTGAGGGACCAAATCCCTCAACTTCTTGAGGGGTTTTGGTCTGTGGAGCATAGCGGAGCTGATGGTGGTGACAGCGGCAAGTTTCAAGCAGTGTGGCGATGTATAGGCGCCCAATTGCTACTGCATCAGACACTTCTACCCAATCCCCACAAGGGACATGCAGCGAGCATCACCAAAGACAAACTTATCACAACCAAGGGGTCTCCCAAGAGGCCCGACTGCACATCCCCCAAATATGGGGGCATGTCTTAAGAAGGGGAGCCTTGACTCCCCCTAGTCCTCAACAAAACGATAGAGGGACAACATCGCCTAAGCGGCCATAACTCCTTGGCCCTTTGCCACCCAGACAAAAGGGCCTGGGTGGCACAGTCAGAGCTAGAGAACCCTCTTAACTCCACCCTAGGCAAACTCCATCAAGCGATGACTGATTCCAAGGAGCAGAGGTCTGGTCCTACCCTCTTGGGCACTGTGTATCCCTTGAATGTGATCGGCTCACCCACTAAAAACCTAATTTTTAGCCTAATGAACAATGTTAGTGAGAGAAGCCCTAAAAAGATGACTAAGTGTTGGCATAGAAGAGAGGAGAGGAGTGAATAAGCAACAGCAACTAAGCGTTGGCCGTAGTGTTGTGTGTGTTTGTGTACATATGTGTATATGTATAATGCGTATAGTATAAATACATAGTATATGTTTATAAATAATGTAAATAAATAAATAAATATAAATATGTATACGTATATAATTAATATAGGTAATAATATAAGTAGTGTAAAGATATTAGAGCTTTAGTGACAATTAGATCCGTCACTGTACATAACTATATATGTCAGTATAGGTAGCTATTTTGCCTTATGTCAGGTAAATATTTTACTAAGGTTACAGCGACGCTTATATATGTTACTATAAACATTAGTATGTTAATATAATTATTTTTGACGCCGTTGCCGAAGAGGCAACTCTCCATATGCCAAAATTTTTCTTTTATTTTTCAATTGTATATGTTTTTAATTTATTTGTATATAATCATTCTTTTATTCATATTCTTTGTTGTATATACATTCTTTTATTTGTTATATATTTTTTAAATTCTTTTTGTATATATTAGTTCGACTAATCATTTTTCTTTTATTTATTTTGATGGTATCTAAGGAGTTGGAGGAGAATTGCTACTTCCCGATGGACCTGCTTCTTTTTTTCTTCGATTCCAAAACTGCTTCAACAGAACCATGTTTAGTTAGTTCAGACATTAGGATTTAGGTTTAGATTTTATTTTTAGTTTTAGGATTCTTTGTATAGTCATAAGTTGTGAGAGCATGTTTTCGCACATTTTATGTAATAATGTGGACTATGGGCACTTATTCTTTTATTATTGTTCGCTTCAGGTTTTCTACTTTATTTTTCTATTTGATTTAATTTTTTGCATTAAAAAAATTACAAAATTGAAAATACCAAAAATATTTCATCTTTACTTCTCTAGCAGCAGCTTGACATAGGCATGTCATTTTAGGTTTGCATTAATTTCAGCTAGATTTACTTTGTGTCAATGTGCATTAAATGTTAAGTGCTGGAGCCAGGTATGACTTCTAACTTTCTTAAGCTCCTGCCATCCTTACATTGGACATAATTAAGCAAGACCACCACTTGTTTGCAAAAGATTAAAAAGTGAGACCTATCTACATGAAAAAACACTCTTAAAGAGAAGAACCTAATTCAAAGTGTGACACAATTAAATTCTCTGAAACCTTGTGTGGTTTGTCATCGAGACTTTGTTGATTGCTTATCGTGTACACACTACACGATCACATAAGATACACAAGAACACACTTTGTTATCTCATCTCTCTGTGCACCCACAGGAATTTGGATTCGCACTCCAGTCATATCCAACTTTTGGGTGGATTTAGAGGTCTGCACATCATTTGGTTTCTCTTAGGATGCATACGATTGCATTGATAATATCTATTTGCGCATTATATTTTTCGTAGCAGACCAATAGTAAAATTTCACGACTTTTGTCTTGCTTGAATGCTGTGGTCTTGATTCTGAGATTGAGATTTTGTCTGGTTGGATTGATTTTGCCGTGAGTTTGTGACTGCTTTGCAAAATGTTTTCAAAAACCAAACTCACTGATGGTAGATGATTCTTGACACCAGCCACTAGTACTTCCTTTGGGTACTTCTAACCAAGTCACCTACACTTCCGCCATCTTTACAGTCTCCTTCAGGGAAGGAACTGTGAACAATCCATTTGTGACACTACTGTTCTGGAGGAACCTATGTTCCTCAATATCCTGATCCTTCTACACCTTACTCAGATCAGCAACCACCTCTTCTCCCCAACCCAAATTCATCTTCTTCATCTTGAATCTGCATTCATTGCTCAAAGAGGTGGAAGCTGTAGATTCTTTTGGATACATTTTTTTTCTTTACTTGGACCTTGAGCCAAGTAATTCCGATTTGTTTCTACATACTTGGACCATAAGCCAAGTCCCTCTGATGTGATACCCATTTTTTACTTGGGCCTTGTACCAAGTAACAAATTCTGAGAATCTTTGACAATGGAGCCGTCGAGATCATTGAGATTAACAAATCTGAACCTTTCACTATCAATGGACAAAGACTGAAACCCTTCATTCAGCTGCATGATCTCAGACTTATCAAACCTGTCATTTCGCTCCAACATCTTGAACCTATTTCTACTGACACATCTTTTACTAGGTTTACGCGTAGCTGAAGGCATTAAACTTAGCAACCTATCCTTTGTATATAGCTGACTTTACCTTTCTTGTTTTCCATTTTCTTTCATTAGGTGTCTATCCTTGCATTTTTACCATGCATTCATAGTCACATAAGTCATACATTTCACTGCTTAGCCTGACTTTCCACTCTGATCTTATATCAGACTTAAAATCGTCCGCACAGAGATTTTTATCTCCTCATTCCAACTTCCATCACCCAATTTAAGTTAGTGAAATGCAGAGCATGCATTCACATCCACCCTATTCATACAATGAGGACATTGCATCATTTAAGTATGGGGGCGTGTAAATGGTAAAATCATTTACTAAAATGCAATTAAAGACGCACCTGTAGTGAATATAGTATAATATTATCAAAAATACTAAAGAAATTGAAAACTTTTGAAAATTTTGAAAAAAAAAATACAAAGTCAAAAATATGAAAAAATGACAAAAACAAAAATTCAAAAAATACAATAAGGGACCTAAATATACTTATTGTTGAGGGAGAACTCCAACACTGAAATTGAGAAGAGAAAAAAGCATTGAAAGAATCTTAAGTGTTTAATTATGATTTTCTAGCTGAAAATAAAAATAGAATAAGTGTTTATGGACATTCAACCTTCGCTGGTTAGATTTTCTAGGCCACTGTACCTTGATTCACTTAGACTTTGGCTTAATACACTTTAAGCTTTGCTAGTTAGACTTTCTTCTTCTCTTCCTTTGTTAGCTCTTTTTCTTCTTTCTTCTTTGGCATATATTTGGACTCAATGATATGCCAAATCTCAAAGTCCATTGCTTCAAGAAAAATTTACATTCTTCTTTTCCAATAATCATAATCTGATCCGTCAAATAGTGGTGGTTGGAAAATTAATTTTTCCTCCATAAAACTTGTTGTTGTGGCCATGTGAAGGTGAGGTGTAATGTCTCCTTCATAATCAGGCTTTGATACCAAATGAGAGTGGGAGAACATCCTACGGATCACAACATATACTAGAGGAGAGGGGTGAATAGTATCACCTTAAAAAATATATATATAAGCCATGTGAAGGTGAGGTGTAACGTCTCCTTCAAGATCAGTCTCTGATACCAAATGAGAGTAGGAGAATATCCTACAGATAGTAATGTATACTATAGGCGATGGGTGAATAGTATCACCTTAAAAAATATATACATATATATATACATACACAGATAAAAAATAGATCATAAGAGATTCAAGCATAGAGTACACCTGATTTATAGTGGAAACCCTTCCCGGGTGAAAACCACTACCCAAGCCTCCCAACTTAGGATTTTTCCGACTAGGCAACACTAGTCAATCCACTAACGTACCACTTGAACAAGGGTGGCACAACCTCTTACAACTATCCCTTCTCTTACTAACCTAAAGAGAAGCACAACAAGAACAATAACAACAATGGATTTCTCCTAACAGCTTGGGATCCGTAATCAAAGCAACAAGTAAAATAAAATAATATAATCCTATAGAACCTTAAGGAAAGTCAAACTGGATTTTTTTAGAGGTTCGAATAGACGTACTTTAGAGAGCGTGAAAATAGAAGTGCAGAAGCACTTTGAGAGAAAGCACGAGAGCTCTTTTTATATATGGATTTCTCTTTGAAAGTGTGCTTTTAAATGAGGGATGCGTACGACCTCTATTTATACTAAAAGTTTTGCCTGAATAGAAAGTTAAATTGGTCGATCAATTAAGGTTAATTGGTCGATCAAAAGGCAATTTGGTTGATCAATTAAGATAGTTGGTCGATCACCAATTGATCAATCAATTTACTTGGGTGGTCGATCAAAAGGATATTTATCAACATCCTAAAATGGACTGATTTGATCGGTTAATGAAGTTAGTTTTTCGATCAATTAACTAATTTGGTCAATCAATAACCATAAAAACTTGATTTTGAAAAGATAAGTGAAAATCCCTTTTTGAGTTTTATTTGAAGTTCCTTACAATAATGTCCTAGACTCAAATAAAGATAAAAAGACATACATCAGCAACTATCTGCACTTGGCTTGAAAGACGCTTCAATCCGAGATAGTCCTAAAATATTAGTCTAGTAATAAGCATAATTTTGGTGTATCAAAACAAAAGTGCTTACATGTCCTAGTCTTTAGTCTTGTGTTTCGGAGAAGCTCTTTTCACCAAAGAACTCACCTACCAAATAAGTGTGCTCTACCAAATAAAGTTGTCAGAGACATACTGACATTCATTTGTGAAGAAAAAAAATTAGAAAAAGTCAAAAAGAATTTTCAGAAACAGGCACTCCTTAGAATAAGTCATGTATGTTCTCCAAGTCCTGTAAATAGTTTTCCACCAAAAATATTTTCAGGGTGCATTACAAAAACTTTGTTTCCACCAAATATTATTTGAGCCACAATGCAATAAAAATTGGATTTGAGTCTTCCTCATTTTTTAGAGTTATCCAAAGACATGAGCTAAAGCTAGGACCAACTTAGACTTTAAAAGAAGTGAAACCCTGGGATTGAGTTTTGAAGTTCACCTGGGTAGTCCTGACCTATCATTGAGCACAATCATAACCACTTAACTTCTGAGCCTTGTAAAACCTTCTCAGTCCTAGAAATCGCACTTAAGGTTTAAATATGAAGAGTCCTTGTTGGTCGAGAGATGGTTTATGTCGTATCAGTCTTAAGTTCTCATCAGTCTTCCTAAGCGACAAGTTCTCACAATGTCCAGGCATAAACACAGTTGGTTTATTGAAAAATCTTTCAGCTTAAAGATCATCTCTAAACACTTAACAATTTGAGAAAAGAAAAATAGATATCTCATCACACTTACCTAGCTAATGCTTAAATTGCTTTGCACTTTAATGAGTTGTTTGCTGAGGGATTAACAAAACCTGAGCATGGGGGTATAATGAGGTGTGACTCATCATAGCTAAAATGCCCAAGTTAGGCTAAAAACTAAGTTAAACACTATATAATTAGTACAAGAAACGGGTTAAGTGTCAGAAATAACGGAAATGACCTAAAATAGCAAATTTGTACTAAAAATGCAAAATTAGATCACAAATTGAGATATTCTATTCAAAAATGTAATTTGATGATCCAATTTCAAATTAAACACAAATTTGGATTCAAAAGTTCAAATTGAAAGTGAAATCAATTTCATAAATGTTTAATTGAGCTTCAATAAAAACTTGGTTGCATTTGAACATCATTTGAACCCTGCATCATTGACCTTACATCTAAGTCCTTAGGTTATTCACATTTCTTCATGTTTAAGACCCTCAAGGACCTAATTGCAAGCCACCAGGGACCTACTTGTAAGATGCAAGGACTACTCTGCCATCATTCTTCACCACTAATGGGCTTGTTTACAAATCTTCTACCCCTTCACCCTTAAAGGCTTCCTCGCAAAAATCCTAATACACCTGCAAGTTGAGCGATCACTATTCACCCATAGAACACATTGAATTATGGCCGTCGATCCTATGCATCTTCGATCCTAGGGCTGATCCAAAACCAATCTTTGCGCGCTCTCAAGCATGTCTTCACCTCCAATCCTAAATCCCATCTGACGGTGGGAATTTGTTCTAGACTTTCCCACCCTCCTTTTCTCTCTGTCTCACTTTCAAAGCCCTAAGCACTTAATCGCACCTCCATGGTGCTTTGATCCATTGGTTCAACTATTTAAACACCTCCCTTGAGCCCTGGGCTCTCCATCAGCTCCCACCCACACCTCTAGGTTGGTCACCTTCCTCCCTCTCTAGTACCTCCTAACCCCTTCACTCACCACACCTGTGACAGGGGCGTGGTTTTTCACCTTCAATTCTTCCTCGCCGCTAAGGATGACGTACGCTAGAGGACAACCCTGGAGCTCCACTAGAGATCTCTTCACTCACTGGAGACCCCCCTCCCTTCTTCCTCCTTAGCCACAGGCATTGCATCTAGGCAACCGCATTCTTCCTGTTAGATAGGATTTCCAACTTTCTAGAGTAGTTTAGAGTAGTGATTAGTGTAATTAGACTAGCTAGGAGTATATTAGAAATCAGAATCAATGATGAACTGGTTGGAGTAGATTAGATTAGTTTAGATCACTTTCACCCTATCTAATCAATTCAGATCAGAGAGGTGTTTTTTGACCTCCATTTCGACTTATAAATCTTCCTCTACACTCAGCAATTCATTTTTTATTTTTCCCTCGCATTTTATTCATTGATCACCCCTCCATTAAGGTCGAATTCAAATCTGAATTCACGCCTAAAATCCACCTGGGGGCTCTCCCATTCATTCCATAAATTCACAAAGACCCCCTGATCTGATTTTAATTGAACTGATTCACTCGATTCTTTCATATTTGGATTTCACGTCCAATTTTGTAATTTAGAGTCAATTTGGTTTTAAATGGATTTAACTGAGCGATTTGAGTTTTCATTCACTCATTTGGGTGTAATGCGATGAATCTAAGGTGTTTGATGTGGTTTTTAATTTTTAGATGAGTATAAGCCCAATTTGAGTTGCATTTTGGGTAGTTTGACCAAGGATAATCAGTGACACTGATTTGAGGTCAAATGAGGACCCAAATGATTCTGAGATGATCACAAGATCACCTTGATCACCAATCAATGGTGTTTAAGAAGATCGGTTGATCTGATTAGTAATCAAAACTAAATCAAAAGCCTAAATTACACAACATGTTAATCTTAGGAAAAAAATGATTTCAATCTGATTTCCAAACGTGAAGTTGCTTTACATCAGACCTAAAGGGTCTGATTCTGATTTCTGAAGAGTCCTTGACTATCAGTCATATGGAAGCAGCTGCAACATGGTTTTAAGCTAACTAGTCCTTGAAGATGACATTTGATTTGAAGTTCAGTAGCATCTGAGCTGCTGAAATAGCACCAGCTGCATTAGCTAAATGGTTGGATTTTGGGCTGGGTTTGATTGTTGTTTGAGCTGCTGATGTCGTTGTATATTGGAACATTTTATGCAAAAAGCATTCCTATATAATTAATTGACAGAAATAAGATTGTAAATGCCTTGTAATAGATTTTGAAGTGTCTGTTAGCAACTCAGATCATGTAAAATATCCAAATGTGTATTTTGATGAAATCAAGGTGTTAACGTGCAAAATCGGTGTTTTAAAATCACTTCGTTGTAATATAGTTGAAATAGCACGAAAACAAATATAATTTATAACTCGAAGAATCGCAAGAAAATTTAAGGTCAAACACAAGGAGAAAGTATTGCAATTTAATCTCAAAGATCACAATAGAATCACAAATATAAGCAATTTATAATGAGAATTTGATACAAAAATGATGTATCAGTAGAATCAAGTAACAATATGCAAAAGGAAGAGGGTAAAATGGTGATTTAAATCACCAAATTATCTTACAATGTTAAGCTCACAAGTTATTCAAATATCAGAATCAAGAACATTTCAAATTAAGAACCACAGAACTAATGTATCAAACAACAAAATAGGCAGTCAGAGGCCTTAACCAGCACCCAGCTACAGTGCCCTTAAGAAGCTCAAGAGCATCTTCTCTTCTTCTTAAGCCTTAGCGGCTACGCACAGAGGCACGAAGGGCCTCTTAGCGACTAAGTGTAGGGAGAGCACAATTGAGGGCAAAAACCTCCCCTTCTCTCTCTCTTTCCTTCTCTTCTTTCTCTCAGAGATCCAGGGTTAGTTGGTTTATCGGGTGGGTAACTGGATCTAGAATAGGGTGCAAGCCTGCGGGCGTGATCGCAGGCGAGCAGTGAGTGCTCGGGTAAGCGGGTGAAGTAGGGACTTGACCCCCGGTGACTTTGGTGATAAGGATAGAACACAAATTCCTTTTAACTGTGTGCGGGCGCTCTTCTCCCACTAATGTGTGACTATCCTATCCCCGTTCTTAGTGTGTGAGTAGCTACTGAAGGCACGTCCAATTGAGGTAGCAGGATTGTTTTATGCTCCCAATTGAAAGCTTGGACTTCTTCCTGGAAGTATTCTGCATCACCTGAAGTAGCAACCTAGACCTGATGTAGCAAGAACACCTACTTCGAGATCTCTTCAAGGAGCATTGTCAATAGCGATGGCGGCCACAAACCTGAAACACAAAAATGACCTTAATGACCTCGTCACAATAGCTCAATAGGAATGCGATGATGTGGCGAAGGCGATGGTGATGGTGGGATGCCGTGAACATGGTCGAAGGTGGCTGGCGGAGATGAAATTTGACAGTGGAAGATGGGTTGTTGGGTGGAAGAACTGAGCGGCCAAACCCCTCAATTTCTTGAGGGGTTTTGGTCGCAAGGTTGTGGCGATGGTGTAGGGATTGGAAGCGGGTGAGTTGGTGGAGTGTAGCAGTCGCTAGGGCATGCCGGAGGTATGCCGGTGAGGTGGAAGTCGGAGGACGTGTGGGCGAGTTGATGGTCGAAACGAAGATGTAGTGGCATGGAGATGATGAGTAGTCAGAGTAGAGTTGATGAGGCTAGCTAACGGATGACAAGGGTGGAGGAGGCGCCGGGTCTGGTTTAGCCGACGTCGGAGGTAATGAAAGCTTCAATGAGGTAGAGCGGCGACAACGAAGGGTTAGGAGGCACCTCACTAGTATTGCGAGGTGTGGAAAAGAAAGGGGAATTGAAACCAACTGCCTATGGTATGTGGCGGCCGACGAAGAAGCTGGGGGAAGAAGGTCACTGGAGACAAACTTGGAGTGAGATGGAGGTAGGAAGAGAAGAAGGATTTTAGCTCAAAGTTTGCTAAGGAGGTAAGGTAGTTGATGAGGGTCTTTTATAGGCCTAAAGTCGAGCTTCAAGCTTGGAAACCAAGCTTGAAAGCTCAAAAATCACGGAGTAGGACTTGGAAACTTCCAAGAGTTCGCATGAACCCTAGCATGAGAATTGGAAGGCAAGATCGGGTTTAGATTAAAGGGCATCTCTTCATGAATCTCCCTTCCAATTTTGGAAGGGTCTGGCCGCGAAATTAAGGAGTAATTCTTGATTGAAGGTTTGTTGCTAATGGGTTTAGGAGTTCTGCAAACATGGAGGGGGCGGGGACCGGTTGGTGAAGAAGATGATGAGGTTAGGGGGGTATTTGCAATATATTTTGAAAGCAAGGGGCCTATGTGAGGAAAAAAAACTCAGACTGGACAAAAATGCAAACTAGGTAAATATGATCTCTGATTGGGTCAAAATTTTGGTACAAATCAAATTTGGACCCAAGGAATATGATGGTGAAGTTGAATTTTTGTTTTGACTAAGTTTGACTAGATAATTTGCATAGAAACCCAAATTAGGACAACTGTCCATCTACTCTATTTTAGGTCAAAATGGATTCTAATGGTCAAATAAAAGGTACCAAACCTTAAAGAATATTTTTATATGATTTTTAGAAGGTTTAGGTGAATTTTATCCTGACCAGAACCTCAGTTAATTAAGTGGGTCTATTTTTAGGGTTTTAGATATTCATTAATTCTCAAGATATGTGAAAACACGTTTCTGTCTACATGGACCCTCTTATTGATTATTAATGACTATTTGACCTTTAATTAACCCCTGGAATATCCCGTGGTTATTCTATATTTGTGGAATGTTGTTGACTTTGTAGAAATAACCCTGTATTCTTCTCCTCTTTACAAAATAGGATAATGTGCCCTTAGGAACTTCTAATGGAAATGTAGGAGCTTTTATCAACCTTATCAGACCGAATTGAGCTAGTTATGGCTCACGATGGTGTTCCCATCATACCCCCATGCCTAGCTTATGCTAGTCCCTTAGCAAAATTCTATGGATCAAACCAGTTATTTAGGTTGGATGTAATTATCCAGATGCCCTACTAAGCTTCATCTCTAGGAATCAAATCTTAACATCAATAGTAGGCCTAGAGGTACATAAGTACCAGTCGAGATCCAGACATGACTAGCTTTCGCCTTAGTCTGCTATGAAGGTTTCTAAGGCCTGCAAGAACTATCCTAAGGTTCATTGGACCCAGCGGTTAAAGCACCATGCTTGTAACATGGTTAGCCCAGGTTCAGTTTGCTAGAGCATTTTTTTATGAGAGAGCGATAGAAGAAGATTTTCATTTTTGGAGAGCTTTCTCTCTCTTTTTGTTTTTATCATTTTTCCTTAAATCTAGAATTGGATTGGCCCTAAACACGGTCTGATTGGATTCCTTGTCCCCACCATCAATCCTCGTAGGGTCACTGGCAAATGACACATCGGGATAGTGCCGCTCATGGCAACCCTCAGAACCCTCGCTTTCGACACTTCGGGATAGTGCCGCCCATGGTGTTCTGTAGCTAAATCTAGACCCTGGCAATCGATATTTCGTGATAATGCCTCCCATGACTTGAACCAGCACAAGGTGCTTACGTGCTCCCAGTAGGATATTTAGATATTCTAGGAGACAAGCACTGAGGAGAGATATGTTATTGCTCATCTTCGAGGGGAATTTCCCGCCTCTCCATATCGGGAACTCGTCCAAATCAACCTGTGTTTTCGAGTCACTCCTAATCTAGATCTTAGGACCATTCTCAGAGCAACATAAATGCTTTTTGGTGTGATTTCATATTTAAGCGCACAAAACCAGACTGTGTGTGATTTAGCATGCTTAAGTTACCGAGTCCCACAAACCAGAGGTAAACTAGCAGGGCCAAATAAACTAGAGGTCTATTAGCAGGGCCGAATAATCTCTAAGCCTTAGACATAATACATAAGCTTTGCATTTTCCTCAACCTCTTGAGGATTAATCTGGATCTTAACAAATACTTGAGTGTTTAAATCTCAAACCAGATCGAAGAGGCCTAAGGTCGGTATTTGCCACTAATCCCTTAAGTTTTAGCCTTCCAGGTCTTAATTCATCATTCGATCCAACCTAGAAGTTAGGTAAGTTCCATATTATTTTGAAGGGACTCTCTTTTTGTTCTTTCTTTTTGCTCATTTCTTTCCCTTTCTTTTTCTGTTTCTTCCCTCCTTTTTCTACATGTATCTCACATAGGCCTTCCTTTCTCTCAACCTCCTTTTTTTTTTTGATAAAACCCTTTTGTGATATGATTTTCATAGCATTTTATACTTTAATACCCCCTATGCCTACGATTGGAAATGTCCTCATCGTAAATTAGGTGGGTTCGAGTTCAGCTTAGATCGTACATTAGAACGGGGTCAAAGGGTGGGTGAATGGGTCGGGATGACTATTGCATATGATTTCAAGCTCTGGTATGAATACCAGAGGTGGAGTCGGCTGTTCTAATGGACAAACCCTAAAGTGCAATATGAATTCAGCAAAGGGATATGTCAAAAGGGTTCTGGGTTTTTTCAAAAGATGACGGGTTGCCTCTCGTAAAGAGCTAAGTTTAACGCCAACAGCTAAGGGCAATGAGCTCAGGGGGAATGGAGATCAAAAGATAACACAGCCAAGTTCATGTCAGTGAGTTTGATGAACAATTTGAGTATCTGACCGTTCAGGATAAATGGTTCAGAATCAAGGCTGAGTTTACTGATTTTGATGGCTCCATTTCCAAAAACACGTCTGATGGCATCGCCATCATCCTCTATAACTAACCTAATTTAGCTAAGTCCTAAGGTTAAATTTACTTGAATAATACATAAAAAGGGTACAATGTAATAAGGATAAGGGATCATCAGATTAAACCCAAAAGACAACTAAATAGGGTCAAAATAGCCAATTTAGGGTTTCCTTTGAAAATCAAGCTATCAAGACAATAATCTATTTTGCTATCGGAGTAGGTTAGCTCCATTATCATGAGCAAGCTTCCACAAAAATTAAAAGACCCTGGTACCCCTCTAATCTCCTGCAAGATCGGAGATTTAGAATTCAACCGAGCTCTTCTAGATTTAGGTGCATCCATTAACCTTATTCCCACATCTCTCCTAAAATATTTTGAGGACCCTAAACTTAAACCCATGGAAGTGACCTTGCAGTTAGCAGATCAATCTATTAAGTCACCCCGTGGAATTTTGAAGGATGCAGTAGTAAGAGTCTGGGATTTTTATTTTCCGGTTGATTTTATTGTATTAGACATGGATACACTAGAAAACCTGAAAGAGACACCTATAATCTTGGAGAGACCGTTGTTAGCAATAGCTAGGGCAAACATTAATTATGAGGAGGCCCAGATGGGGGATAGGACAATGAAAATTGACATTTTTAAGGCCCGTAGAGGAATTAATTGTGGTGTAATTCAAGAGTTGAATAGAATCAATTCACTTCTTGAGGACCCTATTGCTGATTTGGATTAAATACTCCTGAGCAAGAACCCTTAGAAGCCCAATCCCAATTACACCTTGAGGAACCAAGTCCACCTCTAGTTCCCCCTTAAGCTAACCCCGACCTTCTTGCTGCTACTGAGAATCAGGTACTTGAGTTGAAACGGCTTTCTGACAATCTCAAGTACATCTTTTTGGGTCCAAACAACACATTTCCTGTGATTATCAACTCTTCTCTATCCACAGATCAGGAAACACGTCTGATTTCCGTCCTTCAAGAGCATCGTAAGACCATTGGTTGGACCTTGGATGATCTCACCAGCATAAGCCCTTCTTACTGTACCCACAGTATCTTTACAGAAGAAGGCTCACAACCTACGTGCGAAGGACAGTGCTGACTCAACCCAATCTTCAAGAGGTCGTGAAGAAAGGGATAATAAAATGGTTTGATGTGGATATTATCTATCCCATCTTTGATAGCCATTGGGTTAGCCCAATTCATTTGGTACCTAAAAAGGCTGGGCTAACCATCATCAAATCTAAGTTTGGAGAATCCATCCCCACCCGTATTACAAATTTGTGGAGAGTCTGCATAGACTACAGGAAATTGAATACCTCCACAAAGAAGGATCATGTCCCACTACCTTTTATCAATCAGATTATTGAAAAATTAGTGGGAAATCAGTACTTCTATTTCTTGGATGGATACTTGGGCTATAATCAAGTGGCCATTCATCCTGAAGACCAGGAGAAAACCACATTCACCTGTCCTTACGGGACATTTGCGTTCTGTAGAATGCCATTCGGACTTTACAATGCACCCACCACCTTCCAGCAGTGCATGCTGGCAATATTCTCAGACAAGGTGGGTGAATTTTTAGAGGTCTTCATGGATGATTTTTCCGTATTCGGAAAAACTTTTGGTGAATTCTAGACCACTTGAAGAAGATCCTCCAATGATGCATCGATGTAAATCTGGTCCTAAGCCAGGAAAATAGCCATTTTATGGTTCCCCAGCGAATCGTTCTTGGACACCTTGCGTTTGCACAAGGTATCCAGGTTGACTGAGTAAAGATCAACTTGATATCTAAGCTCCCTCCTCCCTCCTCAATCAAAGAAATTAGATCTTTCTTGGGGCACGTCAGATTCTACTGATGTTTTATCTCTGATTTCTCAAAAATCTCTAGGCCCCTGACTTGTTATCGAAGGATATTCCCTTCGATTTCTCGGACAAGTGTGCCAATGCTTTAAAAATCCTTAAGGACCTAGTCACCAAGGCACCAATATTGCAACCCCCTGACTGGTCTCTTCCCTTTGAGATCATGTATGATGCTTCAGATTATGCTGTGGGGGTAGTCCTTAGTCGGAAAATTGATGGAAAACCCGTAGTGATCTATTATGCGAGTAAAATGTTAGATGAAGCCCAACATAATTACATGATCACTGAGAAGGAACTTCCAGCTGTTGCCTTCGCCTTGGAGAAATTCCGATCGTACGTACTCGGGTCCCGCATCATCATATACTCAGACCACACTACAATACGACACTTACTCACCTAGAGGGATGTGAAGCCCCATCTAATTCGTTGGATCTTGCTTCTAAAAGAATTTGATTTAGAGATTTGTGACAAAGTGGGTAAATAGAATGTAGTTGCAGACCATCTATCCCACCTTCCCTCATCTATCATTGACCCTTCAGTGCCTATTACTGAACATTTCCCGGATGAGAATCTTATGGGCATAAATGCTGGGCTTCCCCGATGTTGAGTAGCGCAAAATCGGTGTTTGAGATAGATACGTTGTAGTATAGACCAAATTTGCTCGTCAACAAATACAATTTATAACTCGAATTCAAAAGAGTATCCGAGGTCGAACACAGGGAGCAAATATGAAATTCACACGCTAATCTCAATAAATAATATAAATGAGCACAATTAATGATAACAATTACTCAAAACTAATATTCAATGTAGCATGTGAGTACATCAAGAATCTATTGAGGCGAAAAGTCATCTCATGTAACATAATGGTGATTTAAATCACCAATTATTAGATTAGATATACATATAATAATTACCTAATGATCTAAATAAATGAACAGTGTTAACCACTTTAAATCCATGTAAGCTTTAGTGCATAGTGCACTCCCTGTCAAGTAAATCAGACGACAGAGCTCTCAATCAGACAGCTTAACCGTCCACTCCTACAGTGCCAAGAGGGCACTCTTCTTTCTTCTGATCTTCTCTTGGCTTCTTCTTCTACCTCTCTTCTTCTTCTTCTTTCTTCTTTCTTCCTTCTTTCAGCATGCACATGCCTCTCTTCTTTTCACACACAAAGGCCTTCACAACCCTCGAATTTTGGCTAAGTATTGCATAGAGACACTTCCTTCAGAGAGCAAAAACCCCCCTTTCCCCACTCTCTCTTTCTTTCTCTCTTTCCCTCCTTATCAATGTCTGGTCAGATGCTCGGGTAATCAAGTATTAGGGATCCGTGTACCTGGGACCAAGGCTGTGTGTGTGTCACAGCTGAGGTGTGCTCGGGTTAAGCAGGTAATCGAGTATGAGCCAGGCCTACATGGAGGCGTCAAGCGTGAGGCGTGTGGGGTGTGCAAGGACCTCACCCCTAGTGTTACTTGAGGCGAATAGCTAAGATAAGAAAATCAATTTATGTGTTGCAGGACGCGCTGTGCTCCATGAGGTGGGACTAAATCCCACAGCTTCTTCACACAGCTGCGGATGGAATGCTTTCCCAATAAGAGCTGAAGTAGCCCTCAGTGCTCCAAATAGGAGGCCTGGGTCGCTTCCTGGGATGAGTCCACAACGCCTGGGGTGTACACCTGGGAGCTTCACGAAGAAGCTCCAACAATGGCGCGATAGGTTCTATACCTGAAATCAAGAAGATGGTCCTTCGACCATGTTAAATCAGTTCAAAAGGTTTGCTGGAGCACAGCGAATGTGGCGGTGGTGGTTTCGTGGTGTGAGAGTGAGTGTGGCAGCCGGACGGAGGCAGATATGGAAGCCGATGATGGGTGTGTTCGGGGGAGGTCGTGAGAGCGTGAATGGTGAAATAAAGAGAGGGCTTTTGTTTGTGAAGTCGAGGCGAAGGTCTAGGGCATGGTGGCGAGGCAAATGGAGGGGTGTAGCAGCGGGGATGCCTCGCCAAAGGAGTGGTCGGAGACAGAGAAGATGAGGGTGATTCACGGAGTTGAGGGGTCTTTTTGGGTTTTTGGGGTGTAAAAATAACCTAAGATGCTAAGTTAACTAAACTAACCCTAATCTAATAGACGAAGGGGTAGAGTTGGCACAGGGATTGGCAGGCCGATGCTGTGGAAGACGAAGGCTCCAGTGTGGGTAAGACGGCGAGGACGATGGAGGGAGAGGCGTCGACTAGTACGACACGACGCAGAGTAAGACGAGGAAGGAGAATCTGCCGCCAGTATTGTGGATAGACGACAAGGGAGGTTGGAGAAGATCACCGGACGTCGAGGAGCTATTAGGCTAGAGAGGAGGGAGGAATTGAGGGTTTTCCAGCCAAATTCGAGCATAAGGAAAGCAGTTTGTCATGGGGATCCTTATATAGGCCTCAGGGAGTTAGTTTAACTTGGGAATCAAGCTTTGCAAGCTTAGAAAGCTCGTCGGAGTTAGAAACTCAAAAGATACCTGAATCTCTCATGTGTTCGCTTGAGAGATTGAGAAGGTTATGGAGATTGAAACTTGATCCGTTGGAGAGAGAACTTCTCAAGGAATCTCCCTTCCAATTTTGAAAGGAATTCATTGATTTGAGAATGAGTTCAATGGTGGAGGAACCTATTTGCAAAGAGTGACGACAAAGATAGGGGCCTATTTGTAAGAAATTCAAAAGTTAGGGGCATGTGTGTGAGAGAAAAGACTCAAACTGGACCAAACTGCAAACTAGGTCAAGACAATATCTGATTGGGCCCAAATTTTGGTACAAACCTAATTTGGACCCAAAGAATCCAATGGTGAAGTTAGATTTATGTTTTGACCAAGTTTGATTAGATAATTTATGTAAAAATATAAATTATGACAATTGTCTGTCTAAGACTCTATTTTAGGTTAAATTAGGTTCTAATAGTCAAATTGAAGGTACCAAATCTTAGAGAATATTTTTCTATGATTTTAGAGGGTTTAGGTGGATTTTATCCTGACCAGAACCTCAGTGGATTAAGCGGATCTATTTTTAGGATTTCAGATGTCATTTAATTCTCGAAACGCGTGAAAACCCATTTCTGTCTACACGGACCTACTTCTTAGAAATTTATGACCATTTGACCTCTGATTAACCCCTGAGAAATCCCGTGATTGTTCTGCAATTGAGATATGCTGTTAAAACTGCAGTTTTACTGTTGTTTTCTTGTTATTCTCTCAGAATGATTATGCAAAGAATTATGGTCCTCTAGCACTTATGTAGGAGCATTTATTCCTTGATTATGACTAATTAAAGCTAGATATGGCTGATGATGACGTTATCATCACCTGATATGTAGACATTGTTAATTACTTGGCATCAAACCAGATTCCGTCTAATTGGCTCAAAGCCAAAAAGGATAAATTGATTTCAGATGCCAAGTATTATTTCAGGGAAGATCCATATCTTTTTCGCATCAGAGTGGATCAGATCATCCGAAGATGTAGTCCTGGCATAGAGGTCAATGATGTTATCTCATTTTGTCATGACCAAGCCTACGGTGGCCATTTTTCTGGGCATAAAACCATAGCCAAAATCCTCCAAAGTGACTTCTATTGGTCGACTTTGTTTAAAGATGGACACAAGTATTGTACGACATGTGCTCGTTGCCAAACCTTAGGCAACATGAGCCATTGCGATATGATGCCCTTAAACCCGATCATCGTGTGCAAAATTTTTGATATTTGGGGGATTGATTTTATGGGCCCATTTTCAAACTCGAATGGCTTCGAACATATTCTTCTTGCTGTGGACTATGTGTCCAAATGGATTGAATCAGTTCTAACCTAAACCAATGATCATAAAGTTGTTATTCGATTTATTCATGATAACATCTCCCAATTCGGTGTACCTAAAGCAATTACTCGAGTCTAGCTGAGGATCTGGTTACTCGAGTCTAGCTAGATTTGGAAGAGATTGTGAAGGAGGGAGAAGGCGAGTTTTGCAGCTTGGATCTGTGCCTTTCCCCCTTTCAAAGCTTTGCCCTTGCGCTATTGGCTTCATATGTTTAAGGTGTCTGTGCCTAATACTTATCGTCTGAGGGTAAAGTTTGCTTAGTTCTATGAACATTAGTGTGAATCTTTGATAGCTGATAATTGTGCTTAAGTCTAAAAGGTAGAATTGGTGGTTTAAATGACCATTTCTACCTTATATTTTTTATATCCTCCTATCTAAAGATATACTTTATATTCATTAAGAAATTATTATCTTTTGATAGTAATTATTTGTGCAATTTGTTGCTGCCAGAGATGACCTCGGATTCATTTTCTAATTCGAGTATTAAAAATTTAAATACATGATTTGCTTTGATCACTATACTACAACGCGACGATTTTAAAACACGATTAAGGCAAACCAACAACGTCGGATAAGAAATGATCCAATCCATTTTGATCTGAGTTTTCCTGGTAATAATTTGAGTTTTGACATCAAAGAGTAGGATCATTTGACCAGGATGGAAAGTCTTTCATGATATGTGTTTGTCGTGAAAGGCTTTAACCCACTCTTTGTAAATTCATGAGTTCTCGTACGTGTCATTGCGTAGTTCCTCAATCTTGCTCATTTGTAATTGGTGGTGGGTTCCAGCCTTTAGGAGATCTAGATTGCACTTTCGTACTACCCAATAGGCTTTGTGCTCCATTTCAATGGGTAGGTGCCATGCCTTCCCGTACACAAGTCTGAAGGGAGACATGCCTAATTGGCTCTTGTGAGTGGTCCTATAGGCCCACAAAGCTTCCCGAAGGTAGGTTGACCGATGCTTCCTATCAGGCCAAACAGTGACATGAAGGATTTTCTTGATCTCCTTGTTTGACAATTCCTCTAATCCATTAGTTTGGGGGTGATAAGGAGTCGAGATTCGGTGCGACACCCCGTACTTTGTCATCAGGGATCTGAACTGTGCATTCGTGAAATGAGTCCCTCCATCAGAGATAATCATGCGTGGGACACCAAACCGTGAGAAGATCTGTTGATGAATGAATTTGATCACCACCTTATGATCGATGGTTTGGGTCGGGATGGCTTTGATCCATTTAGACACATAGTCCACAGCGAGAAGAATGTATTCGAAGCCGTCCAATTTGGGGAAGGGACCCATGAAATCAATCCCCCATATATCGAAGATTTCACATACGAGAATCAGCTGTAAAGGCATCATATCACGATGGCTCATGTTGCTTGAGGGCTGGCAACGACTGCATGCCTTACAGTAATCATGTGTGTCCTTGAAGATCGCTGGCCAATAAAAACTGCACTAGAGGACTTTAGCTGCGGATTTATGTTCGAAGAAGTGTCCGCCACAGGCTTGGTTATGGTAGAAGGATAAAATGTCCTGCATTTCCGCTTCCAGCACACAACGTCTGATAATTTGATCAACACCAATGCGAAAAATGTACGAGTCTTCCCAGATTTAGTACTTGGCATCGAAAAGCAATTTGTCTTTCTTGGCCTTCGGCCAATCAGACGGGATCTAATGAGATGCCAAGTAGTTCACCATATCTACGTACCAGGGAAGTCCTGCACCAATAGTCAGGAGGTGCTCATCTAGAAAATGTTCCATGATCGGTCTGGAAGGGTTGATAACAGAAGAAGGAAGGCAGGATAAGTGATCAGCTACCACATTCTGCTTTCCTGCCTTGTCGCGAATCTCGAGATCAAATTCTTATAACAGTAAGATCTAGTGGATTAATCGAGGTTTCGCATCCTTCTTCGCAAGTGCCTCACTGCAGTGTGATTCGAGTAGATGATAACGCAGGAGCCTAAGAGATATGATTGAAATTTTTCCAGGCCAAATATTATAGCTAGCAGCCCTTTCTCAGTAACCGTATAGCTACGCTGATCCCCATCAAGTGTCTTGCTAGCATAATAGATGACCACGGGTTTCCCATTGATTTTCTGCCCAAGCACTGCACCTACTGCATAGTCAGATGTATCGCACATGATCTCAAAGGGTTGAGACCAGTTAGGCGATTGTAGGATAGGTGCTTGGGTGACTCGATCACGTAAGCTCTCAAATGCCCAAGTGCAGTCATCGGTGATCTCAAAATGGACATCTTTCGACAGAAGATTAGTCAGGGGGTGTGATAGGTCAGTTTTCACTTTCGAATAATGTGATTAAGATGATCTGTCATTTTAGTAACAAAGTGGTGGAAAATCGCTTAACAAAATAATTACAATAAAAATTACCACTCATGGAAGAGCGGGTCGTGTCCATATGGAGGCAATGATGCAATAAAATCTCGATTATTTCGTATTCTTTCAATCAAGTGCGAAATCCATAATCAAATCCGACATGAAATGCAATGGAAAGAAGATGCACAATAACTCAAAAATATAAGGGTATACGTGTAATTTTTCTTACTGAAATATTCAATAAATATGTGATGATTTTATGTAATTTTCAATTGACATGTATTAGAGAAAATTGGTGCACATTTTAATCCCAAAACCAATGTTAAACTTGTGAATATCAATAACCACGTAATTATCAGAAAGTATGAGTATGTAATCACAATTTCACCATAATAAAATAATCATAAATTAAAATTGATTTTGGTGGCAATGGCATTGAATGTAATTTTTAATTAACTTAAAAATAAGGGATTTCACCTCTCTCCTCCTTGCGCATGGGAGAGAGGTTCAATCGAGGAGATACTCCTACAGGAGGTTCGCTGAAGCGAGGCCGTCAGACGTGGTGGTGGCGTCGGCTGTGGGTGCTGGACAGGGTGATGGTGCGGTAAGGGCTCTGGAGTGGGTGCTGGACAGGCACTGAAGAGCACTGTAGGGAGTGGTGCAGCGCTAGAGGGTGAGCGCCTGTAGCGGTGCGCCTGTAGCGGTGAGGGCTGGATGGGGTGCGCCTGTAGTGAGAAGGCGCAGTAAGAGCGGGCATGCAAGGCAGGTAGAGGTGCAGGAAGGTCTTCGCCTGCAGAGGGCGTGGTGAGGCACTGTCATGGGTTCTTCCAGTGGAGAAGGCGTGGTGCCTACGGGCACACGAAGACGATGGATGTAGGGCGCGGCGCTTGCTGCGCTGCTGGAGCGAGCGCGGGCGCACTGCGGTGGGTGCTTGCAGTAGAGAAGGCAAGGTGCGGACGCCTGGTTGGTGGTGCAAGCGCTGGCGGTGTGCACCTGCAGGCGGTGATGGTGCTGGAGCAGGTGTGCTCCTGCAGAGGAGGACGGTTGCGCGGTGGGCAGTAGGGCGTTGGAGGGTTTAGGCTGTGCCTGCGCCTGCAGAGGGCACGGGTGTGCGGTGAGGGCAGGCGGAGTGCAGGCTGGTAGGGTGTTTGCGGTGGAGGGCCCGCGGTGCACAGTGTAAGCATGGTTGCACGGTTCCTTGCTTCCTTCCAATCCCCTCCGCCTCTCCTCTATATTTCTTCTCTTCCGCCTCCCAAGGGATTTTCAAAATCCTTTTTCTAATTTTGGTTGGCAACGATTTGCATTTGTTGAGGGATGTGTTGAGGGTGGCCAGAGGATGAGGAAGAGATGGAGACGGTTGTTTGAAAGGGGAATTTACCCTCCCCTCCTTGTTCTTTCCCAATATTATTCCTACAACATAAAAACATAAAATCATTACATATTAAGTTATAGAATGCTATAAAATAGATGTAAACTTAAATAATGATGCGTGCAAATATTCTATAACTTAATGAAGTTATTAACAAACCTAAAAGGTAAGAGTAAAGTTAACTTAGGCGTAACAATAGTCCATTAAAATGGACTCATCAGGGTGCGATTTTTGAAAAATCAGTAATGAATCGACGGTAAAAATTGACGTGCCCCGAAAAGATCTGATGTCCTTGACCGAGCTAGGCATAGATAGTTTGGAAATCAAATTTACTTTAGCCCAGCCAACCTGAATGCATTTCTAAGAGATAAGATGTCCTAGGACTATACCCTCAAGAACCATGAAGTGGCTTTTTTCCCAAGGAAGAATTAGATTCACATCAAGGCAACGCCTGAGGATTTGGACTAAATGAAGGAGGCAATTATCGAAAGATTCCCCAAATACCGAGAAGTCATCCATGAAGACTTCAAGATAATCACCTACTGATTGCATAGAAATCATAGGCCCTAACTCGCTTGAATTAAGTTAGAACTTAGCTTAACATGAACGTTCTATATGCATATGCATCGTATTCTGCATTATAGTTGGTATATGTCTTTTATGTATTAAACTATGTTATTTAAGAGGTATTAATGATTGTAGATAATCCAGGGTTGCAGATGACGAATAAAACCTTATGGATCTGTTCGGAATAACGACGGGAGTCCAACGCATCCAAGATCGCATCAATCAAACTCTCGTAGCACCCTAAGGAGTCCGCAAAAGAGCAAGAGCCAAGGGGCAAATTGAAGAATATCCAGACCTCAGATGACAAATCCAACCATACGGATGGATCCAGATTGATGTTCGCAGTCCAACAATGCAGAAATCAACTTAATCGGAGGCCTACGTCATCAGATATAAAGAGAAGAAGAATGGACGGCCACGATGGCACCACATGGCACCATTGCAGCCGCCCCTCACTGCCCCCCCAACTCCTGAAGGCACCTCTCCTTGCAGTGTGGGTCATTGGATCTTCATCCAACGGCCACGAGCATGCCACGTCACTACCCAGATTGGATCAGTATAAATATAAATAAGCACATATATATAACATAGGCTTTACGCAGTGCATTGGCTCACGCATGCGCGCACGTAAGCGCAGGACGCGGGTTCGAGCCCTACGCTGCACAAAATGTGATGCAGCATTGCAGTGGGTGCGTATGCATGATTGGAGGGCCGAGATGTGCCCACATGGCGCGATCGCGCGGGTTGTTGCGAGATCAGGAAGGTGCGAGAAGCGCACGTAGGATTTGAAATCGGACGGCTGAGATGATGAGGTGGGATTTTGAAGGCAAAAACGCGAAGGCGTAGGTGCGGGCGAGTGGGAGCCGTGCGATGAAGGATCTGAGAGCGCACAGCATGCCACGTGGCAGCATTAGAGAGAATCGAGGAAAGAAGAAGGATTTGCAGAGATATAAAAGGGCCCCCCCTCCCTTGAAAAGAAAAATACGACTCTCATCTCCCCTCACGTACTCTCTCTCCCTCTCAACTCCTCTCTCTCTCTTCCAACTCTCCTCCTTTCAATTCCTTCTCTCTAGCAACCCTACTTCTCAAATATCTCTCCAATCTCATCCCCTCTCAACTCCTCTCTCTCTCTTCCAACTCTCCTCCTTTCAATTCCTTCTCTCTAGCAACCCTACTTCTCAAATATCTCTCCAATCTCATCGCTCTCCACGTTGCTTGACAAATTTCGCATGTTCTTCGATGATTTCCTGCACTTCCACGACATCTCTCTGCAACCTCTCGACCCCATGCACATTCTCCACCGACGACCGTCGACGGCATTCTCCACCTCTGTCACGACATTGCCGGATTTCTATCTGAGATTATTTTTATCTTCTTCTTATTCTTATTTTATGTTATTCCAACTTTCTATTAGTAATAAAGTTCTTATTTGCATTACGTGTTCACTTCGTATTTGTCTCCATGCTTGTTTCATTTATTTCCTTTTGTAATAAAAAATTAAAAAAATATAAATAAAAAAATTCCTTTACTGGATCAAGTTGGAAATCATCTAAATATCCCTACCTCCCTGTAAGATGACCCGTACTCCCGACATTATTCTCGTATTTTTAGGAGACGGTTTCATAAATTTAAAATGTCGTGTTTTCGCACCTACGACGACATATTTATCATTATCACGATTTCATGACAAGTTTTTGGAGCCATTGCTGGTGAGGCATATATTCAAGATAGTTTCTTTCTCGACATAATATTTGTGAGCCTCACATATTTCTCTATCTGTTTGCAAGTACCAACTACGCAAGACGAAATCTTGACGGGTTGCGAAAGCAAGTCGCAGAAAAGGAGTTCATGTAGGCGTGACGTGACCAAGGCATGCGACAGGTGCAGTAGAGCAGTGACGTCGACCTTGAGCGATGCCCACACACTCGGAGAATACGCAGGAGACCTGGATCTTTCTTTCACAGAAGATTCTCCTGCATCACAAATTTTATTTCGGTCTTCTCGCCCTTGTAATTGGGGCTGATTATTGGCCCACATTCTTTAGCTATTAGGGGCTATTCTTCTGCGTACGTGATTCAATTTCCGCTTGCTTGCCTCTAAAACAAACAAAAAAAAAATTGAGCTGCATATTTAGGAGTTGCATGCCCTTAGGTGTGTGCATTTAGGGGTGATTATGCAGCACGTTAGATCTATTTCATTGCATTGCGTACATATTTGCACGAAGATTGTTGGAGATAGGTACGCTTTTCTATCTTTGCATCCAGCTCCTGTTCATGCATTTGCATTTGGATTAAAATTCAAGAGCACCAAACTGATTGAATTAACCTAATTTAGTGGTCGCCTAACTGAAATTGGGACTAATAATCAGATTCGACCTTAAAACCAAATCACACTTGATCTGATTCAAAGGGACTTGTCTGCATTTTTAAAATCAAAAATTATTTACGGTGTAATCACATTTCTGACACTGAGCACACACATTAGGCACCGCACTAAGGCTCGATCCCTTAAGGCTATAGGCACCGATCTCTTTATCGATGCAGACCCTCCTACTTTGCCTTGTGGTAGCGGTATTGTCTTGTGACCCAGTGTTTTGATACTGTAAGAAGGGGGACACCCCTTAAAGGAACAAAAGGGTAGTTAAGAGACACCGCATACGCATCGCCTCAAAGGAAGGGTTCGCCCTACTTGCATCCCTTAGTTCCGTCCTTGGAGCAACTTCCCACTAGATCACTTGAGAGTACCATTTAAGCAAACTGTAGGTCTTAAGGCACTCCGTAGGTTGATTTAGGGTGCGTAACTGGTTGACAACTTGCTTGATCACATACAAACATTGAATTTTTAGAAAAGCAAGTAAAAATCATTCTTGTCTTGTGTGTGCTTGATTGATTGCTATTGTGTATACGTGGTACAAGATCAAGAAAACCAAAGTTAGAGGGAACTTTAGGCTTCAAACCTAGGAAGAAACCTAATTCTAGTGAGCCCTCAACAATGGATCCACCACTTCTTGACCAACCCAATCCAAACCAGGAGGAGCTAATGGAGAAATTGCATGAACAGTTTAAGCAATGGCTCAACAATAGAAACCAAAACCAACCACAACCTCAACCCTTACGGGACTTTTATGATCCCACGACTTATAATGCCGTACCTCATGTAAGGGTTCTTGAAGATGATTCTAAACTCAAATCCCATTGGATAGGTCTTATTCAAAACCATTTCCATGGACTTAACACTGAAGACCCATTCCAACACATTGAGGAACTTGCCACCCTTGGTCAAACTATAAAACCTAGGAACATGAATCTTGATATCTTGATGATGAAACTTTTCCCCTTCTCCTTAAGAGACAAAGCTGCCCATTGGTACAAAACCATAGGGAAACCCATCAACACATGGGATGAGCTAAAGAATGCCTTTCTTAGGAAATTCTTCCCTATTGGAAAAATAAATGCCCTTAGGAGAGCCATCACAACCCTCACTCAACAATCTGGGGAACAACTCCATGAAGCCTGGGAAAGATTTACTGACTTAGCCAGAAAATGTCCACACTATGGCATATCCAAGTGGCACCTAGTGAAAATTTTTTACCATGAACTTAATGAGCAGTTGAGAAATTATGTGGTCACGGCTTGTGGGGGTAACTTTTTAAATAAAGACGAGGATAGTGCATATGACCTATTTGAAAGCATGAGTGAAAACTCCCTCAACCAAGCCTCTACGAACACCTTTGGAAGGACTAGTCAACCAAGAGGAATGTATGAACTTCAAACTAGCCCAAATAAGGTTGACTTAGAAAAGCTATGTTAAAAGCTGGGAACCACAGTCTCTAAGAAGTTTGACAAATTTCTTAATACAATCAAAACCACCCAGCCCATACCCAATCAAGGGGCATACTCCTCCCCACTCTGTTATGCCCAAACTCCCACAAGAGAGCACCCTCACAACCTAAATCTAACTCACTCTACAAGCCCAAGCTATCAGGACCCTTCCTATGGAGCTCAACAAGGAACCTTTGTTCCTACTTATACTGATTCTTCCTATTTGATCAACCCATCCTCAGGATTCAAGGATGTTCAGGCCATCCAAGAATACGCTAAGAATGATCCATTTTCTAATAATTACAATCCTAGATGGCATAATCATCCAAACTTCTCTTGGTCGAATCAAAAGACAGGACAAGTGCCCCACCAAACCCTGATTAGACAACCTTATCCTAACTCTTTTAATCAGGGTTAATCTTCAAGGCAAAGCTGTGTCCAAAGTCTCCCTCCACCCACCCAACCGATCCAGACAGAATTGTTAATCAAAATGATGGGAGAAATACTGACTAAGCAACAAGAGCAAATCAATCAACAGAATCAAAAGACTCAAGAGGACATGAATGAAATTAAGGGGCAACTTAGTCAGCTTGTTGACTCACGACAACATGGGATCTCCCCTCACAACCCATCCTAAACCCAAGGAACATCCAAAACCATAATAATACAAACTGAAGGTTTAACCAAAATAGAATGCCCCAACAGAACCAAGCTAATATGATGAACCAGTCACCACCAGGCTTCAACCAAAACCCACAATAGAGTCAACTGATTTACCAAACCCCGTTCAAAACCTGAATGCAATGGCGAATGCTATTACTTTAAGGAGTGGGACCACCACCCAGGATCCTGTACAGCCAACACAAAAAGATTCTGAGCCTGAACAAAAGGATGGAGAATTAGAGGATGGAAAAGTTAATATTGAGGATGATAATCTAGAGGCTCAGGAACCCGAGGTTGAAATACCCACTTATATCCCATTCCCTGAAGCTTAGAAAAATCGAAACCAAAAAAGAAGAACCCGTCTAGCAATGAGGAGTTGCTTGAGTTGTTTAAACAGGTCCAAATAAACATCCCACTCCTCGATGCTATCAAACACATCCCTGCCTACACCAAATTCCTCAAAGACCTTTGTACTAAAAAGCATCAGGCTAGGAAAAAGTCACCTAGGAAGGTGGTTCTTTCTGAGCATGTGAGTTCCATAATTCTAAAGAATCTACCTCCTAAGAAGAAAGATCCTGGAGCCCTGTTGATTTCTTGTGTCATTGGTGACATGACTTTTGAGAAGCCTCTACTCGACTTAACGACATACATAAATTTGATACCCACTGTGCTCTTTGAGAAATTTGGCCTTGGTGATTTGAAACCTACTGATGTTACATTGCAACTAGCCAATCGATCCATTAAAACTCCTCTGGGGGTAGTGGAGGATGTGATAGTTAAGGTCAAGGACTTCTATTTCCCTATTGATTTTCTCGTCCTTGACATGGAAGTACCAAAGAAACTACACAACACACCCATCATCTTAGGAAGACCCTTCCTAGCCACTGCCAAGGCTAATATTAACTGTGAAACTGGAAGAATGGAGATTTCCTTTGGAGATCAAAAGATGCAACTCAATATTTTTAAGGCATCCTAAACTCTCTATGATGAGGAGTGCGATTTGATCGAGGAACTCGAAAAAGTAGATAAGTGATTGAAGAGTCTATGTCGATCCATTTGGTTAAAGGACCCATAATCGAAGAGGACCCACAAGAGGTTCATACGACATTTAACACACAACCTCCTTGGACTTTTCAAGTGGAGAGACTACCTAATTCACCTTCTGCACCCCTCCTGCCCTCTACCCATGTCCCACCCCAGCTTGAACTGAAACCATTGCCCGATACCTTGAAGTATGTGTTCCTAGGACCGAATCAAACTCTCCCTATGATTATTAATGCCAAACTAAGTAGGGAACAAGAATATAAACTCATTCAAGTCCTAGAAGATCATAAAATGGCAATTGGTTGGACCGTAGCTGATCTCCGAGGAATCAACTCCTCCTACTGTACTCACCACATTTATCTTGAAGAGGGAATGAAACCTTCTTGCCAATTACAAAGAAGATTAAACCCGAATATGAGAGAGGATGTGAAAAAAGAGATCATTGAGTGGCTTGATGTAGGAATTATCTACCCCATATCTGATAGCCCTTGGGTTAACCCTATTCAGATTGTTCCCAAGAAGGCTGGTTTGACCGTGATCGTTAATGAGAATGGGGAGTCTATACCTACTAGGACAGCTTCCTTGTGGAGAGTTTGTATTGATTATAGGAAGCTAAATTCAACCACTAAAAAGGACCATTTTCCCTTACCATTCATTGACCAAATTTTGGAGAAGTTAGCTGGTCAAAAATACTTTTTTTTTTCTAGATGGCTATTCAGGATACAATCAAGTGGCCATAAGTCCCGAAGATCAGGAGAAGACCACATTCATGTGCCCCTATGGCACTTTTGCTTTCCGTAGAATGTCATTTGGTCTCTATAATGCACCCGTGACCTTTCAACAGTGCATGATGGTGATATTTTCTAAAATGATCGGAGACTTTATGGAGGTTTTTATGGATGATTTCTCTATCTTTGGGGACTCTTTTGATTCCTGTTTAGCCCACCTCCAAAGAGTATTGAAGAAATGCATTGAGGTAAATCTAGTTCTAAGCTGGGAGAAGAGCCACTTTATGGTCCAAGAAGGAATCGTATTAGGACACGTGCTCTCTAATAGGGGAATGGAGGTGGATAGAGCTAAGGTTGAATTGATCACCAAACTCCCACCACCCACATCTGTCAAGCAAATAAGATTTTTCTAGGACATGTGGGTTTTTATAGGAGGTTCATCAAAGACTTCTCAAAGATTGCTAGACCTCTAAGTAATCTTTTGGCCAAAGACCAAGCCTTCCACTTCAATGATCTTTGTCTTAAGGCCTTTGACTCATTGAAGAAATCTATTACTCAAGCACCAATCTTACAACCACCTGACTGGGACTCACCTTTTGAGATCATGTGCGATGCCTCTGATTACGCTGTTGGTGCTGTCTTGGGTCAAAGAATAGAAAAGAAACCTGTTATGATCTACTATGCTAGCAGGACTCTTGATGATAATCAAAAGAATTCACCACTAAAAAGGAGTTGCTAGCAGTTGTCTTTGCTTTAGAAAAGTTCAGAGCTTACCTTCTAGGATCCCATGTGATTATCTATACCGACCACTCCACTCTGAGACACCTGTTAGCTACAAAAGATGCCAAACCAAGGCTAATTAGGTGGATCCTCCTGCTTCAAGAATTTGACTTAGAAATTAGAGATAAAGCAGGAGCGTAGAACGTAGTGCTGATCATTTATCTCGAATCCTAGTTGAGAATCCAAACCCAACCATACCTATTGCTGATTATTTCCCATATGAGAGTATCTTAGCTATTTCAAAGGTCCAAACCCCTTAGTATGCTGATATTGTGAATTACTTGGCTATTGGACGAATACCTGAGGATTGGTCCAAGCAGAGAAAAGATAAATTTTATTATGAGGTCAAGTACTACTTATGGGAGGATCTTGAATTGTTTAGAGTTTGTACTAATCAGATTATCCATAGATGTGTCCCTGAGAATGAAATCCATAGTATTTTGACATTTTGCCATAATTTTGATTGTGGAGGACACTTCTCAGGGAAGAAAATGGCCACAAAAGTGTTATAGAGTGAATTTTATTGGCCTAGCATTCACAAAGATGCCCATAAATTCTCTAAGTCATGTCCCTTATGCCAATCTATAGGAAACATGACTAGGAGAGACATGATGCCATTAAACTCCATATTAGTGGTCAAGATCTTTAATGTTTGGGGTATTAACTTTATGGGACCCTTCACACCATCCTTTGGATATCAGTATGCCCTTGTAGCTGTAGATTATGTGTCCAAATGGATCGAGGCAATCCCAACTAAAATGAATGATCACAAGATCGTTATGGAGTTTATTAAGAAGAACATTTTTAGCCGATTCAAGATGCCAAGGGCTATAATCAGTGATGGAGGGACCCATTTCACACATAATCAGTTTAGGAAGCTTCTTGCTAAATATGGGGTTACACACAAGATTTCTACACCCTACCATCCACAGACAAATGGCCAGGCTAAGGTTTCAAATAGGGAGATCAAGAATATATTGCAGAAGACGGTTAGGCCCGATAGGAAGGATTGGGCTACTAAGCTCGATGATGCACTTTGGGCTTACCATACAGCCTATAAAACCCCCATTGGAATGCCACCGTACCATTTAGTGTTTGGTAAGGCTTGTCACCTCCCCATAGAAATAGAACACAGGGCTTATTGGGCAATTAAGGAATGTAACTATCATCTGGATAAAGCAGGAAAGCATAGGAAGTTGCAGTTGACTGAGCTCGAGGAGATTCGTAATGATGCTTATGAGAATGCTCGGATTTACAAGGAGAAAACCAAAGCTTTCCATGACTTGCACATATCTAGAAAAATGTTTGAACCTAATCAGAGGGTTTGGTTGTTTGATGCCAAGTTATGTTTATTCCCAAGAAAGCTCAGGTCGAGATGGAACGGCCCTTATACTATTACACATATCTTTTCACATGGAGCCGTTGAGATCACAAACCCAAAGACAGGTCAAACTTTCACTGTGAATGGTTAGAGACTGAAACCTTACATTGAGAACATTGAACCTGGACCTGTCCCCGAGAAGGCAGCACTTTTAGACTGCTGAGAGGTGCACGTCCGACTGAAGGCATTAAACTTAGCACTTGTTGGGAGGCAACCCAACCCAATTTTGCTTATATGTAATAGATTAATTTCTTTTCAAGTTGGAGCTAGTGTTTTAATGAGAATAACTCAGAGCTATTCAGGTGATATCTTCCCCTTCTCATGCTTTCTTTCTATTCATTAGTATACAATGAGGACATTGCATGAAATAGGCAGGGGCTAGGTAAAATTTTTGCTGAGTCACCTATATCTAGTTTCCATCAATCTTACATATGTGCATTTGCATTAAAAAAAAACCACTTATATATAGCATTTATTCAAAAAAAAAATCAAAAATATTTTTATCAAGGAGGTTTTATTGAGAATTTTCTTCTTGAATTATTTCTTAGTTTAGAATCCAGTACATCCATTTCACTTACATGTAGACTTTGTAATGGATTCATTATGAAAATCGATAGACATCTATAGTTTGTCGAGAAGAAGCATTGCTTCTTCTCCTGAACCCTTGGACAGCAATTAGGGAGTCAGGTGAACTATCTTCTAGTAGCTCCACCAAAATATATGTGAGGTGAGAGCAGAGAGTTTACTGGTGCTCTAAGGCTAGTATAAGGAATCTTTAATCATTGAATAATGACACTTGGAGTTGGGCAAAGTTGTCGTTCTCAGTTCTTGCGTACTAAATCTGTGAGAAATTTCATACGAGAGCTACCAAATAAAGCAGAAACACAGAGAGTGGGTTCTGATAAAACTAGGACTGTGGTGGATGGTCACGACCATCCTCTATGGAAACCTCGGTTGAAGGAGGGTACTGATGTCAAGTTTAGAAATACTCGTCCTATTCGTTCCCTACCTGGTGTCGAGAATAGGCACTTCCACCAAATAAGCCACCCGAGATCCTCTTACTTATCCCAAAAATCCCCAAGAATGCCTCACATATAAAAGTATGTATGTCATGTTATGTTGTGCAGCAGTATGTTGTGTTGTGGCATTGTGCCAATAGATTTGCATACAGAAGAGCTATTTGCTCGAAAAAGAAAAAAAAATAAGAAGAAAGAAAAAAAATGTTTTGTGAAACTGTTGCATAATGTGAGTCAAGTAAATGTTTTGAATGTTTTGAGGCAAAAACACCTACCACCCTCAAGAACCACCAAATACAGCCTTAACCTACTTTTTCTGTATTTCTAACCGCCTAAATATGGGCTTCGAGCTTCTGACTTAGTCGTAGGGTTATCAGAACCTAATTAAAGTGTCATGCCATGTGAGACCACCAAATACATTTGCAAATCTAGTGAGATGTGAGCTCAGGAAGAAAAAGAAAAAAAGAGAGAAGGGTACAAAAGATTAAAGAGAGCATAATTTTTCCAGCCCCTCTAAGTTGATTTATTCAATAATCTGGAAATCTAAATTCTAAAATACTAGTGTTTAAGAAGCACCAAAAGAGATTTAGCCACCAAATACAAATCCAATTAACTCAGACATCTCCTACCCAAGCCAAACACCGGGGCCAAAATCAGAAAATATTTATAACTCCAAGAGAAGAGGTTCGCCTATCCCGACAGAATTTTACTAGGGGTCAAGTACAAGCTTTAAATGTATATCAACTCTTCGCTTGGATCCGTTGTAGGAGCTACAACATTATATATTAATGGTTATCTGGATTCTGAATTTTTGGATAAAATAAAAATAAATAAATCTTTAGTTTAACTCTTGATAAAATGCATTTAGTCATGCACTTCCTAGGGACTAGCAAGATTTAGGTATGGAAGTCTGATTGCACAGCAATCATAGGCCCTAACTCGCCTGAATTAAGTTAGAACCTAGCTTAACATGAACATTCTGTATGCATATGCATCGTATTCTGCATTGTAGTTCGTATATGTGTTTTATGTATTAAACTATGTTATTTGAGAGGTATTAATGATTGCAGGTAACCTAGGGCTGCAGATGACGGATCCAACCTTATGGATCTGTTTGGAATAACGACGGGAGTCCAACGCATCCAAGATCGCATCAATCAAACTCCCGTAGCACCCTATGGAGTTCGTAGAAGAGCAAGATCCAAGGGGAAAATTGAAGAATATTCAGACCTCAGATGACAAATCCAACCATACGGATGGATCCGGATTGACGTTCGCAGTCCAACGATGCAAAAATCAACTTAATCGGAGGCCTACGTCAATAGATATAAAGAGAAGAAGAATGGACGGCCACGATGGCACCATGTGGCACCATCACAGCCACCCCTCGCCACACCCCCAACTCTTGAAGGCACCTCTCCTCGCAGTGTGGGCTATTGGATATTCATCCAACAGCCACGAACGCGCCACGTCGCCACCTAGATTGGATCAGTATAAATATAAATAAGCACATATATATAATAAAGGCTTTCACAGTGCGTTGGCTCACGTACACGCGAACGTAAGCGTGGGATGTGGGCTCGAGCCTTGCACTGTGCGAAATGTGATGCGGCATTGCTGGCGGGCACGTATGCACGATTGGAGGGTCGAGATGCGCCCACGTGGCATGATCACGTGGGTTGTTGCGAGATCAGGAAGGTGCGAGAAGTGCGTGTAGGATTTGAAATCAGATGGCTGAGATGATGAGGCGGGATTTAAAGGCGAAAACACAAAGGCACAGGTGCGGGCGAGCAGGAGCCGTGTGATGAAGGATCTGAGAGCGCACAACGCACCACGTGGCAGCATTAGAGAGAATTGAGGAAAGAAGAAGGATTTGCAGAGATATAAAAGGGACCCCCCTCCCTTAAAAAGAAAAATACGACTCTCATCTCCCCTCACGTACTCTCTCTCCCTCTCAACTCCTCTCCCTCTCCTGACTCTCCCCCTCTCAATTCCTTCTCTCTGGAATCCCTGCCTCTCAAATATCTCTCCAATCTCATCCCTCTCCACGTTGCGTGACAAATTTCGCATGTTCTTCGACGGGTTCCCGCACTTCCACGACATTCCTCTGCAACCTCTCGACTCCGTGCGCATTCTATACCGATGACCGTCGACGGCACTCTCCACCTCCGTCATGACATCGCTGGATTTCTATCTGAGATTATTTTTATCTTCTTCTTCTTGTTATTCTATGTTATTCTGACTTTCTATTAGTAAGAAAGTTCTTATTTGCATTACGTGTTCATTTCGTATTTGTCTCCGTGTTTATTTCATTTATTTCCTTTTGTTATAAAAAATTAAAAAATATAAATAATAAAAAAAATTCATTTACTTGATCAGGTTGGAAATCATCTAAATATTCCTACCGCCCTGTGAGACGACCCGTACTCTCGACATTATTCTCGTATTTTTAGGAGATGGTTTCATAAATTTAAAACGTCTTGTTTTTGCACCTACGACGACATATTTAGCATTATCGCGATTTCACAACCACCTACCATGTTAGGAAATATGGCCAGCATGCACCGCTGAAAGGTGGCGGGTACATTGCAGAGCCCAAAAGGCATCCTGCGGAACGTGTATGTCCCGTAGGGGCAGGTGAAGGTAGTCTTCTCTTGATCCTCAGGATGGATTGCTACCTGATTATACCTAGAGCACCCATCCAGAAAATAGAAAAATCGATTTCCTACCAGTTTCTCGAGAATCTGGTCAATAAAAGGCAGTGGGAAATGGTCCTTCTTCGTGAAGGCATTCAATTTTCTGTAGTCAATACAGACTCTCCACTAGTTCGCAATGTGGGTCGATATGGTTTCGCTGGTTTCAGTCATGATCACAGCAAGCCATGACTTTTTAGGCACAACCTGGATTGGACTCACCCAACGACTGTCAAAGATTGGGTAGATGATTCCAGCATCTAACCACTTGATGATCTCTTTCTTCACGACATCCTGCAGATTTGGATTCAGACATCTCTGCATTTCATGGGATGGTCGTGAGCCCTCTTCAGTGTAGATGGGGTGTGTGCAATATGAAGGGCTGATACCAATCAAGTCATCAAGAGTCCATCCAATGGCTTTCCAATGCTGCTGAAGAATGGAAATCAGTTTCATTTCCTGATCCAAGGTAAGTTGGGAATTGATGAACACAGGAAAAATTCAATTTGAACCCAAAAAGACGTATTTTAAATGATCAGGGAGGGGCTTCAACTCCATGACAAGGTTGTCAGTGATACGGATTTTACGTAGTTTGTAAAATACGTCATTGTAACGCGTAAAATCGATCAACTCTTAAATTTATATCCTAGATAGGGGAGTATCTAGGGTCATCCAAGGAGGCCAAATGTTTGTAAAATTGATTCTCTTACTTGGAATACAAATCTCAACCTTCTTTTTGGTATTTTTCAATATATCATTTTTTTTGTTTTTTGAATTAAGGCAACATGCGAAATTATGGCGGGAAAGTGACTTACACTTCAAATTCAAAATACTACTTCTAAGTGGAAGTAGAGCCTCTCCCTAAGTTCACTCTAAGCAAGTGAAGGCCTAGAATAATTAGGGAGAGGGAGTGAAGAATGCTAGAAACAAAACAATTAGAAATGCAAATAAGAAATTGCAAAGAAGGCAACTAGATTAATGAAAAAGGTGTTTTACAAAAAGGCCTAGTAGAGGAATGCTTCTACTACTAGAAAATTGCAAATAAGAAAAGCAAACACAAATCCTCTAGATAGATGGTTAAGAAGAGGGCTTCTTGCTCCAAGGTTGGTAGCTCCCAATCTTGAAAAGAGTGCTCCAACTCCTTCCTTGCTGTGCTCCGCCAAGGTGATGTCCTCCAAGGCAAGCCCTAAGGGGACATGCCCTAAGCTTTTCTCCAAGGGTGGACGTCCACCCTAGGTCATTCTCCTTTGCCTGGCCATCCTCCTTGAAGTGGAAGAGTCCTCCTCGTTGGCGTGGCCCAAGTCGAAGAGAGTCGAGAGAAGAAGTCACCAAAAGGGCTGGTGATGTGCCCCTTTAATCTCCTTCTCTAATCCTTCTTCTTGGCCGTAGGTATAGGTGGTATAGGTAGCAAAATACACTAATGGAGGATGCCCTCAAATGGTGGTAGGTGGTGGGTTTTTATAGAATAGGAAGGGGGCTAAGGTGACTCTTGGAATGGAGGGCTAAGATGAAGAGATGGAGGTGGTTGGGGATCCAATGAACAAGGTCAATTGGCGCCAATCGAAGGGACACCAAGGGGGTGGTTATGGATGGTGACACCCCTTGATGTTGACGCCAAAATGGCTTCTAGAAGGGGGTCTTAGTTGGCGCCAAGAAGGGTTCTAGAAGGAGGGGTAGGTGGATGGCGAGGATGGGTTGTAGGGTTAGGTGTATGGTGGATGTGGGGATGGATGTTGGCGCCAAAAAGAGGGGTAGTTAGGGTTAGGTTTTGGCTCCAAAATTGGTGCCTTTTGGTGGTGATAATGGGGTGAAGGTGTGGCTAGGAGGTGGCACCAACTTGAGTAGGATAGCTAGCTTAGGTAGGGCTTAAGTTGGTGGAGCTAGCTAGGGTTGAATTTGAGGTGGTGGATGGCCAAGGAGCTGGTTGATAGCTAAGATAAACTAAGCTAAGCTAGCTTAGCTAGCTATGGAGTAGAGGAGGAGGTATTGGAGCTAGGGTTTGAAGAGAGGAGCTGAGGAGGAGAAGTCTAGAGCTGGAACTGGAGCTGACTGCTGCTGAAAAGGCTGGCATAGAGCTACTCTAGCTGGCTTAGCTTGCTAGTTCTTTGCTAGCTGCTAAGACAAGCTAAAGTGAACTGGCTTCTACCATAATGAGCTGAGGTAAGCTAGGTTTGGTGCTCCCGAGGAGGATCAAGCTGGTTGAGGCAGTTAAGGTATCTTAGCTCAACTGAGTTGAGCTAAGTTGAATCCCTGGGAGCTGGACTTGAGCTTCCTGAGCTGAGATGAGTTCTTCTTCAGCTGGCAGGAGTTGAGTGGAGCTAGATGTAGCTGGGTCTGAGCTGGGGTGAACTCCCGTCAACTCAGCTGAGCTAGCTAGAGCTCCCTGTGGACTAGTGGGAGCTGAAATGAGCTAGACTCAGCTAAGTTGAGCTGGATCTGAGCTGGCTTGAGCTAGGGTGAGCTAAGAAGAACTCTCTTGAGCTACCATTCAGCTGAGATTAGCTGAATGGAGCTGGGATGAGCTAACCCTAGTTCAAGTGAGCTAGGTTCCAACTGTGGTGAGCTGGATCAAGCTGAGTTCTAGCTAGTTTGGGCTTCTCCACCATTTGCCTTCTTGAGTGCTAGGGTTTTAGGGATCTGTATATCTGTACATCCCTAATACTCACAAAAACATATTAAAAAGACAATAAAAAATGTAATGCATGCCTAACCTAATTTATGCCTAAATGCATCCCAAAAACCCGTTTGCGGAGTAAAATCATAAGAGCTAGGTTTATTTTAATGCATAAGAATGATGATAAACTGGCATTTATCACACCCCCATGCTTATCTTTTGCTAGTCTCTTATCAAAACTTCAATTTTTTTTGGAAAATGGAATTTTTGGGAAGTCTAATTTTTTTGACTTTTGAGGAGAAAAAGAGATTAAGGGACCTTGGTAGATTAAAACACAGGAGGTATGGGATTTGTTAAAGATAAACATCGGAATTTATTTTTGGATCCAACCATTAGACAGTACGGGATCAATATATCCTCCAGAAAATTCACAAATTAACCCCTTGTTAATTCAGATGACTTGAAATTTTTGTTTTTAGGATTTTTCTGGCTCATGAATCTGACTCGCAACTTGCAAAATCCTTTAAAATCTTGTGTCTGTGCTTGTGAAAAGCCAACATTTATAAGGTCGTGTTAATTTATTTATTATTACTTTTTTTTTCCCCATGCTTATTTTTAGTTTAGTCTTACAACAGATGTGTCGGGATCATCATTCCTGTTACCATTCCTCGAGGGGGCTCTGGCACCAGTACTTCGGGATAGCACTGTCCATGACACCACCCAGGAGTTCACAACCCCAAAACACGATGCGGTGTAAAGGGGCACTCAAAGCAAACTCAAGCTCTTACTCCGACACTATAGGTAGAGCACCCTCCAAGACACTTGAGCTGCTAAAATGCACTTTAATGCTCCGTCTAAAGATATGAAATATAGATATGGAGTAGCACCGAGGTGGTAACATGTTGACATCGCATCCACAAAGGAGGCATTTTCCTCCTTCTCGGCGGTGGGAACTCAAACCAATGATCTGCTTCAGACTTTTACTAAGTCAAAACAAGGGAGTTTTTCAAATTTTTAGTTGTTTTTAAGTGTTGGCTTGTGTGTGAAAATTGACACAAGAAGTTTCTCAAGACATGCAAGTTTTTGAATCAGAAAATAAGTCAAATACTTTCCGTATTACAAAATAGGATCAGGTCACCTGAACTACCATGAGTTCAGGTGGAATTTTAGAGAAGGATATCTGATCTAGTCTAAATTAGATCCTAGAATTCTAATGATCAGATCCATATCCTCATCCTTAGTTTGTTAAAGATTAAATCCCATTGTACCAAAAGTGAATTTTTCGACCTTAGTCCTGATTGCAAAATTTTTCCTCAAAAAGTTTTCAACATTTTTATTTTTTTGGGTATGCAAGCAGGAAATAAATTAAAGAAAAATGCATATTTTTAAGTTTTGAAAATCCTAAATTGATCGTCAAATTTAAAAAACACCCCCCCATGCTTAAGATATGCCATGTCCTCATGCATTAGGAGGGAAAAGGGATCACCTTAGTGAAGAACGGTCGGGTTTAGGATGAACAAAACCTAGAAAAAGAAGAAAAAAAGAAAGCAAGAAAAAATGAAGGGTTACCTCCCATCCAGTGCTATCTTTTAAGCCATTTAGTCGGGTGTGAAGGTATGCACGAAAGACGTAAAATCATGTAAATAATTGGACACTTGGATGCCCGCAAAAAAGGTGTCTTCTTCTAGATCCCTAGAAAATTGATTAGAAGCAATATTGGGATCAAAGTTGGATGGAAAATGATAAGTGTAGCCCAAGTCTAGCCATGGTTTTAAATCAGGTTGGATGCCAAACTCGGGCGGGGTTGGTGGCAGGTCCATAAGAAAGGAGTCGGGGAAGGAATGGCGAGGATTGGGTGAAGTTAGTGTGGAAAAATTAGGTGCATGAATAGTGGGTGGGTTAGGGTGTTTACGGGGTGTATCAGGTAGAAATTTGGGGTCAAGACAAGTCTCCAGATCACAGATTTCACCGACCACTGATTCTGAATCAAAGTCCTCAAAAAAATTGTGGTCGGTAAGGGTATCTATTAACATTGTCTCCTCCACCATATTGTAAATTTCCATATCTGAGTCCTCAAAAAAGTTATCATCATGGAATCTCCTGGAGGAATTGAAAATATCTAAAGTGATAGTTTGGCCTGCACAAGTGATATCCATTTTGCCTGTGTAGCAATTGATATTTGCCTTTGCAGTGGCCAAAAAAGGGCATCCAAGGATTATTGGGGAGTCCAGTAATGATTCAGGTACCTCAATGTCAAGAACCAGAAAGTCTGCAGGGAAGACACAATTCTGGACCTTGACCAAAACATCCTCGACAATCCCACGAGGTTTGATTGTAGATCGGTTGGCTAATTACAGGGTAACCTCGACGGGTTTTAATTCACCAATCTGAAATTCTTCGAATAAACTCGTGGGAATAATATTAACTGAGGCACCAAGATCAAGGAGGGCGCGATTAAAGGTAGTGTCATCAATAATTACATAAATTAAAGGCGCCCCCAGATCTTTCATCTTAGGAGGCAGCTTACTCTGTATGACAGAGCTTACTATCTCCGAAAGATGCACCTGTCCTAGATTTTTGGCCTGCCTTTTAGGAGTACAAATCTCCTTCAATAATTTGGCATAGGAAGGTATATATTTGATGGCATCTAGGAGAGGAATATTGATATGAACTTGCCCAAATAGATCCATGAGTTCTTCTGTAGTGGGCTCAAATTTCTTTTTTTTGTTGGTGGTGGGGTAGAGAGCTTGTGGGAAAGGGATAGGAATCTTGTCTTGAGATTTTTGTATTTCTTTTTCTTCCTGATGGAGAGGTGGAGAGTCAATTTGCACAGGTATATCACCAGGTTTGTGTGAAGGCCCGAGATCAATGGTGGTTTTCCCACTCCTCAAAGTAACGCATGTGCAATCGGATTATTATTTGGAGGAGGTGGGGGGGCCTGTGATTGCGGAAACCTGGGCGGCTGCTGAGGTGGTGGATTAGGAGGAGGCTGATTCGGATAGTGTGGAGTTTTGCCCGTATAATGGTTCCCTTGGTGATTAGGGTTGGGCATGGCTTGGGACGGAAGATGTCCTGCAGGTCTTTGCGTGGGAGTAACCCCAATCTGATTGTTCAGATTTGTGATGGTGCGGGTTACTTCCGTCATTTTTGTTTGCATATCCTATAGGGTTCGCATCATCTGGGCATTGATGTCTTGTTGAGATGGCCCAAGATGGAAGATTGGATTCGACCCATACCCATTAAAATGATAAGGTTGGGAAGAAACTTAATTATTCCAGGAGTAGTTCGGGTAATTTTTCCAATTGGAAGAATTTTTAAAGGGCACCTAGATGGCAGAAATATTTTGAGTGGGGCTAAGATCTGGATAGTTGTAATTCCCCAGTGAATCATGGGCAACCTCAGAATAATCAGCAGTAGTAGTGTTGAGATTGTGCAAATTTTCTCTTCGTGGAAAGTTAGGTTGGGTTAGATGTGGGTGTGGAGCTTGGGTTGATGTGGTCAGTCTTTCCTCAATTTTCTTTTGATTAATATGCATCTGGTCGAGTTTTTGAGCGATCAATTGAAGATCGTCTTGGGTGACAGGGATAGATTGAGTGCCTATTTCATGAACACTGAACTGCCGATTTTTGGGTTCTGCAAAATGTGTTCATGGAAGCTTGATTAAATGAGTTTTCACGCATTTCTTCAAACAGGTCGTAGGCACTTTCAGCATCTTTATTTAAGAAGTTGCCGCCACACGAGGCGTCGACAAAATGTCGGATTTGATCTTCTAATCCATGATAGAAGATTTACACGAGCTGCCATAAAGGAATCTCGTGGTGCGGCCAACTTCTTAAAAGATCTTGAAATCTTTCCCAAGAATCATGGAAAGTCTCACCAGATTTTTGGTGAAAGGTCGTAATAGATCTTCGCAAGGAATTGGTACGACCTATGGGAAAGAATTTCTTGAGGAAGGCGCTCTTGAGCTGGGGCCAAGTTGTGATGAGTCAGCCAATGGTCCTGAACTAATAAGCGGCCTTATCTTTAAGAGATAATGGAAAAAGCCGCATCAACCATATGTCTTCTTGCACATTTCACGAACGGGTTGTCTGTGCAAGAAGAGTTAACTCTTCAAGGTGGCTGAAAGGGTCTTCCCTAGGAAGGCCATGAAAGTGTTTAATTAGGTTCAAGACAGTAGGCTTGATCTCAAAGTCCCCCTCTGGTATGACCACCCCTGGTCGTTCCTCATAATAAGACGGATCATAGAAATCTTTAAGAGGAATAATAGGCTGCTGACGGGGTGGTGGGTGTGGCCTTGGATTGGCTAGGTTTTGAATGTTCTTAGTCAATGTTTGTTGATTGGAATTTAATTTATTAATCTGCTCGGCCATCAATTTTAAAAGATCAGGTAGGGGGTCTTGATGTTATGTTTGGGGCAACTCAAGATTAGGGAGCTCCAAGTGTGGGAAGTTAATGGTGGGTGGGTTTTGGGTAGAATGGCTAGAATTAGGGTTAGTGGTGGGGTTAGCGGTGGAAGTGGAAGGGTCAGTGGAACTATTTTGTTGTGTTTCCATTTTTTTAGGAGAAGACAGAAAAAGTGGTCTTTTTGCGCGGGGGGCGAAATCAAATGGTCCTTCCAAGTGCGGATTTTAAGACTGTCGCTCGTGCATAAAATGGAAGAACGGGAGGGGAGGAGAAGAGAAAGAGATGAGAGAAAGTGTGCAATTCAAACAACCAAAACTAGACCTAACTTAAATGCGACTGCCTAATAATAACCTAAGACTTGGTCTATGTAGGAAATAAGTAGTCAATAGTGAATACCCGTTCTGTCAACAAATCTAGCCAAGTTGCTTAAGGGGAGGTTTGGACCCAAACGTTTCCTAGGGAAAATCCCAAGTGCTTGTACAAACCCGTGCCTGGTCGTTTGACACGGCCCCTCAGCCTGAACACCAGATATATATGATAGAATTAGTACTAACTAAAGAAAACTTATGACCTAGATAGCAAGCCTAAGTTGATGAAGTCTTAAGGGTCAAGTTGCTATAAGTTTTAATTAGGTCTAGGATACTACAGTGCACACGGAATGTGGAGGGTGTTAATTGGGTTGTTGCCCTATTATTTCGATTTTTTTTGTGTGTGCAAGAATTGGAGAGTGGCTCCAATGAAAATCAAATTGTTACACAATTTTTTTGTATTTTTATCTTTTAGGATTTGATTTAATTAAATGTGTTTTAGGGTTTTTCTCTTTAAATTTTCAAACAAGTTTGAAACTTCACAATCAAAGGAAAGATAAGTTGTATTGGTGATGGTTAATTTCCTTCTATGTGAGTCTTTAAAAAGAAAGAAAGAAACCCTAAGTTGATTATCCCTAAAACAGAAAATTACTACCAATGAATTAATTTTAGACTTTCTGTATTAAGTAGTGGTCCAAACAAGTCAAACAACACACTACTTTTAAGAAAATCAAACAAGGATTCCAAAAAAGATTTTTTTAAGATTTTAGGAATTTGTTTGATAATTATTTTGAATTTTTAATTGTACTAATGTTAAAGTCCAGAAATGATACCTGTGGGTATTTTTGACTTTTTAGTATTACCACTGACCTCATAAAATTTTTGTGATTTTATATGATGTGTAAAATTTCACAAGGATTCCAGCAATATAAATTTCACAAAAATTGGATGAGTATAAAAATTCTAAAAATTCACGGACAGTAGCAAAACAGGAAGATTAGAGGGTGTGACCCCTCTGCAGTCCACAAATTTTTAAAAATTAAATACCAATTTAATTGATCTGAAATTTGGAACGGATGTTCCTAACTTAATTGGGAATCACTGTATGAAAATTTATGATTTTAAGAGGCCTGTCGTGTTAGGAATCGATTTTTCAAGTCCGGACATAAATCTAGACCCGAAAAATAGAACACCAATACTTGCAATGGAGTGGTATTAAAGAAGCATTCAAGCAATCAATGGATTTTATATGGGCACCACTCCACTTAATTAAAGTGTTTGGGGTCTTGAAATCCAAGTTTAATATTTTTTTGGTAGTCTTTTAGCCTAAATGTGACAAGAAATGGGGAACCAACCTGAATTTCGCGGGAAGAAAAGGAACTTTGAGCTCTCACTTCCAAATTCCCGCTTTCTTCCTGCAATAGTTCTTGCACACACAAAAGAAAAAAAAGAGAAGGGGATGAGATCCACTTCAAGCAAGAGAAGAAACCGTGCCTCCCTTGCAACGACGCCAAAAAGTGATACGGATTTTACGTGGTTTGTAAAATACGTCCGTGTAATGCGCAAAATCGATCAACTCTTAAATTTATATCCTAGATAAGTGAGTATCTAGGGTCGTCCAAGGAGGCCAAATATTTGTAAAATTGATTATCTTGCTTGGAATATGTTGTCGACGTTTTGTGCGGATTTAAAGGATGTCACGTTGTAGTATAACCGACAAAATGTCTAAACAAATATAAAGAATTTTATTACTCGAAGACTGAAGTATCCGAGGTCGAACATGAGGAGCAATCTCAGTACTTTGTAAAACCAAAGAATACAACTGTTTAAATGCAAATATAACTCATTCCAAGAGAGAATTTTAAAAAAGGATTTGGAAAAAAAAGTAGAATTGGACGTCTGATTTGTGTATCAGACGTCTTAAATGTGATCTCTCTTTCTCTCGTCTTCTTCGTGGCTCTTCTCCCTTCTTTGCTTCTGGTATCTTTCCTTCTTCTCCTGCCTTGCCTTTCTTCTTTCTTCTTCTTCTTTTTCTTCTGATCTCTTTGAAGTCTTCCCTTGTCTTCTTCTTCGTTCTTCTCTCTCTTCTGCCTTGTCTTCCTTCTTCTTCTCTGCGAAGAATTCTCCTTTCACTGCTATGCAGCCTCTTCTTTCTTCTCTTCCTGTTCTGCAGCCACTAAGTGTTCGCTGCCTGGGTCAGTTCTTCCTTCCTGCACACACCACAGAGTAGAAAAAACCTACCCCCTTCCCTCTACCCAGGCGTCTCTCTCTCTCAAGCAAATGCACTCAGGACGCTCTCCCGGAGCCACACGGGTAGTCGGGTCGAGTTCGCACCCGGGGACCAGGCGCACCGGCAAGTGGTGATGCGCGAGGAGTGCGTAGGTCTAGGTCGGGTCGGACCAGCCAGATCCGCGAGGTCAAGCCGCGGATGAGGCGTGAGGGCAGTGAGGGACCTCACCCCTGTGCTTACGGAGGCAACCGGTTTAAAGCACAAATACAATTTATAGCGTACCTGAGTGCTGCAATCCCACGATGTGGGACTAAAGGTTCCGCCCTGATTTTACGCGCACCCGCAGACTCTCGTATGCAATTGCCCAAGCTATTGACTCTGCTGGCGCTACTAGCTGGCCTTGGTTGCTTCGCGACACTTGCGAGAATCTGCTGCACCTGCCGCCTGGGAAGCCTGACGCCTGCTGCTGTTCCAAGCTCCCTGCTGCTTCTGCTGTTAATGGCGGCTGGGGCTTACACCTGACATCCAACAGAACGGCCTATTGGCCCAATCAGAATAGCTGGAAACCTTCGCCGCAGCACGGCGAAGGCGGTGGGTGACGCTGCAGGTTGCCGGTCGGCCTAGGCGTGCATGCCTAGGTCAACCTGTGGCCGGAGATGGTGGGTTGCTCGGGGGGTGCTTGTGGAGGTCTGGAATGGCAGTGATGGGGTGGAATGGGTTCCTGGTGGTGAGGCGGAGCTCTCGAGGTGGTTGGCGAGCCGTGTGGAGTGGCGGAGTGGTGTGGGCGGCTCGCCGGAGTGGGGTCGGAGGCGAGGAAGATGGAGGCAGTTAGGTACTGTCGAGGGGTAATCAAGTAAAATAGTTGGGGGAAAAGAGAGAGGAGAGGATGGAGAACGTATCTGTGGTTGTCTGGAAGGAAGGAAGGCGGCGGAGAGGACGGCTCGTAACCGCCATCGTCGGGGAAGAAAGACCCTGAGGGAGGAAGCGACGACGAAGACGAGGTCAGAAGCGCGCGCGCGGGGTACAACGCGACGCAGGAGGAAGCGGCGGAGAGGACTCTGCTGCTGGTATGGCAGCAGAGCGATGAGAAGGAGGGGAGGAGGTCGCCGGAGCTTGTGGGTCGTTTGGCCGGAGATGGGAGAGGGAGGAATTTGGAAGGGATCTCCATCAAAATCAAGCTTGCCTTCTGCGGCAGGGTCTGGGGTGTCTTTTATAGGTGCTGGCCGCACCTACCAGCGCATGGAGACCGCGCAATTAGGTCTGCCGGCTCGCCGGAGTTGGAAGGAAGGTGGATACCCGAATCTCTCGTGCGTTCGGCTCGCCGGAGTTGGAAGGAAGGTGGATACCCGAATCTCTCGTGCGTTCGCACGAGAGATTGGGTTCACACCAGCGATTGTAATTGGCTTTATAAGGAAGGGAATTCCTCAGAGAATCCTCCTTCCATTTCTGGGAGGGAATCTCTGAGGGATTAGAGAGCAATCTCTCTCGAAACTTCGCCGGAGCTCAGTTCTGCCCTAGCAATGGCGGCAGGACCGGTTTACAAAGGAGGCGAAGAACCTAGGGGGCTCTCTGCAAAGGTATTCAAAAGATAGGGACCAATTTGTGATTTGGGTGTACTAAATTGCAAAGTAGGTCAAGGTGAGCTCTCCTTAGGTCCAAATTTTGTTACAAACCTAATTTTGACCTAAGGAATCTAATGGTGAAGTTGGATTTTAGTTTTGACCTCGTTTGACTGGACATTTTGCGTAAAAACCCAAATTAGGTTAATTGAAGATCTAGGACCCTAATCCAGGTCAAACTAGGTTCCAAAGGCCAAATTAAGTGTTCTAAACCCTAGAGGATGTTTTTATATGATTTTTAGAGGATTTACTTGATTTTTAATCTGACCGAAACCTTGTTAATTTAAGCAGGTCTGTTTTAGGGTTACCAAGTGTCATTTAGTTCTTAGATTGCACATAAACCCATTTCTGATTAACCCAACCCACTTTTTATCTTATTTGGACCATTTGACCTATGTTTTGCTTCTGAGAAATCCCGTTTATGTACTGCAATGGTAAAATTACTGTTTTAACCTTTATTTCATGTTTTCTTCTCAGAGCACTTGTTCCTTCAGTTAAGCCTTCTTCTAGGTTATGTAGGAGCTTTTATCTTCTTTATTGGGTCAAAATGAGCTAGTTATGGCTCATGATGAGGCTCTCATCATACCCCCATGCCTAGCTTTTGCTAGTCCCTTAGCAAAATTTCAAAGTTTTAACTTCCGTTCTAGACCCTAAGTGCTTCTCCTTTTCTTTTTTGATTAGGTGGGAATGCCGACAATAGGCCTAGAGGTACTCAAGTACCAACCAAAATCCGGACCTGTTTCGCTTTATCCTCAGTCTTCTGCAAAGGTTTCTACGGCCCACAGAAACTAACCTAGGGTTTGTTGGACTCCGCGGTTAAAGCACCCGTGCTTGAGATATTTTTAGCCTAAGTTCAGTTTGCAGTGCGTTTTTTGTAAGAGAGAGATAGAAGATTTATTTGTTTGGAGAGCTTTTCTCTCTCTTTTCTTTTTATTTCTAGCTTCGGATTAGCTTCTCAACACTGTCTGTATCGGATTCCTCGTCCCCATCATCAATCCTCAAGGGTCCCTGGCTTTCGAGATTTCGAGATAATCCCGCCCATGGCAACCCCCGGAACCCTGGCTTTCGAGATTTCGAGATAATCCCGCCCATGGCGTTCTGTGGCCGAATCCAGACCCTGGCGATCGACATTTCGTGATAATGCCGCCCATGGTATCTGAACCAGCAGAGTGCTTACATGCCCCCGGTAGGATATTTAAATATCCTAAGAGACAAGCACCGAGGAGACGATATGTCGTTACGCATCTTCGAGGGAAATTTCCCGCCTCTCCGCGCTGGGAACTCGTCCAAATCAATTTGTGTTGATTGACCGCTCCTAATCTAGGTGACTTTTTCAGAACATTAAATGCTTTTCGCGTGATTTGGATGTTTATGCGCACTGAACCAGACTGTGTGTGAATTTGGGTGCTTAGGTTACCGAATCCCGCAACCCGGAGGTCAGTTAACGAGGCCGAAAACTCCCTAAGCCTTAGACCTAATACTCAAGCTTCGCATTTTCCTCAACCTCTTGAGGATTATCCAGATTTTAACGGATACGTGAATTTTTAAGCTAAAGGTACTAGCCCAAAAGGCCTAAGACCAGCGTTCCCGCTAATCTCTTGTTATATCTCCGTAGCACTTTTCTTTTCTTTTTCTTGATTCGGTCTAGAACTTCAGTTAACCCCTTAATCTTTTACTAGTGACTATTTCTTTTCATTTTCATTTTGTGCTCCTTTTTGTCATTTTTCCTTCTTTTCCTCCTCTCATTTGTATGACCCTGAATTGTTCCTCCTCTCTATCAAGTCTCTCTCTCTTCTTTTTTTTTTTTTATGTGAAACCCTTTCTTGATATGAATCTTCTGACATTTTGCACTTTCATACCCCCCCATGCCTAAGATTTGCAATGTCCCCATTGTAAATTAGGTGGGTTCAAATTCAGCTTAGTTCATGTATTAGGACAGGTGTGTGGTGAGTGAATGGGTCGAAGTGACTTGTTGCGAATGATTTCGAATCTCGGGTAGGTATACCTGAGGTGAAGTCGGTTGTTCTAATGGATGAACCCTAAAGTGCAATATGAGTTCCACATAGAGATGTCAGAAACGGTTTCGGGTTTTTCAAAGAATGATGGGTTGCCTCCCGTTAAGCGCTGAGTTTTACGCCATCGACTGGGCGCAATGAGCTCAAGAGGAATGGAGGGTAAAGGATGACTCAGCCAAATCTATATTGGTCATGTCAATGAACGGTTTGAGTCTCTGACCGTTCACGACAAAGGGTTCAGAATCGTGGCTGAGTGGGCTGATTTCAATGGCTCCATTTCCGAAGATTTTTCGGACTAGGTAGGGTCCGACCCATTTGGATCTTAGCTTTCCTGGAATAATTTGAGTCGGGCATCAAAGAGTAAAACTTTTTGACCAGGATGAAAGACCTTTCTAGAAATGTGTTTGTCGTGAAAAGCTTTAACCCGTTCTTTGTAAATTCGCGAGTTCTCATACGCGTCGTGGCGTAATTCATCGATCTCGCTCATTTGAAGTCTTCTGTGGGTTCCAGCCTTAGAAAGGTCGAGATTACAGGTCCGTACTGCCCAATAGGCTTTATGCTCCAATTTGACGGGGAGGTGACATGCCTTCCCGTACACTAGTCTGAAGGGAGACATTCCTAATTGGGTCTTGTGGGCGGTCCTATAGGCCCACAATGCTTCCGGAAGCTGAGAAGACCAATCTTTTCTATCAGGTCGAACAGTAACCTGAAGGATCTTCTTGATCTCTCGGTTAGATAGCTCAGCTAGACCATTAGTTTGGGGGTGGTAAGGAGTAGAGATTCGGTGTGACACCCCGTATTTGGTCATTAGTGACCTGAACTGAGCGTTCGTAAAATGGGTCCCTCCGTCGGAAATTATAGCACGCGGAATCCCAAACCTTGAGAAAATGTTTTGATGGAGGAATTTTATAACGACTTTATGATTGTTGGTTCGGGTCGGAATGGCTTCTATCCACTTGGACACATAGTCAACTGCGAGTAAGATGTATTCGAAGCCATCCGAGGTCGGAAAGGGTCCCATGAAATCAATCCCCCAAATATCAAAAATTTCGCATACCAAGATCGGCTGTAGAGGCATCATGTCTCTATGGCTCATGTTGCCCAGAGTCTGGCAACGGGAACATGCCTTACAGTGATCGTATGCATCCTTGAAAATTGTGGGCCAGTAGAAGCCACACTGGAGGACTTTCGATGCGGTTTTATGTCCAGAAAAATGTCCACCGCATGCCTGGTCATGGCAAAATGAGAGTATGTCTTTGATTTCCACTTCCGTGACGCACCGTCGGATTATCTGATCAGCACCAATGCGGAAAAGATACGGGTCTTCCCATAGGTAATACTTGGCATCGGAACGCAATTTGTCCCTTTTGGCCTTCGACCAATCGGGCGGAATCTGATGTGATGCCAGGTAATTAACTATATCGGCGAACCATGGAAGACTTGTACTGATAGTCAGGAGGTGCTCATCAGGGAAATGTTCTGTAATAGGTCCGGAAGGATCAATAATTTCAGAAGGAAGGCGGGACAAGTGACCAGCTACCACATTGTGCTTTCCTGCCTTGTCGCGAATCTCGAGGTCAAATTCTTGCAACAGCAAGATCCAGCAGATTAGTCGAGGTTTCGCATCCTTCTTGGCAAGGAGATGCCTTACAGCTATGTGATCCGAGTATATGATAATACGGGAACCCAGAAGGTATGATCTGAATTTTTCCAGGGCAAATACTACGGCCAGCAGCTCTTTCTCAGTAACCGTATAGTTACGCTGAGCCTCATCCAGTGTTTTGCTGGCGTAGTAAATGACCACAGGTTTCCCGTCAATTTTCTGCCCCAAAACCGCTCCTACAGCGAAGTCAGATGCATTGCACATGATCTCAAAGGGTTGAGACCAATCAGGGGATTGTAGGATTGGGGCTTGGGTGACTCGGTCACGTAGGATCTCAAATGCTTGAGTGCATTCCTTGGAAATTTCGAAAGGCACATCCTTGGAGAGAAGATTGGTCAGGGGGCGCGCGAGTTTGGAGAAATCAGGGATGAATCGACGGTAGAAACCGACATGCCCCAAAAAAGATCGGATGTCCTTAATCGAGCTAGGCATAGGGAGCTTGGAAATCATGTTAACCTTAGCTCGATCCACTTGGATGCCTTTCTCTGAGATTAAATGTCCCAGGACAATTCCCTCAGGCACCATGAAATGGCTCTTTTCCCAGGAAAGAACCAAATTCACCTCAATGCACCGTGATGAGAGCCTCATCATGAGCCATAACTAGCTCATTTTGACCAAATAAAGAAGATAAAAGCTCCTACATAACCTAAAAGAAGGCCTAACTGAAGGAACAAGTGCTCCGAGAAGAAAAAATAAAATAAAGGTTAAAACTGCAATTTTACCATTGCAGTACATAAACGGGATTTCTCAGAGGCAAAACATAGGTCAAATGATCTAAATGAGATAAAAAGTGGGTTGAGTCAATCAGAAATGAGTTCATGTGCAATCTAAGAACTAAAAGACACTTGGTAACCCTAAAACAGACCCGCTTAAATTAACAAGGTTCCGGTCAGAAAAAAAAGAAAGTAAACCCTCTACAAATCATGGAAAAACATACTCTAGGGTTTAGAACACTTAATTTGGCCTTTGGAACCTAGTTTGACCTAGATTAGGGTCCTAGCTCTTCAATTAACCTAATTTGGGTTTTTACGCAAAATGTCCAGTCAAACGAGGTCAAACCTGAAATCTAACTTCGCCATTGGATTTTTTAGGTCTAAATTAGGTTTATACCAAAATTTGGACCTAAGGAGAGGTCATCTTGACCTACTTTGCAATTTAGTACACCCAAATCACAAATTGGTCCCTATCTTTTGAATACCGTTGCAGAGAACCCCCTAGGTTCTTCGCCTCCTTTGCAAACCGGTCCTGCCGCCATTGCTAGGGCAGAACCGAGCTCCGGCGAGATCCGGAGAGGGATTGCTCTCTAATCCCTCAGAGATTCCCTCCCAGAAATGGAAGGAGGATTCTCTGAGGAATTCCCTTCCATTTAAGACCGATCTCGATCCCTGGTGTGACCCCAATCTCTCGTGCGAATGCACGAGAGATTTGGGTATCCTAACTCCTTTCCATCTCCGGCAACCAACCTCAGGCAATTACGTGCCCTTCACGCCCTGCACACCCAGTCCAGCGCCTATATAAGAACCCACAACTCTGGCCGAAAAGGCTGAGCTTGATTTGGCCGAGTTTCCCCCTTCAATTCCTCTCCTCCTGCCCGGCCAAATGTCCCAGCTAGCTCCGGCGAGCCCCCCTCCCCTCCCTCTTCGCTCTGCCACAAAACCAGTGGCAGAGTTAGCTTCCTGACCTCCCTCCGCGTCGCGCAGTACCAGCGCACGCCGCCTCAGCCCCGTCGTCGCCGCCGTTCTCCCCCACTGGGCGTCATCTTCTCCGGCGACAGCAGGTACTGCTGTCCGCCTTCCGTCCCCTTTGGTCCTTACAATTAGGTTAGAACTCCTCTCCATCCTCTCCTCTCTCTTTTCCCCCTGTTATCTCATCGGATTACCCCTCGACCGACGCTGACCACCCTCATCTTCCACATCACCGACCGATCTCCGGCGAGCCGCTTCCACCATTCCAGCCCCCCACACGGCTCGCCAACCACCTCGGGAGCTCCGCCTCACCACCAGGAACTCGCTCCACCCCACAACTGCCACTCCAGACCTCCATAACCACCCCCCGAACAACCCACCATCTCCGGCCACAGGTTCACCTAGGCGCGCACGCCTAGGCCGACCGGCAACCTGCAGCATCACCCACCGCCTTCGCCGTGCTACGGTGAAGGTTTCCAGCTATTCTGATTGGGCCAATAGGCCGTTCTGTGGAATCTCAGGTGAACGCCCCGGCCGCCATTAACAGCCGAAGCAGCAGGAAGCTTGGAGCAGCAGCAGGCGTCAGGCTTCCCAGGCGGTAGGTGCAGCAGACTCTCGCAAGTATCGCGAGGTGACTGAGTTCAGCGAGGAGCACTAGCAGGGCCTTCAGCGTGGGCAATTGCACACGAGAGTCTGCGGGCGCGCGCAAAGGAAGGGCGGAACGTTTAGTCCCACATCGTGGAATCTCAAGGCACAGGTATGGTATAAAGAGTTTTTGTGATATAGTTTTACTGCCTCGAAAGCACAGGGGTGAGGTCCCTCACTGACCCCACACCCGCCTCGTCCGCGACCTGACCACGCGGACTTGGCGGATCCGACCCGACCTAGACCTACGCACTCCTCGCGCATCACACCACCTTTAGGTGCGCCTGGTCCCGGGTACGATCCGACCCGATTAATGCCTGTGGCTCTGGGAGAGCAGTTTGAGTGAGTTGCTTGAGAGAGAGAGACACGCGGGTAGAGGGAGAAGGGTTAGGTTTTGCTCCTGTGCAGGCAGGCTGAACGCAGGATAAGGACTTGGCCGCTACAGAAGAAGAAGAAGGAAAGGCAAGGCGAAGAAGAGAAGAAAGAAGGAGCAAGACAGGGAAGAAGAAAGAAAGAAGCCTTCGCACGAGAAGCAGGAAAAACAGAGAAGAGAGAAGCAAGGCAAGACCACAGAAGAGGAGAGTAAGAAGCAAAGAAGAAGGAAAAACAGGAAGGAAAGAAAGACTTCGCCAAGGCATAGAAAGAAGAAGAAAATCAAGAAGGGAAAATACTTTTAAGACGTCTGATCACAAGATCAGACGTCCAATTTCATATTTTTGTCCTAATAACTTTTAATTGCATACATTCACATTTGGATTGATATTTTGAGTAAATTAGAGTGTTCAATTACATTTTGACTAGTAGTAAATTCCATTTGCTCCCTGTGTTCGACCTCGGATACTCCGGTTTTCGAGTAATAAAAATCTTTATTTGTTTTGAACGCTTTAGCGGCTATACTACAACGCGATATTATCTTTTAACAAACCGCACAAAAGCGCGACGAACACACCGCCTGAGTATATGGACCAAGTGTTGGAGGCAATCGTCAAATGATTGTCCAAAAACTGAAAAGTCATCCATGAAGACTTCCAGATAATCACCTACCATATCTGAGAATATGGCAAGCATGCACCGCTGAAAAGTTGCAGGTGCATTGCAGAGACCGAACGGCATCCTTCGGAACGCGTACGTCCCGAAGGGGCAGGTGAATGTGGTCTTTTCTTGGTCCTCTGGATGGATTGCCACCTGATTGTAACCGGAGTACCCGTCAAGAAAGAAGAAGAATCTGTTTCCCGCTAGTTTCTCGAGGATCTGATCAATAAACGGTAGTGGGAAATGATCCTTCTTCGTGGAGGAATTTTGTCTTCTGTAATCAATGCAGACTCTCCACGAATTAGCTATCCGGGTAGGAATGACTTCTCCGGTTTCAGTTGTGATGATGGTAAGTCCTGCCTTCTTAGGCACCACTTGTATTGGACTCACCCAACGACTGTCGGAGATCGGGTAGATGATCCCTGCATCTAACCACTTAATGATCTCCTTTTTCACGACCTCCTGTAGGTTAGGGTTTAGGCGTCTTTGCAGTTCTCTTGAAGGTCGTGAGCCTTCTTCTGTGTAGATTCGATGTGTGCAGTATTAAGGGCTTATACCAGTCAAATCATCTAGAGTCCATCCAATGGCTCTACGATGTTGCTGGAGAACAGAAATCAAACGGAGTTCCTGGTCAGGTGTGAGTCGAGAATTGATAATCACAGGAAACGTCTGATTTGAATCCAAAAAGACGTATTTTAGATGTTCGAGAAGGGGCTTGAGTTCCATGACAGGATTGTCAGCAGCAGCGGGTGGTTCGGGGTTTGTATCGGGAGCAATGGTAGGAGTCATAGGTGTGTCTAGATCATGTCCGTACTCCTCTGTTAGCGATTTTTGATTCTCTAGTGGTTGATCAGGAATAATCAGGTTGTCCTCTATATGCAGTTCATCAACCACGGCTTCGACATCACAAATTTCCTCTATAACCCCGCAATTAATCCCTTGTTGGGCCTTGAAAATGTCAATCTTCAGATTTTGATTCCCAAATTTTAATTCTATCTGGCCCTCTTCGCAATTTATATTGGCCCTAGCAGTGGCCAAAAAGGGTCTCCCTAATATGATTGGTGTGTCCCTTGGGTTCTTAGGTGCATCCATGTCTAGTACTATGAAGTCCACTGGGAAATAAAAATCTCGTACCCTAACAATGACATCCTCGAGTATTCCTTTGGGTGACTTGATGGATCGATCAGCTAACTGCAATGTCACCTCAGTGGGTTTAAGTTCAGATTCTTCAAGGTGGTCAAGGAGGGATGTAGGTATTAAATTTATGGAGGCACCTAGGTCTAGTAGGGCTCTATCAAGTTGGGTTTCACCAATTTTACAAGAAATCAAGGGAGTTCCTGGGTCTTTAGCCTTGGGTGGGAGTTTGCTCAAGATGACAGAGCTGGCTTGCTTTGATAGTACGATTGGGTTCCCATCCTTGGTTCGCGGCTTACGTTTAGGTGTACATATGTCTTTCAAGAACCTTGCGTAAGCCGGTATGTGGCGGATTGCATCCATCAACGGGATGTTTATCTGGACCTGTTCAAAGAGCTTGACCAGATCCTCCTCAGGAGCCACAGGTTTGGTTGTCCTTTTTCCTTTGGTCAAGGCCACAGGAAATGGGATCCTAGCTGGTTCCTCTAGGATAGGTCCAGGTTCTTGATCTGGGACAGTAGTATCTTGGATGACTACCCTAGGGTCTTGGCGATTATCAGGCTTGGAGTGGTTCGGATAGTGTGGGTCTTGTGTTGTTTTACCACTACGTGTTGTTACAGAGTTTAATCCGGCCTAACTTTGGTTTGGGTTAGGTAGGAGGGGTGGCTGCTGCTGCAATCCTGCATAAGATGTTGAAGCCTCCATCCCGTCTGGTGATGGAGTAGCAGGGGCCTGATAAATCAAATGTGCGTGGCCTGGATTTGGATTCATAACGTGCCTCTGGGTCGGAACGTTATTTGGGTTGGGCAGAGGTTGCGAAGGAAGGGTGCCAGGTTGGCGGGAATTTTCCATCTGGGCCAGTTGGTTGCGAACCTCTGTGATCTCGTCCTTGTGCTGTTTTTGCATTGCCGCATTCGTCTTTTGAATGTCAGCCAGTGTTTGAAGGATAAGAGTCAGTTGATCCTGATTTTGCCCGGATTGGTAGGTGGGATTGGGCCGAGGCTGAGGCGGCTGATATGGACGAGGAGCTTGTGGACGGGGTTGATAGGGTGATCTTTGAGAATTTCCCGCCCACTGAAAGTTAGGATGATTTCTCCATCCAGGGTTGTAGGTATTGGAGTATGGGTCATTCTGGATGGCGTTGAGGTCCTCGTAGTTCTGAGGAACCTCAGGAAAGTCAGAATACGAGGGTTCAGAGTTCCCCCAACTCGAGTAGAAGGGATCGGAGGTCACTCCGGTCCGAGAGGTAGACGGGGGTGGATATGGGTCCATCCCCTTGGCAGGTTGGTGATAGATGTTTTGCACTGTCTCCCTTGCTAGAGGAGGTCGTGCAAAAGAGTTTTGTGCAGAGGTGGCTTGCTGCAAATGTCGAGTTAGCTCGTCCACCTTCTTTTCTATGATAGAGACCTTGTCCAACCGACTGGCCATCAGTTCCAGGTCGACAGAAGTGGACAGGTCCTGCGTCTCATGTGTCCCTCTTAGATTCGTCGATGCGCGGGCATTCGTCCTGTCGAATAAGCCCAAGGAGTCATTGTTTATGGAGTTCTCGCACATGTTTTCGAGAATCTCCCACACCATGTCCTCGTGTTGGCCCATGATGTTTCCTCCACATGTTGCATTGACGAATAGACGAATATCCTCACGGAGTCCCTGGTAAAAAGACTGGACTTGTTCCCACTTAGGAACTCCGTGATGGGGGCACTTTCGCATGAGATCTAGGAATCGATCCCAAGCTTCGTGAAGAGGTTCTCCCGGTTGTTGAGTGAAATGAGTGATCTGGTGGCGCAAGGCATTCGTCCGGCCAACAGGGAAGAATTTTTTCAAAAATTCAGACTGTACTTCTTCCCATGTGTTGATCGGGCGGGTCTGAGTCTAATACCAGTGTGCAGCCTTGTCCAAGAGGGAGAACGAAAACATTTTCATGAGTAGGATATCCCGATTTTGTACATCTGACCCGAAGGTCTGGGCCAAATGCTTGAGTTGTTTAATGTGTTGGAATGGATCCTCAGAGTTAAGCCCATGGAACTTCGGTATGGCATGAATCATATTGGGCTTCAGATCATAATCGGGTCCTCCAATTGGGATTCGTACTCGGGGTTCGATTGCCACCGCAGCAGGATTATAGTGATCTCGCATCATAGGTCGCTGCGGTGGGTTTACAAAGTTCTGAAAGAGATCGTTCAAGCGTTGAAGTTGGTGTTCAAGGTTATTCTCCTCTTCAATGGGTTGTGCCATGATGGGAGAAGAAGGAGAATCAGGGTCTGAGTCAGATGAAAGATTTATGTGGTGGGGTTGCCGCACAAACAAGGGCATCGAGGCTTGGCCTCGACGAGAATGAATTTCTAAAGGAGGTCTTAAAGGTGGTCTTAAGGACCTCCTACCGAACATGCACCGAAAGATGTGATGAGATTAGAAGGTGCTGGACCCAATCAAGACACCCAAGAATTGTTGGGTGACTATAGAGGTTTGGGGCAGATGGACCCCTGGATCAGAAGATCGTCCACCTGAGAAATACCTGGGCAGCCAGAGAGGGAGAGTCCCGCAAAGACCCCTACACGGTAGAGCGTCCCCATGGGTTACAGGGTTTCCCCCACCCGACCTCTCTTGTCACTGCGGTTCCAGGTAGACCAGAATGGGGATCTTGACCTCTTAAGTCTACTTTTTTTATTTTAAGATCAAGGTGCTTAATGTTCCACTTGAACTTTTAAGTATTTTGAGTGCAAAAGTGACCTAATATTAAGGTTGGTTGACCCAAGGGATCAATTTCACCTCTTGTTCCTTTGAGAGCTTTTAGGTCCTTCCTTTTATGGTTCAAATGGATTATCAGCCTGATTTGCTTAGGGTTCCTCTTGTATAAATCGTTTCAGACACGGTTTAGGCACACCTCTCTTTGGAAAGTTTGTTTCTTTGTTTTAGAGAAGATGTGTCTCTAAAAACCCTAGCTTTGCAATCCCTAACTTGGCTCTAGTGGGTCCAATTTAGTTGCCGTAGAAATTAGCACCTAGGGCTCAATCAAGAAAGTTTTAGCCCTAGTTGCCTTAGTTGGATGAACAGATAAAAATATGTTGAAATGAAAATCAGGCAACTTGATGAGTTACTAAATATGAAACAGGAAGCCCTAAGTTGATTTCCCTCTTTTTTTTTTCTTTTCTAGATTGTGAGAGGGTTAAGAGAGAGGGCTTATGGAGATTACCTGTTCCTTGGAGAGTCTGTTGTGCAGTTGCTATTCTTTCCTTTTTGTTTTGCTTTCCCTGCTTAAACACAACAAAAGAGAGAAGTTAAGTCGGATATTAGATAGAAAAGTTGTACTCAAAAGTTTTAAAAGTGTCCGTTGCTCCCCGACAACGGCGCCAAAATTGTTGTTGACGTTTTGTGCGGATTTAAAGGATGTCACGTTGTAGTATAACCGACAAAATGTCTAAACAAATATAAAGAATTTTATTACTCGAAGACTGAAGTATCCGAGGTCGAACACGGGGAGCAATCTTAGTACTTTGTAAAACCAAAGAATACAACTGTTTAAATGCAAATATAACTCATTCAAAGAGAGAATTTTAAAAAAGGATTTGGAAAAAAAAGTAGAATTGGACGTCTGATTTGTGTATCAGACGTCTTAAATGTGATCTCTCTTTCTCTCGTCTTCTTCGTGGCTCTTCTCCCTTCTTTGCTTCTGGTATCTTTCCTTCTTCTCCTGCCTTGCCTTTCTTCTTTCTTCTTCTTCTTTCTCTTCTGATCTCTTTGAAGTCTTCCCTTGTCTTCTTCTTCGTTCTTCTCTCTCTTCTGCCTTGTCTTCCTTCTTCTTCTCTGCGAAGAATTCTCCTTTCACTGCTATGCAGCCTCTTCTTTCTTCTCTTCCTGTTCTGCAGCCACTAAGTGTTCGCTACCTGGGTCAGTTCTTCCTTCCTGCACACACCACAGAGTAGAAAAAACCTACCCCCGTCCCTCTACCCAGGCGTCTCTCTCTCTCAAGCAAATGCACTCAGGACGCTCTCCCGGAGCCACACGGGTAGTCGGGTCGGGTTCGCACCCGGGGACCAGGCGCACCGGCAAGTGGCGATGCGCGAGGAGTGCGTAGGTCTAGGTCAGGTCGAACCAGCCAGATCCGCGAGGTCAAGCCGCGGATGAGGCGTGAGGGCAGTGAGGGACCTCACCCCTGTGCTTACGGAGGCAACCGGTTTAAAGCACAAATACAATTTATAGCGTACCTGAGTGCTGCAATCCCACTATGTGGGACTAAAGGTTCCGCCCTGATTTTACGCGCGCCCGCAGACTCTCGTATGCAATTGCCCAAGCTATTGACTCTGCTGGCGCTACTGGCTGGCCTTGGTTGCTTCGCGACACTTGAGAGAATCTGCTGCACCTGCCGCCTGGGAAGCTTGACGCCTGCTGCTGCTCCAAGCTCCCTGCTGCTTCGGCTGTTAATGGCGGCTGGGGCTTACACCTGACATCCAACAGAACGGCCTATTGGCCCAATCAGAATAGCTGGAAACCTTCGCCGCAGCACGGCGAAGGCGGTGGGTGACGCTGCAGGTTGCCGATCGGCCTAGGCGTGCGTGCCTAGGTCAACCTGTGGCCGAAGATGGTGGGTTGCTCGGGGGGTGCTTGTGGAGGTCTGGAATGGTAGTGATGGGGTGGAATGGGTTCCTGGTGGTGAGGCGGAGCTCTCGAGGTGGTTGGCGAGCCGTGTGGAGTGGCGGAGTGGTGTGGGCGGCTCGCCGGAGTGGGGTCAGAGGCGAGGAAGATGGAGGCGGTTTGGTACTGTCGAGGGGTAATCAAGTAAAATAGTTGGGGGAAAAGAGACAGGAGAGGATGGAGAACGTATCTGTGGTTGTCAGGAAGGAAGGAAGGCGGCGGAGAGGACAGCTCGTAACCGCCGTCGTCGGGGAAGAAAGACCCTGAGGGAGGAAGCGGCGACGAAGACGAGGTCAGAAGCGCGCGCGCGGGGTACAACGCGACGCAGGAGGAAGCAGCGGAGAGGACTCTGCTGCTGGTATGGCAGCAGAGCGATGAGAAGGAGGGGAGGAGGTCGCCGGAGCTTGTGGGTCGTTTGGCCAGAGATGGGAGAGGGAGGAATTTGGAAGGGATCTCCGTCAAAATCAAGCTTGCCTTCTGCGGCAGGGTCTGGGGTGTCTTTTATAGGTGCTGGCCGCACCTACCAGCGCATGGAGACCGCGCAATTAGGTCTGCCGGCTCGCCGGATTTGGAAGGAAGGTGGATACCCGAATCTCTCGTGCGTTCGCACGAGAGATTGAGTTCACACCAGCGATTGTAATTGGCTTTATAAGGAAGGGAATTCCTCAGAGAATCCTCCTTCCATTTCTGGGAGGGAATCTCTGAGGGATTAGAGAGCAATCTCTCTCGAAACTTCGCCAGAGCTCGGTTCTGCCCTAGCAATGGCGGCAGGACCGGTTTGCAAAGGAGGCGATGAACCTAGGGGGCTCTCTGCAAAGGTATTCAAAAGATAGGGACCAATTTATGATTTGGGTGTACTAAATTGCAAAGTAGGTCAAGATGACCTCTCCTTAGGTCCAAATTTTGTTACAAACCTAATTTTGACCTAAGGAATCCAATGGTGAAGTTGGATTTTAGTTTTGACCTCGTTTGACTGGACATTTTGCGTAAAAACCCAAATTAGGTTAATTGAAGATCTAGGACCCTAATCCAGGTCAAACTAGGTTCCAAAGGACAAATTAAGTGTTATAAACCCTAGAGGATGTTTTTATATGACTTTTAGAGGATTTACTTGATTTTTAATCTGACCGGAACCTTGTTAATTTAAGCAGGTCTGTTTTAGGGTTACCAAGTGTCATTTAGTTCTTAGATTGCACATAAACCCATTTCTGATTAACTCAACCCACTTTTTATCTTATTTGGACCATTTGACCTATGTTTTGCTTCTGAGAAATCCTATTTATGTACTGCAATGGTAAAATTACAGTTTTAACCTTTATTTCATGTTTTCTTCTCAGAGCACTTGTTCCTTCAGTTAAGCCTTTTTCTAGGTTATGTAGGAACTTTTATCTTCTTTATTGGGTCAAAATGAGCTAGTTATGACTCATGATGAGGCTCTCATCAGAATACAAATCTCAACTTTCTTTTTGGTATTTTTCAATATATCTTTTTTTTTTTGAATTAAGGCAAAATGCGAAATTGTGGCGGGAAAGTGACTTACACTTCAAATTCGAAATACTACTTCTAAGTGGCAAGTAGAGCCTCTCCCTAAGCTCACTCTAAGCAAGTGAAGGCTTAGAATAATTAGGGAGAGGGAGTGAAGAATGCTAGAAACAAAACAATTAGAAATGCAAATAAGAAATTGCAATGAAGGCAACTAGATTAATGAAAAAAGTGTTTTACAAAAAGGCCTAGTAGAGGAATGCTTCTACTACTAGAAGATTGTAAATAAGAAAAGCAAACACAAATCCTCTAGATAGATGGTGAAAAAGAGGGCTTCTTGCTCCAAGGTTGGTAGCTCTCAATCTTGAAAAGAGTCCAACTCCTTCCTTGCTGTGCTCCGCCAAGGTGATGTCCTCCAAGGCAAGCCCTAAGGGGACGTGCCCTAAGCTTTTCTCCAAGGGTGGACGTCCACCCTAGGTCCTTCTCCTTTGCCTGGCCATCCTCCTTGAAGTGGAAGAGTCCTCCTCCTTGGCGTGGCCCAAGTTGAAGAGAGTGGGGAGAAGAAGGCACCAAAAGGGCTGGTGATGTGCCACTTTAATCTCCTTCTCTACTCCTTCTTCTTGGCCGTAGGTATAGGTGGCATAGGTAGCAAAATACAATAATGGCGGATGCCCTCAAATGGTGGTAGGTGGTGGGTTTTTATAGAATAGGAAGGGGGCTAAGGTGACTCTTGGAATGGAGGGCTAAGATGAAGAGATGGAGGTGGTTGGGGATCCAATGGCCAAGGTCAATTGGCACCAACCCAAGGGACATCTTGGGGGTGGTTATGGATGGTGACACCCCTTGATGTTGGTGCCAAAATGGCTTCTAGAAGGGGGTCTTAGTTGGAGCCAAGAAGGGTTCTAGAAGGAGGGGTAGGTGGATGGCTAGGATGGGTTGTAGGGTTAGGTGTATGGTGGATGTGGGGGTGGATGTTGGAGCCAAAAAGAGGGGTAGTTAGGGTTAGGTTTTGGCTCCAAAATTGGTGCCTTTTGGTGGTGATAATGGGGTGAAGGTGTGGCTAGGAGGTGGCGCCAACTTGAGTAGGATAGCTAGCTTAGGTAGGGCTTAAGTTGGTGGAGCTAGCTAGGGTTGAATTTGAGGTGGTGGATGGCCAAGGAGCTGGTTGATAGCTAAGCTAAGCTAAGATAAGCTAGCTTAGCTAGCTATGGAGTAGAGGAGGAGGTATTATAGCTAGGGTTTGAAGAGAGGAGTTGAGGAGGAGAAGTCTGGAGCTGGAACTGGAGCTGACTACTGCTGAAGAGGCTGGCATAGAGCTACTCTAGCTGGCTTAGCTTGCTAGTTCTTTGCTAGCTGCTAAGCCAAGCTAAAGTGAACTGGCTTCTACCATAATGAGCTGAGGTAAGCTAGGTCTGGTGCTCCTGGGGAGGATCAAGCTGGTTGAGGCAGTTAAGGTAGCTTAGCTCAACTGAGTTGAGCTAAGCTGAATCCCCGGGAGCTGGACTTGAGCTTCCTAAGCTAAGATGAGTTCTTCTTTAGCTGGCTGAAGTTGAGTGGAGCTGGATGTAGCTGGGTCTGAGCTGGGGTGAACTCCCGTCAACTCAGCTGAGCTAGCTAGAGCTCCCTGTGGACTAGTGGGAGCTGAAATGAGCTAGACTCAGCTAAGTTGAGCTGCTTCTGGGCTAACTTGAGCTAGGGTGAGCTAAGATGAACTCTCTTAAGCTGCCATTCAGCTGAGATTAGCTGAATGGAGCTGGGATGAGCTAACCCTAGCTCAAGTGAGCTAGGTTCCAACTGTTGTGAGCTGGATCAAGCTGAGTTCCAACTAGGCTGGGCTTCTCCTTCACCATTTGCCTTCTTGAGTGCTAGGGTTTTAGGGATCTGTATATCTATACATCCCTAACACTCACAAAAACATATTAAAAAGACAATAAACAATGCAATGCATGCCTAACCTAATTTATGCCTAAATGCAGCCCAAAAACCCATTTGCGGAGTAAAATCCTAAGAGCTAGGTTTGTTTTAATGCATAAGAATGATGATAAACTGACATTTATCAGTCAGCAGCAGCAAGTGGTTCAGGGTGGGGTTCAATAGCAATGGCAGGTGCTGTAGGTGTATCTAGGTCAAGTCTAGGTTCCTCTAACTGTGGGTTGTGATCTTGTGGTTGAATGTTAAGGATAATCGGGTTTTCCTCTAAGAACTAGTCCTCGACCACAAACTTGATATCGCAGATCTGCACAATAACCCCACTATTGATTCCTTTTTGGGTCTTAAAGATATCAATCTTTGAAGTTTTGTCCCCAAATTTCAACTCAATCTGGCCCTCTTCACAATTGATGTTGGCCCTAGTTGTGGCCAGGAATGGTCTCCCTAATATGATCGGTGTGTTTTTCAAATTCTCAATAGCATCCATGTCTAATACAATGAAATCCACGGGAAAATAGAAGTCATGTATCCAAACTATAACATCCTCGAGAATTCCTTTAGGTGACTTGATGGATCGATCTGCTAATTGCAAACTCACCTCTGTCGGTTTGAGCTCAGATTCCTCAAGGTGGTCTAGTAGGGATGTAGGTATCAAGTTTAAGGAAGCTCCTAGATCCAGTAAAGCTCTATCAAACTATATATCACCGATAGTGCAAGAGATCAGAGGGGTACCAGGGTCTTTTGCCTTAGGCAGGAGTTGGCTCAAAATGATGGAGCTGTCTTGCTCCGACAGTACGATCGGATTCCCACCCTTGGTTCGCAGCTTATGCTTAGGTGTACGTACGTCTTTCAGAAATCTCACGTAAGCCAGTATGTGGCGAATCGCATCCATCAAGGGGATGTTTATTTGGACCTGCTCAAAGAGCTTAACCAGGTCTTCCTCTAGTACCACAGTCTTGGGTTTCCTCTTTCCCTTAGTCAAGGCCTCAGGAAATGGAACCTCAATTGGTTCCTCTAGAATTGGCTCAGGCTCTTTATATGGGATAGGGGTGTCTTGGATTACCAATCTAGGATTGGGATTTAAAGTATCAAGCTGGTCGTAGCTAGGAAATGGTGGGTTCTGTGTTGCTTTGCCACTATGGGTGGTGACGGAGTTCAATCCTACCTGACTTTGGTTTGGGTTAGGTAAGATTGGTGTCTACTGCTGAAACCCAGAATATAAAGTTGAAGCTTCCATCCAGTCAGGCGATGGAGCAGAAGGGGCCTGGTAAACATAATGTGCTTGCCCCTAATTTGGGTTCATAACACACCTTTGGTTCAGCATGTTATTTGGGTTAGGAAGGGGCTGAGAAGGAAGTACACCAGGCTCGCGAGCATTTGCCAACTGGGTCAATTGATTACGAAGCTCAGTGAATTCCTCCTTCTGTTGTTTCTACATGTCAACCAAGGTTTGTAGAATCAGAGATGTCTGGTCCTCCTTAGGTGGCCCAAATTGGAACTTTTGGTTGGGCCTTAGTTGAGTGGGCTGATAGGGTCACGAGTTTTGTGGTCGGGGTTGGAATTGCGGTCTTGGATTCGGGTTATTTCTCAACCATGCAAAATTAGGATCATTTCGTCATCCAGGGTTATAGGTGTTTGAGAAAGGATTGTTCTGGACGACGTGGAGATCCTCGTAAGTCTGAGGAACTCCAGAAAAATCTAAGTATGAGGGTTCAGAGTTCCCCCAACTATGGTAGGCTGGCCTGGAGTTTCCTCCAAGACATTAATTAGATGGGGGTGGATAGGCATCCATCCCCTGAGAGTGGTAGATGTTGTGTGCAACCTCCCTACCTGAGGGCGGGTGCACGTATGGACTCTGTGGTGCAGTGGTGGTCCTATGCAGATGTCGATTGATGTCGTCCATCTTCTTCTCAATAATGGAGACCTTATCCAACAAACTGGCTACCAACTCCAGGTCAACGGATGCGGAAAGACCTCCGGTTTTGTGTACCCCCTATTGTTTGTCAATGCACAGGTGGTCGTCCAGTCAGACACCTTAACCAGCACCCAACTACAATGCCCTTAAGAAGCTTAAGGGCATCTTCTCTTCTTCTCAAGCCTCAGCAGCTATTCACAGAGGCACGAAGGGCCTCCCAGCGACTAAGTGTAGAGAGGGTACAGCTGAGGGCAAAAACCTCCCCCCCCCCCCCCCCCTCTCCCTCTCCTTCTCTTCTTTCCCTCAAAGATCCGGAGGTTATCGGGCAAGTAACCAGATCCAGAATAGGGTGCAAGCCTACGGGCATGATAGCAGGCGAGCAGTGAGCGCTCGAGTAAGCAGGTGAAGTGGGGACCCGACCCCCGGTGACTTGGGCGATAAGGATAGAACACAAATTCCTTTTAAGTGTGCGTGGGCGCTCTTCTCCCACCAATGTGGGACTATCCTGTCCCCATTCTTTGCGTGAGAGTAGCTACTGAAGGCACATCCAATTGAGGTAGCAGGAGTGTTTTATGCTCCCAATTGAAAGCATGGATTTCTTCCTGGAAGTATTCCGCATCACCTGGAGCAGTGACTTGGACCTGATGTAGCAAGAACACCTACTTCAAGCTCTCTTCAAGGAGCTCTGTCAATGGTGATGGTGGCCACAAACCTGAAACATGAAAATGACCTTAATGGTCTCGTTAGAACAACTCAGTAGGAGCGTGATGATGCAGCGAAGGTGATGGTGGTGGTAGCATGCCGTGAAAGTGGTCGAGGTGGCTGGCGAAGATGAAATTTGATGGCGGAAGAGGGGTTGTTCGGTGGAACAACTGAGCGGCCAATCCCCTCAATTTCTTGAGGGGTTCGGTCGCAAGGACATGACGATGGTGTAGATATTGGAATTGGGTGAGTTGGTGGAGTGTAGCAGTCGCTAGGGTTTGCCAGAGTTATACCGATGAGGTGGGAGACAGAGGACATGCAGGCGAGTCGGTGGTCGAAATGAAGATGTAGTGGCACAGAGATGATGAGTAGTTGGAGTAGAGTTGATAAGGCTAGCTAACAGACAACGAGGGGCGGAGGAGGTACAGGGTCTGGTATGGCCGACGTCGGAGGAGATGAAAGCTCTAGTGAGGTAGAGAGGCAACGACGGAGGGTTAGGAGGCACCTCGCTGATATTGCGAGGTGCGGAGAAGAAAGGGGAATTGAAACCGACCGATTGTGGTATGCGGTGGCCAACGAAGAAGCTAGGGGAAGAAGGCCACCGAAGACAAACTTGGAGCGAGCCGGAGGTAGGAAGAGAAGAGGGATTTTGATGCAAAAGTTTGCTAAGGAGGTAATCTAGTCGATGGGGTCTTTTATAGGCCTAGAGTCGAGCTTCAAGCTTGGAAACCAAGCTTGAAAGCTCGGAAATCATGGAGTAGAAACTTCCAAGAGTTCTCATGAACCCTAGCACGAGAATTGAAAGGCAAGAGCAGGTTCATATTGAAGGGCATCTCTTCATGAATCTCCCTTCCAATTTTGGAAGGATTTGGCCGTGAAATCAGGGAGTAATCCCTGATTGAAGGTCGGCTGCTAATGGGTTTAGGATTTCTACAAATATGGAGGCAGAAGGGACCAATTGGCGAAGAATGTGATGAAGTTAGGGGGGCATTTGCAATAAATTTCGAAAGCTAGGGGTTTAAGTGAGAGAAAAAAAGTCAGACTGGACTAAAATCCAAACTTGATCAATATGTTCTCTGATTGGGCCCAAATTTTGGTACAAACCAAATTTGGACCCAAAGAATCTGATGGTGGAGTCAGATTTTTTGTTTTACCAAGTTTGACTGGGTAATTTGTGTAGAAACCCAAATTAGGGCAATTATCCATCTGAGACTCTATTTTAGGTCAAAATAGGTTCTGATGGTCAAATCAAAGGTACCAAACCTTAGAGAATATTTTTATGTGATTGGTAATTAAGCAGGTCTATTTTTAGGGTTTCAGATATCCTTTAATTCTCGAGATGTGTGAAAATCCATTTCTGTCAGCATGGATCCTCTTATTGGATATTAATGACTATTTGACGTTTAATTAACTCCTGAAATACCCCATGGTTATTTTGTATTTGTGGAATGTTGTTAATTTTACATAAATAACCTTGTATTCTTATTTTCTTTTCAAAACAGGATAATGTGCCCTTAGAACCTTCTGATGGATATGTAGGAGCTTTTATCAACCTTACTAGACCAAATTGAGATAGTTATGGCTCATGATGGTGTTCCCATCACAAGTTTAAAATCATCTTATAATGTTTGAGTATGTTGTGTTGTGATGGATAAATGTTCCTACATATCTACATCCAAATTTCAGACTTTAAATCTGGTTTTAAATGGTGTGTGACCCATCTTTGATGCATTGTAGCATGTATACAATGAGTTAACTGTCCAAAATTTACTGATAATGGAATTTGAGATAAAAATCACATTTGATTGCTCATATACCTTTCTTGTGATGTATGGAGTGTTTCTGAATGCACATACCTCTGTTCCAGCCATTATACCCTCTTTTTGGTGTTAGGCTTTCACTTCCAAAACTCTTCCAAGACATACATGGAGTTGCTTTTTAAATAAACAAAAGTCATATAAAAATCACAAAAAAATAAAATAAACCTATCTTGAGTAAGATCAGGTATTTCTTTAAATGTGTACAAAGTTTCAAGGTAATCTGAACCCCCAACTTTGTAAAATATAACAGCCGACGGTTCAGTATACCTTAGAATTTAATAAAAGACCAACACTAAAAAATGACAAAAAGAAACCTCTCTCTCTCTCATCTCATCCTTTCTTTCTCATCCCCTATCTCTACTATATATGTAAAAACTATAAAAATCAAAAAAACCTCAAAAATACCCAAAAATACATTGTATTTTTTTATAAAAGAAAAGCGAGAGTCAATATTATTCATCTCCCACTCCCTAAAGGCAGCAAAAAGGAGGCAGGGGGACTAGACCAAACCTGCCTAGTACAAAGAAAGTGGACCACGACTCGTGGCCTAGTACAGAAAAAATCAGCAAATAGAAAAGTGAAAGCGGAACGAAGAAAGCTAGACCTCAGCCGATGACGTAGGGGAAATGAATTTTGTCCAGCCCAATGAGACCTTTGGATTTGGGGTCAAGGTGATCCAAATTAATGAAGCTCCAAGGCCCGTTCGCCAAAGTAGCAAGCAAATTAGCCAGGCTGTTCACGTAGGGGTGAATGAATTGCAGCAACATGTGGTGGTTCATGAGGTAAAAAGAATGGTTGTAATGCCATTGAGTCCTCCAGGGAACTTTCAGCTTGCCTTTCCACCAGAGATAAATCATGGAAGAATCAACCTCTAAGATAACAAGGGTAACTCTATGGGGCCAAAAATTAAGTGGTGGATGGAGCTGAGAATGGCTAAATCGATGTTGAGAGCAGGAATTTTAGTCGCAGCTGCCTTAGAGAAGTTACCCAAAGAGTCACAAGCAACCCAAGCTATAAAGGAGTAAGAATTGGACAAGAAGGCAAAAAATTGACCTTAAACCCCAGGGAGGGACGAACCCAAGAGAGGGAAAAATGAGTGGGACGAAAGAGACAGAACCAGGAGACCATGTTGAACCTCCTGTAATTATGCTCAAGAAAGTGAGGGATCTCCTTAAAGACAAAACCTTCATTTCTACATTTATTCCTGACCCACCAAATGTGGTACTAAATGAATAAGATGATACCCTTGATACTGTTGAAGTGGAAGTTCTACGCAAAAAGGATTGGATTTTGAAAAACCTGTCGTCGTAGTATGATTTGCGAAGAAATCCATCAACAAATAAATTTTTACTGAAATTCGTAAAGAAATTTCAGGTCGAACACAGGGAAGTTACGTCGATCTAAAATCCACGATTATTTTTTTTGGTATTTTTGTTTTAAAAGAGAAATAATCACAATGAATTTGATACTAACACTAAGAGAGAGAGAGAGAAAGAGAGAGAGAGAATGATCACTTTGCAACTGAATATTATTTTTACAACTAGAAAACAGGAAATTATTACAGCTAGAAAGCAGGAAATTCTATTCTAGAAAGCAGTAAAGAAGGGAAAGAGATATTATCCTCCTCGACGGTTGCTTGGAGGATGAGCCAAACGGGGCGATGCCTGGAAGACGGAGGACGAGGATGGAAGATGAAGAACGGAGGCAGGGCATTATCGTCGTCGTGGGATCCACTTCCAGAATTGGGGGAGAAAACTTTGATTTTGGCTTTAGAGGAGCATCTCGGGTTTAGGACAAGCTTCTTTAAAGCTTTGGAGAGGGAGAGAGGTGAAGGGATCATTGAAATGTGGGGGGCATAGGCCTTTTTATAGGTGTAGAGGTTGGGGCAAAAAAAGTCACTTTATGCTAAGAACATTAATGCAAGGGCCTTTAGTGATGGATTAAAAGCATCACTAAATCCCTGATCGTGGCCTTACATGCACACCCGCCCACACGCCTCTTCCTCTTCGCCTCCTCAACGCACGCCCACGTCTTTTGATCCTCAGTCGTCTGATCTCGAGATCAGACGGCTTAAACGCACCGTGCCCGATCTTCTTCAACACCTGTTAAGAGGCGACGCGGCCTCCTTCATCACCATTGGATCAAAGATCAACGGCTCAGGACACACACTCGCCCACCTTCACAACAGCACGTCTGATGACGCGTTCGTGCTCCTCGCATCTAGGCGTGCCACATCGCCCTCATCCTCACCGTTCGCTCACCATCCAATGGCCTAATTTAGCCACTCTCACACCCGCGCCTTGATTTGAGGCATAGTGGGGATCGAACCCATGCCTCACGCTCGCGAAGAGGCGCTCGACCACTACGCTGCGACTGCCGCATTGTCATGCTTATGTTTTAAGCGCGCGTGCCCATGGCCGTTGGATCAAGATCCAACAACCCAGATCTTGCCTCGCCCGTGCCTTCAGAGGTTGAGAAGAGGTGTTGCGGCCAGTTTGGGCAGCTGTGATGGCACCAGGTGGCGCCATCTTGGCCGTCCATCTTCTGTGAGTTGTAGATGGTGCCACGGATGTCGGATTGGACCGATTTTTGCACCGTTGGGCTGCAATCATTTATCTGAACCCATCTATGCGGTCGATTTGTCATCTGAAGTGCGGATTCACACCATCTTGGCCCTTGATCTCTGACCTTCCTCGAATTATATTTGATGCCACGAAAGTCCGATCGGGGCGATTTTGGGGTCATTAAACTCTGATCATCACCCTGATCAGATCCGTATGGTTGGATCTTTGATCCGAGGTCCCTGATTAAAAGTTGCCTGTCCCTGGCCACCAAAAAGAAGAAATTACTATACAATTTGTACAATTTGACCTAAATGCATGATGATGAATGTTATGCAATATTTACAATGCATGATGCTAATATGATACTAAGAACATGCATTAATAGACATTTTTGGATGTTCAGATGTATGCACAACACACCCCCATGTCTATCTTTTGTTAGGCCCTAGCAAAAACTATATGCTATTTACAAAAGAATTAGGTCGGATTTCTTGGGCAAAAGTTATTCTTCAACACTAAAAGATTTTTACTATGAACCTAAACTCCAAAGACACAACAGTGCCCGGGTGTCTGCCAAAATGCAGACCGCCTCAAGCCCTCCCGTTATTCAAAGGAGGATTTTTTTTTCTTCTTTTCTTCTTTTCTATTTTTTTTTTATTTTTGAGTTTAGGATTTCGGAGCAGCTTTCTACGGCCACTCAACCCACCCAAGACTCGAAGAGAACCCTAAGTTCTAAGCATCTTTATGTGAAATGTGATAGGCTCATTGATCGGCGATTAGAATGGACTTCGGGTTTCTAGGCCCTTAGGTGACCTTGAAAAGAAATTTTGCCTAAAGGTGTATCTATTCGACCAGTAGCTTTCTCCCTACTTTTATTTTTATGGGGTCAACATAAAGGCGAACCCAGTGTATATCTCCTCGGTTTATTCTATTTCTCCGCTTCTTCCTAAGTGTTTTGGAATTTAACGTATATTTCTTGAGTTAGGTTCTGGACAACCTAATAATGGGTTGTTACCTACGATAACTTGCCAATCATACTTGTGCGGTGAAATGTGGCTTATTTCTTTTTCTTTTCTTTTCTCCTTTTCTATTTTTTTTTTCTTTTTGGATTTTTTTTTTTAAGCAGGTGGCTTCCCTAATCTAAGATTTACCTAAAGGCAGCAGGAAAAGAATGGTCGAGTGACTGGGCTCTGCACAACCTACCAATGGGCTGTTACGATAACTTGCCAACCATACCACCTTAGAAGGTTCATTAGCTACACAATTTCTGTAAAAGCCACCGAAAAGTGAGTCAGTGCAAATAATGTGTAAATGCTTAGACTTAAAATCCCCTCAAATCATAGGGCGAGTTGATAAGTTGTGTACTTATCACCCCAACTTATTTAACCAATTTGAAGTAAATTCAGAATGGTGAGGACTCGATAAGAAAATTCACATTTTAGTGGACACTCGGGCTGATTAAGCCCAAAAATCTGAAGGGTCTAAGTGTTCAAATCCTACTATATTATTTTATAAGGTTGAAAAATGCTAATGCCCAATTATTCTTTCCTAATTCAAAATTTTTTTTTAATAATGAATAGAAAAAATAAGTAGAATTTACAAGAATTCCACAGAGCTAACAAAATGATTTAGAAATGAATCCACCCCTCCATGCCTAGTTGATGCAATGACCTCGTTGAAAATAAAATGCATGAGAAACAGGATAGAATGAAGAAGACATCACCTGTATATGATGCTCGAGTCAGCTTTGAGTCAGACTATACATGTGCTGAGTTTAACGCCATCAGCTAGGCGAACTTCAGCCAAAGAAATCACGATATGAGTAGAGAAACCGTGTCTGAGACAGAATCTAGAACAATACAATCAAAAAAAGGCTTCAGACTTAGACCGTTGACTTTAAAAGAATTACCCATCTTTGGGTCAGAGATCTGAACAGCCACATTTAGAAATATCTGATTGATGATGAACGGGCCGTTCCATTTTGACCTAAGTTTGCCGAGAAAGAGCTTAAGTCAAGAATCAAAGAGCCAAACCTTCTGGTTTAGTTCAAAGCTCTTTTGGGATATCATTTGGTCATGAAGAGCTTTGGTCCAAGCCTTATAGATTTTGGCATTCTTGTATGCGTCGTTTCTAAGCTCCTCCAACTCAGATAGTTGGAGTTTCCTGGTCTTTCCGGCTAAACTCAAATCCAAATTACATTGCTTGATTGCTCAGAATGCCCTATGTTCAATTTCTACAGGTAAATGGCATGCCTTTCCATACACCAGACGAAACCATGACAAGCCGATAGGCATTTTGTACACCGTACGGTAGGCCCAAAGAGCATCCTCAAGCTTTTGAGTCCAATCTTTACGATCAGGCCTAACCTTTTTCTGCAAAATATTCTTGATCTCTCGATTGGAGATCTCATCTTGTCCATTCATCTAGGGGTGGTAAGGCGTGGAGATTCTATGATTTACCCTGTATTTTGCCAGTAAACTACGGAACTGGGCATTAGTGAAATGAGTATCACCATTGTTGATGATGGCCCTCGGAATCCTAAACTGACTGAAGATGTTCTTCTTGACGAAATCAATGACCATCTTATGGTCATTGGTTTGGGTGTGAATGGCCTCAATCCACTTGGACACGTAATCAACAGTGACAAGAATGTATTGGTGTCCGAATGAAGGGAGGAAGGGTCCCATGAAATCGATGCCCCAAACATCAAAGATTTTGATAGGAAGAATCAAATTTAGAGGCATCATATCTCTCTTAGTTATTCTCCCAAGTGCCTGGCATCAGGAACACAACCTTGAGAATTCTTGGGAATCCTTGAATAAAGACGGCCAATAGAATCCAGCTTGCAAAATTTTTGTAGCTGTCTTTTTCCTGGAGAAATGTCCACCACACACAAATGAATGGCAGAACTCGAGTATACTTTGGAATTCATTCTCCGGAACACATCGGCAAATAATCTGATTAGAGCCGATGCGGTATAATTCAGGGTCCTCCTAGAAGTAATATTTGACCTCAAATTTGAGTCTATCTCATTGTTGCTTGGTCCATTCCTAGGGGATTTGACCAACGGCCAAATAATTTACAATATCTGCTAACCACGAGGTTTGGACACTTGATACTGTAAGAATAGTTTCATCCGGAAAAGTATCAGCATTCGGAATATCCGGACGAGAAGAATCACTTAGAAGTCTCGAAAGATGATCTGCCACCACATTCTGTGTCCCGGATTTATCTTTGATTTGAAGATTGAATTCTTGAAGCAGAAGAATCATCATTGAAGCTGGGGTTTGGCATCCTTTTTGGCCAAGAGATGTCTCAAGGTTGAGTGGTCGGTGTAAATTATGACGTGAGACCTTAAGAGATAAGCTATGAATTTCTCCAAAGCAAATACTACAGCTAGCAATTCCTTCTTAATAATAGTGTAATTCCCCTGGGCCTCGTCTAGAGTTTTGCTAGCGTAGTAGATGACAGAGGACTTCCTGTCAATCTTTTGACCCAAAACAGTCCCGATGGCGTAATCAGAAGCATCGGTCACGATCTCAAATGGGGCTATCCAGACTGGTGGTTGCAACACTGAAGTACAAGTGACTGCCATTTTAAGAAAATTAAATGGCTTACGGCATAATTCGTTAAAATCAAAGGGCGTATCTTTGGCTAGAAGGTTGTGCAGATGGTGAACAACCTTAGAGAAGTCCTTGATGAACCTCCTATAGAATCCCACATGACCAAGAAATGATCTAATTTGTTTAACAAATGTGGGAGGAGGAAGTTTAGAGATAGCATCAACCTTAGCTTTGTCAACTTCAATTCCCCATTCAGAGACAACATGACCTGAACGGTTTGTGATTATTTTAAAAGCGAGATAATCACAATGAATTTGATATTAACACTAAGAGAGAGAAAGAGAAAATAATCACTTCACAACTGAATATTATTTTTACAACTACAAAGCAGGAAATGATTACAACTAGAAAGCAGGAAATTCTATTCTAGAAAGCAATAAAGAAGGGAGAGAGATGTTATCCTCCTCGACGGCTACTTAGAGGACAAGCCGGACGAGGCGATGCCTGAAAGACAAAGGATGAGGATGGAAGACGAAGAATGGAGAAGAAAGAACCAAGGGCGAGACAGAGCACCGTCGTCATCGCGAGATCCACTTCTGGAGCGAGGGGAGAAAACTTTGATTTTGGCTCTAGAGGAGCATCCCGGGTTTGGGACAAGCTTCTTTAGAGCTTTGGAGAGGGAGAGAGGTGAAGGAAGGGATCATTGAAATGTGGAGGGCATAGGCCTTTTTATAGGTGTAGAGGTTGGGGCAAAAAGGCCATTTTATGTTAAGAACATTAATGCAAGGGCCTTTAGTGATAGATTAAAAGCATCACTAAAGCCCTGATCATGGCCTTACGTGTGCACCCTCCCAAGCGCCTCTTCCTCTTCGTCTCCTCAACACATGCACACATCTTTTGATCCTCAGCTGTCCGATCTCGAGATCGGACGGCTTACACGCACCGCGCCCGATCTCCTTCAACGCCTGTTAAGAGGCAACAAGGCCTCCTTCATCGCCGTTGGATCGAAGATCAATGGCTCAGGATGCATACTCACCTGCCTTCACAAGAGCACGTCTGATGACGCGTTCGCTCTCCTCGCATTTGGGCACGCCACATCGCTCACATCCGCGCCGTCCGCTCACCATCCAACGGCCTGATTTAGCCACTCTCGCACCGCACCTTGATTTGAGGTGTAGTGGGGATCGAACCCACGCCTCGTGCTCACGAAGAGGCGCTGGATCACTGCACTGTGGTTGCCGCTTTGTCGAGCTTATGTTTTAAGCGTGCGCGCCCGTGGCCGTTGGATCAAGATTCAACGGCCTAGATTTTGCCTCGCTCATAGGTTGGGAAGAGGTGCTGCGGCCGATTTGTGTAGCTATGATGGTGCCACGTAGCGCCATCATGGCCATCCATCTTCTATGAGTTATAGATGGTGTCATGGATGTCGGATTGGATCGATTTTCACGCTGTTGGGCTACGATCGTCGATCCGAACCCATCTGTGTAGTCAGATTTGTCATCTGAAGTGCGAATTTATACCATCTTTGCCCTTGATCTCTGATCTTCCTCAGATTCTATTTGATGCTACGGAAGTCCGATCGAGGTGATTTTGGAGTCGTTGAACTTTGATTGTCGCCCTGATCAGATCCGTACGGTTGGATCTTTGATCCAAGGTCCTTGATTAAAAGTCACCTATCCCTGGCCACCAAAAGGAAGAAATTACTATACAATTTGTACAATTTATCCTAAATGCATGATGATGCATGTTATGCAATATTTACAATGCATGATGCTAATATAATACTAAGAACATGTATTAATAGACATTTTTGGTTGTTCAAATGTATGCACTTCAGATACCTTTGGAGCCATATTGAGGCAGTCCCCTTTAAGAATATCAAGGTAAAGGTCAGAGGGAATAAGATGAAGATGTGGAAGATGGAAGGCCCCAGAAGAGATGTCACTAGAGAAAAAGAGATGGAACAAGGTTTCAACTTTGGTGTTGTTGGGAAAACAAAGACACTTAGAATCCAAGGGAATACCCCGAAGTTAGATTTGATCATCTGTAGGAAGCCTATTGTGAATAACTCTCCATGCAAGGAGGGTCATACACAGAGGGAGTTTGAGGTCCCACAGGGTTTTGTAGATCAGATGATGAGTGGAGTTTGCAAAGTTGAGGAGATAGGCAGAGGAAATCGAGAAGTTGTCGTGGGAGGAAGGAGACCAAATAGGTTCGTCCTTGGAGACAGTGAGAGGGGTATGCGAGATTTGGTACAATATGTGATTGGGGATATGGTGAAGATACTGGGCCTGAGAGGGGTTGAAGATGACATCCTGAACCGAAACAGGCTTGGGAGAGACCTCTGGGGGAAGGAAAGCTTTGAGAGGTGAGTCCCCAATCCAAAGATCCACCCAGAAATCGATCATGCCCTCCTTCATATTCCAACGAAGGAAAGGGAGCATGTTCCGATAGGCCTTCGCCAAAGGCTTAAGTCTGGGGGGGAGGTGAGGAGAGGAGATGGAGAGATGACCATACAGATTTCTCATCAAGGTAGCATAAGGAGTGTCACCAAAGAGAATGTCCCAGAAACGTTTCATTCTAAAGGCATTGGTGACCAAGGAGATATTGCGGACCCCAAGACCTTCGCAGTGGGTAGGGTGGCAGATTCGATTCCAAGCGATCCAATGATGATGCTTAGAAGAATCAGAACAGCCCCAAAAGAAATTAGCAAGAGCAAACTCCACTCTCCTGATGACAATTTTGGGGACTTCAATGGCAGCCAGGATGTCTATGGGGATAGAAGTGAGAACATGTTTAATGAAGAGAAGTCTAGCTGCATTCGAAAGGAGATTAGCTTTCCAACTCGAAAGTTTAGAGTGGACTTTATCAATGAGAGGCTGGAAATATGAGATTTTGGCACGGCCAGTGAAGATAGGGCAACCGAGGTAGGTGAAGGGGAAAGAGCCCAACTGGAAACCAGTAATTTCAAGAATACAAGAAAGCCGGCTAAGAGGGAAGTGCTTTCCCATGAAGCAGAAGCACTTAGACAAGTTAAGCCTTTGGCCAAATTGAGATTCAAAATTCTGAATGAAAAGTTTGAGGTTCGAAATGGATATAAGGTTCCCACTTAGAAAAAGAATAATGTCATCTGCATAAAGTAGGGCAAGAGGAGAAGGGACTCCTCTCTTGATGGAGAAGGGGGAGATCTACCCGTGGAAAGCTAACTCTTTGATGCCCCAGATGAAAGGTTCTATGAAGATGTCGAAGAGGAAGAGGGATAAAGGATCACCTTGTCTCAAGCCTCGAGAAACCTTGAAAAAAGGGGCAGAGCAGCCATCAACCAAGATGGAAGAGCCATCGTGCCGAACAAAATGTTTGATGAGGTTGATGGCATAATCAGAGAAGCCAAATTTATTGAGGAACGAAAAAGATCTTCCTATTCCACGCAATCAAAAGCTTTCAAGTCTAACTAAAAAATCACATTGGAGCCATGAACCTTACAGTCCAAGAGTTGGGAAAGCTCAAAAGTAGTAGAAATGTGATCAAAGATGGAACGACCATGAATGAAGCCAGCTTGTTCAGGGGAAATGATTTTCGGCATGAGGGTAGATAATCTGGACACAAGAATGGTAAAAGAAATCTTGTAGAGCACATTGCAAAGACTAATGAGCCTGAAATCTGAGAGGTCATTGACAATGGGTTTTTTGGGGATGAGAGTAATGAAGCTAGAATTGAAGGATCTCAAAGCAAACTGATCAGACTAGAAATGGCCAATGGCCTTGACCACATCCCCGTTAATAATATCCCAACAAGAGCGGTAAAATTCCACATTAAAGCCATTCGGACCTGGCGTGGAGTTGGATGGCATATGGGAAAGGGTGTCAAAGATCTCAATTTCTGAAGACAGTTGGGTAAGAAGAGCCGAGTTCGAAGTGGAAATAGTATGGGAGATCGCCTAAAGCAGGTTGTCAATATCACCAATCCCTTCAGAAGAAAGAAGAGTGCGGAAGAAGGAGGTCGCCTTAGATGCAACCCGATCCCAGGAGTCGTTCCCAATCGAAGAGGTGAGAGAGTTATTGTTACGTTTCACGAAACATTTCTTGATGGAAGTGAAAAAGAAGGCATTAGTCCCCTCCCAAGGGTGGATCCAGTGGATTTTGGCTTTTTGAGCAAGGAAGTCAGATAATTTGGCAAGGGCATCATCAAGCTGGATACGAATATCCGAGAGCTCAGCGGCAGAGACTTCATCCCAGTAGGAGGAGAGTTTTGCCTCAAGATCATCATGGCGAGTCTCAAGGGACCCAACCAAAGAATGTATATCGCCAAAAGTCGATCTATTCCAATGTTGAAGGGACTTATTAAGAGTGTAGAGTTTGAAATAAAACATATCAGAAGGATTGGAGGAAGAGCCAGTGCCTGAATAGGACCAAATGTTGGAAACAAGAGTTTTGAAACCTGAATCACGCATCCACATATTTTGAAAGTGAAAAGGGCGAGGTTTGGAAGGAGAAGTCTTCTAAAATGAGAAGAGGATGGGGGCACAGTCCGAGTTCCTTCTGGAAAGATATCTAGCTTCCTGCAGGAGAGAGAGACAGGGAGAGGAGACAAAAATGCAATCCAATTTTTGGTAAATCCTGGCACTACTCTTCCTACCATTACACCAAGAGAGTTGATTCCCAGTGGTAGGGAATTCAAGAAGATCAAGAGAGTCCTTCTAGGAACGGAAATCAGCAGCTTGGGACTCATAGAATAGGTTACCCCCACTTTTCTCAACTGCCCTAAGGATGTAGTTGAAGTCCCCACCTATCAGCCAAGGAGCAAGGAGTGAGGGGTGGATGAGAGAAAGGTGGTCCCAAAGATCTTTGTAGGAATCAGCCAAACAAGAGGCATAGACAACAGTAAGGCAAACCATGGAGGAATGAGTTCTACAGCTGATAGAGATTGCTTGAGGCATGGCGTGTGAAAGTGTGAGGTCAATAGAATTCTGCCAAAAACACCAGATATTGGGAGAGAGGGGATCAACAAGGATGTTGTTGAACCCAATAGAATCCCTAAAAATAGTGGCTAGCGACCTATCAGCAAAAGGTTGAAAGAGGAACAAGATGTCCAGAGAGAGATCATGGATCAAAGATTTAAGGTGGTTGATGGTACGGAGATTCATGACACCCCTACAATTCCAGTTGATACCCTTCATTTGGAACAAGATCGAGATAGCAATTTACAATGGCTTCTGGTCATCCAACCAATGACTCTCAAGCTGTCACCTCCATGGACTCCTCTGGCTCGCAATGGAGAGTGTGCCTCATATGTGACAGGGTGAGAGGGGTGAGATTTGAGAGTGTTACGACCCGATCCTAGATCCCTATAGGACCCGAGATCGGCCCGCCTTGACTAATCCCAAGACCTAGTCATCCAACAAGAAATAACCAAAAGCAAAAAATATTCCACAACCACAAGTACAATGTAATTAAGCAGAAAATAATACAAAGATAGCAAGGGAAATAGAACGAAATGTATCATAGTAGTACAAGCCATCACAACTACAACAGCGGAAAATAAAGTGGAAATGTGACAGAAATAGCATTACGTATAACAAAATACTCACTACTACGACAAAAAGACATGCTAGAACAACAACGATAATAGCTAAGGCTAGGCTCGACTGGGCCCAGCTCCCTCAGCAGCCAGTGGTGCTGGCTGCCCAACACCCTAACCTGAACAAGGTTATAAAATTCCGTAGTCAGCTAACACTGAGTAGAGTGGTAACTAAGCCATTTACATGCAATTGAGACAAACAACTAATTAATTATTCATTTTCATTTAGCCCAACCAAGAAAATCTGATTTTTTTGGTATTTTATTTATCTGGTCATTTCTTGATCAGGCATGTTCCTCAAGAGAACGATCTTGATTGTAGTCTTTCCTGTGATGTAGGATGTACACGTGGTGCTCTCTTGGCCGGGAGAGTCCCCCGTGGTAATCCTACACCCAGTCAACCACCCTGAGGTCATGATCGCGACGTAGCAATGACTACGGCACACGCAATAAGCGCACGGGTAGCTATCCTACACTGGCATGCGGTCAGTCATTTCCGCTAGCAGGTACGCCTAAAGGTACAGTACAAAAAAGCATAGGGCCTTGCCCTCTCAGAACAGGGTCTCGCCCCTTAGAATAGAACAGGGGTCTTGTCCCTCCACAGTCCATGTACCCTCGTCCGACTATCCCGGTTTGCCCAATGGACCTAACAAGAGTCGATGTAGGGGGGCTAGTCCTAACCCCGAGCCCCGTGGGGCGGCTAGCTCCCTCCCTACACTAAGTAGCTCACCTCGGTACCACGTACACGAGAGCCAAACAGAAGTCGGTGTAGAGTGACTAGACCTAACCTTAAGTCTCAACCCAAAGGGGCGGCTAGCTCCCCTCTACACTAAAGGGATAGTTGCTCTCCTTACACACAAGGCCAGCTCACTTCCCGTTTACTTACTAACTTCTTTCCATATATAGGAGTTCTCCTAATTCCCCGTAGGGTTCATGCTTGTATTCCTTTCATTCCATTTTCCAACATTTAGATCTCACTATTCACATTACGGGTTTCATTCTTATAACAGGCAGCTTGTGTTTTACTAACTGAGAAAGCATCACATCAATAAACTAATACATTTGCTAGCAAGTTGGTTTAACATGCATCTCAAGGAAATAGTGTAGCTCAAGCAATATTCGCTCGTTCATGCCCTAGGGTTCATTTCACGTCCTAGGGTTCAATTAAGTTATTCGAAACATGTACTTTGTTTGATTAAAACTTGATATTAAAGAAAACCACTCTACCGGAAAACATGGGATGGGGACTAGAACCGCAGGTCCTATCATCTCCGCGGGCCCCAAACATGCTACAGGTTGGTGACCTTTACCAGTGACTAAGTCACATCAGATGAGTTCAAAATAGTATATACTAGACACAAACATGTAGAGAAACTCGAGCGAAAAACAACGGTATTTTGTTTGCAAAAATCCGATTCCGTTTGGTCCCTAAACGGGGCAAAAATGTGTGTACTACCCAAAATCAAACGACTTGGACTAGGCCCAGACATCTTAAAAGACATCAGAACTCACCCTGTGTTTCATGCGGTTACCTCGGACATCTGGATCCTTCTGCGATCGTCTGAGCGAACTCCTAGACGTTAGACTCTCCTTCCGGCCGTCTGGGAGTACAATCGGACGTTTGGACGTCTAGCGATGTGCTTAAACATCCAAAAGTATCTCGAAGGGCGCACCGTGCACCTTTCCAACTCTCTGCACCTACATACACACACGCAGAGCCAAAAACAGCTAAGTCATCCTGCGGTAAGGGTTGCATGGTCTAGAGCCCATGCAGAAAATACGTACCTCGGCACCAAGCGTGCTTTCAGACATCCGACCTCAGCTCCGGACGTCCCTCTGTTGCTCCAGACGTCTGGTCAATGCTCCAGACATCTAATATTGGGCAGGTCAGCCCACAGAACTCTCTCGCGAGTCTTCATCTCTGTGCAGACTCCTCCATGTCGCCTACAGTTGCTACGCCAGCAACCTTAGGAGGTCATGAAGCTCCCCCTTCGTGAGCTCCTCGTCCTTGCACAACTCCTCTCCTCGTACCTCCAAGCTCCTCCGGCTCGAGCTCACGAGCTTCCGCGATCGCTCTCCAGCAGCGCAAGCTTCCCTTGCGCGAGCTCTCCCACCGCGCACCCAAGCTCCTCGAGCTTCCTCCTCTCCCCCATGCCCTTGCTCTACCCCACACACACACTCTCTCCCTCTCTCCTTCTCCTCCTCATGTAAGCTCCTCTCCTCTGCGTGCTACTGCAAGTGGAGAAGAGGAGGCCGTTGGCGGCTCACCGGTAGACCAGGGAAGGAGGTGGAGGTAGTGGAAGTGGTGGTGGAGTGGAGATGGAGTGGGGTGGAGGGGTTTAAGTAGAGATGGGTTACTGTTTTGGGTGAGAAGGTCGGAGGGGGGGAAATGCATGCGCATCACATGCACGTGAAAAGCAAAAGAACGTACGGTTCTCCTTACTTTCAGACGTCCTGCCATCTATCCAAACGTCTGGATAGACGTCTTGCGAACACTCCAGACGTCTTATCCAACCAAAAAGCGATGGGTCATTTCTAAGAGCAAGGTAATCAAGGGAACCTTGAGAGTCGATGTTTGAAATGTCAATGAAGTTTGCATCATTTCTCTCAAGAGAGTGCCCTTCCAAATTAGAGATTTCCATAATCTTAGGAGGCTCGGGATCTGGATCCAAATGGGGAGGGGAGGGGGAGGTAAATTCCCCAGGAGGAAAAACTGGCTTCATTCATGCAGGAGGCCGATTGAGGGAAGGAATAGGAGGAGGACAGCAAGTAAGGTCCTGAAGAATCAAGCTCGACGACAGAAGGCTTAGTGACAGAAGGAGTAGATGAGAGAAATTGGGGGAACGGACCATAGAGGCAAAATGAAGATGATTTAGTAGAGATCTTGGAAAGTGATATGGAAAGACAAGAATCCACCACATTAACATTACACAGAAGCCAATAACCGTAAGGTCAAGAAACCAAATCCAAGCAAACACGGGTGACGAGAGGATCGAAAAAAACATGAGAAAATCGCGAATCCAATGAAGGCACATCAAGGGATCCATCGACAACCAGAGCTTCATGCGAGGAAACAAGCTCCACATCAAGCACAGGATTGACGAGGCTAGAAGGAAGAGGAGAGGAATGATATACCGTGTGGCTTTGGCAGCAACAATCATGGGGATCTCCTAGCTATTCTCAACCGTCAGGTCAACGATTGAGAGAGGAACCTTATGTTTCTTGGATATGAGGTAGAGTTTCCCCTTTTCCTTCTTCTTCTTCTTGACCCACGCAAAGGTAACAATGGGACTGAGATTCCCTAAAGAAGACGAGGGAGAAGAAGGGCTGACAGAGCATTTTCGCGCGTGTTTTCAAATGCATTAGAATTCGTAGTATAGTTGCGCTAAACCCTGGATCAAAAATATTTATTTGTTTAACGAAACTCGCGTTGATTTTTTTCTTTTAGAACTTGAGTTCCAGTCGTTCATCTCTGGGAGGCGTGAGAAACGAGTTTTAGATTCAGATCTTTTCTAACATAAATCTAACCTAACCTAATCTTTTTGGTCTTTTTTGTATTTTGCGATTTTTTCGTGTTTTTGATTTTTGTTTTGAAAAGCGAAATGAAACCTAGATCTAAATATGCTAGCGAAAACCTAATCTTAAACTATCTAATGGGCGTGTATTCACAATGATAGATAAAAGCATGTCACTAATTATTCAAAGAAAACTGGGCATGCATTGACTAATCATATGAAGTGCAAAAGAATACATAAAAAGAGCTAAACTAAGAGAATGACACGATCAACCAAGAGAGGCTATGAAGAAGCCTTCTTAGCCATCCAAGAGGAGAAAGAGAGGGAGGGTGTGGGCTCATCTTTCAAGGAATGGGAAGAGGGCACACCCATGAAGAAGAAGAGGAGAAGAGGATGGTGGACCCTTTCTCTTCTAGACATCCTTGAAGCCTTGGAGGAGAGCACCTTGGAGCTTCACTTGGTCATCATTGGAGGAGCACCTTTTTAGCTTCTCCTAGCCGTCCATGGAGGAGGAGAGTGGACGGACTTGGAAGGGTGGAAGGGAAGGTGTTGGTGGTCGCAAGAGTGCAGTGAAGGAGAATGAATGAATCTTAGGTGGCCGTCCAAGGGGTCTCAGTAGTAGGTGCTTAGGTTGGGTTTACTAAGATTAGGATGGATATGAATAGGTGTTTCTAGAATAGGCTATATTTAGGTGTTTTCTAGACTAAGGTAGAAGAAGTGTGTGTGTGTGTGTGGTTTGAATTTCATAGAGCTAGATTGTGGGTTTTGGTACAATTAAGTGCTAAATAGGTTGGGTCAATCTAGATTATGTGGGTATGGACCTAATTAGGCTTAGGAAAGTCTAATTGGAGAGGAGTAAACCTATTTGGGTCTAGGTAAAGCCTAATTAGGTTCTACTGAGCCTAATTAAACTTGTATGGGTAGGTAGGAGTCAATTAGATCCACCCAGGTGCACCCAATCAACTGTAGATGCATCCAATTAGGTATGGCCTCACTTAATTGGGTTAGGGATAGGATAAGTGAGGGTATGGATAGTGGGATAGGATTAGGAGGTCTCTAATTAGGTTTCATAAGGTGTTTGGGAGAGGGATAAAGTGGACAAGAACATGGATAGTACTATCCATGTTTTGGGTTCTAAGGCTAATATGTCCTAATGGAAGTGGTTTTAGGCTTAGAAAGGCTGTCCTAGGGTTTCTAAGGGTAGGGATAAGGCTATCCTCCTCATTCCTCTTGTCTGGCTTAGTCTTCTTCTCTCTTTATTGCCTTATTCTACTCTATCTCGCATCCTAAATCACTTTATTACTTGCAAATGACAACAAAAATATTAAATAGCAAGATATCTCATCTTATTCTATATAAAATGATGCAATGCATTACATGCATGATATGAATGCAATATTTACAAATTAAGCTAGGTTCTAACATTATTTAGGTTGATTAAGACCTATGATTACTGCACAATCAAGGGCCGGCCGGATTAGCAGTCTCCCCCTAAACCACTGGCAGGGGAGGAGAAGAGCCTTGTCTCGGATAGGGCTTCGAGGCAGAGGGAGGGGCATTACCCATCTAGCTGAGCTCCGCCTCAGAACTGGAGGAAGAGGCCTCACCAGAATGACCTGAAAAGGAAAAGGAGGAGCACAACAAGAGCGAATGGCCAATCTTAAGGCAGTAAGCACAGCAAAGGGGGAGTTTTTCATATACCACCTTTTGTTTGATCAACGAGGCGCCATTCAAGATCTAAACCGAGTCTGACCATGATGCCAGAAGGTCGATTTCGATGCAAACCCTGGGATAACCAAGGTGGAAGCCTTGCACCGTCCTCAGATCAACGCAAACAGGGGAGCCCAGTTGGTAGGCCAACGACAATAGGGCGTTAGGATGGACAAGGTGTAGGTTCAAGCCCAGGAAACCAACCCAAACGTGGGCCGTGGTCACCGGGGAGTCCATGCAGAACTTGGGTGACCAGCAGATGAATTGGAGACAAAGCGAACCCACGGAGGTCGAGCCAACCGAGAAGAGCTCACAGAAATCGAGGTAAGACCCATAACGCACCAACGAGTGTCTCATGTCCAACAAAACCAGAGAAAAATTCAAGAGCCCTATCTTAAGGGAGTGGAAGTCCTTCACCACCTGGAAAGGGGGTTTAGGACCCATCGCTCGAATTATCACCAAGGACTCGAAGCTCTTGGTCAACTCGTCAACTTTTGAGGAAGTGAACGAGGTGCACGAAGCTCCCTGGAGTTGGATCGTGAGACAAACCGGTAAGGCGAGCTCAACATAGGGAGTGGGGTCAGCAAAGAGGTGATCTACCACCACAGAAGCGAACGAAGGCTTCTGGGAGGGAGCAGATTGAGGGACCTCTACAACTGGAGAAGACTCCGAAGTGGCCATGCTTGCAAATGGCCTCTCCACGTCGGGGGAAGCATGAGGAAGCCGCTGATGGGAACACCATCATGAGCCCTAACTAGCTCATTTTGACCTAGAAAAGAGAACAAAAGCTCCTACATAATCAAGTGAAGGGCCAAATTTAAGGAATAATTAGTCTGAGAGAAAAGTAAGAAACAAAGGGTAAAACTACAATTTTACCGCTGCAGTGCAACAACGGGATTTCTCAGGGGCTAAACATAGGTCAAATGGTCTTAACAAGATGAAAAGTGGGTTGGTTCAATCAGAAAAGGGTTAATGTGAAATCTGGGAAATAAATGACTTCCTGTAACTCTAAAATAGATCCACTTAATTCAACAAGGTTATGGTCAAGATAAAATTCACCTAAACCTTCTAAAATTCATGGAAAAGTATCCTCTAGGATTTATAACCTTCATTTTGGCCTCTGGAACCTATTTTGACCTAAATAGGGGTCCTAGTCAATTATTTGGGTTTTTATGTAAAATTTCTAATCAAACGTGGTCAAACCTAAAATCCAACTTCATCATTGGATTCCTTAGGTCCAATTTAGGTTTATACCAAAATTTAGACCAAAGGGGAGTTCACCTTGACCTACTTTGCAAAATAGTCCAACCCAATTACTTTTAGACCCCTAACTTTTGAAAACCTTGCAAAGACCCCCTAGCTTCCTCTCCATTCTTTGCAATCAGGTCCCTCTACCATTACAGCAGAGGAGTCCTACTCCGACGAGGATTCAAGCGGGGATTTCTCCTTGATTCCTCAGAGACCCACTCAAATTTTAAAGGGAGATTCTCTGAGGAATTCCTGATCATCTGAACTCAATTTCAAGCCTTAATTATCACCCAATCTCTCATGCAAACGCATGAGAGATTTGGGTATCTCTCGCAATCCTACTCCGACGAGGATACCCATGCTTGGAAGCTTGCCTTCCAAGCACAAGGCCCTCTGCCTATGTCTATAAAAGCTCCCCCTGACCCGGCTGATCATTCCCAGCTTGGTTTGGCCAGAAAACAACCCTCAAATCTGTCTCTTCTCCTCCGACCAGACATCCAGTGAGCTCCAGCGACTTCTCCTCCCTCTTCTCGTCGCTCAGCCACAATACCAATGGCAGAGTCATCTCCGCCTCCTTCGTCCGCATCGCGCCATACCTGCGCATGCGCCAACTACCCCCTCATCATCGCTGTCACCCTTCTACTGGAACCTTCATCTCCGACGGCGGTAGGTACGTGCCATCCGCCATCCTCCCTCCTGTCATCCTTAAATTAGGTTAGATATCTTCCCCTCTCTCTACTCTTTATTTTCCCCCTCTTTATTTCCCAAAACACCCCTCAATAGCCGCAGATCACCACCATCGTCTCCACCTCCGGTAGACCACCGACGAGATGCCTTTATCACTTCCACACACCCATCCCCCTCACCAAACCCCTCAGAAGATTCGCCACCTTCCACTGATCATTTCCTCCCTCTCCATCAACCGCCACGCCACCCACCAAGCCACCTTCGTCGTGTTAAGGCAAAGCCCCTTGTGTGATCTAATGAGGCCGCGAGACCGTTTTTGTTAAGAGCAAGTTCTTGCCTCCACCGCCATTGGAGCAGACATGAAGCTTGCTCGTAAGCTTCAACCCAGGCGTTAGACTCCAGGCATACAGGTCCAGGAGGAGCGGAGTTGTCACACAAACGCATCCAGCCAGAGATTGGCTTTGGGAGACCTTCGCAGCTTCGGCAATTGAACGTGACCTCCTGCAGGTGTGCAAGCGAAGTGGGTGGGACTTTTAGCCCACCTCAGGTGTTTTGGAGCAAGTGGAGCAGTATAAGAGGAATTTGTGTCAGGGGATCTTCGCCTCCTAACACGGGGTGAGGTCCCCTCACCCACTCATGCCTCGTCTGCAATACACCACTCCGCAGACCTGGCTGCCTGACCCGATTACCCAGCACTCCTCGCGCATCACCCACGCCAGTGCACCTGGACCCGGGCACATTAATCAGACCCATTTACCTGAGAAAGGCTCTGGGAGAGCGAGCCTAAGAGAGAAAAGAGAGAGAGCGTTCGTGGGGGAGGGTAGGGGTAGGTTTTGCACTTGTGTGCAGGGAAAGGAAGAAGGAAGAGGAAGCTAAGGAGGAGGAAGCTGAAGAAGCTAAGGAGAAAAGAGTCACAGAAGAAAGCTAAGGATCTGAAGGCAAATCTGAAGGCCAAGAAAGAAGGAGATCGGAAGCCAAGGCAAAGAAGCTAAGGGTAGAGAAAGCTAAGGCAGAAAGGAAGGAAGAAGGAAGGAGAAGTCAGAGAAGGAAAGAAGACAAAGAAGAAGGAAGCCATCGACCAAAGCCAAGGAAAAGAAGAAGAAAGGAGGAAAGGCAAAGAAGAAAGAAGAGAAAGAGAAAACAAGCCAAAGAGAAGAAGAATCAAACGTTTTTATCCAATTCTTCCCAATTTCTCTCTTTTGCTACATTTTATTATTCATATACTACTGCTTTACATTCTGAATTAGATTTTGAGTAATTTTAAGTGTTCAAATTGCATCTATTATTGAGATTAGTGTATGAGTTCCATTTGCTCCCTGTGTTCGACCTCAGACTTAACATTCGAGTAATAAAATTTATTTATTTTCAAAGTGATTTCAATTATACTATGATGCAATTACTTTAAACCTGATTTCTCCTTGTTAACAGCCGCCAACAGACCAACGCCGCCACGAAAAGCGGAGAGGCAAAGAAGAGAGCAAACGCTAAAACCCTAGGCAAGGGAAGCGAAGAGGCGAAGGGAGCCCTAGCCAACGCTCCACGAGGGGAACATCAGCAGCGGCAGGGTGGCACCCCTCCCCACCGAGGGGAGCGAGGAGCACACCAAGCTATTTGTATAGCACACCGAGGGAAAACCCTAGCAGAGCGAAAGGTTGAGGGTCAACCAATGTCTTCTATTACCAAAAATACCTTGTATATTATGTATATACTTATAAATATTAATTAAACCTAAGCTATATGTATATAATGTATAATATGTATATAATGTGTATATATAACTAATATATGTATTATATACATTAAATTAAGTATTATGGTGATTTATTATATATATAACTTTATTATGCTATTAAATATTAATTTATATAAATTAAATGTATCATAACCTAAGTAATTATGTACACCTATCTATTTGTACATAATTATGTCTAATACTGTACATATGTATTTAACTATATATTATGAAGAGTACAATACCTATAATTTAAGTTAATTAAGTATTTATAGTAGATAATTAAGTTATTAGGTTAATTAAGTAATTTATTAACTTAAAATAAAATAAATTACTAATTTAAGTTAATACTGAAGTAAGTTATAATGTACATTTGTGTAATGTTATATTAAATATTTTCAACCTATTTATGTTGCATTTATACTGTATTATAGTATTTATAAATTATCTATATGTAAATCTAACTTAAACTAATATTTAAATGTATATAAATTAAAATAAAGTTTCTAAAATATATTAAAAATGTATAATAAATCATTTATTATGTACATTAATGCTATATAAGGTCAATTATATGATTAATTAACCAATTTTTACTTTAATTAACAGATTAACCCTCAAATTAACATGTATAAATCACTAACTTTAATCAATTTTCAAATATAACTAATTAAGTTATTTTACTAAATTAACTACATAGTTATGTAGCCCTATATAAGGGCTTTCTAATGATATATTTTAATTAGAAATTGGAATTAATTATGGCCCTCAAATCGAGGGCCAAAATCATGAAATCAAAATACATGTAAACGCAGCTACGCTCAATGGAGCACTGCCAGAAAGTGCCACATCGTGTGGCGCAAAGTAGATGTTTATGCGAAATCGTCGATGCTTATAAATATGCATTATAGTATAGGATGAAAATCGCATGAAACACTTAAATTTAATAAACTCGAAATCAATTTGGAGTCCGAGGACATTCATAGGGAACAAATATGACAATTTCAATTCACTAATCACAATAGCAAAAGTAACATGCAATTGAAACCAATGAGAAGCTCAAAATATTATTCCAATAAAGAATAGAGAGTCAGTGCAAAAAGATGGGGTTAAAATGGTGATTTGAATCACCAAATTAACCCTTAAGTTTAAGCTCACAATTATTTCAAATAAATGAACAATATCCTCAATCAAATATCAGAGTCAGAACCACTCAAATGCTATATCAGACAATAGAAGACCTCAGATGCCTTAACCAATAGCACCTCATAAGGCATAAGGGCCTTGCCTTAAGCCTCACAGAAGAGGCACAGCAACAGCACACCAATAGAGGCACAAGGGCCTCGCACAAAGCCCTTAGAGGCTAAGTGTTGAGAGAGGGAGAGGGCACAAATCCCAAGGCAAAGCAAAACCCTCCTCCCTCTCTCTCTGATTCTCTTCTAAATTCTCATAACGGACTCGAGTAATCGGATCCAATGCCCTAGGGTACCTGCGTGGGTGGCGAGCGAGAGCGTGTACGCGGCACGTGGAGACGAACCTCACCTCGTGATACCGAGGCAACGGGGCTACAGCACAAATGCCTTTTGTATGTTGTTGGGCACTCAAAGCCTTCCGATGTGAGACTATATCCCATTGTAGTCCTTTGCGAAGCTCTGTGTGAGTTGTAGCTGAAGTATGTGCCAAATCAAGGTAGCTGGAGATGCATGCTGCTTCGGTCGTCACCTGGACTAGCCACAAGACCTAGAGCCGCATCAAGAGAAGGCAGCAGTAGGGCATAGGATGGCTGGAGCAGCGTTGCGGTGCTCGGAGAAGACGAAGGTGATGGTGGTCGTCCGGCGTACACCTGAAACACGCAATACGGCCTCTCAGCCCTATCAGAATAGCTCAAGAGGTTCGCTTGAGTGTGGCGAACGTGTTGGTGGTGGTTGCGTGCGGTGAGGAAATGTGTGTGTGCATGGTAAAGTCGAGGAAGGTGCATGAAGGTGGTGGAGTTCGGTGGGGTGTTCTGGTGGCCAATAGCCCCAGTGATGTGAGAGCTTTTGGTCGCGGGGATGTGCCAGTGCTTCTAAGAGTTGTGGCTGTAGGATCTAACAGAGGGGGTGAGATTTGGGTAATAAAAGAAATAATGCGGAAGTAAAGCAAATAGACACATAAATATTCAATCTCACAAATACACAAGTATTTTTAGGTGGAAACCCAAACCTGTGTAAAAACCACCACCTAATCCTCTCGGTTTAGGATTTTCCGATTGATCGAGTCGATCAAATCCACTAACGTACTACTTAAACGAGGGTAGTACAACCTCTTACAACCATGCTACTTTGAACGAGGGTAGCATACCTCAAACCCTCCTCTTCACGAGAAATATTTTGTCCCACGAAGGAGATGTGAATTTGCAAAGCGAATACCCAACCAAGAACAAAGAAAAGCAACAACAAGAGCCTATAAAGCCACAAAGTATTTATCTTAAACTTAGCTTTTATAGGCAACGAGTGCTTCCCTGAGTTGGAAGTGAAGTGCATAGTGGATCGGTGCTCTCAGATGAAGATTGTGTAGATAGGAGAGCAATGGCACTTCTGACACTTGATAAACTCCTCTTTTGGACACAAAGGTATGGAAGTAGTATTCTTAGGTGTGTTTTGCTTAGGAAGGGTGTTCCTCTATTTATAAAGATCCTAAGAAGGCTTTGAAAGGCCTTGGAAGGCTTCTATAGCTGTTGGGAATAAACCCAAGGCAAATCAAGCTAAAATCAGGGTTGTTAATGATTCTGACAGGGTTATTAGACGTTTAGATCTATTATCAAACGTCTGGGTCTTCGTTTGATTTTATGGTCGGACATCTGATCTAGAAGGATGGATCAACTGGATGGTGTTGGATCAAAACAGACGTCTAAAAGTTACTTTTAAGACATCTGGACTTAAGGTCAGACATCTAATTTAAGAAGGTGTTTCCTTCCTATTTTTGTCCAGACCTAAATAGGGTTCTAAGTCTTGTTGGTCAGACGATAGGTCGGACGTCTGACACAAAGTTTGGATGTCTGGAAATAGGTTTTACTGCAGGAATTGATTTCCTGAGGCTTAACGGCTATAATCACTGACAAAAGTGATTTAAGGATGGATTGAGCCTAACGTTTATTTATCAGACGTCTAGGGTTCTCTACGGATGTTCGAAAGTGAAAGTAAGTCAGATTAAAGGTTAATCCTCAACGATTAAGTTTGACCAAGCCAACGGTCCTCTAGTTATACGTCTAGCAAGGTCATCAGACGTCTTCTAAGACATCTGAAATAAGGGTTGGACGTCTGCAACAAGTAGACAGAGAGCGGGTTGCCAACCTAAGTGTTTTGGATGTTTGATCAAACAGTCAGACGTCTTCAAGTCAAAGATCAGATGTCTGATTTTTAGAGTGGATGATCAGAAGTTTGATTTTTAGATTTGACGCCTAATCAGGCTGTCTAATGCTTATTTTGGCTTTCTACAAAAAGCCTAAGTATCCTAGGGTAGAGTAAGTGTTCCTAGGACTACTGATTAGTTACTTTGGGCTCTTTAAAATATAATCTAGACAAAAAATAAAGAGCAAAGAATAACAAATGAATGCATGAATAAATGTATCTATCCTATTCTTCATCTCCTTCCTTCTTCAAGCTTTCACTCCAAGCGAAGCTCCTTCTCCTCTACCAAGCTCCTCCAAACCGCCATGGATGAGAGCCTTGAGCTCCTCCTTCATACTTATAACCATTTGCATTTTCCTAAAACTTTAAACTGAAAGCAAATGTTAAATTACAAGTGTTTTGTTATCATCAAAATTAATGATAGTGGTGCCCTTGCACCAACAATGGCGAGGTGATTGGTGCGGTGGAGCGAGCATGCAAGCTCGTTGGAGGTACGCCGACACTAGGGAAGACGAAGGTGGTATGGGTGATGTAGTGTGCGAACCTAAGTTCTAAGGGTGTAGGAACAGTCAAGGGAAGGAGAGGAGTCGAGAACGAATGATTACGGATGAGGAGAGAGCGGGGATGGCACCAGCTATGGTTGGCTGACACCGAAGATGAAGATAGCTCCATAGAGGAGAACATCGACATCTGAAGGGGAAGGAAGCTCCTAGCAGGTATGGCGAGGAGCTGCTAGGAGCGGACAACAAAGAGGAAGAGTTTCCCTCTGCCTATGGTATGTGGCAAAAAGCGAAGAAGCCGAAGAAGGAGGGTCGTTGGAGCAAGCTGGAGCAGGTTGGAGGAAGAGGAAGAAGAGGAGATTTTGAATTCAAAACTTGCTAAGGAGAACGACCGATCGTAGGAGGTCTTTTTAAAAGCCTCAGGAAGAGCTCCAAGCCTGCGAAAAAGCTTGAGAAGCTCGAGATATTAGGGGAGAAGATCCCCAAAATTCTTGTGTTCACCTAAATTGAGGGGCTCAATTTAGGGTTTGAAAGGCGACGCAAATGATTAGGAAGGTTCTCAGGATCATTACCTTCAAATTTGGAGGGGTTCAGTTGAGTAATCAGAGAGGAATCTCTAATTGAAGGTCGTCTGCTTTGGGTTCACACCGATAATGGTAGCAGGGACCTTTTTGAAGAAAATGATGAATAGTTAGGGGAGTAAATGCAAATAATTCAAAAGTTGGGGGTTGGCTGAAAGAAACAGAGACTTAATAAAGCAAAATGCAAATTAAATCAAGATAGACTTTGATTGAGGCCAAATTTTGGTATAAACCTAATTTAGATCCAAGGAATCTAATGGTGAAGTCGAATTTCAATTTTAACCAAGTTTTACTATTCAATTTGTATAAAAACCCAAATTAGGGTAAAATTCCGTCTGAGACTCTGTTGAAGGTCAAAATGGGTTCAGATGGTCAAACCAAGGATATAAAACCTCTCAAATCATTTTTATATGAATTTTAGGAGGCTTAGATGAATTTTCTTCTGATCAGAACCTAGCAAGCGAGGAAGATGTCGCCAGAGCTGTGGTAGAGGTGGCCAAAGAGAGAAATTTAGTGAAGAAGTGCAACCAAACCGAGCTAAGGATTAAGGCTTCGAGTTCTAGAGCTTTAAATAGAGCTTCTGAGGAAGCTCTTGACAAGGAAACAAGCCCAAATTGGCTTGTGATTGAAGCATGAGATACCCATGAATCTCATGGATTCACACAAGCTTTTCATGCAAGATTCGAGTCCCAAATCAAGTCCAAACAATTCCTTACTGTGTGAACATCAATCCCACCAAATTTGGTGGGATTTGATGATGATCTGATACTATTTTGGCACGGTCAAAAGCTTCTTGGAGGTTGGTTGACCTCCAATGGAAGAAAGGACCCATTTGCAAGGAAGATAAGGAAGTTAGGGACCCATTTGCAAGGATTTTCGAAAGTTAAGGGCTTGTTTGAAAGAAATAGTGTTTAAATGGACTAAAATACAAACTAAGTCAAGATGAACTCTGATTGAGCCCAAATTTTGGTACAAACTTAATTTAGACCTAACGAATCTAATGGTGAAGTTGGATTTTAGTTTTGACCAAGTTTGGCTGAGAAATTTGCATAGAAACACAAATTAGTACAGAAATTTGTTTGTGACTCTATTTAAGGTCAAAATATGTTCAAATGGTCAAATCAAGGATACCAAACCTCAACGAATATTTTTCTATGAATTTGAGGGGATTTAAATGAATTTTATCCTGATAGAAACCTCTGTAATTTAAGAGGATCTAAAATTAGGGTTTTAGGTGCTAATTTGATTCTCGAAAGATGTGAAACCCCATTTCTACCTATTTAGAACCACTTATTAGCCTTTAATGCTCAATTGACCTTCAACTGACCCCTGGTAAACCCCGTGATTATTCTGTGCTCATGATATGATGTTAAAACTGTAGAATTAACCCTAATTTAATGTTTTCTTCTCAAACTGACTTTGTATGGAATTATGGTTCTCAGGCGACTATGCAGGAGCATTTATCACTTAATCCTGACTAAATAAAGCTAGTTATAACTCATGATGGTGTTACCATCATACCCCCATGCCTAACTTTTGCTAGTTCTTTAGCAAAATCTTATGGAAAGAACTAGATCTCTAGACTATGCATTGATGTTTAGATGCTTGATTTGTATTACTCTCTAGAAATTAGATTAGAATGCCAACAATATGCCTAGAGGTACACAAGTATCAATCAAGATCCAACCCTAACCTACTTCAACCTGAGTCTTCCACGAAGGTTTTTAAGGGCCACAAGAACTGCCCAGAGGTTCGTTGAACCCAACGGTTAAAGCACTCGTGCATAGAATGTAATATGTCTAGGTTCAGTTTGCTAGTACATTTTAGTAAGAGAGAGATAGAAGGATTTTTCATTTGGAGAGTTTTCTGTCTTTTCTTTTTATTTTTCCCTAAATCTGGCCTCAGATTGGCCCTAAACACGATCTGTATTGGATTCCTTGTCCCCACCATCAATCCTCAAAAGGCCCCTGGCTTTCGATGCTTAGGGATAGCACCACCCATGGCAACCCCCAGAACCCTGGCTTTCGACACTTTGAGATAGTGCCGCCCATGGTGTTCTGTAGCTAAATTCAAGCCCTAGTAATAGACATTTTGAGAAAATCCCACCCATGGCACTTGAACTAGCACAAGGTGCTTACATGCCCTCGATAGGATATTTAGATATCCTAGGAGACAAGCACAAAGGAGACGATATCTTATTACGCATTGTTGAGTTGAATTTCCCACCTCTCTGTGCTAGGAACTCATCCAATCAACTTGTATTGTCGAGCTGCTCCTAAGCTAGATCTTCGAGATGGCTTTTCATAACAGAACACTTTTGGCATGATTTTCTTTATTAAGCGCATTGAACCAGACTAAGTATGTGATTTTGGGTGCTTAGGTTACCAAGCCCCACAAACCAAAGGGTAGGCAACGGGGCAAAAAAATCCCTAAGCCTTAGACCTACTAGATCAGCTTCGCACTTCCCTCAACCTCTTGAGGACTAATCCAGATATTAACAAATACGTGAGCTTTTAAGCCCTAAAATAAGACTAAGTGGCCTAAGATCAGCACTCCTACTAATCTCCTTGTCTCTATCATTTCATGAGTTAATCTCTTTTGATTTGGTCTTGAACTTAAGTAAATCTCATGATCATTTGCTATGACTATCATTTTTTTCTTGATTTTGCTCCTTTTTGACATTTAAAATTTCCTCCTCTTTTCCTCCTCAAGAAAGATTTGCAATCATTTCACAAAATTTCCTCTAATTTTTTTATTTTTCATTTTTTATATTTTTTTTCATTTTTTAATATGTATTTTTTTGTAAGAACATCTCAGAGAATTGAATTTTCATATGTTTGCACTTTAATACCCCCCATGCCTAAGTTTTTCAATGTCCTCACTAGCAACGGCGCCAAAATGTTTGCACGAAATTGTCGTTGTTCAAAATAGACGTTGTAGTATAGTTGACAAGATCACTCAAACATTTAAATTTATAAACTCAGAATCTAATTGGAGTCCGAGGTTGTTTGCATGGAGCAAATGTGGAATTCATACACTAATCTTGATTTAGAATTAATGAGCACAGTAAATTGAGTATCAAATAGAAGATATTCAATAAATAAACTAGTCAAAATAGCATTCAAACATAGATCAAATTATCTCATGAAATAGCATGGGTAAAAAGAATGGAAGAAATCTAAAGGTGGTAATTTAGATCACCATTTTTATCCTTCTAATTAAGCATATACATAAGTATTCAAATCATTCAATAATATCCTCAATCACTTAATCACCATTAACTTAGGTACTTAAACAATGTTACAGTAACCCGAGTCAAAGGCTCAATCAAACATCGCCTATCAAAGCCAGACAACCTAACCTTCACAGCACAACCCTACAGAAGGCAAGGCTCTCAAGGCCTTCTCTTCTTCTTCAAGCCTTTCTTAAGACCAAGGCTTTTCACTTCATAACACACACAAAGGCACTCAGAGGCTAAGTGTAAAGCCACTTTGTCTTCAGCACGCGCCCAAGGATCTTAGAGCCAAGCCCTCCCCCCTCCTCCTCACAGATCTCTCCTCTTCTCTTCTCTCTCAAAACCAGGTCTATATTCGGGTAAGGCAGGTAATCAGATCCTAAACAATAGCCAAACCTGCGAGCGTGATCGCAGCCAAGGCATAGAGAGGCTCATGAGCAGGGGACCCAGCCCCCTGGTGTTCTTGGGCAATAAGCACAAAATAGGAATTCCACTTAAGCACCTGTGTGAGCCCTTCGTCTTACAATGTGGGACTAAACAAGGGGGCTCTCCCTTGCACAGCAGTTGCAGGTGATGCTGCCTCTAATTAGGGATGAAGACGTCCCGACAACAACAATTGACAACCTGGGAAGGAACCTGGGGATGTTCCACAATTCCTAGAGGTGATAACTACGAAGAACTCGACTGGAGGACTACAGCTAAAATCGGAGAAGATGGTGGCGATGGTGGAGCTCCAGTGAAACCAGCAACACATGAATAAGGGCACTAGGCCCTAATCAGATGGTCCATAAGGATCGCTGGAGGATGGTGAAGGTGGTGGCGGTGTCCGTGTGGCGTGTGGGGGCATGTGGTGGTCTGATGAAGGCGAAGATGATGTACGGTGAAGGGTGAGTTTGGCAGTGGTTTTGAGTGGGTGAAATGCAAAATAAATAAAGGGATTTTGTTGGTGGAAGCATGGTGAAGGTTGTAGGGGTGGTCACGTGGAATTTTGTGGACTGTGTAGTGCGGGAGGCTTCGCTGGAGTGTCGTCTTAGCGGAGGAAGATGGAGGTGGAAGAGGTAGTTGGATGGTCAAAATAGGGGAAGAAGGGGATAGGGAGATTCAGGAGAAGAAGAGGGAGAGGACAAGACCTAAATTAATGGACGAAAGGAAAAGTGAGGCATTGGCTTTTATTGGCCGACGCCGAAGAGGGTGAAGCCTCCGGTGGTGGAGCGACAACAACGAGAGGGGTCTGAGGACTCCTACTGTGGCTGGCAGGGAGCGGAGGAAGGCGAGGAAGATGGTCTCACTGCCTATAGTATGTGGTAGTGGGCAAGGAAGTTGGGGAAGAAGATGTCACCAAAGCTGCACTGGAGATGGCCAGAGAGAGAAATTTGGTGAAGAAGTGCGGCCAAACCGAGCTAAGGATCAAGGCTTCGAGTTCTAGAGCTTTAAATAGAGCTTCTAAGCAAGCTCTAGACAAGGAAACAAGCTCAAATTGGCTTATGATTGAAGCACGAGATACCCATGAATCTCGAGGGTTCACACAAGCTTTTCATGCAAGATCTGAGTCCCAAATCAAGTCCAAATAATTCCTTACCATGTGAACATCAATCACACTAAATTTGGTGAGATTTGATGATGATCTGATACTATTTTGGCACGGTCAAAAGCTGCTTGGAGGTCAGTTGACCTCCAATGGCAGCAAGGACCAATTTGCAAGGAAGATAAGGAAGTTAGGGGCCCATTTGCAATGATTTTCAAAAGTTAAGGGCTTGTCTAAAAGAAATATAGTTTAAATGGACTAAAATGCAAAATAAGTCAAGATGGACTCTGATTGGGCCCAAATTTTGGTACAAACCTAATTTAGATCCAAGAAATCTAATGGTGAAGTTAGATTTTAGTTTTGATCAAGTTTAACAGAAAAATTTGCATAGAAACCCAAATTAGGATAGAAATCTATCTGACTCTATTTAAGGTCAAAATATTTTCAATGGTCAAATCAAGGATACCAAACCTCAATGAATATTTTTCTATGAATTTGAGGGGATTGAAATGAATTTTGTCCTGACAAAAACCTTTGTAATTTAAGCGGATCTAAAATTAGGGTTTTAGGTGCTGATTTGATTCTCGAAACATGTGAAACCCCATTTCTACCTATATGGAGCCACTTATTAGACTTTAATGCTCAATTAACCTTTAACTGACCCTTTGTAAACCCCATGGTTATCCTGTGCTCATTATATGATGTTAAAATTGCACAATTAACCCTGATTTAATGCTTTCTTCTCAAACTGGCTTTGTATAGAATTATGGTTCTTAGGCGACTATGCAGGAGCATTTGTCACTTAATCATGACTAAATAAAGCTAGTTATGGCTCATGATGGTGTTACCATTAGTTATGCTGCCTCCTAAGGCCAGCACTAACTCAGGCTCGCACGACTCTCACTCAAGTTATGGCACCTCCTAAGGTCAGCACTGGCTCAGGCTCGTACGCCCCATGCCAAAGTTGATGCTGCCTCATACGGTGTTACGACCCGGTTCCCGAATCCCTATAAGACACGAGACCAGACCGACTCGACTGATCCCAAGACCCAGTTGTCCAACGAGAAAGTAACCAAAAAGCAGGAAAGTAAACCACATTCACCATGCTAAGCAACTAACAGTAACAAAAGTACAACAATAAAGAAGTAAAACTACCACAATACACACCACCACAATAGTAGAAAAGTAACCAGGTATAGGAATATAAAATACAGAATGTAAGTGTACAGAGGTGCAAGAAACTACTCACTACAACAGAAAAGGAGTACAACAAGAAGCTACAACTACTGGGCTCTACTGGGCCCAGCACCCTCTGCTGTCGTAGGCTCTGGCTACTCAACACCTGGACATGAAAAGGGGTTATGAGTACAAAACGTCAGGGAACGCTGAGTAGAGTGGCAACCAACTAAATAAAGCAGTAAAGGTGGACAGGTAGCTGTTATTTTTCAATTACTTTCTTTAACTACTTATTCTTTTTCACCACTTGGTTTATTTATCAGGTCTCTTTCTCGATCTCGAATGTTCCTCGTGGGAACGATCTTGGTTGCAGTCTTTTCTGAGGAGTAGAAGGCGCACGTGGTGCCTTCCTGACCAGGAGAGTCCCCCGTGGTGATCCTACACCCAGTCAACCACCCCAAGGTCACGAACATACATAACGGTGACTACGACATGCGCGATAAGCGCAAGGGTGGCTACCCCGCACTGGCATGCGGTCAGTCGTTTCCGTTAGCGGGTGCGCCCGAAGCACAGCATGGAACCAGTATAGGGCCTAGCCCTCTCAGTAACAGGGGTCTAGACCCTAAGAACCAAATGGGGTCTCACCCCTCCACAGTCCGCACACCCTCGCTTGACTACCTTGGTTTTCCTAGTGGGCCTAACAAGTCGGTGTAGGGTGGCTAGCTGAACCCTGGGCCCCGTGGGGTGGCTAGCTCTCGCCCTACACTAGTAGCTCTCCTTGGTACTATGTACGCGAGGGCCAAGAAGTCAGTACAGAGTGGCCAATCCTAACCTCAGGGTCCCAACCCAAGGGCAGCTAGCTCCGCTCTACACTAAACAGGGGGACAATTGCTCTCCTTCGTACTCTGTACTCAAGGGCCAGCTCACTTCCCCACTCACATTCCCAGTTCCATTCCATTTATTTCCAGGAGCTCTACTCCTAATTCCCCGTAGGGTTCATGCTTATATTCCTCATGCCATTCCATACCAGGTTTCATCAATTCTATTTCCATTCTCAAGTTATACATATGCAACTTGTAATTCTATCGTTCACATTTCCATATTTAGGTTATTCACAAGTAGCTCGTGTTTCCAACATTCACGTTTCCATTTCCAACTTATATACATGCAGCTCATATTATGTCATTTCACGTGTGCGACAGGAAAGTTTTATACAACAGTTAACTAGCACAAGTACTACATATTTCGCAGGCAACTGTTATTCATTTAGAAGCAATTGTTATCAATCTATTTACTCATTCAAGACTGCAATCCATTCATTCAATACAGACAATCCAGTATTTCTAGCCCTAGGATTCATGCCATACCCTAAGTTTTAACCATTCATTCCACACATGCATTCAGGTTTGTATTGAAATTAGGGGAAGCCACTCTACCAATAGACCCAGGAGTAGTGGGGGCTTGAACGGCAAGCTCACGTGCCTCAGCAAGCTTCGAACCTGCAACGGAACGAGGTCCTATCATAAGGATCAATCACAAGAGAAAACTCAGAACAGTATAGAAAGTCTTCTAATAAGTAGAAAAATTCATACGGAAACCATCGGTATCTCATTTGTGGAAAACGGACCTCAAACGAACCCTAAATGGGTCAAAAACAGTGTTTATGACCCAAATCAGACGTCTGGAACAACTTCCAGACGTCTTAAAAGTGTCCAGTGCCATACCTCAAGCCCTACGCCAATCCTCAGATGTCCAGGAACTCCTCTTGTTAAGACCCATGCTGTCTGAGCCATTTAAGATGTCTGGAATTTGGGTCAGACATCTGGTCAAATGTCTGGACACCTTCTTAGACGTCTGGAAATCAAAAATTTTGAGTACGAGCTCGAGTCTGCGTGCGTCCTACACGTAGACAATACACTTCCCTCGTTTTCTTCTTCTTCTCTCTCCTTCTGCCTGACAAAAACCCTAAACCACACCCTTATATAAGGCCCTCTCCTCTCCCATGTTCCAACCCCCACTTCCTAGCCACCTCCCTCCTTCCCTCTAGCGAGAGCGGCAGACCGGTGAAAGCACGGGCGTGGCACGAGAAGGAGAGGAGGAGCAGCGTGAGAGGGAGAGAAGTAAGCTTACAAGCTCGTGTGGGAGCTCGTCGGAGAGCTCACGGCCGGAGCGGTGCGTACGCAAGACGGAGGAGTGCGTCCGGGAGGTCCTCCCTGACACTGCTGCAGCCGGAGCAACAAGCAAGAGGACGCGACACGGCCATGAGCGGTGCGAGAGGGTGGAAGCAGGTTCTGGTTCTGGGTTTTTCCCAAAATCAGACGTCTGGAGCGACATCCAGACGACGTAGCCGACATCTGGAGGAGGTTCCAAACGACTGAGAAGTAGGTTTCGTGAAGGTACGTCTTCTTTGCGGATACGGCCATGCAGGCCACTCTGCCAAGGCATTATTTCTTGCCTTTTTGATGGAGATTCGGTTGATTCACGTAGGAGTTGCTTCAGGAAGGCGCGAGACATGCCCTCCCACTCACTTTGGACGCCTGGGCAAGGCACCAGACGACGAAAAGCATTTCCAGACGTCCGGAGAGGTGGTCGGACGTCTGAAACTGGGTCCAGACAGTCCAACAGAGTTCCTAGACATCTGAAGAGTAGCGCAGGACTTGAGGTATGGCACTGGACACTTTTAAGACGTCTGGAAGTTGTTCCAGATGTCGAATTTGAGTTAGGAACACTATTTTTGACCTGTTTAGGGTCCGTTTGAGGTCTGATTTCTGCAATTAAGATACCGATGTTTCCCGTATGTTTTCCCCTACTTGCTGGAATACTTTCTATACTGTTCTGAGTATTCTCTTGTGACTGATCCTTGTGATAGGACCTCGTTCCATTGTGGGTTTGGGGCTTGCTGAGGCACGTAGACGTGCTGATCAAGCCCCCACTACTCCTGGGTTTACTAGTAGAGTGGCTTCCCCTCAATTTAATTACAACTTAAATGTATGTGTGTAATGGAAGATTAGAACCTAGGATATGGCATGAATCCTAGGACTAGAAATACTGGAATGTCTGTATTGAATGAATGGATTGCAGTTTTGAATGAGTAGATAGAATGATAACAATTGCCTGTAAATGAATAACAGTTGCCTGCGAAATATGTAGTGTTTGTGTTAGTTAACTGTTGAATGTAACTTTCCTGTCGCACACGTGAAATGACGTAATATGAGCTACATGTATATAAATTGAAAATGGAAAGGTGAATGTTAGAAACATGAGCTATCTGTGAACAAACTGAATATGGAATAGAGTTACAAATTACATGTGTATAACCTGAGAATGGAAATAGAAATGATGAAACCTGGTATGGAATGGCACGAGGAATATGAGCATGAATCCTACGGGGAATTAGGAGGTGAGCTCCTGGAAATAAATGGAATGGATCTGGGAATGTGCTGGGAAGTGTTCTGGCCCTTGAGTACGTGGTACCAAGGGGAGCACATGTTACCTCTTAGTGTAGAGGGGAGCTTGCCGCCTTCAGGTTGAGACTCGGGGTGTGTTTGGCCACTTTGCACCGACTCTGTGGCCCTTGTGTGCACTATACCAGGGAGAGCTACTAGTGTAGGGAGAGAGCTAGCCACCCCATGGGGCTCGGGCTTCATCTAGCCGCCCTACACTGACTTCTTAGGCCCACTGGGCAAATCAGGGTAGTTAGGCGAGGGTGCGAGGACTGTGGAGGGGCGAGACCCCTGTTTGGTTCTTAGGGGCTAGACCCCTGTTACTGAGAGGGCTATGCCCTTTACTAGTTCCGTGCTGTGCTTTGGGCGCACCCGCTAAAGGAAACGACTGACCGCGTGCCAGTGCGGAGTAGCTACCCGTGCGCTTATCACAAGTGTTGTAGTCGCCATTACATCTGTCCGTGACCTTGGGGTGGTTGACTGGGTGTAGGATCACTACGGGGGACTCTCCCGGCTAAGAAAGCACCACGTGTGCCTTCTACTTTTCGGAAAAGACTGCAATCAAGATCGTTCCCACGAGGAACATTCGAGATCAAGAAAGAGACCTGATAAATAAACTAAATGGTGAAAAAGAATAAGTAGTTAAATAAAATAATTGAAAAACAACAGCTACCTGTCAACCTTTATTGTTTAGTTAGTCGGTTGCCACTCTACTTAGCGTTCGCTGACTTCGTGTACGCATAACCCTTTTCAGGTCCTGGTGTTGAGCAGCCAGAGCCTACGGCTGCAGAGGGTGCTGGACCCAGTAGAGCCCAGTAGTTGTAGCTCTTTTTGTACTTGTTTGTAGTAGTGAGTAGTTCTTGTACCTTTATATTCAGTACTCTTTCGTTCTGCACATTATATTCCTATACCCGTTTACTTTTCTACTGTTGTGGTGGTGTGTACTATAGTAGTTTACTTCTTTACTGCTGTACTTTTGTTACTGTTAGTTGCTTAGCATAGTGAATGTGGTTTACTTTCCTGCTTTTTGGTTACTTTCTCATTGAACGACTGGGTCTTGGGATCTGTCGAGTCGGTCCGGTCTCGTGTCCTGTAGGGATTCAGGAACTGGGTCGTAACAAGATAGTATCAGAGCAAGGTCGTCCCGAGAAGTAAACCAACTAACTTGAGAATAACCAATTCACGTGCTTGTAACTAGAGTAACCACCACAACGTACCTTTTGACATCTGTTCTGAGATTCTTTTGCTGGGTGTCTGTTGAAATTGACGTCTTCCTGTTCCGTTTTTCGCGTCTCCTTGCAGGAGATGCCTCGACGTGGAGTCATTGAGGCTGACGTCTCAGTGGACCAGCCACTACTTCCAGGAGTTCAGGCCCAGGACCTCACCCAGCTGATACGAGAGATCGTACGAAAGGAGCTTCACCTGCCTCCACGGGTGCCTCTCCCTGGGGCTGCAAAGGGGGAGTCCTCTGTGGGACCACGAGACAGACACAGCGTTGGACGTGGGGGAGGGGGTAGTCCTCCACCACCCCCACCATCCTTTGACACTTCCGAGCACGAGCCCTCCCTGCCTGGAGGCGTACCAGTTTCCCCACTTCAGCGCCATTACGAGCTTTTCGGACAGTTCCGGAAGCTAAAGCCCCCCTCCTTCAAGGGGGATGAGGACCCGACTAAGGCGGAGGACTGGCTTGAGCAGATCGAGAAGGTGTTTGACACCCTTCAGCCCCCTATGGAGTGCCGCGTGGCCTTTGCCACGTACCAGTTGGAGAGCACGGCACATAGGTGGTGGAGGGCGGTCAGAGGTCAGGAGAGGGCCGAGCCGACTTGGGACCAGTTTGTCACCCTCTTCTGTGAGCAGTACTTTCCCCAGACGTGGCAAGATCAGAGGAGGCGGGAGTTCCACACTCTCCACCAGGGGATGATGACCGTGAGCGCGTATTGCACGCGTTTTCTGGAGCTGTCTCGTTTCGCCGCGACAGCTGTAGCTACTGAGGAGGAGCGCCTGTGGAGGTTCACTGAGGGGATCCAGCCTGCTATTCGAGGGTATGTCAAACCCTTGAAGCTGCCTACATTCTCGAGAGTGGTGGAGGTAGCTATGACATATGAGGAGACCAACCCGACCGCACGTGACACTGACAGCGGACGGAAGAGGCCCTACCAGCCAGATTACTCACAGGGTCGATGAGAGAGGAGGCATGCGGTACCCGCAAAAGAGTTGTCACGCTTTGCGAGGCCGTCAGTGGTCTTTGGGGGCCCCAACAGGGGCCAGCTGCCAGCACTGGACCCCCACCCAGCCATCAGCAGGGACCTACTGAGGGCGGGAGTCGAGTTCCCCTTTATTACCAGTGTGGCCAGCCGGGCCACATCGAGAGGGATTGCCCATCTAGGGCTGGAGGTCAGCAGATGCTCCCCACACTGAGCGTTGGAGGACGAACAGGAGGTCGTGGTTCCCAGGCGAGTGGGGGAGGTCAGCAGTCGCGGGGAGGGTACTGACCAGCGGCTACCCGTCCGACGTAGAGTGTGGCTGCTTCTTTTGCACCAAGAGTTGAGGGGCGTATTAATGCCCTGACACACAAAGACGCCAGAGCTTCAGGTTCAGTGGTGGCAGGTATGGTTACAGCTTCCGGCAGACTAGTTTACACATTTTTTATTTCGGCGCCATGCACTCGTTGTTGCTGCTAGTTTTGTTGTCAGTTTGGAGCAGGACTGTGTGTTGTTAGGGGATCCATTTATGATCAAAGGTCCAGGTGATCAGCTGTTTGTAGCTGAGGTGATTTACACAGGCTGTGAGGTCAGTGTTGGGGGACACAGCCTCCCCGCTGATCTGATTGTGATACCGATGGAGGACTTTGGCGTGATTTTGGGGATGGACTGGCTGTCCGCTTACCATGCTTTGGTGAACTGCTTTGACAGGAAGATCGTCTTCTCCATACCAGAGATGCCTTCTTTTGAGTTTCACGGACAGCCGGTCGACGGAAGCTTCAAGTGCATTTCTGCACTTTGGGCGGTGAGACTTTTGGGCCAGGGGTGTGAGGGCTTTCTGGCTTGTGTAGTGGCAGAGCCCAGCCCTGTGGCAGACTTTCAAAGTATCCCAGTGGTCAGAGAGTACCCCGACGTATTTCCAGAGGAGCTACCAGGACTACCGCCTGAGTGTGAGATAGAGTTTGAGATCTCACTGGTACCAGGGACCAATCCCATTTCTATAGCACCTTACAGGATGGCACCACTTGAGCTACGAGAGCTCAAGTCCTAGTTGCAGGACCTTCAGGAGAAGGGCTTTGTGAGGCCCAGTGCATCTCCGTGGGGAGCCTCGGTATTATTTGTGAAGAAGAAGGATGATACCCTACACCTTTGAGTGGACTACAGACAACTAAATAAGGTCACCTCAAGAACAGGTACCTGCTGCCAAGGATTGACGACTTGTTTGACTAGTTCCGAGGTGCCACGGTCTTCTCCAAGATAAACTTGAGGTCTGGCTACCACCAATTGAGGATCAAGGAGGCTGACGTCTCCAAGACAACTTTCTGTGCCCAGTACGGACACTACGAGTTTTTGGTCATGCCGTTTGGGCTGACCAACGCCCCCACTGCTTTCATGGACTTGATGAACCGGGTGTTCAGACCATATCTGGAACAATTCGTGGTGGTATTTATCGATGATGTGCTCATCTACTCGTGGGACCAGGCGCAACACGGACAGCACTTGCAGATGGTTTTGGACACATTGAGACGACATAGGCTGTATGCCAAGTACAGCAAGTGCGAGTTCTCATTGAGGGAGGTGACCTTAGGTCACGTGATTTCAGGGAATGGCTTGGCTTTGGACCCAACCAAGGTTGAGGCAGTGCTCAGGTGGGAGAGACCACGTATAGTGACAGAGATCCGCAATTTCTTGGGACTAGCAGGCTACTACCAGTGGTTTATCAGGGGTTTCTCGTAGATTGCACATCGTATGACACAATTGACTCTAAGGGACGTGCCTTTTTCTTGGACAAATGCTTGTGGGGCGTGTTTTCAGGAGTTGAAGGAGAGGCTGACTTCGACTCCTGTGCTTACCATTTCAGACAGCAGTGGCGGTTTCGTTGTGTACACGAACGCCTCTTTGCAGGGGTTAGGGGGTGTGCTCATGCAGCGGGGTCACGTTGTCGTCTACGCTTCGCGGTAACTAAAGCCCCATGAGCATAACTACCCTACCCACGACCTAGAGCTGGTAGCTATCGTCTTCGCGCTGAGGACTTGGAGGCACTACCTGTACAGTGAGACTTTTGACATATTCACGGATCATAAGAGTCTCAGGTATTTATTTGATCAGAAGGAGCTCAACATGAGACAGAGACGTTGGCTAGAGCTCCTGAAGGACTATGACTGCACCATCTGCTACCATCCGGGGAAGGCCAACGTGGTGGCTGACGCCTTGAGCGGAAGGCGCCCACCCACTTGGCTAGTTTACAGGCACGGAGTTGGAGACTCATGGAGGAGTTGGGCAGTTGGCGGGCCCTAGAGTTACAGGGGCACTGCAAGTTAGTGACAGTGACACGACAGATGAGACCAGAGCTGATAGACTGGATCATCATAGGATAGATGGCAGACCCGTACCTACAGTTGTTGCGTAACAGAGTACTGTCAAGAGACCTTGGAGACTTCTCCTTTATTGACGAGGTGCTGCGTATGAGGGGACGTTTGTGTGTTCCCAGGGATGAAAAGTTGCTGAGAGAGATCCTGACCGAGGCACACGGTTCCAGGTTCACTATACATCCCGGGAACACAATGATGTATCATGATCTGAGACATGACTTTTGGTGGAAGGGAATGAAGCGAGATGTAGGTGAATTCGTGCAGCAGTGTTTGGTGTGCCAGCAGGTGAAGGCTGAGCATCAGAGGCCTGCAGGGCTGTTGCAACCACTTCCAGTACTAGAGTGGAAGTGGGAGAGCATCACCATGGACTTGGCGGTGGGCTTGCCCGTTACCTAGCGAGGACACGATGCAGTCTGGGTGATTGTAGACAGATTGATGAAGACAGCACGTTTCTTGCCGATCCGAGTCACTTGGAGACCAGCATTGTTGGCAGAGAGGCATATCCGTGACGTGGTACGTCTGCATGGAGTTCCGCGGGAGATTGTATCCGATCGAGATACCCATTTTACGTCCCAGTTTTGGGCTGAGTTTCAGCAGGCTTTGAGGATACGGTTGAGGTTCAGCACGGCATACCACCCCCAGATGGATGGATAGTCGGAGTGCACGATACAGACACTTGAGGACCTTTTGCATGCCTGTGTACTGGACTGGAGGGGCTCTTGGGAGGAGTACTTGCCCTTGGCAGAGTTTGCATATAATAATATCTTTCACTCGAGCATCGGCATGGCACCCTACGAGGCTCTGTGCGGACAGAGGTGTACTGCACCCTTGAGTTGGGTTGAGGTGGGGACCAAGTGGGAGGTTGGCCCCATGCTGATCCGGCAAAGTCAGGAGGTGGTTGAGCAGATACATAGATGGCTCCGCACTATCAAGAGCAGACAGAAGAGCTATGCCGATCGGAAGCGCAAAGAGGTGCAGCTTGAGGTTGGGGATCACGTCTTCCTTCACGTTTCGCCTATGAAGGGCCTGTAGCGTTTTGGGGTGAAAGGGAAGCTTGCACCGAGGTTTGTGGGGCCCTTTGAGGTCCTAAAGCGAGTTGGACCCGTTGCTTACAGGCTTGCCCTTCCTCCCCAGTTTTCTGGTGTACACGACGTGTTCCACGTGTCCAACCTTAGGAAGAACGTTGCCGATCCTAGTCACGTTCTGAGCCACGAGAGTGTCGAGGTGGGTGACGACCATACCTACCCTGAGCGACCAATGTAGATACTAGACAGAGCCGTCCGGAGTCTGAGACGGAAGTAGGTACCCCTGGTGAAGGTCTTGTGGAGGAGCCAGAGGTACGAAGAGTCTACCTGGGAGCCTGAGGCGGCGATGCGAGAGCGGTAGCTAGAGCTTTTTGAGGGTATGTCTTTTCGAATCGGCTTCGGTCCTCTTTGAGTTTGTTATGTGCATGTTGCTCTTTTTCCGCACCCTAGCTAGCTCAAGTTTCAAGGATGAAACTTCCTTTGAGTTTGTTATGATGTTAAGACCCGTGCTGTCTAAGCCTTTTAAGACGTCTGGAATTTGGGTCAGACGTATGGAAATCAAAAATTTTGAGTACGAGCACGTGTCTGCGTGTGTGCTGCGTGCACAGTACATTTCCCTCGTTTTCTTCTTCTTCTCTCTCCTTTTGCTCGACAAAAATCATAATCCACACCCTTATATAAGGCCCTCTCCTCTCCCTTGTTCCACCCACCACTTCCCAGCCACCTTCCTCCTTCCCTCCAGCGAGAGCAGCAGACAGGTGAGAGCACGGGAGTGGGGCGAGAAGGAGAGGAGGAGCAGCATGAGAGGGAGAGAAGTAAGCTTGTGAGCTCGCATGGGAGCTCATCGGAGAGCTCACGGCCGGAGCGACGCGTGCGCAAGGTGGAGGAGTGCATCAGGGAGGTCCTCCCCGACACTGCTGCAGCCGAGCAGCAGGCGAGAGGGCGCGACGTGGCCACGTGCGGCACGAGAGGGCGGAAGCAAGTTCTAGTTCTAGGTTTTTCCTAGAATCAGTCGTCTGAGCGACGTCCAGACAACGTAGCCAACGTCTGGAGGAGGTTCCGGACGACTGAGTAGTAGGTTTCGCGAAGGTACGTCTTCTTTGCAGATACGGCCATGCAGGCCGCTCCGCCGAGGCACTATTTCTTGCCTTTTTGATGGAGATTCGATTGATTCGCATAGGAGTTGCTTCGGAAAGGCACGGGACACGCCCTCCCATGCACTTCGAACATCTGGGTAAGGCACCAGACGACGGAAAGCGTTTCCAGACGTCAGGAGAGGTGGTCGGACGTCTGGAACTGAGTCCAGACGGTCCAGTGGAGTTCTTGGATGTCTGAAGAGTAGCGCAGGACTTGAGGTATGGCACTGGACACTTTTAAGACATCTGGAAGTTGTTCCAGACGTCTGATTTGAGTCAGGAACACTGTTTTTGACCCGTTTAGGGTCCATTTGAGGTTTGATTTCCACAATTAAGACACCGATGTTTCCCATTTGTTTTCCCCTACTTGCTGGAATACTTTCTATACTGTTCTGAGTATTCTCTTGTGACTGATCCTTGTGACAGGATCTCATTCCGTTGCGGGTTTGGGGCTTGCTGAGGCACGTGGACCTGCCAATCAAGCCTCCACTACTCCTAGGTTTACTGGTAGAGTGGCTTCCCCTCAATTTAATTATAACTTAAATGCATTTGTGTAATGGATGATTAGAACCTAGGGTATGGCATGAATCCTAGGACTAGAAATACTGGAATGTCTGTATTGAATGAATGAATTGCAGTTTTGAATAAGTAGATAGAATGATAACAATTGCCTGTAAATGAATAACAGTTGCCTACGAAATATGTAGTGTTTGTGTTAGTTAACTGTTGAATGTAACTTTCCTATCGCACACGTGAAATGACGTAATATGAGCTGCATGTATATAAATTGAAAATGGAAAGGTGAATGTTGGAAACACGAGCTATCTGTGAACAAACTGAATATGGAATAGAGTTACAAATTACATGTGTATAACCTGAGAATGGAAATAGAAATGATGAAACCTGTTATGGAATGGCACGAGGAATATGAGCATGAACCCTACGGGGAATTAGGAGATGAGCTCCTGGAAATAAATGGAATGGATCTGGGAATGTACTGGGAAGTGTGCTGGCCCTTAAGTACGTGGTACCAAGGGGAGCACATGTTACCTCTTAGTGTAGAGGGGAGCTTGCTGCCTTCAGGTTGAGACCCGGGGTGGGTTTGGCCACTTTGCACCTACTCTGTGGCCCTCGTGTGCACTATACCGGGGAGAGCTACTAGTGTAGGGAGAGAGCTAGCCACCCCACGGGGCCCGGGGTTCATCTAGCCGCCCTACACCGAGTTCTTAGGCCCACTGGGCAAATCAGGGTAGTTAGGCGAGGGTGCGTGGACTGTGGAGGGGCGAGACCCCTGTTTGGTTCTTAGGGGCTAGACCCCTGTTACTGAGAGGGCTATGCCCTTTACTAGTTCCGTGCTGTGCTTTGGGCGCACCCGCTAAAGGAAACGACTGACCGCGTGCCAGTGCGGGGTAGCTACCAGTGCGCTTATCACACGTGCCGTAGTCACCATTACATCTGTCCGTGACCTTGGGGTGGTTGACTGGGTGTAGGATCACTACGGGGGACTCTCCCGGCTAAGAAAGCACCACGTGTGCCTTCTACTTTTCAGAAAAGACTGCAATCAAGATCGTTCCCACGAGGAACATTCGAGATCAAGAAAGAGACCTGATAAATAAACTAAATGGTGAAAAAGAATAAGTAGTTAAAGTAATTGAAAAACAACAGCTACCTGTCAACCTTTACTGTTTAGTTAGTTGGTTGCCACTCTACTCAGCGTTCGCTAACTTCGTGTACGCATAACCATTTTCAGGTCCAGGTGTTCAGCAGCCGGAGCCTACGTCTACAGAAGGTGCTGGGCCTAGTAGTTGTAGCCCTTTGTGTACTCGTTTGTAGTAGTGAGTAGTTCGTGTACCTTTATATTCAGTACTCTTTCGTTCTACACATTATATTCCTGTACCTATTTACTTTTCTACTGTTATGGTGGTTTGTATTGTAGTAGTTTACTTCTTTACTACTGTACTTTTGTTACTGTTAGTTGCTTAGTATAGTGAATGTGGTTTACTTTCCTGCTTTTTGGTTACTTTCTCGTTGGACGACTGAGTCTTGGGATCAGTCGAGTCAGTCCGGTCTCGTGTCCTGTAGGGATTCGGGAACCGGATCGTAACACCTCTAGACCGTCTAAGCCCAGTTCCAGACGTTCGACCACCTCTCCGGATGTCTGGAAGCGCTTCCCGTCATCTGGCATGTCGCCCAGACATCTGAAATGCATGGGAGGGAGTGTCCCGCGCCTTCCCGAAGCGAATCTTGCACATAGAACCAAATCTTCTCAAATCGGGCATGCAAAAGGTGTATCGGCGGAGCAACCTACATGGCCGTATCCGCAAAGGGACGTACCTTCGCGAGAGTTCCTCCTCAGACGTCTGGAACCTCCTCCAGACGTCGGCTACGTCATCTGGACGTCACTCCAGACGTATGATTCTGGGAAAAACCCAGAACCAAAACCTGCTTCCGCCCTCTCGCGCCACGCGTGGCCGCGCCGCGCCCTCTCACCTGCAACTCCAGCTGCAGCAGTGTCGGGGAGGACCTCCCCGATGCACTCCTCCGCCTTGCTCACGCCCCGCTCCGGCCCACGCGAGCTCGCAAGCTCAACTCCTCTCCTTCTCACGCCACTCCCGCGCTCTCTCTTGATCTACCGCTCTCGCTGGAGGGAAGAAGGAAGGTGGCTGGGAAGTGGGGGAAATAGAGGTGGAGGGGTTTATATAAGGTGGGTGTTTAGGGTTTCGCATGGAAGCGTGGGAAGAGAGAGAAGAAGGAGGAAAACGAGGGATACTGTCTGCACGCAGCACGTGCGTAAACGCAAGTTCGTACTCAAAAATTTTGATTTTTAGACATCTTAAAGGGCTCTATCAGCATGGGTCTTAACATGCGGCCAGCTCGAAATTAGGTTTATGTACCCCGCGTTCAGCCTCAGTACATGTTACCCTCTAAATCTGGCACGAGCTTGGGCTCATACGCCCTAACAATGGACCTCTTCCAAGCAACTAGAAGCAGGCAAAGTCTACTCAACTCCTCCATCATAGATGTTCCTCCCACTGCAATACAGTAGGAAGAACATCTAGGGGCATCATCCACAACGGAGTTTTAGGTTCTCTCATTACTCTCTCAGTAGTTCACATTAGCTAGAGAGTAGGGGTATATGAAGAGGGATAAAAATTTCCCTCGAATCCAAAACTCAACACATGACCTGATAGAGAATCTGGCTACCCAACTACAGGGTGTACAAGCGGAATCGGCTCGACCCTACCCGTCTCAAACCAGCAGGATCCCAACAAGAACCCACCCAGCCTACCAAAAGATTCAACGCAGCATGGGTAGAAGATATGATAAGATGGGCCTGACCACTTACACCCTAACAGTTATCATGTAACCTGGTAACTAGGGGTACTAGGACCATTGAGTGGGGGTTCCCCCTCGAAATTCAAATCAGATGCACGTGCTAAATAATGTACAAGAAAAATAAAATAAGAAGAAAAAAAGAAAAAGAAAAGAAAGAAAAAAAAGAGGGAACCAGAGCTTAGTCGTTACATTTAAAAATAAATAAATAAATAATATATATAACAAATATATATAATAACAAGGCAATGCCCATTTATACATATGCCAAAAAGTAAGAAAACATAGATAGTGATACAAAAAATGACGCAGGGGAATTTAACAGTCTTCTTCTCGCGCTTCACACAACATCATGAATGTGGGTCACTTGATAATTGATATTTAATGTAAAGAAACAAAAGAACGTAAGGTTTATTACGTAGTAGGCCCTACTACTTTAAAAAAAATCACCACACCACTTTAACATAAAACGCATAAGTGATAAATAACTTTGTACCGGTGATAAACTACTTTGCACCAGTGATAAAATATTCTAGGTGATTTTGCACCTGTGTAAAATGATTTTACACCGGTGATAAATTATTCTAAGGTATTTTTACACTGGTGAAATCCCATTTTGCATCAGTGCAAAATTATTCCAAGAATGGTTGCACCCGTGCAAAGTGCTTTTAACCTATGGGTTTAGGATTTAGGATTTAGGTTTATGGGGAGTGATTTCATGTATGAGAAGTGATTTTTTACCTTAGAATTTAGGATTTAGCGAAACACTAAAGACAATGAAGGTTATATATGGGTTGGACAACAAGGAGCTCTAGTTTCAAAATTGACATGTAATTAACTTCTTTAAGGTCAACGCTATCTTGCTTTGCTAGTGAAATGATAGCCTTGTTGCATCTAAACTCGATAGGGAGTTCAAATATCTAGATCCAAATAGCAAAGGAAGAAAAAGAACAACACAATTTATGACCAGGTTTTACTTTCTCATGGATGGTGTTGGGTTGATAGGGTACTCACTTGACGCTAGCTATCACAACAGCCTCAAATGCATAACCCAAGCATTTATACCTTTAGACAATGAAAACTAACAAATCAAAGTTTTTCTAAGTTTGTTTATTTGTTTGTTCCCCGTTTAAATGGGTTATAAATTAACCCATAACTTGCTTTCAGGTCTCAGACAAGCCAACATATAGGATGCCTCCTTACCTGCATTGGAAGGAAATTAGAAGGGGAGTTATGTCAAAGGACTGCTACAAAAGTCGTTGTAATTAAGATGAGTACATGGGGTATGTAGGACTTAATTATGTTGACATGATTCTTAGGTTATATTTGATTTGAAGGATTTAATTGTTTGTTTAATTTCCACTAGTTGCGCCATCTCATTCGCTCCTTACGAATATTAATTTGGTTGCCATGCTTAGGGTCAACTACAAGTCTTCTTTTTTTGTGACGACAAATCATCTTGCGAAGCAAACCTTCAAGAGCCGCAATCGGTTTACTCGAATTTGCATCCCCAATATAACATCAGATATAACAAGCAGCAATAACTACTGCCAACCCCCCAAAGTAGTACAAGGATATCTTTTAAACATATGCTTTCCTTTAAATTGAAGGACGATTCCAAATCTAGGCATAAAAGAATCCATAGGCATACCTATATGCAAGTCTATCATTGGCTTCTTATCATGTTTAGTAATGGAGTGCTGGCGTAATGTGTATTTCTCTATACTCAGTACAATTAAATGCAACATTCATGCATATATATCCATATAACGATACAAGTGTGTGTATTATGAATGTATACATTATTTATCTTTTCTTTTTCTTTTTTATACATTATTTATCTTATCTTCATACTTCCCAAAGATATCTGCATCCAATATCAAAGAGAGGAACCAAACTCGTGCTATTAATTGAACGGCCTTTCTACATAGTGCAGGGTAGGGAGTTCAATGAGGAGCATGTTGAATCAGATACATTACCTTTTATTTGGCCAAGAAAAAAAAATCATAAGAAGTAATTAATGGCTCTTTGACATAGGTTTTTGTTTACATCGAAGATATGACACCATAGACATCAAGCTATTGGAATTAATGTACAGTCGCTGCAGTTGATATGGAGATTGATTCATGAGTACTGATCAAGAACTATATATCAAACAATGGCACCTGGATAGATAGCTAATGAACTTTCTTAATTAGCATCGCATTTGCATACTAATCAAAGGGCTATTTAGATTTCAAAGTCAAAATGCAAAACAACCCACCTATCCAAAACACGGGAAAGCCATTTGCAAAACACACCCATACGCGCAAATAAAACAGAGTGAGAGAACCAAAAGACGAGACCTAACTTTTCTTCTGGCAAGCCATGTAACGATAGTCTTAGCTTAATTAGAAGAACAAGATCAATTTAATAAATTGGACAATCATCAGATTGATTCTTTTAGCCTTACTAGCTAACCACCAGCAAAAGCCAAGTGGAATGAAATTTTTAATAGATGGAAGACTAAAACTAGCCAAGTCCATTCCTCTCCTCACCAAGCCCCTTCAAAGTCTCTAACATGTGCACCCGTGCATGGGAAAAGTGCAATTTCTTATCAACACAAAGAAATAAGGAAGACAGGGAGGGACATTTACCTGAGGAAAAGCTCTTTTGCTTGACCGAGTTTTGGTAAGATAACCCAGAAGTTAACGAGTAATATTTTAATTTAATGATATATGAGTAAGTGTAAGTTGATATGATATATATAGTGGATTATATATATTAGGAGTGAATTTTTCTTTTAAACGAAGAGTGAATATATTTTAATGAAGGAAAAAATTAAATCGACAAATTTTTGTAATGTATTTTACAATGTATAAAGTGAGAGTGATATTTTTATGTAGTGTGTTTTAATTTTTCATCGGTGGAAATTACTTTACATATGTAAAAAAAAATACTTTGTAAGTGAAAAATTATTTTCCATATATGAAAAATATATTTCAAGTAAAAAATTAGTTAACACCAATAGAAAGATAAAATACACTGATGTATCTTTATTTTCGACCGATGTATTTTGATTTACAAGTATTTGACAATCATTTCTAATTGATTTGTTTTAGTTTAAAATTATTTTCAACTGATGTATTTTAAATTTTAATTAATGAAATCAATTTCTACTAATGTATTTTAATTAAAAATTATTTTAAAATAATATATTTTAATTTTCAATTATTTAAAAATTATTCCAAACTGATATATTTTAATTAAAAATTATTTCCATTCGATATTTTTTTTCTCTATTTGATTCTCAATTAATTAATTTTGATCACATATTACAAAATTAATTATAATATTAATGTTGGTACTATGAAGTGATATAAATATTATTTCATTTACTAAAATGATTATTTGACGAAATGTTTCGATCAAAGGCAAAGACGTGCCATCTAATTGTCTTCCAAGCAAACGGAACGTTAGATAACGAAAGCTGGCGATTGAAAGGTAGCGTGTGCAGATAAAGGGGGGAAAAGTGTGATATAATTTAGGAAGAGGTGATATTGCTTTGCTGGATTGAACGATGGTTTCTGCGATTCCCAATAATTGTGTCCCTCTCTGTGGCAATCTCGAGCCCCGTGCGCAGTTGACTCCTTTATTAATCTATCTCTCTCTCTTAAATCCCTTTCTGTCCATTTCTGTTGCCCCCCGTCCCCTCTCTCTCTGTCTCTCTCTTTGTCACACGTTGTTATTCACCATCGCTTTCCCTCCGGCTGTCACCCACGGAAGAGCAGAGAAAGACAACAGTAATAGGTAAGTAAGAAAGGAACAACCAGACCTCTCTGGTGATTATGCCACAATGCTCACAAATCCCGATGCTAACAAACTGCTCCACCTGCATGTGGTTGTCATGCTCAGCGAGGCAAAGAAACTTTTGAATGAGGTAGCGTTTGACATTAGAATAAAGGTTACATCGAGATAAGATATTATAAAGATATATTGAAAATTATTTGAGTAGTACAAGATAAGTAACTGAATAAGATAGTCTAAAATATGATGCAACGTTGAGAGATAATATTTTAATATTATAATATAAGTGTGAGTGGAGTGATGGTATATAATGAATATATTTTAATAGATATATTATATTGAGTTAGATATATTTTATTATATAATGATGTTAATGTGATGTAGTAGAATAGTTTGAAATTGATGTTGGTTAGTGGAATTGAATAAGTTATATTCTTTAACTTTCAAATTAATTTCGTTGACTTTTTCTTGTAATCTTTTAATCGAGAGATAACCCTTAAGTTATCCCCTAACCAAATAGGGCCTTAGTTTATAGGGGATAGATTTCATGAGATAATTTTTTTTAATTGATTATTTTGCATATTTTTTGGAAAGTTATAAGGATTATCTCGATGGATTAACCTATAATTGTTTGAAAAATTTTTGGGTTAACCTGCAAAAATATATGGGATAACCTATAAAAATAATTTATCCCACATCAACCACAAAATAATTTATCTCCAGTTAAGCTCTCTTAACTTGGGTTAAAATATCATTCCCACTAAACAAGGTTAACTCTTATTTTGATGAATTATCCCCTTACCAAACTAGGCCTTAGGTTGTGTTTGGCAGGGGTTTAGATTATCTTGGGATAGGATTAGAGTGAGTGATTTTAATATTATAAAATAATGTGAGTGATATATTATATTGAAGTTGATATATTTTAATATCTATTGAAGTTAATGTAAGTGGGTATTCTATGGTGTGAGTATGTATTGGTGTTGATGTGATGTGGGTGGGAAATTGTGAAACCCTCTTGAAAAAGCCCCTAACCCATTCTTATCTCACATGTAAGCCCCTATCTCACCCCATAACTCACTCCTAAATGCAACCTTATCTCATGGAATTATTAGGGCCAATTTGGATGAAAAAATAGATTTTATGAGATAACTTTTTTGTAGATTAGTTATCTTATAATCTTTTTTGTAGATTGGTTATCCTACATTTTTGTTTGGAAGTCATAAGGATTATCTTATGAGTTAACCTGTGGTTGTGTGGAAACTTTCTAGATTAACTTGCAAAAATACATAAAATAACTTAAAAAATAACTCATCCTAAATCAATCTCAGAATAACTTATCTCAGATCAACTCTCCTTAACTTAAGTCAAAATATTCTTCTTATAAAATAAAATTAACCCTTATTTTGATAAATTATCTCCCTTGCCAAAGTAAGGGTTAAGATTTTTTTTTTTTCCCGTAATCGTAAACTTGAATTGGCAAACAGGTTATTGGCCACGCAAATACAATACATTATACTTGCACGTTAAAAAATCCTATGTTAGAAGCAGGGCCATTGACCCTTGGATAGTTTAGAACTCGGAACATCCAACCAAGGGATGGGAATTTGAGGTATGTGGCTGGTTCACTTTTTTTATTTCCTATCTAAAACAAAAACGCTAAACAAGCAAAAGGATTTGGATGTATTTCGAAAAAAAGCACATGAGAAAATCCTTGGCCATGAATTAGGTGACGTGATAAAGTGCATTCATCTCACTTTTCAGTAATTCGTCCCGTGAATTATTAATGGATCAACTATGCACCCAAGACGGATAGTATCCGGAAAAAATAACCCCATGTGTGAAGGGTTGTGAAGAAGAGTTTGATTGATGACCTCATTCACGGGCATGACCATTACCTCTATCATGTCTGAGAGGGCCTTCTTGCTATGGTTGGGTTCTTTAGTTTAACCTTGGGAGTTTTCTTGATCAATAATGTATCAAGGTTCAAGCTGTGGTGAAGAAAGTAATATCGAATAATATTTTCCCTTATCCAAAAATGGTCAAAGGCCACTAGATTCGTACCCTTCAATGTCCATTTTATAGTCTTCAAGTGAGTGTTCATGGTTATATCTACTCCTACGATGGTTCTGTGCACTACGGTGCCACTCTTCGACCCAATCAAGATAGTCTCGTTTTCGGCTTCATCAAAATGCTGACGAGCTTCATCCTTGTTGATAGATTCCAAAAATTATGGCCGTGGAGCGGCCTCAGGGGTCTTAGCCCTACTTGAGGGAGCAACAAGTTCGGAACTGAGAACCCTTCTCTATGTTGGTTTACTAAATTGCCAATTTGGTTGTTGACCCACTAATCTCATCCTTGGCCGTTGTGTTCCTAGTATATCATTAAGCTTTGTCATAAATTACCCTACAATACAATATCTTCCCAATCTTAGAATGGGTCGAAGGGAGTGATTTCTCCAATTAAATATTCATGGATGGTAAAGAAAATGAAAGGGAAATCATGATTATCAAAATTTTAAGGATTTTATAAGGTTTACACTCCTTAACCAAGCGTTACTTCCTTTAGACACCAAATGGACTTTAAGAAGGTATGTATGCCTATATGCACTTAGGATGAGTTTGTAGGCCCGAACATCAATTGTTCTCCTATATTTATAGACAAGAAACTATAATAGGATGCAACCATGATTCTATTCCTCATCCAATCCCATGATCCATGAGGTTAGTTCCTTTCTCTATAAGTCACAAATTTGATTACAAGCAATCATGAGATCCTTGTGATTCTTCAAATTGCCACAGGTGATGTTTCACAATCGTCTAGCTAATATGGCAACTTGTGGCTCAACCGGTTTAAAGTTGGCAAAGATCCATTCTTTAGGATGATAATGAAGAGGATGACTTGGAAACAAATAAAACTTTAGCCACATGTTGCCCTTGATAATAATGTTGTACTAAAGAATTTGACTTGGGGTATGACTCTCAAATAGGGATAGTATACCTTAAAAAAACCAAGGACTAAAGTGCAAATTAGAAAACCAAAAAGAGGTTTGATGATTATGAGATAAAGACTTAGAAATGGCATAATAACTCTCGACCGTTGGGAGCAATCATAGACCCACTCTATTGAGGACAAAAAGAAAGAAGCAAGCTATGAATATTTGGCAACTTGGTACAAAGTAGACCCTTGACAATGTATTTAAGGAGATGGTAGCCATAGAATGGATGAAGGAAATTTTATCAATGAAAGCATTTGGGAAGTTGCTTCACAATAGCTTTGGAAATAACTGGGTGGTATGCGAATTTGACATTAACTAGAAGAAAAGAAAAGGGACTTCGAAAAGGTGCACTTGCAGGAGGAAGTGCACTGGTACCAAAGGTTGAGATATCATTGGGTTGAAAGTAGGGATAGAAATACCAAGCTTTATCAATTGTTTACCCTAAATCGAAGGAAGAAAAATAAAATTGAGTAGATGCGTCTACCCTCTAAAGTAGATATGAGAGATTCCAAGGAAATAGAGGACTGTTTTGTGGCTTTTTCACAAAGCTCTTCACCCCAAAAGCAAAGGAAACATGCTACGTTAATATTTTTTCTAATCTCAATGGATCACAGAGGAAGATTGAGTGGTGTGCCCCAACACAACCCAAAGAAATCAAAAGCCCAATCAGGACAGATATTCAACCCTTTTTTGTCACAATGGTGATTAGAAGTAAGAGATGAAGTCATTAGGTTTGTGTAGAATTGTTTTGAATTAGTGACCATGCCTAGACAAATGAGAAGAACATATATAGCACTAGTGTCAAAGATAACAACCTTGCAATAGACAAAAGATTATAGACCGACGAGTCTTACAAAAACTCTCTTACAAATAGGTTACAAAACTAGATGCTTAAAAGTATAAAGCTATATTTAAAGTGTTATAGCTTCTAATTAATCTAATTTCTTCCAAGGGAGGTAAATTGTGAATAATGTTGTGATAGCCAAGGAGGTAATCCACTCAATGCGAGGATTGAAGATCAAATATGGCTCTATAGTACTAAAGCTAGATACAAAGAACACATTTGATAAGCTTGAATGAGATTTTGCTCATTTTTGTTTATATTGATTACGCTTTCCTAACCCCCTTACTAATCACATTATGTCATGCATTATCGCTTCTTTTGAACTCATTATAAATGGCAAAACTACTATCACTACTCTACGTACCTTCGCATAGTATGAGACAAGGTTATCCATTATCTTCTTAACCCTTTATATTTTGCTTGGAATTTTTGAAATATCTAGCTAATGCATTTCCCTGTGTTACCCAAACCCCCACCCTAGTAGGAACTCATATCAATTTTCCAATAATTTTCCTCAGATCCATAGTTCTCCAACATATGACATTACATGCCCAGTGAGTAGCATTACACATCAAGCAAGAAGAGGATAAAACTGAAGTTAAAGTAAAGGTCAAAGTAGCATAGGATCAAAGTATGATCCATAACCATCAATGGAAATAAAAGATTATTAGTCCCAAAGAAAAGAAAACTAAGTAACTTGAAATAAAAGAAAAAGGATCTAGCAAAATTGACAAAATGATCCTCAAGGATCAACAACAGTGCTAAACTTAGACCAGCATCATCTCCTCCTACAACCAAGGAACCTAGCTACTGCTCACCAATACCTAAGTATGGAGTTCAAACGGTAAAGTCAGCAAAAGTTGAGTAATCTAGCAAAAACAATGCGAACTGGAACTAGAAAACTAGAGAAGCTAAAAGAAAACAAAAGTAGTTACTAATGTTTATGTTACATTCTTTAATAATTCAATTATTTCTTAATCTTCTCCAATTATCTATGCCTTCTCAAATTATGATCATTTCCAACCCACAATCATTTCCTCAAAGGCATGAGGAGATATCGTTGCAATATCTTAGGCAGGAACGTCGATATGAGACACTCTCTTAGCTAGGAAAATGACCCACACTTATCCTATGGCTTGATTAATCATCCTAGGGTCTTTATCTGGGTGAAGTGGTGGCTACAAACTTATGTGTTAAGCATGCAAGGCGCTACTCCACATTAGTACACAATTAGTCCTCTACACCATAGGATATGAAAAGTAAGACTAGTATCATCTCATGTCAAGCAACACATATCTAAAACAACTAGCTACTTGGTTGGCTAACTAGCCTAGTAGGAGAATCATCAGAAGGCTATCTCACTCCCTAAATCAGTTTTAAGCCGTTGTGTAATATAACAAACCAAGACAATAATTTACAGGCATGAGACTTACAATTTAACCATAACCATCATATTTCCATAATCTCATTTATTCAATTCCAACACAATGTCATAAATTCAAAGGTTCATTTAAGAAGAGATACACTCAAGTTTTAATGTTCTACATTCATATGAACCCTTTCTTCTTGTACATTTAAGCAAGTTCTTGACATGATTCAGGCATGATGCTCAATATGCACACACAATTCAATTATTTCAATAACCCAATAATTAATCATTATAAGATAAAGGATGATCATAATCAAATTATTCATGGGAATCACATCATATTTAATTTCCAACCACTGTTTCAAGTTCATTTATTCGAAATAGACTTCCATTGTTACTAATTTAGCTCTGAGTTCATCACAAGATTGCATATAATTCCATTCAGCTTAGTCAATTTCAATTATTAATTTCATTTAATCAAGTACCTGAGCAAGATAAGTAATCCAATCAAATAGGACACCAAACTCAGTAAAAGAATGGACACGCCTATTGCAAGGGCAAAGCAAATCATTACTTGGTATTGCATGGAATTCATCACCACTTAGCATAAAGTTAAGACTATTCTACTTATGGTCACTGGGATGTTACGGTGACTCCGAATATTAGGTCAGAGACTCCTGAGTACTGCCTATTCCATCTCATGACTTGTGTGTTCTTCGAGTCATGTTCCTAGGTTAGACATAACACAAGATAGTGTAGTTTCCCACTAGGAGGGGGTGAGATCAGTGTGACGTAAAAAATGCGGAATTGAAATATACAATCTCACAAAAAATCAATCGTACAAAGTACACAAGTATTTTTAGGTGGAAACCCAAACCGGGTGAAAACCACCACCTAACCCTCTCGAGTTAAGATTTTCCGATCAACCAAGTTGATCAAAATCCACTAAACTGAATCACTTTAAACGAGGGTGATTCAACCTCAATACAACCACGCTACTTAAACGAGGGTAGCGTACCTCAACCCCTTCTCTCCACGAGAAGGATTTTGTCTCACGAAGGAGACGGGAATTCGCAAAGCGAATACCCAACCAAATAACAAAGATAAAATAAACAAGTAATCCTATAGAGCCAACAAAGTAATTTTGAACCTAAGCTTCTATAGGAATTAGGATACTCCCCTTTGCAAGGAGTGCGTCGAGTTGATGACGCGGTGCGTGAGCCACGCGACGGCGCAACTTCGCTCTTGTGAACAATGGCGGGAGAGCGGGTGCGCAACAGCTTGATGCTCTCAAGATGATGGAACTAGAGCTTGGAGAGCAAGGGCTTCTCTTGGACACAAAAGAGTGGAACTAAGTTGCTTAGGTGTGTCTCTTGTTTCTCTTAGTGTGTATCTTGTGTATCTAGGTGTCTAAAGGCTCCCCTCTATTTATAGAGGCCTTAGGAAGGCTTTGGAAGGCTTAGCAAAGCTTCCATAGCCGTTGGGTACAAAGCCCAAGTGAATCAGCCCGAAATCAGGAACAATCATTGTACTGACAGGCTTATCAGACGTCTAATTCTAGCATCAGACGTCTGGAAGTTCACTTTAAGACGTCTGATTTCAAGGTCAGACGTCTGATTTTGGACGGGTCTCTTCCTGACTTGAATCAGATCTAAACAGGGTTTTTGTGCAAGTCCATCACACGACATACAAGACGTCTGGCACTATGTCTGGACGTCTGGAAACCTACTTTTTCCGTGGGAATGGATTTCCAAACGTTGCAACGGCTAGAAAATCTCTGAGAAGAGATTTTGGGTCAGCCGAGGCAAAACGGTCATTTATCAAACGTCTGGAAAGGCCTAAGGACGTCTGATAAGGCTCTAACGGTCATATTCTTGAGTGGTTGTTAAGCCAGCCAACGGTCCACTAACCGGACGTCTGGCAAAGTCATCAGACGTCTCCTAAGACGTCTGGTCTAAGTTCTGGATGTCTGATTTCATCAGACAGAATACTGAGTCCAGCCTAATATTTATCAGACGTCTGAAACAACAGTCAGACGTCTTAAAATACTTTATCAGACGTCTGATTTTGGAATTAGACGTCTGGAAACTCTGTTTGAACCCTATATTGGTTTTCTAAGTATTCTACAAAAAACCTAAGTATCCTAGGATTGTGCGGGTGTTCCTAGGACTACTGTTAGGGTACTTTGAGGCTCTTTAACATAAATTTCTAAGGAAATAAAGAGCAAGAAAATAACGACAAATGTACATGAAAGGAATAAAAAGAATTCTATCCTATTCTTCTTGTCCTTCCATCTTCAATCTATCGCTCCTCGCGAATCCCCTCTGTTCTCCATCAAGCTCCTCCAATCCGTCCTGGATGCGAGCTCGAATTTCGTTTAAACACGTCTACATTCGCAATTGACCTGAAATCTAAGACTCAAAGTGCAAATGTTAAATAACACATGTTTTGTTATCATCAGAACAAATGATCGTGGTGCTCTAGCACCAACAATCTCCCCCTTTTTGATGATGACAAAACCGTAAATAATAGTGCAAAAATTCCTCCCCCTTTTTGACATTATCAAAAAGGTTTGATTAATTTTAAATTTTCTATAACTCCCCCTTAAAACATACTCCTCTATAAATTTCTTTTAACAAAAGTAATGTCCTCCCCCCCGTTTTTTTTTTGTAATAACAAGATAGCTATTATTTTTCTCCCCCTTACTAAAGAAAATTTAGCTAACTTGTAACTCTCCCTTAAAAAATGACAATTAGCTCATAACTTTTAACTCCCCCTATCTAAATGCTAATGATAAAAAGATAGGGTAAATGATTTTACCTCACCTACCATGGCTAATAAAATTGCCGAAATGGTGGTGGTGGCCACATCGGATAGGGCTCCCATCCGTAGCTTGGAGGCCCGGGCATTGGCACCGGTCTCCAATCTGGTGGTCGACGTGCGGCGAGTCCGTCGCTTGTTTGCCGTCTCGTCGGTCTTCTTGTTCTCCTCCTTGGTCTACTCCTTGGTTCTCCCAACTCGAGTTGACCAGCCTTGAGTTTGTAGGTACAATCCTTTGTGTTGTAGTTATCGCTGAAACCTACAAAACAAGATTCCAAATTTTTCTTCGGTATCCAAGTGAGCTTGGATTCGGATCTGTTAGCGGGTCTCCTTGACGGAGATCCTTTCTCAACCTTAGGGCTATAAAGATTATCTACTTTGTTGATTAATTTGTTAGAATTTTCCGTAAGACATGCAATTTCTTTTTCTATAATATTCATCTTAGTCTTTAAATCAGAAATTTCTATTTTTAGACTAATATTTTCCTCAATCAATTTATTATTTTCATTGATGAGGTTTTGATTTTCTAATAATAGGTTATCATTTTTAGGACTAGCTTCTAGATCCTTAAGTTTTATTTCTAACCTATCATTTTCACTTCTAAGAAAATTAAGATTCTTTTTCATGCTTTTATTTTCTATTTTTAGTGATTTACTAAGCTCATACAGCTCATTAAAAGCATCTTGTAAATCCGAGTTTACCTCATTGTCGCTGTCGTCGCTTTCTCCTATTGCCATGAAACCAAGGCAAGCGGTTTCCTTCTCCCCGAGATCTTCTTCCGAGCTCTTCTCCTCATGAGTGCCTTCCAACCTCCTCCATATCTCGTGGGCGGTGGTGCACTCTTGGATTTGTTCGAATTCCTTCGGACTCAACGCGTAATACAAGGCATTCATTGCCTTTTCGTTGAGTGAAAGCTCTCGAATCTGCAGTTGCGAGTAGCCTCCTTGGGGTCGCTTCGGGATCTCGTATGGGGTTTCGCAACATCCCCATATCTCGAACTCAGTGGCTTGGAGCCACGTCTTCATCCTCAACTTCCAATATCCGAAGTCCCTCCCGTCGAAATAGGGTGGTCGGACGGTGGACTGCCCTTCGGAGATCCTACCTGCGGAACTACTTCCCTCCATCTATCTTCTTGCTTGGTTGTTACGCCGAAATAGCAAGACCTGCTCTGATACCAACTGTAGTTTCCCACTAGGAGGGGGTGAGATCAGTGTGACGTAAAAAATGCGGAATTGAAATATACAATCTCACAAAAAATCAATCGCACAAAGTACACAAGTATTTTTAGGTGGAAACCCAAACCGGGTGAAAACCACCACCTAACCCTCTCGAGTTAGGATTTTCCGATCAACCAAGTTGATCAAAATCCACTAAACCGAATCACTTTAAGCGAGGGTGATTCAACCTCAATACAACCACGCTACTTAAACGAGGGTAGCGTACCTCAACCCCTTCTCTCCACGAGAAGGATTTTGTCTCACGAAGGAGACGGGAATTCGCAAAGCGAATACCCAACCAAATAACAAAGATAAAATAAACAAGTAATCCTATAGAGCCAACAAAGTAATTTTGAACCTAAGCTTCTATAGGAATTAGGATACTCCCCTTTGCAAGGAGTGCGTCGAGTTGATGACGCGGTGCGTGAGCCACGCGACGGCGCAACTTCGCTCTCGTGAACAATGGCGGGAGAGCAGGTGCGCAACTGCTTGATGCTCTCAAGATGATGGAACTAGAGCTTGGAGAGCAAGGGCTTCTCTTGGACACAAAAGAGTGGAACTAAGTTGCTTAGGTGTGTCTCTTGTTTCTCTTAGTGTGTATCTTGTGTATCTAGGTGTCTAAAGGCTCCCCTCTATTTATAGAGGCCTTAGGAAGGCTTTGGAAGGCTTAACAAAGCTTCCATAGACGTTGGGTACAAAGCCCAAGTGAATCAGCCCGAAATCAGGAACAATCATTGTACTGACAAGCTTATTAGACGTCTAATTCTGGCATCAGACGTCTGGAAGTTCACTTTAAGACGTCTGATTTCAAGGTCAGATGTCTGATTTTGGACGGGTCTCTTCTTGACTTGAATCAGATCTAAACAGGGTTTTTGTGCAAGTCCATCAGACGACATACAAGACGTCTGGCACTATGTCTGGACGTCTGGAAACCTACTTTTTCCGTGGGAATGGATTTCCAAACGTTGCAATGGCTAGAAAATCTCTGAGAAGAGATTTTGGGTCAGCCGAGGCAAAACGGTCATTTATCAGACATCTGGAAAGGCCTAAGGACGTCTGATAAGGCTCTAACGGTCATATTCTTGAGTGGTTGTTAAGCCAGCCAACGGTCCACTAACCGGACGTCTGGCAAAGTCATCAGACGTCTCCTAAGACGTCTGGTCTAAGTTCTGGATGTCTGATTTCATCAGACAGAATACTGAGTACAGCCTAATATTTATCAAACGTCTGAAACAACAGTCAGACGTCTTAAAATACTTTATCAGACGTCTGATTTTGGAATTAGACGTCTGGAAACTCTGTTTGAACCCTATATTGGTTTTCTAAGTATTCTACAGAAAACCTAAGTATCCTAGGGTTGTGCGGGTGTTCCTAGGACTACTGTTAGGGTACTTTGAGGCTCTTTAACATAAATTTCTAAGGAAATAAAGAGCAAGAAAATAATGACAAATGTACATGAAAGGAATAAAAAGAATTATATCCTATTCTTCTTGTCCTTCCATCTTCAATCTATCGCTCCTCGCGAATCCCCTCTATTATGAACACGCGCTCCAGACGTCTTTTAAGACGTCTGGGAGGTGGCCCAGACGTCGGACCAGACATCTGGAATCACCTCCAGACGTCGGACAAGACGTCTGGGATCATTTCCAGACGTCTGGAAATCGGTTATTTTGGCACGATTGTTTCGTCTGCGTGCCTGAGCGCGCAGACCTACGGAAATTCGCTCTCTCTCTTTTTCCCTCTCCCTCCTACGCCCTCTGTCGCGCTCTCTCTCTCCTCCTCACGCGGCCTTAAAAGGCCACGCCCTCTCCCTCACTCCTGTCACCTCCGTATCCTTCCTTTTCTCCTTCCAGCCAGTGCACGAGAGCGAGCGCGAGGGTGAGCGGCGGCAGCGACAGCCGCAGCGGGTGCGGGAGGGGGTGCTGCGCGAGGGAGGAGGCGTCGGCCGTGAGGGCTCGAGCCTGCCGGGGCAGCGGGAGCCGGCCGGCAGGGGCGCAGCGGGCATGGAGTGGCGCGGGAGGCCTGCTGTGGCTCGAGCAGCAGGCGGAGCACTCGCGGCGCGGCCGGGCGTCGCGAGCGGAGGGCGAGTCGCGCCCTGGTTCTGGAAACTTTTCCAGAATCAGACGTCTGGGCTTATAGCCAGACAGAGGGGGAGACGTCTGGAATACTGTACAGACGTCTGAAAGGTGAGTTTTTCCGTCTTCCTTCCTTCCTTTCGACTGACCATACTGAGAGAGAGAGAGATGGGTACGCGCAGGTTCGGTGATTCGCCATCCAACGCGAATCAGACGTCTGGCTGTAGTACCAGACGACGAGAGCGACATCCAGAAGTCCGGGGTGACCATCGGACGTCTGGGAACTAGGCCAGACGCCCCCACAGGCTTCTGAACATCTGAGAGCCCACGCAGAGCAAGGTAATTCCTGATCCACTTTTTAAGACATCTGGAAGAAGTTCCAAACGTCTGATTTTGCACTGTTTCGTCGTTTTCAACCCGTTTAGGGCCCGTTCGGGTTCCGTTTTCCGTGTTTCGAGTTGCGTCCTTTTCAGAATTAAATCATCTACCCGTCTACAGTAGCTATACACGGTTTTGAGACACTCCTTGTGTTTGATTCTTGTGATAGGACCCCGTTCTGTTGCAGTCCCGGGGGTTGCGGAGGCATGCGGGATTCCCGACCACGCCCCCAGTTCGCCTGTTGTAACCGGTAGAGTGGCTTTAAGAATAATCTGTTAATTTATGAAACCATAAATAGAACCTAGGACATTGCATGAATCCTAGGAATGAGAAATAGATTGAATGGTAGATCCTAGGGTGTTGCATGAATCCTAGGGCTGGAAAACTAGATTGTATGATAGATCCTAGGATATGGTATGAATCCTAAGACGGGAAAACTAGTGGAATGTATGAATACTGCAGTCTTGGAAAATGTGGAAAGGAAATAATAGCTGCCTGTGAAGTGAATTAATAGCTGCCTGTGAATTGAATTAACAGCTGCCTGTTATGAATAAATGAACATGATTAAGAATATGGGATGTAAGAACGTGAAACTGGAAAGGTGAAACCGGAATGCGCGGAGTTAAAGAGCGGGAACCCTACGGGGAATTAGGAGTAGAACTCCTGGAAAGTGAATGGAATAGAATTGGGGAAGTGAGTTGGCCCTTGAGTACGGAGTACCAAGGAGAGCGATTGTCCCCCTGTTTAGTGTAGTGCAGAGCCAGCCGCCTCAGGGACCCGGAGTTAGGACTGGCCACTCTGTACCGACTTGCTAGCCCTCGTGTATGTAGTACCGAGGAGAGCTACTAGTGTAGGGAGGTACTACCTACCCCACGGTCCCCGGGGTTCTGCTAGCCTCCTACACCGACTTGTTAGGCCCACTGGGGCAAACCAGGGTAGTCAGGCGAGGGTGCGCGGACTGTGGAGGGGCAAGGCCCCTGTTTGGTTACTGTGGAGGGGTTGGACCCCTGTTACTGAGAGGGCTCTGCCCTGTAATGGTTCCGTGCTGTGCTTTGGGCGCACCCGTTAATGGAAACGACTGACCGCGTGCCAGTGCGGGTTAGCTACCCGTGCGTTTATCGCGCGTGCCGTAGTCACCGTTACGTCTGTCAGTGACCATGGGGTGGTTGACTGAGAGTAGGATCACCACGGGGGACTCTCCCAGCCAGGAGAGCACCACGTGCTACTTCTACTGTTCGAAAAAGACTGCAATCAAGATCGTTCCCATGAGGAACATTCGAGATCAAGTGAAGGATCTGAGAAATAGATAAATTGTGAAACAATAGAAAGATGTAAATAAAGGAAGAATGAAAATTAAAACAGCTACTGTACACTTTACTGTTTCTTTAGTTTAGCTGCCACTCTACTCAGCGTTTTGCTGACGTGTTACACTCGTTACCTTTCAGGACCAGGTGTTGAGCAGCTAGGGTCAGCGGCTGCAGAAGACGCTGGGCCGAGTAGGGTCCAGTAGAGTTACCACTGTTCTCTTGTACCTCTTTTTGTTCCACTGTAGTGAGTAGTTCTTGTTTCCGCTGTACCTTTCTTTACCTGCAGTTCATATTATGTTACGAATGTTGTTCTACTGTTGTGGTGGTATATACTGTAGTGATTTCTTTTCTTACTGCTGTATTTTCTTACTGTTAGTTATATTCATGCTGAATGTGGTTTATTTTACTGCTCTTTTGGTTACTTCCTCGTTGGACGACTAGGTCTTGGGATTAGTCGAGTCGGTCCAGTTCTCGTGTCTCGTAGGGACTCGGGAATCGGGTCGTTACAAGGTGGTATCAGAGCAAGGTCGTCCCGAGAAGTGAATCAACTGACTGGAAAATAACCAATTCACATGTCTATAACTAGAGTAGCCACCACAACATATCTCTTGACATGAGCTCTTAAACGTTTCTTTAGGTACCATCTATTTTGACGTTTTTCGTTTTGTTTCGCATCTCCTTGTAGGAGATGCCTCGTCGCGGGACTGGCGAGACTGGCCGCGGGCGCAGCCGAGGACGAGGTCGGCGAGGTGGACATGCCGTTGTTGACGTCTCGGTGGACCAGCCACCACTCCCGGGCATCCAGGCCCAGGACCTCGCCCGGTTGATACGGGACATTGTACGAGAGGAGCTCCACCCACCGCCCAGAGCACATCACCCTGGGGCTGCGGAGGGGGAGTCCTCTGTGGGACCACTCGACGGATGCGGTGCTGGACACGGGGGAGGGGATGGGCCGCCGCAGCCCCCACCTTCCTCCGATACTTCTGTGCACGAGGCACCGTTGCCTGAGGGTGGACCAGCATCCCCATTGCAGCGCCACTCCGAGCTCTTCGGGCAGTTCTGGAAGCTGAAGCCCCCCTCCTTCAAGGGGGATGAGGACCCGACCGAGGCAGAGGACTGGCTTGAGCAGCTGGAGAAGATCTTCAACACCCTTCGCCCCCTGGTGGAGTGCCGCGTGGCCTTTGTCACGTACCAGCTGGAGAGTGCGGCACACAGGTGGTGGAGGGCGGTCCGGGGACAGGAGAGGGACGAGCCGACGTGGGACCAGTTCATCACCCTCTTCTGCGAGCAGTACTTTCCCCAGACGTGGCAGGACCAGAGGAGGCAGGAGTTCCACACTCTCCGCCAAGGGACGATGACCGTGAGCGCGTACTACACGCGTTTCCTGGGGTTGTCCCGCTTTGCAGCGACAGCGGTAGCTACTGAGGAGGAGCGCCTTTGGAGGTTCACCGAGAGGCTCCGACCTGCGATTCAGGGGTATGTCAAACCCCTGAAGCTGCCTACATTTTCAAGGGTGGTAGAGGCAGCGATGACTTACGAGGAGACCAACCCGTCCGCGCGAGACACTGACGGCTTGCGAAAGAGGCCCTTTCAGCCAGACTTTTCACAGGGCCGGCGAGAGAGGAGACACGTGGCGTCCGCAGGAGAGCCGTCACGTTTTACAGGGCCATCAGTGGCCTTTGGGGGCCCTCGACAGGGGCCAGTCGCCAGCACCGGACCCCCGCCCAGCCGACAGCAGGGACCCACTGAGGGTGGGAGTCGGGTTCCCCTCTGTTACCAGTGTGGTCAGCCGGGCCACATCAGGAGGGACTGCCTGTCTAGGGAAAAAGGTCAGCAAATACTTCCCACGAAGAGCACTGGAGGACGCGCAGGAGGCCGCGGTTACCAGGCGCGAGGAGGAGGACAGCAGTCACGAGGAGGGTACCGGTCAGCACCTACCCGTCCGACGTAGAGTGTGGCTGCTTCGTCCGCACCTAGAGCTGAGGGGCGTATCAACGCCCTGACACACAGGGACACCAGAGCTTCGGGATCAGTGGTAGCAGGTATGGTTTCAGTTTCCGGCAGACTCGTTTACACGCTTTTCGATTCTGGCGCTACGCACTCCTTTGTCGCAGCTAGTTTCGCAGTTAGTTTGGACCAGGATTATACACTGTTAGAGAATCCGTTCGTAATCAGAGGTCCGAGTGGTCAGCTGTTTGTAGCTAAGGAGGTGTACACGGATTGCGAGGTCAGCGTCGGGGGACATAGCCTGCCAGCTGACCTGATTATGATACAGATGGAGGACTTTGGAGTGATTCTGGGGATGGATTGGCTATCCGCTTACCACGCCTTGGTGGACTATTTTGAGAGGAAGATCGTCTTCTCCATTCCGGAGTTGCCTTCTTTCGAGTTTCATGGACAGCCAGTGGACGGAGGTTTCAGGTGCATTTCGGCACTTCGGGCGGCGAAGCTTTTGAGCCAGGGGTGTGAGGGCTTCCTAGCTTGTGTGGTGGCAGAGCCCAGCCCTGTGGCAGACTTCCAGAGCATCCCGGTGGTCAGAGAGTACCCCGACGTGTTTCCAGACGAGTTACCAGGACTACCGCCCGAGCGTGAGATCGAGTTTGAGATCTCACTAGTACCAGGGACCAGCCCCATCTCCACCGCGCCATACAGGATGGCACCGCTTGAGCTGCGAGAGCTCAAGTCCCAGTTGCAGGACCTTTTGGAGAAAGGTTTCGTGAGGCCCAGTGCGTCTCCCTGGGGAGCCCCGATACTGTTTGTGAAGAAGAAGGATGGGACCTTATGCCTTTGTGTGGATTACCGACAGCTGAATAGGGTCATCACCAAGAACAGATATCCGCTACCAAGGATCGACGACTTATTTGACCAGTTGCGGGGTGCCACGGTGTTTTCCAAGATCGACTTGAGGTCTGGATACCACCAGTTGAGGATCAGGGAGACCGACGTCTCCAAGACAGCTTTCCGCACCCGGTACGGACACTACGAGTTTTTGGTCATGCCGTTTGGGCTGACCAATGCCCCCGCTGCTTTCATGGACCTGATGAACCAGGTGTTTAGACCGTACTTGGACCAGTTCATGGTGGTTTTCATAGATGATGTACTCATCTATTCTAGAGATCAGACGCAGCACGGACAACACTTGCGGATGGTTCTGGACACACTGAGACGACGTAGGCTGTACGCCAAATACAGCAAGTGCGAGTTCTGGTGGAGGGAGGTGACCTTCTTAGGTCATGTGATCTCTGGAGACGGCTTGGCGGTGGACCCAGCCAAGGTCGAGGCAGTACTCAGGTGGGAGAGACCACGTTCAGTCACTGAGATTCGCAGTTTCCTGGGACTGGCAGGCTACTACAGACGATTCATCAGAGGATTTTCACAAATTGCACGTCCTATGACACAGTTGACCTGGAAGGACGTGCCCTTCGCTTGGACAGACGCCTGTGAGGCGTGTTTTCTGGAGCTGAAGGAGAGGTTGACCTCAGCTCCCGTGCTCACCATCCCTAATAGTAGTGGCGGGTTCGTTGTGTACACGGACACCTCCTTGCAGGGGTTAGGAGGTGTGCTCATGCAGAGGGCCACGTTGTCGCTTACGCTTCGCGGCAACTAAAGCCCCATGAGCATACCTACCCTACCCACGACCTAGAGTTGGCAGCTGTTGTCTTCGCGCTGAAGACCTGGAGGCACTACTTGTACGGTGAGACCTTCGAGATTTTCACAGATCACAAGAGCCTCAGATACCTTTTTGATCAGAAGGATCTCAACATGAGACAGAGACGTTGGTTGGAGCTCCTGAAGGACTACAACTGCAGCATCTCCTATCACCCGGGAAAGGCCAATGTGGTGGCTGACGCCTTGAGCCATAAGACGCCCGCACACTTGGCCAGTTTACAGTTACAGAGTTGGAGCCTTTTGGAGGAGGTGGGCAGTTGGCGACCTCTGGAGTTACGGGGCACTATGGGGCAGTGACGGTGACACGACAGACTAGACCAGAGCTGATAGACCGCATCATCACAGGACAGGTGGCCAATCCGTACTTGCAGTCCTTGCGTGACAGAGTACTGTCGGGAGACCCGGGGGACTTCTCTTTCACATACCAGGTGCTGCGCCTGAGGGGACAGTTGTGCGTTCCCAGAGACGAGGAGTTGTTGAGAGAGCTCCTGACTAAGGCACACGGTTCCAGATTCACCATACATCCCGGAAACACGAAGATGTACCACGACTTGAGACACGAGTTTTGGTGGAGGGGGATGAAGCGGGATGTGGGTGAGTTCGTGCAGCAGTGCTTAGTATGCCAGCAGGTGAAAGCCGAGCATCAGAGGCCTGCAGGGCCGCTACAGCCGCTTCCAGTGCCAGAGTGGAAGTGGGAGAGCATCACCATGGACTTGGTGGTGGGCTTACCAGTTACCCAGCGAGGACACGACGCAGTCTGGGTAATAGTGGATAGACTGACGAAGACGGTGCGATTCTTGCCGATCCGAGTCACTTTGGGACCAGCACAGTTGGCAGAGAGGTATATCCGTGATGTGGTACGACTACACGGAGTTCCGCGGGAGATCGTATCCGACTGGGATACCCGCTTTACGTCCCAGTTTTGGGCTGAGTTTCAGCAGGCCTTGGGGACGCGGTTGAGGTTTAGTACGGCTTACCACCCCTAGACGGGCGGACAGTCTGAGTGCACGATATAGACACTTGAGGACCTTTTGCGTGCCTGTGTACTGGACTGGAGGGGCTCTTGGGAGGAGCACCTACCCCTGGCGGAGTTTGCATACAACAACAGTTATCACTCGAGCATCGGCATGGCTCCCTACGAGGCTCTGTACGGACGGAGGTGTACGGCACCCTTGAGTTGGGTTGAGGTGGGGACCAAGTGGGAGGTTGGCCCCAGGTTGATCCGGCAGAGTCAGGAGGTAGTCGAGCAGGTCCACAGGCGACTCCGCACTGTCAGAAGCCGACAGAAGAGCTACACTGATCGGAGACGCAGAGAGGTGCAGTTTGAGGTTGGGGACCACGTCTTCCTTCGTGTTTCGCCCATGAAGGGCCTACAGCGGTTTGGGGTGAGGGGGAAGCTCACACCGAGGTTTGTCGGGCCCTTTGAGGTCCTGGAGCGGGTTGGACCCGTTGCTTACAGGCTTGCCCTCCCTCCCCAGCTTTCTAGTGTGCACGACGTGTTCCACGTGTCCAACCTCAGGAAGTACGTAGCCTATCCCAGTCACGTACTGAGTCACGAGAGCGTCGAGGTGGGCGATGACCTGACCTACCTCGAGCGGCCAGTGCAGATTCTAGACCGAGCCGTCCGCAGTTTGAGACGAAAGCAAGTACCCCTAGTAAAGGTTTTGCGGAGGAGCCAGCGGTACGAGGAGGCTACCTGGGAGCCTGAAGCGGCAATGCGGGAGCGATACCCGGAGCTTTTCGCGGGTACGTCTTTTCGGACCGGCTTCGGTCCTCTTTGAGTTTGTTATGGTTATTTTGACATCTTTTCCGCACCCTAGTTAGCGCAAGTTTCGGGGACCAAACTTCCTTTGAGTTTGTTATATTGTTATGAACGCACGCTCCAGACGTCTTTTAAGACATCTAGGAGGTGGCCTAGACGTCGGACCAGACGTCTGGAATCACCTCCAGACGTCGGACAAGATGTCTGGAAATCGGTTATTTTGGCACGATTATTTCGTCTGCGCGCCTGAGCGCGCAGACCTGCGGAAATTCCCTCTCTCTCTCTTTTTCCCTCTCCCTCCTGCGCCCTCTGTCGTGCTCTCTCTCTCCTCCTCACGCGGCCTTAAAGGCCACGCCCTCTCCCTCACTCCCGTCACCTCCGTCTCCTTCCCTTTCTCCTTCCAGCCAATGCGCGAGAGCGAGTGCGAGGGTGACCGGCGGCGGCGACAGCCGCAGCGGGTGCGGGAGGAGGTGCTGCGCGAGGGAGGAGGCGTCGACCGTGAGGGCTCGAGCCTGCCGGGGCAGCGGGAGCCGGCCGGCGGGGGCGCAGCGGGCATGGAGTGGCGCGGGAGGCCTGCTGTGGCTCGAGCAGCAGGCGGAGCACTCGCGGCGCGGCCGGGCGTCGCGAGCGGAGGGCGAGTCGCGCCCTGGTTCTGGAAACTTTTCCAGAATCAGACGTCTGGGCTTATAGCCAGACAGAGGGGGAGACGTCTGGAATACTGTACAGACGTCTGAAAGGTGAGTTTTTCCGTCTTCCTTCCTTCCTTTCGACTGACCGTACTGAGAGAGAGAGAGATGGGTACGCGCAGGTTCGGTGATTCGCCATCCAACGCGAATTAGACGTCTGGCTGTAGTACCAGACGACGAGAGCGACATCCAGAAGTCCGGGGTGACCATCGGACGTCTGGGAACTAGGCCAGACGCCCCCACAGGCTTCTGGACATCTGAGAGCCCACGCAGAGCAAGGTAATTCCTGATCCAATTTTTAAGATGTCTGGAAGAAGTTCCAGACGTCTGATTTTGCACTGTTTCGTCGTTTTCGACCCGTTTAGGGCCCGTTTGGGTTCCGTTTTCCACGTTTCGAGTTGCGTTCTTTTCGGAATTAAATCCTCTACCCGTCTACAGTAGCTATACACTGGTTTGAGACACTCCTTGTGTTTGATTCTTGTGATAGGACCCCATTCCATTGCAGTCCAGGGGGTTATGGAGGCACGCGGGATTCCCGACCACGCCCCCAGTTCGCCTGTTGTAACCGGTAGAGTGGCTTTAAGTATAATCTGTTAATTTATGAAACCATAAATAGAACCTAGGACATTGCATGAATCCTAGGAATGAGAAATAGATTGAATGGTAGGTCCTAGGGTGTTGCATGAATCCTAGGGCTGGAAAACTAGATTGTATGATAGATCCTAGGATAGGGCATGAATCCTAGGACGGGAAAACTAGTGGAATGTATGAATACTGCAGTCTTGGAAAATGTGGAAAGGAAATAATAGCTGCCTGTGAATTGAATTAACAGCTGCCTGTTATGAATAAATAAACATGATTAAGAATATGGGATGTATGAACGTGAAACTGGAAAGGTGAAACCGGAATGTGCTGAGTTAAAGAGCAGGAACCCTACGGGGAATTAGTAGTAGAACTCCTGGAAAGTGAATGGAATAGAATTGGGGAAGTGAGCTGGCCCTTGAGTACGGAGTACCAAGGAGAGCGACTGTCCCCCTGTTTAGTGTAGAGCGGAGCTAGTCGCCCCAGGGACCCGGGGTTTGGTCTGGCCACTCTGTACCGACTTGCTGGCCCTCGTGTACGTAGTACTGAGGAGAGATACTAGTGTAGGGAGGTACTACCTACCCCACGGGCCCCGGGGTTCTGCTAGCCTCCTACACCGACTTGTTAGGCCCACTGGGGCAAACCAGGGTAGTCAGGCGAGGGTGCGCGGACTGTGGAGGGGCAAGGCCCCTGTTTGGTTACTGTGGAGGGGTTGGACCCCTGTTACTGAGAGGGCTCTGCCCTGTAATGGTTCCGTGCTGTGCTTTGGGCGCACCCGTTAATGGAAACGACTGACCGCGTGCCAGTGCGGGTTAGCTACCCGTGCGTTTACCGCGCGTGCCGTAGTCTCCGTTACGTCTGTCAGTGACCTTGGGGTGGTTGACTGAGAGTAGGATCACCACGGGGGACTCTCCCGGCCAGGAGAGCACCACGTGCTACTTCTACTGTTCGGAAAAGACTGCAATCAAGATCGTTCCCACGAGGAACATTCGAGATCAAGTGAAGGATCTGAGAAATAGATAAATTGTGAAACAATAGAAAGACGTAAATAAAGGAAGAAAGAAATTAAAACAGCTACTGTACACTTTACTATTTCTTTAGTTTAGCTGCCACTCTACTCAGCGTTTTGCTAACGTGTTACACTCGTTACCTTTCAGGACCAGGTGTTGAGCAGCCAGGGTCAGCGGTTGCAGAGGACGCTGGGCCGAGTAGGGTCCAGTAGAGTTACCACTGTTCTCTTGTACCTCTTTTTGTTCCACTGTAGTGAGTAGTTCTTATTTCCGCTGTACCTTTCTTTACCTGCAGTTCATGTTATGTTACGAATGTTGTTCTACTGTTGTGGTGGTATATACTGTAGTGATTTCTTTTCTTACTGCTGTATTTTCTTACTGTTAGTTATATTTATGCTGAATGTGGTTTATTTTACTGCTCTTTTGGTTACTTCCTCGTTGGACGACTAGGTCTTGGGATTAGTCGAGTCGGTCCGGTTCTCGTGTCTCGTAGGGACTCAGGAATCGGGTCGTTACACTCTCTGTTCTCCATCAAGCTCGTCCAATCCGTCCTGGATGCGAGCTCGAATTCCGTCTAAACACGTCTACATTTGCAATTGACCTGAAATCTAAGACTCCAAGTGCAAATGTTAAATAACACGTGTTTTGTTATCATCAAAACAAATGATCGTGGTGCTCTAGCAGCAACAGATAGATCCCACAAGCATTAAATGGCTTTCTTAATATTTAACACCAAATACTTAGGTCAAACTAAGGTTCACACCTCACTAGAGCATATTACATCAAAAAAAATTCTAATAGTGTATAATATGTTGAAATTCGAGTTCTATAGACCCTCAAACCAATCCAAAATAGTCAAAATGGATTTCTTAGTTGGTCTAAACTGACCATGGGCCACCGGTTTACCTTAACCAACTCTACACACACCATCTGACCCCCTACCACACGTCCATATCGCATTGGCACACTCTCGCAACTCTAGATTGCCCTGATGGAGCAATCCTCGCCATTTGCTAACACTTGTGTGCAAAAACTCCATCCGACCTCTCCTCGCGCCTATGCCGCTCCTTCCTATTCCTAGCCACATGTTAGCACGTGCTTTGCGTCTTACTATGCCACCATCAGATGGTGAGCCCTACTCCCACTAGTTTGACTCCTGTAAGTGAGAGAAGCACGAGGAATGGAGAGGGAAAATTTTTCTCCCTCTCTCTCTCCTCTCTCCCTCTCTTGCTTTTAAAGGTGCGAAAAGATCGATTCACAACACAAAGCCCTAGAGAAATATGTTTATAGTCTTTCAAGGTCAAGTTAGGGTTGTGGAAACTTGGTTTTGGACCAAAATATCCTTAGTCTTAGTTCATGTGCGCTTCATCCCCATTTTTCGTGATTTTCATGCAACTTGAACTACACAACTCAAATTTTTGCAAAATAGCACTCGTGGAAAAGCTTACAACAAGATAAATCCAACGGTATCATATATGTCACATTTCGAACAAGTTTTAACTGAGGGTTGACCAGGTTTGATCAAAACTCATGTTTCGTCATTTTTCAAGTAATGTTGACTCAATTTGTGCCCAACAAGGGCTGACCATTTTGTTTTCACACACTTAACTCTAGAATGGTTTATGACTCTAGATTTTGGGTCATTATACCTTGTTTCTACCTTTTTGTGTTATTTGAGCATAACTAAATTAATGCTGAAGAAGTCAATTGAGAGATATAAGCTTAGAATCACTTCTAAACAAACCTATCAATCTTGGAAAAGAAACTGATTAGTTGACTAACTAATATGACTAGGGCAAAGGAGAAGGATTAAAGAAGACAAAGATGCTTGTGGTAGAGGCTTAATATGTGAAGAGAGCAAAATCTAATTTTCAGGATTCCAACTTACATTTTTAATACAAGATTTCTAAGCATCACCATGAGATGATTTGTTTGCACTTTCTTGTATATCTTATCCTCTACATTTTGAATTAATGTTTACTTTTAAAAACACTTATTTTGATAGTATAAGTTTGCTTGTGATTTCGATGCTATATTCATCATATACATGTGCATGGTAATCTTTTCACATGTTTAATTCTCTTTGCATAATTCATAATTTAATTGAAATTCAAATTAGTTTATACCCTTAGATTCAATTCTTGTAGGATGGTGTAAGTATAGGTTTGTGATTCTTGATTTAGATTCTAAAGCTTTAAGAACCTTGATTATGTTGTCTATTATCTCTAAATTTAATGCATTTGGTTAGTATTAATCCTACTTGCATTGTTGTTGTAGTTTCTCATTCATGTATTTAACCGTAGTTTTATATTGAGTTGGTGTTCTTGTGATATAGTGTATGTTTGTCTTTTGTACAATTTCAATAGTTAAAATCAATTTAATTAGTATTAGTTATTTGCATGAACATTCCCATATAGTCTCTTTAAGGCATCAACCTAATAAACATTATCTATTTATATAAGTGTTACGACCCGATTCCCGAATCCCTACAGGACCCGAGACCGGCTCAACTCGACTAATCCCAAGACCCAGTCGTCCAACAAGAAAGTAACCAAAAAGCAGGAAAGTAAACCACATTGACTATGCTAAGCAACTAACAGTAAAAAGGTACAGCAGTAAAGAAGTAAAAGCTGCTACAGTACATATCACCACCACAACAGTAGAAAAATAACAAGATACAGGAACATAAAAGTACAGAATGTAAAGGTACAAAACATAAAGATACAAGAGTCTAAACTCACTACTACAAAAGAAGTACAACAAAGAAGCTACTACTACTGGGCTCTATTGGGCCCAGCACCCTCTGCAACCATAGACTCAGGCTGCTCAACACTTGGACCTAAAAAGGGTTATGAGAATACAAAGTCAGCGAACGCTAAGTAGAGTGACAACCAAGTAACTAAAGCAGTAAAGCTAACAGGTAAATTAGCTATTCCAATTTCTTTAATTTACAATTTATTCCTTCTCACCCATTGGTTTATATGTTTCCAAATCTCTTTCTTGATCTCGAATGTTCCTCATGGGAACGATCTTGGTTGTAATCTTTTCCGAAGAGTAGAAGGTACACGCGGTACTCTCCTGGCCGGGAGAGTCCCCCGTGGTGATCCTACACCCAGTCAACCACCCCAAGGTCACGGACAGACGTAACGGTAACTATGGCACACGCGATAAGCGCACCGGTAGCTACCCCACACTGGCACGCGGTCAGTCATTTCAGCTAACGGGTGCGCCCAAAGTACAGCACTGAACAATATAGGGCCTAGCCCTCTCAATAACAGGGGTCTAGCCCCTAAGAACCAAACAGGGGTCTCGCCCCTCCACAGTCCGCGCACCCTCGCCTGACTACCCTGGTTTGCCCAGTGGGCCTAACAAGTCCGTGTAGGGTGGCTAGCTGAACCCCGGGCCCCGTGGGGTGGCTAGCTCTCTCCCTACACTAGTAGCTCTCCCCGGTATAGTTTACTCGAGGGCCAAGAAGTCAGTGCAGAGTGGCCAATCCTAACCTCGGGTCCCAACCCAAGGGTAGCTAGCTCCGCTCTGCACTAAACAGGGGACGATAGCTCTCCTTAGTACTCCGTACTCAAGGGCCAGCTCACTTCCCCACTCACATTTCCAGATCCATTTCATTTATTTCCAGGAGCTCTACTCCTAATTCCCCATAGGGTTCATGCTCATATTCCTCATGCCATTCCATACCAGGTTTCATCATTTCTATTTCCATTCTCAGGTTATACATATGCAGCTTGTATTACTATCGTTCACATTTCTATCTTAGGTTATACACAGGCAGCTCGTATTTCTATCATTCACATTACCATTCTCAGATCATACATGATGACAACCTCATCATGAGGCATAACTAGCTCATTTTGACCTAATACAGAGGATAAAAGCTCCTACATAACTCAAAGAAAGGCTTAACTCAGAGAATTCTGAGTTTAAGAAGAAAACAAGTCATAAGGGGTAAAAATGCAATTTTACCAGCACAATCTGCAAACAGGGTAACTCAGGGTCCAAACATAGGTCAAACTAACCTAATAAGAAGGAAAGTGGGATGATCTGATCTGATAAGGGCTACAGCAACTCCAAGGAATTAAAAGACAATCTGTAACCCTAAAATAAAACCCACTTCAATTCACAAGGTTCGAGGCAAAGTAAAAATCTACTAAGCCCTCTAAAATTCATAGAAAAATAATCTTTAGGGTTTAGAACCTTAAATTTGGCCTTAGGAACTCATTTTGACCTACATTGAGAACCATGCCCAATTAATGATTTAATTTAGGTTTTTACGTAAATTGGCCAGTCAAACAAGGTTTGACCTAGAAATAAAATTCACCATTATAATCCTTAGGCCCCATTTAGTCATGCATAAAAACTTGAGCCTAAGAAGAGACCTTCTTGACCGACTTTTCATTTTGGTCCTCATCCATTACTTTTTGACCCTCAACTTTTGAAACCCTCGCATTTTGGCTCCTAAGTCTTCATCGTTTTTGCATTTGGGTCCTCCCTGCAAAACCCTGAGCAGCGCCATGCTCCGGCGAGGCATGGCGCCGCGCAGGGTGAGGGCGACCCCCTGCCAAGACAACGGGGTGTTCCCTGTGACATCTGCTGTCGCAAGGACACCTCCACGATCTCTGCCTTCACCCACACCTTCCGTTCGAACGCGCGGAAGGTATGGGTTGCAATCCAGCCATCCTCCGGCGAGGGAGGCACGTCGCCTCCCTCTGCCCTCCTCTCTAATTCCACCTCTATAAAAGCCGCCCCCGTCCACCGAATTGAGGAGCTCGGTTCTGACGGAGAAACTCCCCCCCTTCCTCTCTTCCCACTCCGGCAGAGGCCCTCCAGCTCCGACGGTTCTTCCTCCTCCTCCTCGTCGCTCTGCCGCAATACCAGCAGCAGAGCCGCCTTCGCCCGCTCTTCCCGCGTCGCGCCGTACCCAGTGCGCGCTCTCCCGCTCTCTCCTCGCCGCCGCCCCTTCTCTCTGGGCACCTTCTCCTCCGACGACAGTCGATACGACTGTCGCCCTACTCTGGCCCCCTTCGACTCTACAACTAGGTCAGAACTTCTCCCCACTTCCCCCTCTTTCTTCTCCTCACTATTTTACATTTGATTAAACCCTCGACCGACCTGACCACCCTCACCTTCTCCATCTCCGGCCACTCTTCGACGAGTTGCCCCCGTCAATCCACCACTCCACACAACTCGCCACCTACACCAAAAGCTCCGCCTCACCTCACCCGACACCCCCCGCCCCTCCACTACCACTCCACATCCCCACAACACTCCCCCGAACAAACCCACTTTTCCGATCGCAGTCCGACCTAGGGTCGCCGTCAAACACCGCCCCACGACCTCCCAGACCCTGCACCACCTTCACCGTGTCACGGCGAAGGTCCCCCGCTTGTCTGATTAGGCTGAGAGGGCATTTTACTGTGAACAGGTGACCTACCCTCCGCCGCCATTGCTGAGCAGGTGGAGCTCCTTCCGCCTGCAACTGCAGCCTCGCCCTGCCCAGCCTCGACTCTCCATGCTGCGCGCTTCGCCCTCCCGCATTCGCCCAGGCCTGCAGCTGGGGCGAGAGCCTCGCGCACAGCGGCAATTGCCTGCAGCTCTCTCAGCTGCAGGCGCCCAATTGGGGTGGGACATTTAGTCCCACCTCGGAAGATTCCGCAGCCGCGCACCCATATAAAGGTAAAACGTGCTATAGGCTTATCGCCTCAGCACACGGGGTGAGGTCCCTCTCACCCGCTCACTCGGCCTCATCCGCGACCACCCCCCGCGGACCTAGCCCGACCCGTTTACCCGACCTACACTCCTCGCCCACCACCGCACGCCGGTGGGCCTGGACCCGGGCGTGACCCGTACCCGAATACCCGGCAGCTCTGGGAGAGTTATCCTACGAGCGAAATCTGAGAGAGAGAGACGCGGGGGAGGGTAGGGTAGGTTTTTGCCCTGACCAATCTGTAAGTGTGCAGGCTCAGAGGAAGAAGGAGAAGAGAAAGAAGAAAGGAGCAGCCAGAGCTGTGGCTGCTTGAAAAAAAGTGAGGTAGAGAAGAAGAAGGCCGACAAAGAAAGACTGAAGGAAGGAGGAGCACCAAGCAGCACTGTAGCAGCGGCGACTTAAGTCGTCTGATTGGAAAATCAGACGACGCTTTGCTGAGGCAGAAAGAAGAAGAAAGAAAAGAGAAGCTAAAGAAGAAGACGAGAAGCGCAAGGAAGACAGAGCTGAAAGAAGAGACGAAATAAAAGAAGCAGAAGAAGAAGAAGAAGAGGAACTGAAGGCAGAAGATCCGACAAACAAGAAGAAGAAAGAAGACAAAGATGAGAGAAAGAAGAGAAGAAAAAGCCAAGAGACCAACCTATCTCTCTCTCTCTCTCTCTTAGTTTTGTAATAGAAATATTGTACTTCTAGAATACAACTTGCTCCTTGAGTTCGACCTCGGGAACTCTTTTATTTCCGAGTAACAAATTGTATTAAACTGGTAACCACTTCTCTATGCTATACTACGACGAAATAATAGAACTATAGAGGAGAACCGCTCACCAGTTTTTGGCGCCGTTGCCGGGGAGCAACGACTATTCTAGAAGCTTTAAATTTCTTTCAAGAGATTGCTAATCTTTTTCTCTCTCTTATGTGCAGGTAAAAATTGGAAGAGCAGCCGCACAACAAACACTCCAACAAACAGGTAATCTTCATTAGCCCTCTCTTAAACTCCCTTAAAATCTAAAAAGGAACAAAAAGAAAAATCAACTTATGGCTACCTGCATCATACATAGTAATTCCTCAAAGTTACCTAAATTTTTCATTTCAACACATTTTAACTGTCCATCCAGCTAAGGTAACTAGGGCTAAAACCTTCTTGATTGAGCCTTAGATACTACATTTTTGAGGCAACTAAAATGGACCAACTAGAGCCAACTCAGGAATTGAAAAGCTAGGGTTTTTAGAGACACACCTTCTATTAACAAAGAAAAGATCTTCCCAAAAAGAGGTGTACCTAAACCTTGTTTGAAAAGATCTATACAAGAGGAACCCTAAGCAAATCAGGCTCATAAATCCATTTGAACCTTAAAAGAAAGGACCTGAAAGCTCGCAAAGAAACAAGAGGTGAAGTTGACCCCTTGGATCAACCAACCTTAAAATTAGGTCACTTCTTCACTTAAAATACCTAAAAGTTCAAGTGTAACCTTAAGCGCCTTGATCTTAAAGTAAAATTAGTAGACTTAAGAGGTCAAGGTCCCCATTCTGGTCTACCTGGAACCGCAGTGACAAGAGAGGTCAGGTGGGGGAAACCCTGTAACCCGTGGGGATGCCCTACCGTGTAGGGGTCTTTGCGGGACTCACCCTCTCTGGCTGCCCAGGTAATTCTCAGGTGGACGATCTTTTTGATCAAGGGGTCCATCTGCCCCGCACCTCTATAGTCACCCAACAATTTTTGGGTGTCTCGATTGGGTCCAGCACCTTCTAAACTCATCTATTCCAACAGTGCATGCACGGTAGGAGGTCCTTAAGACCAACCTTAAGACCTCCTTTAGAAATTCACTCTCGTCAAGGCCAAGCCTCGACGCCCGTGTTTGTGCAGCAACCCCACCACATTATTCTCTCATCTGATTCAGAACCAAGCTCTTCTTCTTCCCCCATCATGGCTCAGCCAGTTGAGGAAGAAAACAATCTGGAGAATCAGCTCCAGCGACTCAATGACCTCTTCCAAAACTTCGTGCACCCACCGCAGCGTCCTATGATGCGGGACCATTACAATCCTGCTGCGGTGGCCATTGAGCCTCGAGTCAGAATCCCGACTGGAGGACCTGATTCTGAATTGAAGCCCAACATGATTCATCCTATACCTAAATTCCATGGGCTTAATTCCGAAGATCCCTTTCAGCACATCAAATAGCTAAAGCATCTGGCCCAAACTTTTGGGTCAGACGCGCAAAATCGGGATATTCTTCTCATGAAGATGTTCTCCTTTTCTCTTATGGACAAGGCCGCTCATTGGTATCAAACTCAGACCCGGCCGATCAACACTTGGGAAGAACTTCAGTCTGAGTTCTTGAAAAAATTCTTCCCCGTTGGTCGGACTAACGCCTTGCTCCATCAGATTACGCACTTCACTCAACAAACAGGGGAACCTCTCCATGAGGCATGGGATCATTTTTAGGATCTCATGAGGAAGTGCCCCCATCACAGAGTTCCTAAATGGGAACAGGTCCAATCTTTTCACCAGGGACTCCGTGACGACATCCGTCTTTTCGTCAATGCAACTTGCGGAGGAAATATCATGGGTCAACATGAAGACACCGTGTGGGAGATTCTCGAAAACATGTGCGAGAACTCCATCAACAATAACTCCATGGGATTATTCGACAGGATGAATACCCGCACATCGACGAAACTTAGGGAAGCACATGAGACGCAGGGCCTGTCCGCATCAGTCGACCTGGAGTTAATGGCCAGTCGATTGGACAATGTCTCAATCATTGAGAAGTAGGTGGATGAGCTGACTCAGCACTTGCAGCGAGCCACCTCTGCGCGTAACTCCTTTGCACAACCTCCTTCCACACAGGAGACTGTGCAAAACATTCTCCACCGATCTTCCCCTAGGATGGATCCATATCCATCCCCATCTGATTCTCGGATCGGAGGATCTTCCGATCCTTTCTACACCAGCCCGGGGAATTCCATTCCCCCTTTCTCTGATTCTCTAGAGGTTCCTCAGACCTGCGAGGACCTCAACGCCATCCAGAACGACCCATTCTCCAACACCTATAACCCTGGATGGCAAGACCATCCCAATTTTCAGTGGGCGGGAAATTCCCAAACCCAAAGACCACCCTTTCAGTCCCGCCCACAGCCCCCTCGTCATTACCAGCCGCCTCAGCCTCGACCCAACCCTACTTATCCATCAGGGCCAAATCAGGATCAAATGTCCCTTATCCTTCAGACTTTGGCTGACATTCAAAGAACGAATGCGACTATCCAAAAACAACACAAGGACGAACTTACAGAGGTTAGAACTCAACTGGCCCAGTTGGCAAATTCTTGCCAGCCAGGCACACTTCCTTCCCAACCTCTTCCTAATCCAAATAACGTGCCAACCCAGTGGCGCGTAATGAACCCAAACCCAGGCCATGCCCATATGATTTATCACGCCCCCTCTGTTCCTTCACCCGACGGGATAGAGGCCTCCACTTCTTTTGCAGGTTACCAGCAGCAACCTATCTTACCCAATCCCAACCAAAATCAGGCCGGATTAAATTCTGTAACAACACGTAGTGGTAAAACAACTCAAGACCCGCATTATCCAAATCACTCCAAGACTGGTAACCAAGACCCTAGGATAGTTATCCAAGATACCACTGTCCCAGATCAAGAACCTGGACCTATCCTAGAAGAACCAACCAAGGTCCCATTTCCCGAAGCCTTAACCAAAGGAAAGAGAATAACCAAGCCCGTGGCACCTGAGGAGGACCTGGTCAAGCTCTTTGAGCAGGTCCACATAAACATCCTTTGATGGATGCAATCCGCCACGTACTGGCTTACGCACGATTCTTAAAGAATGTGTGTACACCCCAGCGTAAGCCGTGAACCAAGAGTGGGAGTCCAATTATTCTGTCAGAGCAAGCCAGCTCTGTAATCTTAAGCAGACTCCCACCTAAGGCTAAAGATCCTGGTACTCCCCTGATTTCCTGCAAGATAGGTGATACACAATTTGATAGAGCATTGCTAGACTTGGGTGCTTCCATAAATCTGATACCCACATCCTTACTCAACCATCTAGAAGAATCTGAGCTGAAACCAACTGAGGTGACATTACAATTAGCAGATCGATCTATAAAGTCACCAAAAGGAATTCTCGAGGATGTTATTGTGAGGGTGCGGGATTTCTACTTTCCTGTAGACTTTATAGTCTTAGACATGGACGCACCTGAGAACCCTAGGGATACACCAATCATATTAGGGAGACCTTTCTTGGCTACTGCTAGAGCCAACATTAGCTGTGAGGAGGGCCAAATAGAGCTCAAATTTGGGAATCAAACCCTAAAAATTGATATATTTAAGGCCCAACAGGGAATCAATTGCGGTGTCATCGAACAGATTTGTGACATTAGGGCTTTGGTTGATGAAACACACTTCCAGAATGACCTGATTATACCTCATCAACCACAGAAAGATCTTGACCCGCAAACTAAGGAGTCGAATCCAGATACGAACAACCCAGTAACTCCTACCCTTGAACCTCACGTCTATACTAAACCACCCGCTGCTGTTGATAACCCCATCCTCGAACTGAAGGTCCTACTCTTTGATGCCCGACTCAGACTTTTCCCAGGAAAGCTGCGATCCAAGTGGGTCGGACCATATTTAGTCCAATAGGTTTTTGGAAATAGAGCTATCGAAATCAGTCCGCTCAGCCACGATTCCGAACCTTTCATCGTGAACGGTCAGAGACTCAAGCCATTTATTGATGTGACTTCTACTGATTTGGCTGAATCATCTTATATCCTCCATTCCCCTTGAGCTTATTGTGCCCAGCCCATGACGTAAAACTCAGCGCTTAACGGGAGGCAACCCGTCATTTTCCTAAAAATTCAAAACCTTTTTCACACTTTTGTGCACTTAATGTTCACCCGTGTAGACAGCCGACCCCACCTCAGATGCTTGCATCTGGGATTAGAAATCATCCGCAAAATTCATCCCGACCCATTCACTCGTCCAAATTTCTGTCTTAAGGAATGAACTAAGTAAATAAAAAGCCCCCTAAGTCACAATGAGGACATTGCAAATCTTATGCATGGGGGGGTATAAAAGTGCAAAACTTGTAAGAAAAGGCTTTAAACAAAAAAATTCACATATGCCAAAAACACCATAAAAATTAAAAAAAAATTTCAAAAAAAGAAAAAGAGAATAAGAGGAGAAGGAAATTTTGTGGGAGAAGGAAAAGAAACAAAATGAGAAAGGAGCACAAAATTATGAGAAAAAAGTAGTCATTAGTAAGAAACTAAGGAATTAACCTAAGTTCTAGACCTCATTCAAGAAAATAACTGAAAAGTGCACAATGGGATTAGTAAGAACGCAAACCTTAGGCATTCTTGGATAGACTCTTAGTACCCATTAAGATCTGGACACTCCTCAAGAGGTTGAGGAAAATGAAAAGCTAAAGTATTAGGTCTAAGGCTTAGGGAGTATTTGATCTCATTAACTAACTTTTGGTCTACGGGACTCAGTAACCTAAGCACCCTAACCTCACACACAGCCTGGTTCAGTAAGCGTAAAAATCAAAATCACGCAAAAGCGTCACAAAATTCTGAAAAGTACACCTAGAGTAGGAGCGGTCGATCAATACAAGTTGATTTGGACGAGTTCCCAGCGCGGAGAGGCGGGAAATCCCCTCGAAGATGCGTAACAAAATATCATCTCCTCGGTGCTTGTCTCTTAGGATATTTACATATCTTACTGGGGGCATGTAAGCACTCTGCTGGTTCAGATTCCATGGATGGCGTTATCACGAAGTGTCAATTGCCAGGGTCTGGATTCGACCACGGAACACCATGGATGGGATTATCTCGAAATCTCAATAGCCAGGGTTCCGGGGGTTGCCATGGGCGGTGCTATCTCGAAGCATCGATTGCCAGGAACCCTTGAGGATTGATGATGGGAGCAAGGAATCTGATACAGACCGTGTTGAAAAGCCAATCCTAAGCTAGAATTAAAAAGAAAAAGAGAGAGAAAACTCTCCAAACAGAAAAATTTTCTATCTCTCTCTCTCTTACAAAACGCACTGCGAACTGAGCCAGGGCTAAAAGCATTTCAAGCACGGGTGCTTTAACCACAAAGTCCAATAGACCTTAGGTTAGTTCTTGTAGGCCTTAAAAACCTTTGCTAAGGATTGAGGCTGAGGCTAGATAGATCTGGATCTTGATTGGTACTAGAGTACCTTTTAAGCCTATGGTCAGCATTCTAACCTAATCTAAGCTCAAATGAAAAAGCACTTATCTGAAGCTATTAAGAACTTCATGGTCTAGAACAAAGGTTGAAACCTTAAGTTTTTGCTAAGGGACTAGCAAAAGCTAGGCATGGGGGTATGATGAGAACCTCATCATGAGTCATAACTAGCTCATTTTGACCTAATACAGAGGATAAAAGCTCCTACATAACTCAAAGAAAGGCTTAACTCAGAGAATTCTGAGTTTAAGAAGAAAACAAGTCATAAGGGGTAAAAATGTAATTTTACCAACACAATCTGCAAACAGGGTAACTCAGGGTCCAAACATAGGTCAAACTAACCTAATAAGAAGGAAAGTGGGATGATCTGATCTGATAAGGGCTACAGCAACTCCAAGGAATTAAAAGACAATCTGTAACACTAAAATAAAACCCACTTCAATTCACGAGGTTCGAGGTAAAGTAAAAATCTACTAAACCCTCTAAAATTCATAGAAAAATAATCTCTAGGGTTTATAACCTTCAATTTGGCCTTAGGAATCCATTTTGACCTACATTGAGAACCATGCCCAATTAATGATTTAATTTGGGTTTTTACGTAAATTGGCCAGTCAAACAAGGTCTGACCTAGAAATAAAATTCACCATTAGAATCCTTATGCCCCATTTAGTCATGCATAAAAACTTGAGCCTAAGAAGAGACCTTCTTGACCGACTTTTCATTTTGGTCCTCATCCATTACTTTTTGACCCTCAACTTTTGAAACCCTCGCATTTTAGCCCCTAAGTCTTCATCATTTTTGCATTTGGGTCCTCCCTGCAAAACCCTGAGCAGCGCCATGCTCCGACGAGGCATGGCGCCGCGTAGGGTGAGGGCGACCCCCTACCAAGACAACAGGGTGTTCCCTGCGACATCTGCTGTCGCAGGGACACCTCCACGATCTCTGCCTTCACCCACACCTTCCGTGCGAACACGCGGAAGGTATGGGTTGAAATCCAGCCATCCTCCGGCGAGGGAGGCACGTCGCCTCCCTCTGCCCTCCTCTCTAATTCCACCTCTATAAAAGCCGCCCCCGTCCACCGAACTGAGGAGCTCGGTTCTGACGGAGAAACTCCCCCCCCCCTTTCCTCTCTTCCCACTCCGGCAGAGGCCCTCCAGCTCCGGCGGTTCTTCCTCCTCCTCCTCGTCGCTCTGCCGCAATACCAGCAGCAGAGCCGCCTTCGCCCGCTCTTCCCGCGTCGCGCCGTACCCAGGGCGCACTCTCCCGCTCTCTCCTCGCCGCCGCCCCTTCTCTCTGGGCACCTTCTTCTCCGACGACAGTCGATACGACTGTCGCCCTACTCCGGCCCCCTTCGACTCTACAACTAGGTCAGAACTTCTCCCCACTTCCCCCTCTTTCTTTTCCTCACTATTTTACATTTGATTAAACCCTCGACGGACCTGACCGCCCTCACCTTCTCCATCTCCGGCCACTCTCCGGCGAGTTGCCCCCGTCAATCCACCACTCCACACAACTCGCCACCTACACCAAAAGCTCTGCCTCACCTCACCCGACACCCCCCGCCCCTCCACTACCACTCCACATCCCCACAACACTCCCCCGAACAAACCCACTTTTCCTGTCGCAGTCCGACCTAGGGTCGCCGTCAAACACCGCCCCACGACCTGCCAGACCCTACACCACGTTCACCGTGTCACGACGAAGGTCCCCCGCTTGTCTGATTAGGCTGAGAGGGCATTTTACTGTGAACAGGTGACCTACCCCTCCGCCGCCATTGCTGAGCAGGTGGAGCTCCTTCCGCCTGCAACTGCAGCCTCGCCCTGCCCAGCCTCGACTCTCCAGGCTGCGCGCTTCGCCCTCCCGCATTCGCCCAGGCCTGCAGCTGGGGCGAGAGCCTCGCGCACAGCGGCAATTGCCTGCAGCTCTCTCAGCTGCAGGCGCCCAATTGGGGTGGGACATTTAGTCCCACCTCGGAAGATTCCGCAGCCGCGCACCCATATAAAGGTAAAAAGTGTTATAGGCTTATCGCCTCAGCACACAGGGTGAGGTCCCTCTCACCCGCTCACTCGGCCTCGTCCGCGACCACCCCCCGCGGACCTGGCCCGACCCGTTTACCCGACCTGCACTCCTCGCCCACCACCGCACGCCGGTGGGCCTAGACCCGGGCGTGACCCGTACCCGAATACCCGACAGCTCTGGGAGAGTTATCCTACAAGCGAAATCTGAGAGAGAGAGACGCAGGGGAGGGTAGGGTAGGTTTTTGCCCTGACCAATCTGTGAGTGTGCAGGCACAGAGGAAGAAGGAGAAGAGAAAGAAGAAAGGAGCAGCCAGAGCTATGGCTGCTTGAAGAAAAGCGAGGCAGAGAAGAAGAAGGCCGACAATGAAAGACTGAAGGAAGAAGGAGGAGCACCAAGCAGCATTGTAGCAGCAGCGACTTAAGTCGTCTGATTGGAAAATCAGACGATGCTCTGCTGAGGCAGAAAGAAGAAGAAAGAAAGAGAAGCTAAAGAAGAAGACGAGAAGCGCAAGGAAGACAGAGTTGAAAGAAGAGATGAAATAAAAGAAGCAGAAGAAGAAGAGGAACTGAAGGCAGAAGATCCGACAAACAAGAAGAAGAAAGAAGACAAAGATGAGAGAAAGAAGAGAAGAAAAAGCCAAGAGACCAACCTATCTCTCTCTCTCTCTCTTTTATTTTTGTAATAGAAATATTGTACTTCTAGAATACAACTTGCTCCCTGAGTTCGACCTCGGGAACTCTTTTATTTCCGAGTAACAAATTGTATTAAACTGGTAACACTTCTCTATGCTATACTACGACGAAATAATAGAACTATAGAGGAGAACCACTCACCAATACACATGCAGCTCGTATATACCATTTAACGTATACAATAGGAAGGTCACATGCAACTGTTAACTAGCATAGATAGTTCATATTTCACAGGCAACTTTTCTTCATTTACAGGCAGTTGTTAGCCTTTCTATCTACTCATTCAAGACAGCAATTCAATCACGCATACAGACATTTCAAGTATTCTCGTCCTAGGATTCATGCCACATCCTAGGTTCTAATCATTCATTCCACACATGCATTCAGGGTTATAATTAAATTAGGGAAAGCCACTCTACCAATCAACCCAGGAGTATTGGGGGCTTGAACGGTAGGTTCACATGCCTCAGTAAGCCCCGAACCCACAACGGAACGAAGTCCTATAACAAGGAACAATCACAATGGAACATTCAGAATAATATAGAAAGCCTTCTAACAAGTAGAGGAACTCGCAAGGAAAACACTGGTATCTTGTTTGCTTAAAACATACCTCAAACGGACCCTAAACGGGTCAAAAATAAGGTTACTGACCCAAATCAGACGTCTGAAACAAGTTCCAGACGTCTTAAAAGTGTCCAGAAATGCACCTCAAGCTCTGCGTCAACCTCAGACGTCCAAGAACCTTGCTGGGCCGTCTGGACCCAACTCCAAACGTCTGACCTCCTCTCCAGACATCTGAAAGTGCTTCTAGTCATCTGGCAAGCTTCCTAGACGTCTGAAATGTGTGGGAGGGCGGGTCCCGCACCTTCTCAAAGCAAATCCTGCATGCGACATCATAAATCTCCTCAAAATGGCCATGCGAAGAGTAGTTGCAGAGCGGCCTGCATGGCCATATCCGCAAAGGGAACGTACCTTCGCGAAGATCTCTCTTCAGACGTCTGGAACTGCCTCCAAATGTCCGCTCCGTCGTTTGGACGTCACTCCAGACGTCTGATTCTAGGAAAAATCCAAAACCAGAACCTGCTCCCGCTCGCTCTCGCCGCACGCGACCGCGGCCCGCTTCCATGCCTGCAGCTCCAGATGTAGCAGTGTCGGGATGACTTCCCCGACGCACTCCTCCTCCTCCTCCCGCACATGCTGCTCCAGCTGTGCGCCCTCCGATGAGCTCCCATATGAGCTCGTGAGCTCAACTCCTCCTCCTCTGCTCACGCCGCTCCGCCTCGTCGTCGCTCCCATGCTCTCTCGCTCACGCTGGGGTGGTGAGGAAGAGAAGAAGTAGCTGGAGGCTGTGAAGTGAGGAGAACAAGAGAGGAGGAAGGGGGGTTTTTATAAGGATGGGGTGTTAGGGTTTGCTGAAGGAGGGGAGAGAGAAGGGGAGAAAACAAGAGAGTACTGTCCACGCGTAGCCCCCGCGCAGACGCAAGCTCGTACTCAATTTTTTATTTCCAAACATTTGGGAAGGTGTCCAGACATCTAACCAGACGTCTGACCGACAGTCCAGACGTCTTACAAGGCTCAAAATAGCATGGGTCTTTACATCATAACAAACTTAAAGGAAGTTTCATCCCCGAAACTTGAGCTAGCTAAGGTGCGAAAAAATAATAATAAACGCATAACAAACTTAAAGAGGACCGAACCCGATCCGAAAAGACGTACCCTCAAAAAGCTCCGAGTACCGCTATCGCATCACCGCCTCAGGCTCCCAGGTAGCCTCCTCGTACCGCTTGCTCCTCCACAAGACCTTCACCAGGGATACCTACTTCCGTCTCAAACTCCAGACGACTCTGTCTAATATCTGTACTGGTCGCTCGAGGTAGGTCAGGTCGTCACCCACCTCGACACTCTCGTGGCTCAGAATGTGACTGGGATCGGTGACGTACTTCCTGAGGTTGGACATGTGGAACATGTCGTGCACACCAGAAAGCTGGGGAGGAAGGGCAAGCCTGTAAGCAATGGGTCCTACCTGCTCCAAGACCTCAAAAGGCCCCACAAACCTCGGCGCGAGCTTCCCTTTCACCCCAAAATGCTGTAGGCCCCTCATGGGCGAAACATGAAGAAAGACGTGATCCCCAACCTTGAACTGCACCTCTCTGCGCTTCCGATCAACATAACTCTTCTGTCTACTCCTAACAGTGCGAAGTCATCTGTGAATCTGCTCTACCACCTCCTGACTCTGTCGAATCAGCCAGGGGCCAACCAACCACTTGGTCCCCACCTCAACCCAACTCAAGGGCGCAGTACACCTTCGTCTGTACAGAGCCTCGTATGATGCCATACCAATACTCGAGTGATAGTTGTTATTATATGCAAACTCTGCCAAGGGTAAGTGCTCCTCCCAAGAACCCCTCCAGTCCAGTACACAGGTGCGCAAAAGATCCTCAAGTGTCTATATCGTGCATTCTGACTGTCTGTCCATCTGGGGGTGGTACGCCATACTGAACTTCAACCATGTCCCCAAACCCTGCTGAAACTCAGCCCAAAACTGGGACGTAAAATCTCACACGGAACTCTGTGTAGACGTACCACATCACGAATATATCTCTCTGCCAACTGCGCTGGTCTCAAGGTGACTCAGATCGGCAAGAAACGTGTCATCTTCATCAATCTGTCTACAATCACCCAGACTGCGTCGTGTCCTCGCTGGGTAATGGGCAAGCCCACCACCAAGTCCATGGTAATGCTCTCCCACTTCTACTCTGGCACTGGAAGTGGTTGCAACGGCCCTGCAGACCTTTGATGCTCGGCCTTCACCTGCTAGCACAGTAAACACTGCTGCACAAACTCACCTACATCCCGCTTCATCCCCCTCCACCAAAAGTCACGTCTCAGATCATGATACATCTTCGTGTTCCCGAGATGTATGGTGAACCTGGACCCGTGTGCCTCAGCTAGGAGGTCTCTCAACAACTCCTCGTCCCTGGGAACGCACAAACGTCCCCTCATACGTAGCACCTTGTCTGTAAAGGAGAAGTCTCCTGGGTCCCCTGACAGTACTCTATCGCGCAATGACTGCAGGTACGGATCTGTCATCTATCCTGTAATGATGCAGTATATCGGCTCTGGTCTCGTCTGTCGTGTCACTATCACTGCCCCACAATGCCCCTGCAACTCTAGGGGTCACCAATTGCCCAACTCCTCCATGAGTCTCCAACTCTGTGCCTATAGACTGGCCAAGTGGGTGGGCGCCTTCCGGCTCAAGGCGTCAGCCACCACGTTGGCCTTCCCTGGATGGTAGGAGATGCTGCAGTCATAGTCCTTCAGGAGCTCTAACCAACGTCTCTGTCTCATGTTAAGCTCCTTCTGATCAAACAAATACCTGAGGCTCTTATGATCCGTGAATATCTTAAAAGTCTCACCGTACAGGTAGTGCCTCCATGTCTTCAGCGCAAAGATGACAACTGCCAGCTCTAAGTCATGGGTAGGGTAGCTATGCTCATGGGCCTTCAGTTGCCACAAAGCGTAAGCGACAACGTGATCCCGCTACATGAGCACACCCCCTAACCCTGCAACAAAGCGTCCGTGTACACAAAAAAACTGCCACTGCTGTCTGGGATGGTAAGCACAGGAGCCGAAGTCAGCCTCTCCTTCAACTCCTGAAAACATGCCTCACAAGCGTCTGTTTAAGCAAAGGGCACGTCCTTCCGGGTCAACTGTCATAGGACGTGCAATCTGCGAGAAACCCCTGATAAACCACCGGTAGTAGCCTGCCAGTCCCAAGAAATTGCGGATCTCTGTCATTGTATGTGGTCTCTACCACCTGAGCACTGCCCCTACCTTGGCTGGATCCATAGCCAAACCATCCCCTGAAATCACATGACCTAATAAGGTCACCTGCCTTAGCCAGAACTCGCACTTGCTGTATTTGGCATACAGCCTACGTCGTCTCAACGTGTCCAAAACCATCCGCAAGTGCTATCCATGCTGCGCCTGATCCTACGAGTAAATGAGCACATCATCGATAAATACCACCACAAACTGATCCAGATACAGTTTGAACACCTGGTTCATCAAATCCATGAAAGCAGTGGGGGCGTTGGTCAGCCCAAACGGCATGACCAAAAACTCGTAGTGTCCGTATCGGGTGCGGAAAGCTACCTTGGAGACGTCAGTCTCCCTGATCCTCAACTGGTGGTAGCTAGATCTCAAATCTATCTTGGAGAAAATCGTGGCACCTCACAATTGGTCAAACAAATCATCAAGCCTCAGCAGCGGATACCTGTTCTTGATGGTAACCCTATTTAGCTGTTGTAGTCCACACAAAGGCATAGGGTACCATTCTTCTTCTTCACAAATAGCACCGGGGCTCCCCATAGAGACGCACTGGGCCTCACAAAGCCCTTCTCCAATAGGTCCTGCAACTGCGACTTGAGCTCTCGCAGCTCAAGTGGTGCCATCCTGTAAGGTGCTGTAGAAATGGGGTTGATCCCCGGTACCAGTGAGATCTCAAACTCGATCTCACACTCAGGCGGTAGTCCTGTCAGCTCCTCTATAAACACATCGGGGTACTCTCTAACCATCGGATGCTCTGAAATTCTGCCACGGTGTTTGGCTCCGCCACTACACAAGCCAGAAAGCCCTCACACCCCTGGCCCAAAAGTCTCGCTGCCCAAAGTGCAGAAATGCACCTAAAGCCTCTGTCCACCAGTTGTCCGTGAAACTCAAAAGAAGGCATCTCCAGTATGGAGAAGACAATCTTCCTCTCAAAATAGTCCACCAAAGCATGGTAAGCGGACAGCCAATCCATCCCCAGAATCACGCCAAAATCCTCCATCGGTATCACAATCAGGTCAGCGGGGAGGCTGTGTCCCTCAACACTGACCTCACAATCTATGTAAACCTCCTCAGCTACAAACAGCTAACCACCCGGACCTCTGATCACAAAAGGATCCTCTAACAACACACAGTCCTGTCCCAAACTAACAGCAACAAACGAGTGCGTGGCGTCGGAATCAAAAAGTATGTAAACTAATCTGCCGGAAATTGTAACCATACCTGCCACCACTGAACCTGATGCTCTGGCGTCTCTGTGTGTCAGGATGTTGATACGCCCCTCAACTCTCGGTGCGAAAGAAGCAGCCATACTCTACATCGGACGGGTTGCCGCTGGCCGGTACCCTCCCCGCGACTGCTGTCCTCCCCCACACCCCTGGGAACCACGACCACCTGCCCGGCCTCCAACGCTTGGTGTGGGGAGCATATGCTGCACTCCATCCCTAGACGGGTAGTCCCACCTGATGTGACCTGGCTGGTCACAGTGGTAGCAGAGGGGAACTTGACTCTCGCCCTCGGTAGGTCCCTACTGAAGGTTGGGCAGGGGTCCAGTGTTGGCAGCTGGCCCCTGTAGGGGGCCCCCAAAGGCCACTGACGACCCCGCAAAGCGCGACGGCTTTCCTGTGGGCGCCATGTGCCTCCTCGCTCGCCGACCCTGTAAGCACTCTGGCTAGTAGGGCCTCTTCCATCCGCTGTCAGTGTTACGTGCAGCTGGGTTGGTCTCCTCATAGGTCATAGCTGCCTCCACCACTCTCGAGAACGTGGGCAGCTTCAGGGGTTTAACATACCCCCAAATGGTAGGCCGGAGCCCCTCAGTGAACCTCCACAGGCACTCCTCCTCAATAGCCACAGCTGTCGCAGCGAAATGGGATAGCTCTAGGAAACGCGTACGATACGTGCTAACAGTCATCGTCCCCTGGCGGAGAGTGTGAAATTCCAGCCTCCTCTGATCTTACCACATCTGCGGGAAGTACTGTTTGCAAAAGAGGGTCACAAATTGGTCCCACGTCGGCTCTGCCCTCTCCTGGCCTCTGACTGCCCTCCACCACTTGTGTGCCACTCTCTCCAACTGGTACGTTGCAAAGGCCACGTGGCACTCCGTAGGGGGGCGAAAGGTGTCAAACACCTTTTCGATCTGCTCTAACCAGTCCTCCGCCTCAGTCAGGTCCTCATCCCCCTTGAAGGAGGGGGGCTTTAGCTTTTGAAACTACCTGGAAAGCTCGTAATGTCACTGTAGTGGGGAAACGGGCACGCCTCCTAGAGGGGAGGGCTCGTGCTCGGAAGTGTCAGAGTGCGATGGGGGCAATGGAGGATGACCCCCTCCCCCACCTCCAGCGCTGCGCCAGTCTCGTAGTCCCACAGAGGACTCCCCCTCCAAGTCCCCAGGGAGAGGCGCCCATGGAGGCGAGTGGAGCTCCTCTCATACTATCTCGCGTATCAGCTAAGCGAGGTCTTAGGCTTGAATGCCCGGAAGAAGTGGCTGGTCCACTGAAATGTCAGGCTCAGCACATCCGCCCCTCCGACCTCGTCCACGGTCGCGTCCGCGGCCCACCTCAAGGACTCCACGTCGAGGCATCTCCTGCAAGGAGACGCGAACAACAGAACAAAAAGATGTCAACTCTAACGAACATTCAGCAAAAGAACCTCAGAACAGATGTCAAAAGGTACGTTGTGGTGGTTACTCTAGTTACAAGCATGTGAATTGGTTGTTCTCAAGCTAGTTGGTTCATTTCTCGGGACGACCTTGCTCTGATACCATCTTGTTACGACCCGGTTCCCAAATCCCTACAGGACCTGAGACCGGCTCGACTCGACTAATCCCAAGACTCAGTCGTCTAACAAGAAAGTAACCAAAAAGTAGGAAAGTAAACCACATTCACTATGCTAAGCAACTAACAGTAAAAAGATACAACAGTAAAGAAGTAAAAGCTGCTACAATACATATCACCACCACAACAGTAGAACAGTAACAAGATACAGGAACATAAAAGTACAGAATGTAAAGGTACAGAACATAAAGGTACAAGAGTCTAAACTCACTACTACAAAAGAAGTACAACAAAGAAGCTACTACTTCTGGGCTCTACTGGGCCCAACACCCTCTGCAACCGTAGACTCAGGCTGCTCAACACTTGGACCTGAAAAGGGTTATGAGTACACAAAGTCAGCGAATGCTAAGTAGAGTGGCAACCAACTAACTAAAGCAGTAAAGCTAAAAGGTAAACTAGCTATTCCAATTTCTTTAATTTACAATTTATTCCTTTTCACCCATTGGTTTATAAGTTTCCAAATCTCTTTCTTGATCTTGAATGTTTCTCATGGGAACGATCTTGGTTGTAGTCTTTTTCGAAGAGTAGAAGGCACACGTGGTGCTCTCCTGGCCAGGAGAGTGCCCCGTGGTGATCCTACACCCAATCAACCACCCCAAGGTCACAGACAGATGTAACGGTGACTACAGCATGCACGATAAGCGCACGGGTAGATATCCCGCACTGGTACATGGTCAGTCGTTTCTGCTAACGGGTGCACCCAAAGTACAGCACGGAACATTATAGGGCTTAGCCCTCTCAGTAATAGGGGTCTAGCCCCTAAGAACCAAATAGGGGTCTCACCCATCCACAATCTACACACCCTCGCCTGACTACCTAGGTTTGCCTAATTGACCTAACAAGTCAGTGTAGGGTAGCTAGCTGAACCCCGGGCCCTGTGGGGTGGCTAGCTCTCTCCCTACATTAGTAGCTCTTCCCAGTACAGTATACACGAAGGCCAAGAAGTCAGTGCAATGTGGCCAATCCTAACCCTGGGTCCCAACTCAAGGAAGGCTAGCTCAGCTATATACTAAACAGGGGACAGTCGCTCTCCTTGGTACTTCATACTCAAGGGTCAGCTCACTTTCCCACTCACATTTCTAGATCCATTTCATTTATTTCTAGGAGCTCTACTCCTAATTCCCCGTAGGGTTTATGCTCATATTCCTCATGCCATTCCATACCAGGTTTCATCATTTCTATTTCCATTCTCAGGTTATACACATGCAGCTTGTATTGCTATCATTCATATTTCCATACTCAAGTTATACACAGGCAGTTCATATTTCTATCATTCACATCACCATTCTCAGATCATACACATGCAGCTCGTATTATATCATTTAACGTATACAACAGGAAAGTCACATGCAACTGTTAACTAGCACAGGTAGTTCATATTTCACAGGCAGCTTTTGTTCATTTACAGGCAGATGTTAACCTTTCTATCTACATATTCAAGACTGCAATTTAATCACGCATACAGACATTTCAAGTATTTCTCGTCCTAGGATTCATGCCACATCCTAGGTTATAATCATTCATTCCACACAAGCATTCAGGGTTATAATTAAATTAAGGGAAGCCACTCTACCAAGCAAATCAAGAGTATTGGAAGCTTGAATGGCAGGCTCACGTGCCTCAACAAGCCCCGAACCTGCAACGGAATGAAGTCCTATAACAAGGAACAATCACAATGGAACATTTAGCATAGTATAGAAAGCCTTCTAACAAGTAGAGGAACTCACAAGGAAAACACCGGTATCTTGTTTGCGTAAAACGAACCTCAAACAGACCCTAAACAGGTCAAAAATAGGGTTACTGACCCAAATCAGACGTCTAGAACAACTTCCAGACGTCTTAAAAGTGTCCAAAAATGCACCTTAAGCTCTACGTCGACCACAAACGTCCAGGAACCCTGCTAAGCTGTCTGGACCCAGCTCCAGACATCTGACCTCCTCTCTGGACGTTTGGAAGTGCTTCCAATCATCTGGTAAGCTTCCCAGACATCTGAAATACGTAGGAGGGCATGTCCCGTGCCTTCCCGAAGTAAATCCTGCATGCAATAGCACAAATCTCCTCAAAATGGCCATGCGAAGAGTAGCTGCAGAGCAGCCTGCATGGCCGTATTCGCAAAGGGAACATACCTTCGCGAAGGTCTCTCTTCAGATGTCTGGAACCGCCTCCAGATGTCCGCTCCGTCGTCTGGACGTCACTCCAGACATCTGATTCTAGGAAAAACCCAAAACTAGAACCTGCTCCCGCTCGCTCCCACCGCGTGCAGCTGCGGCTCGCTTCCACACCCGCAGCTCCAGCTGTAGCAGTGTCGGGGATGACTTCCCCGACGCACTCCTCCTCCCGTACGTGCCACTCTGGCCGTGCACCCTCTAGTGAGGTCCCACACGAGCTCGCGAGCTCAACTCCTCTCCTCACGCCACTCTGCCTCGTCGCCGCTCTCACACTCTCTCGCTCACATTGGGGTGGTGAGGAAGAGAAGTGGCTAAAGGCTGTGAAGTGAGGAGAACAAGAGAGGAGGAAGGGGGGTTTTATAAGGATGGGGTGTTAGGGTTTGCTGGAGGAGGGGAGAAAGAAGAAGGGGAGAAAATGAGAGAATACTATCTATGCACAGCCCACGCGCAGACGCGAGCTCGTACTCAAAATTTTTAATTTCCAGACGTCTGGAAAGGTGTTCAGATGTCTGACCGACAGTCCAAATGTCTTAAAAGGGTCAGAACAGCATAGATCTTTACAATAAGTTTTTGGTTTAAATTATGTGCATATATTTGATGATAGTGTAATGAACAATGTTACGCAACCATGATATCTCAGGTGTTTCCTTTTCTTGTTCCTCCTCCTCTAATAACCACCTCTCTCAGAGGTCCCACCACTAGGTATGCCCACCTTAAATGTGGCTCCTCCTCTCTTACGTTCTTACTCTTCCTTAACCTACCCATCACCCCTGCTCCCTTTCCCATGTATACCTCTCTTCCTTCCTTCATAACCCATCATCCCTCTTCCATCACTACCACCAATCATCCAAGAAAAACAACACCCACCCACCTTATCCCTTCTCCTCTGTCCTTATTCCCATGTCCTCACTAGCAACATTATTTATTCTGCCATCATTACCGTACCTTATCTTCTATTAATAACACCACCACCATCTCCCCAAAAGTTATCTACAACTACTATTATTCAAATAAATGAAAACAAATAAGAAGGCATTATTGGTAATTAATAGCAATTCCTGATTTGTATTTGACTTGAACACCAAGTCTAGAGTCCACATAGAAGTAGAAGTTGGGAATCCTATCAGGAGTATGATTTGTGTAGGATTTTGAGTCTCTTTTTGTATCTATAAATAAAGGAGCAAAGTCTCCTAACTCCATACGTTGATCGGAGAGAAAGGAGAGGAAGAGAGTGCAGATGGAGAGGCATCTTCCTTAGAGTGGAAATTTTCTCTTCTCCATGGTCATGAGAGGATATCAACCATCATGAAATAATGCATATACTACAAGAAAAAAGATTTTTCTTAACATTTATTTTCCTAAATGTTCAAATAATTATGGTGATATCATCCTTAGATCTATTTTGATAGCACATAAATGTACATAAATGTTCAAATGAGAGGGTGTTCCTTATATTTCATTTTGGTAGCACATAAACATTCTATTTTGTTACGATCATGGGCGTCAAAAGCAGCTTAAGACGTCTGGGAAGTGTGCCAGACGTCTAGAACCCTTCCCAGACGTCTGATAATAAATTTTTTCGGCGTACGGGTTCGCGTCTGCGCGCCTGCGCGTGCAGACTGAACCCGCAGCCTTCGTTTTCTCTCCCTGCAGGAGCCGCTTTCTTTCTCTCTCTTCCCGCAGCTACCCTATAAGAACGCTCCCCCTCTCCCACACCCCCACTCCACCATCTTCCCTTCTCCTTCTCCCTGCGAGCGAGCGAGCGAGCGAGGGCGCAGCAGCGGCTGCAGTGGGCGTGTGGGAGGGAGTGTTGCGAGAGGAAGAAGAAGCTCGACCATGGAGGTACGAGCTTGCTGGGGCAGCTGGAGCTGGCCGGCGGGGGAGCGGCAGGTGTGGGGTGTCGCGGAGGGGCTACTGCAGCTCGGACAGTAGGCGGACGGGGCGCAGCGCGGCCGTGCGTCGCGGGCGGAGAGCGAATCGGGCTCCGGTTCTGGAAAATTTTCCAAAATGAGACGTCTGGACTTACGTCCAGACGACGTCGAAGACGTCTGGAGGACTGTTCAGACGTCTGACAGGTAAGATATTTCATATCTTCTCCTTTCTGCACATGTACGGCCATGCAGCCATCCGCCGTGACTTCTTCTGCGTTTCGTCGTGCTGAGAGCCAGTGTTTGTGTGCGCAAGTCCTGCTCGGGAGGGCGCGAGGGTCGCCATCCCACGTGAATCAGACGTCTGGCCGCAGTGCCAAATGACGGAGAGAACCTCCAGACGTCCAGAGTGACAATCGGACGTCTGGAAACCAAGGCCAGACGTTCCAGCGGGCGTCTAGACGTCTGAAGGAATGCGTAGAATTGAGGTACGACATGATCAACCTTTTAAGACGTCTGGAAGAGGTTCCAGACGTTTGATTTTGGACAGTTTCGTCGTTTTTGACCCGTTGAGGGCCCGTTCGGAGCCCGTTTTCCGCGTTTTGAGTTGCGTTCTTTCCAGAATAAATTCCTCTACCCGTTTACTGTAATTGTATACCGTTCTGAGAAACTCCTTGTGATTGATTCTTGTGTTAGGACCCCATTCCGTTGCAGTCTTGGGGGTTGCGGAGGGCGCGGGATTGCTGACCACGCCCCCAGTACTCCTAGTTTCGCTGGTAGAGTGGCTTTTAATTTATTTAACAAAATTTGTTACAATTGTGGAACAATTAATAGAGTCTAGGGCATTGCATGAACCCTAGGACTGAGAAACTACATTGAATGATAGATCGTAGGGTATTGCATGAATCCTAGGACTGGAAAACTAGATTGAATGATAGATCCTAGGGTACGGCATGAATCCTAGGATTGGGAAACTAGTGAAATATATAAATATTGCAGTCTTGGAAAGTAGAAAGGAAATAATAGCTTCCTGTAAATTGATTAACAGCTGCCTGTTATGAATGAATAAATATGATTGAGAACATGGGTTGTATGAACGTAAAACTGGAACGGTGAAACCTAAATGGCCAAACGAAAAGAACATGAACCCTACGGGGAATTAGGAGTAGAACTCCTGGAAAGAGAATAGAATGGAACTGAGAAAGTGAAACAGGGAAGTGTGCTATCTCTTGGATACATGGTACCAAAGAGGGCACACCTTACCTCTTAGTGTAGAGGGGAGCTTGCCGCCCTCGGGTTGAGAATGGGGTGGGTTTGGCCACTGTACACCGACTTGCTGGCCCTCGCGTATGCAGTACCAAGGAGAGCTACTAGTGTAGGGAGAGCACTAGCTACCCCACGGGCCCCAGGGTTCTGTTAGCCTCCTACACCGACTTGTTTGGCCCACTGGGCAAACCAGGGTAGTCAAGCGAGGGTGCGCGGACTGTGGAGGGGTTGGACCCTTGTTACTGAGAGGGCTCTGCCCTATACTGGTTCCATGCTGTGTTTTGAGTGTACCCGTTAACGGAAATGACTGACCGTGTGCCAATGCGGGGTAGCTACCCGTGCGCTTATCGCGCATGCCGTAGTCACCGTTACGTCTGTCAGCGACCTTGGGGTGGTGGACTGAGGGTAGGACCACCACGGGGGACTCTCCGGGCTAGGAGAGCACCATGTGTTACTTCTACTTTTCGGAAAAGACTACAATCAAGATCGTTCCCACAAGGAACATTCGAGATCAAGTGAAGGATCTGAGAAATAAATCAATCGTGAAATAATAGAAAGACGTAAATAAAGAAAGTAAAAATATAACAGTTACTGTACACTCTACTGCTTCCTTAGCTTTTAGTTGCCACTCTACTCAGCGTTTCACTGACGTGTTACCCTCGTTACTTTTCAGGACCAGGTGTTGAGCAGCCAGGGTCAGCGGCTGCAAAGGACGCTGGGCCTAGTAGGGTCCAGTAGAGTTACCTGTAGTACCTTCTGTACTTTTCTTCCACTATAGTGAGTAGTTTTCGTGTTTACCCCTGTACTTCTTTATTGTAAGCTTCATGTTATGTACATATTTGCTGCTCTACTGTTGTGGTGGTGTATACTGTAGTATTTCCTTTTTTTATTGCTGTATTTTGTTACTGTTAGTTATATTCATGCTGAATGTGGTTCATTTTACTGCTCTTTTGGTTACTTTCTCGTTGGACGACTAGGTCTTGGGATTAGTCGAGTCGGTCTGATTCTTGTCTCGTAGGAATTCGAGAATCAGATCGTTACAAGATGGTATCAGAGCAAGGTCGTCCCGAGAAGTGAACCAACTAGCTGGAAAATAACCAATTCACATGTTTGTGACTAAAGTAGCCACCAAAACATTTCTTTTGGCATAAGCTCTTAGACTTTTTCGTTAGATATCATTCCATATTGATGTGTTTCCATTCTATTTCGCATCTCCTTGCAGGAGATGCCTCGTCGTGGGACTAGAGAGGCTGGCCGCGGACGCGACCGAGGACGAGGTCGGCGAGGTGGGCGTGCTGCTGTCAACGCCTCAGTGAACCAGCCACTGATCCCTAGCATTCAGGCCCAGGACCTCACCCAGCTAATACGGGATATTGTGCGAGAGGAGCTCCACCCACCGCCCCGAGCGCCTCTCCCTGGGGCTGCGAAGGGGGAGTCCTCTGTGGGACCACACAACGAATGCGGCGCTGGACACGGGGGAGGGGATGGGCCGCTACCACCCCCACCTTCCTCCGACACTTCTGTTCACGAGGCACCTTTACCTGGAGGTGCACCAGCATCTCCACTGCAGCGCCACTTCGAGCTCTTCGGGCAATTTCGGAAGCTGAAGCCCCCCTCCTTCAAGAGGGATGAGGACCCAACCGAGGCAGAGAACTGGCTCGAGCAACTTGAGAAGATTTTCGACACCCTTCGCCCCCCGGTGGAGTGCCGCGTGGCCTTTGCCACATACCAGCTGGAGAGTGCGGCACACAGGTGGTGGAGGGCGATCAAGGGACAGGAGAGGGACGAGCCGACCTGGGACCGGTTCGTCACCCTCTTCTGCGAGCAGTACTTTCCCCAGACGTGGCAGGACCAGAGGAGGCGGGAGTTCCATACTCTCCGCCAAGGGACGACGACCGTGAGCGCGTACCACACGCGTTTCCTGGAGCTGTCCCGCTTTGCAGCGACAGCGGTAGCCACTGAGGAGGAGCACCTTTGGAGGTTCACCAAGGGGCTCCGGCCTGCGATTCGGGGGTATATCAAACCCCTAAAGCTGCCTACGTTTTCAAGGGTGGTGGAGGCAGCTATGACCTACGAGGAGACCAACCTGTCCGCACGAGACACTGACGGCGGGCGGAAGAGGGCCTTCCAGCCGGACTTTTCACAGGGTCGGCGAGAGAGGAGACACGTGGCGTCCGCAGGAGAGCCGTCACATTTTGCAGGGCCATCAGTGGCCTTTTAGGGACCTCGACAGGGGCCAGTCGCCAGCACTGGACCCCCGCCCAGCTGACAGCAGGGACCCACTGAGGGTGGGAGTCGGGTTCCCCTCTATTACCAGTGTGGCCAGCCGAGCCACACCAGGAGGGACTGCCCATCTAGGGCAGGAGGTCAGCAGATACTTCCCACGTCGAGCACTGGAGGGCATGCAAGAGGCCACGGTTCCCAGGCGCGAAGAGGAGGACAGCAGTCACGAGGAGGGTACCGGCCAGCACCTACCCATCCGACGCAGAGTGTGGCTACTTCGTCCGCACCTAGAGCTGAGGGGCGTATCAACGCCCTGACACACAGGGATACCAGGGCTTCGGGATCGGTGGTGGCAGGTATGGTTTCAGTTTCCAGCAGACTCGTTTACACACTTTTCGATTCCGGCGCTACGCACTCTTTTGTCGCAACTAGTTTTGCAGTTAGTTTGGGGCAGGATTATGTGCTGTTAGAGAATCCGTTCGTAATCAGAGGTCCGAGTGGTCAGCTGTTTGTAGCTGAGGAGGTGTACACGGGTTGCGAGGTTAGTATCGAGGGACATAGTCTGCCAGCTAACCTGATTATGATACAGATGGAGGACTTTGGCGTAATTCTGGGGATGGACTGGCTGTCCGCTTACCACGCTTTAGTGGACTGTTTTGAGAGGAAGATCGTCTTCTCCATACCGGAGTTGCCTTCTTTCGAGTTTCACGGTCAGCCAGTGGACGGAGGCTTCAGGTGCATTTCAGCACTTCAGGCGGTGAGACTTTTGAGCCAGGGGTGTGAGGGCTTCCTAGCTTGTGTGGTGGCAGAGCCCAGCCCCGTGGTAGACTTCCAGAGCATCCTGGTGGCCAGAGAGTACCCTGACGTGTTCCCAGACGAGTTACCAGGACTACCGTCCGAGCGTGAGATCGAGTTTGAGATCTCCCTAGTACCAGGGACCAGCCCCATCTCCACCGCACCATACAGGATGGCACCGCTTGAGCTGCGAGAGCTCAAGTCTCAGTTGCAGGATCTTTTGGAGAAGGGCTTTGTGAGGCCCAGTGCGCCCCCTTGGGGAGCCCTGGTACTATTTGTAAAGAAGAAGGATGATACCCTACGCCTTTGTGTGGACTACCGACAGCTGAATAGGGTCACCATCAAGAACAGATATCTGCTGTCGAGGATCGACAACTTGTTTGACCAGTTGCGAGGTGCCACGGTGTTCTCCAAGATCGACCTGAGGTCTGGATACCACCAGTTAAGAATCAGGGAGGCAGACGTCTCCAAGACAGCTTTCCGCACCCGGTACGGACACTACGAGTTTTTAGTCATGCCATTTGGGCTGACCAATGCCCCCGCTGCTTTCATGGACCTGATGAACCGGGTGTTTAGAACGTACTTGGACCAGTTCATGGTGGTATTTATTGATGATGTACTCATATATTCTCGAGATCAGACGCAGCACGGACAGCACTTGCGGATGGTTCTGGACACACTGGGACGACGTAGGCTGTACACCAAATACAGTAAGTGCGAGTTCTGGTTGAGGGAGGTGACCTTCTTAGGTCATGTGATCTCTGGGGACGGCTTGGCGGTGGACCCAGCCAAGGTCGAGGCAGTGCTCAGGTGGGAGAGACCACGTACAGTCACTGAGATTCGCAGTTTCCTGGGACTGGCAGGCTACTACAGACGGTTCATCAGGGGTTTTTCACATATTGCGCATCCTATGACACAATTGACCCGGAAGGACGTGCCCTTCACTTGGACGGACGCCTGTAAGGCATGTTTTCAGGAGCTGAAGGAGAGGTTGACTTCGACTCCCGTGCTCACCATCCCTGACAGTAGTGGCGGGTTCATTGTGTACACGAACGCCTCCTTGCAGGGGTTAGGGGGTGTGCTCATGTAGAGGGGTCACATTGTCGCTTACGCTTCGCGGCAACTGAAGCCCCATGAGCATACCTACCCTACCCACGACCTGGAGCTGGCAGCTGTTGTTTTCGCGCTGAAGACCTGGAGGCACTACTTGTACGGTGAGACCTTCGAGATTTTCACAGATCACAAGAGCCTCAGATACCTTCTTTATCAGAAGGAGCTCAACATGAGACAGAGACGTTGGTTGGAGCTCCTGAAGGACTATAACTGCAGCATTTCCTAACACCCGAGGAAGGCCAACATGGTGGCTGACGCCTTGAGCCGGAAGGCGCCCGCACACTTGGCCAGTTTACAGTTACAGAGTTGAAGCCTTTTGGAGGAGATGGGTAGTTGGCAACCCCTAGAGTTACGGGGGCACTGTGGGGCAGTGACTGTGACACGACAGACTAGGCCGGAGTTGATAGACCGCATCATCACAGGACAGATGGCCGATCCGTACTTGCAGTCCTTGCGTGACAGAGTGCTGTCAGGAGACCCAGGAGACTTCTCTTTCACAGACCAGGTGCTGCGCCTGAGGGGACGTTTGTGCGTTACCTGAGACGAGGAGCTGTTGAGAGAGCTCCTGACTGAGGCACACGGTTCCAGATTCACCATACATCCCGGAAACACGAAGATGTACCACGACCTGAGACGCGAGTTTTGGTGGAGGGGGATGAAGCGAGATGTGGGTGAATTCGTGCAGAAGTGTTTAGTGTGCCAGCAGGTGAAAGCCGAGCATCAGAGGCTTGCAGGGCCGCTACAGCCGCTTCCAGTGCCGGAGTGGAAGTGGGAGAGCATCACCATGGATTTGGTGGTGGGCTTACCTGTTACCCAGTGAGGACACGACGCAGTCTGGGTAATTGTGGATAGACTAACGAAGACGGCATGATTCTTGCCGATCCGAGTTACTTTGGGACCAGCACAGTTGGCAGAGAGGTATATCCGCGACGTGGTACATCTACACGGAGTTCCGTGGGAGATTGTATTCGACCGGGATACCTGCTTTACGTCCCAGTTTTGGGTTGAGTTTAAGCAGGCCCAGGGGACGTGATTGAGATTCAGTACGGCTTACCACCCCCAGACGGACGGACAGTCTGAGCGCACAATACAGACACTTGAGGACCTTTTGTGTGTCTGTGTACTGGACTAGAGGGGCTCTTGGGAGGAGCACTTGCCCCTGGCGGAGTTTGCATACAACAACAGTTATCACTCGAGCATCGGCATGACTCCCTACGAGGCTCTGTACGAACGGAGGTGTACGGCACCCTTGAGTTGGGTTGAGGTGGGGACCAAGTGGGAGGTTGGCCCCAGGTTGATCCGGCAGAGTCAGGAGGTAGTTGAGCAGATCCACAAGCGACTCCGCACTGTCAGGAGCAGGCAGAAGAGCTACGCGGATCGGAGACGCAGAGAGGTGCAATTTGAGGTTGGGGACCACGTCTTCCTTCGTGTTTCGCCCATGAAGGGCCTGCAGTGGTTTGGGGTGAGAGGGAAGCTCACGCCGAGGTTCGTGGGGCCCTTTGAGGTCCTAGAGCGGGTTGGACCCGTTGCTTACAGACTTGCCCTCCCTCAGCTTTCTGGTGTGCACGACGTGTTCCACGTGTCCAACCTCAGGAAGTACGTTGCCGATCCCAGTCACGTCCTGAGTTACGAGAGCGTCGAGGTGGGCGACGACTTGACCTACCCCGAGCGGCCAGTACAGATTCTTGACAGAGCCGTCCGCACTTTGAGACGAAAGCAAGTACCCCTGGTGAAGGTTTTGTGGAGGAGCCAGCGATACGAGGAGGCTACCAGGGAGCCTGAGGCGGCAATGCGGGAGTGATACCTGGAGCTCTTCGCGGGTACGTCTTTTCGGATCGGTTTCCGTCCTCTTTGAGTTTGTTATGTTTATATATGTTGTTCTTTCCCGTACCCTAGTTAGCGCAAGTTTCGGGGGCGAAACTTCCTTTGAGTTTGTTATATTATTACGATCATGGGCGTCAAAAGCAATTTAAGACATCTAGGAAGTGTCCCAGACGTCTGGAACCCTTCCCAAACGTCTGATAATAAATTTTTTCGGCTTACGGGTTCTCGTATGCGTGCCTGCGCGCGCAGACTGAACCCGCAGCCTTCGTTTTCTCTCCCTGCAGGCGTCGCTTTCCTTCTCTCTCTTCCCGCGGCTGCCCTATAAGAACGCTCCCCCTCTCCCTCACCCCCACTCCACCATCTTCCCTTCTCCTTCTCCCTGCGAGCGAGCGAGCGAGCGAGGACGCAGCAGCGGCTGCAGCGGGCGTGTGGGAGGGAGTGTTGTGAGAGGAAGAAGAAGTTCGACCACGGAGGTGCGAGCTTGCCGAGGCAGCTAGAGCCGGCCAGTGGGGTGTCGCGGAGGAGCTGCTGCAGCTCGGACAGCAGGCAGACGGGGCGCGGCGCGGCCGTGCGTCGTGGGCGGAGAGCGAATCGGGCTCTAGTTCTGGAAAATTTTCCAGAATTAGACGTCTGGACTTACGTCCAGACGACGTTGAAGACGTCTAGAGGACTGTCCAGACGTCTGACAGGTAAGATATTTCATATCTTCTCCTTTCTGCGCATGTACGGCCATGCAGCCGTCCGCCGCGACTTCTTCTGCATTTCGTCGTGCTGAGAGCCGGTATTTGTGTGCGCAGGTCCTGCTCGGGAGGGTGCGAGGGTCGCCATCCCACGTGAATCAAATGTCTGGCCGCAGTGCCAAATGACGGAGAGAACCTCCAGACGTCCGAAGTGACAATCGGACGTCTGGAAACCAAGGCCAAACGTTCCAGCGGGCTTCTGGACGTCTGAAGGACTGCGCAGAATTGAGGTACGACATGATCAACCTTTAAGACGTCTAGAAGAGGTTCCAGACGTCTGATTTTGGACAGTTTCGTTGTTTTTGACCCGTTCAGGGCCCGTTCAGAGCCTGTTTTCCGCGTTTCGAGTTGCATTCTTTCCAGAATAAATTCCTCTACCCGTTTACCGTAATTGTATACCATTCTGAGAAACTCCTTGTGATTGATTCTTGTGTTAGGACCTCGTTACGTTGCAGTCTTGGGGGTTGCGGAGGCGAGCGGGATTGTTGACCACGCCCCCAGTACTCCCGGTTTCGCTGGTAGAGTGGCTTTTAATTTATTTAACAAAATTTGTTACAATTGTGGAACAATTAATAGAGTCTAGGGCATTGCATGAACCCTAGGACTGAGAAACTACATTGAATGATAGATCCTAGGGTATTGCATGAATCCTAGGACTGGAAAACTAGATTGAATGATATATCCTAAGGTACGGCATGAATCCTAGGACTGCAAAACTAGTGAAATATATAAATATTGCAGTCTTGGAAAGTAGAAAGGAAATAATAGCTGCCTGCAAATTGATTAACAGCTGCCTGTTATGAATGAATAAATATGAGTGAGAACATGGGTTGTATGAACGTAAAATTGGAACGGTGAAACCTAAATGGCCAAACGAAAAGAACATGAACCCTACGGGGAATTAGGAGTAGAACTCCTGGAAAGAGAATAGAATGGAACTGAGAAAGTGAAACAGGGAAGTGTGCTGTCTCTTGGGTACGTGGTACCAAAGAGAGCACACCTTACCTCTTAGTGTAGAGGGGAGCTTGCCGCCCTCGGGTTGAGACCGGGGTGGGTTTGGCCACTGTACACCGACTTGCTGGCCCTCGCGTACGCAGTACCGAGGAGAGCTACTAGTGTAGGGAGAGCACTAGCTACCCCACGGGCCCCGGGGTTCTGCTAGCCTCCTACACCGACTTGTTAGGCCCACTGGGCAAACCAGGGTAGTCAAACGAGGGTGCGCGGACTGTGGAGGGGTTGGACCCCTGTTACTGAGAGGGCTCTGCCCTATACTGGTTCCGTGCTGTGTTTTGAGCGCACCTGTTAACGGAAATGACTGACCGCGTGCCAATGCAGGGTAGCTACCCGTGCGCTTATCGCGCGTGCCGTAGTCACCGTTACGTCTGTCAATGACCTGGGGTGGTTGACTGAGGGTAGGACCACCACGGGAGACTCTCCTGACCAAGAGAGCACCACGTGTTACTTCTACTTTTCGGAAAAGACTGCAATCAAGATCGTTCCCACAAGGAACATTCGAGATCAAGTGAAGGATCTGAGAAATAAATCAATCGTGAAATAATAGAAAGACGTAAATAAAGAAAGTAAAAATATAACATCTACTGTACACTCTACTGCTTTCTTAGCTTTTAGTTGCCACTCTACTCAGGGTTTCGCTGACGTGTTACCCTCGTTACTTTTCAAGACTAGGTGTTAAGCAGCCAGGGTCAGCAGCTGCAGAGGACGCTGGGCCTAGTAGGGTCCAGTAGAGTTACCTGTAGTACCTTCTGTACTTTTCTTCCACTGTAGTGAGTAGTTTTCTTGTTTACTCCTGTACTTCTTTATTGTAAGCTTCATGTTATGTACATATTTGCTACTCTACTGTTGTGGTGGTGTATACTGTAGTATTTCCTTTTCTTACTGCTGTATTTTGTTACTGCTAGTTATATTCATGTTGAATGTGGTTCATTTTACTGCTCTTTTGGTTACTTTCTCGTTGGACGACTAGGTCTTGGGATTAGTCGAGTCGGTCCGATATTATCTCGTAGGGATTCGAGAATCGGGTTGTTACATATTTTGATTGAAAGTACATGGTCATGCCTTGATCTACGAAGTTCTTATAATCATCCTCTCGTCAATTGTTCCTATCATTTCTATTAGCCTGTTACAACTAGAGTCTTATCCAGTTGACACTCATACTTGTTTCTACTTGTTCAAAAGATTCCCTTCCTAAGAATCTGTACCCTAAGTCCATCCTAGGACAACTTTCCTAAGTGGCTAGGAATTAGTTGAATTTTTAAGCCTCAAGTTCTTGTCTACCAAGGCTAATTTAATCCCTTAATACCATTTGTCTTCTCTAGATAGCCGACTACAATCTTGTATACTCAACTATGACTGGGAACATCCTAAATTCTACTATCTTGTTTCCATGGCTAGTTACAACTAGAACTTGATCTAAGGGTTTTAGCCCTTGATTTGGATCCTTAATTCACAATCACTCGCCTACTCCAAGATCTTTCAAAAAGATGTTTACATGTCAATTTCTTCTAAAATTTATCTAAATCTAGAAATCTCTGCAAACATTCGTACAGCTTAGCAAGCGATCAAATAATGGCAAAATTTTAAGAGAAACACTTTTTCTTTGCAAGAAGGAGGTGTCTACCATTAATATGAAGTTATAATGGATTTCTCCCCCATCCTTCTAGGGTCATTTGTACCGGAAGAATTAAACATCACTAGACTGATTAATTAGCTTGAGTTCAAAGTTTTTGACTACATATAGATGTTTCATCCAACTAAAAATTTCAAAAGAAATCATTCATTACCTTAAACACCATCCACTAAGATTAGTTATCGCTGTGTAATCTCCATCATCTCCTCAACAATAGCTCCCCTCTATTATACATCAACCCCAAGTATCGATTGCCGGAACCCATGATGATGAAACCTGGCCATAGCATGCATGCTGAGGAGGAATATCTACTTCCAGCTTATAATAGCGTACGTAGGGAATACGATATAAAAAAAAATAACTAGGATAGTAATTCCATAGATATGTACACTAATTTGTACACACCTCCTTTACACACGTGTATGCACAAGTATCTATGAAAAGTTTTTCAATTGACAGGGTGGGTGAGAATGTGCAGGGAAGAGAGACAAGATCTCGCAACTTACACGTGCAAAGATCTGTGGGTCCACCAAAAATGCCTCACTTCACGCCTCCGTGACTCCGTCCATTCCCACCGCCTCCCTCTGCCTCACTTCACTGTTCTTTCTCTCTTCCCAAGTAGACATCAAAATTTTCACTCTATACCCTTCTTCTATGCAGAAGCACCATTGTAAGTGTGATACATATACTAATAATGTTGTGATTTTCGTGTTTTCTCATATTATATATACCATATTTGCCTCTGCAAGCCTTCGAAGAGAATATAGGTTAGAGAGAGAGATGGTTGGACAGATGATATATTAATATTCTTCGGAAGTTTGGGGATTATATCGTACGCATAAAAAATTCAAGGCCATTTTGAAACTAAGGCAAAAGATCAGGGATCGTAATTCTCTGAAGTGATATGAGTCCCCTTTTTTCTCTTCTGAAGAACCACATTATAACCAATTTCAAAGTCTGAAAGCCTGTATGCAAATTGATTTCAATTTTTTATGATCCAAAGGAGTAAGTGGATGCGCATATAGCCCGTATGAGCTATGTATACTCCAAAGCATCTAATGGCAAGAATACATCTCTAATTTGTAGGAAATACATTGATCATGGATTTGTTCCCAAGACTCCAAGTAGGGTGAATAACACCCTTTTCATTCTCAAGGCTGGTAGGAATGACACAAGGTCTCTAATTCGAAAGATATCATGTTAAAATTCTTACGAATTGTGATCAAAGCCCAAAGTGAACTCTATTGGATCTTAGATAAAGAATAGGTCCGACCGAAAATTGTAAGCACAAAAAGTAGAAGGTAACTCAATTTCACCTTGAAGGGTGTATATTTAAGGAGAATATCTAACTCTTAAAATTTATCTCTGAGTTTTAGAGAAAAGAGAAAGAAAGAGAAGTACAATGTCTGCTTTCCCATGCCCTCAAATCCTCTTGGGTCTCCTTCTTATAATGGGTTACATGAAAATGCTTTGGAATTTATGCTAATTAATTCAAAATCTCGTAACTACTGGTCATGGTCCTTTATATAAGTAACTTTCACATGCACTTTACTTCACATACAACTCGTGTGTTCTGCTGACTCTTCTCTGCTCTGAGAGGATTATGACACCATCATCGATCTACCTTCTAGCATATGGTCATTAAATGGTCATCTTCACTTTCAGTCACCTTGTTGATGGAGTTCATCCACCAGAGCTCTTAGGTGGGAATTACTCAATAAAGTCCACATGATTAGGCAAATCTGGTGAAGTTTTCCTGACTCTGGATGGACGAGCAATCTGGCCAATTAGTTGGTTGGTGATATGACTGACTACAATAAGTGGGCTACGTGCCTAACTACAATTAGCAAGCAGCCCACCTGATAATGGGTCGACAAGTGTTCCCCATAATAAGGAGAGGTGAGGAACCCACCTATGATTAGGAGAAGCGGGCAAGTCCGATTGATTAGAGGTGGATATAGAGGCACGCCTTTAAATTGTGGAGAAGTGTTTGGATTGAATTAGACCTTATGAGCCTATTTCAATCGAGCCCATGAGAGGAATATTTCCTCCCTCATTAGATTAAATGCTAAGCACCCCAGTTTATTACTTTACCATGGGATGTATTTTCCGAAGTGAAGTTAGCCATCAATACATCAATAAAGTTTGGGACTCCAATTGGGACATCATAAGCCATGAGGATATGTATGTGGATAGAAGTAAGGATATATAGATGTTGTTAGGATAAGCCATCCTCTAAATAGAAGTATATGTGTCCCCTTCTCAACCATCTAATTTTTTCACAAATTTTATCAATAAAATGCATGAAGAAATTCATTAATTTGGTCAACCATAGAGAATAGGGCACTCTAGATATATGAATGGGAACTCACCTCATGAACACCTAGTTATCCAAGAAAGATGGAGAAGGTGACAAGGAAACCTAGTTACAAAATAGGAGCTTTTACCTCAATTCATGTGCTAACCAATGACTAACTCAAGTTGTGCCCAAGTACAAAAGGAAAAAGGAAAATTCTGGCCTAGACAAGGACTAGTACCATGGCTTAACTTTGACCTCTCTACAAAAAGTGAAGTATAAAATTTGAAAAGCAAAAGGATGGACGCCAATAACCAAGGTAGTGTAAATATGTATTGATGCATCCTGATTTTATCAAGTTTAATCAGCACTTGGACTATCTTAATTCGATCGGATTAATATGTTGAATGCGAGTCAAGCTTCATAACTGATTCCCCCCCCCACCCCAACAAGTTCCTTCTCTATAATTTATTTTGGTGTCACTGACCTTCATGTCCATACAAACAAAAGATAACTCATCAATATAAATAACTAGCTATGATATAATGCATTTTTTTCCGCTCTAAAGCGTAGGCAATTAATGATTCACTAGCTATAGGAACTACTAGTTGTAAGTTACAAACCAAGGCATCAACATAACATGCACTTTTAGAAAGGGTAAGTATATTTGTAATTTAATTTATCAAAAGGACACATTGAAAATTGTTGGTATATACTGTGATCGGCTCTCTTAATTAGCTAGCAAAGGCTTGGGATTGATAAAGCCATTTCTGCCCTCCCTTGTCTCATATTTAGGATCAGCAAGTAATTAATGTACGTACGTAGACGTCCTAATGGAGTAAAGACAAATAAATTGCTTTGCAACTGATTCCCTTTCTGGCAAGTCTTTGCCGCCATTTAGTGTACCCCCTTTCTGCAGCACATGTAGGGAGAACGAGTTGAGACGGGTACGGTTGGAACTGAGGATGGTCCCTCTTAATTAAGACTAGACAGAAAGCAAGGTCATGTGAGCTGTTTTTTTTTTTTCTTTTTTTTTTTTAAGGTTGTGAGCTGTTGGTCACTTAATATATAGACAGTATTTTGCCATTAATCCAATCCAAAATCGCAAGGACACCCTTTATTTGGCAACTATTTTGTGATGAATTGTCCCTCATGCACAAATGTTCTTTACAGGTTAGAAAGGATTGATAATGTTTTAATCATGTTTTATTAGATATATGTATATAGATTGACAACTGCTCGCTTAACTACCGGTCATGGTTTGAACTTGTTCAGTATCCAAGAAACTACAAGAATCACAAAACGCTCACACAACGTCAGGAAAATATGAATGGAACCTATCTAATTAAATATAGATATATATATGTTGTTGGTATAACCATTATTAATCCTGTAATCTAGTTGGCAAAAGGATTAATGTGGCATTGTGCATGAACTCAAAATTAACGGCAGTACATCTATCTGTTCAACCAAATAAATAGAGCACATAGTCGATTCTTATGTATCATTAATTCTAGGCCAAGTGAGAAAATTGCGTTGAGACATTTATCAGATGTAAATTTAACGGATCCTAATAGGAACATCCAAAATACTTAAATCCTGGTTATTAATTAATAATCTTTAATCTTTACGTTCCACTACTTAATTTTCTATTAAATTTATGATGTGGTACCCTTTTTGAATTGTCCCACCATTCTAGTCAACCCTAATTAACTTCGCTTCTTCGTACAGCATTTGAAGTTAAAGTTGTATGTTTGGATGTACGAGAAAGTACTGTAGTGATAATATTATGTGAAGAAAGATGTTTGTTTCGATGATGTGATAAGTGGTGGAATTGGTGATTATTTATTTAATGTTAGGATATAGATGTAAGGGAATTGATATAAATATATTTTAATGATTATATTATATTAAAATTAAAATATTTTAATATATATAATATTGATGTGGTATAATAAATTTAGATGTCAACGAAGATAATAAATAATATTCAAATTCTTAATAAATAATGCTCCATATCCTCCTACATAAAATATCGATTCACTTATCCAGCGTCTAAACATAAATTTGCCATGCATGGATACATAGATCTATGCATGCCTACCTCCACCACCTTCCACAATAAAATAAATAACGATAAAAAAATCTAGGTTAAAAAAAACAGAGAGAGAGAGAGCAAAGTGTCACATAATCGTGACGTAAACAACTTTTTGCAAAGCTTAGAAGATGGGTAATATTGTGATAGGGACGGCATCAGAGAGGGCCCAAAAGATTAGCTGGTGAAGGGCATCTCCAAGTGACATAAATGCGGCTCCTTTTCGTTAGTGTGCCTTTGCACTCGTTCGGGGAATGTGTCTCTTACGCCGTAAACAAACGCAACGTAACATATTCGATGGGATGGTACTGTTCCTTCCCTCAGTCGTCTTCTCCGTCGCTGTCCCCCACAAAGGCCCACTCTCCTTTATTTCAACTGCTGCCTCCCTTTCGGACGAAGCACATATATGCGTAGTTATGGAGCACCTTCCTACTTTGGTGCATCGTAGAAGTGATAGCGATTAGAGTGGACTTCGGCCCTATCAGCCGTAGTTGGACCATTATAATCACATTAAGATCGTTACGTACGTACTGCAACTAATCGGTCGTCATGCATGCGCCCAACTTAATTAATTATGAAAAGGCATATATATATTGACAAACTATTCTAAGTACGTAACGTATGTATACCACGGTAGATTTTTAGGCTCAGTTCACGGTAATCCTTGCTTACCGTATAGGGTAACCTAACCTCTCTTGATAATGTTATTTCAAGATAAAATAATCCATGTTAGTTGGAGGGTAAGTTAGCCTCAAACTTATCCTTTTGAATTAATCCACGTCTCCTGTCCCATCACAAGTTAACTTTCTATTTATAATCCTCCTTCAATGAACATAAAGAGAGATTTATCTTCATTTTCAAATAAATAGAAATAGAGGTTATCGTTTATTATAAAAAGTTAACCAACTTATGTTAGCTATTCCTATTGTAAGCTAGGCCTCACTGAACCTACATGTTACCTAGTAGGATCCCTGGGAAAATGCTTACAAAATTTTCATGATGATCTAGTTCTGACCCAAATAAACATAGCTATGGCTCCAACTCAACATTTACATCTGTAGGTGCATTTCGGTGTTCATTAACCGTCGAAGATACCATTACATTTTCACAACAATACTACATCGCTCCCTCAACTTTTCGCTCTGCCCTCGTTTCTGCGAACAATGCTTTGAAAACCTTCGGGTCTTGATCGGTCGCACAGGTTGATCGGGATCCTCCTCTTCGTTGGAATCGCCCACTCCTCTCAGATCGATCCTCTCAACAGTGTGGGGCTCATCTCTGACATGCGTGGCCGTTCATGGCTCATGGGTTGCCGTTCGTTGCCGAGGTGGTCATGGTGTTGGTGCAACTCGTCGAGGCAATCGAGGTTGTGATCCGGTGATCAAGTCGTGGTAGCAACCGATGTGGATCTCGACATCCTCATTCTCGGTAATCACACCCGCAATGACTCACGGTGGCGTGTTGGCTCGTCAATGGTCTCGATGTTCAGCTGCGTCGACTTGATTGTATGTTGGAGGTGTTGTTTCATAATTTGGTGTAAGTTGATCTTTTTTTTTCTTTTTTTTTGTTTTAATTTTATATGGGGATCACATGTAACCTTAGACTTTTACGGTTGAGATTACTAATGCGAGTCAGTGGTTGAATTCAACCTTCGAGTTATTACATTTGACTTCTCATTAGCGTGATTTTTGAGTTTATTTCATTGGTACTTGTATCTATGAATGTGATATTACCTTCCTTCGAGAAGTCATCTAATTTTCAATCTTGAAATTTTTTTCTTTTTATCTACTTTATTTCTTATCTTATTTTTTAAATTTTAATTTTTCCTATTTTTAAAAGATGTAACCTTTCCATCTTTACGAGGACGTCAGGCATCTCTCCCTCCCATCCCTCATCTGGGTGCATTTTGTGAATCGTATGATTTTCTGAAAACTTTCTTTCAAAGAATATATATATATATATATATACCGAAGATAACGTTGATGCAGTAGAATTGAGATTGTCAGATGGGTGGAAATTATTTTTTTTTATTTTTTATTTTTTATTTTAGAAAGGTGTGAGAGATATATTAGGATTATTAGAAATTAATTTAATAAGAATAGGAGTGATTTAATTTGTTTTCTTTCGCAACAAAATTAGGATTGGCACACATTATGTTTTATTCTTGAATTTTATACGTAATGGTTTACATTCCTCAAAATTTCACAAGGATATAGATTTTAGGAGACATGCATAAAAACACACAAGGTGATATATTTTGTAATGTAAGGGGTGTGAAATTGATTTTTACTTAACAAATCTCTTTTTTATATAAAAGATATTAATCACTATTTATATTAATAATGAAATTATTTTGTATTAATGTAAATAATTAAAATTATTTTTAAAATTATTTTATATCGATGAAAATTACTGAAATGATCTTCAAAATTATTTTATATTGATGTAAAAATATTAGATTACCTTCATAACTATTTTGCATTGGTGTAAAATAAGATTACACCGATATAAAATCAATTCAGAATTATTTTGCATTGATACAAATGAGATTGTACTTGTGTGCTTTGGTTCAAAGTGGTAGTTGTAGCTTTCATAATCATTTTATACCGATGCAAAATAAATTTGTACATGTATAAAATCATTTTATACCATTACATTTTAATTCAAAGGATACAGATTGGGAAACGTAATAGCTAACTCAAAAATTGACATGTAATAGTGTGAACGTGATCCTAACCCACGTCTTTCCTTTTTATACGAGAAAAATGCTGACATATGGTGGGGTCCATTATTGTTTAAACCAACAACAAATTACTTTCGTAAGGGTAAGTGGCTGTACAAAATTACTTTACACTTTCAAAATAATTTTACACAGGTGCAAAGTAAGATTGCACCGATACAATCTTACTTTAAACTATTTTACACCTATGCAATATTTTTTTGCATGCATGCAAAGTAAGATTCCATCTTATTTTGAACTACTTTGAACCAATGTAATATTTTTTTGCACGGGTGTAATATTTTTTTGCACAGGTGTAAAGTAAGATTATACCTAACTTTGAAGTACTTTACACTGGTGCAATATTTTTTTACACGGATGTAAAATTAAATTCCAAGTGTTTCTTTACGTATGACAAATGGTTTTACACTTAAAAGGTAATTTTTCATCTTAAGGTTTAGGATCTAATCTTTAGTATTTAAGGTTTAACTTCGCTAAACCCTAAATCCTATACCATAAACCCTAAAGTGAAAAATCACCTTTCAAATGAAAAATCACTTCTCATACGTGAAATCACTTTCCATAAATCTAAACCATAAACCCTAAACTCATAGGTTAAAATCACTTTGTACGAGTACAAAATCACTTTGACCAGGTGAAATTATCTTTGAAATAATTTATCACCGATGCAATCTCGATGTAAAAATATCTTACAATAATTTATCACCGATATAAAATAATTTATCACCAATGTAAATTTTTTTACCACTTATATATTTTTCAGATTAAAGTGATATGATAAATTTTTTTAATATAATAAAAATTATTACATAGCAAAACTTACATTCTTTTATTTCTTTATATTAAATATCAATCATTTAGTTGATAAATATTTTTAATATTATATAAAATATAAAAATAATAATTTACGTCGATTTTTAGGTCACATCTTACATTTTTCTTATTTTTTAACTAATTCAAACTGATGTTATCTTTTTTAAGTCAAGTGGGACTCGTTATGGAACAGAATTGATATTTTTTTATTGTTTTACATTAAATAAAAATGTAAAGTAATGACTACAATCACAGCATTTCCCGTCGCCTTCCGCGTCCTTTTACATTTGGACTAGATTTTATATCAAGGCCTTTTTGTGTAATGATATAGACACGTTAAAGGGTAGATATAGATATTAATTCGCACGCATGCAAACCCTGTTACCGTAAGTCACAAATGAAATTACTCGGATACCATTTAGTATGAACCAACCTTCCTAACTTGCATCTCTACGAAAACGTAGCCTAACTTAGAACATAAATCATACAAATACTTCTTTAACGTCACGTAAAGAAATATTCCTTTTATCGTCGTACACTTATTAAGAAGAATCACTGTCAGGTTAGAATGAAAGTACTTAAGCTGATCATATTACTTTGTAGCTAATATGTCTGCATGCTTGCATATCAGACAATTATTTTAAAGATGCTACATGTGTCGTTGCGCCTTTGTTATGACATCACAGGAGCCAAGAACGTTGCACATTAGGGTTCTAACTGCACATGCAATTAATCTCCACGATATTCATATCCCAGTGAAAAGCCCTGAAACGAAAAGAGCAAAACCTCGTCTTCTCTGTTTGGAGCCTTGACTGGCCGTATAGGGTTGATCGGGGCCCCCAAACCATTGGATCTCCCTCCCTCCCCCTTCGGATCCCTCATCTTCATCGGTAGAGCGTCCAACCTGACATGCCTGGTGATCGGTCACTCGTAATGTTCGTTGTGTCTATGGGTTGTGGCATGGTCGAGGGGCTTACGACGAGGTGCGGTGCTCGTCAAGCAATCGTCGTAAGGTCGATGAGAGGGGGTCGACATGCTGTGTTGTGCGGTGACACAGTCGAGCTCGACATCTCGATCACGGCATGTAGTCTTCGTTGGCAGTGTGCAACGTCATACTGGGGTCGTCTGGTGTGGGTGGGGTGTCGTTTGTTGATGGTGGAGTTTGTCCTCGCCGCTCAACGTGTGGCGCTCCGTGATCGACCTCGGTCCTCGGAGTTCTTCCTCGACGCCATACAGAGATGTGCGGTGGATGTGTGGCCGACATCTTTTCGACCTTGACATGAGGTGTTGCATGGTCGACGGCGTGCGGTAGCTCCCCGACAACGCGTTGCTATGAATGGCAGGTGTGGCTACAAGTCTGGTCATTGATCGGTGGTTATTTTGGCGGTCTCTATTAGTGTGGTTGTGTTTGGTCCTGTTCTTTTTCTTTGTTTTTTACTTCAGTTTTGTTTTACTGGGGACCACATGTGACTGATGAGATCACATTTGTAGGTTAATTAAATACTTAAATACCTAATTATTATATTAATATTTGCATGAACATAGCATACTTTAATATATAAATAGATTAGTTTATAAAAAGAGCTTGCATGCATATTTCATACGTTACTTTACAGTGACACACATTTCATGTATTATTTTAGATTATTGTTATAAATAACCCAATTGTCTTTGTTTTTTTCCTTCCTACAAATTGCAACAACTTGATCGCCTCTTCACCACCAACAGGAAACTAATCCTCGCCAACCTAAACTAACAGCCAACTCAAATTAGCCAGCTGTGGGCAACAACTCAACGCCAAAGTTGTTGGAGGAGATCTCGCACAGAATAAACCAAACGAGAGTCGACGAACATCTATAAAAGATGATGCCCACGCACGAGGAGAGGAGGCCATCTTCTTCCTGGGATTGCCTAGAGGAAGGAAGTCCACCTTGGAAACAAGAGGGCACTATGGAGATCGCTTGCACCGTGACTTGAATAGAACCCAACTTCACCACCACAAGCCTCTACGACCATACCCCCGACCGCCACTGCGAGCCACTATCAAAACCTTCAACACGGGCCACTCATTCAATTAAGTCATCTAGGAATCTTCCTGGACATCTGAAGAACATCGTCGCGCCCTCGTCACGCAGCCACCAGCCATCCTCGCCACGTGTGCACCACAGACGCACGGTCACGCCTTCCCCCATGTGTGCACTCCACTGCATCCCTCGTGCGCCCTTGAGCATGCCCTCACCTCTCCCTTGCACGTGCCATTTACACCACCCATCGCGTGCAGCAACCCAACAAGTTGGCCTTCTTCATCTTCTTCTCCAACAGAGAAGAACCCAAAGCCACCGCCGGTCCTCCTCCTCGCAATCGTCACTTTCGACCTCGAAGCTTCGTCCCGTCGACGCCAATGAACTCGCCTCGAACCCATGAGCGCAACCACACCCTCAGAACTGCCCCCGACATCACCCGCACGCCGACAAGCTTCCACCACTGCAACCGACATTCCTCATCGCCGACGGCATCTCCGACCACCGCACACCGCCATTCCTCTCTGCCGTCCCTACTCCGACAAGCCACGCCACCATCTGCGGTCTCTTCTCCTCAAGCAAGACAAGGGAGAAAGTCTCCTGTTTCTCTACAGTAAATGGTGCGTTACTTATTACATTCCATGCCATTGCTAAAGAAAATAAGATTTTGGATTTGATTTTTATATTGCTAGATTTTTGCGAAGAAGACCTCCCTACTTTACTTAAATACCTTATCATCACATATGAATGCAATAAGTCTCATTTGAAAGAGGTTTTGGTGTCGATTCTTTGCAAATTTTAATTGTGAACTTTTGTGGGAGAATCTAACAAGTTCTGTTAAGCCCCTTGCCTCCCTGTGGAAACGACCTACTCTTCTGTGAGTGGTTTTATCTTAATTGTTGATGATTGATTTTCCACTGCTCATTTCTTTACTTCGACGACATATTTCCTTAAGCAAAAATCGATACGTCAAATGGCATCATTGCCGAGGAGGCAACGGGCCTAGTAAACTCGCACGTATTTCCTGTTCGTAGTAATTTCTAATCAGGGCTATATATTCATTAATATATTTCTTTTCCCTATGCGAGGTACACCAAAGGAGAAGGTGCACGTAGCAAACACTCATCTTAGTGGATGTTACGACCTGATCCTGGCTCCCTACGAAACCCAAGAACAGCCGCCTCGACTAGATCCTAAGACCCAGTAGTCCAATAAGAAATAACCAAATGCACCCAATCATTCCACAACCACATATGCAATGTAACTAAACAGAAATAGATACAGCAACAAAAATAGAACAGAATATCTCAAAGATATTACATGCCACATGTGGAATAGAAATGTTCACTAACATAGCCATCACACAAAGGTAGAGAGAAACATAACAGAAATAGGTATTACATGCTAAAAGTACTCACTACTAACAAAAAGCCTCAGCAACGGAAAAGAGAAAGAACAACTACGGTTGAGCTCGGCTAGGCCCAGCACCCTCTGCAGCTGGTGGCACTGGTTGCTCAACTCCCTGACCTGAACATGGTTATATAAATATGTAGTCAGCTAACGCTGAGTAGAGTGGTGGTTAAGTCATTTACATGCAATTAAACATAAAGGAAACAAGCAGCTAACTAACCATCCAATTTTCAGTTATGTATTATTATTTGTTTCCGTTTAAACATCTATGTGTTTCTTATTCAATTTCTAGTAAGGGTCAACATTTCTTAAATCCACTTGTTCCCTAAGGAAACGATCTTGATGCAGTTTTCCCGTGATGCAGGATGTACATGTGGCACTCTCCCGGCCGGGAGAGCACCCCATGATAGTCCTACACCTGGTCTACCACCTCGGGGTCATGGCCGTGACGTAGTGGTAACTACGGCATGCGCGATAAGCGCACGGGAAGCTACCCCGCACTGGCACGCGGTCAGTCGTTTCGGTTAGCAGGTATGCCCAAATGTACAACACAGAATCGAACAGGGGCTACACCCCTCAACAGCCTACGTACCCTCGCCCGGCTATCCCGGTTTGCCTAGTGGGCCTAACAAGAGTCGATGTAGGGTGGTCAATCCTAACCTCGGGTCCCAAGCCAAGGGGTGGCTAACTCCCCCTACACTAAAGTGACAGTAGCTCTCCTCGGTACCACATACACGAGGGTCAGCTCACTTTCCATACCCAAGTCCATACAACCAATCAGCCCATAGGCAACATGTTCCATCATACATCCGATATTCATTTCAGTATACTTGAGTTCTTTTCCTAATTCCCTGTAAGGTTCATGCATTGTACTCATCTCATTTCATATATGACATATATCACTTTTCACATTCCAGTTCTCAATCGTATAACAGGCAGCTAGTGATTTAATAAATTAAGCAATCACCACATCACTTAACATTCAATTGCTAGCAATAAAGACTTTAACATGTATTTCAGAGTATGACAGCATGGTTCAAGTAATGTACATTCATCCTTCTCAGCCCTAGGGTTCATTTTATATCCTAGAGTTTAATCAGATCATTCTAATATAGCATGCGTTTTAATTATTTAAATCACAGTATTAGATATGACCACTCTACCAGGGTATTCAGGTGGAATGGGGGCTCGTACGGTAGATCCCGACATCTCCACGGGTCCTGTATACACTACGGACTGGAGACCTATACCATTGACCAATCATGTCAAACGAGTCCAAAATAGAATAGGTGTGACACTAACATGTAGAGAATTCCTAAAGGAAACCATCGATACTTCGTTTGCGTAAACCCGACTCCGTTTGGGTCCTAAACTAGCCAAAAACATGCACTCTGACCAAAATTAGACAACTGGGGCGAGTCCCAGACATCTTAAATGATCGCAGAAGCTCACCTTGCTTTCCTGCATCTTTTTCAGACGTCTAACCCCCTTCGCAGTCGTCTAAGGGAGCTTCCAGACGTCTAACAGTGCTCCCGGTTGTCTGGAAGAGAAGTCAAACGTCTGACATGGTCTCCAGACGTCCTAAAGTGCCTCGAAGGGCACGCCACGTGCCTTTCCAACACCTCGTACTTGCGTATGCACGCGCAGCTTAAAATGCGATGCATAAATATAACCGTACATGCATGCAGGCTTATCCATGGTACGTACCTTTGCACCCTTCGTGCTGTCAAATGTCCTGAGCCCTCTCCGAACATCCAACGACACCTCCAGACATCTAACTGAGGTTGTAGACGTCTGATAATGCAGAAATGTCCGCTCGTAGAGCTTCCTTGCAAAGCTCCTCTTCTCACAAACTCCTCTCTACCCGTGGACCTGTAGCAGCTGCTCTCCCTCCCTCACGCTCTCTCCTTCAGCTCCTTCAGCCGCACTCACTGCCCCCTCTCCGGAGCTCCTCTGAGCTCCTCTCTTCTCCTTCTCCTCCACACTCCTTCCCTCGCCCATGCTGTCCTTCACTCGCTCTCCTCTCTCTTCTGCCCATGCTCCTCGTGCTCTCCTCCTCCTTCTCCCCCACTCATGGCTGTAAGGGGGCGAGGAAGAGAAGGGAAGGTCGTCGGCTCCAAGGAGGTGGAGTGAAGGTGGAGGTGGTGTTGGTGGCGTGGAGAGAGAGTAGGGGTGAGGGGGTGTTATAAAGGAGAGGGTTAGGGTTTGGGGGTGTGTGTGTGTGGGTTGTGTGAAATGGGAGGGGAAAAATTGTAGGGTTGTCCCCACAGAGGCCTCCTTTTCCTGCGGAGCCAACAAATTAAAACCCAGGGGGTTTAAAATTACGTCAACACCCTAAGATTCCAGAAAGTTTTTTGAACAACCCTTGGAAAGAGGCATTTCAACATAACAAACTTAAAGGAAGTTTCGTCCTCGAAACTTGAGCTAACTAGGGTGCGAAAATAAATGTATATGTGCAAAACAAACTTAAAGAGAATCAAAGTAGGTCAAAAGCGACGTACCCTCAAAAAGCTCCGGGTACCGTTCTCGCATCGCCGCCTTGGGCTCCCAAGTTGCCTCCTCGTACCGCTGGCTTCTCCATGGGACCTTCACCAGTGGCACCTTCTTTCGTCTCAGACTCCGGACAGCTCTATCTAGTATCTTCATTGGCCTTTCAGGATAAGCCAAGTCGTCTCCCACCTCAATGCTCTCGTGGCTCAGAATGTGGCTAGGATCGATGATGTACTTCCTGAGGTTGAACACATGGAACACGTCGTGCACTCCAAAGAGCTGGGGAGGAAGGGTAAGCTAGTAAGCAACAGGTCTTACCCACTCCAAGACCTCAAAGGGTCCTACAAACCTCGGCGCAAGCTTCCCTTTCACCCCAAAATGCTGCAAGCCCTTCATGGGTGAAACACGGAGGAAGATGTGATCCCCAACCTCGAATTGCAGCTCTCTGCGCTTCCTATCAGCAAAGCTCTTCTGCCTGCTCCTGACAGTACGGTGTCATCTATGGATTTGCTTTATCACCTCCTGACTTTGACGGATCAGCCTGAGACCAACCTCCCACTTGATCCCCACCTCAACCCAACTCAAGGGTGTCGTACACTTCCTCTCGTACAGAGCCTCATAAGGTGCCATGCCAATGCTCGAGTGGTAGCTATTATTGTATGCAAACTCTACTAGGGGCAAATGCTCCTCCCAGAAGCCTCTCCAGTCTAGCACACAAGTGCGTAGGAAGTTCTCAAGTGTCTGTATGGTGCGTTCCGACTACTTGTCGGTCTGGGGGTGGTAGGCAATACTGAACCTCAGATGAGTCCCTAAGGTCTGCTGAAACTCTGCCTAGAACTGGAAAGTGATATGAGTATCCCTGTCAGATACGATCTCGTAAGGGACTCCGTGAAGGCGCACCACATCTCTGATGTATCACTTTGCTAGCTATGCTGGACTAAAGGTGACTCGGATCGGCAAAAACCGTGCCGTCTTCGTCAACCTGTCCACTATCACCCAAACTGCATCATGTCTCCGCTATGTAACCGGTAGCCCCACTACCAGGTCCATGGTGATACTCTCCCAATTCTACTCTAGCACAGGAAGTGGCTGTAGCAGTCCTGCAAGCCTCTAGTGCTCGGCCTTCACCTGCTGGCATACCAAGCACTACTAAACAAACTCATCAACATCCTGCTTCATCCCCCTCCACCAGAAGTTGCGTAGCAGATCGTGGTACATTTTCGTGTTCCCGAGATGTATGGTAAACCTGGACCCATGTGCCTCAATCAGGAGCTCTCTCAGCAGCTCCTCGTCTCTAGGAATGCACAAGCGTCCCCTCATGCGCAGGATCTTGTCAGTAAAAGAGAAGTCTCCTGGGTCCCCTGTCAACACCTTGTCTCGCAGTGCCTACAAATACGAATCGCCCATCTGCCTAGTAATGATACGGTCTATCAACTCTGGTCATGCCTGCCTCGTCACTATCACTGGCCGGCAGTATCCTCGTGGCTCTTGGGGTTGCTAACTACCCACCTCCTTCATGAGTCTCCAACTCTGTGCCTGTAAGCTAGCCAAGTAAGCGGGCGCCTTCCAACTCAAGGCGTCAGTCATAATCCTTCAGGAGCCCTAACCAACGTCTCTGTCTCATGTTGAGCTCCCTCTAATCAAACAGGTACTTGAGGCTCTTATGATCCGTGAAGATCTCGAAAGTCTCACTGTACAGGTAGTGCCTCTATGTCTTCAGCGCAAAGACAACTCCTACCAGCTCCAAGTAATGGGTGGGGTAGTTATGCTCATGAGGCTTTAGTTGCCATGACGCGTAAGCGACAACGTGGCCCTACTGCATGAGCACACCACCCAACTCCTGCAACAAGGTGTCAGTGTAAACCACAAACCCACCACTGCTGTCCGAAATGGTGAGTACAGGGGCTGAAGTCAATCTCTCCTTCAACTCCTGAAAGCACGACTCACACTCGTCTGTCCAGGTGAAGGGCACATCCTTCCAGGTCAGCTGGGTCATAGAACACGCGATCTGAGAAAACCCCCTGATAAACTGCCGATAGCAGCCTGCCAGTCCCAAAAAGCTGCGTATCTTTGTCACTATACGTAGCCTCTCCCACCTGAGCACTGCCTCAACCTTGGTTGGATCCACAGCAATCCCATCTCCTGAAATCACGTGGCCCAAGAAGGCAACCTACCTCAACCAGAACTCACACTTGTTGTACTTGCCGTACAGCCTGTGTCCTCTCAAAGTATCCAAGACCATATGTAGATGTTGTCCATGCTGTGCCTGATCCTGAGAGTAGACTAGTACGTCGTCAATGAATACCACTACAAACTAATCTAGGTACGGCCTGAAGATGCGATTCATTAGATCCATGAAAGCAGTAGGGGAGTTGGTCAGCCTAAACGGCATGACCAAGAACTCGTAGTGTCCGTACCAAGTACGGAAAGTTGTCTTGGAGACATCGGTCTCCCTAATCCTCAGCTGATGGTAACCTGACCTCAGGTCTATCTTGGAGAACACTGTGGCGTCTCTCAGCTGGTCGAAGTGGTCGTCAATATGAGGCAGCGGATACTTGTTCTTGACAGTGACCCGGTTCAGCTGTCTGAAGTCGACACAAAGCCAAAGGGTACTGTCCTTTTTCTTCACGAACAGAATAGGGGCTCCCCATGGGGATGCACTGGGCCTCACAAAGCCCTTCTCAAACAGATCTTGTAACTGAGACTTGAGCTCTCACTACTCAAGTAGGGCCATCCTGTACGGTGTAGTAGAGATGGGGTCGGTTCCCGGTACCAGTGAGATCTCAAACTCGATCTCACGCTTAGGCGGTAGTCCTGGCAGCTCCTCTGGAAAAATGTTGGGGTACTCACAGACCACTGGGATACTCTGTAAGTTGGCCACGGGACTAGGGTCAACTACAACACAAGCTAGGAAGCCCTCACACCCTTGGCTCAGTAGCTTCACTGCTCGAAGCCTGGAGATGCACCTGAAACCTCCATCTACGGTTGGCCATGAAACTCAAAGGGAGGAAACTTCGGTATGGAGAAGACGATCTTCCTTCCAAAACATTCCACCAGGACGTGATAGGCAAACAGCCAGTTCATCCCTAGGATTACGCCAAAATCCTCCATCGGGATGACGATCAAGTCAGCGGGAAGATTGTGTCCCCCTATAGCAACCTCACAGTCTGTGATGACCTCCTCAATGACAAACAACTGTCCACCTGGGCCTCTAATCAGGAACAGATCCTCTAATAGTATACTGCTTGACCCCAAATGACGGCAAAACTCGTGGAGACAAAAGAATGCGTGGCACCAGAATCGAAAAGTACGTAGACTAATCTGTTGAAAATTGTAACCATACCTATCACCACAAAACCCGAAGCTCTGGCGCTCCTCAACCTTAGGTGTAGAAGAAGTGGCCATTCTCTGGATTGGGCGACCAGTAGCTGGTCAGTACCCTCCTCGTGACTGTTGTCTTCCTCCTCATGCCTAGTAACCACGGCCGCCAGATCGGCCTCTAGTACTCAATGCTGGGAGCATTTGGTGTGCTCCGACCTTAGATGGGCAGTCCCTCGTCATGTGGCCCGGCTGGCCACACTAGTAGCAGAGGGGGGCATGACCTCCTCCCTCGGTATGTCCCTACTGGTAACTGGGCGAGGGTCCGGTGTTGGCAGCTGGCCCCTATCTGGGGCCCTCAAAGGCCACTGGTGGTCCCACAGAGTGGGACGACTCCCTTACGGGCATCACATGACTCCACTCCCGACAGCCCTGTAAGTACTCTAGCTGGTAGGGCCTCTTACATCCTCCATCAGTGTCTCACATGGTCGGGTAGGTCTCCTCATAGGTCATATTCGCCTCAACCACGCTAAAGAAAGTAACTTCAGGGGCTTCACATACCCACGAATAACAAGCTGGAGGCCTGGTAAAACTCGAATAGGTTGTGTTAATATGGTGAAATTATCGTTGAAGTTATTATAGTGGTTAACTGATGAGAACCTCATTATGAACCCTAATTAGCATAATCTAACGCAGATATGTAAGAAAAAGCTCCTACATAACCCAAAGAAAGGCTTAACTCAGAGAATTCTGAGTTTAAGAAGAAAACAAATCATAAGGGGTAAAACTGTAATTTAACCAATGCAGTTTGCAAATAGGGTAATTAAGGGTCCAAACACAGGTCAAACAAGTCTAATAAGAAGGAAAGTGGGATGACCTGATCTAAAAAGGGTTATAGCAACTTAAAGAAATTAAATGACATTCTATAACCCTAAAACAAACCCACTTCAATTCACGAGGTTCAAGGCAAGATAAAAATTAACTAAACCCTCTAAAATTCGTAGAAAAATAATCTCTAGGGTTTAGAACCTTCAATTTGGCCTTAGAAACTCATTTTGACCAAAAAAGAGAACCATGCCCAATTAATGACTTAATTTGAGTTTTTACGTAAATTGGCTGGTCAAACATGATCCAACCTAGAAATAAAATTCACCATTAAAATCCTTAGGTTCAAATTAGCCTTGTATAAAAACTTGATCCTAAGAAGAGACCTCCTTGACCGACTTTGCAATTTGGTCCTCTTCATTTACTTTTTCACTTTTATCTTTCGAAACCCTTGCATTTTGGCCCCCAACTTTTTCATCGTTCTTTGCAGAACGGTCCCTCCTGCAAAACTCTGTGCAGCACCATGCTCCAGCGACTTTACATGGAGCATGGCACCGCGCAGAGAGGGGTTACCGCCCTGCAAAGCAGATGCGGGGTTCCCTGCGACGTCCTCTGTCGCAGGGACCCGGCCATGCTCTTTGCCGGCCCCCATACCTTCCGTGCGAACTCGCGGAAGGTATGGGTGCCCCTTCCAGCCACGTTCCGGCGAGGCTGGCACGTCGCCAGCCCGCTCCTCCCCCTACGCCAGCCCCTTTATAGGACCGGCACCCCCTGCCGGTTCCTTCAAGCTCTTTTTTGATAGAGAACACCCCCCCACTTCATCCCTTCCTCCTCCGTCAGAAGGCCTGCAGCTTCTGGCGACCTCCTCTTCCTCCTCGTCGCTCTGCCGCCTTACCTGCAGCAGGGTTTTCCTTGCCCTCTCGTCTGCACTGGGATGTACCCGCCGGCGCCCTCCGCCTGCTTCCTCGTCGCCGCACTCCTCTAGGGCCCTTTCTTCTCCAGCTTCAGCAGATACGAGCCGGCGGCGCCGCCCTCCCCCCTTCATCCAAAACCTAGGTAAATGGCTTCCTCTCCTCCTCCCTTACATTTTCCCTCTATCAGTTTACCTTTTTGTCCCACCGCATGCGACTTCCACCTCTGCCTGCTCCACCTCCGACCACCTTCTCCGACGAGCCCATTTCACCTCCACAGACCTCCTCACCCCTCACCGACTACCCCAAAAGCTTCCCCTCACTCCACTCAACAGCTCCCCCCTTCCCATTCACTACCAAACGCCACCCGACTACCCCCCGAACAGACCCATCTCTCCGGCCACAGTCCGACCTAGGGCTACCTCCACACGCATCCTCACCCCTCGCCACCACCCGCACTACCTTCGCCGCACTTCGACGAAGCTCCCTGCATCTTCTGATTGGGCCGAGAGGCCGTATTCCTGTTTTCAGGTCGAAGTCGCCTCGCCGCCATTACCGAGCTACTGCAACTCCTCCTGCAACTGCAAGTGTTGTTCCGCCCAGGTCCGCACCCCAGGATGCGCGGGTTGCTGCTGCGAACCATCCCAGGTCTGCAGCTGAGGTGAAGGCCCCGCGTGCTGCTACAATTGCCTGCAGCTTCCTCAGCTTTAGGTGCCAATCTGGGAGGTAAGACTTTAGTCCCACCTCGGAAGTGCGTGGCCAAGCGCTCGCACTTAAAATTGAAAAGTGTTCAAGGCTATTCCCCTTCGAACACAGGGGTCAAGTCCCTCACGCACGCCGTGCGCCACGCGCTCTCCCTCGCCCGCGCTCAAGGCCCGCGGTCTGGGCCGGATCCGATTACCCAAAACCTCGCACTCCTTGCCCACCACCGCACGCCGGTGGGCCTGGTCCCGGGCGCGAAACCCGTACCCGAATACCCGGCTCTGGGAGAGCGGTCCTAAGAGAGAAATCTGAGAAAGAGAGAGACGCGGGGAAGGGTAGGGGTAGGTTTTGCTCTCTAATCCTTGTGTGAGCGTGCAGGAACAGAAAAGAAGAAGAAGGAAGGTAGCCGAAGAAGAAGAAACGAAGGAGAGAAACAAAAGAGAAGAAGGAAGGTACTATAGCAAACCTACAGTTAAGTCATTTGACCACTGCATCAGACGACGGTTTGGCAGCGGCCAGAAGAGAAAAGAAAGAAAGAGAAGAACAAAGAAAGAAGAACAGAAGAAAACATAGCCGCCAGAGAGAAAGAAAGAGAAGAACAAAGAAAGAAAAAGAAGAAAAGAAGAACAGAAGAAGAAGGCAAAGAAAGAAGAGAGAAGACACAGCCATAAGCAGAGAAGAAGAAGAAAAGAAAGAAGAAGAGAAGGAGAGCAGCTGAAAGAAGAAGAAAAAGGAGAAGAGAAGAAGAAGAAGAAGCCAAGACAGACTCTCTCTCTCTCTCCCTCTCCCTCTCTCTCTCTTATTTTTTGTAAATCTAATAGAGAACCTTTGTATTTCTAGAATTCCAGTAGCTCCCTGAGTTCGACCTCGGGAAAACTATTTCCGAGTAAAAAATTTTGTAATGATAACCTGGTAGCTATCCTATTACTACAACGACTGTAATTTAAAGTATAATAAATGTAAACAAGCCTACCCCGGTCATCATTTTTGGCGCCATTGCCGGGGAGCAACGGCTATTCTAGAAGTCATAAATTCTCTATTAAGTTTCTAATAATCTCTTCTATCTTGTGTGCAGGTACAGGAAAATTAAGAAGCAGCCGCACAACAACCACTCCAAGGATAGGTAACTTCTATCCTCTTACTATTAACCCCTAAATTCTAAAGAGGAAGAAGAAAAAAAATAATAATAATATAGGTATAACCTGTCTTTCATACTTAGTAACAGCTGCATGTTTTCAAAACCACTATTCCTGCACACACTATTAAGGGTAATTAAGGGCTAACATCTTCTTGCCTGAAGCCCTAATTACCCAACAAGGAGTTAACTGGACCAAGTAGAGCCAACATAGGAATTAACACTAGGGTTTTAAAGACACACTACTTAATCAAGAATTGAGAATTTCCAAAAGAAGTGTGCCTAAGCCATTGATTGAATATACCTATTCAGAAAAAACCCTAAGCAATTGGCTCTCTAAAAACACTTGAACCCTGAAAGACGAGACCTAATAAGTTCTCAAAGGAATCAATAGGTGAAGTTGACCCCTTAGGGTCAACCAACCTTCAACTTAGGTCACTCTTCGCACTCAAAAAGCTAAAAGTTCAAGTGAAAACTTAAGCACCCTGATCTTAAACTAAAATTGGTAGACTTAAGAGGTCAAGATCCCCATTCTGGTCTACCTGGAATCTTAGTGACAAGAGAGGTCGGGTGGGGGAAACCCTGTAACCCGTGGGGACGCTCTACCGTGTAGGGGTCTTCGCGGGACTCACCCTCTATGGCTGCCCAGGTAATTCTCAGGTGGTCGATCTTTTGATCAAGGGGTCCATCTACCCCACACCTCTGTAGTCACCCAACATTTTGGGTGCCTTCATTGGGTCCAGCACCTGCTAAACTCATCTCTTCCAACAGTGTATGTTTGGTAGGAGGTCCTTAAAACCTCCTTTAGAACTTCACTCTCCCCGAGGCCGAGCCTCAGTGCCCTTGTTTGAGAAAACAACACTTCACATCGACCTCTCCTCCGACTCCGAACCCAACTCACCTTCTTCTTCCCTAATGGCTCAACCAGTTGAGGAAGAGAACAATCTAGAGCACCAGCTCCAGCGACTCAATGACCTCTTCCAGAACTTTGTGCACCCACCGCAGCGTCCTATGATGTGGAACCATTATAACCCTGTTGCGGTGGCTATTGAGCCTCGAGTCAGAATCCCTACTGGAGGACCTGATTCTGAATTAAAGCCTAATATGATTCATGCTATACCTAAATTCCATGGGCTTAATTCTGAAGACCCCTTCCAACACATCAAACAGCTGAAGCATCTAGCCCAAACTTTTGGGTCAGATGCACAAAATCGGGACATTCTCCTAATGAAGATGTTCTCCTTCTCCCTTATGGACAAGGCCGCTCATTGGTACCAGACTCAGACCCCGCCGATCAACAATTGGGAAGAACTTCAGTCTGAATTTTTGAAGAAGTTCTTTCCCATTGGTTGAACCAATGCCTTGCGCCATCAGATTACTCACTTCACTCAGTAAACGGGAGAACCTCTCCATGAGGCATGGGATTGCTTTCAGGATCTCATGAGAAAGTGCCCCCATCACGAAGTTCCTAAATGGGAACAAGTCCAGTCTTTTTACCAGGGACTCCGTGAGGATATCAGGCTTTTCGTCAATGCAACTTGCGGAGGAAATATCATGGGTCAACATGAGGACACCGTGTGGGAGATTCTCGAAAACATGTGCGAGAACTCCATCAATAATGACTCCATGGGCTTATTCGACAGGACGAATACCCACGCATCGACGAACCTTAGGGGAGCACACGAGACGCAGGGCCTGTCCTCATCAGTCGACCTGGAATTGATGGCCAGTCAATTGGACAAGGTCTCCATCATCGAAAAGAAGGTGGACGAGCTGACTCAGCACTTGCAGCGAGCCACCTCTGCGCATAACTCCTTTGCACAGCCTCCTTCCACACGGGAAACTGTGCAAAACATTCTCCACCGATCTTCTCCTGCGATGGATCCATATCCACTCCCATCTGATTCTCGAATCGAAGGATCCTCCGATCCTTTCTATACCAGCTCAGGGAATTCCATTCCCCCATTCTCTGATTTTTTGGAGGTTCCTCAGACCTGCGAGGACCTCAATGCCATCCAGAATGACCTTTTCTCCAGCACCTATAACCCTGGATGGCGAAATCATCCCAACTTCCAGTGGGCGGGAAATTCCCAAACCCAAAGACCACCCTTTCAGCCCCGTCCACAACCCCCTCGTCCTTACCAGCCACCTCAGCCTCTTCCCAACCCTACCTTTCCATCAAGGCCAAACTAAGACCAAATGTCCCTTATCCTTCAGACTCTAGCTGACATTCAAAGAATGAATGCGGCTATTCAGAAACAACACAAGGACGAACTTACAGAGGTTCAAAATCAACTGGCCCAGTTGACTAATTCTCGCCAACCAGGGACACTTCCTTCCCAACCTCTTCCTAACCCGAACAACGTGCCAACACAGCGGCGCGTTATGAACCCAAACCTGGGCCAAGCACACATGATTTATTAGGCCTCCTCTGTTCCTTCACCCAACAAGATGGAGGCTTCCACTTCCTATGCAGGCTGTCAGCAGCAACCCATCTTACCCAACCCCAACCAAAACCAGGTAGGGCTAAATTCTGTAACAACCCGTAGTGGTAAGGAAACCCAAGATCCACCCTATCCAAACCACTCCAAGCCTGGTAGTGATCCCAACCCTAGGACAGTAATCCAGGATGTTCCTATCCCTGTCCCAGACCAAAGACCTGGACCTATCCTAGAAGAACCAACCAAGGTTCCGTTTCCCGAAGCCTTGACCAAGGGAAAGAAGACAACCAAGCCCGTGGCACCTGAGGAGGACCTGGTCAAGCTCTTTGAGCAGGTCCAAATAAATATCCCCTTGATGGATGCGATTCGCCACGTACCGGCTTACACACGATTCTTAAAGAATGTGTGTACACCCTAGCGTATGCCGCGAACCAAGAGTGGGAGTCCAATTGTACTGTCATAGCAAGCCAGCTCTGTAATCCTAAGCAGACTCCCACCCAAGGCTAAAGATCCTGGTACTCCCCTGATTTCCTGCAAAATAGGTGATACCCAATTCGTCAGAGCATTGCTAGACTTGGGTGCTTCCATAAATCTAATACACACATCCTTACTTAACCACCTAGAAGAATCTAAGCTAAAACCGACTAAGGTGACATTACAATTAGCAGATCGATCTATAAAGTCACCAAAAGGGATTCTCGAGGATGTTATCGTAAGAGTGCGGGATTTCTATTTCCCAGTAGACTTTATAGTCTTAGACATGGACGCACCTGAAAACCCTAAGGATACACCGATCATTCTAGGGAGACCTTTCCTGGCTATTGCTAGAGCTAACATCAGCTGTGAGGAGGGCCAAATAGAGCTCAAATTTGAAAATCAAACCCTAAAAATTGATATATTTAAGGCCTAACAAGGAATCAATTGCGGTGTCATCGAACAAGTTTGTGACATCAGGGCTTTGGTTGATGAAACGCATTTTGAGAATGACCTGATTATACCTCATAAACCACAGAAAGATCTTGAACCGCAATCAGCGGAGTCAATTCCAGATTTAGACAGACCCATAGCTCCTACCCTTGAACCTCACATCTACCCTGAACCACCCGCTGCTACTGATAACCCCGTCCTTGAACTGAAACCCCTTCCCGATCATTTGAAATACATCTTCCTGGGTTCTAATCAGACCTCTCCTATGATTATTAATTCCAAGCTTAATCCCGAACAGGAATCCCAACTGATTGCTGTTCTCCAGCAACATCGCAGAGCCATTGGATGGACTCTCGATGATTTGACTGGAATAAGTCCCTCTTATTGCACATATCATATTTACTTAGAAGAGGGCGCACAACCTTCTCGTGAAATGCAGAGATGTTTGAACCCCAATCTGCAGGAGGTCGTGAAAAAGGAGATCATCAAGTGGTTAGATGCAGGGATCATCTACCTAATCTCCGATAGTCGTTGGGTGAGCCCAATCCAGGTTGTGCCTAAAAAGGCAGGGCTCACCACCATAACGACTGAAATTGGAGAAGTCATACCTACCCGATTAACCAACTCATGGAGAGTCTGCATATATTACCGACGACTCAATTCCTCCACGAAGAAGGATCATTTCCCACTACCTTTCATTGATCAGATTCTCGAGAAATTAGCGGGAAATCAATTCTTCTGCTTCCTTGATGGGTACTCCGGTTATAACCAAGTAACTATTCATCCTGAGGACCAAGAGAAGACCACGTTCACCTGCCCCTTCGGAATGTACGCATTCCGAAGGATGCCGTTCGGTCTCTACAATGCACCTGCGACTTTTCAGCGGTGCATGCTTGCCATATTCTCTGATATGGTAGGTGATTATCTGGAAGTCTTCATGGATGACTTTTCAGTTTTAGGGGCATCATTTGATGATTGCCTACAGCACTTGGTTCATATACTCAGGTGCTGCATCGACGTTAATTTGGTTCTTTCCCGAGAAAAGGGCCACTTTATGGTGCTTGAGGGGATCGTCCTAGGACATCTGATTTCTGAAAAAGGCATCCAAGTTGATCGAGCTAAGGTTGATCTAATCTCTCACCTTCCTATGTCTAGCTCGATCAGGGACATCCGTTCTTTTCTGGGGCACGTCGGTTTTTACCATCGTTTCATTCCTGATTTCTCGAAAATCATGCGTCCCCTAACGACTCTTCTCTCTAAGGATGTACCCTTTGAAATCTCCAAGGAATGCACTCAAGGCTTTAAGAACCTTCGTGACCGAGTCACCTAGGATTCGATCCTGCAATCCCCTGATTGGACTCAACCCTTTGAGATCATGTGCGATGCATCTGATTTCACTGTAGGAGCAGTTCTGGGGCAGAAAGTTGACGGGAAACCCGTGGTCATCTACTACTCTAGTAAGACACTTGACGAAGCTCAGCGTAACTATACAGTTACAAAGAAAGAGCTACTAGCCGTAGTATTTGCCCTTGAAAAATTTCGATCTTATCTCCTAGGTTCCCACGTCATCATCTATTCGGATCACACAGCTGTGAGGCATCTCCTTGCCAAGAAGGATGCGAAGCCCCGACTAATCCGATGGATCTTGCTATTGCAACAATTCGATCTCGAGATTCGCGACAAGGCGGGAAGACAAAATGTGGTAGCTGACCATTTGTCCCGCCTTCCTTCTAAGATTATCAACCCTTCCGGACCCATCACGGAGCATTTCCCTGATGAGCACCTACTAACTATTGGTACTAGACTTCCATGGTTTGCTGATATAGTAAACTACTTGGCATCTCATCAGATCCCATCTGATTGGCCGAAGGCCAAGAAAGACAAATTGCGCTCTGATGCCAAGTATTACATTTAGGAAGATTCGTACCTCTTCCGCATAAGTGCTGACCAAATCATCCGGAGATGTGTCCCGGAAGGTAAAGTCAATGATTTTCTTTCCTTCTTCCATGACCAGGCATGCGGTGGCCATTTCTCTGGGCACAAAACCGCATCGAAAATCCTCCAGTGTGGCTTCTATTGGCCTACTCTGTTCAAGGACGCATACAGTCACTGCAAGGCATGCAGTCGTTGCCAAACTTTCGGCAACATGAGCCATCGTGATATGATGCCTTTGCAGCCGATTCTCGTATGCGAAATCTTTAATGTTTGGGGGATTGATTTTATGGACCCCTTTCCTGTTTCAGATGGTTTCGAATACATTCTGCTGGTTGTGTACTACGTGTCCAAATGGATCGAAGCCATACCAACCCGAACCTGTGATCACAAAATCGTTCTCAAATTCATTCATCACAATATCTTCTCACGGTTCGGGATTCCTCGTGCTATCATCTCAGATGGGGGGACCCATTTCACGAATGCTCAGTTCAGGTCACTGATGACCAAATACGGGGTGTCTCATCGAATCTCTACTCCTTATCACCCCCAGAATAATGGTCTAGTTGAGCTACCAAATCGGGAGATCAAGAAAATCCTGTAGGTCACTGTTTGGCCTGACAGGAAGGACTGGTCATCCCGACTTCCGGAAGCCTTGTGGGCTTATAGGACTGCCCACAAAACCCAATTAGGCATGTCTCCCTTTAGACTGGTGTATGGGAAAGCGTGTCACCTTCCCATCGAACTGGAGCACAAAGCCTATTAGGCAGTACGGAATTGTAATCTAGATCTTTCGAAGGCTGGAACCCACAGAAAGCTTCAAATCAGCGAGATCGATGAATTATGCCTTGATGCGTACGAGAACTCGTGAATCTACAAGGAGCGGGTTAAAGCCTTCCATGACAAGCATATCTCTAGAATGATTTTTTATCCTGGTCAGAAGGTCCTACTCTTTGATGCCAGACTCAACTTTTCCCTGGGAAGCTACGTTCCAAGTGGGTCAAACCATACTTGGTTTGACAGATTTTTGGAAATGGAGCCATCGAAATCAGTCCGCTCAGCCATGATTCCGAACCTTTCATCGTGAACGGTCAGAGACTCAAACCATTCATTGATGTAACTTATACTGATTTGGCTAAATCATCTTATATCCTCCATTCCCCATGAGCTTATTGCGCCCAGTCGATGGCGTAAAACTCAGCGCTCAACGGGAGGCAGCCCGCCATTCTCTTTGAAAACCTAAAACCTTTTTTGACACCTTTGTGCACTTAAGGTTTCACCCTTTAAGACAGCCGACTCCACCTCAGGTGCTTGCATCTAAGATTAGAAATCATCCGCAACAGTCATCCCGACCCATTCACTCACCAAAATATCTGTCCTAAGGAATAAACTAAGTTGAATAAAAATCCCCTAAGTCACAATGAGGACATTGCAAATCTTAGGCATGGGGGGGTATGAAAGTGCAAAACTTGCAAGAAAAGATTTTAAACAACAAAATTCACATATGCCAAAAACACCAAAAAAATTTAAAAAATTTTGAAAAAGAATAATAAAATAAGAGGAGGAAAGAAATTTTGTGGAGGAAGGAAAAAGAAACTGTTGTCAACGTTTCTGTGCGGATTTAAAGGCGTATTACGTTGCAGTAGAACCGACAAAACGTTTAAACAAATAATTTTATTACTCGAACAACTAGAGTATCCGAGGTCGAACACAGGGAGCAAACTCAGTACTTTGTAAAACCCAAGAATACAACTGTTAAATGCAAATATAATTGATTCAAAGAGTTTTTAAGAAAGATGTAAAAAAAAATAGAATTAGACGTCTGATTTATGTGTCAGACGTCTTAAATGTGATCTTTCTTTCTCTTTTTCTTCTTCCGCTTTGCCTTTCGGATCTCTTTGCAATCTTCCCTTGTCCTTCTTCTTCTTCTCCTGCGAAGACTTCTAACCTTTCTGCTTTCCTTCTTCTCCTTTGTCTTGCTTCTCCTTCTTCAGCGGCCAAGTCCTTCTCCTGCAATCAGCCTGCCTGCACAGGGAACAAAACCTAACCCTTCTCCCTCTACCCGCGCGTGTCTCTCTCTCAAGCAATTCACTCTAACCGCTCTACCAGAGCCACAGTCTCAATCGGGTCGGATCGTACCCGGGACCAGGCGCACCTGCAGGTGTGTGATGCGCGAGGAGTGCGTAGGTCTAGGTCGGGTCGGATCCGCCAGGTCCGCGTGGTCAGGCCGCGGACGAGGCGGGTGGGGTCAGTGAGGGACCTCACCCCTGTGCTTACTGAGGCGATAAGAATAAAAAGTAAAAACAACTTATACGGTACCTGCCGGTTGCAATCCCACGATGTGGGACTATCTGGTCTCGCCTTCACGCGCGCCTGCAGAAACCTCGTCGTGCGATTGCCCCGTAGCTGCTGGCTCTGCTAGCGCTCCTCGGCTGGATTCGTTCACCTCGCGACACTTGCGTTAGTATGCAGCACCTGTAGTCTGGAAGACCGGGTGCCTGGAGCTTCGCGGGAGCTTCATCAGAGGTCGTCCATGGCGGCAGCAGCTCGAATCCTGTCGTACACAAAACGCGCCTCTCGGCCAAATCAGAATAGATAGAGACCTTCGCCGTGGCACGGCGAAGGCGGTGGGCAGTGCAGCAGGCCGCAGGTCGGCCTAGGCGTGCGTGCCTAGGTCAACCTGTGGCCGGAGATGGTGGGTTGGTCGGGGGGTGGTTGTGGAGGGCTGGAGTGGCAGTGGGAGGGTGGAGTGTGTTCCTGGAGGTGAGGCGGAGCTTCCGAGGTGGTTGGCGAGCCGTGTGGAGGGCTGGAGTGGTGTGGGCGGCTCGCCGGAGTGCGGTTGGAGGCGAAGACGATGGAGGTGGTTAGCGTCTGTCGAGGGTCGATCAAGGGAGATAACAGGGGGAAAAGAGAGAGGAGAGGATGGAGAACGTATCTGGGGTTGTCTGGAGTGAAGGGAGGCAGTGGAGAGGACGGCTCGTGACTGCCGTCGTCGGGGAAGAAAGACCCTGGGGGAGGAAGCGGCGACGAAGATGAGGTCAGGAGCTTGCGCGCAGGGTACAGCGCGCCGCGGGAGGAAGAGGCGGAGAGGACTCTGTTGCTGGTATGGCAGCAGAGTGACGAGAAGGAGGGAAAGCGGTCGCCGGAGCTTGTGGGTCGTTTGGCCGGAGATGGGAGAGAAGAAATTTGGAGGGGATCTCCGTCAAAATCAAGCTTGAGATGAGTGGCCGGGTCCGAGGGGTGTTTTATAGGTGCTGGCCGCTCCTATCAGAGCGTGAAAGACGCGCAATTAGGTCAGCCGGTTCGCCGGAGTTGGAAGGAAGAAAGATACCCACATCTCTCGTGCGTTCGCACGAGAGATTGGGTTCACACTAGCGAATTTGATTGGCTTTAGAAGGAAGGGAATTCCTCAGAGAATCTCCCTTCCATTTCTGGGAGAGAATCTCTGAGGAATTAGAGAGCCATCTCTCTCGAAACTTCGTCGGAGCTCGGTTCTGCCCTAGCAATGGCGGCAGGACCGGTTTGCAAAGAAGGCGAGGAACCTAGGGGGCTCTCTGCAAGGATATTCAAAAGATAGGGACCTCTTTGTGATTTGGGTGTACTAACTTGCAAAGTAGGTCAAGATGACCTCCCCTTAGGTCCAAATTTTGGTACAAACCTAATTTGGCCCTAAAGAATCCAATGGTGAAGTTGGATTTTAGGTTTGACCTCTTTTGACTGGACATTTTGCGTAAAAACCCAAATTAGGTTAATTGAAGAGCTAAGACCCTAATCTAGGTCAAACTAGGTTCCAAAGGCCAAATTAAGTGTTATAAACCCCAGAGGATGTTTTTCTATGATTTTTAGAGGGTTTGCTTGATTTTTATTCTGACTGGAACCTTGTTAATTTAAGCGGGTCTGTTTTAGGGTTACCAAGTGTCATTTAATTCTTAGATTGCACATAAACCCATTTCTGATTAATTCAACCCACTTTGGACTATTTGACCTATGTTTTGCTTCTGAGAAATCCCGTTTATGTACTGCAATGGTAAAATTGCAGTTTTAACCTTTATTTCATGTTTTCTTCTCAGAGCACTTGTTCCTTTAGTTAAGCCTTCTTCTAGGTTATGCAGGAGCTTTTGTCTTCTTTATTAGGTCAAAATGAGCTAGTTATGGCTCATGATGAGGCTCTCATCATACCCCCATGCCTAGCTTTTGCTAGTCCCTTAGCAAAATTTCAAAGTTTTAACTTCCATTCTAGACCCAAAGTGTCCTTAGTTATGATAAGTGCTTCTTTTGTGATTAGGTAGGAATGCCGACAATAGGCCTAGAGGTACTCAAGTACCAACCAAAATCTGGACCTGTTCTGCTTTAGCCTCAGTCCTTCGCAAAGGTTTCTACGGCCCACAAAAACTATCCTAGGGTTTGTTGGACTCTGCGGTTAAAGCACCCGTGCTTGAGACATTTTTAGCCTACGCTCAGTTTGCAGTGCGTTTTTTTTTTGTAAGAGAGAGATAGAGGATTTATTTGTTTGGAGAGCTTTTCTCTCTCTTTTCTTTTTATTTCTAGCTTCGGATTAGCTTCTCAACACGGTCTGTATCGGATTCCTCGTCCCCATCATCAATCCTCAAGGGTCCTTGGCTTTCGAGATTTCGAGATAATCCCGCCCATGGCAACCCCCGGAACCCTGGCTTTCGAGATTTCGAGATAATCCCGCCCATGGCGTTCCGTGGCCGAATTCAGACCCTGGCGATCGACATTTCGTGATAATGCCACCCATGGTATCTGAACCAGCAGAGTGCTTACATGCCCCCAGTAGGATATTTAAATATCCTAAGAGACAAGCACCGAGGAGACGATATGTTGTTACGCATCTTCGTGGGGAATTTCCCGCCTCTCCGCGCTGGGAACTTGTCCAAATCAACTTGTGTTGATTGGCCGCTCCTAATCTAGGTGACTTTTTCATAATATTAAACGCTCTTGCGTGTTTTGAATATTTATGCGCACTGAACCAGACTGTGTGTGAATTTGGGTGCTTAGGTTACCGAATCCCGCAAACCGGAGGTCAGTTAACGAGGCCGAATACTTCCTAAGCCTTAGACCTAATACTTAAGCTTCGCATTTTCCTCAACCTCTTGAGGATTGTCCAGATTTTAACGGATACGTGAATTTTTAAGCTAAAAATCTAGCCCAAGAGGCCTAAGACCAGCGTTCCCGCTAATCTCTTGTTATATCTCTGTAGCATTTTTCTTTTCTTTTTCTTGACTCGGTCTAGAACTTCAGTTAACCCCTTAATCTTTTACTAATGACTTTTTCTTTTTCTTTTCCTTTTGTGCTCCTTTCTTTATTTTTGCTCTTTTTGTCATTTTTCTTTCTTTTCCTCCTCTCATTTGTATGACCCTGAATTGTTCCTCCCCTCTATCAAGTCCTTTTTTTTTTTTTTTTATGAATGAAACCCTTTCTTGATATGAATTTTCTGACATTTTGCAGTTTCATACCCCCCCATGCCTAAGATTTGCAATGTCCCCATTGTAAATTAGGTGAGTTCGAATTCAGCTTAGTTCATGTGTTAGGACAGGTGTGTGGTGAGTGAATGGGTCGAAGCGACTTGTTGCGAACGATTTCTAATCTCGGGTAGGTATACCTGAGGTGAAGTCGGCTGTTCTAATGGATGAACCCTAAAGTGCAATATGAGTTCCGCATAGCGATGTCAGAAACGGTTTCAGGTTTTTCAAAGAATGACGGGTTGCCTCCCGTTAAGCGCTGAGTTTTACGCCATCGGCTGGGCGTAATGAGCTCAAGAGGAAAGGAGGGTAAAGGATGACTCAGTCAAATCTATATCGGTCATGTCAATGAACGGCTTGAGTCTCTGCCCATTCACGACAAATGGTTCAGAATCGTGGCTGAGTGGGCTGATTTCAATAGCTCCATTTCCGAAGATTTGGTGGACTAGGTAGGGTCCGACCCACTTGGATCTTAGCTTTCCTGGGAATAGTTTGAGTCGAGCATCAAAGAGTAAAACTTTTTGACCAGGATGAAAGACCTTTCTAGAAATGTGTTTGTCGTGAAAAGCTTTAACCCGTTCTTTGTAAATTCGCGAGTTCTCATATGCGTCGTGGCGTAATTCATCGATCTCGCTTATTTGAAATCTTCTGTGGGTTCCAGCCTTAGAAAGGTCGAGATTACAGGTCCGTACTGCCCAATAGGCTTTATGCTCCAATTCGACGGGGAGGTGACATGCCTTCCCGTACACTAGTCTGAAGGGAGACATTCCTAATTGGGTCTTGTGGGCGGTCCTATAGGCCCACAATGCTTCCGGAAGCCGAGAAGACCAATCTTTTCTATCAGGTCGAACAGTAACCTGAAGGATCTTCTTGATCTCTCGGTTAGATAGCTCAGCTAGACCATTAGTTTAGGGGTGGTAAGGAGTAGAGATTCGGTGTGACACCCCGTATTTGATCATCAGTGACCTGAACTGAGCGTTTGTAAAATGGGTCCCTCCGTCGGAAATTATAGCACGCGGAATCCCGAACCTTGAGAAAATGTTTTGATGAAGGAATTTTATAACGACTTTATGATTGTTGGTTCGGGTCGGAATGGCTTCTATCCACTTGGAAACATAATCAACTGCGAGTAAAATGTATTCGAAGCCATCCGAGGTAGGAAAGGGTCCCATGAAATCAATCCCCCAAATATCAAAAATTTCGCATACCAAGATCGGCTGTAGAGGCATCATGTCTCTATGGCTCATGTTGCCTAGAGTCTGGCAACGGGAACATGCCTTACAGTGATTGTATGCATCTTTGAAAATTGTGGGCCAGTAGAAACCACACTGGAGGACTTTCGATGCGGTTTTATGTCCCGAAAAATGTCCACCGCATGCCTGGTCATGGCAAAATGAGAGTATGTCTTTGATTTCCACTTCCGTGACGCATCGTCGGATTATCTGATCAGCACCAATGCGGAAGAGATACGGGTCTTCCCATAGGTAATACTTGGCATCGGAACGCAATTTGTCCTTTTTGGCCTTCGACCAATCGGGCGGAATCTGATGTGATGCCAGGTAATTAACAATATCGGCGAACCATGGAAGACTTGTACTGATAGTCAGGAGGTGCTCATCAGGAAAATGTTCTGTAATAGGTCCGGACGGATCAATAATTTCAGGAGGAAGGCGGGATAAATGATCAGCTACCACATTGTGCTTTCCCGCCTTGTCGCGAATCTCGATGTCAAATTCTTGCAACAGCAAGATCCAGCGGATTAATCGAGGTTTCGCGTCCTTCTTGGCTAGGAGATGCCTCACAGCTGTGTGATCCGAGTATATGATAACACGGGAACCCAGAAGGTATGATCTGAATTTTTCCAGGGCAAATACTACGGCCAGCAGCTCTTTCTCAGTAACCGTATAGTTACGCTGAGCCTCATCCAGTGTTTTGCTGGCGTAGTAAATGACCACAAGTTTCCCGTCAATTTTCTGCCCCAAAACCGCTCCTACAGCGAAGTCAGATGCATCGCACATGATCTCAAAGGGTTGAGACCAATCAGGGGACTGTAGGATTGGGGCTTGGGTGACTCGGTCACGTAAGATCTCAAATGCTTGAGTGCATTCCTTGGAAATTCCGAAAGGCACATCCTTGGAAAGCAGATTGGTCAGGGGGCGCGCGATTTTGGAGAAATCAGGGATGAATCGACGGTAGAAACCGACGTGCCCCAAAAAAGATCGGATGTCCTTAATCGAGCTAGGCATAGGGAGCTTGGAAATCAGGTTAACCTTAGCTCGATCCACTTGGATGCCTTTCTCTGAGATTAAATGTCCCAGGACAATTCCCTCAGGCACCATGAAATGGCTCTTTTCCCAGGAAAGAACCAAATTCACCTCGATGCACCGCCTGAGTATATGGACCAAGTGTTGGAGGCAATCGTCAAATGATTGTCCAAAAACTGAAAAGTCATCCATGAAGACTTCCAGATAGTCACCTACCATATCTGAGAATATGGCAAGCATGCACCGCTGAAAAGTTGCAGGTGCATTGCAGAGACCGAACGGCATCCTTCGAAACGCGTACGTCCCGAAGGGGCAGGTGAATGTGGTCTTTTCTTGGTCCTCTGGATGGATTGCCACCTGATTGTAACCGGAGTACCCGTCAAGAAAGCAGAAGAATCTATTTCCCGCTAGTTTCTCGAGGATCTGATCAATAAACGGTAGTGGGAAATGATCCTTCTTCGTGGAGGAATTTAGTCTTCTGTAATCAATGCAGACTCTCCACGAATTAGCTATTCGGGTAGGAATGACTTCCCCGGTTTCTGTCGTGATGATGGTAAGTCCTGCCTTCTTAGGTACCACTTGTGTTGGACTCACCCAACGACTGTCGGAGATCGGGTAGATGATCCCTGCATCTAACCACTTAATGATCTCCTTTTTCACGACCTCCTGTAGGTTAGGGTTTAGTCGCCTTTGCATTTCTCTTGAAGGTCGTGAGCCTTCTTCTGTATAGATTCGATGCGTGCAGTATGAAGGGCTTATACCAGTCAAATCATCTAGAGTCCATCCAATGGCTCTACGATGTTGCTGGAGAACAGAAATCAAATGGAGTTCCTGGTCAAGTGTGAGTCGAGAATTGATAATCACAGGAAACGTTTGATTTGAATCCAAAAAGACATATTTTAGATGTTCAGGAAGGGGCTTGAGTTCCATGACAGGATTGTCAGCAGCAGCGGGTGGTTCAGGGTTTGTATCGGGAGCAATGGTAGGAGTCATAGGTGTGTCTAGATTGTGTTCGCACTCCTCTGTTAGCGGTTTTTGATTTTCTAGTGGTTGATCAGGAATAATCAGGTTGTCCTCTATGTGCAGTTCATCAACCACGGCTTTGACATCACAAATTTCCTCTATAACCCCGCAATTAATCCCTTGTTGGGCTTTGAAAATGTCGATCTTCAGATTTTGATTCCCAAATTTTAATTCTATCTGGCCCTCTTCGCAGTTTATATTGGCCCTAGCAGTGGCCAGAAAGGGTCTCCCTAATATGATTGGTGTGTCCCTTGGGTTCTTAGGTGCATCCATGTCCAGTACTATGAAGTCCACTGGGAAATAAAAATCTCGTACCCTAACAATGACGTCCTCGAGTATACCTTTGGGTGACTTGATGGATCGATCAGCTAACTGCAATGTCACCTCAGTGGGTTTAAGTTCAGATTCTTCAAGGTGGTCAAGGAGGGATGTAGGTATTAAATTTATGGAGGCACCTAGGTCTAGTAGGGCTCTATCAAGTTGGGTTTCACCAATTTTACAAGAAATCAAGGGGGTTCCTGGGTCTTTAGCCTTGGGTGGGAGTTTGCTCAGGATGACAGAGCTGGCTTGCTCTGACAGTACAATCGGATTCCCATCCTTGGTTCGCGGCTTACGTTTAGGTGTACATATGTCTTTCAAGAATCTTGCGTAAGCCGGTATGTGGCGGATTGCATCCATCAACGGGATGTTTATCTGGACCTGTTCAAAGAGCTTGACCAGATCCTCCTCAGGAGCCACAGGTTTGGTTGTCCTTTTTCCTTTGGTCAAGGCCTCAGGAAATGGGATCCTAGCTGGTTCCTCTAGGATAGGTCCAGGTTCTTGATCTGGGACAGTAGTATCTTGGATGACTACCCTAGGGTCTTGGCAATTATCAGGCTTGGAGTGGTTCAGATAATGTGGGTCTTGTGTTGTTTTACCACTACGTGTTGTTACAGAGTTTAATCCAGCCTGACTTTGGTTTGGGTTAGGTAGGAGAGGTGGCTGCTGCTGAAATTCTGCATAAGATGTAGAAGCCTCCATCCTGTCTGGTGATGGAGTAGCAGGGGCCTGATAAATCAAATGTGCGTGGCCTGGATTTGGATTCATAATGCGCCTCTGGGTCGGCACATTATTTGGGTTGGGCAGAGGTTGCGAAGGAAGGGTGCCAGGTTGGCGAGAATTTGCCATCTGGGCCAGTTGGTTGCGAACCTCTGTGATCTCGTCCTTGTGCTGTTTTTGCATTGCCGCATTCGTTTTTTGAATGTCAGCCAGCGTTTGAAGGATAAGAGTCAGTTGATCCTGATTTTGCCCAGATTGGTAGGTGGGATTGGGCCGAGGCTGAGGCGGCTGATATGGACGAGGAGCTTGTGGGCGGGGTTGATATGGTGGTTTTTGAGAGTTTCCCGCCCACTGAAAGTTAGGATGATTTCGCCATCCAGGGTTGTAGGTATTGGAGTATGGGTCGTTCTGGATGGCGTTGAGGTCCTCGCAGTTCTGAGAAACCTCAGGAAAGTCAGAATACGAGGGTTCAGAGTTCCCCCAACTCGAGTAGACGGGATTGGAGGTCACTCCGGTCTGGGAGGTAGACGGGGGTGGATAGGGGCCCATCCCCTTGGCAGGTTGGTGATAGATGTTTTGCACTGTTTCCCTTGCCAGAGGAGGTCGTGCAAAAGAGTTTTGTGCAGAGGTGGCTTGCTGCAAATGTCGAGTTAGCTCGTCCACCTTCTTTTCTATGATAGAGACCTTGTCCAACCGACTGGCCATCAATTCCAGGTCAACAGAAGTGGACAGGTCCTGCGTCTCATGTGTCCCTCTTAGATTCGTCGATGCGCGGGCATTCGTCCTGTCGAATAAGCCCAAGGAGTCATTGTTTATGGAGTTCTCGCACATGTTTTCGAGAATCTCCCACACCGTGTCCTCGTGTTGGCCCATGATGTTTCCTCCACATGTTGCATTGACGATTAGACGAATATCCTCACGGAGTCCCTGGTAAAAAGACTGGACTTGTTCCCACTTAGGAACTCCGTGATGGGGACACTTTCGCATGAGATCTAGGAATCGATCCCAAGCTTCGTGAAGAGGTTCTCCCTGTTGTTGAGTGAAATGAGTGATCTGGTGGCGCAAGGCATTCGTCCGGCCAACAGGGAAGAATTTTTTCAAAAATTCGGACTGTAATTCCTCCCAAGTGTTGATCGGGCGGGTCTGAGTCTGATACCAGTGCGCGGCCTTGTCCAAGAGGGAGAACGAAAACATTTTCATGAGTAGGATATCCCAGTTTTGTACATCTGACCCGAAAGTTTGGGCCAGATGCTTGAGTTGTTTAATGTGTTGGAATGGATCCTCAGAGTTAAGCCCATGGAACTTTGGTATGGCATGAATCATATTGGGCTTTAGATCAGAGTCGGGTCCTCCAATTGGGATTCGTACTCGGGGTTCAATTGCCACCGCAGCGGGATTATAGTGATCTCGCATCATAGGTCGCTGTGGTGGGTTTACAAAGTTCTGAAAGAGATCGTTCAAGCGTTGAAGTTGGTGTTCAAGGTTATTCTCCTCTTCAATGGGTTGTGCCATGATGGGAGAAGAAGGAGAATCAGGGTCTGAATCAGATGAAAGATTTATGTGGTGGGGTTGCTGCACAAACAAGGGCGTCGAGGCTTGGCCTCGGCGAGAATGAATTTCTAGAGGAGGTCTTAAAGGTGGTCTTAAGGACCTCCTACCAAACATGCACCGAAAGATGTGATGAGATTAGAAGGTGCTGGACCCAATCAAGACACCCAAGAATTGTTGGGTGACTATAGAGGTTCGGGGCAGATGGACCCCTGGATCAGAAGATCGTCCACCTGAGAAATACCTGGGCAGCCAGAGAGGGAGAGTCCCGCAAAGACCCCTACACGGTAGAGCGTCCCCACGGGTTACAGGGTTTCCCCCACCCGACCTCTCTTGTCACTGCGGTTCCAGGTAGACCAGAATGGGGATCTTGACCTCTTAAGTCTACCTTTTTTTTTATTTTAAGATCAAGGTGCTTAATGTTCCACTTGAACTTTTAAGTATTTTGAGTGCAAAAAGTGACCTAATATTAAGGTTGGTTGACTCGAGGGATCAACTTCACCTCTTGTTCCTTTGAGAGCTTTTAGGTCCTTCCTTTTATGATTCAAATGGATTATCAGCCTGATTTGCTTAGGGTTCCTCTTGTATAAATATTTTCAAACACGGTTTAGGCACACTTCTTTTTGGAAAGTTTGTTTCTTTGTTTTAGAGAAGATGTGTCTCTAAAAACCCTAGCTTTGCAATCCTAACTTGGCTCTAATGGGTCCAATTTAGTTGCCTTAGAATTTAGCACCTAGGGCTCAATCAAGAAAGTTTTAGCCCTAGTTGCCTTAGTTGGATGACAGACAAAAATATGTTGAAATGAAAATCAGGCAACTTGATGAGTTACTAAATATAAGACAGGTAGCCCTAAGTTGACTTCTCCCCTTTTTTTTTTTTTTAGATTGTGAGAGGGTTAAGGGAGAGGGCTTATGGAGATTACCTGCTCCAGTCTGTTGTGCAGTTGCTATTCTTTCCTTTTTGTTTTGCTTTCCCTGATTGAACACAACAAAAGAGAAGTTAAGTCAGATATTAAATAGAAAAGTTGTACTCAAAAGCTTTACAAGTGCCCGTTGCTCCCCGGCAACGGCGCCAAAATGTTGTCAACGTTTCTGTGCGGATTTAAAGGCGTATTACGTTGCAGTAGAACCGACAAAACGTTTAAACAAATAATTTTATTACTCGAACAACTAGAGTATCCGAGGTCGAACACAGGGAGCAAACTCAGTACTTTGTAAAACCCAAGAATACAACTGTTAAATGCAAATATAATTGATTCAAAGAGTTTTTAAGAAAGATGTAAAAAAAAATAGAATTAGACGTCTGATTTATGTGTCAGACGTCTTAAATGTGATCTTTCTTTCTCTTTTTCTTCTTCTGCTTTGCCTTTCGGATCTCTTTGCAATCTTCCCTTGTCCTTCTTCTTCTTCTCCTGCGAAGACTTCTAACCTTTCTGCTTTCCTTCTTCTCCTTTGTCTTGCTTCTCCTTCTTCAGCGGCCAAGTCCTTCTCCTGCAATCAGCCTGCCTGCACAGGGAACAAAACCTAACCCTTCTCCCTCTACCCGCGCGTGTCTCTCTCTCAAGCAATTCACTCTAACCGCTCTACCAGAGCCACAGTCTCAATCGGGTCGGATCGTACCCGGGACCAGGCGCACCTGCAGGTGTGTGATGCGCGAGGAGTGCGTAGGTCTAGGTCGGGTCGGATCTGCCAGGTCCGCGTGGTCAGGCCGCGGACGAGGCGGGTGGGGTCAGTGAGGGACCTCACCCCTGTGCTTACTGAGGCGATAAGAATAAAACGTAAAAACAACTTATACGGTACCTGCCGGTTGCAATCCCACGATGTGGGACTATATGGTCTCGCCTTCACGCGCGCCTGCAGAAACCTCGTCGTGCGATTGCCCCGCAGCTGCTGGCTCTGCTAGCGCTCCTCGGCTGGATTCGTTCACCTCGCGACACTTGCGTTAGTATGCAGCACCTGTAGTCTGGAAGACCGGGTGCCTGGAGCTTCGCGGGAGCTTCATCAGAGGTCGTCCATGGCGGCAGCAGCTCGAATCCTGTCGTACACAAAACGCGCCTCTCGGCCAAATCAGAATAGATAGAGACCTTCGCCGTGGCACGGCGAAGGCGGTGGGCAGTGCAGCAGGCCGCAGGTCGGCCTAGGCGTGCGTGCCTAGGTCAACCTGTGGCCGGAGATGGTGGGTTGGTCGGGGGGTGGTTGTGGAGGGCTGGAGTGGCAGTGGGAGGGTGGAGTGTGTTCCTGGAGGTGAGGCGGAGCTTCCGAGGTGGTTGGCGAGCCGTGTGGAGGGCTGGAGTGGTGTGGGCGGCTCGCCGGAGTGCGGTTGGAGGCGAAGACGATGGAGGTGGTTAGCGTCTGTCGAGGGTCGATCAAGGGAGATAACAGGGGGAAAAGAGAGAGGAGAGGATGGAGAACGTATCTGGGGTTGTCTGGAGTGAAGGGAGGCAGTGGAGAGGACGGCTCGTGACTGCCGTCGTCGGGGAAGAAAGACCCTGGGGGAGGAAGCGGCGACGAAGATGAGGTCAGGAGCTTGCGCGCAGGGTACAGCGCGCCGCGGGAGGAAGAGGCGGAGAGGACTCTGCTGCTGGTATGGCAGCAGAGTGACGAGAAGGAGGGAAAGCGGTCGCCGGAGCTTGTGGGTCGTTTGGCCGGAGATGGGAGAGAAGAAATTTGGAGGGGATCTCCGTCAAAATCAAGCTTGAGATGAGTGGCCGGGTCCGAGGGGTGTTTTATAGGTGCTGGCCGCTCCTATCAGAGCGTGAAAGACGCGCAATTAGGTCAGCCGGTTCGCCGGAGTTGGAAGGAAGAAAGATACCCACATCTCTCGTGCGTTCGCACGAGAGATTGGGTTCACACTAGCGAATTTGATTGGCTTTAGAAGGAAGGGAATTCCTCAGAGAATCTCCCTTCCATTTCTGGGAGAGAATCTCTGAGGAATTAGAGAGCCATCTCTCTCGAAACTTCGTCGGAGCTCGGTTCTGCCCTAGCAATGGCGGCAGGACCGGTTTGCAAAGAAGGCGAGGAACCTAGGGGGCTCTCTGCAAGGATATTCAAAAGATAGGGACCTCTTTGTGATTTGGGTGTACTAACTTGCAAAGTAGGTCAAGATGACCTCCCCTTAGGTCCAAATTTTGGTACAAACCTAATTTGGCCCTAAAGAATCCAATGGTGAAGTTGGATTTTAGGTTTGACCTCTTTTGACTGGACATTTTGCGTAAAAACCCAAATTAGGTTAATTGAAGAGCTAAGACCCTAATCTAGGTCAAACTAGGTTCCAAAGGCCAAATTAAGTGTTATAAACCCCAGAGGATGTTTTTCTATGATTTTTAGAGGGTTTGCTTGATTTTTATTCTGACTGGAACCTTGTTAATTTAAGCGGGTCTGTTTTAGGGTTACCAAGTGTCATTTAATTCTTAGATTGCACATAAACCCATTTCTGATTAATTCAACCCACTTTGGACTATTTGACCTATGTTTTGCTTCTGAGAAATCCCGTTTATGTACTGCAATGGTAAAATTGCAGTTTTAACCTTTATTTCATGTTTTCTTCTCAGAGCACTTGTTCCTTTAGTTAAGCCTTCTTCTAGGTTATGTAGGAGCTTTTGTCTTCTTTATTAGGTCAAAATGAGCTAGTTATGGCTCATGATGAGGCTCTCATCAGAAACAAAATGAAAAAAGAGCACAAAAATGAGAGAAAAGTGATAGTCATTAGTAAGAAACTAAGGAATTAACCTAAGTTCTAGACCTCATTCAAGAAAAGAACTGAAAAGTGCACAGTGAGATTAGTAAGAACGCAAACCTTAGGCATTCTTGGATAGACTCTTAGTACCCATTAAGATCTAGACATTCCTCAAGAGGTTGAGGAAAATGAAAAGCTTAAGTATTAGGTCCAAGGCTTAGGAAGTATTTGGCCTTATTAACTAACTTTTGGTTTACGGGACTCAGTAACCTAAGCACCCTAACCTCACACACAGCCTGGTTCAGTAAGTGTAAAAATGAAAATCACGTAGAAGCGTCGCAAAATTCTGAAAATAACACCTAGAGTAGGAGCGGCCGATCAACACAAGTTGATTTGGACGAGCTCCCAGCGCGGAGAGGTGGGAAATTCCCCTCGAAGATGCGTGACAAAATATCATCTCCTCGGTGCTTGTCTCTTAGGATATTTACATATCCTTCTGGGGGCATGTAAGTACTCTGCTGGTTCAGATTCCATGGATGGCATTATCACGAAATGTCAATTGCCAGGGTCTGAATTCGGCCACCGAACACCATGGATAGGATTATCTCCAAATCTCAATAGCCAGGTTACCATGGGCGGTGCTATCTCGAAGCATCGACTGCCAGGAACCCTTGAGGATTGATGATGGAGATAAGGAATCTGATACATACCGTGTTGAAAAGCCAATCCTAAGCTAGAATTAAAAAGAGAGAGAAAACTCTCCAAACAGATAAATCTTCTATCTCTCTTTCTTACAAAACGCACTGCGAACTGAGCCAGGGCTAAAATCATTTCAAGCACGGGTGCTTTAACCACAAAGTCCAATAAACCTTAGGTTAGTTCTTGTAGGCCTTAAAAACCTTTGCTAAGGACTGAGGCTGAGGCTAGACAAATCCGGATCTTGGTTGGTACTAGAGTACCTTTTAGGCCTATGGTTAGCATTTTAACCTAATCTAGGTTCCAAATGAAAAAGCACTTATCTGAAATCAATAAGAACTTCATGGTCTAGAACAAGGGTTGAAACCTTAAGTTTTTGCTAAGGGACTAGCAAAAGCTAGGCATGGGGGTATCATGAGAACCTCATCATGAACCCTAACTAGCACAATCTAACCCAGATATGTAAGAAAAAACTCCTACATAACCCAAAGAAAGGCTTAACTAAGAGAATTCTGAGTTTAAGAAGAAAATAAATCATAAGGGATAAAACTACAATTTCACCAACGCAGTTTGCAAACAGGGTAATTAAGGGTCCAAACATAGGTCAAATCAGCCTAATAAGAAGGAAAGTGGGATGACCTGATCTAAAAAGGGTTATAGCAACTTCAAGAAATTAAATGGCATTCTATAACCCTAAAACAAACCTACTTCAATTCACGAGATTCAAGGCAAGATAAAAATCAACTAAACCCTCTAAAATTCATAGAAAAATAATCTCTAGGGTTTAGAACCTTCAATTTGGCCTTAGAAACCCATTTTGACCTAAAAAGAGAACCATGCCCAATTAATGACTTAATTTGGGTTTTTACGTAAATTAACCAGTCAAACATGGCCCAACCTAGAAATAAAATTCACCATTAAAATCCTTAGGTTCAAATTAGTCTTGTATAAAAACTTGAGCCTAAGAAGAGACCTCCTTGACCGACTTTGCAATTTGGTCCTCTTCATTTACATTTTGACCCTTATATTTCGAAACCCTTGCATTTTGGCCCCTATATTTTTCATCGTTCTTTGCAGAACGGTTCCTCCGGCAAAACTCTACGCAGTACCATGCTTCAGCGACTTTGCGCAGAGCATGGCGCCGCGCAGAGAGGGGTTACCGCCCTGCAAAGCAGACGCGGGGTTCCCTGCGACATCCTCTATCGCAGGGACCCAGCCATGCTCTCTACCGGCCCCCATACCTTCCGTGCGAACGTGCGGAAGGTATGGGTGCCCCTTCTGGCCATGTTCCGGCGAGGCTGGCACGTCGCCAGCCCGCTCCTCCCTCTGCACCAGCCCCTTTATAAGGACCGGCACCCCCTGCCGGCTCCTTCAAGCTCTTCTTTGACGGAGAACACCCCCCCACTTCATCCCTTCCTCCTCCGTCAGAAGGCCCGCAGCTTCCGGCGACCTCCTCCTCTTCATCCTCGTCGCTCTGCCGCCTTACCAGCAGCAAGGTTCTCCTTACCCTCTCGTCTGCGCTGGGCTGTACCCGCCGGTGCCCTTCGCCTGCTTCCTCGTCGTCGCACTCCTCCTCCAGGGCCCTTTCTTCTCCATCTCCGGTAGATACGAGCCGGCGACTCCGCCCTCCCCCCTTCGTCCAAAACCTAGGTAAATAGCTTCCTCTCCTCCCTTACATTTTCCCTCTATCAGTTTACCTTTTTGCCCCACCGCACGCGACTTCCACCTCTGCCTGCTCCATCTCCGACCACCTTCTCCGATGAGCCCATTTCACCTCCACAGACCTCCTCACCCCTCACCGACTACCCCAAAAGCTTCCCCTCACTCCACTCAATAGATCCCCCCTTCCCATTCACTGCCAAACGCCACCCGACTACCCCCCGAATAGACCCATCTCTCCGGCCACAGTCCAACCTAGGGCTACCTCCACACGCATCCTCACGCCTCGCCACCACCCGCACTGCCTTCGTCGCACTCCGGCGAAGCTCCCTGCATCTTCTGATTGGGCCGAGAGGCCGTATTCCTGTTTTCAGGTCGAATCCGCCTCGCCGCGATTACCGAGCTGCTGCATCTCCTTCTCCTGCAGCTGTAGGTGCTGTTCCGCCCAGGTCTGCACCCCAGGATGTGCGGGTTGTTGCTGCGAACCATCCCAGGTCTGCAGCTGAGGCAAAGGCCCCGCGTGCTGCTGCAATTGCCTGTAGCTTCCTCAGCTGTAGGAGCCCATACCCGAATACCCGACTCTGGGAGAGCGGTCCTAAGAGAGAAATCTGAGAAGAGAGGGAATCTAGGAGGTAGGGGTAGGTTTTGCTCTCTAATCCTTGTGTGAGCGTGCAGGAACAGAAAAGAAGAAGAAGGAAGGCAGCCGAAGAAGAAGAAATGAAGGAGAGAAACAAAAGAGAAGAAGGAAGGTACTGTAGCAAACCTACAGTTAAGTCGTCTGACCACTGCATCAGACGACGGTTGGGCAGCGGCCAGAAGAGAAAAGAAAGAAAGAGAAGAATAAAGAAAGAAGAACAGAAGAAAACATAGCCGCCAAAGAGAAAGAAAGAGAAGAACAAAGAAAGAAAAAGAAGAAAAGAAGAACAGAAGAAGAAGGCAAAGAAAGAAGAGAGAAGACACAGCCATAAGCAGAGAAGAAGAAGAAAAGAAAGAAGAAGAGAAGGAGAGCAGCTGAAAGAAGAAGAAGAAAAAGGAGAAGAGAAGAAGAAGAAGCCAAGACAGGCTCTCTCTCTCCCTCTCTCTCTCTCTTATTTTTTGTAAATCTAATAGAGAACCTTTGTATTTCTAGAATTCCAATAGCTTCCTGAGTTCGACCTCGGGAAAACTATTTACGAGTAAAAAATTTTGTAATGATAACCTGGTAGCTGTCTTATTACTACAACGACTGTAATTTAAAGTATAACAAATGTAAACAAGCCTACCCCGGTCATCATTAACCTAAATCGAGTCTAACCATCTTTCACAAAATTTTAACCTGGCCTACTTGATTTTATCTTGGTCACTTTTAGGCCTAGGGTCGATCTCAGGGAGGCGGGAATTAAAGGTTAAGGAATTCTATGCCTTTCCTAAAACGTATCTCTTCCTTGAGTTTATTATGTTTTTTGGTTTTTCTATTTAAGATTTTTTTGTTGATAATCTTGTCCTTGAGGCACACCCTCAAAATCAAGTTCTTGGCTTGTAGCCAACTTAGGGTTTCCAAAAAAACTGATCCTGTTACTCGCAAGACTGAGTACCTGCAAGACAAGAATTATCTTTTCTCTTTTACTCTTTTTTTATCTTTTTAATAGCAAGAAACAAAAGATAAATAAGAACAAGGTAGGTTGCTGGTAAACAAAGGCAATACTTAGCTTAATATATGTATAGATATATAATAGATATAGTATATATATATGTATTTATTATATATAGGGGTGAAGGTGGAAGTGGAAATGGACTATAGCATAATGTCAAGTTGGTCCACGTCTAGTAAGACGCAACCAACAAGATGGAGTGCCGCATGGAGCGTGGGGCGGATGTGTGAGAGTGTGCGTGGAGGTGCTTGCTTTGTGCGGATATTGGGGAATATCTGCAACTGGTGCAGATATTCCCGTGATATGATGCGTGGTGGAGTGACTAGTGCACGAGCGTATGGATATGGGTAGGTGGATGTGTATATATGTATATATATATAACTATATATGTATATAGATATGTATATGTATATATGTATATAGATATATTTGTATAAGTATCTATGTATATATATATATATGTAGATATATATTTATGTATATATGTGAGTGGATATATAAATATATGCGTGTATAGGCGTGAGTTTATAAGGGTGTGTGTGTGTGTACAAGTGTGTGTGAGAAAGCACAAGTGAGTTTGTACAAGTGAGTGTGTGTGTGTGCACTGCGGATGAGGGGGAGCGCAACAAGATAAGCCGTCTGTTGCGCTGCACTCCCGCACCAGCTCGCTCACGAAGACAACACAGGCGTTCCCTCTAGCACCGCGGGCAGGAGTAGGTGCGGGCGAGTGCAGGCGCAGGCGACCGACTGGCGTGAGTAGCGAACGAGGAGAGAGAATGCTGTGCCACCGGCTAAGTGAGGAGCGAGCCGGTGGCTACAGTGTCACGCAGACCGCACGCTACAATGCGTGCGCGGTTTGCCGACCGGTAGCGGCCGATTTCGCGTGCCTTGCGCGTTGGGAAGCGCCTGCGCGCGTGGGAAAAGCTTGCGAAGGGCATGCAGGCGCATGTGTGGTGGCCGGCAGCTGCTTCAGGCGGACATTGTTGCTGCTGGAGCTTCTGAGCTTGAAGCTCTGGCCATGGCAGAAATGGAGAATGGTAGTGAATCAAGAGGGTGAAACCACCACGCCCACCTGCTCACGAAAAAGCTGGGCGGTGGTGGAACTCACAGTGGTGGTTGTGGGACCACTGTGAGTTTTCTCCTGCTCACAGTGTGTCTCTTCAGTGAGAAGAGATATTGCGTATGGAAAGGGAGAGGGGAGGAGGTTGGCCTGACGGTATAGCAGAAAGTGTCTGCAGGTGTGTGTGTTCAGGCCTTCTGTGCAAAGGAGAGGGCAAGGCCTTTTAAAGAAGAAGAAGCATGTCACAGCCATGCTACTGGCATTGCATGTCCAACCATGCTTCTAGCAAAGGAGTGGTGCGAAGAGGCGCATGCCCCATGCCTTGCAGCTACGCGAGAGAGAAGAATTCAAAGTAAAAATAAAAAATGAAAATGGTGAAATTGCAATGCCGCACTTGAGGAAGATGTTAATTAATAGATGGCCAATTATTCATACTCTCCTCCCCTCTTTAAAATTGCATGCATGTGTCTATGTACAAATGCCACTATAGCTACATAAGATGCAATGGTAGTGCTAGGAAATAACACAAGATGGCATATTTATTGGTGTATTTTTGCTGTGCAATCATACCCCCATGCCTATCTTTTGCTAGTCCCTAGCAAAACAATTTTGTTTTGTATTTAGAAATGATCTTAAGCTGAAGATTGAAGTAACATGGGTGTGTTTATTTGTTGAATATTGTGAGAACCAATTGCAGAGAAAACTACCAATACTTTAAGTCTTACGTCACATAGACCATCTCACGACTAACCTGGACTCTTGATGTTTAAACCTTAAGTACGATTTCTAAGACTTAGAAGGTTTTTGCCGTACTCGAGAGCTCAAGAGATTATGGTTTGTGCATAGTGAAGGATCAAGACTAACCAGATGAACATTAAGACTCAAGCCCAGGGTTTCATGAATTTTTAACTGCAGGTTGGTCCCAGTTTCAGCTCGTGTCTTCGGATTCACTCTTAAAAAGATGATGGAAAACTCAACTCCCATTTTATTGCTTTTGTGGCTCAAGGAATATATGGTAGAAATAGGGTTTTTATGACGTACTCTGAAAAACATTTTAGGAAGAATAATTACAGACATTTGAAAGATATATTGACTTGTTTGCATAGTTTTTTTTTTTTTTGAAACAAGTATCAGTATATCTCTTACAACATTATTTGGCGAAGCACACATTTTTTTGGTGGGAGAGTTCCTTTTTTGTGGAAAGAGTTTCTCCTAGACACAAGACTAAAGCCTGGGGTAAAAAGTCTACCTGCGCACACAGGTAAGAACTCCACCTTCCCTAATGAACACTAGGGTTGGATCTTATGTTCACCTGGTCTTTCTTAATATGTGTAGTGTGAACCAAGATTACTTAGGCTCTCAAGTAAAAGCAAACCAACGAATCCTGTACTGGTGACTCAGGTACAAGAATACGTCCTTAGTTAGGAGAGATTCCGATCTATCTTATCAATGCTCAAGTGAATTAAGCCGAGCTTGAGCGAATCAAGCTTCTTTGGCCTGAAAAGTCTTCAAAAAAGTGGTTGAATATCCATAAACACTTATTGTATTTTTGTTTCAACCTTCAGATCATTATTAAACACCTTTTTCTTTTGTTTTAAGCTATGTATATATATTTATAGATGGATATATATAATGGAAGTTGCATGATACCATAAAATACCCAGATCCTATGGATGCCTATCCATCCCCCCTATGCCAAATGATGTTATGTCCTCATATGCTTGCAGGGTAGAGGAAGGTCCAAAGATCGAGGAACGAGAGCAGACGTGCAAGGTATATAGCAGGGTGGTAGGGTGGGTGGATGGTGGGTAGTGAAGTGACATGGAAGTGTGTACATGACAGTGGAGGAGTGTTGCTGGGGTGCCTCCCAACGAGCGCTGAATTTAACGTCCCCAGCTAGACTCAGAATGAGGCACGAAATTAGTTACCCTCCAGCAAGGCAACAGTTTCACCAACGGGGGAGGTTCATGAGTAAGATAGGGTTTTAAACACTGCCCATTGACCGTAAATTTATGCCCAGATTTGGGATCTTTAATTTCAATGGGCCCATTGGGAAATGGTCTCGAGACCAAGAAGGGACCAATCCACTTAGACTTCAATTTCCCTGGAAAGAATTTGACCCGGGCATTGTAAAGCCAAACTTACTGAGATGGCTCAAATTCCTTCCACCGAATTCGGCTATCGTGAAAAGCCTTAGTGCGTTGCTTGAAAGTTAAGGCAGAATCATAGGCTTCACGATGGAGCTCTTCCAGCTCTTAGAGTTGGAGTTTCCTTTCTCGACCACACAGGTCTGGGTCGAGGTTACATTGGCGAACCGACCAATAAGCGCGGTGCTCCAGCTCCATGGGCAAATGACAAGGCTTCCCGTAAACGATTCTATAAGGAGACATACCTAGGGGAGCCTTGAAGGCGGTCTGATACGCCCAAAGTGCGTCAATCAACTTGTCGGACCAATCCTTACGGTCAGGCCGAACCGTTTTCTGGAGAATTTGCTTGATTTGCCAGTTCGACACCTCAGCCTGGCCGTTCGTCTGAGGATGATACGGAGATGCGATACGATGGTGGACTCCATATTTCCTCAAAAGTGCCTGAAAAGAAGCATGGGTAAAATGGTTTCCTCCATTAGAGATAATGGCTCGAGAGATCCCAAAGCGTGCAAAAATGTGGTCTTTGACAAATCGAGTAGATATGACATGGTCAGCATGGCGCGTGGGAATAGCCTCGATCCATTTGGAAACATAATCAATAGCAACGAGGATGTACTCGAAGCCATTGGAGGAAGGAAAGGGACTCATGAAATCGATTCCCCAAATGTCAAAGATTTCGGCAGCTAGGATGGGTTGCAAGAGCATCATGTCACGACGTGACATTGACCCTAACGACTGGCACCTAGTGCAATGTTTGGCATAGTTGTGTGCATCCTGGTGAAGGGAAGGCCAAAGGAAATCGCACTGCAACACCTTGGCTGCAGTTTTCCTCACAGAGAAATGGCCTCCATAGGCTTGATCGTGGCAGAAGGATAGCACACTGGGGAATTCGCTGTCAGGAATACAGCGATGGATGATCTAGTCAGCACCTATTCGAAAAAGTAGTGGATTATCCCAAAAATAATACTTTGCTTCTGCAATGAGACGCTCGCACTGGTTTTTAGGCCAGCCACGTGGAAGGGAACCAGAAGCAAGGTAATTAGCAATGTCGGCATACCAAGGTCCACTTGCCACATTAATTGCCAATAGGTGTTCATCTGGAAAAACCTCATTGATTGGCAAGGTAAGTCCAATGTGGTCAGGGTCCAGTCTCGAGAGATGATCAACAACAACATTCTGGACTCTGACCTTATCGCGGATCTCAATGTCAAATTCTTGGAGTAGAAGGATCCAATGAATCAGTCTAGGCTTGGCATCCTTCTTGTGCATGAGATGGCGAATGGCCGCGTGGTTAGTGAATACAATAACATGCGAGCCCAGAAGGTAAGAGCGGAATTTCTCCAGCCCAAATATGACCGGCAGTAGTTCTTTCTCAGTGGTTGTATAATTACGCTGGGCCTCGTCCAACGTCTTACTAGCGTAGTACACTACGAAGGGGTGTCTATCGCATCTTTGTCCCAGGATGGCTCCGACTGTAAGGTCTGAAGGGTCACACATGAGTTCAAAGTCAAGGGACCAGTCAGGTGGGTGGAGAACAGGGGCCTTGGTGACAGCATCATGCAACTGCGTGAATGCTTGTATGCAGTCGGGGCCCATATCAAAGGGTACCTCGGTTGATAGGAGATGAGTTAAAGGTCCAGAAATCTTGGAAAAGTCTTTGATGAATCTCCTATAGAAACCGCCATGTCTCAAGAAAGAGCGGATTTGTTTGACAAAGCCAGGCACAGGTAAATCAGCAATTACATCAAGCTTGGCTCTGTCAACCTCGATACCCCTATCGGAGATGATATGACCGAGAACAATTCCCTCGTGTACCATAAAATGACTTTTTTCCCAGGAAAGCACGAGGTTCACATCAATACATCTACGAAGGATACGGGTCAGGTTGGCAAGACAGTCATCAAAAGAGGGTCCAAAGATCGAAAAGTCATCCATGAAGACCTCAAGCAAGTCACCCACCATGTCATGGAATATCGCCAACATACATCTCTGGAAAGTTGCTAGCGTGTTACAAAGTTCGAAAGGCATCCTTCTAAATGCGAAGGTGCCGAAGGGGTAGGTAAAGGTGGTTTTTTCTTAGTCACAGGGGTCAATTGCCACCTGGTTATATCCAGAAAATCCATAAAGGAAACAAAAAAATTTATTTCCCACTAACTGCTCCAAAATTTGGTCAATAAAAGGTAGCGGAAAGTGATCTTCCTTAGTTGCAGCATTCAGTTTTCTATAGTCTACACACACTTTCCAAAATGTAGGAGTGCATGTAGGGATGGATTCGCCCCTGTCATTGACATGGATGGTGAGTCCTGCCTTTTTGGGCACGACATGAATCGGGCTCACCCAGGGGCTATCGCTGATCGGGTAGATTATACCCGCATCAAGCCACTTAATAATTTCCTTTTTAACGACCTCTCGCATGTTAGGGTTGAGAAGTTGCTGCATCTCACGGGAAGGTCGAGCCTCCTCCTCTGTATATATACGGTGAGTGCAGTAGGAGGGGCTAATGCCAGTTAAGTCCGATAAGGACCATCCAATGGCTGCCTTGTGTTCCATAAGGACCTTTGTTAGTTTGCACTCTTGCTCCCTGGTCAATTTTGAACTAATGATTACGGGGAGCTTTTCATTTAGTCCCAAGAAAACATACTTAAGCATATCAGGCAGCTCTTTCAGCTCGGGAGAGGATGGTGAAAGATCTGGCATTTCTTGGGACGAGAGTGTCCCAAGCAGATCAGAAGAAAACAAGGTAGGAGGAAGAAGTTGGCCCTCAGCTTGGCAAAGAAGAGGGGCATCTTGGATTGATGGATCCAAAAAGGGACAGCCCCAGTGAGCAGTATGTGGGCTCAAGGTCCCAGTGTGGAATTGCAATTCCACCTGATTTGGCGGGAAAGAAAGGGCAATTCGGCCTTCAAGAGTGTGGACCGGCGGTGAGTAGCTCGAATATGACTCAAACCACAAGGTATGGGAAGCAGAGAAAATCTTATCAGAAGTCTAGTCAGGAGAAGGTACGGGTAAAGGGAGGGATGGGGGAACGTCACAATATGTGTCGGTCAGGTAATGGTCTGTGTTCAAAGGCACTCCACAGCAGTCAAAATAGGTCCCTATTAGTCTGATACACGCGCTGACGGCCATGTCCTCATCAGACGTGTCATCCTTGATGAGATCGCAATCAAAGTTCTTGGCTGTCTTGAAGATGTTTAGCTTGAGCTTCTCAGAGCCAACGGCAATCTCAATACAGCCCGACTCGCAGTCGATATGGGCACGGGCTGTGGCCAAGAAAGGTCGACCAATGATGATCAGACAATCAGAAAGTGAGCTAGGAACTTCCATATCCAGAACAAGAAAGTCAACAGGAAAACAGGGACTGTTGACCCTAACCACCACGTCTTCCACCACACCCTTCGATATTTTGACAGAATGATCTGCCAACTGTAACATGACAGGGGTGGGTTTCAGATTTCCTAAGGTAAATTTCTCGAGCATGATGGTTGGCATAAGATTGATGGAAGATCCCAGATCAAACAGAGCACGGTTAAAATTGCAGCCTTGGATGCTACAAGAAATAAGCGGTGTGCCTGGATCTTTCTGCTTCGATGGTAGGTTTGATAGTATAGCACAATTCGCATGAGGCGAGAGAACCACTGGATTCTTTATTTTCTTTGATTGCCGCCTGGGTGTAGTGTAGTCTTTGAGAAATCGGGCGACAGTGGGTATATGGTCGATAGCCTCCAACAGGGGTACCTTGATTTCAACATCCCTGAATAAATTACGTAGGTTATCAAAGGCCTGCGTATCATTTTTCTTGCCTTTTGGCTCCCTCAGTAGAGCCTCAGGGAATGGAACTGATTCTGGCACTAGTTTGGGTATATCATCCTCACGAGAATGCGGTGCGCATCCCAAATGAGAGGCTGATGAAAAGATGGGCTAGGATCAGGTCGAGGCGGATCAACGGTTTGCTTAATGCTCCTCGTAGTAATCGCATTGGACGTTGCGGGTCCAGTGGGATCATAAGGCGGAGGAGGGTTCGCAATAGGGACATAAGGGTGAGGTGCTACTATAGGATAGCCTGGAATCCCGGAGGAATGCTCGGTGCTTGCAGAATCTGATGAACCTGCCCCTGAGAAGGTCATACCTGTGGTTGAGGACCACGAGGTACAAAATTTCGTGGGTTGGGAACAGGTTGGGCTGGAAGAGTGCCCTGAGATCGAGTTGCCATGCGTAGTTGACTGATCTCAGCATTCTGCTGCACCAATTGGTGCTGAAGCGAGGTCATGTTCTCTTCATGGCACTTAGACATTTTTGTCATCATTCGCATCAGTTTATCAAGAGGACTTGATGTGTGTTCTATTTGCGATATGCAAGGATTCGATGGCGGATTCGCCACATGATTAGACTGGGCCCTTGGGATGACGGGTGCAGACGGTCGCATTGGCCCACCCACGGGGTTTTGGCATTGCGAGTTACTGGACCATGTGAAGTTAGGATGATTTCGCCACCCTGGGTTGTAAGTGGCAGAGAACGGGTTGTTCCCAAGGGTGCAAGCATCTTCTAAGCCAGAAGACGAGTCCACATGTAAATATGCACCCGAGCACACGAAGGCTTGGTCCTCCGTGTCAAAATACTGGTTTGCTGAAGCCAGATCCACATGACTTACCAAATTTCTTGGCGCGACACTCGGTAAGGACGGTCTCACGGGGTTTTTGGGAATAAGCCTGGCATTGGAAAGATTAGGATTGTGAAGAAGTGGTGAGGTGGAGGTGTTTTCCATAGAACGGGTAGGATTGGCCAGAAGCTCATCCAGCTTCTTGTGCACGACGGAGACTTCATCCAATTTTTGTGAGATAAGATTAAGATCTGTGGATGAATGGGAGGGTCCCGTGTCAACTTCGCAAACATTACGGGACAGGCTGGTACAATTAAAGGAGACAAAGGAGGCATTGTTCATTGAATTTTCGCTCATGTTTTCAAATAATTCGAATGCTCCATTCTCATTTTTATTCATGAAATTCCCTCCGAAGGAAGTGTCTGCAATCTGCTTCAAAGTCTCATTTAGCCCATAATAGAAAATCTGGGCTACATGCCACTTAGGCAGACCGTGGTGCGGACACTTCCAGAAGAGGTCATTATACCTCTCCCAAGTCTCATGAAACTACTCACCGTTTTGTTGCGTGAAGGAAGTTATAGCACGGCGAAGCTCATTGGTTCACCCGATTGGGAAGAATTTCTTAAGAAATGCTGTTCGCATCTCTTCCCAAGAATGGATGGTTCTCCCAAGGGTGCGTAATCATTATGATGCTTTATCCTGCAACGAAAATGGGAAAATTTTCATGAGGACAATTGATAACCCGATGTTTCTTGGTTTAACCGTTTCATCCAATCAGGTTAGGTCTTCCAAATGGAGAAAAGGATCTTCACTTGCAAAACCATGGAAGTGAAAGTTAATTAGGCCAATTACATTGGGTTTCAATTCAAAATCATCCTCGCCCATGGAGACCTGAATTTGTCCTATGGTCTCTGTAGCAGCGAGATTTTGATAAGAGCTAAGAGACCTAGGCTCCTCCCGTTCGGGAGGGTTCTGCATTTCCTCCAAGGTTTCCCAAATGGCTTCAATATGCTCATTATACATTTCCATTTGGACTTGGAGGCGAGTTATGGGGTCCATGGCTCCACCACCACCTGGTGGGATTTGAGAAGGGTAGTTTCCTCCCTCGGGATTTGGGGGTGGACGTGCAGCCATGTTTGTGGAGGAGGATGATGAATCGATTTCTATCCTTCTAGAATTATCAGATAATTTAAACAATTCAGGGTTTTGTGACCTCCTCCCAAACATGCACTACCGCAGGAAGAATTGGGGAGATAAGAAGGGAAAAGGGGATGAGAGAAATGATACTGCAAGGGTACACTTGATAACAAATCAAAGCAATCAAAGTCCTAACCCCTATAATGTGCTCTTAGACCTAAAGATCTAAGTTACCTACTATCACAATCTACGGAACCAAATGAGAGCATCGCAGAACCACCGGGCCAGATTGAAAGGCCGTTTGCCCCAGTCTTAGACACCCGATAGCATGTGGGAACTCGCACCAGCACGTAGGCGCTACACGCAGGTAGTTAGACCTCCAATCCTTAATAAGGGTCAAGTTGCTACCAGTTTTATTTAGAGGCTTAGGATTAAGTGCTCCAGGAATGTGAAGGGCATTGTATACGGGTAATGCCCAAGTGCGTTGATTTTAAAAGTGTGTAAACCAAGCATGCAACGGGGAAATCTCCCCAAATTGACGTTTTAGTTGGTGAATGGTTTTTAGAATTTTCAACCTTAAGTAGTATGGATTTTAAGATTTTGCTGAGTTACCAATTCAACCAATTTCTGGGTTTTGAGAAAACACAAGTTCTTCTATGCCCAACAAACCATTCTTCAATGTTAGTTGGTTAATGCATGCTAAAAATGCAATGGGCTTCCCTAGATGGAAATTTCTATGTGTGGATGCACGAGTCTATTTTAAGCCAATGTGAAAGGGAGCCAAAACACTTCAATTCAAGTGCTCCCAATCACCAAAAATGATATTCCACACACAAGACTCAACCACAAGATAATGTAAAGAAAATTAAAATTTTTGGGGTTGAAATATTCGGGATCAAATCTAAGGCAGGTGAAAGGTCGTGGTAGGGTTGGAATCAACTCAATTCCAAGTCTCCCCACCAAAAATGTGATCCCGAATTGTGGATAAATGAGGCAAGGAGGGATGGCAATCAATCTATTTAATCTTACCTCAAAGAACAATTCATGTTACGAACGCGCGCTTCAGACGTCTTTTAAGACGTCTGGGAGGTGGCCTAGACGTCTGAACCACTTCCAGACGTCTGGGAATCGATTATTTTTGGCACGCGTCTTTCGTCTGCGCGCCTGAGCGCGCAAACCTGCGTACGCTCTCTCTCCCTCTCTTTTTCCCTCTCTCCTGCGGCCGCAGACCCACCCTGTCCGCTCTCTCTCTCCTCCTCGCGCGGCCTTAAAAGGCCACGCCCTCTCCCTCACTCCCGTCACCTCTGCCCCCTTCCTCTTCTCCTTCCAGCCAGTGCGTGAGAGAGAGCGCGAGTAAGCGGCGGCGGCGACGGCCGTGGTGAGCGTGGGAGGAGGTGCTGCACGTGGAAGAGGCGCTTGGCCGTGAGGGCTAGCTCGCCGGGGCTGCTAGGGCCGGCCGGCAGGGCGCGCAGCGGGCGCGGAGCGACGCGAGGGGGACTGCTGCAGTTTGAGCAGCAGGCGGATGAGACGTGGCACGGCCGGGCGTCGCGAGCGGAGGGCGAGTCGCGCCCTGGTTCTGGAAACTTTTCCAGAATCAAACGTCTGGGCTCCTAGACAGACGACGGGCACGACGTCTGGAAGACTGTACAGACGTCTGAAAGGTGAGTTATTTCCGCTTCTTCGTTTTCTTCGACTGACCGTACTAAGAGAGAGAGGAAATGGGTACGCGCAGGTTCTGAGATTCGCATACAACGCGAATCAGACGTCTGGCTGCAGTGCCAGACGACGGGAACAACTTCCAGACGTCCAGGGTGACCATCGAACATCTGGGAACTAGGCCAGACGCCCCCACAGGCTTCTGGACGTCTGAGAGACCACGCAGAGCAAGGTAACCCCTGATCCACTTTTTAAGACGTCTGGAATAAGTTCCAGACGTCTGATTTTGCACTGTTTCGTCGTTTTGACCCGTTTAGGGCCCGTTCGGAGTTCGTTTTCTGCGTTTCGAGTTGCGTGCTTTTCGGAATTACATCCTCTACCCGTCTACAGTAGCTATATACTATTTTGAGAAACTCCTTGTGTTTGATCCTTGTGATAGGATCCCGTTCCATTGCAGTCTCGGGGGTTGCGGAGGCACGCGGGATTCCCGACCATGCCCCCAGTTTGCCTGTTGTAACCGGTAGAGTGGCTTTTAAGTTTATTGGTATAATCTGTTAAATTATGGAACCATAAATAGCACCTAGGACATTGCATGAATCCTAGGAATGAGAAACTACAATGAATGGTAGATCCTAAGGTGTTGCATGAATCCTAGGGCTGGAAAACTAGATTGTATGATAGATTCTAGGGTATGGCATGAATCCTAGGATGGGAAGAACTAGTGGAATATATGAATACTGCAGTCTTGGAAAATGTGGAAAGGAAATAATAGCTGCCTGTGAATTGAATTAACAGCTGCCTGCTATGAATAAATAAACGTGATTGAGAATATGAATTGTAAGAACGTGAAACTGGAAAGTGAAACCTGGATGTTGTGAGTTAAAAGAGCTGGAACCCTACGGGGAATTAGGAGTGAAACTCCTGGAAAGAGAAAGGAATGGAACTAAGAAAGAAAGACGTGGTAGTGTGCTGTCTCTTGGATACGTAGTACCAAGGGAAGTACCTGTACCTGTTTAGTGCAGAGCGGAGCCAGCCGCCCCAGGGACCCGGGGTTAGGACTGGCCACTTTGTACCGACTTGCTGGCCCTCGCGTACGTAGTACTGAGGAGAGCTACTAGTGTAGGGAGGGCACTAGCTACCCCACGGGCCCCGGGGTTCTGCTAGCCTCCTACACCAACTTGTTAGGCCCACTAGGCAAACCAGAGTAGTCAAGCGAGGGTGCGCGGACTGTGGAGGGGTTGGACCCCTGTTACTGAGAGGGCTCTGCCTTGTACTGGTTCCGTGCTGTGCTTTGGGTGCACCCGTTAACGGAAACAACTGACCGTGTGCCAGTGCAGGTTAGCTACCTGTGCACTTATCACGCGTGCCGTAGTCACCGTTACGCCTGTCCGTGACCTTGGGGTGGTTGACTGAGAGTAGGATCACCACGTGAGACTCTCCCGGCCAGGAGAGCACCACGTGCTACTTCTACTGTTCGGAAAAGACCGCAATCAAGATCGTTCCCACGAGGAACATTCGAGATCAAGTGAAGGATCTGAGAAATAGATAAATTGTGGGAAAATAGAAAGACGTAATTAAAGAAAGTAACAGAACATAACAGCTACTGTACACTCTACTGTTTTCTTTAGTTTTAGTTGCCACTCTACTCAGCGTTTTGCTGACGTGTTACACTCGTTACCTTTCAGGACCAGGTGTTGAGCAGCCAGGGTCAGCGGCTGCAAAGGACGCTGGGCCGAATAGGGTCCAGTAGAGTTACCACTGTTCCCTTGTACCTCTTTTTGTTCCACTGTAGTGAGTAGTTCTTGTTTCCGCTGTACTTTTCTTTACCTACAGTTCATATTATGTTATGAATGTTTTTCTACTGTTGTAGTGGTATATACTGTAGTGGTTTCTTTCCTTACTGCTGTATTTTCTTACTGTTAGTTATATTCATGCTGAATGTAGTTTATTTTACTGCTCTTTTGGTTACTTCCTCGTTGGACGACTAGGTCTCGGGATTAGTCGAGTCGGTCCGGTTCTCGTGTCTCGTAGGGACTCGGGAATCGGGTCATTACAATTCACGCGACGAAAGATTCAAGAATCAAGATTCAAACAATCAATCAAGTGATTTTTTAATCCACTTGCCCCAAGAAATTCCCAAGAAGTGTTTTTAGGTTTTTTTTTCTTTTATTTAGGTGACAAGTTAACCTAAGTTGCTAAGAGAGAGACCTACATATTCAGCAACGTGGGCGAAGCTCCAGTGCGGTGTCGGTGACTTCACGTTCTCGCTCCCACCTTGGATCTGCCCACATCTCCAACTTCCTCTGCTTGCCTCCTCCTTGTAACTGGTTTACCTGCACACCAGCAAACAACACACCCGTGAAGAGAAGGGTGTGAGAAGAGAAAATCAAAGAAATGGAGTAGAAACTTACCTCAATGTGCACCTCCCCGGCAACGGCGCCAGAAAAAGAGTGGTAGAACTCGAATAGGTTGTGTTAATATGGTGAAATTATCGTTGAAGTTATTATAGTGGTTAACCTAAATCGAGTCTAACCATCTTTCACAAAATTTTAACCTGGCCTACCTGATTTTATCTTGGTCACTTTTAGGCCTAGGGTCGATGGTTACCGCTTCGTTCATCTTTGTGGTTATTATAGTCGTTGTGGTATATGACAAAAACGGTTACCAGTCTAATACAATTTATTACTCGGAATGAAAAGTTTCCCGACGTCAAACTCAGGGAGCAAACCAAAATTCCAGAAGCATATAAATTCACAATATATATAAGGTTTTACAAAAAAAGTTAAGAGAGAGAGGGTAATTGGCTTTTTCTTCTTCTCTTTCTTCAGCTGACTCTTCTCTTCAGTTTGTTTTCTTCTTCATTCTTCTTTTCTTCTTCTCTGCTCCTTTCTTCTTCTTCTTCAACCTGTCTTCTTCTTTCTTCTTCTTCTTCAACTTCGATTCCTCTTTCTTCTTCTTCTTTCTTTTTCTTCTTCCTGTCTTCTTCTTTCTTCTTCTTCTTCAGCTACGGTTCCTCTTTCTTCTTTTTCGTCGACGTCTGATTCAGCGCTCAGATGACTTAACTGCTCAGTTGCTACAGTGCAGCTCCTCTTTTTCTTCAGCTTCTTTCCTTCCTTTCTTCTTCTTTCTTCTTCTTCTTCCTTCTTCTTCCCTCTTCCCTGCGGCTAAGTCCTGGCTGCTGCTTCTCTTCTTCTTTCTTCTTTCCTGCGCACACAGGCAAACATCAGCGCAAAACCTACCCTACCCCTTCCCCACATCTCTCTCTCTCTGGATCTCTCTTTAGGAAGCTCTCCCAGAGCCGGGTAATCGGGTTGGGTCGCGTGCCCGAGTCCAGGCGCACCGGCGTGGGTGGTGTGCGAGGAGTGCACAGGAGGGTGTCGGGTCGGGTAAGATCCACGTGGGTGAACCGCGGACGAGACCCAGTGATAGGTCAGGGACCTCACCCCGTGTGTAATCGGAGGCGAAGAGCCTATACCACTTTTTCAATTTAAGTGGTGGCGCTTACTCCTACACTTACGAGGTGGGACTAAATTCCCACCTCCGCTCCGCTCGCCCGCAGGCGAGAAGCAGCCGTCAATTGGGCAGCAACGAAGGCTTCACGCTCCCAATTGAGAACCTGGGTGCCTTTGCGGACTTGCCCCACGTTGCCTGGAGCCCTCGCTTGGCGTCGAAGAGACCTGGAGCTGCCTGCAAAGAAGCTCCAACAACTCGTCAATGGTGGCGAGGAGGGTGAACCCTGAAATCACAGAGACGGCCTCACGGCCATGTCAGACAACATAGGGTGCTTTGCCAGAGTGTGGCGAAGGCGGTGTGAGGGGCGGCGTGCGGTGAGAGTGCCTGTGGTCGTGCACCTAGGGCAAACTGCGTGCGCGGAAGTGGGTGTGTTCGGGGGGTGCTCAGAGTGTGCAGGGTGATGAATGGAGTAGGGGAATCGCTAGAGTGGAGTGAGGGGGATCTTCTGGGCTTATTGGCGAGGGGTGGAAAGGTCTGTGGAAGTGGGGCGATCTCGTCGGAGATGGTGGCCGGAGGAGGAGCAGATGAAGGTGGTCGTGGCAGTCGAGGGATTTAAAAGACTAATTCAAGAAGGGAAAAGTGAGAGGAGAGTAAGGAGAAAATTCCTACCTACTTAGTCAATGAAGAGGAGAGGGAGACTGCCTGGCGCGTGCCTACCGGAGCTGAGGACGAAGGTGACCAGGGGAGGAGTGACGGCGACGAGGAAGAGATCTGAGGACTCTAGCTGGTGCGGCCTGGCGTGGGATGACGAGGCAGAGTGGGCTCTGCTGCAGGCATGGCAGCAGAGCAATGAGGAGGAGGAGGAGAGTTCGCCGGAAGCTAGGGCAATCTGATCGGAGAGAGGGGAGATGAAAGAGAGGGGTTTTCTCCGCCAGAAATAGCTTGCCGTGGACGGTAGCCCTTGCCGCTCCTTATAAAGGCGCTGGCGAGGAGAGTGGCCCGAGGGAGCGACGTGCAGAGCTCACCGGAGATGGTCGAAGATGGAGACCCATGCCTGTCGTGCGTTCGCACGAGAGGCATGGGCGGTTGCAGGTCTCAAGGGAGGGTCCCTGCGATAGAGGACAACGCAGGGAACCCCCCGTTCATTCTTGAGAACGGGTGCCATACCCTGCGCGGCGCCATCCTCCGCGCAAGGTCGCCGGAGGTATGGCGCCTACTCAGAATGGCAAGGGGGAACGTTCTGCAAAGAATGACGAGAAAGATATGGGGCAATGTGTAAGGGTTTCAAAAGATAAGGGTTAAAAAGTAATTCAAGAGGACCAATTTGTAAAGTCGATCAAGATGGTATTTTCTTAGGCCTAAATTTTTATACCAGCCTAATTTGAACCTAAGGATTTTAATGGTGAAATTTGATTTTAGGTTGACCACGTTTGACCGGTTAATTTGCGTGTGACCCAAATTAGGTCATAAATTGGGCATGGTTCTCATTTTAGGTCAAAATATGTTGCAAAGGCCAAATTGAAGGTTCTAAACCCCAGGGAATATTTTTCCATGAATTTTAGAGGGTTTAGTTGATTTTTATCCTGCCTTGAACCTCATGAATTAAAGTTGGTTTGTTTTAGGGTTACGGAATATCTTTTAATTCCTAGAAGTTGTTATAACCCTTTTCAGATCAGATCATCCCACTTCCTTCCTTATTAAGCTTATTTGACCTGTGTTTAGACCCTTAATTATCCTATTTGTGTACTGCATTGGTAAAATTACAGTTTTACCCCTTATGATTTGTCTTATTCTTTAATTCCGAATTCTTTGAGTTAAGCTTCTCTTTAGGTTTTGTAGGAGCTTCTTCACACTTATTTAGATTAAATTGTGCTAGTTAGGATTCATGATGAGACTCTCATCATACCCCCATGCCTAGCTTTTGCTAGTCCCCTAGCAAAATTTTAAGGTTTCAACCCTTGTTCTAGACCATGAAGTTCTTATTGAGTTTAGATAAGTGTTTTTTCTTTTGTAACCTTGATTAGGTCAGAATGCCAACCATAGGTCTAAAAGGTACTCTAGTACCAACCAAGATCCAGATCTATCTAGCCTTAGCCTCAGTCCTTAGCAAAGGTTTTTAAGGCCTACAGGAGCTAACCTAAGGTTTATTGGACTTTGTGGTTAAAGCACCCGTGCTTGTGATAATTTTAGCCCTGGTTCAGTTCGTAGTGCATTTTGTAAGAAAGAGAGGTAGAAGATTTATATGTTTGGAGAGTTTTCTCTCTCTTTTTCTTTTTAATTATAGCTTAGGATTGGCTTATCAACACAGTTTGTATCAGATTCCTTGTCCCCATCATCAATCCTTAAGGGTTCCTAACAGTCGATGCTTCGAGATAGCACCGCCCATGGTAACCCCCAGAACCCTGGCTTTCGAGATTTCGAGATAATCCCGTCCATGGTGTTCCATGGCCGAATTCAGACCCTGGCAATTGACACTTCGTGATAATGCCATCCATGGAATCTGAACCAGCAGAGTGCTTACATGCCCCCAACAGGATATGTAAATATCCTAAGAGACAAGCACTGAGGAGATGATATTTTGTTACGCAACTTCGAGGGGAATTTCCCACCTCTCCACGCTGGGGACTCGTCCAAATCAACTTGTGTTGATCAGCCACTCCTACTCTAGGTGTCATTTTCAGAATTTTTACAACGCTTCTACGTGATTTTGATTTTTATGCTTACTGAACCAGGCTGTGTGTGAAATTTGGGTGCTTAGGTTACTGAGTCCCATAAACCAAAAGTTAGTTAACGAGGCCAAATACTCCCTAAGCCTTGGACCTAATACTTAAGCTTTTCATTTTCCTCAACCTCTTGAGGAATATCTAGATCTTAATGGGTACTAAGAGTCTATCCAAGAATGCCTAAGGTTTGCATTCTTACTAATCTCACTGTGCACTTTCCATTTCTTTTCCTGAATGAGGTCTAGAACTTAGGTTAATTCCTTAATTTCTTACTAACGACTATCTCTTTTCTTTCATTTTGTTCTCCTTTTTATCATTTTGTTCTTTTTCTCCTCCTCCTTTGTAGAGTCCACAAAATTTCTTTCCTCCTCTTATTTTATTATTATTTTTCAATTTTTTTTAATTTTTATAGTGTTTTTGGCATATGTGATTTTTTTTTTTACAACCTTTTCTTGTGAGTTTTGCACTTTCATGCCCCCTATGCCTAAGATTTGCAATGTCCTCATTATAACTTAGGAGGGTTTTTATTTAACTTAGTTCATACATTAGGATAGATGTTTTGGTGAGTGAATGGGTCAGGGTGACTGTTGCGGACGATTTCTAATCTCAGATGCAAGCACCTGAGGTGGAGTCGGCTGTCCTAAAGGGTGAACCTTAAGTGCGAAGACGTGTCAGAAAAGGTTTCGAGTTTTTTAAAAAAGAATGACGAGTTGCCTCCCGTTGAGCGCTGAGTTTTATGCCATCGGCTGGGCGTAATATGCTCAGGAAAAATGGAGGATAAATGATGACTCAGCCAAATCTGTAGAGGTTACATCGATGAACAGTTTGAGTCTCTGACCATTCACAATGAAAGGTTCGGAATCATGGCTGAGTGAACTGATTTCGACGGCTCCATTTCCAAAAACTTGTCGGACAAGGTATGGTCTAACCCACTTGGATCGTAGTTTCCCAGGGAAGGGTTTGAGTCGGGCATCGAAGAGTAGGACCTTCTGACCAGGATGAAATCTCTTTCTAAATATGTGCTTGTCATGGAAGGCTTTAACCCGCTCTTTGTAGATTCGCAAGTTCTCGTACGCATCAAGGCGTAATTTATCGATCTCACTTATCTGAAGCTTTCTGTGGGTTCCAGCCTTAGAAAGATCTAAATTATAGCTCCGTACTGCCCAATAGGATTTATGCTCCAATTCGACGGGAAGGTGACACACCTTCCCGTACACCAGTCTAAAAGGAGATATGCCTAGTTGGGTTTTGTGAGCGGTCTTATAAGCCCACAAAGCTTTCGGAAGTCGGGACGACCAGTCCTTCCTGTCAGGCCGAACAGTGACCTGTAGGATTTTCTTGATCTCCCGATTTGATAGCTCAGCTAGACCATTAGTCTGGGGGTGGTAAGGAGTAGAGATTCCGTAAGACACCCCGTATTTGGTCATCAGTGACCTGAACTGAGAATTCGTAAAATAGGTCCCCCCATCAGAGATGATTGCACGAGGAATCCCGAATCATGAGAAGATATTGTGATGAATAAAGTTGATAACGATTTTATGATCACAGGTTCGGGTCGAAATGGCTTCAATCCATTTGGACACGTAGTCCACAGCCAGCAGAATGTACTCGAAGCCGTCCGAAACAGGAAAGGGGCCCATAAAATCAATCCCCCAAATGTCGAAGATTTCGCATACGAGAATCAGCTGCAAAGGCATCATGTCGCGATGGCTCATGTTGCCCAAAGTTTGGCAACGACTGCATGCCTTGCAGTGATTGTATGCGTCCTTGAATAAAGTGGGCCAATAAAAGCCACACTGGAGGATTTTTTATGCGATTTTGTGCCCAGAGAAGTGGCCACCGCATGCCTGGTCATGGCAGAAGGAGAGAATATCATTGATTTCACCCTCCGGGACACATCGCCGGATGATTTGGTCAACACCTATGCGGAAGAGGTACGGGTCTTCCCAGATGTAGTACTTGGCATCAGAGTGCAATTTGTCTTTCTCGGCCTTCGGCCAATCAGACGGGATCTGATGAGATGCCAAGTAGTTTACTATATTAGCAAACCATGGAAGCCTAGTACCAATAGTCAGTAGGTGCTCATCAGGAAAATGCTCCGTGATGGATCCAGAAGGGTTGATGATCTCAGAAGGAGGGCGAGACAAATGGTCAGCTACCACGTTTTGTCTTCCAGCCTTGTCGCGAATCTCGAGGTTAAATTCTTGCAACAGCAGAATCCATCGGATTAGTCGGGGCTTCATGTCCTTCTTGGAAAGGAGATGTCTCACAGCTGCGTGATCCGAGTAGATGATGACGTGGGAACCCAGGAGATAGGATCGGAATTTTCGAGGGCAAATACTATGGCTAGTAGCTCTTTCTCCGTAACTGTATAGTTACGCTGAGCCTCGTCAAGTGTCTTGCTAGCGTAGTAGATGACCACGGGTTTCCTGTCAACTTTCTACCCCAGAACCGCTCCTATAGTAAAATCAGATGCATCGCACATGATCTCAAAGGGTTGAGACCAATCAGGGGACTGTAGGATCGGGGCCTGGGTGACTCGATCACAAAGGTTCTCAAAGGCTTGAGTGCATTCCTTGGAGATCTCAAAGGGTACATCCTTGGAGAGAAGAGTAGTCAGGGGGCGCACGATTTTTGAGAAATTAGGAATGAAACGATGGTAAAAATCGATGTGCCCCAGAAAAGAACAGATGTCCCAGATCGAGCTAGGCATAGGAAGCCGAGAAATTAGATCAACCTTGGCACGATCCACTTGGATGCCTTTCTCAAAAGTAGATGACCTAGGATGATCCCCTCAGGCACCATAAAGTGGCTCTTTTCCCAGGAAAGAACCAAATTTACATCAATGCAACGCCTAAGTATATGAACCAAGTGCTGGAGACAATCATCAAATGATGCCCCAAAAATTAAGAAGTCATCCATGAAGACTTCCAGATAATCACCTACCATATCAAAGAATATGGCAAGCATGCACCGCTGAAAAGTCGCAGGTGCATTGCAGAGACCAAAAGGCATCCTTCGGAATGCATATGTCCCGAAGGGGCAAGTAAATGTGGTCTTCTCTTGGTCCTCAGGATGAATAGCCACTTGGTTATAACCGAAGTATCAGTCAAGAAAACAGAAGAATCGATTTCCCGCTAGTTTCTCGAGAATCTAATCAATGAAAGGTAGTGGGAAATGATCCTTCTTCGTGGAGGAATTGAGTCTTCGGTAATCTATGCAGACTCTCCACGAGTTGGCTATTCGGGTAGGTATGATTTCTCCGATTTCAGTCGTGATGGTGGTGAGCCCTGCCTTTTTAGGCACAACCTGGATTGGGCTCACCCAACGACTGTCGGAGATTGGGTAGATGATCCCTGCATCTAACCACTTAATGATCTCCTTTTTCACGACCTCCTGCAGATTGGGATTCAAACGTCTCTGCATCTCACGGGAAGGTAGTGCGCCCTCTTCATAATAGATACGGTGTGTGCAATAAGAGGAATTTATTCCAGTCAAGTCATCGAGAGTCCATCCAATGGCTCTGCGATGTTGCTGGAGAACAGTAATCAAACGGGATTCCTGATCAGGAGTGAGCTTGGAATTTATAATCACAGGAAAAGTCTGATTAGAACCCAAAAAGGTGTATTTCAAATGGTCGGGAAGGGGTTTTAGTTCAAGAATGGGGTTATCAGCAATAGCGAGTGGTTCAGGGTGAATGTGAGGTTCAAGGATAAGAGTTATGGATTTGTCTGAATCAGGGTCTGACTCCTCTAATTGCAGTTCAAGATCTTCTTGTGGTTGATGAGGCATAATCAGATTATTCTCAAATTGTGTTTCATCAACCAAAGCTCTAATATCACAGATTTGTTCAATGACACCGCAATTGATTCCTTGTTGGGCCTTAGAGATATCAATTTTGAGGGTTTGATTCCCAAATTTTAGTTCTATTTGGCCCTCCTCACAACTAATGTTGGCCCTAGTGGTGGCCAGGAAAGGTCTCCCTAAAATGATCGGTGTATCCCTAAGATTTTCAGGTGTGTCCATGTCTAAGACTATGAAGTCTACAGGGAAATAGAAATCCTACACCCTTACAATAACATCCTCAAGAATCCCTTTAGGTGACTTTATAGATCGATCTGCTAACTGTGGTGTCACCTCAATCGATTTTAGCTCAGGTTCTTCTAGGTGGTTAAGTAAGGATGTGGGTATCAAATTTGTGAAAGCACCCAAGTCTAGGAATGCTCTGTCGAACTGGGTTTCACCTATCTTGCATGAAATCAGGGGAGTGCCTGGGTCTTTTGCCTTGGGTGGGAGTCTGCTCAGGATTACAGAGCTGGCTTGCTCTGACAGTACAATTGGACTCCCACTCTTGGTTCGCGACTTACGCTGAGGTGTACACACATTCTTCAAGAATCGTGCGTAAGTCGGTACGTGGCTTTTTGCATCCATCAAGGGGATGTTTATTTGGACCTGCTCAAAGAGCTTGACCAGGTCCTCCTCGGGGACCACGAATTTGGTTGTTTTCTTTCCCTTGGTCAAGGCCTCGGGAAATGGAACCTTGGTTGGTTCCTCTAGGATAGGTCCAGGTCTTTGATCAGGGATAGGAACGTCCTGGATTACTGTCCTAGGTTTTGGGTCACTACCAGGCTTGGAGTGGTCTGGATAAGGTGGATCTTGGGTCTCCTTACCACTACGGGTGGTCACAGAATTCAGTCCTGCCTGGGTCTGGTTAGGGTTTGATAGGATGGGTTGCTGCTGATAACTTGCATAAGAAGTTGAGGCCTCCATCCTGTCAGGTGAAGGAACAGAGGGGGCCTGATAAACCATGTGTGCTTGGCTCGGGTTTGGGTTCATAACGCGCCGCTGGGTCGACACGTTATTAGGGTTAGGAAGAGGTTGAGAAGGAAGTGTGCCTGGTTGCCGAGAATTTGCCAACTGGGCCAGTTGGTTTCGAACCTCTGTGATTTTGTCCTTGTGTTGTTTCTGAATAGCCGCATTCGTTCTCTGCCCGGATGGATAAGTAGGGTTGGGCTGAGGCTGAGGCAGCTGGTAAGGACGAGGTGGTTGTGGACAGGACTGAAAGGGTGGTCTTTGAGTTTGGGAATTTCCCGCCCATTGGAAGTTGGGATGGTTTCGCCATCCAGGATTGTAGGTATTGGAAAATGGGTCATTCTGGATGGCGTTGAGGTCCTCACAGGTCTGAGGAGCCTCAGAAAAGTCAGAAAATGGGGGAGTAGAATTCCCCCGGCTAGTATAGAAAGGGTCGGAGGTTCCTCCGATCCGAGAGTCAGATGGGGGTGGATATGGGTCCATCCCAGGAGAAGGTCGGTGGAAAATGTTTTGCACAGTCTCCCGTGTGGAAGGAGGCTGTGCAAAGGAATTATGCGTAGAGGTGGCTCGCTGCAAGTGTTGAGTCAACTCATCCACCTTCTTCTCAATAATAAAGACCTTGTCCAATCGACTGACCATCAATTCCAGGTCGACTGATGCGGACAGGCCCTGCGTCTCGTGTGCTCCCCTAAGGTTTGTCGATGCACGGGTATTCGTCCTGTCGAATAATCCCATGGAGTCATTATTGATGGAATTCTCACACATATTTTCGAGAATCTCCCACACGGTGTCCTCATGCTGACCCATGATATTCCCTCCACAAGTTGCATTGACGAATAGCCTAATATCCTCACAGAGTCCCTAGTAAAAAGACTAGACTTGTTCCTATTTAGGAACTCCGTGATTGGGGCACTTCCTCATAAGATCCTGAAAGTGATCCCATGCCTCATGTAGAGGTTCCCTTGTCTATTGCGTGAAGTGGGTAATCTGATGGCGCAAGGCATTGGTCCGACCAACGAGGAAGAACTTCTTCAAGAACTCGGACTGAAGTTCCTCCCAATTGTTGATCGGCCGGGTCTGTGTTTGGTACCAATGGGCGGCCTTGTCCATAAGGGAGAAGGAGAACATCTTCATGAGGAGAATATCCCAATTTTGTGCATCTGACCCAAAAGTCTGGGCCAGATGCTTTAGCTGTTTAATGTGCTGGAAGGGGTCTTCAGAATTAAGCCCATGGAATTTAGGTATGGCATGAATCATGTTGGGCTTTAGTTCAGAATCAGGTCCTCCAGTCGGGATTCTGACTCGAGGCTCAATAGCTACCGCAGCAGGATTATAGTGATCCCGCATCATGGGACGCTGTGGTGGGTGCATGAAGTTCTGGAAGAGGTCATTGAGTCGCTGGAGCTGGTTCTCCAGATTGTTCTCTTCCTCAACTAGCTGAGCCATTGTGGAAGAAGAAGGTGAGTTGGGTTCGGAGTCGGAGGAGAGGTCTATGTGAAGTATTGGTTGCACACGCAAAGGCACCGAGGCTCGTCCTCAAGGAGAGTGAATTTCTAAAGGAGGTTTTAAGGACCTCCTACCAAACATACACTGATGGAGAGGGTGAGTTTAGCAGGTGCTGGGCCCAATCAAGACACCCAGAATGTTGGGTGACTATAGAGCTTCGAGGCGGATGGACCCCTTGATCAAAAGGTCGTCCACCTGAGAATTACCTGGGCAGCCAGAAAGGGTGAGTCCTGCGAAGACCCCTACATGGTAGAGTGCCCCCACAGGTTACAGGGTTTTCCCCACCCGACCTCTTTTGTCACTGAGATTCCAGGTAGACAAGAATGGAGACCTTGACCTCTTAAGTCTACCACTTTTAGTTAGGATCAAGGTACTTAGGTTTTCACTTGAACTTTAACCTTTTGAGTGCAAAGAGTGACCTAAGTTCAAGGTTGGTTAACCCAAGGGGTCAACTTCACCTACTAGTTCCTTTGAGAGCTTATTAGGTCTTGTCTTTTAGGGTTCAAGTGTTTTTAAGAACCAAATTTCTTAGGGTTTCTCTTTAATAGGTGTTTTCAATCAATGGTTTGGGCACACTTCTTTTAGGAATTCTCAATTTTTGCTTAGAAAGTGTGTCTCCAAAATCATAGTTTTGAATCTTATATTGGCTCTAATTAGTCCAGTTAGTTGCCTTTATATTGGGTAATTAGGGCTCAAGCAAGAAGGTTTTAGCCCTAACCACCTTTAATGGATGTACAAATGTATTGTGTTGAAATTGAAAACAGGCAGCTTTGGTGATTTACTCAGTATGGAAGACAGGTTATGCCTAAATTGCTTTTTCTTTCTTTTTCTTCCTCTTTAGAATTTAGGGGTTAAAATGAGGATAGAAAATTACCTGTCCTTGGTGTGGTTGTTGTGCGGCTACTTGATGTCCTCTTGATTTCCTGTGCCTGCACAACACAAGAGAAGAGATTAATCAATAGAAACTCAAAAATTGTGAATTAATAACTTCTAGAATAGCCGTTGCTCCCCGGCAACGGTGCCAAAAATTGGTTACCTCTTCGTTCGTCTTTGTGGTTATTATAGTCGTTGTGGTATATGGCAAAAACGGTTACCAGTCTAATACAATTTATTACTCGGAATGAAAAGTTTCCCGAGGTCGAACTCAGGGAGCAAACCAAAATTCTAAAAGCATATAAATTCACAATATATGTAAGGTTTTACAAAAAAAATTAAGAGAAAGAGAGAAAGAGAGAGAGGGCAATTGGATTTTTCTTCTTCTCTTTCTTCAGCTAGCTCTTCTCTTCAATTTGTTTTCTTCTTCATTCTTCTTTTCTTCTTCTCTGCTTGTTCTTTCTTCTTCTTCAGCTTCGGTTCCTCTTTCTTCTTCTCTCTTTTTCTTCTTCCTGTCTTCTTCTTTCTTCTTCTTCTTCAGCTGTAGTTTCTCTTTCTTCTTTTTCGTCGACGCCTGATTCAGCGCTCAGACGACTTAACTGCTCGGTTGCTACAGTGCAGCTCCTCCTCTTTTTCTTCAGCTTCTTTCCTTCCTTTCTTCTTTCTTCTTCTTCTTCCTTCTTCTTCCATCTTCCCTGTGGCTAAGTCATGGCTACTGCTTCCCTTCTTCTTTCTTCTTTCCTACACACACACGCAAACATCAGCGCAAAACCTACCCTACCCCTTCCTCGTGTCTCTCTCTCTAGATCTCTCTTTAGGAAGCTCTCCCAGAGCCGGGTAATTGGGTTGGGTCGCGTGCCTGGGTCCAGGCGCACCGGCATGGGTAGTGCGCGAGGAGTGCACAGGAGGGTGTCGGGTTGGGTAAGATCTACGTGGGTGAACCGCGGACGAGACCCGATGATAGGTGAGGGACCTCACCCTGTGTGTAATCGGAGGTGAAGAGCCTATACCACTTTTTCAATTTAAGTGGTGGCGCTCGCTCCTACACTTACGAGGTGGGACTAAATTCCCACCTCCGCTCCACTCGCCCGCAGGCGAGAAGCAGCCATCAATTGGGCAGCAACGAAGGCTTCACGCTCCCAATTGAGAACCTGGGTGCCTTTGTGGACTTGCCCTGCGTTGCCTGGAGCCCTCGCCTGGAGTCGAAGAGGAATCATGATGAGGCTCTCATCAGTTGATCTCATGGAGGCAGGAATTAAAGGTCAAGGAATTTCTACACCTTTCCTAAAACGTATCTCTTCCTTGCGTTTATTATATTTTTTGGTTTTTCTATTTAAGATTTTTTTGTTGATAATCTTGTCCTTGAGGCACACCCTCAAAATCAAGTTCTTGGCTTGTAGCCAACTTAAGGTTTCCAAAAAAACTGGTCCTGTTATTCGCAAGACCGAGTACCTGCAAGACAATAATTATCTTTTCTCTTTTACTCTTTTTTTATCTTTTTAATAGCAAGAAACAAAAGATAAATAAGAACAAGGTAGGTTGCTGGTAAACAAAGGAATACTTAGCTTAATATATGTATAGATATATAATAGATACAGTATATATATATATATATATATATGTATTTATTATATATAGGGGTGAAGGTGGAAGTAGAAATGGAGTATAGCACAGTGTCAAGTTGGTCCACGTCTAGTAAGACGCAACCAACAAGACGGAGTGCCACGTGGAGTGTGGGGCGGATGTGTGGGAGTGTGTGTGGAGGTGCTTGCTTTGCACGGATATCGAGGAATATCAGCAACTGGTGTAGATATTCCCATGATATGATGCGCAGTGGAGTAACCAGTGCACAGGCGTATGGATACGGGTAGGTGGATGTGTATGTAAATATGTATATATATATATATAGAGCTATAATTATATATGTATATATGTAGTTGTATATATATATATAAATATATGTATGTATATATATATATATATTTATAACCATATATGTATATATATATGTAGATATATATTTATGTATATATGTGAGTGGATATATAAATATATATGTGTGTAGGCATGAGTTTATAAGGGTGTGTGTGTACAAGTGAGTGCGTACAAGTGAGTGTGTGTGTGTGCACTACGGATGAGGGGGAGCGCAGCAAATAAGCCGTCAGCTGCGCTGCCCCGTTGCCTGATGCGTGAGGAGGCGCGGGCGCAGGAGAAGGCACGCGCGCGGGGCACTGGAGGGAGCGCCTGCGCTGTCTTCGTGCACGGGTGGGTGTGGGAGTGCAGTGCAGCGAACAGCACCGCGGGCAAGAGCAAGCACGGACAAGTGCGGGCGCGGGAGACCGGCTGGCATGGGTAGCAGGCGAGGAGATAGAGCGTTGTGCCACCAGCTAAGTGAGAAGCTAGCCGGTGGCGACAGTGTCGCACAGATCACACGCTACAGTGCGCTACAGTGCTCGCGCGGTCTGCCAACCGGTAGCGGTCGGTTTCGCGTGCCTTGTGGGCTGGGAAGCGCCTGCACGCGTGGGAAAAGCTTGCGCGGGGCCTGCAGGCGCACACGCGGTGGCCGACAGCTGCTTCAGGCGGACGTTGCTGCTGTTGGAGCTTCTGAGCTTGAAGCTCTGGCCATGGCGGAAATGGCGAACGATAGTGAATCAAGAGGGTGAAACCACCATGCCCACCTGCTCACAAAAGAGCTGAGCGGTGGTGGAACTCACAGTGGTGGTTGTGGGACCATTGTGAGTTTTCTCCTATCCACAGTGTGTCTCTTCAGTGAGAAGAGATACTGCGTATGGAGAGAGAGAGGGGAGGAGGTTGGCCTGATGGTGTAGTAGAAAGTGTCTGCAGGTGTGTGTGTTCGGGCCTCCTGCGCAAGGGAGAGGGAAAGGCCTTTTAAAGAAGAAGAAGCATGCCACAGCCATGCTGCTGGCATCGCATGTCCAGCCATGCTTCTAGCAGAGGAGTGGCGCGAAGGGGCGCATGCCCCATGCCCTGCAGCCGCGCGAGAGAGAAGAATTCAAAGTAAAAATAAAAAATGAAAATGGTGAAATTGTAATGCCGCACTTGAGGAAGATGTTAATTAATAGATGGCCAATTATTCATACTCTCCTCCCCTCTTTAAAATTGCATGCATGTGTCTATGTACAAATGCCACTATAGCTACATAAGATGCAAATGTAGTGCTAGGAAATAACACAAAATAGCATATTTATTGGCGTATTTTTGCTGTGCAATCAAGGCCCTCAGTGAACCTCCACAAGCGCTCCTCCTCTATAGAGGAAACCGTCGGAGCGAAGCGTGACAGCTCTAGGAAACGCGTACGATACGCGCTAACTGTCATCGCTCCCTGGCAAAGAGTGTGGAACTCCCACCTCCTCTGGTCCTGCCAAGTCTGTGGAAAGTACTGCTTGCAGAAGAGTGTCACAAATCGGTCCTACGACAGTTCTCTCCCCTCTTGGCCTCTGACTGCCCTCCACCACCTATGGGCTACACACTCCAACTGGTATGTGACAAAGGCCATGTGGCACTCCGCAAGAGGGTGGAGTGTGTCGAAAACCTTCTCCATTTGCTCCTGCCAGTCCACTACCTCAAACAGTCTCTCCTCCCCCTTGAAGGAGGGGGACTTCAGCTTTCGGAACTGGGCGAATAGCTCGTGGTGGAGTCGCAACATGGGAACAGGCATGCCTCCAAGCAGGAAGGACTCGTGCTTAATAATGTCTAAGGGTAGTGGGAGTGGTGGAGGATCACCCCCTCCCCCTCCAGCTCATCCAACGCTACTATGGCTCCCCTATCTCACAAAGGACTCTCCCTCCATGTCCTCAGGGAGAGGTGGCGGAGGTGGAGGCTACTGAATCTACTCTCGCACTATGTCCCAAATCAGCTGAGCGAGGTCTTGGGCCTAGATGCCTAAAAGGAGGGGTGGATCAACTATTGCCCCAGGTCCGGCACATCCGCCCCCTTGTCCATGCTCACAGTCACGTCCACGGCCTGCCACACAAACTCCTCAACGAGGCATCTCCTACAGGGAGATAGAAGAGAACGGACAGGGACTGTTAACAATACCAGGTTATAGAAAGAAATAAGACTTGAAAGCAAAGATCAAGATAACATGTTGTGATGGCATTCTAGTTACATGCACATCAGTGGTTATGTCCAGACCATTTGGTTCATATCTCGAGACAACCTTGCTTTGATACTATCTTGTTACGACTTGATCTCAGCTCCCTACGGAACCTGAGAACGGCTGCCTCGACTATATCCCAAGACCCAGTCGTCCAATGAAAAATAACCAAATGCACCAAATCATTCCACAACCACACATGTAATGTAACTAAGCAGAAATAGATAACAAACAGCAATGGAAATAGAATAGAATATTTCAAAGATATTACATGCCACAAGCGGAATAGAAATGTTCATTGACATAACCATCACACAAAAGCAGAGAGAAACATAACAGAAATAGGTATTACATGCTACAAGTACTCACTACTAACAAAAAGCCTCACCAAAGGAAAAGAGAAAGAACAACTACGGCTGGGCTCAGCTGGGCCTAGCACCCTCTACAGCCGGTGGCGCTAGCTACTGAACTCCCTAACCTAGACATGGTTATATAAATCTATGGTCAACTAATGCTGAGTAGAGTGGTGGTTAAGTCATTTACATGCAATTAAACATAAAGGAAACAAGCAGCTAACTAATAATCCAGTTTCCAGTTATGTATTATTATTTGTTTCTGTTTAAACATCTATTCGTTTCTGATTCAGTTTCTAATAAAGGTCCTCAACATTCAAATCCACTTGTTCCCTAAGGGAATGATCTTGATGTAGTTTCCCGCGATGCAGGATGTATACGTGGCACTCTCCTAACCGGGAGAGCACCCCGTGGTAGTCCTACACTTGGTTTACCACCTCGGGGTCATGGCCGCGACGTAGCAGTGACACTGACACTTCGATAGCACACAGGTACCTACCTCACACTAGCACGCGGTCAGTTGTTTCCGCTAGCAGGTATGCCCAAACGTACAACACAGAATCGAACAGAGGCTACACCCCTCAACAGCCTGCATACCCTCGCCCGGCTATCCCGGTTTGCCTAGTGGGCCTAACAAGAGTTGGTGTAGGGTGACCAATCCTAACCTCAGGTCCCAACCCAAGGGGCGACTAGCTCCCCCCTACACTAAAGTGATAATAGCTCTCCTTGGTACCGCGTACACGAGGGCCAACTCACTTTCCATACCCAAGTCCATACAACCAAACAACCTATAGGCAACATGTTCCATCATACATCCGATATTTGTTTCAGTATACTTTAGTTCTTTTCCTAGTTCCCCGTAGGGTTCATGCATCGTACTCATCTCATTTCATATATGACATATATCACTTTTCACATTCCAATTCTCAATCGTATAACAGGCAGCTCGTAATTTAATAAATTAAGCAATCACCACATCACTTAACTATTCAGTTGCTAGCAATAAAGACTTTAATATGCATTTCAGAATATAATAGAGTGGTTCAAGTAATGTACATTTGATATAGACACAATTATTGAGGGTAAAATGCCTATCTATGCATGTTCCTCAGCTTAGATTTGCATTTCATGTTATAAATATTACATAGCATGCATCATTCTGCATTTAGAGTAATTGTATATAATTTAGGTTAATTGCGTCCTTTTTATGGTCAGGAGAGAAGATGATTTATTTCAGGGCCTCGAATGGATGATCAGACTGTACAGACCTGATCAGGACAACGATCGGAGGTTAATGCCTCCAAAATCGTCTAGATCGGAGTCCCATAGCTTCATATGAAGTCCGAGGAAGATCAATGGCTAGGAGGGCAATGCGACATTCTTACGGGCTTCGGATGAAAAATCTGACCGTATGGATGGATCCGGAGCAACGATCGCAATCCGGAAACGTGGAAATCAACTCGATCCAAGCACCGTGGCACGCTCTGCAACAGAAAGAAGAATGGATGGCCTAGATGGTGCCACATGGTGCCATCCAGGCTGCCCAACACCAACCAGTAGTCCAGCACCACCTCCTCATCATCGCTGATCCCGTAACACAGCCGTTAGATCCAACAGCTGAGGATTCATCTCCACCGCATGTGTTAGGACATCCAAGCAACGATCTGGACATCTTGGCGCATTGGTTGGAGAGAGGCACTCCTATAGGAGGGGCGCAGGTTCAAATCCCCCCAGCCCCCCCCCAATTCCTCAATTCAGCCGGCGCCCAACGCAACCAGTGCATGCGCGCGCATGCAGCACCATTGCACAGCGCAACGCCTACGCACACAGCACCAGCACACGAGTGCACGCACGACAAGGAGTGCGTGGTGAGTGCCCCAACGCTGCGTGACCAGCGAGGATATGCGCAGATCTTCAACGACGTGGGCCTTTAGTGATGCTTGCAGCTGTCACTAATGGTCTGCGTGTGCCAGCAAGAGGAATTGAAGGGAAAATCTTCAGCGATAGCTACAAGGTCTGTAGCGACGTTTACGGATGTCAGTAATGACATACATGCGAATTTCTTCTTCCTCCTCCACTATAAAAGGACCTACCCACCACCATTCCAAACCATCTCTTCCTTTCTGCACCTCACCACCTCCAAGTCTCTAGAAAGAGCTTATCCCAATCCCGAGATGCTCCTCTAGAGTAGAAAACCAAATGGTTCTCCCTCCTCTCATCCCCATTCGTGGAGCATCCTGCGGTCGTCCTCTCACTTCCCTTTGGGAAGAAGATCCTCATCGCGACACCGTCCTGCCCCATCCTCCATCCTTTGGTTCCATCCTCCTTCCCGCTCCTCACCACCTTCCTCCAGGCGACGTAAGAGCGAGTCATCCTTCGAGCCACCGTCGAGGGGGATTTCTCTCACCTCATTCTATCTTTTTACGCTTTTGTAGTGTAGATTTTTTGCTTTCGAAGTGCAACAAACATTCATTTATAAATAGATGATTGTTTCTCTCTCTTTCTCTCTCTCTCTCTTATATTGTTGCAAGTAGATTAGCTAGAAGTCATCAACCTGATCTCTTGCTTTCTAAAAAATTCCAAAAAAATTAGAAAAGATAAAAACGACAAAAATAAATAAAAGCGAAACACGAATTTCATAAAACCAAATGTTCGCCTCCTCGTGTTCGACTCGGAACTCCCTTTTCGAGTTTTGATTATAAATATTATCTAATAAACGTGTTTTGCAAGCTACGACGACGAGTCCTCCAAACCCCAATTCTACCACGCGAAACACGCCACGATCAACATTCATCCTTCTCAGCCCTAGGGTTCATTTCATATCCTAGGGTTTAATTAGACCATTCTAATATAGCATGCACTTTAATCATTTTAATCATAGTATTAGAGAAGACCGCTCTACCAGGGTATTCGAGTGAAATGGGGGCTCATACGATAGATCTCGACGTCTTCGTCAGTCCCGTATACATTACGGACTGGAGACCTATACCATTGACCAATCATGTCAAATGAGTCCAAAATAGCATAGGTACAACACTAACGCATAGAGAATTTTGAGCGGAAACCATTGATACTTTGTTTGCGTAAAATCGACTCCGTTTGGGCCCTGAACCGGCCAAAAACACGTACTCTAACCAAAATCAGATGTTTAGGGCGAGTCCCAGATGTCTTAAATGATTGCAGCAGCTCACCTTGCTTTCTTGCATCTTTTTCAGACGTCTGAACCCCTTCGCAGCCATCTGAGGTAGCTTTCAGATGTCTGACACTGCTCACGGTCGTCTGGAAGAGAAGTCAGACATCTGACATGGTCTTTAGACATCCTAAAGTGCCTCGAAGGGTGTGCCATGTGCCTTTCCAACACCTCATACTTGCGTATGCACATACAGCTTAAAATGTGACACATAGATATAACCGTACATGCATGCAGGCTCATGCATGGTATGTACCTCGACACCCTTTGTGCTGTCAAACATCCTGAGCCCTCTCTGGACGTCCAATGACACCTCTAGACGTCTGACAAAGGTTGCAGACATCTGATAATGCGGAAATGTTCGCCTGCAGAGCTTCCTCGTGAAGCTCCTCTTCTCGCAAACTCCTCTCCACCCATGAAGCTGCAGCAACTTCTCTCCCTCCCTCACACTCTCTCCTTCAGCTCCTCCGGCCTCACTTGTTGCCCCCTCTTCCGAGCTCCTCCAAGCTCCTCTCTTCTCCTTCTCCACACTCCTTCCCTCACCCACGCTCTCCTTCACTCGCTCTCCTCTCTCTTCCGCCTACACTCCTCGTGCTCCCCTCCTCCCCCACTCACGGCTGCAAGGGGGACGGGGAAGAGAAGGGAAGGCTGTCAGCTGCAAGGAGGTGGAGTGAAGGTGGAGGTGGTGGCGTGGAATGGAGGGGTAAGGGGGTGTTATAAAGGAGAGGGTTAGGGTTTGGGTGGGTGTGTGCGTGGGTTGTGTGAAATGGGAGGGGAAAAATTGCAGGGTTGTCCCCGCAGAAGCCTCCTTTTCCCTCAGAGCCTACAAATTAAAACCCAGGGGGTTTAAAATTACGTCAACACCCCTAAGATTCTGTAAAATTCCTAAACGACCCTTAGGAAGGGTCATTTCAGTGGACCATGCCACCACCTCAGAGATAATCACAGGAGCCTGTGGGCATTGATCCCACATGCGTGGAGATGCACGGAGGACCATCTAAGAGGATCCTGCTTCTTAGATTTCTGATTTAGAATTTTAGAATAGACTCTTTAGGATTTAGTCTAGTTATTTGTTTTCTCGCCCTTGTACTCTGGGGCTAGTTTTTGGGGGAGTGTCCTCGATTATTTAGATTCTAGGTTTATTCTTAGTTAGTTAGTTATTTTGATTGCGCATTTATTTATCACAAAAAAAAATATGAACTGCCTGCTAGAAGCTACATATCTTTAGGGCGACCATCTAGGATTACTTGAGCAGCATTTAGATTTTCTTACTGCATTGCGTACATTTTTGCATAGAAGAGTGCTGGAGCAAGGTACATAGTTCCTATCTTTCTGCATCAGTTATCTACGCATGCACTGCATTTAGACATAATTAAAGAAATCCACTTAAGCTGATTTGAAAAGATTAATCAAGTTGTCACATTACTTCTTGAAAAGAAAGTAAAATATACAGGAAGTGTTTGAATAACTTGATTGCGATTTTCAAAAGAAAAATCACTTTTCATGGCATGTTGCACACTTCCTGCACTGAGCACACACTATAGGCACTGCAGTTGGACTTGGACCCTTAAGGCTATAGGCATCAATCTCTTTATCAGTGCAAACCCTCCTATCTTGCTTTGTGATGGTGGTATTAACTTTTGCTTAAGTGATTTGATACTCTAAGGAGGGGGACACCCCTTAAAGGAATTCAAGGGTAGTTAAGAGGCATCGCTAACGCATCACCTCAAAGGAAGGGTTCGCCCTACTTGCATCCCTTGGTTCCATCCTTGGAGTGCCTTTTTACTTGAGCATTTGAGAATATCATTACAACAAAGTGTACGTCTCTAGGGCACTCGAAGGTCAATTTAGGATGTGTAATTGATTGACAACTTGATTGGTCACCTAAAAGAACTAAAAGTAACCTCAACCTCCTTAACAGATATTGATAAGGAATTTCAAGTGCCACATTTCTCTTATACCACTTACGTGGGAACAAAGAAACACTGCCGTGACTCTATTTGGCCAAGATGAAGAGTTGGAAGAGGACTTAAAGTACTTTAAATCAACAAAAGACCTGTTGTCTTGTGTTTGCTTGGTGTATGCTTGGTAGGCATTCTCTTAGAAATAGTCTTGTTTTCAACACGGAGTTGGAGAGAATTATTAGAAAAACCAACCAAGAAAGTAGAAAAATGGTAGAAGAAAGACCTTAAGAAGAGATTAGGGTTGGTGAAAATCAGAGAATCTTGAGAGACTATTTCCTCCCTACAACCCACCAAGCCCTACCTATCCGAAGACCTAAAGTGGATAATCCTTATGAAATCAAGAGAAGCACCATATCTTTACTCCCCTCTTTCTATGGTACTGCTAGGGAGGATCCCTACAGGCATCTTGAGGAATTCACCGAGGTCAGTTCCATGGTGAAGCTCTAGGGCTTTACTGATGAAGCCCTAATGAGGACTCTATTTCCTTTCTTGCTTAAGGATAAGGCCAAGCACTGGTATCATACCCTCAATGCAATGGTAAATGATTGGGTCACCCTTAAGGGAGAATTCTTGAAAAAGTACTTTCCTATGAGTAAGACCAACCATTATAGAAGTGAGATTATGGGTTTTACCCAACAGGAAGGGGAGCAATTTCACGAGACTTAAGAGTGCTTTAATGACCTCCTTAGGTTTTTCCCCCACCATCAGATGCCAAGGTGGCAATTGGTAGAAAGGTTCTATAACGGATTATCTAAAAGGCACAGGCAAACCATCGATGTAGCTTGTGCAAGAACCTTCATGACCAAAACTGAGGATGAAGCCTGGGCATTATTCGAAACATTAAGTGATAATTCCATACATATGTCCTCTGCCCATCAAGAAATAAAACCATCAATCTTGTAGAGGAAGATAGAGGCCCATGAAGCCGGGGCTACTCAAGATTTGGCTTATCAGATTCAATTATTAAACAAAAATTTTGATAGGCTTTTAGCAAACCTCGGTATGAGCCTGCAAGCAGCCTCTATCTTTCAGGCTTCAAGTGAATGCTCCATTTGCCAAAGCACGACGCATGCCACTGCAAAGTGCCACCAGGAAAATCAATTCCCTGAGTTGATTCAGGTCAACCTGAACGCGGCCTAAGGTTTCCGCCCACCTCCTCGTAATAACCCTTATTCCAATACCTATAATCTAGGGTGGCAGAACCATCCAAACTTTTCATGGAAGCAAGGTGATGCTTCTAACTTAGGGAATGCATGACCCCAACCTTCCCAACCCACATACCAGCCATCCTATGCAAACCCTCCTCAGGATAAGCCTTCTGAGATGGGTGAACTAAAAGCCATGATGAAAGCGATGCAAGAGCATCAGAATATGGTTATCCAATCTCAGAATAAGATGATCACTGATATGCAATCCCAAATTGGTCATCTTACTGAGGCAGTTAGGCAGCGAGATCCGACGAAATTGCTAGCTCTTCTGAGGAGAACCCAAAGGGTAAGGGGGTCATATTCAGGGAGCACGCCCAAGCTGTGACCTTGCTGAGGAGTGGAAAGAAAATCGACAAGCCTGATATCACTCCTTCAGTCACCTCTCAGGATTCCCCTTCGACACCAGACCCGACTTCCATCTCCATCGAGGAAGAGCCACACTGCTCTCCCTCGCTTGAAATCACTCACCCTGAGGATGTCATCATTCCGCCACCCCTTTCCTGACATGATGACCCCTCTACCCAGAAGTTGAGGGTGCCCTATCCTAAGCACCTATCCACTCCTGAGGAATCTTCTGTTGGCTCATCTGGAGCCAAGGATAGGACGGATGAGATTATGGACACTTTCAGGAAAGTCCACATCAACTTGTCTTTATTGGATGCTATTAAACAAATCCCATCCTTTGCCAAGTTTCTGAAGAACCTGTGCACCCAGAAGCGTCGATCTAGGAGATGGGTCCAAGCTAAGGTCATCCTGCCTAACCATGTTAGCTCGATGCTCCAACATGGAACACCCCCCAAAATGAAAGACCCAGGGGCCCCTTATATTTCAGTGGTTATAGGTAACCAACACATTGATGAGGCTCTACTCGATCTGGGTGCGGGAGTGAACACTATATCGAGCTCTATCTACGACCTTTTGGGAGGAGGTGATTTAAAGCCTAGTCCAGTCATCCTCTAAGTTGCAGACAGATCACCTAAGACACCGCAGGGATTGTTGGAAGATATCCTGGTGAGAGTGGAGGACTTCTTCCCTGTTGATTTTCCCATACTTGACACTGACCCATCCAATAAGCCCACCAAGTCGTCCATTATCCTGGGACGCCCCTTCTTGGCCACAGCCAACGCCTCTATCAATTGTAGATTAAGGGCACTTAAAATGGGCTTTGGGAACAAGAAGATCCGATTGAATGCTTTTGATACCTACAAGCAATCAGGATTTGAAGACTGTTCCCAGATGAAATCATTAAGGAGACTACTCCAGCACTCTTATGTAGAGATCCCCTTCAAAAAGTCATATTTAAAGATCATCCTCCAACTATTAAAGAAACTGAAGGGGATATGCCTGAATTAGAAGAGCTATTGGGAGTACACACAAAGTCTCTGTCCCCACCTTGGACCCTGAAGTTAGATCCGCTACCTGAGGTGGGGACAGCACAACTTATACCCTCAATCCAAAAGGATCTTGAATTGGAGCTTAAACCCCTCCCAAGCACATTGAAGTATGCTTTCCTTGGCCCTAATGACATGCTCCCATCATTATCTCATCTGCATTAACTGAATCGTAGGAGGGAGCTTTGCTCAATTGTTTACAAAGGCACAAGGAAGCTATTGCTTGGTCGATAGTTGACATTAAAGGTGTTGACCCCTCCCTCTGTATGCATCATACATACACAAACGAGTCCGTGAAGTCCTTTCGAGACATGCAAAGAAGGCTCAACCCCAATATACGGGAGGTTGTCAAAAAGGAGATTATGAAATGACTGGATGCAGGAATTATCTATCCCATTTCAGACAGTAAATGGGTCAGTCCTATATATGTGGTGCCCAAAAAGGCAGGAATCACTGTGGAAGAAAATGACCAAAGAGAGTTGGTAACCACTAGACCCTCAATTAGTTAGAGGGTGTGCACTGATTACCGCCATTTGAACATGGCTACCCAGAAAAACCATTTCCTCTTACCATTTATTGATCAGATTTTGGAACGACTGGCGGGGAACAAGTACTTCTGTTTCCTTGACGAGTACTCTGGGTATAATCAGATAGCTGTCTTTCCTGACGATCAGGAGCGTACCACTTTCACGAGTCTGTATGGCACATTTGCATTCCGTCGAATGCCATTCGGGTTATGTAATGTGTTGTAGCGGAAGACGTACGCAAAAAGGATTGGATTTTGAAAAATCCTTCGTCGTAGTATGATTTACGAAGAAATTCGTCAACAAATAAATTTACCAAAATTCGTAAAGAAATTCTGGGTCGAACACAGGAAGGCTATGTCAATCTAAAATCCACGATTATATTTTTTTTTGTATTTTTATTTTAGAAGCAGCATAATCACAATGGATTTAATATTAACACTAAGAGAGAGAGAGAGAGAGAGAGAGAATAATAACTTTGCAACTGAATATTATTTTACAACTAGAAAGAAGGAAATGATTACAGCTAGAAAGCGGGAAATTCTATTCTAGAAAGTAGTAAAGAAGGGAGAAAGATGTTATCCTCTTCAACGGTTGCTTGGAGGACGAGTTGGACGGGGCGATGCCTGGAAGATGGAGGACGAAGACAGAAGACAAAGAACGAAGCAGGAAGAACCGAGGGTGAGGCAGGGCGTCGTCGTCGTCGCGGGATCCACTTCTGGAACAGGGGGAGAAAACTTTGATTTTGGCTCTAGAGGAGCATCCCAGGTTTGGGGCAAGCTTCTTTAGAGCTTTGGATGAGAGAGGTGAAGGAAGGGATGATTGAAATGTAGGGGGCGTAGGCCATTCTATAGGTGTAGAGGTTGTGGGCAAAAAGGTCATTGCAAGTTCAAAACAATAAATTAGGGGTCTTTAGTGACGGATTTATTCATCACTAAAGCTCGATCGTGGCTGAAGTGCGCACGCCCCCTCGCCTCCTTGCGCCCAACTCTTAACCACGTTCTTTGATTCTTAATCGTCCGATCTCAAGATCGGACAACTTAAAACACTCCTTGCCTGCTTCAGCTTCGCACGTTAAGCGATTGTGATCGCGTGTGCATAATCACATCAGATTGCGCGTCTATATGATTGGAAGATCCTAGCCTTTCATAGCTGATCACACGGTCGAGATAAAACATGTGAGCGCCTCTGATTACGAGTCGAGCACGCGTCCGTCGAAGTGTGATGTGCGTTCGATCGTTGCGCTATCTTCATGGATTGATGTGGGGATGTTTTGATTGATGCGCCCTCTCAGCCGTTGGATCAAGATCCAACGGCTGAGAGCTTGTCTCGCCTGCGCCTTAAGAAGCTGGGAATGCCGATTGGAGAGAGAAAAGGGATACGTGGTGTGTTCTCAGCCGTTGGATGGGCATCCAACAGCTGAGATTCATCAAGAGGGCGAAGAAGAAAGGCTGCGGCCGGTGCTCGGCAGTTGTGATGGTGCCACGTGGGGCTATCATGGCCGTCCATCTTCATTGAGTTGTAGAGGGTGCCACGGATGTCGAATTGGACCGATTTTCCCACCATTGGGCTACTATTGTCAATCTGAACCCATCTGACCAATCAGATTTATCGTCTGAGGTGCAGATTTATACCATCTTGGCCTTTGACCTACGATTTTCCTCGAACAATATCTGATGCTACGGAAATCCAATCAGGGTGATCTTGGAGTCGTTGAACTCCAATCATCACCCTAATCACATCCGTATGGTTGGATCTTTGATCTGAGGCCCCGATTAAAAGTCACCCTGTCCCTAGCCACCGAAAAGAACAAATTACTAGACAATTTGTACAATTTGACCTAAATACATGATGATGCATGTTATGCAATATTTACAATGCGTGATGCTAATATGATACTAAGAACATGCATTAATAGACATTTTTGGCTATTCAGATGTATGCACATCACACCCCCATGCCTATCTTTGCTAGTCCCTAGCAAAAACTATATACTATTTATAAAAAATTAGGTCGGATTTCTTGGTCAAAAGTTATTCTTCAACACTAGGAGTTTTTTACTAAGAACCTGAACTACAATGACCCAACAGCGCCCGAGTGTCTGCCAAAATGCAAACCGCCTCAAGCCATCGCCTTATTCAAAGGAGGATCTTTTTCTTCTTTTCTTCTTTCTATTTTTTTTTTTATTTTTGAGTTTAGGGTTTCGGAGCAGCTTTCTATGGCCACTCAACCCACCTAAGACTTGAAGAGAACCCTAAGTTATAAGCATCTTTGTGTGAAATGTGATAGACTCACTGATCGACGATTAGAACGGACTTCGGGTTTCTACACTCCTAGGTGACCTTGAAAAGAAATTCTGCCTAAAGGTGTATCTATTCGACTGGTAACTTTCTCCCTACTTTTATTTTTATGGGGTCAACACAAGGGTGAAGCCAGTGTATATCTCCCCAGCTTATTCTACTTCTCCGCTTCTTCCTAAGTGTTTTGGAATTTTACGTGCATTTCTTGAGCTGGGTTCTGGACAACCTACCAATGGGCTGTTACCCACGATAACTTGCCAACCATACGCATGCGGTGAAGTGTGGCTTATTTCTTTTTCTTTTCTCCTTTTCTATTTTTTTCTTTTCTTTTTGGAATTTTTTTTAAGTAGGTGGCTTTCCTGATCTAAGTTTACCTAAAGGCAGCAGGAAAAGAATGGTCGTGTGACTGAGCTCTAGACAACCTACCTATGGGCTATTACCCACGATAACTTGCCAGCCATACCACCCTAGAAGATTCATTAGCTACCCAATTTTCGTAAAAATCGTCGAAAAGTGAGTCAGTGCAAATAGTGCGTAGATGCTTATACTTAAAATCCCCTCAAATCAAAGGGCAGGTTGATAAGTCATATACTTATCACCCCAACTTATTTAACCAAATTGAAGTAAATTCAGAATGGCGACTCGATAAGCAAATCCACATTTTAGTGGACACCCGGGCTGATTAAGCCCAAAGACCTAAAGGGTCTAAGTGTTCAGATCCTACTGTATTATTCCCCAAGGTTGAAAAATCCTAATGCCCAATTATTCTTTCCTAATTTAATTTTTTTTCATTTTTTTTATTTATTACTTTTTTTAAGAGAACAAAAATAAGTAGAATTTACAAAAATTCCACAGAACTGACAAAATGATTCAGAAATGAATCAACCCCATCATGCCTAGCTGATGCAGTGTCCTCATTGAAAATAAAAGGCATGAAAGGAAAGGTAGAATGTAGAAGATATCACCTGAATATGATGCTCGGGTCAGCTCTGAGTCAGACTGTACATGTGCTGAGTTTAATGCCATCAGCTAGGCGAAGTCCAGCCAAAGAAATCACGATGTGATTAGAGCAACCGTGTCTGAGACGGGTTCTGGAATAATACGATCAACAAAAGGCTTTAGACGTTGATCGTTGACTTTAAAAGAATTACCCATCTTTGGCTCAAAGATCTGAACAGCCCCATTTGGAAATATCTGATCGATGATGAATGGGCCATTCCATTTTGACCTAAGTTTGCCGGGAAAGAGCTTAAGTCGAGAATCAAAGAGCCAGACCTTCTGGTTCAGCTCAAAGCTCTTGCGGGATACCAATTGATCATGAAGAGCTTTGGTTCGATCCTTATAGATCTTAGCATTCTTGTATGCGTTGTTTCTAAGCTCCTCCAACTCAGATAGTTGGAGTTTCCTGGTCTTTCCGGCTAAACTCAAATCCAAATTATATTGCTTGATTGCCCAGAATGCCCTATGTTCAATCTCTATGGGTAAATGGCACGCCTTTCCATACGCTAGATGAAACGGTGACATGCCGATAGGCATTTTGTATGTCGTACGGTAGGCCCAAAGAGTGTCCTCAAGCTTGTGAGTCCAATCTTTACAATTAGGTCTAACCATTTTCTGTAGAATATTCTTGATCTCCCGATTGAAGATCTCAGCCTATCCATTCGTCTGGGGGTGGTAAGGTGTGGAGATTCTGTGATTTACCTCGTATTTTGGCAGTAAACTACAAAACTGGGCATTAGTGAAATGAGTACCACCATTGCTGATGATGGCTCTCAGAATCCTGAATCGACTGAAGATGTTCTTCTTAACAAAATCGATGACCACCTTGCGGTCATTGGTTCGAGTGGGAATGGCCTCAATCCACGAGAATGTACTGGTGTCCAAATGAAGGGAGGAAGAGTCCCGTGAAGTCGATGCCCCAAACGTCAAAGATTTTAATGGGAAGAATTGGGTTTAGAGGCATCATATCTCTCTTAGTTATGCTCCCAAGTGCCTGGCATCGGGAACACAACCTAAAGAATTCTTGGGCATCCTTGAATAAAGATGGCCAATAGAATCTAGATTGAAAAATTTTTGCAACCGTCTTTTTCTCGCAGAAATATCCACAACACGTAGATGCATGGCAAAACTCGAGTATACTTTGGAATTCATTCTCCAGAACACATCGGCAAATAATCTGATCAGACCCGATGCGGTACAGTTCAGGGTCCTCCCATAAGTAATATTTGGCCTCAGATTTGAGTCTATCTCGTTGTTGCTTGGTCCAATCTTGGCGGATTTGACCAACGGCCAAATAATTTACAATGTCTGCAAACCATGGGGTTTGGACACCTGATACTGTAAGAATAGTTTCGTCCGGAAAAGTATCAGCAATCAAAATATCCGAACGAGAAGAATCACTTAGAAGTCTCGAAAGATGATCTGCCGCCACATTCCGTGCCTTGGATTTATCTTTTATTTCAAGATCGAATTCTTAAAGCAGAAGAATCCATCGGATAAGCCGAGGTTTGGCATCCTTTTTGGCCAAGAGATGTCTCAAGGCTGAGTGGTTGGTGTAAATTATGACATGAGACCCTAAGAGATAAGTCTTGAATTTCTCCAAAGCAAATACTATAGCTAGAAATTCCTTCTCAGTAACAGTGTAATGCCTCTCGGCCTCATCCAAAGTTTTGCTATCATAGTAGATGACAGAGGACTTCCTATCAATCTTTTGACCCAAAACAACCCCGACCGCGTAATCAGAAGCATCGGTCATGATCTCAAATGGGGCTATCCAGACCGGTGGTTGCAACACTGGAGCACAAGTGACTGCCATTTTAAGAAAATCAAATGCCCAATGGCATGATTCGTTAAAATCAAACAGCGTATCTTTGGTGAGAAGGTTGCTTAGAGGGCGAGCAACCTTAGAGAAGTCCTTGATGAACCTCCTATAGAATCCCACATGACCAAGAAATGATCGAATTCTTTTGACAGATGTAGGAGGAGGAAGTTTGGAGATAGCATCAACCTTAGCTTTGACAACTTCAATTCCTCATTTAGAGATTACACGACCCAAGACGATACCTTCTTGTGTCATGAAATTGCTCTTTTCCCAACTAAGGACCAATCTTGTTTTGATGCATCTTTTAAGGTCATTTCAAGATTAGCCAAGCAAGAATCAAATAATTCTCCAAAAATAGAGAAATCGTCCATGAAGAATCCCATAAACTCTCCCACCATGTCAGAGAATATGGGTAGCATACACCTTTGAAAAGTTACAGGTGCATTGCATAAGCTAATTGGCATTCTACGAAAAGTAAAGGTTCCGTAAGGACAGGTGAAAGTCATTTTTTCCTAATCCTCAAGATGGATAGGAATTTGATTGTATCCTGAGTAACCGTCTAGGAAACAAAAGTACTTTTGCCCTGCTAGTCTTTCAAGGATTTGATCGATGAAGGGCAAAGGGAAATGATCTCTTTTCGTGGCTGTGTTCAGCTTCCTATAATCGATATAGACCCTCCAAGAGGAAGCTGAACGAGTTGTGACAGATTCTCCTTTCTCATTAGTTACAATGGTAATCCCAACTTTCTTAGGAACAATTTGCACGAGACTTACCCCAATCTTGTTTTGATGCATCTTTTAAGGTCATTTCAAGATTAGCCAAGCAAGAATCAAATGATTCTCTGAAAATAGAGAAATCGTCCATGAAGACTTCCATAAACTCTCCCACCATGTCAGAGAATATGGCTAGCATACACCTTTGAAAAGTTGCAGGTGCATTGCATAAGCCAATTGGCATTCTACGGAAAGCAAAAGTTCCATAGGGACAGGTGAAAGTCATTTTTTCCTGATCCTCGGGATGGATAGGAACTTGATTGTATCCCGAGTAACCGTCTAGGAAACAGAAGTACTTTTTCCCTGCTAGTCTTTCAAGGATTTGATCGATGAAGAGCAAAGGGAAATGATCTTTTTTCGTGGCTGTGTTCAGCTTCTTATAATCGATACAGACCCTCCAAGAGGAAGCTAAACGAGTTGTGACAGATTCTCCTTTCTCATTAGTTACAACGATAATCCCAGCATTCTTAGGAACAATTTGCACGGGACTTACCCAAGGACTATCTGAGATCGGATAAATAATTCCTGCGTCGAGCCACTTAATTATTTCCTTCTTGACCACTTCTCGCATATTAGGGTTTAATCACCTCTACATTTGGCGAGAAGGGCGGGATCCATCTTCCATGAATATTTTGTGATTGCAATAAGATGGCTCGATCCCCCTAAGGTCCTGAATGGTCTAACCAATTGCCTCCTTGTGTTCCTTTAGGACCTTGATCAATTTAATCTCCTGCTCCTTAGTTAATCTAGCACTGATAATCACAGGGAGCGTCTTTTGAGGTCGCAAAAATTGATATTTCAAACTCTCAGGCAATAGTTTCAGTTCGAGCTGGGGTGGGTTTAGGATGGAAGGTAAGGATGATGTTGATGAAGATTCATCAAGAAGAAGAGGTTGAAAGTGAACAAAACCAATAGCCTCTTCAGAATGTGGCAAGTTTGCCGCAGAGGGTTGCGGGTCAAATCCATCACAACAAGAGGAACTTTCAATTGTAGAAACCGCCATACAAGTTTCAATATTCAAGTTATCTCCTCAAGTTCCTCTATAAATCCACAATCCTCAAATTTGTTAATCGCCTTAAAAATATCCAATTTCAATTTCTGATCCCCAAAGGCGATTTCCATGCTACCGCTCTCATAATTGATATTGGCCTTAGCGGTAGTTAGGAATGGATGCCCTAGAATGATGGGCATGTTCCTTAAATTTTCAGGTACATCCATGTCAAGGACAAGGAAATCTACAGGAAAATAGAAGTCATTAACCTTGACAATAACATCCTCAATAACGGCCCTCGGATTTGTGATCGAACGGTCCGCTAACTGCAGCTTACTGAGGTCAGCCAAAGTTCACCTAATCCGAACTCCTCGTAAAGAGAAGTCAGAATTAGGTTAATGGATGCACCTAGATCTAGAAGTACCCTATCAAAGGTGTAATCTTCGATGACACTAGAAATCACAGGGACACTTGGATCTCTCTTTTTCGAAGGAAGGTGATGCAGGATAACAGAACTAACCTTCTCAGAGAGTATTACCTTCCTTGGAACAGATTCCCTCGACTTACGATTCTGTGTGCATAAATCCTTTAAAAATTTAGTGTAAGCCGGTATGTGTTTGATAGCGTCGAGGAGCGGGATATTGATTTCGACATTCTTGAATATATTCGAGAGCTCCTCGTTACTATCAACAGGCTTCTTCTTCTTAGGTTTAATCAAGGCCTTAGGAAAAGGAATATGAGTTAGATCTTTGGAATCAGGTTCTTGAGCCTTGATTTCTTCTTCAGAGTTCTCCTTTCTCTCCTCAGGTCCTCCAGGATTTGGTAGATCAGAACAAGGTAGTTTTGGGTCCTGGGTTTGCCTTCCACTCCTCAAGGTAACAGAGTTAGCAGATGCATAAGGGTTTGGGTCTTGGGGAGGGTTAGGAAAGATTAGAGGGGCTTCATTAGCCAAAAACCTCAGATTTGATGAAGAAGCAGAAGAGGAAGGACCCTGCTCAACCACCTGAGCATGTGCGTGTGGGTCCCTCTAACTCCCATACCCTTGGGCATGATTGCCCGAATTCTGTATATTACGTGAGTTAGGTACGGGTTGAGATGGTAGAGATCCGGGTTGACGGGAATTAGCAACGAACCCGATTTGCAAGTTGTCCAGCGAGGTTTTCATTTGCTGCATGAGCTGGAGTATAGATCCTTGCGTCTCTATCATCTGACGGTTTAAATCAGCCTGCCCTATAGGTTGACGGACATTCCAAGCTGGCTGATCGACCTGATTTGGGGGCAGCTGAGTGTAAACATGACCCTGACCCATTGGTCTTTGCTAAGCATAGTCGCTGGGTCAGAATTGGGTCTGGTGCCACAGGTTTTTCCAGGAGAAGTTAGGGTGGTTCCTCCAACCATGATTATAAGCATTGGAGTAAGGGTTGGACCTAATGTTCTCCTGTACAGCATAGACATCCTCATAGGGCAAGGATGGAGAGAAAGAAAGGGAGGGATCAGAGAAACTCGGATTAAAGGTCCCAGTTTGGAACCTGTGGGCTTCCGAACAATGCTGGTTCACAGGTTGAGCCACATCCAGTTGATTCACGAACTCCCGTCCAGAAGGAGCTCGCGAAGAATGGAATCCCAAATTCTAGGATTGAGTGGATCGAGAATTGTTTGCAGAGTTTTCCACCATCCACTCCTCCATCCTTTTGGTAACCAAGTCCACCTTATCTAGTTTATTACAAATCAGTTCCATATCAAATGAATGAGAGTCGTGGACCTCATTAACATTCGATCTGGGTTGTTGGGACCGGTTAAAAGTATCCATGGAGGCATAATTGATTGAATTTTCACTCATTTCCTCAAATAAATCATGCACACTATCTGCATCTTTGTTGAGGAAATTGCCTCCGCAAGAAGCGTCCACATGATTTCTAATTTGCTCAGTCAACCCGTGGTAAAAGATCTGCACGATCTGTCATTTCGGCACCTCGTGGTATGGACACTTCCGCAATAAGTCCTGGAATCACTCCTAGGCAACATGAAACTACTCCCCTGGCCGCTGGGTGAAGGTAGTAATCACTCGTCTCAGAGCATTGGTACGTCCGACAGGGAAGAATTTCTTCAGGAAAGTTGATTTTATATCATTCCATGTCACGATCAACCTTCCTATAGTCCTATACTAATGAGCGGCTTTATCCCTAGGAGAGTGGGGGAAAAGCCTCATGATCATCTGCTCTTCATTCACGTTTCGTGCTTTAGTGGTCTGGACCAAAGTGGTCAAGTCCTCCAAATGCTAAAATGGATCTTCAGAGCTAAGCCCATGGATATGTTTGATCAGGCTTAATACCTGGGGCTTGATTTCTACATCTCTGGTAGGAATCTGGATGCTGGGACATTCCCTGTAATTTGAAGGATCATAAAAATCCTTCAAGGGCTGAGCGCCCTGCATTCTTTGGAACCATTCCTACATTCTCTGCATTTTTTCCAGCTGCCTTTGAAACATCTCTTATGGATTCTGAGGCAGAGGAGGTTATTGATCAGCCATGGGATCAATTTGGCCAAAATTCAATATATGCCTCCTAGAATGATCTAATGGTCCTTCCAATAGAGGATTCAATGACCTCCTTCTAAGCATAAACTAGAAAGAGGTCGGAAGGATTAGGGATAAGGACCCTGCAGCACAACAAAACAAGACTATCCTTAAGTTGGGTAGCCTAAGAATCTACAGACTCTCAAAATCCGTCTTAAAATTATAGACGATTTACTCTGCTTGTATCCAGTCAATCCAACCAATTAGAAGGAGGGACTGGGAAGAAGGTTCTTCCTTTGGCTTGCGCCTCCGGTTCCTGGTGTACCCCCCAGCCGCGATCGTTTGATTCTATTCCCCTAGCTTGACTTCAGATTTACTAATACAAGCAGGTAATCGTAAACAATCTCAATCTGGGCCTCGAAGAGCGAATCAGTCCTTAAGGCCAACGTCTACTTGATTTTACTTAGGCTTAGGATTGTAGTACTTATGGAATGTGGTGGACCCTTAAAATGGGTTGTGCCCTTAATAATCGATTGAATATGTGTGAGTGCGTGTACAACCAGAGTTTTCAAGCAATATTATTTGGATGAATGGATTTTAAGGTTCAAATCTTGCTTAAGTAGCTTTTAGGGTTTAGAATTAGGTGAGTTCAATCAAGCTTCAGAGGCAAACCAGATGTTTAAACACGGGTGAAGATCTTTTCCTTTTGAAATCAAAAAGTAAAGTGGAGTGCCTGGTATTGACCTAAATTGTAAACCCTAAGGGGAAGCTACTTGATGTGATGATTTTAAAATGAAGTGGTGCAGCCCAAACAACTCAAACAATTGGCTGAAATGCACCACTAAGTTAGGCACACAAGATGATTAACCTAGACTGATTTCTACTCTCTTATGTGTTAATTTGTGTGTACCAATTCCACAGGTTGAAATCCGGCTAAGTAGATAAAAATCAAGTTAGGTTATGTGCCTTGAATATGGGTGTATGTACTGTGTATATTGATTTATCCCATAAGAAGTATCTTTTTGCTTTTTTATTTTTTTTACGAAGGTGAGATGAGTGGAAGTGGAAATTAAAGCATCCAAACTAATCCTAGGGTTTATGCGAACACCTAGGTTAATTAGGGTTTGAATTAACGTTATGGAATGGAATCTATGGAGGGGGGGAAGAATGGGGTGCACCTACAGTTGTCTTCAACTGTACTTTATTCCTTTCTACCGCTTAAGATTCCCTGTTGAGATACCAGCAAAATAATAGAAAAGAAATAAAAGCAAGTTAGAAAATAATAAAGTGAGCAAAATGTGAAAAGAAAATTGAGAATCGTTGCCTCCCCAACAACGGTGCCAAAATGATGTAGCGGAAGATGTATGCAAAAAGGATTGTATTTTGAAAAACCCGTCGTCGTAGTATGATTTGCGAAGAAATCTGTCAATAGATAAATTTACCAAAATTCGTAAAGAAATTCCGAGTCGAACACAAGGAGGCTACGTTGATCTAAAATCCGTCATTATTTTTTTTTTGTATTTTTGGTTTAGAAGCAGGATAATCACAATGGATTTGATATTAACACTAAGAGAGAGAGAGAGAACAATAACTTTGCAACTGAATATTTTTTTTACAACTAGAAAGCAGGAAATGATTACAGCTAGAAAGCGGGAAATTCTATTATAGAAAGCAGTAAAGAAGGGAGAGAGATGTTATCCTCCTCGACAGTTGCTTAGAGGACGAGTCGGACGGGGCGATGCCTGGAAGACAAAGGACAAAGACAGAAGACGAAGAACGGAGTAGGAAGAACTGGGAGCGAGGCAGGGCGTTGTCATCCTCGCGGGATCCACTTCAGAAAGGAGGGGAGAAAACTTTGATTTTGGCTCTAGAGGAGCATCCTGAGTTTAGGACAAGCTTCTTTAGAGCTTTGGTTTGGGAGAGAGGTGAAGGAAGGGATGATTGAAATGTGGAGGGCGTAGGCCTTTTTATTGGTGTAAAGGTTGGGGGCAAAAAGGTCATTTCAAGTTTAAAACAATAAATTAGGGGTATTTAGTGACGGATTTATTCGTCACTAAAGCCCGATCGTGGCTAAAGTGCGCATGCCCCCTCGCCTCCTCGCGCCCAATGCTTAACCACGTTCTTTGATTCTCAGCCGTCCGATCTCAAGATCGTACAGCTTAAAACGCTCCTCGCCTGCTTCAACTTCGCGCGTTAAGCACGTGTGATCGCGCGTGCATAACCGCGTCTGATTGCGTGTTTGTCTAATTGGAAGATCCTAGCCGTTCGTAGCTGATCGCACAGTCGAGATAAAATGCACGCGTGCCTCTGATTGCGAGCCGAGCACGCATCCGTTGAAGTGTGATGTGCGTTCAACTGTTGCGCTATCTTCATGGATTGACGCGGGGATGTTTCGATTGGTGTGCCCTCTTAATTGTTGGATCAAGATCCAACGGCTGAGAGCTCTCGCTTGCGCCTTAAGAAGCTAGGAACGTCGGTTGGAGAGAGAAAAGGGCGACATGACGTGTTCTCAGCTGTTGGATGGGCATCCAACGACTAAGATTCATCAAGAGGGCGAAGAAGAAAGGCTGTGGCCGGTGCTGGGCGGTTGTGATGGTGCCACGTGGCACCATCATGGCTGTCCATCTTCATTGAGTTGTAGAGGGTGCCACGGATGTCAGATTGGACCGATTTTCACGTTGTTGGGCTGCGATCATCGATCCGAACCAATCCGTACAGTCAGATTTGTCATCTGAGGTGCGAATTTACACCATCTTGGCCTTTGACCTATGATTTTTCTCGGATAATATCTGATGCTAAGTCCAATCGGGGTGATCTTGGAGTAGTTGAACTCCAATCATCGCCCTGATCAGATCCGTATGGTTGGATCTTTGATCCAAGGCCCTGATTAAGAGTCGCCATGTCCCTAGCCACCAAAAAGGAGAAATTACTATACAATTTGTACAATTTGACCTAAATGCATGATGATGCATGTTATGCAATATTTACAATGCGTGATGCTAATATGATACTAAGAACATGCATTAATAGACATTTTTGGCTATTCAAATGTATGCACATCATAATGCTCCTACCACTTTCCAATGATGTATGATGGTTATCTGTTTTGATATGATCGACGAGTTTGTAGAAATTTTCATGGATGATTTCTCCATTTATGGCTCGTCGTTTGACCTATGCCTTTCTCACCTTGATAAAGTCTTAACTCATTGCGAAGAGGCAAAGCTAGTGCTTAGCTTGGAGAAAAGCCACTTTATGGTCCAGCAGGGCATTGTTTTGGGGAATGTAGTTTTCGAGAGAGGATTAGAGGTGGATACCACCAAAATTGATTCCATCTCTAAGCTTCCATCGCCCACCAATGTTCATCAAGTTAGATCTTTTCTTGGCCATGCTAGATTCTATAGGCACTTCATTAGAGATTTCAATAAAATCTCTAAACCACTCTGTGACTTGTTAGCAAAGGATGTTTCCTTCAATTTTGATGACAAATGTGGCGAGGCTTTCCAAGTCTTGAAGAAAGCCCTTGTTACCGCGCCGATCCTCCAAACACTAGATTGGACCCTCCCGTTTGAACTAATGTGCGATGCTTCTGATTTTGCAGTGGGAGCGATCTTAGGTCAAAGGGTTGATGGCAAACCTCATGTTTTGCATTATGCTAGCAAGACCCTTACGAATACTCAACAAAACTACATGGTCACTGAAAAGGAACTTCTTGCTATAGTGTTTGCATTGGAAAAGTTTCGGTCTTATTTATTGGTATCCAAGGTTGTGGTGTTCACTGATCATTCTGCTTTAAAGCATCTTCTTGCTAAAAAGGACACCAAATCTTGTTTGATTCGTTGGATTCTACTACTCCAGGTGTTTGACCTGGAAATAAAAGATCAGAAAGAAGTTGATAATGTGGTAGCATATCATCTGTCCAGGATCCCTATTGAGGCATCAACCCCCACTGGCGGTATCCAAGAGACTTTTCCTGATGAGTCTCTAATGACTATGGAGTCCAAAACTCCTTGGTTTGCTGACATAGTGAACTATCTGGTCACAAGCATAACCCCCAATACTTGAGACATGCAGAAGCGAGATAGGTTTCTTGCCAACGCTAAATTTTATCACTTGGAGGAACCAGAGCTTTTTAGAATAGTCCCTAACCAGTTATTCCATTACGTCCTTGACGAAGAACAGAGGAGTGTTCTAAGTTTCTTCCATGACCTCCATTGTGGAGGGCATTTAGTGGAAAAAAGGCTACCCATAAGGTTCTTCAGTCTGACTTTTGGTGGCCCACATTATTCCGAGATGCACATACATATGTGGGCGCATGTCTACGTTGCCAGTAGACGGGAACCATTGGAAAAAGGGATGAGATGCCTCAGCAAACTATTCTCCCCGTTGAGATCTTTGATATTTGGGACATCGACTTCATGGGTCCCTTTCCTGTGTCCTTCGGATATGAATACATCCTTGTGGACATGGACTATGTATTGAAATGGATAGAAGCCATACCCACACGGACCAACGACCATTCCATGGTCATGGATTTTGTTAGGACTAATATCATTTCTTGATATGGGTGCCCAAGGAAGATCATAAATGATGGAGGACCTCACTTTAAGAATATACACTTCATAAGATTACTCCAAAATTTAGGAGTCAACCACATGATAGCCACACCTTGCCATCCCCAAACAAGTGGACAAGTTGAAGTGTCTAATAGGGAGATTAAACGGATTCTGGAACAAATTGTTAGGCCCGACCATAAGGATTGGTCAAAAAAATTGAATGATGCTCTTTGGGCCTACAGAATAGCTTATAAGACTCCCTTGGGCATGTCTCCTTTTTGTCTTGTCTACAGAAAGGCGTGTCACCTTTCAGTTGAAATACAACACAAAGCTTATTGGGCTATTAAAAATGTTAACTTAAATCTCGATAAAGTAGGTAAGGCACGCATGCTGGAGTTAGGTGAGCTTGAGGAGCTTCGTAATGAAACTTACGAAACCTCTCAAGCTAACAAACAACGTATAAAGGTCTACCAATGTAAGCACATCGTTAGAAAGACCTTTAAGCCCAACCAGTGGGTTTGGCTTTTCAATTCCAGACTTAAAGTATTTCCTGGAAAGCTCAAGTCTCACTAGGATGGGCCGTATGTTGTTATCAGTGCCTTCCCTCATGGAACGGTAGAAATTCAGAACCCTACTTCTGGTGCGAGCTTTAAGGTAAATGGCCAACGACTTAAACCTTATGTTACTCTTTCAAATGACCAGGTTTTGGATGCACTACGGCTTGAGGAGCCTTAGCTCCTCCTACTCTCCTCTTCAAGTGATATTCTTCTATGTCTTTATTTTTCCAATGGGGACATTGTCAATCTTAGGCATGGGGGGTATAACCTGAGGATGTTTATAGCATTTATAAATATTTGCATGCATTTAGGATAGGTTCATTAGTTCAAAAAAAAAAAAATCTCTTGTTTTCTTAAGCTGAATTGGTTAGCCCTAGCAGAAGTTTTTATCAATGAGGTTTCATTAAAGATTTTCTTCTTAAATTATTTCTGAGTTTAAATCCAGTATAGTTACTTCACTTGCACATAGACTGGGTAATGGATCTTTGTAGAAAACCAATAAGTATTTTTAGTCTATTGAGTCCTTGGGCAGTTTGAAGGGATTTAGGCATATTATCTTTTATTAGATCCACCTAATATTTGTGAGGAGAAAGTAGAGAGACTATTGGTATGCTAAGTCTAGTACCAGGACACTTAAGTTTTGGATAATTAGATGATGATACCTCAGAGTTAGGCATAGTTTCGCTCTCTGTTTCCGCATGCGAACATTGTGTGAATTCTTGAGAGTCACCAAATAAGGCAGATACACAAAGATTAAGTCCTAATAAAACTATGACTATGGTGGATGGTTACGATCGTCTTTAATAGAGTCCTCGGCTCAAGGAGAGTAATAGTGTCAAAGGTCAGAAATACGCTTATCCTATCCATTCCTTCCCGGTGTCGAGAGTATGCACTTCTACCAAATAAGCCACACAATATCCTCTTGACCATTATCATCCCTAATAATGCCTCATAAATAAAAGTATGCGTCATTTTGTGTTAGTGGTTGAAAAAAAAAAGCCACAAAAGAAAGAAAAAAAAGAAACATTTATATTAAAAAAATAGAGATAGAGAAAGAAAAAGAAAAGAGTTCAAGTTTACAGTCTTATCTTCGTGTCATTTTTCATTATGTGTCGATGTTTTTGAGGCAATAATAAAAACAGCCATTGTGATTCACCAATTATGACCTATACCTACTTTTTAGTATTATTGATTGCCCGAATACTAGCTGAGGACTTCTAACTTAGTTATAGGGGTATTAGGACTTTAATTGAAGTGTGAACGCCATGTGAGGCCACCAAACATGGAGTATAGTTATAAAATCTAGTAAGATATGTGATCTCAAAAAAAAAAAAAACAAAGAGAGTGAGTGAGCGCAAGGGAACGCAAAGAGAGCACAGTTTTTAGCCTCTCTCTAAGTTGACTCATTTGATAGTCTAAAGATTTAGAGTCTGCAGTACTAGACTACATGTAGCACCAGATGAGTGTAAGCCACCAAATATAAATCCATTCAAATCAGTATATCCTACCTAAGCCAAAAAGCCAGGGTTAAATTATAGGTCATTTTCTGCTTATACCCGAAGGAAGTAGTTGCCTATCCTAATAGAATTGTATCAAGGGTGAAGTACGAACTTCACATGTAAGTTGGCTTTTCACTTGGATCTGTTACCTAAGCTACTATCACTTCACATTTGTCTGGATCAATAAATTTTTTGAATAAGAAAAGAAAAAATCTTTTGGTTGTCTATTATTTTTCACTTTTGCTTAGGACTAGCAAAAACTAGGTATGAGAGCATTTGATGAGACCACATTTATCGGTTAATTAAATACTTAAATGCCTAGTTACTAGATTAATATGTTCATGTACATAGCATACTTTAATATATAAATAGATTAGTTTATAAAAAGAGTTTGCAGGCATATTTCATACATTACATTATAGTGATGTACATTTCATGCATTATTTTAGATTATTGTTATAAATAATCCAATTTTTCCTTGTTTTTTTTCCTTCCTACAAATCGCAACAACTTGACCGCCTCTTCACCACAACGGGAAGCTAATCCTCGCCGACCTAAACTAACAACCAACTCAAATAAGCCGCCATTGGCAATGATTCAGTGCCAAAGTTGTTGGAGATCTTGCACGGAATAAACCAAATGAGAGTCGGGGAACATCTATAAAAGAAGATGCCCACGCGCGAGGAGAGGAGGCCATCTTCTTCTTGGGATCGCTTGGAGGAAGGAAGTCCACAGTGGAAACAGAGGGCACTGTGGAGATCACTTGCACCGTGACTTCAATGGAACCCAACTTCACCACCCCGAGCCTCCGCGACCGCGCCCTCGACTACCACTGTGAGCCACTATCAGAGCCTTCAACCGTGGACCTCTCATTCAATTAAGTCATCCAGGAATCTTCCCGGACGTCTGAAGACCACCATCACACCCTCGTCATGTAGCCACCAGCCATCCACGCCGCGTGTGCACCATAAACTCACGGTCATGCCTTCCCCCGTGCGGGTAGGCCACAACAGCCCTCTCATGCCCTTGAACATGCCCTCTCCTCTCCCTTGCGCACGCCATCTACAGCACCCACCACGCGAAGCAACCCAACACACTAGCCTTCTTCATCTTCTTCCTTTCCAACAGAGAAGAACCCAAAGCCACCGCCAGTCCTTCTCGCAGCCATCACTTCCGACCTCGAAGTTTGTCCCTTCAACACCAACAAACTCGCCTCAATCTCACGAGGGCAGCCACGCCCTCAGAACCGCCCCCGACATCACCCGCGTGCTAGCAAGCTTCCACCACCGTGGCCGACATTCCTTCTCGCCGGCAGCATCTCCGACCTCCGCATGCTGCAGTTCCACCATCGGAGCATTCCTCTCAGCGTGGAGGAACAAACATTTGTAGTGTAATAAACATTCATTTATAAATAGATGATTGTTTCTCTCTCTTTCTCTCTCTCTCTTATATTATTGCAAGTAGATTAGCTAGAAGTCATCGACCTGATCTCTTGCTTTCTAAAAAATTTCAAAAAAATTAGAAAAGATAAAAACGACAAAAATAAATAAAAGTGAAACATGGATTTCATAAAACCAAACATTTGCCTCCCCGTATTTGACCCGGGACTCACTTTTCAAGTTTCGGTTATAAATTTTATCTGATAGACGCGTTTTGTGAGCTATGACGACTGGTCCTCCAAACCTGTGGTGGCCCTGGTCTGCTGGCGATCTCCTCATGTTTCCCTTCGAGTCACAAAGGTGACGTGCATGCCATCTCCAGTGTCATCCCCGGCTATGGAGGTCCCTCGATCTGCTTCCTCCTAGAAACCTTCGTTTGCTTCTGTGGTGGCAGATCAACGCGCTACTGACCCTACGCCCTATGTCAAGCTTGCCGTTCCGATTCATCTTTCGATCCAACACCAGGGCATGGCTTGCACTTTGTTCACTTCCTCGGAAGTTGACGAACTGGCCAAGAGGTTCGAGTTCTCAATTGTTATCCAGGCGATGGATCCTAAACCCTCATTCCAGGTGGTGAACTTCCTCTCCCTTAAGATCCAGATCTTAAATTTTGCTCTGGTCTCGTTGGACATGAGACACTGGTTGGTGCGTTGCACGACTTACCTCAATTTCTGCAAGCTCTTCTCGGTGGGATCGACCTCCATTGGCTAGCTTCACCTCTAGTTCATCCGTTGGTCCACCGGCTTCCACACGGACTCCCCGGTGACCACGGCCCCTATTTGGGTCAATTTCCCGAGCTTGAACCTGCACCTTATCCATCCCAATTCCCTATTGTTGTTGGACTATAACTGGGCTCTCCTGTTTGCATTGATCCAAGGACGGTGAAAGGCTTTCGCCCTAGTTATCCGAGGGTTTGCGTTGAACTCGATCTACTGGCGTCGCGGCTGGACTCGATTCAGATCTTGAATGGAGACACATTGATCAAACAAAAGGTGGTTTATGAAAAACTTCCCCCTTCTGTGCTTATTGCCTTAAGATTGGCCATTCACTCCTGTCGTGCTCCTTCTTCTCTCTTTCAGGTCATTCTGGTGAGGCTTCTCCCGGCTGTCTTGAGGCGGAGATCCGCCAGTCTGCTAACGCTCCCCCCTCTGCCTCCAAGCCTCCACCGAGTCAAGGCTCTTCTCCTTCCCTGCCGATGGTTCAGGGGAAACGGCTATGCCGACCTATCCTTCTTCTCCCTTGACTGCTTTATCCCAGTTCTATGGTTAACTTTGTGCAGCTGAAGAAGAAAAAGAGGAAATAAAGGAAACTCCACCTCCCAGCTAAACATCTTAAGTCCCCTCTCTTGATAGAGGATCCGATGGTTGAGGATGGTTAGGAGATCCCCGAGTTTGCAGCTGCCAAAGCCTCGCAAGTATATCATCCCTCTCCTCTTCCTTCCAGCAGCGTCGATACTATGCTCGATGTGGAGCTTGCTTCTTTGCTCGAATTGCTGGTTGTCGATGGGTCCTGTAATGTGCCTTCGCTGGATTCGCAGTTTTCTTATGCTTTTTCCGATCCACTCACCAATCGTGTTTGCTTGGATTTTCTTTCCTATCCTTATGGTTATCGGTTGTAGACTTAATGTGGTGGATACTTGTATTTCCATATCTCTTTCCATGTTCTCTGCTGATCTTCCATCAATCTGCCTATATGGTTCGTCCCCCTGGTTCCCCTCTTTTGCTTCTACTATCCCCAAGCCATCTGTCGCTGAGATTGATGTTGCAGGATCTTGCTTGCCGTCCTCCTCCTATTCCTTCCCGCAATCGACCTCCTGCTCAAACAAACCTGGCATTTCCTCATGGGGAATTTACCTCCCCCCTGGATCCTAACCTCGAGCATACCAAGATTATGGAAATCTTTAATTTGGAAGGGCACTCTCTTGTGAGCAATGATGCAAACTTCATTGAAATTTCAGACAATGACTCTCAAGGTTCCCTTGATTACCTCACCCTCACATCCTGCCCCTCTCACCCTGTCGCATACAAGGCACACTCCCCGTTGCATGCCAGAGCAGCCCGTGGAGGTGACAATGTGAGTGTTGTTGATAGGAGTTAACGCGGCGAAATCGATGTTTAAAATAATCGCGTTGTAGTATAGTCGAAATCGCTTTGAAAACAAATACAATGTTATTACTCGAAAAGATTTCGAGGTCTAACACAGGGAGCAAATGGAATTCACACACTAATCTAGACAATTAATGCAATTTGAACACAAAATATTACTCAAAAACTAATTTGGAATGTAGAGCATATGAGCATATAAAGAGTAAAAAAAATTTTAGACAAAATAACGGTAATTTGAATCACCAATTTACTCAAATCTACTAAAGCAGGGAATATGATATCAGATGTCTGATTTTACAATCAGACGTCTTAAATGACTTTGGCTGTAGTCCTCCTCCTTCTTTTCTTCTTCTCTTTCTCTTTGATTTCTCTTTTCTTCTTCTTCTCTGTCTCTGATTTGCTTTTTCTTTGCTCCTTCTTCTTCTTCTTTGGCCCTTCTCTTCTTCTTCTTCTTCTTTTTCTTCCTCTTCCTTAGTCTTTCTTCTTCTTCTTTCTTCTACCTTAAGCCCTGCGGTCCTCCTCTTCTTCCTCTCTTCTTCCTTCTCTGGCTCTTCTTCTCTCAGAATCCAGCTAAGTATTGGAGCCAACCCTTTCAGAGCAAAAACCCCCCTTACCCCGCGCAACTCTCCTCTCTCTTTCTCTCTTTCTATTTCAATCTCGCTCTCCCAGAGCCACAGCCGGTCGGGTAATCGAACCTATCGCATACCCGGGTCTAGGCTCACTGGCGTGCGTGGTGAATGAGGAGTGAAGGTTAAGTGGGTAGTCGGGTCGGCCAAGTCCACAGGTTAGGTGTCGCGGATGAGTCCGGTAAAGGGGGAGGAGGACCTCACCCTCAGTGTTTGGAGGCGAATAGCCCCATTCACTTTTTCACTTTATGCGCATGAAAGCGCCTCTTCACTTCCGAGGTGGGACTAAATGTCCTACCTTTCTTCCGCACAATGCATTAGCAGGGTATCCAGGCAAATTGATGAGGCTGCAGCTGCTGAAGCCTTCGCTTGAGGGCTTGGACACCTGCACGCCTCTATTCCGCGTAGCCTGGGACTGAAGCCTGGGCGTAGCAAGACCTGGGGCAGCTTCAAGCTTGCTTCAAGCTCGGCAGCAATGGCAGACAAGGCTCGATATCTTAAATCAAGAGAACAGCCTTTCAGCCATGTCAAATCGTTTAGGGAGCGTCGCTAGAGCACTGCGGATGTGATGGAAGCGGTTGCGTGGAGCGAGGGTAGCTGTGGTGGTGTGCCTAGGGCGTACTGTGTGCACATGAGTGGGTGTGTTCGAGGAGGTGTTTGGGTGAATGATGGAGTGAATGGAGTGAGGGGATATGATCAAGGAGGTGCGGTGGAGGTTGTAGGGTGGTCGGAAAGGTGGTTGGAGGTGCGTAGCGGTGGGAGCACCTCGTCGGAGGAGTCACCGGCGATGGAGGAGGTGAAGGTGTTCAGTCGTGTTGGTGGGCAGTTTTGGGAAATAGAGAGAGAGGAAGAAAGTATGAGAGAGAGGGAATCTAAGAACCTACTTCTAAGGGACGAAAGGAATAGAGATCCCACGCCAGTGTGGTTGCCGGATGTGGGGAAGATGAACCTCTGTAGGAGAGGCGGCAGCGAAGACAGGGCAGGGACAATGTCGGTGGGTATTGCTCGACGCGGAGGATGGAGAGGGAGATAACCCCACCACTAGTATTGTGGTTGGGTGAAGAAAGAGCTAGAGAAAGGCTGCTGGAGCTTTCGGAGGGTTGCGGTCGGAGGGGAGAGAGGAATAGAGGGGAAACTGGCCCAATTTCAAGCTGAGGAGACGGTTGGACCTTGGGGAGTCTTTAAATAGGGATCTGAGAAGGTTTTGTGCTTGGAAGACAAGCTTCCAAGCAAGGAATGCTTTGCTGAAGATGGAAACTTCAAGAGACCCAAATCTCTCATGCGTTCGCATGAGAGATTGGGAAAGAATCAGGGCTCATCAATGGGTTCATATTGTAAAGGATTAATTGATGAATCTCCCTTCCAATTTTGGAAGGGATTCATCAATCAATCAAGGAGAAAATCCAAGTTGAAGATCGTCGGAGTAGGTTTCCTCCACAATAATGATGGAGGAACCTATTTGTGAAGATGATGAAAAAGTTAGGGGGCTGTTCGCAAGGGTTTTTTAAAGTTAGGGGTAGAAATGTAATCAGACAAGACCTATTTGCAAACTAGGTCAAGATGAGTTTCCCTTAGGTCCAAATTTTGGTACAAACCTAATTTGGACCTAAGGAATCCAATGGTGAAGTTGAATTTTGGTTTTGACCATGTTTGACTGGGTAATTTATACAAAAACCTAAATTAGGGCAAATATCTGTCTGAGACTCCAAGTTAGGTCAAGATGGGTTCTGATGGCCAATTTGAAGGTAATAAACCATAGAGAATATTTTTCTATAATTTTTAAAGGATTTAAGTGAATTTTATTTTGATCAAAACCTTGGTTAATTAAGTGGGTCTGTTTCTAGGATTTCAAAAGTCATTTAATTCTTAAAACACGCATAAACCCTTTTCTGTCTGATCTAACCCACTTGTTATCTTATTAAGAACATTTGACCTTTGTTCAGCCCTTGAGAAAACCTATGGTTGTACTACATTGGTAAAATTATAGTTTTACCCCTAGTTTCTTATTTTTCTCTCAGAATGGTTATGTAGGAGCATTTATTAAGTTCATTGGGTCAAAATGAGCTAGTTAGGGATCATGATGGTGTTCCCATCAGTAGGATGACTAGAAGCCGTTGTAAGTTGCTTTCTCGATCTTGTTCCAAATGAAGGGTCTCTTTTAGAATTATAAGGGTGTCATGAATCTCCCTACCATTAACTGCCTTAAATCTTTGAATCATGATTTTTCTCTGGAATTCTTATTCCTCTTTGAACCTTTTACTGATAGATCTCTTACCACTATTTTTAAGGACTATATTGGGTTCAACAACATCCTAGTGGACCCCCTCTCTCCCAATATCTAATGTCTTTGGCAGAATTCTATTGACCTCACTCTTTTACACGTCATGCCTCAAGCCATCTCTGTCAGCTATAGAACCCATTCCTACATGGTTTGTCTTACTGGTGTTTACACCTCTTGTTCGGCAAATTCCCGCAAAGGCCTTTGGGACCACCTATCTCTCACCCATTCCTTGCCCCCTGCCCCGTAGTTGATAGGTGGGGACTTCAACTATATCCTTAGGGTTGCTGAGAAAAGTGGGGGTAATCCATTCCATGAGTCCCAAGCTACTAATTTCTGCTCCTGGAAGGACTCTCTTGGCCTTCTTGAATTCCCGATTGGTGGCAATCAATTCACTTGGTGTAATGGTAGGAAGGGTAGCGCTAGGATTTACCAAAAACTGGACCGTATTCTTGTTTCTTCCTCCTATCTTTCCCTCCTGCAGGAAGCTAGATATCTTTCCAGAAGGAATTAGGACCATGCCCCCATCCTCTTCTCGTTCTAGTAGACATCTCCCACCATACCGCGACCTTTTCGCTTCCAAAACATGTTGATTCGTGATTCCGGTTTCAAAACTCTTGTCTTCAACATATGGTCCTACTTTGGCACTGGCTCTTCCTCTAATCCCATTGACATTTTCTATTTCAAGCTCTACTCTCTTAAGAGGTCCCTTCAACATTGGAACAAATTGACCTTTGGTGATATACATGCTTTGGTTGGGTCTCTTGAGACTCGTCATGATGACCTTGGGGCTAAACTCATTTCCCATTGGGACGAAGCCTCTGCAACTGAGCTCTCGGATATTCATGTTTAGCTTGATGATGCCCTTGCCAAATTATCTGACTTCCTTTCTTAAAGAGCCAAAATCCACTGGATTCACCCTGGGGAGGGGAATAACGGCTTCTTTTTTGCTTCCATCAAGAAAAGTTTCACGAAACGTAACAACTCTCTCACCTCTTCGATTGGGGATGGCTCCTGGGATCAGGCTACATCTAAGGCGATCTCCTTCTTTCGTACTCTCCTTTCTTCAAATGGGATTGGTGATATAGACCACCTGCTTCAAGTGATTCCCCACACGATTTCCTCTACAGACTTGGCTCTTCTCACCCAACTGCCTTTGGAAACTGAGATCTTTGATACCCTTTCCCGTATGCCTTCTAATTCCACGCCAGGTCTGGATGTCTTTAATGCGGAATTTTACCGCTCTTGTTGGGATATTATCAAAGGGGATGTGGTCAAGGCCATTGGCCATTTCTACTATGATCATTCTGCCCCGAGATTCTTCAATTCTAACTTCATTGCCCTCATTCCCAAAAAATCCACTGTCAATGACCTCATGGATTTCAGGCCCATTAGTCTTTGTAACGTTCTCTACAAGATTGCTTCTTCCATTCTTGCATCCAGATTATCTACCCTCATGCCGAAAATCATTTCCCCTGAACAAGCTGGCTTCATCCACGGTCGTTCCATCTTTGATCACATTTCTACCACTTTTAAGCTTTCCCAATGCTTAGACCGCAAGGTCCACGGCTCCAATGTGATTCTTCAGTTAGACTTGAGGAAAGCTTTTGATTAAGTGGAATGGGAAGCACTTTTTCATATCCTCAGTAAATTTGGCTTCTTTGTTTATGCCATCAACCTCATCAAACAATTTGTTCGGCACGATGGCTCTTCTATCTTGGTTGATGGCTGCTCCACTCCTTTTTTCAAGGTTTCTCGGGGCTTGAGACAAGGTGACCCTCTTTCTCCCTTCCTCTTTGACATCTTCATGGAACCTTTCATTCAGGACATCAAAGAGTTACCCTTCAACAACCAAATCTCCCCCTTCTCCATCAAGAGAGGAGTTCCTTCTCCTCTGACCCTACTTTATGAGGACAACATTATCCTTTTTTTGAATGGGACCTTAGATTCATTTCCAACCTCAAAGTATTCATTCAGAATTTTGAATCTCATTTTGGCCAAAGCTCAACTTGTCTAAGTGCTTTTGCTTCATCGGAAAGCACTTCCCTCTTGGCTAGCTTTCTCGGATTCTTGAAATTACTGGTTTCCAATTGGGTTCTTTCCCCTTCACCTACCTCGAATGTCCTATCTTCACTGGCCATTCCAAAATCTCTTATTTCTAGCCTCTCATTGATAAAGTTCTCTTTAAACTTGCAGACTGGAAAGCTAATCTCCTCTCCAACATAGCTAGACTTCTCCTCATCAAACATGTTCTCACTTCTATCCCCATACACGTCCCGGTTGCCATTGAGGTCCCCAAAACTGTCATCAAGAGACTGGAGTCTGCTCTTGCTAATTTCTTTTGGGGCTCTTCTGATTCTTCTAAGCACCACCACTAGATCGCTTAGAGTCGAATCTGCCATCCTACCCACTGTGGAGGTCTTGGGGTCCGCAATATCTCCCTTGTCACCCATGCCTTCAAAATGAAATATGTCTGGGTCATTCTCTTTGGCAACTCTCCATATGCCACCTTGATGAGAAATCTTTATGGCCACCTCTCCATCTCCACTCCTTGTCTCTCTCCCAGACTCAAGCCCCTGGCGAGGGCCTATTGGGACATGTTTCCTTTCCTTCGTTGGAATGTGAAGGAGGGTTTGATCGATTTCTGGATGGATCTTTGGATTAACGACTCTCCTCTTAGAGATTTTCTTCCCTCGAAAGTCTCTTCCGAGCCTGTTTTAGTTAAGGATGTCATCTTGAATCCCTCTTAGGTCTAGAATCTTCATCATCTCCCTAATCACATAGTGTGCCAAATTTCTCATACCCCTCTCATGGATTCCAAGGACGAACCTATTTGGTCTCCTTCTCCCCATGGCAACTTCACGATCTCCTCTGCCTATCTCCTCTACTTCACCAACTCCTCTCATAACCTGATCTACAAAACCCTGTGGAGCCTCAAACTCCCTCTTCGTATGACCCTCATTGCTTGGAGAGTTATTCACAATAGTCTCCCTACGGATGATCAAAACCAACTTCGGGGTATTCCCTTAGCCTCTAAGTGTCTTTACTATCCCAACAACCCCAAAGTTGAAACCTTGCACCATCTCTTTTACTCCAATGACATCTCCTTGCGCATCTCTTCTTGTGTCTTCCATCTAGCGCATCTTCATCCTATTCCCCCTAACCTTCACCTAGGCATTCTTAAAGGGGACTGCCCTTAGTATGGTTCCAAAGGTATCAAGGGCATCATATTATTCATTTGGTACCACATTTGGTCAGCCAGGAATAAATGTAGAAATGAAGGTTTTGTCTTTGAGGGGACCCCTTATTTTCTGGAGCATAATTGGAGGAGGTTCAATATGGTCTCTTGGTTACGTCTCTTTCGTCCCGCTCGTTTTTCCCTCTCTTGGATTTGTCCCTCCCTGGGGTTTAAGGTTAATTTTTCCACCTTCTGGTCCAGTCCTTACTCCTTTTTAGTTTGGATTGCTCGTGACTCTTTGGGTAACTTCTCTAAGGCAGCCGCAGCTAAAATTCCCGCTCTCAACAACGATTTAGCCATTCTCAGCTCCATCCATCACTTCCTTAGTTTTTGGCCCCACAGAAGCACTCCTATTATCTTAGAGGTGGATTCTTCCATGGTTTACTTCTGGTGGAAAGGCATGCTGAAAGTTCCTTGGAGGGCACGATGGCATTACAACCATGCTTTTCACCTCTTGAACCACCACATGTCGCTGCAATTCATTCACCCCTGCATGAACAGTCTGGCTAACTCGCTTGCTCTTTTAGCTAATGGGCTTTGGTGTTTCATCAATTTGGATCACCTTGACCCCAGATCCAAAGGTCTCATCAAACTGAATAAAATCCATTTCCCCTACGTCACCGACTGAGCTTTGGCTTGCTCCGTTCTGTTTTCCTCTTTTTTGTTTGTTGGTATTTTCTATACTAGGCCACGAGTTGTGGTCCTCTTTCATTGTCCTTGGTAGGACTTGGTCTAGTCCCCCTACCTCCTTTTATTGCCTCTAGGGAGTGGGGGATGAATAAGATTGATTCCTACTTTTCTTAAAAAAAAAAAGAATAATGCTTCTAGGAACATGATGCATAGTAATAGAAGGAGCCTGACGAATTAGTTCTTTGCAATTTTTAATAATTTATTTGATTGTCCAGAGTGATTATCTCATTCTAATAATAAAATTGACAGGATTAAGAGCATCACTTTTAACTAGGTAAGTCTTGCTAGTATTATCCTAAGTAATTTGGATAGCAACTTTGATGGCATATGATTCCACCTCTTCAATGGAGTTGATTTTGATTTTGAAAACCTTTGCTGATTGAATGTGACCTTGTTCACCATCCTTTTACATGTGTCTCCAAAACAAAAAATATGCATATTTAAAGGTTGAAAGCTAAATTGTGTTTGTTTTTGCTTCAATAAGATAAAGTCAAAAAGTAGGGAAATGCAAATAGTGACTCAAAAAGTGACGTGGAAGATTTTGTAGATCCTGTTCTTGTGCTTCACACAACATTGCAAACGTGGGCCTACTTGATAATTGATATTTAATATAAAGAAATAAAAAAATGTAAGATTTGTTACGTGGTGTGCCCTACCACATTCAGAAAAATCATCACATCACTTTAACATAAAATGCACAGGTGATAAATAACTTTGCACCTGTGATAAATTATTCTAGATAATTTTGCACTGGTGCAAAATGATTTTGCACCGATAATAAATTATTCTAAGGTGTCTTTGCACCGGTGCAAAATTATTTCAAGGGTGATTTCACTCATGCAAAGTGATTTTGCACCCGTACAAAGTAATTTTGACCTATGGGTTTAGGACTTAGGATTTAGGGTTTAGGGTGTAAGTTTATGGAAAGTGGTTTCACATATGAGAAGTAATTTTTCACTTGAAAGATGATTGTTCACCTTAGGGTTTAAGATTTAGAATTTAGGGTTTAGTTCGCTAAACCCTAAACACTAAATACTAAACCCTACCTAAGGTGAAAAATCACTTTTCAAGTGTAAAATCACTTGTCATAGGTGAAGAAACACTTGGAATTTAATTTTACACCAACACAATCTTACTTTAAACTACTTTGTATCGAAGCAAAGTAAGATTACACCGGTGCAAAGTAAGATTGCACTGGTGTAAAGTAGTTCAAAGTAAAATTGTACCAGAGCAATCTTATGTTGCACCTGTGTAAAATTATTTCGAAGGTAAAAATTGATTTTGCACTGGCGCAAAGTAAGTAGGATTGTGATGGCATCGCCATCATTCATTATATCTAACCTAATTTGGCTAATTTTTAAGGGTAAATTCACCTAAATCATACATAAAAAGGGTATAATTCAATTAAGAGTAGAAGAATTATCAAATAAGCCCAAAAGGTAGCTAAATAGGCTTAAAATAGTCTATCTAGGATTTTTCTCTAAAAAATCAGCTATAAAAATAATAATTAAACACTAATTTTGGCCTGACCCAAATTAAAATAAGTTTTGATGGAAATAAATGTAGTCTAAACCTTCTAAAAATCATTTAAAATTATCTTATAAGGTTTGACACAGTCAATTGGATAATCGAAACACATTTTGACCTAAAATAGAATTGTAGATGGGAATTTTATATAATTTGGGTCAAATTGTAAAGTGACCATACAAACAACATCAAAATATAAAATTGAGGTTACCACTATGTTCCCTATATTCTAATTAAGCTACCATAAAAAGTTGGACTGATTTGGACCTCATTTGCACTTACTTTGCATTTCAGTCCTCGACTTTCAAATATTTTCAATATGGTCCAAAACCATTACTCTTAGGTCCTTATCTCTTACACTTTGGTCCCTAGGCACCCTCTTCAACCAAAAGAAGCACCCAACGACCGCCATTGATGTTGAGATTCAAGCTCGATTGGCGGTCACCTCGAGCTTCGAACGACTTCAACTCCTAAAGCAAAGTCGTGCCTCAAGTTGTTCCGCATCCATCAGTGGTGGTTCCACTGCCAGAGATCACGTCAGCCGCCCACAATCGACGGTCAAAGCCAATGCGCTTGTTGCGAGCTCTCTAAGCATTTCTCGCAACCACGTGCCTCTAGTCGCTCTAGCATAGGGCTATAAAGTCTCGCGAGCCCCTTCCGAGTTCCCTCATACAGAAATCACGCTCATTTCCTCTCTTCTTCTTCTTCCCTAAGCATTGCCATTAATGGACCTTGGAGCTTCTTCCTCCCCGTTGATCCGCTGCCCGTCACCACCAACTGAGGGCACAACCGCCTTCCCGTCTTCCTCACTATGCTCCCCATCAAAGGACACAATCGGGTAACCACTTCCTCGGCTCCAAACTCCCTCGCCAGACTTCTCCTCCTCCATGTCCGACGTTCTTCTCCCTCGCCCTCCGACCTCCTTTCCTCCTCTCAGGTACTCTCTTATCTTCTCCTCTCCCTATAGAGTAGTTTCCCCCCTTTAGATTAAGGATCCACCACCGCACGCCCACCGTCCACATTGTCTTCATCAAGGGCGACGAGTTCTCCGACCAACATCTAGTGAGCACGCCTCGTCGCTCCACATTGCCTCTTGCTTCGTCGACCACGCCACAAGCACTACCTTGACGAGAGTAGCAAAGCCTTCTCTCAATTGAAGGGATCGACCGTCCACGACCTCCATCGGACACCCACATCTGCCGTCACCTTCATCGCATCCGCTCGACCTCCTTCGACCTCATTGCATGAAATCGACAACGCCATCGCCTTCAGCAAGGTCCAGCAGAGCTTCTTGATCATTTAGTTGAGGCCGAAACTCCCTCCCACGATCGATCCATCAACGTCGACCTCTGCCGGCCCTTTCTGACCGTCTATGTGTAGGCAAACTCCGCAGGAAGACTCTGCGAAGACATGCGAAGCTTTTGGGATCTCCGACAGGGACTCTAAAGCCTTGAAGCCACACGACCAACTTCCCTTGCGGTTGCATTAAGGAGGAGGTTAAGCTCCTGATTGCACACAAGGAGCCGTATGCAATAGAAGAAAGAGATTTAGGGACCTTTCTGTAGCACATCAAGGACCTAATTGCAAATACCAGGGATTGATTTAAAAATTAATTATTAGTCCTTATTATTGATTGTTGGGGATTTTAATTATCATATTAAGCTCCAAACATTAGTGACTTGACATTTTAACGCTTAATCCTACCATTTCCTGATTATTCTTAAGTTGAGCATTAAGTAAATAAGATTTCTTCATTGGCATTATTGAGAGATTTACCTACATGTTTCTGAACTAAACTTCACGTGTAGGCAATCAAATTTATTGTAGCTAGTTCCCGGGCCTCAATTCTTGTAAATAATTAGTTGTATTTGCACATTAGCTTGTTCCTAGCAAATGACCTCGAAATACTTTTATTTCGAGAATTATAAATTTAAATGTTAAATTCGCTTTAATCAACTGTACAACAATACGTAATTTTTATAAAATGATCGAAGCGAATAAACAGATTGCACCTGTGTAAAGTAGATCTAAAGGTGATTTGAGTGATTTACATCTATACAAAAATAATTTATTATTAATTTCAACAGCGATAGATCCCACCATATGAGTACCTTTTTTATATAAAAATAAAATATATCAAATAAAGATCAAATTCACAATACTATACATCAATCTTTATATCAAATTTTATATTTACCAACCCACACCCTAAGATAAAGGGGAAGACATGAGATACAATTAATGAGCCCTGTCGATCTAATTAATGTTGAGTTTCGTCTCATTTTTATTGGTATCGCTCAAATAAGACCTCGTCAATCTTTATATATATATATAAACGAGTGTGCCCTCGTTACTGCTTATATTAGTTATACACCATTTAATGTTTTTTTGTTTTTTTGCCGTTCGGTTGACACAGCGTGCACTCACCAACTCTCTCTCTCCTCTTTCTCTCTCTTATTTCTTTTCATTACACCTTATTTAACGTGTATGTCTGAATTGAATTTTATTTTTACTATTCACCTCTTCATCTAATGTACATTTATTAGAGATTAATATTAAATATATTTCTATAAGAGTTTAAAATAATATAAATGCAATCTAAGATATTAATTTAAAATCAAAATACATCGGATAATATTTTTTTTTTCTAATCAAATTTTTAACTTTCATTTATTGTGAAAAAAAAAAGAAATTAAAACACATCAATTGAATATTTTTAATAGATGTGTTTTGATTTTTTACGTAGAAAATTAAAATATATCTATTTTTACACCGGTAAGAAATCGAAATACATGGAAAATCAAAATACATCAATTACTAACGATAGAAAATCAAAACACACTAAGTGTTCATTTATTTTTTCTCTTGAAACTTTTATTTGTTATGGGAAGTGACATGACATTCACTGAACTATTCATTTCTTTTTTTAACTTTCATTTGGTATAATATTGGAAAGCGTGTGACATTTTTTAGTTTTTATTTCTAATAACTTTTGTGCCCACGCTCAAGAGATGGTCTCAAAACTAGTTAATGCAATTTTGTCTGTGTATATACATAAATAGATATATATATATAGGGGATGGATCCAGAGAGTACAGTGCCTATAAATTTACGATTAGGCACGTCTTATTAGCTATCAGATGACAATCAAATGGTTCACGATAATACCATCGATGGAGGTGGATAGTGGTTTCACAATGTACCTGAGATTAACAATAAGAGATAATTTACCAAATAACAAATTCATGTAATTGATAACATGCCTAAAAAGTGTAGCGTAAAAAAAGGTATCCGTATTTGTGATTACTAAATATATGTTGGGAAAATTAAAGTAATAGGTGTGCTTATAAGGGTATGTTAATCAAAATAGAATTACATTCTGCAATTTTAAATGTACGGAAGTACTTTATAAAACATGAGATATTGTTGTAACAAAATAACATAGATGATGTAACAACTAATAATGCAGGTTGTAACAAATATAGGTATACAATGTAACATGAAGATATGTTATTGTAAAAGATAATAATAATAATAAAAAGATATGTTGTAAAAAAAATGTAGTACCATTGTAACTGACCAACATGTTATGGGAAGTTGTAATACAATACTTTAAAGATACCTTTGCACGATAACTGTGGGCACAATAACATATTACCATTTGTTGTAATATTGTAAAAATTGTAATACAACGAATGGACCAAAGAGAATTCGAGACGATGGTACAAACCAAATGGCGGTTGACAGAGGGAGATTTGACGCGATACTTATCGATAAATAAGTAAAAAGGGTGAAAAACATAATATTGTACAGCATAACTTACCAAAGTAGTGGAGATCAAGAGTGATAGCAGCGAATGGTGTCAAGCTTGTCCAGACCTTCAATCCAAAGCAATCGGTGGAAGAGGTTTCACAACAACCAGGTATGTTGAAAAAATGTTGCATATATAAAGTGTATACTGTAGATGTCTAAGTTTTCTTGGAAGAAATATAATCTAAAGAAAATATGGTATGTCGTTCATCGACTTTCCCCACCTATAAGGATTTCGTCTTCGATGTCAAAGATATTCAAAAAGTTCTACATGGTTAGGTTAATGTCAAAAAGGGTTTCTTCAAAAAATAGGTCCAAAGCTAACTTAGTTTGACATTGATAACAAATGATGGTGCTTACAAAAAAAACCCTATTTTCGATTTACGAATGTAAAAAGGGGGAAACTAATGTGTATAAAATGCTTAGTGAGGTATGGGTCCTATGATGTCGTGTTCCCTTTCGCATATTTGTAGTCTTGCGATCTCGATCATAAAAAATGTAAATGAAAATGTGCATTCCTATGTTTTGCTTCATTCTGTATTACAAAAATATATATACGTTGAACGTGTGCATTTGAAAAGGGTTTGACACAAGAATCTGCTTTGTTGGCTATAGATGAAATAAATTATAATACATGTATTTATATGTTATAATACAAAAATTTAAAAGATGTATTACAAATTAATAACCCTAGCTACATAATCATTTGTATTACTCCAATGTTCGTCTAATGTAATATATTGGTTATGAAAAGTGTAATATAGTAAACCTTGTTGATTACATAATACAACTTCCATACATAGTGATTTGTGATAACTTGTTCAACTGTGATTAACTCCAACTTCTCGTTCGAATAGCGAGGTAGAATGGCATCAGAAATTTCAATGAATAGTGATAGAGATGATGATGTAACCACTCCCATAGTTGAAGAATAGCAACAAATGAAGGAAGACGATCATGTACTAGACAGGAACACAAAGAAAAAGAAAACATCAAGTAAGAAATTATCCAGGGTAGATGGTGACGAGTGCAAGAATAAAGGTTTGGTGAATATTTCTTACCTCTAACTTGAAATAAAATGCTTTCAATATAAAGATGACATGCCGTAAATATCACATTTGGTTATGCTGTAAATTTTAAGTCAAAATGGAAATGTATAAAACTGACAATAAGATCAAACTAAATAACAGATGCTTGGAAGATCACACACCGATGCTACATCCAACATTTCAAGGAGTTCATGGACAAACATGAGTTGATGGATAAGCAGAGGGAGCTCCTTGAAAAAATAGCCTTTTATAGGCTGATTGGAGTGTCAAAGGTCAACATTGACACAAATGTTCTCAAGTGGATAGTTTGACGTTATAAAGGTAATAGAAAATTTCATCTGGGTGGGATGGTTGTAGAGAATTCTCAAATGAGGATATCGGCCTCATTCTAGGGATACCCAGTAGTGGGTATGATGTAAAGGTTAATGAGAAAACTCTTCCATAGGTGAGCTATTGTCAAGAGAACATATTCAAGAGGGACAGACACTTGGATAGAAGGTCTCTTAAACCGACCTTGAATTCATATTATCATTACGATGATGACAAGTTGGTGTACATATTCGTAACATGTTTGATATGCATGATGTTTTCTATCTTCTTGTTTCCTGATTATGGTTATTCATTTCCAAGGATCCTTCTGAATTACATTGACTCATTGGAAGACACTAAGTACTTTAATTGATCATTGGCTATGGCGGATTTCATTCTATTTAAGATGAAAAACATAACAAGAAAGTTGGAGTCAATGGATGGAAGAGCTAGCTCAGAATCCCTTGAATACTTGAATGGATGTGTGGCTTGTTTATATGTAAGTATACTTGACCTAACCATAAGAATTTAATCTTCAATGTATAATTGTGTGATGGAACAAATTATATTGACATCATGAAAAATAAATTTGTTTTTAGGTTTTGGTGATGGAACATTGCTTCAAGGATTCCTATATAAATAGGGATCTCAGACCACGAATAAGAAAGTGGATAGGATCAAGTGTGATAAAATTGAAGGACATGGACCACATCACAAGTGATACGGTAAGTCTCAGTGTGTACTTGATAGTTGCTAATTTATAATTATGCACAGAGTAATTAACTAAAAAACATAATACAGGTTTATGAAATACTTATTGCTGAAAAGAATGAAATGTTTTAGGTGGGTGCAAATAACTACATCTTTTCATTGGAGAAGTTTAAGGCCTCGGGGTTTGTACATAGGAGGCCATTTGTGATATTGGGTTTTCTGGAGGACCTTATTCCATTGAGGATAGAAAAACCCATAGAGGGGTATGGTGGCTGTAATGCAAGTGAAGAATGCATATTAACCACTTGTATTGAAGAGAAGAATTTTCTGAAGGAAGAAAATGAGCTTTTGAAAAAGAAGGTGATCAAGTTGGAGGAAGCACTCAGTGAGCTGCAAAAAAGACAAAATGAGAAAGTAAAAGAGAAGAAGAATGTAGGAATACAAGTAGACATGTCGTTAGTAGAGGCAATATCTATCAAAGAGGTGCCTAATCGATGTAATGGTGGAGAAATGGGTGAAAATGATTTAAGGATGTTTGATACAAATATCAATGCACTGTCATTTGATCTTGGTTTAACATAGGGGGGTGTAGGATTTAACAATTTAGGATGTGTTCAAGGATCTGCAGCAACAAGTAGGGTAATCGAGGTAATGGAGGAAAGGGTTGACCGCGATGACAGCATATGTTCAGGGGAGAAAACTTCACATGCACTGTAACGACCCGATTCCCGAGTCCCTACGAAACACGAGAACCAGACCGACTCGACTAATCCCAAGACCTAGTCATCCAACGAGGAAGTAACCAAAAGAGCAGTAAAATAAACCACATTCAACATGAAATATAACTAGCAGTAACAAAATACAGCAGTAAGAAAAAGAACTACTACAGCATGTACCACCACAACAGTAGAACAACATTTAACATAACAAGAACTACGAGTAAAGAAAAGTACAGAGAGTAACAAAAACTACTCACTACAGTGGAAACAAAAAGGGCACAAAAGAGCAGTGGTAACTCTACTAGACCCTACTCGGCCCAGCGTCCTCTGCAACCGCTGACCCTAGCTGCTCAACACCTGGTCCTGAAAAGTAACGAGTGTAACACGTCAGCGAAACGCTGAGTAGAGTGGCAGCTAAACTAAAGAAGCAGTAAGGTGTACAGTAGCTGTTTTATTTTCTTTCTTCCTTTATTTCGTCTTTCTATTGTTTCACAATTTATCTATTTCTCAGATCCTTCACTTGATCTCAAATGTTCCTCATGGGAACGATCTTGATTACAGTCTTTTCCGAATAGTAAAAGTAGCACGTGGTGCTCTCCTGGCCGGGAGAGTCCCCCGTGGTGATCCTACTCTCAGTCAACCACCCCAAGGTCACGGACAGACGTAACGGTGACTACGGCACGCGCAATAAACGCACAGGTAGCTAACCCGCACTGGCACGCGGTCAGTCGTTTCCGTTAACGGGTGCGCCCAAAGCACAGCACGGAACCAGTACAGGGCAAAGCCCTCTCGGTAACAGGGGTCCAACCCCTCCACAGTAACCAAACAGGGGCCTTGCCCCTCCACAGTCCGCGCATCCTTCCCTGACTACCCTGGTTTGCCCAGTGGGCCTAACAAGTCAGTGTAGGTGAGCTAGCAGAACCCCGGGGCCTGTGGGGTAGCTAGTACTCGCCCTATGATGAGAGCCTCATCATGAGCCATAACTAGCTCATTTTGACCCAATAAAGAAGATAAAAGCTCCTACATAACCTAGAAGAAGGCTTAACTGAAGGAACAAGTGCTCTGAGAAGAAAACATGAAATAAAGGTTAAAACTGTAATTTTACCATTGCAGTACATAAACGGGATTTCTCAGAAGCAAAACATAGGTCAAATGGTCCAAATAAGATAAAAAGTGGGTTGAATTAATCAGAAATGGGTTTATGTGCAATCTAAGAATTAAATGACACTTGGTAACCCTAAAACAGACCCGCTTAAATTAACAAGGTTCCGATCAGAATAAAAATCAAGCAAACCCTCTAAAAATCATAGAAAAACATCCTCTGGGGTTTAGAACACTTAATTTGGCCTTTGGAACCTAGTTTGACCTAGATTAGGGTCTTAGCTCTTCAATTAACCTAATTTGGATTTTTACGCAAAACGTCCAGTCAAACGAGGTCAAACCAAAAATCCAACTTCACCATTGGATTCTTTAGGTCCAAATTAGGTTTGTACCAAAATTTGGACCTAAGGGGAGGTCATCTTGACCTACTTTGCAAGTTAGTACACCCAAATCACAAAGAGGTCCCTATCTTTTGAATATCCTTGCATAGAGCCCCCTAGGTTCTTCTCCTTCTTTGCAAACCGGTCCTGCCGCCATTGCTAGGGCAGAACCGAGCTCCGACGAAGTTTCGAGAGAGATTGCTCTCTAATTCCTCAGAGATTCTCTCCCAGAAATGGAAGGGAGATTCTCTGAGGAACTCCCTTCCTTCTAAAGCCAATCAAATTCGCTGGCGTGAACCCAATCTCTCGTGCGAACGCACGAGAGATTTGGGTATCTTTCTTCCTTCCAACTCCGGAGAGCCGGCTGACCTAATTGCGCGTTTTTCACGCACTGATAGCAGCGGCCAGCACCTATAAAACACCCCTCGGACCCGGCCACTCATCTTAAGCTTGATTTTGACGGAGATCCCCTCCAAATTTCTTCTCTCCCATCTCCGGCCAAACGACCCACAAGCTCCGGCGACCGCCTTCCCTCCTTCTCGTCACTCTGCTGCCATACGAGCAGCAGAGTCCTCTCCGCCTCTTCCTCCCGCGGCGCGCTGTACCCTGCTCGCAAGCTCCTGACCTCATCTTCGTCGCCGCTTCCTCCCCCAGGGTCTTTCTTCCCCGACGACGGCAGTCACGAGCCGTCCTCTCCGCCGCCTCCCTTCACTCCAGACAACCCCAGATACGTTCTCCACCCTCTCCTCTCTCTTTTCCCTCTGTTATCTCCCTTGATCGACCTTCGACAGACGCTAACCACCTCCATCATCTTCGCCTCCGACCACACTCCGACGAGCCGCCCACACCACTCCAGCCCTCCACACGGCTCGCCAACCACCTCGAAAGCTCCGCCTCACCTCCAGGAACACACTCCACCCTACCACTGCCACTCCAGCCCTCCACAATCACCCCCCGACCAACCCACCATCTCCGGCCACAGGTTGACCTAGGCACGCACGCCTAGGCCAACCTGCGGCCTGCAGCACTGCCCACCGCCTTCGCCGTGCCACGGCGAAGGTCTCTAGCTATTCTGATTTGGCCGAGAGGCGCGTTTTGTGTACGACAGGATTTGAGCCGCTGCCGCCATGGACGACCTCTGATGAAGCTCCCACGAAGCTCCAGGCACCCGGTCTTCCAGGCTACAGGTGCTGCATACTAGCGCGAGTGTCGCGAGGTGAACGAGTCCAGCCAAGGAGCGCTAGCAGAGCCAGCAGCTGCGGGGCAATCGCACGACGAGGCTTCTGCAAGCGCGCGTGAAGGCGAGACCAGATAGTCCCACATCGTGGGATTGCAACCGTCAGGTACCATATAAGTTGTTTTTGCGTTTTACTCTTATCGCCTCAGTAAGCACAGGGGTGAGGTCCCTCACTGACCCCACCCGCCTCGTCCGCGGACCTGGCGGATCCGACCCGACCTAGACCTACGCACTCCTCGCGCATCACACACCTGCAGGTGCGCCTGGTCCCGGGTACGATCCGACCCGATTGAGACTGTGGCTCTGGTAGAGCGGTTAGAGTGAATTGCTTGAGAGAGAGACACGCGCGGGTAGAGGGAGAAGGGTTAGGTTTTGCTCCTGTGCAGGCAGGCTGATCGCAGGAGAAGGACTTGGCCGCTGCAGAAGAAGGAAAAGCAAGCCAAAGAAGAAGAAGAAGGCAACGAAGAAAGGAGAAGCAAGACAGAAGAAGAAGAAAGAAAGAAGTCTTCGCAGGAGAAGAAGGAAAGCAGAAAGATTAGAAGTCTTAGCAGAGAAGAAGAAGAAGGACAAGGGAAGATTGCAAAGAGATCAGAAAGGCAAAGCAGAAGAAGGAAAAGAGAAAGAAAGATCACATTTAAGACGTCTGATACATAAATCAGACGTCTAATTCTATTTTTTTTTTACATCTTTCTTAAAAACTCTTTGAATCAATTATATTTGCATTTAACAGTTGTATTCTTGGGTTTTACAAAGTACTGAGTTTGCTCCCTGTGTTCGACCTCGGATACTCTAGTTGTTCGAGTAATAAAATTATTTATATTTGTTTAAACGTTTTGTCGGTTCTACTGCAACGTAATACGCCTTTAAATCCGCACAAAAACGTTGACAACACCCTACACTAGTAGCTCTCCTCGGTACCATGTACACGAGGGCCAGCAAGTCGGTACAAAGTGGCCAGACCTAACCCCGGGTCCCTGGGGCGGCTAGCTCCGCTCTGCACTAAACAGGGGGACAGTCGCTCTCCTTGGTACTCCGTACTCAAGGGCCAGCTCACTTCCCCAATTCTATTCCATTCACTTTCCAGGAGTTCTACTCCTAATTCCCCATAGGGTTCCAGCTCTTTTAACTCAGCACATTCAGGTTTCACCTTTCTAGTTTTACGTTCATACAACCCATGTTCTCAATCATGTTCATTTATTCATAACAGGCAGCTGTTAAACCAATTTACAGGCAGCTATTATTTCCTTTCCACATTTTCAAGACTGCAGTATTCGTATATTCCACTAGTTTTCCCATCCTAGGATTCATGCCATACCCTAGGATCTATCATACAATCTAGTTTTCCAGCCCTAGGATTCATGCAACACCCTAGGATCTACCATTCATTCTAGTTTCTCATTCCTAGGATTCATGCAATGTCCTAGGTTCTATTTATGGTTCCATAATTTAACAGATTATACTAATAAACTTAAAAGCCACTTTACCAGTTACAACGGGAGTACTGGCGGCGTGGTCGGGAATCCCGCGTGCCTCCGCAACCCCCGAGACTGCAATGGAACGGGATCCTATCACAAGGATCAAACACAAGGAGTTTCTCAAAATAGTATATAATTACTGTAGATGGGTAGAGGATTTAATTTCGAAAAGAACGCAACTCGAAACGTGGAAAACGGACTCCGTACGAGCCCTAAACGGGTCGAAAACGACGAAACAGTGCAAAATCAGACGTCTTAAAATGAGGGTCAGATGGTACCTTTGCTCTGTATAGTCTCTCAGACGTCCATAAGCCTGCGGGGGCGTCTGGCCTAGTTCCCAGACGTCTGATGGTCACCCCGGACGTCTGGAAGTCTTTCCCGTCGTCTGGCACTGCGGACAGACGTCTGATTCGCGTTGGATGAGAATCAGACGTCTATCCGCAGTGCCAGACGACGGGAAAGACCTCCATACGTCTTCCCCGTCGTCTGGTTGGAAACCCAGACGTCTGATTCTGGAAAAACTTCCAGAATCAAAGCGCTACTCGCCCTCCGCCGGCGACGCACAGCCGCGTCGCGTCTCGTCCGCCTGCTGCTCGAGCTGCAACAGACCTCCCGCATCACTCCGCGCCCGCTGCGCCCCCGCCGGCCGACTCTAGCAGCCCCGGCAAGCTCGAGCCCTCACGGCCGAGCGCCTCCTCCCTCGCGCAGCACCTCCTCCCGCACTCACCGCGGCTGCCGCCGCCGCCGCTCGCACTCGCTGGAAGAAGAAGGAGGAGCAGAGGTGATGAGAGTGAGGGAGAGGGCGAGGCTTTTTAAAGCCGAGCAGGGAGAGAGAGAGAGAGAGCGAGACAGACTGCGGTCGCAGGAGGAGAGAGGGAAAAAGAGAGAGGAAGGCGATTGCGGGTCTGCGTGCGCCTGCGTGCAGACGCAGTCCCGCGTGCCACCGAAAATAGATCCCAGACATCTGGGCCACCTCTCAGACGTCTTAAAAAAACGTCTTGGAGTGCGTTCGTAATAATATAACAAACTCAAAGGAAGTTTCATCCCCGAAACTTGCGCTAACTAAGGTGCAGGAAAAATGTCATAATAACCATAACAAACTCAAAGAGGACCGAAGCCGGTCCGAAAAGACGTACCCGCGAAGAGTTCCGGGTACCGCTCCCGCATTGCCGCCTCAGGCTCCCAGGTAGCCTCCTCATACCGCTGGCTCCTCCACAAAACCTTCACTAGGGGTACTTGCTTTCGTCTCAGATTGCGGACGGCTCAGTCAAGAATCTGCACTGGCGGCTCGAGGTAGGTCAGGTCGTCGCCCACCTCGACGCTCTCGTGACTCAGTACGTGACTGGGATCGGCTACGTACTTCCTGAGGTTAGACACGTGGAACACGTCGTGCACACTAGAAAGCTGGGGAGGGAGGGCAAGCCTGTAAGCAACGGGTCCAACCTGCTCCAGGACCTCAAAGGGCCCCACAAACCTCGGCGCGAGCTTCCCTCTCACCCCAAACCGCTGCAGGCCCTTCATGGGCGAAACACGAAGGAAGACGTGGTCCCCAACCTTAAACTGCACCTCTTTGCATCTCCGATCCGCGTAGCTCTTCTGTCTGCTCCTGACAGTGCGGAGTCGCCTGTGGATCTGCTCGACTACCTCCTAACTCTGTTGGATCAACCTGTGGCCAACCTCCCACTTGGTCCCCACCTCAACCCAACTCAAGGGTGCCGTACACCTCCGTCCATACAGAGCCTCGTAGGGAGCCATGCCGATTCTTGAGTGATAATTGTTGTTGTATGCAAACTCCGCCAGGGGCAGGTGCTCCTCCCAAGATCCCCTCCAGTCCAGTACACAGGCACACAAAAGGTCCTCAAGTGTCTGTATCATGCACTCAGACTGTTCGTCCGTCTGGGGGTGATAAGCTATACTAAACCTCAACTGCATCCCCAGGGCCTGCTGAAATTCAGCCCAAAACTGGGACGTAAAGCGGGTATCCCGGTCGGAGGCGATCTCCCGCGGAACTCCGTGTAGTCGTACCACGTCGCGGATATACCTCTCTGCCAACTGTGCTGGTCCCAAAGTGACTCGGATCGGCAAGAATCGTGCCGTCTTCGTCAGTCTATCCACAATTACCCAGACAGCGTCGTGTCCTCACTGGGTAACAGGTAAGCCCACCACCAAGTCCATGGTGATGCTCTCCCACTTCCACTCTGGCACTGGAAGCGGCTATAGCGGCCTTGCAGGCCTCTGATGCTCGGCTTTCACCTGCTGGCACACTAAGCACTGCTGCATGAATTCACCCACATCCCGCTTCATCCCCCTCCACCAAAACTCGCGTCTCAAGTCGTGGTACATCTTCGTGTTTCCGGGATGTATGGTGAATCTGGAACCGTGTGCCTCAGTCAGGAGCTCTCTCAATAGCTCCTCGTCTCTGGGAACGCACAACCGTCCCCTCAGGCGCAGCACCTGGTCTGTGAAAGAGAAGTCCCCTGGGTCTCCCGACAGTACTCTGTGGCACAAGGACTGCAAGTACGGATCGGCCATCTGTCTTGTGATGATGCAGTCTATCAGCTCTAGCCTAGTCTATCGTGTCACCGTCACTGCCCCACAGTACCTCCGTAACTCTAGGGGTCGCCAACTGCCCACCTCCTCCAAAAGGCTCCAACTCTATAACTGTAAACTGGCCAAGTGTGCGGGCGCCTTACGGCTCAAGGCGTCAGCCACCACATTGGCCTTTCCCAGGTGGTAGGAGATGCTGCAGTCGTAGTCCTTCAGGAGCTCCAACCAACGTCTCTGTCTCATGTTGAGCTCCTTCTGATCAAAAAGGTATCTGAGGCTCTTGTGATCTGTGAAAATCTCGAAGGTCTCACAGTACAAGTAGTGCCTCCAGGTTTTCAGCACGAAGACGACAGCTGCCAACTCCAGGTCGTGGGCAGAGTAGGTATGCTCATGGGGCTTCAGCTGCCGTGAAGCGTAAGCGACAATGTGACCCCTCTGCATGAGCACACCTCCTAACCCCTGCAAGAAGGCATCCGTGTACACAACGAACCCGCCACTACTGTCAAGGATGGTGAGCACGGGAGCCGAGGTCAACCTCTCCTTCAGCTCCTGAAAACACGCCTCATAGGCGTCCGTCCAAGTGAAGGGCACGTCCTTCCGGGTCAACTGTGTCATGGGACGCGCGATCTGTGAAAAACCTCTGATGAATCGTCTGTAGTAGCCTGCCAGTCCCAGGAAACTGCGAATCTTAGTGACTGAACGCGGTCTCTCCCACCTGAGCACTGCCTCAACCTTGGCTGGGTCCACCGCCAAGCTGCCTCCAGAGATCACATGACCTAAGAAGGTCACCTCCCTCAACCAGAACTCGCACTTGCTGTATTTGGCATACAGCCTACGTCGTCTCAGAGTGTCCAGAACCATCTGCAAGTGCTATCCGTGCTGCGTCTGATCTCTATAATAGATGAGTACATCATCAATGAATACCACCACGAACTAGTCCAAGTACGGTCTAAACACCCAGTTCATCAAGTCCATGAAAGCAGCGGGGGCATTGGTCAGTCCAAACGGCATGACCAAAAACTCGTAGTGTCCGTACCGAGTGCGGAAAGCTGTCTTGGAGACGTCTGCCTCCCTGATCCTCAACTGGTGGTATCCAGACCTCAAGTCGATCTTGGAGAACACCGTGGCACCCCGCAACTGGTCAAACAAGTCGTCGATCCTTGGCAGCGGATATCTGTTCTTGATGGTGACCCTATTCAGCTGTCGATGGTCCACACAAAGGCGTAGGGTACCATCCTGCTTCTTCACAAACAGTACCGGGGCTCCCTAGGGAGACTCACTGGGCCTCACGAAACCCTTCTCCAAAAGGTCCTGCAACTGAGACTTGAGCTCTCGTAGCTCAAGCGGTGCCATCCTGTATGGAGCGGTGGAGATGGGGCTGGTCCCTGGTACTAGTGAGATCTCAAACTCAATCTCACGCTCGGGCGGTAGTCTTGGTAACTCGTCTGGAAACACGTCAGGGTACTCTCTGACCACCGGGATGCTCTGGAAGTCTGCCACAGGGCTGGGCTCTGCCACCACACAAGCTAGGAAGCCCTCACACCCCTGGCTCAAAAGTCTCGCAGCCCGAAGTGCCGAAATGCACCTGAAGCCTCCGTCCACTGGCTGTCCGTGAAACTCGAAAGAAGGCAACTCCGGCATGGAGAAGACAATCTTCCTCTCAAAACAGTCTACCAAGGCGTGGTAAGCGGACAGCCAGTCCATCCCCAGAATTACGCCAAAGTCCTCCATCTGTATCATAATCAGGTCAGCTAGCAGGCTATGTCCCCCGACGCTGACCTCGCAATCCGTATACACCTCCTCAGCTACAAACAGCTGACAACTCAGGCCTCTAATTACTAACGGATTTTCTAACAGCATATAATCCTGGCCCAAACTAACTGCGAAACTGGCTGCGACAAACGAGTACGTAGTGTCGGAATCGAAAAGTGCGTAAAAGAGTCTGCCGGAAACTGAAACCATACCTGCCACAACTGAGCCCGAAGCTCTGGCATCCCTGTGTGTCAGGGTGTTGATACGCCCCTCAGCTTTAGGTGCGGACGAAGCAGCCACACTGTGCGTCGGACGGGCAGGTGCTGGCCGGTACCCTCCTCGTGGCTGCTGTCCTCCTCCTCGCGCCTGGGAACTGCGGCCTCCAGTGCTCTGCACGGGAAGTATCTGCTGACCTCCTGCCTTAGACGGGCAGTCCCTCCTGATGTGGCCCGGCTGGCCACACTGGTAACAGAGGGGAACCCAACTCCCGCCCTCAGTGGGTCCCTGCTGTCGATTGGGCGGGGGTCCGGTGCTGACGACTGGCCTCTGTCGAGGGCCCCCAAAGGCCACTGATGGCCCTGCAAAACATGACGGCTCTCCTGCGGACGCCACGTGTCTCCTCTCTCGCCGGCCCTGTGAAAAGTCTGGCTGAAAGTGCCTCTTTCGCCCGCCGTCAGTGTCTCGCACGGACGGGTTGGTCTCCTCGTAAGTCATAGCTGCCTCTACCACCCTCGAAAACGTAGGCAGCTTCAGGGGTTTGACATAACCCCGAATCACAGGCCGGAGCCCCTCGGTGAACCACCAAAGGTGCTCCTCCTCAGTAGCTACCGCTGTCGCTGCAAAGCGGGATAGCTCCAGGAAACGCGTGCGGTACGCGCTCACGATCATCGTCCCTTGGCGGAGAGTGTGGAACTCCCGCCTCCTCTGGTCCTGCCACATCTGGGGAAAGTACTGCTCGCAGAAGAGGGTGACGAACTGGTCCCAGGTCGGCTCGTCCCTCTCATGTCCTCGGACCGCCCTCCACCACCTGTGTGCCGCACTCTCCAGCTGGTACGTGGCAAAGGCCACGCGGCACTCCACCGGGGGGCAAAGGTTGTCGAAAATCTTCTCCAGCTGCTCGAGCCAGTCCTCTGTCTCGGTCGGGTCCTCATCCCCCTTGAAAGAGGGGGGCTTCAACTTCCGGAACTGCCTGAAGAACTCGGAGTGGCGTTGTAGTGGGGATGCTAGTGCACCTCCAGGCAAAGGTGCCTCATGCACAGAAGTGTCGGAGGAAAGTGGGGGCGACGGTGACCCATCCCCTCCCTCGTGTCCAGCGCCGCGTCCATCAGGTGGTCCCACAGAGGACTCCCCCTCCGCAGCCCCAGGGTGAGGCACTCGGGGCGGTGGGTGGAGCTCCTCTCGCACAATATCCCGTATCAGCTGGGCGAGGTCCTGGGCCTGGACGCCCGGGAGTAGTGGCTGGTCCACTGAGGCATCGGCAACGGCACGCCCACCTCGCCGACCTCGTCTTTTGCCGCGCCCGCGGCTCGCCTCACCAGTCCCGCGACGAGGCATCTCCCGCAAGGAGACGCGAAACAAAACGGAACACGTCAATATGGAATGATACCTAACAGAAACGTCTAAGAGCTCATGTCAAAAGATATGCTGTGGTGGCTATTCTAGTTATAGACACGTGAATTGGTTATTTTTCAGTCAATTGATTCACTTCTCGGGACGACCTTATTCTGATACCATCTTGTAATGACCCGATTCCCGAGTCCCTACGAGACACGAGAACCAGACTGACTCGACTAATCCCAAGACCTAGTCGTCCAACGAGGAAGTAACCAAAAGAGAAGTAAAATAAACCACATTCAAAATGAAATATAACTAGCAGTAACAAAATACAGCAGTAAGAAAAAGAACTACTACAGCATGTACCACCACAACAGTAGAACAACATTTAACATAACAAGAACTACGAGTAAAGAAAAGTACAGAGAGTAACAAAAACTACTCACTACAGTGGAAACAAAAAGGGCACAAAAGAGCAGTGGTAACTCTACTGGACCCTACTCGGCCCAGCGTCCTCTGCAGCCGCTGACCCTGGCTGCTCAACACCTGGTCCTGAAAAGTAACGAGTGTAACACGTCAGCGAAATGCTGAGTAGAGTGCCAACTAAACTAAGGAAGCAGTAAGGTGTACAGTAGCTGTTTTATTTTCTTTCTTCCTTTATTTACGTCTTTCTATTGTTTCACAATTTATCGATTTCTCAGATCCTTCACTTGATCTCGAATGTTTCTCGTGGGAACGATCCTGATTGCAGTCTTTTCCGAATAGTAGAAGTAGCACGTGGTGCTCTCCTGGCCGGGAGAGTCCCCCGTGGTGATCCTACTCTCAGTCAACCACCCCAAGGTCACGGACAGACGTAACGGTGATAACGGCATGCACGATAAACGCACAGGTAGCTAACCCGCACTGGCACGCGGTCAGTCGTTTCTGTTAGCGGGTGCGCCCAAAGCACAGCACGGAACCAGTACAGGGTAGAGCCCTCTCGGTAACAGGGGTCCAACCCCTCCACAGTAACCAAACAGGGGCCTTGCCCCTCCACAGTCCGCGCACCCTCGCCTGACTACCCTGGTTTGCCCAGTGGGCCTAACAAGTCGGTGTAGGTGAGCTAGCAGAACCCCAGGGCCCGTGGGGTAGCTAGTACTCGCCCTACACTAGTAGCTCTCCTCGGTACGGCGTACACGAGGGCCAACAAGTCGGTACAAAGTGGCCAGACCTAACCCAGGTCCCTGGGGCGGCTAGCTCCGCTCTGCACTAAACAGGGGGACAGTCGCTCTCCTTGGTACTCCGTACTCAAGGGCTAGCCCACTTCCCCAATTCTATTCCATTCACTTTCCAGGAGTTCTACTCCTAATTCCCCATAGGGTTCCAGCTCTTTTAACTCAGCACATTCAGGTTTCACCTTTCCAGTTTTACGTTCATACAACCCATGTTCTCAATCATGTTCATTTATTCATAACAGGCAGCTGTTAAACCAATTTACAGGCAGCTATTATTTCCTTTCCACATTTTCAAGACTGCAGTATTCGTATATTCCACTAGTTTTCCCATCCTAGGATTCATGCCATACCCTAGGATCTATCATACAATCAAGTTTTCCAGCCCTAGGATTCATGCAACACCCTAGGATCTACCATTCATTCTAGTTTCTCATTCCTAGGATTCATGCAATGTCCTAGGTTCTATTTATGGTTCCATAATTTAACAGATTATACTAATAAACTTAAAAGCCACTCTACCAGTTACAACGGGAGTACTGGGGGCGTGGTCAGGAATCCCGCGTGCCTCCGCAACCCCCGAGACTGCAATGGAACGGGGTCCTATCACAAGGATCAAACACAAGAAGTTTCTCAAAATAGTATATAATTACTGTAGACGGGTAGAGGATTTAATTTTGAAAAGAACGCAACTCGAAACGTGGAAAACGGACTCCGTACGAGCCCTAAACGGGTCGAAAACGACGAAACAGTGCAAAATCAGACGTCTGGAACCTCTTCCAGACGTCTTAAAATGAGGGTCAGATGGTACCTTTGCTCTGTATAGTCTCTCATACGTCCAGAAGCCTACGGGGGCGTCTAGCCTAGTTCCCAGACGTCCGATGGTCACCCCGGACGTCTGGAGGTCTTTCCCGTCGTCTGGCACTGCAGACAGACGTCTGATTCATGTTGGATGCGAATCTCAGAACCTGAGCATACCCATTCCTCGCTCTCAGTACAAACGGTCGAAGAGAAGGAGGAAGTACGAAAATAACTTACCTTTCAGACGCCTGGAAAGTCCTCCAGACGTCTTCCCCGTCGTCTGGTTGGAAACCCAGACGTCTGATTCTGGAAAAACTTCCAGAATCACAGCGCTACTCGCCCTCCGCCAGCGACGCACGACCGCGCCGCGTCTCGTCCTGCTGCTACTCGAGCTGCAGCAGACCTCCCGCGTCACTCTGCGCCCGCTGCGCCCCCGCCGGCCAGCTCTAACAGCACCGGCAAGCTCGAGCCCTCACGGCCGAGCACCTCCTCCCTCGCGCAGCACCTCCTCCCACACTCACCGCGGCTGCCGCCGCCGCCGCTCTCTCACGCTCGCACTCGCTGGAAGAAGAAGGAGGAGCGGAGGTGATGAGAGTGAGGGAGAGGGCGAGGCTTTTTAAAGCCACGCAGGGAGGGAGAGAGAGCGAGACAGACTGCGGTCGCAGGAGGAGAGAGGGAAAAAGAGAGAGGAAGGCGGTTGCGGGTCTACGCGCGCCTGCGGGCAGACGCAGTCCCGCGTGCCACCGAAAATAGATCCCAGACGTCTGGAAGGGGTTCCAGATGTCTGGCCAGACGTCTGGACCACCTCCCAGATGTCTTAAAAAAATGTCTTGGAGTGCGTTCGTAACAATAAAATGAAAGACAAGTGAGGGAGAAGAAGACTAGAGGAAAGAAGAAGGGAACCACACCAAGTTCAATGGTGGGAAGGATAAAATCAAGAACAGCAAGCAAGAAGGGGAGAGGATGTACAAGAAAAAGGTGTGGTGAGGAATCTGGATGAGGAAAGAGCTATAGATGAAGGTAAAAATGAGGCAAAAAGGTTAAAGAAGAAATAAGAAATGGAGGAGAAAATGATTGTCGTTGATGTCAATGACGAACATGACGATGGGGCAAAAAGAATTGAAGGTGGAGATGATAATAAGAACTCAGGTTTACAACTACCTGTGAACGACGATGTTGATAGTGATGCTGTGAGTATTTGAATATTTCAATCATACATAACATCTACAGAAAAATATATTATCCATATGGAATGTTGTAAATAATTTCTAACTTTGATTTGTTTAGTATATGTGTGATCCAAGGGATGACTACGAGGGACGTCATGATGTGACGGAAGAGGAGAACAATGTAATCCAATCATTCCAATGTGATCCTGCTGACAAGTAAAAATTAAATGTTGTGTAATAATCCATTTACATATACGTCTTGCATATTTGATGACCACTAAAATTATTGTCATTGCAACTCAATTTTGTAATACATTATACCATGAAAAAAACCTACTATTTGAATAATATAACGTAGTGATACAATTTTCTGGTACAAAAAGGCCATTTCAGAATATATTGAAATACAAATATCACAGTTCAGCATATATCTAGTTTGATGTAATGCAAATAATGCAATCAATGGATGTTCACGAATCATCATATAAGCTAATTGATAAACGTTATTTTATCATCATTCTTATGCATTAAAAACAAACCTAGCTCTTAGGATTTTACTCCGCAAATGGGTTTTTGGGCTGCATTTAGGCATTAATTAGGTTAGACATGCATTGCATTTTTTATTGTCTTTTTGAGGTGTTTTTGTGAGTGTTAGGGATGAACAGATATACAAATCCCTAAAACCCTAGCACTCAAGAAGGAAAATGGTGAAGGAGGAGCTCAGACCAGCTGGAACTCAGCTTGATCCAGCTCACCACAGCTGGAACCTAGCTCACTTGGACTAGGGTTAGCTCATCCCAGCTCCATTCAGCTAATCTCAGCTGAATGGCAGCTCAAGAGAGCTCATCTTAGCTCACCCTAGCTCAAGTCAGCTCAGATCTAGCTCAACTTAGTTGAGTCTAGCTCATCTCAGCTCCCACTAGTCCACAAGGAGCTCTAGCTAGCTCAGCTGAGTTGACTGGAGTTCACCCCAACTCAGATCCAGCTACATCCAGCTCCACTCAACTCCAGCCAGCTGAAGATGAATTCATCCCAGCTCAGGAAGCTCAAGTTCAGTTCTGGGGACTCAACTTAGCTCAACTTAGTTGAGCTAAGCTACCTTAGTTGCCTCAACCAGCTTAATCTACCCCGGGAGAACCATACCCAGCTCACCTCAACTCATTATGGTAGAAGCCAACTTACTTTATCTTGGCTTAGCAGCTAGCAAAGAACTAGCTGTTGGTGCTAGAGCACCGCGATCGTTTGTTTTGATGATAACAAAACACGTGTCGTTTAACATTTGCACTTGGAGTCTTAGATTTCAGGTCAATTGCAAATGGAGACGTGATTAGATGGAATTCGAGCTCGCATCCAGGACAGATTGGAGGAGCTTGATGGAGAACAGAGGAAATTCGCGAGGAGCGATAGATTGAAGATGGAAGGACAAGAAGAATAGGATAGAATTCCATTTTATTCATTTTATTCCTTTCATGTACTTTTGTCTTTATTTTCTTGCTCTTTATTTCCTTAGAACATTATGTTAAAGAGCCTCAAAGTACCCTAACAGTAGTCCTAGGAACACCGGTACAACCCTAGGATACTTAGGTTTTCTGTAGAGAACTTAGAAAACCAATATAGGGTTCAAATAGCATTTCCAGACATCTAATTCCCAAATCAGACGTCTGATAATGTGTTTTAAGACGTCTAACTGTTGATTCAGACGTCTGATAACATTTAGGCCGGACATAGTTAGTTCTGTCTGATGAAATAAGACGTCCAGACCTTAGACCAGACGTCTGATGACTTTGTCAGACGTCTAATTAGTGGACCATTGGCTCTCCTAGCATACGCTCAAGGATATGACCGTTAGAGCCTTATCAGACATCCTTAAGCCCTTTCAGACGTCTGATAATTGACTGTTTTGCCTCGACTGACCCGAAAATCTCTTCTCAGAGATTTTCTAGCCGTTGCAAATCCATTCCCACGAAAAAGTAGGTTTCCAGACGTCCAGACATAGTGCCAAACGTCCTGTATGTCGTCTGATGGACTTGCGCTACAACCCTATTTAGATCTGATTCAAGTCAGGAAGAGACCCGCCCAAAATCAGACGTCTGACCTTATTTTCAGACGTCTTAAAGTGGTCTTCCAGATGTCTAATGCCAGAATTAGACGTCTGATTACCCTGTCAGTGCAATGATTGTTCCTGATTTCAGGCTGATTCACTTGGGCTTTGCATCCAACGGCTATGGAAGCTTTTCCAAGCCTTCCAAAGCCTTCCTAAGGCCCCTATAAATAGAGGGGAGCCTTTACACACCTAGATACACAAGACACACACCTTGCAATACACTTTCAAACCATTTTGTGTCTCTCTTGCTCTCTAAGCTCTAGTTCTACATCTAGAGAGTATTAAGCTGTTTTACACACTCGCTCTCCCGCCATAGTTCATGAGAGCAACGTTGCGCCATCGCGTGGCTCACGCACCCGCGTCATCGACTCGATGCACTCCTTGCAAAGGGGAGTTTCTTAATTCCTATAAAAGCTTAGGTTTAAAATTACTTTGTTGGCTCTATAGGATTATTTGTTATTTTATCTTTGTTATTTGGTTGGGTATTCGCTTTGCGAATTCCCGTCTCCTTCGTGGGACAAAATCCTTCTCGTGGAGAGAAGGGGTTGAGGAACGCTACCCTCGCACTTGTAACATGGTTGTAATTGAGGTTGAATCACCCTCGTTTAAAGTGATTCGTTTAGTGGATTTGATCAACTTGGTTGATCGGAAAATCCTAACTCGAGAGAGTTAGGTGGTGGTTTTCACCCGGTTTGGGTTTCCACCTAAAAATTATTGTGTACTCGTGTGATTGATATTTTGTGAGATTGTTTTATTTTCATTTCCGCAATTATTACGTCACCCCCTCCTGGTAGGGAAGAATCTACACTAGCAAGCTAAGCCAGCTAAAGTAGCTCCATGCAACCCTCTTCAGCAGCTGTCAGCTCCAGTTCAGCTCTAGGCTTCTCCTCCTCAGCTCCTCCCGCCAAACCCTAGCTCCAACACCTCCTCCTCTACTCCACTATTAGCTAAGCTAGCTTAGCTTAGCTTAGCTTAGCTATGCTCCAGCTCCCCTGGCTTTTACCACCTAAAAACCCTACCTAACAACTCCACCAACTAGCTCCACCTAAGCTCCACATAAGCTACCCCTACTTCCACCTCACCTTGGCACCAACCTAGCCTACCCACTACCTCCAAAAGACACCATAAAGTGGTGCCAAAACCACCCTAACTACTTCCTTATTGGTGCCACTTTTTCCCTCCAAAACACCCCCACATCATGGCCCTACACATAACCCTACAACCCATCCTAGCCATCCACCTACCCTTCCTTCTAGAACCCTACTTGGCGCCACCTAAGCCCCTCTCCTAGAAGCCATTTTGGCGCCAACTTCAAGGGGTGCCACCACCCATAACCACCCCCTAGGTGCCCCTTGGGTTGGCGCCAATTACCCTTAGCCATAGGATCCCCAACCACCTCCATCTTCCCATCTTAGTCCTCCATTTCAAGAGTCACCTTAGCCCCCTCCCTACTCTATATAAACCCACCACCTACCACCATTTTAGAGCATCCTCCATTAGTGTTCAATTCCACCTACATCCACCTATACCTACAGCCAAGAAGAAGGAATAGAGAAGAAGATTAAGGGGGCACATCACCAACCCCTTTGGTGCCTTCTTCTCCCCACTTTCTTCAACTTGTGCCACTCCAAGGAGGAGGAGGAGCATTCTACTTCAAGGAGGACGGCCAGGCAAAGGAGAAGAACCTAGGGTGGACGTCCACCCTTGGAGGAGGAGAATTAAAGGTGGTAGCTACCACCTTGGAGGAGCATCTCATGCCAAGGACGAGTTGTCTTTTCAAGTCAAGGAGCTACTTGGCTTGGAGCAAGAAGCCCTCTTCTTCACCATCTATCTAGAAGATTTGTGTTTTATTTCTCTTGTATTTTCAAGTAGAGTAAAAGCATTCCTCTATAGGTTTTGTGTGCACAATTTTGATTTAATTCAAATTGCCTTCTTTTAATTTCTGTTGCATAGCTTGTTACAAATTTTGCCTAGCAATTGTTTCACTCCCTCTCCCTAATTATTCTAGGCCTCCACATGCCCAGGGTGAGCTTAGGGAGAGGCTCTACCTATCACCTTAGGGTAGGTTTCTTGAATTAGGTATTAGTTATTTTCTAGCTTTCAACAAAAACTTGCATGTTGCCTTTATTTCAAAAATCATAAAAACTATATATTCAAAAAGACCAAAAAAAAGTTGAGATTTATTTTCCAAGCAAGAGATTTAATTTTTGCAAATTTGCCTCCTTGGACGACCCTAGATACCTCATTATTAAGGAATATAAATTTAAAAGCATATGCAAATTCGCGTGTTACAACGACATTAAAAACCTGATTTTACAAATCACGCGATTTTTCGCATCACTAATCGTAACACACAAAACTCCAATAAAATGCATTACTTTTAAATTTGGTCTCTTGTAATAACGTACGAAAATCACAAGTTGTGTACAAACTATCACACACCACTTGACAACTACTATACGGACCAACATTTACACAATCTTCTGTACAAAGGAATGGTCGAGGACACGGTAAGTAAATTACAAGTTTATAACTATGGCATAGTAATTAATATCATACATAGTAATAGTGCTCAATGTGTGTGGTGAAATGTAGATCATCGATGCATATATAGATTGCCTTTTCTTCAAGCATTCCATATTTTGCAAGATAGAAGCCCCTTATTTCTTTGCATCATTGACAATCATGGTAAGTAAGCCTAGCTAATTGATTTTTATATTAAAACATTGATCTTTGAAATCGACGAGTGTTATGTCTTATAAGTCTGGTTGCTCTCGTTGTGCTTGACGTATGTAGAGCTTGATAAAAAATAAAAGACCCAATATGACAAGGAGGAACATAAAAATTTGGATGAAATCTTTGATGCAAGGCCATGTATATATGGGAACATTAAGAATGCTTTCTTCCCCCTTCATCTTCCAAGACACTGAATACTACTTGTAGCTTGCTTTGAAAGTAAGGAATTCCAAGTCTATGACTCCTTGGGTCATGATAGAAGGAGCAAGGCTGAGGCCTATCAATGGATAAGATTGCAAGGTACTGATCTTAAAATTGTGTTAGATATGTACGTAAGATAATATAACTATTATGCAACTTTTCTTTCCCTGACAGAGAGACATAGCAACAAGATTCTTTGCAAGAACAATTCAAAGTAAGAGGACATGGGATTGGGGAATCCGATTCATAAAGGGCATGCCCCAACAACCAGATACGAGCATCGACTGTGGGATATATCTCCTAAAATACATGAACTTCATTTGCAACAGAAAGGAGATAAATTTTGAACATAGTGAGATTAGAAAGTTCAAGGCAAAGATAGCAACCGTTCTTCTCGAATGTGGGTCGGATGAAAATGACTAGATTGTTAGTAAATTCATTACAGGTGTTTGTTGATGTTAAATAGTTCTTCAAGGTGCAGAAAAAGACCGGTACCTTTTTGGGACTTTTGATTTCTGATAGATCTTTACTTTAGATATTTAGTAACATGATTACAAACAAATTTGATTTGTTGGTCTGAACAAATTGTTGGATTTTGGTTTATACTTATAGTTGCTTAAATTATAGTGCATGGGATATGGATCAATGTGACAAACATTTATGAAAATTGTTTCATAGACTTTACTATAGTTACAAACTACCTTGTTAGCTCTGAAATTATAGCTCTCTTACTTGTAATTACCTTATTTCAGTGACAAAGATCATATTACATCCTTTTTTCAATTGGTATTACAACTAAAATAATAACATTGACATTTTTTGATGTTTTAGTACACACTGAGAAAGTATGTGTGTGTTCTATTAAGGGGCCACCTCTATAACATATTACAAGTCTGCAATTGTAATGCAAATGTAAATTGGTTATATTGCAAATTATGTGTATATTAAATCTTTGCAATACAGCTGCTACAAAGGTATGTTTTAATACATCCAATCATTGATATAAGATACAAATACTTTTGTTTTATCCAAACTTGTAAAACAATGATAACAAACACTTATTCATGAATACATGCTGTAAAACACACCTTCGTGGTTTAATCATGAAACAAAAAGATTCATCATCTTCGATGAAGAAATTAACAAACCATTATATCGAATTTGATATAAACAAAATTTAACTGCGAACAAATAAACATATAGTGAATATAAAAAAATACTTGATAATGTATCTATCACATTATTTGGTGGAAAGCGTAGCTACAAACAATTAACAAAAAGAAAAAATATAATGTAAGGTACGATTAACTTTGAAATATCATTTGGCCTGAATGACATGGATCAGATGCTTGACAGCTTGATATCATCCACATTTGCATTTGATCTACATAACAAGAAAATGAATGAACAAAAAATAAGCAAAAAATGGTGAGTAATACTATCCGAAAAAAAATTCGATTTTGATAATTGTAGCTACTCAATACTTGCAAGATGTAGACTCAGAAGATGTGTTCTTCAACGGACAGTTCCTTGAATCATGCCCTATGTTAAACTTTAGGCAATATTTGCATTGATGACCTCAACATTACTTCATTTCAAATATAGGCTTAATTTGGTCACTACCAAGTTTTGGCTTATCATTTTTGCCTCTACCTTTCATCTTCGCAAATTTTGGTTCCATTACCATTATATTATTGTAGCGACAGTTGCTCAATGAATGATTAACAAGTTCTTCGTTATGTGAAATCTTCTAATTTACTAAAGTACGAACACCATTAATTGCAGACGCAATTGCATCTTTTGCTATTGCAATAGTCTCTTCATATTTAATAGCATCATTGATGAGAACTAAGCATAAATGGTGTAGCTCCTTAGTATCATCATTGTAACCTGATACCATGTAAATAGGGTAATTGCCTGATTTCTTGATGTTACTCCTCCATCTGGGAAGAATATAAGAATCCTTGATGCATGATATAGTCTTGTGTTTCAAAACAGCAAAGATGTACTTGCGTGGTATACTAGAAAAATCCATATATCTGCAATCACATCTATATACTTTATTGGCCATTGAATATGTCACCTCATTCTCTTTACGCCTCAGATCAACGCTTATTGTCCTATATTTTGATCCACATTCACCAATGCTTGCATAAAAAACATTCAACATCAAAGAACCATTGATATCTCTTTGAGGATCATAGAAAACAATCTTCATATAAATGTCTGCCAGTTGTTTCTCAATTTCCCATGATATATGGACGAACGGTCGTCTCGTCAGAGAGTCGTTGTCCATTGCATTCTCGTTCTCTCTGATCCTATTGATGGCAGTTTGAAACCTACATATGAACTCATATAGCATATTTTGCTTTGTAATAGAGCTGTTAAGAAATGAGTGGAGACTCTCACTTCTTTGTGTAGTCTTCAAACCCACAAAAAATCTCTTACGCATGTATGTAGGTACTCATCTAAATCTTAAATAAAAAATAGACTTTAGCCACTTATTATCAATAGGGCTACAACTCTCAATGAAACTCTCTTGGATCCTTGCATTGCTATATCAATGCACTCAATTTCAAAATTGCTTTAGCACCAGAGTTTCCAAAACCAATTCTTGAGCTAAATTTGTTCGCAATGTGCCATGCACAAAATCGATGTACTATGTTGGGAAAACAAGATGAAAGAGCAACACCAATAGATGAGTCTTGGTCAGTGACAATAGATATTGGGTGAGTAGCAATAGCATCAATGACCTTATTAAAAAACTACTCGAATGACTTCTTCGACTCATTCATTAAAAGTCCATTGGCAAATATAACAGGCTTCTTATGGTGGTTAACACCACAGAGGGTTGCAAAGATCAATTTGTACTTATTTGTATTATACGTTGTATCAAATAATACAACATCACAAATATCTTGTAATCTTTAATGGAGATTGGATCCATCCACATACAATGTCTCAAACAACTGTCCTCGTCCAAATCGTAAGAAAATTAAAATTCTGGAGTCATTGCCTTGCAGTACTCAAAAAGATCTATCAACATTTGTGCATCAAAACCTAATATTTTCTTCCACAAATCCCGCTTCATATTGTATATATCTCTTACAACATTCACAACATGTTCAGCAACACCACCGTTCTTCGATATAAATGCAACTTGTTTGTTCATAGGAATGTTCATGTCAAACATGGTGTCTAATAGAACCTTCGTGTGATCAGTTATTTTCTTAATGGGTTTCAAATACCTCTTCTTCGAAGGTGATGAAATAAGGTGATCGTGGTTATACTCAAACTTCTGCACCTCTCATTTGTTATTAAAACAGTTAAGCTTAATTGTCATTTTTGCACCGCATCCAGTTCTATATGTATCAAATCTCTTCTTCATATTAGACCTTGAAGGTGATGCAGAATTGGGCAATAGATCAAAAAATGATAACAACTTGCTACCAAGGACATGAAAAGTTTTGTCTGAAAATCTCTCTAATATGCAAACAAACTTCTTATATGATAATACCTTATCCTTAGAAATATTGTCTATGGAATATTTTGTGCTACTCTTGTGAATGCTAAATCCACGAGTAATAGCGTACTATTCGTAAAATATCTTCGCCTCGGATACAGAGTTAAATTCCATACCAACTTGAGGTCTCAACCGATCAAGCTCTTTATGCTGAGATATTTCAGCATCAGAGTCGTCTAATATAATTAAGGATGGAGATTCTGCATTGAGGAAAAAAAAATGCTTATAATAAATCTTCTAAGTTTGAAATTCTTTTTAGCATGGGAGTTTGTAAACTTGTCATACAAGCTATGTGTGTTGCACCATCATTAATACATAAAAAATGCTTGTGTCGAGATCAAAAGATTGTGTCACAAACTTTTTGATTTATGTATTACAAATAAATTCATGATTCGCTATCATTAACTCATATCAGCTCGATTTACAAAAGTTGTGTTGTAGGCTATTGATAAGTGAAAATAAAATTACATACATGAGTAGTTATCATTCCATAATTACATCTGCATTGAAAAATATATGCAAAATCGTGTTGTAATATAAGAAATACGTCTTACACAATCATAAATGCACCAGCTTGGGTTGTTGCTGAATTCAAAGGGTTGTCTTATAGAGCTTGGGATTCGTGTGTGTTACAGAATTTTTGTTTTACATATTACAAACAAATTGGGGAGTAGCTATCTTCCACCAAGATTTGTTATTAACATGTGGTAATACAAGTACATACTTCTGATTTACATGTGTTACAAAATTTTTATTTTACATATTACAAACAAATTCAAGAGTAGCTATCCTCCTCTCAGATTTGCTGAACCTTGAAATTATTGTGTTATAGAGTATTGATATGTTGTAATACAAATACATACTTCTCATTTACGTGTGTTACATAATTTTTATTTTTCGTATTACAAACAAATTCGGGAGTGGCTATTTTCCACTAAGGTTTGCTGCACTTTGAAATTACTATGTTACAGGGTATTAATATGTTGCAATACAAGTACATACTTCTTATTTGCATGTATTATAAATTTTTTATTTTACGTATTACAAACAAATTCAGGAGTGGCTATCTTCCATTGAGATTTACTGCACTTTGAAATTGTTGTGTTACAGAGTATTGATATGTTGTAATACAAGTATATACACGAATAAATATCTCTTCGTGAATACAACTACATCAAAAAATGTACGTGTAAACATATTGTAATACAGCGGGTATATGTTATACGATCATAAATGTACTAAATTTGGTTGTTTATTCCAAATGTTTGTGTTACAAAAGTTGTGATTTGTGTATTACAAATACATTCGAGTGTGCGAATTTTTACCCGGTAACGCCACCATTAAAATTATTGTTCTACAAAACTATTGATCTGACATGTTAACATAATGACTTTGTTTAATCTAAGGAATTCATATTTCCTATTTTATTTTATATATCAAATATGACACGGTGACTTTATAAAAATAATATAAACTAATTTTGTGATACGAGATTGATTGCATCAAGGTTATGTCCAATTGGACGAACGACAAGATGAACTTTTTATAAAAAAAATAGATACTTCACTCAATAAATACGTATCATATATATAGATATATATACTTGTCTACAAGTTAATTTTTTGACCGTGTTAGCTCGTTTGTATTGGTCAGAAGTTTTTGCACAGTATAGCGCTACAGCTGGCATCGGTATTCCGAAATGTCCATCAACAAGGTTGTTCGGAAATAAGGAAGTGTCGAATTTATCACTATAAAAATACCGTATGTCACAACAGATATACAGGAGAAGTTTTTGCACAGTATAGCGCTACAGCTGGCATCGGTATTCCGAAATGTCCATCAACAAGGTTGTTCGGAAATAAGGAAGTGTCGAATTTATCACTATAAAAATACCGTATGTCACAACAGATATAGAATTAATATTCTGTAGGCACATAAAATTGCGCATGGATAGAAAAATAAATAAATAATTACCATGTGTACATGGTACCATCACAACGTCGGATATGGTGGTCTTCTTTCCATGATACGACGATCACAAGATTCACAACACAGCAATGGGTGTACTCGATCGATTCCGGAACAGCCATCCGCACCTAAAATCAGATGTCGAAACTTAGGAAATGGGTATAATGCTTCAGATAGGGTCCAAGATTAATCCTCGTTCCAACCTCTTGAAACTTTTAGGCCTATTTTGATAATTGGGATAAATTTTTTAGGATAAATTTTTGATGCTGTTAAAGAAATGTAAAAATTAATATTTTTTTAAATGTGGGAACAACTAAAAAATTAAATTCAGAAGTGAAGATCACGACACACCTTTACGTATAAAAACAATGTACATATTGTCATGCGATGAAGTTTACCATCACTCAAAAAAATGAGATCACTTCTAAAGTAAAAATGCACGGATGCAAAATTAAATACACATTGATATAAAATCAAATTGCATCGGTGTGAAATCAAAGTGCACAGCTATAATGATTTAATTTGCACCAATGCAAAAGCAAAAATATCACTTTTAGAATCATTTTTCACCCACGCAAAAGCAAAAAAATAACCTTTATAATCATTTTACATCGATGTAAAATCATAAAATAATCTTCAGGATCATCTTACACTAGTATAAAACAACAAAAATCACCTTAAAAAATATTTTGTACCAATACAAAATCACAAAATATGCTTCAGAACCATTTTGAACCAATGCATTTTGGTTCAAGGCAAAAAATCACCCATCTTTTTTTTTTAGCAAATACGAGAGCAAATCTTATTCATCCACACTCCCGGAGGCAAGCAAAATGGCAAGGGGACAAACCAAAACCTGCCAGGTACACCCAAAAGAGCGACCACGACTCGTGACCTAGTACAATAGAGAATGCAACAAGTGGAACAACAGCAAAACAAAAAGAGGTCAATGAATAACATATAGGGGAACTGAAGCTTGTCAAGCTTAATGATGCCTTTGATACAGTTGTTGAGATTCGCAAAGTTGGTGCAAATTTGCCAATCATCCTTCGCTAAGCCAGCAATCATGTAAGCAAGCGCATTAGTAGTAAAGCAGATAGGTAAGCAAGACAACTTTATCCTTGAACTTGAGAACCTCCTTGTAAGTTGTTTTAGTCGCCCAAACCGCTAGAATTTTACCCGTCCACCAAAAATACAAAAGAGAAGATTTGCAATCCAACTAAACTTCAGAGAGGTGAGGAATAGCATTAAGAGCAAGGAGAATGGCTTTGAGAATAGTAAGCTCCTTAGACCAAGCCTTGAACCTGCAGTTAGCACTCATTAGAAAATCCCCAACAGCATTTCTCATGACCCAGGCCATCAGATAGCAAACTTCACTCCTCCAAACAGCAATATTGATCTTAACACCAACAAAAGGTCTGACCTAGCTAATAGCAAGAAATTTAGGGCATTGTTGATGAATCCAGACAAATAAGTTAAAATTATACCAATTCTTGGCAAGCACAATGGGAATATAGTTAGTGGATATAAGATCATTCTTGAGTTTGTTCCGAATCTACCACACATTAAACCAAATGAAGCTAATGAGGCCATTAAGGACACAAATTCTCGGAGAGCTATTAGAGGATCTAATGATTCGGAAGAAGTAGGTTGGGTTAATAGGAGTAATAAGACGCTCAGAGAACACCCAACTGGCAACCTGATTAATAAGGTGGCTTTGAGAGAATAAGTGTTTAATAGTCTCACCCTTAGGATCATCATTGTAGCAAGAGTACTTTGAGGGGAAGGGAATACCAAGCCTAGTGATATTGTCGCCAATAGGAAACCTAGAAAGACTAATGCGCCAAACCAATAAAGAGATCTGAAGGGCAAGCTTAAGATTCCAGAGAGCATTGGCCACAACATCAACTGGAAGAGAGGCAAATTGGGATTGGTAGGCAAAGGCAACAGAGAACATGCCATCGTAATTGGTTGTCCAAATGGGGGCATCCTTCCCAAGGCGAGATAAATGTGGGAGATTTGAAGGTGGAGATCATTTGGGACATGAGTCATAATAGGATGATTATAGGATATATGCAGAAAATCTTTGACATGAATAAGAGAGATGTTGATAGTTTCAGGAAGAAAAGCTTTGAGAGGCGATTCACCAATCCAAGTGTCCATCAAGAAGTCCACCATGCCTTCATGAATTTCCCAGTGGATTAGAGGTTTCATAAGATAATACACATCCCAAAAAGCTTTGACTCTAGCAGGAAAGAAAAGAGAGCGAGATGGGACATTGCCATAGAGACGTTTCATAAGCTAGGCATAGGGGGAGTTTGTAAAAAGGATGTTCCAAACTCTCTTCATCCTAAGGGAAGATATGAAAGCGTTGAGGTCAAGAATATCGAGGCTACCAAGGTGGAGAGGCTTAGCAATAATTTTCCAGGAAATCCAATGATGTTTATTTCCCCAGGAGAAGAGCCCTAAAAAAAGTTTTCCATGATAGATTGTAATTTCCTTATTATGGACTTGGGGATCTCTAAAACAGATATGATGTGTATAAGAACAGAGGAGAGGACATCTTTTAATGAGTAGAAGCCTGGAAGCAAAGGAAAGTAAGTTAACTTTCCATCCAACCAACTTAGAGTGGATTTTTTCAATGCAGTAAAAATATGAAGTTTTGGCCCATCCAGAGAAGATGGGGCATCCTAAGTAGGTGAAGGGGAAGGAGCCCAATTGGATGCCCAAGGCATGCGTGATTCAATTAAGCCTATCCATAGGAAAATTCTTTCCCACAAAGCAGAAGCTTTTAGAAAAATTGATAAGTTGTCCAAAGGCTTCTTGGAAGGATTTAAGGAACAGGGACAGATTAGCTATGGTTTGGGGACTGCCATTAAAAAAAAGAACAATATCATCCTCATAGAGAAGAGAAAGCAGAGCACAGATATCACGTTTAATAGAGTAAGGCATAATTTTTCCCAGGAAGGCGAGTTCTTTAAGACATCTAATGAAGGGTTCCATGAATATGTCGAAGAGATAAGGGGATAGAGGATTGCCCTGCCTCAAAGCTTGGGACGTCTTAAAAAGGGGAGGAGACACCATCAACAAGGATGGAAGAACCCTCTTGTTCAACAAAAGCCCAAATCAAGGAGATCACAATTGTAGAAAAGCTAAATCTCGCAAGGACTTGAAAAAGGATATTCCACTCCACTCTATCATAGGCCTTCTGAAGGTCCAATTGGATGATAATATTAGAACCAAAGACTTTGCGATTGATGCATTGGGTGAGTTCAAAGGTAGTGGCAATATGGTCATAAATGGAGGGATTTTTGACAAAACCAGCTTGCTCAGGAGATATAAGTTTAGGGATAATCATAGCCAGTCTCTTGGTGAGGATTTCTGAAGCAATCTTGTAAACGACGTTACATAAACTAATTGGGCGATAGTCAGCCAGATTCTTAGCATCCAATTTTTTGGGGATCAGAGAAATAAATGCATTGTTGAAGGATCTAGGACTTTTATGATGGGTGAAAAAGTAGGAGATTGCTTGAGTTAAGTCATCTTTCAGCAAGGACCAGAAGTTGGTAAAAAATTCAGCATTAAAACCATCTGGTCCAGAGTACAGTTATCAGGCATTTGGGAGAGGATATCCCAAACCTCATTTTGGGTGGGAAGGACCAACAGGAGATCAAACTCCATCTAGGTGACAATTTGGGGGATCACTTCCAGAAATGGCAGATGACCTTGGGTGTTTTCGCTATTCAAGAGAGTCTGATAAAAAGAAACATTCTGACGAGCAGCCTCCTCCCAAGAACCGGCCCCTATGGTAGAGGTAAGTTCAGATTTGTGGCGCTTGGCAAATCTACGTTTAATAGTAGAGAAAAAGAATTTAGTATTAGATTCCCCATTAGAAGCCCAATCAATTTTAGCATTTTGACGTAAAAAATCATAAATCTTAGCAAGGGCATCATCAAGGAGGTTTTGGGTCTCGGTGAGCTCAGCAGCAAGGGTGTCATCCCATTGGGAAGCTAACTTGGAGTCAATTTCATCATAGTGAGCCTCAAGGGTTTTTAACAATAATATGAATGTCCCCAAAAGTTGTCTTATTCCAATGTTCTAGAGATCCTTTTAAGAGAGGAAAGCTTTGAGTGTAGGTTGGAGATCGGATCATGGGAGGGATTCACAGTCATATTATCCCAGGAGTTTTCAACGAGATTACGAAAAGTAGGATCTCTGAGCCACATGTTTTGGAACTGAAAGGGTTGGGGCCGAGTGATAGGGTTAGGGATGGAAGATAGAACCATGGGGGCATGGTCAGAGTTCCATCTAGAAAGGTATGATCCTGAAGTAATCTCAGCTAGGGCATCAGTATTGATGAGGATAAGATCAAGCTTTTGGTATATAGGAGCACTACCACGTCGGTCATTGCACCAGGAAAACTAGGAACTAGAAAGAGGCATTTCAATCAGGGCTAGATGATGAATAGAAGTTCTGAAAGGAATCGCATGAGAGTCAGAGAGAGGTAGACCTCCAAACTTCTTCGAGGGCCTAAGAATACAATTAAAGTCACCCCCAATAATCCAAGGACTGGGGACAAGAGTGGTGGGTGTGGAAAGATAGTGCCACAACCCTTGACGTTGAGGAACATCAGACAAAGCATAGATAGTAGAGATTTTGAAATAGGTATTACCAATTAGGTAAGTCACGGTAATAGCTTGTTTGAAAGAGGAAAGAGGGGAGACGAAAAGAGATCCTCTCCACAGGCACCAAAGTTTAGGGGAGTCAAAGAAGACTAAATAGGAGCTGAAGGAAATGGATCGCTTAACCGATCCAATATTACAGGGGTCAGCAAAGGTGATGATAACATCATTAGTAATCGGGCAGGTTTAAGTGTGTTTTGTTCCGTCGTTATGGTTATTATGGTTTACAAGCATTGTAGTATATGACAAAACAGCTACCAGATTACTACAAATTTTTACTCGGAATACAAAGTTTTCCCTAGGTCGAACTCAGGGAGCAACTAGAATTCTAGAAGTATAAAAGCTCTCAATTAGGTTACAAAAATAAGAGAGAGAGAGAGAGAGGGAGCTAGAGTTCTCTTGGCTTCTTCTTCTTCTCTCTTCCTCTTCGTTCTGTCCTTCTTTTTCTTCCAGCTGATCTCCTCTTCTTTTTCCTGCAGAGTCTTCCTTTCTTCTTCTTTCTTTTCTTTTCTTCTTCTTCTTCTCTAGCTTCTTCTTCAGCCTTCTTCTTCTTTCTACTTCTCTTTTCTTTTTCTTCTTCTCTGCTTCCTGCCTTCTTTTTTCTTCTTTAGTTGCAGCTGTGCCTTCTTTTCTTCTTCTTCTCTGCTTTGCTTCCTTCTTTCTTTTCTTCTCTTACAGTTCCTCTTCTTTTCTCTTCTTTCTGTTCTAGCCGCTGCCCTTCGGTCGTCTGACTTGATGCTCAGACGAATTAACTGTGGGTTGCTACAGTGCGGCTTCTTCTCTTCAGCTCCTCTCCTTCCTTTCTCCCTCAGCTCCTCTGTGCGGCTAAGGCTTCGGCCGCTCCTCCTCTCTTCTTCTTCCTTAGCTTGCTTCTTCTTCTTCTTTCTTTCTTTCCTGCATGCACACACAGTGGTCAGTGCAAAACCTACCCCTACCCTTCCCCGCATCCCTCTCTTTCTCAGAATCTCTCTTAGGACTGCTCTCCCAGAGCCGGGTATTCGGATTCGGGTAGCACTCCCGGGACCAGGCCCACCGGCGTGCAGTGGTGGGCGAGGAGTGCGTGGTCGGGTAGTCGGATCCGGCCCAGACCCGCGGGGCGTGAGTCCGGGCGAGAGAGCGCATGGCGTGCTGCGTGCGGGTGAGAGGGACCTAACCCCTGTGTATTGAAGGCAGTAAGCTAGATACACTTTTTCAATTTAAGTGTGGGCGCTTGGCCGCACACTTACGAGGTGGGACTAAAGTCCCACCTCCAAATCTCGCGCTCGCAGGCGAGGGAACTGCAGCCAATTGGGGCAGCAGTAAGGCTTGTGACCCAATTGCAGGCCTAGGTGTGTTCGCAGCAGCTTTCCGCGTGCCTGGGATGTGCGCCTGGGCTGGAGAACACCTGGAGCTGTGAGCGAAGGAGCTGCAACAGCTCAGCAATGGCGGCGAGGGGGCTCTGACCTGAAAGCAAAAAGACGGCCTCTCGACCACATCAGAAAAAGGGGGGAGCTTCGCCGGAGTGCGGCGAAGACAGTACGGGGGTCGGCGAGGTGCGAGAACGCGTGTGGAGGTAGACCTAGGTCAAATTGTGCGTGGGAAGATGGGTTTGTTCGGGGGGCGATCGGGCGGTGATTGGTAGTGAATGGAGTGGGGGGAATGGTCAAGTGGAGTGAGGGGGAGCCTCTGGGCTATTCGGCGAGGGGTGAGGATGTTTGTGGAAGTGGGATGGACTCACCGGAGAAGGTGATCGGAGACGGAGCAGGTGGAGGTGGAAGTTGCGTGCGGTGGAGTGTTGAACATGCGAATCGCTATGCTAACGTGTTTGGTTTTGGAAAACCTGTCATTGTAGCTTGAAAGCGAAGAATTCGTGTTCAACAAATAAAATTTATACCGAAATGAAAATTCCGGGTCGAACACAGGGAGGCGGACGTTTGATTTAAAAACTACGCGTTTCTTTTTATTTGTCACGAAGTAATTCAATTTAAAACTATCTAATTAGTTACAATAAATAGAAGAGAGAGAGAATATTACACATAGAAATCGAAATGAGATGTAGAATAAACAGAGAATTTATCATTAGGGGGATTTATTCATTACAACTAGAAAGCATAAAACAATTGCACTAGAAAGTGATAAATTTACTCTAGAAAGCATTAAAAGAATGGAGGGAGAAATGTCCTCCTAGATGATTGCTTGGAGGACGAGAAAAACTACACTAGAAAACAGTAAATCTATATTAGAAAGCAATAAAAAGAATAGGGAGAGAGAAATCCTCCTCGACGGTCGCTTGGAGGACGAGTCGGATGAGACGACGCCTGGACGAAGGAGGATGAAGCAGAAGAACGGGAACGGAGCAGCATGCCGTCGTCGTCGCGGGATCCACTTCCGAAGGGGGACGAAAATTTGGCCTTTATCTCGCGAGAAGCATCCCGGGTGTGGGACAAGCTTCTCTTGAGCTTTGGAGGGGTAGAGAAGAGAAGGAAGGGATCAGAATTTCATATGGAGGGGGTCTCCTTTTATAGTTGCAAGGAGTGGGGGCAAAATGGACATTACAACTTTAAAATAATAAATGAGGGGTCTTTAGTGACGGATAAATTCGTCACTAAAGCCCCCAACGTGGGTGTAGCTCACGCGCCCACGCACGCCTGCTCAGCTGCTCACGCACGCAACACATGCGCACGTTCAGCGATCCTCAGCCGTCCGATCGCGAGATCGGACGGCTTAAGTCGCGCCTTCACCCGCTGTGCTGCGCGCCCGCCCGAGTGCGATCGCGCATCCATGCCGCGCGTTCAATCGCGCGTGAACGCTATCGGGCACGCGCGATCGTTAGATCAAGATCCAACGCCCGCCCGCGCCTGATCGCCCGCGCCTTCCAGCCCTTCACTGTGGCTCGAACTCGCGCCCGCCGCTCACGTAAGCGTACTCGACCACTGCGCTACGAGGCGCGGATGGTCGAGCAGACACTTTTAAGTGCGGCTGACCACAGCCGTTGGATCAAGATCCAACGGCGGAGAGCGAGCGGGTGCAAGATCTTCAGAGGTTGCATGCGGCCGTTTGGGCGGTCGAGATGGCGCTACGTGGTGCCATCTTGGCCGTCCATCTTCTGGAAGTTGTAGATGGTGCCACGGATGTCGGATTGACTCGATTTTTACGTTGTTGGGCTGCGATCGTCGATCCAAATTCATCCGTGCGGTCAGATTTGTCATTTGAAGTACGGATTTACACCATCCTGGCCCTTGATCTTCTAGGGTTCCCCGATCACTATCTGATGCTACGGATGCCTGATTAGGGCAATCTTGGAGTCGAACTCCAATCGTCGCCCTGATCACTTCCATATGGTTGAATCTTTGATCTGAGGTCCTAATAAAATGTTTGCCCTGTCCAAGCACATAAAAAGAGACAATTAACCTCCATTTTATTCAAACTACTCTAAATGCAAGATGATGCATGTTATGCAATATTTATATCATGAAATGCAATCCTATGCTTAAGAACATGCATAAATAGACATCTTAAGTAGTGTAAATGTGTTTACATCATGGAGTAAAAGGGTAAATTAAGAGAGGGAAAATGTAAAGGAGAGAGAGAGGAAACTCTGTACCTGTTTACTTGACGAAGGGGAAGAGAGCAGCGCCTGGCTCGTGCCTGTCGGAGCTGGGGACAAAGATGCCCTAGAGGAGGATATCGGCGACGAGGAGGCAGACAGAGGGCACCAGCTGGTACGGCCTAGCACGGACAACAGGGTAGAGTAAACTCTACTGTAGGTAAGGCAGCATAGGGACAAGGAGGAGGAGGAGAAGATCGCCGGAGGCTTCGGGCACTCTGACCGGAGGAGGAAGAGACAAAAGGTGGGGTATTTCTCCGTCAGAGGAAGCTTGAAGGAGTCGGCAGACCTTACTGCTCCTTATAAAGACCTTGGCGCGAAGAGGAAAACGAGGTAGCGACGTGCCAGCCTCGCCGGGGAATAGCTGGAGAGGATACACATGCCTGTCGTGCATTTGCATGAGAGGCATGGTTGATGGCAGAGGGCATGGGCGAGTCCCTACAACAGAGGACGTCGCAGGGAACCCCCCATCTGTTCTAGAGGATGGCAGCCTTGCCCTACACGGTGCCATCCTCCGCGGAAGGTCGCCGGAGGCATGGCGTTGTGCAGAAGTGGAAAGGAGGACCGTTCTGCAAAGAATGACGAGAAGTTGGGGGCCTAAACGCAAGGGTTTCAAAAGATAAGGGTCAAAAAGTAAATAAAGAGGACCAAATTGTAAAGTCGGTTAAGATGGTCTTTTCCTAGGCTTAAGTTTCTATACTAGAATAATTTGTACCTAAGGATTTTAATGGTAAATATTTATTTTTGGTTGGACCATGTTTAACCGGTCAATTTGCGCAAAAACCCAAATTAAGTCATTAATTGGGCATGGTTCTCATTTTATGTCAAAATAGGTTTCAAAGGCCAAATTGAAGGTTCTAAACCCTAGGGGATATTTTTCTATGAATTTTATAGGGTTTAGTTGATTTTTATCCTATCTCGAACCTCGTGAATTAAAGTGGGTTTATTTTAGGGTTACAGAATGTCATTTAATTCCTAGAAGTTGCTATAACCCTTTTCAGATCAAATCAGCCCACTTCCCTTCTTATTAAGCTTATTTGACCTATGTTTGGACCCTTAATTATCCTGTTTGCATACTACATTGGTGAAATTACAGTTTTACCCCTGATGATTTGTTTTATCCTTTAACTCATAATTCTCTGAGTTAAGCTTCTCTTTGGATTTTGTAAGAGCTTTTTCACACATATTTGGATTAGATTATGCTAGTTAGGGTTCATGATGAGGTTCTCATCATACCCTCATGCTTAGCTTTTGCTAATCCCTTAGCAAAATTTTAAGGTTTCAACCCCTTGCTCTAGACCATGAAATTGTTAATGATTCCAGATAAGTGCTTTTTCTTTTGAAACCTAGATTAGGTCAGAATGCCAACCATAGGCCTAAAAGGTACTCTAGTACTAACCAAGATCCAGATCTGTCTAGCCTCAACCTTAGTCCTTAACAAAGGTTTTTAAGGCCTACAAGAACTAACCTAAGGTTTATTGGACTTTGTGGTTAAAGCACCCGTGCTTGAGATAATTTTAGCCCTGGCTCAGTTCGTAGTGCGTTTTGTACGAAAGAGAGGTAGAAGATTTATATGTTTGGAGAGTTTTCTCTCTTTTTCTTTTTAATTCTAGCTTAGCATTGGCTTATCAACACGGTCTGTATCAGATTCCTTGTCCCTACCATCAATCCTAAAGGGTTCCTGGTAATCGATGCTTCGAGATAGCACCGCCCATGGTAACCCCCAGAACCCTGGCTGTTGAGATTTCGAGATAATCTCATCCATGGTGTTCCGTGGCCGAATTCAGACCCTGGCAATTGACATTTCGTGATAATGTCATCCACGGAATCTGAACCAGTAGAGTGCTTTCATGCCCCCAGTAGGATATGTAAATATCCTAAGAGACAAGCACCGAGGAGATGATATTTTGTTACGCATCCTCGAGGGAAATTTCCCACCTCTCCGCACTGGGAACTTGTCCAAATCAACCTTTGTTGATCGGCCGCTCCCACTCTAGGTGTCATTTTTAGAATTTTTGCAACGCTTCTACGTAATTTTGATTTTTATTCTTACTGAACCAGGCTGTGTGTGAAGTTAGGGTGCTTAGGTTACTGAGTCCCGTAAACCAAAAGTTTGTTAACGAGGCCAAATACTCCCTAAGCCTTGGACCTAATACTTAAGCTTTTCATTTTCCTCAACCTCTTGAGGAATGTCTGGATCTTAATGGGTACTAAGAGTCTATCCAAGAATGCCTAAGGTTCGTGTTCCTACTAATCTCACTGTGCACTTTCCATTTCTTTTCCTGAATGAGGTCTAGAACTTAGGTTAACTCCTTAATTTCTTACTAATGACTATCTCTTTTCTTTAATTTTGTGCTCCTTTTCATTTTGTTCCTTTTTCTTCTCCTCCTCCTTTGTAGAGTCCACAAAATTTTCTTTCCTCCTCTCATTTTATTATTCTTTTTCAAAACTTTTTTTAATTTTTATGGTATTTTTGGCATATGTGAATTTTTTGTTTAAAACATTTTCTTACAAGTTTTGCACTTTCATACCCCCCCATGCCTAAGATTTGCAATGTCCTCATTGTTACTTAGGGGATTTTTTATTCAACTTAGTTCATACATTAGGACAGATGTTTTGATGAGTGAATGGGTCGGGGTAACTGTTGCGGATGATTTCTAATCTTAGGTGCAAGCACCTGAGGTGGAGTCGGCTGTCCTAAAGGGTGAACCTTAAGTGCGAAAAGGTGTCAGAAAGGTTTCACGTTTTTTCAAAGAGAATGACGGGATGCCTTCCATTGAGCGCTGAGTTTTACGCCATCGGCTGGACGCAATATGCTTAGGGAAAATGGAGGATAAATGATGATTCAGCCAAATCAGTAGAGGTTACATCAATGAACGGTTTGAGTCTCTGACCGTTCACGATGAAAGGTTCGGAATCATGGTTGAGCGGACTGATTTCGATGGCTCCATTTCCAAAAACCTGTCGGACAAGGTATGGTCCGACCCACTTGGATCGCAGCTTCCCAGGGAAGAGTTTGAGTCGGGCATCAAAGAGTAGGACCTTCTGACCACGATGAAAGATCTTTCTTGAAATGTGCTTGTCATGGAAGGCTTTAACCCGCTCCTTGTAGATTCACGAGTTCTCGTACGCATCAAGGCGTAATTCATCGATCTCGCTGATTTGAAGCTTTCTGTGGGTTCCAGCCTTAGAAAGATCTAGATTACACTTCCGTACTGCCCAATAAACTTTGTGCTCCAGTTCAACAGGAAGGTGACACGCCTTCCCGTACACCAGTCTAAAGGGAGACATGCCTAATTGGGTTTTTTGGGCGGTCCTATAGGCCCACAAGGCTTCCGAAAGTCGGGACGACCAGTCCTTCCTGTCAGGCCGAACAGTGACCTGTAAGATTTTCTTGATCTCCCGATTTGATAGCTCAGTTAGACCATTAGTCTGGGGATGATAAGGAGTGGAGATTCGATGAGACACCCCGTATTTGGTCATCAGTGACCTGAACTGAGCATTCGTGAAATGGGTCCCCCCGTCCGAAATGATAACACGAGGAATCCCGAACCGTGAGAAGATATTGTGATGAATGAATTTGAGAACGATTTTATGATCACAGGTTCGGGTCGGTATGGTTTTGATCCATTTGGACACGTAGTCCACAGCCAGCAGAATGTACTCGAAACCATCCGAAATAGGAAAGGGGCCCATAAAATCAATCCCCCAAACATCAAAGATTCAGCATACGAGAAACGGCTGTAAAGGCATCATGTCGCGACGGCTCATGTTGCCCAAAGTTTGACAACGACTGCATGCTTTGCAGTGATTGTATGCGTCCTTGAACAGAGTGGGCCAATAAAAGCCACACTGGAGGATTTTCGATGCGGTTTTGTGCCAATGAAATGGCCACCGCATGCCTGGTCATGGCAGAATAAGAGAATATCATTGATTTCACCCTCCGGGACACATTTTCGGATGATTTGGTCGGCACCTATGAGAAAGAGGTACGGATCTTCCCAAATGTAGTACTTGGCATCAGAGCGCAATTTGTCTTTCATGGCCTTCGGCCAATCAGACGAGATCTGATGAGATGCCAAGTAGTTTACTATATTAGCAAACCATAGAAGTTCAGTACCAATAGTCAGCAGGTGCTCATCAGGGAAATGCTCCGTGATGGGTCCAGAAGGGTTGATGATCTCAGAAGGAAGGCGAGACAAATGGTCAGCTACCACATTTTGTCTTCTCGCCTTATCGCGAATCTCGAGGTTGAATTCTTGCAACAGCAAGATCCATCGGATTAGCCGGGGCTTCGCATCCTTCTTGGCAAGGAGATGCCTCACAGCCGTGTGATTCGAGTAGATGATGACGTGGGAACCCAGGAGATAAGATCGAAATATTTCAAGGGCAAATACTACGGCTAGCAGCTCTTTCTCCGTAACTGTGTAGTTAGGCTGAGCCTCGTCAAGTGTCTTGCTAGAGTAGTAGATGACCACGGGTTTCCCATCAACTTTCTGCCCTAGAACCGCTCCTACAGCGAAGTCAGACACATCGCACATGATCTTAAAGGGTTGAGACCAATCAAGGGATTGTAGGATTGGGGCCAGGGTGACTCAGTCACGGAGGTTCTCAAAGGCTTGAGTGCATTTCTTGGAGATCTCAAAGGCTACATCCTTAAAGAGAAGAGTAGTTAGGGGGCACGCAATTTTTGAAAAATCAGGAATGAAACGATGGTAAAAATCGACGTGCCCCAGAAAAGAACGGATGTCCCTGATCGAGCTAGGCATAGGAAGACGAGAAATTAGATCAACCTTGGCTCGATCCACTTGGATGCCCTGCTCAGAAATTAGATGTCCTAGGACGATCCCCTCAGGCACCATAAAATGGCTCTTTTCCCAAGAAAGAACCAAATTAACGTCGATGCAACGCCTGAGTATATGAACCAAGTGCTAGAGGCAATCATCAAATGATGCCCCGAAAACTGAGAAGTCATCCATGAAGACTTCCAGATAATCACCTACCATATCAGAGAATATGGCAAGCATGCACCGCTGAAAAGTCACGGGTGCATTGCAGAGATCGAAAGGCATCCTTCGAAATGCAAAAGTTCCGAAGGGGCAGGTAAACGTGGTCTTCTCTTGGTCCTCAAGATGAATAGCAACTTGGTTATAACCAGAGTACCCATTAAGAAAGCAGAAGAATCGATTTCCCGCAAATTTCTCGAGAATCTGATCAATGAAAGGTAATGGGAAATGATCCTTCTTTGTGGAGGAATTGAGTCGTCGGTAATCTATGTAGACTCTCCACGAGTTGGCTAATCGGGTAGGCATGACTTCTCCGATTTCAGTCGTAATGGTGGTGAGCCCTGCCTTTTTAGGCACAACCTGAATCGGGCTCACCCAACGACTGTCGGAGATCGGGTAGATGATCCCTGTATCTAACCACTTGATGATCTCCTTTTTCACGACCTCCTGCAGATTGGGATTTAAACATCTCTGCATCTCACGGGAAGGCCGTGTGCCCTCTTCTGAATAAATATGGTGTGTGCAATAAGAGGGACTTATTCCAGTCAAGTCATCGAGAGTCCAACCAATGGCTCTACGATGTTGCTGGAGAATGGCAATCAGATGGGATTCCTGATCAGGAGTGAGCTTGGAATTTATAATCACAGGAAGAGTCTGATTAGAACCTAAAAAGATGTATTTCAAATGATTGGGAAGGGGTTTTAGTTCAAGGATGGGGTTATCAATAGCAGCGGGTGGTTCAGGGTAAGTGTGAGGTTCAAGGATAGGAGTTATGGGTTTGTCCAAATCAGGGTCTGACTCCTCTAATTGTGGTTCGAGATCTTTTTGTGGTTGATGAGGTATAATCAGGTCATTCTCAAAATGCTTTTCATCAACCAAAGCCCTAATATCACAGATTTGTTCGATGACACCGCAATTGATTCCTTGTTGGGCCTTGAAGATATCAATTTTGAGGGTTTGATTTCCAAATTTCAGCTCTATTTGGCCCTCCTCACAACTGATGTTGGCTCTAGCAGTAGCCAAGAAAGGTCTCCCTAGAATGATCAGTGTATCCCTAGGGTTTTCAGGTGCGTCCATGTCTAAGACTATAAAGTCTACAGGGAAATAGAAATCCCGCACTCTTACAATAACATCTTCGAGAATCCCTTTAGGTGACTTTATGGATCGATCAGCTAATTGTAGTGTCACCTCAGTTGGTTTTAGGTCAGATTCCTCTAGGTGTTTTAGTAAGGATGTGGGTATCAGATTTATGGAAGCACCCAAGTCTAACAATGCTCTGTCGAACTGGGTTTCACCTATTTTGCAGGAAATCAGGGGAATACTTGGATCTTTTGCCTTGGGTGGGAGTCTGCTTAGGATTATAGAGCTGGCTTGCTCTAATAGTACAATTGGACTCCCACTCTTGGTTCGCGGCTTACGCTGAGGTGTATACACATTCTTTAAGAATCGTGCGTAAGCCGGTACGTGGCGAATTGCATCCATCAAGGGGATGTTTATTTGGACCTGCTCAAAGAGCTTGACCAAGTCCTCCTCAGGAGACACGGGTTTTGTTGTCTTCTTTCCCTTGGTCAAGGCCTCGGGAAATGGAACCTTGGTTGGTTCTTCTAGGATAGGTCCAGGTCTTTGATCTGGGACAGGGATAGGAACGTCCTGGATTACTGTCCTAGGGTTCGGATCACTACCAGGCTTGGAGTGGTCTAGATAGGGTGGATCTTGGGTCTCCTTACCACTATGGGTTATTACAGAATTTAGTCCTGCTTGATTTTGGTTAGGGTTTGATAGGATGGGTTGCTGCTGATAGCTCGCATAAGAAGTGAAAGCCTCCATCCCGTCAGGTGAAGGAACAGAGGGGGCCTGATAAATCATGTGTGCTTGGCCCGGGTTTGGGTTCATAACGCGCTGCTGGGTCGGCACGTTATTAGGATTAGGAAGAGGTTGGGAAGGAAGTGTGCCTGGTTGGCGAGAATTTGCCAACTGGGCCAGTTGATTTCGAACCTCTGTAAGATCGTCCTTGTGTTGCTTCTGAATAGCCGCATTCGTTCTTTGAATGTCAGCCAGAGTCTGAAGGATGAGAGACATTTGGTCTTGGTTTGGCCCTAATGAATAAGTAGGGTTGAGCCGAGGCTGAGGCAGCTGGTAAGGACGAGGTGGTTGTGGACGGGGCTGAAAGGGTGGTCTTTGAGTTTGAGAATTTCCTGCCCACTGGAAGTTGGGATGGTTTCGCCATCCAGGGTTGTAGGTGTTGGAGAATGGATCATTCTGGATGGTGTTGAGGTCCTCGCAGGTCTGAGGAACCTCCAAAGAGTCAGAGAATGGGGGAATGGAATTCCCCTGGCTAGTATAGAAAGGATCGAAGGATCCTCCAATCCGAGAATCAGATGGGGGTGGATATGGATCCATCCCAGGAGAAGGTCGATGGAGAATGTTTTGCACAGTCTCCCGTATGGAAGGAGGCTGTGCAAAGGAATTATGCGCAGAGGTGGCTCGCTGTAAGTGCTGAGTCAACACATTCACCTTCTTCTTGATGATAGAGACCTTGTCCAATCGACTGGCCATCATTTCCAGGTCGACTGATGCGGACAGGCCCTGCCTCTCATGTGCTCCCCTAAGGTTCGTCGATGCGCGGGTATTCGTCCTGTCGAATGATCCCATGGAGTCATTATTGATGGAGTTCTCGCACATGTTTTCGAGAATCTCCCACACGGTGTACTCATGTTGACCCATGATATTCCCTCCGCAAGTTGCATTGACGAAAAGCCAAATATCCTCACGGAGTCCCTGGTAAAAAGACTGGACTTGTTCCCATTTAGGCACTCCGTGATGGGGGCACTTTCTCATGAGATCCTGAAAGTGATCCCATGCCTCATGGAGAGGTTCTCCCGATTGTTGCGTGAAGTGGGTAATCTGATGGAGCAAGGCATTGGCCCAACCAACGGGAAAGAACTTCTTCAAGAACTCGGACTGAAGTTCTTCCCAATTGTTGATCGTCCGGGTCTGTGTTTGGTACCAATGAGCGGCCTTGTCCATAAGGGAGGAGAACATCTTCATGAGGAGAATATCCCGATTTTGTACATCTGACCCAAAAGTTTGGGCCAGATGCTTCAATAGTTTGATGTGCTGGAAGGGGTCTTCAGAATTAAGCCCATGAAATTTAGGTATGGCATGAATCATATTGGGCTTTAATTCAGAATCAGGTCCTCCAGTCGGGATTCTAACTCGAGGCTCAATAGCCACCGCAGTAGGATTATAATGGTCCCGCATCATAGGACGCTGCGGTGGGTACACAAAGTTCTGGAAGAGGTCATTGAGTCGCTGGAGCTGGTGCTCCAGATTGTTCTCTTCCTCAACTGGCTGAGCCCTTGTGGAAGAAGAAGGTGAGTTGGGTTCGGAGTCGGAGGAGAGGCCGATGTGAAGTGTTGTTTTCTCATACAAGGGCACTGAGGCTCGACCTCGAGGAGAGTGAAGTTCCAAAGGAGGTTTCAAGGACCTCCTACCAAACATATACTGATGGAGAAGATGAGTTTAGCAGGTACTGGACCCAATCAAGACACCCAAAATGTTGGGTGACTATAGAGGTGCGGGGCAGATGGACCCCTTGATCAAAAGATTGACCACCTGAGAATTACCTGAGCAGCCAGAGAGGGTGAGTCTCGCGAAGACCCCTACACGGTAGAGCGTCCTCACGGGTTACAGGGTTTCCCCCACCCGACCTCTCTTGTCACTGAGATTCCAGGTAGACTAGAATGAGGATCTTGGCCTCTTAAGTCTACCACTTTTAGTTTAAGATTAAGGTGCTTAGATTTTCACTTGAACTTTTAGCCTTTTGAGTGCAAAGAGTGACCTAAGTTGAAGGTTGGTTGACCCAAGGGGTCAACTTCACCTGCTAGTTCCTTTGAGAGCTTATTAGGTCTTGTCTTTTAGGGTTCAAGTGTCTTTAAAGAGCCAAATTGCTTAGGGTTTCTTTGAATAAGTATTTTCAGATAATGGCTTGGGCACACTTCTTTTGGGATTTCTCAAGTCTTGCTTAAGGAGTGTGTCTCTAAAACCCTAATGTTGAATCTTATGTTGGCTCTACTTGGTCTAGTTAGCTCCTTGTTGGGTAATTAGGGCTCAGACAAGAAGGTGTTAGCCCTTAAATACCCTTAATAGTGTGTGCAGAAATAGTGGGTTGAAATTGAAAACAAGCAGCTTTTGATGATTTACTAGGTATAGAAGACAGGTTACACCTATATTGCTTATTCTTTTCTTTTTCTTCCTCTTTAGAATTTAGGGGTTAATAGTGAGAGGATAGAAAACTACCTGTCCTCGGAGTGGTTGTTGTGCGGCTGCTTGTCTTCTTGATTTCCTGTGCCTGCACACAAAAAGAGAAGAGATTAATAGAAACTCACTAGAGAAATTATGGCTTCTAGAATAGCCGTTGCACCCTGGCAACGGTGCCAAAATAGTAACCGGGCAGGTTTGAGCGTGTTTGGTTTCTTTGTTATGGTTATTATGGTTTACAAGCATTGTAGTATATGACAAAACAACTACCAGATTACTATAAATTTTTACTCAGAATACAAAGTTTTCCCGAGGTCGAACTCAGGGAGCAACTAGAATTCTAGAAGTACAAAAGTTCTCAATTAGGTTAAATAAGAGAGAGAGAGAGAGAGAGAGAGAGAGAGAGGGAGCTAGAGTTCTCTTGGCTTCTTCTTCTTCTCTCTTCCTCTTCGTTCTGTCCTTCTTTTTCTTCCAGCTGATCTCCTTCTCTTCTTTTTCCTGTAGAGTCTTCCTTTCTTCTTCTTTCTTTTCTTTTCTTCTTCTTCTGCAGCTGTGGTGATCTTCTTCTTCTTCAGCGTTCTTCTTCTTTCTGCTTCTCTTTTCTTTTTCTTCTTCTCTACTTCCTGCCTTCTTTTTCTTCTTTAGTTGCGGCTGTGCCTTCTTCTTTTCTTCTTCTTCTCTGCTTTGCTTCCTTCTTTCTTTTCTTCTCTTACAGTTCCTCTTCTTTTCTCTTCTTTCTGTTCTAGCCGCTGCCCTTTCGTCGTCTGACTTGATGCTCAGACGACTTAACTGTGGCTTGCTACAGTGCGGCTTCTTCTCTTCAGCTCCTCTCCTTCCTTTCTCCTTCATCTCCTCTGTGCGGCTAAGGCTTCGGCTGCTCCTCCTCTCTTCTTCTTCCTTAACTTGCTTCTTCTTCTTCTTTCTTTCCTGCATGCACACACAGTGGTCAGTGCAAAACCTGCCCCTACCCTTCCTCGCGTCTCTCTCTTTCTCAGAATCCCTCTTAGGACTGCTCTCCCAGAGCCGGGTATTTGGATTCGGGTAGCACGCCCTGGACCAGGCCCACTGGCGTGCGGTGGTGGGCGAGGAGTGTGTGGTCGGGTAGTCGGATCCGGCCCAGACCCGCTGGGCGTGAGCGCGGGCGAGGGCGAGCGAGCGCGTGGCGCGCTGCGTGTGGGTGAGAGGGACCTGACCCCTGTGTATCGAAGGCAGTAAGCCAGATACACTTTTTCAATTTAAGTGTGGGCACTTGGCCGCACACTTACAAGGTGGGACTAAAGTCCCACCTCCAAATAGTCCCACCTCCAAATCTCACACCCGCAGGCGAGGGAACTGCAGCCAATTGGGGCAGCAGCAAGGCTTGCGACCCAATTGCAGGCCAGAGTGTGTTCGCAACAGCTTTCCGCGCTGCCTGGGATGTGCGGCTGGGCTGGAGAACACCTGGAGCTGTAAGCGAAGCAGCTGCAGCAGCTCAGCAATGGCGGCGAGGGGGCTCTGACCTGAAAGCAAAAAGACGGTGTCTCGGCCACATCAGAAAAAGGGGGCAGCTTCGTCGGAGTGCGGCGAAGACAGTGCGGGGGTCAGCGAGGCTCGAGAACGCGTGTGGAGGTAGACCTAGGTCAGACTGTGCGTGAGAAGATGGGTTTGTTCGGGGGTCGATCGGGCGGTGATTGGCAGTGAATGGAGTAGGGGAATGGTCGAGTGGAGTGAGGGGGAGCCTCTGGGCTGGTCGGCGAGGGGTGAGGATGCCTGTGGAAGTGGGATGGACTCGTCGGAGAAGGTGATCGGAGACGGAGCAGGTGGAGGTGGAAGTCGCGTGCGGTGGAGTAAAAAGGTAAATTAAGAGAGGGAAAATGTAAAGGAGAGAGAGAGGAAACTCTGTACCTGTTTACTTGACGAAGGGGAAGAGAGCAGCGCCCGGCTCGTGCCTGCCGGAGTTGGCGACGAAGATGCCCTAGAGGAGGATATCGGCGACGAGGAGGCAGACGGAGGGCGCCAGCTGGTACGGCCTAGCGCGGACGACAGGGCAGAGTAAACTCTGCTGCAGGTAAGGTAGCAGAGCGACGAGGAGGAGGAGGAGAAGATCGCCGGAGGCTTCAGGCACTTTGACCGGAGGAGGAAGAGACGAAAGGTGGGGTATTTCTCCGTCAGAGGAAGCTTGAAGGAGTCGGCAGACCTTGTCGCTCCTTATAAAGACCTTGGCGCGGAGAGGGAAACGAGGTGGCAACGTGCCAGCCTCGTCGGAGAATGGCTGAAGAGGATACCCATGCCTTTCGTGCATTCGCACGAGAGGCATGGTTGATGGCATAGGGCATGGGCGGGTCCCTGCGACAGAGGACGTCGCAGGGAACCCCCCGTCTGTTCTAGAGGACGGCCGCCCTGCCCTGCGCGGCGCCATCCTCCGTGGAAGGTCGCCGGAGGCATGGTGCTGTGTAAAAGTGGCAGGGAGGACCGTTCTGTAAAGAACGACGAGAAGTTGGGGGCCTAAATGCAAGGGTTTCAAAAGATAAGGGTTAAAAAGTAAATAAAGAGGACCAAATTGTAAAGTCGGTTAAGATGGTCTTTTCTTAGGCTCAAGTTTCTATACCAGACTAATTTGTACCTAAGGATTTTAATGGTGAATTTTGATTTTTGGTTGGACCATGTTTGACCGGTCAATTTGCGTAAAAACCCAAATTAAGTCATTAATTGGGCATGGTTCTCATTTTAGGTCAAAATAGGTTTCAAAGGCCAAATTGAAGGTTCTAAACCCTATGGGATATTTTTATACGAATTTTATAGGGTTTAGTTGATTTTTATCTTGCCTCAAACCTCGTGAATTAAAGTGGGCTTATTTTAAGGTTACAGAATGTCATTTAATTCCTAGAAGTTGCTATAACCCTTTTCAGATCAGATCAGATCATCCCACTTCCCTTCTTATTAAGCTTGTTTGACCTATGTTTGGACCCTTAATTACCCTATTTTCATACTGCATTAATGAAATTACAGTTTTACCCCCGATGATTTGTTTTATCCTTTAACTCATAATTCTCTGAGTTAAGCTTCTCTTTGGGTTTTGTAGGAGTTTTCTCACACATATTTGCATTAGATTGTGCTAGTTAGGGTTCATGATGAGGTTCTCATCAATCATCCTGAGCCATAACTAGCTTTAATTAATCAGAATCAAGTAACAAATGCTCCTACATAATCGCCGGAGAGTTGTAACTCCTTGTATATCCTTTCTAAGAAGAATGCATTAAATCAAGGTTAATTTTATAGTTTTAATAGCATATCATGAATGCAGAATAATCACGGGATTTTTTAGGGGTTAATTTAAGGTTTAATGAGCATTAAAGTCTAATAAGATAGTCTACACAAACAAAAATAGGGTTTCACATATTTCAAGAACTGATACAGCTCCCAAAAATCCTAATTTTAGACCCTCTTAAATTACTGAGGTTCTAGTCCAGATAAAATGCATCAAAACCTTCCAAAATTCATAGAAAAATATTCCATGAGGTTTGGTATCCTTGATTTGACTTTTAGATCCCATTTTGACATTAAACAAAGTCACAAACATAGTCCTATCCTAATGTGGGTTTTTACGTAAATTGCCTAGTCAAACTTGATCAAAACTGAAATACGACTTCACCATCAAATTTATTGGGTCCAAATTAAGTTTATACCAAAATTTGGGCCCAATAAGAGTTCATCTTAACTTAGTTTGCATTATAGTCCATTTAAACTCTATTTCTTACACCTAAGCCCCTAGCTTTCAAAATCTTTGCATTTGGCCTCCTAACTTTACTGTCTTCTTCACAAAAGGGTCCCTGCCATGATAGCAGGTGTGAACCCATAAGATCTGAGCTTCAATCAGGGATACCTCCCTAATTTCTCAACCAATCCCTTCCAAAATTAGAAGGGATGATCTTGAGGAAGTCCTCAATCACCTAAAACACATTTTGGACTTATATTTGAATCAAAGAGCTCATGAAAACTCTTAGATTTCACATATCCTCTTCCCTATTTTTACGAGCTCCTTAAGCTTATTTCCAAGCTTGGAAGCATGCCCGAAGCTTTATAAAAGCTCCCTCATTGTAAAGCCCAACTCTTTAGCTCTGTTTTGGCCGCAAATCTTCACCAAACTTCCCTCTCTGGCCCCCTCCACCGCAGCTCCGGTAACCCTTCTCTGACCTCCTTCTTCGCCCGCTACCACATACTATAGGTAGCGAGAACGCCTTCATCTCCTTCCTCCGCTCCTCGCCAATCATAGCAGAAGGTTCTAGACCTCCTCGTCGTCATCGCTCCTTCCTCCGGAGGACTTCTCTTCTCCAACGTCGACCAATCACAGCTGGCGCCATCCTTGTCCTTTCATCCCTTCGCTTAGGTCTCAGCATCTCCCTCTTCTCCTCCTAAACCTCCCTGTCCCTTTCTTTTCCTAAATTGACCCACCATTCGCCCTCGACCTCTCCATCTTCTCCACAACCGGCCGAGCTCCGACAAAGCCACTCCGATGCCACAGACCGCCAAACTCCACGAAATCACTTCCAAAACCTTCGCCGGCACACCACCATCAAAACCCCTCACTTAATTCCACCAGACACTCACTAAATCACTCCACCGAACACACCCACCTTCAAACTCCAATTTTGCATGCCCTCCACACACACTCGCTCATCACACGAACACAGCCACCGCACTCCACATCCACCGACGATGCTTGTGAGCTTGTTTGATTGGGGCTATAAGCCCGTATTATGATTCTCAGGTTTCGCTGCGCCTCGCCATCGTCGCCGTCTTCCCCAACCATGACTGCCGTACTCCAAGCGATCCTGACCCTGCTACTACCTCCAGGTGACACGGCTCCAGGTCTCGAAGGTGCCCAAGGCTTCGATTGCGTGGAAGACCCTCAGCAGCTACATCAATTTGGCAGCATCCCCTGCCGTTGTGCGCAAAAGGAGAAATGAGTGGGATTGTCCCACATCGTCAGTTGTTAAACCCTCAGCAGCGCATATAAGGATTTTGTGTTCTGGGCTCTTTGCCTCAGAACACGGGGTGAGGTCCCCTTCACCTTACCTTGCACTCCTCGGTCACCATACATGCCCGGTGACCCTAGTCAGATCTGATTACCCGAATTCTGAGTACCCGTACATGGATCCGAATATATGCTGGGTTTGAGAGAGAGAAGAGGAGAAATTGTGAGGAGGAGGAGGGAGGGTTTTGCTCTTGAGGGCTCTACACTTAGTCATTGAAGGAAGTTGGTTCCTTTGTGTTGTAAAGAAGGAAAGCCTCTGAAGAAGAAGGGTTATGCCTGTGCTTGAGAAGGAAGGAAGCTTTAGAAGAAAAAGAAAAGAAGAAGAAGGCTCTGAAGAGCCTTGTGCTTATGCTCACTTAAGACATCTGATTGAGTTGATGCTGAATATTGTTGAATGATTTAAGTACTAAGTTAACATTTGATTAAATTGATGAAAGGTACTGTTGAATAATTTGAATACTTTGGATGCATGCTTAACTAAAGAAAATAAGTGGTGATTCAAATCACCATTGTTTTTATTCTCTTTCCTTTTTGCTCCATCATACATTGGTTCTCATAGAATATATTTATGCATATATTATTCATTGAATATCTCTATTATGCTCCGTTTGTTGTGCTCATTCATTTCAATTCAAGATTAGTGTTGTGAATTCCATATTTGCTCCCTGCGAATGACCTCGGACTCCATTTTAGATTATGAATTTATAAATTTAAATGTTTGTTGTAAGTTTTTGTCGACTATACTACAACGCATATATTTAACACTCGACGAAACCCCAATAACAAAAGGGCTCCATAAGGAAAACCAAGTTAAGATATATTATAGGAGTGGATGAGATCTTTGAGATGGTTGACGGTGGGGTCATTGAGAATGCCCTGACAAATCCAAAATAGACAGTTCATAAGGAAATGGTTTTAGAAAGGGATCTAGCACGACTACAAGTCATACGACCCTTGTTCTCCAGGACTTGACCTCCATAGGCTCCTCGCACCATTTCTGGGGAGTGTGCCTTATATGCTCCATCTTGGATGAATAAAGGTTCAACATCAAAGAAATCCATCCTCCCTTGAGGCTTCGCATCCGACAAAGTATCATAATAGTTTGCATCATTGCTCACATCCAACGACCTCTCCCGATTCTGGATCTTAGTTATGAACGGAGGATCAGGGTCAGGAGGTGGCGTCGGAAGCAGAAGGTAGATGCCCCATGTTAAGCCACCAACATTAACGGATTTTCCATTGTTAAAAGCCATAATCTCTTTACTAGACTTAACGAAAGGAACATGTTCGAGATCTCTAGATAAAGCACAATTATTTCTATTGGCTTCATTATGAAACGCAGGAGAGCCACTATCAATACTTTGAGAGTCTTGTTTAGCTTGAACCTCATTAGAAAAAAACTGTGAATCGATCTTTTGGCTCTCATGTATCAAATGGAAATCAGTATTGGAAACTGACAAAGAAATATTGTAAGTAAAAGAAACCGATCTAATATCGGGCATCCCACAAGAGTTGGAGCTTTTCACCTACGAGGGAAGAGGAGATCGTGCTTGAGACAACACGATTTCCTTCCCTGAAGAGGCGGTGGTCCTTGTTGAAGTTCGTGACCGTTGTCGAAGTCAAACGAGGTGGTTCTTTCTCCCCTTCAGAGGACAAGTAGAGGAGGAAGGAATAGGAGTCCCCCTAAGGGAAGAAGATTGAGAGATTATACATGCCAGATTAGGAAAAGAAGAAAACCTGTCCCAGTCCTCTAGAGGGGAAGAGTCTTCGAGAGGTTGCTTGGAAGGCTCCCAAACCACCATTTGGCCACCCTATTCTTCAGCTCCTCCATTAGGAAGATTCCCACTCCGAGTAGTTGGGGTTTCCTTTGCATGCACAGAAGGAGTGGGACAAGAAAACGAAACATGACCAAGCTTCAGACAACGAGAACAAAAGAGAGGAATCTTTTCAAAAATCACACGTTGCACAATCCGTTCTTCACCATTGAAAATAACCACAGATTCTGGTCGAGATTCCAGGAGATCAACCTCCATACAAACCCAAGGATAACCAGGTCGAGCCCCTTGGAGAGTATGTTGATCCACACAAATAGGGTGACCTAGCTGATATTCTATAGAAAGCAATGCATTAGGGTGAATGAGATGAAGGTTGATACCTGGGAAACCAACCCACAAAGGAACTTTGGAGATCGAAGCATCAATGTGGAAGGAAGGGGTCCAATGCACGAACTGAAGTCTAACCCTATCAAGAACCACTAAGTCCAGAGCATAAATCTTGGAGAAATCATGGTATGATCACAACAAATGAGCCAATGATGAAAATCTAAAGAAATAAAGGAAGCATCGACACCAATATTCAATCGCTTAGAGAGGAACTCACGCAACCTCAGGAGGGATGGCTTAGGGCCCCAAGCCCTGACCACAAACGAAGAGGAGAAAGCGCAACCAAGATCAAAGACTTCAGAGCTGGAAAACGAGGTACACAAGATCCCATCCCTCATCTCTAGGCGTTGAACCTGAAGGGCTAGCTCAACAAAAGAAGGGGGCTTCGACGAGCCTGAGCCAGCAACTACGAAGGCGAAGTATTGCTTCGGTAAGGAGGTTCAATCCCTTGAAGAGAAGGGAGAAGTATCGAGAGAAAACATCGAGAACCAGCAGAACGACCAAGAAGGAAAAACCACCAAAAAGCAATACGAAGTAGAGCGACGAACCATGGAGAAAAACCACCACAAAAACAAAATAGCAAAACAAAAAGGAGAAGAGCAGAGAGCGAACAGGAAAACCCCAAGCTCAAGCAGCTCTAGACGACGCTTCACAAGGAGATCATCGCCCTAGGCTCCCCCAAGTGGGGAGAGCGAGAGTCGCGCCAAGAAGAAGAGAGCCAAACCCTAGCGAGGGAGGAAGGGGGGGGGGGGGAGGGGAAAGGGGGGAGAGGGAGAAGAGAGGGGTAGAGCCGAGAGCCCCAAGAGTGAGCGGCCAAAAATCACCCCTCTACTCGCTAACACACAAAGTGGTTGTAGCTTTTCTAAGTAGAATGGGGTTCATCACATAACAAAACTTAAGTTACTTTTTGAATTTATTTACATTAATAAAAAATAGTTATACAATGAAACTATATATATATATATATATTTTAAACCTTTTTTTATCTTAATTTTGTTAGTTGTTACACTTGGATATAATAAGTACAGCCTCATAATCAGCACCTGCATTTCATCGACATGCTTGGGGCATTATGACCACATGACTTGCTACACTGGAAGGTGCTCATCAGAGAACCATTTGATCGGGGGCGAAGATGTGAACTTAAGAGCTTGCCATAGGTGGAGAGTTAATTAATCGAAGAACCACTTGATCGGGGTGAAGATGTGAACCTGGAGCTTGCCGCAGGCAGCCTACTGCAAGCCAATTCATTGGAGAATTACTTGATCAAGGCAGAGATGCAAATCTATGGCTTGCCATAGGCGGTGAGCCAATTAACCACATGAGAGATCAGACCTACAACCTGAAGCAAGAGCCGAACTCAACCACTCAGGGTGGGGATGGGAGATGGAGCAATTTACCACAAAGGAAGGGGATGGAGACTTGAACCCACACCCCCCAAGAGGGAGGCACTTATGGGGAGGAGATGCACCAACTGTGATACTCCTCAACCCCAAAAGAGTGGATTTTCGAGATTTAGTTGTACGATGAAACTAAGCTAGTAACATTCATACATTGTAAAATACATCACTTTACTTTTTACATTTTTATATATTTTAGCAAAAGTTTTTTTGCAACTTGATTATCGTGCATTTCTATTTAAAATCCGGAAGAATTCTCCCACCATCGCTTAAGCTTTGGCCATTCAAAGGGGTAACTTGATGGGGGCATCTTATGTTACATGGAATAGGAAGGGATGGAGGGATGACTTAATCTGCTAGATATATAAGCCTACTTCACATCTACAAGGCGATGGCATATCTCTAATTAAGTTCATCTAACTTGGGTTTGAATAGTTCCACAAATCAAACAAGGATAGCCCATATTTTTCTGGACTATAACCAAACTAGGCCTTAGTCTCCCTTATGTCAACCCCTCCAAGACAGAACTCCATCGACCGTCTATTTTACCACCTTTAACTATCAAACAATGGATAAACCATGTCCAACCTTGTAGATAGGAAAAATCCACTCAAATAACATCTGCCCCATCTATTTTGGCCAGACATCATTACAACTTATCTGAGTTTGAATTACAGCATGAATTTTATGCTGAGATCTCTTGAAGTTGTCGCTCTCATACTTTTGAAACAAGCATTAACTATAAGATACAAAAAAGAAAAAAGAGAAACAAGCATTAATCATAATATACTAAAAAGAAAAAAGTGATTTGTTAATACATGCATATTGGCTCTTTTATCTGGAAGCCACTAAAAAAAGCTCATGCGTAGTGTAAAGCCGTGATTTGAAAAAGACATTCCCAGCACCAAATCCAACCTTGTTAACAATTAAGTTCATGTGAGGAGTTCCATCCATGGGCTTCTACTGGATTTAATTTAGAAGAAAGAAATCCTTATTCCAATGTCCTTTTTTTTTTTTTAAGAAAAGCATAAATCGATCTTATTTATCCTCTGTTCCCTGAGGGCAATCAAAAGATAGGGAATCAAATTAAAACCTATCAAATATAAGAAAAAGAGGGTTACGACTTGTGGCCTAGTATAGCGTAGAGCTAAGAGCTACAAAGGATAAGACAAAATCAGGAAAAGCATCAAAAAGAGGAGATGATGTACGGGAACTAGAGCTTATCAAACTTGATAATGCCCTTGGCCTTGGATGGCAGCTACCGCATGCCAGAGAAAACTTCCCAATCTCTAGTAGCCAACTCCGCAAAATATGAAGAAAGCGCATTGGCAGCAGGAGAAATGTACGTAATAGAATTGATCCGATTCTTGCTCACCATCAGTGAACAAAAGTCTTGTTTGAGTATCCAAGGAAGAGGCAACTTCCAAATGCAGCAAAGAAGCCCCGTCAACAGTTGCTAGAGAATGAACGAAGGAAATAATGATCGCCTTCTCCTGGAGCAACGACGAGACTCTACATGCAACGCCTTTAATGAACTCCACATTTTGATTCTACATAACCCATCTCAAAATTAAGAAAGAGCCACATTGGCAAACTGTAGAATTAATTTTAAGACCATTACGACGATGAATCCAGTTGACTGCAAAAGTGGTGAGATGCATTCTCCAAAACCACATACTAATCTCAAATCTATTTCAACTATGTTCAAGAAAATAGTTGGTTTGATTAACAGTGAGCTGATCATTTCTAAATTAATTTATTTCTAACACTTCAGACATTAAATCAAGTGAAGCTAATGAGATCCTTATAAATACGATCCTTTCAATTCTTGGTAGGGGTATGCATTCTCTTGAAGAAAAGATTGGGTCGAGTAAGATGGATAACATTCTTGGAGAATGTCCACTTAAAAACATATTGATCCCTCCATTAACTGAACTCTTTCTTGGCCCCCTCGTAGAAATATGTTGATTTTATCTTTCATTTTATTTCTATTGTTCTTCTCCTTATCCTCTTTCCCATTCATTAAATGATATTATGTTTTTTTAAGCCTACTCATCGTCAGCCACCACAAGCTTTGGCTTTCGGTCTTCCTCTTCAATGGCTATAGCTGACAATAGGGAGACTTTGCCCTTCTTGTGTTTGACAGTGACACTGAAATTCTCTAATAAGATTTAAGATTTTTCTGCACTACAGACGTTAGTCAAAACTTCTCGAAACTTCCTGCCAACATCTACCAAACCATTGAGCCTTTTCGATACAAACTTATTTCTATATTGAAACTGCAACTTATTCCACCCGTTTATATTCCATTCTCCAGCTTTCACCATCGGATAACTTAAACTAAATTTTCATACTCTATGATTTGACTAAAGGTATGCTTATCGTACCATCTTGGTTTTCTAATCCCTCAAATAAAACAACTATTTTTGACCAGATTTTTTTTTATTTCTTTTTTCTTTTTCTTTGATTGAACCCTAAGAAATATACGTAACCAATGGAAACTTTCTCCGTCCATTAGAAAGTGATCTGACTTGGAATAATTTTTTATTCTTTGACTTATTTTTTTTTCTTATTCTCGTTCATAAATGGATTGAGCTTTTGAATGGAAAACTGAGGAGTAAATTATATATATATATATATATATATATATATATATATACATCATGTCAGTCAACTTCTATTTCTTTTACCAACATGCACGATGTGCTAAAGCTTGACTACTGTATATATATGAGCATAGTGGCTCTTGTGATCATCGCGCATATGACAAACAAAAAAAAGACTTCTACGGCTAAGGAGGGGTCATTTCTTCCCCCCGTGACATTTTGAGCGTGACTCCTTTTTGAAGGCCTAATGTCTCCCCGAGAGAAACCCTATGATATATACCCTACTCATGCCCAAACCCCTACTCTCCCTGTCCATGTGTGTGTGTGTGTATATATTTATATGTCTACGAAATCTATTCTACTCTATTCTACAAGGTGAATAATTCTTAGCATTCCTAGTAGTCACAAGGGAGAGGCCAACAAACCATGGCATGACATTGAAAGATTGGCATTTACAGAGATGAAATAGACAGGTGCCTACCTACTACAGACGTTTGAGTTTGTCATGAGGAGACCAAGACTAGGGGGTCGATCAAATACATATATTTATATATATAATCGCCAAACTCCAACAGTGACCTTAGTGCATGCATGAATGATTGCGTTCATCACCACCTATATATCAAGGGGATTCAGGCTTTGCCTGCGGCCTATTAATTCGACAGCACCCTGTAGGTGTGTTAGGGTTTTTGAAGTGGATGGCCCATAGGGTTTTTAAAGTGGGTGGCCCACCAAATCCAGAGAGAGAGAAATATCCTTGCAAATTAATTGAAGACACACTAGGTACCTTGTGTGTAAGTTCTCTTGCACATTTATTCTCCTTTTTCTGGTTAGCAGAATGGTTCCCTCCCATGTTGGGAATTTATGAGAATGGTAACTTGCGACTCTACATATGTTTAATTGATATAAGCTTATTGCAATTAAGTTATTTCATGAATTGAGTAATCCTTAACCCATCAGTACCGTAAGGTAGCATTTGGTAAGTAGAACGAGCCAAAAGTGGGTTTAGTAATTTTATCTATTTGGATGCGATGAATATCTTTTGAAGGGTAATTAAGTTGGGTTTATCCCATGGGAATTATGTTTTTTAAGAACGTAGGAGAGGCCATGATTTTGAGAGAAGGATATATAGTGGAGAAGCTATTTCATTTTCCTAATCCTAGATGGAAGCGTTCAAGGTATCATGGTGGATCCCAACCCTTCTACGTACTATAATATATAGGATAAGATTGGAAGTAGGGATTGAGTGTGAAAATATTTTTTGATGTAAAAAATGTAGCATAAGAATATGTGGAATAATGGTAGATATGAACAACTATATATCATCACAATGATAATTACAGTGAAACATGACACATTGTGCATTGTTATTAAAAACACGTCCTTTGTTCCTGGACGTGCGTGCATGATATATTCTGCAAATTGCATCCACAATCCTTTTTTTGTTCTTATGAAGCTCTCATCAGACGTTCATGAAACATTTCTAAACCTTAACACAGAAGATATCCAACCTCTGCTGCAAAAGGGAAGCAATAATATTATTAGGATGACTTCACATCATCCATATCTAAATGCCCTTTCCGTGAGTGAAATCACAAATATCCATGTCCCTGGAATCTTTTCTAATTACATTTATATCTCAATAAACCTCACATTTAGGTTTATACCCTCGTAAAGTTGCTAAGCATGACAGGTTATGCCCCCAAGTTAAGTGACAATGACGAAGTCTTGGTTTCAGACGGAATATTCTGTCAAGCCTAACAACGTTAGTCCCTGAAATTACATCCATGCATACTCCCAAACAGTCACATGAGATGCAAAAGGTCCAAAATGCTCCCATGTGACCATTGAGGAGCTTCCAACGGTTAAGGAAACCCTACTTGCCTATAAATATTGATTGAAACACCCAAAATGAAACACAAAAATTTGAGAAAACGATGGGAACAAAGCTAGCTAATGTGTATTTATTTCGATATGTCTTGTACATGTATATATACCTTTAATTACATATATACCCCTCCCAAACCTTCAATTTTACATCTATGGTACATATTGAACATAAATAGTCTACAAGTATTTCTACACTCGAATTATATTCATTTACATATATAGTTTTTGACTTGTTCTTTCCCCTCATCCATGAAGAGTCCACGGATGCTCTTTCTCAAGGCTTGCCTAGCTGGTCACGGTCTTTTGGATTTCTCAAGCAATGTCGTTGCAAGATCCCCACTGTAGTGAGGACATCTAATAAGCCTTGGAGTAGAGGTTGGAAATTTTACACTTGCCAAAAAGACAAGTGTGGCTTCCTTAAGTGGATGGAAGATGTGTCCTACAATGAAAGAGCAAAAATAGAAGAGTTGGAAGTTAGTGAGTTAGTTGAGGAAATTTGTAGCATTAAACAAAATGTGGTTGAGGTGAAGAAATAGTTGAACGATTTGGTTTTGTGCTTTAAGATTGTGTTATTGTGTTTGGTTGTAAATTTAATAGTGGGGATATATGTTGATGTACCAACTTACCTTATGGAGTAACAAATATGCAAGCCTTCAACTTCCAACTGTGTTTTGTAGTAGAACTTCCCTTGCATAAGAATGAGTTTAAATGAGGTTAGAAATGAAAAGCCAATGATTGAAAGGGATAATGTATATAGAGCATGTACCTGCTCAAATTTCTGTGTGCCCAAGTCATAAATTGATATAAAAGCCACAATAGAATTGACATGACATGAATTTATTAATCTAATATGAATTTCAAACTGATAGGAAGTGAAACTAAATCATAGTTAAAAAATATATAAGTTTATTAATTTGACATACAAGCTCATAACATGAAATAAAATTAATAGTAGCAACTAAAATGAAAGAAACAAATGTCGAGAAGTTTAGAGGTTCAAAACATCAATTAAAATATATCTACGATCACCATTTGTTAAAAACACTAACATAAGGTTCATAACCATATTGCTTAAGGTACATAAACACCTAAAAAGAAGCCATAAAATTCTAGAGGAAGCATCCTATGCAATTGTATATTAGTGTTGAAATCATATACAAAAGATAGCAACTATAAAGTAATGATCACTAATCAAAAATGCCCAAGGGACCACTAAAAGTATTGTCCACCAAAGAAAAACTTGTCCATGTGTCCAACTTGAAAGGAAAAAGTGACATTTTAATACTCAATCGATAGATAACACTCAAATGCATATGATTTGATGCAAGTGTAGGACCTTCACTTGTTTCAAATCCAATTTCTTCTTTTAGATAGTTCAAAAACCAACTCCATGTCTCATAAGATTCATCCTCTACCATTGCAAAAGCTACAATGAACAAGCCATTGCCTCCATCCAATGCTGTTGCAGCCAACAAAATACTAATTAAGGTACTTGCCTTTTAAATGATAACCATTAAGAGCAACAAAAGGTCTGCAGCCCCTTTTAAAACCCTCTCTACATGCATAGAATTTAACAAACACTCTTAGAAAAGTACCATCAGGCTCTTTTATGTAGTGTATGACACTCTCAGGGTTCCTAGACTTCAATTCAAAAATGAGAGATGGCAATCTCTCATATGATTTTTCAAAACTTCTAAAAATATTAACTAGTGCCATATTCTTTCCCTTATACACCCTCATATGTGACAATCTAAGACTATAATTGTTGAATATCCTCTCATCAATCTCCTTGACAAACAACAATCGGGGGTTCTCCCTCAGCCAATTATAGATGTGGTTTGAGATCGATTCTTGACTAGCCATGCCATTGCAAACAACTAATGTGCAACCATGTGGTCCTTAGAGTGTCTTCACTTAAATCATTCCACTGTTAGCATGCTTACAAGCATGGATCCTCCATTTGCATTCTTCTACTGCACACTTGGTAGTCACCCTCTTTTGATCACTCTCAACGAATTTCAACTCATAGGTTTTTTTCAAGCATAATTGTCTGAGTGCATATCTAAAATCCTCCACACTTGTAAATGTAGCTCCTATTTGGATACCTGGATCGTCAAAGTCCAAATCAAACACCTCACCTTCATAATCAGAGGCATCCTCCACCTCAAAATCAAGACCAGCATCGATATCTTCATCTTCTAAATCTTCAAATTTAGAGTCACTTTCATCCAAGGAAATGTCACACACAAAATCACTATCATCTGAATCATTCTCAAGGTAAGGGATGTCATTTTTAATGTTCAATTTCCTCCTAGCACTTCTGGTAGAAACCCCACCACTCACTTATACGGTAAGAAGCCTCCATGTTGTCTCCCCTCCAACTATTTTCTTCTTCCTTGAGCTTCTTGGCTCTTCAACAATTGCTAGAACATCCTCATTCATAGCCCCTAGATCCACAACACCCCCATCATCCCCTCCAGTCCCCACTTTAGTAGCACTTTCAGTCCCTTTTCCAGACCCCACATCAGACCACACATCATAACTAAAATGAGGAACCCCATTAAGCCTTGGATTCCTTCCATTTTCTTCTACTGCAGTTCCCAATTTTGACCAAATTGACTCCACTAGCAACCCTACATCAGTGCCCACCTAAGTTACACCCTCAAGACCTAAATCCCCTTTACCACCTCCCACATCAGTCCCTACCTAAGTGCATGACTTAGAGCCTAATGCCCCTTCACCTCCTCCCACATCAGTTCCCACTTGTTTAATTCCCTCAGGCCCTAAATCCTCTTCATTTCCCCCCATTGCAGTTCCCACTTAAGACTCAATCACCTCCAAATCTGGTCTCCCATCAATAGACACTTAGGTCTCAAATCTCTTTTATTTCCTCCCACTACAAATCCCACTTGAGACCCCACTTCTGTACCCACTTGAGTACTGACCTGAACATCAATTCCCCCTTCCATTTGACCTACATTAGTCCCTAATTCAACCCCAATTTCCACTTCAATTGCACCCATCTTGTCATCAATGTTAGTATTGTCCTTCCCACAATTGCTAACCCCTTTTCCCAGAACATCACTACCCTCCTCTACTACACTCAATGATAGAAGGTTTACAACCCCACCTCCACCATTAACCCTCGACCCACATTTAGTGTGTTTAATGATGGTCCAACCCCATAACCAATTCTGCCCTCCCCAACGCTTACTTTTTTCATGCCCCCATCATGCTCTTTTATAGGGATATACTCAAGAGAGTCAATTGTAGTGAAATCTACAACTAATTCTAACTCACAACCATCTGAATTCTTGTTAAACATGTCCATCATGTCATTCTCATTATTCAAATCAATGTACCTACCTGCCCTTAAGTGGGTATCTTTGTACTTCAGCAAGAGAGAATTCTAAGGATTTTAATTCACTAGCTTCGGGATGTCTCTTATTAGGTTGAATGAGCACAAAATCTCAAGATCCATTTCTATGACCTTCTTGTGTCCTCCAATGTACTTCTAGTCCTTTGTGCTTCTCGCCATGTGGAACATTCCTCCCCATCTCATACAAATAGTGCAGATGCCATTCTCTCCATTAAACCATCCCATCATGCCTACAAATTCACGAGGTTAAACCACAACCAAAATCCAAACCATGCATGTCCAAAACAAAGGAGGACGATGAAGCTGCATACCTTTTTCCTCCTTTGTAGATGTCTTATCTCATCACTATTTGAGTTCTACCTCCATCAATGGAGTATGAATCCTACACAACCTTAGGGTTGATTAAGGGTTAGATTGGGAAGGTGTGAGCTCGTATAGGGCTTTTAGGGTTTGACTAAGGGCTACATTAGGTTTTTGGGGTAGAGATTAGGGCTCATGACACGATGAGGAGGTTGATTAGGATTAGGGCTTTGATCAAGACTTGGAGGAGAGATTAGGGTTCAATCATGGAGGAGAAAGAGGGCATTGATAGAGGAGAGGGCTCAACGGTTTGCATTGAATAGGGGTTGTAAATGAATAGGAAAAGAACAAAAGAGGAGTTAATGGGATTGGAGAAGACAACAATTCCCACCACTATTGTCCCTACCCACAAGAAATTACCTCATCTACTTGATGAGGTGATTGAAATAAGTGCCTAATCGCATCCGTTCTCATCAACCCAATGTTAACCTCACCTATCGTAAAAAAACATAATGGAAGGATACATTAAAAGAAAATAAGTCTTTTAAAATAACTGTACATGATAATAAATTTTACCATTGTAAAAAGTATTTATTTTTTTTGTGATTATAATATTATAATCATTAAAATCCTATCGTAATAATCTTTTGGGACGGTACATAATGGTCAAAAGTACCCTTGATTAGCAAAAGACAAAACAAAATAGAAAAGCCAAAAAAAAAAAGTGATCGTCATTTTGGCGCCCGTAATTTCCAAAATTCCCCGACATCCCTCGCGACCAATACCACCATCAAAACGACCCCTCCGCAACTCCACTCCCAAAACTACCACTCTGACTCCCTTACGATCGACCTCTACCTCCTTTACATCTCCCTCTCATGCCCTAATCAACTCGTCGACTTGAGCTCCAACAACCTCTCGGGCGCAATCCCGAGGGACAGTGAGGTGAATAAGATGCTCTTCAAGAATGCGTCGTGTGGTGACATCTTGGAATCCTTCGATCTGCCGGCGAATCTGCTCACCGGGGTCTTGCCGGAGTGCTTGATCACGAGGACCGTGTCTTCACTTCACGCCACCTTCCACCTTCATCCGCCTCCTCTTCGCCACCGCCCGGTAGTTTCCCTCATCCTCTTTTCTCTTCCTTCCATCCACCATGACTGCCGCCCCGGAAAAAAATTTCGTGCGGAGCGTAATTAAATAATTTAATTTGTTAATTTCGTTATTTACGGCGAAGTGGTGTGGTACAAATACCGAAGTCGTGTCTTCACTCTTGAAGTATAAATACCATTGGAACTAATATATGCGGATCTATGCATGTCTGGTTGTTCGAGATTGAAAAATCAGCAATTCACTATTATCTGCTTGATTGGAAAGCCTGGGATTTTGATAATCCACTTTCTGATATTCAAGGAATTTGATGGTTCCTTCAGTTTTTAGGGCGTTTCACATATGGCGTTATGGCATTCTCAGCAGCCACTTCCGTGTTTTGGAACACGTTTGCATCACAGATTGCTCCGACCACTTTTTTTTTCAAAACATGTGTCCTCTCCAAAGCGAAAACTTGTTGCTTATGGTTTTGCTTTTCTATCGGGTTGTCATCAGCCTAATTGGTCTTCTATTTGTTGGAAAGTTGTTGGAACCAATGTGGGGCTCAGGGTAGTTTTTGAAGTTCATTTGCGTAGTAATCCCTCCTACTTCTGTTTGTGCCTTTGTGACAGCTATTACATTGTACTGCATTACGAGGAATGAAAGTTATTTGTAGCGCAAACTTATCTTTGCTGTCGGTTTCATGGTACTTTCTTGACCTTTAACTGCATAACAAATGAATTGATTACTCATAGTCTTAGGATAACTGAAGTTGGTTATAGAGTTTGCCTCATTTCAAATACCCTTTATGTCTTAAATTGTAAAATTAACGACTTTATGTTGTAATGAAATTCATGCTTATTATTTTAGCTTGTGAGATTACTAATAATGTACTTTATTCTTTTTTCTTTCCCTCAATTCCCATCCCTTCTAGTTAGAAAGCTTTGAAAAAAGGAGCCAAAGAATGCTGCAGGCTACAGCATACTGCCTCCATTATTTTTCCTTCTTTTCCCAACTTAATGACCCCACGTCTTTCTGTAAAGAGCACCTCAGAATATTGTCTTAGATTGTAAATAAAATCGGAAGATTGGCCTTGTTTATTTGGAGAATCAGCACCCTTGAGGGAACCAGGAAGAGACACATGGATAAACATTCAAATGGAAGTGGAATAAGAAATTTCTGTTAGGTGATAAATAATTGACTCTTTCAGGCTGAGTGTTGAACTGGATGTTGTGGTGATGAGTGAATAGGGTGCCTTGTGGTTGTTTGAGATAAGACTAATTGTAATGCTTATTATTTGTCATACAATACTTGTCAGAGGACGGGAAAAAAGGTCAAAACAAGGGTCACCAAGGATTTGGTAAATTGGTAACCGCCAAACTTGGCATCATATCAGGTATGGGCTTGAATCCCATGGCTGGCATAATTTCCACAAAATGGAGATTTATAGGCTTTGTGGAACCCTTAGGTTTTGCTGTCTCTTCATTTGGGGATCATTTTCCTCCTCAGAGTTTCCAGACCATAAAAAAAAAGTAGTGGTGATAGAGGATAATAAAATGCCTTATTTTCGCAAATTTTCAAGGGATTAATTTTCATTTACCTCATAGGTATAAACCTCTTTATGGCTTCCATGGAGTTCTTTCTGGATTCCTGGTGGGCATTAAGCAAATTATGCCAGATCAAAAGCTGGGCTTGTTGAAGATAAAAGTCAAGGTAAGCATTTTCATAATGTTGGCAATACATGGCTAAGACACTGTCTGAACTTTCACATGCCTTCTTTTTCCAGTGGATTCCATCTCTGTGGTTAGTGTTGTCTGTAATTCTTACCTTCCTTGCGGTGGACTTCACCTCATACCTACCCACCCTTATTTTTGGCATCTATACAAGTTGGCTTTATTTGCGCCATCTCCAAAGGAACTCAGAAACAAGCATTAGAGGAGATCCTAATGATGAATTTGCATTCTCGATATTTTTTCCAGAGTTTTTCAGGTAATTAACATTGTAGGCTATTTACATTTCACTTTATCAGTGTGCATGCTCACTGGTTAGCATTGTAAGCCTGTTGTGAAACCTGTTGCATCCTTGCTACATTGATTTCTTTGTGGAAGTTCTAAAAATCTGGCCAGCCCGAGGACTGTATGTTTGGAATATCCCCTTTGCCTGGTTCTGTTTCAATTGAGGCCTCAAGGAGAAGGTATTGCTTGTTTTCGATAAATTTATGTGCCTTGCGCCATTTTGGGTGGCTGATTTATTTGCTTGTTTCAATGTCATCATTACTCTTTCTTTCATTATTTGACTATGGTAGGAGTCATTTTTGGGAAGATAAACATGGTGCTAATGCTTACATTGCTACTGTTTGGATTGTGGTAGTAAAGTCGTTGAAGCTAATGCACCATTAAGAGTTGTAGCTTCAGCTGGACCATCTGTTGATAATATAGAATTGAGTCAAAGTGATACATCTTGGGATGCATTCTTGGAAAGAGTAAAAGGTTCAAAGTATGTTGTTGTACATACGCCATCCTTTACCCTTCCTTTTTTTCTTTTGAAGAGTCCTTTTTACCCTTCTGTGCCTGCCACATGCTTCATCTAAGTAGTTATCTTCTATATGCCTTGAGTTATCCATACTAGATCATTGATGATTTTTATTGATGCTTAGGTGTGGTTGGAATCATTTTGCATATCAAGCATGCTTTTGCATAATCATAAACTTGGCATCCATCCAAGCAATTTTAGGTTGCAAGTAGCAAGTGCAGTGGTGAGATAAGGATGGACTCGTTTATTACCTATGGTGACTATTGCAATTTTGTACCCCATCTTTGCTTTTGTTGGTGCAAAGTTTTGAATATGTTGTGGCAAGAAGGAAGTCAGCGGTGTTAACAATAGATCATCATAAATTTAATAACTTTCACCAGTCTTGACATGAGCATGGTGTGTGAGTTGCCATGCTTATAAACAATTGGTGCCATTCGAAGTTTATAGCACTTAATGAAAAGCTAAGGCCTATGGTTGTAAAACAAGGAAACTAGTGCAAGTGGCTTTAATTCTTTTGTATGTAGATATATATTTTGAAATGCCTTGGCAAGGTTGTCCTATCTTGTCTTTTGAATTCTGGTAGAGCCTTGCTTAGTGATTCAATGTAAAATTGTACCTGTGTGCATCTAACTACTTTGCCTTGAAAAAATTGCAGCATGAGTTATGTGCTTGTTCAATAGCCCATTGAGACTTTCATAAATATTCTTTTTTCATTTGGAACTACAGGTATTTCTCTATCAATGGAGTATTGAATGTACAAAAATGGCTGTGACTACTCAAATGATTCTAGAGTTTTCTTTTTTTTTTTTGAAAAAGTGCTAAGAGAGGATTTTGGAGTAATCCTTGGTGAATCTAAGATTGTTGATTTAAGGAGAAATTCTTTTTTACCAAATTAAGGTTTTATCTTCACATGTAATTTTTTTTATTTGATAATATTATTCACATCTTTTAGATTCTAGAAAAGACTAGCCTAATTAGTTCCTAGAAAATGTATTGAATGGTGCTTATATAATTTGATTATAGAGAGGAATTATAAAATTAATTATTCTTGTTGTTATATTGAAATATCTATATATCTTGTACACAAACATGATTAACCCTTATAAAGGTTTTTGGGCTTTCAAATGAGTTTGTGAGTTGTTTGATTTTAATTGTTCATGGAAACTGCTTAGGGTTTAAGTTGCTCTTAAGGAATCTTACAAGGGAGTATTATCCATTCCCTTGTAATGCTTTCTCACTTTCATTTGGATCTTTTGTGAGGGTATGAGTCGCAAATGAATGGTTTTGCATTTTCTCTTATACCAAGCAAGCTTTGTCGTAGCTTTCATGTTTATTTGATATCTCTAACTAGGGAGAGGGATTAATAAGATTATCTCTTGACTTAAGAAAAGGAAGATATATGTGGAAAAGTATGATGGTATACATGCTCAGATATGGCATTACTTATAACATTGAATAACGTAAAAGATGTGAATAATATTATAAAGCCTTAACTTGGTAAAAAAGTTTCTCCCTAGATCAACAATCGTGGATTCACAAGGATTACTCTAGAATCCTTTCTTAACACTTTTTCAAAAGAAAAAAAAAAACTTTAGAATCATTTAAGTAAAGTTAACCATTTTTGTACATGCAATACTTTATTAATATAGAAATACATACAGTAGGATATAATAAAATAAAACATGTAAAGATTTAGGTGAAATTTTTTGTTTGAAATTTTTTCTAAAAAAAATCATTTTAATTATACAACTAAGTATGAGTAGTTCTAACAAGACAGATTTTCATGACCTCAGAAACCAAAGGTGCAAACCTTAGAAACAAGGTTCGAAATGCCGATTTCGATGTCGTGTCGATGAAATTCCAAGTGTGCATTTCGTGGGCATGCCGATGGCATACCATGGAAATACCCATTTTTTTATGGGCATGCCAGTGGCACACTGTGAAAATGCCGAGGACATGCCGATGCATGCCGACAAGAATGACAGTAGTTAAAAAACCAACTTTGGCATGACCATCGATTTCGCTAGCACGCTGACATGCTGATGGTATGCGAACCATGTCGACGGCATGTTGACGATATCCCAACATTTCAATAACTTTACCATGTCGGCAAGGCCTTTTTCTGCGAACCATGTCGACGGCATGTTGACGATATCCCAACATTTCAATAACTTTACCATGTCGGCATGGGCTTTTTCCAAAAAAGGCCTTGCCAACAGCATTGAAATCACTACTTAGAAACCAAAGGTGTGAGCCTTGACTATGCTAGACTTTCTTTAAAGGAAGAGACTCATCGTAGTTGGCCAGAATTGGTGGATTGTCTTCTCTTATTCTAGTTTAGATTTAGAGGTAGAATATCTTACATCAAGGATGACAAAAGAAAAAAAATTACTTGATCATCATTTTCATTACAAGAAAAGAAAGTGCTAACACAGACGGATTGGGCTGACCTTTTATTTGCTCTTAAGCTACATATGTAAACTTGAGAGTTGATAATCATGGTATCATTATTGTCTGCCTCAAAAAAAGATGTCTCTTAGAAGGAAAAGTTGTTACAATTACCTTGGAAGAAAGGGGTTCATGTAGCTTGTACCCTCACCTTGTGATCATGAATTGGAAGCAGAGAAGCATAATTAAAGACGTACATGTAAATTAGAAGCACTACGAAAGCATGTAATAAATTCCCATGAGCTTCTCCTGCAAGAACACTCAGGCCTAGTTTGGTAAGGGGGATAACCCATCAAAATAGGGGTTAACCCAAGTTGGTGTGAATGATATTTTGACTCAGATCAAGAGGACTTAACTTGAGATAAGTTATTCTGAGGTTGATGTGGGATAATCTATTTTGTGGTTTATCCCACATATTTTCGTAGGTTAAGTTAGGAACTCTCTTATTCCGCCTGCAAACATCACATGAAGACATGTTAGGGTCAAAAACCCACTTTGCCCTCACCAATCTTGTCATCGTGTTGCCCTCACCTCTCTCTCAACCTTTCTTTAGCTCCACACGACTGTCTTCTCGATGCCCCTCACCTCTCCCTCAACGCTTCCCAAGCACCATGTCCAACGTGATGGTCTTCTTGACTCCACTCATCACTCCCTCAAACAATCCTGTGCACCATGTCCAATGCGATGGTATTCCTGAGCCATTGTTGGGCTTCCCACTGAGCACCCTCTCGCAACACAATGGTCTTGCCGACCCATTGTTGGTCCTCCTCACTTCTTGTGCTTGCGGCCGTGGAAATGTTGGGACTTCGTGTCCTTACATTTCCCATTCTTCTGCTTGCAGCCATGTGGGAGGCATAATAGTTGCTTTACTCCAACGAGTCACACCCCATCTTGAATGTCCGATCACAAGGTAGATGGGACTCGTCTCCTTCTTGTGAAGCACTCAGTGCCATCACTATATAATGGGGGTTAAGGGAAGCTCTTATCTTTCAAGGATTCACCTTCGCTGATCGGGTACCTTTTATTTTTATTTTATCTTTTAACTTTATGAGCTTCACTCTTTGACCAAGAATTTGAGCTTTGTCCCTTGGAATAGGATCTCAATTAGTGGTGTCCTTTGCCTTGACTGTGCTGTCGTCTCTTCGTTTGTCAAACGAGTGGGAGGTAACTCTGCCTCTCCAAACAATTTTGGTGTTTGATGGATGGGGGATCGAGGGAGGATGTTGGCTATTCTGTGGTGTTTGGAGGGGGAAGGATGTGTGGCATAAGGGATGTTTGACTGTTCATTACCTTATTATATGTGATCCTCTGTTTGAATGGAAAAAGAAAAGCCATCTTTCTATCCTTTCTTTTTTTGATCTAAACTGAATTGGTTCAATTATATAATATCTTCCACTGGATGATTTTCAAAAAGTCATCAAAAAAGTTGTCAATCCATTCTATAGTAGATGTTGATGATATATTTTAATTGTAGTTTATTGCTGAGTAAGGATCTTAATATCTGCCCCTTGGGGAGCATAGACTTCTATGATGGATATGGCTGCTCTCCTCTTGCATGAAATTGGATGCTACAGTTTGGGTTCCCACTCAGAGCTGGGGGGGTTTTGGTTTTTTCTTTATTTGGGGTTGGGGGTTGGGGGAGGTTGGAAATGGATGAACCATTGCTGTCATTCCTATAATCTTTGGGGGCTGATGCGTGGTAGGAAGTGACAATTGCTCTTATTTGTAGGGAGATTATAGTCGATAAAACAAGTGGTTGCTGAGATCCTACTGTTTTGGGATGTAAGAGCTGTCCTTCATAAGGAGATGATTGCGAAACTGAGACTTCCTGCTAGTTTATAAATCCCATGATATCTCTTGTTCATTGATCTGCAAGCCATCAAGGGAAGGTGGTCTGCAAACCATTTGGTTTGGGGTTTAGTGACGTTCAGTTGAGGTGCTGCACCATGCACATCAAGCAGATTTGGAGTCTTCTTTTCAGCATAAGTTTCATTTGAGTTGATGAGATGCAAAGCTATTATGTTTATGGAAAGAGTTGATGGGAATTGTCCTTCATAAAGAGATGATTGCGAAAATCACTGGGCTTTCCTCACACTTCCTGCTAGATTATAATCCCATGGTCACACCAAAATGTCAAGGGTAACTATCTTGGAAAATCTCTATGAATTGTTTATATGTAAAAGAAGTTATCATTTATAACACATTTGCTCTTGTTTCCATTGCATCCTCCTTGCTTCCTCACTTAGGCATCAGGGTGCACATGGTTGCCATCTATTAACATAACTGCTGAATGACTACAATTATATATTTTGCAACTCAAATAGGTAGTACACTATTAACGAGTGAATTGGAGATTAATGAGCAGAAAGTATGAGCAGGCTCTTTGCTTGCCTCCTTGTTAGATGAATTATGTAAATTTTTCAGATTATACTCTGCATATCGGGTTTTTTAAATTGCCAGTAGAAAGCATACAATAAAAAGATCTATTTGCTGACAGCTACGAAAAACTCAAGTAAAAACAAGTATTGTATTGTATTAGTTGAAATAAGGGAATGGAGCACCATTGATTGGTATAATTGGCATCTGATCATGTGCATGGTAGTCACTGGAATTTAGGCCTGTTAGGTACAGGTTACCCAATCCATGCCTTGCTCTCGGTATAGGTTATTGTTATGGATGGTTTGATCAATTAATATATCAGCATGAAGTCTTTCTTGTCCCTCAACATGCAAAAATATAATGTATAATTTCACCATAATGAATCAGATTTAGTGGTTTGTTTTACTTTGACATGCTTTATGTGTTATTGGTTTATGGAAGAGTTTATTTTTCTACCCAATTCTATCATGTGTTTTGAGTTTTTACAGGATTGATCATTCACAACTGTTCCTAGTATGCTTATAGAACTTTATTTGACTTGTCTCTTTTGCATGCTTAGTTGGTGGGAAAGCTTATAGATGAACCTGAGTATTAACACTAATTGGAGTATTAATAATTTAGTAACAAAATGAATACTTTTTTACTTTGTAAATATGTCTAACCTAAAATTATAGGTCAAGACATCATAGATAAATTTGTCTTGTGTGCCATAATTTGTTCTAGTGTATTCTAGACAAAGCATGGACTTAGATCCCTCTAGACCTAGGTGTGCCCTAATTTGGAGTGCTTTGGGAAGTTTTAGGTCGATGCGTCGAGTTATGTTGGTCATGCAAATCCATCCTATTGGAGGGGTAGGGAAAATTTATATGGGTCTGATTTGACATTGTCAATTTGGAGATAGTGGTTAGAATTAATGTTTTTCATTACGATGATCGATGTAGGAGGTCAAAAGTTTGGTGAAAGTGCTTATTTTCATCCTAGATAAAGGTAAATTTGCAATCATAGGTTTAGAGTAGGTTTGATAATCTAAAATTCTTTCTACCGATTTTTTTGGAGTGGAGCTCCATTAGCTTTTGTTGTTATTTTTAGGTAAATATTATTATGTAGGATGAACTCTAACAATCAAAATTAGGGGAAGGGTGTTGACTCTTTGGCTAAGCCAAATGCCTCCCCTCATCTCCTTGATTGGACACATGTTGCGTACTAGATTTGATGCTGGTGAATGGGCTAATGGCTCCTTCACAAAGACAACTTGGAAGAATATTGTCGAAGAATCCAACAATACCATTGGTGTCTCCTACTTGAAGGAGCAAATTCTCAACAGATGGAAGAATTTGAAGAAAGACTTCGAAAATTTCTTCTACCTTCGGAACAAGAGAGGTTGGGGATGAGATTATGCAAATCACTGCCTAATTGCGCTTGATGATGATGCATGGATCGAGGTACTTTTTAATAGTTTCCCAGCGAATTCAATGCTTGCCTTTTAAATAGCTTAAATATGGAAATTTTCTCATAGTTGGATGACCAATATCGGAAGTTCCAAGGAAATACGTTGCCGCATTTCAAGGACATGGAAGCGATGGTTGGTTAGGACCTTGCTAAGGGAGTGGTTGCTAGTTCAAGTTAAATGAGGCATGTGATGCCAAACATCAAACCAAATTCGGTAGCATTTACACAAGAGGAGCCATCATCTCAACCTAGAACATACGCTTATGCTAAAGTAGTAGGACTCTCAAGTCCACTCTGTGTATAACGAACAAGGTGAGGAGGATATAATGCCTCTCGATGTTGATGACAGACCTCCCTATCAACCTACCATGGACAAAGGAGGGAGTCACATGTCTCCTGCACCATCAAACAGTAGCAAGCGTTCCTTATTCACACAGTGAGGGGCAAGCAAGCATCAATGCAGTGGTGTCCCTCCCATTAGCTCGATTGCGTTACAGATCAAAGATCTCATGGAGAGGCAGTTAACATTCCAAGAGAGGACTACAACTGGGTTGCTTGAGAAGGACATACATGATTGCATGGAAGCCTTGTAGACTCTTAACCCTTCATTGCAAGGATGGAATTGGCAAAATTCATGATGAATTTCAAGGACCCAAACTTTAGGGATATATTCTATGCTTTCAAAGATGGTGATAGCGGTCTTTTCTTTAATTTCCTCCATGTAGTCCTGTAGAGGGGGGGTAGGGGGTTACTAATTGTAGAAGCCGGTTGCGTAGTTGTTGATGGGTGATGTGTCAGGTGTATGTTCCTCAATTCCATTTTCCATTTTAAGTTGCAATTTGGTTGGAGTAATGAATGTGTAGTTTGGGGTGATGTTATTTTGATATCAATGCATTTGAACTTGTTTTCCCACTTTCTATTTGTAAAATAAATTGGGTATTGAATTTTGAATCGTGCCATTGAAAAAGATGTCAAATTCGATTTCCAATGTGTTGAACAATGTAATAATGCAATACATGTTCGAAATCAAGATGGAGTTGTGTGGTGTTGACATGGATGATGCAAACAACGAGACGATTGAAGAGCCAGTAGTAACTTTAGTCTTGCGGCAATCGAAATACACCAGTTCATTGTCTGGTTATTTGTGAGTTAAGGAAGTCCTGAAGTGACATCGAGATCGTTTGTAGGACATATTTTGAATGTCCGCAGACGACTTCTTCAGCCTAAAACAATTGCTGGAGAGTACAAGTGGATTAAAACTGACACATAATATGACAATGGAGATGCTTGCAATCTTTCTTTATGGTGCCAGCCATGGAGCGACAAATAGGGAGATGCAAGAGCATTTCTAACACTGATCTAAAATGATCAATCAATAAGAAAGTTCTAAATGAGGTCCTAAAGTTGCGTGAGGAATTTTATAGTCATGCCTAATGAAAACACACTAATACCAAATAAAATTAGGTACAATGTAGACAAGTGGCCTCACTTTTGGGTTAGTATCTGCCCTTGTGAACTTATCAAACACAATTCCTCATTTTATTTGATTAATTCAAAATGTCTCTCTTATATGCAGAATGTTATCATGGGTCACACGCTGAATGTATGGTTCATCGAGAGCTCCAAGTTCGATATCTCAATAGACACTAGTGGACGTCACAGAATGTCATGTGCGTGATGTCATTAGACCTATCATTCTTCGTGTTGAGTGAATGGTAGGGTTCTACAACAGATATGAAAGTGTTAGGGATGCCATATCTAGGCTTGGATTCAAGGCGCCCTGGGCATCAATACCTTGAGCGTGCTATTGGAGTTTTGAAGAAGGATTTCCAATGCTTACCTCGTTCATCTTTCTATGATGCATTTGTGTAGGAAGATGCTGTTGTTGTCTGTTATATTGTACACAACTACTTGCTCCAAAAGTTAGGTAGAATGAATACTATAATAAAAACCCACAGCAACTTGATCCTACTGAAAGGCCAAATCTAGGGGACACCACTCTAGGATATACTCCCTCTGAATTTGACGATGTCATTCAACCAACTGACATTAGATGTGGAGGTGCTATTTGTGACAAGATTGCACATGCAATGTGGCAAGAGTATCGTGGAGGTAGTCATACTTGATGTGAAGTGCACTTAATTCATATTTCAGAATCTTATTTACCCACTTATATTTTGGAAGATTACTTATTTACCTACTCTTGTAATATTTACTTCAAATTTTCCATGGTTGTTTGGGGTTTCTTTTAATTGTAATTTATTCTGTTATGCGGCTTGCCACATTTATTTTATGATTTAGGGTTATGATGAAACATATACAAATGACATCTACTTGATAATTTACAGGAAAGTGGTTTGCCCATGTTATGTTCTTAGTTGAATGGTTAATCTTATGTGGAAATAATTAAAAAGGCACTTTTAATTAGCAACCCCATTGAATCCTCTACTTAGAATAAGTTACATTATATGTAGTATTAATCAGTGTTGTATTAATGTACTATTAATTAGTACAATCATTATTGCACGACCATGTGCTATACTTTGTAACAATGATCTTTTATGCTATATGGCATAACATCCTTGCTTTGTCCAATGTTATTGGTTTAATGATTTATTAGTAATTACTTGTGGGCTCATATCGTGGAATGAGTACAAGGATCAAACCCTCATTATTTTATAGCAAATGAAGTTCGAAGGAAAGTTTAACGATGCATTTTCGATGATAATGCTTAGAGTCGTGCTGCATAGGAGTTTGAGGAAACTTGTTATTGGCTGCATGTCTCAATTGAAGATCTTAAAAATAAATGGAGGGTCCTTCAATGGACATGATATACAATCATGCCCCTTTTAGCATATAATACCTAAAGTTGAGATTATGGTAATGATGTGGTTGTGTCGAATGATCCAGTGCTATAGAATACAGTAAGTAAATCTCTACTTAATGTGTGCTTACATTGATACGTAGAATCTATCACTCGTTAATATCTCATCTGTGTAATCTCGGGTGATGAGGTACATCTTTACTTGGAAGGGCTTCTCTTTCATCAAAAATACTTGATGGACCTAATTCTACTTGATTATTGATGCTCAAGTAGTAGATGATTATTGATAATCAAGCAATCGCAATATTAGGTGTATATCATTTGGCTACTTATTGTGTCTATCTATGTCATATTAGTGTTAATATGTACAATTTAGACTTATATATTATGTAGTACTCCTTTAGATTGTTTCCTTATTACATTTTTATTTTGTAATTGTTATATTACAATAATTCATGTAACAATTTAACTAATTTTTCATAAGGATGAATAGTATGATATGTATATACTTTTTATTTTGATATTTTATTTTCTTGTACCCATTAAGCTTGCAATGTGTTGCACACTTTCAAGTAAAAAAGTGAGGACATCAACAAATATTCATTACAAAATTGGTGACATCTTACCGTTCCTCATCAAAGTATGAATTAATTGTAAATTCTTGTTGTAACCTATCCATGCATTGAAAGAAGATTGTATAATTTTGTATACTCATAGTATGTGTCAATAAAATATTTGTAATTATGTATTAAACTCTTATGTAATTAGTGATTGATCTTATTGTATATTATAAAGTACTAAGTTATTAAAATATCTTAATAATTGTGTTTTCCTTCTTTACTTATCAAGTTACTACATTCATTTAATCAATGTAATCTAAGTATAAATTATATGCATAATTATTTTAAGAAAATATATCATATGTTAATAATCAATAATCAATCAAGTAAAAGTAAAAAATATCGTATGTTAATGTCATCCCTATTGTGACCTTATTTGCACTTAAAGTGGAAATTAGTTTAAATAAATTAATAATATGTAGTTAATAAAATATTACCTATCAAGTTATACATAATGACAACTTATTTTAATTAATATAATTCTAATTACAATTAACATAAATAACATTCTTATATTAAATAAATCATTTATTTGAAATAATAAATTGTAATCATCTTACCAAAGTTAACTTCGTGAACAATTAACTAACTTTTAAATTAACAATTACTACAACTTATACCATCAATAAACTCTCAAATAATAAACTTCCACATGCATGATAACCTTTTAGGTTATAATTTTACATTCTAAAGAGTCGCAAGTTAATTAATCAGGATAACCTTTATAACTTCTAAACAAAATGTAGGATAATTTATATGTAAAAAATTTATCTCATAAAATATATCCCTCCATCCAAATTAACCCTCAATGCATATGATTAGGTTCATTCGAGGATTAAAATTGGTTGTCATGTGGATTTCACTTGAGCAAGTTGTCAACTTTAAGGGTTTGCGAGCAAAATAATAATCAATTTTGGAGATAGAAAAGGTTGTCGGCAAGGGATTGTCAATTGCAATAAATCCTATGTATATGTATTATTCAATTTTGTCTTTTATTGTTAAATGGCTAGAATTTGTACAATGTAATTTTGCATGGAATTAAAATATAGTCCTTGCTATAAAAAATAGCTATTTAAAGAAATGTCTATCTTACTTGGTTCAAAATTGAGTCGATCAAGACTCTTCCAAAGGAACATGGCTTGGATGGTGTTGTGAGGGAGAGGAAGATTCTTTTTTGTAGGAAGATTTGGGCTATCCATGATCTTCCTCCAAAAACCCAGGTCTTTCTCTGCAAGGTAATTGTTCGAACTTTACCTCCTGGGGGCTTCCTTGCCAAAAAAATTACAGTTAGTAGAACCTTCCTGCCCTTTCTGTAAAAATGATTGGTGGTCGTGCTTTTATGCGAGTAGTTTGATTTTTTTGGTGCATGTGGGCGGATAACGTTAGTGATCCGTAGTCGGATTTTGGATGCACCATGAATCATCTCTTTGATACAACTGGTTATCCAAAACATCTGGTGTTTTATTTAATGCACTCCCTCTGGTTACATGGATGCAAGGAGGTCATGGTTGGAGTTTCACCTTATCTGTTCATGGTTATCAAGGGGGCATTAAGGATGGCTAATTTCTACCTTTAGGACGGTATCCTTGTTGCCGGAAATCAATGCCGTGCTGACTTTCCAATCTTCACTGAAACAAAATGTCAACATCGACCAAGCATGCCCTCCTTACATCCTAAGGATACTTTTGGATTGTCTGGAATGCCTAGTTTCCCTCGTAATCAAGCCAAGATTTTCGTAGATGCTGCAGTAGGAGCATCTCGTTCACTTGTCGCAACAGTGATGATGGAAGCTTTAGGTAAAATTGTATGTAGGATACTATATGCAATGAAAAAGCCAAATCCAGGGCAATCTTACAAGATCTTAACTTGACCTTAGATTTTGATTTGCTAGAAGTGGTTGTTCTCTCCGATGTTACGAACTTGATAAATCAAATCTTCTCTGAAATTTAAGAGTGCCATGATACTCACGAAGGTTTTTTTTGTCGCTAAAGCTGATAGGACCGTTGTCTATCCAGCTCATTTTCTTGCCAGACAGTCTACGTTGTAATTTGCATGGGTGTTGGAAGTATCTCAACTTTCGTTGTGATCTTTAAGGATGATGATGAATCATCTTTCGTCTGCATAAAAAAATAAAAAGAAAGATGTTCAAAGTCCATTGTATTGTACCACACTCGTCCGTCCTTTCATGATTTTTGCTTTCGTTGGTAGATGATATTGTCTGGAATATAATTTTTGCAAAAATATGCGTGCTATTATCTATGGTTCTATAATTTCTATTAAATAATAGCATGCTGTTGTAAATGTTATCATTTTTAATGAAAGACAGCTATAACTCTAGGAAACTAAATATATATTGGAGCTTTCTTTAGTCTTAAATGCTAATATTACGTAGAAACACTGCATGAGATTATCTACCTTCTTTTCTTTGAGAAAATGTACTCCTTTGGTGGGGATTACTTGCCCACCCTCCCAAAACAAAACATCATTGGTTATATTTAGCTCTCAATCAAATATCACCACTTTAGAATTTATTTTACATGTTATCATTTCTTTATGATAAAAAAATCATCGATAATATTTGATTTTGAACTAAATTTCAGTAATGATTTTTTGTTATGAATCAAATGTTATTAATAATTTTTAGTTTTATGTAAAAATTTTTGGTGATATTTTATTTTAAATTAAATAGCTCTAGTGATTTTCAAATATTATGGATGACTTATAGTTATATGTAAAAAAATACTGATGATTTCTTGATTATTGTTGGATTTCACTACCTGTATTGTGTGTGCATGCCTTTTTGCATAATACAAGTACATCACTCCCCAAATGAAAAATCACTCGAATCAAATATCATTGGTAATTTTTTATTTTAAACAAAATGTTATTGGTGGTATTTAAAATATCACTAATAATTTTTAATGGTATGCAAATATTATTAGTGAATTTTAGTTATATACAAAAATTATCAATATTTTTTTATTATAAATTAAATATCACTGGTGATATCTTTTAGTTATATGTAAAAAAATATTGGTGATTTTTTAATGTTTATGGGTGTCACCCCATGCATGTTGTGAGTGCATGGCTTTTCACAAGATACAAGTAAATATCATTCTCTGAATAAAAAATTATCAATAATATTTAATTTTAAATCAAATATCACCGATGATATTTTAAATACACCTACACAAAAATATCAATGATTTCTTGATTTTGGGTGGCTCCCACTACATGTGTTGTGAGTGTATATGCATTTTTACTTGATACAATTAAATGTCACTCAAATGAAAAATTATTGGTGATATTTAATTTTAAATTAAATATCATCGTTGATTTTTTATTTTAAATAAAATATCACTAATAATATTTAATATATAAAAAATCATGGATGATATTTTTAGTTATATATAAAAAATACTATTGATTTTTAATTATCAATGAAATATGATCGGTGATAGTTGAGATATGACAAAAAAAAAATTGCCAATGATTTCTTGATACATCCCATCCCGTGTGTTGTGAGTGTGTGTATTAATATTTTACATTGTAAACGGTAATATCACACGTGATTTTTTATTTTATAGGAGAAATTTTTGTGATCGACTCACAGAGATGTGATTTGAGCGTACGTGAGCCCCACAAGAGTTGGAAAAAGAGTTTCTAAACTGTGGTCCTATTTTCTTATCCTTTTGATAATCCAATGTAAATTTAGTCCCTGAACAATTACTGGATAAATTTGTTGGCCCTCAAATGGTCATTCCTTTGTCAAGTACTTTTAGCCCATGGGTTGTTTGTATACGTGGTTTACAATATGGCATTCATACTTTTTAAAATTTCTGAAACCTTGTATACATAAAAGCTGTGACTTCTTTGCTCACCTAAATCATGGCTAAAACTTGGTGCTCCATGTGTTGACTTCATGTTACGACCTGATTTTTGGATTTTTACAAGATTCGAGATCAACTCGTCTTAATTAATTTCAAAATCTAGTCATCCAACGAGAAAGAGTCAAAAGAAGGAAATAAATTACATTCACACATGTAATATAACTAGGTAGAATGTAAAACGAAACAGTAAAGGAAAGTAAAGCAACTGTCTCAAAAATAGTACATGTCACCACAACAACAGAAAATAGAAAGTAACGAGAACAGTAATTTTAAAGTCTAATACTCACGACTACAGCAGAAATAAAAGAGTTGGAAAGAAAACTACTGCGGCTGGACTCGGCTGGGCCTAACTTCCTCTGCAGGCTAAAACTCGAGCTGCTCAACTCCTAATCCTAAATAAGGTTACGAAAATACGGAGTCAGAGAACGTTGAGTAGAGTGATGTTTACATTATTTCTGTGCAAGTAAAGTAAAATAATAAATAGATTTTATTCTCATTTCTATTTATCTTATTTATGCATTTCTAGTTCATTTATTTCACAAAGTATCCAAGTATTTCTTGATCTTGCTTGTTTCTCGTAGAATGATCTTGATTGCAGTCTTTTCTGTGGAGTAGAAGGTACATGTGGTGCTCTTCTGGTCAAGAGAGTCCCCCGTGGTAGTCCTACACCCAGTCAATCACCCTGAAGTCATTGTCGCAATGTAGCGGTGACTACGGCACGCGTGGTAAGTGCATGGATAGTTACCCTGCACTAACACGCGGTCAGTCGTTTTCGCTAGTGGGTACGTCTAAGGTACAGCACGGAACAGTATAGAGCCTTGCCCTCTCAGAACAGGAGTCTCGTCCCTCCACAGTCTGCGTACCCTCATCCGATTACTTCTGTTTGCCCAGAGGGCCTAAAAGTCGGTGTAAGTTGGCTAATTCCAACCCCGGACCTCGTGGGGCTGCTAGCTCCCTTCCTACACTAGTAGCACGCCTCAGAACTACGTACGCAAGTATCAACAGGAGTCGGTGTAGAGTGGTCAATCCTAACCTCGGGTCTCAACCCAAGGGCGATTAGCTCTACTCTACACTAAAAGGGACAGTTGCTCTCTTTGGTACCGTGTACACAAAGGTCAACTCACTTCCCGTCTACATTCCAGATTCCTTTCATACGCAGGAGTTCTACTCTTAATTCCCTGTAGGATTCATGATCATATTCATCTCATTTATCCATATTCGGATCTCATGTTTCATAACTCGTTCCTCATCTATATACAGGCAGCTTGTGTTTTCACAATTTAATTCTCAATCATATACATGCAACTTGTGATTTCACCATTCACTTTCTCATTCACATACAGGAAACTCGTATTTTAACATGCATTTCATAATTACACTAATACCATTTGCTAGCAATTTATTTTAAACATGCACTCAAGTAAACAGTACAGCTCAAAACAGACTCATTCATTTCTACCTTAGGGTTCATTCCACATCCTAGAGTTCGTTCCGATTATTTCAAACAAATACATTCTTATTTAAATATTAACAACTGAATTAAACCACTCTACCAAGTATCACAAGAGGAATAAGGGCATGCACCGCAGATCTCGTCGTCTCTGCAAACCCTGAACATGCCACCAGCTAGTAACCTGTTCTAGTGACTAACTTACATCAGACGAGCTCAAAACAGTAGATACTCAACACGAACATGTAGAGAAACTCGAGTGGAAAACACCGGTACTTTGTTTGCGGAAATCTGATTTCGTTTGGGTCCTAAACAGGTCAAAAATACAGTTAATGCCCAAAATCAGACGTCTAGGACTAGTCTCACCTCACCTTGCACTTCCTGCGGCTCCTTCAAACGTCCATACTACCTCCGCGATCGTCTGGGGATAGCTCCAGGCATCGGACAAGGCCTCCGGTCGTCTGGAAGTACCTCCGGACGTCTAGTGACGTGATCAGACATCCAAAAGTACTTGGAAAAGCGCATCGTGCGCCTTCTCAAAGCCTCACCTATGTACGAAAATTGCAGGCACAAACTCAGCCTGACATCTCCTGTGCTACAATCTGCATGGTGGAAAGTAGCGTAGGAAGATACGTACCTCACGTGATATTGTGCTTTCAGACGTCCAGCTTCAGCTCCAAACGTCCTGGTGCCTCGCCAGCTGTCTGGACGATACTCCAGATGTCTGATACGGGAAAACCTCCAGTACCAGAACCTCCTCCGCGACACTCCTCTCCTCGCAACGTCGCCCGCAGCGCATAGCAGTAGCTTCAGCAGCTGCAGAGAGCCAAGAGGCTGCCTCCCCGAGCCCCTCCTCGTGCACATGCCCACCGCCGGCCATGCGAGCTCCGTCGAGCTCCCGAATGTCCTCCGACCTTCACACTCTCTTCCTTCCTCTCTCTTCCTCTCTCCCTCTTGTTCTCCCTCGCTCGCCCTCTCTCTTGTCCCTCTCATTCTCCCTCACCACAGCCGCATAGGGAGGACACTGGAGGTGGTGGTGGCTGGTGGTGAGGGGGTGAGGGTGGGGAGAAGAGGGTTTAAATAGAGTGGGTTTAGGGTTCCAGGGGGTGAGGGGCGTGGAGGAGACAGAAGCTCTACGCGTCACCCGCATGCAGAGTGCAAAGGAACGTATAGAAATTCTCACTTTCAGACGTCCGAGCCTGTGTCCGGATGTCTAGATAGACGTTTGACTGAAACTCCAGATGTCCTAACTGACTAAATAGGCAACTGGTCATTTCATCATAACAAACTTAAAAGAAGTTTTGTCCCTGAAATTTAAGTTAGTTAGGGTGCGGAAAAAGGAACGTAAAAACGCATAACAAACTTAAAAAAGACCGAAGTAGGTTCGAAAAGGTGTACCCTCAAAAAGCTCCAGGTATCGCTCTCGCATCGCCACCTCAGGCTCCCAAGTCGCATCCTCGTACCACTGGCTTCTCCATAGAACCTTCACCAGTGGTATCTGCTTCCGTCTTAGACTCCGGATGGCTCTATTTAGTATCTGTACTAACCTCTCGGGATAGGTTAGGTCGTCCCCCACCTCGATGCTCTCGTGGCTCAGAACGTGACTGGGATTGGCTACGTACTTCCTGAGGTTGGACACATAGAACACGTACACTCCAGAAAGCTGGAGAGGAAGGGTAAGTCGGTAAACAATGGGTCCTACCCGCTCCAGGACCTCAAAGGGCCCCACAAACCTCGACGCAAGTTTCCCCATCACCCCAAAACACTGCAAGCCCTTCATGGGCGAAACACAGAGAAAGACGTGATCCCCAACCTCGAACTGCACACCTCTGCATTTCCAGTCAGCGTAGCTCTTCTGCCTACTCCTGACAGTGCGTAGTCGTCTATGGATCTGCTCTATCACCTCCTAACTCTACCGGATCAGCCTGGGGCCAACCTCCCACTTGGTCCCTACCTCGACCCAACTCAAGGGTGCAGTGCACCTTCGTCCGTATAGAGCCTTGTAAGGTGCCATGCCAATGCTCGAGTGGTAACTGTTGTTGTATGCAAACTTTGCTAGGGGTAAATGCTCCTCCCAAGATCCTCTCCAATCTAGCACACAGGCGCGCAGAAGGTCCTAAGTGTCTATTTGGTGCACTCTGACTACCCATCTGTCTGGGGGTGGTAGGCGGTACTGAACCTCAAACGTGTCCCCAAGGCCTGCTGAAACTTTGCCTAGAACTGGGAAGTAAAATGAGTATCCCTGTCGGATACGATCTCACGTGGGACTCCGTGCAGGCACACCACATCTCTGATGTATCGCTCCACTAGCTGTGCTGGCCCAAAAGTGACTCGGATCAGCAGAAATCGTACCGTCTTCGTCAACTGGTCTATGATTACCCAAACTGCGTCGTGTCCCCGCTGGGTAACTGGTAGACCCACCACCAAGTCCATGATGATGCTCTTCCACTTCTACTCTGGTACAAGAAGTAGCTGCAATGGCCCTGAAGGCCTCTGGTACTCGGCCTTCACCTACTGGCATACCAAACACTACTGAACAAACTCACCAACATCTCGCTTCATCCCTCTCCACCAGAAGTCACATCGCAAATCATGGTAAATCTTTATGTTCCCGGGATGTATGGTGAACCTGGACTCGTGCGCCTCCGTTAGAAGCTCCCTTAACAACTCCTCATCCCTGGGAACGCATAGACGTCCCCTCATACGCAGGATCTCGTCTAAGAAGGAAAAGTCTCCTGGGTCCCCTGTCAACACCCTGTCTCACAGCGTTTGTAAGTACGGATCGGCTATCTGCCCTGCGATGATGCGGTCTATCAGCTTTGGTCATGACTGCCGCGTTACTGTCACTGGCCCACAGTACCCCTGTGACTCCCGAGGTCGTCAACTGCCCAACTCCTCCATGAGTCTCCAACTCTATGCCTATAAGCTGGCCAAGTAGGCGGGCACCTTCTGGCTCAAGGCGTCGACCACCACATTGGCCTTCCCTAGGTAGTAGGAGATGCTGCAGTCGTAGTCCTTCAGGAGCTCTAACCACTGTCTTTGTCTCATCTTAAGCTCCTTTTGGTCAAACAAGTACTTGAGGTTCTTATGATCTGTGAAGATCTCGAAAGTCTCACCATAATGGTAATGCCTCCATGTCTTCAGCGCGAAAACAACTGTTGCCAGCTTTAAGTCGTGGGTAGGGTACCTATGCTCATGGGGCTTCAGTTGCCCCGAAGCGTAAATGAAAACGTGACCCCGCTACATGAGCACACCCCCTAACCCCTGCAACAAAGCGTCGGTGTAAACCACGAAACCGCCACTGCTGTCTGGGATGATAAGTATAGGAGCTAAAGTCAATCTCTCCTTCAACTCTTGAAAACACGCTTCGCACTCGTCTGTCCATGCAAAGGGCACATCCTTCTAGGTCAGCTGGGTCATAGGACGTGCAATCTAAGAGAATCCTCTGATAAACCACCAGTAGTAACCTGCCAGTCCTAAAAAGTTACGTATCTCTGTCACTGTGCGTGGCCTCTCCCACCTGAGTATGGCCTCTACCTTGGTTGGATCCACAGCCAATCCATCTCCTGAAATCACGTGGCTCAAGAAAGTCACATGTCTCAACCAAAACTCGCAGTTGCTGTACTTGGCATACAGCCTGTGTCACCTCAAGATATTCAGGATCATGCATAAATGTTGACCATGCTACGCCTGATCCCGCGAGTAAACGAGTACATCGTTGATAAACACCACCACAAACTGGTTTAAGTACGACCTGAAAACACGGTTCATCAAATCCATAAAGGCAGCGGAGGCATTGGTCAGCCCAAACGGCATGACCAAGAACTCATAGTGCTCGTACTGGGTACGGAAAGCTGTCTTGAAGACGTCAGTCTCCCTGATCCTCAACTAGTGGTAACCTAACCTCAAATCTATCTTGGAGAACACTGTGGCATCTCGCAACTGGTCGAAGAGATCGTCAATCCTTGGCAACGGATACTTGTTCTTGACAGTGACTCTATTCAGCTGTCGGTAGTCGACACAAAGTCGCATGGTGTCGTCCTTCACAAACAGCACAGGGCTCCCCACGAGGAGACACTGGGCCTCACAAAGCCCTTCTCCAACAGGTCATGTAGCTGTGACTTAAGCTCTCGCAACTCAAGCGGTGCCATCCGGTACGGTGCAGTAGAAATGGGGCTGGTCTCCGGTACCAGTGAGATCTCAAACTCGATCTCACGCTTAGGCAGTAGTCTTAGCATCTCCTTTGGGAAAACGTCAGGGTACTCACAAACCACCGGGATACTCTCAAAGTCAACCACGGGGTTAGGCTCTGCCACTACACCCCTTGCTCAAAAGCTTCGCTGCCCGAAGCGCAGAGATGCATCTGAAACCTCCGTCCACCGACTGACCGTGAAACTCAAAGGGAGGCAATTTCGGTATGGAGAAGACGATCTTCCTCCTTAAATAGTCCACCAGGGCATGATAGGCGGACAGCTAGTCCATCCCTAGGATCACGTCAAAGTCCATCTGGATCACAATCAGGTCAGCGGGGAGGCTGTCTCCCTATACTGGCCTCGCAGTTCGTGTAGATCTCCTCGACTACAAACAACTGGCCACCTGGGCCTCTGATCACAAACGGATCTTCTAATAATATACTACCCTGCCTTAAACTGACGGCAAAACTCGTAGCGACGAAGGAGTAGGTGGCGCCGGAATCAAAGAGTACGTACACTAATATGCCAGAAACAGTAACCATACCTGCCACTACAGAACCCGAAGCCCTAGCGTCTCTATGTGTGAGGGCGTTGATACGCCCCTTAGCTCTTGGTGCAGACGAAGCGGTTACACTCTAGGTCAGGTGAGCAGCAGCTGGCTGGTACCCTCCTCGTGACTACTATCCTCCCCCATGCGCCTGGTGACCACAACCGCCAGTTCGACCTCCAACGCTCGGCGTGGGGAGCATCTGCTGTGCTCCGACCCTAGATGGGTAGTCCCTCTTGATGTGGCCCGACTGGCCACACTGGTAGCAGAGGGATACACGACGTACTCCCTTAGTAGGTCCCTGCTGGCGGCTGGGCGGGGGTCAGGTGCTAGCAACTGACCCCTGTCTGGGGCCCCCAAAGGCCACTGGTGGCCCCGTAGAACAAAACGGCTCTCCTGCAGGTGCCGTGTGCCTCCTCTCCCGACAGCCTTGAGAGTACTCTGGCTGGTAGGGCATTTTCCATCCACTATTAGTGTCTCACGAGGCCGGGTTGGTCTCCCCGTAAGTCATGACTGCCTTGACCACACGAGAGAAAGTGGGCAGCTTCAGGGGTTTGACATACCCCCGAATCGCAGGTCGGAGCCCCTCAGTAAACCTACACGGGCGCTCCTCCTCAGTAGACAACTCTAGAAAACGTGTACGGTATACGCTAACCATCATCGTACCATGGCGGAGAGTGTGGAACTCCCTCCTCCTCTGGTCAGGTTTGCGGAAAGTCCTTCTCGCAGAAGAGAGCTACGAACTGATCCTATATCGGCTCTCTCCCCTCCTGGCCTCTGACTGCCCTCCACCACCTATGTATTGCGCTCTCTAGCTAGTACGTGGCAAAGGCCACGCGGCACTCCATAGGAGGGCAAAGGGTGCCAAACACCTTCTCTATCTACTCCAACCAGTCCTCTGCCTCAGACGGGCTCTCATTTCCCTTGAAGGAGGGAGGTTTCAGCTTCCGGAACTGTCCGAAAAGCTCATGGTGTAGCTGCAGTGGGGAAACGGGCACGCCTCCAGGCAAGGAGGGCTCATGCTCGGAAGTGTCAGAGTGTGATGGGGGTGGTGGAGGACCACCCCCTCCCCCTCCTACTCGTCCGGTGCTGCGACGGTCTCTCTGTCCCACCGAGGACTCCCCCTCCACGTCCTAAGGGAGAGGTGCTCGAGGAGGCTGCTGGAGCTCCTCTCGCACGATGTCTCTAATCAGCTGGGTAAGATCCTGGGCCTAAACACTCTGGAGGAGAACTGGGTCAACTGGTGCCTCATGTTTAGCACGTCCGCCCCTTTGACCTCGTCCACGACCACGACCACAGTCTGCCTTGAGAACTCCCCGACGAGGCATCTCCTGCAAGGAGACGCAACAGATAGAACAAGAGTTGTCAACGATACAAGATTACATCGAGAAAAGACTTAGAAACGAATACTAAAGTGGTACGTTATGATGGTTATCCTAGTTATATGCACGTGAGTGGCTATTCTCGAACTAATTGGTTCATTTCTCGGGATAACATTCCTCTAATATCTTATTACGACCTGATTCCCGGATCCCTACAGGACTCGAGACCAGCTCGCCTCGACTAATCCTAAGACCTAGTCGTCCAACGAGAAATAACCAAAAGCAGGAAATAAACTACATTCACACATGCAATATAAATAGGTAGAAGGAAAAACGAAACAGTAAAGGAAAGTAAATCAACTGTCTCAAAAGTAGTACATGTCACCACAATAATAACAGAAAATAGAAAGTAACGAGAACAGTAATTTTAAAGTCCAATACTCACGATTACAGCAGAAATAAAAGAGCTGGAAAGAAAACTACTACGATTGGGCTCGGCTAGGCCTAGCTCCCTCTGCAGCCTGAAATTCGGGCTGCTCAACTCCTGGTCCTAAACAGGGTTACGAAAAGATGGAGTTAGCGAACATTAAGTAGAGTGGTGTTTACATTATTTATGTACAAGTAAAATAAAAACAAGTAGGTTTTATTCTCATTTCTATTTCTCATTTATGTGTTTCTGGTTCATTTATTTCACAAAATATCCAAGTATTTCTTGATCTTGCTTGTTCCTCGTAGAACAATCTTGATTGCAGTCTTTTTCGTGGGGTAGAAGGTACATGTGGTGCTCTCCTGTTCGGGAGAGTCCCCCGCGGTGTCCTACACCCAGTCAACTACCCCGAGGTCATTGTTGCGACGTAGTGGTAACTACGACACGCGTGATAAGCTCATGGGTAGCTACCCTGTACCGGTAAGCGGTCAGTCGTTTCCACTAGTGGGTATACCTAAGGTACAGCACGGAACAATATAGGGCATTGCCCTCTCAGAATAGGGGTCTCGTCCCTCCACAGTCTACACACCCTCGTCCGACTACCTCGATTTGCTCAGAGGGCCTAAAAGTCAGTGTAAGTTGGCTAGTCCCAACCCCGGACCCCGTGGAGTGGCTAGCTCGCTCCCTACACTAGTAGCACATCTCGGAACTACATACGCAAGTGTCAACAAGAGTCGGTGTAGAGTGGCCAATCCTAATCCCGGATCTCAACCCAAGGGTGGCTAGCTCTACTCTACACTAAAAGGGACAGTTGCTCTCTTTGGTACCATATACACAAAGGCCAACTCATTTCCCGTCTACATTCCAGATTCCTTTTATACGCAGGAGTTCTACTCCTAATTCCTCGTAAGGTTCATGCTCATATTCATCTCATTTATCTATATTCAGATTTCATGTTTCATAACCCATTCCTCATCTATATACAGGTAGCTTGTGTTTTCATAATTTAACTCTCAATCATATACATGCAACTTGTGGTTTCACCGTTCACTTTCTCATTCACATACATGCAACTCGTATTTTAACATGCATCTCATAATTACATTAATACCATTTACTAGCAATTTATTTTAAACATGCACTTAAGTAAATAGTACAGCTCAAAAGAGACTCATACATTTTTATCCTTGGTTCATTCTACATCCTAGAGTTCAATCCGATTATTTCAAACAAGTACATTCTTATTTAAATATTAACAAATGAATTAAACCACTCTACCAAGTATCAAGGGAGGAATGGGGACCTGCACCGCAGATATCGACGTCTTCGCGGACCCCGAACATGCCACCGGCTGGTAATCTGTACTAGCGACTAGCTTACATCAGCCGAACTCAAAACAATAGCTACTCAACACAAACACGTAGGGAAACTCGAGTGGAAAACACTGGTACTTCATTTGCGGAAATCCGATTTCATTTGGGTCTTGAACGAGCCAAAAACACAATTACTGCCCAAAATTAGACGTCTGCGACTAGTCCCAGACGTCTTAAAAGACGTCAGATCTCACCTTGCACTTCCTGCAGCTGCTTTAGACGTCCAGACTTCCTTCGCGACTGTCTAGGGGCAGCACCAGATGTCGGGCAACGCCTCCGGTCATCTGGAAGTACCTCCAGACGTCTGGCAACGTGATCAGACATCCAAAAGTACTTGGAAAAGCGCACCACGTGCCTTCCCAAAGCCCTCACCTGTGTACAAAAATCGCAGGTGCTCAGCCCGACATCTCCTGTGCTACAATCTGCATGACGGAAAGTAGTGTAGGAAGATACATACCTCGCGCGATATTGTGCTTTCAGACGTCCGGCTTCAGCTCCGGACGTCCTGGTGCCTTGCCAACCATCTGGACGATACTCCAGACGTCTGATACTGGAAAACCTCCAGTACCAGAACCTCCTCCGCGACGCTCCCCTCCTCGCAACGCTGCCTGCAGCGTACCGCAGCAACTTCAGCAGCTGCAGAGGGCCGGGAGGCCGCCACCAGCCGTGCAAGCTCCGCCGAGCTCCCGAAGGTCCTCCGACCTTCTCGCTCTCTTCCTTCCTCTCTCTCCTCTCTCCCTCTCGTTCTCTCTCGCATGCCCTCTCTCTCATCCCTCTCGTTCTCCCTCGCCACAGCCGCACAGGGAGGATGCTGGAGGTGGTGGTGAGGGTGGGGAGAAGAGGGTTTAAATAGAGTGGGTTTAGGGTTTAAGGGGGTGAGGGGCGTGGAGGAGAAAGAAGCTCTACACGTTGCTTGCGTGCAGAGCGTAAAGGAACATACAAAAATTCACATTTTCAGATGTCCGGGCCTGTGTCCAGATGTCTGGACAGATATCTGATTGAAACTCCAGACGTCTTAACCGACTAAACAAGCAACGTGTCATTTCACTTCATCTAGAAACTCTTTGTTAGACCTTCTTGTTCCATCTTTTTGGCTGACCTCGAATGATGTGGCTAGAGGTTGTTTGTTCCAAACTTGCGATTAAGACAATGCTTTTCCCTCCCTTCAGAAGGTCTATGCCAAGCTTGTAGTTTGAGGTTGTAGTTGTCTTGAGTGATTCGGGTTGATGCGATGGTTGATCTGTGCCTGGGCTCCATCCCCTTGCACCACCACGACCAAGTCCCTTGTGTCTCCGTTTAGAGTTGTTTGGGGCTATCTCGAAGCAGCATCAGACTTTAAACGTATTTCCGGCAACCTCATCTATTCTTGCATGTGGTTTGAAGCAACGCAGATATTGTTAGGTCTCAATGCTAGGCCTTCAGCTAAGATTACATGCTAGGTCTCGTTGAAAGGCACCATTTTCTTTATTTTGTTTTGTTTTCTTTATGGTCTTTTTAGTTGTCTCCTTCAATGGAAGGGTTGTCCCACAACCTCTTAGGGTTGAGGTTGAGTCCCGTGCCCCAAGGGGATACGGCTTGTCTTCTAGATCTTTCAAGTCTCTTCCTCTACCCCTTTAAATGGTGTTTCCCCTTACAACCCTTACTTGTAAGGGCTTTCTCTCGGACTGTATTTTCTCTTTGGTAATGAATTGCCTTTAGGCAACAAAAAAAAGGTCTTATTTTTCATGCCCCTCCACCCATGTGGGAGGAAGCTCACTCTAATTATTACATAACATGTAGCTTGTATGTAATATAAGCAGCTCCATCACATGCATCATTGACATACAACATGGTAGGGTTATAGAAGTAGGAATATGTTACATGAGTTATCCATTATTATTAAAATGTGTGCATTATGTAGTTTGTAAGGTCGAGGAGTAGGATTAAACTCCAACCAAGGTACCATTGAAGTTTATGAGGACTTATTACAGGGCCTACTTAAATTCATGTTTATCTCATTATTTTTTGCTTTTATGTGATATAAGATAGTATACTTTGGGACTCAAATTGTTCTTACTTATATGATTATAAATATAAGCATTTGAAACATTTGTATCATCGTTAATGCAACGTTACAGTGTGGTTGTGTTTATACTTGATTGTGTTTATGTGACCCATCTTTGCTTGTTTATGTGAATGGAATTGTGCATTTAAAGTGTAATTGGTTTGCAGTTACGCACGCGTACTTTGTGTGTATACCATTGTGTTTAGTTGTAATTTTTATATATTTGATTGTTTAATGTGAATGTGTGTATGTGCTTGTATCTTGTTGTACATGTGAAACTGAGGTGGTGGGCAATTTGAATGTTGAAAAATCACTCAGTGGATGATCTTTTAAATGATTCATTTATGATTCCATTCTCCACCGTAATCTCTACTTCCGTTTTCAAAAACCCAAAAACCCCTACTTCTCACCCTTCCGTACCCACGCACAAAGATGAGATCCAATAATTAGAAATTGATGAATCTGTGATTTTGGCAGCCATTATTATGACTGCAATGGTAAGTAGGCATTCCAGGACTGCTAAATTATACAATGAGCGATGGTTAAACATCCTGATCCCCTACCCTTTCAAAACGCTCCATCAGACGTTACCAATATCAGAAGCAGACAACCGACCATCAACCAAGCTCTCTCCATCAGGGCCCCATGTTTTGGTGAAGGGCAGGGCAAAGCTTTTAAGGAGGGTTTAATTGGAGGGTAAAGAAAGAGATTATAAAAAAATGGGAAACTGATATTAACTTATAATTACATTTACTTACATATTTATATTAATATAAATTTATATTTATTTAAATTGATATTAAATTATACTATTAACTCTTGTGATGTTCTAATAGTTGTGTTAGAAATATCAAGATGCAAGTAGTGCATAACTTTAACATAAATTTAACTAATATCAATGTAAATCAATGTTAAACAAATTTATGTTAAAATAATCAAAGACAGGTTACCATATGAGGGTTTTGATAGTCAAATAAATCTAGGTTAACCGCTTAAGTAAACAAAACCTTAGGTGTTGAAAAAAATCTTATGCAATCACCTTGTAAGAAAGAATTCCCACCAGTTGAGAACATTAGCCATCGATTTCTAAGAGCCCATTGAAGTTGAGCGCTATCCCTTGTTTTTCAGGAATAATCCACACTTACATCAGTGTGATTTTAACACCAATTAGACATTAAACATAATTTAGCCTAACACATATTTGCTAGGGATAACAATCATTTTTTGGGGCGAACAACCTCCCAACATAACCCGTAATCAGTTAACAAGAAATAGTGGTTATCCCCTCTTTCCATTCCACAAAAACCGGGTGAGCAAACACCACCTATAAACTTGCCCTAAAATATCAGGTGCATTCTATAAAAGTTACGATCCAGTCAAGTTGGCGCCTATCATTCCCGATCTAAAGTTTTACCATGGTATCCGTCAACCTTCAAAACAACCCACTCTGATAAGCAATCGAAGTACAGATGTTCAAAAGATATAACATATATGCTGTCAATGGATCCACCAAAAAAAGGTAATAACCTAAATATTATTTGTACATGATTGATGCAAGCAGGCTAATTTGATCTAGTTGATAACCAAATAAAGCTCAAAGCATCTCCATGCTACAGGAATTAAACAAAAGTAACTCAAACCAGTTAAAACTCAACAGTAAGCAGTGTGTAACATTGCCACAAAGTTACCTCCATTCTTCACTGCTGCTTTTTGATCCTACAGGCCTCGTTCAAGTTATAGATAGGCATGTCTAGACCCAGTGTGTTTCAGTATATGTAGAAAGGAAACTAAGAAAAAAGTAAGGCAGATGCCACCGTGGACCTTCAATTAGACGTCACACTGATTTTTCTGTTCCATTTGGCATAAGTGCAAATTTGCTTTTTTCAAGTGTAGTCACTTGAAGGTCGTGGCTTGCCCTTGCCGGCGTTGAAATGTTGAGAAACAAAAATGCCTGCTATGATGACAATTAGACACCCAACAAGGGTACTGAAGAAGAGAGCTCCAGGCTGCCTGGTCTGGACAAAACCATAAACACCATTTGTGGTTACCAAGATAATGTCATTAAGCCCATCATTTGAGAAGTCATCCACAATCAAAGCATGTGTTGGGGGCCCAGGGAAGTAGATAGCATCTAGCTCAGCTCCTCCCGGGGAGATCACCATAGCTTCTGAATCTCCACCAGCAAGTATCACCTCCTGCTTACCGTGCTTCAACAACGAGAAGGTTTTTAGGGTTGGAACTACTGCGGTCTCCATTGTACCGGATGGAGATGGGAGATTCGACCAGGTAATACCAGTTGATAGTTGCCAATTCCACAATACATGGTCAGAATGCCCACCAGCAGAATACGAGGTTATCTACAGTGAATGGGAAAAATAAATGCCTGAGATCGACAACTTAAACAGCAGGAAGAAGAAAGAGGGAAAGCAAGTGCTTAAAATGGCAGCATAAAGCACCCGAAGTAGGTACAAAATAAGAAGGAAAAAGAGCGGCAAAGGAAGATAAATTTATCAACTAACCTCCCCACGATTAGTCAGGAATATGATGTCTCTATGGAAATCTTTTTGGTCCTTATGTCCGTCGTCTCGAGTAATTAGAATGGGAGTTGCAACCTCCAATGAGCTCAAATCTTCTTGTCTACCAAAATGTCCAGCAAAGTCTGCATGCTGGAAGAAATTGAAGTGTGTCTGATGACAGATGGAAGCATTAAAAAGTTGCTCCCTTACTGGAACACCAGATGTGGCAACTGCATAACATGGCTTCAGTACTTCCATGGATCCTGTGACAACAGTTTGTTCTGCACCATTCCCACCAACAGCCTACCAAAAGAGGACTAGTTTCTGTCAGTTTCACCTAACTTACCAAATTACTGATGTCTATCATCCGCAGGAAAATCCTGCAGAGTTATCCATTCACTCATCCCTTAATGGCGGTTTTGTGCATAGGAACAAGAAAGGTTCTCAAGAAGATGTCATCTAAAGTGCAACCATCCAAGAATCATTTGCATTTTGAAAAATATAATGACTTTGCGATTAAAATTCACGAAAGAAAAAGGAAACTGCAAATTAAATGATTGCAGGCAGGTCGGGCATTCACAATGCCTCTATTATAAATACATACCAAAGAATTTATATAGTATCTTTTTCAATGAATTATGAAACTTTCAACTTTGGAAGCTGATATTGCATTAAATTGCACCTTAGATGAAGACAATGGTATTAACAAAGTTCAATTCTTATCATTGCTATCCAAAACCAAGTTGATATAACAAGGTACTTAAAACGAGGGAGCCTAGGGATGAAGAGAGAGAGAGAGAGAGAGAGAGAGAGAGAGAGAACAAGGCAGATAGAGGGAAGGAGGAAGCCCATGCCAAGAGGGCAGACAGGAAGGTGGACAAGGTCTCCGGAGGGAAGAAGCCAAGGGTGTCTTCCATTGGGACTCTAGACAACTCAACGCTGCTTGAAGACCCTCTTGACTACACCCCACCTCTGGAAGGGCATCCCGTGCAGCTAGAGGACGAAGATATTGAGGAGGGGATCTGGAGATGACAACACTCTCTCCTTATCTTCTCGGTGGGGAAAAGGCCCTACTACAGGGCCCTTACATCCTTCATCTCCAATTTCTGGAGACTGAAGGAGACGTTTCTCCACTCGAGGGACTATGGACTTTTTATGGTGGAATTCTCCTTTGAGGAGGATTCCTCCATTGATCTACAAAAGGGTCCGTGGCTCCTCTTTGGAGCCTGGTTGATGGTCACCTGCTGGACCCCTGACATGAAGTTGAAGAGGAGCGATCCCATGGAGATCCTGCTGTGGGTCAAACTACTCGATTTGCCCCTCCATCTAAGATCGAGGAAGGCAATCAGCAAAATCATCAGAGTAACAGAAAGATCCCTAGGAAGGAATCGATGAACTATTGCACAAGTCACTTCATCGCGTGCGGACATGCATGGAGGTCTTCACTACCTGTGAGATGCCTTTGGAGGTCTCCTATGCCCTCCCTCATGGGGGAGTAGGGACTGTCAAGGTGTCCTACGATTGGTCCCCTCCACAATGCAATCACTGTTGTGACTTTGGACATGGTAGTGGGAAGTGCCCCTCCCCCTCTTCACCACCAACCTCTGATGACCCTGACCATGGCAAGCTCTCGCAACGAGTAGGGGAAGTAGTGGGCGGATGCGAGAAAGGAAGGGGGCATGAACAACCACACCTAAAATAATGACCCTTTGGGAAAGCACCACCAATCAAGTAACTCTTGCATGAAATCTGCCTCCGAAAGTGGGAGCGACACCCACGCATTCAATGTGCATGCGTCACCCCAAGATTCCACGTTGAGGGAGGGATTTTCGAAGGGACATGGCCCCTCAGTTCCCCTTTAATCTCAACACCTCCCACCAATGTACTGATTATGCCTCCTTGTACAAGGAAACTAACCCCTCAAAAGATGAAGCTTCTCAACACAACACCTTCGAGGAGTGTCTTTGGAAGCTCCAGACAGGGGCCAAGGAGGGTTGGAAACAACCAAAGAGAGAAAAACAAGAATGTTGAAACAACCGACAAGGGGAAGGAGCCAGCATTCAGGGATGCCTCCCCTAACACCTAATGTCTCTGATGGCCGAGAACACTTGAGGAATTACTGCCTTGGGGAAAATAAAGGAAGTGTTCAACTTCCTTAGATCTCATGATGCGCACCTCACTAGATTGCTTGAAACTCGAGTCACCCATAGAGGTTGGGAGAGGACTACGAAGAGCATTCCCAGAGGTTGGAGTTCCATTCCCAACCTTGACCAAGCCCCATATGCAAGAATACTTGTGGTCTGGAGGCCAGAAACTTGATCCATCACATGAGTACATTCGATTGATCAAGCTTTGCTAGTCCTCGTGGTAAATCAAGGAGGCTTGGTCATCTATATCTCCTTCACTTACGTGCATAACACGTGTGAACGATGAAGGGAATTGTGGACTACTCTTCATACCCACAAGGAATTGGTTGATGGTTCGTGGCTAGCCATTGGTGATTTCAATGCCGTCAAATTCCATGAGGATCATCATGTGGGAGTTGTTTCCTGCTTTGGAAGCATGGGAGAATTCAATGAGTGCATTACATATTGCAAACTCAAAGAACTAGACGCCTTGAGGAATGCCCTCTCGTGGTTAAATGTGATGACTAGAGAAGGGCATATTGCCTCAAGAATTGATTGTGGGTTTGCTAACCCAGGGTGGCTCGACGTCTCCCTCCCTCTTGTCCAAGTGGATTACACCTACACAGATCTCAGTAATCATGTGGCCTTGTCTGCCTTGCCCACTAACGAAGGAAAAGAAAACCTTTTCGCTTCCTTAATTATTGGCCTAAATGCCCAAGTTTCCTCGACCTGGTGAACACGTGTGTGTGTGTGTGGGGGGGGGGGGGGGGGGGGGGGGGGGGGTGGGAAGGTCTAGGGAAATCCCCTCTTCCAATGCATCATTAAGTTTTGACGAGTCAAGGGGGCACTCAAAAAGTGGGAGACAGAGGATAAAGCTTGACCCCGGGTCATTGACTCACGCTGACGCTCTCAACCATCCATGACAGGCTAACTTTTAATCCGAAAGGAGATTGCTACGCTTAATCGCCTTACCACTTGTCACGGCTACGTGGCCACTGCTTATCACCTCCTTAGGATACCTAATCACATTGTTTACGTAGTGAAAAGGCTACAGGATTAAGGGAAACCAATTAGCTAAGGGGCCAAATTTTGTCAAAAATTCAACAGGATTTCCATGCTTTACCATGTTTTTCTCACATTCCTGTAAAAATAACCTATGTAAGAATGAAAATATAACAAGGTGGGTACACCCCACATTCACACAACTAGACAAGGAGAATAAAAATAATGATTACAACTATCTAGGGGCACACCCCACCATAATTACCACAACAAAATGGAAAATAGCAAACCAACACCATAACTAGAGTAGTTACCAAATATAAAAGTTCTTCTCACACCTTGTTACATAGCATTTTTCAAATGAAAGGTAAAACACAAATTAACTAGTTCCTCACCTTTTTCTACCCGCCTACCACTCCAACACTCACAGCTTAGCAACTGATGGAGGACTCTAGTGAGACACATGCGCAGAACAAGAGGCAACACAAGTTGACACATTGCCTACGAGCATGGGCAAGCCATGTGATGGATAGGATGACATGACCTATCTTGAAAAATATGTCAACAGCGTAATATGAGCCAAAAGGCTCAGTAGGGCATAATAGGGGCTCAAGGGAAAGAAAAACCACTAAGTTGGATGTCTCGCGAAGTGTGCATTCTCCATTAGATGCGATTTACATATTCCCTTCCCTTACATCTAACTTCATCCTCTTCCCCTCTATTGCTTTTACTTTCCAACCCATGTGCTAAGAGACTTTTCTACCCACCCTGGCAACCACAATGCCTGTCATTAATGACTCCTACCCAAAATCGTTCTAGGTTACCACATAGTCTAGCAATTAATAGCTGCTGGTAGAAGGTTTCTTGATGTCAAAATGACTAGAATCATCACCCTATAATTAAGGCACTCTCGTTATAAACCTAGGTGGTTCACAATGTGAGAAACCTCTCCTTGCACCTCAGAGAGACTCCTCGTCGAATCCGTCCCTAGGAATCACCCACCGTTCCTCATAACAAAGTATCGCCAGGCTAGCGACTCTCAACTTTAACTTGTGTGGAGAGACTCAACACACGTGTAAGTCTCCTCAGTTCTAACATCTTGTTACGGACAATTAATCCCTAGAGGATAGACTTAAATTTTATCCGCTCGTAAGCCATCCTTTACGTTCACGGCATCGGATAATCCTTTTTGATCATCTCGTAGATCAATTCTAGAGTCTACTCTAATCTCTCCTTGGTTATACCCGATTGCGGGCCTTGTCAAGACCTAAGACTTCGAGGAGTCATACGTAGTCATTCTCCATTACTTGTTTCCAGATCTCTGGATCTATTTGTTATCTACCCCCAATTATGATCTATTTCTGATTTTGATCTGGCATTTGAGTTGATCAAACTCAAAGGGTCAAGCTGTTATGACAAGTGTCGCACCCTTTTGAGTCGCAGGGGTCAGGGCGGGTCACTTCCCACTTTCCACGCACTCAGATCCACTCTCTTGTATGGCCAACCCCTTGGTGGACAAAATCGAGGTTGTCCCATGATCACTCAAGTGTGCATCAAAAGGGCCACAAGACTTTTAAGGGAGTACTAAGCAAACCCTACATCCTTATACACAAGCACATGTAATTGCAAATCTCACGAAATTCAAGATTTCTTTCTGGTGGCTTTAATTTCGAGAAATTTGCTTAAAAATTTCACAAGAAAAAGAATGATGTTCTTATCCTTGTTTTGTACCTCGTTAAAATTTCTTAATGTTAAACATAAGGCCACAATTTGCATCTAAGTGCATTTGACTTATCATATAAATTAACAGGAATCATATGGTGTGTGTCGAAAGATGTGTCAAGGATTACATTTTTCCTTAACTTGGTCTCTCTATTTAAAATTCTTTGAACATGCATCACGAACTTTCAATCCCAAGAAAACATTTTCAAAGCCCGAGGAAATGCAAATGAATAAGGCCGTACGATAAATCATAAGGTAAGAGTGGTTTGCGCTATCGAGTATCACTATTTGACAAGGAAAAATTTATCGCTTACAATAAAAGATGCGTGGGGATGCACATGTGCATCTCATCTCTCACGCAAGAACACTCTCACCTACGAAATGTGCACCTACAACACAGGTTGAAGCGAAAATTGTTGCAAGCATTCCAATCGAATCCGATTTTGGGTTCAATCTCACAAATTTGTGAGTTCCCACAAACTCAATCCTACATAACTTGATTTCTTTCTTTTTTTTGTTGTGTTTTTCTAGCCTAGGTTCTCATTGACCACATCAAAGAATTCAAGGAAATAACACTAGGGGTAGGGCCTACCCTACCTGGAAATCATGAAGTTTTCATTGCGTACTCTCACACCTCTTCACACTTCCCAATAACTTAGCGGTGAAGTGTTGAGGCCTCAAGTGGCATGTGACATCTGCAAGCCGGAGTGGCAGCTCTTCGACATCCCTACAATCATTACACAGGGGGGAAAACTTCACACGATCAACCCAAAAGGAGGGAGAGGAAAGGTGGAGAGAAGGAAAACCCATCAAGGTTTCCCTCCACTACTCACCTTATCTCCCCTCATGCAACCCTCTCACCGATGTCCTCATCAAACATTGCATGGGCTATTGGCGTCACATTGTGTATCAAAAATCAACACTACAAGTTAGATTTTTATATACCCACCCATCAGTCCTTAATGCATTTGTTGAGTTGTAGTTGATTTTCTAGTATGTTTCGTTATGTAAAGGTATTTATGTAATTTCTCCTTTTGGTGCCTCTTTATATAAAGTCAACAAGGGTCCTCTAACTATTTCTGCTCAGTCTCCACCAACCACCTACTGATGATTCGTCTAAAGATCAGGTACTTACTGCTACTAAGAGTGCTAACCTAGATCTTCCTATTGCACAAAGGAAGGCTCTACGGTCGTGTGTTAAATATTTTGTATCACAGTTTGTCTTTTGACAATTTTCCTATAGTTGGACGACAATTTTCTCTTGCTATTGATAGTCAACGAATACCACGGGACCACAAGGAGGCATTCCAAGATCCATCTTGCACCTTGGCTATGGAAGAAGAGATGGCAACTTTGCAGTCCCATGGCATGTGGGAATTGGTTGATCCACCCCTGGGTGCTACAATTGTGCGGTGTAAATAAGTCTTCACCCTCAAATGTCGTCCAGATGATACTGTAGAGGGATATAAGGCACGCGTTGTTGCTAAAGGTTATACTTAGACTTTTGAAGTTGACTACTTTGAGACATTCTCCCCAATAGCTTGCCTTAATTCTATCAGAATTCTGCTCTCTTGCAATTAACAAGAGCTGGACTGTTCACCAGCTAGACATAAAGAATGCATTTCTTTATGAAGACTTGGAGAAGAAAGTTTACATGCAACAGCCACCAGGTTTCCTTAGCAAGGGGGAGTGTTAGAAAGTATGCAGGCTAAAGAAATCTATTTATGGGCTGAAACAGAGTCCTAGAGCCTAGTTTGAGAGGTTTAGCAAGGTAGTCCAGGAGAATTGCTTTGCTAAATCCTCTGTTGATCATTCTGTTTTTACACTACATGGGAAGACATGTTCTATTATACTTATTGTTTATGTTGATATATTACTGACTGGCAGTGACAGGAAATGCATAGAAGAAACAAAGGTGTTGTTACAGTCACAGTTTATGACCAAGGATCTAGGTCCCATCAATTATTTCCTTGTCATTGAGGTGCAACACACTGAAGGATGACTTATGTTGTCTCAACGCAAGTACGTTCTTGACATGTTGAGACACTGGTATGTTGGGGTGCAAACCAGCATATGTATCTATGGATGCGTCCTTGCCTCTTGCTAATGTGAGTCACCTACTGTAGGACGCCACTAGATGCTGTGCGACAGTGGGTAAGCTATTGTATTTGACAGTTACACGACCTGACATTGCCTTTGCAATTGGGAGGTTGAACTAGTTCATGCAATCACCTAGAGAAGTCCACTGGAATGGAGTTCACCAAATTCTCAGGTACTTTAAAAATGCACTTGAGAAAGGACTTTATCTTAAGAACAATGGACACTTAGATGTGAGTGGCTATTCATATGCAGATTATGCTGGAACACATGAGAAAAGAAGGTCCACTACAAGATTTTGCACATTTGTTGGGGGAAATTTGACTACGTAGAGAAGCAAGAAGTAAGCGGTTGTCTCTAGGTCAAGTGCCGAATTAGAGTATAGAGCTGTGACTCAGACTACTTGTGAACTATTCTGAGTTAGATCCATCTTAGAGGACTTTGCAGTACAGATAACTAGTCCTATTCCTATGTACTATGACAACAAGGCTACTACTTTTATTGCAAACAATCCTATCTTCCATAAGAGAACTATACACATTGAGGTTGATTGTCACTTCATCAGGGAGGTTATTGCAGCAAGGAATATTTATACACCCTACCTTTGTACAAAAAACCAACTTGTTGATATCTTCACTAAAGCACTATCCAAGAAGCAACTTCACAGTCTTTGCTCCAAGCTAAGCATATTTGATACATTATGCTCCAACTTGAGGGAGAGTGTTGAGTTGGTTTTTTAGTTCGTTTCGTTATGTAAGGGTATTTATGTAATTTCTCCTTTTGGTGCCTTTATATATAAAGGCACAAGGGGTCCTCTAAATAAAGTTCATGTCATTTTCTCCCAACATTAAAAAGCCCAAATCCCTATGGTTAGAACAACCTAGGGCTAGGGCTTTGGATAAAGAGAAAGGGAGGGGGACGCACGTGGTCCATAGGATTACTGTGATGATTTGCACAATACGGGGGCGTGGAGGCTCTCCCACGAGGGAAAATATGGCGGCAACAGGGTGCTACCAATGATGGCTGCACATGAACAGAGAGATGGCAGTCGGCGGTCTTGAAGAAGAGAAGGGAGAGAGGGAGTTGTATTTGTTGGAAGAATTGTTTCATTAACTCAGGAATAGGTGTCAAGATTGGACACGTGAAGCGTGGAGACTCCCGTGTGTGTGGAAAAATAGCCCCAACAATGGGTTATCCACACATGTAGACAGGGAGAGAGGAGCGTGGCCGACTAGTTGGGTGGCCGGCAGAGGCAGTTGGTAGTCTTTGGTGGTGGCTAGCGGTTGTGGTTGAAAATGAGAGGAGAGGAGCCTTGAGTTGGAAATATTGTTATTGCTCAAGAGAAAATACAAGGGAAGACTTTACATAGAGAGAACATATCCCCACACTTGGAAAGAAAAGATCTTATCTCTTAAAGAAAGATCTTATCTCTAAATAAAAAATTAAATCCCAAACATATTTTCCTAAAATCCATTTACTAAAAATAGCAAACTTAACATTTAAGCAAAAGACTCAACTTAGTCCCTTGGACCACATGACCGCCTACCTTGAGGGCCCTTCATTGCCTGCTGCGTGGCACTGCACATGGCTTGGGTGGCCACCATGTGGCACTGCCACGTGGCCCATCTTTATTCCCAACACTCCTTAAGTTAAAGGCTGGGAGGCCGACGACTTGGTTTTCCACGTAAGGGTAAATGCCCCATCATTCATCCTCTTCAAGAGCCAAGCTCTCGATCTTCTCCTTTAACAAATCAATGGCGAATCCTCTTGCGACCTCTAGAGTCGTTGCTTCTATAGCAACCTAAGTAGTTGTCGCGACAGCTACCGTTGACTTGTCTTCTCGTAGTAGAGCCCGCAGCTTCTCAAAATCTTCATGGGTTGAGTCCACTCATGAAGTGCTAGTAACCCTACGTGGTGGTCTCTGAAAGTTCTCCCAACACTTGTCTTCTGGATGATTGTTGCGTCCACAATGTTGGCATTTCAGGTAGACACAACCAGGTCCACGTTCATGTCCACGTCCTCACCCAACACCTGCTTCTGGAATAGTAAGTGCGGAGCTCTCACCTTTCGACGAATCTTCATCCTTGGATATCTCCATTTTAAGGAGACGACAGAAGATGGTCTTAAAATCCATCTTTCCTTCTGAAGCAAGGATTTGATATCGAGCAGCTCAATAACGAGAATGCAATCTCGATAAAAACTTAACAGATTGCCAAACCACCCGATTTCCCCCTGCTTGTTACAACATAGTGGCTCATAGATCTCCAACTCCTCAAACAATGCTTCCATCTTCTCGTAATATTTGGTCAAGGAGAGATCTCCCTAACTAGCTGTCCAAATGCAAGTGTAGAGATTAATAACACGTGCATTATCTGAGATTCGAGCATATCTTTTCTGGAGGGTCGTCCAAATCTAATATTCACTCTTTTTGTAGAGCAAATTTGAGGTGATGGACAGATTCATCGAGTTCATAAGCCAATTCTTGACAACATAATTCTCCTTCTCGAATTTCTTCTTATCATCCTTCAATTCTAGTGACTCCTCAAGGAAAATGCTCAATGTCTCTTGACATCCAACAAATATCTTGAAGGCATGAACCCACAAGGCGTAGTTGGATGCACCACTGAGCTTGATGGTTGTCTCGGAAACAACCACCTTGCTTTCTCCCGAACCAAGCATGGCTTCTTCGATTATTGTGATTGATTCCGCCATCTTCTCTTAGTCTTCCTTCGTCGTGTAAGGCATCGAATATGTTGAGGGCTTTCTGGATGTGAGGACCACCAATATGCGGTCAAAGAACCCACATGCACAAGGAACCTAGATCGAAGGCTCTAATACCATGTCAAGATTTGACACAACGTGGAGCGTGGAGACTCCCCTATGTATGGGAAAAACAATCCCAATAGTAGGTTGTCCACACGTGTGGACAGGGAGAGAGCGTGGCCGGCTGGTTAGGTGGCCATCAAAGGCAGCTGGCAACCTCTAGTGGTGGTTGACGGTTGTGGTTGAAGAAGAGAGAGGAGAGGAGTCTTGAGTTGGAAATATTATTATTGCTCAAAAGAAAATACAAGGAAAGACTATATAGAGAGAACATATCCCTACACTTGGAAACAAAAGATCTTATCTCTAAATAAGAAATTAAATCCCAAACATATTTTCCTAAAATCCATTTACTAAAAATAGCAAACTTAACATTTAAGCAAAATACTCAACTTTGTCCTTGGACCACATGATCGTCGACCCTAACGGCCCTTTATTGCCTGTCATGTGGCACTGCCACGTGGCCCATCTTTATTCCCAACAGAAGGATTACAAAGGTTCTCTTTTATAGAGGGAGAACGTATCACAATCCTCTAAAATAAGTAACAAACTAATTCCAAATCAAATCATATCCCCTATTTTTAGAAAGAACAAATCCTCTAAAGCAAACTTTCTAAAAACTAAATCTACCAAACTAAGGACCACTAAACTTGGACGACAAGATAAACCAAAAATCCCATGGGGTCAACGCCCCTTTGGGTGTTTCCTAAACTGCCACGTGGCACATGTATTCTTCACAATTACATACAACCTTCACAATAACAATTTATTTTCCATTTTTAGAAGGCACAATTCTACCCATGGCCCAAGAAGTGATCCATGTGTGCATCCAAGAGAAAGATGTCATTTCTGATGCAAATGTCTACAATACGACAAGCATATACGCCATTCAACCATAATCAAAAAATGAAAATGTAAATAAAACAAATGCATAGTACCATGCATTCCTTCAAGGAGTTGGAGCACAACCACATGCAGTAATCTGCAAATTGGAATCCTCCTTGCTCCTCCCATCATTTTTCTTGTAGAACACCCTTCTCCACCAGACCCTCCTATCCACACTCTTGCAAGTCCTCTTGATCCATGCGACGTCATCACACAAAGCTTCAAGCCACATCAGTTGCAAACCCAACCTCCCCTCCTTGGAACCCAATGCCTGCCCCCTACTAATGGCAACAGAAAGCTACGTCGTAACCTTGCTAATCTCAAATCGATACACACATGGGACCCCCGTGTGCATCCTCACGAGCTCCTTGTAGTCGACCACATCCCCACTGACTCCCCCATCCATGGCAGCAGGGGCCGAAACGCCCCCCCCCCCCCCCCCCCCCCGCCCCCCTCCAAACTAATGCAGTAGCAACAACAACAATAGGGGCCGCCATGCCCTCCCTTGTCGACGATGGTGAGGCTCCCAGCCACAAGCAACAACCGTCGAGCGGAAGGTAGGGAGGGCGAGCGCCCATTGGATAAGGGTGGGAGGGTTAAATCGACGATGGGGAGCAGGATGGGGGTGCCTCCTTATGCAAGAAATGGGGATGAAGGGGGGTCCAACACACAAAGGAAATGGGAGGGAGGTGGCTTGCATGCAAAGCAAATGAGATGGGGTGTTTGGGCATCGATTGAAATGGAAGGGGAAGGTGCCTATGATGTCCATTCAACAAAATGGGAAAATTTCGTGGGAAACCTTCCACCCACGCATACATTCAAAAAGAGATCTTCCCAAAATGATGTCCTCAACAAGAGCCCCTCAACTTAATTCGTTGAGGCCACCACATAAGGATCAAGTCCCCAATCAATCCCAATGAGGGTTGAAAAGAAAAGAATCAAGAAGCCCAATTTACAAGGTCAAAATAAACAATCTCGGAGTCAAAGCCTAGTTCTTGGCCTTTATTTGACTCAGAATAAAATCAATAGGCCTCCGCAAGGGTTGGATTAAGTGTATGGTGGTCGCATAAAATTCAAACCCTTACACCAAGGTTTGAAATATTGCGATATATCGCCGATATATCGGTATCGATGGGGTTGGGTGGTGTAGATACCACTGAAGGTATTTTTTTCCTAGATATCGGCGATATATCGATGGGTTGGGTTGATGGCGGTAGCATTTGATGGGAAGGTTTGAAAATGGTTGGGCGGGAGGTTTGAAGAGTTGAAAATGGCGGGATGACGCTGGTGCACGCACGCACATAAAAAATCATCGATATCGGCGATATATCCCTGATATAACACATACACGTTTTTAGGCATCCTTTCATGATATATTATTCATAAAAATGTTAACCTTTAAATTTTGTGATATTTTATGCTTTTCTGAGCGATTTCCCCAAAATTCACCGATATCAGTGATATATCCCCGATATATCCCTTTTTTTGCCTTGTCGATACGATATCGATATCGATATTTAAAACCTTGCCTTACACAACTTTAAGGCGGGAGGACTACTGGATCCCAAGAAGCAAAGTAGATTGGTTGAAGCTTGGGGATCGCTCAGCAAAATTCTTCTCCACGGCCACCAGGATAAGACAACAAAAATGTGGTCTCATCTCGGATTGCGGATGGCAGTATGCTTATTGCTAAGGAAAAGGAGCTACGTGCTAAGGCTAAATCTTTCTTCGAGAGGCTCTTCTAACTTGGAGGCAAAACCCCCTTAGATGGCCTCACTCTCCCTTTTTGACATCAAGTCTCTCTGAAGGACAATGAGTGGCTGACAACGATTCCCTTAGCTCAAGAAATTAAAGAGGCAATTTAGACCATACCATCGAACAAAGCACCAGGGCCAGATGGTTTCAATGTCCATTTCTTTTGTTAAGCTTGGAACATTATTGGAGATGATGTGGTGGAGAGCATATGATTTTTCTTCTCCAAAGAGGGAAGGGTTGTCAAGCAGGTGAATCACACCTTCCTAACCCTCATCCCTAAAGGTAATTCAGTCTCCTCTCTCTCGAACTTCAAACCAGTGGTGTGTTGCAACGTGATTTACAAATGTATCTCCAAGATTCTAGTCGAGGGGCTCAACTCCATCATGCCAAAGCCAGTTGAGCCCAATCAAGGAGCTTTCATCAAAGGAAGAACATTTCTAACTACCCCTTGATGGCACCACTAGATTCGATGCCCTTGGATTGGCTCCTTGCATGTGCATCAAAGTGGATACCTCAAAGGCCTTTGATTTGTTCAGAAGAGATTTCATTTTCAAGATCCTAGTATCTTTGGGATTCTCTAAGACCTAGATTCAGTCAGTGTTGTCGAAAATCAATATTCAATCGATCAAGTCACTGAGTATACAATATGGAGGGGAGTAGTCGAGAAGTACACGAATATTTTTTAAATATTTAAATATACATATTAACAAGTAAAATATACAATTACATAAAAGTAAATTATTTTCAAACTCATGGTTATGAAATAAAGCTACAAACCATAAGTTCAACGACATAAAAGTACAAGTTAAAGGTGTTGAAGTAGCCGAGCAAGAAAGGAGTACTAGCAGCAGCAACACCTGTGCGGTCGGAGCAGTGAATGGAGCAACAACAGGATCAAGCGATTCGAGCAACAGCAACAACAGTTGGGTCGGGGCCATCGGGCGATCCTCAAAGCATTAACAGCATAAGGTGCAATCGGTCAAAGGAGCAACGACGATGCTGGCGATCATCTCTCTATGGAGAAATCAGGCACATAATTGGTCAAGTAGAACTACCTGGTTGAGTAGTCAGGCCTACCGACTATGTGCCCAAGTATAAGTTCAATCAATTAGGGGTTCCCTTCTTCTCAACATCCAGGAAAAAGAGGGACGCATTCGGCTCGCCAAGATTGGGGGTGTCCATATCCCCTCCTATCTTTTATTTCCAAATGATCTACTCATTTGCACTCAAGCAAATGCCTTGATTGCGGAGGGGTCAAAAACACCCTCTTTGTACTTGGGAAGATTTCTAGACTCCACCTACACACGAGCAAGAGTTAGGTCTATCTTACCAAACACGGCAAGGATAGATGGAGGATTTGCCTCACTCTCGGAATCTTGGAAGGGTGGTTCCCATGCAAGTACTTAGGTATTAGTCTTCTAGGAGGTTGTGGATGATCTCCCCTTAAGGTGCTGGAGGATCGAGTGAAGGAGTTCCTTGTAGGATGGAGAAGGAAGACTCTCTCTAGGATGGGAAGAGTTAAATGGGTCGCTTAGGGGATCAAGGGGATCTTAAGATTCTGGCTCTCCAACCTTGTTGATACAAAAGAAATGCTATGCAAGTTAAAGAGATTGGCTGCAAATTTCATTTGGAATTGAGGGACCCACCTTGTGGATTGGGAGAACCTCTTGAGGAGGGTAGGCTTGCTCTGTGCAACTTCGAGGAACTAGAAAGGTGAGCTATCACCCATAGAATCTGGCGAATGCTTCACCTGAATGATTCCATTTGGAGCACTTGGATGCATCAATGCTACGAGGACTTCTTATCTGCCCACAGGTGCTCCAACGACTCATGCTCATAGGCAAGATGTTGGCGCTTAGAGATTTTGTGCTCCAAACCTTCTATGAGGCCAACTCATGGAAGTGGTCATTGAACATGCAAGGGGAGTTCTCCCCTATTAAGGTGTGGGATTTGATCTGTTTGAAGGGTGCCAAGATGGAGATCTGGAGAATTATTTGGGTCAAAGGACACGTGCCAAATGGGGGTTGTACGTGGCTTGTGGCCCAAGATAGACTGCTCACGCATGACAAACTCCAGAGATGGGGTTTGAGCATCGATCCCACGTGTCTTATGCAACAATGAGGTAGAAACCACCACCCATCTCTTTTTCAGATGCACCTTCGGCTCCTTCACCTGGAAGAGGGTCTGGGAGGTGCTACTTCCAACGATATCTGCCCCCACATCCCCTATGAGAGTGTGGGAGCTAGCAAGGGAGAGGGGGTCAACAAAGAGTACTTCTCAAGAGTCGTTTCGGCCTCCATTTGGACAATCTGGAAGGAGTGCAACGATATGGTTCATAGCAGACATCAAAAACCAGCCCCTGTAATTGCTAATGATATCACTAGGAATATACTAGGTTTAACGTAAGGTTGTAAGCTTGTACTGAAAATGTATCCCTGCCACTTTTCTTTATTGCTCGCCTTGGCAGTACCTTGTATTACTGCCTGTATCCTGGGTTCCCCCACCCTGTAACTTTGGCCAATTGACCTTTTAGAGTAAATATTTACCCTCCTACTAAAAAAAACCTCCTACAGAAAAGCAAAAATTTTGAGGATCTCTATCTTTTAAGAGATGAAATAAGTGATTGTATGCAACCATAACGGTGAAAAATATAGCCAGTATACTGAACAAAGTAAAGAGTTTTAACAGCACCATGATAGTTACATATGACTAGAAAAAGAATGACCTTACTTGCGCAGTTCTTCAAGCACATGTATTTGTAAAACTGTACTACAATGGAAAAAGGATGCAAGATGCCACAAGCAGAGCAAAGATAAAAACAATGGCAAAGTAAAGAAATAATGTTATGCAAACGAGTGGATCTAATTAAGAGTCAAGTTAAAGTTACATGAACCTCTGGACCTAAAGCCAGAAAACACACTTTTCAGCAGACTTAGAAATGAAACTTGTGTTCACCTGAACATGATCAAGAACGCCATCTCCATTAATATCAGCATGAAGACCTCCTTCAGGGAGATGAAGCTGCGGCAAAAAGGTAACAAGATCAATCACAGCCTTAAAAGAAAAGGATGATGAAACCTACTAAGTTCAAACATTAAATAAATCAAATTAGCAAGGAGTCATACTGGTCATGTTGCAAAAATCCAAAACAGAACAAAGACGGCTCTCTGTTTTACAATTCCCATTAAAATTGGTTACAGAGACCATGATTCATAAGAAAGACTATTTTCCTTGATTCTATGACAAAAAGTTTCAGGAAGAATATAGCAATGTTCCCTTGACATAGTAGATGGTGACAAGCAATAATGCAAATAAATATGGTAGATCACCGTGTACATTTTGATACATGAAGCACCCCAAGAAACCAAAATAGGATCCAGGAACTATTTCACAGTATGTTACCAAGATTCACAGGACATCACATTCTACCATCCATATATCTAAAATAAATGGTAATTTTCGAAAATCTAAAAATAACTATTATCAAAGAACCTCATAAGGATTCTACTATCTTCAAATGATTATGGACAAGGCATGAGTTGTCCTTTGTAACTGAGATAATGGCCAAACCACACTCATTTCACTTAATCTGTCCATTGTGCTTGCAAGAACTTGGTTGATGCTATCTTGGACAGAGGAGTCACTCTAGCAAATGAATCTTGAAAGGGAACCCAAGCTGCAACATGACAAACAACCTAAAGCAGGTCCCCACCACATCATGACGACCATGCAATTCTTAGGAAGTCTACAGGAAAAAGAACTCCTTAAACACCATCTATTTCATAACAAAGATTACCAATAGATCTTCATGAGAATGCCAGACTACAGTATAAACTCTAACTTGATGTATACTCTAGTTACAATTGGGGGACAGATGGGATTCACTTTTGGACGGATGATTGGACTGGCAATGGTGTACTTTCAGATCTCTACCCCAGATTATTTCCACTTGAATGAAATCTCAATGCTTCTATGGCATCTTATTGGACTTCTGAGCCAGATGATAATGGTGGGGCCTGCACACCAGTGTTCTTGACCAACTTGCAGATGATTTTGTGAAGTTACAAGAAGATATTAACAGATACTGCTTGATGACTGGGGTGACTGACAAGCGGGAGTTGGAGGCTGGGTGCCACACGTGAAGACTTTGTATCGTGCATTGTTTGATAGCCTTCAAGACTGATGTTCACTTTGGAAGAGATATGAGGCTCTGTTGGAAGATAAAAATGCCTCTTACAATTAAGGTGTTTGCCTGGATTTTGAGAAGAGGCAGGTTATTGACCAAGAAGAGAAGGCAACGGCTTCTTAATACAAAGGACAATGCCTGTTCTGCCTAGCATGAGGAGGATAATAGGACATCACACTTTTTTTTTTTGCATGCCAATTTTTCCAACAGATTTGGAGGAGTATTGACTTCCAGTGGGTGGATTACTCAATGGAACCTGCTTTTTGCGGCTAATTGGCAGCAGCGAGAGAGGGATCCAGGACCTCGCTGCTATCAGCCCAAGTGGGGAAAAGCAAAACCTTTTGCAGTTTTGTGGCATTAGGGGTTCAGCAGAATGGTGTGGATTTTAGGGGAAAAAGAGACGCTGTTGATGGAGTTGTTTCTAAGGCCTTGGGCCTGATGGATTTATGGGAAAAAAATTTGTGATGCTGTACTGTAATTAACTTTGATAATGAAGCCTCTGGATGGTCACTAACTTGAGTGACTGTCCTTTCTCCTTTTAGGAAAAAAAAAGGAAGAGAATATAAAAAATACATCCTAAAATCAGATCATATAAGGCTTGAGGGGGAAGAGAAGGCCAACAAACAAAGAGAACATGAACACATCAATGAAGAATACCAGCAGCATAAAAACCAAGATATTGAACTTCGGTAAGAGTTTGTCAGCAACAAACCCTATCCACACAAGAACCAGAACCAAAGAGATTAGCGACTTAGACCTCCCCAAAATGCTCGACTCTGCTTCTATATTGATTAAAAATCATAAAAATATAAAAGAAATCTGCAGCAAAAGATCTGGAGTTTACTGGTCCAATAATGGCAAAGCCACTGTACTCAAGAGAATAGTGAACGAACTGGCAGATAATTCTACTGTAATCTCCCAGGAAAGAAATCATAACCTCAGACAAGTCCTCATCCTAGATCATCTAGGAGTAACCCCAAGCACTAATTGGATCGGAAACAAGAGAATACCCAAAGACCCATGTAAGTCTATACCCACATACCCATCTAAATCTTACACAAACTCCTACCTCCCTTAAACTGATAAGACATCACATTCTTCTAAATCTCTTCTGAGTGGGATTATTCTAAACTTCACTTCAATGTGAATCTCCTTCATAGACCCAGAAGGGGAATATCATCCCCTTCCAATCCCACTTGATTTGAAGAAAAATAGATCTCCTAGATTTAGGAGGCATGAGTGCCCCGCAAATACAATTTGATCATAGCCCACTGTACACAATTAGTTATTTATATAATCAATGTAATAGAGGTATCCATGTAGATAATTCCACTTAATGAGAGAAAAGGCTTGGTAGTTGCAAGTACATATTTCTTGTAACATGAAATTTGTTTAATGGAATTAGTTCAGCTCATTGGACATTGTAGAGCTTGATGGTGCTCACAATTTCTTTGACATGTATATTTCTCAACTCAAATACTTAACCATCAACCAAATCAGAGCCAAATTTTGTTTAGTGGAATTAGTTCAGGTCATTGGACATTTTAGAGCATGATGGTGCTCATAATTTCCTTGACATGTACATTTCTCAACTCAAATACTTAACCATCAACCAAATCAGAGACAAATATAATAAGCGTTGCCTTATCTCGCAGAAAATTGTCAGGAAACTACCATAATTGCATTTTTTTGAAAAGACCATAATTGCATTTTGATTCATACTCAATTGGAAATGCCCACTAACAAAAAAGAATGATTATATCAGGTTGGAAAAGATGCTGCAGATAGATCAATATGGCAAATTAAACATATAGATGGGGAAGCTGATCGAAATGCTTCACAATTTTACTAAATTTCAATAAATTAGGCCAACCTTGCATACAGTTCGTCCAGAAGCTAGATGCACAGCTTCTATCCCTTCTTTCTGGTGTGCAACAATCACATTCGGTACCCACCACAGTTGAGTATAATTTGTTATTGTAGGAATGTAAGGGATTTTCTGAAAGCACCAAATATATATTAAACCAAAAAGATTAGATAGAAAACAAGGAACATGTCAACAGCTAACTGCAAACAAGACTAAAATTCTAGATAATAATAGAGAAAAAAAAGAGTGGTCCAAATTAACTTCTAGTATAAAAAAATTGAGTGGGAAATAAAAGATAGCAATATAGAAAATTAACCTGCAAATCAAGATACCGCAATAACACATGAAGTAATGACAACTAGAAAGTAATCATTGAAAGTGATTTTCAATTAACACTGAAGTAGACGACAAGTTCCTTTCGAGCTGGGTGCATTTGGCTCAAAGGAAAGATGGGTGTTGCAAATTGAATCAATATAAGAGTGGAATAGGTAGAGGAATAGGAGAGTACATCCCTTTTTAGCATTTGTATACTTAAAAAAGGAATGGATGGTCACCAAAAGCATCCCTATACTACACACTTGGCTCTCTTAGAAATGAAAATAGCTTAACACTAAGATCGTCTACACTTTTGGTATCTATTGGATTGGAATTTAGGACTATTTTGTGCTTGCCTCTTTTCATTTTTGAGAGGAACATATACACTTTTAAAGCAATATAAATTTCTTATAAATATGAAACAGCATCATAAAAAGGGATCCTTTCTAGAGGGAACTATTTTGGAAATAAAATAATGAGCATAAGAACACTAATTTGTGTGGTACGAGAATACATGTCTACTTATTCCAGGTAAAGGGTTATGTTAATTTGCATGAGATACAAACCAAAAGGATTCAAGCAGTCCTGGCACACAGCAAACTGCTCCGTAGGGGGATCTAACAAACAACCAGCACATTATAAAGGCTGCCGTTTACCCTTTCTTTTCTCTGTTTTTTTAAAAAAAGAAAGGAAGAAAGATCTGGGCGTTGCCTGAATATCAGTACTTGACTCTGTTTTTAAAGAACTCACGTAATCAAAAATAAAAACTACGCACTAGTCCACCAACATCTCTAATATAATCCACACATTCAGATATCTAGAAATTGAATGTTGATATGTAGCTTATAGGCACTTAATGGGAATCTATAATGAAGCAAGAAAATTTCCACCTCTAGGGGTTACTAAAACCACTCTGTGGCTTCGAGTTGTGGAGAAAAAAAAATACCATCATTCAAAGCCTTTTTAATGGGAATTAGCTCTCATCCATGAAGGCAACTCAATGCAACAACATGCTGCCATCAAAAGAAAACAATCCACTAGACAAATCCAAATACGTGGAGAAAGCATCAGTTTATCAAAAGTATAACATTGGGGAACTCTGCCCTTCTTATGTCCAGACATAATTGCAAGTTGCAGATGTTTTCATAAGACATTATACTGATTTTGAGTAATACACTGCAATCCACAAAGAACAGATCTATGGTCTCCTATTCCATGACAGAGATTTTGAAAGGTATGGGATAATGAAATCTCTAGAATGTAATTTTAATTGCCAGCATTTCAACAAAACTTTGGCCATGCCGACCATTTTCAATAGCTCCACATACAATTTTTCTCCAAACCTTGCTGCATGCCACACAATTTCAACAATTCTTTTCATAAGCATTAAATTTCCATTGTCCGTACATTTTCAGGCAAATGCAAGAAATTAACCAGTACGCTACATAAAGTTTGAATTTTTCTTAGGCATATCTATTTGTGAAATATTTAGAGAAATATTACTTTTAGTATATAAAACATCAAAAAAGCACTTAACTAAGTTTAGAGAAACACCTAGGCATTTGCGTAACACCAAAGAATTCCATAATGCAGATTATGTATCATGTATACAACTAAACAATCATTTAAACCCCCCACTTTGAAGGAATTTAGAGTTGTATCAATTTATGTATTTGGCAATCAATGAAACTATAATCATGAACCTGGATGGAGAATGCAAGAGCAAGGGGTACGGGGGAGAGTGAGGCAGGCGAGGGGGATTGGTGGGGAGACAAGGGAGGAGGTGGAGAGTGGACCTTAGTAGAGGGGTAGTGTCGGAGGTGTTAGATGGGAAAATCAGTGTTGAGAACGGGTGGAGGGGAGCCCTACTTCAAGTGCCTCGGCAATGGCCACTAGGTGAAGGAGTGTAGGGAGCCTATGCGGTGTTGGAGTTGTAGACACTTTGGTTACCAGTCGTCGCGCTGTGTGGAGCTGCAGAGGTGAGGAGGGTTGGTGGGGCATGGCATCCTCTACCACCATTGCTACCAATTAGGGATGCAAGTTTTGGTAAATCCGACCTGAACCTGACTAAGTTCAAGTACGAACTTTATCCAAAAAACCCGACCGATTGGGTATGGGTATGGATCTATAACCGATTAACTAACCTGAGTATCTAAATAAAATCCCCATTTACCCGAGATATATAAGTCTCACCCTAAGTCTCTCATTCCCCTAACCCTAATCTCTCTCATGATTCCCTCCATGATTTTGACAATTGAGAGTACATCTGAAGTTTCCATTGAACATTTATTTCAGAGATGAAAATCTTTTTGTTTGAAATGTACTTGTATTTTATCTTTCTCTGTATTTTTTTATTTTTTGTTTTTCATGCATTTCCCTTGAAGGGCTCTTTTTATAATATTTTTAGTAGGGATCAATAATTTGACTAGCTCAAGCTCCAATGTTTCAGGTTTGTTAAAAATAAACAATTACCGAATTATGTATAGATTTTTTGGCTTCTTTAACTCTAATTTAGGTATGATTTGATCGTAAGATCATTTGATGGGTAAATGGATACCCGATGGATAGGATGGGTATGAGTATAGGTTTGGATTTTTGTACCCAATGGGCAAATGGGTAGGGTATGAGTATGGATTTTGTAAATGGGTATGGGTATGAGTTTAGCCAAACCTAACCCAACCTGACCCGTTTGCATCCTTACCGCCAACCACACCTATTGTGGAAGTTGGTGCACCATGGACAAGGTCTTTGGCCACTTTGGGGGCATCCTTAAACATGGCCCTGATTAGGGATGCAGTTTGCAGCGCCATGTCACCAAGGGTCATGGAGCAAAGCTTCAAGGGATGATTAGTTGGAGGTCATCCCATAGTTGTGAATATTGGGGCAGGGAAGTTGCTCCTCACCGGCCTACTTCCTAGGGACAGGGAGATGCTTTGCTTCTCGAAGATGGAGGTTGGAGGAGCTTGGTTGCGACTAAGGACGACATGCGCTCATGATGGGGCGACAAGCGAGCAGCCTCCGTGGAGGGTGTCAATTGTAGTAAGGATGGAGGAGATCCCACTAAGGCTTCGAACGAGGGAGGTGGCAACGGCAATTGTCTCGTCCTTTGTGACAATGAGGGCTTGGGGGGGGGGGGGGGGGGGTGGTGGTGGTGGTTGGGGCTGCCTACGATGGATTCAAGGTAGGTGGTGGCAACGATGGACTTAAGGATGGGGACTAGCCTCCCGATGAAGGTGGTCCTCCACTACGGTGGCTCGTCGTGGCTAGTGTTGTGCGTCAAGGAGTGTGACTCAAGTTAGAGAAGGGGTGTCACGTATGCCCACGCAGTGGTTGAAGGCAGTGTGACCCAATCAAACTGTGGCAGTGGGGTGGTGATGCCGTTGAGGGGCACTAGGGTTTGTAAACCCAAATGCTGCGTGGTCGTTGGTGGGATGGGGCTAACGTGGTAGCGACTATTGCAGATTTCTCGAGGGGAGGGGGGTTACTATATCAGCCACCTGATGTGGACCGTAAGTCGAAGGCGCTCGTTTTAGTGAAACGAGGGGGAGTGATTGGAGTTCGCAAGATTGCGACTAAAATTACGGAGGAGACGAACGGGCGTGGTGAAACTAATGCGGGAGCAGCATCTGAGGCCACATGTGACCTAATGGTGGGAGCTGATTATGAATCTGGGTCCAACTCAGTTAATCAAATGCAATAGACCAGTCCTATTACCCATGGCGAGGCCTTTGTACGTGACTCCCCCCCAAACCGCGATAGGTTTAGGGCGACTGGCCTCAGGAGGAGTTCAGTGCAGCGAGGAGGGCCACTTTTTGCAATGAAAAGCGAGATGACAAGGTGCAACAAGGAGATGGAGAGGTCATGAAGGGAGTCCAGTAGGGAGTGGCTTCGAGGTGAACCATGGGGACCAAATGCGGTGGGGATGGATGCTTCTGAGATTTTGCACTAGAGGGGGGTGAATAGTGCGGCATAAAAAAATTTAATACAAATAAAGCAACAACATAACTATACACCACAATGAGACAAGTATTTTTAGGTGGAAACCCAACCTGGGTAAAAACCACCGCCTAAGTCACCCCGAAATACGATCCTGATTTCTCGATCAACCTAGTTGATCAAATCCACTAATGTATCACTTAAATGAGGGTGATACAACCTCGATTACAACTATGATTTTAAAAAATAGCCTCGAGGCGAGGAGGAAGAAAACTGCCCCAAGGCTATAGCCTCGGGGTTGTAGTGTGGGGCATGCACCTCGATTTATTGAGGTGGAGCTGAGGCGATGAGGCAACGAGGCAGAACTGAGGCTATAGCCTCAGTCGAAAGTTCACATTTAAAGATCATGGAGTTACATATGACAATAAAGCAAATAAAACCCTTTTTCTAAAATCCTATACCCATCACCCAACCCCAAACAATGGCCCTAACCTCTCAAGCCCTAAAAAACCCATTGCCCTTAGATATTGCAAGTCATTCTCCATCTTTAGACTCCTCCATTACCATTGCCAATGGTTGTTGCTGCATTGTCAGTTGCCATTCACCTCCCCCTATGTACTACCCCGTACCAGTTTATCCCCTCTCTATTACCCATCGTTGCCCCCTTCTCCTTTCAAGTCCCAACCTCACTTTTCATTATTGTTGGCAAGAGTCTCAACCACTCTTAAGTTACATATTACATTTTTTCCTATTACTTATACCTCTATTTTACTATTTAGTCAAGTTAAAGTATGTTTAAATATTTTATGTGGTTAGTTTACATGTTATGTGATCATTTAATTGATTTTTTTTGAAGAAGCTATGTGGTAATTATTTACTTATCTTGTTGTTACATGTTTATTATTATTATTCTCTCAAAAAAATATTTTTTATTATTATTTTGATTTTTTTAGTACTATTATGTGACTAGTATTTTGATTTTTTTAAGAGTTTACATGTTGTGTGGCACTTATGTGTATTTAATTCTTGTTATATCAGTTTATATGTGAATGTTGTGTGTGTACAGTGCGATAATAATATTTAGTAATGGATATTTAAATGTTGTGATAAAGTAAAAATAGCACGAAAGTATATTTTTACATTGATTTTTCATTATTAGCACTTAACAATATATATTTGTGTCATTTTTTCTTATTTTCCATCCAAAAACTGAGGCTTACGCCTCGATAAAGGCAAACTACCTCGATACCACCTCGCATTTTTTAAAACCTTGATTACAACCATACTACTTTGACCGAGGGCAGTGTACCTCAAAGCTCTTCTTCATGAAGAGTATTTTGTCCCACGAGGAGACAAAAATTCGTAACGCAATACCCAACACAAACAAAAATACAAAAGATCCTATAGAGCCATAAATATAACTTAACACTGAGCTTCTGTAGGCAAGGAGTACTTCCCTAAGGTGGAAGTGGGTTGGCATGGATGGTGCAGCATTTCGGTACTCTCGGATGCAAAGTGTAGGTAGTTAAGAGCAAGGGATGATCCCTTCTAGGTGAATTCGACTTTTAGTCATTATAATGGTGGAAAGTATTATCTCTTGGTTGTATTTAGCAAAGGAGAGGTTCCTATCTATTTATAGAGGTCTGAGGAATGTTCAAGAAGGCTTAGGAGAGGCCTTGTAGCCGTTGGAATCAAATCCAAGAGGATTTGATCGAGATTCCAAAGAGATCAGGGTAATAAATAGGTCTGAGCAGAATTAGATGACTAAGAAAAGTGCCAAACGTCTGATATAGGGGTTCTAGCCGTCTGACCAAAAGTTTGGACATTTGAAAACAAAGGTCAATTTCCTTGGAATTAACTGGATCTGAATAATGTACTTGTCAACATAGATCAAACATTTGTATATGTATTTTAAGACATCTGGAAGAAAGCTTAGACGTTTGGAAAAGAAAGGATTGGTTCCTGAAAATGATCATATCCAAATAGGATTCTTGTATCTAACCATCAGACATCTGTAGGATGTCCGGAGAACCTATTAGACGTTTGATACACAGAGTAACATTCGAAAATTGATTTCCTAAGAATCCAATGATCAAGGATACTTTGACAAATCAAGATTTGGGTCAAATTTGGCCTAACATCTACTTATTGGACGTCTAGGAGTACTTCTGACGTCTGGAAATATTAATAGAATATTTCTAACAGGTCTCGAGAGGATTGAGGTCTAACATATCATGATTTGGGCTTGATTTGAATCTAACGTCTCTCTACAAGATGTCTAAGATGGTCTTTAGACATCTGAGGTTGAGTCTGGACATCTGAATATTAATACCATATACTTAGGTTTTCCAACCTAGGTTATTGGACGTCTAGTTTAAGTATTGGATGACCTAAAATGAGTTATTAGACATTTGATGTATGTTATGGACGTCTAATTAAGCGGTCTGTTTACTGTTTCGATTTCTAATCTTAACTCGAGGTTTTGCCTAAGTGTCATAAAGTTGGCTAAGTGTGTCTAAGACCTAGGATATTATATTTTGGGCTCTTTAACAAATTTCTAAGGAAATAAAAGAACAAAAATAGAATAAAGTTTACAACAATATTTTCTAAGTCATATTCTTCAATCTTCTCTTCATCTTCAACCTTTACCTCCAAGCTTTGATTGCAAAGCCCCAACTCCATGCTCCTTGATGTTTTTCTCCTCCATCAAGCTCCTCCATTCGTCCATGGAATTGAGCTTGAACTCCTCATTTGCTTTCATTTACATTGATACTGCAATCTTAATATTAAATGCAAACGTCAAATAACAAGTGTTTTGTTATCATTAAAATCAATGATCGTGGGACATTTGCACCAATAGCTCCATGCAATGAGGGGCCTGGTGACGACAAGGGGGATCCTCTTTCATCGGGGCTCTTGCAGAGTGTGGGGAACGGTGAAGGTGGAGAGTGAGGCTCCTCTCGCCTGGCCTTGGATAAATGGAGGTCAATTGTGGTGCGGAGAAGCGATGGTGGCATTTGAGATTTGAAGAAATGGTTTTTTGTGGGAAGGTGAGTGGTAAAAAGGGGATGGCAAGCGGTGGAGACCAATGGAGGTAAGTCATGGTGGATGCATAGATCATGAAGGCACCCTCGCAAAAGGAAATGGATACTGAAAAAGAAAAGGAGGTGATGCGACAAGTAGCGAAGGCTATGGGCTTTAGGCTTGTCAAGGGGAAGGCATAGGTTGTTGCCCAATGACAGGGATACTCTCTTGGAATGTTAAGGGTTTAAATGACCCCGCTAAGGGGCCAACTCTGAGAGGATATGTCAGACAATGGAGGACGAATGTGATTCTACTACAAGAAACGAAACTAGTGGTGTGCGATAGAGGCATTTGGAATCAGGTAGGTGGCTCATTCATGGAAGGGTTCTTGGTTCTAAATGCAAATGGACGTACGGGAGGCAGCTGGTAGGTTGGCGGGGAGGATATTTTTCAAATGGAAGATTCTTTCCTGGGGGTGCATTTGATCTTGATCACACTCAAGAGGAAAGGAGATTGGGCAAGGATGGTAGTCATAGGAGTCTACGACTTGGTGGGTGTGGTGGCCAAAGCAGCACTATGGGAAGAACTCTCCACGGTGGCAATGACATGTCAGAGGACACCACGGCTGGTTGATGGAGACTTCAACACCACATTGGGGATGGATGATAGGCTTGGCAGGAGAGGAAGACATGATCTTGGTTCGAACCAATTTGTGGAGTTTGTGGTTATGCCTGTCCTAGTTGACATGGTGCCTGCATCATGCATATATACATGGGGGAGTTCAAATGGCTAGAAATCCAAGCTTGATCGCTTCCTGTATAGTCTAGAACTGGCAAAGGCCTTCCCTGTGGCCTTTGTCATACCAATGGATAGACCTTTCTCAAACCATACGCCATTACTCTGGAAATCCAATGGAGTGTCTTGGCACATATTTCACGTTTGACAAGTCTTGGCTGATGGAGGCCAACTTCAGGGAGATGATTGAGGAGAAGTAGCAGTCCTTGTCAGTGGAGGGGACGGTGACAGCTTGGCTAGCAGCCAAGATGATCACCTCGAAAGGGTACCTAAAGGAGTACAAAAGAGAAGTGAGAGAGCAGGGGGAATTAGTAAAAAGGGAGGTCCTGGTAGAAATCAACGAGTTGGATAAGTGGAGGGATGTAAGGACGCTATCTACAGAAGAGAGGGAGCACAAAGCAAGGCATATTCACGTGGTGTAGGAGGACAGGAAGGTAGAGGTTGAGTGGAAAACAAAATTTAAGCAAAAGTGGCTCAAGGGGGTGACTCCAACACTAGATTCTTCCACCAAACAACATCGACCAGAAGGGGGAGAAACTGGATAGATAGGCTGCTAGTGGGTGGGGTATGCTATTCGAGTGGAGAGGAGGTGGGAAGATTTTTAGAGAGTTCACCAACAGGCACGGCAAGGGAGGTGAACGTGGAAAGGGGAGGGCGAGCAAGGAATATCTAGTGCTCAGGCGGCAACTCCCATAGTTTCTCATAGGATGAGGTTAAGGCAACGGTGTAGAGGCTCAATGTTGTTAGTTGCCCGGGTCAGGATGGCTTTCTTGTGCTCTTTACAGAGAGTTCTAGTCACTTGTCAGGGAGGAGGTGATGTAAATGATTGGGGAATTTGCATAAGGGAACAGGGGCTTTGATAGGCTTAACATATTCTATCTTTTCTTGTTGCCAAAGGAGGCACCAGAGGTGATAAAAGACTTCAGGCCAATCTCCCTTTCCAATGTGGTCTACTTGATTGTAGCAAAAGTCCTGGCAAATAGATTGTCTGGTGTCTTCCAGGACATGATCTCTAAGGTGCAAACAACTTTTGTACCAAGGAGAGGTATCCTAGATAGCTTTGTGGTGGCTTTTGAGGCACTGGCAGCGTTGAAAAGAAGGACGAAGGCTTTCCTATGGAAAGTTGACTTTAGCATAAACTACAACTCAGTACAGTGGTCTTTCCTGTGGGCTAGCCTAGCCACGAGGGGCTTCCCATAGGTGTAGATCAATTGGGTGAAAATGTCACGACGTCTTTGTTCTCAATCTTACTTAACAGGAACCCCATTAGGGGTTGGATGAAACCCCAGAGAGGTATTCGGTGCTCACTCGCCCTTATGTTGTTTGTTTTGGCAGCTAATGCCCTGGCGAGGGTCACGTCTAAGGCGTACTCAGGAGGCCTCTTAAGTGGCATTTTAGTGGATAGCGATCTTCAAGTTCCAATACTCCAGTCGCCGATGACACCTTCCTTTAGTGGAAGGATCCTCCTAAGAGGTGATGCGGTTGGACCCTTTGCTTGAGTTGTTTGAAAATCTAGCATTATATCTCTTCACCTTTCTGAGACAGAAGTGAATGATTGCAATGGACTACTTCGAATAGTCATTGGATCTCTGTCGTTGCCATACCTAGGCCTGCCTTTGGTTGATAAGTGCCTGAGGCTTCAAGACTGGAGATCTTGGTGGTTGAGAGGATGGAGAAGAAGTTGGCGGGGTGGGCATCTAAAATATTATCCAGAGGTGGAAGGCTAACACTGGTCAAGGTCATGCTCTCCTCCATGCTGAGCTACTTCCTCTCTCTTTTTAGGATGCCAAAGAAGATAGAAAAGAGGATCACAGGTTTGATGCGAGATTTCTTATGGACAAACTATGGGGTCATGAGGAAAGGTGTCATACTAGTACATCCATAACGTAGGGTACGTGAACATGAGTCTCTTGACCAAGTGGATTGCCAAGCTACCAAGGGACCAAGACCTTTTTGGGGATGTTATCCAAAAGTGCTATGGATCCTTTCTATCGTGGCCAACTTTGGAGTCACTTTGGATCCTTTCTGTCATAAGGGGCTGACGTCGGTGGCTCTGCTAGTGCGTGACTTCTTCACCCCCTTTCTGGGGACAAGCGACACTTTCAATATCTAAATGGACAACTGCATGGGAGATGGCCCTCTCTATGACAAATTCCTTGCTCTTTCCACCAAGGCTAAAGGCGATGGTGGAGAGCTGCTAGGATGATGCATGGTGCCCTGGATTTCATGGGGCATTCTTTGACCAAAGGGTCGTAGAATTGTCGGAGCTCCTGCAGTGCTTGCAGGGGTAGGAGCTGGAAAGAGGATCTCCACTGAGAAGAAGGGGAATTTTCGGTGAGGAAGGCTTATGATAGATTACAGAGATCCATGCAGACGACTGACATTGATCTCTTGTAGGATTGCAGAATGATATGGTCGGTGGATTGCACGCTTAAGGAGAAGATTTTTGCGTGGTTATTAAGAAGAGGTGGAGTCGTTAAGATGACTTCGAGGGCAAGGTAGGCATCGATGGATGACAAGACTTTCCTACTTTATGCCGAGGAGGAGGAGGATGTTAAGCACTTGTTTTTCAAATGCACCTTCGTAGAGCAGTTATGGAAGAGGATTGGGATAGATTGGATCAATCATAGCGACAAGGACGGTTTCTAGGCCTCCTTCAGGAGGGGTGGGAGGTAAGGGAGACACAATGTTTTTCGATCAAAAAAGGAAAAAGCCAAGGTGTTAGCAGTTCTTTGGGATATCTAGTTGGGGAGAAATAGGGTGATTTTTAGGGGTCATAACCCTTATATTGAAAATTTTATATCTTCCATTTCCTCCCAAGTGGTGTTTTGAAAGTCCTCCATGTAATTTTCCTATTTTGTTAATGGATGATTGATTTGGGTGGTTATGAAATGGACAACCCTTCACATTTAATCAGTAATCAACCCACTTTTTCAAGGTTTCATGGGTGGGCAAGTGGCATGCTAATCATGCCGACATCATTTGGATAACCACCTTCTTCTCAAAAAAAAAAAATCCTAAGAGGGAGTATTGCAAAAAAAATATTATATTTCTATCTTGCATTGAAAAGGTAAGGAGCCATGTACGGGAATTAAATCCTGCGTTAATTGCATATTGTTGAATTATATTTATGTTTGTAAGGGGTACTGTATTATTTTATTTTGTGTAGCAGGTCTATGATATACTTTTCCCACACCTATATAAAGGTGTAGGGACTTCTTGGCAACCTAAGTTTGTTTTCTTCAACTTGGTATCAGAGCCAAGGTTGAGGACTCCACTAAAAACAAAACCCTAACCCTACCTTAAGCCTTCTCACTGGAGCTACTACGGCCACCACTAGCGGCCACGCTGGCGCTGAACCACCGCCGCAGTAGCAGCAGCACCGATTGCTATCGCTAGCTGCTACAGCAGTAGGCCAGCAGCAGGCCACTGTCGCCACCAGCAGTAGTAGCAGTACTGGGCCACCGCCGCCGCCAGCAGCAGCACCGACTACCGCCATTGCTGCAACCAACCCTTTGCGCCAGACCGAGGCGTAGCACCGTTGCCTCAGCTCTTCGCGCTGCTGCAGTGCTGCCAGACCGGGGCACAACCGATTCCTCAGCGCCTCCCTTGTGCCACAGCACCTGGCCACGACGCTGCTGCCGCCACCAATAGCCTGCTACAACACTCGAGCCGCCAGCAACCTGACCAGGGCACATCTCCCTCGATGTTGCTCCCAGTTGCCCTGTCGCAGCTCCCTAATCGTCGTTGGTGCCGGTTGCTCTTGATCAATCACCGTGGAGATGAGGTTTTGAAGCAAAAATCTTTTAACAGGGTGGTATGAACTCGATCTTTTGATCTAATTTGAGGTGTATATTCCCCATAATGGATGACTTTTAGGGTGTGTATTCCCCATTGATGTTTTTGGGGTGTGTAGTCCCCTTGAGTACTGACCACGTATGAGCGGAGATTTTTGGGGTGTGTATTCCCCAGTTGGTATATTTGTTGGGGTGTGTAGTCCCCATTTTCTATCAATTTTCAGATCTAAAGTGTGAAGAAGTTCAGGGGTGTGTACCCTTCTTTATGGCACGTCGAACTTTGAGGCAGTGTGGTTTAGTAAAAATATGGCAGTGTCTCAGTCAGAGATTGCACTAGGAATGCCGTAGGTGATACTCAAACCACTGGTGTGACATGGTTGATTGATTCAGGTGCTTCCAATCATTTATCCGGGAATCTGCAATACTTTAGATAGATTCAACCTGTCTCTCAGGGTCGTACAGTACAGGTGGCTAATGGGTGACTTGCTCCTATTAGTGGTCAAGGGGAAATTAATGTTACCCCTTCTATGCAGCTCAATCATGTTCAGTTTATTCCAAATTTATCCATGAACTTGCTCTCTGTCAGTGAGATCATTAAGCAGATGAATTGTCGAGTCATCTTTGATGAGCGTGGATGTATTTTCCAGGATAGAATGACAAGGAAGATTATTGGTAGTGGATATGAAGGAGTTTACCGACTTCAACTGGGTCCTATGGCTACTGCATATCGAGTTAGTACCACATGTGGGAGTGCTTTACAGTGGCATAAACGGTTGGGCCATCCTTCTTTGGAAAAGTTACGCAAGCTTATTCCTCATGTGTCCCCAACTATGCAACTTTCCTGTGATGCATGTCAACTTGGGAAGCACCATAGATCTTCCTTTCTAGCTGCTACAGGACCACGTTCAACTTCATGTTTTCAGTTAGTGCATCTTAATGTTTGGGGTCCCAGTAGGACTCCTAATAGAGCAGGACATCGATAGTATTTGATTGTGGTTGATGAATTTTCCAAATTGTCCTGACTATTTCTCATAAAGAATAAGTCTGAAGTAGATCCACTGATTGAGAAGTTTGTGTTGATGATAAAAAATCAGTTTGATGTTTGCATCAAGACTCTCAGATCTGATATTGCACTGGAGTTTTGTACTCGTCGGTTAGCAGAATTCTATGGCATACATGGTATAATTCATCAGACCTCATGTCCTCACACTTCTCAGCAAAATGGAGTCGCAGAGAGGAAGCACAGACATATCCTTGATATGGCCAGAGCTCTTATCCATAACAGTGTGCCACAGAACTATTGGGGAGATGCAGTTCTGACTGTTTGCTACATTATTAATAGATTGCCCTCCTCAGTGATTCACGAGCAGATACCATGGCACGTGCTTTATCCAAATGATGAGTTGTTTGATTTTCCACCCGACATTTGGGTGCATGGCTTTTGTACATCTCCTTGGACCTAGGCATAATAAATTAGCACCTAGAGCAGTCAAGTGTATATTTCTTGGCTATTCTCGTACTCAAAAAGGGTATCAATGTTTTGATCCCCTACATCAGAGGCATTATATCAGTGCAGATGTCACCTTTCATGAAGCAGTACCTTATTTTTCTGTTGCTGCCAGGCAGGTGCAGTGTGCCGGAGAGTGCGCCTGTACCAGTTGCTCCTATACCATTTGGTATATTCACAGATACTAGTAGCCATTCTCAGGTTGATGAGTCACCTACCAGCACATTTAGACCAGCACCAGTGGATGAAGGGACCTTCAAGGGTCACATCTATCAGTTGCCAGTTGTGTATAGGGCAAAGCCCCCTCCATCTATTCCACAGACTCCTCAGGTTAGTGTTGATAACCTAGAGGTGGTTCCTACTCAAGGGATTGTTTCAGGCACAGTGTTAGCAGATGTAGCAGGTGGGAGTCTGCCACCTGAGGATAGTTCTCCAGGTCCTGATTCCATGAGTACTGATGAAGATATTCTTATTGCTATTAAGAAGGCTCTGCGATCTTGAGTCCAGTATCGTGTTGCTGGGAGTGATGTTACTAATGATTCTCTAAGTTTGGAGTTTCATGCATTCACAGCTGTTGTATCTAGTGATGAGTTACCTACCTCGTACCAGCAGGCTCTACTACATCCACACTAGAAGGTAGCTGTGGAGGAGATGTTTGCACTTACTCCCAGAGGTACTTGGGAGCTGTCACCTTTACCGTCTGGCATGCATCTTGTTGGAGCCAGATGGGTCTTTGTCTTGAAATACAACCCAGATGGGTCTATTTCAAGGTATAAGGTCCGCTTAGTGGCCAAAGGATTCACCCAGACATATGGGGTGGATTTCTTTGACACATTCTCCCCTGTTGTACGACTCTCTACTATTCGAATTCTTATATCTGTTGCGGCTCATTATGGATGGCAGTTACATCAGTTGGATGTTAAAAAAGTATTTCTGTATAGAGACTTGGAGGAAGAGATATATATGCAGCAGCCACCTGGCTTTGAGGTTCAGGGGGAGTGTGTATGCAGGCTTCGTAAGGCCATTTATGGTCTTAAGCAGAGCCCTCGAGCCTGGTTCCAGCACCTATCTGAGGCATTGTCTGTTATTAGGATGCAGAGATCTTCATCGGATCATTCACTATTTGTGAGGAAGACTAGTAGGGGTACAGTGGCTTTACTTGTGTATGTAGATCATCTTGTTCTTACAGGTGATAATGCAGAGGGTATATCTCAGATGAAGAAATACTTGGCACACCAGTTTGTTATGAAAGATCTTGGAAAGGTAAGATATTTTTTAGGCATTGGGTTTGCTACAAGTAAGCAAGGGACAATTATGTCGCAGAGGAAATATACCCTTGATATTCTTTAGAAGACAAGCATGCTAGGATCCAAAGATGCAAATATTCATATGGATCCTAAATTCATCTGTTTGAGGATAATGTGAAGCTAAAGGACAAGAAGGCATATCAACAGCTGGTGGGGAAGCTGTTATATCTGAGTATCACTAGGCCAGATATTAGCCTTGCAGTGGGGAAGCTGAGTCAGTTCTTAGATAAGCCCACTGAGGTTCATTGGCAGGCTGTGATGCAAGTGTTGAGGTACATCAAGGGATGTCCAGGTAGAGGCATTCTTTTTCAGAGAAAGACACATATGGTCGTTGTTGCATACTCAGATGCAGATTATGCAGGTAATATCGGGGATAGGCGATCTACAACTAGTTTATGTACCTTTATTGCTGGGAACTTAGTAACCTAAAGGAGCAAGAAATAAAGTGTTGTTTCACGCTCTAGTGCTAGGTCTGAGTATAGGGCCATAGCACATACTGCTACTGAGATGATATGGATCAAATCTCTGTTACGAGATCTTCATGTTGATGTTCAGGAACCTATGGAGATGCATTGTGACAAACGGGCTGCTACCTACATTGCAAACAATCCTATGTTCCATGAGAGAACAAAACATGTGAAAGTGGATTGTCATTACACCAGGAGTTTGATTCAACAAGGTCTGCTTCGTACTACTTGTCTTGCCTCCTCAGACCAGGCTACTGACATGTTTACCAAGCCATTGCCATGTCCCCAATTTGAGAAGTGTAGAAACAAGCTGAGCATGATGGATATATATGCTCCAGCTTGAAAGGGAGTATTGAGTTATATTTATATTTGTAAGAGGTATGTTATTTTATTGTGTAGTGGGTCTATGATGTACTTTTCCCACACCTATATAAAGGTGTAGGGACTTCTTGGCAACCTAAGGAAGTTTGTTTTCTTCAACTCACGTGTTCAACAAAAGTAAGTCATGTAGGTGTCTACCCGTATACAATCAAGATCATTGCAAATGATTTTCAAATAAGAGAAAATATAAATCTTGAATAATAAAATAATAAATAAAGTGATATAATATAATATCAAGAGCACCACATAAAGAATACTTAGATTTACATGGAAACCCCTTTCATAAAAAAAGGGAAAAACCAAAAGAAAGCACCCCTATAATGTGGTCTTGTAATATTTCTTCTCAAGGAATGCATGTGGGTGCAAGGGCCTTTAAATAGGCTAACCACGCAACTATCTAGTTCCCACTTTCACCATGTGGGACTAAGCTGTGTAATTGAACCTCCTCAATATCTAAAACCTCAACAAGCAACATCATCTCTCAACACTCCTCCCTCAAGCTGGTACATGGAATGCTCAGCTTGTACAATAGAATTCCTCACTTTAACAAGCAAAACACAACTTTGACAAACCGTGCAACCTTGGTCACAGATCTCCTCGACAAATAAACCACAATTGCATCCTTCTTGCTTGTATGCAAGTATGCTAATGACGATAAATAGGCTAGAGTCAAGAAAATAAACTGCTAAAACTGAGAGACAAGTCTTGCTTTCATCGAAACCTCAAGTGTTGGTGCCTTCTCCATTAAAAATCTCAAGAGTAAGCATCTCCCTTGAAGACCTTGAGAACAAACCTCTCCCACATGGAAACTCGAGGGGCAAAGATTGAGTTTCTCTCGTGTAGGGACCTCAAAGAGTGAGTTTCCCTCATACGAGTCCATAATAGGCTCAGGCACTCATTCTTCCATACTCATATGAGAAAAGAAGCTAAATTGAGAAGAAATCAAAACAGGGAAGAGCTTCTCTTCTCCTATACTCTATCTTTTTTTCCTTTTTTCCTTTTTTTAGTTAACATATTTTTATTTGCCTACTTTTCTTTGCTTTCCTTTTTGTCTCCTTTTCATTTTTTTCAATATCCTTTTCTGTTTCTTCCTACTTTTTTATTTTTCCACCCTCTTCATTTTTCCCCTCCTCTCCTCCCTTTTTGATCATATTCCTTCCTTTTTTTTGACATAACTAAAATAATGAAAATAAAAGAAGTAACTCACAATATAATAACGAAATTACGGTCATCCCATGCACAAATTCTAAATGAACCCCGTTATTGAAGACTAAACTCCCTGCATAGAATGAATCCAAAAAAACCAACAATTTGGGCATCCACAACTGATCTTGACAAGAAAGCTTACATAGCGTAACTTTGGGCATCCCAAGATAGGGTCTCGTAAAAGCAAACCCTCCTATCATCCACTATTATCTCTACGATGTTGAAAACTTGATTACAATTAATGATCCTCCAAAAGTCAATTGAACAATTTAATCATAAACGAAAATTCATCAGCCCAGTGACACTGGCCAACTAACCACAGCCTCACTCCCAACACAACACTTGGAAACACAATTACCTTGTCATAATCATCCCAAAGAAGAGACTCCATCTTTTTTCCCAATTTTCATAAGTTTGCTTTTTTGAAAGAGAAAAAGGATGGCTATGGGAGATCAACAGCCATCACCAACACTTCATTCCACCAAAAGAGAGGGTTACATAAATTGAGTCCAAAAATCAGACAAAAAGAAACCTCCCTTGCAACATTGCAGCCCACACCCTTTCCCCCTAAATACTGCTCCATTCCTCTGCTTCCACACACACCACAGTGTAGCAGCCTCCTTGACCTAGGTAAGAGAGTCCACCTAGGCTCTGGTCCGAAAAGAATGCCAAAAATCCTCAACAGAAGGAAGAGGGCATAATGGCAGGGATAACCTCCTAAAAGTCTCATTGACAAAGCCACAACCCATAAAAAGGTGTAGCCAATCCTCGACCTTTGTCCCAGAAAAAGAGCACACCATATCATCGCCTTCAACCCAAAGCCTCATCTTAACCTTCGTGACCAATTTGCCCCACCAAAGAAGCTTTAAGAATACGTTTAATTTGACGGGTACCTTCATCTTCCAAAGGACCAAGCAATCAAGCCTTAAGAAAGGATTGTCATTTATCACCTCATTGCAAAGCAAATTATAAGTCCTTCTCACTGTAAATTTGCCCATTCACCAAACCATCGCATCTAGGCTTCCTTCCCTTGGAGAGAAGTCAAGAACGGTCGAAAGGAGATACTTGAACTCATGAGCCCTAGCCTCCAACAATTGCCCATCCAGCCATCAAGCCCGAGATCCACTCCCCATCGAGAATGGCACATCCCAAACCTCCACAACTGAACAAAACTTGTCTGGTGACAAGGAATACAAACGTGGGTTAGACACCACTAAAGCGCTTGAGCCTGTCAAATCATCCTCCCAAAAGCGAAAGGTGCACCTATCCCCAAAAATAGGTCCAAAGAATGGCATCACATGTCCCATCACCTCATGGATCCCCCTCCAAATAGCAGAAGAACCCCTCAAAATAGCAGATCTACCAAGCCAATCCACCAAAGTGTCATAAGAGTCCCGCATCAATTTGTGCTACATCAAATCCTAATTCTAAAGCAATTTTACCACCCACTTTGAGAGAAGGGCATCACAAAAGTCATGCAAATGGAGCACATGCAAACCACCATGATTGACTGGCCTACAAATCACATCCCACTAGACTAAGGACATGAACTTCCCTCATGGTTCGACTCCTTCCAAAAGAATCTTCTCTCATAATGGCATTAATCTTCTTCAGCACGTTTTTTTGGCAGTTTAACAATAGAGAAGTGGAAAACAGAGATGGTCGAGAGTACAAATTTAAGCAACACGAGCCACCCCCCCCTAGAGAACACGCCCCCTCTAACCTACCTCTTCTTAAGTTTATCCACCAAATGTAGCCCATCTCTAGCAATTGTCCTCTTCCCCTTCAACGGCAACCGTAGATAGGTAATAGGTAGTTGTGCTACATTCATCTACAAGGAAGTAGACACAACTACAACCTCCACATCCAACATGTTGAGGGTGATCAACATAGACTTCCCATGGTTAACCACCAAACCAAACATGCTAACGAAAATGTGCACCAAAGTAAAGTCGTCGCTTCCACTACTCCCCCCTCTATGAAAACAAGGTCTCATCTACATATTAAAGGATGCGAGTTAACGGGGAGATATCCCCACTAAAGTGAAGCCAAAGATGAGGCCCCTAGAGCAAGCTCTAAAGGACACCAAAGGTGGGTGTCCGCTATAATAATAAACAAAAGAGGCACCAAGGGAGGCCCTTGTCTAACCCCTCTCAAAGGTTGGATCCATCCACCACTCAACCTGACAGTCACCAACACCGAAAAGGAAGTCATGGTGACACACCTCTTCACCCAAGCAATCCAAGTGTCAGGAAACCTTTTGCGCTGAAGAACCTGTAAAAGGAATGACCAAGATATGGAATCATAGGCTTTTGCAAAATCTACCTTCCAAAGAAATCCCTTCTTCTCACTCCTACGCAAGAGGTCACCATCTCCTCAGCCAAGGTGAAAGACTCCTAAATCAACCTACCACACACAAAAGTTAACTGCACCAAACCCACAATCCTCGAGACAACTATCCTTAATCTATTGGCTAAGATCTTCATAATAATGAGATAAGCTGTGTTTTACAAAGTCAGAGAAAATGAATAATCATATTCCTCAAAAGAAACCCTACAACTACTTATATAGAAAGAGGTGTTGGGAAGATTGCAACATAAGTCCAAGAAAATAAAATAAATAATAAAACAATCTAAAACGCTAAGAAAAGATAACTAGAGTGCTATGTCAACACTCCCCCTCAAACTGAAGCACATATATCAATGATGCTCAGCTTGAAATATCTGTCAAATGCATATCTGAGAAAAGCCTTCGTGAATATATTTGCAATATGATCCCCAGAAGTACCTGACGTAGTGTAGATAATCCTACGCGGTATCAAGTTTCTGGTATAGTGGCAGTCAACCTCAACATGCTTTGTATGTTCATGAAACATTAGGTTGTTTGCAATGAAAATAGCAGCGCAGTTATCACACCTCATCTCCATTGGTCCCTTCACCTGGATATGAAGATCCTGTAACACTGATCTGACCCAGACCATCTCTGCAGTTGTCTGTGCCATAGCACGATACTCTGACTTTGCACTGGACCTGGATACCACTTGCTACATCTTGCTTTTCCAAGTCACTAGATTACTTGCCACATAGGTACAGAACCTAGTTGTCGACTTTCTATCTACCATACAACCTGCATAGTCAGCATCAAAATAGCCAACAATATTCGTAGACGTGCTCTTCTGAAATAGAATACCTCTACCAGGTGCTTTCTTCATGTATCTAAGCACCTACATAGCAGCATCCCAATGCTGCTTGGTTGGTTTATCCATGAACTAACTGAGTTTTCCCACTGCAAGAGAAAGATCACGACGTGTAATAGTAAGATATAACAGCTTACCAACCAATTGTCTATATGATCTGCTATTTATAGGTGAAGAGTTTGTATCATAGAGGTGTCCTTTGGGATCCATAGGTATATTAGCAAGCTTAGATCCCTTCATCCCTGTCTCCTGCAACACATCAAGAGTATACTTGCACTAAGTACAACACCCTCTTTGCTGCATGCCATCTCAATGCCAAGAAAGTATCTGAGTTCACCCAGATCGTTCATCACAAAGGCTTCAGCTAACTTCTTCACCTCTGCTATCCCAGCAATGTCGTCCCCAGTAAGGATAAGATCATCAACATATATAAGGAGTGCCACAACTCCCCCTAAGTTCTTCCTAACAAAGAGTGAATGGTTAGCAAAAGATGTCACTAGTCTCATGATCTGTACCTCCTCTGATAATCTCTGGAGCCAAGCCCTCAAGCTCTGTTTCATACCATAGATGACCTTCTTCAGTCTGCATACACACTCCCCTAACTCTCAAATCCAGGAGGTTGTTGCATGTAGATCTCCTCTTGAAGATCTCCATACAAGAAGGCATTATTTACATCAAACTGATGAAGAGGTCAATCATAGTGAACAGCAATAAACAGCAGAATGCGAACAATAGGAGGCCGAGCTATAAGAGAGGTCAAAGAAAGCTACCCCATATGTCTAAGTAAATCCTTTTGCTACCAACCTTACCTTGTAGCGAGAAATAATGACATTAGGGTTGTATTTGAGAGCGAAGACCCAACGACACCCCATTGTCTTGGCGTGAGGAGGCAAAGTAGTCAGTTTCCACATCCTTCTGGAGTGTAGAGTAGCCATCTTATCCTCCATGACCTGACGTCATTTTTGATCCAGCATGAATTGCTAATAGGACGTAGGAATCTGTGTCGCCGAAAGAGCAGTCGTGAACATGGCAAATGATCTCCCAAGATTGGCAGTAGACATTGCTCCTGCAGAATGGTAATGGGCACAGCTACGGAGAGCCTTCCCAACAACTATCGGAAGGTTAAGATCCTCCTGTACGGGCTCAGTATCAATAGATGTAGCCTACTGCTTAAGCCAGGAAGTAGAATCATCTGAGAAACCTGCACAAGCACCACTAGGACACCTCACATCAGTATCAACATATACCTGATCAGGGAAGAAGACAAGTGGCTGAGGTGGTGGGGGGTGCATTCTTGTCGCCATGCATGTTGTCTGTATGTGACTTGTAACCTGTATACCAAAGTAATCTCTGCCTCTTGTCTCATAGAAGTCTCTGTGGTAGTAGTATCCTCACTATCTGTGACATGAATCTGTTCCAAGGGAACTGATGGAACTGGCATAGGAGCAAAGCCTCCTTCAAACATCACCTGGTGACCATTTGTAGAGAAATAGGAAATAAGCTCATGAAAAGTAACTTCTGCAGTCACATAATGCTTCTTGCCTTGTGGGTCATAATATTTGTATCCTTTTTTAGTGCTACTATAGCCTAGAAAGACACTTCACTACCCTTAGAGTCAACTTATCTCTGCCAAGTCCTAGAAGGTGGACAAAGGCAACACAACCAAAAACACGAGATGGTACTATAAATAGTTCCTTTTCTAATAGAGAGCCTGCCATGGAACTTGTTCCTGAATAGCTGAGTTAGGCAATCTATTAATCAAATAGCATATAGTTAATACTGCATCTCCTCAGTACACCTATGGCACATTATGCTATATCAGTAATGTTCTAGCCACGTCTAATACATAACGGTGTTTTCTCTCAACTACACCATTCTGCTGCGAGTTATGGGGGCATGATTCTGGTGAACAATTCCAAGAGATCTATAAAAAAATGCTAACTTAGCTGTATAGAACTCCAGGGCATTATCAGATCATATAATTTTCACAATGATAGAAAATCAAGTCTTTATTTGTAAGATAAATGTTTCAATCACAGACCTAACATCTGATTTATTCTTTAATAGAAATAACCATGACATCATGGAAAAATCATACATCACAAGCAACTAGAATCTATGACTAAGTCTATCTGACACTCTACTAAGACCCCATACATCCATATGCAATAAATCAAAAACCGCAGCAGAACTCTAAGAAGAATTTAAAGGAAAACTAGCTTTATGATGCTTTCTCAGCTGGCATGCATCACACAAAATCTCAGTAGTAGGAGATATGAGGAATGACACAATGTAGCCTATCCAGTGATGGGCGCCCAAGACGACGATGCCACTGAAGAGCTGTACCAGCACTAAAAACAACATCGCCCTGACATATAGCAACAAATGAAGTCTGGATCAGGCGATACACACCCCCTCATGTCCGCCACCGATCGTCCTCCCCGTGAGTTTGTCCTAAAAAATATAACTCAACTCATCAAAAATAGCACGACAATGCAAGTCTTCTGTAATTATGCTAACAGATAAAAGACTAATAAAAAAATCTGGAACATAAACAACATTAGGCAGAGTCGGTGAATGAGACACTGCCACATCTCCTCTACCATGTACTATGCACTGTCTACCATCTGCCACCTGAACAGATCTACCAGAAGGAACTGCTGAACTTGTGTAAAGCATGTCTAATTACCACTAAGATGCTGGGAGGCACCTAAATCTACTAACCACAAGACACTGTCAGAAATACCATTGCCAGAACTATAAGTAGGAGCTATACCAGAGGAGGCCAATGCAGCAGTATCAGTAGTAGTAGTCGTCTCTTGGGTCAACTGGGCAGAGACGCTAGACAACTGCATCATAATCAGTACGTGACATCGTGTCGCTTACCCCCTCGGAAGAAATAGCTTGGTTGGCTATAGGAGGCTTACCATGCTTTGTCCAGCAGGAAGCCTTTGAATGGCCTACCATGCTACAGTGCGAGTAGATGGTGCAGGGTCTGTCAATCGTACCCTGACCACCTCGTCCTCTCCCCCTGGTAGATGGAGCACCACGTCCACTACGTGCAACAACTACTAAGACTGGAGTCTATCCAACATCTAACAGGGGTGGTTTAACAACCACCCTACTCACCCAACTATAGGCATCCTCAAGTGATGGAAGCTTAGCCAAAGTTAGGATCTAGGACCTTACAACCTCATAATCAGGTCCAAGCCCATCCAGGAACTGGAGGACTGCATGCTCCTTCCTATGTGTCCTATGAGTGGCATAGGTGCAGACAGTATGGCAGGCATTATACTTCTCGAGGAACCCCTTCAAGGCAGCATAATACTAGGAAAGTGACTGACCCTCTTATTTCAAACAACCAATAGCATGGTGAATCTCAAACACCTTGATGAAATTCTTTTCATAAGAATACGTATCACATAGAGAATCGCACATCTTCGTAGCCATCTTGTAGTACCTTATCCCATCACCAATATGACTCTACAGAATTCATGATTCAAGTACGAACCATTGCATTACCTTTCTTCCACATGTTTTTTCTTGTCTTGTCTTGTGGCTCCAACTCCAACAAAATATGTTCCTCATCATGTCCCTCAACAGTCATAAAGAACGTTTAAGACCATGTAGCATAATTGGTCTCATTTAACTTGGCAATAGGAACAAAGAAGGCAGTTTTGTAACTCCCAATGTCTGTAGCGGTAACCGATGACACTTCCGAGGACCCTGAAGAAGCCATCTTGCCTTGCAACCACCATAAGATATCATAGACGCGATCTGAAATTAATATTCAGATCCGAGAAACTCGAAATCGGAGAGAACGTGATCTCTTGATCATGAGATCTATAAGATCTAAAGATCCTAGATAACATCCCAAGAGTCACAAGCACCCCTTAGATCACGACTTAACGCATGTTAGGGTATGAGGAAGGGCCTAACAGCGCTTCTAAGAGATGCTACTCCCCCTTGTTGACGAGAACCTGCCACTAACCACCACTACCCGCAGCATGCAACACGTAGGAATGGCAGATGGTTCTGCAGGTGGCGGCAGCCTGCAGGAGAGTTGGTGGCGGCAATCTGGCGCCAGTAGAGGAGTAGCAACATCCTGTGGATGCAGGCGACAGCTTGCAAGGGGCAGTAACGCCTTGTGGGGCGCAGACGGCAGCCTGCTGAGACCGACGATGGCTAGTGGGGTGCCAGTAGAGACTCTTGTGGGTGCCGACAAAGGAGACTAGGGATTTTGGTGGAGGGGTACGAAGGCTTGTGCGGGTGGGATACCAGAGCGCTAATCTAGGATCGCCACTTTGATACCAAGTCAGAGAAAATGAATAATCATATTTCACAAAAGAAACCGTACACCACCATATATAGAGAGAGAGGTGCTGGGAAGATTGCAACATAATTCTAAGAGAACAAAATAAATAATTAAATAGTCCAAAAAAGTAAGGAAAGATAACTAGAGTGCTATGTCAAACAGTTTGTAATGATCAATCTCCTTCACACTTGGCTTCTTTGGTAACAAGAACAGAAAGAATTTGCTAACTTTCTCAAAACTAGCATTACCAGCCTCAAACTCTTTAACCATAGCCATGAAGTCAACTCCCCCCAAAATTCCCTAAAGAAGCAAGCTTAGAGCCCATCAAGACCCGATGAGCCCTCAGCCTTCAAACTACGCATAGTAAAGATAACCTCATACTCAAAAAATTCCTTGACCAACTCATCAGCATCCTCCTTATGTACTGCAGGAATCTCCTGGTCAGGCCACACCTAGGATCCCCAACCCCTCCTAGTAAAAACATGCAAGTGATCTCTCAAAGCCCCTGCCACATCCTCCCCCACCCCACCCCCAACTTTAATGGAATTGATGATGTTCAATCTCCTTCGAGAGCTAGTAATCGGATGGAAAAATCAAGAATTAGCATTACTCACTCTCAACTGGAGTTTCCTAGACTGTTGCCTCTAATTCATTTCCCTCTTCAAATCCTCTTGTAACACCACCTGCTACAATCCCTTTCTCTCATCCACCTCTGTTGCAATGAGCTCCATATTGTCCTATGCTCCGTCAGGCGAAGCCACCACCTCAAAAGCCTCCTCCTTGACAACCTCCTACCAACGCCAAATATCCTTCATGTTAAGGTTTTAAAAAACATGAGGTAGTACCAAAACAGTTTGCTTTCATCGAAATAAGGCGTAAGCCTTAAGGCGCTCGAGGCATAAGCCTCAATTTTTGGATGGAAAACAAGAAAAAAATGACAAATATATATGGTTAAATGCAAATAATGAAAAAATAATGTAAAGCACAATTTCATGCTATTTTTGTTTTATCACAATGTTTAAATGTTAATTACTAAATATCATTACTACACAATATTCAAATATGAACTAATGTAACAAGATTTGAATACACATAATTACCACACATGTTAACTATTCAAAATATCATAACACTAATCACATGATAGTTCTAAAAAAACCAAAACAATAATAAAAAAACATATAACAAGATTTAAATAAACAATCACCATAAAACCTCTTTAAAAAAAAACAAATTCAATGATCACATAGCATGTAAACTAATCAGTAAAATAAAGGTATAAGTAATAAGAAAAAGATGTAATGTGTAACTCAACTGAAGTCGAGACACTTACCAACATCAACAACAAGTGAAGTCAAGACTTGAAAAGGAAAGAAGGTAACGATGAGCAATGGAGAAGGGACAAACCGGTAAGAAATAGTATGCAGGGGTGGTGACTAGCAACTGGTGGTGCACCAGTAGCCACCAGCAGTGGTAATGGAGAAGTCCAAAGATGGAGAAGAACTCGCAACAACTAGGGATGATGGGTTTTATAGGGCTTTAAGAGATTAGGACAATTGTTTGGGGTCGAGTGATGGGTATGGGAGTTTAGAAAAGGGCTTTATTTGCTTTATTGGGTCATATGCAACTCATATGACCTTCAAATATGGACTTTCAACCAAGGCTATAGCCTCGATTCCGCTCACCGCCTTGGCTCCATCTTGATAAACTAAGAAACATACCTCACACTACAACCCCGAGGCTATAGCCTCGAGGTGATTTTCTTCCACCTCAAGGTACAATTTTTAAAATCACGCTTCCTGTACTTCATGAGCTCGATCCTCAGTAATGCACTCTAGTAGCGAAGGTCCTCGTGGCCATCCTCTCCTAGCAACCTCCTTCCAGTTCTTTGCAGTAAGGTCCCTGAAACTCGATTCCAACAACCATGACTTGTCAAATTTGAAAAACCTTCTCCAGAGTCCCACACAACAGGCATGTGATCAAAAAACGATCGGTGCAGTGGTGAAACCTCTACATGATGAAATTACTCTATGAGACTCACCTAGCACAGGAAACGGTCCAATTTGGACCTGGCACTATTAGTGCTTCTCCAAGTAAACCTCATGCCAAAGATAAGATCATAAAGCTCCAATTTAGCCACTACACTCATGAAAGCTTCCATTGCCCGATCAAATCTACTATCAAGCCTATCCTCGATTGAAAGGGTTGCATTAAAGTCTCTCCCCCCCCACAAGAGCCACAAACCCCCTTCAGTAAAATCCTCAGCCTGCCTGATCTCCTCCAAAAGCTTTGGCTGTAATGAATCATCGCAAGACCCTTAAATAATGGTGACGAAGAGAATTGTCCCATCTCCCCTTATGTCGTAGCAACTCTTAATTGACATTATTCCACATCATCATCATCATCCCCCTGATCTGCCAATCAAGTCCACATGAATGAATTCTAAAAAAGCATTACCCTCCCCCCCCCCCCCCCCCCCCAGCTATCTCTTGATCCTCTCATCAAGGCTTTCTAGCTTTGTCTCCTAAAGGTTCGTGTCAAAACTAACTAGAATGCGGAGCGTGGAGGCGCTACTTGGGCATGGGAAAATAGTCCACGTGTGGACTATCCACGCATGGTGACTGGCGGCGTGGAGGAGATCCACCGAGTGCATGGGTGGCCGATGGTGGCTGACAGTCGGCCAAGGTGGTGGCCAACTATTAAGAGAAGAAAGAGAGAGAGGAGAGGAGTCTTGAGTTTGAAATATTTGTATTGTTCAAAATAAAATAAAAGGGAAGGCTCTCTTTATATAAAGAGAACATATCCTAATATTTGAAAACAAAAAATCTTATTACATAAGATATTATCTCTAAACAAGAAAAGAAATCACGAACATTTGTTTCCTAAAACTTATTTGCTAAAAATAACCAACTTAACAATTAAGCACACTCCAATTTTGGTCCCTTGGACCACCAAAACCGCCGGCCACTAAGGCCCTTTATTTTTCTCCACGTGGCCCTATCTTTATTCCCAACATACCCCTCAAGTCAAAGGCCGCAAGGCCGACAACTTGGTCTTCCACTTGTGAGGCTAGACACCCCACCATTCATCATCTTCGAAAGCCAAGCACTCGGTCTTCTCTTTTGACAAGTCGATGGTGAATCCTCTTACGATCTCCAGAGTCGTTGCTTTTGTGGCAATCTGAGTAGTAGTTGCGATGGCCGCCGTTGACTTGTCTTCTTGCACAAGAGCACACAGCTTCTCAAGATCTTTATGAGTAAGGGAGTCCACGCGTGAGGTGCTGGTAGCCCTATGTGGTGGTCTCTATATCTTGCCTAGATCTTTAGGAAAGGAACTTGGATCAACCATTAGTCTCTTTGCAACCTGGGAAGTAATTGCCTCTTTTGGCAACTTCAAAAGTCGTTGTGTGGACCGTGGTGTCCTCTCCTTGACGTCTTTTCTCCAGAAAAATCTCCTCTTTTGAAAGAGAGTAAAAAACCAAATATAAGGTGTTAAGAGTATGAAAATCACAAGCAATAGAATTTGATAGATCTCCTTCTCTTGCTTCTTTTTGCTCTTGTCATCCGCATAGAGCTTGATGGTTGTCCCGGAGACAACTACCTTGCTCTCTCCTGGTCCAAGCGTGGCATTGTTGACCGTCGCCGATGCTTCCACCATCTTCTCTAATCCTCCGCATAAGGTGCTGAATCTTGTTGAAGACTTCCTGGATGCGAGGGCCACCAATGTGTGGTCAAATACCCACACACACAAGAGAGCCTAGATCAGTGGCTCTGATACCATGTCAAGATTGACAAGAATGTGGAGCGTGGAGGCTCTTCTTGGGCATGGGAAAATAGTCCACGTGTGGACTATCCACGCGTGGTGATCGGAGGCGTCAAGGAGCTCCACTGGGTGGCTGGGTGGCCAGTGCTGGCTGACAGTCAACCAAGGTGGTGGCTGGCTATTAAGAGAAGAAAGAGAGAGGAGAGGAGCCTTGAGTTGGAAATATTTGTATTTCTCAAAATAAAATACAAGGAAAGGCTCTCTTTATATAGAGAGAACATATCCTAATATTTGGAAACAAAAGATCTTATCACATAAAAAAAGATCTTATCTCTAAACAAGAAAAGAAAACCCAAACATTTGTTTCCTAAACCTTATTTCCTAAAAATAGCCAACATAACAATTAAGCAAAGAGTCGAATTTTGGTCTCTTGAACCACCAAAACCGCTGGCCACTAGGGCCCTTTATTTCTCGCAACGTGGCACTGCCACGTGGCCTCATCTTTATTCCCAACAGTTCGAAATGTTGAGTTTGACGTCGTTTCAATAAATTTTCAAGTATGCATTTCGTCAACACATTGAAGGCATGCCGTGAAAACACCCATGTTTCGACGACGGATTTTGACGATTTTGATCCCCCAAAAATAGTTCATTTTGAAGGCACGCCAACTCATGCCGACAAAAATGACAAAAGTAATCAAAATGATTGGAATTTCAATAATAACTTTTTAAATGGATAAATATTTCCATTTATGTCCTAAACAATATCTTATACTTAATATTTAAATGGATAATTATTTCTAGAATTAAAGACTACAAGAAGAAAAATGCTAATGCTAATTCAAAAGGGGATATATTCGTTGATATTAAGGAATTTTGATAAAATTACTCAAAATGAGTTAAAATGGGTAAAAATTGTGGTGAATTTTGAGGGGAAAAATGATTCTTGTTATTATCAAATAGAGAGGCCCTAGCCCTCTTTATATAGAGAGGTAAACGACATACATGGAAACTCAACCAAGGCCTAAAATAGTAAATACCTAATCAAATAGCCTAATTGATTTATTTCCTAACACTCTCCCGCAAGTCGAGACGCGGGAGTCGGCGAAGACTTGGATCCTTAAGGTAGTGGAAATCAACTCTTGTCAATGTAGTAGTCCCTTCTTCATGTCTTCAACCCTAGGTGTCTTTTCTTGTATGCCCTTACAGAGCCAGCCAACGCCTGATTTCTCTTGAAGTGCCTGAGAGTACTGCCTGAATACTTAACATCTGGAAGCGGCTCTCGTCTTCAACTCTTATGTCTTCCACTCAACATATAAGGACTCAACTGAAACAACTCAAAACCTTAAGGAGTTACAGACAAGTATCCCAACAATAGAGGGCTAAACTTTAAAGAAAACAAAAAATGGACTCAACCATAAAGTAACCCTAAATTTTTTTTAAAAAGCAACACCAAACACCAAAGGAGGGTTTTCATCCTCCTCTTCTTACATTCTTCTCTGTTGGCCCTCTCTTTTGGGTGTGAAACGGCAGCAGCAACACCAACACTGCAGCAAACATGGAGGAGAGGAGAGGAACCACCAAGGAGTGGAGCCACCATTGACTTCATCTTCTTCTCCTCTTTTTTTTGTGCTCTCTGTGGGCGGCAGAGAGTAGTAAAGGAGGAGGTCCATGGCGACACTCCGACGACGTTGAGTGAGGGCTAGACCACCTTGGCCTAGTAGTATGGCCCTCAAGGAGTAGAGAGAGACCCTCAAACCCTCGATCAAACGAGGTTTGATAAGGCAAAACAGAGATCCAGACCACTGCTTCTATGGGCAGCGCCGAACGAAAGTAGGGCTGCCGGTGATGCGTGGCTCACCAGAGGACTACTGGCGGTGGTCGATCTAGTCGCTAGGGCTCCGATGACCACCCCACCAGTGATTCCTCGCAGAAGAGTGACCGGAGGCGACGCCGGTAGAGATTTTCCCTTCAGAGACGAGAAAACCAGCATCAACAGTAGCGAAAATGGAGAGGAAGAAGAGGAGAGATTTGGGAGAGGAGAGTGCCTTTCCGGTGGCTCGTCGGAGACCGGCGCCGCCGCCAGAGGGCCTCCCCCCTCTAGGTTTCCTCTTCTAAACCCTAGACCACCAAGATCGATGGCTCTGATACCATGTGGAGAATTTTGAGGGGAAAAAATGATTCTTGTTATTATCAAATAGAGAGGCCCTAACCCTCTTTATATAGAGAGGCAAAGGGTATACATAGAAACTCAACCAAGACCTAAAAATAGTAAATACCTAATCAAATAACCTTTTTTTTTTAAAAAAAGGAAAGGGTAGTTATCCAGTGTGATAACCACCCAAATATATTAATTATAGAATCAACAGCCACTGTCAACACAAAGGGCAGACCCCAAGGTCCCCCACTCACAAGGACCCACTCCAAAGATCAAACAAAGAAATATCAGACTCTACAAAGTTCTCCACATAAGGCCTCTGGCCTTTGAAGACCACACCATTCCTGCCCAACCAAATACCCCATAACACCGCCAACAGCCTGGCCCTCTCCTTCTTTGTACGGAAGACAATCCGTCCAACATCACCCCCTCCACCTCTGAAACTGTGCCAAAAATCTTCAAAAGATCTGCATTCCCACCACCCCGCTCCCACCCGGCTCCATATCTATACCACAAACGGGCAGGTAAAAAAAAGTGGTCAATCTCTTCCTCCCCACCTCCACACTAAGGACAAACCTTACTCTCTCCAAGAGCCCATCTCGCCCTCCAAACCTTGGTCACAAGTCTCCTCCTCCTAAGTAGCCAGACAAAAATCTTGACCTTTAAAGGACAGGCGGCCTTCCAAATCTGCCTGAAATCCCTCACCAGATCCAACTCATCTATGGAGTCTCCAGTGGGCATTCTCCTGTAGGCAACCCCTACCAAGAAATCACCTTCATCCCAGCCAAACATATCCATACCGGAAGCCGATTGCAACCCTTCTAACTCTTCAAGCAATTTCTGGAAATCATGAGTTCTCGCATCTGAAAGGTTTCCTACAAAGAACGGGCACCAACCACCTTCCCGCACCTCGGCCACTGACGCCTCTTTGTTCTGTGGCAAAGCAAACAATCTCGGAAATCTTCTAGCAAGCACGCCTTGCCACGTCCAATCATCATGCCAGAACCTGAAAATCTCCCATGTTCCCACCACAGGAACAAAACAGTTCTGCACCCTAGGAGCTACCACCGACAAATCTTTCTGAAAATGAGAAGCATCCCTCGACGGAGATATCAAGAGATCCCACCACACCGGGCCACCATAAGCCATCCCAAAGACCTTGCCCACCAAATCCTCCCTACAATCCAAGAGGCTCCCCACCTATTTCACTAACAGGCTGTCATTAGACCTCCCCAGATCCCTCACCCCAAGTCCCCCCTCCTCCACCGGCCTGCAGACCTCCTCTTATGCGACCAACCTGGCACCAGGTCCACTCGTCCCCTGGTTGGACCAGAAGAAATTCCTCATAATCCTCTCTAGTTTTACGACAACCTATCGAGGCATCTTCAAGACAGAAGTGAAATACGACGGCATCGCTGTCAGAACCGCCTTGAGCAAGACCACCTTCCACCCCTTGACAGAAGCCTGGATGCCCACCCTTCTAGTCTCCCCTCCAGTCTCTCCACCAGGGGAGCCCAGTCTTTCACCAGAATCCTGCCATCCGTCAACGGTAAACCCAAATATCTGATCGAAAGCTTCACCTGCTCTGTGCCAAGACCCAAGCTACATGCCCTCGCCTCTGCCTCAGTCAAATTGAAGGGGACAAAATCGGATTTAGACAAGTTGATCTACAGTCTCGAAGCCTCATCAAACAAGAAGAGTAAAATCCGCATTCTCCTAGCTTCCGCTTCCCCACCTTCAATGAAGAAAATTGTATCATCCACATACTGCAGCAACAAGATATCGTTCCATCTCTCAAGGAGAAACCCTTCACCAAACTCCTCTCACACGACCTCTTAGCCTCCATCGCAAGTGCATCCGTTGCAATCACAAAAAGCATCGGGGTCAAAGGACACCCTTGCCTCACCCCCCTCAGCTGAATCCAACCCCCTGCCAGATTTCCATTGATAAGAACCGAGAAAGACGTCGTGGTGACACATCTCTTCATCCAGTCAATCCACACTGGTGGGAAGCCCCTCTTTACCAAGGACGCTCAAAGAAACAACCACTAAACCGAGTCATACGCCTTGTTGAAATCAACTTTCCAAAGGAAAGCCTTCTTACTTCTCTTCCAGGACGACAGGATCTTCGAGGCCAACACAACCTTCAAAAATGTTTTTGCCGGGGATAAAAGCCGTCTGCACAGGGTCTACAATACCAGCCAGGGTCAATCTATTTGCTAGGAGCTTCGCCACAATCAGGTAGATAGCATTCGAGAGGGCTATCGGTCTGTACTCTTGAATCTCCTCAGCACCCTCCTTTGGCAACAGGAACATGTAAAATTTGTTCAACCTATTGAAACCCGAATTTCCAACTCTAAACTCTTGCACAACCTGCATCACATCCTCCTTCACCACCGGCCAGAACTCCTTGTAAAAGGCAATTGGAAAACCGTCCGGCCCCGGACAAACCGTCAACGTTAAGCCCCCAGATTGCCTTGTCGACCTCATCCTCCTCAAACGGACCCGTCAAGAAACTGGCTTCCGTATCCCTGATCCGCGGTACCTCAGACCCCAACCATCTCCACCTTCCCTTACGTCTTCTCCCGGTGAACTCTCTGAAGTACCTCGCAGCTGCCCCCCCACCGCCTCTCTTCCCACAAACTCCTCCCCATCCACCATCAACCTGTCAATCCAGTTCATTCTCCTTCCTGATGCAGCCATATGAAAAAACCCAGTGTTGAAATCGCCTTCCTTCAGCCACCTCTGCCTGGACCTCACCTTCTACTCCATCTCCGCCTTCCGGTCTTCCTCTTGTATCACCTGTAGCTGCCTCGCTCTGCTGACCCTATCAATGTCAGAAAGGAGACCAACATCCTCCACCACATCCAATCATGCAATCTCACTGAGAGCTTCCTCTCTCCTCCCACGTTCCTCCTTAATCTGCTTCTTATGGATCTTCAAGAAGGATCTCAAATTCCGCAGCTTAGCTTCTAATCTGACAGCCACCGAGCCATCCACATGAACCGACCTCCACCGCTCCTCTACCAGCCTCCTGAAACCCTCTTCGAGGAGCCAAGCCCAGTCGAACTTAAAATACATACCATGCCTCCATTCTTTATTCGATGCCCACAACAAGGGAGTGTGATCTGAGAACGGCCGCTCCAAGGGTCTAACCTCCACCATTGGGAACAACTCTGCCATCATCGTTGAGGCGAAAAATCTCTCGATCCAGGATCGCTGTCCTCCAGAACTCCTCTAGGTGAAAAGACAGGACGAAGGTGGCATATCAACCAGCCCCTACTCAGCAACAAAGCCCGCAAATGCCTCAAAACCTTGGTCCACACCTCCACGCCCATCCAGTCTATCCCCTGCCAACAAAGTGACATTAAATCACCACATATCACCAAGGCATCCCCTTAAATGCTGTCGCAACCTGGCTCAGATCCTCCCACAAAACATGCCTCCTCCAACCCTCTGTCGGACCATAAACGAAAGAAAAGAGCATACACGTATTATCCCGACACCTCTGTAACCTGACAGTGACAACATGGGACCCAACCAACGAGTCCAACAAGGACAAAGCATCATCCTTCCACCCCACAACAATTCCACCTGCACTTCCAACCGCATCCCGGGCCAAGAACCCCCCAAAACCACTTCCCCCCACCTCCCTCCACAGCCTCCCATCACAGCTCCCCCACTTCGTCTCCTGGAGAAAGATCACATCAGACCCCCACCTCTGAACATACCCCCGCAGAGCTGCCCGCCTCGAGGGGTCATTCAGTTGCCTCACATTCCACGACAGGACCTTAGTCATGTAGAGCCCCGGGAAACTCCTTGTGTCGACCGCCTAAACCCCTTCTCCGCAACCACCTCATCCACCTCTCCCTCCTCCATCACCATACACCGACCAGACGAGCTCCCCACACTGCCGCCCCCCGATCCACCCTGCCTCGCAGCCTCCCCCTATCCGCAGCCAGTGCATGCGCCTCCCCTTGCGACAGGATCCCCTCCACAGGCCGCTCAACTGCCGCATCAGCCCCTCTCGCCTTCACCGCGTCCTCCAATGCCCCAGCGCCTCCACCAGCTCCCACCACCCACTGTTCCTCCTCAACTGCAAAAAAACCCAAAACAGTCGTCGCCCTGCCTCCTCCCCTTGTTAGGCCCACCGTCGACGCCTCGCCTTGTCCTCCGAAAGGCGGAGCGATGGCCAGCTCCCCGTGCCTCCGATGCTGGCCCTCCCCAACCACACTCTCAGTCGGAGCCGTCATAACGCACCCCCTTCTGTAAGACCACCGCGGCTTCCATCTCCGCTTGCACCCCACCTCGCCAACCACACCACACCCCATTGCCCAGTTCGGTCTGTCGGGGACACAACGCGGGCCTCCAGTCGAAGACCTCGGTCCGCTAGCTTCATTGGCCCGAAGACTTGGATCTACCCGTGAGGTGTGATTCGAACCGACATCTCCACCGCCTCCCGTAATCGGGTCCAACCCGCCCGACCCGGGTCTGTCAAGACCGCACACCACAAGTCCCGGGGCCACCTCAGCGGAGACATCCTCCCTTAGCACCGCAGACTCCACCAAACCCTCCGCAAGACCCGCACCGGCCTCCAAAATCCCCACCCGTTCACCTGCCTCAGATTGCGCCACGAGGATCGTAACCACCGCGTCATCCTCGCCACGACCTTCGGGCTTCCCAAAAGCAGCCCGCCCCTCATCGGCTCACCCGCCGCCTCCGCCTCCAAGCACCACCACCGCACTACCGACCACCACCTCAACGAAGGATCTAGGTCTACCAGATCCCCACGAGACGTGAACCAGCCAGGAGGAGCTCCCCCACCTGAGGATCATCCTCTCCACAAGCTGTTGCCCTGGCTTCATCTCCACGCACGCTCCGAACCGCGACAGGTCCACTGACCTCAGGCCCACGCCTTCGCAGCTCTGGAGCCTCGCAAAAGGGGCAACCACCGCCGCCGCCACCTCCACTGTGCGGAGGAAGAGGGGGACCCCCTCAATCAGCACCTTCTGCCAAGCACCAGCCGGTGGTCACTCTTCCAACGCGCCATCCGACCTCACTAGCCAACGACACCGCACCATGCCCCAACCACACCGCAGCACCTTGAAGGCCAGATGTCGCAGCTCCTCCCGACCGAGTCCCAGCAGCACCAAGCACCCACTCCTGAGGGAAGACACCCCAAAGGACCCCCCGCCACCCCCCAAGAAGGCTGCGACCGCTCTTCTCAGAGCTCCCACATCCACCTCCCCCTCCAGCACCACCACCACCAAAGCCGACGCCAACCTCCCTTCCAACGCCCCGATCTCCTCCGACCATGGCGCCTCAACCTCCACGAGAGGCGCCCACTCCGAGGGGGATGGAGGCATCCCCGCCCTCCTCGAAGAGACCCCGCCGCCTGGCCCACGGAGCTCGCAACCCGACCTCCGATGCCCCAGACCGCCACAATGCAGGCACCTCACCGGGTCTCTGCAACCCGCTGCCACATGCCCCCTCCCAAGGCACTTGAAGCATCTCATCGGCTCCGCTCCCCTCTGCGACCTCCTCCTTACCTCTGTCCAGCCAAAGCTGCCTCTCCCCTCCTCACCTGCCTTTCGCCCCGCGAACCCCCTCTCGCTCTCCCTCTCGCTCATATTTCCTTCTCCCTTAGTCAAATAACCTAATATTTCCATTTAAGTCCTAAATAATGTCTTATACTTCCTATTTAAATGGATAACTATTCCTAAAATTAACGACTACAAGAAAAAAAATGCTAATGCTAATTCAAAAGGGTATATCTTGGTGATATACTGTTGATATCAAGGAATTTTGAGAAAATTACTCAAAATGAGTTAAAATGGGTAAAATGTTACAATATAAAAAAAATGCATAAGCTCTAGAAGGCCAAAGTCATGTTTTGAGATGTAAAAAATAAATAAATTTCAATTTTTAATGGGAAAGTCTGTGGTGTTATATGAAACATAATCCGTATCAATATCTTTCAAGTTAGTGATATACAATACATAACTCGTGCAACAACAGCAGTAGCCAACAGCAACAGTGGCATGTGGCATGCATTACGCATGCCAACCTAGTAGCAAGCCATAGTGCAGGCTAACATAACGTCAGCATGCCGACAACATTCTATGCATTTCAATAAGTATGTCATGTCGATATGACATCTTGTCAACAACCTCCATTTCGTCGGCATGCCGACAACATTTTGATCATTGGTCTCCTATCAGATGCAAAGTCAACCCTCCAATCCAAAGCATACTCTAGAAACACTCCCTTTGACCTTGGTCGGGAAGATCCTAAACATTCCACAACAACACTCTAACCATCAAGAACTGGTGCAACCCCTATTTTAGCCCCCTACAAGGCCTAACACAGACCACAAGAGCAACCCTCACCTGGGCCAAATCACCCCCACCACCTCTCCAACTTCGACGAACCCATCTAGATTCTGAACAGGCTTCCTCCATCTCTTTTGTCTAAACACAAGCCTCAAATTTTTGAACATACCTATCCAGAGTAGGTTGTTCCTCATTCAAGGGCATCCACCTCTGTCACCTACTGCAACCCCAACGAAGGTGAGAGAACCCTTCAAGGAAGGCCCATCCAGGCCCTCACAAGCCAACAAAGTCAGGTTTGCATCAACCCTCGCATGGTGATTGGCGCCTCCCTAGTATTCACCTACCTCGACATCTGGACCACCATCCCCAAAGCTGCAACAATCTTCGTCACCAAAGGCCTCCAAATTCGCCCCAACCGACCCTAGGTCACTGCCTACGTTGCCCCCTACTAGAACCGGGACTAGGGAGTTCGCAACAAGTCCCACTAGGTCCAAAGTAGCCCTTCCAAAAACTGGATCCTCATCCGAGAGTCTGTGACCTGTATCCCCTCAGAGTATGAAGTGAAAATATCGAAAGACCTAAGAAAGATGTTAGGTTCGGGTCCCACCTCATTGGCATAACCAAAGGGGAGAATTTTGGGGTGGACCCTTCAAAATCCAAAATCGTGGGACTCACCTCAATGGGGCTCACCGAACCCTCTTCCATGTGAGAAGAGGCCCCCAAATTAAATCTCTCCCCCTCTAAGGCACTGCAGCCTAGGGACTCTAATCATCCAGAATCAAACCCCCCCACCCCCTCTGCCCCTACCCCTTCGACTCCCAACGGATCACCACCCGTGGTGATGCTGGAGGTGGCACCATGGGCTCCACAATCGCCAATCGAACCAGCATAGGCACAACATCCCCTCTAACTGCGAATCTGGCCTCTGGCAACACCACCGAGCCACCACCCACCTCCACATGAGTAAACAACTCTTTGCGAAGAACCATTAGCCCTCAAAGCTTATCGAAGATCGCAACCACCACCTTCACCAATTGCCACGAAGGAGAGGTCTTCAGCCCAAGAATGGAGACATCGACCACGCGACAACTCCACCCCTACTCCGAAGCACCCCCACCTGCTCACCAGGCAACGAAGTCCGAGTGCCTTAGGGGCACAACCAGCCCTCCCAAGAGTTCCGCACCCTTCAACGAGGTTGTCAGCGTTACAATGTGTGGGGCACTCCACCACCATAGCGAGAAGTCCCCCTTGAAGCATCCGTTCATGGCCGCTCTAATCCCTTATAGGGATGCCAAGCTACCAACCACCCTACCTCGCAAGCACACCTTGTCAAATGCCCCTCCACGCCCTCTACACTATTGTAGACAACAAAAACTCCGATGACCGACTCCTTTACACACAAAACAGACCACTGGGTCCTTGCAACATATGGCGATGACGCAGTCAATCAATGGAACCTTCCGTGATCAAGGATGTGACAGAAACCGATCAACCAGTCTCAACCTCTAGTGAAGGACCACAGTCCAGCCCCCTCGATCACCCTCTCTCCCCTCACCGCCCTCCATCTCTAACCGAAGCTTGATTGAGTGCAATACTTGATTTGTTTCTTTTCTTAATTTTTATAAATAATTAAGGGCTTAGGCTTTATAAATAATTAAGGTACCGAAACCCTCCATATTGATGATTGATATATCATGAACTACCACTTCAAGATGAAGACCAGCACCCACTTGAATGGAGAACCACACAATCTCCCTTAGATGGCTGATTGAATTAAATCTACCTGTGACCAATGCAATCACCCAACCAAGACATCAGCCTGTCTTCACCCTTGACATGTTCATCCAAAGATGCAGGTAAGATACTATGTCCAAAGAGCCACCGGAGAGAGAATACCATATCATTATCCATTCAACGAATTCCGTTATCTACACCAAATTATCGGAGATGTTTATCCCATGGCATCCTGCACATGCAAAACCCCTAAGCATACTCTCCAAACCCACTATCGTTATCTATAGGAACACAAGTAGTTAGATGCATCCAATAGTAGCATCCTTTCGAGAAATATAGCTAGATTGTACTTGTCAAAAACCACCATCAAGAAAACCAATATAACCACAATCCAATCACAGTCTACTCAATTCAACTACTCTCCCATCAACGTTCTCAAAAAACAATTACTTCCACCCACCTACCCTGGAGACAGCATGTATATGTAGCCTTAAGAAGTTCCGGACAATAATAGCATCTCTCATACTAAAAAGAAAGAATGATAAAAAAAGACAAGTACCTTTTTGGATTTCGATGAACCTGCATAACTAGCCACCTTCCCTATAGCCTTTGATATTTTATTAGATGAATCTTTGCCAGGGGCATGATGCTCAACAGGCTTAGCAAAAGGATTGGCTGAACCTCTTCCATTGGTCTTCTTCAGCACTTTCCGCTTGTGTTTTGTGAAGTGGGCCAATTGAAAATAAGTGTCTTCTCTCCTATCCTGTACGTTGAGTAAGTAAAGATTACTTGATGACTCATTCCTATTTAAAAGTCAAGAAAACAGAAAAACAAATCATGAATTACCCAACTATGCGGCATCACCCCAAGAATTGATTCTCTGAACTTTCTGCATTCAAACTGCAGCATAATCACAACCCCTGATTATCTCTCTTGCATGCCTATTACATCTCAATCAAGTTTAACGTTGCTCCATATCCATATCATTGCATGATTCACAGAAAAAGAAACATAATTTGATATATAGCTGTATCTAGTACCAGTGAGACCAAATAGTTAAAAGAAGTTACTTTTCCACAAAAGAACTACAAGTAATACGTTTCTTGTCAAAAAAAGTGGAACCACCTACTGTATTTTTTTGAAAGATCTAAGTGAAATACAACAATTGACACCAGGACAACAACTTAGTGTTTGTCCTACAAGGTGCATAGATTTCTTCAACATGAATTCCACAATACAGTGGGCAATAGAAGTAATAATAACATTTAATGCAAATTATCATTGCACGAAAGATTAGTTTATCCACATAAATTTTTAAGAACATATATTACCCCTCTGCAACTACATACCTCTCCAGGTCGACGGCTATTCAGTGCCTGAGCATCAAGCTTGTAGTTATGTTGAGGAATTAATTGTGATGCATCAGAATGGCTTTCCTCTATGTTCTATGGAAAAAGAAAACATGGAATTAATTGAATTAATTTTAAGTTACTTGGAAAATCAAACAATCAGTATTAGTTTGACAAATTAAATCTAACATCAGAGGATCTAAATCCTGAAAAGAGGAACCCTTTTTTTCCTTCTTTTTTGCCTCAGCTAGTTCAGGAGAAATCTAAACCATTATGAGCCTCTAAATTAAAGTTCTGCACATGTTACAAATTAGAAGCGAAAAAATGCTGCTAATATGGATTTCTCATCTAATGGTGGAAGATGCACCCTGTTCAAAGTGTGCCACTTTCCCATTATAAGTAGAAATCATAACCACATAAAATACCCCAGCTCTTGTAGCTTTTGCAAACAAATCCAACAGCAAGCATTACTTAGAGACTTAGGGTTCCTTTTTTCTTAAGACTACATGCTTATTAGATATTTTACAATGTAGGCATCAACCTAAAAGACTAACATCCCGAACATTCACATAACTTCTAACTCCAAGAACCTACATAATTTAATAAAAAGATCTAAATCACAGCTCTTCGCTGATTTCATCTATGTAGAAGATGGTATTTGATGAACTTACATAAAGCATATTTTGAACACATAAAGCAAACTGAATAAATTTGGCTTAAAAATATTTATTTGAAAGCATATGTAACCAGAGTGTTCTCGGACGATGGATAACGAAAATAAGAACACAGCTAGAAGAAAAAGAATAATTGGAGAGAGCAGAGCATTAACTTACATGCTAGATCAAAGAACAAAAAAGAACTAGCAGAAGGGTATGGTAAGAGAATGTTGTTTTGGGGGCAACAAAAAATAGTGCAGTCATGCTAATTGTGTGCAAAGCGACAAAAAGGCATACACAAGAGTAATAAAAACAGTACTTTCTTGATGGTAAAGAAAATATAAGAACCCTGGAAAAGGAAGAAAGAGAGGAAATCACCAAGCAATAGTAAACAAGGTGACATATCCCATCAATGCATATCTCAGAAGGAATGGCTTTGGCAATAACCCTTTTTTTACGTGAAAGGACATCAAGGCATGAGCTTCAAACTGAACAGAGCCCTATGCCTGGGTGTTTGACAAAGAACTTCATGGGACTAGGGCCAGAAGGCTAACCAGGGCTTCAACAGAAAAATTGCTTAACACTTGCTGATCCGCAACACAAACTTAACAATCTTCGTGATCTTGCCCTTGTGTTGGTGATGGATGCCCTTCAATGATCCACGTGATGTCATTTCCTTGAATTTTTCTTTTGAAATGTGAAAAGGGGGTTAACAAACGATGTTAACCCCCCACTCTCATTGATGGAAAGGAGACCTCAAGACATTAGTTGTTAGGTACAATGAAGGAAATTAAAGTGATGTCGAACATGTCAACACTCTTTCCCCTATGCAGATCACCCCACTACGTTCTAACCAGATGATCCCTAAAAGAAAAAAAGCTCTCCTAATAGTGTCTCCGTCAGCAAGCATCCTGTGCAAGCTATACCAGAAATCTAGAAGGTATTTGTAGCTAATAGGCCAGTTACTAATGCCTGAGCAAGCCGAGGTCACAAAGGAATATAAGAAAAGATGATTCACATCTTCCACCCCTTCAAAAAAAGGGCAGGGCATATCAGCCTCCTGAGCCTAATAACTCCTGTTTGCCTGTGTAACCAGTCTTCCTCTCCTCAGGAGCCACAGGAAGAATTTCACCTTCAAAGGAATCTCGCATTTCCAGACTTTCCTGCAGTCTACTGGGAGGATCTCATCTACCAAAGGGGGCTTCCAATATATCTGAGATAGGCCTTCCTGATAGAGAAAGTCCCATACTTCCTCAGCCTATTCACCAAGATCTTAGCCACAATCAGGTAGATAGCATTTGAGAGAGCTATCGGCCTGTACTCCTAGATCTCCTCCGCACCCTCCGGCAATAAGAACAAGTAAAACTTGTTCAATCTGTTGAAGCCCGAATTTCCATCTTTGAACTCCTACAAAACCTACACCACATCCTCCTTCACCACCGGCCAAAACTCCTTATAAAAGGCAACCGAAAAACTATCCGGGCCTGGACACCCATCAGCATTCAGCCCCTAGATTTTCTTAGGAATCTCATCTTCCTCAAATGGACCTGTCAAGAACTCCGCTTCTGCATCCCCAATCCGTGGCACCTCGGATCCCAACCACCTCTATCTTCCCCCCTGCCTCCTCCCGGTAAACTCTCTGAAGTACCTCGCAGCCGCCCCTCCCACCGCCTCTCTTCCCACAAACTCCTCCCCTTCCACCACCAACCTATCGATCCAATTCTTCCTCCTCCTCCCTGATGCCGCCTTATGAAAAAATTGAGTGTTAGAATCGCCCTCCTTGAGCCACCTCTGCCTGGATCTCACCTTCCACTCCACTTCCACCTTCCGATCTTCCTCTTGTATCACCTGTAAGTACTTCACTCTGTTCACCCTATCTACTTCAGAAAGGAGACCAACATCCTTAGCCAAGTCCAACCTTGCAATCTCACTAAGAGCTTCATCTTTCCTCTTCCCACGCTCCTCCTTAATTTGCTTCTTATGGACTTTGAGGAAGGACCTCAAATCTCGCAGTTTAGCTTCCAATTTAGCAGCTGCCGAGCCATCCACGTGAACAGATCTCCATCTCTCTTACACCAGCCCCCTGAATCCCTCTTCAAGGAGCCAAGCTCTGTCGAACTTAAAATACGTTCCATGCCTCCAGCCCTCATTCGTCACCCACAGCAAGAGAGTGTGGTCCGAGAACGGCCGCTCCAAGGGTCTGACCTCTGCCACAGGGAACGTCTCTGCCATCGTCGTCGAGATGAAGAATCTATCAATCCGAGACCATTGCCCGCCAGAACTCCAGGTGAAGTGGCAAGAAGAGGGCAGCATGTCAACCAACCCATGCGCCGCAACAACACCCGCAAAGGCCTCAGAGCCCTAGTCCAGCCCCCCACGGCTATCCGATCTATCCTCTGCCAGCAAAGTAACATTAAAATCACCTCCAATCAACCCCCCCAGCAAGACCTCCACCTCCACAGCCCGCACCACCTCCTCACCAGCCACCCCTAACTCCACCAGTCCCCCAGCCCCAGCCACCCACTGACTGTCATCGCCACTACCAGCCACCGCCGCATTCCCCGCATCACCTCCGCCACCCATCGAGCCCTCCGCCGACCTTTCCCCTCGACTACCAGCTGGCGCATCGACACCAATCACCAGCTTCCTTCGACGCTGGTCATCCCCCACCTCGCTCCTAGTCGAAGCGGTCACGGCCCTCCCCCTCCGATAGGTCCACCTCGGCTTGTACGTGAGCTGCTGCAATAGAGGCTTCCTCGACCTCCACCTCTGCACGCACATCATCATCCCATCCGCGTCGCTCATCGCCGCCCAGTCGATCCGACCGAGATCGCATCGGGGGCTCTCCTCTAAGTCCCTCCGACCGCGACCACCGCTCAAAGTCTGTCCCAGACCCTCGCGCGAAGAGGAGCCCAACCCAAAGACCCCTCCGAAGCCTTCTTTTCCCACCTCCAGATCCGATCCGCCCAACCCGAATCCACCAAGAGAGCGCACCATAAAACCTGATCCACCTCAGCAGGGTTCTCCATCCTCAGCGCCGTAGAATCCTGTATTACCTCCTCCGCAGATCCCGCAGTTCCCTCCAAGATCCTCGCCCACTCGTCTGCCACCGATCGCGTCGTGGGGATCGCAACGGTCGCGCCATCATCGCCGTGATCTTTCGCCTTCCTAAAAACAGCCCACCCCTTGTCCGCCCATACGTCGACTCCAACGCCAAGCTCCGCCGTCGCATCACCAACCACCGCCTCAGCGAAAGACCGAGGTCTCCCAAGCTCCCGTGAGACCCGAAACAACCATGAGGAGCTCCCCCATCTGAGGACCACCTTCTCCGCAAGCTGCATCCCTGGCATCATCTTCACCCACGCCCCGAACCTCAACAAGTCCTCCGATCTCAGACCCAAACCCTCGCAGCTCCGGAGCCTCGCAAACGGAGCGACCACTGCTGCCACCACCTCCACCATACGGAGGAAGAGAGGGACCCCCTCAATCAACACCCTCTGCCTTGCACCAACCGCTGGCCGTTCCTCCACGACCCCATCCGACCTTACCGGCCACCGCCATCTCACCATACCTCGGCCACACGACAACTCCTTGAAAGCCAGGCGCCGCAGCACCTTCTGTCTGAGCCCCGACAGCATCAGGTAGCCACTCCTGAGAGACGCAACTCCAAAGGTCTCCCTTCTAATCCCCAAGAATGAGGAGACCACCCTTCTTAAGTCCCCCAAACCCACCTCCCTTTCCAGCACCACCGCAACCAAAGCTGCCACCAACCTCCCCTTTAAGGTCCTGATCTCCTCCGACCACGATGCTTCAACCTCCACGAGAGGCACCCCCTCCGGTGGAGGCGGCAACACCCTCGCCTTCCCCAAAGAAACCCCACCAACAGGCTCACGGAACCAGCATCTCACCCGCCTATGTCTGAGACCTCCTCACCGCAGACACCTCACCAGCTCCCTACAGCTCTCCGCAAAATGCCCTCTCCCGAGGCACTTGAAACACTGCACCAGCTCCACCCTCCTCTGCGACCTCTTCACCGCCGTCCAGCCAGATCCATCCCCCTCCCACCCACACGTTCCCCTTCTTGCACTCCCCCTCTCGCTCATCTCGTTCTTCACTTAATTCGGTAATTACGTTTGCAAAAACACCAAGGACTGTATTTCAAATGAGATTATTCGAGAAAATGTTGAGGTGGCACCAATAGAGGATAAAATAATAGAGACATGTCTAAGGTAGTTTAAACATTTGCAGAAAATGCCACTAACTACCCCAATCAAGAAATGCAAAAAGTTGGGGGTTAAACATGCTAAGAGGAGGCGAGGCAGACTAAAGAAGTGTTGGATGGAAACTATTAAGTATGACCTCAATTATTTCAATTTAAATCCAAAAATAACTCAAAATAGATCTAAGTGGATGAAAAAAGTCCATATAACCGACCCCACTTAGTGTAAAAGGCTTGATTGTTGTTATTGTTGACTTTAAGTTATAAACCAAATATCACCGGTGATATTTTAAATATCACTATAGGTGAAAATCACTGATAATTTCTTAACCTTTGGTGGATGCTGGGTCCCACCACATGCATTGGAAGGACGTGTGACATTTCGCATGAAAATAACAAGTATCACTAGTAATATTTGAATGCACTTATACATTCTGCTAGTAGGTCCCACCTAGTAAGTGTGGGAGATGTGTGGTGAGGTTCCCACTTCTGCATTGCATTGCATTTCTTTATGTTTGGACTTCATCTAATTAGTGACCATATGTTTGGACTTCTCTAATTAGAGACATATTCAACTAATTACAACGAATCCACGCAAATTGAGCATTTTTTTTTGAAAGGCAGACAAATTGAATTATGAGTATCAGCTTGTTCTTTAGTTTAAAGTAAAAGGGCATTATCCTGCCATTAAGCATACAGTTGACCAACAACCAATCAGATTATCAATGTTGTGAATCTGTCAAAAAAATTCAAAACTTGGAAAGCATTAAAAAGAACCCATGATGCAACATGATTGCCTACACTTCATGATCAATTTATTTAATGTTATCTGAACACATTGCAAACCCTATTGTACCAGCATTTCTGCCCAAAAGAATACAGAATGATAATCATGTAGATAATTTCATTTACATGATAAGAAATCATTTGTTTCCGGTCTCTATACCAGCAATGAAGTCATTATCAATCCAGAATTATTCAGCTCTGGACAGAAAATTATTTCGCAAGACCTGTAATACCCACAAAACCGCAAGTGACTTCTACCACCACACCTGCACACTGCTCCACCTATACTGAAGATCTTCCAAAAAAACAATCGCAGCCCAGATGGACCTGGAGAAATCATACCCAGAAAAAGGTGATCGATAACTTCAACCTCACTTCACAAAGTATAACTGGGGTCACAATTAGGCAGCCATCCACTTTTAAAAATCTTTGTGACCACTCTTCCATTGCAGAAGCCCTGCAAAGATCCCAAGTTTGAGGGGCACCTTGAAATTCCACAACTTCTCCAGAAGCCCCTCAAAGTAAGATGGATTTGCTGCATCATCCAATGTCCATATGATTGGCGTATAATCTGGAAAAGGTCAACCCAAGACCATTACATCAGCTGACAGGAATCTCTCCACCAAAACAACTGAACTAAATAATCTATCAACTCTAACATAGGTTTGTGACCCCCTATTCGTGTATTGCTCCAAGTGAAAGGATAGCCAGACACTGGGAGAAAACATATTTCTAATCCTGCCACAAGGAAAATCGGGCATGGCTTGATCCCTAAACCTCATCCTCCTGCCTGTCATCCCCAACAAAGTGGCATTAAAGACACCACTATCAGTCATGGCCCAAGGATCACTTGCTGCAAATAAAGAGGCACATACAATCTCGTCCACCAATTTTTGCCTCCCCTATCACAAGGCCCATACATTAAGGAAACCACCAAGTTGAATTCATTTCTTCTTGGAGAAAACCTTGTTGTAAGTATAATCAGCCAACCATCAATGATTGTAGCTAAAACAAACCTTCACTACAAGTAAGCACCTCACCTCCACATCTTCCCATGGCATCGATAGCCAACAAGGTTGTAATAATTGTGACACACACCTTGCACTGCAACCTATCCACCCTCTCAAGCTTAGACTCCGCAAATTCCATACCAATAAATAACTCTTCAACATGCTTTACTCCACCACATCTCAAGACCCCCCACATTCCGTGACAACACTATGATTATAAAGGAACAATAGCATCCCTACCTACCAAGTCACCCCTGGCAGCAGTTCATCACAAAGCAACAGCCTTATTGACCCCTTCCACTCCATCCTAGCAATTTCTATGGTATTCACCAACTCCCTTACATAGCTGAACTTGCCTCTTCCCATTTGTCTCTGTCTGTAAACAACCATCAGCCTTGAAACCAAACAAAGAACCCATCACCTCATGGCCCTATTAATGATTCATAGCACTCGCTCCTAACAACCTACACTCAATGTTCTGAATGTCCACGGCGTCCCAACGAAACAACCTTTTTCTTATGTGAGGCCATGTCGGCATACATGTAATGTCGAAATGCAAGAGTGTGATCAACATTTTGCCAAATACCAAAAATAATATGTTGATGATATCAACGAAATAGATGGTATTAGGTACGATTCTTAGGTTATTACCATATTTTAAGGCTGACATGGGTGACTCAATAACCCATTCCTACCCATTATTTTTGCCACATGCTTGTTGGAGTAATAATAACTCTTGCAAGTGATTTCTCTCTCTATTTGTTAGATCTTTAAGGTAATTTAGCTTCTATAAAGTTAAATAGTATTTGTTTCTTATTCTCTAAGGTAGATTTGAGCTAATCATTAGATTTAGATCTTGTTATGAGTTTTAACTATTACATTTGTAAATCCATGAGTTTATGCTAAATTAACTAATTCAAGGATTATTTAATCTACATATTTTATAATTAAATTGTTAGATCATAGGATACAGTGTTTAAATATTGATAGTTGATAGGATTCATGTTTCAGTGTTTATCAAATTTTTCTAACATAAATATATGAATTCAATACAATCCTAATAATTTTAATAGTGATGATCTAGATGCCATCAACATACCGATGAAATGGGAGGCTTTGGGCGAACCATATTGACACGGAAGCGGTATCGAAATATAGGGGTGTCGGCGGTATGTTGACAATTTCGACCATGTTGATTATTTTGATGACATCAGTCAGCACGACCATTTCGAGGCATGCTACTACCTACTGGCTACTATTGTGTTCCTCTGTGTAGGTGTCGTTGTTGCTTACTGCTGCAGTGGCCAAAGTGATGGGTTTGATTACTTCGACAGTAGTAGCACTCTCTATTTGGTCACATAGAGGAGAGAGGCGAAGGTTCAAAGTGGAGGGACTGTTGGTGGTAAAGTAACAAGGCGAGTTATAGTGGGGAAGGAGAAAAGGTAAGGAGAGGAAAAGAAAAAAGATGAAGAGATGTCATTTTTGTCGACATGCCTTTGGCATATCCTCGACGTGCCTCCAAAATAGACTATTTTTGAGGCATCGAAATCTACTGTCGAATATGAGTGTTTCCATGACATGCCCTCGATGTGCCTCCGAAATGTGCACTTAGAAATTTAACGAAACGATGTCAAAATAAGCATTTAGAACATTGGCTACACTCCACCCATCCCTGGCTCTTTTAACCATTCTCTACACTAGGAAAAAGGTCACTTCCTTTGAAAACCCAACATCCCCTCCCCTTGCACCTCTTGTCCTTCAAAACTACCACCAAGTAGTGATCAAATTGCCGATAGCATGTCGTCGATAAAGGGGTTTTGGGGGATTGACCATATCGACACGCAATAGTTGTCAATTTACAGGTGTGCCATTGATATTGCTGGTCATAACCTCAATAACCTCGATATTTCGCCCATACATATTTTGTCAGTGCCTTGCTGCTGCTGTTGGTATAGCTCAAGGGTGCATTGGAGGAGGTTCACAACAGCAAAAGGTGGTCACTGAGGGTCACAAGTGGTTGAACGACATCGGAGGAAAGGCAAAAGTGGTCAATGTTGCATGAAGAGTAGGTTGAACAACGAGCACAAATGGTGGCTAGTATTAGTTTGCACACATTCAATGACTTATATGATTCAAAACGGTCTTATATTTGAACATTCCAAAAGTCCTAATTAAGTAATTTCCTAAAATCATAAATCTTTGATAATATATCACTACCACCTACTTCAAACTTCAAGCTACTAGAGATTACTTTATTTGATTATGTATTGATTCAACATTTATATTTTTACATGTATGCCCTTCTTTCATAACCTTTTAAGGTTTTAAGTAATTTAAGATTTACTTGCAATTTTAATTATAAGTGAATTCATCAGCATGCCGTTGGCATGCCCTCTATACACAATTTTCAGATCATTGATTAGCTGACGTCAAAATGCAAGCGTTTCCACAACGTGTTATCAACGTGTCTCCAATACGTGCACTTGAAAATTTATTAGTACGGCATCAGTATCGACACTTGAAACCTTGCCTCCAACCACCATCACATCATCCTAGACTTCACTGCACGTCCCCACCACCTTGTCTACCAGTTGTTCTTCAAAACCCTTGCACAACCACTCTTTCCACCTACAGCTCATACCTTTACTAAACATCATTTAACAGCCCTTAACTCCATTGCCAAGCCAAGACTCGGCCAACGCAACTCCTCACCAATCAGCAGGGACAAATAAAAAAAGTCACAAAGGTATCAATATAGCTTTTCAACAAAAAAAAACAACAAAGGTATCAGCCAAAGCCTGAGCTCTAGGACTACTGGAATCGGGTTGGAAAGCATATCCTAAGGCCTGCCTGAGCATACTAATGGGGCATGCTGCAAAGAAAATGGTGTCATAATTAACACCTCCAGCAGAAGCGAAAAGCTAGGAGTATCTCCTCGATAATCTACCTCCACAACACCGTTGCTGACCCCACTCACATAAAGCATGTTTTCGATTCTCAGTCACTAATTACTCTCTTAAAACCACTTTCCAAAATTACGTCTAATTTGGAAATCAAAGCCATGTTAGTTTACACAACGAAGGTAGTGCAACGACAACCACCTCAAACAGGACACCTACTTGGACCGTTATGTCCAAAATATCAGCATATAAAAGAGGAAAGTTGTCAGAATCCTTCAAAACACTAAACCAAAAATTGCACCACCTCCAAATAAAAGAGTTCCAACAGAAAACCATGAAACCGCGGAGGTGCAACGCATTATAGATAACAACACCAACACCTTCATTCTTCATCCACTCTTGCTTGTGAAATGTGAATAAGACCACTTGCCACTACCCCACATATCCTTGTTGGTCATCCTTCGTTGGAATGCAACATAATCAAGCAATGCCAAAATCTTTATTGGTGGCACGCACCAACGTAATAGCTTCAACACTAAGCACATCTCCTTACCCACAACCTAAAGAGTTCATGAACCACTATTCCATTCACCAGGAAACTACTTGGCTCATATCCCTCAAAATCTTGAGTACTCCTTTGACAAAAACACTGAAAATAACCCCTTTTGCCTTCTCTACCCAAGGACTTGCAGCCTGACTCATCAAGAAAAGTCGAAAAAAATGAATCTTCATGGTTTATCAAGTAATCCCTACACCTCTATATAGGTTAGGAAAAAGTTACATTATAAACTCACTACTAAAATAAAAATAACAAAACATCCCTTACAGAAACATAACTCAACACTCCCATTCAAGTCGGAGCATATATATCCATCATGCTCAGCTTATTTCTACACTTCTCAAACTTGGGACGAGACAACGGCTTGGTAAACTTGTCAGCAGTTTGGTCTGAGAAGGCAAGACAAGTAATATGAAGCAGATCCTATTGAATCAAACTCCTGATGTAATGACAATTCACTTCCACATGTTTTGTTCTCTCATGGAACATAGGATTATTTGTAATACAGGTGGCAGCCCGATTGTCACAATGCATCTCCATAGGTTCCTGAACATTAACATGAAGATCTCGTAACAGAGACCTAATCCATATCATCTCAGCTCCAGTATGTGCCATGGCCCTATACTCGACTCAGCACTAGAGCGTGAAACAACACTTTGTTTCTTGCTCCTCTAAGTTACCAAGTTCCCAATAACAAAGGTACAGAACCCAATAGTATACAACCTGTCACCAACAACACCTGCATAATCTGCATCTGACTATGCAACAACGGACATGGGTGCCTTTCTCTAGAAAAGAATGCCTTTACCTGGACATCCTTTGATGTACCTTAACACTTGCATTACAACCTGCCAATGAACCTCAGTGGACTTGTCTAAGAACTGACTCAGCTTACCCAAGGCAATGCTAATATCTGACCTAGTGATAGTCAGATATAACAGCTTCCCCATCAGCTGTCGATATACTTTCTTGTCTTTTAGCATTACATTATCCACAAAAAGATGAATTTTAGGATCCATAGGAATATTTGCATCTTTGGATCCTGCATCCCTGTCTTCTGAAGAATATCAAGGGCATATTTCCTCTGTGACAAAATTGTCCCTTACTTGTAGCAAACTCAATACCTAAAAAATATCTCAACTTGCCAAGATCTTTCATGACAAACTGGTGCGCCAAGTACTCCATCTGAGATATACCATCTGCATCGTCACCTGTAAAAATAAGATCGCCCACATACACAAGTAAAGCCACTATACCCCTACTGGTCTTTCTCACAAATAGTGAATGATCTGATGAAGATCTCTGCATCCCAATAACAGACAATGCCTCAGACAGGCACTGGAACCAGACTCGAGAGCTCTACTTAAGACCATAAATGGCCTTACGAAGACTGCATACACACTCCCCCTAAACCTCAAAGCCAAATGGCTGCTGCATATATATCATTTCCTCCAAGTCTCCATACAGAAATGCATTTTTGATATCCAACTGATATAACTGCCATTCATAATGAACTGCAACAGAGATAAGGATGCAAACAGTCGAGAGTCGTGCAACAGGAGATAACGTGTCAAAGAAATCCATCCCATAGGTTTGGGTGAATCCTTTGACCACTAGGCGGGCTTTATACCTTGAAATAGACCCATCCAAGTTGTATTTCAAGGTAAAGACCCATCTGGCTCCAACAAAGTGTGCGTCAGACGGTAAAGGTGACAACTCCCAGGTACCTCTGGTAGTAAGTGCAAACATCTCCTCCTTCATAACTGTCTTCCAGTGTGGATGTAATAAAGCCTGCTAATACAAGGTAGGTAACTCAGCACTGGATACAACAGTTGCAAATGCATGAAACTCTAAACTTAGAGAATCAGCAGAAACAACACTCCCAGTAACACGATACTGGACACAAGATCGTGGAACCTTCCTGGTAGTAATACGAATATCATCATCAGTACTCATGGAATCAAGACCTAGAGAACCATCCACAGGTGACAAATCCTCAACCTTTACATCTCCTGACACTGTATCTGAAGAAGCCTCCTAAGTAGAAACCGCCTCTAGGTTATTAACACTAACCTGAGGAGTCTGTGGAATAGATGGAAGGGGCTTTGCCCAATACATAACTGGCAACTGATAAGTGTGACCCTTGAAGGTCCCTTCATCTGCTGGTACTGGTCTAAATGTGCTGGTAGGTGGCTCAGTAGTCTGAGAATGACTACTAATATCTGTGAATATACTAAATGGTATAGGAGCAACTGGTACAAGCGCACACTTCGGCACACTCTGCACCTGCCTGGTAGCAATAGAAAAATAAGGCACAGCTTCATGAAAGGTGACATCTGCACTGATATAATGTCTCTGGTGTAGGGGATCAAAACGTCGATACCCCTTCTGAATACAAGAGTAGCCAAGAAACACACACTTGACTGCTCTAGGTGCTAATTTATCGCACCCAAGTCCAAGGAGATGTACAAAAGCCACGCGCCCAAATGTCTTAGGTGGAAGATCAAACAGCTCATCATTTGGATAAAGCACCTGCCACGGTATCTACTTGTGAATCACTGAGGAGGGCAATCTATTAATAAGGTAGCAAGCTGTGAGAACTGCATCTCCCCAGTAGTTTGTGGCACACTGTTATGGATAAGAAATGCCCTAACCATATCAAGGATATGTCTGTGCTTCCTTTCCGCGACTCCGTTTTGCTGAGAGGTGTGAGGATAGGAGGTCTGATGAATTATGCCATGTAAGCCATGGAATTCTACCAGCTGACAAGTACAAAACTCCGGTGCATTATCAGATCTGAGAGTCTTGATGCAAACATCAAACTAATTTTTTATCATCAACACAAACTTCTCAATCAGTGGACCCACTTCAGATTTATTCTTCATGAGAAATAGTCAGGATAATCTAAAAAAATCAACCACATTCAACTAGTACCGATGTCCTGCTCTATCAGGAGTCCTACTGGAACCCCAAACATCAAGATGCATTAACTGAAAACACGAAGTCGAACGTGATCCTATAGCAGTTGAAAAGGAAAATGTATGGTGCTTCCCAAGTTGACATGCATCGCAGGAAAGTTGTGTCGTTGGGGATACATGAGGAATAAGCCAGCGTAATTTTTCCAAAAAAGGATAGCCCAACCGTCTATGCCACTGTAAAGCACTCCCAGATGTGGTACTAACCCGACATGCTGCAGTCATGAGACCCTGCTGAAATCAGTAAACTCCTTCATATACACTACAAATAGTCTTTCCTGTCATTCTATCCTGGAAAATACATCCACGCTCATCAAAGATGACACAGCAATTCATCTGCTTAATGATCTCACTGACAAAGAGCAAGTTCATGGATAAATCTGGAACAAACTGAATATGATTAAACTGCATAGAAGGGGTAACATTAATTTCCCCTTGACCACTAATAGGAGCAAGTCGCCCATCAGCCACCTGTACTGTACGACCTCGAGAGACAGGTTGAATCTATCCAAAACACTGCAGATTCCCGGATAAATGATTGGAAGCGCCTGAATCAATCAACCACGTCACACCAGTAGTTGGAGTATCAACCACGGCAAGTCCTAGCGCAATCTCTAATTGAGACATTGCCATATTCACTGAAACACACTGCCACAAACTAAGTTCAATGTGCCGCAGAAAAGAGTACACACCCCTTAATTTCTTCACAATCACAAATTAAGTTCAATGTGCCACAGAAAGGGTACACACCCCTAAATTTTTTCACACTTCAGATCTGAAAATTGACAGAAAATGGGGAATACACACCCAACAAATATACCAACCGGGGAATACACACCTTAAAAATCTCCGCTCACACGCGGTTAATACTCAAGGGGAATACACACCCCAAAACAAACGGACATAAAGATCTGATTTGATTATACCATTCAGGAGGACCTTTCAAACTCCTTTCCGGAAGATCCTCGCTCTAAAACTTCATCACCAACACGTGGAGGATCTTCCTAGACCCTGAAACAAAGGAGATAGGGATCTACAACCCTCCTTACTGTCGGAAGATGTCTAGCAGCAAGAGGAGGGCAGTGGAGAAGGGTAGGAGAGGCGGTGTTGCCCCCTTTACCATCCTATCATTGTCGGCGGCAGCAGGCGGCGGTGCTACTGCTGCTGGCAGTGGCGGTGCTGCTGCCGGAGGTGGCAGTGGCGGAGGCGGCAACGGCAACCTTGGTGGTAGGATTAGGGTATTCTTGGTGGAGTCCTCAACTTGGCTCTGATACCAAGTTGAAGAAAATGAATCTTCTTAGTTTATCAAATAGTCCATACACCTTTATATAGGTAAGGGAAAAGTTACATCATAAACCCACTACTAAAATAAATATAATAAAACACCCCTTACAGCAGAACCATAACTCAACAAGAAACATCAGAAAATAAAATGGCTCGAACCCCCATATTGATGATAAACTATAACCTAATGACAAGACCACAAAAGATGGCCAAAGGGAAAGACACCATAAGCACAGAAACTATTACTATGATATCCAAAATTTCCAGCTTTCAACCAACATAACCATATCCATCTTCGCTGCTCAACCCTCTCCCCATCTCCCTGTCACCCGACCATATGATTGAAAATCACCAGCCATTTCTCCATTGCATCCATGCTTATACTCCTGCTAGTGTCAGGCATGCTTGGAGATACTTTTCACGTGCCTTGACCCGAATGCAGGTTAATATGATCTTCAAACTTATTATCCTCATCAATCCCCTCCCAGCCCATATGATGTCAATACCTTGAGATTTCCCAGTGGTTAAGCAATGATTAAGTTGGAGATGAGAACACCCCAACTTCCATAATGGTTCACACTGTTGCTCTCTTCTCAAATCAACCTGGTTTATGCATGAATCCTAAGCATACACTCTCATTCCAGTTCTTACTTTCAAATGTTAACATGCTGTTTGAAGTTTGAAAATACTTATCTATTTTTATAAAATACTTGGTAAGAGGTTCTCATATTCTCCATACACATCTTCAGACCATACATGTACCTGTGCCCAAGTATCATAAATGTCACGCAATTAGGTCTCGCACCTTCTTCTGAGAAACATGGACCCCACATATTCAAGGATTCAGGCTGAGTAGCATGATCCTTTTAAAAACTCACTCATGACCTTTTCATGCAGTCATGAACTTTCAAAATTAGCTACTAAGCTACAATCTCCAGATGTATTCTACAACTATTTATCAAGTAAATTCATAGGATCTTTAAATGTGCAACTACAAAGATATATTCTTAAAAGAATTCGAATGCATATCCAATGAAACCCAATAACTGTACAACAATTTTTTTCCATAAGAGACTCCCATTATAGAAATCTGTCACCTGTCCCTTCCTGCATTTTGGACATTCTCTGAACAGCTCTTTAAGCAATCAAAACAACCCTTCTTGGATTTACATGATAATAAATGACAACCACAGAATCTCACAAGCCATCGCATTAATTGCTACTTGCATTCATCGGAGTTCTGTATCATTCAGAGTAATCTATTCTCTATATAAAATTTCATCCTCATTCTTGCCACCAACGCATTTCGTTGTGCTGACAATTTTAAGTGGAGCCAAAGTACACTAGCATCCAAAAAAATAAAACTTGTCTAAACAAACAAAGTTAACAATCCAATGTCAAAGGATGCATATTGGACATCACATGACTCAGGTACGCCTACAAGAAGCACGCATATATTAATCAAATGCAGGGGTGCAGTAAGCACAAACCTCAGTTTTCCTGCTCCAGCGAAGTGTACCACTCCGACCAGCAAATGCATAGAAGGCAAAATGTCGCAAGTCTAGACTTCCAGAACTTCCATTCATCTGCATAAAAATTATAGTAGAAGACCGGCCAGCAAAAGAAAAAAAACAAAAAGAAGCTATTGTTTGTATGTAGAAGATAGGCAAGAGTGAATGGCCATAAAGCATGTAGCAATTGTTTGTATGCAAGTGTGTACACCACTGCTTGTATGCATGTGCATCCGTGTGCAATAATGCACAGAATGCATGTGCAAGCATTTGTTGAGTCTGCCCCATGGTGTGTGTGCCTGTAGAAATAATTACATGCTCCAAATGGTAAAACTGAAATCAAAATATTGCATATAAGACTAATCTGTCTCACTAACTCCTAAAGTTTCATGGTACAACGAGATTTCGTTGTGTCTTCTGAAAATTCTCCCATTTTTTTGGATGTTTTCCAGAACATCCCCATTTGTAATGGAATTTGAAATGCATCACCATGAAACTATAAACAAAAGTCATAGATATATCAAGTTTGTTTCTTTTGAAAGCGTAGATATATTAACTTTCAAACAACATAGATTGCCTTTTGCATATTAAACAACAATATTTCCCTTCAATGAACTGATACAATCTTCTAGGAGCTTCACCAGGAGGGGAAAAAACTGATAAGCCAGAAGCTAGAATTACCATTCGAGAAAAGTAGATTAATTAAATAATCTCTTAATCTGAATTGAATGAGGTATACAAAAATGTGGCTGAAACATCAAAATGACAGCTTAGCACTTCATGACTCAAGTAATACGAGAGGGGAAGAATTTTTTTTTTTTTTTAAAGGAGAGGAGAACTGATGAGGGTAAAAACTACCCTCACAAAAATAAGCCCCACCAGCTCATGATCAGACCAACGGAATCCGCTTAATTCCAGTCCTTTGGACCCTGTCTGCGCGAGAATGCGAAGAGACATGGGCCCACCAAGCGGGTAAGCAATCAACCCCATTACCCTCCATTACTTTGGCAGTCACACTTCTCTAATGTGTAACCGCCCATCATTTGTATTCTATAAAATGATCTACCTACATGATGGAGGGGGCATAGAAAATGGGGGACAATCCAAAAAGGCCTACAGCTCTACAACTTGTATACCATAACATCTACGGTGGATATTGAGGGTTAAATCCCCTCCCCAAACGTACACCCATCAAGGGTGGAACTGGGCCAACAATTCTCTATTTTCATACGGTTGCATGTTCATTTTTATTTTTTCGTGGCTATGTTTCTTTTCCCACGATTCAATGAATTTTTTTATGGCCATCGACAGCCTTTGAGGCCCATCAGGAACAATGTTATGATAAACAATTCATGTTACCTCCTTCTCAGAAGCAGACCGTCTGTGTTGCTCAAAACTTTCTTCATATGTTACTGATTCCTCGAATGAATCCATCAAAATCTACAACAAAAGGTGTATCATGAATTAAAAATGCCATAGCAAAAGAATAAATTAAGAAACACATGTTATATGGATATGGAATTTATGGGCAAAATCTAAGCCTTAGTCACATAAATCAGGAAGTCATTCCGGTCAAGAAAAGGTGTGTAAGATTAAAGGCAAACTTCATGTGCACGCATCAAATATAAGGAACACAAGCAGGAAAGAGGAAAGCAAGTGAAAATCACAATAAAATGAGCTTTGTGTGTCTGATTCCCCTCCTTGCCGAGGGAGCCCCTTCCCCACCTTCTGGAGGTGGTGCTGGTAGTGTTGCTGACTTCATAGCTTTCTTCAGTTCTGTTCGTCCTCGTCTTTCTTATTCCTTCTCTGTCACTCATTTTGTAGTGGTCTTCTCTGGTTCATTTTTGCTTTAGTCATTAGCTGTATGGTGTTTTCATGGTTCCCCCTCCTTATTATTTGCATTTGCATTAACTGCATACTTTGTATGCATAATGCATTCACTCCCCACCTACCCAATCTTACTGCATTTATTTGCACTTATATTGTCAAGTCTCACTCAGTCTATCAAATAGTTAAAGAAGAGCAGTCCCTGATTGAAGGTATTCACGAGTTTGTTGAGGAAAGAGCCTGCCAGCTTGCAGGACAAAGTCTTTCTCAAAGGCTTGCAAGATCCCAGAATATGGAAGAGATGCTTGTACTTCAACATTTTCACAAGAAGGTATGTCATAAGGCTGTTGTTGAAGTGGTTACTGAGGCATGGACAGTCTCTGCTCCCCCAACCATTTTTGAAGCAGCTGAAGGTAGATGGATGGCTGTATTTAAGGACTTGGACATGAGATCAGCTCTGAATCGAGCACCATGACTCTTTGATGGTGATCTGATACCAACAGCTGTGGGTAAACCTAATGTAAAGCCCCTGTTCCTTCGTGGATTCAGCTGACAGACCTCCCTCCAGAATATCGATGTCATTCAGCCTTATATAGAATGGGCGAATCAGCAAGAGGTATCAAGGATATAGATCTCAATGAAACAAGAGGAGGTTTCTTTGTGAGGCTGCATAAGGATATAGAAGCCGAAAATCCATTGCTAGAGGAGATGAAGCCTGCAGCAGCAGATGGTTCCTTGATGCATATTCCCATGCATTATGAGAGCTCCATGATACTGTGGATTTTGTGGCCATATGGGTCATGAGGTTGGTGATTGTGATGAGTTGGGCTGTATTTTGTCCATCAGTACAATTACCAAAGACCTGCATTGTCGTGCTATATGTGATGAGTTGGGCTGTATTTTTTAGGACAAGCTCACAGGGAGGACAATTAGTGACGGACATGAGGAGGGGGTTGTGTATTGCCTGATCCAGACTCCATTTGCTGCTATGTGTCAGGGCAAGGTTGCTTTTAGTGCTGATACAGCTCTTCAGTGGCATTGTCGTCTTGGGCACCCTTCACTGGACAGGCTTCGACGCGTCATCCCTTACATATCGCCTGCTACCGAGATTTTGTGTGATGCATGCCAGCTGGGAAAGCATCACAAAGCTAATTTTCCTTCCAACTCCTCTCAAAGTTCTGCTGCTATTTTTGATTTACTTCCTATGGATGTATGGGATCCTAGTAGAATATCAGACATACTTGGTCATAGATTTTATCTACTTGTTGTGGATGATTTTTCCAGGATGTCCTGGCTATTTCTTTTAAAGAATAAATCAGAGATTGAAACATTTATTTTGAAAATAAAAGCTCAATTTTCTAATGCTTTAGAGTTCTGTACGGTTAAGTTAGCAGCCTTTTACAGATCGCTTGAAATTGTGCACCAGATATCCTGTTCCCATACCTCGCAGCAGAATGGTACAATGGAAAGAAAACATTGTTATGTGTTGGATGTGGCCAGAACACTACCGATACAGCACAATGTGCCACAAGTATATTGGGACAATGCAGTGTTAACTGCATGTTATTTAATTAACAGGTTGCCCAACTCAGCTATACAGAAACAAGTTTTGTGGCAGGTCTTTTATCCTAAGAAGGATTTATTTACTGTACCACCTTGGGTGTTTGGTTGTGTACCCTTTGTTCACCTTCTAAGACCTGACAGAGACAAGTTGGCTCCAAGAGCACTGAAATGTGTCTTTCTGAGTTACAGTAGCACCTAGAAAGAATACAGATGTTATGACCCCCGAGGAAAGAGGCATTATGTAACTGCAAATGTCACATTTCATGAGCCTATTTCATATTTTTCTACAGATGGTCATCAAGTAACATTTGAAGGAGGCCCAGCTCCTATGCTTGTTCCACCAGTTCCTTTGGAACAGATTCCAGTCACTCACTGTGAGGATACCACTGCCACAAAGACTTCCATGAGGTAGAAGGCTGAGATCACTCAGGTCTACAGATTACCTGTGACATACAAGCATCATGCATGGCGAGAAGAACATGCCCCCCACCACCTCAGCCACCTGTCTCCTCCCCTAGTCAGGTATGGGTTCATACTAACGTGAGTTGTCCTAGTGGTACTTGTGCAAGTTCTTTAGATGAGTCCCCTTCTCCTGTTACTGCTGAGCCTATAGAGGAGGATTATGACCTTCCAATTGCTATTCAGAAGGCTGCTCGTAGCTGTGCCTATTACCATACTGTAGGGACAGTCTGTATGCCAATCTTGACAGTTCATTTGCTACATTCACAATTACTCTCTCTGAGACACAAGTTCCTACATCCCATCAATAGGACATGCTGGATCCAAAATGATGTCAAGCTATGAAGGATGAGATGGCTACTCTACGCTCCAGAGGGACATAGGACTTGACCACTTTGCCTCCTCATGTCAGAATGGTGGGGTGCCATTGGGTCTTCACTATTAAGTACAACCCAGATGGCACGATATCTCGCTATAAGGCGAGATTGGTGGCAAAGAGATTTACCCAAACATATGGGATAGATTTCTTTGATACCTTCTCTCATGTAGCTCAACTGTCTACTGTCTGGATTTTGACGTCTGTAGCTGCATACTATGACTGGCATCTCCATCAGTTGGATGTAAAAAACACATTCTTGCATGGAGATCTTTAGGAAGAGGTCAATAGGCAACAACCCCCAAGGTTTGAGACTAAGGGGGAGTGCGTATGTAGATTGAAGAAAGCCATCCATGGCTTGAAGCAGAGTCCGAGAGCTTGGCTCTAGAGACTCTCAGAGGAGGTACAAATCATGGAACTTGTAAGGTCTTCTGTTGATCACTCATTATTTGTCAAGAAAAAAAAGGGAGAGTGGTTGTACTCCTTGTCTATGTAGATGACTTAATCCTCACTAAAGATGACGTTGCTGAGATAGCAAAGGTGAAAAGGAAGCTGGTTGAAGCCTTTGTGATGAAGGATCTGGGTGAGCTCGGATACTTTCTTCGCATTGAAGTGGTGCACAGCAGAGAGGGCATTATCCTCAGTCAGCACAAATATGCCCTTGATGTCATGCAGGAGACAGGAATGATACAGTCCAAACCTACTAATATACCTATGGATCCCAAAGGACACTTCTATGATGCAGAGTCTCCACCTGTAGATAGCAGATCTTATAGGCAATTAGTTAGTAACTTATTATACCTTACCATTACACGTCCTGATCTTTCCCTTGCAGTGGGGAAACTCAACCAGTTCATGAACAGACCAACCAAGTAGCATTGGGATGCTGCTATGTAGGTGCTTAGATACATGAAGAAAGCACATGGCAAAGGTGTCTTATTTTAGAAAGGCAAACCTATAAGTGTTGTTGGCTATTCTGATGCCAACTATGCAAGGTGCATGGCAGACAAGAAGTCAATAATTGGGTTCTGCACTTATGTGACAGGAAATCTGGTGACATAGAAGAGCAAGAAGTAGTAGGAGGTATCCAGGTCTAGTGCAAAGTCTGAATACCGGGCTATGGCTCAAACATTTACAGAGATGGTTTGGGACAGATCAATGCTACATGATCTCCATCTCCAAGTAAAGGGACCAATGGAGATGAGGTGTGATAATTGCCCTGCTACATACATTGCAAACAACCCGATGTTCCATGAGCAGACGAAGCATGTTGAGGTTGATTGCCACTATACCAGAGGCTTGATACAGCATGGAGTCATCTACACTACATCTGTACCTTCTGAAGATTAGATTGCAGATATTTTCACGAAGCCTCTTCAAAGATCCGCATTTGATAAATGTTGTTCCAAACTAAGCATCATTGATATATATGCTTCAACTTGAGGGGAAGTATTTGTAGAGCACTCTAGTTATCTAGTTTGTTTATTATTTTGGGTTGTTATGTTATGTATTTTGTCCTATTGGACTTATACTGTAATTTTCCTAACACCTCTCCCTATATAAAGAGATGTAGGATTTCATTTGAGAAATAAAATTTATCATTTTCTTCGACTATATGTAAATGGCCGACAAAGGCCTTGCATAAATGTTGTCTCAAAAAGAGTCACATCATCAACACAAAAAGACGTAACTAGGTTCATCCTCCTAGCACTCGCAGATAGGTGAAAAAATTTCATATTGGAATCGCCTTCCCGAAGTCATAACTACCTGGACTTTTGTCTCCAATCCATTTCTCTCTTGCAATCTTCTTCCTGAATCTTGTTCTAAACTGTAATCCTCTCCCTCTTTCCTTCTGCATCAAGCTCACCCAACTCCTTCCTGTCTAGCTCGGCCACGACCTTCAACACCTCACTTCTCATACTGTCCCGCCTTCCCCTTACCTCCTTTCCAAACTCCATAATTACCTGCCTAACCACCTCAATATGCTCAGCCATTGTGCGGACTACAATGGAAGAACCAAGAACACCCTGCCACTCCTCAACCACCAATTCACAAAACCCAAATTTCAGAAGCTAAGACTTTTGGAACTTGAAATAGGTCGCAGAAAGCCTCCTCTCCACTATCCCACAACAAAGGGGTATGATCAAAAAAAGATCTCACCAGAGCAGAGACAAAAGATCCATGAAACGCCTCAACAAGACAAACACTGCAAAAGAATCTATCGATGCATGACATCTACCCAGCCCCATTTCTCCATGTATACAATGTATCGAGATTGGAAAGTTTGGAAGATCCATCAACCCCAACTCATCAACCACATCAATTTTAATGAAGATCGAGTATATGTTGACGAAAAAAATTTTCCACTGCTTCCCTTTGGGACTACCAGTCTAAAAGAAATGACTCCCATTTCACGAAGGACCTGCACTCTATCCAACATTACTTGTTTGTAGGATCTTCATGGCTAAATGGTTCAGGTGATAGAATCAATAAATGGGGAGATAGATGGATTCAAGAAACAAGCCTGCCTCTTCCTAGGAACAATGGGAATAAGTTACCTACTACTGTGATGGACCATATCAAAGCCGAAATAAGTGAATGGAAGATGGACATTCTTGAAAAAATTTTCACCCCAGAAATGGTAGTCAGTATTGCTGCTACTCCTTTACATAAAGGCAGGAAGGATAAAATCATATTGGAGTGATCATCCTAAAGGGATATTTTCTATTAGATTGGCGTAATCAGTCGCTATTAAGATCACTAGGACTTGATGGGTTGTACGAGGAGGATGTGATCAAGAATTGCAAAAGAATCTGATCTCTGAAAATTTCTCCCAGAACTAAAACATTTCTATGGAAAGCAACTGTCAGAGCTCATTCGCTGGAGAAGTTGCTAGTGTAAAGGACATCGTTTATTGATCCAATTTGTGAAATTTGCAAGCAAGACTTAGAACATGTTCCCCATCTAACTTTCTCCTGCTCTTGGTTTTCAATTGACCTTAGGTCGGATATATTTCAGATGGGCTGGCTAGAAGGATGTTTTCAGCTATCAGAGGATTTGACGAAGGCAGGCTTAGACTTGGGTTTGCCTTTCTACATGGCACACACAATCTGGTTCCATCATTGTGATGTCATCAGAGGAAAGGCCAAGCCAGATTTAGCGATGTTGAATTTCTATTCTTGCAGTGATGCCTCAGATGATGATGTCCTGTCCAGCTTACAGCAGAGAGAGAAGCTACTCAAGCCACTTTGCCGTCACTGAAACTGGATTGTATCATCCAGGTTGATGCTGCAGTATCCTGAAATCATTCAGCCGTTGTGGCGGTGATTTTGAGTCGTTTGGGTGAAGTAATGGAAGCAGAGCTGGGAAAGTTCAAACTGTTGTTAGTTTTGAAGCAAAATCCGTGCCGATCCTTCAAGGCCTGTCTTGAGTTATGTATGGTGCGAGTCTTTATTTTCATTTATAGTAAAGGGATATATATATGTAATTCTTTCTCTAGAGCCTCTATATATAAAGGCACAAGATCTCTCCAAATAAACTATCTCATTTCGATCCTAACATGCTATCAGAGCAATAGATGAAGGTTCTGATGTCCCACCAAACCATAACACCACCAATCCCTTTTCTCTCTCCAGTGCCGTCGGCCACCAACAAGGCCAGCAATGCCACCCCTCACCAGTGTCACCGGCCTCTGCCAGAGGCCAATTGCATCAAGGCGACGGAAGGTCACCTCCACCCAGCACCGTCGTTGCCCTAGGCGACACGGGTCGCCCCACCCAGCGCCACCACCCTGGGGGCTGCAGCACCACCCTCCACTGCACCGTTGCGGTTTTAGGCGTTGTCGTTGCCGGCCCTAGGTGATGCCGCCCTCCCTATTGTGGGTCCACACGGCCTCTAGATCATCTTCTATAGGCTGTGTTGGCCTAGAATCAGGGTTACCGGCTCACATCTAGCCTCATAACTCTCTCTAAAGGAGTTCCTGCAATTTGGACGACACTGCTAGGGTTGTTCATATGCACTAATGTGTGCAAGCAAGCTCTGTTGTGGTACCAACAAAGTACATGATCTGAAAATCATCTTCATGTGGCTTGTATGTGATTTAGGGAGGAAAATTGCGATTTCAAATCCTATAATCAATTTTTCAAACCTATACATCATTGTTTGTTGTGGATCTAGACTACGGGCTCTACAGGGGACAAGAAGGAAACCATGGGTGACTCAATGGAGAACACTTCTACCACTAACACCCCCCTCATATGTAGGGAACATCGATTAAGTTGGATAGATCCAACTTTTTGCTCTAGTCCACCTCCTTCTCCCAGTTCATTGGATCTCATAGGAAGAAATATATCTTGACTGATGTTGTGCGTAATGTGCAGTCTGCAGATTGGGAGCTAGACAATAACTAAGTGGCCACCTGTCTTCTTAACAGTGTGACACAAACCATTACCAAGCAAGTCATGGCTCGTACCTCAGCCAAAAAGATGTGGAAGGTACTGCATGAGATCCATTTCCATAAAAGTAATATCACTAAGCTGTACAAAGTTGTGGAGGATATCCACAACCTTCAGAAAGGCACCATGGCCTTATATGAGTATTATGACACCATGAAAAATCTTTGAGATGAACAAGATGTATACCAGCCTATCTCTACAGATGCATCAGTGATAGCCAAGCAAAGAGAAACCATTTGTTCCATTCAGCTTCTGTCTGAACTTTGCCTCGAATACAAAGCAGTTAAAGATCAGTTCATGACTCTGGATGAGATTCCTTCACCCGAATGGATCTATGTTCGTCTCTCCAAGCTTACTACCTCAGATTCCATCCCTAGTTCTAATGCCTCTGCCATGGTTGTTGTTGGCTATGGTAGAGCAAATTCGGGTGGGATAGGTGGTAGAGCTCGTGGTGGTGGTAGTGCACGTGGATGTGGTCAGAATTCTTTTTCTGTGAGTACTGTCACAGGAATGGATATATTGTGGACCGATGTTGGGTCAAACATGATTATCCACAGGATATAGATCCACGTACCCACCAAGTATCTACAAAGGATAACACCCAGGTGCAGGAGGATGATAGCCAAATAACTATTTCCAGGGCTAATTATGAGTGTTTCATATCTTCTCAGGCATCTACTTCTACTTCAGTTCAGAGATCTGCAGGTATTTCTACCATGTCAGTTAAATCCCAAGCTCTTGTCTGACTTGCGGATTCAAGTGCCTCCTCTCACATTACTGGTGACACTACCCCATTTTTGTCTCTACAAGACCTTGCTACACCCTTTCAAGTTAAAGTGGCTGATGGCGGTTTGTCATCGGTCACTGGACTGGAAAATATCTCTATTTATAGTACTTTACCTCTCTCAAATGTTATACATGCTCCCAAATTTGCTCTCAATTTAATGTCTAGTCAGATTACCAAATATTTAAGATGTCAGGTTATGTTCCATGACCAATATTTCTTCTTGCAGGACCTCCAAACGATGAGGCAGATTGGTGTACTTAAGCAGAATGGTTTCTACTATCTTTGTCCCACCTTCTTCTAATGTTGAGGTTGTGTATGCCACTACTGCTCTCCACTGGCATTTGAGACTTGGTCATCCCAGTTTGCATGTTCTGCGCTGTCAGTTTCCTGAGTTGTCTTTTCCTGATATTTTAAAGTGTGAAGCCTGTTAGTTGGGTAAGCAACATAGGTCATTGTTTCTACCAAAGAATAAAAGGTCTAAGTCTATTTTTTCTTTAGTTCATGCTGATGTTTAGGGCCCTTATAGGGTCAAGAGTGTTAGCGGATTTCAGTATTTTCTTATTCTTATGGATGACTATACCAGGATGTCCTAAGTTTTTATGATGAAAGAAAAATTTGAAGTCTATGATATTGTCAAAATTTTGGTTCTATAAATAAATACTCAGTTTTCTACTGTCATTAAAGTTTTTCAGAGTGACAATGGTTTGGAATTTGCAAATGCCAGGACAACTGCTTTTTTCAAGTCATTCGGTAATATTTACCAGACTAGTTGTGTTCATACATCCCAATAAAATGGGGTGGTTGAACATAAACTTCGACATTTGCTTAATGTAGCCCACTTTATCATCTTTCAAATGAATGTTCCCTCGCATTTTTGGGCTGATGCTGTTCTTATTGCTACTTATCTGGTGAATTATGTTTGTTCGTCTATCTTAGGAGGTAAAACTCCGTACTCCGTTGTTTCCTAGCAATGACCTTTTTTCTGTCACTTCAATTGTCTTTGGTTGTGTGTGTTTTGTTCACTTACATAAAGTGGATAAAATTTCTCCTCGCTCTGTGAAGTGCACGTTTTTGAGCCACTCAAGGACCTAGAAAGGATACAGATATTATGACAACATTTCACGAAGCTTTTATGTTTCTCCTGACGTCACGTTTTTTGAAGAGAGGAGCAACATACTGAGCCACCACATAAGGATCCTCTTCCTATGCCAACTGAGCCACCACAGCCCATTAAGCCACCTATATCTAGAACCAGTCAAGCTGATCTTGGTCCTTTCCCGTATCGTCCTGAGATTCCTGATATGGATACTTTTCCTAAGCATTTTCAACGCAAAACCTAGGATGTTCTTCAGGTGGAAAACCATTGTCTACTATTTCTACTCAGTCCCCACCAGCAGTTGATAATTTGTCTAAGGACTAGGTACCCACTATCACTGAGGATACTACTCTGGACCTTTAGTTGAAAAAAATGAATCTTCTTAGTTTACCAAGTAGTCCCTACACCTCTATATAGGTGAGGGAAAAGTTGCATCAAAAACCTATTACTAAAATAAAAATAACAAAACACCTCTTATAGTAAAAATATAACTCAACACTCCCCCTCAAGCTGAAGCACATATAGCCATCATGCTCAGCTTGTTTCTACACTTCTCAAACTAGGGGCAAGATAACAACTTGGTAAACATGTCAGTAGTCTGGTCTGAGGAGGCAAAACAAGTAGTACAAAGCAGACCCTGTTGAATCAAACTCCTGGTGTAATGACAATCCACTTCCACATGTTTTGTACTCTCATGAAACATAGGATTGTTTGTAATATAGGTGGCAGCCCGGTTGTCACAATGCATCTCCATAGATTCCTGAACATTAACATGAAGATCTCGTAACAGAGACCTAATCCATATCATCCCAGCTCCAGTATGTGCCATGGCCCTATACTCGACTTAGCACTAAAGCGTGAAACAACACTTTATTTCTTGCTCCTCTAAGTTACCAAGTTCCCAACAACAAAAGTACAGAACCCAATAGTAGACCACCTGTCACCAACATCATCAGCATAATCTGCATCTGAGTATGCAACAACGGACATAGGTGCCTTTCTCTGGAAAAGAATGCATCTACCTAGACATCCTTCGATGTACCTCAATACATGCATCACAGCCTGCCAATGAACATCAGTGGACTTATCTAAGAACTGACTCAGCTTACCCACAGCAAGGCTAATATCTAGCCTAGTGAGAATCAGATATAACAGCTTCCCTACCGACTGTCGATATGCTTTCTTGTCTTTTAGCTTTACATTATCCTCAAAAAAATGAATTTTAGGATCCATAGGAATATCTGCATCTTTGGATCCTAGCATGCCTGTCTTCTGAAGAATATCAAGGGCATATTTCCTCGCGACAAAATTATCCCTTGCTTACTTGTAGCAAACTTAATGCCTAAAAAATATCTCAACTTGCCAAGATCTTACATAACAAACTGGTGTGCTAAGTACTCCATCTGAGATATACCATCTGCATCATCACCTGTAAGAATAAGATCGTTGACATACACAAGCCACTGTACCACTAGTGGTCTTTCTCACAAATAGTGAATGATCCAATGAAGATCTCTACATCCCAATACCAAACAATGCCTCAGACATGCACTGGAACCAGGCTCGGGGGCTCTGCTTAAGACCATAAATGGCCTTACGAAGCCTGCATACACACTCCCCCTGAACCTTAAAGCCAGGTGGCTGCTGCATATATATCTCTTCCTCCAAATCTCCATACAGAAATGCATTTTTAACATCCAACTGATGTAACTGCCATCCATAATGAGCTGCAACAGAGATAAGAATGCGAACAGTCGAGAGTCGTGCAACAGGGGAGAACGTGTCAAAGAAATCCACCCCATAGGTCTGGGTGAATCCTTTGACCACTAGGCAGGCCTTATACCTTGAAATATATCCATCCGAGTTGTATTTCAAGGTAAAGACCCATCTGGCTCTAATAAGGTGCACGCCAGATGGTAAAGGTAACAACTCCCAGGTACCTCTGGTAGTAAGTGCAGACATCTCCTCTTCCATCGCTGCCTTCCAGTGTGGATGTGGTAAAGCCTGCTAGTACGAGGTAGGTAACTCAACACTGGATACAACAGCTGTGAATGTATGAAACTCCGAACTTAGAGAATCAGCAGAAACAACACTCTCAACAACACGATACTGGGCACAAGATCGTGGAGCATTCCTGATAGTAATAGGAATATCCTCGTCGGTACTCATGGAATCAGGACCTAGAGAACCATCCACATGTGACAAACTCTCACCCTTTACATCTCCTGACACTGTATCTGAAGAAGCCTCCTGAGTAGAAATCGCTTCTAGGTTATTAACACTAACCTGAGGAGTCTGTGGAATAGATGGAAGGGGCTTTGCCCAATACATAACTGGCAACTGATAAGTGTGACCCTTGAAGGTCCCTTCATCTGCTGGTACTGGTCTAAATGTGCTGGTAGGTGGCTCAGTAGTCTGAGAATGACTACTAATATCTGTGAATATACTAAATAGTATAGGAGCAACTGGTACAAGCGCACACTTCGGCACACTCTGCACCTGCCTGGTAGCAACAGAAAAATAAGACAGCTTCATGAAAGGTAACATCTGCACTGATATAATGTCTCTGGTGTAGGGGATCAAAACACCGATACCCCTTCTGAGTACGAGAATAGCTAAGAAACACACACTTAACTGCTCTAGGTGCTAATTTATTGCACCTAGGTCCAAGGAGATGTACAAAAGCCACGCACCTAAATATCTTGGGTAGCAGATCAAACAGCTCATCATTTGGATAAAGCGCCTACCACGGTATCTACTCGTGAATCACTAAGGAGGGCAATCTATTAATAAGGTAGCAAGCTGTGAGAACTGCATCTCTCCAGTAGTTCTGTAGCACACTATTATGGATAAAAAGCGCTCTAGCCATATCAAGGATATGTATGTGCTTCCTTTCCACGACTCTGTTTTGCTGAAAGGTGTGAGGACAGGAGGTCTGATGAATTATGACATGTAAGCCATAGAATTCTGTCAGCCGACGAATGCAAAACTCCAGTGCAGTATCAGATCTGAGCAAACTGATTTTTTATCAACAGAAACTTCTCAATCAGTGGACCCACTTCAAACTTATTCTTCATGAGAAATAGCCAAGACAATCTGGAAAAATCATCAACCACAATCAAATAATACCGATGTCCTGCTCTATCAGGAGTCCTACTGGGACCCTAAACATCAAGATGCACTAACTGAAAACACGAAGTCGAACGTGGTCCTGTAGCAACTGGAAAGGAAGATCTATGGTGGTTCCCAAGTTGACATGCATTGTAGGAAAGTTGTGTCGTTGGGGATACATGAGGAATAAGCCTACATAATTTTTCCAAAGAAGGATGGCACAACCGTCTATGCCACTGTAGAGCACTCCCAGGTGTGGTACTAACCCGACATGCTACAGCCAAGGGACCCTGCTAAAGTCAGTAAACTCCTCCTTCTTCATATCCACTACCAATAGTCTTCCCTGTCATTCTATCCTGGAAAATACATCAACGCTCATCAAAGATGACACCACAATTCATTTGCTTAATGATCTCACTGACAGAGAGCAAGTTCGTGGATAAATCTAAAACAAACTAGACGTGATTAAGCTGCATAGAAGGGGTAACATTAATTTCCCCCTGACCACTAATAGGGGCAAGTCACCCAGCAGCCACCTGTACTGTACCACCTCGAGAGACAAGTTGAATCTGTCCAAAACACTGCAGATTCCCAGATAAATGATTGGAAGCGCCTGAATCAATCAACCACGTCACACCAGTGTTGGAGTATCACTCACGACGATTCCTAGCGCAATCTCTAACTGAGACACTGCCATATTCATTGAAACACACTACTACAAACTAAGTTCAATGTGCCACAGAAAGGGTACATAACCCTGAATTTTTTCACACTTCATATCTGACACACCCCAATAAATATACCAACCAAGGAATACACACCTTAAAAATCTCCACTCACACGCAATCAATACTCAAGGGGAATACACACCCCAAAACAAACGGACACAAAGATCTGATTTGATTATACCATCCAAGAAGACCTTTCAAACTCCTTTCCGAAAGATCCTCGCTCTAGAACTTCATCGCCAACACGTGAAGGATCTTCCTAAACCCCAAAACAAAGGAGATAGGAATCTACAACCCTCTCCTTACTGCCGAAAGATGTCCAGCAGCAAGAGGAGGGCGGTGAAGAAGGGTAGGAGGGCAGTGCTGTCCCTTTACCCTCTTGTCGCTGCCAGCGGTGGTGGTAGCGGTGGCAGGCGACGTTGTTGCTGCAAGGCTGGCTGGCAGTGGCAGTGCTGTTGCCGAAGGTGGCAGTGGCGATGGAGGTGATGGCGGGCTTGGTAGTAGGGTTAGGGTATTCTTGATGAAATCCTCAACTTGGCTCTAATACCAAGTTAAAGAAAATAAATCTTCTTAGTTTACCAAGTAGTCCCTATACCTCTATATAGGTGAGGAAAAAGTTACATAATAAACCCACTACTAAAATAAAAATAACAAAACACCCCTTACAACAGAAAATAACTCAACACTTTTCTATTGCACAAAGGAAAGCTCCAAGTTCTTATGTTAAATACTATGTATCTCAGTTTGTCACTTAACAACTTGTCTACAGTTAGGCACTAGTTTTCTCTGGCCATTAACAGTGTGCAGGTACCACAGGACCATCATAAGGCATTCTAAGATCCATCTTGGACCTTAGCAATGGAGGAAGAGATGGTAGCTTTACAATCCCATGGCACGTGGGACCTTGTTGATCTACCCCCAAGTGCTACTATTGTGGGATATAGATGGGTGTTTACACTCAAGTGTCGTCCTAATGGCACTGTGGAACGATACAAGGCATGCCTAATTGCAAAATGATATACTCAAACGTTCGAGTTGACTACTTTGAGACTTTTTCCCCGATAGCTCGTCTTAATTCTGTTCGGGATACTGTTGTCTCTTGCTGTCAACAGACATTGAACTGTCCATCAGCTTGATATCAAAAATATCTTTCTGTATGATGATTTGAAGGAGGAAGTCTACATAGAACAGAAACCAGACTTCCCTACTCAAGGGGAGTGTCTGAAGGTGTGCAAATTGAAGAAAGCTATCTATGGACTGAAATAAAGTCCGAGAGCTTGTTTGAGAGGTTCAGTAAGGTGATTCAAGATTATGGCTTCACCAGATCTTCTGCTAATTATTATGTCTTTACATTGTATAAAAAGATATGCTCAGTCATACTTGTTGTTTATGTAGATGACATACTTCTGATTGGCAGTGACAGGCAAGGTATAGAGGAAACGAAGAAGATACTACAGTCACAGTTTCCTACGAAGGATTTAGGCCACATCAACTATTTCCTTGGTATTGAGGTACCGCACACTAGAGGACTTGAGTTACCCCAGTGCAAGTACGTTCTTAACATGCTGAGAGACATGGGTATGTTGGGGTGCAAATCCAGCATACGTGCCCATGGATGTGTCCTTATTTATTGCAGATGATGACAGCCATCTACTGTAAGATGTCACTAGATACCATGCAGTGATTGGTAAGCTTTTGTATTTGACTGTCACTCGTCCAAACATTGCCTTTGCAGTTGGAAGGTTGAGCCAGTTCATGCAGTCGCCAAGCGAAGTCCATTAGGATGGTGTTTGCCAAATTCATATCTTAAAAAGTACACCTGGGAAATGACTCCTGTTCAAAAATAATGGGCACTTAGATGTTTATGGATATTTTGATGTCGAATATGGAGGTGCTCATGAGGGTCAAAAATCCACCACAGGATACTATAAATTTGTTGGGGGTAATCTAGTCACATGGAAGAGCAAGAAACATGCTCTAATATTGAATCTGAATACAGGACTGTCTCAAACCACTTATGAGCTACTCTGGATCCGTTCTATTCTAGAAGACTTTAGAGTACCGGTATCTGATCTTATTATGATGCACTGTGACAACAAGGTTGCCACCTATATTGCAAACAATCTGATTTTCCATGAAAAGATCAAGCACATTGAAGTGGATTGTCACTTTATCAGAGATGTCATCTTAGCTAAGAAAATTTCTACACCCTACATATGCACTGAAGACCAGCAGATATCTTCACTAAAGCACTTTTCAAGAAGAGATTGCACTTTATTTGTTCCAAGCTGAGCATGATTGATGTTTATGCTCCAACTTAAGAAAGAGTGTTGAGTTCTATACAGTGGATATTTTTATTTTCATTTATAGTGAAGGGGTATACTTGTAATTCTTTTTCTGGAGCCTTTCTATATAAAAGCCCAGGGTCACTCTAAATAAACTATCTCATTTCGATCCTAACAGCCTCTCTTTTGGCTTGAGATAGACTTACCACTCGGGAATCATCCATAGTGATGCTACTTCCCCCCTGAGTCAAATCCTATCCAAGAAGCAACCTGATTGGAGATTGAAGCATGTTGTTCTCCAATGTAAGTCCCTGTTACAAAAGCACCCCCTTTTCACTGTGATTAAGGTTCCTTGATCCCCAGTTTCCTTCCACACACCTTGGCTCAATTCTGTATTAGAAATGATGTTTGGGATTCTTGGACTGGGTCCACTTTACCTTGTACTTCCTGATTATGGTCGTTTCTGAATGAAGCCTTAAGATTCAAAAAAAAGTGAAAAACACGATTAAGAAGCTGCTCAAGTTCAGCTTCTCTTTATCTTCGGGAACAATGGATTGGGTTACTTCCAGGAAGTTCACTTGATGAAAAAAAACCAAATGCACAATTAAATTTTTATTTTGCGAGAAAGCATAATCAAAACTTGCAGGCATGTTTGTCAAGCTAAAAAGGAAATGGATAAAAGAAAATGCATGCATAAAAGGTTGGGAAAGCATAAAACCAAACCAATATGAAAAAAAACTAGCACAATGGTCTTTTTCACAAGAAATGGATGGAAATAAAGAGCCAGCAGTGCTTTCTCAAAAAAATGAGCCAGCAGTGTCAGCATATCTGCAAGGAGAATAATTTATATATTGAGTGTATTTTTATCCATGAAAGAGATATATGAAAAGTGAATAAGTGCTAAAATATGTTTCTCTGAGATAACCCTACCCAATTGAACAGGTTAATCCTAAGGAGCCAAATCAAAACCCTCAAACATATGAAGCAATAACATCCATATAAGATGTGGAATGGATCATAAGATCATATTAAATAAGAGCATCACTTGATGGAAAAGCCACTGAAGCAATCTAATGCTGCTAGACACATTTTTTTTATTTGTAAGAGGAGACATTTTTTCTTTGAAAAGGAATACATACATGATTTTTCATTTCCATTCTGCCACCCACAATAACAAGCCCTACATCACCATGCTTAAGGGTATAGTTGCTAATAGAGATTGCAATCTCTCTATGATGTGCTCCATGGGGGAAATCATGCTGTCAAAAAGCCACAAAAGAATCAACGTTACAAAGGAAATAGGATATGAAATTACATTTGGATGTTTTTGCACATATGCATGTGCTTTTTCAGAGTCCAAAGGGGATTTTCAAACCTGCAGATTATTTTCCCAAAGTTTCTTCAAGTTATGGTCGAAACACATGACAGACCATCCTGACGTCACAACCACCAAAACCTGCTTCCGTATTTCTCCTTTTTTATAAGCACGGTCAATGAAGCCAACAGCCATGGCTACTGGGTGCCTTCCTGTTGAAACACGAACTTTGTCAGGAAGCAAGGATACTTCCGCAAGTACACGTGCCTCGCTGAATCCTTCATCCACACGCAAACTATGTGGCTCCAGAACCTACATATTGAATAAAAGAGTTAACAGTTGAACATACGTATAACTGCAAAATAAATGGGATAGTACTCATGCTGAATGGCACATGAAATAACCCTATACATCTCAAGTATCTTAAATCACTTCTAGGCATGGGATAAGTGTTTCCATCATCTTGCAGCAAATGAGTGAGATACGTCAATGGTAATTGAGCTATCAGTTTACCAATGAGCATCTATAAATGCTAATTGTTATTGTATTTTGTAATTTGGGAAAGAGGAACAACGAAGACGTCACTCTACATTTATGACGACTTCTAAAAATATACAGGTATTCATGTTGACCTCTTATAATTAAGAAGCAAACACAAAATCATGCAGGTTCCTTGGACCTCTTCAATCTACTTCACAGGAATTAGGTCACTGGGACCACACTACATTAGTACCCATATAACTTTTAACCTCAGCCATCTATCTGGTTTCGTCATAATCTCAGATCAATGATCCAAGGATCCATGTGACATAAATACATGTGCATGTAAAGGTAAAGACCCATAATTAAGATGGTCAACAGTTGGAATGTCGTTGTTTGTGATCGTATCACAGGGCGTTCCCACCATTCAAGCAATCCATAGATTTCTTACCATCCAATGGCACCATCTAATTTTTCCTTTTGAGTGCCTTGAACGAAGTCTTATACACGACTATAGGTTAATAAAGCCACCAAGAAATACCAAAACACAAAAATGTAAGCAATCATCAAAGGGCTTCAAATCTGCAATATCTCCACTTTGTTTTAAAGAAAAAAAAGATGATCACATGAGGTTAATGATCATCTTAATCCCTGCCAAGATTTTAAAAAATGTGAAGCAGTACCAAGGTGGTTTGCCTTTATCAAGGCAAGGCATAAACCTTGAGCCACTCAAGGCGTAAGCCTCAATTTTTTGATGGAAAATAAGAAAATATGACACAAATATATACCGTTAAGTGTTAATAATGAAAAAACAATGTAAAAATATACTTATACTATTTTTGCTCTATCACAACATTTTCATGTCCATTACTAAATATTATTACCATGCAGAACAAACACAATATTCATATAATAAGATTTAAATACACATATGTACCACATATCATATAAACTTTTCAAAACACCAAAATACTAGTCACATAATAGTACTAAAAAAAATTAAAACAATAATAAAAAATATTTTTTTGAGAGAATAATAATAATAAACATATAACAACAAAATTTAAGTAAACAATCACCACATAACCGCTTCAAAAAAAATCAATTCAGTGATCACATGACATGTAAATTAACCACATAAAATATTCAAATATACTTTAACATAATTGAGCAGTAAAATAAAGGTATAAGTAACAAAAAAAAAATGTAATATGTAACTCAAGAGAGGTCGAGACTCTTACCAACAACTGCAAAAAGTGAAATTAAGACTTGAAAGGGGAAGAGGGCAACAATGGGCAATGGAGAGAGGACAAACTAATAAAGGGTGGTACGTAGGAAAGGTGACTAGAAATTGGTGATGCAACAACAACCATTGGCAATGGTAATGGAGGAGTCCAAAGATGGAGAATGACTTGCAACAGCTAAGGGTGAGAGGTTTTTTAGGACTTGAGAGGTTAAGGTCATTGTTTGGGATTAGGTGATGGGTATAGGATTTTAGAAAAGGATTTTATTTGCTTTAATAGGTCATATGTAACTCACATGACCTTCAAATGTGAACTTTCGACTGAAACTATAGCCTCGGTTCTGCCTCACCGCCTCAACTCCGCCTCGACAAACCGAGGTGCACGCGTCACACTGCAACCCCGAGGATATAGCATCAAGGAGATTTTTTTTTGCCTCGCCTCGAGGCGCAAGCCTCAAGCACCTCGAGGCTAGTTTTTTAAAACTATGATCCCTGTAAATGATATTATCTCCCCCATATGCTCAATTTTACATAAACTGAAGTCATGAAGGACAAAGGGCAAGAGAATAGAATACCCACACAAACCCTAGGAGAGAGGAACCAAATGGCATGTTAAACGATTTCGTTGTTGTTGATCTGTGCACACAAGTCACAAAAAGATTCTGAATCTAGTTCTACCTACAGATCAAGTGATACAACAGTTTAAACCACAGTAATGGAAAGAGTGTAGTCTGCATTATATTGGTTACACAGCCTAGGACTCTGCGAAACATTCAAGTTGTGCATGCATTCCTGAAAAGTTGACTTTGGACACGTATAGGGCCAAGACAATCACCCAAAACACTTGACTTCATCTTGGGAAGCAATGATTCTTAGTTGCTACACACCAGAGTCACTTTTATAAGTTAGCCATGTGAGGCTATTTGGTGGCACCACAACTTCCATATACAAACTCAGAACACCTCATTGAGGCTAGAGGTCAAGATTATCATATAGAGGTGGAAAATTGATTCCTTTACAATGAATCAATGCTATCAAAGGCGACATGCGCTAAAAGGCAAAGGGGGTCCAAAACACCCGAGGCGTTAGGCACTCGCCTAAGAAAAATGACGCACTAAAAGATATATAGATATATATGCATATATAAATGCAAACGTGCATATATACATACATATACGCACAGTAACTAAATTATGATATGTTATGCATGCATACATATGATATACATGATATATAAATACTTGGACAAACCGACGTAATACATATATGAAGAAATAAATGGCACATGGATTGCCACATGACATAGTTGCCACATGGACAGTCCACATGACGTTGAGTCAGCAAGTCAATGCCCGTGTGGCCTTTAGGGATTTAGGAGTGGAGTTTGGCTTACATGCCAAGTTTTGTACCATATGTAATAAGTTATTTTAATTAATTATTGCAGTCCAAATTAGGATTAAGTCAAAATAGGAATAGTTAATTAATTATGACTGAATTTGTTTAGGATATGCAAATCCTAAATTTGTTAGGATTGCAATTAGATTTAGGTTTGATTCCCTTTAAATAGAGACCAACACCTACTTGGTTTATTTAAGTTGCAATAAACAACTTCTCATCTTCATCAACTCCCTTCATACTTCTTCACCGCCGACGCTCTCTCTCTCTCTCCCTCGATCTCCACACTCCACACGTGGACTATCCACACACCTAGGCTCGCTATGCTCCACAATTCTCCACATGGTACTAGAGCCACCGATCTAGGCCTACTTCATCCTTCCATGTGTGGAACACGAGGAGCAAGAAGAAGAGAGTTCACGCACGAGAAGATCCGCTTGTGCGTAAACCCTCCACGCTAACACCAAGGTCACATAGCTTACGGCATCTTCGTCCGATGTGGTAGTTCTCTCAAAGAACTCCTTAGAAGTTATTGCCGCAAGGCCCAAGGAGATGAGTAGAGGATTCCTGGCAAATCATCTCACTTCCACATTCAGCACCTCACATGGAACATAGAAGTAGAGAGAGATTCGTTATAATGGAGATGGCAAAGCACGAGATTCAGATGATCAAGAGGAAAAAAAGGAGAGCGTCCACGCACAAGAGCCTTCTCTTGTGCCTAAACCGCACACGTGCCAACAAGGCTTCATGGTTCATGTCATCTTCACCCCATGTGGGAGTTCTCTCAAGAACTCCTTCAAGGACCAAAGGTGACTTATGCAAAGCCCAAGAAGTCAAGAAGAAAATTCCCAGAGACTTGTCTCTCATGCATGTAGCGACTTACGCAGAGCATAGAAGAGGCAAGATCTTGCTTTCCAAAGGCAAGAATGTCAAAAGCCGAGCATAAATCACCACTGGAGAGAAAAAATCCCATACTTTCATGGAGTGAAGATGGAGAAGTGAAACCTACAAGAAGATTCCAAGGCTCGAAGGACGAAAGCCTTAGACTCATCATCATGCTTGAGATCGACTCCCATTCTACCACATCATCGACAAGTGGGAGACCTCCACGTAAGATGTCTAATTCCCCATGAGAGTTCTCTCTCTTGCCTACACATTTGGAGAATATCTAGTCCATGTTACTAGAGGACAAGAAGACCACAGCAACCATCACGATGACTATCGAGGTTGCCCACGAGGCAACGACTTCTGAGGTCGCTAAATGACTCTTTGTGGCTTCTGAAGATCCAAACAAGGAAAGTTCTGGCATAGAAGATGACAAAGAGTGGTAGGGGCTCTAGCCTCATCGAAAGTACGCAAGTCCTCAACCTACTCCAACCTCAACCTAAGGGGGAGTACGAAGAAATAAATGCCACGTGGACTGCCACATGGACTGTCCACATAGAGTTGAGTTAGAAAGTCAGGGGGGTCGTGTGGCCTTTAGGATTTTAGGAGTTCAGTTTGGCTTGCATGCCAAGTTTTGTGCTACATGTGGTAAGTTATTTTAATTACTTGTTAGAGTCCAAATTAGGATTAAATAGGAATAGTTAGTTGATTGTTACTAAGTTTGTTTAGGATATGCAAATCCTCAATTTGTTAGGATTACAATTAGGTTTAGGTTTTTGTTTGGTTCTCTTTAAATAGAGACCAACACCTACTAGGTTTATTTGAATTGCAATAAACAATTTCTCATCCACATCAACTGCCTCCATACTTCTTCATTGTCAACGCTCTCTCTCTCTCTCTCTCTCTCTCTCTCTCTCTCTCTCTCTCTCTCTCTCTCCATGTGCCTAGGCTCGCTACGCTCCACAATTCTCCAAAACATATGCATATGCACATTAATACATATGGTAGGTGTGTGTATACAGCTTCGTACATTTACATATACACATATGTAAATGTACGCATTATATTTATGGGGGGGCCGGATCCTGTCACCCTCGGATCCCCTGGGCCCAAGGCATCGCATTTCATGAGGGGGCTGGCATCAGTGACCCCTAAAGTTTGTGGTTTCTTTACACCATACGTAGGGGAAGGGGACGCGCTCATATTCTAGTTGGATGACTAGTAAGGAGAGGGGGCGCTCTGTAGTAGGCACCCGTGACTCTTCTCAAGGGCTGAGAGTAAGAAGGCATCTGTATGGAGCTATCGGGATGGTGCTTGGTGCCCCACCTTTCAGGGGGGCCCTGTCAAAGCAGAGGTGTCCGAAGTTCCAGAAGCTGTTGCAGGATCTACAGGGGTAGGAGCCCGAAGAAGGGAGTAATGCTTTGTTCTAGGACGAAGGGAATTCTTTTTTGTGAAGAAGGCCTTCTATAGGTGATGTAGACACATCCATTTAGGTTAAAATGTCTATTTATGTATGTTCCTAAGCTTAGATAAGCATTCCATGTTATAAATATTGCATAGCATGCATCATTCTACATTTAGAGTAGTTTGTGTATATGTTAGGTTAATTGCGTCATTTTATGGCCTGGATAGGAGATTTAATTCAGGGCCTCAAATTGATGATCCGACTGTACGGATCTGATCAAGATGACGATCAAAGTCCAACACTTCCGAAATCGTCTTAATTGGAATCCCGTAGCACCTTATGCAATCCGAGAAAGATCAACGGCCAAGGAACTAGGTGATGCAATTCGGAGCTTCAAACGACAAATCTAACCACACGGATAGAACCAATCAACGATCGCAGCCTAATGGCGTGAAAATCGACCCAATTCGACGTCCGTAGTGACACCTACAAGCACCTGAAGATGGACAGTCCACATGGCGCCACGTGGCGCCATCCAGACCATCCAAGCCGGCCAGCAGCAGCCGCTCCTCCTCAAAGGCATCTCCCCTCGCGAGATCTGGGCCGTTGGATGCTCATCCAACAACTCCTGTGTAGCCACGTCGCCTCTCCACATATGGTCTTCAAGAGCTCACGGACGTTGGATCCTCGTCCAACGGTTGCGAGCGATCATGCGTTGGATGGTCTTCGTGGCAATCCACAAGGGTGGCATGGTGGTCTTGAAGCGCATTCCCAAAGGAGGGGTGTGGATTCAAATCCTGCAACCCCCCATCCCCAATTGGAGGCACACACCAGCGCGCACAGCAACGCAACGCAAGCGCCAGCATGCATGAGCGCGACACGACCGCGTAATGGGCACGCAAGCACAACTGCAAGCGAGCATGAGTTGGCATGGATCTTCAGCGACAGATGGGCGGATCTTTAGCAACGTTTACAGACGTCACTAATTACCTAAGTGCGACTAAGCCCTTCATCCTCCACTATAAAAGGACCCATACCCCTCCATCCACCTTCATCTCTTCCTTTCTTTCCCTCACCACCTCCAAGGCTCTAGACAAAGCTTGTCCCAAGCCTAAGATGCTCCTCTAGAGTAGAAAACCAAATATTTTTCCCGCCTCTCATCCTCATTCATGGAACATCCCGTGGCCGTCCTCCCACCACCTTCGAGAAGAAGATCCTCGCCACGACGCCGTCCCATCCCGTCCTCCTTCCACCGCCGTTCTCCTTCATCCAACTCCTCCCCACCTTCATTCGGAGCACTGTCAGAACAAGTCGTCCTCCAAGTGACCGTCGAGGGGGATTTCCTCATCTTAATTCTTTTTATCATTTTTGTAGTGTAGTTTTATTTCCTGCAATTAGTTGTAATAAACAGTTTGGATTACTCATAATATTTATTTCTCTCTCTCTCTTTGCAAGTAGATTAGATAGAAATTATTTCGACATGATCTCTTGCCTTATAAAAATACTAAAAAAATCTCAAAAGATAAAGACAACAAAAATAAATAAAATCGAAAGCGTGATTTTCAAACCAAACGTTCGCCTCCCCGTGTTCGACCTGAGACTCCCTTAGAGTTTTGATTATAAATTTTATCTGTTAGCGGATTTCTACGCACTATGACAACGGGCTTCAAACCCTCACTTTTCTTCACGAAAACCAACCCATTAATAGGTTACATGGAAACTCACCCATGGTGGGCCTGGATCTCCAGAGAGATTGCAGAATGATCTAGTCAACAAGCTGCCCCCTTAAGGTTAAGATTTTTGTCTAGCTAATAAGGAGAGGAAGATGGTTTGGACATTTATAAAGAAGGCCACTAGATGCTCCAGTTAGGAGATGCGAGAAGTTGGAGGCTGAACCCGCTAAGAGGGGGCGAGGAAGACCAAACAAGTGTTGGAAGGAAACTATTAAGTATGACCTCAATTACTTTAATTTAAGTCCTAAAATGGCTGAAAATCGATCTGTGTAGAGGCAAAGAATCCATATAGCCGACCCCACTTAGTGTGGGAAAAGACTTGGTTGTTGTTGTTGTAATAAGGAGAGGAAGAGTGCTCACCAAGGCCTGAAGAGCTAGGTGGGTTGAGATGGATGACGTTACATGCCCATTTTGTGTTAGGGCAGACGAGGACATCCACTACCTTTTTCATAGGTGTACCTTCGTTGCGTAGGTGTGGAGGGTGTTGGGATTTGATTGGATTGATTTTGGCTCTCTTGATGAGTTTTAGGCATCCTTTCGAAGGGAGAATGTTCGAGGCAATGGAAATATGTTCAAGTCAAAGGAGAAGGCGAAGGTGCTGGCGGTACTTCAGGGGTTGTGGCTGGGTCAAAATGGGGTTGTGTTTAGAGGCGAGATGCCTTATGTTGAAAATATTGTATTCTCCATCTCGTCCGAGCTTGTCTTTTGAGAGTCCACCTTGTAATGCATGACACTTGATTGCTTTCATTAATGAAGCTGGGTGGTTATCACATGAATAACTACCATTTTCCCTTTCAAAAAAAAAATAGTAGAGATGCACACGAGTCGTGTTCAAGCCAAACTAATTGGGTTAAGTTAAGAGTTATAATAGGTTAGGTTGGGTTGGGATTTTCCCAACCTGATCAAAAACAAGTTGGGTTGGGTTTAAGGTTTAACCAACCTAACCCAACCCACAACTCAATACAACCTAATTTATACATACATATGGATAGCATATGTATATAATATATATGATATATTGTATGTATGTATATTATACATATATATATATAATCGAAATTCAAAACCTCATCTCAAATCTCGACATCTCATATATATATATATATATATATATATATATATATATATATATATATATATATATATGCACACACACACAGATATATATATACATATATATATGTGTGTGTGTGCATATATATATATAGGAAAAGGGACTTTTCAAAAAAATATATAGGAAAAGGGAGCGTGCAAGTGCAACAATATCTCTAACTACAAGTAATGTTTTGAACTGAAACTTTAGGAATTGATATCACTTCATATAAACATGTTATGCACCAAATTTAAAGCCAATCCAACACTCCTAGTATCTACATCCAATAGGACCAAATTTTGTAATACTTAACCGTAAAAAATGAGTCACCGTCGATGTAGGTGTTAAGAGTATCGAATTAGCTTCAAATTCGGTACATAACAGGTTCATATGCAGTGATCTTAATCCCCAAATTTTTAGTTCAAAACATTACTCATAGTAGGAGATATTGCCACACCAGCACGTAACTTACATGCAAGTCACTTGTACGCTTCCTGCCATATATATATATATAAACTCCTGCATCTCAAATTCTCAATTCCTAACCCTTACCAACCCCTCATTTCTCCCAATACCTCCATCGGCTCTAGGCAAAGCCCTCTGCCCTCATCTCACCTCCAACCTCCACTCCAAGCAATGCCTCTCCTCGATTCCAAGTTCTAGGCAATGCGTTCTCTCCTCAATGGCAGCAACACCATACGCTCTTTAGGTAACCCTCAACATTCTCTCCTTCGTTAGCCCCTACCTCCGCTCGAGTCCCCGACGACCCACCTTCCTCTCTTCCTCCTCGCACAAACCTCGAACTACCACTAAGCGACCAACTTCTCTCTTCTTCCCCATAGGGATCCCAACACCACCACCGAAGCACCCCATCTATGTTTTTCATCAATTATTAGTATAAACTTGAGCTTTTATATGCACCTATCAAGTTTTTTTTTTTAGTGAAAATAAGAAGAATACCGGCATTCAATAGTTTATTATCAAGTATGTCTTTACCTATTTTCATTACTGTTAAATCATATCTTTTTTTTTGTTTAAAAGTTTTTTTTTATTTTCACCTACTTTATTTACTTTTTTATAAGATATAAGTTATTTATGAGTTTAAAATTTTTTATCATTAAATATGAAAGACATAAGAAGCATGTAGGAGATAAATAAAAACTTTTACTAGTGAACCCGGTCAACCTGACCTGATTTTATGGGTTGGGTTCCCTTTAGTTCGGTAATGTAACCAGTTGGGTTGAGTTGGAAAAATCCCAACCCGCAAGCTATGAGTTGGATTTAGGTTGAGTCCCGACCTAACCTAACCCAACCCATATACACCCCTACAGAGTAGGAACAAATGTGTAGCATCTTCTTCCCCCTATCCATAAAGGGTGTTGTCCACCATCTCCAACACACCTTTGTAACAATTTTTTTCATCCATATCAACAACAAAAATAGCTTAACCTTCAATGGAACTTTTAGCTTCCAAAAGTAGTAGAATCCACCCGTACATCGTCTCCTACATCGTGCACCTTCCCATAAAAAAGTCTATACACCTCCTTTACCAAAAAGGTTCCCATATTCCAAACCAAGGTTCTACATGCCAATATTGATGCCGTGCTAATAAATTTCTAAGTGTGGCTATCGAGGGTAAGCCATAGAAATGCTCGTGTATCGATGTCAAGTTATCAATGACTTGAAAATTACCTGTATCGAAGGCATGTCGAGGGTACACCAACAAATTCACTTAAATGATTAAAATTGCAGGTAAATTACAAATTACTAACTTAAAACCTTAAAGGATATGCAAGAAAGATATACATGTAAAAATACAAGTATTGAATCAATATGTAATCAAATAAAGTAATCCCTACCAACTTAAAGTTTGAAGCATGTGGTAATGGTATATTATCAATAGACTTATGATCTTAAAAAATTAGCTAATTAGGACATTCAGAAAGTTAAATTATAAGACCAATGTGAATCACATAAGTCATTAAATATGTGCAAACCAATACCAACCATCATCTACACTTCCTCTTCAACCCACTCGCTGTGCAACACCAACCACCTTTGCCTCCTCTGATGTCGCTCAACCAGTCGCAACCCTCTACTACTACCTTCTGTTGTCATCACCCTCCTTCGACGCATTCTTAAGCAGCAACATGCTAAAGCCACAGTAGCAGCAAGGCATAAACAAAATATGTACGAGCAAATTATCAAGGTTATTGACGGCACACCTATAAATCAACACCTATTGTGTGTTAATACGGCCTTTCCCTTAAAACCCTTATTATCGACAACATACCGACAACATGTCAAAAACTTGATCACTATTCCAAACCAGACAAAGAATCAGGCACACCCATTATTGGCCTACCTTCATGAAGCGTAGAGAGCAATAGTTGAAAGCCCTGGACTCATGCCTCAAAAAGGCTCCCCCTAACCATTGGTGACCATGAGTTAGCAGTGCCATCCCAATCTTCCACAACCATCGAAAGTGCTCCATCTTAAAAGCTTTGAAAGTACACTACTTTCCAAAATTTGTGGTGAGGATTATGAGTGGAATCCCATCTTTCTACACTTGATTGTTTAAGGCCTACTATGCGAGATACTTGAATTGGAGTTCCACGAGGGTGATTCCCCATGGTGCATCATTTTTTTTTTTTCGGAAGATGGTGCACCATCTTTTTGGAAAAGTCTTTCTTAGAAAAATCATTTGAAAAGGTACTAAACATGTGATACCTTTGGTTGTGGATCTCCAGCAATTTTGGGAAGGTGAGACATTCAAACTTTGGACTTTAGAGGGATTACTAATTCAAAAACAAGAATTCTTGCAATAAGGTATGTTAGGTTTTTTCTTTTATCATGTCTTCCTTTTTAATTCACGCTAGTTTTTACCTTAATTTTTTATTTTAGCACTTATTCTCAAATTTTCACGATTTATTCTTTGTTGGTTATGTTCTATTTTAGTTGTGTTTCTTTCTTCTTGTTGGTTAGGTTATCCTTATTGATCATGGTGCTTGTGGATAGTTATTTGTCTTTTAGAATTCTTTTTTATTATGATTGTGCTTCAGTTGATAATATTAAATTAGGTGATTGTTGCCATGTTTTCAACTTTCAACATATGGATTACAATATATTGAGTGTTGATTCATTTTTCAAAAAAATAGAGTGTTCATTCATTTAACATGCAAGAGGGTTTCTTTGAGGAACCTAGAACCTTGCTTATTGCTTATTGACAAAATATGCATGTCAAAAAAATAATATTAGCACATATGTGCATAACGTCAATAAATACATATACATATGCATATTACTATATATGTACTTAACCGATTAATCCCCCATATATTATATACTCCCAGGTCGGTGACATTGCCAATTGAATATCGACTATCAATTTCTACAACCTCAGCCATACGTCAGGTTAACTTAACCTAGACAAGACAACAACCTCTCTAAAGAGAGATTAGTAAAAGGCAATGAAGCCACTTAATAGGCATCTACAATGTGAAATCACTTGAATCAACGAGTAATGAGTCCCTGAAGCACTTTCAAAAAAACAAATCATTGAAGGAGCTATTTAATGCCAATGACTCTTGAAATGTGAAATCACTTGAATCCAAGAGTAATGAGTCACTAAAGCATTTTCAAAAAAAAAAAAAAACAAATCATTGAAGGAACTATTTGATGCCATTGACTCTTGAACTCACATTCAATTAATCAACCCAAGCTCAAAATAAGAAAAAACAAAGGCTTCCACATTCAGTATGTTTTTTTTTTTGGAAAAGTGAAATAACATTATATCAAAATAAAAACACTGAGGCACTCAACCAATTACAATAATGCACTCCACATCCTAATAAGAGATGAAATTGATTCCACAAAATTTTCCACATACGACATCTGCCCTCTGAAATCACATCATTCATCCCCAACAATATGCCCCACAACACCGCTGAAGGCTTCACCCTCTCCTTCGATCAAAAGGCATTTTACCCCACGTTTATGCCCCTGCATCTGAACGATCTCCAGAACTCCTTAAAAGAACAAGGGCTCCACCACCCCACATTCAAGTGCCTTTGGATCCAAGAAACAAATGGGCATGTGAAAAATAGATGCTCGACATCTTCATCTGCCCCGTGAAAAAGGGGGCATTCCTTCATCTCCTCAGGCACCCATTTAGCTCTCCACATTCTCATCATTAGTTTGTGCCTCCTAAGTAGCCACCTAAGGGTCTTCACGTTCAAGGGGCATCCCACCAACCATATTTGATTGCAGTACCTTACCAGATCCAAATCCCACATGGGGCCAAACTCCTAGCCTTCTATAAACGGCCCTCACTGTGAATTCACCTTCATCCCAATAGAAAGCATCGTTGCCCTCCTCCAATTGAAATCCCTGTAGCTCCCACAGCATCATCTAGAACTCCTGAATCCTCAAGTCTGAGAGGTTCCCAACAAAAGAGGGGCACCAGCCTCCCTCCCAGTTATCCACCACAGATGCATCTCTGCTCATAGCTAGCGCGAAGAGTCTCGGGAACCTACCACATAACCTCCCATGACCCATCTAGTCGTCCAGCCAAAACCTGAACACATCGCCCAAACCAATCACTGGAACAAAACCCAATACCTTGGGTGCCACCAAAGATAGGCCCCCTAAGGAAATGGGATGCACCCCTTGACAGGCCAAGGAGAAGGTCCCAATGCACCGGGCTAGAATAACAAGATCGAATTGCCTTCCCTACAAGGCCCTCTCCATTCTCCAACAACCTGCCTATCCACTTCGTTAGTAGGTTGTCATTCATCCTTCCTAGGTCCCTAACACCAAGCCCTCCCTTCTTCATCAGTCTACAAACCTCCTCCCACACCACCAACCTCGCTCCAGATCCAATCGCACCATAATTAATCCAAAAGAAATTCCTCATCAGAGCCAAAATCTTCTTCATAACCTACTGCAGCATCTTCAGGACAAAAATAAAATAAGACAGCATAGCGAACAACACCACCTTAAGCAAGACCAACCTCCCACCTCTGGATAAGGTCCTGGACACCTATCCTACTAATCTTCCTTCCAACCTCCGAATCAAGGAGATCCAATCATGCACCAAAATCCTCTTATCTGTCAGGAGAAGGCCCAAGTAAGAGATGGGTAAGGCCTCCTGTCACGTGGCAAGTGCCGAGCTGCACCTAATCGCCTCCTCCTCCGTCATGTGGAATGGAACAAAACTTAATTTGGAGAGGTTGATCTGCAATGCTAATGCCTCCCTGAATAACTCTAGCAAAATCCACATCCTTCTTGCTTCTACATCAACACCATCTATAAAGATCAGTGTCGTCAGCATACTGAAGTACGACAGCCGACCCATCATCCAAGGAGAATCCCCTTAGCAAATTTCTCTCACACAATCTGACCGTCATTCTCGCCAAAGCATCCGCTACCAGCACAAAAAGCATCATGGCCAGTAGGCAATCCTATCTAACTCCTCTCCTCAATTGGATCCATCCCCCCACCAAGTTGCCATTAATGAGAATAGAAAACAATATTGTGGTAACGCACCTCTTCATCCAGTCTATCCAAAGTGGTGGGAAACCCCTCTTAATCAAGGAGGCCCATGGAAAGGACCACTGCACCGAGTCATAAGCCTTGCTGAAATCCACTTTCCACAAGAAAGCCTTCCTCTTCTCCCTCCTCCAACAGGATAGGATCTCTGAAGCTGCAACGTATCCATCCAAAATGTTCCTACCAGAAACAAAGATCGTCTTTACCTGAGACACAAGATCCACCAGCACACCCTTCAACCTATTCGCAAGGACCTTCGCTACAATCAGATAGATGGCATTGGAAAAGGCAATTAGACTAAAGTCTTCAATGGCCTCTACCCCATCCCTCTTCAGCAGTAGAAACATGAAAAACTTATTCATCCTATTAAAACCCATGTTCCCATCCCTAAATTCATTCAGCACCAGCACAACATTCTCCTTAATCATTATCTAGAATTCCTTGTAACAGAAAATCAAGAAGCCATCAGGGCTAGGACATCCATCCACATTCAATCCCCAAACTGCTTTATGCACCTCCTCTTCCTCAAATGGCCCAACAAGTCTCCTCGCCTCCTCACCAACCTGCGGAATGTCTGATCCCAACCACCTCCACCTTCCCCCAGCCTCCTACCAGTGAAATCCCTATAAAAGCCAATCGCTGCCTCACCTACCGCCTCCCTACCAGCAAAATCCTCACCATTTACCTGCAATCTATCAATGCAATTCCTTCTCCTCCCTGAAGCCATCATGTGAAAAAAGAGATTATTAGAGTCCCCTTCCTTAAGCCACTTCTGTTTGGATCTCACCTTCCATTCTATCTCTACCTTTCGATCCTCCGTCTATACCACCTACAGATGTCTCATTCTGTCCACCTGATCTTCCTCAGATAGGAGACCTATGTCATCAACTCTATCCAACCTCGCAATCTCCATGAGTGCTTCATCCCTCCTCGCACACTCCTCTTTGATCTGCCTCCTATACATCCTGAGGAATGATCTAAGCTCGCATAGCTTGGCCTCCAACCTTGAGGTCGTCGAGCCCTCTATGTGCAACGATCTCCATTTTTCCTCAACCATCCCCTTGAAACCCTCCTCTGGTAGCCAGACCCCATCAAATTTAAAATAGGTGACATGCCTCCAACCTTCATTTGTCCCCCAAAGCAGCGGTGTATGATCTGAAAAAGATCACTCCAAGGGCCTAACCTCCACCGTGGGGAAAGCCTCCGTGACAGACATCAAAGAGAACTTGTCAATTCTAGATCTCTATCCTCCTGAACTCCTCCACATGAAAGTGCAAGAAGAAGAAGGCAAATCCACCGACCCCTATATGGCAACAAATTCTGCAAAATCCTCCGATCCAAGACCCATCCCCCCTCGTCCATCCAGCCTATCCTCTACCACCAGAGTTACATTGAAATCCCCTCCTATTAGCCAAGGGGACCCCTGATACCCTACAGCCACCTAATTCAGCTCTTCCCATAGTCTATGTCTCTGTGCCCCCATCATTTGGCCCATAAACAGCTGAGGAAACACAACTGAAATTGTCCCAATGCCTTAGTAACTGCACCATGACCACAAAGGACCCAATCATTGAGTCCACCAATGAGAAGACATCATCCTTCCATCCAACAATCACCCCTCCTGATCTCCCATCCGCATCCAATGCCATAAAGTCCCCCAGTCCATCCCCACCAATCTCTCTCCACACCTATTGCTCGTACTGAGTCAACTTTGTCTCTTGGAGAAGCACCACCTCAGGGCCCCACTTTTGGAGGTACTTCCTCAGGGCAGCACTCCAAGATATACAATCAATTCAGGTGTATGTTGACAAATAGCAATTCATGCATTTGGATAAGGAGCCAATATATACAATCAAGGGAATGGGAGGAACAAAATCCATTTGACTACATCAATATTCCAAAACAATGGATCCACGCAACGTTTGACATAAACAAGACATTTGTGGGAGTAAATCGCGATTTCTATTATGCTAACTTGCCATATCTCAAACTGCACGTAAGCTATTTGGACACATCTTTAAATATCGTAAATTGCAAGCAAGCTTTCCACAGTAATCTATTGCATAACAAAGTTGCAACCTTCATTATAAGGCAACCATGTCTTCCCACATACAATAAATATAGCAGGTATCATCATTCCCACATCCATGCTCCAACTTGAGGATTAATGTTGAATTAAGATAATTATCGCATACCCTTCATTTTTTTTGGCGTAAGGGAGGGTCAAACCTAGGACCTCCACTGCTTAGGATCAATGATCCACCACTGCTCCATGCCTTGCAAAGCACCCTTTCTTTTTTATTTATTCATATTATGACTCGTTTGTAATTTTTTCCTTTGTATGCACTCATTCTCTTTCATCTATTTCTATGATGTCTCTTTTGTATTTTTTTCCGTTGTATGTGCCCTTTCTTCTCTTATTTATTTCTATGATAACTTTTTCGTAAGTTTTCCTTTGCCTCCTCCTCCATCCATAGTATGGTTTTAAAAAACTAACCTTAAGGCACTCAAAGCTTATGCCTCGAGGCGAGGTGGAAGAAAATCACCCTGAGGCGACAGCCTCAGGGTTGTAGTATGAGGCTTGTGCCTCGATTTATTGAGGTGGAGCTGAGGCAATGAGGCAAAATCGAGGTTATAGCCTCAGTCGAAAGTTCGCATTTGAAAGCCATGAGTTCATGACCTAATAAAGCAAATAAAATCCTTTTCTAAAATCCCATACCCATCACCTGACCCTAAACAATGGCCCTAACCTCTCAAGCCTTAAAAAACCCATCGCCCAAAGCTGTTGTACATCATTCTCCATCTTTGGACTCCTCCATTACCGTTACCCACGACTATTGCTAAATGCTGCATTGCAAATTGCCAATCACCTCCCCTACGCACCACCCCTTACCAATTTGTCCCCTCTCCATTGCCCATCATTGCCCCCTTCCCCTTTCAAGCCTCAACCTCACTTCTTCTTGTTGTTGGTAAAAGTTTCAACCTCTCTTGAATTACACATTACATTTTTTCTTATTACTTATACCTTTATTTTACTGTTTAGTTATATTAATGTATGTTTAAATATTTTATGTGGTTAGTTCAAATGTTATGTGATCATTGAATTTGATTTTTTTTAAAAGGCTATGTGGTGATTGTTTGCTTAAATCTTGTTGTTATATGTTTATTTAATTCTCTCAAAAAAATTTTATTAATGTTTTTATTTTTTTAGTACTATTATGTGACTAGAATTTTGATTTTTTGAAGAGTTTACACGTTGTGTGATACTTATGTGTATTTAAACCTTGTTATATTAGTTTATATGTGAATTATTGTGAGTATTGTGTGGTAATAATATTTAGTAATGGACATTTAAATGTTATGATAGAGCAAAAATAACATGAAAGTGTATTTTTACATAGTTTTTTTCATTATTAGCGCTTACCAGTGTATACTTGTGCCATTTTTTCTTATTTTCCATCCAAAAACTAGGCTTACGCCTCGAGTGCCTCAAGACTTACGCGTCATCTCGAAGAAGGCAAACTACCTTGATACCACCTCAGATTTTTTAAAACCTTGATCCACAAAGGGTGAGCTTCAACAAAAAGATCATAGGGTGTTTTATTTAGGTTAAGAAACATTGAATTAAGAATGTGGCATTCAAGTTAAAAAAAAAAGTCTTAAATTTTGATCTTACATCGATCCAAGAGCATTCTTTTGCTTTTGCATGTATTAAGATTGACCATTGGCTTTTCCATGTTGCAAAAGCATCAAAGGTCATCGCAAAAAGAAGACTCAATCATTTGGCTTCCTCCATCAACTTATCAAAAAGATAAACTAAGAATAAAATAAAATAAAACAATCAACCCATAATGTAAGCAAATACTGCAAATTCTACACAACAGAATAACTTTATATGAAACTTGTTAGAAGTTGTCTCTGGAAAGAATTCTCCTCTTTTGAAAAAAAGAGAAGAAGAAGAATTCTTCTCTATTGATTGAATAATTCTACCATTTCATTGTTCTTTTTACTTAATATTTCCACCATTGCAATCAGAATCTTTCTCCTGATAAAATTGAAATTTTCACATTTGTTGTAATTTTTGTCAAGTATCTCTCCAAATGTAAACAAATCATGAACTATCGATGATATTTGCCAAGATGGCTTTTCATTGCACAACAATGCACAATTCATCCTGAGTTCAAAAAGGAAACTCGAAAACTACACCTGAAGCTTGAAAGGATGACCAACAGGATACATTTCAAAAACAGAACATGTTACTTCAGAAAACCAAAACCATACTAAACCAGAATATGCATGGGGGGGAAATTTATCCAGGAACAAGCATGCCATTTTTTTCACATCGAATACCATATCACAGCCACCACCTACCTGGATTTTAGCATCATGAGTTGCCACAAGGACTTCATGTCTACCATCACCATTTAGATCTGCAACAACCGGTGGCGGAAGATGCTCTGCCTCATACTTGACTGGATATTCATCCAGAAGGTGAACCCAAGTCTCCTTGAAGGAAAAATCAGTACCATGCTGAATAACCAAATACACACAGCAAACAAAAGGCTTAGCTTTCACTGAACAGGCTATATTCATGTCAAATCACAATCTCATTACAGGGATCAAGGAGTAGCAAACTATCTCAAATTATAGTAGCAGCTGTATCAACCTTCTTTTTTGTTTTTTTGAAAAGGCTGTATCCATCGAAATGAACTAACAAACATATAAGTGCACACACACATGCCACAAAACTGAGAATCCATGCTGGTCAATAGCAATAAACCTAGTTCACAATTTTGCAAAAAGGGAGCTTTTCTTCCATGAAAATCCACCGTATTGACCACACCACATAACACAATCTCGGGCCCCTATACAAATCACAAGCGCTAACAAGATGCTGAGATAGCCACATGAAGGTAAAAAAAGGGCATGCTTTCTGCACAAAGAACACGTGCATTGCGACAAACTCCATTACAGTAAATCTACAGAAAGGCAAGCATCTTGCGTTCCAGTATATCAACTCATCGGATAACCTAACCTACTTAGCCATGAAGCTACATACACATGTCCGTAGTAAACGAGAATCCAAGACTCAATCTACGAAGAGCTGCAGGGACCAATGAACAGTCTAGAACTACAGTTACAGCTGTATAGATCTAAAAAACCCCGACTGAAATAAACAATACCGGCATTTAAACTTTCTGCACAGCCAGCACGCACAGGAACACCCGCACGGCAACAGATTCCATCATGATAAATCCACAGAAAGCGAAAGTACCTTTAGCTCCCAAAACATCGACAAACGGATAATCTAACCTACTTAGCCCTAAAATTACGTCCGTAGATATGCACAACGAATGAGAATTGGAGCCCCAATCTACGCGGAGACACGGGGAGCAATTCGATCGCATGAGCAAAGCACGACGCAGAATTAAGATCCCTGAAGGAGGGGGGAATTGCGAGGTCGTGATTGGATTGATACCCGGAGGGAGAGGAAGATGGCGAAGGCGGAGAGGAGGAGGATCGCGAGATCGCGCTTCCTCATCTGCGCCGATCGTGAGTGAGGGGCTCGATCCCGATTCTCGATCTGCTCTTGCGATCCGACTGCTCCGATCGTTGGGGTTTTACGGGTTTGGTTAGATGGTGAATGGGAACGGCTCTCACCCCTTCCCTCGCTTCTTATCTCTTGGTAGTTGTTGGGAGTCGAGGTTTTGGTTTGGGGTGCAGTCGTTCCCGCTGTGTTGGATGAAAGATGTCAGCAAATTATCACGATGGCTCTATTTCTGATCCGGAATTTTCATTTTGGTCCAAGCATCCTCTCTCCCAGGGGTGAGATTTTCAAGCTGACTTCCAAGACGGAAACCAGACTTCATCGTAAGAGGCATTCTCCGACCAGCAATAGACGCTAGTGTCGGAAGGAGTTATGTGGATATGTATGCACCCTCCAATTTGTTTTTGTTTCCTTATTGTGCTATTATTATCATATGTGTCCCTTATATTTCTTTCAAGCTTGGGGATAGATTTTCTTTGTTATTGATATGGCTTGACAGATAATTTCAGGTAAGGATTCACACCTTGCTGGACTGGAGGACCCACGAGTGGGATTACCCATCAAGTCTCTTAGGGAAGGTAGAGGTGGTGTTGTGTCGCCTTACTTCTCCTATGCCTGATTTATCATTTAAGCTCCTCTATTTATTTGTGCACTATCTTATTCTATGCTACCTGTTCATCTAATTTGTCTTGGGGGAGTGGGAGGGTTCTATTGAAGGGCCTCACTTTTACATATTATTAAGATATCCTGCTCTGCTTGAAGGTTGGAGAGGCGATTGAGGTACTTCCACTCTTCCTTCTGAGCCTAGTGAACTGATTCTAGGGGAGGTTCCTCCCCAAATATGACAACCTCTTTCTTTTTAAGATCATTGCCTTCCTCTGCCTAACACTGGCAGTAAGACTAAGCAACACTCAGACTTCTCATTAACCGCCTAGCTAGTGCTAATCTTGGAGCCTTGACAAGTCATGGGAGCCATAGATTTTGTTGAAACCACAAAGAGCTACAGGAGATAATATATTAATATCTTATTGTTTCTCAATGGTGTCAATTGATTGAAGCCCCCTAAGTGATCCTACTAGGTTTTGGGTAGGATAAGGGTTCACTCAACGAAATGATGAAACCATACAAGGAAACTTGAGAATTAATAATCTAATTTCACCCCAAATGAGTGTATGTCTAAGGAGGCAATCTAACATTCAAAGTTTCCACTAAGAATACAAATGTTTTACTCATATAATAACACACGCCCCTAACTCACACATGCATGTGTTCTTTTATAGTATCGTTCTTCCAATATTTGCACTAAGCAAATATTGTTGGAGAGATTTTTAGGGATAATCACTCCATAATCGTCGCACCATATTCGACGCATGATTTGTTCATTTCATTGATACTAATTTTGACCATGTAGATGGCTCTTGGTAATTACTCCGGCATGGCTCATCTAAGGTCAATCTGCCTTACTTCATATAGTCATCTAACAAAACCAACCTGCCTAAATCTTTTGTCGGTAAGTCAGCAAATTTTCTTATCGAACTTGCCTTTAGTCCGAGGGATTGTAGCCTACCTCATAAGTTTTGATGAATGGTTGTCTACCCTTTCTTGCCAACACACTCATTTAGGCAAAGTGCCTGTTTTGACTAGGAAGGCAACACCTCTTATTTGCCTTTGAGGCCCTTTTTGAATTTGTAGGCTTGTAATTAACGGACCTCTTTTACTTGGACTTACAAGGGAAATTTTTCCTATCATTAAAAATAAAAACGTGAGAAATAAGCTATAAGGAGGAAGGAGACGTATAGATGCTACCTTCTCAATTTGAAAACCCTTGTTGACACCCTCATCCGAGTTTCTATCTAAAACATATTCACTTTGAATTAACTCTTCTCCAAGCTTCCTCTCTATCCATAGCCAACGTACATTTCTTGCTTTCTCCTGTAATGGTTGGGCAGTTGACTTGATATCCGATTAGATGTTCAAATACTGACATTTATTTTAGAAAGCTTAAGCAATGAATATGAAAAGATATCTAAAAGGATGGGATCTCTACATCTACGTCTTGTCAAAGAAACAAACCATTTTGAGTGGTTTGAAAAGCACCATCTCCTCGATATCCAAATTTCTACCATTTCTACCATATACTATAGGATTATCATTCTTTTTTGAATAATTACATGTACAAAATCTGTTCACTTAAAGAGATTATATGACGGCATCTAAAGTAGGAAAGTATTTGTGCTCGACCATTTTTCCTTACCATTTCCGTGGATGGCAAATTGGTTTGAGATGGCTTTCAAACCACAAATTCCTATGAATGAACTTGATCACGTTTGCTTTAGTTGAATTTGAATAAAAGGCATTATTCGCCAACGACCTTTAATATGAATAAAATAAGTTTTTCTTGGATCTTCAATCACTCTAAATGAAGTTCCTCTCTCTATCAATGGGTATACACTTTACCACGTCTTTGAAAATAAAACTCCAAGTTCCTGTTTTCATCCTTGCTAAATCTGAAACATGAAAGGCTTCTTGATAGACAGACACACATGAAAGACGAAGCCTCTTCAACTCCACCGTTCCAGAGAGCTCAACTTCTTCCTTGTACAACCATTTCGGTAATCACTAAGCATTCATCTTACAAGAACTTTAGCAACGGTCAGGATTCTTCGCCTTTGGCCCAAAATACAAGCTAAACTTCTACATCAAAAACTGAAATGGGAAGAGGATCATAAATAAATACAAAAAGGTACAAAAAGGTGGACGTAACCAGAATTAAAATAAATAAATACAAAAAGGTCAGCAGCAAGAAAAGATGTGACCTCACTTTCTTTCATGGATGATACAAATAGAAATGGTACAGGTACACTATATCATAATAAAGTTATTGATGCTACAACTTCTACATCAAAAACTGAAATGGGAAGAGGATCAACCGTTTGCAGCTCAAAACCAATAGCTGGACAAAAAGGGTGAATAGTGAAATATATAGGGGACCTACTCTTATTCCTGCCGGAATAATGTAACTCAACCTTTCAACTAAGACGAACTTGAGAATGTTTCAGGCCGCCAGTCGGTTTTCTCTGCACAAAGAATTCCCTCCTGGTCTTCAGAGAATGTCATGCGCACATCCCAATGCAGGGACTTCAAGAGGTTCTCAACTTCGCTGGTTATGGCTGACTCATCGCGGACGATAAATGTGCCTCCTGGTCTGACTATCCTGTCGACCTCACCCACCACTGGCAAAATGTCACACCTGAGCGAGTTCAAAGGCACTTTTTATTGATGAGGAAAACAGTAAAACAGCGAACACAGATTGCCTTCTTGACATCATCGTTTTAGAAGTTAACAAATCCACAAATCTCCCAATTTCTATAAATCTTCATTTATGTTGTATATTAACAATTCCATGCTTTAGCTTGTGAAATGATGTAGATATACCTTTTGTTATCATCATATGGACCTTAGTTGACTCATGCCATACCAATGGTAATAAGTTTTGTTGAAAACAGATCCACCAATCTTCTGAAAGATTAATTGTCAAAAAGTTTTCTTTTAAGACTAACAGATGCTTTCCTCAAGTACCTTTTAAGATCCTTGTTGTATCATTTTCTTGATTTAAAGTTATTCTCTTAATTAGTTTGTACACAACTAAGTTCTACAGATGAAATGTAGAGAAGCCATATTTCTTTTTCCCATTAGGTACAATAACGATTGTAAGGACACAATTGATATGACCATATACAACTAACTTACCTTTTCTTTAGTCCTGAAAACAGGTGGTCTGCATGTAGCAAATCGTATGACCTGGGATAAGTGCTGAAAGATTCGCACCAGTCATGATAAAGGCCAAATAGTCCGCGTTCATATATGATGGGAAGTGTATCATGAGAGTCGATGTCAACCACACTCATGACCCAAAGATTTAGATCTTTGAGAGCAGCAGCAAACCTGTAGAAACCATAATTTTAACAAATTCACGTCGTTCTTCAGTCACTATAAGAATTAAAATTTACAAAAGGTGACTTCCTACCCTCCATAGATGGATTTCATGTCCATAACATTTCTGATCTTAGACCAACTGATGCCCATTCCATTGAGATATGACTTCTCAACCACCACCTTCCAGCGCTCGCCATCTGCAGTAAAATCTTCCATAGCTGGCTTTCCATAAATGCTCAATTTGGAACTGTTTAACCAGTAAGGTGGAACCTCCAATCGACGAGGCCAATCCTCTGGCCATCGTGAACCACGTTCAGAACTGTGAATCGGCACTCGATGCATGCAAGATTGCAGAGGGACGTACCTAAAACAGATGAAAAATGGAAAATTCAACCTCCTGCTCTCATGTACGTTCATGCACAATTGAAATAAACTGAGAAAGTAATATTGGCTGCGAATATTAGGCTTCAAAAAAATCAATTTTCTTCAAAAAAGTTTGTGATCTGATTGTTAGAGATCGTGTGAGATCTCGTGATCTCTTCGGAAGAGATCATGAGATCACTTCAACAATAAAAGTGGCAAGAGTTCCTTGCCAAGTTTGGTTCATTTATTTGTTAGTTAAGTAATTGTTTACTTAAGAGTCAAGTAAGTTATTTAAAAAAAGTTGTTAAAGATTTAGTTTGTTGTGTGATTTGTTTCTTAGTTTAATTGGGATTGAATCTCTATGTATACAAACCAATACCCACCATGTTTATTTAGGTTCTCTACAATAATGAAAAAAGGAGTTCTCTATCGTGCCCCTCTCGAGTTCTCTATTCTATCACATGGTATCAGAGTAAGCTTTCCTAAGTGCCTAACCCCAAAAACATGCGCCTAGAGATCCATGGGGGATCTCTCTCTACATGGAAGTTAACTTCCATGCAGGAAGGAGGAGCGTGGCCTAGGGATTACCCTTAGGTCCCGTTGCATCACCGCAAGTAGGAGGTGTACACTGTTACAGAGTCTAGTTAGTTTTATGGTATCAGGTGATGCGTTATTATTTTTGTTTTCTTCATGGGGTTACATGTAATTTGCAACCACTTCTCTCTCTATATAAAGAGAGGTAGGGTTAGAGAAATAAATTGATTTTGCTCATTCTTCCAACTTGGTATCAGAGCAGCGATCCTAGACCGATGCCCTAGATACCCCACCCAAACAAGCCTCCGAGACCTCCACCCTAACCCTAACCTGATGTGCACCTTTTGCAGCCCCGCCACCGCCGCCACCTCGCTCAACATCGTCGTCACCGTCCGATGAAGAGAAGAGGAGGCGGCGAGGCAACTCTTGCTGACCACCCACACTGCAGAGGAGTCTACTGGACTCCTTCGCCTCCGCGCTGCCCAGAGGGAGTTGCTACTGCTCCACCCAAGGGCACCGTCACCCAGAGGTATAGTTGCTGCTGCTCCACCTCGCTCTGCCCAGAGCTGTCTGCTACTGCTCCACCTCGCTCAAGGGCCTACCGCTCGCCCAGGGGCAACGCTACTGCTCCGCCTATTGCTGCTCCACCCAGGGACGCCGCCGCCCAGAGGGGGGGCAGTTGTTGCTCCGCCCAGAGGAAGCAATCGTCGCCCTCCACCGCTCATGAGCATGATCTGAAAATTTCAGATCGATTCTCCGTCTCCTTCTTTGGTATGATTTGTCCCTGATCCTGTGCTCTAGAGGTTTGTTTCTTGGTGAATCTGTGATTTCACGATATCAATATGGCTTCTCTTCATATTGGTCCAAGCACCTCTGTCACACAGAGGTTGGTAGATGATATAGTGACCATTACCCAGAGTCAGTATGAGAAACTGCTCCGAGGTTGTAAACATTATGATGGGCTCCAAGGAGCCACCGAGTTGGGTTCTATTGCACACGACAGGAATCAGGGTAGTATGGAGTGGCTTGTTGATTCAGGGGCTTCACGACATCTCAGTGGAGATCGAGATCATTTTACCCATCTCATATCTGTACCTGCAGAAAGGACAGTGCAAGTTGCAGATGACAGACACTCCAGGATAGCGAGTCAGGGAGAGGTACCAGTGACTCCTACTTTAAGGTTCCCTGATGTTTGTTATGTGCCAGACTTTCCTATGAGCTTACTCTTAGTTAGTAAGATTACTAAGGAGCTTAATTGTCATGCTATCTTTTATGACGTGGGATGCATCATTCAAGACAAACTGACAAGGAAGACAATTGGTAGTAGAAATGTAGCAGGTGGAGTCTATCATCTGATTCAGACTCCCCTTGCCTCTACATGTCGAGAAGTACCATTTGTTGCTACGAGTGCCATTCAGTGGCATCTTTGACTTGGACATCTTTCCCTTGATAGCCTCCGATGGGCCATTCCACATATCTCTCCTGCAACTTGGATATGTTGTGATGCGTGCCAGATGGGCAAGTACCATCGTACCTCCTACCTGGTGAGTACCCGTTCTGGGTCTACGGCTTTATTTGAGTTACTGCACATGGATGTGTGGGGGCCGAGTCGGATACCAGATAGGCAAGGTCACCGTTATTATTTAGTAGTTGTGGATAATTTTTCTCGTCTATCATGGGTATTCTAGCTGAAGAACAAGTCAGATGTTGGTTCTATCATTGAGCATTTCATGATAGAGATTAAGACTCAGTATTCAACTGTTATTAAAGTAGTCAGATCTAATAATGCACTTGAGTTATGAATCAAGTTATGAACCATCAGGTTATCTATGTTTTACAAGTCACATCGGATAGTGTACCAGACTACTTGCTTTCATACATCTTAGCAAAATAGGGTGGATGAGAGGAAACACCGACATCTTTTGGATGTGGCCCGCACTTTATTGATTCATCGTAGTGTGCCTCAGCTATAGTGGGGTGATGTAGTCCTCACTGCATATTATTAATCAACAGGATGCCCAATTCAGTGCTTCATGAGTAGATCCTTGGCATATATTGCATCCAGGGCAGGAGTTATTTCATGTATCATCACATGTGTTTGGATGTGCAGCATTTGTTCATATTCTTTCTCCAGGGCAAGATAAGTTGGCACCACGAGCAGTTAAGTGCATGTTCTTGGGATATTCACGAACTCAGAAAGGATATAGATGCTTTAACCTCTTACTGGTAGGCACTATGTGAGTGCTGACGTCACCTTTCATGAGTTTATCCCATATTTTTCCACTGTTGCTCGGAGTTTATCTCCTGAGGTTATGGCGGTTCCAATGCATATACCCCCTGTTCCCTTAGAGGAGATACCTATCTCTACCCCTCCTACTACTACAGAGGGTCCTATGAAGTTCTCTGAACCCGTTGTTACATATCAGCGACCCCACAGTACCTTCCAGATGCCACCTCCTATAGCAACCACAAAGACTCCACCTTCTCCACCTCAAGAGACCACAGACAGGTTGCAAAGTAATGATACAGCACCCCCTGATGATAGATGTCTAGATGAGGATATTTCTGCTTCATAGCTAGTACAGGAGGATCAGATGGCTGATCTTGACCTTCCTATTGCCATTAGGAGGGCACCCCACACTGAGTCCAGATACCATGTTGCCGGTAGTCTGGCTACTGATGGCCTTAGGTCAGTTTTTGGGAGCTTCTGTTGTGCTCTTTCTGCCATATCTATCCTTGCCACCTACCAACAGGCTATACTTGATCCAAAGTGACGCAAGGCCATGGAGGATAAGATGACTGCACTTACTTCTCGTGGTACTTGAGAGATTACACCTTTACCAGAGGGTGCTACAGTAGTTGGCTGCAAATGGGTGTTTGCAGTCAAGTACAATCCAGATGAGTCTGTTGCACAATACAAGGCCTGATTTGTTGCCAAAGGGTTCACCCAAACATATGGGGTGGACTTATTTGACACTTTCTCACCGGTAGCTCGACCATCTACAGTGAGGATTCTGATTTCAGTGGTCGTTCAGCGAGATTGGCATCTTCACCAGCTTGATGTGAAGAATGCTTCTCTATGGGGATTTGCAAGAGGAGGTTTACATGCAGCAACCTCCTGGTTACGAGGTTCAGGGGGAGTGTGTATGTAGATTGCAGAAGGCCATTTATGGCCTCAAGTAGAGCCCAAGAGCTTGATTTCAAAAGCTTTCTTAGGTGGTAGAGTCTGTGGGGTTCACTAGATCATCTGCAGATCATTCTTTGTTTATTAGGAAGACGAGGAAATGTATTGTTGCTCTTTTGATCTATATTGATGACTTGATTGTCATTGATGATGATACAACAAGTGTGGCTGAGATCAGACAAACTTTGGCAGATCAGTTTGTGATGAAGGATTTAGGGCCATTGAGATATTTTCTTTGGATAGAAGTAGCCCATAGTAGGCTTGGTATTGTGCTATCTCAATGGAAATATGCTCTAAAGGAGATAAGTATGCTGGGAACCAAGCCAGTAAATAGTCTCATAGATCCTAAGGCACGACTATATGACAGTAGTGCAAAGCTAGTTGATAGTAGACAGTATCGCCAGCTAATGGGGATGTTGCTCTACTTGACAATTACTAGACTGGATATTTCCTTTGCAGTAGGAAAGCTAAGCCAATTTATGGAGAGGCCTACTAGACAACACTGGGATGCAGCCATGATGGTGCTCCGATACGTGAAGAAAGCACTAGGACAAGGTCTTCTTTTCACTAGAGGGACGTCTATGACGGTTGTTGGATACTCTGACGCAGATTATGCAGGTAGCCATGATGATAGGAAGTCTACCACAGGTTTTTGTATATATGTTGCAAGGAATTTGGTCACGTGGAAAAGCAAGAAACAGATTGCAGTGTCCAGATCCAGTGCTGAGTCTGAGTATCGTGCTATTGCTCAAACCTCAGCAGAATTGATGTGCATGAGATCCTTGTTGAGTGATCTACATTATAGATTGATGGGCTTATGGAGTTGCGATGTGACAACAAGTTGCCACTTATATTGCCAACAACCCCATGTTTCATGAACGCACCAAACATGTGGAGGTAGATTGCCATTACACCAGAGATTTAATTCAGAAGAGATTTATCTTTACCTCCCAAGTTACTCCAGAGGCTCAGACAGCTGATATCTTTACTAGACCACTAGCTAGATCCGTATTTGATACATGTATATCCAAGCTGAACATGATTGATATCTATGCTCCAGCTTGAGGGGGAGTGTTACGGAGTCTAGTTAGTTTCATGGTGTCATGTAGTGTGTTATTATTTTTATTTTCTTCATAGGGTTACATGTAATTTGCACCTACCTCTTTCTATATATAAAGAGAGGTAGGGTTAGAGAAATAAATTGACTTTGCTCATTCTTCCAACTTACACACTACCCTTTCCTGTTCTCATGTGAGTGAAAAAGCCCACGTGCTTTAGGTTCTATGTGTGGCAGTTTTTGGCCAAGTCTACCTCGGATTTCCTGTCAATCCTTGCATCGAGTCCTCTATGTGTAAATCATGGGGTGCATATGCAACCCCTTAGCACTTGTATGTGACACCATGTATCGCATAGTGCTACTCTTCACAACAATTTTCATCTCGCCTAAAGGATTGCCAAGCCTCGAATCTTGGACTACCTCTGTTGTGGTTAACGAAGAATCTTTGATGGCTCTGAGGCCAAAGTCTTGGCCTCTGTACCTATTTAGTGAACCATGAAACTATCAGATTCCCCGGACCTTGATTGGGATTTGGGTGGCTTGAAGCTATGTTCAAGGTTTCTCACTGCAATTTGTTGTTGATTTGTACCATGAAAATTGAAGAAAAAAAATTGAGGAAGGTCTCCCCTACTACTTGGGAATGCCTCCCATGTGCATTCACTACTTTTGCTACAGTCTCCATCCATGTTTGTGCTATAGTCCATGCGTGACCAAGCGTCTACACGTATCTACCTAGCCTGAGGGACGAAGCAAAAGCTCCGAGTCATGTCCTCCACGAGGAGGATGATGAACAATGGTAGGGGAACTCAGCCTCAATGATGGGAGCCTTCTATCTGTTTTTTTGTTCTCAAAGGAAGTAGATTTTCCTGGAAAATAAGGCACCATCATTGTGCATAGGAACATGTCCCATCCTATGTTCGTAGTTTGTGTTCAAGCTTGAGTACTGTCCTGACTACTATTGCTACTACCATACTCCCTAACAAGTTGGAGATGTCCAACTTAGGGGAGAGTATTAGAGATCATGTGATATCTCGTGATCTCTTCCAAGAGATCACGAGATCATGTCAAGAGTAAAAGTGGCAAGAGTCCTTTCCCTAGTTTGGTTCATTTACTTGTTAGTCAAGTAATATTATTTAGGAAAGTTGTTAGAGATTTAGTTTGTTCTGTTTGTTTCTTAGTTTATATTGAGACTTCTATTTATCCTTGGCTATTTTACCAGTATTTTGTTGTATTTTGTTATTTCTTATCTTGCTTTGGACATGCATTGTTATTTACCCAAATCTCTCTCTATATAAAGAGGTGTTGGACTTTTTCTAAGAAATAAGATCCATCATTATTTTCCACTTGATATCAGAGCAACGATCCTAGCTTGGGACTTTAGTATCCCACCCTCACAAGCCTCCGTACACATCCACCATAAACCGTGATCTCTCTCTTTCTCGTCTAACGCTCACTAGAGCACCATCGACGCCGGCACAGCAGCATAGCGTTGCCGCTGCACGTAGCGCCACTAGGGTGGCCTGATCGCTGCCTAGACCCTGGTCAAGGCACCGCCCAACCTAACCAGGGTGGCCAGATCACCACCCAAACCCTAGTCAAGGCACCACCCAACTTGACTGGGGTGGTCTGATCGTCGTCGAGACCCTGGTTAGGGCATTACCCAACCTGACCGAGGTCTTGTAGACCACTGGTCTGTGTTCTCCTTGATCGCAGACCGATACCCTATGGTCTGCAGCACTCCACCGATTGGTGGTGGGGCAGTGGTGAATGGTGGAGGCTCCTTCACCGGCGAGAGAGGGTAGAGTCCCTTAAAGGCGTTGTTAGGGGTTTCCTCGTGGCCTAACATGCGTAAATCTTGATCTAAGGGACGCTTGTCATCCTTGGGATGATATCTAAGATCTTTAGATCTTAGACTTCATGTTCAAGATATCACTCTCTCTAACTTCAATTTTGAAAACAATCTTTCAGACCTCTCTTGTGGCATCTTTATCCGGTTATTTGGCTCAAAGATGGGAGTTTTATCCCTTGGCGATCCCCTTGATCCTTGCTAGGCACAATGCCAATCTCAGGAGCAGAGATGGCATTTGATACCACCACAATGACGGGGATGGTAGAGTGTGCAGGTTTGATGCTGCAGGAGCATAACAGGAGTCACCGTGGTGCAAGATGGTTGGTTGGCTCTGGTGCTTCACAGCATCTTTGTGGGGATCAGGGTTATTTCCGATTACTCAGTTCTGTTGCACCAGGGAGAACGATGGAGGTTGCTGATGGTAGGCATGCTCCTATTGTCAATCAAGGGGAAGTGTCTATAACCCCCACGTTGCAACTGTCGAGAGCACTATATGTACTGAAGTTTCCCATGAGCCTGTTGTTTGTAAGCAAGATCACAAAGGACCTTCATTGCAAGGTTATTTATGATGAGATTGGATGCATTGTTCGAGATAAGTTCACTGGGAAGACCATCGCCAGAGGTACAGAGGAGAATGGTCTTTATCACCTTGGCCAAGAACCTTTTGCAAGAACCAGCAAGTATGATGGTAGGAGTGCCTTACAGTGGCACATTCGTCTAGATCACCTGTCTCTAGATCACCTCATGAGGGTGATTCCACATATTTCACTTGCTATCACTATTCGGTGTGATGCTTGCTAGTTAGGTAAGCATCATCGGTCTCCTTTTCCTGCCAGTACCTCTCCTGGATCAGTGGCTGCTTTTGAGTTACTCCATATGGATGTTTGGGGATCGAATAGAGTATCCAATAAGACGAGACATCATTATTTTCTTGTTGTCGTTGATAATTTTACTAGAGTACCCTGGGTATTTCTTCTGAAGAACAAGGCAGATGTCGGAGGTGTTATAGAGACTCTTCGCTTGGAGATAAGGACTCAATATTCAACCACAGTGAAGATTGTACGGATATATAATGCCCTCGAGTTTTGCACTGCTAGACTTATGGAGTTCTACAGGTCTCGTGGTATTATCCACTAGACAACTTGTCCTCATACCCCACAGTAGAATGGGATTGCAGAACGAAAGACAGACACTTGTTAGAGGTTGCCCGCACTCTTTTTATTTACCACAATGTTCCACAAAGATACTGAGGGGGTGTTGTTTGATAGCATGCTATCCCATTAACAGGATACCAAGTTCAGTCCGTCACGAGCAAATACCAATTCTTCTGTTACATCCATATGGTAAGCTTTTCCATGTGTCTCCTAGGACTTTTGAATATGTTGCTTTTGTTCATGTGCCATCATCAGGCTGTGACAAACTTGCTCACGTTGTTAAGTGCGTCTTCTTAGGGTACTCCAGGAGTCAGAAGGGGTACCGATATTACAACCTCATCCACCACAGGCATTATGTCAGCATTGATGTGACTTTTCATGAGACAACACCATATTTTTCAGTTGCTGGACAGACGAGTATTCATGATGATGCATCTCCCATGCCTATTCCTCCTACTCCACTAGAGGTGATTCCGATCTCCACACCTCAACCGACTTCTTCAGGCTCTACCACCTCCTTGGATGACTATCAAAGGTTGCATAATCTGCTGCGGACGTATAGTAGACCCCATGCAACACTACAAAGGCCACTGTCCTCACCAATGACTGATGCTCCATAGGTAGTTGGGATGGGTTCTGATGACAGTGACAGTTTAGTTCGACCTGATCCCCTAGATAGTGCAGAACATAGTAGTAGTAAGGTTCCTTCTGCAAATGTTCAGTCAAAGGTACCAGATGATTCTGACCTTCCTATTGCCATTAGGAGGGCACCCCGCACGTGTGAGTCCATATATCGTACTATAGGCAGTTTGGCTATTAATGGCCTTAGTTCTCAGTTTGGCAGCTTTTCTCAAGCACTGACAACTTCACACATTTCATCTACCTACTAGCATGTCATGCTTGATCCAAAGTAGCGTCAAGTCATGGAGGATGAGATGGCAGCGCTTCGAAGTAGACAAACTTAGGAGCTCACCTCACTTCTTACAGGCACATGACTGGTTGGCTCCAGATGGGTCTTTGCCTTGAAGTACAACCCTGATAGATCTATTTCAAGGTATAAAGCCAAGTTAGTGGCAAAGGAGTTCACTTAGACCTATGAAGTGAACTTCTTTAATACTTTCTCCCCCATAACGTGTCTCATCACTGTTCAGGTACTTATCTCTGTTGTGACTCACAAAAATTGGTAGTTACACCAGCTCAATATGAAAAATGCATTTTTCTACGACGATCTTCAAGAGGAGGTTTACATGCAGCAAACCCCGAGTTTTGAGGTTCAGGGGGAGTGTGTGTGCAAGCTCAGAAAGGCCATCTATGGCCTGAAACAGAGCCCAAGAGTCTGGTTTTACAAGCTCTCAGATGTATTGCAGAAGATGGGGATGTAGAGGTCTTCAAATCACTTTCCATTTGTCAGGAAAACGGAGCATGACGTAATAACATTACTAGCTTATGTAGATAACCTGATTATTACTGGCGATGATAAGGTCGGGGTAAGACAAGTCAAGGAATCTCTTGTACAGTAATTTATTATGAAGGATCTAGGCCACCTTAAATACTTTCTGGGGATCGAGGTTGCTAGAAGCAGAGATGAAATTGTTCTTTCTCAATGCAAATATGAGTTGGATGTTCTTTACCAGACAGGTATGCTAGGGTCCAAGCCAGCCAATATTCCTATGAACCCCAAGGCACATCTTCATGATGAGGAAGTAGAGGCAGCTGATAGTAGAGCATAGGAATAGCTTGTGAGCAAGTTGTTGTACCTAACTATTACCAAACCTGATATTGACTTGGAAGTAGGCAAGCTTAGCCAGTTTATGGAGAGACCGACGAAGCTGCATTGGCAAGCAATTATGCAGGTGCTGAGATACTTGAAGAAAGCACCAGGCTGTGGTATTCTTTTTCAGAGAGGCTCTCCTATGACAATGGTAGAATATTACAATGATAACTATGTGAGATGTATGGTTGATAGGAAATCCATCACTGGTTTCTGTACATTTGTGGCAGGTAATCTTGTTACCTGGAGGAGCAATAAACAAAGGATAGTTTCCCGCTCCACTACAAAGTCAGAGTATAAGGCGATGGCCCAGACTGCTACAGAAATGGTCTGGATACGATCTCTACTGCATGATTTGCATCTCCAAATTAAGGAACCTATGGAGATGCAATGTGACAATTGGGCAGCTATATACATAGCCAACAACCTGATATTCCATGACGCACTAAACACGTTAAGGTTGACAATCACTACATCAGAGATCTCATACAATGTAATTTGTTGCCTAATACTTATGTTGCATCTAAGGATTAGACCACCGATGTATACACGAAGCCTCTACCTCAATCGGCGTTTGACTATTGCTATTCTAAGCTAAGCATGATTGATATTTATGCTCCAACTTGTAAGGAGTGTTGAGACTCCTATTTATCCTTGGCTATTTTACCTTTTTTTTTTGTATTTTGTTATTTTTATTTTGTTTTAGGCATGCATTGTTATTTCCCAAACCTCTCTCTATATAGAGGTATTAGGCTTTTTTTAAGAAATAAGATCTATCATTATTTCCTACTATTTAATTGGGATTCAATCTCTATATATAGAGACCAATACCCACCATATTTATTTGAGTTCTCTGCAATAATAAAAAAGGCATTCTCCACCACGCTCGTCTTAAGTTTTCTATTCTATTACCCCAATGTATATGCATATGTCAAATGCATGTATGCAACCATTCTTTGTTTCTTAAAAGGAATGTGGATATCTCACATCATCCATGTATAGATATAAATGGGACTTGTGGCTGGAATTTAGTATAAAAGCTTAGGGATGAAATCACATACACATGATGCATGCTACATCATCATAACACTTACAACACTTGGAATTGCCAAGTGAACATAATAGTGAGAGCACAAAGCACCGTTGGATAAAGCAATAATGCTTCATGATATAAATGGAAAATTAACTTCTTGATGTGCATATTATTAAAAAATGATAAAAATCGGTGAAAGCTCAAAGACATGAAAATTCATATGATGTGTGGTATTCCTTCTCTCTCTCTAAGAAAAAAAGGAATAGAATTCATTGCAAGATGGGAGGAACATTGAGTACAAAGTCCCCCAAATGGTGAAATATACAAGGTTGTAAGAGGCATAAAAGCCCCATTAGTCGCTTGCCACGATCGACAGAACCCCCGGAAAGGGTGACAAAGCCCAATAATGCCACGACATCATTAGGAATACTCAGTTATTATATATGGGGAGAGGCCAAGCTGCATACCATTAGAAGTTTTCAAGCAGAGGCCATGCATGGAAGAAGTTGAGCCCAAAGCCTTGAAGGAGACAAAGGCGACAAGGGGAATGATGATGTTGAATAAGCGACATAGAATAGCCCAAATACTCACACATCCCTAAAATCTAACCAACAAAGAAGAAAAAAAAGAAACGAGGTGGGGGGGGGAGGGGGGTGGAGAAAGATTAGTCCCTAACAACACAAAAATTGCTCATCTCGACCAATGCACAACATATGGAGGGCAGAAGTCACAGCAAGGAAAGTAGATATAGGGTTGCAACCATCGAGGTAGAAATGGCACAGTTGGAGTAGTGGTAGGGGAGGACAGAGATAATGGGTTCCAGTATTGTCAGGAACGGGGGTTGCACCGTCAAATGGGAGACAAGCGGAGACGACTGGGGATGGGTGGAGACCGGAAGCAAAACTCCATTGTTGGGTGTCCATTGGTGACGGAAGAGAACGCGACAGATGATCAACGGAAGGGAGGTGGAGAGAGAGGGGTCCCCAACCGACCATCCTTGATTAGGAGCTCGATTATAACCAAATAGGGGGTAGCGGTTGCAGTTGAAGGAGGAAGAAACCCTAGGCTCCTAGAGAGAAGGTCTCCCATCTCTCTCTAGGAACTGAGGGTCATGAGGATGATTGTAGCAATCACCATAGCATTCTCTTATTTGGTTGTTAAATTTTAATCAGGATAAGTAGTAACAAGGGGTCTGAGATTGTGGGTGGGACACGCAGGAGTTTAATGAGACATTTGGTAATTGGTTGAGTAAAAAGAGAACATTAAATAAGTAATAGCTATACCAGCAATGGTTATTATTATATGTATGGTAGAAGTTGGAAAAAGCCAAGCTTTTATGTGCAATGATTTAAATTTCGATGACATACCGACAAAATAGGTATTTCTAGGATAGGGTCATATTGACATGAAAATAATGTTGAGACATAAGGGTTGCGAGGAAATTTTGGTGAAATTTTATCGAAATGGTCTGCATTGGTGAAATGCACATAACATTTTGATAGTTGTTACTGTTGCTCCCATTCTTTGCTATTGTTTTTTTTTTTAGGAGAAAAGAGGAAGATTACCTGAGGGTGGCAATCATCCTAAAATTGTATTAAAAAGTGTAAAGGAACGAACTTATAGATTTTGAAGTCAAAAATCAAAAAAACATTTTGCTTCTCTTACAACATGGTGTACATCCTCCATGGACTGCTGACATAGGGGCAAGACGTGTCCCCACCAAAGCACCATTTAGATTTGTACAACTTAGTGACAATACGCTTCCTTCTGAAGAACCATAGGAAGAGTTTAATTTTGGGAGGTGCCTTGCAAGTCCAGATGAGTTTCGAGTCTCCAACCACCAAATTTTGATGCATATCACCTGCTGTTGGGTTGTTGTTATTACTATGTTCTAAACCCCCTATTGTTGTATCTACCTTAAAAGAGATTTTACTAAAGTTTCAACTTATGTTTAGTTGATGCCGAGAACTCTAAAAATTGGTGGAGGAACTAAGTATCATACTCTTCTCCTTATCCTCTTCCAACTTGAATGCCCCATCCCAATTTTATCTTCTCCTCAAGAAAAATATTTTTCGTTGACAAAAGACAAATACAACTAATGCTCTATTCTTCTCTTGAGATTTGATTCTATTTCACATCTATCCCTAATTATAGAATAGATCTACACATTATAGTATAGATTTACTATTATTACGATCATTTAGGTCTAATTACAATTTAGAGTTCAAGAAGCCTTTGTTTAATTTCAAATAATAAAATCCTAAGTTTGAATTAGTATTAGTGTTTTTCTTCTTGAAGTCCTTAATTTTAGAAATAATTATTCATTTAAATATGAAGTATAAGATGAGATTTAGGACTTAAATGAAAATATTTATCCATTTAAATAGTTATTCTTAAAATTCCAATCATTTAAATTATTTCTGCAACTTTTGTCAGCATGTCCTCGACATGCCTCCGAAATGGACTATTTTTGGGTGTCGAAATCCGATATCAAAACACAGGTATTTTCACAACTTGCTGATGAAATGCGCTCTTTGAAATTTATCAAAAGGACGTCAAAATCGACATTTCGAATCTTATTAAGGTAACATGTAAGGAGAAAGAAGCTAAATAACTAATAATTATTATTGCTATGTTGTTATCATATTTTTTAAACTGGTAATTGAAATTTTTGTGTGATTCACTAATCTTGTTGGCAAGGTGAATATCCTTCTCACTCTAGCACTTATCCCCTTTAAGCAAGATGCGGAGTATATCCCCCTATCCAATGCTGGTCATAAACTCAATAACAAATGGAAGCCTACGAAGTCAATGATGTTGGAGATCTCGTGAATCTCCACGTTGGAGGTCACGAGATCCCACGTGGAGTAGTAGGCAAGGAAATCCACCTCGCCTAAATTATCTTATTTTCCTTATTTTACTTTCTAGCTTTAGAATTATTTTTTGGGAAAGTTTGTTACATTAGAAATTGTTATGATTAGAGATATGTTTTTCCTATTCTAGAAAATTGTATTACGATTAAAAAGTAGAATGTCTCTTTTTATAAGGAGACCAAATACCATTGTTTCTAATTGAATTTCAATAATAATAAACTCCACATTTCTTTGATGGTATTGAGCAAGAATGATCCTAGGGTTCGTCGACCCTCTCCTACACGCGATATTCACTTGTTCTTTGTGCATGCCATCACCGCGTGTCTCCTTTGTCCTACAACATACACATGTTCCGATTGCTTCGATCTACGTGCAAACGATGCACGCACAATATAATTCGTGCATGCAACTCACTTGCAATCAAATTCTCCCCACGTGCAATCCACATGCATGCTGGATAAGGCCAGTACATGCACCAGCGCATGCCTTTGCCCAATACTTGCGTGCACTAATGCGCGTCATTATCATCCTCTGCTTGTATTTGCATGCAATGAGTATCAATCCTGCATACCCAGTGTGCGTGTGCTACTCCTATTGTGTGTAGCCTAGTGCACGACTTCCCTCCCCCACACACATAAGCACGCGATCAATTTATTGTTGATTCACACATCCCGTGACATGAAAATTGAAAAGAAATTACTAAGGAGTAAGGCCTCCACTACTACTTGGGAATGTTTCCCATATATGACCACTACTGCTACGATATTCGTCCAATCAATTCCAATATTCAGTGCATGAAATTATCTTCCATTAAACTCTCCAAGTCATTTTTTGCTTTAACTCTATGGGTGCTGGATGTTTCCCGATGAAGAGAGACTATTTGCATGCTTAAAGAAATATGTGAGCATACAAAAGTATGTGCATGATTTATACGCATGCTCCAGTCCCACTTGCATCAAAACAAGAAAGCACATGTCAAGTACAAGAACCATGCTCGAGTGCTAGTTCCAAGTTTGTGCTACAATACATGCATGATCAAGCCTCCACGCGTACAGGTATCAGAAGTACAAGTGCCTAGCCCAAAGAAAGATGCCATAGCTTCAAGTCGTATCATCCCTGAAGAGGACGATGACTAGTGGTGGTGAAACTGAGACAGAGGCTCAGCCTTACCGGTGGAAGCCCCTAGTCCAATTTTTTTATTCTTCTCCAAGAGAGGAAATTTCCCTAAGACAAGGACGACCACCATGTGCTTGGGAACGTACCCCAACTATTGTTTGTGGTCCAGTTTGAAAATCAAAGACCGTCCATGCGTGCATTGCCTACACCAGTACTACTACTTGGTGCTCTCTCACAAGTTCAAGATGTCCAACTTGGAGGCGAGTGTTGGAGATCTTGTGAATCTCCACGTTGAAGATCACAACATCCCATGTGGAGTAGTGAGCAAGGACATCCACTTTGCCAAAATTATCTTTTTTCCTTATTTTAGTTTCTAGTTTTAGAATTATCCTTTTAAGAAAGTTTGTTATGTTAGAGATTTGTTATGATTAGAGATATGTTTTCGTATTCTAGAAGATTGTATTAGAATTAAAAAGTAAGATTGGTCTATCTATATAAAGAGGCCAAATTCCATTGTTTCTACTTGAGTTTCAATAATAATAAACTTCATGTTTCTTCATAAATAACAAATACATTAATGAATGGATAACACTAATCATTTCATTTACATCCCCGTGTACATATGTACCCATGTAGGACTATCACTAGCTGAGAACGAGGCACATTAGGATACTTGACCGTTATGAAACTTCTCCAAAATTAGATGCTTTAAGAAAAAAGGCTACTTTTTTCGTTATCCCAACATATCGAGGATAAATGGAAATATACTCCTAAAAGGTGGAAGGTATTCAACAAATGCCTATAAAAGACCTTAAATATTTTATTCCAACCTTATCGCTTCAAAATGACAGATAACTCACTTTCAAAAAATTAGAGGATTATTAAGAAAAAAAGGGCAAAAGTCCTCGACGCATATTAGAATCCACTCACGGTCTTTCCTCCCTAAGTTAATATTTTAATACATTTGATGCGCATGAGAACTTTGTTACTTTGTATTGGTATGTTGTAATAGGATAGACTTCTCCAAGCAAGGCTTCATTTGAAATTCGAATATGTAACAAACATGTTGTTACCGAGATCCCATGAGAACTAGTCTTGCAAATCTCAAATTTCATGGGATTCAAGTATATCATGTGTAACGAATTTCTCTTATAAATATAGGAGTCAACCACCGATCTTGGTGAGCATGACTAATCATTTTCACACTTACATTAACATGGTATTAGAGCCATTCGAGATCTTTGATCTCTCGTTCGATCTCAACCTTGTGCCTCCATTGGGATCTCCTCACAATGAGCACGACTGAGCTGCTTCTTGCGGCTTGGCATTGCAACAGTGTCACATCTCACACGTCGTCAATCCATACTCCAACAACCTCAACACAGCCACGTCGCAGCTCCCTTCCTCAACCTCGATGGCCCAAGCTACCTGTCCAACTCAACTCCAATCACCTTTGCCATCACCCCAATCAGCCACAACCTCCAATTGCCTCCGCCATCGCCCCAACCCTCCCCACCAAGCCACTGGTTTCCCTTGCTCCCACAACCTCCTCCCCAACACTGTTGCTCCCATATCCCCCTTACCCACAACCAAAACCATAACACCACGTCCTCCACCCACCTATGCATTCTACCCGCATACCCAAATACCTGAAAACAACAACCAACAACTCACCTTCCTTCCACCATCCCCGACCCGTCCAGATCCCCACCGCCGCCTACTCCACCCCAACAACTCCCCTTCCCCACCGTAGCTTCCCCCTTGCTGATGCTACTACACATTAACCATTGCCCAATCCTAAACCAATCCCCACCTCCACTTCTCCCTAACACCAACCCTCTCCCCAATACATCCTCCCTTCCATCTGCCACCACTTCTCTTGCACCTCGCCAATGCTCCATGTTGAGTTGTTTATATTTTTTGAGGGTTGGTCTGCTAATGTTTATTTCTTATTGGTTTTCCTCTGCAATTGTTCCCGCACCTCTCTTTATATAAAGAGGTGTAGGGTTTCTCTTTGAAATATGATTAACCATTTTGTCCAACTTGGTATTAGAGCGTAGTCCTAGGTCGGGTTCTAATATCCCACCCAAATCAAGCCCCAATAACCGTCCACCCTAACCCTAACCTCTTCTCTCCTCCCACCGAAGCCGCCAGCAGCCACCATCGGCAGCAGCAGCAACCAGCGGCAGTAGCAGTAGGCGGCAGCAGCAAGCGACAGCAGCAGCAGGCGGCTAGCCAGCAATAGCAGTAGTAGCCAGCGGCACCAGCAGCAACAGCAGCCGGCGTCGCCCAGCAGGGCTACCAGCGCTGCCCATTTAGGGTAGTGTTGGTGCTGCTGGGTGCACCGGTTTGTTGTAGGGTGTGTATGCTGAAGAGGAGAGCCCCCTTTATGGTGGATTTTGGGTCCTCTTTTGCCTAAAAAAAAAATTCATGTTAAGTTCCTGATTTGCTTCTTCCAACACTCAACATCATGTTTCGTGGCATATTCTCCTTGGCTTTCATATGACTTGGTTGAAGGAAGATGGCATTCCCTAATGTTGAGGCAAGTATCTTTGCCGAACAGAGTTTGGCAAGTGATACAATAACCATCACCCGGAGTGAGTATGAGAGACTACTCCGAGGTTGCGGCCATCATGATGGTTTTAAGGGAAGCTCCGACTTAGTGTCTCTTGCAAGAAACATGATAGCACCTAGTGGTTAGTTGATTCAGGAGCGTCAAGACACCTTAGTGGAGATCGAAGTTGGTTTACTAATCTCAAACCCGTGTCTGCAGGCAGGACGGTTCAAGTCGCAAATGCAGGCACTCCAGGATAGAGGGTCAAGGAGAGGTGCCAATGACCTCTAAATTGAGATTGCCCGATGTTCTATTTGTGCCAGACTTTCCCATTAGCCTACTCTCGGTGAGTAATATCACTAAAGAGCTTAATTGTCGGGCTATTTTTGATGAAGTGGGATGTGTCTTTGAAGACAAATTGACATGAAGCACAATTGGCAGTGGTCATGTAGAGAGTGGTGTTTATCGCCTGGTTCAGTCTCCGTTTGCTGTTGCATGTCACGGAGGCATCTCTTTTACTGCTGGGAGTACTTTTCAGTGGCATCTTAGACTTGGGCATCTTCCTCTAGATAGTCTTCAACATGTTATTCCACACATATCCCCTGCAACCAAGATCACTTGTGATGCTTGTCAGATGGGCAAGCACCACCGTGCCTCTTACTCAGTGAGTACTCATCCTAGATCCACAGCCTTGTTTGAGTTGCTACATATGGATGTATGGGGTCCAAGCCAAATTCCAGGCAGGCAGGGTCATCGATACTATTTGGTGGTTGTTGATTTCTCACACCTATCATAGGTATTTCTCTTGAAAAATAAATCAGATGTTGGATCTATTTTTGAGCATTTTTTATTGGAGATAAATAATCAATATTCAGTAGTTGTTAAAGTAGTGAGATCTGATAATGCACTTGAATTCTGCACCATCAGGTTGTCTACTTTTTATAAATCCCATGGAATTATACATCAGACCACATGTCCTCATACTTCTCAATAGAATGGGGTGGCTAAGAGGAAACATCGCCACCTTTTGGATGTAGCTTGTACTTTGTTAATTCACCATAGTGTACCGTAGTTATACTGGGGAGACGTTCTTATTGCGTGTTACTTATCAACAGAATGCCCAGTTCAGTACTTCATGAGTAGATTCCTTGGCACATCTTGTATCCTGACAAAGAGTTTTTTCATGTGCCACTACGAGTATTTGGCTGTGTTGCCTTTGTTCATCTTCTTTCCCCAGGCCAAGACAAGCTTGCATCATGAGCAGTTAGGTGTGTATTCTTAGGGTACTTACGGACTCAAAAAGGGTATAGATGCCTGAATCCCATTACTGGGAGGCACTATATGAGTGCAGATGTTACCTTTCACGAGTCCATTCCATATTTTTCCACGACTGCTCGAGGAATATCTCCTGAGGTTATGGATGTGCCCATGCCTATCCCGCCTATTCCCTTGGAGCAGATACTTGTTTCTACTCCCCCTGCTGCTGCTACTGCACCCGTTAGGTTTTCTAAGCCCACTGTTATCTATAAACGTCCTCATAGCACTTTGCAGATACTAGATATTCCAATAGTTACACAGGCACCACCCTCTCCAGTTTAGGTGACCATGGACAGTTTGCATACTGATGATATAGGGGTGATGCTACAGGTCTAAATATGGATGCTCTACCCCCAGAGTTAGTACAGAATAATCAGTCAGATGATATTGATCTTCCTATTGCCATTAGGAAGGCACCTCGCACATGCGAGTCCAGATACCATGTTGCAGGAGTCTGGCTACTGATGGACTTGGATCTACCTTTGAGAGCTTCTATCGTGCACTCTCTGCCACCCAGGTTCCCACTACATACCAGCAAGCCATGCTTGATCCGAAATGGCGTCAGGCAATGGAGGATGAGATGGTTGCTCTTCGTTCCAGAGCAACATGGGAGCTTACTTCACTTCCTGCAAGAGCACGAGTGGTTGGATGTCATTGGGTCTTTGCCTTAAAATACAATCTTGATGGATCTATTTCAAGGTATAAGGATCGATTGGTTGCAAAGGGATTCACTCAGACCTATGGAGTGTATTTCTTTGGCACTTTTTCTCCAGTGGCACGGTTATCGACAGTGCGGATTTTGATGTCTGTTGCAGCCCATCTTGAGTGGCCTCTCTACCAGCTTGATGTGAAGAACGCCTTTCTATATGGTGATCTTCAGGAGAAAGCTTACATGCACCAGCCTCCGGGATTTGAGATTCAGGAGGAGTGTATCTGTAGACTTCGGAAAGCCATTTATGGACTTAAGCAAAGTCCACGTGCATGGTTCCAGAAGCTGTCTGAGGTGATACAGGTGATAGGCCTTCAGAGATCCTCTGTAGATCATTCCTTGTTTGTTTCGGAAGAGTGACAAGGGAGTTGTACTTCTGGTATATGTCGATGGCATCATTATTACTAGTGATGATGAAGCTGGGATAGTTGAGGTGAAAAAAACCTTGGCTAGGTTTGTAATGAAGGACTTAGGCCAGTTGAGATATTTTCTAAGCATTGAGGTAGCAAGAAGCAAAGAGGGCATTGTACTTTCACAACATAAGTATGCTCTTGATATACTACAAGAGACAGGGATGTTGGGGGCTAAGCCTGCCAACATACCCGTGGATCCCAAGGGGCATCTATTTGATGCTGAGTCAATACTTGTTGACAGCAAATCTTATAGACAGCTAGTGGGCAAGCTATTATATCTTACAATCACCAAGCTAGATATTTCCTTAGCAGTTGGGAAGTTGAGTCAGTTCATGGATGGCCTACCAAACAACATTGGGAGGCAGCAATGCAAGTGCTTAGATATCTAAAGAAAGCACCTGGGTGTGGCATATTATTTACTAGAGGCACATTGATGGCAGTGGTTGGCTATTTTGATGTAGATTATGCTAGTTGCTTGACAGACACAAAATCAACTACTGGTTTCTGCATTTATGTTACTAGGAACTTAGTCACATGGCGGAGCAAAAAGCAAGGAGTGTTGTCTAGATCTAGTGCAGAGTCTGAGTACCGTGCTATGGCTCAGATTGCTACAGAGATGGTGTGGGTGAAATCAATTTTACAAGATTTACATGTGCAGGTAGAGAAGCCTATGGAGATGCGGTGTGATAACCATGCTGCCACTTATATTGCTAACAAGCCTATGTTTCATGAGCACACCAAACATGTCGAGGTTGACTGTCACTACACCCAAGATCTGATCCAGTGTGGAGTCATTTATAGCACTTCTATTTCTTCTAAGAACCAGACAGTAGATATCTTCACCAAGCCTCTTCCTCGATTTATGTTTGACATCTATTGTTCCAAGCTGAGCATGATTGACATCTATGCTCCAGCTTGAGGGGGAGTGTTGAGTCGTTTATATTTTTTGAGGGTTGCTCTGTTATTATTTATTTCTTATTGGTTTTCCTCTGCAATTGTTCCCACACCTCTCTATCTAAAGAGGTGTAGGGTTTCTCTTTGGAATATGATTAACCATTTTGTCCAACTCTCCAATCCCAATCTCACGACCAACCCCTCATCTCCTTACCACCCACGTCATCTCTCTATCTCTATTGCACGTTCATCTTCCTTTGATTGTCCTCTTCAACGATACTCGCTGCCTACTTCTGAGATGAGCTATCTTGTTCCTTATCTCGACAGTCAGGGTTACTTACTACAGTCCTTGGATGCCTCTCCATCTCCAAACTATCGCACTATCCTGCAGCTTCCCTTTCCTCAACAATCAACAAGGTTTTTGTTTCCCACTATCATCCCTTCAACCATTTACAATTCGCCATTAGATCTGCAACAATTGTCCACCACAGTGCCTCCACAGGCTCTGTATCTCGATGATGCGCTTCAGCTTACCTCCACATATTGGCTAGCGTATGTTCTTCCTGAGGATTATCCAATTTGTCTTCATTGTTATCACCTCTACCCTTGTTATGTCTCTAGCATAACAACACCATATATTCAGTTTTACTATACACTAACATCAGCTCTGGAGCATCAATATTTTGTTGTTGCCGACCTACATTGCTCTTCCTCTAGTCAACGCAACACTACTATCACCGACTTGCCTCCAGAACATCCAATGCACAATATTCCTTGAGCTTGCAATTATCTCTACCTTTTTCGACCCCGTCGACGTAATATTTAGGATTCTATAGAATCATGTTAATATGGCCAATTTCTCTCCAAGCTCTTCCTCTGCCATGCCGAGTGGTGTCCACTGATAATAGCCTAATTTATTACCCTAATTGACTTAATCTAGGGCTAATTCCTTTATGAAATCCTGCATTGAGAATACAAATATTGCATTTAAAGTATGCATGCATATTTAGGCTTTGTATTTGCTTTCAGCTTAATTATCTAATTTTAGACTTTTGTAAATAATGAAGGTACAAGATCTACATAATAGCATTAAGTCAAGACTTGATACAAAACTAAATGGAAAACTAGGAGTTGATTGAAAGGGGACTAGGATAGCCTAACCCTACCCTTAGAATCTTAAGATCCCCTTATCCCAACTCCTATCCTTAGGATAGCTCAAATTGGATAAGTGAGCTCAAAAGTCAAAATCATAGATAACGCTATCCATGATCCTAATCCCTTATCCATAGAGATGTCCTACTATCCAAGAACCTAACCAACCTATTCTAGAACCAATCCCTAATCCCAAAATCGAACTAGATTCATGAGCTCACTTAATTGACTTAGTATAAGTCAATTGGGTTTATGGAACCTAATTAGGGCCTAAACCCAAACCCATTGGACCAAGCCCTTAACCAATTGGGTGTACTTACACCTAATTGAGTTCACCCCTATCTAGATTAGGACACTATAGATCCAATTAGGTGCACATCTACCACACTTAGCTTAATTAGACCCGATTAGATTTGAACCTAACCTAACTTAGGTTGAACCCACCTACACACGTGCACGCACCCACACCAACAACCACATAGGTTCACACATGCCCACACACACACCTACGCCCACGTCCTCTTTGCTTAGGGGCTAAGCAAAAAGGCTATCCTCTTAGCCACCCAACCTAGCAAAAGATTCTCTCTTGGATCTTTCTTATGAAAGATCTAAAGAGAAAAGATCTTTTGAGACCCAATCTCCACCTTAGATCTCCCATCCAATGGCTACCAACCCTCCTATCATAGCCGACCATAACCTCCACCAAACCACCTCCATGGGTGGCCATGATATCCTCCCTTAGATGAAGATCCAAGGGCTACCCCCTTCCTACTTTAGTTGTCCTTTATATGGCCCTTAGATCTAGATCTAAGGGTCCATATTTTCTTCTACATTTCTATAAAAAAGAACCCACCACCTACCATTGGGGGATCTTGCACATACTTAGAAAAAAATTAAGGTATCACCATAGTGCACGTCCCCCTCTCTCTGTAATATCCCGCTCTGCAGTCTTCTTCCCGGTGCTCTGGATCTGAAGTGCCGCCGCACTTCGTACAAGCATCACACAAGCGGCTCTGTCATCTCCACCACATTTTCCTCTTCTCCTCCTACATAGTTTATTCATGTGTTCAATACTATTTTCGTTTGCAAGCATGCAGTTACATTTGATTTGTAAGAGTAAAAATGTTCATTTGATCCCATAAATTCTTGCCTATATATATATATATATATATATATATATATATATATATATATATATATGCTTAGAACGGATTTACGAAAAGCTTTCGACAACAAATTATGTCTTGGCTCCCTGCGAACAACTCAATACTTATCAAAAAAATTAATAAATGTTATTTGTTTCGGCGTGATTTGCAACTACGATGACGACGCAAAAATTCTTTTTGCGCAAAAAGCCACTAACATCCACCACTTCCTATTGTTAAAACTTACACCAACAAACTATCTGTTGTGGACAACTCAACTATACCTTTGCTCCAGTCACACAATTTGATTGGACTGATTAATGGCACAAACCTATGTTTGTCTGTCTCCTCTACACTTACGTCTTTTGATTTTGACTTGTCATCCACAACCAATGCTATTTCTCTACAATCTCAACGACAATCCTAGATCAGCCGTGGTCACATGCTGTTAAATTGGCTCATTTACCTCCCTCTAAATAGGTTCTACCATCGGCAGTAAGGTTGAATACCAGTTATGCAGTTTGGCAAACGCTAAAAGAGGCATATGGGTCTCTCTCACATTCTCGCATTCTTCAGCTTAAGATGCAACTTCAATCTTTGAAGAAAAATGATGATGCTATAGCTACTTATCTTAGGAAGGCCAAGTATATTACTGGCAAACTTGGCGCAACTGGACAACCTCTCTCTACAACGAACTTCAATGTGATTATTTTTCAAGACCTTGGCATACATTACGACATTGTTGCCTCCCTAGCCTCAAGAGGGTTCGTTGTCTCCTACTTAGAACTACAAGCTATTCTCATTGATCATGAGATATGGTTGTGGTGGAACATATCTTTACATATCTTCTGGCACCAATCCTCCTTTGTCAACCAAAATAGCTTAACGTTGCTCACGTCGTAAAGGGTGTAACCGAAACTCCTAGAAAAACACCAAGCATTCATCATGCCTAGTCTGTGGTGTTCCTAGTCATAGCCCTTTCAGATGTCGCTTTTGTAAAAATGATCATGGCAGAGAATAGTCATTTCCCTAAGCAAATCTCATCCAGATGCAAGATGCTCCTCCGCCACATGCAAACTAGTATCCCGATAATGGCGCCTCCCACCACGCGACTGACTTCCAAAATCTTACCATCGCAGTGCTTCACACTAGAATTGATATGATTTGAGTTAGTAATGGGGAAGGTATGTGAATTTCTCATATAGGTCGACAGGTTCTCTCTCATCACTCCAAATCCTTTATTCTCAAAAATGTCCTCCGTGCTCCTCACGCAAGCAAATCTTTGTTATATGTTTATTGTTTTGGCAAAGATAACAATTGCCCTATAGAATTTATTGAACATAATTTTGTTGTAAAGGATCAATGAACCTCCCCAATCCCTCTTCAAGCCAATAACTGGGGGCTCTACCATCTATCCACCGGTTCTACATCTTTTGCTATCCCTTCATCTACCTTTGTGGCTAGTTGTGATTTCTAGAGAAATTGGCATGAGCATCTTGGGCATCCACAATCAAAGATAGTTGGTTCTATTCTTTAGCTTTTTGGATTGCATTATGTTTTTGCTTCTTTAAATAAATACTCATGTATGATGGAAAACTATCTAAATTACAATTACAATGAACATGTACAAAGAACTTCACTCCTTTAGACCTTATTTTTAGTGATGTTTAGGAACCTACACTCTATCATTCCACTTTTCGTTTCAAATACTTCACAATTTTTATTGATGATTTCCCTAAATATGCATGGTTGTTTCCACTTAAAAAGAAAAGTGATATTGCCTCTATCATACCTATGGAGAATCAAAAGAATGCCTTACTTTCAAATGAAATCCTGGCCCTTTTTATAGAAAAGAGAATTGGGCTAATTACATAAGTACCCTCTCAATATAAATAAAATATCATGCATCCCCTTACAACTCAACACTCCCCCTCAAGTTGGGACATATATATCAGTGAGGCCCAACTTATCTCTCAAAAAATCATGGTGTTTCCTTTTGAGAGACTTAGTGAAAATGTCAGCAACCTACAGCTCAGAAGAGATATAAGAGGTACTTGTCTCGCCCTTCAGGACCGCATCCCGTATAAAATGGCAATCAACCTCAATATGCTTCGTCCTCTCATGAAAGACAAGATTAAAGGCAATGTATGTCACTAGCTTATTATCACAGTAAAGTGGAACTGGGGTATCAACTAGCATCCCTAGATCTCACAGAAAACCAACCATAAACATAATCTCATAAGCAGCCTGTGCCATGGACCTATACTATGCCTCTGCACTGGAATAGATGACAACACTCCATTTCTTGCTCCTCTAAGAAACCAGATTTCCTCCCAAATAGACAGTAAAGCCTGGCATAGATCGCCTATCCTCTACTAATCCCACATGGTCTGCATCAGAGTAAGCCACAAGATTAAGAGTGTCAGTTGCACTGTAGTACAAACCTCGCCTTAGGGTGCCTTTTAGGTATCTCAGGATGAGACACACATCATGCCAATGACTGTACCAGGGACTCTACATAAACTGACTAGCACGACGGACTGCAAGGCTAATATCTAGTCGAGTAATGGTCAGATATAACAAACGACCAACGATACTGCAATACCCGGTAATATCCTCAAACAAGGGATCTGACTCATCAGAGGTATGACTAGCTAGTGCATCAACCAGTATCCCTGATGGCTTAGACCCAAGTAGTCCAGCCTCCTCAAGAATCTATAAGGTATATTGCCTCTGTGATAAGGGTAAGCCAACCTCTTGATGAACAACCTCTATCCCCAGAAAGTAGCAAAAATCACCGAAGTCTTTGGTGACAAAAGTAGATTGCAGAAAGGCTTCCGTCTCTTCTATCGCATCAATATCATCACCTATCAGGATCATGTCATCAACATAGACTGCTAAGATAACTCTCCATGCTCCACCATACTCAATCCTCCTAACAAATATCAAATGGTCAGTAATAGATCTCTGGAGCTCAATCTTCTTGATCTCTAGGTTGAGCCTCTCAAACCAGGCTCGTGGGCTCTACTTTAGGCCATAGATGGCTTTACATAAGTGGCAAACAAACTCCCCCTAACTGTCATAACCTGGTGGTTTTCTCATGTATTTCTTCAGCCAGATCGCCATACAAAAAAGCATTCTTTACATCTAACTGATGCAGGGGTCACCCCCTAACCACAACAACGAACAAGATGATCTTGATGGAGGTGATACGAGCAACAGGCAAAAAGGTCTCAAGGTAATCCACATCATATGTCTGGGTGAATCCCTTAGCAACAAGTCTTGTCTTATATCGCTCCATTGCCCTATCTGATTTGTATTTGATGGTGTACACCCATCTGCAACCAACAACTGTAAAACCCACAGTACATGGAACAAGATCCCATGTCTTCCTAATCTGAAGTACATGCATCTCCTCGTCCATAGCAGCTTTCCATCTCGGATCATGGAGAACCTAAATAAGATCTTTAGGAACAACAGCTATGGTAATGGCAGCTACAAACTATGTGTTCTCCTCTAGGAGATGAGATACAGTAGTATAACGAGAAATAGGATGAAGCATGGTACCAGGTCTCCTCTGCATAATCTCCTCTCCATTTAACTCACCCCTATTTAATGGGGTAACAAGCTAAGCTGGTTCCTCATTTGTGATGTCATCTAGCTGTGATCTCCTCTGATATACCTGTGTATCCTATATTGCAACCTTTATGGATGAACCTTCCTCTGAGAAGTAGGGGACCTTTTCAAAGAAGGTCACATCAACAGTAACAATATATCACCTATGACCTGGATCATAACACCCGTAGCCCTCTTGGGTCTTAGAATACCCAAGAAAGACACTTCATGGCACGAGGAGCAATTTATCCTGTATACCATAATTCTAAACAAAGCAGATACACCCAAAAGCTCGTAGAGACAGTGGACAAATCCTGCCACACTCAGGATGTATAACTTGATATGGAATCTGACCATGAAGCACTGAAGATGGTTATCTGTTAATTAGATAGGCTGCAGATAATATAGCATCTCCCCAAAACTTCTTAGGAGCCTTCATATGAGACATCAAAGTCCTAGCAATATCAAGTAGCGTAACTTGTGCTCTGCAACTCTGATTGCACAGCAATCATGCAACCTAAATCACTTGAATTAAGCTAGATTATATTATAACTTAGGAATAATGCATTCATAGGCATCGTAATTTGCACAATAGCTGATTTATTAGTCATATAGATAATATCGTCATTTTATGTACTAATGAAAGATGATTTTAATCGCAAATGATTTGAAGCCGTGAATTCGAACAGATCTGATCAGAATGACAACAGGAGTCCAACACTTCTGAAATCATCTTGATCAAACAACCAGAGCATCGTGTGCAATCCATAAAAGAATGGAGATCATGGATCCGGATCAACGATCGCAGTTAAACGACGTAAAAATCAACCTGATCGGAGGTTTACATCACCAGATACAAAGAAAAGAAGATGGACGGCCATGATAGCGCCACGTGACACCATCATAGCCGCCCCTCACCGTCGGCCCATCTCTGAAGACCATCCCTTGCCCGCTCTCAACCATTGGATGGCCATCCAACAGTCCACGATGCATCCACGTCCATCCAATGGCTAAGGATAATTAGACGCAAAGAGGAAACCGCAACAAAACGCACGCGTAGTGCGTTGGCTCACGCACTTGAGCTGGATTGGAAGGTGCGCGTTCGATCCGCGTGGCGCCTCAAATTAGGAAGGCATTGTGAGCGGGTGCTATTACCCGTTGGATCTGCATCAGCGCACACAGACGCAACCACATGGCGTGATCAAATCGCTCTGTGGCTGCGAGCATAAACAACCACGCGTTAAGCACGCTCTTAAAGGCAGTGGGCGCGTGCGTTTAAGCCGTCCAATCATAAGATCGAACGGCTGAGGATTAGGCGCTCATTTTAAGCGAGCGGCGAATGCGAAGAAGAGAAGCGGTTGCACGCAGGCAAATCTAAGGCACCCGATCTTGATCTAATGACGCTAGACGCGCCATGTGTCAGCACAGGAGTCAATCCGAGCATAGAGGGTGCATATAAGGCTATTTTGAGGCCAAATCAGAGTCGATATTTGAATCGACGGATCTAATTGGCCTAAGGTTGTTGCACGAGATGGAGGGCCAAAATACCCTTTTTGTCCTCCATAAAAACTATAAAAGAGGGCTAAAGCCCCCTTGGATGGATCATCTCTTCCATACAACTCTTCCACCTTCCTCCAAGCCAAAGCTCTCCCTCTACAACTCCGCTCTGACCTTTGTCCCGATGCTCTAGATCTGAGATGCTGCCGCATCTCGCACAAGCATCCTACAGGCATCATCTCTCTGCCTCCTTCTATCTTTCTCTATCTCTCTCTCCCTCTCCCTCTCTCTTTCTATCTTCTTTCTATCTATCTGTCTCTACTTTTTGCATAGCAATTTCTACCGTAAAAGATTCTTTATCAATGCAATGAAATTTGATCTTATGAATATCTAATGCCTCTTTATATATATACATATATAAATACCTGTTAGAACTAGTTTTATTGAAAAGCTCCTGTTAAAATTAGATTGCCTTCTTGGGAATGACCCGGTACTCATCGATTTTTACAAATTATTTGTCGACGTGTTTTCGTGCTATACTACAACTAAATAATCTTTTAAAACATGATTTACGCGTCGGACAAACTCCACTCTGCTGGGAAGTGTGAGCACGAGATGTCTGATGAATGATCCCCCTAGAACGAAACTCTTCCTACAAATCACTGCATAAATTCTAATGCATTATCACTACGAAAGGCTCAATCAGTAGTATCATATTGTGTCTGTATCTCAGACAGAAACTGTTGAACAATGGTAGGAATCTTAATCTGGCCTTCATCAAGAAAACCCAAGTCAACCCGCAGCTGTCATCAATCATAACTGCAAAATATTGATGTCCACCAGTAGTGGCAACTCCAGAAGGCCCCCAGACATCATAATGCACTAGAGAAAACGACAGAACTAACGCCAACATCTCTCCCAAGATAGCTACCCACGTGGTGCTTCCGCAACTGACAATCTTTTTTTTTGAAAGGTCAAAGGGTGATTATCTGATTGATAAATACCCAAAAAAATTTCATTAATAAAAATCCTTAAGCCAAATTACAAACTTTTAACTCCAGGATGCCATAAAAGAGAGCATAGACCACAAAATTCTCTATATAAGGGCGTTACCCTTTAAATACCGCCGCATTTATCCCAAGCCAAATGGCCCACAAAATAGCCATCAGTCGTGCCCTCTCCTTCTTGGATCGGAAAGAGTTCTGTCCATCACCTCTCGTGCTTCACCTGAAGGACCTCCAAAAATCAATAAAAGAGGCATGCAACCACTATCCATCCCCAAAACGACTTCAGATTTGCTTCTCCATAGGGCAAGTGAAGAACAAGTGGTCGACATCCTCAGGTCCTCCCTGGCAAAGCAAACAAGCAATATCCACCTCTTGCGCCCATCTGGACCATCATACTTTCGACATGATTTGTCTTCTCTTTACTAGCCAAATAAAAATCTTCACCTTTAAAGGACACGTGCATCCCAAAGTAGACTGCAATCCTTAACAAGATCAAAATCTGTTTTCCTTGCAGGATCTCCCAACCTTCTATAGGCATCCCAAATCGAGAAATCTCCTTCCTCCCACCCAAAGAAATCTCCCCCCTCTTCAGCCATCCAGCCCTCCAAGTCTTGCAGCATCTCCTGTAGATCACCAATCCTCTTATCTAAAAGATTACCTAAGAAAGTGGGGCACTAACATCCATGCCTCCGCAACCAACAGGTATCTATCCACTGCCAAGGCCGCCAGTCTAGGGAATCGGTCGCATAGTTGTCCATGGCTCATCCCATCATCCATCCAAAATCTAAACTGCCTCCCTGCTTCGAGAACCGACATGAAGAAAGTGTGGACCCTGGGTGCCACCTTAGTGAGATCTCCTACAAAGTGAGATGCTCCCCTCGGAGGAGACGCCAACAGGTCCCAAGCAAAAGGAGGGTTGTAGCAAGCTTGCAAAACCCTCCCAACCAAACAATCCTCTCTCCCAAGCAGCTTCACAAGCCATTTGGTTAGCAAGCGGTCATTCATTCTCCCCAACTCTCTCACACCCAGTCCCCCTCCTTGAACGGCTTCCACACCTCTCCCCAAGCCACTAGCTTCACCCCACTTTCACTCGACCCAAAGTTTGTCCAAAAGAAATTTCTCATAAGAGAGAGAACTTTCTTCTCGACCTGCCCAGGCATCTTCAGCACCACTGTGAAATAAGAAGGCATCGCCGCAAGCACCAACTTCAATAGGACCAACCTATCCCCCCTCGACAGAAGCTTCGATGCCCAACCTACCAAGCGTCCCTCCAACCTCTCCAACAATGGGAACCAGTCCTGCACCAACACCCTCCTATTCATTAACAACAGGCCCAAATACGAAATAGGCAAGGCTCCCTCCTCCGTACCTAACACATCACTGGAAACCCCGGCCTCCTCTGTCATGCCGAACGGGACGAAAGTAGACTTCCCATAATTGATCTGCAAACCAAATGCCTCCCCGAAGAGCTTTAAAATCACTTTGATCCTCATCGCCTCTGTCACCAGCCCCTTCACAAAGAAAATGGTGTCATCTGCATACTGGAGAACATGGAACGTGTTATCTCAATCCACAATGAAACCCCTGGCCAGGTCTCTCTAACAGGCTCTACTCGAAGACCTCACCAGCGCATCAATAGCCAGGACAAAGAGCATAGGTGCCAAGGGACACCCCTACCTAACTCCCCTACTCGGTTGTATCTACCCTCTTGTCGGGTTCCATTGATGATAACCAAGAAGGAGGTCGTCGTGACACGCTGCTTCATCCATTGTATCCATACCGGTGGGAACCTCCTCTTGATCATGGAGACCCAAAGGAAAGACCAATGGACTGAGTCATAAGCCTTCCTAAAGTCCACCTTCCAAAGGAAAGCCTTCCTTCCCTCCCTCCTCCACAAGGATAGGATCTCTGTGGCAGCCACATAGCCATCCAGAATATTCCTTCCTGGAACGAAAGCCGTCTGCACCTCCACGACCACCCCATCAATCACCTCCCATAACCTATTCGCCAAGACTTTGGCCACCACCAAGTAGACCACGTTGGACAAGGCAATGGGTCTAAAGTCATCAATAGCCTCTGCTCCTTCCTTCTTAGGAAGGATAAACGTAAAGAATTTATTAAGCCTATTAAAGTCGTGATTCCCCTCCCTAAACTCAGCCAAGATAGCCAAAACATCCTCCTTAAGCAAGGACCAGAACTCCTTAAAGAAATGAATCAGGAAGCCATCTGGCCCAGGACATCCATCAGCATTCAGGCCCCATATCCCAGCAGACAATCTTCACAATATAAGACCAAGGAATCAGGTAGTTTTGGGTACATCTGACGCATCTTCTTCATAGAAGGATGCCCAAGTCTGCAGTGCTAAAGTAAGGGATCATGGGAAATAGACACTGCCCCAGCAAACAAGGTCGGCGAGTCTAACTAATATAGTCCACCCCTTTCTATTCCACCACCAATAATATCACCCATGATTCGATCTTGGAAATAACAATGCCTCTCATCAAAAATAATACGGCATCCAAGATCTCTGCAAATTTACTGACAGATAGAAGATTCATGGGAAACTCAGGAGCATAATATACTTGTTCTATCTTCATCTTGGATGTAGCATCTACACATCCAACTACAGTCACAAGGGAAGTTACTCCATTGGCTACCTATACATCATTTATTCCATGTGAAGCCACAGGATTCTTTAGGCGATCTTTGTCTCCAGTAAGATGAACGGAGGCACTAGAATTAATTACCCATGCACTTCTGGTCTTCTGTTTCCTTACGCCAATTTTATGAGCTACAAACGCTAGCTCAATCAAATCTAAACTTGATCTACTCAGATCAACTCTCCACAACATCGGCAAGAGAATACTCATCGCCAACGATGGGAGGCGTGAGAGAAGGCTCATCACGCACTCAAAGCCACGAACAAGGCAATCATTGGCAATAATAGCACTTGCTGTCGGCAACTGCAAAAGCCAACCAACATTTTCACCGGTGGCAAACCACTTGGCGGCAGCACTGCCAGCGTTGGCTGCCCACGCCACCGGATTGCTAACCAGCGCAGCCAATAGTGGCAGGCTGCCCCACTGCGCCGCCACTGCACCTCTGCCATGCTGTGCCAGTCCACGTGCTGCCCCTAGTGGTGGTACCACCGTAGATGACATCCTTCATCATATCACCCTTAAGTTGGTGATCTGAACATGTTATGGTGGATTTTTGGTAGGATATTGGAGCACCGACCTAACATTGCCCCTCTAATACCATATGGAGAATCAAAAGAATGCCTTACTTTCAAATGAAATCCTAACCCTCCTTTATAGAAAAGAGAACTAGGTTAATTACATAAATACCCCCTCAATATGAATAAAATATCATGCACCCCCTATAACTCAATAGTACCCAATTTCTTTGCCACGGTAGAACGACATATTAATTCAAAAATTGAAGGTTTTCAATCTGATGGAGGTGGTGAGTACCAAGCCTTGAAACAATTTCTTGATAAACATGGGATTATTCATCGCATGACCTATCCCAACACACATGAGCAAATTGGAGCATCAGAATGAAAAATCCACCATATTGTTGACACTGGGTTTACTCTACTTGCCCACTCCTCTGTGTCGCATCACTTTCGGCACTCTGCCTTCACTATTGCCATCTTTTTAATAAACAGACTACCCATAATCGTGCTACATAGCCAAAGTCCATGCTACCTTCTACACCAAAAGCACCTAAACTGCCATTCTCTACCCATTTTTAGGTGCACTGTCTATCCTTTGTTGAGACCCTACAATTACTACAAATGTTCTTTCAAAACTACACCCTACATTTTTTTGGGTTATACTTCAAATCATCATGATTATCTTTGCTGTGATCCTAAAGAGAATAAATACTACGCAGTCAAACATGTCAACTTTGATGAAACTCTATTCCCTTTCAAGAACAGGTCCACACTTGGTCCTCTCCCTCCAAAGTGTGCATCTTCATCTCCATGGCCATCTATCTCCTTACCTGGTCCCTTCTCTCCTTCGTTGGAACCTATTGACTAAACCTCCTCCAATTTTTCACCTCCCACACCTCGAATGACGCACGTCAATACAAATGCACCTTCTTCTATGCCACAAGTACAATCTCCTCAGTGACAACTATGCCAATGACAACCAGTTGACTACAGAACTTTGGCTGGACTAAAGCATTTTAAGAATCATCCTCTCCTAGATGCACTCATGGCTACTATTACCAGGGTCTTCATTGCACAGCAATCATACGACCTAATTAACCTACATTAAGTTAGATTCTAGCATAACTTAGAAACAATGCATACATAAGCATCATAACTTACATAAAAGTTTAGAAGCCTTAAAGATAATATTACCATTTTATGCTCTAAAAGAGAGATGAAATGATTGCAGATGATCCGAGGCCACAAATGATAGATCAAACCATACGGATCTGATCAGGACAACGACGGGAGTCCAATGCTTCCGGAATCGTCTTGATCAGACATCCGTAGCATCACGTACAATCCATAGAAGAACAGAAGCCAAGGAGCAAGATGACAGAAATCCAAGCCTCAGATGTAAAATCCGACCGTACGAATGGATCTGGATCAACAATCGTAGTCCAACGACGTAAAAATCATCTCGATCGGAGGCCTATAGCACCGTCTACAAAGCAAGGAAGATGGACGGCCCTGATAGCGTCGCCCCTCGCTGGGCCTCCAATCTCTGACTCTTCCCGCGCCTTGTGGGCCGTTGGATCGTCATCCAATGGCCACAAAGCGACCACGTCGTCGCCCCGCCCCACTTCATCAACTAAGAGGAGATTTTAACCGTTGGATCTCCATCCAATGGCTAAAGAGCGAACTTGCCAAAAATCCTCAACGCAACACAAAAGGCGATGCAGCTCAGCGGTTCGCGCCCTCACACACAATCGCGAGCTGCAGGATCAACTCGCACCGAGCGGAAAATCAGACAAGCGGAGTCGCACAGATTTAATTAGACCGTCAGATGGTGATCCAGCGGCGTAGATGCAACCGCATGGTGCGCGGATGGATGCTGGATGAGGCGGTTCGTGAACGCGTGGATGCACGCTCCAACAAAATGCGTCGTTGCACATGCATTCACGAAGGCATTAGCGCGCGCGATTTAGGCCATCCGATCGCGAGATCGGACGGCTGAGATCGCTAGCGCAATTTGAATAGAGCACGCGCGAGGCAAGCGGCGAGGAGCACGCGATCGGGATCCAAGGGCTACGGACGTGCCACGTGGTGCCACCAGAAGACATCCGCGCGTATAAGGGGCGTTGGAGGCTATTTTTAGGTGAGATCTAAGCCGTTAATCTCCCGATTGACGGATCTGATCGTACTAGGTTGTTGCACAAGTTGGAGAGCTAAAATGCCCACTTTACCCCTCATTAAAGCTATAAAAAGAGCCGAGGGCCCCCCAGTTGAGAGGCAACTCCCACCAAATATATCTCCAACCTCTCTATCTCTGCAACTCCTCTCCAGACTTCATCCCAACGCTCTGGATCTGAAGTGCTGCCTACTTCATACAAGCATCCCACAAGCAGCATCATCTGCTATCTTTCTCTATCTCTATCTCTCTATCTCTCTCTCTCTCTTTCTCTATCTACTCTTTAGCATAGTGATTTCTAGTTTAAAAGCTATTTCCAAATAGCAATAAAACTCTGATTCTCTGGATATCTGATGTCTATATGTACATATATAAATATATAAATATTTATTTAGAACGACTATCTGAAAAGCTTTCGCATAAAAATCGTGTTTTGCCTCCCTGCGAACGACTTGATACTCACTGAAACTTTATAAATATTATTTGTTTCATCGTGATTCGTACTACAACGACATAATTAATTTTTAACGCATCTCATGGTTGAATAAGTTGGCGCCGTTGTCGGGGAGGGAACAAAAATTTTCAAAAACTTTTCCTGTAAAGTGCTTATTTGATATTCTAACTTGCTATTTTTGGTTGCGCAGGAATCACAAAATTACAGGAAAACATGGGCAACAACGGAAAAAAAATAAGTTCGAATCTTAGGTAAGTACTCGTAGCTTAGATTAGGTTAGATTTCCTTTCAGAAAAAAAATCCAAAAAAAAATTAGGTGTTTTACTTGAACCTTAGGATTAGTTACATTTGTTTGCTCTCTAAAAAAAAATCTCTTTTAGTTAATTTAGGACTGAAATAAACTCTTATCTTAAAAATTCAATTCCTAAAAATCCGCTTGTCCAAAAATTCCAAAATTTTTACTGAAGTGGATTTTGAAGTCAAGAACAACATATCCAAATTTCGTGCAAATCTGAGTAATATAAAAATTTTAAAAATTCATAAACTAAACTGTTATCAAATCGATTATTGTTCATGATTTTTCGAAGTTCAATTGACTTGAAATTTATGACATTGAATTCTTGTGAAAGTCAAGAATTTGGAAAAAATCCAAAAAAAATATTTTTTACACGTTTGATTGCACGATTTCTCAATCACTAACTGAAAGTCAAAAGACTGCAGAACTTCCAGTACACTTTAAATCTGAAAAAAATAAAAAACATGTATTAAAATTCTTGAAAAAATATTTTTCAAGTGCCTAGTTAGTGGTACAATAATACCAATTGATTGCATTGCTTAGGTCGCACCATTTCCCTAATTTTGGACTTAAAAGGACCATATAGCACTATCTGCTCTTAGGGTTTCACATTAAGAGTAGAGCACACCTGCATTTCCATTCTTAAATGAAATCTATCAAACAATTGAGATTTGCAAAACTCTTGTGTGCCTCATCAGAACCCTTGATTGAAGATATTAACTCAAGTGAACCCTAAAACTCACTAATACAAGCATTTGAACCTTAAAATTCACTTAATTATAAAAAAATTACTTTTGAACCCCTTGCCAGTACACTTCACATTTTGAAAATCATTTTTAAGGGCAACACCCCCTAACGCCTATTATATTCCAAAAGTACATCAAGCCTAAGCCTAAAACTAAGTAAACGTGCCCTAGGCAAGACTAATATTCTTAGGGACTTGAAATTAGATTGGGCTAAGATTAAGGTCCTGTCTACTTGAACCCACTGGTGACAAGAAAGGTTGGTGCAGTAACCGCGTTAACCCTTAGTGGTGTCCCGCCATGTGAGGTGTCCTAGGGGGTCCCACCTTTTTGGCCAGCCAAGTAATTCAAGGGTTGATCTAACCTAGTCGTGTTTTGGGGAACCAAGGATCAGGTCTATTTAGGGTTTACACTCCAAGGAATAGCTTGATTGCTTGCATTGAAAGGGTGGGGTATGCTCTCATCTGTCTTCTCCTTCTCATCTACGGACATTCTTCTGGTGCATGCAAGGTAGAAGATCTCTACACCCTGATTTGCTATCACCTTTAGAAAGAAATCCTAAGGGAAGACCTAATTGTCTAGAATCTGAATCTGAACCCTCTTCAATGGCTAGTCACCACAACAAAGATGAGATCGAAGAGGAAGAATAAAATCTGAATCTAATGACTCTCTTACAAAGGCAGATCACTAAGCAGGGCCGGCATCATGACAGACAAATAGAGGTCATAGTGCAAGCCATTACTCGACTCCAAAATGGAAGAGCAGACCGACCTCTCCGTGACTTTTACAATCCTCTTGAGGCCCAACCTAAACCTTTTATTAGGGTATCTCAGGATGGGAAAGATTTTGAACTCAAACCACAGATCATCAATCTGATTCCCCACTTCCATGACCACGATTCTAATGACCCCTTCCACCACCTTGAAGAACTATACATAAGGACCTTTGGCCTAGGAACCTGAATGAAAGGACCTTAATGATGAAAATATTCCAATTCTCCTTAAAAGATAAAGCTGCTTATTGGTTGAGGACTATTGGTAGACCAATCCTAACTTGGGAAGATTTGAGAAGCACATTCCTAAAAAATTTATTTCCCGTAGGAAAAATCAATGCCCTTAGATGTGCCACTACAACCTTTAAGAAAAACCCTGGGAAACAACTACATGAGGCTTGGGAGAGATTTATTGATTTGGCTAGGAAATGCTCTCATCATGGGATTCCGAAGTGGCACTTGGCTCATATTTTCTATTATGGGTTAAGTAACAATTTGAAGAATTTTGTTGATGCAACATGTGGAGGTAATTTCCTAAGCAAAGATGCTGAGGGAGCCTTTCAATTATTTGAGAATATGAGCGAAAATTCCCTCAACAATGCCTCAATGTCCGCCTTTAACAAAGCAAATCAACCAAGGAGCGGAGTTTATGAAGTTAAGGATAATTCAAACTCGGTTGATTTAGAACTAATTGCACAACGATTGGACAATGTGTAACTCATTGGAAAGAACCTTCTGAAGGGTAAGAGTTCCTTGGGTACACATTCCAAAATAAATCCTATGCCTACCCAAGGAGTTCCTATGTTAACCCACACCCAACTCCCCAACCCTCTGGGTCAAGAAATGGTGCACAATCTTAATGACCTGACCATGGCTCCACCTATGAGCCAACTCTACTTGGACCCATCTCTTTCTGGGTACCAAGGAGGGAGCTTAATGCCCTCAAATTCTGAACTAGGCATCCCGATGCCTAGTTATCCTAAGGATGTGAATGCACTCCAGGGTTAAACTAAAAATAATCCCTATTCAAATACTTACAACCTTGGATGGCGCAACCATCCTAACTTTGCTTGGTCAAGTCAGAAACCCACCCAGGGTCTTAACTTGACTAAGCCTAACACGTATGGGCAACCCAATAGTTACACAACCACGCACATATCAGCCACAACCTACTCAAGAAAACCAACCATGAGTTTGGTCCTTAAGGAAATGCGAGAAATGAATTTGAGACAAGGAAGAAATGAATTAATTGAGGACAGAATTGACGGGACAACTAAACCAGTTAATTGATGCTAGACAACACGGGATGCTGCCATCCCAACCCGTCCCCAACCCAAGGAACTTCAATAGGGTTAACTAGCACAACACACAGGCACATATAGTTCAACCTACTCCCCAGCACCCACTTGGCTTCGTTAACCCTAACCAAGCTCCGCCTATTTTGCAAAACCCACCTCAACCTTCTAACCATACGCCTTTGCTAGTGCAGTAACCTTGAGAAGTGGAAGACAAATTCAATATCCTTACCCCTTCAAATCTAAATCTAGACAAGATCTTAAGGAGCTCGAATCTGACCTAGGAGATCAAGAAGACAAGGATCAGGACCCGAACACTCATGATTTCTCTCAAGCACCCTTTCCTGAAGCATTGAACAAACCTAGGAAAAAGAAAACCAATCCATCTGAGGAGTGGCTTGATATTTTTAAACAAGTCCAGGTGAACATACCACTCCTTGAGGTAATTGAGAATATCCCAGCCTGTGCGAAATTTTTGAAAGAAATGTGTACACCTAAACACTAGGCCAAATCATCCAAAAGGGTAGTGTTATCTGAACAAGCTAGTGTAGTTATCCTTAAAAACCTACCTTGAAAATAAAAAGATCCAAGAGCTCCTCTGATATCGTGTGTTGTTGGAGATACTACTTTTGATAAGGCTTTGTTAGATTTAGGTGCCTCCATAAATTTGATCCCCACAATGTTATATGAAAAATTTAACTTTGGAGAGCTAAAACCTACTGAGGTCACATTACAGCTAGCTGATTGATCTATGACTACACCACGGGAGATTATTGAGGATACAATCGTCAAGGTTCGTGATTTTTATTTTTGTGTGGATTTCTTGATCCTTAACATGGAGGTACCGGAGAATTTGAAGAACACCCTGATAATTCTAGGAATACCACTTTTAGCTACTGCCAAGGCTAATATTGACTGAATCTAGCAGTATGGAAATCAAATTCAAGGACAAGAAGATGAAGATTAACATCTTTAAGGCCATTAAATAATTTGAGGATTGTAAAATGATAAAAGATTCTGAGGATCATACTATTGAATATTATATGGAGTTAGGAGTATCCCACTCCGATCCTACAGGCCTTGACCCCCAAACCAATCAAGAGGTCAGTCACCCAATCACTAACTTGATTCTAAAACCTCTTGAGGTTAACTGTGATCCACCTTTGGACCCTTTATCCCAAGGACCCAAACCTGAGCTAAAATCTCTTCTTAATTATCTAAAATATGTTTTCTTGGGATCTAATCAAACTTACCCAGTGATTATTAGCTCTTATCTAACCCAAACTCAGGAAAATCAATTAATCCAAGTTTTGGGAAGAAACAGTAGAGCAATTGGTTGGACATTGGATGATCTGAAGGGAATCAATCCTACTTACTACACCCACAGAATCTATACTGAGGACAGATCCAGACCCTTCAGGGAAATGCAGAGACGATTGAATCCTAACATGCAAGAGGTGAAAAAGGAAATAATTAAGTGGTTAGATGCGAGAATAATGTACCCAATCTTTGCCAATCCATGGATCACTCCTGTTCAAGTGGTTCCTAAGAAAGTCGGGCTGGCGGTGATTACTAATGACAATAGGGAATTGATTCCAACCCACACAGCTTCCTCCTAGAGAGTCTGTATCGACTACAGGAAGTTGAATAATGCAACTAAGAAAGATCACTTTCCACTTCCCTTCAATGATCAAATCCTGGAAAGACTACCTGGCCAAAAATTCTTCTATTTCTTGGATGGCTATTCTGGCTACCATCAAGTAGCTATCCACCCCGATGATTAAGAGAACCACCTTCACATGTCCAAACGGAACATTTTCCATCCATAGGATGCCTTTTGGATTATGCAATGCATCAGCGACTTTTTAAAAGTGCATGCTTGCAATCTTTTCAGACATGGTAGGTAATTTCATGGAAATCTTTATAGATGATTTTTCTATGTTTGGGGACTCTTTTGATTCTTGTCTGATCAATCTAGAGAATACTTTACAAAAATGCATAGAGGTGAATTTTGTTCTATATTGGGAAAAGAGCCACTTCATGGTTACGGAGGGCATAGTCATTGGCCATGTTATGTCTGAAAGAGGAATTGAAGTAGATAAAGCCAAGGTGGACACTATCATTAAACTCCCACCAACTTCGACGGTCAAACAAGTAATATCATTCCTTTGACATGTGGGATTTTACTGTCGATTCATTAAGGATTCTTCTAAGGTGGCGAGGCCCTTAAGTAATCTACTGGTGAAAGATCAAATCTTTGATTTTGATTCAAGCTGCTTAAGGACTTTCAATCTATTGAAGGAGGCCATTACACAATCACCCATCCTAAAACCTCCTAATTGGGATCATCCATTTGAAATCATGACCGACACCTCTGATTTTGCTATTGGGGCAACCTTGGGACAAAAAGTTGACAAGAAACCTTCTGTGATTTTACTACGCTAGTAAAACTCTTGATGAGGCTCAAAGAAATTACACCACTACATAAAAAGAGTTGCTAACAGTAGTTTTTGCTCTAAAGAAGTTTAGACCATACCTATTTGGATATCATGTCACAATTTGCAAACTACCTTTGTTTGCAGGCATTGTCAACTATTTGGCCATCGAAAGACTACCCATGGATTGGCCTAAGCATAAGCAGGATAAGTTGATTTCCGATGCCAAATACTACTTTTGGGAAGATCCGAAGCTATTCAAAATATGCATGGATCAGGTTATCCGCCGTTGTGTTCTAGATGAGGAGATCACAAGTGTACTAGAATTCTGCCATATTTTGCTTGTGGAGGTCACTTCTCAAGAAAAAAGATGGCAAGCAAGGTACTACAAAGTGGATTGTATTGGCCGTCTCTATTCCACGACTCGTACAACTTCTGTAGGTCATGTATTAATTGTCACTCTAAAAAACATGACCAGGAAGGATATGATGTCCCTAAATCCAATCCTTGTAATCGAGATCTTTGATGTTTGGGGCATTAATTTTATGGGACCTTTTACCAATTCATTTGGATACCTATACATTCTAGTTGCAGTCGACTATATATCCAAATGGATTGAGGCCATCTTAACCCAAACCAATGACTATAAAGTGGTCATGGACTTTGTAAAGAAAACATCTTTAGCCGGTTCAGTGTACCCAAAGCTCTGATTAGTGATGGCAGGTCTCATTTCACCCACAATCAATTCAGGACCTTACTGACCAAGTATGGAGTCACTCACAGAATCTCTACTCCATATCATCCACAGACAAGCTGAAATTTCCAACCAGGAAATTAAGAAAATCCTTCAAAAGACGATCCACCCGGGTCAGAAGGAATAGTCTACTAAATTGGATGACGCTCTCTGGGCCTACCGAATTACGTATAAAACTCCAATTAGGATGTCTCCATTCCATTTGGTCTACAGAAAATCTTACCATCTGGTTGTTGAACTTGAACATAAAACTTACTAGGCAATCAGAACTTTTAACCTGAATCTTGATCAATCTGGATGACAAAGAAAACTCCAATTGACTGAGTTGGATGAAATCCGGAATGATGCTTATGATAGCGCAAGAATCTATAAGAATAGGACAAAAGCATTACATGATAAGTATATCTCTCGGAAAAGCTTTGTTCCTAATCAAAAGGTTTGGTTATTTGATGCGCGCTTGAAGTTCTTTCCAGGAAAATTAAGATCAAAATAGATGGGTCCTTTCGTTCAAAGAAAAGTCTACCGTCATGGAGCTGTTCTCATCCTGGATCCCAAGACTGGCCATAAGACAAAGGTAAATGGTCAAAGGTTAAAGCCTTACATCACTCAGAACTATGATCCCATTCCTGATAGTCACATCAACCTTCTGAAATCATTTGAGTTGTACTGAATCCAGTAAATGACGTTAAACTTAACACTGGCTGGGAGGCAACCCAGTATTCTTTGCAGGTAGTTTTACATTTTCTCTATCCAAGCTGACCTGGATTAACAAACTCAGTCAGGTAATATCTCTTCTTCTTGCTTATTACATTTTGATTTTCCTGCATGCATTTCAATGAGGACATTATAATGAATAAGCATGGGGGGTGGACATTGCATGTCTTTTTTTTATGTTAGAAAAAAAAAATTGCATTCATGCATAAAGAATTTTTATCAAGAAGGTTTTATTAGGGATTTATTCTTAAGTTGATTCCTGAACTTAGAATCCAGTACAATTTCACACTTACACGTAGAATTTGCAATGGATCCTCTGTGAAGACCGATAAACATCTTTAGTTTGTCAAGAAGACTTCTTCTCCTGAACCCTTAGACAGTAATTAGGGAGTCAGGAAAACCATCTTCCAGTAGATCCACCAAACAAGTATGAGGTGAGAGTAGAAAGTCCACTAATGCTCTAAGGCTAGTATAAAGAATCTTAATTTCTAGATAATTAGATAATGATACTCGGAGTTAGATACAGTTTTCGCTCTCGGTTTATACATACAAATTCTCTGTGTGAATTTTTGAGAGCCACCAAATAAAATAAATACATACAGAGTGGGTTCTAATAAAACTAGGACTAAGGTAGATGATTGCAACGTCCTTTATGAAATCCTCAGCTGAAGGAGAGTATTAATATAAAGATCAGAAATACGATGTCCCATTCATTCCTTTCCCAGTGCTGAGAATAGGCACTTCAACCAAATAAGCCACCCGATATCCTCTTGAACACCCCAATCTTGAATAATACCTTATGAATAAAAATGTGCATGGTTGCTACAGTACATTGTGTTGGTAGAAATATATATATATATAAGAAGAGAAAAAAAGAGAATCAAAAAATATATATAAAAGAAGAGAGAGAAAAAGAAAAAAAAAGAGTGTGTTAATTGTGTTATGTCAAGCACATTAAGGCAACAATACACATTCCCTTTACAATCCACCAAATACAGTCTTAACATACTTTTCTGTATTTTTAACTGCCTGAATACAGGCTGAGGAATTTTGACTTAATCATAGGGCTATCAGAACTTAATCAAAGTGTTAATACCATGAGAGGACACCAAATATAATGATAAATCTAGTGAGATTGTGAGCTCAAAAAAAAAACGTAAAGAAAAAAAAGAAAGAAAAAAAAAGAGAGAATGAGTACAAAGGAACTAAAGAGAGCACAGTTTCTCCACCTCTCTTTGAGTTGATTTATTTAATAATCTGAAAATCTAGGTTCTGTAGTACTAGTCTATGTGTAGCACCGGATGAGTGTGAGCAATACAAATCCATTTGACTTAAAATATCTTCTACCTAAGCCAAAAAGCCGGGGCTGAAATTATATAACCCTGAGGGAAAGTTTGCCTATCTCAAAAGAATTTTACTAAGGGTTAAGTACAAGTTTTAGATGTGGATTGGCTTTTCACTTGGATCCGTTGCATAGGCTACAACACTACACTTTCACAAATGTCTGGAATTCTAAAGTTTTCGATGAAAACAAAAGAAATAAATCTCTCGTCGAACTCTTGATAGAAATCAGTCATTTAGGACCACTTTGCATTTAGTCTTGCATTTGCTAGGGACTAGCAAGATTTAGGCATGGGGGCGTGATTGCATAGCAATCATACGACTTAATTTACCTGAATTAAGTTAGATTCTAGCATAATTTAGAAATAATACATACATAAACATCATAATTTGCATAATAGTTAGTTTAGTAACTTTAAAGATATATTACCATTTTATGCTCTAAAAAAGAGATGAAATAATTGCAGATGATCCGAGGCCACAAATGATAGATCAGACCGTACGAATCTGATAAGGATGACGACGGAAGTACAATGCTTCCGAAATCATCTTGATCAAGCATCCGTAGCATCACGTACAATTCATAGAAGAATAGAGGCCAAAGAGCAAGATGACAGGAATCCAAGCCTCAGATGTAAAATCCAACCGCACAGATGGATCCGAATTTACGATCACAATCCAACGGTGCAAAAATCATCTCAATCGGATACCTATAGCACCGTCTACAAAGAAAGGAAGATGGACGGCCACAATGGCACCATGTGGTGCCATCACAACTGCCTCTCGCCACACCCCCAATCTCTGAAGAACTCTTCCATGCCTTGTGGGTCGTTGGATCGCCATCCAACAGCCACAAAGCAGCCATGTCGCTGCCCCACCCCACTTCATCGACTAAGAGGAGATCTCAGCCATTGGATCTCCATCCAACAGCTAAGAGCAAACTTGCCTAAAATCCTAAATGTAACAGAAAAGGCAGCACAGCTCAGCGGTTCGTGCCCTCACATGCAATCGCGAGGTGCAGGATCGACTCACACGGAGCTCAAAATCAGACAAGCGGAGTCACGCGGATTCAATTAGATCGTTAGATGGTGATCCAGTGGCGTAGATGCAACCGCGTGGCATGTGGATGGATGTTGGATGAGGCGATTTGCGAACGCATGGATGCACGCTCCAACAAAATGCGCCGTTGCACACGCATTCACGAAGGCGGTAGCGTGCGCGATTTGAATCAAGCGTGCACGAGGAAGGTGCGAGGCGAGCGACGAGGAGCACGCGATTGGGATCCGAGGGCTGCGAGCGTGTCACGTGGCGCCACCAGAAGACATCCATGCATATAAGGTGCGTTGAAGGCTATTTTTAAGTGCAATCTGAGCCGTGGATCTCTCGATCGACGGATCTGATCGTACGTAAGTTGTTGCATGAGTTGGAGGGCTAAAATGCCCACTTTACCCCTCATTAAAGCTATAAAAAGAGCCTCAGGACCCCCCAGTTGAGAGGCAACTCCCACCAGGTAGATCTCCAGCCTCTCTCTCCGCAACTCCTCTCCAAACTTCATCCCGGCACTCTGGATCTGAAGTGCTGTCGCACTTCACACAAGCATCCCCAAGCGATGTCGTCATCTGCTATCTTTCTTTATCTCTATCTCTCTATCTCTCTATTTCTCTATCTACTCTTTAGCACATTAATTTCTAGTTTGAAAATTGTTTCCCAATGGCAATAAAACTCTAATTCTCTAGATATCTGATGTCTATATATACATATACAAATATATAAATATTTGTTTAGAACGACTTTCTAAAAAGCTTTCGCATAAAAATCGTGTTTTGTCTCCCTTCGAATGACTCAGTACTCATCGAAACTTTATAAATATTATTTATTTCATTGTGATTTGCACTACAACAACAGAATTAACTTTTAACGCGTCTCACAATCAAACAGGTCTCCAAACCCACATGCTTCTCAGAAGCAAATAAGGATCCAAACTAGCATATGGCTGTGAGTGATGAGTACAATGCTCTTCCCTCCAATCACACCTGGACTCTTGCTCCCCACAGTAAGAATATGAATGTGATTGGTTGCAAATGGATTTTCCGCTTGAAGCTTCAACTGAATGGATCAATTCAATAGTATGAAGGTCACTTGGTAGTAAAAGGCTATAACCAGTAAGAAAGGATTTACTCTGAAACCTTCAATTCAGTCATTAAGTCGATTGCAATTCGAACCATTTTAACCATTGTTATCTCTAAAGGATGGATTATGTGCCAGATTGATGTCAGTAATGCCTTCATGAATGGATATCTAAACGAATCAGTCTACATGGACCAACCTCTAAGCTTTACTAATCCTGACAAGCCTTATCATGTTTACAAACTTCGGCAATCACTGTACGACCTCAAACAAGCTCCTCGTGCTTGATTTAGTCGATTAAGTTCACTATTGACTAACCTAGGTTTTCAACCTTATAAGACCGATACTTTATTTATTCTGCACTATACATATGCTGTCATTTACATTCTCATCTACTTTGATGATATTATCATCAAGGGTAGTTCCCCTTCAACGATTGAATGGCTATTGACTATGCAATAGACATTCAATATTCATGATCTAGGCAATCTTCATTATTTTCTTGGCATGGAAGTTCAAAAGCTCTAGGACGGTCTCCTTTCACAGTAGTTGTTGAGAGGATTGATGGTTTAATACCACATTGGAAATTGTTTTGTGTGTGTGTGATGGCCTATAAATAGGCATGTATCCACCACATATTCATTTGAGAAGAAGAAATACAAATCAGTGCCTTATCGGGTCCTTCTCCCGTCATTTTCTCCCTGCTCCTCGTGAGTGGGGTTTCCACGTAAACCCAAGTGTTTTGTGATGCTTATGTGCTTTGATATTATTGCTTCCGCATTATTTAAATATTTTAACTTGGTGTCAAAGCAGTTCTTTCTTGGGTTATCATTCCATTATTTTTAGATTATCAACTTTATCTTTTTTGAGAGTTTTTTTTGTTCATCTGAAGAGAAGACGAAGAAGAGGAGAGATCCTACGAGATCTTTGGTGGCTCGGCGTAAGGGAGTCCTGCAGGAGCAAGGTAATCAAGAAGGAGTGGACCCGTGCGGTTCGGGCGTGGGCACATGTGGCGGTGTTAGTCGCTGCAGTGGCCACGATCGCGACCGACGTGATCTCGCGGGAGGCGTCGACGGCGATCGGCGACAGCAGCGTTTGCATCAATGGCCTCCAAGGACAAGGCCAAGGATGACAGCGGCGAGGAGCCGACCGAATGGCGTCGATCTCGCGACTTAGGTGAGCATAGGTCATAAAGGTGGGATCGTAGGGGCCACGAAATGCCAACAGGTGGCAGAGGTGGCTCGACCACAATCAAACCCTAGCAATGGCGATGGAGGCCCCCTTTCGCTCCAGTGGCGACTGTGCAAGGAGCAGATGGCACGAGGGTCACACGCGTACCGTATCCTCTCCTCGGGCACGGTGCCACAAAAAAAGGCAAGGCCTGCGACATCGAGGAGCCCCTTCGGGACACTATGGCCGAGGACCTGGAAGGAGCCCCCCCTCCCCCCCCCTAGCGATTGACGGTAGGGGCGAAGGCGAAGATAGAGCACTGGAGGAGGCAAGGTCAAGTTTATGGAGGTCGCTGCAGAGATCTCGCACCATGCGTAGCACAATCACGAAAGTCTCTGGAGTTTGATTAGGTTTTTTTTTTGTTATGAAGCTTCTCACATTCGAAAGTAAAAAAAAAGGAAAAAAAAAAAAAGATGGCAGGAAGAGTTAAAGAAAGAAAAAAAGATGGTAAGAAGAGTTAAGAAAACAAACAAAAAAAAGAAAAAAATATATAGAGTGAAAAGTCGAGAAAAAAAATCATTAAAAAAATGATAAAGTTTATGTTTAAGAGAAGATATGGAGAAATCTTCTCTAGTTTTTTAGGTTTTATTTTCTTCTTGTTATTATTTTCTCTCGTACGAGTATGGGAGAATGGAGTGTGGAAGCCATTATAGTCACCCTCATTTGGTAGTCTCTTTGTTGCAGTTCCAAGGCACGATAGCATTCTCTAGCAGTTGAGGTGATATCGGATACCACTACAGACTTGTTTAGTAGCTGATCTTCACATGAGAAACCAAACTCTGGGAGGTCCAGAGTTTCAAGGTCTCCAAAGAGAGGGAGATCCTTTTTCGAGGTCCTCAGAGGAAGGGTCCAGTCGATTTTTATGTGAGAGATGCAACTTCGAGGTCTTCAGAGGAAGACCCTTTTCAGGGATACTAAACGGGGAGCTACCAGCACCAGATCTTCAGAGCTAGCTACAGTTCGTCCAGCAGCTCCAGCCCGTGTTCCCGCCTACAAGCAAGAACCAGTCTAGAGCTTTGTTTGGTCTGCTGTGTAGAGTGGATTTATGTTACAAGCTGAGCATTCCATGCTCCAGCTTGATGGAGAGTATTGAGAGGATTGCTTGTTGGTTTAGTGCCACATTGGAAACTGTGGCACTTTGTGTGTGTGATGGCCTATAAATAGGCGTGTAACCCCCACCTATTCATTTGAGAAGAAGAAATACAAATCAGTGCCCTATCGAGGCCTTCTCCTATCGTTTTCTCCTCGCTCCTTATGAGTAGGGTTTCCATATAAGCTTAAGTGTTTTGTGATACTTATGTGCTTCCACATTTTGTATCTTCTCCACAAAGTATGACAGACTACAAACTATTTCAAACCCCAATGGCTACTTCAACTAAACTAACCATTGTTAGGGTCCTGTTTCAGATGCCACATTATACCACCAAATTGTTGGCACGCTTCAATATCTCCTTACAAGGGCAGACATCTGACATACTACAAGCAAAGCTTGTCAATTTATGAATCGTCCAACCATTCAGCACTGACGGCACATCAAACAGATTCTCCAAAACCTAAAAGGATCCATATTAATGCGATTACGTATCCACGAGTCTTCTAAATTTCTCCTTCAAGCTTATTCGAATGCAGATTGGGTTGGTTCAACTAACGATCAAAAATCTCCTAGTCTTCATGGGTTCCAATCTCATTTCCTTGTTCGCAAGAAAGCAATGGACTGTTTTACGCTCGTCAATAGAATCAGAATATAAGGCTCTTGCCAACGCAATTGCTGAATTAATTCAGCTTTGGTCACTTCTCAATGAGCTCCATTTACAAGCCTCACAAGTGTCAATCCTATGGTGCAACAACATTGGTGTCACTTATCTTTCAACCAATCCAATCTTTCATGCTTGTATAAAACACATTAAAGTTGATTACCACTTCATTTGGAAACAAGTTTCCACAGGATTAATGATAAATTTATCTCTACCAAAGATTAGTTAGCTGATATATTAACCAAGCCCGTATCGAAGAATTTATTCCAACATACCTGTCATCATCTCTGACTACAACAATCGGGAGCCATGTAATTCCTTTGATTGAGGGGGGATGTTAGGATAGACTTCTCCTCCAAGCAAGGCTTCATTCAAAATTCAAATATGTAACAAACATGCTGTTACCAAGGTCCCATGAGAACCGCTCTTGAAAATCTCAAATTTTATGGGATTCAAGCCTATCATGTGTAACAAATTTCTCTTGTAAATATAGGAGTCGGCCACTGATTTTGGTGAGCACGACTAATCATTTCCACACCTACATTAACAGGTTTTGCCATAACCCACCACCTATATCTGAAATACATGTATTGAAGAAGTGACTTGTCAATCTAAGTTGCAAAGATTTTCTTCTTCAACCTCAACCAAACTGAAAAGATTAATTAGCTATGAGTTTTCTTTAACAGAAAAGAATGATTTAATTATGACAACATTTCCAAAAGCAATTTTATCACTGTAATTGAGTTGCCTTAAGAAAAAAGAATTGGTAGCCCTGACAGTTGATGGAGAGTACTTGTTCCAGATTAAATCGATGTTAGCAAGCTTATGTTTGTATTAAGAGTAGTTAACTCACCAAGCTGCACTAGCATCGTCTTCATCTGGACACATAGGTGGAGTTGGATTCTTTCTGTTGTCATAGCATCCATTTGAGACAGGCTTGCGATAGATTGCTGCACCTATAGAGTTGATCCTGTCTTTCTTAATAGTGACAGTATCCCAGCACATGGCCGCAGTAAGCTCTTTCATGGCTGAAACAAGAAACACCACCCCATTAGAATAGCCATGCAGCAGTTGCAGGTTTTTTTGTGGTATGCTATTCGGATAATAAATATAAGGTCAATTGTATATAAGTTTAACCGTAAAAAAGACATAAGTTGGATACGTTGATGAAAAAATGGAATAATTTATGATATATAATATGACATATCAATGACATGTATATGAAAACAGATAAAGACTCTTAACTGATCATCTGCAAATAAATCCCAATACCTGATTGGGAAGATAAAAATTATTTCAGACAAGTAGATATGTCTTACTTGCTAAACAAAAATTAATTTTCAGAAAACCTAAATACTTGAGCAATGTATATGATTACTCAGATCATGCACATCAGAAAGTTTAAAGTGAGATACACATCGATGTACCTACTCAGTGCCACTTACAAAAGCGTACAGAATATTTCATATGCATTACATGAATGGAGGGTCCAGATGTATAAGGTTTTGAATGTTTATCGGTTGTGTTTCGTGGTGGAAAGGTAAACCTTGCTCATACCAAACTCACATACTCAAATATATAAAAACTTGTAATGATTTCCATATCAACAGAGATCATACTCTTTCCTGTGACATGACATTTCATAAGTCAGTATCTCCTTAGTATGACAACCTTTTGTAGCTAATATATCATTCATCTCAGTGAATTTACCAACCTAACCACATCAAGAAGTCACACTTAGAAAGGAATAAATACCACCACAACAAATTGAAGAACCGTACCTTTCCAAATTGCAGCATCTTCTCCAAGATTCTGATAGACAGGAGTTGCAGACCAGACAAAATAACCACCAGGGCGTAATACACGGTTCAGCTCCAGGAGAAGTCGGCCACCTATAAGAAGTTCCGTGATCTTAGAAGCCGGTTAAAGATAACAGGGATGTTAGTTGGAACTTGGGACAATATTCTCCACCTATCCACCATTGAGCCCGTTTCATATGGAAATGGATCATTTATGTTCAGAGTGAATAAAAATGAACAAGAACATAGATATGATTCTTCATACACGCAAGATCTGCTCCCATCCAAGCACAAATTTAGAAAATAAGGTGGGTCACTTGTACTTTTCTAGACATTAAATTGCTAATTAGATTTTAAGAATTTGCTGAAAAAATTCGCAACTTCAAATATGAGAATGTTTTGATTGATATGTGTAACCCAGAAGCAATCAACTGTGTTGACATCTGACACGTGAACTCTTTTGTACCCTGAAGGATCTATGTCCATACAAAAAACAGTAATAACTCATAAACTGAGCCAAAAGAGAAACAGAACCTTCAGCATGCCAGGGAACACGGCAGCGAGCACAGTGGACAAGGTCAAACACCCTGCTGGGGAATGGCAATCGTTGTGTTCCCATCACAGCAGAGATGGCTGGAATCCCTCTTTCAAGTGCAAACTGAACTTGTGCTTCATGTTCATCCTTGGGTGCGAAGGACATTGTAAGAACATCTCTGTCAAATAGATAACCCCCAAAGCTGGCCACTCCGCAACCAACGTCTAGTATCACACGAGTATGCTTTCCCCAGGCAATTCGAGGTACTGCCTGCAAGAGAAATCATAAATGGCTACAGTAGCATCTGAATGTCATTGCATGTAAAATGTCTCAATGTCCAGCCAACATCCACTATGTTTCAAGTACATATTAAATATGATGTTGATCTTTGCAGAGAGTTCAGACTGGCCCCTCTGAATCAAGAATGCACCCGTATGTTAAAATGTAACTTTGGGAATTTTCGATATACCAATTAACAATCCATAAATTTATAGTCACCTGAGAGTAAAAAGTATCCTCGGACTTAAAATTCCACACGAAGCTCAAAAAAGCATCCAGCTACCCGGATACTAAGCAAGTAGGCGAATTCGGATAGAACTGACCTACCGAAAGACCTGGGTTGATTGAAGTCAAAGAGACAACGATAACATCCACTACACCCACGACGGCAATAACAATGACTTTACTAGCGCTATTAATAACCAAATAACAAACGTGCCGAAAAATCCGTAAGGACTGTTGTGAAAGATCTTATGTTATTAGGATATTTCATGTGCTATAAATAAGGAAGAGAGACCCTTGAAGGCCCTCTTCACGTAATATGGGAGAGAAAACTAGAGACTTTGAACTACCGCTAATTCTAGTGGAAATTTAGGAGCACCACCCTCCCCCCAAACGTACATCCATTACGGTAGAACTGAGTCACCATCTCTTGTTTCATTTTTGTGATTGCTTGTGTGTGATTGTTGAGTCGGATCATCCATTTACGAAGAAGCCCGATTAATTGGCACCGTCTATGGGAAGCGACTATCATTCGATACCATTTCCGTACTTCAAATCTCAGCAATGGTCCCTACAAGTCACAATTCCTCTCGCGGTGATCCTAAGAAGGTGCCAGCACAGGCGGAATCGAGCGTCTCAGTATCCAAGAGACGTCCCCAGCCCGTCGGGCCTAGTAAGAAGTCGGCTCAACCTAGCTGGCTACTTGGAGGTTCTTGGGCAGGATCCCCTCCTCGAGATGCAAGGGAACAACAATACAAGGCCAAACTAGCGGCTCTGAAAGCTGAGCAGCAGTCAGTCGCCAACAAACTCCTTGAGATCAAGCAGATCAAGGAGTTAGGCAAAATCCAGCTGAAGGAACTCCAAAGTTCGAGCCCTAAAGACGAACAATTAAAGTGGCGTCGTACGATGGAAGAGGAGAATGCCTACCTGCGCGAATAGCTCAAAAAGCTAAAATGCGAGCTCAGTAGCCAGAAAGGGGAAGTTCCTCCCAACCTGTCAAAAGCTCTCCACCCGCCTTCATCAAGGGGGTAGTCCAGGGCTCAACCCATGGCAACCAGCGGCGGAGGCTCAATATCCAAAATCATCCACCAGGTCACCAAGGAAATGAGGGGTATACTTCCACATGGCTACGTCACCACCTACCCCCTTACAGAGGAGGTGATGACATCCCCCTTGTCAGAGAAATTTTAGCAACTCGTCATGGCCCAATATGACGAGACGACAGACCCCAATAGTTTTGTGGGGAGCTACTGCCAGATGATGTTGGTGCATAGCTGCCCAGACAGGTACTCTGCCGGGTATTCCCATCTTATCTATCCGGTATGGCCCATGAGTGGCTTAATAAGCTGCTGGCCAGACAGATCACCTACTTCCAAGAACTGACGAAGTTCTACTAGTACTTTGCGAGGCAGTAAAGGGTTAGAGACAACCCAGAAAAGCTGTAAAAAAATCCACTAGCGAGAGAATGAACCTTTCCGGTCCTACCTAGATCGATTCAACGCCCAGTTCTTCAAGTGCAAGAAGCCTCAAAATGCCATAGCCATCCAGTACTTCAAGTCAAGTCTTCTGACCTAGATGTTTTGGTATGACATCAACGACTTCCCGCTTAGAGATATGGCGAAGTTGTGGGACAGGGTTACGAGGTTCGTAAAACAGGGCGACTGTTTCCGCTCCCGTAGCCAGCTGGCGGAAGGATATGGAAACAATCTTGGTCCCGTTGAAGAGGAGAACCTCGGGAGAGCCGACTCCCATATCCATCCGCGAAGGTAATCGCTTTAACAAGCGGAAGGCTAACTTCCAAGATCAGAGAAGCGACCGACCCACCAAGGGTCGAAACAATGGACCCTGCCAGACTAGGCGGGAGTTCTATAAAGAGTATACTCCCATGACCATGAACCAGGCGGACATGTTAACGAAGGTGTGGTCCACCGATAAGGACCTACTACCCTCGCCAATGCCTCCCAAGAAGAAGGCTGAGTTCGGGCCCTAATGCAAGTACTTGGCCTATTTCGTCAAGCAAATGAGAGCCGAGACAAGAGCAAGAGACCCATAAAGGGTTTAGAAGACTACCACAAGGAGAAGCTCCAGCAGCTTCGAGGAGTCAACATGGTCCTTGCCACGGACTAAAAGCCAGGCGAGTCAACGACCCACCAGATCTAGCAAGCAATATCTCCTTCGCTTCCCCCGGTAGAGTACTTCAACTAGGTCTTGGTGGCAATGGCTGCGTTACGCCAGAGTGCTCATCTCCCGTCGCCTGAACCCACGAACACGTAGGTCGAGGTCATTTTCGAGGTCAATGCCATCCTAAGTCAGAAAGCCACTCCCTCCGGATCGGCACCTCACAATGCGTTCCCCACTCTTCAGTCGAGCAAGAGAGGTTCCGTCAAGCAAGCAGCCTCTAGGCTGTTCGCTTCTCTACCTAACCTGGTAGAACATATTGACCTGCTCTTAGTGACTCTCCTACAGGCGAGGTAGCTACAACCTAGGCTCCTGGTGGACGAAGGCAACGCCGTTGATGTCCTCTTTTGGAAGACTCTACTTAAGCAGGGCTTCAAAGAGGAGCACCTCTGCTCGTCAACTCACCCCGTTGTAGGGTTCAACAATCACAAGGTCATGTTAAAAGGGGAAATCAGCCTTCCCTTATCTGTTTGCAATGGGAACAGGCACCTAAATAGGATAGCCACATTCATAGTGGTCGGATTGACGATGGCATGTGACGGCATCATCGGCCGCCTAACAACCCACACCTTCTGCCTGATCCCTTGCTCGTATTTCTAATTCATATTATTCCAAACTCCTCGAGGAGTAGGAATAGTACATGGGGATCAAACGACCGGGCGAGAACTCCTAAGGATCTAGCTGGAATGATCCATGGAGCTAAGACCCCCCAAGCCACAAAAATTGGGGAAGAAGAGAAGCCAAGTCCAGGCGATCCAGTAGGAAACAAATCTAGCTAATCCTCTTGCGACTTCGAAACTTCAGCTAGGCTCTTCGGCAATGGCTATCCAGTTGTATCCTGACAACGCTTCCAAGCTCGTTAAGGTCGGAGCAGACCTTGATCCCTCCGAGGTTCAAGAGTTGTTAATCCTGCTCAGGACCAACGCGGACGTATTTGCTTGGTCCACCAATGACCTACCAAGGGTGAACCCATCTCTAATTCAACACCACCTCAATATTTAAGCAAGCACCCGAGCAGTCAAACAGGCACGTAGGCACAAGTCAGCTGAACAGTGGCAAGCGGCTGAGGCTGAAGTCCAGAAGCTCCTTGAAGCGGGCTTCATCGAGGAGTCCTCGTACCCGACATGACTATCAAATGTGGTCACGGTGAAGAAAGCCAACGGAAAATGTCGAATGTGCATATACTTCACAAACCTGAATGAAGCACGCCCATAGGACAAATCCCCCTTGCCAAAAATGAACGCTCTAGTAAACTCCTGCAGTGGTCAATCTCACATATCCTTCCTGGACACCTACAGTGGATACCATTAGATCAACCATACTCCAGTAGACAGACCTTATACTTCGTTCATAACAGATAGGGATCTGTTTTAGTATAGAGTCATACCCTTTGACTTGAAAAATGCTGAAGCAACTTACCAGCGCCTTGTAGATATAATTTTTTTTTTCATTTACTAGGAAAATCATTTGAAGTGTACATAGATGATATATTGGTGAAGGGATCAAACTTTCCTCAACACTTAGAATATTTGGCAGAAATGTTCCATGTCTTAAGGAACACCCGCCTTCGCTTAAATCCTGAAAAGTGTGTATTTGGGGTTTCAGCCTGAAAATTCTTGGGGTTCTTGGTTTCCAATAGAGGAATCGAAGCCAACCCCGACACGATTCAGGCAATTGTGACCTTGGAACCACCAAGTACACTTAAAGGGATGCAACCATTAGTCGGCAAAATCACCTCTTTAGGGCGATTCTTATCTCGATCTTCTGACAAATGCCTTCCCTTCTTTGAGTGTATAAAAAAGAGTAAAAGCTATACGGCCGCCCATTGGACTCGCCATTGCCAAAAGGCTTTAGAGGAAGTAAAGGAAGCACTCAGAAGTTACCCCATCCTGACGGCTCCTAAGCCTGGGGAATCTCTTTACTTATACCTGGCAACGTCTATGTCCGCCGTCAACGCCGTCTTAGTCGACGAACGAGAAGGGGAGCAACGACCAATATACTTAATCAGCAAGACCTATTAAGGCGTCGAAGCTAGATATACGGTCATTGAGAAACTTGGACTGGCTTTGTTGATCGCTGCCAGAAAACTACGTCTGTACTTCCAAGCCCATACCATAGTAGTCCTATCTGACTACCCCCTACGGCAAATAATACACAAACCCACGGGGTCAGCACGATAAATAAAGTAGGCTTTGGAATTGGCAGAATTTGACATCCAATACTAGCCGAGGAGATCAATCAAAGGACAAGTTTTGGTAGACTTTGTGGCGGAATTTACAGACCCGGATGCCTCCCTAACTCTGCCCTGAAAGCTATATGTTGACAGCTCATCCATGACAACCGGGTATGGGGCCGACATAGCCTTGACCGCCCCAGACGGCGTTACTCATAAGTACGCCATTAAACTTGTCTTCCCAGCATCCAACAATCAGGCGAAAAATGAGGCCATATTAACCAACATCCGGATAGAATCAAGAGGCATCTCCTCGCTGGAAGTCTACACAGATTCCCAGTTGGTCGCCAATCAAATCAATGGCGAGTACCAACCCCAGGATCCAAATATGATCTTGTATGCCGACAAGGTCAAGGAGGAACTGTCGAATTTCAAGGCCACCTCCATCAAGTGAATACCTCAATCTGACAACCCCCTAGCGGATGCCTTAACCCGCCTAGCCTTGACGATCCCGCTTGAGCAAGAGGTGGATATCTGTCTTCAAACTTTGAAGGAGTCAACAGTACTTGCTCCAAAGATATTCACCATAGAGCAATCCGCATCATGGATGACACCTATTATCACCTACCTAAACACAGGTAAGCTGCCCTAAGGAAACCACAGCCCAAGACATTCCGCCTGAAGGTCTCCAGGTACACCTTAATAAAGGGGTAATTGTACAAGCGAGGGTATTCCAACCCCTTGTTGCGTTGCCTTACAAAAGAGGAGGCATCTCAGGCTCTCTAAGAAGCCCACGGAGGTATATGCGAAAACCATGAAGGGTACAAGGCACTCTTGGCCCAGCTGTTCCAGGCAAGGTATTTCTGGCCCTAGATGAAGTAGCAATGCAAGGAATTCGTGCGCAAGTGTGACAAGTACTAACAGTTTGCTACCCTACACCACTTGTCGCCTAGAAAGTTAGTACCTATCATGTCACCCATCTCCTTTGCCAAATAGGGCATGGACTTCATAGGGCATTTCCGCCAACCCTGACTTAGAAGCAAGTCATATTGGTGGCGGTGGACTATTTCTGCAAGTGGGTCAAGGTTGAGGCCATGGCCAGCCCAACAGCCAACAAGATCATCTCGTTCGTCCAGAAAAATATCATAGCTCGATACAAGATACCTTAGTGCATTGTCACAGACAATGGTATCTAGTTCTCTTATAAAAAGTTCAAAGAATTTTACACCAACTGGGAGATTCACCTATGCTTTACGTCTATGGGTCACCCCCAAGTAAATGGGCAGGCGGAGGTAACAAACCATACAATTATCTTAGCCCTAAAACACCGACTAGATTCAGCCAAAAGGAGGTGGGCGGACGAGCTGCCAGATGTACTGTGGGGCTACAGGACCTGCTAAAGGGCTTCCACAGGCCACACATCATCCAATCTTGTGTACAGCATGGAAGCCCGACTACCTATAGAGACGATCCTCCCCACCAACCAGACACAACTATATGACCCCGTCACCAATGATGATCAAGTTCGCTTAGCCTTAGACTTCATGGATAAGCTAAGAGAGAAAGCGTTGGAAGCGACGCTTAAATACAAGGAAGCCATAACAGTTGCCTACAACAGGCGGGTGTGCAAGCGAAAGTTTTTGGAAGGAGACTTAGTCTTACACAAAAGTGAAGTTTCCATGTCAAGTCACTCGAGCAGAAAGTTAGACGCGCCATGGGAGGGACTTTATAAAATTCGTAAAGATAGTCCAAGCGAATTCTACGAATTACAAACCCTAGGCAGTAGGACAATCCCTCGTACTTGGCATGCGAGTAATCTACATTTGTATCATGTATAAAAAGAAAGAGAAAAGACAATAAAGATAACCCCCTAAGGGTGGTTCCCCCCTTGAGGGGTGCGGATTTTGAAAAAATGAAATCTCACATATTGCAGTGCAGATTTCAAAAATCCCACCAAAATCGAAATAACCTCGGTCATCATTACAAGCATTAAATGCCCTTACAAGCGTATCATTTCGCCGCAATAATAGTGATCATGTCGCTGACAAGCATGACATTTGAGGCAGTTACGTCTCATCATGACGGCAATTAATGCCCGTCCTGTCACATAACAAGACAAAATCAACTCCCACAATGATTGACCACCACTTGTGGAAGGTGACGTATACGTTACATTTTTATCCAGGATGCTAGCCTCTTTAGGCCAGCAGGGGACCTAGGCGCCGATATGCCTACGTTCCCTAAATCATATGCTGACCTCCTAAGGCCAGCAGGAACTCAGCGGACGTGCCTACGTTCCTTGTATCAAATGTTGACCTCTTAAGGCCGACAAGATCTCATGTGGAACACGCCTACGTTCTTTCTATTATTATTATTATTATATGTTAACCTCTTAAGGCTAACAGGAACACATGTGGGATACGCCCACGTTCCATATATATTTCAATGGTTATGCATCACATGATTAGAGGCATCTTGCCCGCCTGAAGTTAAAACTTCCCCTTTATGACAAATGCTTACCCCGCTTGAAAGACAACTGGGAAATTGTTTGGGGGCATCGTATACTGCAAAGTTTTAAGTAGCTTGACTATTCTCTCAACAGCATCCGCTAACTAGAGAGTAGAGGCATATGATGAAGGGCAAAAAGTGTCATCAAACTTAAAATTCTGTACGAAGCCCAAAAAATGATTCGGCTACTCGGATTCTAGGCAAACAAGTGGATCTGACTTCGTCCAACCTGCCTACGCTCAGGCGGATCCAGATAGGACCGACCCACCGAAGGACCCAAGTTGACTGGGGTCAAAGAGGTGGCGATAACACCCACTACGCCCACGACGGCAGTAATGATGGTGTTGCCAGTGCTCTTAATAGCCAAATAACGGATGTGCCGAAGAATCCGCGAGGATCGTTATGGAAGATCTTACATTGTTAAGATATTTCATGTGCTATAAATAAGGAAGAGAGACCCTTAAAGGTCCTCTTCATGCAATCTGGGACAGAGAAAACTAGAGACTTTATACTTCCGCTAATTCTAGTGGAAATTCGAGAACACCCCCCCCCCCCAGACGTACACCTCTTGGGGTAGAACTGGGTCACCAACTCTCTTATCTCTTTTCTGTGATTGTTGAGTCAAATTCTCCGTTTACGAAGGAGCCGGATCATCACCTAAAGCTAAGTGAACATGAATGCAAGACGTACCCATATTTTGAGTAGGAAGTGATGCTAGTCACTTGTGTGTAAAAGATTGATGCCCTATCTTGATTTTCTCAAGGTTTGGATTTTCTAGACAAGCATATAAAAATCACATCCCATGTGGAAATAAGTTCACTGATAGATCTTTTAACCATGGAATTCATATATTGATTTTATTATTTACTGGAAGTTGGCACTACAATTAAGCATTGTTCTTTGTTATCTTCAACAGGATACTCACTTTAAAAGTTTATCTCTAGATTGAGGAATTATCTTTTCTAGTTTTTGTTATAACAAAAAAAAAATCCACATTTAGACCTCCCCATAGGAATACTTTCTACAGGACGACATAGGTATCTAAGCTTTTAAAAGTCAGACTGCATTAAAAAGGGTAAATTGTGTCAAGTTTTGCCGATCCAAACGTCCCTTTCATAAAATGGGTGTCTTCTAAAATGGCAAGTGTTTAAGCACAAAATTTGCCCTTTCTATAATGCTTTTTGCCATTAGAGACCAAGGGCAAATATGGTCTCGATGCAAATCTGTACACATGGTTGGACAAAAATGGAAAATCAACATTTGTCAGCGAGATTCAGAAGAAGGATCTAGCATTCTTGTTTCTTCAGATCTGATCTATTTTGCTTTCGTGGGCGATAGTACTTTTAATCCATCTGTAGTTCAGAGTTAAAAGCTAACATTTTATGAGGCCAGGAAAACAACACAATACTCTAATTGGTAACATTTTAAAAGGCAAAGGGCTATGATATAAGGGATCTATATGCAATCATGCACGGCTCCATGAAAATAGCCGAAGACAGCAGGGCTATCACTGCATGAGAATTCAACAGCAGAGTAAAAGACGGAAGTTACAAGGTCCGACGGTTCAATGCGTCTGTCTTATCACTTTTGGTTTGGTTGAATCGTCATCTTATTCGTTTTTTTGCAAAATTAAACTCCTCTATTTCCGTCAACTTGGGAAAAAATTGACAATATTTCACATGTCATTGCAGCCTTCCCAAGCCATATGACACCTCCCTCTTTGAATTTTTCTCCTAACCAAATCGAACGGGCACATATAGCAAATCCGCAACATCGATTTTGGGGCACCTTATCGCAACAAGAACCTAGAGAATCTAGGCATATCAACTTCAGGATCCCATCATCATTACATAGCGAATCTAGACAATGTAAGCTTCATGATCTCACTATTACCTTCTGAATGAAATCAATGTAATGAAGGGCCCCATGGATGAACTGGGTCCCCCCTCCAGGGAATTCGAGGTACTCCCCCATCACCTTCACCCAGTTCTGGTGCCCCTTCACCGCCACGAGCTTCGTGTGTGGCACATTGTTGTACCAGATCTACATCACAAACACACGCACAAAAGAGCGCATCGTCATGCATACACCATCCTCAGGCATAAGTACATCAGTGCACATAAAAAAACCAAACAAACTCCCACCTCCAAAGCCTCACCTTGTCCCTACTCCTGGGCCACTCAATGCTCCTCCTGTACCCCTTGGGCAGCGGCACGAGGCACGCCGGCCCTTCGTCGGGGCAATGCCGCTCGCGGTGCTCGAAGTGCCCGGTTATGTGCACCTTCTTCAGTGCCTCCACATTGTCAAGGCAAGGGATGTAGTCAGCCCCGGCAGTGGTGTTACAGATCTCCCAATTGCGCCCGCCAGCCCCCTCGCTCTCCTCCCCGCCAGCCTCGTCGCTCTGCAGGCTGTAAGAGGAGTCGTTCTTGCTCCCTCCATAATCATCCTCCCCTCCACCAACACCAACACCACCACCGCCACCGACCTTCTCCATCTGCCTGCTCTCCACACTCCCCTGCTCCTCCTCCTCCTCCTCCCCCTTTGCAGCCTCCTCTACTTCTCCCCCACCCACCCCGTCTTCGCTCCGCGCCTTCTCCGAAGAGGGCTTCCCTTCTTCTTCCCGCTCCACCTTACTGCGCCTCTCCACATCACTGTGCTTCTCCTCCTCACTTACAACAGCTTCCTCACTCCTCTGCTTCTCTTCCTCTTCCTCGATCCTCTGCTTCTCGTGCACCTCCTCCTCGATCCTCTGCTTCTCGTGCACCTCCTCCTCCTTCACGACCTCCTCGATCCTCTGCTTCTCCTCCTCGTTGTCGAGGTCGTGCTGCTGCTCGTCCTCCTCCTGATCTGCCTTGATTGCGTCGCCGGGGAGGTTGCCGGGGTTGTCGTCGAAGGCGGAGGAGGAAGGAATGGGTTTGGAGGAGGAGGAGGAGGAGGAGGAGGAGGAGGAGTGGGAGGAGTGGGGGGAGAAGGAGGAGCGGAGGGAGAGGCGTGTGGAGGAGACGGAGGTGGAGGTGGAGGTGGAGGTGGAGGTGGAGGTGGAGGAGGAGGTGAGCATCCAAACGCCGAGGGTGCAGAAGGCGAGAAAGGTGACGGCGGTGAGTATGGAGAAGCACGAGGAAGTGGAAGGGCGCTTCTTCCTACCAACTCCGAAGCTCGCCATTGTTGGGTTGTTGATGTTGTTGGGTTTGGGTGCTCTGTTTTGGGTTCTGAGGTGGTGGTGGTGGTGGAGGTCTTTGCTTTAGGGGAAGTGAGTGGTGGGCAATAGCATTGGGGTGGTGGTGATGGAATGGTTCCAAGGTGGACAGGAAAGAGATCCCGGAGCTGCGGGAGCGGGGGCGGTGGTGGTGGTAAGAAGGAAGGCGGGGAGTGGGTGAGGGAGAAGGGAGGGGGAGTGTTTCGAGGAGATGGGGGGGTGGACCACACACAGAACGATACGTCATCGTCCGCTTTGGATCTCGGACAGCTATTTGCATGGCGATAAAAGCATGCACGACGGGCCGCGAAACCAGGATTTTGTTGAACACTACCAACCAATTTCTTGAATTTTTTTTTCATTTTTGTTGCCAAAAAATTTCTTCCGAAGAAAAGAATCTCATGGCAATAGCAAAAAGATTATTACGATATTTTTCAAATAATATAAGAAAATAGTGTAAACAAAAATCTAAAATCATAGGTATCTTCCTACAACACATAAAATGAAGAGTCATTTTCTATTAAATTTAAACTAAGAAAACAATTAATGTCTATGTTACAATTGACCTCATCTATTTTTTATGATTTGCAAACACTATTTTGTGGGATTATCAATAGTAGTGTGTGACATTAATGAATCGTCGATCCATTTGCCTCCTCGGATTGTTCATTGAATTTTTTTTATTTTGGACTTTAAAATCTTAGAGGATGTATTTATATTGTAAAAGAAATGATGGGCATATTAAACCCTCTAACTGAATTCATCTTCATTGATCACTTGTCTTTTCATGCAAAAATCAAACTTGCAAACTTGTGATATCAATTATGTTTATCAGCACATAAGTGAAAATTCTAATCGTGTCCGAGAGAGCCTATTCGATGGGATTGTAGTTCCAATAATATCCTTTGAAGACTATAAAATAAATCATAAACTAATGATGGAAAGGATAATATATTTCTTCAATTGTTGAATTTATCATATCAAATAATGCAATACATAAGACTATCTCACTTGTGAAGGGAGGCATTGGGGAAGAGATTGGTGGAAATTTAGAGGTTGGAGATGGTCGTGTGCGAGATGGGCAAGTCTTTGAAAATGATGATTTTTATTTTATTTTTCCTTTTGCTTTTTATTTTTATATTTTTTTGAAGGCAAGACCACATCTCCCTCTTCCAAAATTTCCTCCAAAATTTTTACGTGGGGGACACGTGCCCCACCGTTGCTTGCTTGACGGGATCTTCTTCCTTGACGGGAAAGATAACGGGGACTTCGCACATGTACCCGCCTTCCGTGTAATTTTGAATGCATGTCCTTTGAAAAATTATTATTATTATCGTGCGTATCTCTCGCGTTTGCACGGGAGTGCTTGCTCGTTTTGTTTTGTTTTTCATTTTTTTGTTTTCTTTTTTTTACAATTTCGGGCGACAATGGTTTTTCGAGATCAAGTTAAGTTAATTATTGTAGGTTTCGTTTGAATGTACGGAAAGTGGCTGGGATAATTAATTTATTATTAATAAGATGAATAATACGATGAATACTGATGATATTATATTTTTAGTTGATTACAGTGTATACAAAAATATTTTAAGTGACGATTATTGAATTTGAGAATCTAATTATATCAATTGAGATGTAATTGTTATATAATAATGTGAGAATTTATGTTGAAATTTGTGAGATTTGAGAGAGTTGTTTAGTCGCATATTGGAAGTGGATAAATCTCTTAGTGGATGTAAAATATTTCTGCCCCCCATAGCTTGTATTGCAAAGAGTGAGAAGTGAGGTTAGAGATTACGCACGCATGTGCATGCGTCCCGCCCTAGCTCGGACTCGGGCTCGAGCTCGAGTGTGGATCAATTAGTTTGGTCGACCAATTAGTAAAGTTTGATTGACTAATTATTTTTGTCGATCATTAAACTTAATTGGTTAACCAAATGGTTTTAATCTATCAATGAACTTAATTAATCGATCAATTATCGCATTTCCATAAAATGAGAATTTCCTTAAACGTCTAATTATGAGCTCTATATAAGAGCCACGAAGGGACTCTCATTTGACACAATAAGAACAGAAAAGCTCTCTCCACTCTCTCCATTTTTCTCTCGTTCTCATCTCTCTTTTTTGGTGCATTCGTTCTACGTGAGATTGGTAAAAAAATCTCCAATCACTTTTGTCGATTTTACACAAGGAGATTGAGAGATTCATGAGAAGTTTTTGGTTGATCAAACCATTAAGTTGGTAAATCAATCAGGAATTTGGTTGTTAACTAAATTGCCTCGGCTTCGTTCTCCTAAGGTGATTTTTAAGGGCATCTATGATCAGAGTGCGTCGAATCTTCGAAGTGGATCGTCATATTCTAGAAGGAATTCGTCAGATCCCGACGCACTGGTATTGTAAGGAGCAATAACTTCTTTAAAGGAAATCTTTAATAGATGATTGGATCGAAGTAAAATCTAATATCTTCTTATTTTATTTTTTTGTATTATTATATATTATTTATTATTTATTTTATTCTGAATCTTACAAAATTATATTTTATTTATTTGATTTAATATTTTTAATTTATATAAAAATATTAAAAATATATATTTTTATTCATTTATTTCGTATATACCATTACTTTCAACAATAATCAAATGAAGATAAGTACAATGAGCATTATCGATATAAATGATAAAATCAAATTACATAAAAATCTATATATACACGAGAACTTTTCATATCCAATAAATTTTCATATATATGTGAGTTAAAATTTATCTTACATCGAAAAAAAGTCGTAAGAATTAAGTTGATTTCATTTAAAAAATTGAGTTGATCGCATTTAGCAAGCAACTCTGACAATGCCTTGTATGGTAGGTGGGGGCAAGACAGTGTTTCAGCTGCTTGACAGGGGTATCGATGTAAATACATATAAAATTATATTTGTAAAATGTTTCTCCCAAAATTATGTTATTTTTACCCTCCATCACCTTAATCATGAATATATGTATCATAATTAATTTCAAGGTTTTGCATTGTCTGGATTAAGGAACAGGATTCTCTTTTTTTTTGTAATCATGTTTTGGTAGGGTCTTAACTTTTAAATTGGTACTACTCTTCGTATAAATTTAGCATATACATGCTTATTTTCTGAGCTCGTATTGACAGAGGGATGTAAATATGAAATTCGGCAACTAGATTTTTGTTTTCATAAGCCTAAGGTATACATACGATATTAAAGGTCTACTGGGGTATCTATATAAAAAATCCTCTTTAAGATGAAACTCTTTCGGAGAATATTTGTTGAAATGTTTCTAAAATGTTCTTGACGAACGAAATCTTCCAATCTGATTATATGCAAATTGTCGGGTATTCTAATAGATATTATTTTCAATTGAAAAGATTTTTTATATACAAATTTGTAGTTTCCTTTTACTTTAATTACATTTTGTTGGGGTGCAACTCTTTATGGAGTTCTGATCACTTCATGTGACCACGTGACTACCTGTGATCCTTCGATGTGACTACTTGTTGGGATATGGACGGAGGGCGACATCTTTTCATTGGCATATAATCAACTGATCAAATGTGGTCCTAAAATTGAGTCGGGTCACTTGGACCATGGTGATGTGCCTCTTGGATTGGGCAAATGCATCATTTGCATCAAGGCTACTTACATCACTGATACAAAAGGAGTGGAATACATCGAGGTGATATTTGATACATAAGTTTAAATTATATCTGTTTATCAATTAATCTTTAATTCATTTGTTTTAGATTAAGAGGATTTAATATAATATAAATTTATTTTACCTTCTCTTATAAAATAAATTTTGCCTATTTAAATTTTCAAATATCAAAATTTATTTATTTATTTATTTTATTTTACTTATTTACTCTATAAATTTATTTTCTTTACCAAACATCATATTAATAAATTGCACACACTAAAGTCCTCTCACTCTCTACATTTTATTTTCATGATTTTGAAGGAGCTAAAGCATCTTTGCCTTCCATTATTCATTAACATTTGCAAGTGTTCTTCTTGAAAGTTGCATCATTTGTAATTTGGAAGATGATATTGGTAGATTCACTTGCATTCAACTACCAACATCGGAGGCACGAAATCACTCTTACAAGTGCAACCAAGGATATATAACTTGCAATGCTTGTGATTATTGTATTATTTGTGAAGATTGTTCTTGTGATTGTAGCATTAGAGATACAGTGGTGAAGCCTCATGACTATAGCTCTGTTTATTTTGTCCTAAGTAAAATGGTTAGAGTTGCTCTCCAAACAAAATACTTTACCCAAAAGAGTCAACTTCTCGTAGCAACCCTCAAATGGTTTGGCATCAAAAATCAAGAATGGGCTATAGTGGTTAAGGATTAGCATCCGATGACCTTGGGCTTAATAATTTTAAGTGGTGGTCTTAGATTCATTACATTTAATTAGTTATTAATGATAATTTTTGTTAATTAGTCTCGAATTTAGGGATTAAGAAGTGTTAGTTAATAACTTAACTTTAAGTGTTTTAAGGTGATTATCTCAAATTTGTTGATCCCATACCAAATATGTAATCGAGATCAATTTTGCTCGATAGTGGCACGGATGCTTCCTTACATTTTCTATTCGATATGTATTTGCTATCCATCTTTCTGATAATTGGTACCTTTTTATTTCTCGTGTAAATCAAGACCGTAACTTGGGCAACCATCACCGAGTCCCACTTCTACGGTACATCAGCCATTTTAGTTAACAAATCTCCATTTGTTTAGCAACAGGATTACACGACCACTTCCCTATTTCAACAACACACTATGCTCCTTTTCTTTCAATTAATCTCCATACCTTTGTAGTCACTAACCCGCCAAGAAGTTTTCTCTTATCAAAGGGAATAACTTCAACCTTCTTATACTGTCTTTCAAGTTCATCACCTAATTCAAGAGAGCTTGTCGCTTTGTATTCTCTATATTTCACACAAATTTGACATATTGGCTTCTCGAAATCTTGTGTAAGCACTTTAATCATTCTTTGTAGGAGGGTTTTTTTATCCAAACCTAACAAGTTCTTAAGATCACATTTTTAAACCTTTTAAACTATAATAAGAATAAAGACCAGGTCATCACATATAAATAAGCAACAAGTTATATGGTATATCATAATTTATACATTTATACAGTGAGGATAGTGTTGAAAATCTCATCCTTATTTTTCTCATAAAAAGTTGTGAAATGCCTCTGATGGAAGATTCTAATGAGAGTTGTGTTATTATTTAGGGATTTTTACGTATATATTATTGTAAATCTTTAAAATTAATTAAATACATCACATTATCAATATTACTTTTAATGTTATTTGACAAGTCACATCATTATCTTATTTATCACTCGCTTAATTAGTATGATTATAGTTAATGCTCATAGACTAAAAAGTAAGAAAAAAGTATTTTTTTATCATCGAATCATTTTTTCTTTTCTGATTTCCCACCATCTTTCTCCTCCCCCCGCCTTCCTCCTCCACCTCCTCCTTCGTCTTCTCCCTTCCATCTTCTCTCTCTAAAATTCTCTTAGGTAGACCTCCCTCTTGTCTCGCACCTCCTTTGTAATATGTTGATTTTTTTAATGTAAATTTTCACATGAATCAATAAGTACAGATATTTTTGTTAAATAAAAAGGTAATTTATGCAAGCTTGGGTCGTTACATCTTTAGACCTCTCTTGCCGCAACCCATCGCACTTTGCCAGCGACTCCCTTGCAGCATCCTACCGCAAAATGCTCATGCTCTCCTCTTTGTCCTCGTCCAAGGCACCACCTTCCCTGATGTCCACTTCCTCTCAATGGTCATTGTCCTCATTAGTGCTAGGTGGTCCATCCTCAAGCCCTACCTTCAGTATCAACCTAGTGAAGCTGTTGTAGGACAGGTTCAAGCCGTGGAGATCCCGAAGCTCTATAAGGGACTCTGGTATTGGCTTGGAGAAGTGGTTGCCACCGAGGTCAACCTCTCACAAATCAGTAGAGTTGGTGATGAATGTGGGAAGGGTCCCTTGACCCTGTTTCCTCATGTCTAATGTAACGATCCGATTCCCGAATCCCTACGAGACACGAGAATCGGATCGACTCGATTGATCCCAAGACCCAGTCGTCCAATGAGAAAGTAACCAAAAGAGCAGTAAAATAAACCACATTCACCATGTATATAACTAGAGTAACACAATACAGCAGTAAAGGAAAGAAATACTACAGTATACACCATCACAACAATAGAGAATTAAACAGGTACATAAACATGAAGCTTACAACGAAAAGAGTACAGGGGTAACAGAAACTACTCACTACAGCGGAAAGAAAAGTACAGAAGGTACTACAGGTAACACTACTAGGCTCTACTAGGCCCAGCGCCCTCTACAACCGCTGACTCTGGCTGCTCAACACCTGGTCCTGAAAAGGTAACAAAGGTGACACGTCAACGAAATACTGAGTAGAGTGGCAACCAAAAGCTAAAAGAAGCAGTAGAGTGGACAGTAGTTGTTATATTTTCACTTTCTTTCTTCATATTTTTCCATTTATTTACTGTTGATTTACTTCTCAGATCCTTCTCTTGATCTTGTATATTCCTCGTGGGAACGATCTTGATTGCAGTCTTTTCAGAAAAGTAGAAGTAACACGTGGTGCTCTCCTGGCCGGGAGATCCCCCGTGGTGGTCCTACCCTCAGTCAACCACCCCAAAGTCGCTAACAGACGTAATGGTGACTACGGCACGCGCGATAAACACACGGGTAGCTACCCCGCACTGGCACGCGGTCAGTCGTTTCCGTTAACGGGTGTGCCCAAAGCATAGCACGGAACCAGCATAGGGCAGAGCCCTCTCAGTAACAAGGGTCCAGCCCCTCCACAGTAACCAAACAGGGATCTTGCCCCTCCACAGTCCGCGTGCCCTCTCCTGACTGTAGGTTCCCTACTAGGAGGGGTGACGTAATAAATGCGGAAATAAAATATAAATAATCTCACCAAAGAAAACCAATCACACAATGTACACAATTGTTTTTAGGTGGAAACCCAAACCGGGTGAAAACCACCACCTAACCCTCACGAGTTAGGATTTTCCGATCAACCAAGTTGATCAAAATCCACTAAACCGAATCACTTAAAACGAGGGTGATTCAACCTCAATACAACCACGCTACAAGTACGATGGTAGCGTTCCTCAAATCCTTCTCTCCACGAGAAGGATTTTGTCCCACGAAGGAGACGGGAATTCGCAAAGCGAATACCCAACCAAAAGATAAAGATAAAATAAAACAAGTAATCCTATAAAGCCAACAAAGGAATTTAAACCTAGCTTCTATAGGAAATAGGAAACTCCCCTTTACAAGGAGTGCGTCGAGTTGATGATGCGGTGCGTGTGCCACGCGACGGAGCAACGTCGCTCTCGTGAACAACGGCGGGAAAGCGAGTGCGCAAAGGTAATTTAGCTCTCTAGGTGTAGGAACTTAAGCTTGGAGAGCAAGAGAGACACAAAATGGTTTGAAAGTATATTGCAAGGTGTGTCTTGGTGTATATTATTGTTGCAAAGGTTCCCCTCTATTTATAGAGGCCTTAAGAAGGCTTTGGAAGGCTTAGGAAATGGTCTATAGCCGTTGGGAACAAAGTCCAAGAGAATCAGTCCGAAATCAGGAACAATCATTGCTCTGACAGGCTTATCAGACGTCTAATTCTGGCATCAGACGTCTGGAACTTCACTTTAAGACGTCTGATTTCAAGGTTAGACGTCTGATTTTGGGCGGGTCTCTCCCTGACTTGAATCAGATCTAAACAAGATTTTTGTTCAAGTCCATCAGACGACATATAGGACGTCTGGCACTATGTCTGGACGTCTGGAAACCTACTTTTACTGTGGGAATGGATTTTCCAAACGTTGCAACGGCTACAAAATCTCTGAGAAGAGATTTTGGGTCAGCCGAGGCAAAACGGTCATTTATCAGACGTCTGGAAAGGCCTAAGGACGTCTGATAAGGCTCTAACGGTCATAATCTTGAGTGCCTGCTAAGCTAGCCAATGGTCCACTATCTGGACGTCTGGCAAGTCAATCAGACGTCTCCTAAGACGTCTGGTATAAGGTCTGGACGTCTGATTTCATCAGACAGAACTAGCTATGTCCAGCCTAACAGATATCAGACGTCTGAAACAACAGTCAGATGTCTTAAAATACTTTATCAGACGTCTGATTTGAGAATTAGACGCCTGAAAGTGTTGTTTGAGCCCTATATTGGTTTTCTAAGTATTCTACAGAAAACCTAAGTATCCTAGGGTTGTGCCGGTGTTCCTAGGACTACTATTAGGGTACTTTGAGGCTCTTTAACATAATATTCTAAGAAAAATAAAAAGAGCAAGAAAATAAAGACAAGAGATACAAGAAAGGATTAAAAAGAATCTATCATATTCTTCTTGTCTTCTATCTTCAATCTGTCGCTCCACGCGAACCTCCTCTGTTTTCCGTCAAGCTCCTCCAATCCATCCTGGATGCGAGCTCGAACTCCGTCTAAACACGTCCACATTTGCAATTGACCTGAAATTTAGGACTCAAATTGCAAATGTTAAATAACACGTGTTTTGTTATCATCAAAACAAATGATCGTGGTGCTCTAGCACCAACACTGACTACCCTGGTTTGCCCAGTGGGCCTAACAAGTCGGTGTAGGAAGGCTAGCAAAACCCCGGGACCCGTGGGGTTGCTAGTGCTCTCCCTACACTAGTAGCTCTCCCCAGTACAGTGTACACGAGGGCCAAGAGTCGGTACAAAGTGGCCAGACCTAACCTCGGGTCCCTAGGGCGGCCAGCTCTCCTCTGCACTAGTAGGTCACAGGTGCTTTCCTTGGTACTACGTACTCGAGGGACAACAAACTTTCCCATTCACTTTTCCAGTTCCATCCCATTTATTTCCAGGAGCTCTACTCCTAATTCCTCGTAGGATTCATACTTATGTTTCTCAGGCCAAGCCATACTAGGTTTCATCATTTTAGGTTGATTCGTATATAATACGTGTTCCAACATTCAACTTCTTTTTCTTTCCAATTTGTATACAAGCAGCTCGTATTTAATTTCAACCAATAGAAATTACATGCAACAGTTACTAGTAATAGTACTCTACATTCCACAGGCAGCTGTTATCCAATTTCAGGCAATTATCATTATTTTATCCACTTATCCAAGACTATAATTCAGGCATTCAAGACATTTATTTCCATGTTATATGTTCATAGGATTCATGCCACACCCTAGGATCTACCATTCAATCTAGTTTTCAAGTCCTAGGATTCATACCATACCCTAGGATCTACCATTCAGTCTAGTTTTCAGGTCCTAGGATTCATGCCATACCTTAGGAACTACCATTCAGTCTAGTTTTCAGGTCCTAGGATTCATGCCACGCCCTAAGATCTATCATTTAATTCAAATATGCATTAATATTTGTAATTAACTAAGGGAAGCCACTCTACCCGCAAAATCGGGAGTAATGGGGGCGTGATCGGCAATCCCGCGCGCCTCCGCAACCCCCAGAGCCGCAACAGAACAGGATCCCTTGTGTTACTTAGAACAGTATACAATTACTGTAAACAAGTAGAGGAAATAAATCTGAAAATAACGAAACTTGAAATGCGGAAAATGGACTCCGAACGGACCCTAAACGGGTAAAAACCGACGAGTCTGTCCAAAATCAGACGTCTGGAACTTCTTCCAGACATCTTAAAATGTCGATCAAACCATACCTCGGTCTGCGCAGTCCTTCAGACGTCCAGAAGCCCACTGGATTGTCTGTTCTTAGTTCCCGATGTCCGATTGTCACCCCGGACGTCTGGAGGTCCTCTCCGTCGTCTGGCACTATGCCCAGACGTCTGATCGGCGTGGGATGGCGAGCCCTACCGCCTTCTCGAACGATTCCTGCACACACACGCACCCGCTCTCATCATGTAGAGGCGCAGAGAACGTGGCGGACGGCTGCATGGCCGTACACGCGTAAATAGAAGAAGGTAGGAAAATATTGTACCTGTCAGACGTCTGGACCTTCCTCCAGACATCTTCTGCGTCGTCTGGACGTAAGTCCAGACATCTGATTCTAGGAAATTTTCTCAGAATTAGGACCCTTTTCTCTCTCCGCCTGCGACGCACTACCGCGCCACGCGCGCGTTCGCCTGCTGCCCGAGCTGCAGCAGCTCCTCCGCGACGCCGCACCCTTGCTGCTCCCCCACCGGGCGGCTCTAGCTGCCCCGGCAAGCTCGCACCCTCGCGGTCGAGCTTCTTCTTCCTCTCGCAACAACTCCTTCCCGCACGCTCGCAACAGCCGCTACTGCCGTACTCGCTCACTCGCTCGCTCGCGCTCTCGCTGGCAGGGAGAAGGAGAAGAGAAGGCGGTGGAGTGAGGGTGAGGGAGGGGACGGTGGTATTTGAAGGCAGCGGGGAGAGAGAGAAAAGAAGCTTCGTCGTCTGCAGGGAGGGAGAGAAAAGCGAAGAACGAAGGCGGCGGGTTCAATCTGCGCGCTCACTTGCGCAGATGCGAACCTGTATGCCGAAAACATTTAATACCAGATGTCTGGGAAGGGTTCCAGACGTCTTAAACTCTGATGTCCACGTTTGTAACATCTAAGGAGTTGAGGTGTTTAAAGGGCATCGCAAGGTTAGGGAGTTGCCCCATTAGGTTGTTCCCATGGAGGTGTAGGTGTAGGGAAATGAGGCAATCATAGAGGATCCATATCAAGGGTTGGACTAACCCTTCAAGCCTGTTGCCACTGAGGTCAACCTCCACAAGCACTAAGGAGTTATCGAACTCCATTGGGATGGCATTGACAAGGGAGTTCACGCCGAGGAAGAGGGACTGGAGAGAGGAGAGCTCGCCAATCTTGCTGGGGATGGAGCTATAGAGGCCTGAAGTCAGTAGCTATAGGGAGAGAAGCTAGAGGGAAGGGTCTCTTGAGAGGGAGCGATTGTTCGTGTGACATGGGTCCTTGTGGAGGAGAGGGAAGCCATCGGCGAAGGACCACTTGAGGCCCTGCCATTGATTGAGAGGGTGGAGGATGAAGAGGCAAAGCATGAGCATCTTGCGACAAGACATTGTGAGGGAGTCACTGGTGAGATGTGGTGGCTTGCGGTGAGAGAAGTATGAAGAGGTGCGAGAGATTCGTTGAGAAGAGTTTTAGTGAAGAAAGGTGGATGGGAAAGGAAGGGGGAGGGGGAAAGGGGTGGGGAGTGAAAAAAGAATTGAGAGTATAAAAATGAAAAATTTCATAATCTTTAAACATAATGACACTGAGGGTTAATTTGGATGGAAGGATAACTTTTTTACAGATAACTTATCCAGCATATTTGTTTGGAAGTCATAAAGATTATCATTATAAGTTAACCTGCAGTTGTTTGGAAAATTTCTGGGTTAACCTGTAAAATTAAATGGGATAATCTATAAAAATAATTTATCCCACATTAACCCTAGAATAACTTATCTAGGACTCAACCCAGGTCAAAATATCATTTCCAGCAAACAAGAATAATCCTTATTTTGATGGATTATCCCCCTTACCAAACTAAACCTAAGATAATGATAAATAAGAAAACATCATAATTTTTTTAATAACATTTAAAATAATATTGATAATGAAATGGTATTTAATTATTTTCAAATATTTATAATAACATCTATATAAAAGATTCCTATTATTTATTAAACAGTACTATCCACACTTCCGATCTCACCCATGAGATCTTTGATTGTTTACGGAAGAGAATGATATAAATAGCCAAGATCTCCTAATATTTATAAGTAGTATTCTCCTGTTTTTATCTTATTTTTTTCAGTGAATAATCAAGATATGAGATCTTAAGTGAAATTCATGGGTGCGTAAAATATTTTTGTTATTTATTTACGTATGTGAGTATACGTACTTTCTTAATTAATGCGCGCGGCCTCCACCGTCTTTCGTCGAAAGGCTATGGATGCCTTTGCTGGTCACGCCACTTTCCACTTGACGCTTTGCTCGGCGATAAATGGAAGAATATCAAATCTATGAATTTAAAAAGTGCAATGGTTCATGTTGAAGATACTTGAGATTCTCATTATTGTCCCCCGGTCATTTGACGTATCTTGTGATATTTGTTGATTGCACGGTGTCGAGGTGTTAAAGAGTTTACCACTGGCATAAAATAAGCCATGGGATCGTATCCATATCCATCGTATTTACCTTTTTAATAAAAGATGGGGCATATCAAACATAAAAAGGTTGATCTCTCCGCCTCAACAAATCTGGGCATATCTTTCCTTTCTGAGGAACAAATTGGTTATACAATAGCGCTAAATTTTTTTGATCCTTCTTATCAATACAATATAGTAGTGTCGGTGATTCATAATTCTTTCCTTTTAGGCATGTACCTTTAACTACCATTAAAATTTATAACACCTTTTTTACATGGTAGAAGACTGGGTACATATTTTGAAGATCATGGACAGCAAAGGGACAGAAATTAATATAAAGGTTTTTATTGTATTGCACCAAAGAGGGTTAAAATTTTTCTAGCCTATGAGCCGGCCACCTCCCCTGCAAGTGGTCCAGTTAACTCTCCTGAAAGCACCAACGGGATCAGTTATGAGCTTCTTGATTGCAAAGTCACAGTGCAATTACTTCCAACCACCTGTTCATGAAATTTCACTCAGATCACTACTAAAAAAAAAAAAAAAAAAAACAGACAGAAAGGAAAAGCTCGATAGTAACTTGCCTGCTACCATTTATTGCTCCACATGTACGTTTGTTTCACACGTAATTTTCACATTTGAAAAGTCCTTTATAAATATTCAAAAATGGCAGTGGGAGATAAATTTTGTGAGCAATTTACATAAAGATCCCAAACTTTATCCTCGACTTAAATTTTGTCCTTCCCCCAATACATGTCATGAGAGTCAAATTAGGTACATTCTTGTTGTAGTGCTAAGTTGGAAATAGCCTCACAGAGAAGGTTCTTCTAGGCATTTACACTTAGCCCTCTAAAGACATGGGTAATTGCACAAAAGTTCCTTCAAGCTCATATTTTGGACAACACCCCTATAAACGTCACTTCTATCATGCTATTGTCTCCCCCTTTTGACGAGGAAGGATTTGACCCTCATAAAATAAGTATATGATATAAGACCTAAGAGGCACAAAATCCATCTTAATGATAAAAGGCCCTAAGACCCACTTAGAAACACAATGGAGCCATAAATAGCAAACAACAAGTAGACTTGCCTAATTACGTAAGTCTTACGAAATGCTCAAGATGATATCTAGTAGAGGATAACCAAATCCTAATTGCCCTCAAAATGTGAGCACCCTAATCATGCCAATGACACCATGAAAATCTTCATAAATAGCAACAAAACAACCTTGTGGTGATTGGCCATCAATCACCTAATAACCATGATCCTAATTGCTGCCTACGTCAAAGGCACCTTTAAATACACTAGAGTATGCGAACTTCAACTGCAAGATGCTAGGCAACGATAGCCATGATGGTATCACAATAAACTATGGCGTTGATATGCCTAAGTAAAATTGTCTAACCAGATGTCACACTTCCATGCTTATGTTTCTTCCCAAACAAAAGCAAATGCCTAATTGTATGAAACAAAGAGGTCACTTGCAGGAGGTAAACCCTGTGTAATACTCTCTTAGTTAGTAGACTAACCAAAGAGAGCGAGGACACTTGATAAGGAAAGGAAAAACCCTATGTAAGTCCAACAAAAAAGGCCTCTTAAAGGCCTAAGAAAAGACTCATGGAGGCCCAACCAACAAAGGCTAAAAGCCCACTATCTACTTGAACTAAAGGAAAAATCAGGTGGTGTTACGACCCGATTCCTGGATCCCTACAGGACCTGAGACCGGCTTGCATCGACTAATCCCAAGACCCAGTCCTCTAACAAGAAATAACCAAAAAGCAAGAAAGAAAATCACATTCGCATATGCAATATAACTAAGCAGTAAAATCGTGCAAAGCAGTAAAGGAAAAGTAAAACTGCTGTTCTAACACATACCACCATAACAACAGAGACAACGGAAACGAAAGCAACAGTAACAACAACAGTAGCTAAAAGTCTGAACTCACAACAACAGTAAAGAGGTACAACAAAGAGCGCAGAAAACTACGACTGGGCTCGACTGGACCTAGCACCCTCCGCAGTCGGAAGCTCGGGCTGCTCAACTCCTGGACTTGAACAGTGTTATGAAAAGATAGAGTCAGCGAATGCTGAGTAGAGTGGTATCTATACTATCTAAAGCAATAAAAGTAATAGGTTTAATTCTCTTTTCTAGTTATTTTAGTTTACATGCATTTCCTTTTCACCCCTTTTTCTCTAACTTTCAGATTTTCTTGATCTTGAATGTTCCTCATGGAAACGATCTTGATTGCAGACTTTTTCGAGTAGAAGGTACACGTGGTGCTCTCCTGGCCGGAAGAGTCCCCCGTGATAGTTCTACACCCAGTCAACCACCTCGAGGTCACTGTTAGACGTAGCGGTGACTACGGCACACGTGATAAGCACACAGGTAGCTACCCCGCACTGACACGCGGTCAGTCGTTTCTGCTAGCGGGTACATCCAAAGTACAGCACGGAACAGTATAGGGCCTAACCCTCTCAGAAACAGGGATCTCACCCCTCAGAACCAAACAGGGGTCTTGTCCCTTCACAATCCACACACCCTCGTCTGACTACCCCGGTTTACCTAGAGGGCCTAACAAGTCGGTGTAGGGTGGCTAGCTGAACCCTGGGTCCCGTGGGGTGGCTAGCTCCCTCCCTACACTAGTAGCTCGCCTAGGTATCGTGTATACAAGGGCCAACAAAAGTCGGTGTAGAGTGGCCAATCCTAACCCCGGGTCCCAACCCAAGGGCGGCTAGCTCCACTCTACACAAAAAGGGGACAATCGCTCTCCTTGGTACCACATACTCAAGGGCCAGCACACTTCCCGTCTACATTCCAAATTTTCCATCTAACCACAGGAGCTCTACTCCTAATTTCCCATAGGGTTCATGCTCATGTTTACCACATTATTCCGATTCAGATTCTACCATCCACAATTTAATTCTCATTTATATACAGGCAGCTCGTGTTTCCATAATTCCATACATGCAACTAATGATTTCATAGATAATTGTTCATTTATCTCAGGCAGCTCCTATTCTAATAGGCAGCTCACAACTTTATTACAGGCAATTGCTAGCAGTTTAACTTAATCATGTATACATATACAATTATGCAGTACAATGGTTTTATTCATTTCTTTATCCTAGAGTTCATGCCACATCCTAGGGGTTCCAGTTGGCTAATTTCACAATCACGTTCTTATTTATTATAATTAACAGAAGTAGACCACTCTACCAGACAATCCGGGAGTAATGGGGGTTTGAACCGCAGACCCAGGCGTCTCTGCTAGCTCCAAACACGCAACAGGTCGAAACCCTATACCAAGGAATACATCACAAAGGAGGATTCAGAATAGTGTACAAAGGCTTCTAGTATGTAGAGAAACTCATAAGGAAACCACAGATACTTTGTTTACGTAAAACGGATCTCGTTTGAACCTCAAATGGTTGAAAAATGTGTCTACTGACCAAAATCAGACGTTTGGAAACAAGTCCAGATGTCTTAAAAGATACAGAACCTCACCTCAAGTTCCTGCGGTGTTCTCAGATGTCCAGGACCCCCCTGCGATCGTCTGAAAGCGGTTCCAGACGTCTGACCACTCCTCCGGTCATCTGAAAGCACCTCTGGTCGTTTAGTGAGCTGGTCAAACATCTGAAAGTGCATGGGAGGGCGTTCTGCGCTCCTTCCCAAGGTTGTTCCTACGTACAACAGAGCAGCCCCCCCAAAATAAGGCCGACATATCTTCTGTGATGCGGCCAACATGGTCGTAACCGCAAAAAGAACGTACCTTTGCGAATAAGGTGCTTTCAGACGTCTGGTCTTGACTCCAGACGTCCAGATGCTCAACAGTAGTTTGAATTACACTCCAGACATCTGATACTGGAAAAATTCCAGTATCAGAACGTGCTCCCAGCGCTCCTCGCCGCGTTGCGCCGTGTCTTTCCTCGCTCTGCCGCAGGTGGTCGAGGACATCGCTCCGGACTCCCTCCTCCTCCTATACGCGCCGCGGTGGCTGTGCGAGCTCCGACGAGCTTCCACCGAAGCTCCCAACCTCGACCTCCTCCTCCTCACGCACTCTCCTCCTCCTCGTTCTCATGCGCTGCCACGCTCACCTCCTCTCGTCGCTCCGCCGCGCTCTGTTACGAACCGTGCTTTCAAACGTCTTTTAAGACGTCTGGGAGGTGTCCCAGACGTCGTACCAGACGTCTGTCCCAGACATCGTACCAGACGTCTGGAATCACTTCCAGACGTCTGGGATTCATTTTTTCTGCGTGCACACCGTTGCATCTGCGCGCCTGCACCCGCAGACCTGCTCCGCCTCTTCTTTTTCCCTCTCCCTCCTACGCCGTCTGTCGTGCTCTCTCTCTCCTCCTCGCGCGGCCTTAAAAGGGCCACGCCTCTCCCTCACTCCCGTCACCTCCGCCTCCTTCCTCTTCTCCTTCAGCCAGTGCGCGAGAGTGAGCGCGAGAGCGAACGCGAGGGTGCAGCGGCGGCGGCGATAGCCGCGGTGGGTGCGGGAGGAGGTGCTACGCAGGGGAGGAGGCGTCGGCCGTGAGGGCTCGAGCCTGCCAGGGCAGCGGGAGCCGGCCGGTGGGGGCGCAGCGGGCGCGGAGTGGCTCAGGAGGCCTGCTATAGCTCGAGCAGCAGGCGGAGCACTCGCGGTGCGACCGGGCATCGCGAGTGGAGGGCGAGTGGCGCCCTGGTTCTGGAAAATTTTCCAGAATCAGACGTCTGTGCTTCTAGACAAACGACTGGAACGACGTCTGGAAAACTGTCCAGACGTCTGAAAGGTGAGTTTTTCCGCCTTCTTCCTTCCCTTCGATTGACCATACTAAGAGAGAGAGGAAATGGGTACGTGCAGGGTCGAAGATTCGCATCCAACGCAAATCAAACGTCTAGCTGCAATGCCAGACGACGGGAACGACTTCCAGACGTCCTGGGTGACCATCGGACGTCTGGGAACTAGGCCAGACGCCCCTGTAGGCTTCTGGACGTCTGAGAGCCCACGTAGAGCAAGGTAATTCCCTGATCCACTTTTTAAGACGTCTGGAAGAAGTTCCAGACGTCTGATTTTGCACTGTTTCGTCGTTTTCGACCCTTTTTCAGGCCCGTTCAGGCTCCGTTTTCCGCGTTTCAAGTTGCGTTCTTTTCGGAATTACATCCTCTACCTGTCTACAGTAGCTGTATACTGTTTTGAGAAGTTCCTTGTGTTTGATCCTTGTGATAGGATCCCGTTCCGTTGCAGTCTCGGGGGTTGCGGAGGCACGCGGGATTCCCGACCACGCCCCCAGTTCGCCTGTTGTAATCGGTAGAGTGGCTTTAAGTATAATCCGTTAAATTATGAAACCATAAATAGAACCTAGGACATTGCATGAATCCTAGGAATGAGAAATAGATTGAATGGTAGATTCCTAGGGTGTTGCATGAATCCTAGGGCTGGAAAACTAGATTGTATGATAGATCCTAGGATATGGCATGAATCCTAGGACGGGAAAATTAATGGAATGTATGAATACTGCAGTCTTGGAAAATGTGGAAAGGAAATAATAGCTGCCTGTGAATTGAATTAACAGCTGCCTGTTATGAATAAATGAACATGATTAAGAATATGGGATGTATGAACGTGAAACTGGAATGTTCTGAGTTAAAGAGCTGGAACCCTACGGGGAGTTAGGAGTAGAACTCCTGGAAAGTGAATGGAATAGAATTGGGGAAGTGAGCTGGCCCTTGAGTACGGAGTACCAAGGAGAGCGACTGTCTCCCCCTGTTTAGTGCAGAGCGGAGCCAGCCGCCCCAGAGACCCGGGGTTAGGACTGGCCACTCTGTACCGACTTGCTGGCCCTCGTGTACGTAGTACCGAGGTGAGCTACTAGTGTAGGGAGGTACTAGCTACCCCACGGGTCCCGGGTTTCTGCTAGCCTCCCACACCGACTTGTTAGGCCCACTGGGGCAAACCAGGGTAGTCAGGCGAGGGTGCGCGGACTGTGAAGGGGCGAGGCCCCTGTTTAGTTACTATGGAGGGGTTGGAACCCTGTTATTGAGAGGGCTCTGCCCTGTACTGGTTCCGTGCTATGCTTTGGGCGCACCCGTTAACGGAAACGACTGACCGCGTGCCAGTGCGGGTTAGCTACCCGTGCGTTTACCGCATGTGCCGTAGTCACCGTTACGTCTGTCAGTGACCTTGGGGTGGTTGACTGAGAGTAGGATCACCACGGGGGACTCTCCCGGCCAGGGGAGCACCACGTGCTACTTCTACTGTTCGGAAAAGACTGCAATCAAGATCGTTTCCCCGAGGAACATTCGAGATCAAGTGAAGGATCTGAGAAATAGATAAATTGTGAAACAATAGAAAGACGTAAATAAAGGAAGAAAGAAAATTAAACAGCTACTGTACACTTTACTATTTTTTTAGTTTAGCTGCCACTCTACTCAGCGTTTTGTTGACCAGGTGTTGAGCAGCCAGGGTCAGAGGCTGCAGAGGACGCTGGGCCGAGTAGGGTCCAGTAGAGTTACCACTGTTCTCTTGTACCTCTTTTTGTTCCGTTATAGTGAGTAGTTCTTGTTTCCGCTGTACTTTTCTTTACCTGCAGCTCATATTATGTTATGAATGTTGTTCTACTGTTGTGGTGGTATATACTGTAGTGGTTTCTTTCCTTACTGCTATATTTCCTTACTATTATTTATATTCATGTTGAATGTGGTTTATTTTACTGCTCTTTTGGTTACTTCCTCGTTGGACGACTAGGTCTTGGGATCAGTTGAGTCGGTCCAGTTCTCGTGTCTCGTAGGGACTTGGGAATCGGGTCGTTACAAGATGGTATCAGAGCAAGGTCGTCCCGAGAAGTGAATCAACTGACTGGAAAATAACCAATTCACATGTCTATAACTAGAGTAACCACCACAACATATCTTTTGACATGAGCTTTTAGACATTTCCGTTCGGTATCGTTTCGTAGTGACGTGTTCCGTTTTGTTTCGCGTCTCCTTGTAGGAGATGCCTCGTCGTGGGACCAGTGAGGCGGGCCGCGGGTGCGGCTGAGGACGAGGTCGGCGAGGTGGGCGTGCCGTTGCCGACACCCCAGTGGACCAGCCACTACTTCCGGGCGTCCGACCCAGGACCTCGCCCGGCTGATACGAGACATTATACGAGAGGAGCTCCACCCACCGCCCCGAGCACCTCACCCTGGGGTTGTGGAGGGGGAGTCCTCTGTGGGACCACTCGACGGACGCGGTGTTGGACACGGGGGAGGGGATGGGCCGCTGCAGCCCCCACTTTCCTCCGACACTTCCGTGCACGAGGCACCTTCGCCTGGAGGTGCACCAGCACCTCCCCTACAGCGTCACTTCGAGCTTTTCGAGCAGTTCCGGAAGCTGAAGCCCCCCTCCTTCAAGGGGGATGAGGACCTGACCGAGGCAGAGGACTGGCTTGAGCAGCTGGAGAAGATTTTCGACATCCTTCGGCCCCCGGTGGAGTGCCGCGTGGCCTTTGCCACGTACCAGCTGGAGAGTGCGGCACACAGGTGGTGGAGGGCGGTCCGGGGACAGGAGAGGGACGAGCCGACGTGGGACCAGTTCGTCACCCTTTTCTGCGAGCAGTACTTTCCCCAAACGTGGCAGGACCAGAGGAGGCGGGAGTTCCACACTCTCCACCAAGGGACGATGACTGTGAGCGCGTACCGCACGCGTTTCCTGGAGCTGTCCCGCTTTGCAGCAACAACGGTAGCTACTGAGGAGGAGCGCCTTTGGAGGTTCATCGAGGGGCGCTGGCCTGCGATTTGGGGGTATGTCAAACCCCTGAAGCTGCCTACGTTTTCGAGGGTGGTGGAGGCAGCTATGACTTACGAGGAGACCAACCCGTCCGCGCGAGACACTGAAGGCGGGCAGAAGAGGCCCTTTCAGCCAGACTTTTCACAGGGCCGACGAGAGAGGAGACACGTGGCGTCCGCAGGAGAGCCGTCACGTTTTACAGGACCATCAGTGGCCTTTGGGGGCCCTCGACAGGGGCCAATCGCCAGCATCGGACCCCCGCCCAGCCGACAGTAGGGACCCACTGAGGGCGGGAGTCGGGTTCCCCTCTGTTACCAGTGTGGCCAGCCGGGCCACATCAGGAGGGACTGCCCGTCTAGGGCAGGAGGTCAGTAGATACTTCCCGCGCAGAGCACTGGAGGACACGCAGGAGGTCGCGGTTCCCAGGCGCGAGGAGGAGGACAGCAGTCGCGAGGAGGGTACCGGCCGCACCTACCCGTCCGACGCAGAGTGTGGCTGCTTCGTCCGCACCTAGAGTTGAGGGGAGTATCAACGCCCTAACACACAGGGACGCCAGAGCTTCGAGATCGGTGGTAGCAGGTATGGTTTCAGTTTCCGGCAGGCTCGTTTACACGCTTTTCGATTCCGACGCTACGCACTTGTTTGTCGCAGCCAGTTTCGCAGTTAGTTTGGACCAGGATTATACAGCATTGGAAAATCTGTTCGTAATCAGAGGTCCGAGTGGTCAGCTGTTTGTAGCTGAGGAGGTGTACACGGATTGCGACGTCAGCGTCGGGGGACATAGCTTGCCAGCTGACCTGATTATGTTACAGATGGACTTTGGAGTGATTCTGGGGATGGATTGGCTGTCCGCTTACCACGCCTTGGTGGACTGTTTTGAGAGGAAGATCGTCTTCTCCATTCCAGAGTTGCCTTCTTTCGAGTTTCACGGACAGCTAGTGGACGGAGGTTTCAGGTGCATTTCGGCACTTCGGGCGGTGAGACTTTTGAGCCAGGGGTGTGAGGGCTTCCTAGCTTGTGTGGTGGCAGAGCCCAGCCCTGTGGGAGACTTCCAGAGTATCCCGGTGGTCAGAGAGTACCCTGACGTGTTTCCAGACGAGTTACCAGGACTACCACCCGAGCGTGAGATCGAGTTTGAGATCTCAGTAGTACCAGGGACCAGCCCCATCTCCACCGCGCCATACAGGATGGCACCGCTTGAGTTGCGAGAGCTCAAGTCCCAGTTGCAGGACCTTTTGGAGAAAGGTTTCGTGAGGCCCAGTGCGTCTCCCTGGGGAGCCCCGGTACTGTTTGTGAAGAAGAAGGATGGTACCCTACGCCTTTGTGTGGACTACCGACAGCTGAATTGGGTCACCATCAAGAATAGACATCCGCTGCCGAGAATCGACGACTTGTTTGACCAGTTGCGGGGTGCCACGGTGTTCTCCAAGATCGACTTGAGGTCGGGATACCACCAGTTGAGGATCAGGGAGACCGACGTCTCCAAGATAGCTTTCCGCACCCGGTACGGACATTACGAGTTTTTGGTCATGCTGTTTGGGTTGACCAATGCCCCCGCTGCTTTCATGGACCTGATGAATCGGGTGTTTAGACCGTACTTGGACCAGTTCGTGGTGGTTTTCATAGATGATGTACTCGTCTATTCTAGAGGTCGGACGTAGCACGGACAGCACTTGCAGATGGTTCTGGACACTCTGAGACGACGTAGGTTGTACACCAAATATAGCAAGTGCGAGTTCTGGTTGAGGGAGGTGACCTTCTTAGGTCATGTGATCTCTGGAGACGGCTTGGCGATGGACCCAGCCAAGGTTGAGGCAGTACTCAGGTGGGAGAGACCGCGTTCAGTCACTGAGATTCGTAGTTTCCTGGGACTGGCAGGCTACTACAGACGATTCATCAAAGGTTTTTCACATATTGCACGTCCTATGACACAGTTGACCCGGAAGGACGTGCCCTTCGCTTGGACAGACGCCTGTGAGGCGTGTTTTCTGGAGCTGAAGGAGAGGTTGACCTCGGCTCCCGTGCTCACCATCCCTGACAGTAGTGGTGGGTTCGTTGTGTACACGGACGCCTCCTTGCAGGGGTTAGGAGGTATGCTCATGCAGAGGGGTCACGTTGTCGCTTACGCTTCGCGGCAACTGAAGCACCATGAGCATACCTACCCTACCCACGACCTAGAGTTGGCAGCTATTGTTTTCGTACTGAAGACTTGGAGGCACTACTTGTACGGTGAGACCTTCGAAATTTTCACAAATCACAAGAGCCTCAGATACCTTTTTGATCAGAAGGAGCTCAACATGAGACAGAGACGTTGGTTGGAGCTCCTGAAGGACTACGACTGCAGAATATCCTACCACCCGGAAAAGGCCAATGTGGTGGCTGACACCTTGAGCCGTAAGGCGCCTGCGCACTTGGCCAGTTTACAGTTACAGAGTTAGAGCATTTTGGAGGAGGTAGGCAGTTGGCGACCCCTGGAGTTACGGGGGTACTGTGGGGCAGTGACGGTGACACGGCAGACTAGGCCAGAGCTGATAGACCGCATCATCACATGACAGATGACCGATCCATACTTGCAGTCCTTGCGCGACAGAGTACTGTCGGGAGACCCGGGGGACTTCTCTTTCACAGACCAGGTGCTGCGCTTGAGGGGACGGTTGTGCGTTCCCAGAGACGAGGAGCTGTTGAGAGAGCTCCTGACTAAGGCACACGGTTCCAGATTCACTATACATCTCGGAAACACGAAGATGTACCACGACTTGAGACACGAGTTTTGGTGGAGGGGGATGAAGCGGGATGTGGGTGAATTCGTGCAGCAGTGCTTAGTGTGCCAGCAGGTGAAAGCCGAGCATCAGAGGCCTGCAGGGCCGCTACAGCCGCTTCCAATGCCAGAGTGGAAGTGAGAGAGCATCACCATGGACTTGGTGGTGGGCTTACCTGTTACCCAGCGGGGACATGACACAGTCTGGGTAATAGTGGATAGACTGACGAAGACGGCACGATTCTTGCCGATCCGAGTCACTTTGGGACCAGCACAGTTGGCAGAGAGATATATCCGGGATGTGGTACGACTACACGGAGTTCCGCGGGAGATCGTATCCGACCGGGATACCCGCTTTACGTCCCAGTTTTGGGCTGAGTTTCAGCAGGCCTTGGGGACGCAGTTGAGGTTTAGTACGGCTTACCACCCCCAGACGGACGGACAGTCTGAGCGCACGATACAGACACTTGAGGACCTTTTGCGTGCCTGTGTACTGGACTTGAGGGGCTCTTGGGAGGAGCACCTGCCCCTGGCGGAGTTTGCATACAACAATAGTTATCACTCGAGTATCGGCATGGCTCCCTACGAGGCTCTGTACGGACGGAGGTGTACGGCACCCTTGAGTTGGGTTGAGGTGGGAACCAAGTGGGAGGTTGGCCCCAGGTTGATCTGGCAGAGTCAGGAGGTAGTCGAGCAGATCCACAGGCGACTCCGCACTGTCAGGAGCAGACAGAAGAGATACGAGGATCGGAGACGCAGAGAGGTGCAATTTGAGGTTGGGGACCACGTCTTTCTTCGTGTTTCGCCCATGAAGGGCCTGCAGCGGTTTGGGGTGAGAGGGAAGCTAGCGCCGAGGTTTGTGGGGCCCTTTGAGGTCCTGGAGCGGGTTGGACCCGTTGCTTACAGGCTTGCCCTCCCCTCGCAGCTTTCTAGTGTGCACGACGTGTTCCACGTGTCCAACCTCAGGAAGTACGTAGTCGATCCCAGTCACGTGCTGAGTCACGAGAGCGTCGAGGTGAGCGACGACTTGACCTACCCCGAGCGGCCAGTGCAGATTCTAGGCCGTGCCGTCCGCAGTTTGAGACGAAAGCAAGTACCCCTGGTAAAGGTTTTGTGGAGGAGCCAGCGGTACGAGGAGGCTACCTAGGAGCCTGAGGCGGCAATGCGGGAGCGGTACCCGGAACTCTTCGCGAGTACGTCTTTTCGGACCGGCTTCGGTCCTCTTTGAGTTTGTTATGGTATTTATGACGTTTTCCCGCACCCTAGTTAGCGCAAGTTTCGGGGACGAATCTTCCTTTGAGTTTGTTATATTGTTACGAACCGTGCTTTCAAACGTCTTTTAAGACGTCTAGGAGGTGTCCCAGACGTCGTACCAGATGTCTGGTACCACTTCCAAACGTCTGGGATTCATTTTTTCTGCACGCACACCGTTGCGTCTGCGCGCCTGCACGCGCAGACTTGCTCCGCCTCTTCTTTTTCCCTCTCCCTCCTGCGCCCTCTGTCGCGCTCTCTCTCTCCTCCTCGCGCGGCCTTAAAAGGGCCACGCCTCTCCCTCACTCCCGTCACCTCCGCCTCCTTCCTCTTCTCCTTCAGCCAGTGCGCGAGAGCGAGCGCGAGGGTGCAGCGGTAGCGACAGCCGCAGTGAGCGTAGGAGGAGGTGCTGCGCGTGGGAGAGGCGCTCGGCCGTGAGGGCTCGCCGGGGCTGCTAGGGCCGGCCGGCGGGGGGCACAGCGGGCGTGGGGCGACGCAGGGGGGACTGCTGCGGCTCGAGCAGCAGGCGCACGAGGCGTGACGCGGCCGGGCATCGCGAGCGGAGGGCGAGTCGCGCACTGGTTCTGGAAAATTTTCCAGAATCAGACGTCTGTGCTTCTAGCCAGATGACGGGCACGACGTCTGGAAGACTGTCCAGACGTGTGAAAGGTGAGTTTTTCCGTCTTCTTCCTTCCCTTCGATTGACCATACTAAGAGAGAGAGGAAATGGGTACGCGTAGGGTTTGAGATTCGCATCCAACGCGAATCAGGCGTCTGGCTGCAGTGCCAGACGACTGGAGCGACATTCAGACGTCCGGGGTGACCATTGGACGTCTGGGAACTAGGCCAGATGCCCCCGCAGGCTTCTGGATGTCTGAGAGACCACACAGAGCAAGGTAAACCCTGTTTCACTTTTTAAGACGTCTGGAATAAGTTCCAAACATCTGATTTTGCACTGTTTTGTCGTTTTTGACCCGTTTAGGGCACGTTCGGGTTCCGTTTTCCACGTTTCGAGTTGCATTCTTTTCGGAATTACATCCTCTACCCGTCTACAGTAGCTGTACACTGTTTTGAGACACTCCTTGTGTTTGATCCTTGTGATAGGACCCCGTTCCGTTGCAGTCTCGGGGGTCGCGGAGGCACGCGGGATTCCCGACCACGCCCCCATTACTCCCGTTGTACCTGGTAGAGTGGCTTTAAGTATAATCTGTTAAATTATGAAACCATAAATAGAACCTAGGACATTGCATGAATCCTAGGAATGAGAAATAGATTGAATGGTAGATTCCTAGGGTGTTGCATGAATCCTAGGGCTGGAAAACTAGATTGTATGATAGATCTTAGGATATGGCATGAATCCTAGGACGGGAAAACTAGTGGAATGTATGAATACTGCAGTCTTGGAAAATGTGGAAAGGAAATAATAGCTGCCTGTGAATTGAATTAACAGCTGCCTGTTATGAATAAATGAACATGATTAAGAATATGGGATGTATGAACGTGAAACTGGAATGTTCTGAGTTAAAGAGCTGGAACCCTACGGGGAATTAGGAGTAGAACTCCTGGAAAGTGAATGGAGTATAATTGGGGAAGTAAGCTGGCCCTTGAGTACGAAGTACCAAGGAGAGCGACTGTCCCCCCTTGTTTAGTGCAGAGCGGAGCCAGCCGCCCCAGGGACCCGGAGTAAGGACTGGCCACTCTGTACCGACTTGCTGGCCCTTGTGTACGTAGTACCGAGGAGAGCTACTAGTGTAGGGAGGTATTAGCTACCCCACGGGTCCCGGGGTTCTGCTAGCCTCCCACACCGACTTGTTAGGCCCACTGGGGCAAACCAGGGTAGTCAGGCGAGGGTGCGCAGACTGTGGAGGGGCGAGGCCCCTGTTTGGTTACTGTGGAGGGGTTGGACCCCTGTTACTGAGAGGGCTCTGCCCTGTACTGGTTCTGTGCTGTGCTTTGGGCGCACCCGTTAACGGAAACGACTGACCGCGTGCCAGTGCGGGTTAGCTACTCGTACGTTTACCGCGCGTGCCGTAGTCACCGTTACGTCTGTCAGTGACCTTGGGGTGGTTGACTGAGAGTAGGATCACCACGGGGGACTCTCCCGGCCAGGGGAGCACCACGTGCTACTTCTACTGTTCGGAAGAGACCGCAATCAAGATCGTTCCCACGAGGAACATTCGAGATCAAGTGAAGGATCTGAGAAATAAATAAATTGTGAAACAATAGAAAGACGTAAATAAAGGAAGAAAGAAACTTAAACAGCTACTGTACACTTTACTGTTTCTTTAGTTTAACTACCACTCTATTCAGCGTTTTGCTGACGTGTTACACTCGTTACCTTTCAGGACCAGGTGTTGAGCAGCCAGGGTCAGCGGCTGCAGAGGACGCTGGGCCGAGTAGAGTCCAGTAGAGTTACCACTGTTCTCTTGTACCTCTTTTTGTTCCGTTATAGTGAGTAGTTCATGTTTCCGCTGTACTTTTCTTTACCTGCAGTTCATATTATGTTATGAATGTTGTTCTACTGTTGTGGTGGTATATACTGCAGTGGTTTCTTTCCTTACTACTGTATTTCCTTACTGTTAGTTATATTCATGCTGAATGTGGTTTATTTTACTGCTCTTTTGGTTACTTCCTCGTTGGACGACTAGGTCTTGGGATTAGTCAAGTCGGTCCGGTTCTCGTATCTCGTAGGGACTTGGGAATCGGGTCGTTACACGCTCTGAAAGTGGAGATGGTGGTGTGTGGAGTGGAGAGGAGAGGAGGGGAGGGTGGCTTTTATAGAGGCTGTGGGGGTTTAGGGTTTGGGTAGGAAGGAGGAGAAAGGAGAGAGAGAAGAGGTCCTGCACGCCGCACATGCGCAGGGCGTAGTATGTATACAGAAATTTCATTTCCTGACGTCCGGGAAAGGGTCCAGACGTTTGGAAAGACTTCTGACTGAGACTCTAGACGTCTTAAAAGGCTAAAAGTGGGATGGGTCTTTACAGGTGAGTATCCACCTAAACAGGCATATCATGATGAACATACTGTTTGGTCAAATAACTTAGACTAATAGATACATGAGTCTAGAATATCTGCCTAAAAACATAAGTGAATAGTTGGGTTCTCTAGCCGGCCGATGGTCTAGTAGACAGACAAACTTCCTAGCCAACTGAAGGTCTAGCAGATAGTCGATCTTCCTCACCTAATTGAACGTTTGCTTGGCAAGCCAAATGACTCATCCGATAGACTCCAGCTGGATGATAATTATTTTCTCTATTACTTCAATTTCACATCCCCCACGGAACATGGGTAACGTGTTACAACCCAAGCCCCCAGTCTAGTAGGTGCCCAAGTCAATTTAGAATCCACATAAGATCTGATCATCCAACATATAAACATAGAATCATATGAAACATGCATGGCGCATCACATCACAGATATAAATAAGCAATATAAGAAGTAGACTAACTGAACTGAAAGGTAAAAAAAACACTCATAGCCATCAAATGTGCAAATATATAATCGAAGAAAACTAGAATAAAAGTACTGAAGAAAACTAACATGAAATTTACCGAGGAAACTAGGGCACCATCAGCTCCTATAATCGTTGGATCCGATTGTAACTCACTAAGACCTAAGTACGAAGTCTATAAAAAATGTCAACAAATGTCGAGTACAATAGCAAACATAGAAAAGAGGGCAGAATTAAGTTACAAAAAAATAAAAAAAAAGTTACTATTCTTAGTTATTCAAGTTTTTTTTATTAATCCCATTATCTTGTTTTTCCATATTCCAATTATTATTTGTCGAAATTAGCTTCCTTGGAAGGCTCGAGGAAATTTGACTCCAATATCCTAAATGGTAAATTAAATATGATACACCTCCTTTACCAAGAGAGAGAATGACCTGCATCCGCTTTGTCTAGTTAACCGCCTTGGGTTCCTAGCCAAGGTGAAGTGGTGACTATGGTTTATGTGATGCATGCGAGTAGCTACCCCGTATTGGCACACAGCTAGTCATCTCTATTAAAAATTGCAAAAACAATAACATCAACCACTTCAACAGTAACGCGAACTGAGAACACTTTAGTACTTTATTGGCCAAAATGATATAACAAATAAGCCGTGGGGAGGTTAGGTCACTCCTTGAGCTAATCTCTGCCCCCAATAGGTATAGCCAACCATGTCATTGATATCGAGTATGAGATTGACTGTCTAATTGATATCACAAGTTTTCATGTTCATCATCTTATACTATTGTTCTCAATTTTAACATTTTTGGTGCAACAAGGCATATAGTTCTCATTTCTTTCCATTTTATTTATCCTCATTTCGATTACATTAATTCAAAGTGTCATTAGTATTACAAGATGATTATTTCATAACGAAGTTTATTTAATTTTCAAGCTAATTAGAAGATGACATCCTTAAGTGGGTTGGGTTTCGTATTTTATTTCATTTATCCAACCTACCAAAAGGTTAATCAAGTTATACAGAGCCAATTATCCTCTGATTTTCATCAAGTACCAAAGTCAAAAAATGAACTCAAAGCAGAACTAAAGTACTCAGCAAGAGAATCTTGAAACTAATAAGCATAATTTTTTGTTAACATAATGGATATTAGATCATTTATCCAAAACCATCATAGTAAAGGTTACTTTAACTAAGGACAACAGGAGGTCACAGTGACTCCAAATGAGCAGGTTGGAGGCTCTTGATGTTGCTAGAGCCTCCTTGATCTTTGTGCACATTGGGGATGATGATCCTAGGTCAATAAAATAGGGACAGGGTCAAAATAAAATTACGAGATTTCTAGGGGTAAAATCAAGATTTACACATTCTAGTGGAGGTTTAAGACTCACCAAGTTGAAGTTCACGTCGAGACAATTTCAGCGATAGGTGAATCGTTGAAATCGGGTCTTGAAGGGTTCCTATTCAAGCAATTAGATTGAATTTAGTAAGGGCTAAAATGTAATCACTAAAACTTGAATTTTCTTTTCCATAATTTTTCCAACAATCAACTCCTCCCCCCAACTCTCTTCTTCATGATCCTCTTCTCCCTGCAATGCACCCATGCACGTAGGATGGCCTACGGCAATGGTGGTCGTCGCCCTTTTTGTCGACTAACCTTACCTCGACTATGACTAGTTGGGTCAACACCACAACACCCTAGCAAGCTTCCGGTGTCGTCCTCACCAACTGAATGTGGCCCACCAACCTCCTCTGCATGCAGCCACCATCGTCGGTTTCCTCATTGTCGATTTCTAACCATGACGAAAATTGTCATCGCTTTCATCCTCTTGATTGCCACCTCCTTCCTCTTAATTGGCCATCGCCGACAGCTCCTCTCCCCCTTGTCTCCTTCCCTGCCCATTACCAAAGAACAGGTGAGCAAAATGGATACGTACCTACTTGCCCACGGTTGCCCTCCAATGACTTGTTCTCCTTGATCGATGTCCACATCCCTCCATCGATGTTGCCTCTGCATCCTTCTTTGATGTAAGACAAAGAAGAGGAAGAGAAGGCTCGGCCTCTCTTTCTCGCACCCCCCTCTCTTATTCTCTCGTTTTTATAATGACTGCATGCATTCTAAAGGTCTTAAATAGGTCGTAGGTGCAACCTAGATTTCTGGGAATTGCAAGAAAAAGGGCAAAAATAGCCCTTGCTTGGGTTCAAGTATGCCAACATTCTTGTTTAACATATCTTATGCCTAACTTTTGTTACACAATTCAGATTTCTATGAAATCAATATCATTGGAAAGCTAACGACGAGAGGAATCCAATGGTACAAAAAACAACATAATCCACTCAAATTTTTCTAGAGGTTTGACCAATGTTGACCAAAACTCACGTTTTGTTGTTTTCAAGCCACATTAATCTGATTGATCCCAACTAACGTCAACGGGTTTGCCTTGACACACTTAGTCTAAATTTGAGCTTGCATTTGGATTTTGGGTCATAACATAACGTGTACGATATGCCATCAATGCAATCAACCATTATAAGCATGACCCAAAAATTACACCTAGTAAGAAGTGCACACATTATAGGGAGCTACATTACTTATAGTAGTTGTGACTTCCGCATGGAGGCATGCATGCATAGCACAAGAGAGAGGAAGAATGCGAACTCCCATATCCTCAATCAGCTTAGTGAATATTTGAAAGTAACTATACTCTCCCTAGACATACACCTATTCTAGGTGGAGTTGGGTCACCAATTTCTTGTCTTGCATGAGATTTGTCTTTTCTTATGAATGGACCTTGTTCTCAATTCTTAAACCCAATAGGGCCCAATGAAGAAAGGCTCCAATTAGGTTTCTAAGACTAATACAAAGGAAAAAATAAAAAGATAAAAGAGAAGAGAGGTTTATAATAATGAGCTCTCCATCAAGTTAGACAACGGAGATGATGGAAGACAAGATCAGTTGGAAGCTAAAGTTGAAGATGGAGCCAACGGAGATGCTACTCTTATGCACACCAAGGGTTCCCTCAAACCATGCACATATTTGCTGAATAAGGAGACGTTCACCAAGCTTTGCTTCTTCATGAGAGAGGTTTGGAGGTGGAGAGGACTTATGGAGTTGGGGGAGTGAAATGGTGGTGGATGGCCATTGGAGGGGTTGAAGGAAGAGAGGAGATGGAGATGGAAAGGAGGAAGATGATGGAGAGGATGGGAAAGAAAGGTGATTGGTGTGGGAAAATGGAAGGAGAGGAGGTTATGAAGGTGGTAGAGATGTGGTGGTGGTGGAGGATAGGGAAGAAGTGGGGCATTCATGGGAGATGGTGAAGATGGGAGAGGAAGGGTTTGGTGTGAGTAGGTAGGCAGAGGGGGTTGGGACATGAGAGATGAGGAAGGGGGGGGTGGGGGTGTTGATTAGCGTGGAAATTACTAGGTTGGTGGGAAGGGTAGTTTCCTAGGTTCAAGGAAATGGGGTCGAGGGAATTGTTTTTGAATGGGGCATGGATATAGTTGGTGCAAAGATTGTTAAGAGAAAATAAGAGGTGTTGGCACATGAAAAGTAGGGAGAGGTGGCATATGGAGGAGAGGAGAGAGAATATTTTTGGAGGGTAAAATTGGCAGGAAGTAGAGAAATTACCTAATTGTATTTTAAGAAAGGTTAGGAAGGGATTTATTGGACGAGTGGTGAATAACGATGATATAGGGGTGGTTTAGGGAATAAGAGGAGATGTAAGAATGGAGGAGGAAGGGATTGGCGTTGAATAAAAAGGAGGGGGAGGGTAAGGTGGCATGAGATGGCAAAAAGAGAGGTAGGGCTTTATGGAAGCGAAGAGACAATGGAAAGGTATTAATGGAGAGAAAAATAATAATAATAAAAAAAAAATTAATCTCTCCATTTTAAAATTGTGGTCATTAAAAGAATGACGTGTGATAAATGAATGAGTATGAAATGTCATACAATCAACTCACATAGAGGATTAAATCTAAATATTTTGTATTAGTCATTTGACCTAATTAGGAGCCAATTTCACATTTTCTGAGCCTAATTAATTCAATGGACTATGTTATTTGAAATTGACCAAGTAAGAACCTAATTAAAGTCATGTACGATCTAATTAAGATTTTAGGTTACATATTGAGACTCTTAAGGTTTTACTTGGTTCAAAAGCTTCTCTCTCAAAGGTTTTGATATTTGACTTCTTTAGCTTCTAGATCTAGACATTATGTAATTACATGAAAATAAACATTTAATTTCTCTAATTTAATCTCTATTTCGGTGAATAGCATAAAATACATCTGACTAGATTTTCATGCAATCCGATGCACAATAAGTTTAGAAATTCCAGTAAAATGATGTAAATAAAATACGTACATGCAATTTCATCGTGAAAATAGATGAAGAGGCGTTAAACAGTAAAATGTTGGGGGGAAGGGAAGGGGTATCCATATAAATACCAAGGACTATAGCGTTTCCACAGGGCTACAGGTAACCCTTTCTACAGTGTTCATCTTTGGAAAGGCTACAAAGAAAACTGGTGCCGTAAAGAGTTGTTTAATCACTTAAACAGAAATAAACAAAAACAAATCAGCGTTAATTTGAAATTTGAAAGGTAACAAACGACCATGAAAACCACAACAATGTGCTGGATTGTGGGCGCTTCCTAGACAGTGAAGAATACAACCTTTGATGAAGTATAGCATGCTTCTCAAGTGGTTTAGTGGCTGAGCAAGTGGTTTTCCATCTAAAAAGACCAGGTTTTGTTGCCAAGCGATGAAGCCAGCTGAGAACTGACAACCTGAAGAGGTTTTATGGATGTCATCATATCAGTGTATGGTATCTGTAGATGTCTGGTCAGGCGCATGAAGATGCAGTAGAGCCGCTTTCTTTCATTTTTTTGTTGTTCCCCTCCAACTGTAAGCCCAAGGAGGATCTAACTACAAGATAATTTATATCACAACAATGCATTGCCATTACACTGGATGAAAGAATGGATTGTTTATGCCTGTTGTAATCATTGATGGCAAACAACAGCCCCATTAGCCCAAATTTCCCTGGATGTACCCGTCACATAGAGTGGAATCCTTGAACTTTGCACCCTCAGGCGACGTACTAGATCATGAAGCCACTCGAAAGTAAGTTTTGACTGTGCATTTAGCTCCTCCCTCAGATGTGGTTGATTCCTGAACCAATCACCCAACATCTTGTGAACGTGAGATCGAATCATCCTCCATGGCACAGGATGCTGCTCACACAGCTTAAGGTACTCTGCAATTAAATCCGTCTGATCTAAGCCTCCATCTTTTTTATTGTCATCAACATCTTTCCATTCAGCTGTCCTGTATCCAGCAAAGAGGGCTGGGTTCTCAAGGAGAGTTTCAGCTGAGAGGACGCCATCAACACCAGTGTAACTCAAGCAATCACGAACATCTTCCAAATGGCGAATGTTTCCATTGGCAAGGACAGGAATCCGCAGGGCATCTTTCACAGCCTTTATGGCATCCCAATCCGCTCGGAATTTCCTGCTATCCTTTTCATCTCTTGTTCGTCCATGGACAGCTAGGAGGGAACAACCAGCCTCCTCAAGCATTTTTGCATAAGCTATTGTGTCATCCAGCTTTGGAAATATCCGGATCTTACATGAAACAGGAACTTGGAGATTAGAAGCCAGCTTTTCAACAAGGGATCTTATCAAGGGGAGGTTGTCCATTAGGAAAGCACCGTAATTCCCGCGCTTTGCAATCCTCTGGGGGCATCTGTAAGGGCATCAGTGAAATTATTTTTAACCAAAACACGACAGTTACCAGTAACCTATTAAAGTCAGAAAACAAAAAGATTTCCTAAGAAAATAAACATTATACAAATAGCTGTTATGAAGGCACATAGTTCCTTAAGGCTGTGTTTGAATGTGAGGTAAATAGGTGAGATAGCTGACATGTCATGGGTAAGATGAATAGTACAATAAATAGTGATGAGATTGTTCTTCTAATGGATTATGATGCATACAAGGATAGTGCAAGTGACAGTAGGACAGTTAAACGGGTTGGGTCCAACCCGTTTATTAAATAGGTTTACATACTTCAACCCAAACCCGACTTGTTCACACTCGTCAAACCTGACCTGACCCAACCCGTTTAACCCATTTAATCATTGGTTAAACGGGTTAAATGGGTAAACATTAGGGTTAAATAGGTTAAATGGGTTAAACGTAAGGATTTCTTTCTCATTAATCGGGTTTATCAAATTGAGTGGGTTTATGGGGGTAAACCCGAACCCAACCCATTTAATAAATGGGTTAAACGGGTTTAAACCCGTTTAATGTAATCGGGTTCAGGTCAGGTTTGAATCCGTTAATTGGGTTGAGTTCAGGTCGGGTTAGGTGGGTTCAGTTTTTTTTTTTTGACAGCTATAAGTGATGGTCGCATGGAGGTGGATGTAGTGAACATTGGCAACCGAAGCGATCAAATCAAATTGCATGGGGATCTACATGTGTGTGGGATAAATCTCTCATATCCCACAAGTTATCCTATTCACGCGAGATGAAATTTATCCCACAAGAGTATCATGTCTACCATCAGGATGTATTCTTGTGAAAAACCAGCATAGTCAACATCCATTGAAAGAGGAAAATGGGACAGTGGGATCAGGCTCATTCGCTCTATGCAGACTCTCATTAGGAATGCAGGAATACATTTGCAGATACGTTGCTGTGCACTATACATATTGAAAATTGGCTACTAAATCATATAGAATTCCTCTTCAAAAAGAATCATGGAGAATTACCCAAGATTGATATCCACGTAGTCGCAGTAAGGTTCTACAATCCTTGCTGCATCCAGCAAGGTATCAGGATCATTAGCACAAAACTGAACAAAAAGTGGACGATCTTCCTGAAAATAAAAAAGAAAGAAAAAATATATACCCAAATGAACAGCACATTCCATAGAGAATCACAGTGAGATCATATTCAGAGCATAAAAAAGGTAAAAAAAATTGCAGTATAATGAAACTGTTGTGACACACCTTACGTACAGAAACAGAGAAATATGCAAAGGTCACCAAACATACGATTTTTTTTAAGTACCAAAAGTTTTTTTTTTTTAATTTCATTTATTCATTTGAGCAGAAGGATGTGTGTCAAACAAAAAACTATACAAATTGCAAAACTTCAAGATAAAGACATTCTTTTTGAAGAAAGAGAGAACAGATAAAATGGAGCAAAACCAAACTTCAAAAATCAGAACATATTAATGAAAATTCTCTCTATCATATACTAGAGCCCTCCTGGGACTTCATTGAGGTGAAAACCCTGTTCTAAAGAGGTAATAATTCATTTAAGGATGGCCCATTCCCTTCGTTGCATTGCTGTTTTTTTTCTGAGGAAAAGTTACATTGTTACATTAAGTGTGTGCTTTGATAGCCTAAGCCAAGAAAGGAAGGCTAATCAATCCGTCTAAACTGATATCTTGTGTTTTAAGTATGCATGCTATGAGGCCCCATTTGGATCAGCATTAAGGCCCCTGGTTTAATCTCAGGAGGATGGCAGTCTGGGCAGAAGAAGGCATATGGCACTCATGATAGTGGCATCAACTTATCCTGGTTTAATCTTGCTATCCACATCGATCACCTGAAATTTCTTCACATGCTATGAATGGTAGCAATGGTACTACCACAATTAGGGTAGCAGGAAATGTTCAAAGAGTTTTGACCATAGTCTTCACTGATTCTGGAAATGCTATTAACTTCTTGGACGTTAGAATTATATCCAAAATGCCTTTGAAGGGTTACATATCCAAATCCCAAGTCATGGTTGCGATGGCATAAAGCCAGTTAAGCCACCAGTTCAGGCAAATGTGCAGGGGTTCAAACCACACAGCTTTAAATTTTCATTTCTTGCCTTCAGAATGCTGTGATTCTGCTTTTAAGGCAGAATGGTTCGAGAAATTGAGTACTATAGAGTGGTAACTTGTGAAACTTTTAATGAATTTTCTTTCTGATGGCAAGAGATTCTTTACAGTGCCTACTAAGCAGATATATATGATTGCAATCAAATAGTTCCTAAATAATTAGCAGTTGCAAAGACAGCTTTTATTATCCAAGTCTTAGGTACCCATCCAACTCTTCAACCAACTTCTAACCATCCTTCAAAATTGAGGGCCCTCAAAGACTACCAGTATATCTTCCTTATTCCACGTTGGCTTACTTCAAAAGAGAGATTGTGACCATATATTTGTATGATTAATAAAGCATCTTTAGTAGCTAGACCACCTTATTGTCATTCCCTACTTCAGAAAGGTGTAATTGAGCATCAAATTAAGGATGCATTGAGGCCTAGCACAAACTCTTCTACAGCTCCATTGTTGCTGGTCAAGAACCTAGATGGGTCTTAGTGTCTATGTCTTGATTATGGCGGTTTAACTGCTATTACAATCAAGGACCAATTCCCAATTCCCCTCACTGGTGATTTGTTGTACATATTGGTCAACCTCCAATACTTCACTAAGCTTGAAATTAGGTTTATGCACCATATTTACCAGGTATTTTCATCCATTTTAGGTTCCAATTGATAAGCTTTTTCAAGCCCATGTCAGCAAATGTCTTAGTATTCTTTGATGACAGCTTGGTTTATAGATGCTTTTTTGACTTTCATCTTTCGCATCTGATAGTACTTCAAGTTCTCAGGCAGCACAATTTTTTGTTGAAGATTCCAAATGCCATCTAGCAATTACATTAGATACTCTGTTTGGGCCACCTATGGGGGTTACACTGCGGGAGAAAATTGCAGCTGTTCAACATTGGCCAACACCAACTAGTGCAAAAGCTTTAAGGGGATTTTTGGGATTTGTTGGATACTATTTTAAGTTCATTCAAGGCTTTGGCATTATTGCAACTCCTATGTATTTATCACTCAAGAAACGTTCATTTCAATTGAGTGATCATACAATGATGCTTTTGAAGCACTCAAACAGGACCTTGTTTTAGAGCATGTTCTTACATTGCCTGATTTTCACTTGCCATTTGTGGTTCATTATTATGCAAAGGGCCTCAGTATGGAGCATTCCTATGGTAGTAAGGCTGGCTTATAGGATTACCTATGGGAAAGAAATGAATGGTATCTTACATATTGTTGAGAAGTGCCACCACTATCCTATGGGATGAAGATCTACAATACAGACTGATCATCAAAGTATTGGTTATTTACTCAAAAAAACTACCAACACTCCAGAAGAACAAAAGTATTTAGTTTGGCTTATGGACCTTGATTTCCAACTTGAATACAATAAGGGTAAACACAACCATGGTGTATTATCAGGGTGGAGTTCAAGTGATCAAATCCAAATATTTTAGCGGATTCAATCTTTTTGGACTTTGCATGGCTGTAACATGAGGTTTTATTTGATAGAGACCATTATTATCAATGTAGTGGTCTTTTATGGTATTAAGAGTGAATTTTGTTGGCTCAAAAAGGTTCCCTTCTTAAAAAGATGCTTTCTTCACCCATAATTCTGCCGAAGGAGGTCAATCTGGTAACACTAAAACTTTGCATCCCTAAAGCACAATTTCAAATGGAAGCACTTGGATTCAAATGTCTAATACCATGTATAGAGCTACTATGTTTGTCAGATATACAAGCTTGATACCCATGCTCCATCAGGCATTTTCCAACCTTTGTCAGGACTAGACAATACCTGGGAAACTATAGAAAAGGTTTTTAGAAAGTTTACCCCTTTCCAAGCATAAATTAGTCATTTGGTTGCAGTCAGTCAACTCCCAAACTATAGTCATTTCGTCCCAGTCACACATCCATATTCTGCCACAATGTTGCCGCTGATTTCATCGGGATTGGATAGATTGCATGATATTCCTCCATCAATTGTTTCTGATAGAGATATTGCCTTCTTAAGATCCTTTTTGCAGGAATAGTTGCAGCACATAGTACCAGTACAATATACAAGTGGGACCACCCTCCTGATCAAGCAGTGCGAAAAAGCCCTTCTTGGTTCCGAAACTTGGTCGAAGTGGGATTCTACCAGGAAACCATGAATTTTTTAGTTTGCACCATCAGTTTCCGGTCAAGACACTTCAATGGAATGAGACTAGAATATTTGGTACTTCTGACTCAGGATTCTCACTTGAACACTTCTTCCAAATTGCCTCATTCTTTGATTTCTTCCTCTATCTTTGACTCCCTACTTTGCATACTCCTCCCTCCATTCCGAAAATCAATCAAAGAAATGCGAGGGGAAGCCCACCCAACCATTGGATTATAGCTTGCGATGTCCTCATCACTTTATTCTGCACGCTGAATGAGTATAAGCACCTTCCATTCATTTTTTGGATTTTTTTTTTGACTCCCTACTTTGCATACTCCTCCCTTCATTCCGAAAATCAATCAAAGAAATGCGAGGGGAAGCCCACCCAACCATTGGATTATAGCTCACGAAGTCCTCGTCACTTTATTCTGCACGCTGAATGAGTATAAGCATCTTCCACTCATTTTTTGGATTTTTTTGCATCACACTTTGATCTTCCACTTCTTCGATCCAGAATTTCCAACAACTTTTTGGCTCCCTGAATACAATGGAATTCACACCTAATGAATCTTTGACTCTACCTCATTTGATTAAGACCATAGGATGTTCCTGCAAATTATGACCTTTGTCTGGAATGTAAGCAAATATATCATGCTTGAGCATGTTCTTATGTAGATATGAATTAGCGTTTGGAAACCTACTTGTGATGCTTCTGTTTCCAAGAGCAGCATGCTTGGGTTGCCTGGCTCGCTTGGGCAGAAGTTTGGTAAAATACCAGTTACCATTTTTAATCCGGTTCTAATTCATTCAAGCTCATGTCTACCTCCTATCATTCAAATATATGTTACCAGCACATCCTACCTAAGCACCAGAACCAATACTCACCCTATGAGGATGCAATCAGGTATTATAGGAGTTGAACTCACTCCTCCAACATTCACAACATAGAAGGAAGCATAGAAGGAAGCAACAAGCTGACAAGAAGTGCACAGAACAATCTTTCAAGTTAGGAGTTTGGATCTACCTCAAAGTCCAATTATACTGCCAGAATTGAGTGTTTGTTTAAATGCTACATCTGCAAGTTGGCAGTAAAAATTTATGGCCCAAATCAGATTATTTGGAAGATTACAGATGCCGCATACAGTTACAGTTGCCTCTGGACGCAAAGAATCAGCCTATATCCTTCAGGTTTGTCAATTGAAGAAAAAGAAGCATTGAGGTCAATCTGAGTTCCTTCCTGAACCCTGTGAAGAGGAGCCACAACTGCAACGGCCATTGGGAAAAAGAATGACCAAAAAGGATAACAATGGAGTGAAGAAGTTATCGATCCATAGATGAAGCAATTTAACCATACCTCTATCCGAAAATACTCCCACTTCAACCTTGAGGACAAGGCTTGATAAAGGGGAATGATGGATCATATTGGGAGGGATCAGAGCCCAAGAGCCATTAAATAAGTAAAGAAGTCAACAATTTGGTTAAGTTAGTTGTCAGCATAGACCCTGTTATGATAGTTGAGTTGGGTAAGCAGGAGAATCATCGTGTCTATAGGGACTCTTGACCCATGGGATTCCTCCTCCACCACAAAAAGGCATCAATACATCATTGAAAGGGTCATGTTATGCTTCTTCTAAACCCAATTTTCTTACCTAAACACCCTAATCTTCTTTGTCTCTTAACCCATCCTCTCCTCTCCCATGCTTTCTTCTTCGCTTCCACTTCTTCCAAGCCAGCGGTTAGTTGTGCCCAAAGCAAAGCTTCCTCCTCCTCCAATTCCACCATTCCAACTCTTGGCACACATTATCAAACAAGAGCATACTTGCAGATGACGCTTGAAAAGCACGTTACAAGATAACTTACAGTCTTGAGTTTTGTAGTCATGCGGCCGAATCAGCCACCACATGGTACAAACAGACATCAAAATTAGCAGCCAAACCATCGAAGCGAAACACAAGGGGAAACCGATCCCCAACTCAAAACAAACATGCTTAAAAGAGGCAAAGATACAAACTTTTTTTCAAACCCAAACAAAACGACCTTAAAAGAGGCAAAGATGGAAACTTTTTTTCTCTCTTTTTCTTCCACAACCACGAGCTTACCTTGCAAGTGGAGAACTCTGCCTTGCGGTACTTATCGTTGTCCCTGAAGAGGCGGGAGTGGAGCATGGGGGTGTAGGCGGCCTCGGCGCCGTGCCTGCGGCAAAGCATGCGGAAGGGTAGCTCCGAGTTGTCCACCATGGGGGCCACCAGGAACCTCGGCGACCCAAGCGACCTCCAGTGGACCCACGCCCTCTTCTCCGCTCGACCCTCCCCAAGGTCGGGGCTTTGCGTTGTTGAAGGAGGAGGCGTCGGCGGCGGGGAGGGGCCGTGGTCGAGGCCCGAGCAGAGGGCGTCGTCGGCGGTGGTGGCAGCGGCCATAGTGGAAGCGGGCACGAGTTGGGGCTTTGGCCGCGGGTGGTGTAGTAGGGGTGCGGACCGGAAGGATCGGGAAAGCCACATACATGTGGCGGTTGGCGAGTACGTCAGTTGGACTAGCTTCTTTTGGTTAGGGTTTGGGGTTGGGTCTGTGGGTTGGATTTGGATTGGACGTTGGGTATCCAGGTTTTATTATCCAGGTTTACGGCCCCGTCTGTTGGGAGGAATTGAGGAGGCCTTAATTTCAGATGTGGCATCTTTTCATTCTACCACAACTCCCCCTTATTTCAAACAATTACGAGAGTGTGTAAAGGTACTTTGTAATGTAAAAGTGATGATCACATCATATATTTTTTTAAATAGATACCTTCTTTATCTAAGTAAGATCTATCAATGAAATACACTGATACATTTAAAATATTATCGATGATATTTGTTGTGGACATACAAAAAGTTATACATATCTTAGTGTATATTTAGTGAGACCTATTACTTATCAAAGATTAAGAAATCATTGATAATTTTTATCTATAACCAAAAAACACAAGTGATATTTGATTAGTAACTCATAATTAATAAAAACTCACTAATATATTTTGATTCACAACAAAAAATTAGTAGTATAAAATAAAAAATTACTAATATATTTTCATTTGGAACAAAAAAATCATACATGTGTTTTTATTTTAAATAAAAAATCACTTATATATTTTCATACAAAATAAAAAAATGTATATTTTTTTATTTAAAAATAAAAAATTATCGATAATTTATTTAATTACAAATAATGATAATTATTTAAGTAACGATAGATCTCACCATGAGATAATACTTACTGCTTACGTTACTTTTCGTATCTGATATTCATTTAACAAATTTACACAATAACTATCAATATTTACCGTGAAAATCACATTTGCACGTAGTATGAAAACACACACATATTCAAATTTTCCTACCTTTGGAAGACTTTAGTGCCGACATCTGATGGGACGACAATTGGGGAAGGAGGAACACGGAAGTGCCAGCAAAGGGAAAAGTGATTGGTTTATGGTAGTTCTCCATTGCCTTTAATTCCACAGCACCCACGATGGAAGCACCGTTAGGTGTTGTGGCCAATTTGGCGTCAATTAAAACATGAGGAAAGGAAAGGCTAAAAGATCACAAACTCCAAGGAATACAAAGTTTTATTATATTTTTAATAACTAAAACCTTTCACGTTATCTCTCATATATATTAGAGAAATTATATCTCCCTCGTCAAATGTCCTCTCAATAAATATAAAATAGAATTCAACTGAATATTCCTACTATCAAAATTAGTGGTATGAGTCTAACAACACTTAGATTTTTGTTGGTGGACGAAAGTAAAATTTTGATCGTATATATAGAGAAGGATCCAACACCAGCTCGGTAGCATGAAGGCTAATGAAGAGCTTGAGCAAAAGGATGTGACATTTTTAGATGGGAGGATTTATCTTGACATGCAATAACAGTGATGGCATGCTAGTATCCAATTGTTGTGGTCTAAATATCTCAAGAAAGGGAAATTTATGGGACTTATGGAGGTGCGAATAGAGAATAATAGCACAGTTGAACAAAAGAACAATGGCACAGGTTTCTTAGATAGGGAAAAGAGTGTACTTGGCAAATCCCAAGAAATTTGGCTTTCCGATGTTGCTCAAAATCCAAGATTGAAAGAACATGCGGAACTGCTTTGTACTTTGCACATGGTCAGCACAATTTTTTCATGGGGTTATTCTTTTACCTTTTGTAATTAAAACTGTGAGATTAGTCGATCCCTTTAGCATGTTTTCGGGTTTGCACAAATTTAATACAATTTTCCTGTGATTATTTTTTTACTTCTTTGGATTAAATCTCTGAAATTTTAGGTTGTCCTCGGCCATCATTCTACAACAGGATTAGAAATTCTGCATATTATATCTATATTCCTTCCCCATCCCGAAAGCATATACTCCTTCCGGTCATATTATTAAACGTATCCTGTGCAACATACTTACGCAGGTATAATTTGTGCTAATAAAGGTTAAGATTTCCACTAGTGGTAGGAAGGGGAAAAAATAGATGAATAGATTATCATGTTCATTACATAGATCCATCGGCATTAACATCATTTAACATTGATGGAGCAAATGCACTTATTAAGGGAACACAGAGAAGTCCTTCTGGACCCGACGCCAAAGGAAACCTACCCTCTCAAAATATAAGATATCATCCATTTACCATAGAAGATATCTAATCCCATATTTGAGTTATATCCCTAGTTTGGCTAAATCTGAGTTGAGAGAGGGGATAACTAATATCTACTCTTTTTCCCTCTTTCAACCCATCAAGTTTAAAATTAATTCCTAATTTATCCTCTATTTAGTAAACATTGTCAAGTGATAATCTCGAGTTTCAAGTAAACACTGAGGGATATCCCAAGTTCTCAATTTAATAATCTGAGTTTGCAATCCCCTCTCATAAACTAACACTTAAATTTGGTGTATTATTTCCTTTGCAATCCACTCCGTTATTCCTCACGGTTGTTCTTATGAAAAGACTGTGTGACGTTTGACGAATGGAAATTCACGGGAAAAGTGGTGATTTAGCTCTATCCGGAAGACTGCATTTCAACATTTTACATTCCCCCACACGAATAGAATCCGTCACCACTCACGTTAATTTTAATCACTTGTGTTAACTGGGTCTGATGCCCCAGCCACAAAAAATATTTCCTACGTACGGTTACCTATATTCATCAAATCAACTTAAGGAGATTGAATGATTGTGGTAACAAATTTGAGACTCTGAGCAATTTTATTGACAAGATGAATTGCTATTAAATTGACACTATCGATTAAAATTGATGACTATAATCAATTAAAATAAATCAGTCTCCTGCTACTCACACCCATGACATCAAATAATTTGCACGTTTTTTTTGAGAAACAAATATCATTTGGACGCTTACACCTGTCAAATTTAAAGATACCAACAAACAATAGAATGCATACATAGACTTTTCCGATTGGCCTATAGCTTATTTAATAAAAATGAGCACACATTTTTCAGAGATGCAGGTCTCCATTTTACAAAATTTATAAATTATTTTACAAGTATTTTACACAATTTATTTTGTACGGCAACCTATTTTTCAAAGCCACCTTCAAAAAATTTAATTGAACCAAAGCCAACCATAGAATTACTTCACATAGATATCTCCGATTGGCAGCCCCCAAATTTATTAAGTTTATCCTCATAAAATCAAATGTATTTCTTTTTTTTTTTTCTTTATTTCTTATCTTATTTTTTATATTTTATGTTCCACCATTTCTATTAGACGCATTTTACTCTTTGTAGGTGAGGATATTTTATCTTCTCCTTCAATGAAAATATTTTCAAAAACCAAAAAATGCGAGAAGGAATAACAGAAAAAAAGACATTTTACAGCAACATTTTTTACACCTAGGTCCCTCAAAATCAACAAATTTTGCAATGAATTTGCTTCAGATACTTGCCAGGCACTGCTGTAGTCGTTATGTTGCTTCCTGGTTGAGGAAGACTTGCTATGCATCTCGCGCTCGATTGGACACGTGATATCTGATTTATCTTGCTATAACTCCACGAAGTATGCCCATGCTGGCTGCTATCTAAAACATATGCAGCTACAATGGTGAATCTACCGTATGCTTTGCTATACTACAAAGCTTTGGCCTTTGCATATTTTTGCTGGTAGAATTCCTCTGAGTGTAACATTCCATTGGGCGAGGTAAGCCGTTGTAAAGCTAAGGAAAACCGTGCCTAAGATTGAAAGATTACACGTTAGAAGCTAGAAGATTATGCCAGCCATCGGCTGGGGACTGTGGTTAAATAGTCTCTATATTTTACCCATTGGAAACCTGCCAGAACCCACCAGCATCCAGGCAAGCCAAAGCCTCTGCTACACACCAGCTGATAAGGAAAAGCAAGAGGGTGTGAACAAGAATTTCCATTAGCAAATTGTTCAAAAGTTTCTGAGTTCCACAGGCAAATGTTTTATTCAGCAAGATGTCAACCAAGTGCTCCAGAAATATTTCAGGGTTCTTATTTTATCATGCACCAAGTAGACCAAATATAGGGAAAATGCGACGGACTTCTTATCAAAACACTATAAACAATGGAGGAAATACAAATTAGCTCCCTGTAGGCCCCAAACCAAGTTATCCCCTATTCTTTGAATTCCCATCATTTTGCCCCATTTACTTCTCAACTTCCATCAAAAGACCTGGATTGAACTATTTTTTGAAGAAAGGATCACTTGAGGTCAGTGAACCTCTACTATCATTATGCCAAAATCATAAAAATACAAGCATTAGAAGGGCATACCCTCCTCGACAAAGTAGACTAAAGTTCTTTGAAGACTAACACCTGAACTACACTTGAAGAATTAAATATGTATATATGCTTTCTTCCACCATCCTGCACCTCATCCCCTTCCTGACTGCTCACCCGACTCCCATCATTCAGCTCTATATTGGGGCATCTCTATAAGTGTGTGGTTTTTTTTTTTTCTAATTCTTGGAGGTTAATTTAATCTACTAAAGGGTCAGAGGGTAAATTGATTTGGGGTGACTTATCAAGAGGGGGGGACTGAGCTGGGTGTGCAGACTGCAGGCGGGCATCCCCCGTAACACAAGCAGAATTTTTCTATTTGTATTTGCATTTTGTTTTTATTTGGAAGAATCCTCTGAATTGAAAGGGTGGGTTCATTTTTCCTCTAAACAGCATCAACCCTGTTCAGAAAATGGATCTGTTCATTTTCCAATAACTATATCCAACTGAGCGACCAGGATGGCCTGGTAGCAGTAGTAATCAGGTAAGTGGAAAATGAAGTTCAAAAACACCACCAACACTAATAAGAAAACAAGGCTGATACCAAGAATGTAGAAGAAATGGATTGACGACATGCTTTGGACATGAAATAATCTTTTTCTAGGTTGTTGCTTTTCTTTTTCTTTTGCAAATGACACTATCAAATCAACATAAAACAAATAAGATAAACATAAACTTTATAAGATATATGGACTATATTTTTGTTAACTGTCCGTTTAGTTTTTTGGGAGTGTCCAGACTAACATTTGAACACAATTTTTTCAATACCAAGAAGTAGGTTGTACCACAGAGGCAAGTTTTTAGCAACATATCTGCAGCCTTAAAGATATCAGCAGAGAGAAACTGTTGAAACCCGATCTCATTTACGAAGATAGATGCAACTACGGACAAAAACATAATAGAAAGCAAGAATACAACTGAAATATCCACTCACCGTTACCAGGAGACCACCAAGTGTAAAACATCCAACCATAGATAAGCTCAGAAATCTAAGATCTCTGCCAGCCTGTAAAAAGCAAGAGCGTTGAAAGGCATACATAATTAATTCAGATACAGACACCATTAGTACAGCACAAAGTTTGATTTTGTCCACTAGAAAATCATATTAGACTTCGGACTTTTACTACATAAATCACAATATACAAGCTGCTTCATTAACCCCTTTTCACAGACACACATATGTATGTTAAAGCAATTACCATACACTTGACATTTTCTACTTAAGGCCCCATCACCCTACAGATCAACCAAAAAGTCTTCAAATTGGTGCTAATATGTGCTTCTATGATCATAAGCAAATGGATACAATGCCACAAATCTAAACTCTGGGTATGACCTTGTGAAGTTGGTAAAATGTATGTCAAGTCAAATTATCTGCATTGACTGGCACAAAGAATATTATATAGAATCATAGTATGTCAAGGTACAAACTACAAACGTAGTGTACCTATATGCTAATTTTAGACCTTTGACCATACACAAGCATTAATATCATGTATCAAGGAAATATTTTCAGTTCAAGTCAGGTTTATGTAACAAAAGCTAGTTATGCACTATGACAAAGGCTATATTAAGATAAAGATATGGAATCACAAAACAAACACCATAAAAGGCTGCTTTGGTGACCAAGTCAACCATAACATACCAATATCTCACTGTGCCGATCTTGCAGCAAGCACAGCAATATAATTGATATAAGACTTAAAAAGTAACTGATGTTTATGGGACAGGTTCAGAAAGGAAAATTCCATGCAACTTACCAGTAATGTGCCTTCTAAGCTATGTGTTGCAGGCGTGACCATTAATGCAACAAAATATGGGACCAATACTTTGTGCATCTGTGAGAATATTATGGTTAGTTCAATGCAAAGAAAAGACACGTCACTCTTATACATATTTGGATGAAACTGACGAATTTGGTTTACTTCTATACGAAATTTGCATACTGTTAAATGAGCAAAAAGAGCCTAACCTCATGAACCACATATACTGTTGCTTATGTAATAAAGCCAGGATGGATTTGATAAGCAAGGTTCATATCAGAATTCTTATTCCAAATACAAGATGTTAATCAGGCATCCTTGACAAAATGAGTGAGCATCACACATTCAAGATATGAACAAATATGCATTGTCTAACTAAAAATTAACCAAAAAAGTATGATTGTTCTGCAAGTTAGCCTCTTTGACCATCATTATTAGAAAACAGCATCTGCACCTATAACATGATTAAATTTATGATAAGATTTAACACATGGGTGATGAAAATCACAGAAAATTTGTACACTTCCACACACTTGCCATTTGTGTATTTGAGACTGCCCGGAGCTGGGGGGGGGTGGGGGTGGTGTGGGTGATGTGGGCGGCAATTGTCAGCAGGTAAGTGGATGCCTTTGATTGAAGGCAGACTAGTTCCTCTCAAAGCTGTCCTCTCAGCCATATCAGTTTTCCATTTGTCAATATTCACGCCACCAAAGAAAGTGATCAGGAAAATTGATGCAATCAAGAAAAGGTTTTTTTGGAATGGGGCTGGCCATGTTGGGGCCTTTTTGCATCTGGTCAGGTGGGAGGAAATTTGCAGACTGATTGAGCAGGGTGGTTTAGAGGTCCTGGATCTTTCAGATTTCAATTATGCTCTTCTAGCAAAACGGGTGGTAAAGCTCCTAATTAATGGAGATAGGATGTGGGCACATCTTGACTAATTCTTATGGAGCAACACTAAATTGTAGTGATCAGATGCAGGCACCGCGGGGTTCGTCAGCCTTTTGGGGAGGCTGGGGAGGCTTATGCGATGTTATGAACTGCCTTACCCAGTGTTTTCAACTTGTCTTCGGTGATGGGAAGACCGTCCGCTTCTAGGAGGACGATTGGACAGGCTTGGGTTGCTTGGCTGCTACTTTTCCTTGTTTGTATGCTTTGACGCCTGCTAAGGACTGCTCTATTCAGGAGATGTGGGATGGACCCCTGTTCAGAATGTGGGAACTTGGGCACCTTTCTTTGGTGGTCATCTGTTTGGAGGAGAGGGCTCAAGAGTTTGTACAACTGTTGGCAGAAATCCAATCTTTTTGGCCGAAGGAAGAGAGGAGGGATTCCCTGGAGTGGTGCCTTGGAAGTTTTTTGATCAAATGCACCTATAAAGTCCTCAAAGATGAGGTTGATGTGGAGGATGTGTTTTTGACGTCTGATTGTGCACTAATATGGCAGATGTTTTTTATGTGGCTGCTCAAAAGAGGGAGATTGGTGACAAAGGTCAGGTGTAGTAGGTGGACCAATGAACAAGATGTTAGTTACATGCCATGTGGGCTGGAGATCTGATTGTGCACTAATATGGAAGATGAAAATACCTCTAAAGAAAAACAATTTTATGTGGCTGCTCAAAAGAGGGATATTGGTGACAAAGGTCAAGCGTAGCAGGTGGCCCAACGAACAAGATGCTAGTTGCATGCCATGTGGGCTGGAGAACAAGGACTGGAGGCACCTTTTCAAAAGCTGTGATTTTATGAGGGATGTGCTAAGGAGGGTAGGACTCCTTGTTCGACAAAATGATACCGGCGAGGAGTTTTTCTTTGGAGCATTTGGGTCCAAAGGAATGACACCATTTTCATTCTCTCTCTCTCTCTCTCTGATTTTTGGACCCAGCATTTGTAACTTTCTTTATTCTTTAATGGAATGAATTTTTTAGGATGAATGGCCACTGACCTCCGATACCCTTCCTTTTTCTTTTTCAAAAAAAAAAAAATGAGAAGATGGTATTCCACAAAGATTAGCAAATCAATGGCATATAAGCCCTACACATTCTACACAAAGAAGTAGGTTCCTATGGTTGATTGAGGCTTATATGTGACACATGCATGGCAATGGGCAAACCTAAGCCATCATTGAGATAAAACAGCTCAAGAGTCAAGAACTCTGAGTTAATCCAGACATAGAACTGAAGATATTCCAAAAAAATGTTTCCCTTAGGTAAGTAGATATTTCCCATAACTAATAATTTTTGAGAGAAGATGTTTTACGCCCTTTCATAAATAAGTTTAAGCATGCAAATCCTTGAGATGGTTTTCTGTGGCATGGGATCCAATATGTTACTTCATAGCATTAGACAAAATGAAATTTTAAGGAATGCTTAAATAAATGTGCTAAACAGAAAAGGAGTTTTTAAAATAAGTAGCACATTATTTGTCCTATTTTTACACGATGAACTGTGATTATAGTAAGCAAATGTCAAGTACCCATCATGCAGAATGAATATGGCCAAGGAAATACGAACCTCCCCAACAACAAGTCCATCAGCCGTGAATATCTTAGGGAAAATCCATGGAACTGATGTTCCAATAGCACCCAATGTAACTCCAGTTAAAGCTCCAATTATAACAAGAGATTTCAAAAGCATCCTTGCCTATTTAGAAAAAAGGCACAGTTGTAATATCTCTGAGAAAGGAATATAACAAATAACCATGTAGGTGTCTGACAAGGTGAGAAGCAATAAACAAGCAAAAAATTATCAAACCCCTAACCCAGTTGCAAAAAACACTAAGCATGGCAATCACTTCCTTTTTTGGGCTTCTATGTGTGCATGTGGGGGTTATTTGTTTCTCTGTTAATCCACAAAGCTGAAAAGCAAATTATGTTTCAGCAACATGAGGGGGTTCAGGTGAAGAATTCATGAGGCGATGTAGTACCATGTTAGGTGCTGGGTGATTAACAAAGAACTTGCATGTTAGAAGCCAAAACTACCTGGGTTTGGTAATATTATCTCACTACCAAATTCTACTGTGATTTTGACTACAATTGTTACCATGCTGAATGTAGAGACAAATATACAGTCTTCCCTGACTAGGCCAATTATGGTACCACTGCCAGCCACTCTTAATAAACTCAAACAAAGAAATATGTATAAAGCCTTAGATGGCTGACAACCATTCTGCATTTTTCTTAAATATCACGCAAATGCACCTTAGAAATGCATGAAAAGTCATCTTATAACATTCATGAAATTAAAGGAAAGGGATTTTGACATAGATGTCACTAGAATGTTACACGCTTGCCATTGCATTCCGAGCTTTTAATTAAACACCACTACAAAAGTCACATCATTTGCACAATCGCCACTCCATTAGTGTCGTTAAACTTAAATGACTTTGACTTAAAGTAATGAAAATTGATATTTTTGCCCTCAATTTTTTTACTTCCCCTCCCTCCTCTCTGGCCCTCTTTCCACCTCTTAACAGGCCCTCCTCCTCCTCCCTCCCCTCCAATCTTTGCCATGTCAAGACCCTCGCTGGATCCCTCTTCGCTGCCACCTCCTCCATACCCACCCTCTCCACCACCCTCCTCACAGTAGTACCTACCTCCACCCTCCCCTCCCTCACCACCTTCCTCCTCCCTCCTTCCACCTCCCTTTCCACCTTCCTCCTCAATCTTCCCTCTGCAACCTCCTCCTCTCCATAACACCTCCCTCCCTTGCAACTCCACTTCCACCAGGAACTCCCTTGCACCCCTTTCCACCACATCCCAATAGAACAACTTTGCTGCTGCCACCACCCTTGCCAGCACACTCCTATAGGCGCATATGTTCCCTTGTAAACATGCCCTCTCCTCACCTCTATAGCAAACGACGTTGACCTCTCCCCTCCCCCCCCCTCCTCCTCCTCACCACCATTGACATCAAGATCATCAACGTCGACCACCACCACCCCCTTGAGCTCCTTTAACACCTTCTGTTGAGTTTTGCTCATGAGCCTCCTGTCGAACACCTGCTTGTACTCTCACGACACCAACAAAGGCGAAGGCAATAGGTTGCAATGCTTGTCGTCCACCTTCTTGATGCTCCACCTGAAGTTCATTGGGTTGTCCTTATTGTAGCACTTTAGTTCCTGACAATCTTTGAGGTGACATTTTAGGAGAAGTTGACTCCCCAGAGCTAAGAGCTTGGGTTGGTTGAGAGTAGTCTCATCCTCCTTCCGTACTTCGACTCCCATCCCTCCATTGGGGTTGCCTCCTCATCCTCCACCACCTCTCCTCCCCTTCCTGTGCATAAGGAACAACATAACAATGGCAAGGACGCACACAAAGATGGTGATGGCAACAGTGATGATGACTACGAGTGCTTCACAGCTGAGGTCACGACGAGGGTCAAAGGGGAAGTTGCCAGGGAGGTTGAAGGTGATAAGGGCATTGAAGAGGGAGAGGTTGGAGGTGCCAAAGCTCCACATGAGGATATATTTGTGGGGGCGTAGAAGCCAACATACATCTCCAGGTTGAAGAAGCAGGAGAGGTTGAAGGCAACAGAGGAGGTGGAAGAAGGATAAAGGGGAAAAGAAAAAACAAGTTTGGGGGGTTAAAAACATAAATTTTACTTACTTTTAAGTTCAAGGCTGTTAAGCTTAACAACACTAATTAACAGAGTGGCAATTGCACCATGATGTTACTTTTGTAGTGGTGTAATTGGTGTTCAATTAAAAACTCGAAATGCAATGACAAGCACGTAATATAAAATATTTCTATTAGCATCTATGTAAATATCCCTAAAGGAAAAATATTCTACCGCACCCAACTAGTTTTAATTATTTTAAGTCTATTGAAAACACTATCCATATAACCATCTCCAGCAAATCAACACATTGTCTGAGCCATCACGATATCTTAACTTATGAAACCATGTAAAGGCAACCTTAGTTGTCCATCGACACACAATAAACCAAACCAAAGCCAGCATTTCCCCCTAATGTTGGGTCAGCTACATGAATTTTTCACCTTCATTTAATATCATTCTTAGGTCATACCTAGATAGGTTGTCCTAGAGGACATTTCTTTCCCAGTAACACCTTGTTGTTTCACCATCTAATCTATCATATCCCTCTTGTCCTCACATGAATGCTCTAGTTCATAAAAGATCCAATCCAAAAACTGGACTCCCATTCCATACCCATTCAGATGTGGCTAGTGGTTTTCTATGTGTTATCTTCCACAAATCACAGTTCTCAAAGCTCATTCTACTGTATCATCAATACCTGATCATATTAAGCACTTAGCCAAGGACCTCGGCTAAGATAGGTCCAAATACTTCTGGTTTGGATCAGCCCTTCACTCCAATACAGCGAACTAAACTAATTGAGAAACTTATCAGCCCTTGAAAGCAGAGGACCGGGAACAAGATAGTTCCTTGGTAAGGATCACAAATCAAATATATCAAGAAACTTGCCCTTTGACTCTGCCTGTGATAGTGAGTAATTCGTTGGTACATTGAACCAGAAAAAAGGAAAAACACCAAAATGGCAGTTGACTTAGCTAAAGTAAATAAATACTAAAACTTGACATGCCACTGCCATGTCAATACATTCACAACGAGAAACCATGACCATAGCCATGCTTTTTTGTGATTTTTATATGTGCAAATTACAGTTTGGCTTTTCAGAGGTGGAATGACACGAAGTATTGATCAAAAAAGGCCATATAGCAACAAATTAAAAGAGCAATTGTTAATGTTGAGATATCTCTTTGGTCTATTTTATATTATGAGGACATTATTGTAACTTTTCTATTTTTTTATGTTTATGTGCTACAATTGTTCCCACACCTTTCTCACTATAAAGAGGTGTAGGATTTCTCATTTGAAATAAGACTAATCATTTTCTCTGATATAATATCAGAGTGACGATTCTAGGTCAGTGCTCTGGCATCCCATCGAAACAAACCTCCGTACCCATCCCTATCCCTCTCTCCTCTCTCTTCGTCGCGCCGGTGCTCCACCCTCGCCAGCGACACTTGCAGTAGCAATGCCACCACCATCATCGGCTAGCAGCAATGCTGCCAGTGGGTGTTGCACCACACCTGCAGCAGCGACAATGCTAGGGTGTTTCTCCATTCCCTAGCATGGCCTACTCTTGTCCTAGCGGCTCTTGATGAAGTCTTGATCTGATATCCGAGCTGTGGTGGCTTGGATTTCATGATCAAAAGACCATCTCTCTCTACAGCAACTTTTTTACTATCTAAACTCAGTTTTCAGATCTCTTTTTGGTGACTATTTTCATCTATGTTGGGCCAATGGCATCACCGAGTGGCTCAGAGGAGACATCAGATACCGCTACTGATGTAGGAAACTACAAGAATCTATTTTTTGTTTCGATCTCAAAGTCGGATGAAGCCAATTATGCTCGGTGGTCTCAAGCATTCCTGATGACAGTTGAGGGTCATGATAAGGAACATATTTTACTTAAGTCAAAACCGACGACGAAGACTGAGAAATATGCTACATGGAAGAAAGATAATGCAATGGTACGGCTTGGATCATGAACTTAGTTGTGCCTCATATCAGAGATGACATCATATACTACAAGACGACGAAGGAGATGTGAGATTCACTACATGATACCTATTCTCATTAAAAGAACTCCAGTAAGGTTTTCCAAATCTATCATAAGATAGGTGCTCTCCAACAGGAAAGGCAGTCTCTACCCCAGTACTATGCCACATTGAAGGTCCTCCTAAAGAAGAAAAACTCTTGCAGACCTTTGTATACATGTCCAGCATAGAGAGAGTATCGTAGAGACGTCGTTGTACTTCAGTTTTTATTAGGATTGGGTCCTAAATATGAGGTTGCTCATTCCCAAATATTGACTTTTTCTTAGCTTCCTACTCTAGAGGAAGCTTATGCCTGCCTCAGTCGGATTGTTGTGCCATCATCCTCCGTAGACACTGTTGGACAGCCATCTGCTCTTGTTACTACTGGTGGTTGTGGTGGCTAAGGAGTTCCTTCTACTAGAGGCCATGGACATGGCCGGGGGTAGGCTAGTGCTGCGAGCGTTCGAGTCGAGCTTTAGGAAAACGTCGTAGTATGGTCGACAAAATTGCTTTACAACATTAAATTTATACAGTATTCGAAAACAAAGAAATGAGTCCGAGGTTGTTCACAGGGAGTAAATATGGAATTTATACACTAATCGAAATATAAAATAGATTAGCACAATGATTAATTGTCACAAAGATATGCAATGAATAATCTACTCAAAGAAATGTATTGAATAATAATAATGGTATCTCAAGAAATAGCAGGATAAAAAGAATACCAAAAATCCTAAAAATGGTGATTTAAATTAACAATTATATCCCACAGTTAAGCACATGAAATCATAATTCTCAAATAAGCCAAATATTCCATCAGTGGTCCTTGAACCACTTGCCACATCAGATAAGTCCACAGTACTAGCACAAATATTGCTACAGTATCAGAACAGACATTAGCGACAAGTGGCAGATGACTTAACTACTCAGAGCACAGCTAAGGCACAGAGCCTTAGCAAAGCAGATGCACAAGGGCACCAAGTGCAGCCCAAAGCCATAGCACAATGCCTCAAAAGTAGCCAAGTGTAGAACATATAGAAACGCATCCTGAGGACGCAGTGCAAAACCCTCCCCAACCCTCCTTAGGAATTACTGTCTATTTCCCTAATCGGGCATGTAATCGGGTAATCGGATCCAGGTATAAGGGTCCAGACCTGTGTGCATGTGGGCATGGGTGAGGAGTAATAGGTAGAGTGAGGCGGGGACCTTACCCCTGCCGTGAGAGGTGTTAAGGCCTTAGCACGAAAACACATATATGCTGTCATGAGCCTTTGAATCCACGAGGTGGGACAAATCCCACTTCCCTTTTCGTTGTGAACTGCAGCTCAGTCGAGCTAGGAATTGGAATTGAGGATGCTGTTGTCCTGCTCAATTGAGGTCCAGCCACCTCTGTGGTGTTCATCCGCAGGGCCTGGGGGTGGTAGTAGCAGTGATGGTGGTCGGCGGACGGTAACGGAGAGAATGACGACGGCCGACGGAAACTTTTGACAAGAATACGGCCTTTAGGGCCTAGTTAGATAGTTGGGAAGTTCTGCCATGGTGAGGCGGAGCTAACAGTGGTGGTGATTAGGTGAACGGTGGCGTGTAGTGGCCGAACAGTGGCTGGGCGGTCGGCAAAAGTGTGGGTTGTTCGGCTGGAGGTTTTGGTGGGTGGAAGGGCGACTAAGGAGAGGGCTTTTGATGGTGGAGGTGAGGCGGTGCTAATGGGAGTGACAGCGAGGCACTTGGTGGTCTGTGGCGACGTAATGGATTCACCGGAGGTGTCGTCGAAGGCGGAGAAGATGGAGACGGAAACGATGATTTGTTGATGGAATTAGGGTGCTAAGGGGGTAGTTCTAAACTAGAGAGAGAGGAAGTGACAGAACTATCTTACTGGACAAGAAGGGTGAGGAATCCACACCGGTGTGATGACCGAACGTGGAGAAGATGAACTTCTCCGGTGGGAGAGACGAGGAAGAAAGGGTCGGAGAGCCACTTCTTGGTACGCAAGAAGTGGAGGAAGGTAAGGAAGATCCGGCAAAGGGCAATGACGGATGATTGAAGAAGCTCGCCGGAGTCGCAGTGGAGTTGGCCAGAGGGAAAGTTAAAGAATTTGAGGCTAAACTGGACTAAGGAGGGTGGTCTGGAGTCGTCGAGCTTATATAAAGCGCATAACCGAGCTCTAATTGAGGAAAGGAGCTTGATTTTCTTGGAGATTAGGACACAAGAAATTGAAAATCAGTTTGGCTTTATGCCAGGCCGATCTACTATTAAGGTAATACATCTCTTTAGACATATGATGGAGACATACAAAGTCAAGAAGAAGGATTTACATATGATTTTTATTGATTTGGAGAAGGCCTATGATTTTGTCCCAAGAGATATCTTGTGGAGAATTTTGGAGAAGAGACAAGTGTCGATTTTATATATCAACCTCATAAAGGATATATACTATGGCGCAGCAGCTTGTGTAAAGACTAAGGATGATTTGACGGACTACTTTGATATCACCATTGGTCTGCATCAAGGATCGACTTTAAGCCCTTATCTTTTTGCCTTGGTCATGGATGAGTTGACGAAGCATATCCAAGCTGAGGTGCTATGGTGTATGCTTTTTGCTGATGACATTGTGTTGGTTGATGAGACAAGAGATGGAGTGAACAGAAAACTTGAACTTTGGAGAGAAGGCCTGGAAGATAAAGGATTATGCATAAATAGGACGAAGACTGCATATATGAAATGCAAGTTTAGTAGTAGAAAGAACAATGAAGGGATTGATGTAAAAATTGAAGAAGAGTGCATTCCAATGAAAGATGTTTTTAAGTACTTGGAATCCATTTTCCAACAAGATGATGGAATTGATGGAGATGTTACACATGGAATTAATGTAGGGTGGTTGAAATGGAGTACATCTGGTGTTCTCTGTGATAAGAGGATTCCTTTAAAAGTCAAGGGAAAATACTATCGAGCTGCAGTAAGACCAACCATGTTGTACGGTTTTGAATGCTAGGCTATCAATTATAGGCATTTACAGAAGATGTCTGTGACAGAAATGAAGATGTTAAGATGGATGTGTGGTCACACAAGAAATGACTGTATTTCAAATGAGATTATTAGAACAAAGGTTAGGGTGGCACCGATAGAGGATAAAATGAGAGAGGTACGTCTAAGGTGGTTGGACATTTACAAAGAAGGCTACTAGATGCTCTAGTTAGGAGATACAAGAAGTTAGAGGCTAAACCCACTGAGAGGGGGCGAGGAAGACCAAACAAGTGTTGGAAGGAAACTATTAAGCATGGCCTAAATTACTTTAATTTAAGTTCTGAATGGTTAAAAATCGATCTGTGTGGAGGCAAGAATCCATATAGCCGACTTCACTTAGTGTGGGAAAATGCTTGGTTGTTGTTGTTGCTAGGGCACAATATAGCAAATTGGAAGCCAAGATCTTGCCCAGACGATTCTCTGCAATGTGAACACCAATCCCACCAAGTTTGGTGGGATTTGGAGTTGATTTCATGAGGTTTTGAGATGGCCAAAGCACGCCTGTAGGTCGGTTGACCTAGCAACGGCGGCAGGGGTATTTCTGCGAAGAAGATGAAGTTAGGGAACCGTTTGCAAGGAATTTCGAAAGTTAGGGGTCTGAGTGTAGGAAACAAAGGTTTTAGAGACTAAAATGAAAACTAGGTCAAGATGGACTCTAATTTGGCCCAAATTTTGATACTAACCTAATTTAGACCTAAGGAATCTAATGATGAATTTATATTTAAATTTTGACCACGTTTGACTGGACAATTTGCATAGAAGCCCAAATTAGGGCAAAATCCCGTCTGAAACTCTATCCAAGGTCAAAATGGATTCAGATGGTCAAATTAAGAGTACCAAACCTCTTAGAATATTTTCTATGAATTTTAGGAGGTTTAGATGAATTTTAGCATGACCAGAACTTCTTCAATTTAAACGGGTCTGAAATTAGGATTTTGTGTTCTGATGCGATTCTCAAAACGCGTGAAATCCCATTTCTGTCTGTGAACCCAACTCTTTGAGCTTTACTGCTTAATAGACCTTAGATTAACCCCTGATAAACCCTATGGTTACTCTGTATTTGTGGTGTTCTATTAAAACTACAGAATTAACCCTGATTTAATGTTCTCTTCTAGAAATTGATTTGCATGGAATAACGGCTCTCAAGCGATCATTTCAGGAGCATTTGTCATTTGATTTTCACTAATTTAAGTTAGTTATGACTAATGATGGTGTTACCATCATACCCCCATGCCTAACTTTTGTTATTCCCTAGCAAAATCCTATGGAAAGAACTAAATCTTTAGACCATGCTTTAATGTTCAGATGCCTGATTTGTGCCTCTGTAGAAATTAAATCGGAATGTTAATAATAGGCCTAGAGGTACTTAAGTACTAGTCAAGATTCAGACCTGACCAACTTTAACCTGGGTCTGCTGCGAAGGTTTCTAAGGCCTACAAAAACTCCCCAAAGATTTGTTGACCCCAGCAGTTAAAGCACCCATCCGTAAATGTATCATGTCCAGGTTCAATTCACCAGTGCATCTTTTATAAGCTAGAGATGAAGACTATTGTATTTGGAGAGTTTTCTTTCCTTTTTATATTTCCCTAAATCCAGCCTCAGATTGGCCCTAAACACGGTCTGTATCGGATTCCTTGTCCCCACCATCAATCCTCGAAGGGTCCTTGACTTTCGATGCTTTGGGATGGGATCACCCATGGCAATTCTCAGAACTCCTAGCTTTCGACACTTTAAGATAGTACCGCCCATAGTGTTCTGTTGCTAAATTCAAGCCTTGGCATTCGATATTTCAGAATAATCCTTCCCATGGCACCTGAACCAGCACAAAGTGCTTACATGCCACCTGTAGGATATTTAGATATCCTAGGAGACAAACACCGAGGAGACGATATGTTAATACGCATCTTCGAGGAGAATTTTCCATCTCTCCATGCCAGGAACTCGTCCAATCAACTTGTGTTTTCGAGCTGCTTTGGAGTTAAATCTTGAAGACGACTTTTCAGAATAAAACACTTTTGGCATTATTTCTTCGTTAAGAATATTGAACCAGATTAGTGTGTGGATTTTGCGTGCTTAGGTTACTAAGTCCAGCAAATCAAAGGGCAGGCAATGGGGCCGAATAACCTCTAAGCCTTAGACATACTACATCCGCTTCGCACTTTCCTCAACCTCCTAAGGACTAATCCAGAACTTAACGAATACGTAAGTATTTAAACCTTATAATAAGCCACTCTTTACTAATCTTCTTGTCTCTAGCACTTCAAGACTTAATCTTTGTTTTAATTTGGTATAGAACTTAAGTAAATCACATAATCAATTGCTATGACTATCTTTTTTTTCTTGATTTTGCTCCTTTTTGACATTTTGTATTTCCTCCTTTTTTTTACTCCTCAAGAAAGATTTTCAATCATTTCACAATTTTCCTCCTCTTTCTCCAATGTTTTTTATATGTAATTTTTTGTGAGAACCCCTCTGAGAATTGAATTTCCATTTGTTTGCACTTTAACATCCCCTCATGCATAAGTTTTGCAATGTCCTCATTGTAAACTAGGTGGGTATGAATTCAACTTTGGTTCAGGGTTTAGAACAGGGTAAAGGGTGTGAACAGGTCGGGATGACTGTTGCGGACGATTTCAAGCTTTAATATAAGTATCAAAGGTGGAGTCGGTTGTTCTAAAGTTGAACCCTCAAGTGTAATATAAGTGTAGCTCCAAAGGATGATAAGAAGGATTTCAGGTTTTTAGAATGACGGGTTGCCTCTCGTTAAGTGCTAAATTCAATGCCTTCAGCCGAGCAGGTGGTAAAAGAGTAGTCATCGTCGAGGGTTGAGCGACTTCCTGCAGCCTCGCCTCACTTCCCACAGTGCCACCTCGCGCTGCTGCTCTCCGGTAGACCACTACTGCAGCGTCGCCTTGCCTCCTGCAACACTGCCTCGTGCTGTTGAGCTCCGGCAGACCGCTGCTACAGCCTTGTAGGCCATCAACGCAACTCCAAAGCTGCACACCAACACCGCCTTCTCTCCCAATCGCCACCTAGGTCACCGGAGAGCAAGCTGTTGGCCACCAACATGTTGTAAGGAGGTTCTTGAGTGTTGTGGAGATTGAGATTTAAATCAAGAACCTTCCTATGTGTGGTATGAATCTTTGTGACTTTGTGGTCTGACTTGGGGTGTGTATTCCCCTTTGTTAATAATTTTTTGAGGTGTATATTCCCCTGATTGCATGATTAGTGGGGTGTGTATTCCCCGTGTTTTGGTGTTTGATCTAAGATTTCAGATTTGTTGTCCGGATTTGTTTCTGTGTCTAGTGCTACCATGGATGCATCCGAGGCTTCTAAGGTGCCTTCAGGATCGAGTACAGAAAGCAAAGTGTACAAGAGCCCCTTCTTTGCTCTGATTACTAAGTTGGATGAAACCAATTACCCTCGTTGGTCTCAAACCTTCCTTGTCACTGTAGAGAGTCATGAGAAGAAGCATGTGCTTATGAAAGCTCCACCGGAGCAGAAAATAGGAAAATATGTAACGTGAAACCGGAATAATGCTATGGTGAGAGCCTGGATCCTGAATAGCTTTATTCCTCGAATTGGTGATGAAGTTATGTATTACACTTCTGCCAAGGAGATGTAGGATGCCCTGAAGACTACTTATTCACATGAGTTGAATTCAACTCAAGTATTCCAGATCCATTATAATTTATGCCATCTCAGGCAGGAGGAGATGAGTCTGTCATAGTACTACTCCACCATGAAGGGGCTATTGGAGAAATACAATGCATGTAGGCCGATGTGTACTTCCTCTTCATGCAGGGATCACAAGGAGTTTGCAGCGCACATGTTTCTTGCAGGGCTGAGTGATCACTATTCTGTGGCTCGTTCTCAGATTTTGACTCTCTTCAAGCTTCCTCCTATTGAGGAAATTTGCAGGAGGCTGAGTAGGATGCAGATTCAGCCTACTCATGATGTTGTTACCAACGCATCTTCGACTCATGCAGCTGTTAGCACTCAGTGGTAGAGGTGGCTTCTTTCGTAGCAAGGGCAGAGAGCGAATTGATGGTGGTTGTGGCAAGCCTACCTGTACTTACTGTGGTAGACTTGGCCATGTTGAGGTCAAGTGTTGGAATAAATTTGGCCGCCCTACTATTGTCAACCAAGCCTCTGTTTCTACATCTCCAGGTGTGATCACTATAGTATCACTTGTAGAGGTAGACTATGATGCAGTTATACAATGGCTAGCACAATTAACGCATGAACAACCTCAATCCTCCAGCACTGCAGCCTATGCTTCTGCTTAGGCCTGTCAAACCAATCGGGTCAGGTTAGACTCAACCCATTTAGACCAAAACTGATTATAATCAGGTCAGGTCGGGTCCAACCCATTTATTTAACGAGTTCATTTACCTAAACCCAAACGCGACCCGATTATAATAGTCAAACCAGACTTGACCTGTTTAACCCATTTAATTAAACGGGTTAAACGGGTTTTAAATGAGTAAATGGGTTAAATAGATTTTAAATGGGTGAAATGGATAGATGAGTTAAATGGATTTTAGATGGGTTAAATAGGTGAAATTGGGTAAATGGGTTGGATTCCATGAAATTGGGTAAATTGAAAAAATGAGTAAATGGGTTAAATGGGTAAATTGGGTGAATGGATAAATGGGTTAAATGGGGGGAACGGGGGACTCGAGTAAGGGGGTTTTTTTTATCATGTTAAGCGAGTTAAGCAGGTACATGACCAAAAACCTGAACCTGACCCATTTATTAAATGGGTTAACCAGGTTTAAGCCCATTTATTGTTAACGGGTTCAGGTCAGGTTAAATGGGTTTGATTTTTTTTGCCAGCCCTACTTCTACTTCAGGTACGAGTGGTTCATGGTTAATTGATTCAACTGCATCTACTCATTTGACAGGAAATTCCAAGTGCTTTGAGGAATTGCAGAAGATACCACAGGATCATTCAGTACAGCTAGTAGATAGTAAACATGCCTCCATCTGTGGTAAGGGAGGGGTATGTATTACACCCACATGTATCTTGATGATGTGTATTATGCCTGACATGACAATGCAACTGCTATCTATTAGTTCTATTACTAAGCAGTTGAATTGTCGTGTTATTTTTTATGCTGTTGGATGCACGTTTCAGGATCGCATGACAGGAAGGATGATTGGTGGTGGCCATGAGGGGGTGTGTATCGACTGGTTTAGAGTCCGATTACTACAGCCTGTCAAACGACTACTGCGGGAAGTGCTTTGCAATGGCACAGACGACTAGGTCATCTGTCACTGGACAAGCTACACCGTATCATCCCTCACCTGCCTCCTGCCATGATTCAATGTGATGCTTGTCAGTTGGGAAAGATCACTGTGCCAGCTTTACAGCATCTATCCAATCTACCAATTCTGCTTGTTTTGAATTACTTCACTGTAATGTTTGGAGTCCTAGCCGTGTGGCAGACCGCCAGAATTTTATTATTTGTTATTTGTTGATGACTTTTCACGCTTATCATGGACCTTTTCGATGAGAAATAAATCTGAAGTTGGTTCTTTGATTCAACAATTTGTGATATATATGAAAAATCAGTTTGATGTGTGCATTAAGAAAATCAGAACAGATAATGCACTAGAATTTTATACAAAGAAACTGGCTAATTTTTATGGATCACTTGGGATTGTGCATCAGACATCTTATCCTCACATGTCACAACAACATGGGATTACTGAGAGGAAGCACCATCATATTTTGGATACAGTAAGAGCACTGCTTATCCAAAATAGTGTTCCACATAGTTACTGGAGAGATGCGATCCTTACTGCCTATTATCTTATTAACAGGCTTCCTCTGTGCTACATGAGTAGATCCCATGGAATATCTTATATCCTGATGTCGACTTATTTCTTGTGCCACCAAAGACTTTTGGCTATGTGGCCTTTGTACACCTCCTTGGACTTGGTCGTAATAAATTGGCACCAAGGGCGGTTAAGTGCGTATTTCTGGGATACTCGCGCACACAGAAGGGATACAGATGTTTTGATCCCATACATCAGAGGCACTATGTGAGTGCAGATGTGACTTTTCATGAGTCTATCCCTTATTTCTCTACTTCAGGTCATCAATTGAAAGAAGTAGAGGTGGCTGCTCCTATGCCTGTACCTCCTATAGCCTTAGAGGACTTTTCTCAGAATAGTAATGTATCTACTATAGATCAGATTGTGGGCACCTTCAGACCTGTACCACCTACTGAGAAGACATTTAAGGGTGCACATATCAGTTGCCAGTCACAAAGAGAAGACACACCCCCCCTCATCTTCAGTTCCTACTGAGCCATCATTGTCCGCTTAGGTATGTGTTGAGAGTATTAATGATTCTTCTGCTGATATATCTTCAAGGTCTCTATCTATGCTCACAGATGAGGATATTCCCATTGCTGTCAAGAAGGCTCTACGATCTTGTGCACAGTATCGTGTTGCTGATAGTGTTGTTTCTGCGGGCTCTCTTGGATCCGACTTCCATGCATTCATAGCTGCAGTCTCTAGTACTAAGATCCCTACCTCCCACCAATAGGCTCTTGTACATCCACAATGGAAGATGGCTATGGAAGAGATGTCTGTGCTTACTGATAGAGGCACCTGGGGGTTGTCTGCTCTACCTTCTGGTGCGCACTTGGTTGGGACTATATGGATCTTTACCTTGAAATACAACCTTGATGGGTCTATTTCTCGGTATAAGGCTCGCCTTGTGGCTAAAGGATTCACCCAGACCTATGGGGTGGATTTTTTTGACACTCTCCGATGGCATGGCTCTTTTCTATTTGCATTTTTATCTCGGTTGCAGCTCATTATGGATGGTATTTACAACAGCTGGATGTCAAAAATGCATTTCTCAATGGAGACTTAGAGGAGGAGATCTACATACAGCAGTCACCTAGCTTTGAGGTTCAGGGGGAGTGTATGTGTAGGCTTCGTAAGACTATGGCCTTAAGCAGAGCTCCCGAGCCTGGTTTCAGCGCCTATCTGAGGCACTATCTATTTTTGGGATGTAGAGATCTTCTGATCATTCCCTGTTTATCAGAAAGATTAGTATTGGCACTATGGCATTATTGGTATATGTTGATGACCTTATCCTTACAAGTGCTGATGCAGGTGGCATTACTCAGGTGATGATTATTTGGCTCGCCAGTTCATCATGAAGGACCTTGGGAAGCTGAGATATTTTCCGGCTATTGAGATTGCCACAAGCAAGCACGGCATAGTGATGTCTCAGAAGAAGTATGCAGTTGACATTCTTAAGGAGACAAGAATGCAGGGATCCAAGGAAGCCAACATTCTTATGGATCTTAAAGTTCATTTATTTGAGGACATAATGAAATTAAAGGATAAGGTCTATCGACAGCTGATGGGGAAGCTACTATATCTAACCATCACCACGCCAAATATTAGTCTTGCAATAGGTAAGCTAAGTCAGTTCTTAGACAAGCCCACTAATGTTCACTGATAGGCTGCTATGCAGGTATTAAGGTACATTAAGGTATGTCCAGGGAGAGGCAACCTATTCCAAAGGAAGAAGGCTCCTATATCTGTAGTCGCTTAATCTGACGCTGATTATGCTGGAGATGTTGGAGATAGGCGATCTACAATTGGCTTTTGTACATTTGTGGCTGAGAATTTAGTTACCTGGAGGAGCAAGAAACCAAGTGTTGTTTCACGCTCTAGTGCTGAGTTCGAATACAGGGCTATGGCTCATACTGTAGCAAAGATGATATGGATCAGATCTCTATTACGAGATCATATTAATATTCAGGATCCTATGGAGAATGCATTGTGACAATCGGGCTGCGATATACATTGCCAACAATCCCATGTTTTATGAGAGGACGAAACATGTGGAGGTGGACTATCATTACATCAAGAGCATGATTCAGCATGGTCTACTTCGTACTCTGTCTTACTTCCACTAACCAGACTGTTGATGTGGTTACCAAACCACTGTCTTGCCCCCAATTTGAGAAGTGTAGAAACAATCTGAGCATGATGGATATATATGCTCAAGCTTAAGGGGGAGTGTTGAGCTACGCCTCTTGTTGAGGGGCTATTTACTATTTTATTTTTCCTTAGTGGACTTATGTTACTATTTTCCCCCACCTCTCTATATAAAGAGGTGTAGGGATGGCTTGGTAATAATTAGAATTATTCTTTTCAACTATTACAATATATGCTTCGACGATGGACGGTTTTTGCTTGGTCGACGAGGAGTCTCAAGTGAAAATAAACGATTTTAGGGAAGTGATCGGGGGACGAGGGTCGAGTGGGGTTTTTATTTGACCTAAAAGAAATAATTTACCTATATAGCTATTTTTCTCTCTATGCAAAAATCAGCTTACTACTCGGCCGACTACATCGATTATAGGCCTTGACTATGGGTTATTTAGTCAATAGCACACCACATAGGATTACTCGGCCGAGTAGGTTGATTTTTACAGCACTGCAAAGATTTGAATTATCGTGCTATCTTTAATGATGTGGATCGTATCTTTCAGGATAAGCACATAGGGAGGACGATTGGTGGCAGACATGAAGAGGAGGTATGTATCGCCTGATCCAAATGCTAGTTGTAGTAGCATGCAAAGGCGAGCTTGTTTATTCTGCGGGTAGTGCACTTCAATGGTACCGTCGGCTTGAACATTTATCTCTAAACAGGCTCAGACGTGTCATCCCTCACATCTCTCTTACCATTGAGATATTATGCAATGCTTGTCAGCTGGGAAAGCATCACCACTCCAATAATTTTGACAATTCCAGCTCCAGTTCTACTTTTGTTTTTGATTTAGTGCATGTGAATGTTTAGGGTTGAAGTTGAGCATCTGATCGACTGGGTCACCGTTACTATTTGATTATAGTTGATTTTTCTTGGATGTCTTGGCTATTTTTATTAAAGAATAAGTCAGATGTTGATTCCGTGATTGAAACATTTGTGTTGCAAATAAAGAATCAGTTTTCTTCTACCATTAAGAATATCGCTCCAACAATGCTCTTGAGTTTTGTACAGAGAGATTGGCTACCTTTTACAGGTTACATGGCATTATTCACTAGACATCATGTCCTTATACATCTCAGCAAAATGGGTTTACCGAGCACAAACATCGGCATTTGTTGGATGTGGCCCGGACATTACTCATTCATCATAATGTGCCATCTATGTACTAGGAGAGCGCTATTCTTACGGCATGTTATCTTATTAACAAGATGCCTGGCTCAGTCATTCATAAGCTGATCCCATGACAGTTTTGTACCATGAGGAGCTTTTTCATGTACCGCTACAAGTGTTTAATTGCGTGGGATTTGTCCACCTCACTGGACTAAGACGTGACAAATTGACACCTAGAACAGTCAAGTGTGTCTTTTTGAGGTATAGCAACACTCAAAAAGGCTATAGGTGGTATGATCCTTTAGGCAAGAGACTATGTCAATGCCAATATGACATTTCATGAGGCAATTCCATATTTCTCTATGACGGGTCACAGGTTGTCTCTTAAGGATAAGTTTGCTCTTATGCCTATGCCGCCAATTCCTTTAGAGTAGATGCCTATTACTCACAGTGGCTCTGGTGATGACTCAAACAGTGACAGAATACGCTACAAGGAGCCTCCTGTTGTTACAGATTGCCAATTACTTATAGGCAACACAACACCCCCTCTCACACACCTCCATCCTCCCCAGGTTAGGTATGTATTAATGGTACTGACGTATCAGCTTCTAGTGGTGATACTACAGGTACTTCTGGGGCTAATCCTAATGCGGAAGCTACTCTTATTTCTTCTTAGGAGGACAAGTTGGATGATGTAAACCTTCTAATTGCTATTCGAAAGGCTCCATGTAGCTGTGCCCACTATCAAGTTGCTGGAGTTGTCTCTAATCTCAACTTTGAGAAGGCGTTTGGCATGTTCACTTTTGCTTTGTCTACTTCCACTGTCCCCTCGACATATCAGCAGGCCATGCTTGATCTGAAATTGTGACAAGTCATGGAGGATGAGATGGTCGCCCTTCACTCACGAGGGTCGTGGGACCTTATTACATTGCCTCCTAGTGCTCGTGTTGTTGGATGCCAATGGGTCTTTACCTTAAAATATAATCCTGATGAATCTATTTTACGACATAAGGCTAAACTTGTTGCAAGGAGGTTCACCAAAACCTATGAGGTGGACTTTTTTAACACATTTTCTCCAGTGGCACGCCTCTCAATGATGTAGATATTGTCTCAGTTGCTGCTCATTTAAACTGGCCATTATATCAGCTAGACGTGAATAACCTCTCTATAGAGATCTTCATGAAGATGCAGTAGCCTCCCAATTTTGAGATTCAAAGGGAGTATGTGTGTAGATTCTAGAAGGCCATCTATGGTCATAAGCAGAGCCCGCGTGCATGATTTCAAAAGCTTTTTGAGGTGGTATAGATGATGGGACATAGGAGATCTTCTATAGATCACTCTTTGTGAGGAGAAGTGACAAAGGGGTTGTTTTTCTTCTCTATGTTGATAACCTCATTATCACCGGTGATAATGAGATCAAGATAACTAATGTTAAGCAAACTTTGGCTGACAAATTTGTGATGAAAGATTTGGGTCAATTGAGATATTTTCTAGGCATTGAGTTGGCTAAAAGAAAGGAGGGTATACTTCTTACATAGCGTAAATATGCCCTCGATGTACTACTGGAGCAAGGTTTTAAATATCGATATCGATATCGTATCAAGTAAAAAAGGAGATATATTGGGATATATCGCTGATATCAGTGAATTTTTGAAAAATTACTCAGAAAGCCATAAAATATAAAAAATGTCAAATTAACATTTTTATGACTAATATATCATAAAGGAATGGCTAAAAAACATGTATGTGCGTGCGTGCGTGCGCGTGTGCATGTGAGTTTCGAATAGCGCCAATCCAATCCTGCCTGTGTCTGTGTCTACCCATTTTCAATCTCACGCCTCCCGCCGAGTCCTGCCATACCGTTTTCAACCTCCCGCTGAGCCGTCCCATTTCAACAACGCTACAGCATCATTTTCAACAATTCCCACCCAACCGACGATATATCAGCTATATATCCCCATATCAGCAATATTTCGCCGATATCCGGGAAAAATACACTTTGGGTGGTATCGATACCACCCAACTCATCGATATGCGATGTATCGGTGATATATCACCGATATGTCAAACCTTGGCAAGTACTTAGATAGGCCATGCTGAAACAAGTGAGCCTGTCAACCCTAGGTTGTTGTGGGGGACAGAAAGAAGAACCATCATGGATGACATTTTTTAATAAAAGGAAGATGACAAGATAACCCTTTCAATACCCCCATGGATTATCAAAGTACTTAGTTTTATACATCTTTTTATAGAAGTTTGAAGATGCTAATGTATTTTTCACCGACATTTTAGAATCTTCTTCCTATTTTTCAATAAGTAAAACCAAGTGCAATGACTGAATTGTCGACAGAGAATGCACAGCTCTAAAGTTGACATATTTGATAAACTTCAAGGAAGAATCCTAGCATGTACAACTATAAAGTTCAACAAAAGTCTATGATATCGGCGATATATCTCCAATATATTGATGATATGGGCAATATCATGGAAAAAAATATTAAGGCTGATATCGATATGTACTGACCCGGCAATATCGATATATCGACGATATATCGTTGAAATATCGATCAGGAGACTTGGATGTTGGGAGCTAAATATACCAACATACCTATAGATCTAAAGGGGCATCTTATGATGCAGAGTCAGAGGCTGTGGACAACAATCTTACAGACAATTAGTGAGTAAGCTATTGTACCTCATCATTACCAGACTAGATATTTCCATTGTAGTGGGAAAATTGAGTCAGTTCATGAACATGCTTACTAAACAGCATTGGGAGGCAGTGATGCAAGTGCTCAAGTATCTGAAGAGAGCTGGTCATGGTATTCTTTTCAGCCAAGGTACCTCCATGACGGTGGTTAGCTATTCTGATACAAACTATGCAGGATGTTTGGCTGACTAGAAGTCAACCACCAGTTTCCGTACCTATGTCATTGAGAACCTGGTTACATGGAGGAGTAATGAGTTATTTCCAAATCCAGTGCAGAGTCTGAGTACTGATCTATGGTTCAACTTGTCGCATAAATGGTTTGGGTGAGATCTATTTTTATGATTTACATGTCCCGTGAAGGATCCCATGGAGATGTGATATGACAATTTTGCTGCTATTTATATTGCCAACAATCTAATGTTTCATGAGCACACTAAACACATTGAGGTTGCTTGTCACTACAACCAAGATCTGATTCGACATGGGATTATCCACACTACTATTGCTTCTAAGGACCAGATAGCAGACATTTTTACCAAACCCCTTCCTCGCTCTATTTTTTTATTTTTATTGTTCTAAGCTAAGCATGATTGACATCTATGCTTCAACTTGAGGAAGAGTGTTGAGATACCCTTTAGTCTATTTTATATTATAAGGATATTATTATAACTTTTCTATTTTCTTATGATTATAGACTGCTATTGTTCTCACACCTCTCTTTATATAAAGAAGTATAGGATTTTTTATTTCAAATAAGACTAATCATTTTCTCTGCTTGATAATACAAACTAATTTTTATTAACAAACTGAAGATGACACTAATAAATCATTTTGTGGCAGTCATCTATCACCCAATCAATTGTATTTCAGTTATGAGGTGCACGTCGAACAACATGTAAAAACCTGACTGGAAGGTTGCTGCTTCTTTCAAGACAATTGAATGCAAAGCCCTTTCTAATAGCAAGAGAGAGAGAAAAACAAAACATTGGACAATCAGCTACGATCTCAAATTATACCAAAATAATAATAATAATAATGGAGTATTTTTAAACTTCCAGCAGCTTTTCCAACATATCAAACCATCATTTCATTTAACTTCCAGCAGTGTTCCCAGCATCTTACGACCATCAACTCTTTGTAGCTTCACAACATGTCAAACTCTCAGTTCATTTAGGATAAAGGTCTATCAATCTGATACTTTTTACTTTTTAGTCATTCAAGAACTCCAAGACAAAAGTGAATATTGCATGTCTGGCCAGATAGGCATATCTAATCGACTACTCATCCACTGCATTCCACATTATGGCTCCATATATAATTTTTATCCAAGGACCTTGAAAACAACAAAACAAATTACAATATCACAGGAGATATTAATATTGATAAATAAAAAGCACAAACTTTTTCAGCAGTATGCACTTTGGGAACTTGTGACTCCAAATAGTAATGCTTTCCCATGAAAAATTACCTTTAGCATTTTATATTTGCATGAGATGGTTCCCCTCAAATGAAAAATGTATGAAATGGAAAGTTCTAACCTTGTGCAAACTTCGGTTGATCCCATGTATCAACTCAGGCATAAATGATTGTGCAGTTTGTGAAAGAGGTTCACCCCATACAGTGCACATGCAGTAGACATTGATCATAACCTTCAGTCACATTACAGAAAATAATTAGACTGCTAAATGCTGCAGAAAATATAGAAGAAACTAAAACTGACAATTAATTTGGTCCAAAGCTTTAGAATCACTAACTTGGTGTGCTGCAACTATGATTGTCCCCATGGATGTTGCAAAATATGTAAGCAAAGCATAGAAAGCCACCTGTAAGAAAAAATGAATTTTAGCTAAACCAAAAGACAGGAATCCTGACAACTTTCAATTGCCACAAACCTTTGACATCATTGTCAGGAAGACAGGAGCTGCCAGCTCAAATATTTGAATTAGTTCACTAGCTGATGGAATGGACAAAGAATAAGCATCATATCCTCTTTTTCTAAGAGTTTCAATCATCATATAAGCTGCAACAACCTGGCCATTTGGTAGTGCACGGTATGAAAGGCCAACCAAAACGAACACACACTAACTAACTAGCGTATGAGATAATCAAAATAGTATTAAAAAAAAAAAGAATTTTGGCATCACAACATAAGATTTAACTGCAAGAACAAGAAAAAAGGAAAGAAACAAAGAAAAGGGTCAAAGCTTATGGAGAATTTTTTACCTGGCTTCATTATTAGTTTGTTTCTTTTGGACTCCTATACATTTCTAATGTGCTCATATATAAATAGAGGGGCACACCTCTCAACAATATTCACCTAAGTTTTCCCAAAATAACAATAATGTCTTTTGAAATCTAAAAATAAAGGGACACACCTTTCAATAATGTTTATTCAAGTTTCACAATAACAATCTCCCATGACAAGATTGGGATCAAATTAGTTAATCCAGTTCACCTGGGCCTTCCCGTTACATTCCAGTGGTCATGTTTTTTGATGGGGATTTCAGTAGCTATATTACTAACTATTTTTTCAATGAATGAATCAAGTTTGTAACTGACTGCCAAACACGACTCCTTGTTCTTGATACTTGATTTCTTCTAAATTAAACAATGGCAGAATAACAACATCCCGCTGCATATGATTGGATATACCTCATATCAATTATTTGGTCAATCATTCCTCATTGAATATGAGGCTGTGCAAATAAATAGAAAGAATCTAAACATGTTCAAGATATCATAAGAAATGGGGTCATTGTTCTTTTGAAATGCTCGTGCAATACTAGTGGAATGCATTTAGTCAACTATCTGATATTTTTTCCAAATATAAGTTTTTGATGTACATGTAACGAAAGTCATGTGCAATAAAAAATGCAAGCACGGTTAGGGGCGGGGTTTCTTTCTTGCAAGAAAGAAATCTGATCTACCCCATCCGATTAGTTTTGGGTTTGAGTCTTGGGAAACCCATATGGAAAATGGAATAATGAAAAGATTTCCATCCTGATGGAGTTGATTTTTGTTCTGATGAACTATTACGCTTTACAATCAGTTGACATTGATATAGACTATGTTATATATTCAAAAAATATAATACAAACTATGACAAACTATGATTTACCTGTGATATCATGGTTGCCCATGCAGCACCTGCAATACCATAGCCTAAAACACAGCAGAAAAGAATGTCTCCAAGACCATTTATTGCACTGGCCACTGTCAAAGCCTTCAATGGCCCCCATGAATTTTTCATGCCCAGACTGGGAAAAAAAAGAAGTTAAAATTTGTGATATTTGGTGCAGATGGTGCTAGTAAAATATCAGTCAAAAAGATATCGACTTCTATGAACAAAGGTATTTAGCAGGAATAGAAGTTCTTCAATTTATTCTCTTTCTTTTCTAGTAACAGTAACTTTGACCACAGTATTGGCATGCACTTGTTCAAGCGTCCATTGAAAAAACTGAATATCATGGATGATTTACCAGCGTAGTTTAGTTCTACACTAAAACTCGAGGTGCATTTTAGTTGTACAGTTTTAGTTGTACCCTGAAAATCACCGGTGCATTTTTGTTGTATACAAATATCAAAAGTGCATTATGCAAAAAAGTACATGTGGTATTTAGTTTTGGGAGAAACATGTGAAGTGAGTGAATAAGGAGGTTAATCTCATTTGCACTTATTATAAAACAAGAGTGCAGGCATTTCACCGGTGAATGCATGCAACACTGCTAGAAAGTAGCCAATAGCTATGCCAATCCCACATACAATACAAGAGAGACGAATCACCAAAAGGAACCCTCATTATTTGCAAGCTTGTTAATCAGGCCATTACAATGCAATAAACATGACCACATAGTTGTCAAGAAATGTGAGGTGGTGTTTATAAGGGACCATCAACTTATGTCATCATCTTTTTTGTATGCTAGCACATTGTCATTTGGAGAGAAATGAGGACGATGGGTGAACTGGGGATTCTGTTCCTTGCATGTAGGGACTTTCATGCTATAACCAATATGGATGAAGAGAGAAGAATGCACCTGCCTCTAACCACGAGAAGAACTATAGCAACTTAAAGGCTTTTTCTCTTGACAGGGATAAAGGTTTTCTTTTTACATTGCCTAGTCGGGGAAACAACAAGAATATGGAAAATTTAAAGCAACACTGAATTGGTAGAGAAGGGAAATAAAATAGAGGCAAGCTAGGTGCAATATTCTTTTTGGTAACGTGGAAATGTTGTGATACAGGAGAATGTGAGAACCGGTCTCCTGGACAGGTTGCAGACATTATCATTACCGGATTACAGGAATTGAAGCAACTATGTGCTCATTGCAGGTAACGGGAAAAAGTGTACAAACACGTAATATATAAATGTTCATGCAAAATGTTTGACAGTCAAGCTTGATCTGTGTGCCTAGCATCAATCAATGATTAACTGCAATAAATGCCCTATGAGTGAAAAGCTAGTACATCTTTAAGCAAAGAAGGTGGCATTAGAAACTAATTATCCAACAGTTAGTCAAAAGGCAAATTTTTTGTCTACACTTCCTATACCAAAATAGGGGTGTACATGGGTCAGGTTGAAACTCAACCCAAATCCAACCCACGATTTGCAGGTTGGGATTTTTCTAACCCAACCCAACCCATTACACTACCAAACCTAACCTAAACCATAAAAATCGAGTTAGGTTGAATAGCTTATTGACTAGCCAAAGCTCTATCCAACAAATACAATTTAATAAAATCAAATAATACATAAGTGCATTGCTTACACAAACTTACAAATACAAATACATAAGTGCATTATTCACACAAACAAATAAAATACAAATGCTTAGAAAAAGCGGGGGGAAGCCCAATGGTGTCATGGTGGTGGCAAGTAGGGGGGACTAGGGAGGGTCGTTAAGGGGGGGAAGGGCGGTGGTGGTGTGAGGGAGAGATGGTCGTCTGGTCGTGGTGGTTGGTGGGGGAAGGGGAGTGGTGGTGCTGAGAGAGAGGGTTCATATGGTTGCAGGGAAGAAGAGGAGATGAGAGGTGGGTTACTTGAAGAGTGGGATGTCACCAGCCACCACCAAGGAGAGCTTGAAGTTGAGGAGAGGAGAAGGTGTCACTTGCACTTGGAGCTAGTGGAGGTGGGAGAGGAGAGGGGGCTGCTTGCACGTGGAGCCAGTGGAGGTGGGAGAAGCGAGGGCATCGCCTACACTTGGAGTCAATGGAGATGGGAGTGGAGAGTGCGCCATCTACGCCTAGATCTGGTGGAGGTGTGGAAGAGATAGGGGTTGGTGAGTAAGAGTGAGACTGAGGCCGAAGGCGTGAGGGCTTAGGATTAAGGTTGGGGGGGAATTTGGGAGGTGGGATCGTGGGCGAGATGAGCTGATGAGAGGCTGCGTTTGAAATTTGAGATTAGATTATAATGAGGGGAGAGAGTTTGGCTACCCTCATATATGATATACATATAATTATATATAGATAGAAGTATCCATTGAGCATTGTACTTACAAATTCTCTAAAAAGCCTAAAATGGTGACCGTCAGATTGCACAATCATTTGATGAAACCACTTCACTATACCATAAATAGTTTTAACCAACCCACACAAACCACCGACTAATTTTGGAAATATCCAATCATAATTATCTTATTTTATATATAATATAACAACGAATCTCCCAAATTTCGTATTGATTATCTTCAATAATAGCATCAATTGCTTATATTATAATCAATTATGTGTTGTCGACTTGTTTTACAACTCGACTATTTATTATTTTGTGTTAATGCCTTGTATTACAACTCGACTATCCATTATTTTGTGTTATTCGCTTGTATTATAACTGACTTTCTATTATTTTATGCGTTGCTGGCTTGCATTAAAACTCAACTCCCAACATCTTTGTTACTCAATGTCTCTTTGTAACACAAAACTTATATTAAATGAAAGCGATGTATTACAAAGCAACTATAACGTATTACAATATCATGTATTGAACGTTACAACTATTCACCACTAGGAGATATCAGAACACAACGTATTATAATAATACATTACATGTGTGTCTCCATATTTATTATTTATCGGAACAAATCATGCATGCATTACAAAATATATATATTTAATTCAATGAAATCTTATGCAGTTGTAATTTGATCATATGTGATATACATATTAGATGCAATATATTATGTATTGCAAAGTATTTACGACACATTGCATGTAATATTCAAAGAGTTACACAAATCAGTTGTTATAACATTTTATTTGACTTATTACAAGAACCTATTTATTTGTTACAACTTACCCATAAAGTTGTTGCAACTGTATACACTTATCGTTACAAATGTCGCTTTATTTTGTTACAATAATTTTACAAATAGTAACATAGATTCTTCTCTAATTTCAAGCACCGAATAGTCAAATTTACTTGCTTGGTCTTACTTTTTTGGATTCTTATGTACTTACCATGGATATTTATGGTTTTGAATATTTTGTTGTTGTATTACAATCAATATACACATTTACTTTTAGAATACGTAGATATGATTAGTTATTATCGCGTCATACATTTTAAGTAACTTAATAATTATAAATGCACATGAATTACATTTATGCTAAGCATCTTCAATCTCGGAAATGTTACAATACCATTTTCGTTGGTATGACTGGTATTTACCATGTTCATGCGATCTTAATCTAATGGACTATGTTACATCCTCATCACTTATTTTGTAAGCACTATGCTCTCTCTCTCTCTCTCTCTCTCTCTCTCTCTCTCTATATATATATATATATATATATATATATATATATATATATATATATATATATATAAGGTTGTGGGATGAGTTGGATTGGTTAAACCTTAAATCCATCCCAACCCTTTTTTTATCAGGTTGGGAAATTTCCAACCCAATCAGGTTCGGTCAGGTAAGATTTGAGTTGAATTCAACTTGTGTACACTCCTATACCAAAACATTAAGTCAAACTACTAACTTAGCTTTTTCCCCAGTCACTAAAAATTGGAAGCTATATTGATTTTTCACTTCCTAAAGAAGTAGGTACCTAGAGAAAGTGGCAGACCTACCAAATTTATTTAATTGCAATAAGCAGTGCCAATTCCATCTATTGTAAGGTTCTTGCTTTTCCATAGTCGCTCCCATGCTAGGGTGCAGCACTAGCCACCGGACTCCAAAACAACCTGCTCTTTATGTGTGATGGGGGATGACGATGTTATACACCTATTGCTGCAGTGTGACTTTATGAAGGAACTATTTGGAGTCTTGGGCATACCAGTTTTGGAGGATGGCATGCTCAAAGATTTCTGGAACTCCTTGCAAAACAGACCAATAGCAGATCCCAATGTTTGGGTCAAGGTGGCTATGGACCTATGGTCCATGTGGTTGCAAAGAAACCAGACTGTTTTCAGGGGGACCAAGTTTGGTTGGATAATGTTATAAGAGAAGCACTCAGTGGCTGTGGACCTATGGTCCATGTGGTTGATTTTTGGTCACATCACTTGTAATTGTAACCCCCCGCTTGTTTTTATGTGAAGTAAGATGGCTGCCAAGCTTCGATAGTCATTCTTCCACTTTTCAAAAATAAAAACAAAAAAGAAACGGTCCCAAGCCTATCTTTTCCTCTTATCCTTTTGTTTTGGAGGTTTGTTGGAAGACAAATTTTTATTGGGTGACATGTGGTTGCTTTTTGGTCACATGACTTGTAATTGCAACCCCCCGCTTGTTTTAATGTGAAGTAAGATGGCTGCCGAGCTCCGATAGTCATTCTTACACTTTTCAAAAATAAAAACAAAAAAGAAACTGTCCCAATCCTGTCTTTTCCTCTTATCCTTTTGTTTTGGAGGTTTGTTGGAAGACAATTTTTTATTGGGTGGACTTCTCTTCTATGTCTGAATTTTGGAGTTGCTTGATTAAGTCCCAATATCTCAGACATATCGTTGCTTGGATCTAAAACAAGATCTCTCAAGATCCTATGGACCCACCAAACTGGAACTCGGAGCTCAGAAGGTATAGCCTAGGTTGGCCTCGTCCGATTGAAGTGCTTTTTCTCAGGTGCAATCCACTTTACTCCTTAGGTGCATGCAATCCAAATGTTTAGTTTTGCTGATTAAATTCAGATGTGTTTTCACTTGTAAGTCTTCGGTATTGCATCTATACATGTTTTAAGCCTTAAGGCTTTTTTCTCAAGGACAAATGATCAAATGCAGATACTAATGGGGGTGTTACCATATTCTTTTCCAAGTTATAACTCAGGTACAGCTACAATATCATGCGGTTACAAAAAGTAGGAAAGTATAACCTTAAATTATGAATACAGAAACAAATATTCATAACTTGTATCCAAAGAAATTGACACAGAGATGTGAATTACTTTGGCGAGTAGTAAATGTCTCCTTATTTGGAAAAATTGGGCATGCAAAGTATTCCATGCTTTAGATATTGTGCAAATGTTACATTTAACATATAGTTCTATTTATACTCCTCAAATGGCAGGTTGGAACAATTTGCATAAAATAAAGAAATAAACACAACGATAATAGCCTGAATTACCTAAAAAAGATATTCTAGCACTTTATGAACATCACACTAATTTAACAAATTTTGTACATTTGCATCCACATCTGCCAAAACCAATATCTACAACCCAACCATGGCTGTATCTGCCACATATCTGTATCCATATCTATGTAACCTGTATTCTTCTGTCAAAATTGAATATGACATCTATATCCACACCCATATCCACCAAAAATGGAAAAATCATCCATATCCATATCCACTATAAACAGATAAAATATCTCCCCTTCCAGTTTCATACCCACTATTTCAATCTCAGTAGATTGATGGATACTTGGTTGCCATATTACAAACTTACGACTTTCTTTTGATAGATCCTTATTTTCTTTTAGAACATCCAATCTCATGTTACGCAGTCATAGAGTGAAGTGGATGGTAATTGGAAACACATGGCTACCTGGAAGTAGGCATGACCTATGTAAAGTAGGAAGCAACCGCTTGACAGCCCTCTTTTCTCCCATTACTTTCATGGCATGTGGAACCCCATCCTCTTCCTTACAAATTCCCTCAAAAGAAGTGCTACATCATGGTGATATTTTTCCATGCAGGAAATGGAAAAAGTGGAAGCCTTAACATGTAAGATTATTGCAAGAAAATCTTATAGTACCTTGCACTTTGTGCTACCATACCAACAAGAACTGCAGGCCAAGCAAACCCTCGAATCTAAACAAATACAAGCACAATATGAAATCAGAAAAGCATGTGGTGATGTCACTGAAAATTTAATTTTCATTTATGCAATGTGGATGCAAAAACTTCGATGAACTTTACATGAGAGGATTATAGGAGAACATTCTTAGTTGTTAAGCCAGTTCTGAAACATTCATAAGACTCTGGTTTCTACAGAACTGATGTAATCTTCTGCAATCCTTTTTGGTCAGCACCCTTAAAAAACATGCCATTGGCGTGGGTCAAGTTAAACTAGTAGTGGTACTTAAACCATTTATTTGGTGTAGCTAACTCCCTGTATGGTAACCCTATGAGTTTCCAAGGTAAACGAGCGCCTGAGGAATTCAAAACCAAAAAAAGGAACATAGTTCCAATAAAGGAAACCCAAGGACCATATACTTGCCCAACCTGAATTTTGCAGGTCTCAAAAGAATTTAAGGGCAAGTTCAAAGAAATTTTAACCATCTGTGTAATGATTTATGAATTCTGAACAGCTATGGTGATCAACCCCAATAGAATGGCAGGTAGCAAGCTGCAGCCACATGGACATGAGTACATGATTAGAAAAGCTCCTACTTGGCCAGTGTCAATAAAACAATGCGGAAGCCTCATTCAAGTTTTCACTGAATTTATCGATATTTAGGGAAGGCTTAGTTACCTACTTTTATAGCTTTACTCATATTCGCTTCAAAACAGATAATGCTATCAATAAAGGCATCAATTTATCACATGGGAAACGGGAAAAGGGGGGCACAGAAAGGAAATTATTAGGAAATATAAGCTATTTAGGAAAGAGATAAGACATGTTCAAATTTTAAAAGTTTATAAAAAATACACAAAATGATATTAATATATCATAATTTACATAAATACCCATGTAATCTTTTGTAATTGCACCCTTGCCTTTTCTCATACATAGGTAACCCCAAAACATTGGATAGTTTAGGTGTTGTACCCCTCTGTCAAGCAATCCATTAACTTTTAACAGATGCTGATTAAAATATCAATATTATGATTAGGAGAGGCCGTAGTTCTGTTTTTTATTTGCTCACTTATTTCTCCCTTTTTTTTCTCCTTCTTCCTCTCTCCTCCCTATCTTCCTCTTCCTCCACCCATCTCCTTCCTCCTCCCCTCCCTCATCTGCCTTATCCATAATTATTCCCCTGTATTTCTCTACCTGATTACATCTATGAAATATGACTTTCAATATTTATTTTTTTAACATAGCTTCAATTATTTATTTACAGGGTTTTGACATATATACCACCAACTTTGGAAAAGACATATTACCCCCGATTATTTTCGTATTTATATATGCACCCTTTATATTTACATATGTACCCTCGAAAACATCAAAATATTGATATGTATACCCTTTATGAAAAAAAATGCTAAAAATTAAAGAATTTTTACATAAAACGCCTTAACATCTTTCCATTCTTCAAGACGCCCCTGCACCACCTCCCATCCTTCTCCCCTTCCAACCTCCAAATCCTCTCCCTCCCCATGTCCTCCACCACCTCCTTCCTCTCCTTCATCACAAGCAACACCAGTATCTGCAATAGCACTTTCATCATCTTCGGTAGGTCATGACTAAAAAACCTATACGTAACCATGAGGGCGATGGCGGAGTTGCTACTGATGAGGTCTACATGCAAGACGGCGATGGTGTTGGAGGGGGTAGTGGCAGAGGTGAGTGGGAGAATGGAGGAAAGAAAGGAGGATGGGGCCAAGGGAGCCACTAACACCATTGTTGAGAAGGTTTGGAGAGGGGGGTTTGGCGGTGCTGGAGGAAAAGGAGGTCGGAGGAGGAGGAATATGAGGAGGAGAGGTCAGAGGAGGAGGGGTCGGAGGAGAGGAGGACTGAGATGTAGGAGGACGAGAGGTTGGAAGAGGAAGGATCAAAGGAGGGGGCTTGAAGGGGGAGAGGTTGGAGGAGGGGTCGAAGGAAAGGAGGCCGGAGGAGGCTAGAGGAGAGGAGGCTCTACAAGCGAAGGGGAGGAGGAGAGAAGGTCGGACGAGTAAAAGGAGGAGAGGTTGGAGAAAGGGTCGAAGGAGGGGGCTTAGAGAAAGAGAGGTTGGAGGAAGGGTTGGGAAAGGAGGCTAGTGTAGGAGTGGGAGAGGAGAAGGGGCAGAGAAAAGGAGGTCGAAGGAGCGAGAGGCCTAAATGAGAAGAGAGGGGGGTAGAGGAGAGGAGAAGGGTACTAAGGAGGAGGTGCAAGTAGGTAGAGGAGGGGAAGGGCTTTTTTATGAAAGAGAAAGAAAATAAGTCGAACATTAAAAAAATTATCTTCTTCCTCAAGAAAAATCCCACACCTCTTTATATAGAGAGAGGTGTTGGGTAAATAGCAACATAAATCCAGGTGGGAAAATTAAATAAAAGAACAATACAAAAATAATAAGGAACAAGAGTGCTAAACCAACACTCCCCCTCAAGTTGGAGCATATATAACAATTATGCTCAGCTTGGAACAGCATATATCAAACGTAGATCGAGAAAGAGGCTTTATGAATATACCTGCAGTCTAATATTCAGAAGCAACTAAGGTAGTGTAGACAATCCCACACTGTATCAAATCTCTGGTATAATGACACTCAACTTCAACATGTTTCGTACGTTCATGGAACATTAGATTGTTTGCAATATACGTAGCAGCACAATTATCATACCTCATCTCCATTGATCCCTCCACTTAAACATGCAAATCTTGCAACACTAATCTAGCCTAGACCATCTCTACAGTTGTCTATGCTATAGCACGATACTTTGATTCTGCACTTGACTTGGACACCACCTACTGCTTCTTACTTTTCCAAGTCACAAAATTGCCTACCACAAGCACAAAAACCAGTCGTTGACTTTCTGTCTGCCATGCAACCTGCATAATCAACATCAGAATAACCAACAATACTCATGGATACACCCTTTTGGAACAAAATGTCTCTGCTTAGTGCTTTCTTCACGTATCTAAGCACCTACATGGCAGCATCCCAACGCTACTTCGTTGGTTTGTCCATGAATTGACTAAATTTTCTCACTGCAAAGGACGAGTAATAGTAAGATATAATAGCTTACCAACCAATTGCCTATAAGATCTGCTGTCTATAGGCTAAGACTCTGTATCATAAAGATGTCCCTTGGGGTCCATTGGTATATTGGTAGGTTTAGATCGTAGCATCCCCATCTCCTGCAGTACATCAAGAGCATACTTGCGCTGACTTAGGACAATGCCATCTTTGCTGTGCGCCACATCAATGCCTAAGAAGTATCTAAGTCCAGATCCTTCATTACAAAAGCTTTAGCCAACTTCTTCACCTCAACTATCCCAACAGTATCATCTCCAGTAAGAATGAGATCATCAACATAGATAAGGAGTACCACAACTCCCCCTGTGCTCTTCTTGACAAAGAGCGAGTGATCAGCAGAAGACCTCACCAGTCCCATAGTCTGTACCTCCTCTGACAATCTTTGGAACCAAGCCCTCACGCTCTGCTTCAAGCCATAAATAGCCTTCTTCAGTATACATGCACACTCCCCTTGAGTCTCAAAACTCGAAGGCTGTTACATGTAGATCTCCTCCCAAAGATCACCATATAGAAAGGCATTCTTTACATCCAGCTGATGAAAAGGCCAATCAAAGTGTGCAACAGATAAAATGATGTGAACAGTAGGAAGCCGTGCCACAGGGGAGAAGGTATCAAACAAATCCACCCTATATGTTTAGGTGAACCCTTTTGCTACTAATCTCACCTTGTAGCAAGATATAATGCCATCTAGATTGTACTTAAGGGCGAAAACCCAGCGGCATCCAACTGTCTTGATATGTCTAGGCAAATCTGCAAGCTCCCACATCTCTCTAGAGTGTAAGGCAGCCATCTCCTCGTCCATGGCCTGACGCCACTTTAAATGGAGCATGGCTTGCTTATATAAAGTAGGAATCCGGGTCGCAGAGAGGGCAACAGTGAACATGGCAAAAGAATCTCCCAAGGTTAGTAGTAGACACTACTCCAATTGCATGGTAGTAGGAACAACTGTGAGGGGAGCAATCGGAAGGTCAAAGTCCTCCTCTATAGACTCAGTAATAGTGGTAAGTGGAGTCTATTCCTCACTAGGAATTAGGGAATCACCAGAAGTACCTACACAATCACCACTTGGACAACTCGTGTCAGTATCAACACATACCTAACAAGGGGAGGAGACAAGTGGCTAAGGTAGGAGGTGTGTATGTTTGACGCCATGCATGTTGTATGTATATAACAGGAAATCTATATACATGAGTAGTCTCTGGCTCCTGCCTAGTAGTGGTCTCTGTAGTAGTGGTATCTTCAAAGTGATTAATGGGAGTCTGCGCCAAAGGAACTGTAGCATTAGCATAGGAGCAGAATCGCTCTCAAACGACAACTGATGGCCACCAGTGTCGAAATAAGGGACAATCCCATGAAATGTGACATTGGCACTCACATAATGTTTCTTGTCCCGTTGGTCATAACACATGTATCCTTTCCGAGTGCTATTGTATCTCAAAAAGATACTTTACTACACGGCGCAAGTTTGTCCCTGCCAGGTCCTAAAACGTGAACAAAGGCTACACAGCCAAATACCCGATGTGGCACTTAAAACAAATCTCTGTTAGGGTGTAGAACATGCTATGGAACCTGCTCCTAAATGGCTGAGTTGGGTAATCTATTAATAAAGTAACATGTAGTTAACATTACATCTCCACAATAAATATGTGGCATATTATGATAAATAAGCAATGTCCTAGCCACATCCAACACGTAGCGGTATTTCCACTCTACCACCCCATTCTGCTGTGATATATGAGGGCAAGATGTCTGGTGAACAATCCCAAGAGACCTACAAAAGGATGCTAACTTTGCTGTGCAAAATTCTAAAGCATTGTCAGAATGCACAACCTTCACAATAGTAGAGAATTGAGTCTTTATTTGCAAAATAAATGTCTCAATAATAGATCTAACCTCAGATTTATTCTCTAATAAAAATAAACATAACATTGTGGAAAAATCATCCACAACAAACAAATAGAAATGGTGACCCAATCTATCACATACTTGGACTCCATACATCCATATGCAACAAATCAAAAATAGTGGCAAAACTCTAAGAGGAACTAGAAAGAAAACTAGCTCCGTGATGCTTCCTTGCTAATAAGCATCACACAAAATCTCGACAGTAGGTGAAATATGCAGGATGCCATATTGTAGCTTGTCTATAAAAGGGTTTCCAAATTGACGATGCTACTGAAGAGTTGTATCAACACTAAAAGTAATCTTGCCTTGACACATAGCAGCAAAAGTTTAGATCAAGTGATACACACCTCCTCTTTATGTCTGACTGCTGAAATTTGTTTATTCTATCTTATTGACTGAGAATTTAATTTGCACAGCAAATGGTACTTGAATACTTCAATCTAATTTCAAATTGTACATTGAGAGAAAATGGAAAAGAAAGTTCCATAGATATAGGTTAGTAAATTGTTTCTTTTTTATGATCTACAAGTTTCAAGATATTATGATTTAGTATATATCTATATTTTCCATTTAAACGAATTCAAAGGAATGAGGGGGAAAACAATAGCTATGGAGAGACACCCCAAGCCCACTCCTAGATCTCTAGTATTTATTTTTTATAACATGCTGAACCCTACCAGACATTTTAGATCTGCTCACCGCTGATATGGGTGAATTTTCAAGGTATTGCAAAAGTTTGTAGAAGAAAAAAAATGAAGAGCTTTTGACATATGTGCCCTTATATATATATATATATATATATATATATATATATATATATATATATATATATATATATATATATAATTCGTATGTACATATATACCCCCACCAATTAAACACCGTCAAATTTAATACCCTTCCGTCACTACCCTTTTCATCTAGGAATCCAAATTGGGTTAGCCTTCGTCAACCACGATTAGTGAAATCTCGATACATCATCCAACGACCAATATTTCTAGAAAGGAGTGAAATGTTCACGTGCCTGATGGTGGAGGTGGAGAGAGGAGCGACCACGCATTTCCCACTTTCCACCGCTCCCTAGTTGTCGGACTTGATGTTGCCCTAGTTGCCGTCGAAGCCCTTGACAATGATGAAGGTGACGCATTTCCCACTTTCCATCGCTCCCTAGTTGTCATACTTGATGTTGCCCTAGTCGCCCTCGAAGCCCTCGACAATGATGAAGGTGGACTTGGTGGCAGCGATGACGGAGGTAGGGAGGGTGGTCATGTTGAGCAAGGCGAGGGCGGAGGCTAGGTTGGCGGAGGAGTCCGCGGTCTTCTTGAAGCCATCGACGAGGGTCTCGTCGAGGGGTTGGTTGAGGGCGTCGCTAGCGGTGAAGGGTCCTTGCTCTTGTTAATGGCGGCGGAGGAGGGGTGGTCCGCAGGGGTGGGCATGGGTTGGTTGTTGGGGCTGGAGGAGGGGAGGGAGGAGGCTACTGCTGCTGCCCTAACCTTGTTGCTGGTGGCTAGGGTCTTGGGGGGGAGCTTAAAGGAGGAGGAGGGGGAGGAGAGGAGGGAGCAGGTGGAGTAGTCGTATGGGGAGTGGTCGGACCAGGGGAGGAGGGTGCCATGGGCGCGAGACTTGAAGTCAAGGTTGGAGAGGTGCATCTTGGCTAGGGCGTCGGCGTAGATGGAGGCGAGGAAGGCGGAGAGGCAGAGGGCGTCGACCTGGCTGCAAAGGACGAGGTACTTGCGGGAGAGCTTCTCGGGGGTGACATCAATGCTGCAACACCCACACAACAACGTAGATCCCCCACGTCCTCCGCTCTCCTTCCTCCCAAACCCTACCTAGACCTCATCCTTCTCCTCATCCTCCAATGGCGTGCCATGCCCTCCCCCTCCAATCGACCAACAACCTCGACCTCCTCCTCTAGACCAAGGTTCGAAATGCCGATTTTGACGTCATGCCGATGAAATTCTAAGTGTGCATACCGTGGAAATGCCCGTTTTTCGATGGCCATGTTGAGGGCACGCTGTAGGAATGCCGAGGGCATACCAATAACATGATAACAAAAAATCACATAAATACTCAAAATGATGTTAAAATGTTCAATTTTTTTTGTGTGTAAAATAACCTAAATACTCAAAATGATGTTGAAATACCGAAATGTGTGTGTGTGGTTGGTTGACTCAGGTGTTTCTCGACATAGATTTGATGATGTCAGACAATTCTTTAGGCTAAAATTAGCTCCATTTGGTAGAACCATATTAGTTGCTAATATGAGGCATTCGCCCTACAAGATGCACCTCACAGTACAACTGGTGAGTGTACTTCTTTGAGTTTGATGCTATTAGTAGAATTACGAAGTAGTTTTCTGAAAAAAAGAATTACAAAGTAGTTGAATTGCAATAAATTCCATCAGAATGCCTAAAAAAAAACGTGTGATTTCACATCTCTCTCCTACGAGCGCCTCTTGCAGTTCGAATTTCATATCTCCCCCTCGCAGCGCCTACCGCACCCTCATTTCAAATCTCCCACTCGCAGCACCAATCGGCATGCCGCTAAAATCCTTGGCACCTGTCGGCATGCCATCGAAATCATCGGCATGCCGGCGGCACACCTGTAAATCGACATTGTTAGTGTGTCGGCACGACCCCCTCCCAGAAATAGCCTTGCCGTCGGCATTTAAATCATTGCTCCAGACGCACGAGTGGTTCTCCCCCACTCGCGCCCTCACCGCCCTCTCCACTTTCCGCAAACACCACCACCAATGCCAACACCAACACCAAGACACTGCCTCCCCCTCCCTCCTCGACAACGACCCCCTTGTCACCTCCAGTGGCCAGGTCATCGTCAACATTGAGTCCCACTTCATCATGGTCTATCGCCTTGTCAACTCCATCTACATCCTCGGCGTCTCTCCCGCCGACCCCTCCCTCAACGTTAGTGCATCCACACCATCAACGAGTATGACAACGAGAGCGCCTCCCTCTCTGAGACCTTCAAGGGCTTCTACTTTCTAGGAGCATTTTTGGATTTTCAACTTTACATTAACGGTTGTTACCCCCGACAAGTGACGAAGGTTAACTGAGGGGTATGACTTACTCTGGTTACATATTTCGTAGGGGTATATACGTAAATATGAATTAAGTAGGGGTATATATATATTTGTAAATATTACCAAGGGCATATATATCAAAACCCCAAAAATGAATGATTCAATAAGATACAAATACAATCTCTTAGGCCCAGAAGGTAGAGGAAGAGTCATTCTACACTAAAATTAGACTTTCATCTCCAGCTTAAAGCATGACAAGGTAACAACCCTGGATCCATTTTTTCATAAAAATTATTATATCTGCTCAAGATATATACTTTTCTTCAAGCAACATGGCTGACATAATGTTGCCGTAGCAAATCAAAGCATCTTTCATAAAAATTATTATATCTGCTCAAGTCATATACTTTTCTTCGAGTAACATGGCTGATGTCATGTTAGTGTGGTAAACGAAAGCATCATCTGTCTCAAATAAAACTTTCTCCTACGGTTAACATATTTGTTCTACAATTTGTAGCACAAAGCAACCAGGAAGATATTAAAGTCACCAACCTGTGCATATGCATTTGCAGAAGGTAACAGGTGTGTGTTCCCCACTCCAATAAAACCTAAAATGTAGCACTTCCATTGTAAGTCAAAGCATTAGAACATACATTTTGCCCATACAACAAATGATTTATTGACCCAAGAAGCATTAGAACATACATTTTGTCCATACAACAAATGATTTATTGACCCAAGAAAAGTGGAGGGGATGAGAGAGAAGAAAGGAATAAGAAGTGATAATCAGCATCCAAGCAAGAAACAAATGTCTTAAGAAATCACATGGTAACAGGAGAAATAGCCAGCATGTTAAAAGAAATTGAAAATTGTCAAAGGAAAATACAGACATGGGAATCTGAACATCCAAACAAAAAAAAAAAGAGACAATGACAAGTGATGATATCTTATAAGTAATCTTGAGTGAAAAGCTAAGCTAAGGGCAATCTCAGATATAATTTAAAGTTTTGATAAATCCTCAAAAATTATTTACTCTTATAACAATAGCACTTGCATTGAAAGCCAATATAAGATTTGGTCAAAACATCTTACTTTTTCAATCGCTAGAACTAACCAATAACAAAATGATACTTGAAAAGTTGGGACATGTACGGTAGGAAATAAATCATATATAACATTTAGTTGTCTTTTTTATTTTTAGTCATAATTACTTTTAGTAAAGTGTAATTGTGATTTTCTTATTTGCCTTTACCCTCTATCTATAAAAAAAAGGCCAAAGACTCTTTTTTCATATCAATTAAGTTCATTTTTTTTCCTCAAATCTCCACATGATATCAGATTTATCGATCTATGTGGCTTAGGGTTAGGAGAGAAGAAGTCCTAGAGAGGGGAGGAGGGTCTCCGACAATGCCGTCAGCCTTTGGCAAGCCACCGGGGAGGCCCCTCCTCTCCACATCAATCTCCTCCCCTCTTCTCTTCCACCGATCTCCTTCTCTCCTTTTCTCAACGTTGGAGTCCACCAACAGCAGTTGCAACAACAACCGAAGATCATCACCACCGCCACCAACTGCTGCTTCAATCATCGTCAATCTTTGCATCATCACGTAGATAGGATACACTCTCCCACACTTAGAGCATTTCGACTGATTCTTGGGGCGTAGGAGCAATGACAGCGAGGTGACCTTATGCATGCCCAAAGAAATCGAGCATGGTACGCTGGCTCGCGAGGGGTAGGAGTAATGACATCCATGTAACCTTATGCACACTCAAGAAGATCATGCCTGAACATTTTCAAACTCTTGGATGTGGGAGAAGCAACATCCAAGTTATAGTCATGATTTTTAGCGTATCCAGTGCCATACACAAGACATACAAGTAGAAACACGACAAGTTGATGTGCATGCCGAAGCCAATTATTCTATCTTCTACTACCTTCAATTATCATTGGTCTACGCCATCATGAACATCTACAAGATCCAAGTCTTCGTCATCTCCCACGTCTTGACTTAGAGGGGAGTGTTAGGAAACAAATCAGAGATAACAAGTTACCTTTTCTATTTGTTAGGAAATAAATCAAAGATGATATTTAGTTATCATTTCTATTTTTAATCATAGTTATTTTTAGTAAAATATAATTGTGATTTCCTTATTTCACCTTGCCTTCTATCTATAAAAAGAGGGTCACGCACTCTTTTTTCATATCAACTAAATTCTTTTTTTCCCTTAAATCACCACAATGTACATGTCTCGCAAAGATGAATTTGTTGCAAAACCAATAAGCTAAAACTTTAACCCAGAACCAAGAGTAATAGATATTAGAAAATACATTAATTAGTGTTCTTAATGTTGCATTCAGTCTTTTATTGCCATGCTCATATTTTTATATATGAGCAATTCTCACAGAAATACCATAAGAGAACAAGACAATTGCCTGATTAAAATACATTCTTACACACATCATCCGTGAATTGGCCAATTCCATGTGCAGGTCCAAGTTTGAGATGGTACTTTACAATCATGAGTCAAAGCTGTATTAAGTATGACATAATGCCCGTGGAAATTGGCAAAGCATCAAGCATCAACAAATTAAAATTTGACCAGTTGAACTAGGAGACGGTAGAACAAGATTCAGTGCTCATTTCTATGGACAGGAGACTTAATTTAGGTAGTAAGTACAATGGGTTGGGTAGGTGTTCCAGTATTCCACATGCTTCAACTCCTCAAATTTATTGCCTTTCAACCTTTTTTTGTCGAAGAAAACTTTGCAACCTTCCTATAAGGACTTTCCAAGTAAGCACGAACCATTAGTCCTTGTACTTATGATATTCACTTTATCCTATGATCTAATTAAAAGAAATTGAGAACTGTAAAGAAAAATTCATGTAAAATCATTGATCATTGAAGCACATTCTCATCACTTTTCTTTATAACAAGAGCAAACTTAATCCTTATTTTTTTATCAATCTCTTGAGACATATGATGAAAACATATAAAGTCAAGAAAAAGAATTTACATATGACTTTTATTGATTTGGAGAAGATCTATGATTCTATCCCAAGAGATATCTTGTGGATAATTTTGGAGAAGAAACAAGTGCCAATTATATATATCAACCTTATAAAGGATATATACTATGAAGCAGCAGCTTGTGTAAAGACTAAGGATGATTTAATGGACTACTTTGATATCACCATTGATCTGCATCAAGATTCGATTTTAAGCCTTTATCTTTTTGCCTTAGTTATGGATGAGTTGACGAAGCATATCCAAGTTGAAGTGCCTTGGTGTATATTTTTTGTTGATGACATTGTGTTCGTTGATGAGACAAGAGATGAAGTGAATAGAAAAGTTGAACTTTGGAGAGAAGCCCTAGAAGATAAAGGATTACGCATAAGTAGGATAAAGACTGAGTATATGGAATGCAAGTTTAGTAGTAAAGGAAACAATGAAGGAATTTATGTCAAAATTAGAGAAGAGTACATTCCAATGAAAGATGTTTTTAAGTACTTAGGATCCATTTTCCAACATGATGGTGAAATTGATAGAGATGTTACACATAGAATTAATGTAGGGTGGTTGAAATAGAGGGGTGCATCTGGTGTTCTCTGTGATAAGAGGGTTCCTTTAAAAGTCAATGGAAAATACTATTGAACTGCGGTAAGACCAACTATGTTGTACGATTTTGAATGCTGGATTATAAACTATAGGCATATGCAGAAGATGTCCGTGACAGAAATGAAGATGTTAAGATGGATGTGTGGTCATACAAGAAAAGATCGTATTTCAAATGAGATTATTAGAAAAAATGTTAGGATAGCACCGATAGAGGATAAAATGAGAGAGGTACGTCTAAAGTAGTTTGAACATTTACAAAGAAGGTCACTAGATGCTCCAGTTAAGAGATGCGAGAAGTTGGAGACTGAACCTGCTAAGAGGGGGCGAGGAAGACCAAACAAGTATTGGAAGGAAACTATTAAGTATGACTTCAATTACTTTAATTTAAGTCCTGAAATTGCTGAAAATCGATCTGTGTGAAGGCAAAGAATCCATATAACCGACCCCACTTAATGTGGAAAAAGACTTGATTGTTGTTGTTGTAGCACATTCTCATCCAAGCATTGTAATATTAGTCCCATAGACACAAAGGAGGCTAGCTCTTGGGAACTTCCCGGCCAAAGTTTTTAGGAGACTTCTTCAAGCATTTTTGAACTAAATAGATACAGGAACTAATATGCCATAAAAAAGCCACCGAAATATGACCATTCTGACCTTGTTTGAAGGGGTGGGAAAAAAAATGAACCAATTCAGTATCACCATGCCACCAACAGTTTTTATGTTACAATACCGTTCAAGATAGGATCATGATCTTTTAGAATAAAAAGAATGTTAAGATCATAGTTTTCTAAGATGCAGCAAAGCCTGGCTAGCGATAAGCTATAATATTGACTGAGGAAAAAAGGTACAAAACCCGGTAAAAGGGCTGGCTGGCCTGTAGGTAAATCCCCCTTCTTTTTTTGGAAAGGTAAAACGATGGTTCGTTGACATCAATAACCCTCCACATTCATTAATTCAGCCTATAGGTAAATTCTTAGAGGTAGCTCTAGGAACTTTTACTTGTCTGTCTGTCTCCATGCATGCAAAATATACTGACCAGCTAATATCAGTGCACTTTAGAACGATCAAATAGCATCTCTATCCATTGTCCTCATCATTCATCACCACTTTTCGACTATCTAGATTTAGAAATAGCCAAATCCAGGTAATTTTGACCATTAGACCCAAACTTCTAGATAATTCATAATTTTAAACTTGCCCCGCTGGTTTGCAGGTTAGGATGGTTCTTTTTATTTGATCTTTTATATAGTTCATCTTTGTGTCAATTTATGTTTTAAGTTCACAAGCAACCATAGCATCAATATACATTGAATGTACTCCATTAGTATGTACCTATATGCATGTGAATCTGCATAAACGTGTCTAGGATATATGTATGCATGCACATTGCATAATTGTAATAATTGTAAAAGTGTAATTCAGTTACATATTATATGATAATCAAATAGTCCATTGTCTCTATTGAAAACATACGTGATCGGTGTCTGCATTAGAGATGTTAACTACTTTTGATTCAATAGCCATCCAACTAAACTACAGTATGAAAACGAGGAGCAGGAAATGCAATTTCTGGATAAGTACTTCAGGCATATAAATCCAAGTCGAGGGGGAAAAAATTCATGATCATATATGGAATAACATATTTAGTTTGAAGACAGGACCATTTTTTGCCAAAGATGCAGATTTCAGTTTATTACCTACTAAAACCCTCTGCCCTAGCAATTTTGTAAATAGAAACATCCCCATGCCACAACTGAGTGCAACAAACAGCAGCATTGATATCTGATGCTGAACTAAGCTTTTATCCTGCACCAAGGTAACATTAAATTGCTCATCATGTGTTGATTATATAAAATGCATCTTTTCGACTAAAATGGCAAGAGAAAGATACTTCTATCCGAGAAAGCAATTTTTCCCACGCTAATCAGCCACTTAGATTCCTTGCTTCCATTCTAATATATTCAGGTTCATGCCCTCACTTGACCCCAACTAATGTCATGCTCAGATATCCCCAATCTTTCTTACAAGGCTCATCATCCAACTTCTCACACCCTTAGACCGAAAAAAGAATCGGTCTCTTCTGAAAATGCCTGAAGTACCTGAACATACCTTGTTCACATTATCTTCCCTTAATGCTATAACAACTTCCTTGACGATCACATCATTTTGGTAGCCATGGAAACTTCTCACATCTTAAATTTAACTCCCCACGCAGGTAAACGATTAACAAGTCCTAAATCCACTACTACTCTTTGTTTTAGTATTTGCTTTTCACTCTCTTGTCATATAATATATTGAATCGGATAAGAAATAATAACACAAAAATGTAAAATAAATATTAAAGCATAATAATAAGAAATATTTGGATTTACGTGGAAACTTCACTCATGAAAAGTGGAGAAAAAACCATAAGAGAAGGCCCCAATAAGACGAGATAACTCTACTCTTCTCAAAAGACAAATGGAGGTACAACAACCTATTTATAGGCTCTCACAAACTGCTCTTTTCTTCGCTCTACTGTGTTGTACGAAACGTACCACTCCAATAAGCACGTCTCTCAACACTCTCCCTCAAGCTAGAGCATGGAATGTTTAACTTGCACAAGAAATATTCCCACTCTACAAAGAAAAAAAACATAATACAAATAAAATGATGTTGCCAGGTCACGACTTCCTCGTGCCTCTTATGTCACTTGCTTCTTTGCATCCTCAACTGATGTTGTCGAGTTACGGTTGCCTTGTGTTATTAGCTTTTTTGCATTTTCACTTTGCTTATAGACAGGTGCAAGTAAGAGTCCAAAGAGAAGTTGTAGACGATTGATCTGGTGCTGGCTAGGATTACAAAATAACCTCTCACACTCCCTCTTTCTCCCATACTTGTATGGCAGAATAAAAAATAACATAGAAACAAAAATAAGCATAGATAAGAAAATAAAATAGAAAAGAACTTCTCCCCTTATTCACTTCATAATTATTCCCTTTATTTATTTGTTTTTCTTCATCATTCCTTTATAATTTTCTTCTCCTTTTCTTTTCCTTTCTTTTTTTCTCTCCTTTTTTTGTTTCATTCCCCTTTTTTATACATATTTTCCTCCTTTTTTCATGCCCCTCTATTTGCAATACTAAGAAGAGGCCTAATATGAGCCAAAAAAGAAAAAGAAATAAAACTAAGGGGCAAATGGATAAAAAAATCCAAAAATTATCTCAAAGGTTCATGGTGCTTGCCTTCGTCATTTGCTTGGTCACGAAGATCTCACGCTACAGGATCTCTCTCCCTCGTGACGTGAAGATCTCGCATGACAGTTGATCTCACTGCAGTCATTGCATTGTTTCCATCTTTGTTGTTGTGCCTCCTAACCTCACACACCGCCTCGATCAATGCCTCCTTCGTTGCCATTTTCACTCGTCATCACCATCATCATTATTGCCTCCATAGCTGTTGCCATTGCCAACATCATCGCTCGTTCTTGATAGGCAAGATCGGCACCGCCAATTGCACCCCAATGCTGCCATCGAGTTGTTATGGATCCTATGATCCTTCTTCTTTAGCTTCTTTTGCTCTGCTGCTGCTACCTTGCACAGTTGCTATGATCACACCAGTGGACATGTCTGCAGCAATCTCATGATCTTGCGCAAGAGATCGTTGCCACAACTTTCGTTCCATGCAAGATTGACACCTTCGTCACCTTCAAAGCAATGCACTCCTTTGCAATCTCGCGTAATCTTGCAATAACATAAATATTAGTGCATAACAATAAAAAATACTTGGATTTACATGGAAATCTCACTCACGAAGAACGGGAAGAAATCCACAAGAGAAGGTCCTGATAGGATGAGAAAATTTTATTCTTCTTAAAAGACAAATGGAGGTATAACAACCTATTTATAGGCTCCCACACACTGCTCTGTTCTTTTCTTCACAATGTGAAATTAAACATACCACTCCAATAGACACATCTCTCAACATAACCTTTTTCATCTCAACCAACCTAAGAACATCTTTTTCCCCATGACAAGATGTATTCCAAATTTCCAATTTCACCTTAATCTCAACAATTCCACCTCCCTCGCCAAGCTCGTTTTCATATAGTTCTCTCACACTGTACATTATAGATTAATCAATTGCGCCACTCATCTCATCATCCCTCGAGATAATTACCACCTACAAACCACCACACATTCGAAATTGGTGAGAACTAAGTTTCCTTTCTAGTACAAGCTAACATTTAGGAAGTCTCTTCAGCTTGGGCATTATCCAACAACAACACCAAACAAAGATCTAGATCACACAAGCAAGGTAAAAGCTCATGTGAGTAGCTTCACATCCCAAAATCAATACCTCTAGGCTTGTAACACGGCTTGCTAGTGAGCAATTTCTACATATCATTCAAGACAACAAACCCCATAGATTTTTTTTGGAAAAGGAAAGAGTAGTAATCCAAAGTGATAACTACCCAAATATATAAAATATAGAATCAACAGCCACCGCCAATACAACAGGCAGACCCCAAGATCCCCCACTCACAAGGAGCCACAACAAAGATTAAACAAGGAATTAACAAACTCAACAAAATTCTCCACATAGGATCTTTGACCCCTGAAGACCACAGCATTCCTGTCCAATCAGATACCCCTTAGCACTACCAACGGTCTAGCCTTCTCCTTCTTTGTATGGAAAACAATCCGTCCAACATCACCTCATCCGCTTCTGAAGCTGTGCCAAAAATCTTCGAAAGATCGACACTCTCACCACCCCTCTCCCACCCTACCCTATATCTACATCACAAACGGGCAAGTGAAAAAAAGATGGTCTATCTCCTCCTCCCCACCTCCACACAAAGGGCAGACCTTACTTTCTCCAGGAGCCCATCTCGCCCTCCAAACCTTGATCACAAGCCTTCTCCTCCTAAGTAGCCAGACAAAAATCTTGACCTTTAAAGGACACACGGCCTTCCAAATCTGTCTGCAGTCCCTCACCAGATCCGGCTCAACCATGAGATCTCCAGTGGACAATCTCCTGTAGGCAGCCACTACCGAGAACTCACCTTCATCCCAACCAAACATATCCGTACCAGAAGCCGGTTGCAACCCTTCTAACTCTTCAAGCAGAACCTGAAAATCATGAGTTCTCGCATCTGATAGGTTTCCTACAAAATGCGGGTACCACCCATCTTCCCACACCTCACCCACAGATGCCTCTTTGTTCTGGGACAAAGTAAACAACCTCTGAAATCTTCTAGCAAGCACACCTAGTCTCGTCCAATCATCCAGCCAAAATCTGAAAATCTCCCCCGTTCCCACCACAGGAACAAAGCAACTCCGCACCCTAGGGGCCACCATCGACAGACCTTTCAAAAAATGAGAAGCATCCTTCGGCGGAGATATAGGAGATCCCACCGCACCAGGCCACCATAAGCTGTTCCGAACACCTTGCCCACCAAATTCTCCCTACATTCCAAGAGGCTTCCCACCCATTTCGCCAACAGGCTGTCATTAGACCTCCCCAGGTCCCTCACCCCGAGCCCCCTTCTTCCAACGGCCTGCAGACCTCCTCCCACGCAACCAACCTGACACCCGGTCCATTCATCCCCTTGTTGGACCAAAAGAAATTCCTCATAAGTCTCTCTATCTTCCCAACAACCTGTCGAGGCATCTTCAGAACAGAAGTGAAATACGACAGCATTGCTGCCAGAACCGCCTTGAGCAAGACCAACCTTCCACCCCTTGACAAAAGCCTAGACGCCCACCCTTCCAATCTCCCCTCCAATCTCTCCACCAAGGGAGCCCAATCTTTCACCAGAATCCTGCCATCCATCAATGGTAAACCCAGATATTTGATCGGAAGCTTCACCTGCTCTGTGCCAAGACCCAAGTTACACCCCCTCGCCTCCACCTCAATCAAATTGAATGGGACAAAATCAGATTTAGACAGGTTGATCTGTAGTCCTGAAGCCTCACCAAACAAGAAGATTAAGATCCACATTCTCCTGGCTTCCACTTCCCCAACTTCAATAAAGAAAATCGTATCATCCGCATACTGTAGCAACGGGATACTCATCCCATCTCTTAAGGAGAAACCCCTCACCAAGTTCCTCTCACACAACCTCTTAGCTGCCCTCGCAAGAGCATCCGCTGCAATCACAAAAAACATCGGGGCCAAAGGACATCCTTGCCTTACCCCCTCCTTGGCTGAATCCAACCCCCTACCGGGTTTCCATTGATAAGAACCGAGAAATACGTCGTGGTGACACATCTCTTCATCCAATCAATCACATCGGCGGGAAACCTCTCTTCACCAAGGACACCCAAAGAAACGACCACTGAACCGAGTCATAAGCCTTGCTGAAATCAACTTTCCACAGGAAGGCCTTCTTATTTCTCTTCCAGGATGAAAGGATCTCCGAAGCCAACACATAACCTTCCAAAATATTTCTGCCAGGAACAAAAGCCGTCTGCACCGGGTCTACAATCCCAGCCAGCGTCCTCCTCAATCTATTCTTAAGAAGCTTCGCCATAATCAGGTAGATAGCATTCGAGAGGGTTATCGGTATGTACTCCTAGATCTCCTCAGCACCCTCCTTTTTCAGCAGCAGGAACATGTAGAACTTGTTCAGCCTATTGAAACCCAAATTTCCAGCTCTAAACTCTTGCACAACTTGCATCACATCCTCCTTCACCACCGGCCAGAACTCTTTATAGAAGGCAACCGGAAAACCATCCGGCCCCGGACAACCATCTGCGTTCAGCACCCAGATTGCCTTGCGGATCTCATCCTCCTCAAACGGACCCATCAAGAAGCCGGCTTCTGCCTCCCCGATCCGCGGTACCTCAGACCCTAACCATCTCCATCTTCCCCCCCGTCTTCTCCCAGTGAACTCTCTGAAGTACCTCGCAGCTGCCCCTCCCACCTCCTCCCTTCCCATAAACTCCTCCCCATCCACCACTAACATGTCAATCCAGTTCCTCCTCCTCCTGCTTGATGCAGCCATATGAAAAAATCGGGCATTGGAATCGCTTCCTTCAGCCACCTCTGCCTAGACCTTACCTTCCACTCCATCTCCACCTTCCGGTCTTCCTCTTGTATTACCTGTATCTGCCTTGCTCTACAAACCCTGTCAGCGTCAGAAAGGAAACCAACATCCTCCATCATGTCCAAATGGGCAATCTCACCAAGAGCTTCCTCTCTCTTCTTCCCACGTTCCTCCCTAATCTGCTTCATACGGACCTTCAAGAAAGATCTCAAATCCCGCAGCTTAGCTTCCAACCTGACAGCCGCCGAACCATCCACATGAACCGACCTCCACCGCTCTTCTACCAGCCCCCTGAACCCCTCTTCCAGGAGCCACGTCTTGTCAAACTTAAAATATGTACCATGCCTCCATTCCTCGTTCGACGCCCACAACAAGGGAGTGTGATTCGAGAACGGCCGCTCCAAAGGTCTAACCTCCGCCATCGGGAACAACTCTGCCATAGCCGTTGAGGCGAAAAATCTGTCGATCCGGGATCGCTGTCCTCCAGAACTCCTCCACGTGAAAAGACAGGACAAAGGTGGCATGTCAACCAGCCCATGTTCCGCAACAAAACCCGCAAACGCTCAGAGCCTTGGTCTAATCCACCACGGCCATCTGGTTTGTCCTCTGCCAGCAAAGTGACATTAAAATCGTCACCAATCAACCAAGGTAACCCCTGAAAGGCTATCGCAACCTGACTCAAATCTTCACATAAAGCCTGCCTCCTCCAACCCTCCGTCGGACCGTAGACCAAAGAAAAGAGCATACACGTATTATCTCGACGCCTCTGAAGCCTGACAGTGACAACATGGGACCCAACCAACGAGTCCAACAAGGAGAATTCATCATCCTTTCACCCCCACAACAATTCCCCCCGTACTTCCAACTGCATCCAGGGCCAAGAACCCCCCAAAACCACCTCCCCCCACCTCCCTCCACAGCCTCCCATCACAGCTCCCCCACTTCGTCTCCTGGAGAAAGATCACGTCAGGCCCCCATCTCCGAACATACCCTCGTAGAGCTGCCTGCCTCGATGGGTCATTCAGACCCCTCACATTCCACGATAGGGCCTTGGTCATGTAAAGCCCCGGGAACCTCCTCCTTACGTCAACTGCATAAACCCCATCTCCACAGCCACTTCATCCACCTCTCCCTCTTCCAACAGCCCACACCGACCATGCGAGCACCCCTCACAGTCACCCTCCGATCCACCTTGCCCCGCAGTTTCCCCTCCGTCTGCAACCAGCATCTGCGTCTCCCCCTGCGTCAGGACCTCCCCCACAGGCAGCCCCGCCACCGCGCCAGCCCTTCGCGCTTTCGACACATCCTCTAAAGCCTCAGCGTCACCACCAGCTCCCATCGCTCGCCGCCCCTCCATCGCAAGGACCCCTTGAACAGCCACCGCCCTGTCATCGCCCCCAGTCAGGTCCGCCGTCAACGCCACGCCTTGTCCTCCGGAAGACGGAGCGACGCCTAGCTCCACCCACGTCCGACGTTGGTTCCCCCCAACCACGCTCCCAATCAAAGCCTTCGCAGCGCGCCCCCTTCGGTAGGACCACCGCGGCCTGTAGGTGAGCCGTTGTGCGCCTAACAGCCTCTGCTCCTGTCGCCGCTCGCGTCCCACCTTACCGACCGCACCGCGCCCCACCGCCCGATCCGATCTGTCAATGGCGTGTCGCGAACCTCCAACCACAATTCCCCGCTCGCCAGCCTCAAAGGTTCGAGATCTTGGGTCTACCCACGAGGAAAGACCCGAACCGACATCACCACCTAAGCCATCGTCCCCCGTAATCGGGTTAGGCCCGCCCGACCCGGGTCCACCACGATCACACCCCACTAAACCCGGGGCCACCTCAGCGCTACGGTCGCACCCGCAATCAGTGGAGTCTCCCAGCTTCAGCGCCACAGACTCCTCCCTCAACCCCTCCGCAAGACCCGCACCGACCTCCCTCATCCCTGCCCCTTCACCTGCCACAAACCGCGCCTCGGGGATCGTAATCGCCGCACGATCCACGCTGCAGTCCCCGCTACGACCTTCGGGCTTCCCAAAAGCAGCCCGCCTCTCCTCCGCTCGCCCGCCACCTCCGCTTCCACGCGCCGCCACACCGCCAGCCACCGCCTCAGCGAAAGACCTAGGGCTCCCAGATCCCCACGAGACGCGAACCAGCTAGGAGGAGTTCCCCCACTTGAGTACCATCCTCTCCACAAGTTGCCGCCCCAACCTCATCTCCACCCATACTCCGAAACACGACAGATCTACCGACCTCAGGCACATGCCTTCACAACTCCAGAGCCTCGCAAAAGGGGCAACCACTGCCGCCGCCACCTCCACCGTGCAGAGGAAAAGGGGGACCCCCTAATCAACACTTTCTGTCTCGCGCCAGCTGGCGGTCGCTCTATCAACGTGCCATCCGACCTCACCGGCCAGCGACACCGCACCACTCCCCGACCACACCACAACACCTTGAAGGCCAGCCACCGTAGCTCCTCCTGACCAAGTCCCAGCAGCACCAAACACCCACTCCAGATGGAAGCCACCCCAAAGGGTCCCCCGCCATTCCCCAAGAAGGCGGCGACCACCCTTCTTAGAGCTCCCACTTCCACCTCCCCCTCCAGCACCACTGCCACCAGAGCCGACGCCGGCCTCCCTTCCAATGCCCCGATTTCCTCCGACCAAGGCGCCTCAACCTCCACGAGAGGCGGCCCCTCCGGGGGGGGCGGGGGTGTCCCCTCCCTCCTCGAAGAGACCCCACCACCCGACCCTCGGAGCCCGCAACCCGACCTCCGATGCCCCAGACCGCCATAGCGTAAACACCGCACCGAGTCCCTGCAGTCCTTTGCCACATGTCCCCTCCCGAGGCATTTGAAGCACCTCACCGGCTCTGCTCCCCTCCGCAACCTCCTCCTCACCACCGTCCAGTCAAAGCTGCCTCTCCCCTTCCCACTCGCCAGTTGCCCTGCGAACCCCCACTCGCTCTCCCTCTCGCTCATTCTAAAATATTGCACCGCTATCAAACTTCCCTGGATCGAAAAGTCATCTTCACAACTAACCCCATAGATATTTTCTCGTTATTCAATTCGCCATTTCTAGAGCTCGTAACAATGCCTTGCATATTCATCAGAAGAATGCGAATAAAGCCGCTGCTATTGCCAAGATACACGTCGAAACTGACCTTCTTCGCGAGTGAGGTGGCGACCATGTTGGACGTGGCGATGGACAGGAACATGAACACGTAGCTGAGGTAATCGCAGAACACCGTCCCTGGCCCTGTCATCAGATCAAGATCTTAATCAAGAGCCACTACCAAATGCGCAAAAAGAGATGGGCTTCTTCGGGGGAGAGCTCGAGCTGACCCAATGCAGCGAGCTCGAGGGAGCTGCTCTGCCCGATGACCACGGTGTCGATGAGGCTCATCAGCGGCCCGCAGATCCACAGCCCCGTCGCGGGCCCCGCGAACACCACGATCTCCTTCATCTGCCTCCAGATGCTCGGCGCCTCCTTCTCCTCCTCCGCAATCGCGATTTCCCCGTTCTCGGATCGAGTGAAACTGGAGCATTCCTCCTCCGCCGCCGCCTCTCGCCCGTCGAGAACGGGTAGGGGGGCGTCCCCGTATGCGACGACGGGCTGCACCATCGCGCGGTCGCTGGCGTCCACCGGGGCCTCCCCTACGGCGTTCCCGTCCGCGCGGGCTGGAGGGAGGCGGAGGCGTGGAGGAGGCGGAAGCCGGCGGGGGCAAGGGGTGGTGGTGAGAGTGGGGAGGGAAGGGCGGAGGGGTAGGGAGGTGGGGCCCATCTGCGACGGAGTGGGGAGTGGAACCGTCGCCTGGGGTGGTGGGGTGGGGGTGAGGCGGCGGAAGTGGGGAGATTTTGTGCTTTTGTGTTTGGTTCGGTTTGGTGCGGTTTGGTTTGGTTTGTGTGGCGCGAGAGACATGGCGCGGCTACTTATCGGCGTCGCGGTTCTCATGTATGCGGTAGAAAGGGGTTGGCGTGGCGTGGGAGAGTTTGACACGTGGAGAGGGGGTGGAGGTTTGGAGGAAATGGGAGCCTGCGGGGAAGGGAGGGAGAGACAGACCAAGAAGCGACCTTGTTGTCTGGACGGTGGGGTAGTGAATATGCGGCGGATCAGTTTAGGGCTGGTTAATCGCGGTGCTCTCTCTCTCTCTCTCTCTCCATAAAATGAAAAATCAAAACCGTCGCTGTCATCGTTATATGTTGCCGTGCTTCCCAAAGGGAGAAATGCTCATAATGCCTGTGCTTTATCCTCGGGCCCGAGACTACATGGAAATTTGGAGAAACATATAAAGTACTAAATGCTTTTCGTGTAGGTATCTTGGTGTCACCCTTGCTGATGGTAGGGTGGTGTCTGTGTTCTAAAAAGTTGGAAGATCGTATTAAAGAATTTCTTGGTGGATGAGGAGGAAGCACCTCTCAGGAATGGGATGCATTAGGTGGTTGAAATGGAGAGTTGAAGGACTCTTGAGATCTTGGCTTGACAATACCTTTGTAAGAAAGGGAACGCTTCGAAGAATAAAAAATGGGTAGTGATTGCACACTAATCATGCAATCTAAAATACCTAAATTGAGCTAAGTTCTAGCATAACTTCGAGTCAATGCATGCACAAGCATCGTAATTCGCATACTAGTTAGTTTATTAGTCATATAGATAATAGCATCATTTTATGGCCTAAAAAAGAGATAATTTTAATCGAAGATGATTTAAAGCCGCAGATGTCAGATCAAACTAGATAAATCTGATCAAAATGACGACGGAAGTCCAACGATTCTGAAATCGTCTCGATCAGACAACCAGAGCATCGTGTGTAGTCCATAGATGAACGGAGATGACGGAGCCAAAGGATAAATATCCGAGCCTCGGATGAAGAATCCAACTACACGGATGAATCCGGATTGACGATCGCAGTCCAACGGCGCAAAAATCAACTCGATCGAAGGTCACAACATCAGATACAAGGAAAAGAAGATGGACGGCCATGATGGTGCTGCGTGGCACCATCACAGTCGCTCCCTCACCACCGCCCCATCTAGGATGGCGCCACGTCGCCCGCTCAGACTAGATAAGGATAAATATAAATAAACAAGTATATATAACAATGGCTTTGCATAACGCAGTGGCTTGCGCGCGCATGCCACGCGGGCACAATTGCACGCGCTTCAGCACGGCGACATGGAGCGATCAGAGCACGTAGTAGGTATGCATGATCTCACGTGGTTACTTTGACGCTAAAGCAACGATGCTCGTTACGATTGGATAGCTGACGTTAAGGCGGGATTAAGGCTTGAGCAGCGAGAAGGAAAAGACGAAGGGTGGGCGAGGAGGAAGCAAGGCCATGCGATCTTCAATCCATCGCTCCAACGGCTGCCACGTGTCGCCACCAAAGCAAATCCGAGAGTAGAAGGTTTTTTTAAGGCTATTTTGATGCCGAATCAGAGCCGTTGATCTCCCGATCGACGAATCTGATTAGCCAAAGGGTTGTTGCACAAGATTAAGGGTTAAAATACCCTTTTTGCGCCCCATTAAAACTATAAAAGAAGGCCTAAGGCCCTCCAGTTGAAGGCATCAACCTAGAATCTCTCTCTCCCATCAACTCCAGCTCTCTTCTACTGTTTTCTCTGCAATTCTCTGTCCCGGTGCTTTGGATCTGAAGTGCTGCCGCATTTCGCACAAGCATCCCACAAGCGACGTTGTTTCTCTACCACCTTCTTCTCTCTCTTTCTATCTATCTATCTGTCTCTATTAGCATTTTCTATTGTGAAAAACTTTATGTAATTGCAATAAAATTGTGATTCTCTGAATATCTACTTTATACATATATACATATACATATATATATCTAGTTAGAATTAGATTTATTGAAACGCTTCTGCAAAAATCGAGATTTCCTCCCTGCGAATGACCTGGTACTCGATCCATTGAGGAGGAAGCGAGGCCGTGCGATCTTCGATCCATCGCTCCAACGGCTGCCACATGTCGCCACCAGAGCAAATTCGAGCGTAGAAGGTATTTTTAAGGCTATTTTGATGCCGAATCAGAGTCATTGATCTCCCAATCGACATATCTGATTAGCCAAAGGGTTGTTGCACAAGATTAAGGGTTAAAATACCCTTTTTGTCCTCCATCAAAACTATAAAAGAAGGCCCATGGCCTCCCAATTGAAGGCATCAACTTAGAATCTCTCTCTCTCCCATCAATTCCAGATCTCTTCTACCGTCTTCTTTTCAATTCTCCGTCCCGACGCTCTGGATCTGAGGTGCTGCCGCATCTCGTACAAGCATCCCACAAGCGGCGGCATTTCTCTGCCACTTTCTTCTCTCTCTCTTTCTATCTATCTGTCTCTATTAGGATTTTCTATTGTGAAAAACTTTATGTAATTGCAATAAAATTATGATTCTCTGAATATTTGCTTTATACATTTATACACACATATATATCTAGTTAAAATTAGTTTTATTAAAACGCTTCTGCAAAAATCGAGATTGCCTCCCTGCGAACAACCTAGTACTCACCTAAGTTTTATAAATTTATTTGTCGACGTGTTTTCGTACTATACTACAACTAAATAACTTTTAAAATGTGAATTACGCGTCGAACAAGTAGCAGATTTTATTTGGGATGGAGGCTCCCACCTCGTCGCTCGCAAGGATCTCTGGCAGCTACTTGCAAATGGGTTTGAAAATTGTCCTCTTGAAGTGACTTCATTTGGTCTCACTAGATGGTCTCCTCATTTGGAAATTTCCTTACCACTGTTAAGAGGCCCACTGATTCAAGGATCTGGTCTCTCATGGTCTCTTTGAAAGATCAAATTATATCCATTTTCCATGGGGAGGGAGGATGGACATGGCCCACTAATCTAGACAGTTCTGTCATGCTCTAAAGTTTGGAACAAATTAAGATCCAAGGGAATCTCATGAGATATCTGGAAATTTATATGGGGTCCTAGTCACATTCCAAAGTATGGTTGCTACTCGTGGTTAGTTGTGAAGGGTAGATTGCTTATGAGAGGAAGAATGAAGGATTGGGGTATGAAGGTTGATCCTTTATGCCCTCTTTGCTCCAGCCATGAAGAGACCATCCAACATCTATTCTCACCTCGTGTGGGATCTTGTGTGGAGCACTGCTATTCCTCTTGGCCCTTCTACTTCCTTGCCCTGGGAAGTTTGGGAGATGGTAAAAGATGACATTACCCTCAGGAACAAGATTAAGAACCCGTCGGAATCTTGCATCTAGTTTTTATGAAGGGAGAGTAATGCCAAGATCCATGGAGAATCAAGACGCAAACCTGCTAATGTTCTTGGAAGAGATATAATCTCTGCCTACTTGTTAAGGCTAGTGGTAGAAAAAAAAAAGAAACAAAAAGGGAACAAGAGGGCACCGTGACCTTTTCCCCCACATCCCTTGACACCCACTGGCCCCCCCCCCCCCCCCCCCCCCTAACTCCCGATCTCATCCTCTCCCTCTCTTTATCTTTCCCTCAACACCGACCTCTCCCCCTACCCAATCTCAGCGGCCCCCTCTCCTTCCCACTCCCTCAACACTATCCCTCTCTCCCTCCCTCTTCCGGCTTACCGTTGCCAAAGCTTTGACGGTGGTGATGGGCCTCCCCTCGATTGGCTAAAGCATGTTGCACGGCTGGCCGTCCAAAGCTGAAGGAGTCATAGTGAGCAACATCCCACGGGAAGTGCCATGTGTTGAGATTGACATGTTTGGGGTAGGGTAGTTCTCCCTCCCCTTTCATTTGATTTTCATTTGCTTATTTTAAACCATGAAAAGAAGGAAAAAAAAAAACCTAGGTTAGCGAGGCACATCATAGCTAAGTAAGATGGTGGATTTATACTTGGAACGTATGAAGTGAGTTGGATGGGTTTAAATTCGAGAGTGGGTCTGAGCTTAACCCTAGATAGGAAGGATTGCCGATGCCCATGTAGTGGCATGGTAGCGAGCATAAGAGCGTGTAAGTTGTGAATGCAGAGTCTGACATGTATTTGATAAGTCATGTACATAACGTGATTTTGACTTTTTATTATGGCTTCACTTCATGGGTTTTTGAGCAATACGCACACAAATGAAAATAAACTGCCTTTCATTGATTACTAATTCATGCTAACGGTGTTATTACGTAAAGATTTTATCAAGAAAAAAAAATATATTTTTTTTACTTTTATTTAACCAGGTGAATGGAGGAACTAATTAAAATGGGAAATGGTTGATGTAATAGTAGGCATCGTTGATTTTCTCGAAAAATGAAGGAAAATAGAATTTCTCATTCCAAAGGTTGTGAAAGCACAGTTTTGCTTGATTTAAGTGGGACCAGGAAATCATGGACTCTGGAACTATGGTTCAGTCCCATCTGAAATAACTAAAAGCTGTGGCCTGGGAGTGCATGGAGTGCTCACAAGACACATTCCCGTTGCTCGCGCCTAGCGAGGCCAAGCTATGAGGCACCTTGTCAAGTATTAGAAATTTGTAAGGAAGTGGACCCCCCTAGTAAGTCACATCTACCGGAATGGGAGGACTTAGACTTTGGTGCGCCAACTGAGGCAACCCCAACTCATGATATAGACACAGATTGGCAACATCGGATCCCTAGCAAAAGTTGTCGGTGAGCACTAAGCTGCCACATGCCAACAACTGTGGTGGCCATAGGTGGGCCCCTTAAGGAAGGTCCTAAATCCCAAGGAGGCCTACAGTGGAAATCAGTCGAGGAAAATTTTGGAGTGGAATCCAGACATGAGGCTATGACAATCGAGGAGGATTCTCGATGACAATGAAGGTAATGGTTAGGCTACTAGCAAATTATTTATGAATTAATCACATCATAAACTCAAACTTTCCCGTAACCAAATGTTAAGGCTGAAGAGGCTAGCACGTGTCGAGTGTCTCCACGCATGTTAAAGTCAAGAGCCGCTGATGAGGTGTGGCTCATCATAGTTAAAATGCCCAAGTTGAGTTAGAAATTAGGTTAAACACTACATAATTAATACAAGAAAAGGATTAAGTGCAGAAATTAAGGAAAATGACCTAAAATAGCAAATTGAAGTTAAATATGCATAATTAGGTCAATTAATGAGATATTATATTCACAAGTGTAATTTGATGATCCAATTGGAAATTGAACATATGATTAAGTTCAAAAGTACAAATCAAGGATTGAATTAACTTCTTAAAAGTTCAATTAAGCTCCAATAAAAATATCATGGCATCTGGACATCAGTAGGACCCTGCATTCGTTAGATTACATATAGGTCCTCAGGCATTAACATTTTTATTACATTTAAAGTCTCAAGGACCTCTTTGAAAAGCTGCCAGGGACCTTTTGGAGAAAGTCAGGGACCACTCCGCATTGATATTCGCCACTTATAGGCTTGAGCGTAATTTCTCTATCGTTTTGGCCTTAAGGGCCTTTTTTGCAAATGACCCAAACCACCCATAGTCGTGAGGTGCATTGTGCACCCAAAGAACACGGCCCACCTGGGCCATCATTCCCTTGAATCAATCATCCTACGGTCAATCTCAATCCATTTTGTGCACGCATTTGCGCGAGGGATCATAGCCTCACATAGATCTAATCTAGCGGTGCAAATTTGGTTTGAACTTTCCCGCACTCCTCTCGAGTCCATCCCACCGTTAAAGCCCTAACCAACTAATCTCACCATTGCAGTGATGTGATTCACTCAGCGCCTACTTAAGCTCTACCTGGGCTTGCACGCAAAGGATCAGCTCCTCTCCTACATCTCTTGAGCTGAGCATTTCATCCACTCTGGTTTCCTCTCCTCACTCTACCTCCAGCTCCATTACTATGACAATGAAGCTCCTCTTCTTCAACGCTCCACGTCGTTAAGGGCCACATAACACTTGGGGGCGACCCAGAGCTCCACTAGTGGGCTTTCACCCTGCCAGAGTCTTCTCCCTCAATTCTTCCTCTCCATCCACCAGGTGGAGATCCTCAGGTCCCGTTCATCCTTTTAGTGTAGGATTTCCAGCTTTCTAGAGTAGATTTAAGTAGTAATTAGTGTACTGTAAATTAGTTAGGTGTAGTTTAGATGTTGAATTTGATGATTGATTAGCTTAGAGTAGAGTAGTTTAGTTTAGGAATGATCTTGCCCTCTCTGATCAATCTAGATCAGAGAGGTGTTTTCACCCCATTCTCACTATTCATACAACTCCCTCACCATCTAGTATCACTGTCGTATTTTTCCCTTGATGATTCAAACCGCAGTTCACCCATTCATCAGGCAATAATTGGATTTGAAGCGTGATAGCTTTCAGATCAAATGATGCGCCAAACCATTTGAGGGTGATCTCATCCACACCATTTGATCACAGTCACCCTCTCCTGAGTTTGAATTGAGCTGATTTATACGTGGTGTAAAGATCCGTTCTGTTCTAAGCCTTTTAAGACGTCTGGACTATCAGTCAGACGTCTGGAAATTGAAAAATCTATAGGCAGGGCTGGTTCTGCGTGCTGGCTGCACGCAGACCTTTCTTCTCTCTCTTCTTTTCTCCTTCCCCCTCACTGAACCCTATCCCCACCGCCTATATAAGAGCCCTCACCCCTTCCTCCCCTCTCCACTCCACCACCACCACCTTCCTTCCTCTCCACTGTCGTGAGAGGGATGAGTGAGAGAGAGGGAGCGAGGAGGAGAGGCGGCGTAAAGAGAGGAGGAGGAGGTTGAGCTCGCGAGCTTCGTGGGAGCTTACCGGAGTGCGCACAGCCGCTACAACGCGTGCGAGAGGAGAGCATCGGGGAACCATCCCCGACTTTCTGCTGCAGCTGGAGTTGCAGACGAGAGGGAGGAGCCACGGCTGAGCGCGGCGAGAGGAGCGGGAGGTCTCTCTAATACTAGGATTTTTCTAGTATCAGACGTCTGGAGTGCCTTCCAAACGACGGGTTGGACGTCTGGTGACGACACCAGACATCTGAAAGCAAGGTTTCGCGCAGGTATGTTCTTGCCATTACGGCCATGCAGGCCGCACCGCAGAGCCAATTTGTTTGGCTAAAAGGAGGATTGCTGCTTTGTCACACGTAGGAGTAGCTTTGGGAAGGCCCGCGGCATGCCCTCCCACGCATTTCGGACGTCTGGATAGCTTACCAGACGACCGGAGGCACTCCCAGACGACTAGGGAGAGGTTGGACGTCTGGAGCTGAGTCCAGACGGTCAAGTAGGGGTCCTGGACGTCTGAGGTCGACGCAGGAAGTTGAGGTGAGACCCTGGTGACTTTCAAGACGTATGGACCTTGTGCCAGACATCTGGTTTGGTTCTGCAGTACTGTTTTTAACCCGTTTAGGATCTGTTTGGGGTCCGTTTTACGCAAACGAGATATCTGTGTTTTCCTTGTAAGTTCCTCTACATGTTAAAAATCCTTATATACTGTTCTAAACGTTCCATTGTGGTATGTTCCTTGATATAAGACTTCGACCCGTTACATGTCTAGGGCTTGCTGAGACACGTGAGTCCGCCGTTCGAGCCCCCAATACTCCCGGATTATCTGATAGAGTGGTTTCCCCCTGTTTTATTTATAAAACATGAATACAATTATGAAAATTAGAAAACTAGAAGCCTAGGATGTGGCATGAATCCTAGGACGAGAAATATTTGCACTGTTTATATGCATGTTTGAGATTGCAGTCATAAGTGAATGAATAGAATTGTAAACAATTACCTGTTAATAAATACGAGCTGCCTGTGGAATATGAAATGCCTATGCTAGGTAAATAGTTACCTGTGCTATCACTTGTTGTATATGTTAGTTGGTGGAAATACGAGCTGCATGTGTATAATACAAGAATGGAATTGTGAATGATGAAACCTGGTATGGAATAATATGATGAATATGAGCATGAACCCTACAGGGAGTTAGGAGTAGAGCTCCTGTGGATGAATGGAAAGATCTGGAAATGTGAGTGGAAAGTGTGCTGGCCCTTGAGTACGTGGTACCAAGGAGAGGGACTGTCCCCTATTTAGTGTAGAGCGGAGCTAGCCGCCCTTGGGTTGAGACCCAGGGTTAGGATTGGCCACTCTACACCGACTTCTGTTGGCCCTCGCATACACTGTACCAGGGAGAGCTACTAGTGTAGGGAGAGAGCTAGCCACCCCATGGGGCTCAGGGTTTAGCTAGCCGCCCTACACTGACTTGTTAGGCCCACTGGGCAAACAGAGGTAGTCAAACAATGGTGCGCGAACTGTGGAGGGGCAAGACCCCTATTTGGTTCTGAAGGGCGAGACCCTTGTTACTGAGAGGGCTAGGCCCTATAATGTTCCGTGCTGTACTTTAGGTGTACTCACTAGCGGAAATGACTGACCGCGTGCCAGTGCAGGGTAGCTACCCGTGAGCTTATCGCGTGTTGTAACGACCCGATTCCTGAATCCCTATGAGACACGAGAATCGGACCGACTCGACTGACCCCAAGACCCAGTCGTCCAACGAGAAGGTAACCAAAAGAGCAGTAAAATAAACCACATTCACCATGTATATAACTAGCAGTAACAAAATATGGCAGTAAAGAAAGGAAATACTACAGTATACAACACCACAACATAAGAGAAATAACCATGTACATAACATGAAGCTTACAATAAAGAGAGTACAGGGAGTAACAGAAAACTACTTACTACAGTGGAAAGAAAGTACAGAAGGTACTACAGGTAACACTACTGGGCTCTACTAGGCCCAGCGCCCTCTGCAGCCGCTGACTCTGGCTGCTCAACACCGGGTCCTGAAAAGGTAACAAGGGTGACATGTCAGCGAAACGTTGAGTAGAGTGGCAACTAAAAGCTAAAAGAAGCAGTAGAGTGTACAGTAGCCGTTATATTTTTACTTTCTTTATTTATATTTTTCCATTTATTCACAGTTGATTTATTTCTCAGATCCTTCTCTTGATCTTAAATGTTCCTCGTGGGAACGATTTTGATTGCAGTCTTTTCCGAAAAGTAGAAGTAACACGTGGTGCTCTCCTGACCGGGAGAGTCCCCCGTGGTGGTCCTACCCTCAGTCAACTACCCCAAGGTCTTTGACAGACGTAACGGTGACTACGGCACGCGCGATAAACGCACGGGTAGCTGCCCCGCACTGGCACGCGGTCAGTCGTTTCCGTTAACGGGTGTGCCTAAAGCACAGCACGGAACCAGTATAGGGCAGAGCCCTCTCAGTAATAGGGGTCTAGCCCCTCCACAGTAACCAAACAGGGGTCTTGCCCCTCCACAATCCACGCACCCTCGCCTGATTACCCTGGTTTGCCCAGTGGGCCTAACAAGTCGGTGTAAGAGGGCTAGCAGAACCCCGGGGCCCGTGGGGTAGCTAATGCTCTCCCTACACTAGTAGCTCTCCTCGGTACTGTGTACATGAGGGCCAAAAGTCGGTACAAAGTGGCCAGACCTAACCCTAGGTCCCTGGGGCGGCTAGCTCCGCTCTGCACTAAACAAGGGGACAGTTGCTCTCCTTGGTACTCCATACTCAAGGGCTAGCTCACTTCCCTAATTCTATTCCATTCCCTTTCTAGGAGTTCTACTCCTAATTCCCCGTAGGGTTCATGCTCTTTTAACTCAGCCAATTTAGGTTTCACCGTTCCAGCTTTATATTCATATAACCCATGTTCTCAACTGTATTTATTCATTCATAACAGGCAATTGTTAACCAATTTACAGGCAGTTATCATTTCCTTTCCACTTTTCCAAGACTGTAATGTTTATATATTCAACTAGTTCTCCAGTCCTAGGATTCATGTCATACCCTAGGATCTATCATTCAATCTAGTTTTCCGATCCTATGGTTCATGCAATACCGTAGGATCTATCATTCAATCTAAGTTCTCAGTCCTAGGGTTCATGCAATGCCCTAGACTCTATTTATTGTTTCATAATTGTACAAATTTTGTTAAAGAATTTAAAGGGCCACTCTACCCGCGAAATCGGGAGTACTGGGGGAGAGGTCGGCAATCCCGCGCGCCTCTGCAACCCCCAAAACCGCAACGGAACGGAGTCCTAACACAAGGATCAATCACAACGAGTTTCTCAGAACAATATACAATTACTGTAAACAGGTAGAGGAAATAAATCGGGAAAGAACGAAACTTGAAACGCGGAAATCGGACTCCGAACGGACCTTAAACGGGTCAAAAATGACGAGTCTGCCCAAAATCAGACGTCTGGAACTTCTTCCAGACGTCTTAAAAGGTCGATCAGGTCATACATCGGTCTGCGCAGTCCTTCATACGTCCAGAAGCCTGCTGGATCGTCTGGTCCCAGTTCCCAGACGTCCGATTGTCACCCCGGACGTCTGGAGGTCCTCTCCGTCGTCTGGTACTGTGGCCAAACGTCTGATCTGTGTGGGATGGCGAGCCCTCGCCCCTCCCGAATAGAACCTGCGCACACACACACCCGCTCTCATCACGAAGAGGCGCAGAAGAACGCGGCGGACGGCTGCATGGCCGTACATGCGTGAAAAGGAGAAGGTAGGAAAATATTGTACCTGTCAGACTTCTGGACCTTCCTCCAAACGTCCTCGGCGTCGTCTGGACGTAAGTTTAGACGTCTGATTCTGGGAAATTTTTCCGGAATCAGGACCCTTTTCGCTCTTCGCTCGCGACGCACGGCTGTGCCGCGCAACGTCCGCCTGCTGCCCGAGCTACAGCAGCTCCTCCGCGCCACCCCACGCTCGCTGCTCTCCCGTCGGTCGGCTCTAGCTGCCCCGGCAAACTCGTACCTTCGCGGTCGAGCTTCTACTTCTTCTCGCAACCACCCCTCCTTCCCGCACGCTCGCAGCAGCCGCTGCTTCCACTCTCACTTGCTTGCGCTCTCGCTAGCAGGGAGAAGGAGAAGAAGGCGGTGGAATGAGGGTGAGGGAGAGGGGGAGCGGTTTTATAAGGCAGCCGCGGGGAGAGAGAAGGAGGAAAACGGCGCCTGTAGGGAGAGAAAGAGAAAAATGAAGGCGGCGGGTTCAATCTGCGCACGTAGGCGCGCAGACGCGAACCCGTACGCCGAAAAAATTTAATACCAGACGTCTGGGAAGGGTTCCAGACGTCTGGGCCACTTCCCAGACGTCTTAAACTACGTCTGATGCCCATGTTCGTAACACGTGTGCCGTAGTCACCGCTACGTCTGTCCGTGACCCCGGGGTGGTTGACTGGTGTAGGATCACCACGGGGGACTCTCCCGGCCAGGAGAGCACCACGTGTGCCTTCTACTCTTCGGAAAAGACTGCAATCAAGATTGTTCCCACGAGGAACATTCGAGATCAAGAAAGAAACCTGAAAGTAAACCAATGGGTAAAAAGGAATTACCTGTAAATTAAAATAACTAGAAAAGATAAATGTACCTGTTAGCTTTTACTGCTTTAGATGGTTTGGTTACCACTCTACTTAGTGTTTGCTGACTCCGTTTTACTCATAACCCTTTATAGGTCCAGGAGTTGAGCAGCCCGAGTCACCGGCTGTAGAGGGCGCTGGGCCCAGTCGAACCCAGTAGTAGTTTCCTGTTGTAGTTGTACTATTACGAACGCACTCCAAGACATTTTTTTAAGACGTCTGGGAGGTGGCCCAGACGTCTGGAACCCCTTCCAGACGTCTGGGATCTATTTTCGGTGGCACGCGGGGCTGCGTCTACGCGCAGGCGCGCGCAGACCCGCAACTGCCTTCCTCTCTTTTTCCCTCTTCCTCCTGCGGGCACAGGCTGAGCCCCTCTGTCTCGCTCTCTCTCTCTCCCCGTGCGGCTTTAAAAAGCCACGCACTCTCCCTCACTCTCATCACCTCCGCTCCCTTCCTTTTCTCCTACTAGCCGGTGCGCGAGTGCGAGCGCGAGCGAGCGGCGGTAGTGACAGCCGCGGTGAGTGCGGGAGGAGGTGCTGCGCGAGGGAGGAGGCGCTCGGCCGTGAGGGCTCGAGCTTGTCGGGGTAGCGAGAGCCGGTTGGCGGGGGCACAGCGGGCACGGAGTGACGCGAGAGGTCTGCTGCAGCTCGAGCAGCAGGCGGACGAGGAGCGACGCGGCCGTGCGTCGCGGGCGGAGGGCGAGTAGCGCTTTGGTTCTGGAAGTTTTTCCAGAATCAGACATCTGGTCTTCCAACCAGACGACGGTTAAGACGTCTGGAGAAGTATCTAGACGTCTGGCAAGTAAGTTATTTTTCGTCCTTCTTCCTTTTCTGCGACCGTCCGTACTGAGAACGATGAGTGGATACGTGAAGGTTCTGAGATTCTCATCCAACGCGAATCAGACGTTTGGCAGCGGTGCCAGATGACTGGAGGGACTTCTAGACGTCCGAGGTGACCATCGGATGTCTGGGAACTAAGTCAGATGCCCCCGCAGGCTTCTGGACGTCTGAGAGACTACGCAGGACAAGGTACCATCTGATCCCCATTTTTAAGACGTTTGGAAGAAGTTCCAGACGTCTGATTTTGCACTGTTTCGTCGTTTTCGACCCATTTAGGGCCCGTTCGAAGTCTGTTTTCCGCGTTTTGAGTTGCGTCCTTTTCGGAATAAAATCCTCTACCCGTCTACAGTGATTAGATACTGTTTTGAGAAACTCCTTGTGTTTGATCCTTGTGATAGGGGCCCATTCCATTGCAGTCTCGGGGGTTGCGGAGGCACGCGAGATTCCCGACCATGCCCCCAGTACTCCTGTTGTAACTGGTAGAGTGGCTTTTAAGTTTATTAGTATAATCTGTTAAATTATGGAACCATAAATAGAACCTAGGACATTGCATGAATCCTAGGAATGAGAAACTAGAATGAATGGTAGATCCTAGGGTGTTGCATGAATCATAAAGCTGGAAAACTAGATTGTATGATAGATACTAGGGTATGGCATGAATCCTAAGATGGGAAAACTAGTGGAATATACGAATATTACAGTCTTGGAAAAATGGAAAGGACCAAATAGCTGCCTGTAAATTGATTTAACAGCTGCCTGTTATGAATAAATACACGTGATTGAGAACATGGATCGTAAGAACGTGAAACTGGAAAGTAAAACCTAGATGTTCTAAGTTAAAAGAGTTGGAACCCTACGGGGAATTAGGAGTGGATCTTCTGGAAAGAGAAAGGAATGGATCTGAGAAAGAAAGACGTGGTAGTATGCTGTCTCTTGGGTACGTGATACCAAGGGAAGTACCTGTTGCCTGTTTAGTGCAGAGCGGAGCCAGCCGCCCCAGGGACCCGAGGTTAGGTCTGGCCACTTTGTACCGACTTGCTGGCCCTCGTGTACGCAGTACCGAGGAGAGCTACTAGTGTAAGGTGAGTACTAGCTACCCACGGGCCCCGGGGTTCTGCTAGCTCACCTACACCGACTTGTTAGGCCCACTGGGCAAACCAGGGTAGTCAGGCGAGGGTGCGCGGACTGTGGAGGGGCAAGGCCCCTGTTTGGTACTGTGGAGGGGTTGGACCCCTGTTACTGAGAGGGCTATGCCCTGTACTGGTTCCGTGCTGTGCTTTGGGCAGACCTGTTAACGGAAACGACTGACCGCGTGCCAGTGCGGGTTAGCTACCTGTGCGTTTATCGCGCGTGCTGTAGTCACCGTTACGTCTGTCCGTGACCTTGGGGTGGTTGACTGAGAGTAGGATCACCACGGGGGACTCTTCCAGCCAGGAGAGCACCATGTGCTACTTCTACTGTTCGGAAAAGACTGAAATTAAGATCGTTCCCACGAGGAACATTCGAGATCAAGTGAAGGATCTGAGAAATAGATAAATTGTGAAACAATAGAAAGACGTAAATAAAGGAAGAAAGAAAATAAAACAGCTACTGTACACCTTACTGCTTCTTTAGTTTAGCTGCCACTCTACTCAGCGTTTCGCTGACGTGTTCACTCGTTATTTTTCAGGACCAGGTGTTGAGCAGCCAGGGTCAGCGGCTGCAGAGGACGCTGGGCCGAGTAGGGTCCAGTAGAGTTACCACTGCTCTTTTGTGCCCTTTTTGTTTCCACTGTAGTGAGTAGTTTTGTTACTCTCTGTACTTTTCTTTACTTGTAGTTTTTGTTATGTTAAATGTTGTTCTACTGTTGTGCTGGTACATGCTGTAGTAGTTCTTTTTCTTACTGCTGTATTTTGTTACTGCTAGTTATACTTCATGTTGAATGTGGTTTATTTTACTGCTCTTTTGGTTACTTCCTCGTTGGACGACTAGGTCTTGGGATTAGTCGAGTCGGTCCGGTTCTCGTGTCTCGTAGGGACTCGGGAATCGGGTCGTTACATGTACTCTCTTTTCTACTAGTGAGTTTTAGACTGTTGTTACCGTTCTGTTACTGTACTTTTGTTTCTACTTTTCTGTTGTTGTGGTGGTATGTATTGTTTAGTAGCTGTTACTTCCTTACTGCTTGTACTCTTTTACTGTTGTTACCTTGCATAGTGAATGTGGTTTATTTTCCTGCTTCTCGGTTATTTCTTGTTGGATGACTAGGTCTTCGGATTAATGGAGTTAAGCCAGTCTCGGGTCCTGTAGTGATTCGAAAACCGGGTCGTAACACATGGTTTCAATGACCAATCAAGTGAATTTACAAGCAATTACAACTGATTTGGATTTAATTGTCGAAATTGAGTTATCTGAGCTTGATTGGTTGAATTGCGATTGCTTTAGATTCATTTGATCGGATTTTCTTAGTTTTAGTATTTGCATCCTCAGCTCCTATTCTTCTTTGAAGAGTCTAGGCTGATGAAAATTTGAGGTCTGGATTTGAAGCCTAGGCAATGATCTGAGAGGTTTAGGAGGATCACAATGACATGCTGAACACTAATTCATAGTCTGTAGAAATATTGGGTGATTAGATCACCACAACGATCCCACATCAAAAGGCCTCATGGGCGATATGGTTTCTCGATTCAAATTGATTTTAGTTTGATAATCAAAATTAAAATGAGGATTGAATGATATTAATGAAGGTTTTGATGAGATGTATAAGTAAATTTAATGGCTAGTTCTATCTGATCCTCTTGTGCTATCTATAGCAAAGAGAAAAGGATTGAACTAAGGTTTGAGAGTTCCCTAGATTTGTGATTTGATTTTTATTGATTTCAGACCTTCTGAGAGTGTTTAAGATAGATTTCAATGAGAATTTCAGTGTTTGATTCAGATCTGATGGGACTTAGTTCAGCAGCAGCAACTGCTCTATTGGCTTTTGATTTAAACAAGTTTCTAGTTCATGATTTTTATGTGATCTGATTTGGATATGGACCCTGATGCTGGAATGAAATGACGTCAAAATTAAATGGCACGTTCAATTTGTTTAACCAAACTTGAACCAAGTCTGATTTAGCTGGTAGTCTAGCATTACAGCAAATTTACTGCAGTTCAGGAGCAGCAACTTCCATTGGGGCTAATTTTGAAGTGAATTTTTGGATTTTAGTGAGCTACTAGAGAAATGTAAAGTTAAAACTTCATGTTTAAGAATTTATGTACATTTCATTGCCTAAATCTAATTGAAATAGCATGAGATTTCCATTTGAAATTCACTGCCTTGTAATGGTTTAAACCATTCAAAATATGAATTTAGTGAAAATTGAAGTTAGACCCAAGTTTTGACGTTCCATCATGTTATAGATTGTTTTCTGGATGTTGTTGAATGGTTACTTCTCATTTCCAGTCATCATAACTCACTCTCATGGCCTGGTTCCATTTTCCTATTCATAATTAGGCTTAGTTTGTGTCAACTTTGTAAATAAATAAAAATTATAAAAAATTACAAAAAAAAATCTGTCTTGAGTAAGATTAGGTATTTTTTTAGGTATATGCAAAATTTCGAAGTAATCCAAACCCCCGACTTGGTAGAACATACCAGCCAACGATTTGGTCTACTTTGAAATTTAATAAAAGAACTAAAGTTAAAAATCATAAAAAGAGCTTTTCTCTCTCTCATCTCACTCTTTCTCTCTCATCCCCAAACTCTACTATATATATAAAAGCAATAAAAATCAGAAAATGCCCAAAAATACAAAAAATACCATGTATAGTGTATTTATACTTGTAAATAGAATTTAATATTAAGCTATATGTAGATATTGTAAAATATGTAAATAATGTACATAAATAACTTATAAATGTATTCTATATATTAAATTAAGTATTTAGGATGATTTATTGTATATATAACTTTATTGTATAATTATATATTAATTTATATTAACTTAAATGTAAATAAACCTAAGTAATTATAAAAACCTATGTATATGTCTATAATCATATTTAATACTATACATACGTATTTAAGTCATTAATATATGTTGTATGATACCTGTATATTTATTTAATTATGTATTTATTGTAGGTAATTAACTTATTAATTTAATTATGTAAGTTATTAACTTAAAATAAAATAAATTAGTAAATTAAGTTAATACTGGAGTAATTTATCATGTACACTTGTATAGTATTATTTTAAATTTGTTTGACCTATTTATACTATATTTGTATCATATTACAATATTTATAAATTAATTATGTGTATATCTATTTAAAACATGTATTTAAATGTAAATAAATTAAAATAAAGATTCTAAAATAAATTTAAAATGTTTAATAAATACTTTAATATATAAATTAACTCTTTAAAAAGTCAATTTCATGATTAATTTATCAATTTATACTTTAATTAACAAATTAAACCTTAAATTAACGTGTACAAACCTCTCACTTTAACTAATTTTAATATATATTTAAATAGCTTTTTTTTTGTAAATAAATTATATAATCATGTAGCCCTATATAAGAGCTTCGTAACCATATAATTTTTTTATAAAATAGAATTTAATTGGGCCCTCAATCGAGGCCCAAAATTCCTAAATTAGAACTGTGCTGCGTACAGCTTAGTGTTTAATTAAGTCGCCCAGTAGTGCCACATCATGCACAGTAGGCTACTTGAAGCCATATAAAATGAATTGTGTGGCAAGCATGACAAGTTGAAATGAGTAAATGAGCATATCCAATACCCATACCCTCTCTCTTGATCTCGAGCATATAATAAGCATTTGGTACAATGCATGGGATGGGGGTCGTGCACTGTAGTGGGATGATATTAGACTTGTTATTAGGCCTGAATTGGAAATGGATTGAAAATATACCCCAATTGAACTAGGGTCGGCCTAGTGATGGTTTGGTCCCACTCTTATAGTGTAATGTGTATCCCATGAAAGGTTGACTCGCCCACAAAAATCCAATTTTTGGGTGAGTGAACAGTATGTTGGAACTTTGTTCCACATCTTGTTTTTGTGTTAACAAAATTATTATGGATTAATGTTTGCCATTAAGTATTTTTCAGATTTAGGTGAAAATCAAGGTAAATAGGAAATGATGGAGGCATGATGGTGAGAAGAAGATTATGATATAGAGGAGGTAAGATGACAAGGAAGAGTCGAGGAGGCGAATATCATCTTCAACCTTTTTGTTTAGATTTTATTTTCATAGATTGTATGTCTCTTAACAAGAGAATGTAACTTAGATCATAAAAATCAATTATAGATAAATTAGGATTTATATTGCGAATATTTTCAAAGTACGTAATGAATTAAATCACTTAAAAAAAGTACTTGTTAACTCACAAGTACCGGTACTAAAGTTTAGTACCGGTACATGTGAGTTACAGGTTTGGGTTTTGTCAAGAAACAAACCTGTACCCTGCAAGTACCGGTACTCATAATCAGTACCGGTACAGGAGGTAACGAGTACCGGTACTAATGATCAGTACCGGTACAAGTGGGTTACAGATTTGTGTTAAGAGTTTGAAATCCAAATCTGGAAGCAACGAGTACCGGTACAGGTACTTTAGTACTGGTACCAAGTAGCCCTTGGCTCAATTTTGAACGGCTAGAAAATTAATTCCAACAATGTGAACGTTGGGAATTAATTCCCAACGTCTAGTAGACGAGTATCCTAGGTCCTAAAGTTTATAAAATGATCCTAGAACTCTTTGTTTACATACTGAAGACATAAGAAATAGAAGAGAAATTCCTAGAGTTTTATTTCACATCTTTCCACCATATTCAAAGAGAAGAAATAGTGTTTGCTGCTCTCAATCTCTCTACGATTTTACAAACGCATCGACGTGGTTCTTTTATGCATTCATGTCGTTGCTAGGCTCTCAAATTGGTAATATCATTATATATATTTGTTGAGAGGCTTAGGGATTTTGTTGTGAGATCTTTTCTTTCTTACACTAGTGCTATTTGTATTTGAGCATGCTGCTCATTGGGTTGTAACAAACCCATTATTGTACTTGGGTTGAGGTAACCCGTTAATTACCTCGTGTAGTAAATTGATTTCCTCGGAGTTGAGAGAATCGGGTTAAAAACCCTAAGCTGGGAGGCTTAGGTAGTGGAGTACCCAAGGGAAGGGAACCACTATACATTTTGTGTTTTTTGTGGTTTGATTGTTTGTGCAAATCTTTTTGTTATTACTAATTTTGTTCTTAAGTTTTTGTGCGCATATTCCATAGATCCTATATCACAGTAAACCAGCACTATGTATGAGAGAGATGTTTGAAAAAATTCTAAGTGTCGAAGAGGGAAGGAGAGAGTGAAGAAATTGACAAAGTGTTGAGACAGTGTCTGTGTGTAGCGTGAGTGTGTGTATGGTGATTAGTATATATGTACAATATGTATATGTATGTGTATATGTATACATATATGTATACTATAATATAATAGAAAATATATATATAATAAATAAAATATATGTAAATAATGTATAAGTATATAGGTAATATATGTATATATAAATATAATTAGAATAATAGAGTATTGTTTGAGCCTTATATATATATATATATATAAATAAATCTTAAGGCTTTCGTGACAATTATATCTGTCACTGTAGATGTGTATATAGGTTAGTAAACATATTCTTTTGCCTTATGTTTTGTTATATTTTACTAAGGCTATAGTGACACATATTTACATTACCGTATATATAGTATATGTTATTAAAAATATTAGTATGTGTCAATATAACTTAATATAGTACATATTAATAGCTATTTTTGTACATATACCTAGTCATTGTCTAGTATAGTATATATGACTAACATAGAGTAATCTAGTTTTTTATGTCTGTTTAGTTGTAAGTTTGTTTAAGGCATTATAGTGCTTAATCATTGATCCGTTTGCATATAATTGATCAATTTATTCATTGTTTGATTCATTAATTCATTTTGTAAATAAAATTGACATTTTTAGAATAAAAGAACATTTTTGGAACATAGGGAGTAAAGTATATCAATAACTACATCTTAGTGAACAACCTGGAATAAACCAGTAAAAAATTAAGTAAAATAAAATAATGCGACATCTGTTTGCATTGTAACAATTATACTACAACAACGACATTTAAAACATGATTTTCATTACAACACAGTTGTCGAGATCATTAGTCGCTAACTCGACAGCTTCTGTTACGAGGACGGTGGGTGGATCCTGAAGGAGGATTTTAGGTGGAGGAAACTCTTTAAGGCGCAAGGAGAGGTTTCTCGCATCGCGAACTACTTGGGTTCACAACGAAAGTACCCTAAGGGCAGGGTGATGATTTAAGTCATCATGACAAATGTTAATCTGCCGCTAGGAGGTGGTAGTCCCTACTTCTCGACTTAGGGAGGCAGCAAAAGATCGGATGCCGTAATAAGAGTCGGAGTTGACAAGTTCCGGCATCGTCTGACTAGGCTAGGTGAAATCAATATTTGAGCCCATAATGGTAGCATAGTATGAGGAGAACAAGCAAGAACAAGGGTAGGGTGTTCCGAAATTCGCTGTTGAGGGGGATGCCCTCCTGTGTGGACATCTCGCTCAATAGTTACTTTTCTTTGCACGTACCTTTACACCCTACTGAGCCACTGGCTCACATTGTGTTTTCATTTTTTTTTTGGGTCAGGATGCCACGTCGATACCCTCGCTTTGTGGCCCGTTCCCACCTGTGAGTGTTGTGCCAGCGTGCATGAATACTTTTACTTTGTATTAAGCTTATCAGAGATCTACTGAGACAGATGGTGCACCTGGGGGATCCTCCCCGTTGAGGATCGACTAAAGGGCCTCATCCACTATCTGGGCACTCTCCTGTAGGACCGGTTGGCATTGCCATTGGCCTTGGCGGATGTAGGAGTGATGGAGTGGTTGGTGGGGAAACAAGAAGATATAGGGAGGAGGTGTTCTTTTTGGAAATTAGCTATCTCTAGCTAATTAAGAAATGGAGCACCCAATACTGTAGGGTGAAAGTACCAATGTAAATAGTCGTATGTATATATATATATATGTGTATTTTTGCTGTATTAACCTTTTGAGCCCCCTTTTTGTAAAAACCTTATGAATGGTTGTAAATGTTTGAATGTTGGGCATGGACACGTGTATATAATTAGCCGTGAATGGTTTTACAATTATTTTATGGATGTGGTGTTACGCGGGGTGTGCCTGCTATTCATCATTTTGTTTTCCATCGTTTAGTGGGGTGTACCCACCTTGTTCCTATAGTTTGTTGCAATTGTGTTTATCTTCTGTACAAGTACAGGAATTTTGGAAAGTAAGCAAAATAAGGGGAAACTCTGCCGGATTTTTTCCTAGAAGTTTTTAGTTTTTTTTGGTTTCATTTTATCAACTTTCCTCAAGTCTAATTCCAAGTGTCCTTGATAAGGTCGTTAGTATTCAAGAGGTGATTGGCTGTGGCCACATGACTGCAATGCCAATCTCCAAGGGTTGTGCATTTGAATTTGTGGGGGAGCGTGACGATGAAGGTTTGCACTGGATCGGGGCATCGAGGGTGACGCGATTGTTGCGTAGGAACTGTAAGAGGTACTTAGGTTGTGCTGTGGTTCTAAACAATAGGCGAATGGGACTAAGTGAGGTCCCTATTGTCCAAGAATGTATGAATGTTTTTCCAGGCGAATTACCTGGGCTCCCTCCACCACGGCAAATTGAATTTGAAGTAAACCTCGTCCTGGGGACCACCCCTATATCTATTGCCCCTTATCGTATGGCTCCCGCTGAGTTGAAGGAAATAAAAACCCAATTGCAGGAACTATTGGAAAAAGGGTTTATAGGACCTAGTGTGTCTCCTTGGGGAGCCTCGATTCTATTTGTTAAAAAGAAAGATGGGTTGTTGAGGTTATGTATTGATTATCGGCAATTGAATAAGGCAACTGTCAAGAATAAATACCCTCTGCCACTAATAGATGACCTCTTCGATTAGCTACAGGGAGCAATCGTGTTTTAAAGTTAAACTTAAGGTCAGGTTGTCACCAGTTAAGAATCATAGAGGAGGATGTACCCAAAACTACTTTCCAAACCCGATTTAGGCATTATGAATTTTTGGTCATATCATTTGAGCTGACCAATGCACCTACCGCATTTATGAATGTTTTGAATTAAGTATTCAGGCCCTACCATGACTAATTTTTTGCGATATTGATTGATGATGTCCTCGTCTATTCCCGAGATGCGTGACAACATGCGCACCACCTACGTATAATCCTAGAAACTCTGCGGAGGCATTGACTTTATGCCAGATTCCGTAAATGGGAATTCTGGCTTGAAGTTGCATCCCTGGGACATGTGGTCAGTGGCAAAGGCATATAGGTGGATCCCTCCATGGTGGAGGTTGTGTGGAATTGGGAGAGGGAGAAAATAGTCTCTGATATACGTAGTTTCTTTGGCCTTGCTGGGTATTACAGGAGGTTCATCCAGAATTTCTCAAAAAATGCGATGCCCCTTACCAACCTGATAAGGAAAGGTGTGCCCTTTAATTAGTCTAAGGAGTGTGTTACGACCCAATCCCAGATTTCTACAGGACCCGAGACCGGCCTACCTCGATTAATCCCAAGACCTAGTCGTCCAACGAGAAATAACCAAAAGTAGGAAATAATTCACATCCACACATGCAATGTAACTAAGTAGAAAGAAAATAAGAGACAGTAAAAGAAACAGAGTGAAAAGTCTATTAATATTACAGGCCATCACAACTATAATAGAGAAAAGTACAGTAGGAAAGTAACTAAAATAATATTTCATAGAATAAGACACTCACTACTACAACGGAAGCTAAGGAAACAGTAAAAAACACAGCTAAGGCTGGGCTCGAGTGGACCCAGCTCCCTTTGCAGCCGGTGGTGCTAGCTGCTCAACTCCCTAACTTGAACAAGGTTATAAAAATTTTCGGAGTTAGCGAACACTGAGTAGAGTGGTAATTTAGCCATTTACATGTAATTAAGACAAGCTATTAATTAATACAATTAAGTAATTATCCATTTTCATTTAGATCAACCAAGTACTTCTAATTTGTTGTTCCCTTATTCACTTATATCTTGATCTAGCTTGTTCCTCACAGGAACGATCTTGATTGCAGTCTTTTCCATGATGTAGGAGGTACACGTGGTGCTCTCCTGGTCGAGAGAGTCCCCCTTGGTAGTCCTACACCCAGTCAACCACCCCAAGGTCACGGTCGCGATGTAGCGGTGACTACGTCACGCGTGATAAACGTGCAGGTAGCTATCCCGCATTGGCATAGATCAGTCGTTCCCGTTGGCAGGTACGCCTAAAGGTACAGCACGGAATGGTATAGGGCCTTTGAAATGACCCAGTGCCTGTTTGGGGTGTTTAAGACGTCTGGACTAACCGTCAGACGTTTGTCCGTACATTTGGTTGAAGGGCAGACGTCTGAAAGTGAGAAAACATCGTACGTTCTTTTCGCTCTGCGCTCGGGAGGCACGCAGAGTCCTTCCTTCTCCTCCATCCTCTCATCCTGAAACCCTAATCCCCTTGTATTTAAATGCCCACTTCCCCTTACCCACGCCACTCTCCACCAGCCACCACCACCTTCATCCTTCACCTTCCTCTCTTCCTTCCAGCACGGCGAGAGAGAGAGGCGGGACGTGGAGGAGGAGAGAGCAGCGAGAGCGTGGAGGGAGAACGAGAGGTAGAGAGAGGAAGAACGTGAAGGGAGGGTCGAGGCCGAAGGAACTCGGTGGAGCTCGTATGGGAGCTCGAAGGAGCTTGTGTGAGTGGCAGCCGGCACGCGTGTGAGGAGGGGCTCAGGGAGGCGACCTCCCAGCCCTCTGTAGCTGTTGAGGCTGCTGCGGCATGCTACGGGCGGCACTACGAGGAAGGTAGCGTCACGGAGGAGGTTCTGGTACTGGAAATTTTCCAGTATTAGACGTCTGGGGGGTCGACTAGATGTCTGTAGAGGCAACAGGATGTCCGGAGCTAAAGCCAGACGTCTGAAACCATATTATCGCGCGGAGGTACGTGTTTCCTACACTACTTTCTACCATGCAGACCGTAGCGTAGGAATGTCTGACTGAAAATAGGTCAGCGATTCTATACGCAGGTGCAGGACATTGGAAAGGCGTGCGGTGCGCCTTTCCAGACACTTTTGGACGTCTGACCACATCACCAGACATCCGACGACACTTCCAGACGACTGGAAGGAAGGTCAGACGTCTAGAACCCTCCCCAGATGGTTGTAGAGGAGTCTGGACGTCTGAGACAGCTGCAGGAAGTGAGAGGTAAGATTTGATGTCTTTTAGGACGTCTGGGACTAGTCCCAAATGTCTGATTTTGGACAGTAACCATGTTTTTGGCCTGTTCAAGAACCAAATGGAATTGGATTTCCACAAACAAAGTACCGTTGTTTTCTACTCGAGTTTCTCTACGTGTTAGTGTTGAGTACCTACTATTTTGACCCATTTGATGTGAATTAGTTGCTGGTACAGGTTACTAGCCGGTGGCATGTTTGAGGCCTGCAGAGACGACGAGATCTGCGTTGCAGGCCCCCATTCCTCCTTGATACCCGGTAGAGTGGTTTAATCAAGTTGTTAATATTTAAATATGAATGTGCTTGTTTGGAATGATTGAATCGAACTCTAGGATGTGGAATAAACCCTAGGGTAGAAAGGTAAGAGTCTATTTTGAGCTATATTGTTTACTTGAGTGCATGTTTAAAATAAATTGCTAGCAATGGTATTAGTGTAATTATGAGATACTGCTTTAGACATGAAAACACAAGCTGCCTGTATGTAATAGAAAAATTAAGAATTGGATAGTGTGATCCGGATATTGATAATGAGACGAATATGAGCATGAACCCTACGGGAAATTAGGAGTAGAACTCCTGTGTATGAAAGGAATCTAGAATGTATATGGGAAGTGAGCTGGAGCTTGTGTACACAGTACTAAGGAAAGTGACTATCCCTTTTAGTGTAGAGGGGGAGCCAGCCACCCCTTGGGTTGAGACATGAGGTAGGGCTGGTCACTCTATATCGACTCCTGTTGGGCCCTCACGTACATAATACCTAAGTGTGCTACTAGTATAGGGAGGGAGCTAGCCGCCCCACGGGACCCAAGGTTAAGACTAGCCAACCTACACCGACTTTTAGGCCCTCTAGCAAACACGGGTAGTCGGACAAGGGTACGCAGACTGTGGAGGGGTGGACCCCTGTTTGGTTCTGAGGAGCGAGACCCCTGTTCTGAGAGGGCAAAGCCCTATATTGTTCCGTGCTGTACTTTAGGCGTACCCGCTAGCGAAAACGACTGATCGCGTGTCAGTGCGGGGTAGCTACCCGTGCGCTTATCACGCGTGCCGTAGTCACCACTACGTCGTGACAGTGACCTCGGGGTGGTTGATTGGGTGTAGGACTACCGCGGGGGACTCTCCCGGCCAGGAGAGCACCACGTATACCTTCTACTCCATGGAAAAAACTACAATCAAGATCGTTCCTACGAGGAACAAGCAAGATCAAGAAATACTTTGATCCTTTGTGAAAATAAATGAACCAAAAATAGATAAATGAGATACATAGAAATCAGAATAAAACCTGGTTACTTATTTTACTTTACTTGCACATAAATAATGTAAACACCACTCTACTACGCATTCGCTGACTCTGTCTTTTCGTAACTCTGTTCAAGACCAGGAGTTGAGCAGCCTGAGTTTTCGGCTGCAGAGGGTGCTGGGCTCAGCCGAGCCCAACCGTAGTCGTTTGTTTCCAGCCCTGTTGTTTTCTGTTGTTATAGTGAGTAATAGACATTTATTTTACTGTTCATGTTACCTTCTGTCCTCTTTTCCGCTGTGTTGTTGTGATGGCATGTATTACTTTGTTGAGACTTTTAGCTCTGTTGTTCCTTTACGTCTCGTTTTTCCTTATGCTTAGTTATATTGCATGTGTGAATGTGGTTTATTTCCTACTTTTGGTTATTTCTCATTGGACGACTAGGTCTTGAGATTAGTCGAGGCGAGCCGGTCTCGGGTCCTGTAGGGATCTGGGAACTGGATCGTAACAGTCTTGCCCTCTTAGAATAGAACAGAACAGAACATGGGTCTCGCCCTGCCACAGTCCGTGTACCCTCGTCCGTCTATCTCGGTTTGCCTAGTGGGCCTAACAAGAGTCGGTATAGGGTGGTTGGTCCTAGCTCCGGGCCCCTTGGGGCGGCTAGCTCCCTCCTTACACTAAGTAGCTCACTTCGGTACCATGTACACGAGGGCCAAACAGAGTCGGTGTAGAGTGTCTAGGCCTGACCTCGGGGCTCAACCCAACGGACGGCTAGTACCCTTATACACTAAAGGGACAGTGGCTCTCCTTGGTACTACGTACACAAGGGTCAGCTCAGTTCCCATTTATAGGAGTTCTCCTAATTCCCCATAGTGTTCATGCTGGTATTCCTTTCGTTCCATATTCCAGACTTTCAAATTTCTCTATTTACATTACCGGTTCCATTCTTAAAATAGACAACTCGTGATTTTTTAACTGACAAGTTATCACATTAAAATAACCAATACATTTGCTAGCATTTAAATTTGTACATGCATCTCAAGTAAACAATGTAGCTCAACCATACTCATTTGTTCCTGCCCTAGGGTTCATTCTCATCCTAGGGTTCTACATGTATCTCAAGTATACAGTATAGCTCAAACAATACTCATCTGTTCCTACCCTAGGGTTCATCCTCTTCCTAGGATTCATTCAAGTTATTCTAAACACGCAGTTCTTTTATTTAAATCATAATATTAAGGTAAACCACTCTATCGGCAAACACCAGAGGAATGGGGGCTCGGATCGTAGATCCTGTCACCTCCTCGGCTCTCACGTATTCTACTGGCTGGTGACCTATACAGTTAACCAATCGCATCAAACGAGTCTAAAACCGTATACAAGTGACACTAACTCGTAGAGAAACTCAAGCAAAAAACAACGGTAGTTCGTTTGTGGAAATTCGATTCTGTTTGAGCCTTAAACGGGACAAAAACACTCATACTGTCCAAAATCAGACGTCTGGGTCTAGTCCCAGACATCTTAAAAGACGTTAATTCTCACCCTAGGTTTCCTGCGGCTCCCTCGGACGTCCGGACCCTTCCGTGATCGTCTGAGGAGGGATCCAGACACGTCGGACTCTCCTTTCGGCTGTCTGGAGGTACGATCAGACGTCTGACAACGTGTCCAGACGTCCAAAAACACCTCGAAGGGCGCACCCCGCACCTTTCCAATGCTCTGCCCCTTGCGTACATACGCATAGAGCTAAAATCGGCTGGACAAAACCTGCGGTAAGGCCTGCATGGTCGTAAACTGCGTAGAAGCACGTACCTTGGCACTAAGCATGCTTTTAAACGTCCGACCTCAGCTCCGAACATCCTTTTGATATTCCAGACGTTTAGGGTGTGCTCTAGACGTCTGATATTGGAAAATATCCAGTATGCAGAACTTCCATGAGCCTCCTTCTCCATGCGGAACCCCTCTGTGTCGCCCGTAGCTGCGATGCTGGCAGCTTCAGGAGGTCGCGAAGCTCACCTTCGCGAGCTCCTCCCCTCGAGCTCCTCCCACGCACTCGCAGCTCCCTCGCAAGGTCCTCTCGAGCTCCCCTCTCCTCCTCCTCTACGTCTCGTCTCTCCTTTTCTTCTCCACTCGCCGCGCTGGTGGTTCGGAGGAAGGTGGTGGCCAGCTGGAGGAAAAGATGGAGGTGGTGGCTGGTGGAGATGGGGAGAGTGGCATGGGTGAGGGGGGTTTAAATAGGAAAGGGTTAGGGTTTGGGTGAGGAAGGAGGAGGTGTGTGCGTGCTGCGTGTGCGCAGGAAAAGAGAAACAAGGTACGGTTCTACTTTCAGACATCCAACACTCTGTCCAGACGTCTGACGGCTAATCCAGACGTCTTAAACAACCCAAAAAGGCAGCGGGTCATTTCAGAGTGTGACGATAGCTTTCAAGAACTGAAATAGAGGTTGACTTTTGCACTAGTCTTGGCATTACCTGTGATGACCCAAGTCCCACTAATTGACGAAACTCGAGTCGCCGTGTACTAACAACCAGCACAACTCTCCCACAAGATCGCAGTCACCCAATACATAATCGTAAAATATAAACATAGCCAACAAACAGTTCATATTGCAAAATTTAAAGGAACAAAAAATTGAATATTAATCGGAAGATTTACCGTAGTATATAAGTCTAAGGAGATGTACAACGGAACTCTCCTTACGAACTACCAAGTATGCCTAAGTACGGAACTCAAAAACACATCAGAAAAACTTAGAGTAGAAACAATAACAGGAGAGTGCAACAGTAACCAAGCACAAGAGAAAATGAGTACTATAGCTTTGATTGATTTATTTATTAGACATCTTATTATCTAGTTTCGTTTCGTACATTGGAAGCCCAATTTATTATAGTTTATAAATTATCAATCGATGTCTTAGGGCACGAGACGATTTCGTATAACTTTCTGTGATGCAAAATCGATATAAGCTGCCCTCCTGGCTGAGAGGGTTGCTTATATCCATCGAGTTGACACGCTCCGTCACCCTGGGGTCATCACGAAAATGGGTGGTGGCTACATCGTATAGTGTGGACACGTACATGCGCTATGTGCTCTGAGTCATAGACAGCAATGACCCACCCACAGGCCAAAAGAACTGCTCCAAACCTCGAGCCTTACAAATCCACTATCCTAGTTGGCTGCTAAGCTTAACTAAAGAGTCATAGGGAAGCTAGCAACTTCCTAAACCAGCCCCTAAAACCGGTCTTAAAAACCAAAGCTGCAACCAAATCCGGCGAGTAGCAGGGCTAAAATCAGTTACTTAATTCCTTTAATTTTCGACAATTCCATCGTACTAATTATTTAATTATTTTCAAATAACTGTATCATTCATTTTCAAACCATCTTTAGTAATTCTATATTATCAATTCCAGAATTAACCAATATTCACATTATCTTCCAACTTATTAATTTTTAAGAAATTTCTAATTTCTGATCGTGGATCCAATCAAATTATTATATAACCATCCTGATGAATGACAGTTTTATTTAAAAGAGTTTCTTTTGTATATACGATGATAAAGCCATATCTAATAATACTTCATTGCTTTATAATTTATAATAATAAAGTCATATCAAATAATCTGTGGTTAACACTTTTTAATTCATCAGTTAATAATATTACTTTGGTTATTCACATTTCAAGTCAATTACTTGATTTTTATCATCTACATATAATACTCCATTACCCAGAGCAACAAGAATACGTAAACAGGTCCGATCATAGTAAGAGATAAGAACACACACTGAATAGTGTAATAAACGAAGAAAATCACTGTATAGATAAACTATATTGGAGAGGAGAGAGACTATTCTACCTAGCATCATCGGGGGATCACGACGACTTCGCGAAAATAGGTCGGAAACTCCTAACACAACACGTGTCTCTTAGATCTACGCATCAGAAATCGAAGCGGAATCCGCCTAATCCAATCGTACCTATGTGTTCGGCACCTTCGAGAACCCCAAGATCGAGTCTTAGATCACCTGATTCCGATCTCGGGAGCCCTTGATCTAATCAAAGTAAAACTTTCCATCAGATCCCACCCAAGACAATAAATCCCTTCACAAGGGCTGATCCACAATATTTAAAACTCTGATTTTTAAAACATAATTTTCCTACCCCTTCATTTAATTCATTTTCTTCTTCCTCCCACGCCTTCTTCATCCTCGCGATTTCCCTGCAACGACCCAACGACCTCCTCCCCGGCGTCCTCCACTCAGCCGGCCACCCATCGGCAATGCTCGACTCTGGTGACTCGCCGGCGTTCCCCCATCATCCGGTGATCTTCTCGCCGAGCTTCAACCTCCCTCTCCGACACTCCCCGTCTCCCTGCGTGCACCACCTCCTCGCCGTTGTTCTACCTCCCGCCAGCCACGGCTACCACCCCGTCGTCCTCGCCGTGCCCCGCGGCTTCCCCTGCGGCCACCATCGCCGGTCGAACACGTCGGGAATCTCCTCCACGTGCATCCCGCCATGGGTGCAACAATCCCTCGTGTACATACACCATGCAGGAGGGCTTCTTTCCCGTAAACCTCGCACAGACGTTGGCCCTCGCCGAACCTTCGTCAGTCACCGGCAAGCCCGCGGCGACCTCCTCCTCTCTGTCGTCTTCTCCTTCGGTCTTGCTTTGCATGGCACTATTCACGTACGTGAACCCATGCCCGCCACCGCTTCTCCCGGCCATGACCGACCACGCCGATCGCCATCGACCACGGAAGCACCTTGCCGGCCACTCCCACGCCGACGTCAACCTCCTCGTTCTCCCTTCTCCTTCCCTAGCCATGGGTGTGTGTTGCACCACCCCCACCCCCCCCCTCTCTCTCGCTTTTTCAGTTTCGTGTGCGTGGGAAAACGGGGGAGGGGTTTGGGTTTAATAAGTAGGGGAGATGAGGGAGAGGCGCTGAGGTTTAGGATTAGGAAAATCATTTTCTTCTGCTTTTTTTTCCTTGCTTTTCGATTTAGGAAACAACTGATAAGAGTTTTTATTACGTGGACCCTTGTAATAGGGTCAAACGATTTACAATTTTAATGAAACATGTATCATTGGAATCGTTATAAGATAGAAAATCCAACAAAATTTGTGGATTTCTAAATGGAGGTTGTTTGTAAAATATGATCCTTAAGGTAGATCGCACGTGAACTTGTTCACAGTTTACGTGCGTTTTGCATATCTGAGGTTCGATCATCACATGAAACATACCGTAGAAATCTTTGTGATACCAGAAAGTTAACAGTACTTTTAGATCGTCAATCCGGTGTCTAGATTGCAAAAACAAAAAATGCACGGGTTTTCAATCTAATTACGTATTTTAAATTCGTGCAGGCTTCGATTTGCATGCAAAAAGTGTCGACGGGTTTGTCTTGACACGGTTAGTCTAAAATGACTCGAAAATCCGGGTTCGGGACGTTACACTATCCTCGAGTAGAGGCGGGTTTGTGGTGTTTATAGACGAATCATACCTTGGGTTTATTGGTGCAAGGGACCATGATCGTTGATTTTGATGATAACAAAACACTTGTTATTTGACATTTACATTTGTGTTTAACAATTTATGATGAAATACAAATGGAAGCAAGTGCGAGGAGCTCAAGCTCACATCCATTGCAGATTGGAGAAAAGCTTGATGGAGGAGAGAGAGCTTTGTTTAGGGCTAAAGCTTGAAGGAGAAGAAGAATATGATAGAATGCTTATTTAAATGTATTGTCCTTTATTCTCTAGATTTATGTTAAAGAACCCAAAGTATAACACCCTTAGTCCTAGTAAGACTTACACAATCTTAGGGCACTTAGGTTAAATCAGGAGTTAAATTAGAAAGTCAAAATAGGTTTCAGATAGACTGATCAGACGTCTAACATGATAATCAGATGTCTGATCCTGACTTTTAAGTCGTCTGATATTATGACTAGATGTCAAATTACCTATGCTAGAAAATCATAGCCTATGCCTTTTCATTCAGACGTCCTGACCCAATTCCAGACGTCTAATAGTTTAGCCAGACATTCAATATGTTGATTCCTACGGGAGGGGTGAGATTTGCGGAATTAAAATAAATCAATCTCATAAAAATGACAATCACACAAGAATCACAAAGATTTTTATGTGGAAACCTAAATCGGGTAAAAACCACCACCTAACCCTCTCGAGTTAGGATTTCCCGATCGACTAAGTCGATCAAATCCACTATCCTAGTCACTTTAAACGATGGTGATTGAACCTCTTACAATCGCGCTACAAATACGAGGGTAACATAACGTCAAATCCTTTCTCTTCACGAGAAGGTTTTTATTTCACGAAGAAGACGAAAATTCGCAAAGCAAATACCTAACCAATTAACAAAGTAAAATACAAATCAACCTATAGAGTCCCAAATATGTAAACCTAGCTACTATAGGTAAGGAAACTTCCCTTTCTGGAAGTGCGTCAACTTGACAATGCGGGTGCACAAACCATGCGTAGGCACTGCGTTGCTCTCGTAATCGCGGAATGAGAGCGGTTGCACAGCTGGATGAAGCTCTCAGGTGTGGAACTAAAGCTTGGAGAGCTAGAGCTTCTTCTCATGATCAAAGTGACACAAAAGATGTGGAAATGGTATTGCTAAGTGTCTTGGTGTATCTTTGCAAGGCAAGGGCCCTCTCCTATTTATAGATGGCTTAGGAAGGCCTAACAAGGTTGTGAAAGCCTTAGGTAACCGTTAGGGATCATCCCAAGGTAGATCAAGCTGCAATCGGAATCATTAATGATTCTGATAAGGCCATCAGATGTCTGGAAGACATTCTTAAGACGCCTGGAAACTAAATCAGACGTCTAATTCTAGATAGGTTTCCTTACTGACTTGGGTCAGACCTAAATAGGATTCTAGTGTAATTTAGTTAGATGACATATTGGACGTCTAGCACAAGGTCTGGACTTCTGGAAATCTAATTAACTGCGGGAATGGATTTCCCAAGGCACAAATGGCTATTAGCCTCAAGAGAAATGATTTTGGCTCAATCGAGGGCTAATGGTCACTTATCATACGTCTAAGGTCTTCTACGGACGTCTGATAGAAGCCTAAAAGTCATTTCTCAACGATCATATTACGAAAGCCAGCATTCCACTAATTTGACATCTGGCCAAGTCGTTAGACGTCTGCTAAGACATCTGGACTAAGGGTCGGTCGTTTAAAATCAACAGATAGAAAGTTCTAAGACCAGCCCTAAAAGTTTAGACGTCTAATTCAACATTTAGACGTCTTAAAGTTCATTATCAGACGTCTGATTTTAGTGTTAGACATCTAAAAAGGCTGAAAGAAGCCTATCTAGATTTTCTAAGTTTTCTCTGGAAAACTTAAGTATCCTAAGATTGTGCAAGTGTTCCTAGGACTATAGTGTAGATACTTTGTGGCACTTTAGCAAGTACTCTACGAAAATAAAGAGCAAAGAACAAACGAAAACAAATTACAGACTACAAGACAAAAGAACATCTATCCTATTCTTTTGTCTTCTTCCTTCTTCAAGCTTTTGCTCCTCGCAAAGCTCCTTCTCCTCTAACGAGCTCCTCCAATCCACCATGGACGTGAGCTCTGAGGTCTTTCACACTTGTATTCATTTGCATTTTCCTGAAATCTAAAGCACAAATACAAATGTTAAAACACAAGTGTTTTGTTATCATCAAAATTGACGATTGTGGTGCCCTTGCACCAACACAACAATAGGATTGTTAACATGTTAGAGCATTATCTTCGAGAACCAACTTAGGATTATTTTAATATTTTTCCCAGACGTTCGGAGAGACCCTTAGATGCTTGATAAAGAGACGTTAGACCAAAATCCTAAGTTGTCAAACCAAATCTAACCATTGGCTTCTCGAGAATCAATTTCTCCAGAGAATTGTTATCATCAGATGTCCAATAGTATGTCCAAATGTCCAATAAGACATCTGACCACTTTACACTAGAACCATATTTTGGTCTGATCAAATTCCAAGGAAAACCCATTTAGAATTAGATGTTTGACTTTTCACCCAGACATCTTAAAATATGGTTGGTCCTTAAGAGATTCATCAAAATATGGTTGGTCCTTAGCTTAGAAAAGAGCCACTTCATGACATAGGAAGGCATCGCCTTGGGTCATGTAGTCTCTGATCGGGGAAGTGAAGTTGATAAGGCTAAGTTGGATGCTATCTCCAAACTTCCTCCACCCACACTTGTTAAACAAATCTAATCATACCTTGGTCATGTGGGATTTTATAGGAGGTTCACCAAGGACTTTTCTAAGGTTGCCCAACCTTTGAGAAACCTTCTGGCCAAATACACGCCGTTTGATTTTGATGAATCATGCCACAAGGTGTTACGAACGCATGCCCCGGACGTATTTTAAGACGTCTGGGAGGTGACCCAGACGCCTGGGATCACATCCAGACGTCTTGCCAGACGTCTGGGATGGTTTACAGACGTTTGAAAAACCGTTATTATCCACACCCGTGAGTCGTCTGCGCGCCTGCGCGCGCAGACCGCATATTCGCTATTCCCTCCTTTTCTTCTGCGGTTGCAGACGCCTGCCGCGCCTTCTCTCTCTCCTCTCTACGCGGCGTTAAAAGGACCACGCCTCCCCTCCCGTCTCCACCGTCTCCTCCTTCTTCTCCTTCCTGTGCACGAGAGCGAGCGAGCATGAGGGCTGCAGCGGCGGCCGCAGTGAGCGCGGAGGAAGCGCGGCATGCGAGGGCGGAGCTCTACCGTGAGGGCGAGCTCGCCGGAGCGGCTTGGCCGGCCGGCGGAGGGCGCAGGGGGCGCGGAACGATGCAGAGAGGGACCTGCTGCAGTCTGAGCAGCAGGAGCGCGAGGTGCGACGCGGGCGGCGTCGTGAGCAGAGTCCGGGTCGCGTCCTGATTCTGGAAAAATTTCCAGAATCAGACGTCTGGGTTGATAGGCAGACGGCGAGGACGACGTCTGGTAGCTCATACCGACGTCTGAAAGGTGTGTATTCCGCTTTCTTCTTCCTTCATGTCGACCGACCGTACTGAGGGAGGCAGTTGGCTGTGCGCAGGTTCGCTGATTCGCCATCCTTTGCGAATCAGACGTCTGGAAGTTGTACCAGACGGCTGGAGTGACCTCCACATGTCCGGGGTGACCATCGGACGTCTGGGAGTTAGGACAGACGTCTTCGCAGACTTCTGGACGTCTGGGAAACCACGCTGGACAGGTAATTCGCTGATCCACTGTTTATGACGTCTGGAAGAAGTTCCAGACGTCTGATTTTGCACAGTATCATCTTTTTCGACCCGTTTAGGGCCCGTTCGGGCTCCGTTTTCCGCGATTCGAGTTGCGTTCTTTTCAGAATTAATACCTCTACCCGTCTACAGTAGCTATACACTGTTTTGAGACACTCCTTGTGTTGATCCTTGTGATAGGACCTCGTTCAGTTGCAGTCTTGAGAGTCGCGGAGGCACGCGGGATTCTCGATCACGCCCCCATTACTCCCGTTGTACCTGGTAGAGTGGCTTAAGCTATTAAAATCTGTTAAAGTATGGAACCTTAACTAGAATCTAGGTGTTGCATGAATCCTAGGAATGAGAAATGTATGGAATGATAGCTCCTAGGTGTTGCATGAATCCTAGGGCTGGAAAATTAGATTGTATGATAGATCCTAGGATATGGCATGAATCCTAGGATGGAAAACTAGTGGAATGTATATATTGCAGTCTTGGAAAATGGAAAGAAATATAAAGCTGCCTGTAATTTGAATTAACAACTGCCTGTTGTGAACAGCTAACGTGGTTGAGAACATGGATTGTAAGAATGTGAAACTGAGAAGTGAAACCTGGATCTTGAGTAAAAAGGATGGAACCCTACGGGGAAGTAGGAGTAGAACTCCTGGAAAGTAAATGGAATAGTTTTGGGGAAGTGAGCTAGCCCTTGAGTACGGAGTACCAAGGAGAGCGACTGTCCCCCTGTTTAATGCAGAGCGGAGCTAGCCGCCCCAGGGACCCGGGGTTAGGACTGGCCACTCTGTACTAACTTGCTGGCCCTCGCGTACGTAGTACCGAGGAGAGCTACTAGTGTTAGGAGAGTACTAGCTACCCCACGGGCCCCAGGGTTCTGCTAGCCTCCTTCACCGACTTGTTAGGCCCACTAGGGCAAACCAGGGTAGTCAGGCGAGGGTGCGCGGACTGTGGAGGGGTAAGGCCCCGGTTTGGTTACTGTGGAGGGGTTGGCCCCTGTTACTGAGAGGGCTCTGCCCTGGTTCCGTGCTGTGCTTTGGGCGCACCCGTTAACGGAAACGATTGACCGCGTGCCAGTGCGGGCTAGCTACCTGTGCGTTTATCGCACGTGCCGTAGTCACCGTTACGTCTGTCAGTGACCTTGGGGTGGTTGACTGAGGGTAGGATCACCACGGGGGACTCTCCCGGCCAGGAGAGCACCACGTGCTACTTCTACTTTTGGAAAAGACTGCAATCAAGATCGTTCCCACGAGGACATTCGAGATCAAGTAAAGGACCTGAGAAATAAATGAAATAGTGAGAAAAATTGAAAGATGTGAATAAAGGAAGTAATAGAACATAACAGCTACTGTACACTCTACTGTTGCCTTTAGTTAGCTTGCCACTCTACTCAGCGTTTTGCTGACGTGTTACACTCGTTACCTTTTTCAGGACCAGGTGTTGGGCAGCCAGGGTCGGTGGCTGCAGAGGACGCTGGGCCGAGTAAGGTCCAGTAGAGTTTACCACAGTCTTTTGTACCTCTTTTGTTTCTGTTCCAGTGAGTAGTTTTTGTTTCCGCTGTACTTTCTTTACCTGCAGTTCTTGTCATATGATAAATGTTGTTCTACTGTTGTGGTGGTACCTACTGTAGTAGTTTCTTTCCTTACTGCTGTACTTTCTTACTGTTAGTTATATTCATGCTGAATGTGGTTTATTTTACTGCTCGTTTGGTTACTTCCTCGCTGGACGACTAGGTCTTGGGATTAGTCGAGTCGGTCCGGTTCTCGTGTCTCGTAGGGACTCGGGAACCGGGTCGTTACACAAGGTATTTGATTTACTCAAAACGGCAGTCACATGTGCTCCGATGTTGCAACCACTAGTTTGGACATCCCCATTCGAGATCATGACTGGCGCTTTTGATTACGCAGTCGGGGTTGTTTTGGGTAAGAAGATTGACAGAAAGCCCTCTATCAATTACTACGCTAGCAAAACTCTAGACAAAGCCCAGATGAACTATATTGTTACAGAAAAAGAATTGATAGCTATAGTGTTTGCTTTGGAAAAATTCAGGCCTTATCTTTTAGGATCTCATGTCATCATCTATATCGACCACTCGGCCCTGAGACATCTCTTAGCCAAAAAAGATGCCAAACCCTAGCTCATTCGATGATTTTTTTACTTTAAGAATTCGATCTTGAAATTAAAGACAAATTCGAGGCACAAAATGCAGTGGCGGATCATCTTTCGAGAATCCTAATTGATTCTTCTCATTCGGATATTCTGATTATTGGCATTTTTCCGGATGAGACTATCCTTACAGTTTCGGGTGTCCAAACCCCTTGGTTTGCAGACATTGTCAACTATTTGGTTGTTGGTCAAATTCCCCCGGATTGGAACAAGCAACAACGGGATAGACTTATATTTGAGGCAAAATATTATTTTTGGGATGACCTCGAACTGCACCGCATTGGCTTTGACCAAATTATTCACCAATGTGTCCCGGAGAATGAGTTTCAAAGCATACTTGAGTTCTGCTACGCATCTGCGTGTGGTGGACATTTTTCCGGGAAAAAGACGATTGCGAAGATTTTACAATATGGATTTTATTGGCCGTCCTTATTCAAGGATGCGCAGAAGTTCTCGAGGTCATGTTCCCAATGCTAGGCACTCGGGAGCATAGCCAAGAGAGATATGATGCCTCTAAACCTGTTCTTCCCGTCGAAATCTTCGATGTTTGGGGCATCGATTTCATAGGACCCTTCCTCCCTTCATTTGGACACCAGTACATTCTCGTAGTTGTTGACTATGTGTCCAAGTGGATTGAGGCTATTTCCTCCCGAACTAATGACCACAAGGTGGTTATCGATTTTCTTAAGAGGAATATATTCAGTCGGTTCGGGATCCCGAGGGCCATCATCAGCGATGGTGGTACTCAATTCACCAATGCCCAGTTCCGCAATTTACTGGAAAAATAGGGGATGAATCATAGGATTTCTACACCTTACCACCCCCAGACGAATGGATAGGTTGAGATCTCCAAGCAAGAGATCAAGAACATCCTATAGAAAACGGTTAGGCCTGATTGGAAAGACTGGACTCAAAAGCTTAACAACGCTCCTTGGGCCTACTGTACGACGTACAATATGCCTATCGACATGTCATTATTTCATTTGGTGTATGGTAAGATGTGCCATTTACCCATAGAGATTGAACACTGGGCACTCTGGGCAATTAAAAAATGCAATTTTGACCTTAGTTTAGTTGGAAAGACTAGGAAACTCCAACTATCTAAGTTGGAGGAGCTTAGAAATGATGCTTATGAGAATGCCAAGATCTATAAGGCTAGGACCAAAGTTCTTCCTGACCAGTTGATATCTCACAAGAGCTTTAAGCCGAACTAGAAAGTCTAGCTCTTTGATTCTTGACTTAAGCTCTTTCCCGGCAAACATAGGTTGAAATGGAACGGCCTATTCATCATTGATTGGATATTCCCAAATGAGGCCATTAAGATTTCTGACCCGAAGAGGAGTAATTCTTTCAAGGTCAACGGACAACGTTTAAAACCTAACGTTGACCGTGTTATCCCAACACTCGTCTCAAACAAGGTTGCTTTGACCTTGATCTGACTTCTTTGGCTAGACCCTGCATAGATGATGGCATTAAACTCATCATTTGTGCAATCTGACTCAGAGCTTACTAGAGCATCACAGAATACAGGTGATATTTTCTTCATTCTGCCCTTTTCTCATGCCTTTTATTTTCAATGAGGACATTGCAGAAGCTAGGAATGGGGGGGTGGATTCATTTCTGAATCACATTGTCAGCTCTGTGGATTTCTTGTAAATTTTCATTATTTTTTTATTTGTTTTAAAAAATGAATTAGGAAAAGCGAACTTAGGCATTAGAAGCTTGTCGACTTTAGGAAATGATACAATAGGACACGGACACTTAGATTCTTCAAGTCTTCGGGCTTAATCAGCCCAGCTGTCTACTAAAACGTGAACTTGTTTCTTGAGTCCTTACCATTCTAAATTCATTTCTAATTGGTTAAGAAGTTGGGTGATAAGTACACGACTTATCAACTCACCCTTTGATTTGAGGGAACTTTAAGTTTAAAGCATTTACACACTATTTGCACTGACTCACTTTTCGACCATTTTAACGAAAATTGGATAGCTAATTAACCTTTTAGGGTGGTATGCTGGCAAGTTGTTGTGGGTTTGATGCCCCATTGGTCGATTGTCCAGAGTCTAGCCATACGACCATTCTCTTTCTGCTGCCTTTAGATAAATCTTAGATCAGGGAAGCTACCAACTAAAAAAAGGAAAAAAAGAAAAAAAAATGATAAGAAATAGAAACGAAGAAAGAAATAAATAAGTCACACTTCACCGTACGAGTATGATTGGTAAGTTACCGTGGCTTTGATGCCCTATTAGTCGGTTGTCCAGAACCTAGCCCACAAAATGCACGTTTAATTCCAAGCACTTAAGAAGAAGCGAGAAAGTAGAATAAGCCGGGGAGATATACACTAGGTTTGCCCTAGTGTTGATCCCATAAAAATAAAAAGTAGGGAGAAAGCTATTGGTCGGACAAATATACCTTTAGGCAGAATTTCTTTTCTAGGTCACCTAGGGGTGAGAAACTTGAAGTTACTTATAATTGCCAAATAGTGAGTATCACTATTTCACAAAAAGATGCTTGTGACTTAAAGTTCTTTTCGATTCTTAGGTGGGTTGGGTAGCCGTAGAGAGTTGCCGCGAAACTCTAAACTCAAAAATCTAAAAAAAAGGGAAAAAAAGTATTTGATTTTGGATAAGGCGAGGGCTTGGGCGGTCTGCATTTGGCAGATACCCGGGCACTATTGAGTCTCTGTAGTTCACGTCTTTAGTATAAATTTCATAGTATTAAGGAATAGCTATTGCCCAAGTAATTTGATCCTAATTCTGTTTATAAATATCATATAGTTTTGCTAGAGACTAGCCAAAGATAGGCATGGGGGCATGATGTGCACACATCTAATTGGCTTAAAATGTCTATTCATGCATGTTCCTAGTGTTATAGAAGCATCATCCATTATCAATATTGCATAACATGCATTATCATGCATTTAAGTTAATTTGTACAAATTGTATGGTAGTTCGCTTCTTATTGTGATTAGGGGACAGGGTCACATCTTTTTAGGGCCTTAGATTGAAGATCCAATCATACATATCTGATCAAGGTGACGATCGGAGTTCAACGCCTCTGAAATCGCCCCGATTGGACCTCTGTAACATCAAATACAGTCCAAGGAAGATTACAAGCCAAGGGGCAAGGTGGTGAAATCTAGACTCTAAACGACAAATCCAACTGTATGGATGAGTTCGAATTGACGATCGAGCCCAACGGGACAAAAATCGACTCAATCTGACATCCGTGGCACCTCCTACGAGCCAAAGAAGATGGGCTGCTCAAATGATGCCACGTGACGTCATCCGAGCTACCTATAGCCACCGGCCTTCTCCTTCTTTGTCCACGCTCGCGAGATCTCGGGCGTTGGATTCAAATCCAACCGTCACTGAGAGGCCACGTCACTCCTAACATCACATGAAGAGAAGTGCGCCCTTAAATCTTCACCATTGCATTGCCATCCAACAGTCATGATCGCTTGCATTTTAAAACCAAAACTCAACACAGTGAGAGGCGTAGCGCGTTGGGCGAGTGCCCTATCCAAACCGCGTGATGCACGATCAAGGCACGCTCTGCAGATTAAATTTGCTGAAGGCGAGAGTGGACGAAATTTGCCCGTTGGATGGTGATCGATCGGCATCAGATGCAGCGAGGTCGCACGGTTGGCGGCGCACGATCCACACACGGACGATGATGCGCTATCTAATCCGCGTGATGACACGATGAGGTGCAATCTGAAGGTGGGTCCTCAACCCTTCAATCTTCATCTAACAGCGGGAAGAGTGGCCACGTCACCCTAAAACTATTGAAGACCATGCGGCGGGTGGTCAATCTCAGCTATCTGATGAAGATTGGATGGCCTTGATTCGACGACGCATGCAACGCTTGAAAAGGAGGAGACGGTGTTGTGGCTACGTGTGGACGCTTGGATCAGCGGCAAGTGGCTGGGATCGAAGGTGCACCTTCACCGATGTTTAGCTATAGCGAAATATGCATGTGTCACTAAAGACTTGTATTTAATTTTCAAGATGTAAAGTGACACTTTTGTCCCCATGTCCTCAACTATAAATATGACCCTATGCCCTACATATTTTTTCATCCCTTCCTTCTTCTCTCAACCTCCCAAAGAGCTAAGAACAATGTTCTCAAGCTCACTCTAGTGCTCCCAAGCTATGTGAAGCTCTGCTAGAGTTAAAAACAAAAAAATTCCACTTTTCACCCCCTTTCGTGGAGCTCTTGCCAACCGTCCTCTCGCCTCATTCTGGAAGCGGATCTCGCGACATCGACACCCTATCTCATCCCCGGTTCTTCCAGATTCGCCCTCCATCCTCCATCTTCGCTCTCCTTCTAGGTGTCATTTGTCTGGCTCATCCTTCAAGCATTCGTCGAGGAGGATAATTTCTCATCCCCTATCTTTTTATTGCTTTCTAGTATAGATTTATAGCTTTCTAGTTGTAGAAATTAGTTGTATGTGACATTATCATAGATATAAAATTGTTATCTCTTTCTCTCTCTCTTGTTTATCTTTCAAGTAGTTTAGCTACCATTGTGAATGTTTCATTTATAAAAAAAATACAAAAAAATATAATTGCCGATATAATCGATGTAGCCTCCCCTGTTCAACCTGGGACTCACCAGAGTTTCAGTTAAAAATTATTTGGTACTGGATTTTCTTACAAATTTTATAATGACTTGGGTTTTCCAAACCCAACTTCTTGCAATGAAAATCTCGTTTGTCATTTAGATTGGTTTCCACTTTGCACTCACACATAAATTGGACTAATTAAGGGCATCAACCCCCCTAACTCTCGCTCACTTCTCCTCGTGCACTCTATAACCTAAGCTCTAATTAAAATTGATTAGACAATGACCCTAAGGGTCCACCAAGTTAGTGTTAGGATACGAACCCATACCGTAGGTCTAATTGGTGACGTCTGCTTTTTCTGAAAGGTGCTAAGTTTGGAAGCCTAACTATCAAACGACTTAAGTTAAGCAAGAGGTTACTCAATTAGCACCCTTCGGGGAAATGCTCCCTCTACTCCGCCTAGTCCAACTTAATCGGCTTTTGGATTAAGAACAACACCAATTTAGCTTACGGTGAGAGTTGTATTTTCGAGGCTTAGGTCTGATAGGCTCAATCAATAGGTCTAGTAAACTATATTGCTTGATCGTGCACACACATATTCTCTCTCCTGTTTCCCTTCACACCTCCTCCCTTTCTTTTAAGGTTGTATGCATAGTAGGAGATCACTGAATCCTCGACTAGAAAGACCTTTGGAATGCCACTCTAGGAAAAGGTTGAGTTTTAGCTGAGTAGATCCAATGCCAATAACCAACCACCACAACCACCTCATAACCAAGCTGATATTATTCAGAGGCAACTAGATCGTCTACAACAAATGCAAGCTTAGCTTGCTAGAATAAACTAGGCAAGACCCAATCCCATGAAGGACTTTTATGATCCTCCAAACTATAGGAAGAGACCGGGAGTTATCATCCCTGATGGAGATGTTGAAATCAAGCCCCAAGTTCTAACTTTTGAGCTTGATTAAACACTTTCATGACCTTGCTAGTGAAGACCCATTTTAGCACTTGGAGGGCCTTACCACTTTAGTTCAAACAACCACGGGCCAAAATGTGGAAGAAGATGTAATGCTTATGAGATTATTTCCCCATTCACTCAGAGACAAAGCTACTTATTGGTAGAGAACCATTGGAAAGCTTATTGATAGTTGAATCGATTTAAAAAGCACCTTCCTAAAGAATTTCTTCCAAATTGGATGTACCAATGCTCTAAGATAGGCAATTACCACTCTTGCCCAAAAATCTGAGGAACCATTTTGTCACACCCCAAAAACCCATGCTCCTAACGAGGGTCCGAGTTTAGGGGAACGGCAACATAAGAGGTGTTGGTTTATTTAATTCGGGTTGTATCTAGCTAAGTAGAGCTATCAAGAATTACATTCAATAAGGAAATGAAAGAAAATATCGAGAGAATGACACATAAATGAATATGTATAGTACAAGTTAAACATGTACTAATCTAGCAAATAAAATAGAAATTTGCTATAAAACCAAAGCATAAAGGTTATCTTCCAAGAGTCTCAGCAAAAACCCATGCAATGATAAATCCTATTACCACATAGACCACCAAGACATGAAACCACAACATACTTCACCCAAGTCCCACATACAAACATAGATTTGAATCCCATAACATCCCCCTTTATAACATCTACTCATAGGAATAAAAGAATGGAATGAAAGAGGGGAAACCCTACCTTTGAGAGGAGCTCTTTCTCTGCCTTCTTTTCTCTTCCACCCAGCCGCAACCGCAGCAATAGCAACAGCAGCAAGGGCCTCTTCGACGACGGCAACGTCCGGCAAGATGGCTGGTTGGTGAGCGGTGGCCCTTCTCCACCGTTGGAGAAGAAGGAATGGCTTGAGTAGAAAGACAACTGAATGAGGGTTTTTGCTTTTATTTTTATTTGCCTTGCCTTATATAAAGGGTAGACTTTTTTATGGAAAGGCCTTTCCACCCAAAGCACACATTAATGAAGAATCTAAAAAGTTTAGCTTCCTTGCACGCAAACCCTCAACTTCCATTACTTAAACACAAGATTAATGATTAAAGGAATTTCTTATCCTCGAAGATTACCATTACCTAATTTAAGTTCTTAAAGCCCTTAATCCATTATTAAGCAAGCAATTAGAACTGTAATTAGCCCATTAACTACATTGGAAATCTAGGCCCTTACACTTTTCACGGGGCTTGGGAGAGATTCCAAGACCTACTGTTGCAACGCTTTGTTGTGGTTGTAAATTAGTCTTGTTGCAGTATAGTTGAAAAAGCGTTATAAATAATTAACAATTTTATTACTTGAAAGTCAAAATTTTCGAGGTCGAACTCAGGGAGTAAATTAGTATTTTAGAAACTAAAACTACAACTTTGAAATTACTCAAAAGATGTTCAATAGTGCAATTCAATGTTTATGAAATCTAAAAAGAGAATATGCAAAAAGAGAAGAGATTGAATGTTCTCTTTTCTTCTTCGATGTCTTCTTCTTTTGTGGATCAGATGTTCAATTCAGAATCAAATGTCTGATTTAGAATCAGACGTCTTAAACTCGCGTTGCTACAGTGCTTGCCCTTTCTCTTTCCAATTTTTGCCTTCTCCTTTCTTCTTTCTCTACTGCGGCTGTGCTTCTCTTTGGCTTCTTCTTCTGTTCTTTATTGTCTTCCCTTCTTCCTTGGCCTCTGCAGTCTTCTTCAGCAGTGCCTCCTTCTTTTTCTTCTCTTTCCTTACACTTTCAAGTCTTTCTTCTTCCTTCTTCTGCCTCAGCCTCTTTGTGGCTACAGTGCCATCTTCCTTCTTCTCCTTTGCTGCTCCTGCCTTCAAGTTCTTCCACAATTGCCTCCTCCTCCTCCTTCTTCCATGCACAATCAGCACGCAGAAAAACCTACCCCTACCCTCCCCTGCGTCACTCTCTCTATTTTTCTCTTCGCTCTCTCAAAGCCACCTGGGTAAATGGGTCGGGTTACGCGCGCTCGGGTCCAGGCGCATCGGTGTGGGTGGTGCGCAAGGAGTGCTAGGTGATCGGGTCAGGCAGCCAAGTCCGCGGAGCTTGGGGCGTGGACGAGGCGTGAAGGGCGAGTGGGACCTCACCCCATGTCAGGAGGCGCTAAGCCCCTGACAGTTTTTCAATTTATGTTGCGCCTCCTACTCACAGACTTCCGAGGTGGGGCTAAATGTCCTACCCGATTCTCACGCGTGCCCGTAGCAGGTCTTCACTCGATTGCGGAGGCTGTAGGGCCTTGAACTTCAATTGATGGGTTGAAGCTGTTCGCAAAGAGAAACCGCATGTTTGGGACCTGGACTCCTGGCACTTGGAGGTGAAGCTAACGCTAGCAAGCTTCTTCAAGCTTGCTTCAATGGCGGGTAGGGCACCTGTACCTGTCGGCACGAATACGACCTCACGACCTTGTCAAATTACTCAGAATGCTTCGCTGTGACACGACGAAGGTGGCCCGGGTGTTGGTGTGGTGCGGAATGGCCTGGGCGTGCATGCCTAGGTCGTTCTGTGGCCGTGGGGTTGGGTGTGTTTGGGTGGAGTGAGTGGAGGTTGTGGCGGTTAATGGAGAGGGGGAAAATGATCAGTGGGATGAGGCGATGCTTTTGAGGTGGTTGGCGAGGTGGGTGGGTGCGTGGAGTGGTGGATGCACCTCGTCGGTGGTCTGTCGGAGGTGGAGAAGGTGACCGTGAAATGTGGTTGTCGGGGAGTGAAATTAGAAATAGATAAGGGGAAAAGAAAGAGTAGAGGAAGGGGATTTATCTGCGAGGTGCTGGATGAAGGGGGAGCATAAGAGGCGGATGGCGTGTATATGACGTCGTCGAGGAAGACAGTCTTGAGGTGGAGATGACAGCGACGAGGAGGAGGTAGGAGAGGCGTGCGTTGGTGTGGTGCAACGCGGAGGAACAAGACGAAGCTAGCCCTGCCACTGGTATGGTGGCAGGGTGACGAGAGGAGGGAGGGGAAGTCATCGGAGCCTACGGGCATATGGCCGGAAACGAGGAGAGACGAATTTCAGCGGATATCTCCGACAAAAACAGGCTTGCCCCCTTCGGCCGAACCTGGTGCTTTTTATATAGGCACGGGAAAAGGGTCAGGCGCATGGTGGCGGCCAAAAATCCTCACCGGAGGTACGGTCGGAGGTGATACCCATACCTCTCGAGCGTTCGCATGAGAGGTATGGGGCAATTCAGGACATGGGGAGCTGCTCAGGCGGTAGGGAGTTTCGCAGAGGACTCCTCTTTCAAATCTGAGAGTAGCTCCCTGGGGAAGCGAGGAGAAATCCTCCTCGAAACCTCGCCGGAGGTATGGGTCTCTGCTGCAAGGGCTGAAGGACCGGAATGCAGAAAGTGATGAGAGAGTTGAGGGGGTTTTAGCAAGGGTTTTCAAAAGTTAGGAGTCAGAATGTAATTGGGTGGGCTATTTTGCAAAGTAGGTCAAGATGACCTTTCCTTAGGTCCAAATTTTGATACAAATCTAATTTGGACCTAAGGAACCCATTGGTGAAGTTGGATTTTAGGTTTGACCACGTTTGACTAGACATTTTGCACAAAAATCCAAATTAGGTCAAATATTGAGCTTGGACCCCAATCTAGGTCAAAACAAGTTCCAAAGGACAAATTGAAGGTTCTAAACCCTAGGAGATATTTTTCCATGAATTTTAGAGGGTTTAGTTGATTTTTATCCTGCCTGGAACCTTGTAAATTTAAGTGAGTTTGTTTTAGGGTTATAGAATGTCATTTAATTCTTAAATTTCACAATAACCCTTTTCTGATTTAACCATCCCACTTTTTCTCTTATTAAGTCGAATTGACCTATGTCTAGATCCTGAGAAATCCTGTTGATGTACTGTAATGGTAAAATTACAGTTTTACCCTTTGTTTCATGTATTCTTTTCAGATCAATAATTTCTTGAGTTAGGTCTTCCTTTAGGTTATGCAGGAGCTTTTATTCACTTTATTAGGTCAAAAAGAGCTAGTTAAGGCTCATGATGAGGTTCTCATCACCAACTCAGCAAATGTCCACACCACGAGGTGCCCAAGTGGCAACTCATGCAAATATTTTACCACGGGTTGTTTGAACAGCTAAGAATCATGTGGATGCTTTTTGTGGAGGCAATTTTCTCAATAAGGATGTAGATAGTGCCTATGAATTATTTGATGAAATGAGCGAAATTTATATCAATCGCGCCTCCATGAAGACTTTTGCTAGATCCATGAAACCTAGACCAATAGCAAATGAAATCCAAGATAACTTAAGTAGCTTTGACATGGAATTGATCTACAACAAACTTGACAAGGTGGACTTAGTGGTCAAGAGGTTGGATGACTGGATGAGTCGGCAATCCAAGAACACATCTAGGTCAACATCTCAACAAGGAACATGACACACTTCTTTCCAAACTCCCCCTGGAAGGGAGTTTGTGAACAACTAGAGTCAGCTCAACCCATAAGACAGACCTATTAGGAACCACTAGGGTTCCAAACCAGGACCTTTAATCTCGTTCTCCCATCCTCAACCTATGAGGATGTTTAGGCCATCTAGGAAGGCCAAAGAAATAACCCATACTCCAACTCGTATAACTTGGGTTGGAGGAACCATCTAGATTTTTCCTGGCAAAGCAACAGGCAAGAAAACCACCAATCAACACAAACTTGACCTAACTTTGGTAACCCAATTTAGCAAAAACTAATGAGTCAGGGTCAAGTCTACACCACGTTGCCCCCAAGTTAGCTCAACCAGCCCACTTGGAATGCTCCACAACACTCAGGGCATGTTGAGTTGAACATGAAGATGGTAGAGATACAGGGGACCATAGTCCAACTTATGCAACAAATGAAAACTTCCATTGATAACCTACAAACCTGGCTCAATGCCAATTCCTGACATCTCGAATCTCTACCATCCTAATTGGTACTAAGTGCAAGGAATGTGCAGAATCGAGTCGCTGGGCCTCAAGGGTTCGGTATTGTTGGGGAGCCATGATGAGAGGCTCATCATGGCTTCTAATTACCCCTAATTAACTAGTTCCCTAATTAATTAGATAGGAATATGTATATATGAGTTAATTGTGAAATAAGGGATGAACCATTAAAGGACCTTAAAATAAGTTAAAACTGATAAATTATAAGTCAATTAATATTATTAACAACTTAATTAATAAATGGACTCAAAATACCATTAATTAATTACTTAATTAATATTTTATTTAACTTAAGGATAACTTAAGACCTAAGTCTTAAATAACTTAAGTAAGTTAATAAGTAAACAAATATAAATAAATGGGTCAAAAATGTGAATACAAGGCTTTAATATAATATTTATCTAAATTATAAATATGGATAAAAATTTAGAAAAGAAAATAATTTAAATTAACCTTAGAAGGTTGTGTTTGCATTTCGGTCCCTATAATTTATTGCCTTTGAGTTATTTCCTCTCACCTAGGTCCTCATCTTTCCTTGCATATAGGTCTCTGTGAACATATTCTTCTTCTTCATTTCTTCTTCAGCTGCTTCAATGGCTGTTGATCGACGGTGCGTTTACCACCTGATCACCTCACATCCGACGCCATTCCTTGCAAAGCTTCTGGAGCTTGCACTCACCTTCTTCACTTCATCCTACGGTCTGGATGCCCCTAAAATCCTAATTATGGCTCAAGGTAACTTCACCGGTGTCGGAGAAGACGCCAGTGGTTACCTTGAACCTAGACGCATTTCCGTCCAGATTAGGTCACCTTCACAACCGCCAAAACCTATAAATAGACCTCGACCCCTCCAATCTCATGGGTCGGTTCCTTATCCTTCTTCCCCAACTGTGGCCGACGATAGGCTATTCTTCTGTCTACCTCCGGCAACCTCTCATCCTCCTATCGGAGCTCCTCTGTGCGAGGGACTCGCCTCTCTAACCTCCTCTTCCTCTCCAGACAGCTGTGACAGGGCCATGGAGCACCACTTCCTCTCTATCACCGCCTTTAACTTCTCATCGGAGCTCTATCCTCTACCCTCTTATTTTGTCCTTCGTTATGCACCTTTCGACGGAGATTCTTCCCCCTCTCTTCGTCCAGGTAACCGTAGATTACTTAGTGTAGCTTAGATTAGCGTAATTAGCTTAATTAGATTAGTGTAGTTAGACTTCAGTGCTTCCTTCCTCAGCTCCGACGATACCAAGTCCGGCCTCGCTGGGCCTTCATTCACACTTCCAGAAAAGTTTCACTCTCCTTATCTCTCCACGATCCATTTCCACCTTCTTCCACTCATAAATACCACCTAAACTGCTTAAACCACATCACCATCACCGACGACCTCCACTGTCCATGGTGGAGGTCTCTGAGGCCATTTCACACTCAATTAGGGACTATCATCATCAGACCATTGCCTTAGGACCCTAATTAACCTCAGATCCATCCTAATTACTCACCTATTCGCCTAATTCCAGTCACACTCACCTGGATACTTCATTGTCCATGGTGAGGTGTCCAGAACCTAATCCACCTTCAATTGAGGTTCTTCATCACTTCCCTAACACCTAAGGAACCTCGCCAACTGCTTAATTGCTCCTATAAAGCCTCCTATTAGAAACACCTAAATTCCACCTTATCTTTGAGCTCGTTGTCAATGGCGGCTCATAGATGAGTTAATCACCTAAATAATTAGTTCATTAGTATCGCCTCACCCTTAGAATACTTTCCTTCACTCAATTGAGTGAGAGGAAGCATTTTGAGTGTTGACAAACTCAGAATGCTCAATTTCTAAATTCCCTGATAAATCCTAAGTTCTGATTATTTTCTGAGCTAATTTGGGAGATCTTAGGATCTGTCTAGGTCCCAGGAATCTTCACAGGTCATTAATGGCCTCAATTATTGTGTTTTCATCTTTGTGTGTTAGAACTAGACTCACCAGAGCTCCAGCAAGCTTCGACGAGTCTAAATTGATTTTCAGCCCATAGAACTCTGCACAGAGCTCCAGAATGATTATTTAAAACCTAAGGATTATGTATCGATCGTCAATTTGATATTTTGGTGCTTGGAGCTCGACCTAGGCTTCTGTCTTCTCCAACTCTGACAGAGTTGGAGAAACATCTTCGTGAGGATTTAGTTCAATCTAAGAAGTCTAAAAGCACAAGTGAGGTGTGATTATGTCATTCCTGATGGTTATTTGCTTATTAGAGTTGAGATTTGTTCTACTAAACAAAACCCTTCAGGATCTCAGGCAATGAACTTGAAACCCTAGAATTTTAGCTCAAAACTTAGTTTTGATGATCTGAATCAATTTCTATGATGATGTAGAGCAGATTTAGAGTTTCAATTAGGTCAGAAATTAGTTAAATCTGAAAGTCAACTCTGAGCTTACTGTGGTCAAATTCCAGGTTCAATTTGAGGATTAATTATTTAATTTTGCAGATTAAAAGATTGAAATTCTTTCTGGGATGATTTGAAGTGAGTTGAAATTGATTTGATTGAGTTATATGGAGGATTTTGTGTGAATTTGATCACTGTCCAGTTTGGGTCATTTTTTAACCTAAACTGCTTTCAGTGCATTCTTGGCGAGATTTGGATGTCAATCCTGCTCAGTTAGAATCTTTGCAACCTTTAGAGATTGTTTGATCCGATACTGTTGGTTTTTAGCTCTCTGTTGAATTGTTCGGAGCTCAAAATGGAGCTCTGAAGCTCCTATAAGAAGCTCATAAGCTTCTTCCTCTTCCTGAAGCCATACAGAGCTCTCTTCCTTTTCCAATAGATGTGGAATCATCTACTGAAGATGGTTCAGACCTCATCTGGAGGTCAAAAGCCTCCCTGCAGGTCAGAAGACCTGAGATCACCTTCTGCAGGCCATGAATGGCCGTGCGATCCTTCCACCTTCACCCTTCAAATCGAAGGGCTAGAATTAATCTGAACACCAAATTGGTGTTATAAACTTGTAGATCATCCAAAGGGCTTTCGATCGAGCCTTTGCTCGATCGATTTGGCGAACGGAGTCGGTCAGAATCGTCAATCGAAGATCGGCCAGGACCTGGAAACAAAGTCCCACCTCGGAAAATTGTGAGCGCTGGCATTGGTATATTATGAAAAAGTGAAGACGACGTTTCGGTCGTCAGTGCAGGCCGCAAAATGAAACTTGAGCTCTTGGGTGCGGGTGCGTGCATTGCACGTGCCTGCACATGTGTGTGTGCGTGCGCCTGTGGGCGTGAGAGTGGGCCTGAGGGGGCGTGTGTGGGCCTGGGAGACCAAAGATTGTGCATTGGCTTGAAACAAAAAGAAAACACCTAATATAAACTAGGCTCGGACCCGGTAGGGCCTGGTCCCACCCTCTAGGAGTGGTGTATATTCCCGACCAGTCTGAGCCACCAACTATAAAAACCAAAGTTTTGGTTGAGTGTGAGCTTAGATGCACAGAACTAAGGAAGGATTAGAAGAGAGTAAACCTAAGGAGAAAGCTAAGAAAAGAGACTAGAGAGGGCTCAGAAGAAGAAGAATAAAAGAAGAATAAAAGAGAGAGAGAGAGAGAGAATAATGACCGAGAAATAAAAGAGAAGAAGAAAGGGCTGAAGATTAAGAAAGGAGACTTGTGGCTTTTAATCCTTTACTTTTATGTTTTCATTATAATAATATGTCTCCTTTTAATGTTTTGAGCTTAATTGATGTAATGAGGCATTTGTATTCACTTGTATAAATTTTTTTGCCTTAAACTTTTTTAATAAGTTGTAATTAGTGAATAAACATGTTTACTTGATTCTTAATGAAAAATCACATGTGTAAATATGTTTTTGCTTAATGGAATGTTGCATGCTTTTAAGTGAATATCTCTTATGTAAGATTCATGTACTTAAAGTAATCTAATTATAATACTGATTGATTAGGTAATTAGTAATTTATGTTTAGGAGTTAATGGTGGATTAAGATAAGTTATGCCTCCCAGTGAACTACTTGTACTTAACCTGTTAAAAAGAATTTAAAATCTAAAATGTTAGGTTAACTTAACCTTATAATACACAACTAACATTAATTCAAGTTAACTTAAGTTACTTTCTCATGCGATTAATTAAATCTAAATAACTTAATTAATTGTGTTGAGGAATTAAACCATCAAGCCACAAGCTCAAGGCCATGCGATGAATCAAGCTACCCTAACCCTTCCCAGAGTTAACTAAATACCTACCATGACTAACCGAGAGTCACTTCTTTTACCCAACCCTCCTCAAGGAAGTAACTAGCAATACTATGCCATTGCAAATGCCATCACATCAAGGAGTGATAGTAAATTCAAGGGTCCCACTCAACCCCAAGCTAATAACCCTAGGAACCGTAATAAGCAATTCAAACTCCCAAACAAAATGTTATTGAAAGAAAACCTGAGATTGACTTTGGTTTGGGAGTAAGATGTTGTTGCAAGGGCAAATAGAAAAAGCCAAAGGAGAAACTCGAGGAAGGAATATCTATGCTACAAAGATTCAAATTGATAATCACCCTACTCCTTACAGCTATCGAATTCATTCCCACCTACGCTGGATCTTTGATGAGTTCATATATGGAAAAGCGTGAGGTGGAATCTGAAAACTCTAGGAAGGTAGTATTGCCAGACCAAACTGACTCATTAATCTTAAACAAGATACCTTCTAAGAAGCAAAGCTCAGGAGCCTAGCTTATTTCTTGTACTGTAGGTAACATTACTTTTGATCAAACCCTCCTTGACTTAGGTGCTTCCATTAATGTGATTCCTACTACACTCTTTGAGAAACTCAGTCTAAGCAACCTGAAACCCATTGAAATACCTCCTCAAATTTCTGATCGATCAATTACAACACCAATGGGCCTTCTGGAGGATGTTCTAGTCAAGGTTAATAATTTTCACTATCTTATTGACTTTATGATCCTTGACATGGAAGTACCGAAATAACTCAATGATACCCTGGTCATTCTAGGACAACCATTCCTTGCCACCACCAAGGCTAAGATTAATAGTGAATCAGGAAGAATAGAGATTGCCTCAAGGAATCAAATAGATCAAGTTAATATTTTTGACGCATCAAAGAAAAATTTAATCGAGTGTAGTTTGATCAAGGAGCTGGGCAGAATAGAAAAGGTTATGGCCATACACATCATAGAAAACCCCATAATGGCCAATTCAACCCAAACTCAGGAAGAAAATCATGAGGTTGCAAGCATAATTGAGGATAAAAATGATTCACAACCTACTTTGAAAAGTTAGGATGAGGATTCTCCTTGCGAAAAGGCTATTCATGAAAGTGAAATTTTGTTGGAGGATTTACCTAATAAACTGAAAACCCAACAAACCCTTATCCTGAATTACTGGAGTTTGTAGTTTAATCTATAGGTAAACAACGAGATAATATTAAAGATAAAATTCAAGATGGTTGGATTCGAAACCCAAATATTGAGAAACATGACAATGGACTTGAGAAGGAATCTAGGGAGAAACTAATATATTCATATTTATTAACTATTGTCAGTTTAAGGATAAATTAGTTCACATTGCATCATATTAGGTTAGAATAGTCATTTGACATCATTTTATCAATATTGTATTTTTTTAGAGGTTTAATTGTAATTTTATTATACTATTTATGTTCGGTATCTTGATGTTATTATTTATACATGTATAAGTGACAGGTATAAATCTGATTGAAACATAACACGGAGGAGAAACGAGATTGACCTAATTTACATAAAGAAGTTGAGTTATTTTCTAAACTCAAACCCAATTAGACCTTAACCTACTAAAAAAAACCTAATTTCCATACCCACCTACATTTACCCAAACTACCAAATAAATTTCCATACATCAATATCCCTATTTCATGCAATAAATAAATACCAATCCTCCGTGAAACTTAATCCATCCCTGTCCAATCCCTCACATGCACACCCATACCCATGCGCATCAATACATGCACACACACTACTACGTACACATTATATATATATATATCCAATAAAATATCACCGAAACCCACACCCAACCTTATTTTATCCCATTTCCACTGCCTTTCCCATCCCACGTTCGATTTTATCCCCTCCTCGAGCAGTTATAAAAAGAGGCCCTTCTCCCATGCAAGGCCATCAATTCTCCTCCCATCACCCATCCGACATCCTCCCGTAATCCAACCTCACCTCTCACCAGCTCCCTACGTAGATCCCCTCTCCTCCCATCCTCTCCAATCTCTCTCACCACCGTACACATCCTCCCATCCCCTCGTCACCATATTCTACCATCCCCTCCCCACCAAATAAAACATCCCATCTCTGACTCTCATCTCATCTCCTCTCGACGTCTCTCCTCCCCAGCTACATTTCTCCTCAACTTTGCTTCCGCCTTCATTTCTGCTGTAACAACGAACTATGCTTCGACCCATCACTACAAGAATATCGAGAATTCTCAATAGTTAAAAATAGTCCTAAATGTTCACATAATTGTCAAGAATAAGGGTCGAAGAATGTAAAGTTGCGATTGAGTTTTCTCGACTGTTCTTATACAATACAGTCAAGAAAAAGGTTCACCTTCACTCAACATTTGGTCAGTTCTCTCTTCAGTTTATAACGATCGGTAACGCTATTTCCCAACCATTTAATATCCACGATCGGCGAAAGTATTTACCTCGACCGTTATTTATACAATCAAGTGAGAGCGTATTTTCGACCATTTATTAATAACGATCGAAAATATTGATATTCTCGTCGATTTATGAACGATCAATAATGTTAACTTTTCGCGACCGTTATTGAGTAACGTTCGAGAAAACTCGTATTGTAGACTATTTTTAACAATCGATAATGTTAAATATTGGCGACGGTTATTTGGTTACGGTTAGGAAAACTCATATTAGCGACCGTTTTTAACGGTCGATAATATTAACAATTCTCGACCATATTTAAATAACAGTCGAGAATAATAAGGATTTTTTTTGAAATATATTTAATTTATGTGAAAGACATATAAATAATGCCCAAATCTATTAAAAGTATAAATCAATCACACAACTTAAAAATTTATGCATTTAAATAAAATAGAAGAAATGAAAATTAAAATTTTATAAATAAAAGTAATGTATATAAAGTTCATTACAAATGATAATATATATAAAAAATATAATTATGTTGTAGCACCAACGCCTCCATCACCGCTACCACCTAAATCGTCGTCATCACGACGATCTCTAAACTCATGAAGGGCGGGGTGATCAATTCCTCCTTTTTGAAATAATGCCAGGAGCTCCTTCATGATTTTGTTGGATTCCTTGAACTGTGTCGCGTTCTCCTTGACAAACGTCGTCAGCTCCTCGATTCGCAACAGATTCTCCTCGTCTCTATGGCGTAATGCTGCAATCTCCTTCCTAATCTCTTGCACCTCAGCTGAAGAGGATGATGCTCCCCTTCTTCTCCCATACCACCCCGAGATGGTCTTGCTCCTCCCTACGCTACAAACGTACCCGCCATGCTCAGGTGGCATGACGATCTGATAGGCCTCCTCTACTGTCAATGGCTACTGAACTGTACCAGAGTTTGCGTCTTCAGGAGGATGCATTAAATTGAACATATTATCCTGAAAGATATTGAATTACGTTAAGTAATTTCATTTAATTATATAATTAAAAAATAAAATAAAAGTATTATATTTTTTTAACTTACGTGTCTCTTTTGGTATGTGTCGTGAAGCCACTCTCTATTTCCCTCTTCACTCATCTTGCTATGAGTGGCTTCATATACTCCCACCCGATTAAGCTGGGCACCTTGATGCATGGCAGACTACAATAATTTGAAACAGTTAATTTTAACAAATTTGAAATTTTTGTAAGGTTTAAAAGAAAATATTAATTAAAGATACTTACATATGTAGATTTTATCCCGCATATGCTCCTCCTACCCAGGACATGGGTCTTCGATGGAGCCTTAGCCCTATTTTCCTTATTTTTCTTGGCTTGCTCCTGAAAATGAAGGTACAATTTATTAACTTAGAAATTGTTTAAATAAATGATAATATATGAAATACTTTTACCTGCGTCGTTGGATTATGCCAATGATCGCATTCTTTCTTCTAAGTGTGAGTCTGTATCAAAAGAGGCGTATTATGCAATGCCTCATCATGATTCCTGTTCTTATAATACTAGAAAATATAATTTTAATGTTAGAAATAATATTTGAATTGTGGTAAACGAAATAAAGAAATACAGTTAAAATTTATCTTTTACTTTATTCTTCATCTCCAATCTCCAATCTTTATGAATCTTCGCTGCGTGCTTGAGGATATATTTGGGGATGTTCGGATCATCACCCCATTCGAACGTGGCCTACATTGGAAAGAGAACAAAAATTGTTACATAATTTAAACTTATATAAATCCATTTACGAAAGTTATTAGTTTTTACCAATTATCTCTAACTCTCGAATGAACTACCTTTTTAGCTCGTGTGGCACCTTCCTCCAATCGAAGTGAGATAGTGGGATGATCGCCTTTGTCAGTGTACCCAGTCTGCTGACGAATGGAGGATAGTTTACTGCTTCCCCCACTGGTGTGATCCACACTGAAACGCGGGCCCCATGCGGAATTCTCTCTAAGTCCTTATTCCGTGTGGGACCTCTCCCCCTACGTGCACCTATAAGACAGAATTATAACATAAATTTAAATAACAAAGAAAAAAAATTGAGAACATAACATTTACCAAACCTCAAATTCACACCCAAACCACGAGCGGGTGGTGGTGGTGTAGAACATCCCGCCTGAGAAGGATCTGGGTTAGCCGTCTACTCTGGCTGATCATCCAATCTAACGTCCTCCTCATCAAATGAAGTACTATCCTCCTCATCGGCTGGTGCATCCTCCTCGTAGTCAGAATCCTCCGTTGGGGGATCCATCGGAGGAGGCATCGGACTCTTCCCCTTCCCCCTACCTCCCTTCCCTTGACTTTGGAAATATCGAGCTACATCTCCAGGCCTCAAAAACTGCTGGCGAGGTGCCTGGGGTTGAGGTTGAGGATGCTGGTGATGAACCTGAGGCTGAGGCTACTAGCGGGGGGCCTCAGGTCGCTGTGGGGGGGCCTCAGGCTGTTGGGAGGCCTGAGCCTCCTCGCTGCTCCTCCTATTAGCCTTTTTCCTGAAAATAACCTGCGTAAAAACATCATAAGTAATCATATATTTTTTTAAAAAATTCGGCAGCATTTCCACTATATATTGTGATATTTCAAAAATCCTGTATGAAATAAATATACAAATAATTGAAAATGAAATGAGCATACATAAATGAAATAACATTTTCTTTCTCCATTTCCCTCTCCTTCCTCTTTCTCCCATTTCGTTTCCCCTTCCCTTACCCTCCCATTCTTCTTTCTTCTCCTTCTCCTTAACCTCCCCTTCCTCTTCTCCTTCTCTTTCTCCCATTCCCTTCCCCCTTCCCGTACCCTCCCCTTCTCTTTCTCCCTTTCTCCTTTACCTCCCCTTCCTCTTCTCCTTTTCTTTCTCCCATTCCCTTTCCTCTTCCCTTACCCTCCCCTTCTCTTTCTCCCTTTTTCCTTAACCTCCCCTTCTCTTTCTCCCTTAATTACCCTCCCCTTGTTATTTCCTCTCCTCTTTCTTCTCCTCTTTCCCCTTCCCTTACCCTCCCCTTATCTTTCTCCCTTTCTCCTTAACCTCCTTTTCTCTTTCTCTCTTTCTTCCTTAATTACCCTCCTCTTCTTATTTCCTCTCCTCTTTCTTCTCTTCTTTCTTCAACATAAAACATTCAGGATACAAAAAAAAGCATCATTCCACACAAGAAATACATCTAAGTGGGCACACCGCACAAAAAAAAAAAATCTAAGTGGGCACACCCCACTCTTAAAATAAACCTAAGTGGGCACACCCCACATCTAACATGATAATAACATTTAAAAAAAAAAGTAGTAAGAAACTCACCATAGTGACGAAATGGAAATAGTTGGTGCACAAATAGTAGGAGAATGCGAAGAACCTATAAGAGAAGGCAATAAAAAAAAATTCAATTTTGATATATAAATGAACGTAACCTTTAATAAAAGATAAAACAATTTAAAGATGATTTAAACAAAACAAACTAAGAATTTCATAATTTATTTATATCTATGGTTATGAATTAATACTTTTGACAATTTACATTATATGTCAATGTTAGTTGCACCAGGGGCAAGTTCTTTACATTGTGGGTTGTGTTGATATGCTTCATATTCAACATCTGAGTGTAGATCTTTTCCTGCATCGTATTGTTCACATGGTTGAGCTCTAACTGGTATAATCCACTCATTGCTGCTATTATTAGGCACGTAGAATACTTGTGCTACCTGACAAGCTAATGTAAATGATTCTGATGATTGGAGGATGTGACGGTTCTTAAGCTCAAGAATCCGTGTTTCTTATCGATTTTGAATCCAATGCCTTCTTTAAAAACATCAAACTAATCACACTTGAATAGAACCACCTTACGGTCAAACTTGAAGCTCATTTCAACAATCTCTTCAATTTGACCGTAATACCCATCACAACCAGTGCTTAGGTCACAACTGACAAGAACTCCAGCCTGTTGCGTGGCCTTCGCATCATCAATGGATTGTACTCTGAATCTGAAATCGTTAATTATGTATCCAGAATGGTAACATTCGCATGTCAAAGGTGTATCAACAATTACATCAAAATCCTATACCCACAGTGGATCCCCATCTTCTTTCAATTTATTTACACGATCCTTGAACCAACGAAAGAACTGCAAGTCGTGTGTAGATGTATTAGATGATTCTTTGAATTCATTATAAATTTCATCTACTTCTGGAATTTTCTCCAGAATGTACAAGTGTGCCAAACGTCGGTCCATTTCTGAGATAGGCTTAACCTTCGTCAGTAGGATAGACCTTCCTCCGATGTTAAATATGGACAGACAATGTACACCATTACCATTAAATTCTCCTTTATAGTTTCGTTTAAGACGATTAAATCTATTGTCTATTTCATTCATGTACATGACACGGAAGTTAATACATTCTTCTACAAGATAGCCTTCAACAATTGACCCTTCTAGTTTAGCCTTATTGAAGACATAATCTTTCAATTTCTTCAAATATCGTTCAATTGGATATATCCATCTGTACTACACAGGTCCAGCAATTCTCGCTTCATTTGAAAGATGAAGCGTGACACGAACCATAACGTCAAAAAATGCAGGCGGGAAAATATGCTCCATTTTACAATGTGTGATCACAATTTGTTTATCCCAATAGTCTAATAAATCGGTATCTAATGTCTTTGAACAGATAACTTTAAAATATCTGCTCATCTCCATGAAAGAATCGACTACCGGATCAGGCATCACTCCATGTATCGCTAGTGGGAATAAGATTTGCATGTATACATGAGAATCATGACTTTTTAACCTATTAATCTTCCTTTGCACTTCATTTACGCAACGTGAAAGTTGCGATGAATACCCATATGGATCCCAAATGTCTTTAAGGAACGGGAAAATCCTTTGCCTTTGCTCTTCGGTAAGACTGTATATAGCTTCTAGAAAGTGAGACCCTCCTTCTTCAGCGTGCAACTCAGGACGAATACCCAAAATTTTCATATCATTCCATGTTTTAACTGTATCCTTTGAGCTGTCTATTAGGTTTAATACATCAAGAATGTTGTCCATTACATTCTTTTCGATATGCATAATATCTAAATTGTGCCGCACTGTCAAATCCTTCCAATATGGAAACTCCATAAAAAATATGCTTTTCTTCCTAAACCCTGAGTGTCGTAAGGAAGCCAAGTCATTTTTGAAAAGATGACCTAAACATATTTCTCCGAGCTGTTGCAATGTCTCCATGATTTTCATCCCCCACAGCCTAATAGAATTTGTACTGAGCTTATTCTTTGGATTCCTCGACAAATACCAACATACTTTACCATCAAATCTATCCTTGAATTGTGACGTTCGCTATCTGTGTTCAATGGGCAAAAAACCTGCGGTGCCCTAAGTAACAAAACTTCTTGCTTTTAGGCAATCTCAGGTGATGAGTATCGTCCATATAGATTGGACAGGTGAACTTTCCCTTTGTACTCCATCCTGACAAATTTGCATATGCTGGAAAGTCATTGATTGTCCATAGTAATGTTGCGTGCAACTGAAAGAATTGTTTCTTGTGTGCGTTATATGTTTGAACACCACTATACCACAACACTTTCAGTTCATCAATCAATGGCTGGAGATAAACATCTATTGCATTTCCTAGTTGCTTGGGTCCTGGGATAAGGAGTGTCAACATCATGAATGAAGATCGCATGCATAGCCATGGGGGTAAGTTGTAAGTTACCATGACCACCAGCCATATGGAATATGATGGATACATGCTCTTGATTGGATTGAATCCATCGCTTGTAAGACCTAGTCTCACATTTCGTGCCTCCTCTGCGAATAATGCGTGATTCTTGTTAAATCTGTTCCACTCATCAAAATCTATTGGATGACGGATGCGTTCATCTTTCAATTTATTATCCTGATGTCACGACATCAGTTTTGCTATTTTTACTGGAAAGGAATAGGCATTGTAGCTTAGGAATCGGTGGAAAATAACGGAGAACCTTCTCTGGTTGTTTCTTCCCGTTGGTGTTTGTTGACTTACCCACCTTATATCTCTGCTCACCACATTCAGGACAGTTAGTCAACCCTGAGTACTCATTTCTGTACAGGATAGTCATTACGATAGGTATCAATCTTTTCGCATTTCAATCTGAGCCCACGTATCTGCTTCTTCGGATCATACCATGACTTAAGATATCCAGCAATATTATTCAACAGATCTCTAATGAATTCTAGAACCTCAGACATTAATTTCGCTGTGGCTCTATTCGTCACTTTCATTTGAAATAATTTTAGAAGGAGTGGCAACTTCGACATTGACGTTATTCTAAGAGCAATTGGATCTTCTGCTGTTTTGATTGCATCGTACAACTCATTACACTCTCGTAATGTGTCATCATCATCTGCATCCTCATGGTCTGCTACTCTCATATCATGTAACATTTCATCTAATTCATCTTCTTGATTATCATCACTTCCTTTAAAGGCTTTAATTGTCTCATTCCTAACTTCTCTCATTTATTCACCATGAGCTGTTCAATTTACGTAATGTTGCCACCAACCGTTACATCTTACATACCCCAAAACTGTGTCTCAGTTATAAAAAAACCCATTCAAGCACTGTCTATATGGGCATAAAATTAGCTGAAAGAATTCACCTTGTCTAAATGTCTTCCTATCATCATGAAATGCCCACTTTAGAAACAAAATCACTCCACTCTTGTAGTCGTGGTAATTTGAATTCCTCATACTGATCCATGACTTATCCATGATAATTATCTAGAATGTAAAAGAGAACCACTCATGAGTCGGACTCGAATAAGATAAGAACGTGTATTTTTAGATCATTCATAAGCTACACTCGAATAAAGAAGAAATGTGTATTTTAAGAAGATTTGCACTTGATAGCCCATCCTTGAAGATTTGATCACAACATTACTTCTAACATGCAACCAGTGTTTGAAGAAATTTTGGTAGCATTTCCCCGCACTTCTCCAGTATACATCCCAAGACTAACCTTAACAACATCCTCAATAGCCCTTACTAAAGGGTGCTTTGGGAACATAGCTAAAATTAGTTAGTATACCAAAGAAGAGCAAGAAAATGTAACTGAAATTTCTCCAAACACTAGTTACATGAAAGAAGTAACTTCAAGTTATGATCAAAATTTTAAGGACCCCCCTTTGTTCAGAACTTCTCTGAACAAAGGACGACGACACTTATGGCATGTTATAAAGACAATGCATCGTGCATGTAAGTAAGGTGTACACACACTTTGTATTGTCCGTATAACATGATCAGAAGTCTCGACGGCCTAGTATTTTGACACAATTATATCCCTCCCACAACCTGTTGCCTAGGGGTTAGAATTCCTATTGTTTGTCATATCGTGCATATAAACTTGTGCAAGTGTGTGTATCTACAAAGTTGTAATAAAAATTTCATAATCAAACATAAATAACAAACGTTCATTTATAAATTATACTTTACTAACAGTAACTGCCTCCACCCCAACCCTCTCCTCCTCCTCCTCACTTTCTAAACCCCTAATCTTCTTCATATTCCTTTTACTCTCTCTCCATTCTCATCTTTCCCTCCTATATAAAACCTTAAACATTAAGTTTGTTAATCGAATCCCTAAACGCATAACCCTAACACTCAAATCTTAAATAGCAAATCCTGAAAGTAAACCTTAAATCCTAAGCAAGATGGAAGGCCATAAATCTTAAGCTCGAGACCTTAAACATTCACTTCGTAACTGAAGGCCATAAATCCTAAGCCCTAAACTCTAACCCATAAATAAACCCATCGTGTAACCCATGACATTAAACCTCTTTCCACTCCCTTTCACTCGTTTCTCTCTTCCTCCTTCCTTTCCCACGGGCCCTCCTCTAGACCCTCCTCCTCCCACCTCCCCTTTCCTCCTCCCTCCTCCTTCAATTCTCTCCTCTAGTTCCTCCTCCTCAAGATCCTCCTCCCACCTCCTCCTTCCTCCTCGCGCCCACCTACCTCCTTTATGTCACTTGCCTCTTCCCACCTCACCATCACCACCATTGACCACCTCTAGTACCCTCCTCCTCGATCTTCCTTCCCTTCCTCCAGCACCACCCATAACTCCTACTCCTCGTCCTCCTCCTCACATTCACATTCATTAACACATTCAAAACAAACTAATTAAAACATATAATTTGAAAACATTTGATGAGAACCTCATCATAAGCCCTAACTAGCTCTTTTCGACCTAGAGAAGAGAACAAAAGCTCTTACATAACCAAAAGAAAGGCCTAAATCAAGGAATTAATGTTCTGAGAAGAAAACATGAAACAGAGGTTAAAACTGTAATTTTACCATTACAGTACATAAACGGGATTTCCTAGAAACTAAACACAGGTCAATTGGTCTTAAAAAGATAAAAAGTGAGTTGATTCAATTAGAAATGGGTTCATATGCAATCTAAGAATTAAATGACATTTTGTAACCCTAAAACAGACTCAATTTAAAAATGTTCTGGTCAGGATAAAAATCAACTAAACTCTCTAAAATTCAAGGAAAAATAACCCCTAGGGTTTAGAACCTTCAATTTGGCCTTTTGAACCGATTTTGACCTAGATTGGGGTCCTAGCTCAATATTTGACCTAATTTCAAAATGCCCAATCAAACGTGGTCAAACCTAAAATCCAACTTCACCATTGGATTCCTTAGGTTCAAATTAGGTTTGTACCAAAATTTGGACCTAAGGGAAGGTCATCTTGACTTACTTTGCAAAACAGTCCACCCAATTACATTTTGGCTCCTAACTTTTGAAAACCCTTGCAAAGATCCCCTCAACTTCTCCGTCACTTTTCGCATTCAGGTCCCTTTGCCATTGCAGCAGAGACCCATACCTCTGGCGAGGTTTCAAGGAGGATTTTTCCTCGCTTCCCCAGGGAGCTGCTCCTAGATTTGAAAGGGGAGTCCTTTGCGAAACTCCCTACCGCCTGAGCAACTTCCCATGCCCTGAATCGCCCTATACCTCTCGTGCGAACGCTCGAGAGGTATGGGTATCACTACCGGCCATACCTCCGACGAGGGTTTTTTCCCGCCACCTTGCACCTGACCTTCTACCCGTGCCTATATAAGAAGCACCAGGTTCGGTCGAAGGGTCCAAGCCTGTTTTTGCCGGAGATATCCCCTGAAATTCATCTCTCCTCGTTTCCGGCCATTTGCCCGCAGGCTCCGGTGACTTCCCCTCCCTCCTCTCGTCGCCCTGCCACCATACCAGTAGCAGGGTAGCTTCGTCTCGTTCCTCCGCGTTGTGCCGCACCAGCGCATGCCTCTCCGACCTCCTCGTCGCTGTCATCTCCACCTCAGGGCTGTCTTCCCCGACGACGGCATATACGCGCCGTCCGCCTCCTCTTCTCCCCCTTCGTCCAGCACCTCGCAGATAAATCCCCTTCATCTACTCTTTCTTTTCCCCTTTTCTATTTCTAATTTCACACCCCAACAAGCACATTTCACGGTCACCTTCTCAACCTCCGGCCGCCCACTGGCGAAGGCGCAACCAGCACTCCATGCACCGACATGCCTCACCACCGACCACAGAAGCTTCACTATCATCCACTGATCATCACCCACCTCTTCATTGACTGCCATTCGCACCCAACACTCTCCCTGAACAAACCCACACACACGGTCACAGTCTGAGATAGGCACGCACGCCTAAGCCATTCTGCACCACGCCACCCCCTGCCTCAACTTCGTCGTGCCACGACGAAGCTACCTGTGTGCTCTAATGGGGCCAAAAGGTCATGTTCAGTGATCGCGGGTCCCAACCCCCTGCCGCCATTGGAGCAGGAGCAAAGCTTTCTCGCAAGCTCGCTCCAGGTCGCCCTGCTCCAGGAGATCGAGTCCCAGGTGCACGGAAGCATTCCATGATTCTTATGCACCTAGCAATCGAAGCCTTCATCAACCGCAGCGTAGCAATTGAGCAAAGCACCTACCTACGAGTGCGCGAAGAAGCGGGTGGGCCTTTAATCCCACCTCGGAAGTTTTCAACGCAGGTGAGCGGCTTAGATTGATTTTGTGTTTTCTCTTCGTTGCCTCCGAACACAGGGGGAGGTCCCCTCGCCCGTATACCTGCCTCGTCCGCGACCCACGCTCCGGGGACCTGGCTGCTTGACCCGATTACCCAGCACTCCTCGCGCACCACCCACACCGGTGCGCCTAGACCCGGGCACGCATAACCCGACCTGTTTACTCAGCTGGCTCTGAGAGAATGAAGAGAGAAATAGAGAGAGAGTGACGCGGGGGAGGGTAGGGGTAGGTTTTGCAGTGTGGTGTTGTGCAGGGAAGAAGGAAGAGGAGGAAGCAGCTGCGGGAAAGAAGAAGAAGAAGCCAAGGAAGGAGCTAAAGGACTTAGCAAGGAAGACTGAAGCCACAGAAGAGGAAGGAAGAGAAGGTAGCTGCTGAAGAAGAAAAGAGAAGGAAGGAGAACTCAAGGCAGAAGCCAAAACCAAGAAAGGAAGCAGGGAAGGAAAGAAACTTAGCCGCAGAAAGGAAGAAGGAAGGAAGGCCAAAGAGAAGAAGAGGAAGTCAGAGGAGAGCTAAGGAAAAGGCTGAAGAAGGAAATCAAGGCAGAAGCCAAGGAAGGAAAAGGAAGAGGAAGAAAGGCAGAAGCCAAGGGAACGAGAAGCACTATAGCAGAGGTGCGGCTGAGGAAGAAAGAAGAAAGAAAGAAAGCAAAGAGAGTAGAAGGAGAAAAGCTAAGTCAGAGAGGGAAGAAAGAGCAGAATTAAAGAGAAAAGAAGAAAGGCTATCATTTAAGACGTCTGATCATAGAATTAGACGTCCAATTCTTCTATTTTGCTACAATTTTGACTCTTAAATTCTTGCTTTTATATTCTGAATTAGGTTTTGAGTAACTCTAAATGTTCAATTACATTATTAAGATTAGTGAATAAATTCTATTTGCTCCCTGTGTTCGACCTCGGATACCTTGATTTTCGAGTAATAAAAGTTCTTATTTGTTTATAATGCTTTTTCGACTATGCTGCAATGAGACTAATTTAAAACACGACAAAGAATTACATACAACATTCATTAACACATATTCACTCACACAAAATAATGTAATCAAACTAAATATACATGTGCACACAATTGCATAAGAATACTAATTAAAACATACAATGAAGACATACTAATTTTTAAAAAATATAGTGAGATGGTTGTGGTGGTAGTGGTAGGGAGGAGGTGGGGGGAGTATGAGTTGGTGGTGGTGCTGGTGGTTGGGGCAGGGGGTGGTGGTGCTGCTGGCGGGGGGAGGGGCTGACGAGTTGTGGTGGTGCTGGTGGTGGCCGCAGGGGGTGGTGGTGCTGTGGGTGGCGGCAGAGGTGCTGGTGGTGGCGGCAGAGGTGGTGGTAGCTAGTGGTGGTGGTGCTAGTGGTGGGCGAGGGGGAATAGGCCTCAGGCCGGCGACGAGAGGGAGGGGAAGGAGGATGCGGGCGGAGGAGGAAGAAGAGGAGTTGCATGGATATCCCTTGAGGTCACGAAGGAGGAACCGAGGCAAAGGAGGAGTCGTAACGACACTCACGGAGGAGGAGCCTAGTGGAGGAGGTCTCGTGGAGGGGAGGGGTAGGAGGAAGTTGCGAGGTGGTGGAGGCCGCTTCAGATTTGGGACAAAGGGGGAGTTGGGTCCGCGCTAGTGATTTAACTCAACATTCTCAACCGTTCTTAATAAATGGTCGATTCTACTCTTATTACTGACAGTTAATAACGGTCGAAAATAACTCCTTTTTCGACCATTAAGGTCAAACGGTCGATGATAGACTTTGAAAATTTGCTCGCCCGCTTTGGCGGGTTATGAAAACATTATCGTCGACCGTTAATATGGAAACGATCGACTATATTATTATTGTCGACCGTTTATAACAGTCGAAATTGGTGTCTATCAGACGTCTTAACTTTACTTCCCTTTCTCGACCGTTATATATTACACAGTTGAAGATTTATTTATCTTCGACTGTTTACATAGAAACGGTCGAGTAAATTTTTATTTTCGACCATTTATAACGGTCGAGAATGGTCTCAACCTCCTCGACTATTTTCTAGATGGTAAAGTTAATGACCAAATTTTTGGCAACCGTTCATATTAAAATGGTCGAGAATAACATTATTGCCTACCGTTACTTGAATGGTTGAAAATATCTGTCGCAAATAGTCCTTTTTCTACTAGTGCATCTTCTTATGCATCTCTATTTTTAGTTCTTGTTATTTTTCTAGTTCATGTTCTAGTTAGTTCTAGTTGTAAATTTGACATTTATTCTTATAGCAAAAAAGTTATATTTCTAGTCATTTTATTTGCAATCTGTACTTCTCACCCCCTTCTTATTATTTCTCGTTATTGGTATTCCATGTTCTCATCTCCATCATTTTATTCAAAAATATCAAAAAAAATAGTTTCATCTTTTTTTGCATTTAGATTAGAACGATCCTATACGTCGTCGTGTTCGATTCGGGACTCACCAAGGTCTCGGATATTTTATTTCTATCTAAAAAAATCACACTACAATGAACGTGTTTTTATTTTCGCAATTTCGACAAGGCCAGAAACTCATAGGAAGCCTAATCAGACTACTGGATATTAACTTAAGCATCCTAGGATCTGCACCCTACAACACCATTAAGAACCCCTGATACCTTCTAAAAGCTTGACAATCCCTGCCCTCCCAACCATTACGTAATTTCTACACCCACCAAAGCCTCCTATACAAACATCCAAGAAAACACCTATTGGCGACCATTTGGGCTCGCCCAACACCATCATCTTACCAGTTTTCTTGATTATCTTTTTGGAAAGACCAATCTTTTCTACCAAGACCCATATGTTGGGGTCCAGAAATTCGACTTTAGTAGCCAAAATTAGTGGAGTAAGTAGACGTTGGACAATGTCCAACTAAAGGCAATAAACTTAGTGCTTCCTGAGAGGAAACCTAGTGCCATTGTAGGTTGTACATACTCTCCTTCTCATATAGGTGAGTTGGCCAGATTCAATGCGATATTCAAGTGCTATCCTTGCACTCGACTCTTGCATGCATATGTAATACAATGAGGGCATTGCATTAGATAGGCATGGTAGGGTGGATACATATATCCTTGAATTAATTTGTCAGCTTTACGGAATTTTTTGTTTATTTTATATATATATATATATATATATATATATATATATATATATATATATATATATATATATATATATATATATATAAAGATACATCGCCTTGTAAATAGCATAGTTACATAACTCTACTTAGGATTAGTGAATCTAGATATCTAAAAGCCACTAAGTCTTGGGAGTCATAAGGGGACTCAACTCATAAGACCTTCAGGTTGTGATCAGCTTAATCAACTAGAAGAGTCCTTTAGGACTTAGGTTGAGACCGAATTCTTAAAGAATTCTCTTGATTAAAGTCAAAGGTCAACAAGGAAGAGAGTATAGGGCTCGTTGGTCCACCCTTCGATTTAGGAGGTGAGTAACCTAAGCGTTCAAATTTCACACACTTGATTTGACTTGCTAGCAACTACAACCTTGAAAATAATGAGTTTCACTAGGGCTGAGATTTGGGAGCCATTATAATTAAACAGACTTAACTTATATCAGAACCAATAAAAGCCCCTACGGGTATGATTGTCACGTTGCACTGGGAGAGCCTCTCTAATGTTAGGTGCTTAGAGCCTAGCCTAGCATCTTGAGGTCTCTTAAGTTTTGCTTAGGTGATGTTCTTGAACGGAGGAAGGAGAACCGCTCGCTTAGAAAAATGAGAAGAAAAAAGGAGAAAACAAAAGAAAAAAATACAATAAAAAAGTAGAAGGAAGAAAAGAAAAAAATTCAAATAAAGAAAAGTTGTGTGTGTAATAAAAATTAAAAAAATATATAAAACAAGGTGAGGAACTAGTAAGAGGACAAATTGCTCAGTCAAGGAGATATACCTTTGAGGTTGCCCCAACAAAGAAAAGGCTGAGAACAAAACTTCCAAGTCCTAGTAAGGTAGAACCGAAAGCGAAACTTAGGAGAATTAGGGATAACTCCAGCCTAGGAAATTTGGATTTTTGTAGCTATGGATGCTCACAAGTCGAGTCTCTTGTGCTAAGCACGTACGCTTTAAACTTGTAACTAAACAAACCTGGGTGGACCTCTTGAGCCTAAAAAATCTACCTTTGCGACTATAGACTAAGGTCGAGAGAAAATCGAAAGGTTCAGTCAAAAACCCAGTTCTAGGTGTCTCTCTCTAATGTTATTAGGCCCCTATGGAATAACAATTCTTATATCTTCCTTAACATAGATCGACTAATAGGTATCGAGTCATTCCACAAGTCTTAGTATAGAGCTTTGCATTTGTCTATGTTTTGCTAAGGGACTAGTAGAAGGTAGGTAAAGGGGTGTCATAACTATATAGTTAATACACTTAATATGTCTAAATTGGGCTAATTCCTAAATAAACATATCATATTTAGGTTGTAAATTATGCATCATAGCTATACTAGGCATATAAGGCTCATAATTGTATTTAGACATAATATATATATTATAATAATATTAATCTGTGTAAGAATGAAATGTGGGAGTGGATTTTGAGAATGAAAGGCTGTAGAGGAGAATTAAGAGAAAACACATTCTATGAGGGGCAAAATGCAAATTTGCCAAGTTACGAGGGCTTTGGTGTAATTTTTCCATCAACACTCCATGCCCTTGCTCTTGAAGAAAATCCAAGCCCTTCCAGATATCTCTGCATAATTCTAGCAAGAACGAGCTTAATATACTCCACTTTCAGTAGTTCGTGCACAGCTAACGCAAGTAGAACGTATTTCGCAAGCACCCCATACATGCTTTGCGTGCAAGAGAGCGTCAACCACACTAGCCCAGTAAGAGCGTGCACATAGGGCGCCCGAACTGCGCCCGTGCACAAATCACACATGCTACAGCCTACAACAGCCACCCGCGTATTAAGTGTGCGCGATAGCCACGTATCAAGTGTGCGCACTAGCCGCGCATTCCCCTTACTCGATCCACCTACCAAGCGCGTACGGGATTTGTGCACCAGCCCACCGTAGCAGTTGCCCACCATCTAGAACGCACTCTTCACACACGTTCTGTGCCCGTACCCGCTACTTAAACGACCCGCACGCAAAAGGCTTGATTTGCCCGGCCAAGACCTCTTTTCCTCACCTATATAAAGGCCACCCTCCTCCCATTGCTAATTCATCTTCACCTACACCTTCTCTACCTTCATTGGAGCTAAGGTAACCTACCCAGGCTCCAACCTACCCTCCAAAGCTCTTAAGAGTCATATTAGAATATAATAATCCCTCTCTCACACCTCCTAATGGGAACACCATCATGATCCATAACTAGCTCAATTTGATCTGATCAAGTCATTAAATGCTCCTACATAACCATCGGAAGGTCATAATTCATTGCATAATCATTCTGAGAGAAAGACAAGAAAATAGGGTTAAAACTATAATTTTACCATCATATCTCAATTGCAATACAATCATCGATTTTCTTAGTGGCTGAACAAAGGTCAAATGGTCTTAAGAGTCTAATAAGTGGGTTAGAACAAACAGAAATGGGTTTTCATGTATTATAAGAATTAATGAACATCTGAAACCCTAAAAAAAGATCCGCTTAATTAATTGAGGTTCTGGTTAGGATAAAATTCACCTAAATCCTCTAAAATTCATAGAAAATATTCTCTAAGGTTTGGTATGCTTGATTTGACCATTGGAACCCGTCTTGACCCAAAATAGAATCTTAGACAGACATTTACCCTAATTTGAATTTTTACATAAATTACCCAGTCAAACAAAGTCAAAACCTAAATCTAACTTTATCATTGGATTCATTGGGTCTAAATTAGGTTTATACCAAAATTTGGGCCCAATCTGAGATCATCTTGACCAAGTTTGCATTTTGATCCAGTAAGACTCTTTTTATCTCATTCAAATCATTAGCTTTTGAATTTCTTACAAAAAGACCCCTATCTTTATCATCATTTTCTTCAAATTGGTCCCTACCGCCATGAATCTTCTTCCTACAAACTCCGACGACTTAAATATGGAATGTTCTCCTTGATTCCTTGACAAATCCCTCTTAGATTTGAAAGCGAAGTTCATCAAGGAATTATCTTCCTTTCGAGCCAAATCCTAAGCCCTAAAACTTTCCCAATCTCTCATGCATCATCATGAGAGATTTAGGTATCTTAGAGTTTCCAATGCCGACGACATTTCAAGCTTGGGAAGCTTGCTTCCTAAGCTCAAAACTCCCTTTAGAGGCCTATAAAAGACCCTTTAGATCAGGTCGAGTTCCTCAAACTTGATGTCATCCTGGAACACCCTCAATTCCTCCCTCCTTGTTTGGCTAAAAAGCTCCTCAAGCTCTGGCGACCTACTCCATCTTCATTCTTCGTCTGACCACAATACCAGTGGAAGATTCGTCTTCCCTACCTTCCTCTGCATTGCGCCATACCAGTGGACGCCCCTCTGTCCCTGTCGTCGTCGCCATTCCCTCTACCGGAGCATCTTCTTCCCCGGCGTCGGCCTACCAACATCGGTGCCATTCTCCCTCTTCCGTCCATTAAATTAGGGTTAGATTAGTTTCCCTAGGTCTCTAGTTTAATTTTATACCCAAAAACCCCAAAAACAACCCCTCGACACCTTGACTCACCTTTGTCTTCCCCGTCTCCGACCGTTCCTCCAGCGAGGCGGTTCCACTACTACACAACTCCACCCGCCTCACCGACCACCTCATAACCTTCGCTTCATCCACCCGCTCAAAAGCCCTAACCTTTCTAGACCTATTGCCCACTCCACCTCCTCACCGAACAATCCATCATCCTCCGTCTAGTTCTGACTCGACCGACCACCACAAACCGCCATCCTCCACGAAACCATCGACACCACATTCCACGACCCTTGGCGACTCTCCTGAAGTGCTTTAACATGGCCGAGAGCCTTTATTATTGATTTTCAGGCCTTCACCTCCAGCCGCTGTTAACGTGCAAGCTTCAAGCTTTCTTGAAGCCTTCTCCAGCAGCTGCAGTTCCAGGGGTCCGCATCAAGCAATGCGGAATCGACCTAGCTTCGCTCCTGACCAGTCAATTAGGGTGTTGACCTCCTCCCTCGCATGAATTGGCCGAAGATAGCTGCTACTGTGAACAGAGAAGACGGTGTGGGACTTTAGTCCCACATTGTAAACTGGTGAGCTCCTATAGGCACATAAATTGATTTTTTGCCTTAGCCTTATCGCCTCGAGACACGGGGGTGAGGTCCCCGCATGCCCCTCACACGCGCCTTGCCGATGACACTACTCACGCGGGTCTGGCGCGGATCCGACCTGCCTAAGCCTTGATCACATCTCGCTCACCACCTACTGCCAGTGAGCTTCGTTTCAGGTGCGCTCTGCCCGAACATCTGATTACCCGACATTGTTTGAGGCCCTTGGAGGGTCGATCCCAGAAAGAGAAGGAGAGCGAGAGAGAGAGTAGGGAAGGGGGGTTTTGCTCTGAGGAGATTCTGACACTTAACTGAATTTGGAGGGATTGCCTCCCTTTGTGCATAAAGAAGGAAGAAGAGGAGAAGAGGTTGAAGACAGAAGAAGAAAGGAGAGTAGAAGAGTAGAAGTAGAAGGCCTGAAGAAGAAGAGAAGAGGAAGAAGTAGAACAGTGCTAGGGAAGCACTATAGCATTTGTTGGTTAAGTCGTCTAGTCATCAGACCTGACGTCTGATTTGAGGCTTGATATTTTGGAATTACTGTTGAGATATTTAAATTGATTGAATGCTTGATATATATATGTGTGTGTGTGTGTGTGTGACAGATTAATATTTATTGAATATCGTTATTTGGCTTGAATATTATGCTCAATTACATAATATTTGAGATTAGTGTGTGAATTCTTATTTGCTCTCTGAGTTCGACCTCGGACTGCCATTCGAGTAATAAATTCTATTTTTTTTCAAGAGATTTCGGCCTATACTACGATGCAGCTTTTATAACCTCGATCTCGCTAGTCAACACCTCCTTTAAACCTTCCTTTCACTACCTTCAACGGGCCTCCTAAACTCATCCTCTCACCTCCATCCTAGGTAGAAGATCACCTCCATTCCCACTAGATTAGAACCTTCTTCTCTCATCTCATAATCCACTAAAAGCCTAGCCTAAGCCTTCCTCTACCTGTCATCCTCGTACCCTTCACCTTCATCATCCAACATCCATCTTTAGGCCGCCGCCAAGCACATCATCTCGCTGAGCAGCCATTTTGGGAGATTCTTCTCACTCCCTCTCTCTTTTATTTTATTTTGTCTATTTTTATTTTCTCTAGTTGTAATAGGACCTTGCAAACTTCATAATACAAGTCTTCTCTTATTCATGTGATCGTTATTATTAGTCTTACTTCTCACCTGAATTTTGTTTATATAAAAAATCATAAAAATTACACAAGCTACAAAATACCAAAAATACATAACTATGAGATTTTAAGCGTGTTTTCGTTCCTATTTAGACCTGGACTCAGCTCTGATAAATTTTTTTGATCGTAAATTTTTGTAACTATGACGATACACTATTTGAAAATCTTATTCTTAGCAAATTTTCCCGCATCAGATCCCAATGGCTATGAAGCATTTTCCAAGCCTTCTTGAACCTTTCTAACTCATCTATAAATAGTCTAGAGGTTCTCCTTTGTCAAAAGACATATATAAATAATATTTTCCACTCTATACACATTGTGAGAAGGTTAAAAGAAATAAAATTAGTCCTTGCTCTCCAAGCCTTGCTCTACACATTAGAGAGTACCATTACCTTGCATCATCATGCCCATTGTAACATCCCAAAATCTAGGTCTGAGTCATCTCAAAGTGGTTTGGGTCAATTCGAACCCAGAATCCCGGTTGTGGTTCGGTGTTGGTGTTAACACCTCCTTAAATTGCCAAAAATTATGTATTTTGAGTCAACCTATAGTCAAACATTATCAAAAGGGTATTATGTATGGTATCGTTGGATTCCTCTCATCGTAAGCTTTTCGGTAGTGCTTGTTTCACGCAATTCCGAGGTGTATAGCTTAAGTTATGGCCAAAACCAGTTAAAAATGACCTAAATGTAAGGTGGATCCAACCTTAGGGGTATTTTAGGTATTTCACTCCACTAATCCTAATCCCAACAAACTTTGGACCAATGAAAGGACCCCCTTGGGTCCTTGGGTCATCATTAATCTTTAAGTCTCTCAAATCAAGAGATGAAGAGTGAAGGAAAATCTTCGATTTTCCTTTTGAAAATTAATAATTAATTTTTTTCCTGGGGACCTGGTTGCTAATGGTAACACTATCATTAGCCATAACTACTTTGAATTATTCAGAATCAAGAGATAAATGCTCTTGAATAATTGCTTGAGGACCATAATTTGACTCAAATCTATTTTATGGAGAAAACATTAAATTAGGGTTAATTCTATTATTTTAACATCATATAATGAATGCAAAGTAACCATAGGGTCACCCAAGGGTTAATTAGAGGTTAATCAAGCATTAAGGACCAAGAATTGGGTTCGTATTAACAGAAACAGGGTTTCGCACATCTTGAGAACCAAATTAGTACACAAAATCCTAATTTTCAGCCTACTTAAATTGAAGAAGTTCTTATCCGGATAAAATTCATCTAAACCTCCTAAAATTAATATGAAAATATTCTAATAGATTTGGTACCTTTGGTTTGTCCATATGAACCTATTTTAACTTAGAATAGAGTTACAGATGGGATTTTGCCCTGATTTTGGCTTCCGTGCAAATTGCCCAATCAAACGTGGTTAAACTCAAATCCATGTTCACCATTAGATACCTTGGGTCCAAATTAGGTTAACACCAAAATTTGAGTCCAATCAAAGTCCATCTTGACCTAATTTGCACTTTAGTCCCTAAAACCTCTATTTCCTACACTCAGACCCCTAGCTTTCAAAATTTCTTGCAAATAGGTCCCTAACTTTCTCATCTCCTTCACAAACAGGTCTTTACCACCATTGTTAGGCCAATTGTGCAGCACCGACTTTAACCAGGTTGAAACCAAATCAAATCACCTCTAAATCCTACCAAATTTGGTGGGATTGGAGTTCAGACCTTGAAGATTCTTGTGAACACAATTTTAGATCCTGATTTCGAGCAACAAGATAAGGCGAAGCTCACAAAATCCGTGGGATTCTTGATTCCAAATCTTGACTCAATCACGCAAATTCCTTTATTTGGAGCTCGGGTTTGAGCTCTATAAAGGTTCATCTAACTCCCAAGTTTTTCCTTAGCCCGATTACAAGCCAAAATAACTCTTCCTCTTCATCTCTGGCCACCTCCAGTGTGGCTCTAGCGACCATTCTTCCCCATCCTCCTACAGCCTCCCAACGACCAAATTGGGAGTGCCTCATCCTCCCTCACCATCGTTCGCCTCTCGCCAACCACAGCGGAGGCCTCCTCTCCCTCTCCCTCTCCTCGTCGCCGTCTCTCTCACTGGAGGGCTTCACCTTCTCCGTGACCATCCAATCAAAGCCAGCACGATCCTCTCTCCTTTCGACCATAATCTAGGTTCTTCCTTCTCTCCTTCTCTAGTTAGGATTAGGACCCTTATCTCCCAAATTCAGTCGCTGTTCACCTGCCTCCCCTATCATCTTCTCCAACTACAGTGACACCTCTGCCGAAGCTGTGTGCCCGCCACACTTGACCAAACTTCGCTCCATCAGGTCCACAAGCTCGCCCACGTTTGTGTGAGCAAAAGCCCTCAAGAAATTGAGGGTTTTGCTCACATAAACCACCGATCGAAGAACCCACCAACTTGCCAATCACCCCTTCACTGTTCGACCACCATCATCCGGCCATCACTCGACCTCACTACTACCCTGAGCAGTTGCAGAACCATTTGATGAAGCTTTTGTTGTTTGCTCTAAATCGGGTTGTAAAATCATCGTGTTGCAGTATAGATTGAATCAGTGCGAAAACAAATAATGTTTATTACTCGAATGAAAGTCTGAGGTCGAACACATGGAGCAATTGGAAAAATAATTCTCAAGATCACAATTCAAATGCAATATAAGCAATGTATGATAGAACTTCAAACAAGAATGATATATAAATGAAATTTGATGTCAGATAGTGCAAAAAAGAATGGGGTAGAATGGTGATTTAAATCACCAATTACCCCTATCAATTTCTCAAATATTTCAATAGTACTAAGCAATTCAACGTAATATAAGTGCACAGTGCACTTCAGATGAAGCTCAGACGTTTGCTAAGTCGGTCAGACGACTTATCCTACTCTCTACTACAGTGCCTGGTTGCTTCTCCTCTCTGTGCTTCTCTTCTCTTCTTCCCCTGTGGCTATGCCTTCTCTCTTCTTCTTCCTTGTTCACATGCATGGGGGAGGTTCCTTAAACGGCTAATTGTCGGCCATTAGTTCTGAGAACAAAACCCCCTGCCCTTGCACGCTTTCCTCTCCTTCTCTTTAGGATTCGCCCTCTCAGGGCCATAGTCGGGCTATCGGGTACATGCGCACCCGGGACCAGAGCTGCCAGACGTGCGTGGCTAGGTGGATACTCGGATGCACAAGACTCGTGTGAGCAGTGTCACGGGCGAGGCACATGGGGGTGTATGGGACCTCACCCCGTCACTAGGAGGCGAAGAGCCTATACGACAAAATCAATATATGCGCCTTCGTCTGGTTTCCCGCTTCCGAGGTGGGACTAAAGTCCCACCCTTCCTTTGCGCAGTAGCAACAGTAGCCCCTTCTTGCGATTGCAGTCAAGGCTGTGGTCAACCGCTCCAATAGATGACCCAAGAGTGATCCTGGGATGATTCTGTAACAGCTGGAGTCAAGACCTGGGGAATGAAAGACCTGAAGCAAGCTTCAAGCAAGCTTGAACTGGCTTGTTAATGGTGGGGAGGACTTGAAGACTTGAAACACACAAAACGGCCTCTTGGCCCTATTAAACAAGTTCAGGAACTTTCTATGAGTGCGGCGAATGTGATAGTGGCAGTGGCATGCTGCGGGGGAGGTCGGAGATGGCTGGCGGAGGTGGATTAGGTTGGAGAACAGTAGGTTGTTCGATGGGTAGTTAGGAGGGGCAATCGACCTAACAATGTTAGGGCTTTTGCTCTTGGGATCAAGGCAGAGGTGTAGGGATGAGTGGCGGCCAATTTGGTGGAGCATAGTGGTAGTGCGAACTTGCCGGAGGTACGATGGGGAGGGGGAAGAAGATGAGCATGCGAGTGAGATGGCGATCAAAGCGAAGTGTGGTGGGTGTGTGAATGAAGTAGAGGAGTTAGGGAACTTATCTAGGTAGTTGGCAGACGATGGGGAATAGAGGCAACACCGGTTGCGGTGTGGTCGGCGCCAAGGATGAAGGTGACTTCGGTGAGAAGGAAACGGTGAGGAAGACGGAGGGAGACTCCCGCTGGTATGGCGCAACGCGGAGGAGGGTGAGGGAGGAAAATCCGTCGCCGGTATTGTGAACGGATGAGGAATGAGGTCGAGAGGAATCGTCTGAGCTCGAGGAGCCTTTCGGCCGAAAGAGGGAGGAGGATTATGGGGACTTTCTAGGCAAAATCGAGCTTAGGATCTTCGGTTTAATCAGGGGGTCTTTTTATAGGCCTCTGGATGGCATTTTGGGTTTGTGAAGCAAGCTTCCCATGCTTGGAAAGCTTCTCCGAAGATAGGAATTCTAGGATACCTTAATCTCTCATGCGTTCTCTTGAGAGATTGGGAAAGTTTAAGAGCTTGGGAATTGGCTCAATAGGAAGATAATTCCTTGGCGAACTTCCCTTTCAAATCAGAGAGGGATTCGTCAAGGAATCAAGGAGAACTTGCTAAATTTAGGTCACCGGAGTTTGTAGGAACATGATTCATGGTAGTAAGGACCTGTTTGTAAAAATGATGACAAAATTAGGGGCCTTTTTGTAAGAATTTTGAAAGTTAAGGGCATATATGTGATCAGACAGGACCAAATTGCAAACTAGGTCAAGACAGTCTTAGATTGGACCCAAATTTTGGTATAAACCTAATTTTGACCTAAGGAATCCAATGGAGAATTTATATATTTTTTTTAACCTAGTTTGACTGGGTAATTTATGGAAAAACCTAAATTAGGTCAAATATCTGTCTATGACCTTGTTTTGGGTCAAGACGGGTTCTGATGGTCAAATTGAAGGTACCAAGCCCTGGAGAATATTTTTATATGAATTTTAGAGTATTTAGGTAAATTTTATCCTGACTAGAACCTCATTTAATTAAGTGGGTCTATTTTTAGGGTTTCAGAAGTCATTTAATTCTCAAAACACACGAAATCCCTTTTCTGTCTGTTATAACCTACTTGTTAAACTTTTAAGACCATTTGACCCTTAATTAACCCTTAAGAAAACCCATGGTTGTTCTGCATTCAAGATATGATGGTAAAATTGCAGTTTTAACCTTATTTTCTTGTGTTTCTCTCAAAATGATTATGCAATGATTTATGGCTCTGTGGCAGTTATGTAGGAGCATTTATTCCTTGATAATAACTAAATTGAGATAGTTATGACTTATGATGGTGTTCCCATCAGCTTCCTCGACCTTCAATTTTCTTAGGCAATGGTAGCGATCACCCAATTGGACGAAACCTTCTTACACTGCTACACGTGGAGAAGAAGTTGCCCGATAGTGCCACATCATAAAACAAGGCTAAAACGCATATAAGAAGAATTCATCCCGTAGCCTCCATGCCCAAGACACGACGGTCGAGTCCCCTTTCACTCTAATCCCTCACTCCTCGCTCGCCTTACACAGCCGATGAGCCTGGACCCTGTACGCGACCCGATAACACGCTACTGTTCACCCATTTACCTGGCTAAGAAAAGAAGAAAATATGAGGAGGGTAGGGGTAGCTTTCACCTCGGGTTTCATGCCTAGTGCCTTAGGATGCATGCACACATAGTGATTTTTGAGTTGTTGGCGTTAAGGCTCTAGCGACTTTAAGCCATCTGTGGTTCAACTCCGACTTCTGATTGTGGTTGATCTGAAGGTTTTGTGGGATTATTTTAGACATATTCAAGTGTTGTGTTGATGTGGAAAGTGGTTCAAGACCATTGTAGCAAAATTTGAGTGGCTCATTTCATTGGGATGTGCTTAAATGAGGGATTTAATTGGTGATTTAAATCACCATTTTTAGAGTTCTCTTATTCTTTTTGTCAAATATTTCTTGAGATAGCATTACTATCATTGAATATATTTTTGAGTAAAATTCTATTATTCATTGAATATTTTATTGTGATCATTGTTATTAATTGAGATTAGTGTTGTGAATTCCAATTTAATTGCTCTCTATGAACGACCTTAGACTCACTTCTATTTCCCAAGTTTTATAAATTTAAGTGTTGTATCACTTTTGTTCACTATACTACGACGGGTTTTCTTAAAACTAGACGAAAGTGACCCAACAGTAGCAATTCTGAAAATTGTAGGCTCACCATTGCAATTTTCGTAGGGTCCACGGCTGCAGCAAGCATGGGCCATTTGATTCATTGACAGGGTGTGGATTGTCGCCACGTGGCGTGCGTGGGTGTTGCGAGGTTGCACGTTTACGAGTGTGCTCGGGCAAGGTGGGGAACGCGGTCGTATGGATGCGCGACGCGTGGCAGCATTATTGTAGCACGGGCAAGATTCGCGTGAGATGCGCGGACGAATAGTGCACTGACACATGTCAGTGTGTCGACCGGTTGACCAATTTTCTTGAATTGGTTTGGTTCAAGACCCCTCGCGCTGTTTCGATTGTTCTGAGGCCTTCCAAATCTCGGGTTTCGATAAATAAGGTACCGTTAGAATCGTATCGATGCCTATTACGCATTGGTACAATTTATTTTCATTTTTGAGTATGTTCTGTTTAGTGAAAAGTTAGAAATGTGACTAGGTTTTCCGACCCTATTTTTAGTCCGTGTGAACTGGATCCTACCCCGGTGCGTGCGCGGATCTTGAGGCAGGTGTGACGACTGCCCCCAGGTCCTATGCATACAGTTCGGAGTCACCATGACCCTCCAGTGACATTAGGTAGAGTAGTCCTCTTTTCCATGTGGTTTGTCTACATGGTGATTTTCTTTGCATATTATACCGTTAGTGTGTGTTCTTACCTCTTGTTGAGATTGGAACCTGTCTTCGTGTTTCTTGCTATTTTGGGGTACTTGAATCTTAAATATGGATGTTGTAAATCAAGTTGGTAACTTGGATTGTGAATAGTCAATTTGGCTTAATTAACTATCAGTGATTCTTATGATTTAATGGATTATGCAACAATTATGCTTATTGGATATGGCTTTATCATAGCATGTGTAAAATGACTCTGATATTTTCCTAGTTGATGGTCACTTTAATAAGAAATAACTGGATTTTATGAGAATGATTAAGAGTTAATGATCATATGTACCTTGTTATCGCATGTATGAAATAAGATCCGTTTTCCATAAAATAAATTCCATGATGTTTCTTCATTAAACAGATAATATGGGATCACTGACATGAACTTAGAAATACCTGTAAATGGATAGGTTGAAAAGATAATGAGGATTTTTGTTAATCTCGGAATTAGTAATATAAAATTACTAAGGATTTTTGGATCTATGTGAAACTAGTTATGTTGAAATTATAATTGGTAGAATCATCATCGTAACATGGAAATTATTTATAAACTGATAATATTAGAAGTGATATGAATACCTGTTCATCTTGGACTTAAGGATGTGGAATTAGTAAACAAGACTAGATTGGATGAAAACAAAAGATACATTTATCTGAAATGAATGTAGTACCACAAATTTGTCGGGAATTAAAGGAATCAGATAGTTGGTTTTTAGCCCCACTACTCGCAGGATTTTGGTTGTAACTTTGGTCTTTTCAAATTGGTTCCAGGGGCTGGTGATTTCATAGCAATCATAGGCCTTAATTCTCCTAAATTAAGCCAGAACTTAGCTTAACATAAACATTTTGCATGCATATGCATCGTATTCTGTATCATAGTTGATAAATGTGTTTTATGTATAAAACAATGCTATTTGAGAGGTATCACTCATCGCAGGTAATTCAGGGTTGCGAATGACTGATCCAACTGCATGGATCTGTTCAGAACTTCGACGGGAGTTCAACACTTCTGAGATCGCATCAATCAGATTCCCGTAGCACCCTAGGGAATCCGCAGAAGATCAAGAGCCAAGGGGCAAATTAAAGAAGATCCGAACCTCATATGACAAATCCAACTGCACGGATGGATCCGGATCGATGTTAGTAGCCCAATGGTGCAGAAATCAATTCAATCGGAGGCCTACATCACTAGATACAAGGAAAAGAAGATGAACGGCCATGATAGTGCTACGTGGTGCCACCACAGCTGTCCCTCACCATTGCCCCATCCAGGAAGGATGAACCGCACACTGTGGACAGTTGGATCTTCATCCAATGGCCACGAGTGCGACATGTCGCCTGCCCAGATTGGATAAGGATAAATGGAAACTAACAAGTATATATAAAAAAAGGTTTGCGCAGCGTGTTGGCTCGCGCACGCGCACGTAAGCACGGGACGCGAGTACAAGCTATGCGCTGCGCAAAATTGATGCGGCATTGGCTGTGCGGGCACGTGCAGGTGCAATTGCGAGATCGGAGAGCAGAGGCGCGACCACATGGCGCGATCATAGCGCACCGTGGGCGGACGTGCGATTGCACGTGATTTGAGAGATTTGGAAGGCAAGGGAAGTACGCATAAGCGGTCTGATTGTAAGATCGGACGGTTGAGGTTGAAGTGCTCAGAAGAGGCGAGTGGCGAAGGCGAAAATGTGAAGGGTGCGCGTGGGCGATCTGCGACCGTGCGGTGGAGGATCGACACTCCACGGAGTGCCACGTGGCAGCATCAGAGCAAATCGAGGGAAAAAGAAGGATTTGGAAGGCTTTTCTACGAGATCAAGGGGGCTAAATGTCCTTTTTACCTCCCTCCAAAGCTATAAAAAGAGCCCAAAATGCCCCCTTTGGAGGCATTCCTTCCTTCTTTGCTTCCTCCTTCAACCTTTCTTTCTTCTTCTTCTTCTTCCCATCTTCTTTGCATTTGGCTTTGCATCCTCGTCTGAAGCATCCGTTGGGCCACCTCGATGGATCGTTGTTGCTCTTCTCAACCTCTCCAAAAGGCCACCACAAACCACCCGTGGTGCCCTTGTTCTATTACAACAGTAATTTGTTTTATGTTTTATTCAAATACATGTATCCAATTTATGTTAAATCTCTTCTTATGACATAAATATTGTGATTGATTGTTCCTTTTACTTAGCCTTTATATTTGAAATAAACGCATGAAATCAAAAGTGCTTTCTGCTTCCCTATGATCGACTGGGACTCATCAGTTCCGTTAATTATTTGCTTGAGACGTATTTCGTGATATACTACAACGCGTTCATCTTTTAAGCGATCTACACCTCGAACAGCTGGTTTAGGGGGTTACTGGCCTCCCTACGACTCTTTAGTTAAGCTTAGTGGATAACTGGGATGGTAGATTGCAAGGCTCGAGGGTTGGAGTGGTTTCTTTCTCGGTCGATGGGTGGGTTATTGCTTGTCTATGGCTTAGCGTATATAGTGTGTGTACGTGTTCACACCATACGTTGTAGCTGCCACCCCTTTTCTCAATGACCCCAGGGTGATGGAGAGCAGCGACTCAATGGGCATAAGCAGTCTTCCCGACCAAAGAGGGTGGCATATACCAGTCTTGCGCTGCAGGAAGCTACACGAAATTGTCTCGTGCCCTGAGACGTCGATTGATAAATTGTGGACTATAATAAATTAGGCTTCCAATATACAAAACGAAACTGGATAACGAGATGTCTAATAAATGAATTAATCAAAGCTAAAGTACTCATTTTCTCTTGTTCTTGGTTACTGTTACACTCTGCTGTTGTTGTTTCTACTTCACTCAGTTTTTACTGACGTATTTTTGGGTTCGATACTTAGGTATACTTGGAAATTCATAAGGTGATTTCAGTTGTGCATCTCCTTGAACTTATATATTTGTGTTCTACGGTGAATCCTCTGGTTAGTATCATTTATGTTCATTTAATTTATGCAATATGATTTATTTGTTGGTTATGTTTATTTTTTATGATTATGTGTTCGGTGACTGTCTTATGGGCAAGTTGTGCTAGTGGTTAGCACATGGCGACCTAGGTTTTGTTGCTTAGCAGAAATTTGGGTTGAACGTACCTTTGCGATACACCCGCTTTCAGACGTCTGGTGTCGATGCCAGAGGTCCAGCCAGTCGTCCAGAAGGCCCTTCGGACGTCTGATATTGGAAAAACTTCAATACCAGACCGCGCTCCTGCACCTCTCGCCGCACTCCGTCGCGGCTCCTTCCTCTCCGCTGTAGCTCCGACTGCTGCAGAAGGTCGGGGACGATGCCTCGACGTTCTCCTCCTCCCGCAAGCGCCGCGGTGGCCGTGCGAACCTCCGGCAAGCATCTACGAAGCTTCGCAACCTCGACCCTCTCCTTTTCTTCACTCCCGCTCGTCCTCGCTCTCGCTCATCTCTGCTCACGGCAGTGGAGTAGGGAGGTGTGGTGGAGTGGAGAGAAGAGGGAAGGGGGTCTTGATTGCGCAGCAATCATAGGTCTTAATTGACCTAGATTAAGCTAGGACTTAGCATAAGTTAGGGTAATTCATGCATGCATAAGCATTATCTGCATTTTTACTGCTTTACTTTAGCTATGCATAAAATAATGTTATAATGTGCTGATTAAGTGCATTATGTCAATTGCAGGCAATAAGCTGATCAGGAGCTAGATCTGGAGCTGGATCTGGAGTAGGATTTGAAGCTGGATCAGGAATAACGGGTGTTGCAGTAGAGCTGGAGTAGAAGGCGTAGATTAGATGTAGGAATAATGATGTAAGGGAGTTAAGGTTTGCTTTTCTATTAAGTAGGAATTAAGCAGTAAAATGTGAAGAGCTTGGGTCCATCCTAGCCCTACGATAGCCTAGAGACTTCCCCCAAGCCTTAGCCACCCTTAGATTAGGTCACAGCACCCTAGGAAGCCCTAAAACCCTAGTTCCATCCCTTATCTAGACGTCCAGCACGTCCAGGACCCTTAGCCATCTCCTGCACACCTCAAACTCACTTCTGCAGTGTTATTGGACGTCCAACACTTTGTCAGACGTCCAATTTCTGCAGAATACCCAAAACATAACCTAGATTTCTCCCTGACTCAGATTGGACGTCCAGAACTGAAGTCTGGACTTTTGATTTTTGAGTATAAGTCATCTGATCACATTTTTGGACGTCTGGTACTGGTCTCCAATCCCTATTTTGAGATTCAAGCCTTGATCTTGGATCTCTCGTTCCCTAGACCTAATCCCAACCCCATAGGAACCTAAATTATGGTGTCCTAACCCTAGTACATCACCTCTAGACCTACCTAAGGACCTAATTAGGTCCTCAGCAAACCCAATTGACTTAGATCAAAGTCAATTACCTTCATCTAAGTCAATTGGACTCATTGAGTCCAATTGAGCTTAGATCTCAACCCACACAAGTTCAATTGGACTTAGTGAGAGTCCAATTGACCTAAACCCAACCTAATTGAGTTATTTCACTCTCAATTAGGTTCACACTCATTCAATTAAACTTGGGTTGAGTTTAATTGCAAATTCCCCTTAGCAATTAGGGTTTGTAACCCTAATTCAAGACATACACCTACCTAAACCCCTTAGGACCTAACCTAAACCACCTAGCCACATAGAGCACAACCACACACACACACCCCCATTCACGCACCCACTCTTCTCTAGAGTTCTCTAGAATTCTCTCCAAGTGGTGCCACTCTTGGTTGCCAAATTTAGCAACCAAGAGGCATTCAAAATGAGATCCACATTTTTTGGATCTCATAACCACATGGCCGGCCACTCTTGGACTCTCTCTAGAGAGTTCCACACCTCTCTATAGAAGAGCCCTTAGGTCTATAAAAAGACCCAATGGGTGGCCATTTGCATCCATTCACTTCCTTGGCACCCATCCACTTTTGGCCATACATGCTTGGCTCCATCCACCTCCACTTAGGCTAGCCACCACCATCTCCACTCCATCACCACAAGCTGAGCACCACCATGAAGGACATCATGCTAAGATGCTGGATCACTCCTCCAACCTCTCTCCAAGGGCCGGCCTAAGCTCCATTAGCTGCCCCTCTTTCTCCTTTCCACCACTCCAAGGCCATCGGAGCCCACCTCCGAATGCCCTCACTTCTGATAGATTAGTAGCTAGCTCTTTACATTTACTGCTTTTATTTACTACTTAGTAGTGTAGCCCTTACTCTCCCCCAATGATGCATGCGAAATCCTCCTGTAGATTCTTGTATGCGATTGTTTTCTGATAGCTAGCTTTACATTTTTAAGCATTCATGTACAAGCTTTCCTCTGGAAGTTCATGTTGCAAAGACTCTCCAAATGAATGAATGAAAAATATATTTTCTATATATATATGTCTATGTGTTGAGAATCACCATGAGCTCATTGTAATATCTTTTATGTGATTAATGTTGTCTGTTTTCAATTCCTGATATACTTGCAATTAAGCATGTCGTACTTCAATACGTAATAATCATAAACCGGCGTGTGCTTTTAAACAGAGTAGAGCGGTAAAAGATCAAATTCAAAAGTAAAACAAACGCCTCCCAAAGACGAATGACCGGGAATTAAGTCTCGTTATCTTTTTACAAATATCTTTGTTTGATCGTATTGCGCACTATACTACGACGTTTTCCTAGAAAAAACAAGCTTGACGACCCACAAACATGTCTCTTATAGCCGAGGGTTAGGGTTCGGTGGGGGGAAAAAGAAGAAGGAAGGAGAGAGAGAGAGGATGAGCCTACGTGCCACCAAGCGTAGACCGCAGGGTGCGACAAATTTTTCAATTTCCAGACGTCTGGGACAGGGTCCAGACATCTGGTCAGACGTCTAACCGATACTTCAGACGTCTTAAAAGGCTCAAATCAGAACGGGTCTTTACATCATAACAAAGTTAAAGGAATTTTTATCCCCGAAACTTAAGCTAGCTAGGGTGAGGAAAAAGGAATAAAAATGCATAACAAACTTAAAGAGGACCAAAGTCGGTTCGAAAAGATGTACCCCCAAAAAGCTCCGGGTACCGCTCTTGCATCGCCGCCTCAGGTTCTCAGGTAGCCTCCTCATACCTCTGGCTCCTCCACAAAACCTTCACTAGGGGTACCTGCTTCAGTCTCAGACTCTGGACGGCTCTGTCTAGTATCTGCATTGGTCTCTTAGGGTAGGTCAGGTCGTCACCCACCTCAACACTCTCGTGGCTCAGAATGTGATTGGGATCGACGATGTACTTCCTGAGGTTGGACATGTGGAACAAGTCGTGCACACCAGAAAGCTGGGGAGGAAGGGCAAGCAGGTAAGCAACGAGTCCTACCCGCTCTAGGTCCTCAAAGGGCCCTACAAACCTCAGCGCAAGCTTCCCCTTCACCCCAAAATGCTACAGCCCTTCATGGGTGAAACGCGAAGAAAGATGTGATCCCTAACCTTGAACTGCACCTCTCTGCGCTTTTAGTCAGCATAACTCTTCTACCTGCTCCTAACAGTGCGGAGTCGTCTGTGGATCTGCTCTATCACCTCCTGACTCTGCCGGATCAGCCTGGGGCCAACATCCCACTTGGTCCCCACCTCAACCCAACTCAAGGGTGCAGTACACTTTGTCCATACAGAGCCTCGTAAGGTGCCATGTTGATGCTTGAGTGATAACCGTTATTATATGCAAACTCTGCCAGGGGTAAGTGCTTCTCCCAAGAGCCTCTCCAGTCTAGTACACAGGTGCGCAAAAGGTCCTCAAGTGTCTGTATAGTGCGCTCTGACTGTCCGTTCGTTTGGAGGTGGTATGCGGTACTGAACCTCAACCGCATCCCCAAAGCCTGCTGAAACTCAACCCAGAATTGGGAAGTAAAATGGGTATCCCGGTCGGATACAATCTCACGCAGAACTTCGTGCAGGTGTACCACATCATGAATGTAGCTCCCTACCAACTGTGCTGGTTCCAAAGTAACTCGGATCGACAGGAAACGTGCCGTCTTCGTCAACCTGTCCACTCTCACCCAGACTGTGTCGTGTCCTCACTGGGTAACGGGTAGACCCACCACCAAGTCCATGGTGATGCTCTCCCATTTCCACTCTGGCATAGGAAGTGGCTGCAACGGCCCTGTAGGCCTCTGGTGCTCGGCCTTCACCTGCTGGCACACCAAACACTGCTGTACGAACTCACCCACATCCCGCTTCATCCCTCTCCACCAAAAGTCGTGTCTTAAATCATGATACATCTTCGTGTTCTCGGGATGTATGGTGAATCTGGACTCGTGTTCCTTCGTCAGGAGCTCTCTCAACATCTCCTTGTCCCTGGGAATGCATAAACGTCCCCTCATGCGTAGCACCTCATCTGTAAAAGAGAAGTCTCCTGGGTTCCCTGACAGCATTCTGTCTCGCAACTTCTGTAAGTATGGGTCTGCCATCTGTCCTGCGATGATGCGGTCTATTAGCTCTGGTCGCGTCTGTCGTGTCACTATCACTGCCCCACAATACCCCTGTGACTCTCGGGGTCGCCAACTGCCCAACTCCTCCATAAGTTTCCAACTCTGTGCCTGTAAACTAGCCAAGTGGGCGGGCGCCTTCTGGCTCAAGGCGTCAGCCACCACGTTGACCTTCCCCGGATGGTAGGAGATGCTGCAGTCATAGTCCTTCAAGAGCTCTAACCAAAGTCTCTGTCTCATGTTAAGCTCCTTCTGATCAAACAAGTACCTGAGGCTCTGATGAGAACCTCATCATGAACAATAACTAGTACATTTTGACTTAATAAATTGAACAAAAGCTCCTACATAACCTAAGGAAAGGCCTAAATTAAGGAAATGTTGAGCAGAGAATAAAACATAAAATAAGGGGTAAAATTATAATTTTACCATTGTAGTACATTAACGGGATTTCTAAGGGTCTAGACACAGGTTAAATGGACTTAATAAGAGAAAAAGTGGGATGGTTTGATCAGAAAAGGGTTACGACAAAATATGAAAATTAAATGACATTTTGTAACCCTAAAACAAACCCACTTTAATTTACAAAGTTCTAGGCAATATAAAAGTAAATTAAATTCTCTAAAATTCATGAAAAAATATCCCCTAGGGTTTAGAACCTCCAATTTGGCCATTGGAACCTATCTTGACCTAGATTGAGAACCATATCCAATTTTTGACCTAATTTAGATTTTTATGCAAAATATCTAGTCAAACGTGGTCAAACCTAAAATCCAACCTCACCATTGGATTCCTTAGGTCCAAATTAGGTTGATACTAAAATTTGGACCTAAGAATAGGTCTCCTTGACCCATTTTACAAAATGATCCTCAACAATTACTTTTTAACCCTTAGCTTTTCGAAGCCTTGTGGGGACCCCCCTACCTTTCCCATCTTCTTCTTCAAATAGGTCCCTTTGCCACCCGCCTGCGCAGGCCATACCTCCGGCGACTTTGCTCGGAGGATGGCACCACGCACGCATAGGGAGTCGGCCCCAGATTTGAAAGGGAGACTCCTTACGTTGTCCCCTGCAACATGGGCCGGCTCCCATGCTTTGTCAGCCACCATACCTCTCGTGCGAATGCTCGAGAGGTATGGGTCTCATTCCGTCCTTTCCTCCGGCGAGGTGTCCGCACCTCTTCCTTGCCTCTCTCTCTCTCTCTCTCTCTCTCTCTCTCTCTCTCTCTCTCTCGGCGGACACCTATTTAAGGAACGGCAACCCCTGCCGCTTCCTTCAAGCCTGATTTGGATGAAGAAAACCCTCAAATTTCGTCTCCTCCTCCGGCCATTCGCCCGCAGGCTTCTGCGACCCTCCTCTTCCTCTTTCGTTGCCCTGCCACCATACCAGTGACAGGGTTACCTCCGCCGTCGTCCACCGCGCCTGGCCGTACCAGCAGGTGCCCTCCAGCACCTCTTCCTCGTTGTCGCCCCTTCCCCTGGGCTCTTTTGTCTCCAGTGATGGCAACACAGCCGTTCGCTACCATCGCTCCCTCCTTTCGTCCAGAGACTAATAGATAAGTTCCCTCTCTCCTCTTCATTTCCTCTCTCTAATTTTGCACTTTCGATCCTTCTACGCTACTGTCCATCGCCACCTTCTCCACCTCCAGCAGACCACCGGCGAGGCGCAGCCACCGCATCGCACCTCCACACGCCTCGCCAGTCACCCCACGAGCTCCGCCGCAATCCACTGATCACCTTCCGCACGTTCACTAACCGCCAGCACCGCCCCACACTTCCACTGACCTAACCCACCTCCACGACCATAGAGCGACCTAGGCACGCACGCCTAGGCCGCCCTGCGGCCAGCCAACCCCCGCCTCACCTTCGCCGTGATACGGCGAAGGTTCCCCTATGGTCTGACAGGGCCGCGAGGCCGTATTTGTGGTTTCAGGGTCGCGATGTCTTCCGCCACTAGCGTAGGAGCTGAAGCTTGCTTGAAGCTCCGGGTAGATCCTAGCACCCTAGGCTGCTAGGTCTAGAAGGTGCGGAATCCCCTCGCAAAATTACCCAGGGATTCACTGGCGTCAAGGGCCTCAGTTGCAGGTGCAATTGCTTACGCCTTCCTCCTACAGGCGCAAGTAGAAGCGGGTGGGACTTTAGTCCCACCTCAGAAACTTTAGCGTGCAGTGAGTGATATAAGTTGTTTTTGTGACTTAGGCTTATCGCCTCAAGTCACACAGGGGTGAGGTCCCTCGCCCTCACTCACCCGGCCTCGTCCGCGACTATCCCCCATCGAACCTGGCCCGAATACCCTGCCTGAGCACACCTCGCGCACCACCCACGCCGGTGCACCTGGTCCTAGGCGCGTCACCCGACCCGCATACCCGATTAAGGCTCTGGGAGAGCGAACCTTGGAGTGAATTTGAGAGAGAGAGAGACGCGGGGAGGGTAGGGGTTAGGTTTTGCCTAATCGGTTGCTTGTGCAGGGAATAGGAGAGGAAGCAAGGGAGGAGCGGTGAGGACTTAGCCATAGGAAGACAGCTATGGCCAGAGAGAGGGAGAAGGACTTGGAGAAGCAAAGGAAGCAAAGGAGGAGGAAGAAGATGGCACTGTAGCCACAAAGAAGCCGAGGTAGAAAGAGAAGGAAGAGAGAAGAAAGCAGAAAGGCGCGCAACAGAGAAGAAAGAAGAATAAGTCCAGAGAAGAAAGAGTCAGAAGAGAAGGCGTGCAAGAAGAAGAAGCCAAGAAGAAGAAGAACCAGCAGCAGCAGAAGCACCGTAGCAAGAGGCATGTAAGGCGTCTGACCCTTGGAATCAGACATCTGAAAAGAGAGAAAGGAAGACAAAAGAAGAAAGAGAGAAGACAAGAAGAGAATTTTCTTTCCTTTCTTTAATCTTTTGTAAAGCAATATATTGTAAATTGTGATTTCCTACGCTTCTAGAATTAAGTTTTGCTCCTTGAGTTCGACCTCAGAGAATTTTTGTTGTCGAGTAATAAAACATAATCAAACTGGTTGATTTTACACCGCACCAGTTTTTGGCGCCATTGCTGGGGAGCAACGGGAATTCTAGAAGCTACTAAATCACAATTTCTAATTGAATACTGACTTAATCTCTCTTCTATTGTGCAGGCGCAGGAAGGCAAGAAGGAACAAGCAGCCGCATAACAACCACACCAAGGGACAGGTAACCTTCTACCCTCTCTCTTAAGCCCCTTAAATTTTAAAGAGGAAAAAGAAAAAAAAAATCAATCTAGAGTTACTTGTCTTCGATACATAGTAATTCACAGAGTTGCCTGCTTTTAAATTTCAACACAGTTTATCTTCATCTCCACTTAAGGCAACTAGGGCTAAAACCTTCTTACTTGAGCCCTAGTTACCCAATTCTGAGGCAACTAATTGGACCAATTAGAGCCAACCTAGGATTCAAGGATAGGGTTTTAGAGACACATCTTCTAATCAAGAACTAAAAATTCCGAAAAGAGGTGTGCCTAAACCATTGCTTGAAAAGACTTATTAAGAGAAACTCTAAGCAATCCGGCTCTTAATTCACTTGAACCATAAAAGAAAGGACCTAATAAGCTCTCACTGGAACTAAAGGGTGAAGTTGATCCCTTCGATCAACCAACCTTCAAATTAGGTCACTCTTGCACAACAAAAGGCTTAAAGTTCAAGTGAAACCCTAAGCACCTTGATCTTAATTAAAAGTGGTAGACTTAAGAGGTCAAGGTCCCCATTTTGGTCTACCTGGAATCTCAGTGACAAGAGAGGTCGGGTGGGGGAAACCTTGTAACCCGTGGGGGCACTCTACCGTGTAGGGGTCTTCGCGGGACTCACCCTTTCTGGTTGCCCAGGTAATTCTCAGGTGGACGACCTTCTGATCAAGGGGTATCATCCGCCCCGAACCTCTGTAGTCACCCAACATATTTTGGGTGTCTTGATTGGGTCTAACACCTTCTAACCTTGTCTAATCCGTCAGTGCATGTTCGGTAGGAGGTCCTTGAAACCTCCTCTAGAAATCCACTCTCCCCGAGGCCAAGCTTCGGCGCCCTTGTTTGTATGACAACCACTCCACATAGACTTCTCTTCTGATTCTGAACCTAGTTTCCCTTCTTCTTCCATCATGGCTTAGCCTGTTGAAGAAGAGAATAATCTTGAACACCAGCTCCAGCGTCTTAATGATCTCTTCCAAAACTTCATGAACCCACCGTAGCGTCCCATGATGCGAGATCACTATAATCCCGCTGCGATGGCAATTGAGCCTCGAGTCAGAATCCCAGCTGGAGGACCTGATTCCGAATTAAAGTCCAATATGATTCATGCCATACCTAAATTCTATGAGCTTAACTCTGAAGATCCCTTCCTGCATATCAAACAGCTTAAGCATCTGGCCTAGACCTTGGGGATAGATGCGTAAAATCGGGATATTTTACTCATGAAGATGTTCTCTTTCTCCCTTATGGATAAGGCGGCTCATTGGTATCAGACACAGACCCGCCCGATCAACAATTGGGAAGAACTTCAGTCTGAGTTTTTGAAGTTCTTTCCCGTTGGTCGGACAAATGCCTTGCACCATCAGATTACTCACTTCACGCAGCAGACGAGAGAACCTCTTCATGAGGCATGGGATCAATTCCAGGATCTCATGAGAAAGTGCCCCCATTACGGAGTTCCTAAGTGGGAACAAGTCCAGTCTTTTTACCAAGGACTCCATGAAGATATTAGATTGTTCGTCAATGCAACTTGTGGAGGGAATATCATGGGTTAACATGAAGACATCGTGTGGGAGATTCTCGAGAATATGTGCGAGAACTCCATCAACAATGACTCCATGGGATTATTCGACTGGACGAATACCTGCGCAGCGACGAACCTTAGGGAAGCACATGAGATGCAGGGCCTGTCCGCATCAGTCGACCTGGAATTAATGGCCAGTCGATTGGACAAGGTCTCAATTATTCAGAAGAAGGTGGATGAGCTGACTCAGCACTTGCAGCGAGCCACCTCTGTGCAGAACTCATTTGCACAGCCTCCTCCCGTACGGGAAACTGTGCAAAACATTTTCCACCGACCTTCTCCTGGGATGGACTCGTATTCACCCCCATCTAACTCTAGGACCAGAGGGACCTCCGATCCTTTCTATTCCTGCCGGAGGAACTCTGCTCCCCATTCCCCGACTTTCCTAAGGCTCCTCAGACCTGCGAAGACATCAATGCCATCCAGAATGACCCATTTTCCAACATCTACAACCCTGGATGGCGAAACCATCCCAGTTTCCAGTGGGCGGGAAATTCTCAGAACCCAAGACCACCCTTTCAGCCCCGTCCACAAGCCCCTCGTCCTTATCAGCCGCCTTAGCCTCGGCCCAACCCTACTTATCCATCTAGGCCCAACCAAGACCAAATGTCCCTTATCCTCCAAACTCTGACTGACATTTAAAGAACGAATATGGCTATCCAGAAACAACATAAGGACGAAATCACAGAGGTCTGCAACCAACTCGCCCAGTTGGCAAATTCTCGCCAACCAGGCACACTTCCTTCTCAACCTTTGCTTAACCTGAATAGCGTGTCGACCCAGCGGCGCGTTATGAACCCAAACCCGGGCCAAGCACACTTGATCTATCAGGCCCCTTCTGTTCCATCACTTGACGGGATGGAAGCATCAACCTCCTATGCAGGTTACCAACAGCAGTAGCCCATCTTACCAACCCCCAACCAGAACCAGGCATGACTAAATTCGGTAACAACCCGTAGTGGTAAAGCAACCCAAGATCCACCCTATCTAGACCACTCCAAGCCTGGTAGTGACCCAAACCCTAAGACAGTTATCTAGGATGTTCCTATCCCTGTCCCAGATCAAAAACCTGGACCTATCCTAGAGGAACCAACCAAGGTTCCATTTCCCGAGGCCTTGACAAGGGAAGGACAACTAAACCCGTGGCTCCTGAGGAGGACCTGATCAAGCTCTTTGAGCAGGTCATCCCCTTGATGGATGCAATCCGCCATGTACCGGCTTACGCACGATTCTTGAAAAATGTGTGTACACCCCAGTGTAAGTCGTGAACCAAGAGTAGGAGTCCGATTGTACTATCAGATCAAGCCAGCTCTGTGATCCTAAGTAAACTCCCACCCAAGGCAAAAGACCCAGGCACTCTCCTGATTTCATGTAAGATTGGTGAAACCTAGTTTGATAGAGCATTATTAGATTTAGGTGCTTCCATAAACCTGATACCCACATCCCTACTTAACCACCTAGAAGAATTTGAACTGAAACCCACTGAGGTGACATTACAGTTAGTCGATCAATCTATCAAGTCACCTAAGGGAATTCTTGAGGACGTTATTGTTAGGGTGCGAAATTTCAACATCCCTGTAGATTTTATAGTTCTAGACATGGACGCACCTGAGAATCCAAGGGATACACCAATCATACTAGGGAGACCTTTTTTGGCCACTGCAAGGGCCAACATAAGTCGTGAAGAGGGCCAAATAGAGCTGAAATTTGGGAATCAGACTCTCAAGATTGATATCTTTAAGGCCCAATAAGGGATTAATTGCGGTATCGTAGAGTAAATTTGTGACATCAGAGCCGTGGTTGAGGAACCACAAATTGAGGACAACATGATTATCCCTCATCAACCACAAGAAGATCTAAAATCGTAATTAGAGGAGTGAAAACTTGATCTAGACAGACCCATAACTCCTACCGTTGTACCCCATACTCACTCTGAACCACCCACTGCTGCTGATAACCCCGTTCTTGAACTCAAGCTCCTTCCCGATCATTTGAAATATGTCTTTTTGGGTTCCAATTAGACACTTCTGGTGATTATAAATTCCAAACTCACACCTGACCAGGAATCTCGTCTGATTGCTGTTCTCCAGCAATATCGCAGAGCCATTGGTTGGACTCTCGATGATTTGACTAGAATAAGTCCCTCTTACTGCACACACCACATCTATTCTGAAGAGGGCGCATGACCTTCGCGTGAGATGCAGAGATGTCTGAACCCCAATCTGCAGGAGGTCGTGAAAAAGGAGATCATTAAGTGGTTAGATGCAGGGATCATCTACTCGATCTCCGACAGTCGCTGAGTGAGCCCAATCCAGGTTGTGCCTAAGAAGGGAGGGCTCACCACTATCATGACTGAAACTGGAGAGGTCATACCTACCTGTATAGCCAATTCATGGAGAGTCTGTATAGATTACCGAAGACTCAATGCCTCCACGAAGAAGGACCATTTCCCGCTACCATTCATTGACCAGATTCTCGAAAAACTAACAGGAAATAGATTCTTCTACTTTCTTGATGGGTACTCCGGTTACAACCAAGTGGCGATTCATCCAAAGGACCAAGAGAAGACCATGTTCTCCTGCCCCTTTGGGACATATGCGTTCCGAAGGATGACTTTCGGTCTCTGCAATGCACTCACGACTTTTCAGCGGTACATGCTTGCCATATTCTCTAATATGGTAGGTGATTATCTGGAAGTCTTCATGGATGACTTCTCAGTTTTTGGTGCATCATTTGACGATTGCCTCCAGCACTTGGTTCACATACTCAGACGTTGCATTGACGTAAATCTAGCTCTTTCCTGGGAAAAGAGCCACTTTATGGTGTCTGAGGGGATCGTCTTGGGACACTTAATTTCTGAGAGAGGCGTCCAAGTGGATCGAGCCAAGGTTAACCTGATCTCCAAACTTCCTACGCCTAGCTCGATCAGGGACATTTGATCTTTTTTGGGGCACATCAGTTTTTACTGTCGTTTTATCCCTGATTTCTCTAAAATCGTGCCCCCCCTGACCACTCTTCTTTCCAGGGATGTACCCTTTGAGATTTCCAAGGAATGCACTCAAGCCTTTGAGATCCTTTGTGATCGAGTCACCTAGGCCCCGATCCTATAATCCCCTGATTGGTCTCAACCCTTTGAGATCATGTGCGATGCATCTAACTTCACTGTAGGAGTGGTTCTGGGGCAGAAGATTGACGGGAAACCCGTGGTCATCTACTACGCTAGCAAGACACTTGACGAGGCTCAGCGTAACTACAAAGTTACGGAGAAAGAGCTGCTAGCTGTAGTATTTGCCCTTGAAAAATTCAGATCTTATCTCCTGGGTTCCCAAGTCATAATCTACTCAAATCACACAATTGTGAGGCATCTCCTTACAAAGAAGGATGCGAAGCCTCGATTAATCCGATGGATCTTGCTGTTGCAAGAATTCGACCGCGAGATTCGCGACAAGGTGGGAAGACAGAACGTGGAGCTGACCACTTGTCTAGCCTTCCTTCTGAGATCGACCCTTCTGGACCTATCACGAAGCATTTTCCTGATGAGCACCTCTTGACTATTGGTACCGGGCTTCCATGGTTTGCTGATATAGTGAACTACTTGGCATCACACCAGATCCTGTCTGATTAGCCGAAGGTCAAGAAAGATAAGTTGTGCTTCGATGACAAGTACTACATCTGGGAAGACTTGTACTTGTTCCGCATAGGTGCTGACCAAATTATCCGGCGATGTGTCCTGGAGGTCGAAATCAATGACATACTCTCTTTCTGCCATGACCAGGCATGCGGTGGCCATTTTTCTGGGCATAAAACCGCATCAAAAATCCTCCAGCGTGGCTTTTACTGGCCCACTATCTTCAAGGACGCATACAGTCACTGTAAGGCATGTAGTCGTTGCCAAACTTTGGGCAACATGAGCCATCGCGACATGATGCCTTTAAAGCCGATTCTCGTATGCGAGATTTTCGATATTTGGGGGATTGATTTTATGGGCCCCTTCCCTATCTTGGACGGCTTCGAGTACATTTTACTCGCTGTTGACTATGTGTCGAAATGGATCGAAGCCATTCCAACTCGAACCTGTGATCACAAGATAGTCATCAAATTCATTCATCGGAATATCTTCCCACGGTTCGGGATTCTTCGTGCTATCATCTCCGATGGAGGGATCCATTTTACCAATGCTCAGTTCAGGTCAGTGATGACCAAATACAGGGTGTCTCATCGAATCTTTACTCCCTACCACCCCTAGACTAATGGTCTAGTTGAGCTATCAAATCGGGAGATCAAGAAAATCCTGTAGGTTACTGTTCGACCTGACAGGAAGGACTAGTCATCCCAACTTCCAGAAGCATTGTGGGCTTATAGGACCGCCCACAAAACCCAATTAGGTATGTTTCCTTTTAGATTGGTGTACGGGAAGACGTGTCACCTTCCCGTCGAACTGGAGCCCAAGGCCTATTGGGCAGTACGGAATTGCAACCTAGATCTTTCTAAGGTTGGAACCCACAGAAAGCTTCAGATAAGCGAGATTGATGAATTACGCCTTGATCCGTATGAAAACTCGCGAATCTACAAAGAGCGGGTTAAAGCCTTTCATGACAAGCACCTATCCAGAAAGATCTTCCACCCTGGTCAGAAGGTCCTACTATTCGATGCCCGACTTAAATTGTTCCCTAGAAAATTGAGATCCAAGTGGGTCGGACCATATCTTGTCCGACGGATTTTTGGAAATGGAGCCGTCGAGATTAGTCCGCTCAGCCACGATTCCAAACCTTTCGTCTTGAACGGCCAGAGACTCAAACTGTTCATTGACGTAACTAATTCAGATTTGGCTGAATCATCTTTTATCCTCCATTCTCCCTGAGCTCATTTGCGCCCAGCCGATGGCGTAAAACTCAGCGCTTAACGGGAGGCAGCCCGTCATTCTTTCGAAAACCTGAAACCTTTTCTGACACTTCTTTGCACTTTAGGTTCATTCCTTAGGACATCCGACTTCACCTCAGATACTCGTACCTGAGATTAGAAATCGTCCGCAACAGCCACCTTAACCCATCCACTTACCCAATATCTGTCATAATGCATGAACCAAGCCAAATAAAAACCCACCTAATGAAAATGAGGACATTGCAAACCTTAGGCATGGGGGGGTATTGAAGTGCAAAATGAATAAAAAACTCATAACAAGAAAAGGTTTCAACAAAAAATCATAAACACCATAAAAAAAAAACTAGAGGAGGGAAGAAATTTTTTGGGCTTTACATAATCAAAAGGAGGAGGAGAAAAGAGTAAAATGATAAAAAGGAGCACAAAATGAAAAAGAAAGAGATAGTCATTAGTAAAAAAATCAAGGAATTAACCAAAGTTCTAGATCACATTAAAGAAAAATAAAGTGAAAGTGCACAAAAAGATTAGTAAGAATGCCAACCTTAGGCCTTCTTGGCTAGACTCTTAGTACTCATTAAGATCTAGATATTCCTCAAGAGGTTGAGGAAAATGAAAAGCATAAGTATTAGGTCTAAAGCTTAGGGAGTATTCGGCCTGTTAACTGACTTTCGATTTACGGGACTCGGTAACCTAAGCACCCAAATCCACACACAGTCTGGTTCAATAAGCATAAATATCAAAATCACCACAAGCGTTTCAAATGTTCTAAGAATGTCACCTAGATTAGGAGCGGCCGATCAACACAAGTTGATTTGGACGAGTTCCCGACGCGGAGAGGTGGAAAATTTCCCTCGAAGATGCGTAACAACATATCATCTCCTCGGTGCTTGTCTCCTAGGATATTTACATATCCTACTGGGGGCATGTAAGCACTCTACTAGTTCAGATTCCATGAATGGCATTATCACGAAATGTCAATTGCCAGGGTCTGAATTCGGCCACGGAACACCATCGACGGGATTATCTTGAAGTCTCGAAAGCTAGGGTTCTAGGGGTTACCATGGGCGGTGCTATCTTGAAGTATCGATTGCTAGGGACCTTTGAGGATTGATGATGGGGACAAGGAATCCGATACAGACCGTGTTGTGAAGCCAATCCTAAGCTAGAGTTAAAAAAGAAAAGAGAGAAAACTCTCCAAACAAATAAACCCTCTCTCTCTCTCTCTTATAAAACGCATTACGAACTGAACCAAGGTTAAAAATGTCTCAAGCACGGGTGCTTTAACCACAGAGTTCAATAAACTTTAGGGTAGTTCTTGTGGGCCCTAAAAACCTTGGTTAAGGAATGAGGCTAAGGCTAGACAGATCTAGATCTTGGTTGGTACTAGAGTACCTTTTAGGCTCATGGTTGGCACTCTAACTAATCAAGGAGACAAGAGAAGAAGCACTTATCAGATTTGATGAAAAGAACTCAGTCTAAAATAGAGGTTAAAACCTTAAGTTTTCGCTAAGGGACTAGCAAAAGCTAGGCATGAGGGTATGATGAGAACCTCATCATGAACCGTGACTAGCACATTTTGACTTAATAAATTGAATAAAAGCTTCTACATAACCTAAGGAAAGGCCTAAATCAAGGAAATGTTGAGTAGAGAATAAAACATAAAATAAGGGGTAAAACTGTAATTTTACCATTGCAGTACATCAACAGGATTTCTAAGGGTCTATACACAAGTCAAATGGACTTAATAAGAGAAAAAGTGGGATGGTTTGATCAGAAAAGGGTTACGACAAAATATGAAAATTAAATGACATTCTGTAACCCTAAAACAAACCCACTTTAATTCGTAAAGTTTCAGGAAAGATAAAAGTCAATTAAACCCTCTAAAATTCATGAAAAAATATCCCCTAGGGTTTAGAACCTTCAATTTGGCCATTGGAACCTATCTTGACCTAGATTGAGAACTATACCCAATTTTTGACCTAATTTGGGTTTTTGTGCAAAATATCCAATCAAACATGATCAAACCTAAAATCCAACCTCACCATTGGATTCCTTAGGTCCAAATTAGGTTGATACTAAAATTTGGACCTAAGAATAGGTCGCCTTGACCCATTTTACAAAATGATCCTCAACAATTACTTTTTGACCCTTAGCTTTTTGAAGCCTTGCGGGAACCCCCTACCTTTCCCATCTTCTTTTTCAAATAGGTCCCTTTTCCACCCGCCTGCGCAGGCCATACCTCCGGCGACTTTGCGCGGAGGATGGCGCCGCGCACGCATAGGGAGTCGACCCCAGATTTGAAAGGGAGACTCCCTACGTTGGCCACTACATCATGGGCTGGCTCCCATGCCCTGTTGGCCACCATACCTCTCGTGCGAACGCTCGAGAGGTATGGGTCTCATTCCGGCCTTACCTCCGACGAGGTGTCCTCACCTCTTCCTCGCCTCTCTCTCTCGGCCGACACCTATTTAAGGAACGACAACCCCTGCCGCTTCCTTCAAGCCTGATTTGGCCGAAGAAAACCCTCAAATTTCGTCTCCTCCTCCTCCAGCCATTCGCCCACAGGCTCCGGTGACCCTCCTCTTCCTCTTTCATCGCTATGCCACCATACCAGTGGTAGGGTTACCTCCATTGTCGTTCGCCATGCCTGGCCATACCAACAGGCGCCCTCCAGTACCTCTTCCTCGTCGCCGCCTCTTCCCCTGGGCTCTTTCGTCTTCGGTGACGGCAACACAGCCGTTCGCTACCACCGCTCCCTCCTTTCGTCTAGAGACTCACAGATAAGTTCCCTCTCTCCTCCTCTTCATTTCCCCTCTCTAATTTTGCACTTTCGATCCTTCTACGCCACTGTCCACTGCCACCTTCTCCACCTCCGGCAAACCACCGGCGAGGCGCAGCCACAGCATCGCACCTCCACATGCCTCGCCAGTCACCCCACGAGCTCCGTCGCAATCCACTGATCACTTCCGCATGTTCACTAACCGCCAGCACTGCCCCACTCTTCCACCGACTTAACCCACCTCCACGACCATAGAGCGACCTAGGCACGCACGCCTAGGCCACCCCGCGACCAACCAACCACCGCCTCACCTTTGTCGTGATACGGCGAAGGTTCTCCTATGGTCTGACAGGGCCGCGAGGCCGTATTTGTGGTTTCAGGGTCGCGACGTCTTCTGCCATTAGCGCAGGAGCTGAAGCTTGCTTGAAGCTTCGGGCAGATCCCAGCACCCCAGGCTACCAGGTCCAGAAGGCGCAGAATCCCCTCGCAAAATCACCCAAGCATTCACTGGCGTCAGGGGCTTCAGCTGCAGCTGCAATTGCTCACCCCTTCCTAGTGCAGGCGCAAGTAGAAGTGGGTGGGACTTTAGTCCCACCTCAGAAACTTTAGCGTGCAGTGAGTGATATAAGTTGTTTTTGTGACTTAGGCTTATCGCCTCAAGTCACACAGGGGTGAGGTTCCTCGCCCTCACTCACCCGGCCTTGTCTGCAACTATCCCCTGTGGACTTGGCCCAACCCGAATACCCTGCCTGAGCACACCTCATGCACCACCCATGCTGGTGCGCCTGGTCCCGGGCGCGTCACTCGACCCGCATACCCGATTAAGGCTCTAGGAGAGCGAACCTTGGAGTGAATTTGAGAGAGAGAGACGCGGGGAGGGTAGGGGTTAGGTTTTGCGGTCGCCTGTGCAGGGAACAGGAGAGGAAGCAAGGGAGGAGCGGTGAGGACTTAGCCACAGGAAGGCAGCTATGGCCAGAGAGAAAGGGAGAAGGACTTGGAGCAGCAGAGGAAGCAAAGGAGGAGGAAGAAGACGGCACTGTAGCCGCAAATAAGCCGAGACAGAAGGAGAAGGAAGAGAGAAGAAAGCAGAAAGGCATGTAGCAGAGAAGAAAGAAGAAGAAGTCCAGAGAAGAAAGAAGTCAGAAGAGAAGGCGTGCAAGAAGAAGAAGCCAAGAAGAAGAAGAAGAACTAGTAGCAGTAGAAGCACTGTAGCAAGAGGCATTTAAGGTGTCTGACCCTTGGAATCAGACGTCTGAAAAGAGAGAAAGGAAGACAAAAGAAGAAAGAGAGAAGACAAGAAGAGACATTTTCTTTCCTTTCTTTAATCTTTTGTAAAACAATATATTGTAAATTGTGATTTCTTACGCTTCTAAAATCACGTTTTGCTCCCTGAGTTCGACCTCGGAGGATTTTTGTTTTCGAGTAATAAAATATAATCAAACTGGTCGGTTTTACACCGTACCAGGCTCTTATGATCCGTGAAAATCTCAAAGGCCTCTCCGTAAAGGTAGTGCCTCCATATCTTTAGCGCAAAGACAACAGCTACCAGCTCTAAGTCATAGGTAGGGTACCTATGCTCATGGGGCTTCAGTTGCCATGAAGCGTAAGCAACAACGTGACCCCGCTGCATGAGCACACCCCTTAAGCCCTGCAATGAAGCATCTGTGTAGACCATAAAACCACCACTGCTATCTGGGATGGTAAGCACAGGTGTTGAAGTCAGTCTCTCCTTCAACTCCTAAAAATAAGCCTCATAAGCATCTGTCCAAGCAAAGGGCACGTCCTTCCGGGTCAACTGAGTCATAGGATGCGCAATCTGCGAGAATCCCCTAATAAACCGCCGATAGTAACTTGCCAGTCCCAAGAAGCTTCGTATCTCTGTCACTGTACGTGGCCTCCCCCACCTGAGTACGGCCTCAACCTTGGTTGGATTTATAGCCAAACCATCCCCTGAGATCACGTGGCCCAAGAAAGTCACCTACCTCAACTAAATCTCGCACTTGTTGTACTTGGCATACAGCCTGCGTCGCCTCAAAGTATCCAGAATCACCCGTAGGTGATGTTCGTGCTGTGCCTGATCCTACGAGTAAACAAGCACGTCGTCGATAAATACCAGTACAAACTGATCCAGATATGGTCTGAAAATCCGGTTCATCAAATCCATAAAAGTAGCAGGGGCGTTATCAGCCCAAACGGCATGGTCAAAAACTTGTAGTGTCTGTACCGGGTGTGGAAAGCTGTATTGGAGACGTCGGTCTCCCTAATCCTCAACTGGTGGTAGCCTGACCTCAGATCTATCTTGGAGAATACCGTGGCACCTCACAACTGGTCAAAAAGATCATCAATCCTCAACAACGGATACTTGTTCTTGATGGTGATCCCATTCAGTTGTCTGTAGTCAACACAAAGTCGCAGGGTACCATCCTTCTTCATAAACAACACAGGGGCTCCCTACGAGGATGCACTGGGCCTCACAAAGCCCTTCTCCAACAGGTCCTGTAGCTGTGACTTGAGCTCTAGCAGCTCAAGTGGTGTCATTCGGTACGGTGCAGTAGAGATGGGGCTGGTCCCCGATACTAGGGAGATCTCAAACTCTATCTCACGCTCAGGTGGTAGTCTTGGCAGCTCCTCTGGAAACACGTCGGGGTACTCACTAACCATTGGAATGCTTTGAAAGTTCACCACGGGGCTGGGCTCCACCACCACACAGGCTAGAAAGCCCTCACACCCTTGGCTCAAAAGTCTCGCTGCCCGAAGCGCAGATATGCACATGAAACCTTCGTCCACCGGCTATCCGTGAAACTCAAAGGAAAGCATCTCTGGTATAGAGAAGATGATCTTCCTCCTGAAACAGTCCACCAAGGCGTGGTAAGCGGATAGCCAGTCCATCCCTAGAATCACGCCAAAATCCTCCATTGGTATCACAATCAGGTTAGCGGGGAGGTTGTGTCCCCCAATACTGACCTCACAGTTCGTGTAGACCTCCTCAGCTACAAACAGCTGGCCACCTAGGCCTCTGATCACAAACGGATCCTTTAACAACACACAGTCCTGTTCCAAACTGAAAGCAAAACTCACAGCGATAAAAGAGTGTGTGGCGCCGGAATCAAAAAGCACGTAAACTAATCTACTGGAAACGGTAACCATACCTGCCACCACTGAACCGGATGCCTTGGCGCCTCTGTGTGTCAAGGCGTAGATACGCCCCTTAGCTCTTGGTGCAGAAGAAGCAGCCACACTCTGAGTCGGGTGGGTAGCCACTGGTTGGTATCCTCCCCGTGACTGTTGCCCTCCCCCACGCGCTTGGGGACCACGACCACCTGCTCGGCCTTCAGCACTCGGTGAGGGGAGCATTTGCTGTGCTCTAGCCCTAGACGGGTAGTCCCTCCTGATGTGGCCCGGCTGGCCACACTGGTAGCAGAGGGGGACTCGACTCCCTCCCTCGGTAGGTCCCTGCTGACGACTGGACGGGGATCTAGTGCTTACAGCTGGCCCCTGTCTGTGGCCCCCAAAGGCCACTGACGACCCTGCAAAATGAGACGGCTCTCCCACAGGTGTTGTGTGCCTCCTCTCTCGTCGACCCTGTGAGTACTCTGGCTGATAGGGCCTCTTCCGTCCATTGTCGGTGTCTCGCGCAGCCAGGTTGATCTCCTCGTATGTCATGGCTGCCTCCACCACTCTCGAGAAGGTGGGCAGCTTCAGGGGTTTGACATACCCCCGAATGGCAGGCCGGAGCACCTCAGTGAACCTCCACAGGCACTCCTCTTCTGTAGCTACGGCTATCGCAGCAAAACGTGACAGCTCCAGGAAGTGCGTGCGATACGCACTAACAGTCATCGTCCCCTCGTGGAGAGTGTGGAACTCCCACCTCCTCTGATCCTGCCAAGTCTACGGGAAGTACTGCTCATAGAAGAGAGTCACGAACTGGTCCCACGTCAGCTCTCCCATCTCCTGGCCTCTGACTGCCCTCCACCACCTGTGTGCTGCACTCTCTAGCTGGTACATGGCAAAGGCCATGCGGCACTCCGCAGGGGGGTGAAGGGTGTCAAACCTTCTCTATCTGCTCCAGCTAGTCCTCTGCCTCAGACGGGTCCTCATCCCCCTTGAAGGAGGGGGGCTTCAGCTTCCGGAACTACCCGAAAGGCTCGTGGTGCAACTGCAGTGGGGGAACGGGCATGCCTCCAGGCAAGAAGGGCTCATGCTCAGAAGTGTCAAAGTGCGGTGGGGGTGGTGGAGGACCACCCCGTCCCCCTTTTGCTCGTCCAGCACTGTGGCGGTCTCTCAGTCCCACAGAGGACTCCCCCTCCACGTCCTCAGGGAGAGGTGCCCGTGGAGGCGGGTAGAGCTCCTCTCGCACTATATCTCTGATCAGCTAAGCGAGGTCCTGGGCTTGAATGCCTGGGAGAAGTGGCGGGTCAACTAGCACCTCGGGCCTAGCACGTTCGCCCCTCCGACCTCGTCCACGGTCGCGTCCCAGGCTTGCCTCGAGAACTCCTCGACGAGGCACCTCCTGCAAGGAGACGCGGAAGACAGAACGAAATAGGTCAACTCTAACGAACTTCTGCGAAAAGAGACTCAGAACATATGTCAAGCAGTACGTTGTGGTGGTTACCCTAGTTACATGCACATGAATGGTTATTCTCAAGCCAGTTGGTTCATTTCTCGGGACGACCTTGCTCTGATATCATCTTGTTACAACCTAGTTCCTGAGTCCCTACAGGATCCGAGACCGGCTCGCCTCGACTAATCCCAAGACCTAGTCTTCCAACAAGAAATAATCGAAAAGCAGAAAAATAAACCACATTCTCTATGCAATGTAACTAACAGTAAACGCGTACAATCAGTAGAGGAAAGTAAAAGTTGCTAGTCAGTACATACCACCACCACAATTGGAAAATAGAACAAAAGTACAGTAACAGGAACAATAAACAAAAGTCTGAAACTCACTAGCAGAAAAGAGAGTACAACAATAGTAAGAAAACTACTGCTGGGCTCGACTGGGCCTAGCACCCTCTGTAGCCGGTAACTCGGGCTGCTCAACTCCTGGACTGTAAAGGGTTATGAGAAAACAAAGTCAGCGAACGCTGAGTAGAGTGGCAACCAGACTATCTAAAGCAGTAAAAGCTAGCAGGTAAATTTATCCTTTCCAGTTATTTATTTTACAAGTAATTTCTTTTCACCCCATTGGTTTACTTTCAGATTTCTTTCTTGATCTCGCATGTTCCTCATAGGAACGATCTTGATTGCAGTCTTTTTCGAAGGGTAGAAGGTATACGTGGTACTCTCCTGGCTGGGAGAGTCCCCCGTGGTAGTCCTACACCTAGTCAACCACCCCGAGGTCACAGACAGACATAGCGGTAACTACGGCACCTGCAATAAGTGCACGGGTAGCTACCCTGCACTGGCACGCGGTCAGTCGTTTCCGCTAGCTGGTACACCCAAAGTACAACACGGAACAGTATAGGGCTTAGCACTCTCAGAAACAGGGGTCTCATCCCTCAGAACTAAATAGGGGTCTCACCCCTCCACAGTCCGCGCACCCTCGTCTATCTATCCCTGTTTGCTCAGAGGGCCTAACAAGTCGGTGCAGGGTGGCTAGCTGAACCCCGGGTCCCGTGGGGTGGCTAGCTCCCTCCCTACACTAGTAGCTCACCTCGGTACCGCGTACGTGAGGGCCAACAGAGGTCAGTGTAGAGTGGACAATCCTAACCCTGGGTCCCAACCTATAACGACCCGATTCCCAAGTCCCTACGAGACACGAGAACCGGACTGACTTGACTAATCCCAAGACCTAGTCGTCCAACGAGGAAGTAACCAAAAGAGCAGTAAAATAAACCACATTCAGCATGAATATAACTAACAGTAAGGAAATACAGCAGTAAGGAAAGAAACCACTACAGTATATACCACCACAATAGTAGAACAATATTCATAACATAATATGAACTGCAGGTAAAGAAAAGTACAGCGGAAACAAGAACTACTCACTATAACGGAACAAAAAGAGGTACAAGAGAACAGTGGAACTCTACCGGACCCTACTCGGCTCAGCATCCTCTGCAGCCGCTGACCCTGGCTGCTCAACACCTGGTTTTGAAAGGTAACGAGTGTAACACGTCAGCAAAACGCTGAGTAGAGTGGCAGCTAAACTAAAGAAACAGTAAAGTGTACAGTAGCTGTTTAATTTTCTTTCTTCCTTTATTTACGTCTTTCTATTGTTTTACAATTTATCTATTTTTCAGATCCTTCACTTGATCTCGAATGTTCCTCGTGGGAACGATCTTGATTGCAGTCTTTTCCGAACAGTAGAAGTAGCACGTGGTGCTCTCCTGGCCGGGAGAGTCCCCCGTGGTGATCCTACTCTCAGTCAACCACCCCAAGGTCACTGACAGACGTAACGGTGACTACGGCACGCGCGGTAAATGCACGGGTAGCTAACCCGCACTGGCACGCGGTCAGTCGTTTCCGTTAATGGGTGCGCCCAAAGCACAGTACGGAACCAGTATAGGGCAGAGCCCTCTCAGTAATAGGGGTCGAACCCCTCCACAGTAACCAAACAGGGGCCTTGCCCCTCCACAGTCCGCGCACCCTCGCCTGATTACCCTGGTTTGCCCCAGTGGGCCTAACAAGTTGGTGTGGGAGGCTAGCAGAACCCCGGGGCCCGTGGGGTAGCTAGTACCTCCCTACACTAGTAGCTCTCCTCGGTACCACGTACACGAGGGCCAGCAAGTCGGTACAGAGTGGCCAGTCCTAACCCTGGGTCCTTGGGGCGGCTGGCTCCGCTCTGCACTAAACAGGGGGGACAGTCGCTCTCCTTGGTACTCCGTACTCAAGGGCCAGCACACTTCCCCAATTCTATTCCATTAACTTTCCAGGATTTCTACTCCTAATTCCCCGTAGGGTTCCAGCTCTTTTAACTCAGAACATCCAGGTTTTACTTTCCAGTTTCACGTTCTTACAATCCATATTCTCAATCACGTTTATTTATTCATAACAGGCAGCTGTTAATTCAATTCACAGGCAGCTAGTATTTCCTTTCCACATTTTCCAAGACCGCAGTATTCATACATTCCACTAGTTTTCCCGTCCTAGGATTCATGCCATATCCTAGGATCTATCATACAATCTAGTTTTCCAGCCCTAGGATTCATGCAACACCCTAGGAATCTACCATTCAATCTATTTCTCATTCCTAGGATTCATGCAATGTCCTAGGTTCTATTTATGGTTTCATAATTTAACAGATTATACTTAAAGCCACTCTACCAGGTACAACGGGAGTAATGGGGGCGTGGTCGGGAATCCCACGTGCCTCCGCGACCCCCGAGACTGCAACGGAACGGGGTCCTATCACAAGGATCAAACACAAGGAGTGTCTCAAAATAGTGTACAGCTACTGTAGACGGGTAGAGGATGTAATTCCGAAAAGAACGCAACTCGAAACGTGGAAAACAGAACCCGAACGGGCCCTAAACGGGTAAAAAACGTCGAAACAGTGCAAAATCAGACGTCTGGAACTTATTCCAGATGTCTTAAAAAGTGAAACAGGGTTTACCTTGCTCTGCATGGTCTCTCAGACATCCAGAAGCCTGCGGGGGCGTCTGGCCTAGTTCCCAGACGTCCAATGGTCACCCCGGAAGTCTAGATGTCGCTCCAGTCGTCTGGCACTGCAGCCAGACGTCTGATTCGCGTTGGATGCGAATCTCAAACCCTGCGCGTACCCATTTCCTCTCTCTCTTAGTACGGTCAATCGAAGGGAAGGAAGAAGACGGAAAAACTCACCTTTCAGACGTCTGGACAGTCTTCCAGACGTCGTGCCCGTCGTCTGGCTAGAAGCACAGACGTCTGATTCTGGAAAATTTTCCAGAACCAGGGCGCGACTCGCCCTCCGCTCGCGACGCCCGGCCGCGTCACGCCTCGTGCGCCTGCTGCTCAAGCCGCAGCAGTCCCCCCCCGCGTCGCCCCGCACCCACTGCGCCCCCCGCCGGCCGGCCCTAGCAGCCCCGGCGAGCTCGCCCTCACGGCCGAGTGCCTCTCCCACGCGCAACACCTCCTCCCACGCTCACCGCGGCTGTCGCTGCCATTGCACCCTCCGCTCGCTCTCGCGCTCGCTCTCGCACACTGGCTGAAGGAGAAGAGGAAGGAGGCGGAGGTGACGGGAGTGAGGGAGAGGCGTGGCCCTTTTAAGGCCGCGTGAGGAGGAGAGAGAGAACGCGGCAGAGGCGTCTGCGGCCGCAGGAGAGAGGGAAAAAGAGGGAGGGAGAGAGAGAAAACGCAGGTCTACGCGCTCAGGTGCGCAGACGAACACAAGCATGCCAAAATAACCGATTTCCAGATGTCTGGAAATGATCCCAGACGTCTGGTCCGACGTCTGGAAGTGATTCCAGACGTCTGGTACGACGTCTGGACCACCTCCCAGACGTCTTAAAAGACGTCTAGAGCGCGCGTTCGTAACACAACCCAAGGGCGGTTAGCTCCGCTCTACACTAAAAAGGGGACAATCGCTCTCCTTGGTACCACGTACTCAAGGGCCAGCACACTTCCCATCCATATCACAGGCCTTTCCATCTTTCCACAGGAGCTCTACTCCTAACTCCCCGTAAGGTTCATGCTCATGTTTACCACATTATTCCAATACAGGTTTCATCATTCACAGATTGGTTCTCGTTCATATACATGTAGCTAGTATTTCCCAATTTAACACATGCAACAACGATATCACAGGTAACTATTCAGTTATCTCAGGCAGCTTATATTCTAACAGGCAGCTCGTATTTATTAATAGGTAGTTGCTAACAATTTAGCTCATTCATTTATAACTACAATTTCAATCACGCAAACAAGCGGTTCAACCATTTCTCATCCTACGGTTCATGCCACATCCTAGGTTTCCAGTTATCTAATTTTCATAGATGCATTCATATTTTATAAATGGAATAGGGGTGGACCACTCTACCAGATAATCCTGGAGTATTGGGGGCTCGAACTGCAGACCCACGTGCCTCTGCAAGCCCCAGACACACAACAGGTCGAAGTCGTATACCAAGGAACACATCACAACGGAACGTTCAGAATAGTATATAAAGGTTTCTAATATGTAGAGGAACACACAAGGAAACCACATGTATTTCATTCGCGTAAAACGGATCCTAATTGGATCCTAAACGGGTCAAAAATGTGTCTACAGACCCAAATCAGACATCTGGAAACAAGTCTAGACGTCTTAAAAGTCACAAAGACTCACCTCAAGTTCCTATGATGATCTCAGACGTCCAGGACTCCTCCGCGATCGTTTGGAAGCAGTTCCAGACGTCTGACCAATCCTCCAGTCGTCTGGTAAGCTGTCTAGACATCCGAAAAACATGGAAGGGCATGCCACGCACCTTCCCAAAGCTGCTCCTACGCACGACAGAGCAGCTTGCTACTTTTAGCCAAGCAAATCACACTACGGTGTGGCTTGCATGGCTATAACCGCGACGAAGACGTACCTTCGCGATACACCTGCTTTCAGACGTATGGTGTCGACGCCTAACGTCCAGCCAGTCATCCGGAAGGCCCTCTGGACGCCTGATACTAGAAAAACTCCATTACCAAATAGCACTCCTTCACCTCTTGCCGCGCTCCGCCGGGGCTCCTTCCGCTCCGCTGCAGCTTCGATTGCTGCAGAAGGTTGGGGATGACGCCTCGATGTTCTCCTCCCACACGTGCCGCGGTGGCCGTGCGGACCTCCGGTGATCTTCCACGAAGCTTCGCGACCTCGACCCTCTCCTTTTCTTCACTCTCGCTCCTCCTCTCTCTCGCTCTCTCTTTCTCGCTCGTCTCTGCTCACGGTAGTGGAGTGCGGAGGTGTGGTGAAGTGTTGGAGTGGAGAGAAGAGGGAAGGGGGTCTCTTATAGCCGAGGGTTAGGGTTCGATGGGGGGAAAAAGAAGAGGGAAGGAGAGATAGAGGATGAGCCTGCGCACCGCCTGCGCGTAGACTGCAAGGTGCGTACAAATTTTTCAATTTCCAGACATCCGGGACGAGGTCCAGATGTCTGGTCAGACGTCTGACCGACACTCCAGACATCTTAAAAGACTCAAATCAGAACGTGTCTTTATAGGTTGTCACACCCATATCTTCTACATTAGGAAATTAGTCATCTTCACCTATAGAAGCTAAGGTTCAACCTTATATTTGAGCTCAATAGGTTACTTATATTTTCATTTTTGTTGGGTATTCGCATTACAAATTTTCGTTTCTTCGTGAGACAATTCATGAAGAAGGGGGATTTGAGGTACATTGCTCTCGGTCAAGGTAGTGTGATTGTAATTGAGGTTGTATCAGCCTCACTTAAGTGAAACATTAGTGGATTTTATTGACTTGGTCGATTAGGAAATCCCAAGTCAGGGTGGCTTAAGTGGTGGTGTTTACTTAGGTTGGGTTTCCACCTAAAACCATTGTCTTGTGTGGTAATTGATTTTGTGGAATTATTTTATTTTGCAATTATCTATCGATTTTATTTCCCACACTATTCACCCCCTAGTGTAAACTCTCATGTTTTTGTTGTGGGTGCAATTGGTTTTATTTCTAGTTTCCCTTATTCTGATCTTACTTTAGCATGCTTTTGTTTTTGTGGATGTATTGTGCAAAATATGAATATGTACAAGTACAAATACATTATAGGTGCAAGTAAATTACAAGTTTTAAAAGGGTGTTACAAGTCATCGGATTTGGGTCGTCACAGCGAACAATTTGAGTAATGTAATATGATTACATTTTGCATTTGAATAAAATAATTAGATTATTTTTCAGTAAATGAATTGGGTCTGTTTGTGCTAATAGGTCGATATACTTAGCTAGATCGAAACATCAAGAAACCATTTCATTCAATCAATTATTTTCGATCTGAGTTGGGATGGCAACCTTTTCTAAAAGTCGTCACCTGATTAATATTCTTGAATGGAGATTTAAGAAATGTTATGCGAGTTGGGTTAAGGAGTTAGCTTAATAAAACATGAGATAGCTAAAGTCCTTCTCCAATGTTGTTATGGAGAAGACTCATTCTTTGACCTAAGATAGATATGTATTTCTGTTCACGAACATATGCATTTGATGGACCAATAGTAAATGCACCCACCTTGGTGCTAATACTAAAAAGCTAGTGCATGTGGGAAGGGATAGGAGGTGTGTGATTTCTCGAAGGGATTACATAAATCTGTTACATGGGCGTATGTGACAGATTGGAGGAATGAGCTCAGTTTGCGTATATTGGGAAACAGCAATTGTACATGTGGTTGTAGAGTTCTTATTAGACTTAATGCAAGAAAGAGAATAAGATAGACCTTTGGGAAATGATATGATCTTTGTTTTTATCTCAATGATAGAAAGGGATGTTGAAAATAATATTATCTAAAGAGGAATGATGGTAGCCTAATGGAATTAGACCTCATGACAATATTATCCTTCATGTGTGAAGGATTCACGAGTATTTGGAATACTTGGGGAGTAGTGCCAAGATTCAATGAATCCTAAAGCTTCATTATTGATGTAATGCAATCAATAATGATTTTGATAGGTTCCAACTTGAATGATAAATCAATTGTAATTTAAAGAGTTAAATTGCACTTAACTTAGTGATTAGTTGCAGCTAATTTGATTAGGTAGAAAATCTAAGTGTTGGGTTGCAATTAATTTTTCTTTAGATACTAGATCCTAACATTCCATAATTGTTATGGGCTAATCATGTAAAAATCAAGTAAGATTTAATCCTCACCCTTGGATAGAGATTCAAGGTCTCCCATCAAATTAGAATTAGAATTGGGAACTTTATAAATATCTCCTAAAGGCATCCCTAATCACCAATTAAATTAATTGATTACCAATCAATCACCAATTCTCGAGAGGCACAGACACTAGAGGGAACGAGAAGTGGTGCACCCGGGCCTCTCCTCTCAAGGGCATTGTCGAATCAAGCAATTGGATGACTAACACCATAGTAGCTAGACATCCAATCTTAGCATTGGATGTCCGATTACTGAAGGGCACTCAATCAGGAATTTGATCCCTTCTTTAGCCCGTTGACCAACCTGCCTTGTTGGTTGACCAGCTATTATAGGGTCATGTCTTTGCGATCCTACCGGAGGCCTTCTTGTCGTGCATTCGTGGTTCTGAGGCAAAGCTCATTTCGGATTCACGAAGAGTTTGCAGATGTTGTTCGTGATTGGATCTCATCGGCATGAAGGTTGTCATTCGCCTATCAAGGAGGAGTTCAAGTCAATCGAGACTTGTAGGAGGCACTGCACGTGGGGTGTTGTACTACGTCACTCATGAAGGTATAACCTCCTTATTTTCATGAGATCCCGGAATGGGAGAAAATTAGTTTCTCTAATCTGATTCTGGTTTTTCGTTTCATTTCTTGATCAAGTTTTGACATTGATTCGATCTTAGTTTCAAAAAATTTAAACGCCAGTTTTTCACACTTCCGTGATGCCATAGGTTGATTTGATTGATCTCTTCACTCAATCTACTCACCTCAAATTCACCTTATAATTTGTAACGTCTATCCGTTACAAACATTCAAAACCACAACCTTAATACTAATATTCATGAGCCATTAATCTCTTAACTATTGAAGATCATGTAGGTTCTATTTTTGAATATCATGTAACTATCCGATACCTCCCACTTGACCAAAATGGTCAATGATATTCCACACTCCCACTTTATGTTCTTATAGATGTTTATTGATTTTCATTATCCATGAATACCTACCGCTTGACTCAATCATTCCTAAGGTTCCATTAAACCAACATGTTTAACGTATATTCCTCCTGGAATTCCCTTTATAGGATAATTAACCAGCATATCACTTGCAGCTATGGAAGTTACTTTAAATTGTTGCTTTGTCACTATATCTTGAATATAGTGCTATTGGATCTCAATATGCTTTCTTTTGGAACCATTTGCCTCACTATGAATCAATCTTTTTGCAACTTGATTATCATAATACATTTCAATTGGTCCCTTAACTAATTTAAGACTTAGGTACACAAGAAAGTGTTTGATCCAAACAACATAAGTGATGGCGATGCTCCACACTATGTACTTAGCTTCCTGTGTATGTCTAGATACAAAGCTTTATTTCTTGCTTTCTTAAGAAAAAATTGCACCTATCATCCACATCTCCTCGAAAATCCACATTGCAGTAACCAACTACCTCAAGTGAATCGGCTTAATAAACCAATTTTAATTGTATGATAACTTTTAGATATCTCAGAATCCTCTTTATAGCTCTCCAGTGTTCGCCCAAGATTGCTTTGATATCTACTCAATGAGCTTACAGGATAAGCCAAGTCAGGTCTTGTACACATCATTGCATAAATCAAATTACCAAATGCTTGTGAATGTGGAACATTTAGTGGATTTTGTTCCTTTTGGGGACACTAACTTTTACTCAACCTTTTTCTAATGAGATGTGGTGTAGGGGTCAGAGTGCTATTCTGCATCCGAAACTTCTTAAAAACAATATGCAAGTACTTTTTTTAACTTGGACTGAAACTTCCTCAACCTCTTTCTCTAGGTATTTGAATTCCAAGAACATAGGATGCATCACCCATGCCCATCATCTCAAATTAACCACTCAATTTCTCTTTAGTTTCATTGAGCATTACCATATCATTTATAACAAGCAAAATGTCATCCACATATAATGACAACATAATAAACTTGCTCCAACTTTTCTTGACAAAGACACAATTATCCAATTTATTTGCAACAAGCCCAAATTGGATAATTGTTTGATAGAATTTGAGATACCACTATCATGAAGACTACTTTAAGACATAAAATGACTTTTCAATTTATACAACTTATTCTTTTGCCTTGTCATTGAAATCCATCAAGTTGTTGCATATATATGTCCTCTATCTTGGAATAATTCCAAGTCCATATATGTGACTATTGGCAAAACCATCCTATGCAAAATTAGCTATAAGAGTAGGTCTCCTGGAAATTTATTCCAGCTTTTTGGTTATAACCCTTGGCAACTAATCTTACTTTGTATTTGTCAATAGTACTATCAACTTGATACTTTTTCTTGAATACCCACTTGCACCCTATGATGCCTATCTTCTGGTAGCTTACATAATTGGTAGACAGTGTTTCACTCAATCGATTCTAATTCATCCCTCATGACAACCATCAATGATTTCGACTCATTTCAAGCCATTTCTTCGTCAAAAGATATAGGATTTGTACAATCCTTTATATCTCCACAAACGGTGTAACACGACTCCTCACAATCGTACAAATAATAATCATCCATCCATGTGGGTCGTATCTTGGGTCTCTTATTGCCATACCCATCGGTTGTGTGGATCCATGCCATTCCTCTAGAGGTTCACCATTTATCACAAGTTCATCTTTCACTTCCGGATGAATGTTATCATTCATGACTTTTGGCCTCACTTTGGAGTCATTTTCTTTATACTCTAAGATGATTAGAGGGTCTATTTCCTATATTCCGTGCTCCTTTTCTTCTTGGTTTTCGAGAAAGGTGGTATCTCGACTTTGAATGAGACCTCTAGATTTGTGGAAAAACCTATACCCTTTGGATTGTTGACTAATCCAATAAATCCTCACTTTAATGTCTTGAAGTTTAGCTTGTCTCTAAACTGACTTGAGACTAGGATGTGTGCAACACACCCCCATTTCCTAAGATGGTTAAATCCAAGCTTTTTATCATTTCATATTTCATATGGGGTAGAATTTACAAACTTCTTGGGAATTTTGTGCTACATGTAATTAGTAGTCAACATTACTTCTCCCTAAAACTTCTTTGAGAGACTTGAGTGTACCAACATACATCTTACCGCATTCATCAAAATTATATTCTTTCTTTCTGCAACACTATTTTGTTGAGGTGTATAAGACATCGTAATTTCCTTATTTATGCATGCCTAAATGCATTATTTATTAAACTCCTTTGAGTTGAATCTCTCATCTCATTTGTCCTGAATGTCTTAATTTGTCTTCTTAATTTCTTCTCCACTTCCACCTATATCTCTTGAAGATTTCGAAGTCTTCCTCCTCTCTTCCGAATAAATTGACATGATAATATTTTGAATATTCATCAATGAAGGTGATGAAATATTCTTTGTTTATATATGTACTTATACTCAAGGGACTACATATGTCAGAATGGATTGAGCCTAAATGTTCCTTTGTCCTTATGCCTTCTGATAATACTTTCTTGTCATTTTTCCAATCAATCAATGTTCACAAGGCATGCACATGTAATGTTACGTATTAGGTTCATTTTAACAAAGTGATCCATGTTAGTATTGTCTGGATTTTCGAATCTCATATGCCAAAGATTATACATAGACAAGTAACAAAAGGAATAATTATAACTTTCCTTCATTGATTCATAGTCGACATTAAGATAGAATAAATCATCATCTGCTACAAACTTCTCCATTGCAAAGATTTTCCTATTTTTACCAATGGATACATGATTGCTATAAAAATGGACTTTAAACTTCTTCTTTAGGAGTAGAGGGACAGTGTTGAGGTTTCGATGGATCCAAGGTGTATAGAGAATGTCTCGAATGACCATGATGCTATTCCCTGAATACAGCCTATATGTTCCAACACCTTCAACATCCAGATAGGTCTTATTCCTCATGTATACTTGTTGCCCTTTCTTTAGTTCCTTGAAGTCCACTACACCCTCCTTTGTCTTCAAGATGTAGTGGGTCGCACCAAAGTCAATCCACCACACTTTGCAATTAGTTATGGTGAAGTTGCATTCCACCACTGCAATGTATTCCAACTTGTTTGAGCCTTTGCACTATTGGCCTTCAGAAGCATTTGCCTTTTTCTCATCGGGGCAGTTGGCCTTAAAATGGCCAAACTTCCCATAGTTGTAGTAGGCACCTTGTGGTATTTTCCAATGTTTTCCCTTAAGCTGAGCCTTGGAGGGTCTCAGCCACTTCTTGTTCTGCATTGCATTCACTTTGTCCTCTTGTTTAGCCTTGAAGATCTTCGTCTTCTTTTCTCTAATTAGCCAAGTCCTGTTCCATTTCCAACTGAGCAAAAAGGTGGGTCACACCCTTAATGGTGTCATTGAGCCTAAGAGATGTGGTAGCCGTTAGGTATGTAGCCATGATAATTGAAATGACCTGTCGCTCTTGGGTTGGATAAGACATCTAGAGTAGTCATCAAACGTCTGTCCAAACGTCTGGATTGATGGAAAGGACGTCTGAAAGTGGGGAAAATCGTACGTACTTTTGCCTTTCGCATGCATGTGACATGCATGCATTTTCTCTCTCCTCCGGCCTCCTCACTCGAAACCCTAAATACCTTCTATTTAAACCCAACCCCCTCCTCCCTCTCAATCACCACAACCTCCACCTTCATCCCTTAACGTCCGTCCCTCCCTGTCCCTTGCAGCCACGAGGGGAGGAAAGAAGCTCGCGAGCGGAGGAGAAGGAGAGAGGGAGAGACTGTGTGAGTGTGAGTGAAGAAGGTGAGAGCTCAGGGGAGCTCGAGTATGCACGGTCGAGAGCTCGTGCGAGGAGAGGTGTCGTGCAAGGAGGAGGAGCTCGTGAAGGGGAGCTTTGCGACTTCCTGAGGCTGTTGGCGCAGCAGCTACAAGCGACGAGGAGTCCGCGCAGAGAAGAAGCTCACGGGAGAGTTCTATATACTGGATATTTTCCAGTATCAGACGTCTGGAGTATCTCCCAGACGTCTAGCATAGCAGAGGGACATCCGGAGCTGAAGTCGGACGTTTAAAAGCATGCTTAGTGCCAAGGTATGCGTTTCTGCATGGTTTCTGGCCATGCAGGCCTTACTACAGGAGACTTTTAGCCATTTTTGGCTCTACGTGTGCATATGCAGGTGCAGAGCGTTGGAAAGGCGCATGGTGAGCCCTTCGAGGCACTTTTGGATGTCTAGGCACATTGCCAGACGTTTGACTGTACTTCTAGACGACCGGAAGGAGGGTTCGACATTTGGGACTTCCCTCAGACGATTGCAGAGGGGTTCGGAAGTCCGAGGAAGTCACAGGAAAGAAAGGGTGAGTTCTGACATCTTTTAAGACATCTGGGCCTAGTCCCAGACGTCTGATTTTGGATAGTATGCCTGTTTTTGCCGTTTAGGGTCCAATTAGAATCAGATTTCCACAAACGAAGTACCGTTGTTTTCCACTTGAGTTTCTGTACAAGTTAGTGTCACTTGTATACAGTTTTGGACTCGTTTGACATTATTGGTCAATTGTATAGGTCTCCAGCCAGTTGAGCACACAGGACCCGTGGAGGCGACAAGACCTGCGAATCTAGCCCCCATTCCTCCCGTGTTTCCCGGTAGAGTGGTTTGCTTTCATTATCAAGATTTAATAAAACTAAGTGCATGTTTAGAATAACTTATTTGAACCCTAGGACGTGAAATGAACTCTAGGGTAGAAACGAACGAATATTGCTTGAGCTACACTGCCTTGAGATGCATGCTAAACCAATTTGCTAGCAAATGTATTAGTTTATTTATGTGATGCTTTCTTTAGAAAAACACGAGCTGCCTATTATACGGACGAAACCCATAATTTGAATAGTGACATCTGAATGTTGGAAAATGGAATGAAACAAATACAAGCATGAACCCTAAAGGGAATTATGAGGAGGACTCTTGTACATGGAAAGAACTTAGTAAGTAGACGGGAAGTGAGCTGGCCCTTGTGTACGTTGTACCAAGGAGAGCAACTGTCCCTTTAGTGTAGAGGGGAGCTAGTTGCCCCTTTGGGTTGAGACTCGGGGTTAGGTCTAGTCACTCTACATCGACTTTTGTTTGGCCCTCGTGTACGTGGTACCGAGGTGAGCTACTTAGTGTAGGGAGGGAGCTAGCCGCCCCACGGGGCCCAGGGTTAGGACTACCCACCCTACACGGACTCTTGTTAGGCCCACTAGGCAAACCGGGATAGTCGGACGAGGGTATGCGGACTGTGGAGGGGCAAGACCCTTGTTTTGTTCTGAGAGGGCAAGGCCCTGTGCTGTTCTATACCGTACCTTTAGGCGTAATCGCTAGCAAAAACGACTGACCGCGTGCCAGTGCGGGATAGCTACCCGTGCGCTTATCGTGCGTGCCGTAGTCACCGCTACGTCGTGACAGTGACCTCGAGGTGGTTGACTGGGTGTAGGATTACCACGGGGGACTCCCGGCCAGGAGAGCACCACGTGTACACCCTACATCACGGAAAAGACTACAATCAAGATCGTTCCCATGAGGAACATGCCAGATCAAGAAATGATTAGATGAATAAAGGAGTAAACAAATTTGAATTACTTGGTTTATCTAAATGAAAATGAATAACTAATTAATTACTTGTTTAATTACATGTAAATGGCTGAATTGTCACTCTACTCAGCATTCGCTGACTTCAAAATTTTATAACCTTGTCCAGGTCAGGGAGTTGAGCAGCCAACACCAATGACTGCAGAGAGAGCTGGGCCCAGTCGAGCCCAGCCTCAGTGGTTGACGTTTCCTGTTCCTTCATGTTTCTTTTGTAGTAGTGAGTATTTTGTTATATGTAATACTGTTTCAGTCATTTTTCCGCTGTACTTTCCGTTGATGTTATTCTGATGGCCTGTAATATTATGAGACTGCTCGTTCTACTTCCTTTACTGTCTCTTATTATTTTTCTGCTTGGTTACATTGCCTGTTGTTCATCGCACTCGATCGGGTTTTAAAAGAATGTCACGTTGTAGTATAGCCGAAAAAGCGTTCAAACAAATAAAGAATTTTTATTACTTGAAAACCAGAGTATCCGAGGTCAAACACAGGGAGCAATCGGAATTTACTACTAATCTCAAATGTAATTGAACACTCTAATTTACTCAAAACTTGAATTCAAATATGAATGTATGTCGTTAAAAAGTAATTATGACAAAAGAGTAAAATTGGACGTCTGATCTTGTGATCAGATGTCTTAAAAGTGTTTTCCCTTTTTCTTTTGCTTTCTTCTTCTTTCTCTCTTCTGCGAAGACTTCTTCTTCTTTCTCTTCTCTTTCTGCAAAGGCTTCTTCTTCTTCCTTGCCTTTGCTCCTTTTCTTGCAGTCCTTTCTCTCTGCAGTCTCTCTTTCTTCTTCGTCTTCTGTCTTGGCCTCTCTTCTTCTTTCTCTTCTCTCTTCTGCAAAGGCTTCTTCTTCTTCCTTGGTCTCTTCTCTTTTCTGCAAAGGGCTTCTTTCTCTTCTGTCTTCTTCTTCTCAGCAGTCTCTCCTTCTTCCTTCAGATCTCTGCTTCTGCTTCTTTTCTTGCAGTCCTTCTTTCTTCCTTTTCTTCTCTACCTTGCTCAGCCTCTTCTTCTCTTCTTCTTCCTCGTGGCTAAGTCTTTCTTCCTCGATGTTCAGCCTGCCTGCACAGAGAGGTGGAAGCAAAACCTACCCTACCCCTCTACCCGCACGTCGCTCTCTCTCTCTGCAATTCGCTCAAGGACGCTCTCCCAGAGCCATGGTTAATCGGGTCAGATTTCGCACCCGGGACCAGACGCACCAGCAGGTGGGGTGAGCGAGGTGTGCTCAGGATAGGTCGGGTCGGATCCTGCCAGATCCGCGAGGTGAAACCGCAGACGAGGCGAGCGTGGGTCAGGTGAGGGACCTCACCCCTGTGCGTTCGGAGGCGAATAGCGTATAACACAAAAACAATTTATACCGCACCTGCACTTCGTATTTCAACGATGTGGGACTAAAGTCTCGCCTTCTTTCGCTCGTGCCCGCAGACGATTCTTCTTCGATTGCCAAGGCTGCGGACGTCGCTGCGCTCCTTGCTGAGCCAGATCACTTCACACTGCTCGCCCGAGTCCACTGCATCTGAAGCCTGGAGCTGCTGACGCCTGGAGTTGCTTTGAAGCTTCTTCAACTGTCGACAATGGTGGCAGGGGCTTCAATACTGTCACACACAAAAAAAGCCTCTCGGCTCAATCAGACCAGCTGGGGACCTTCGCTGTGGCACGACGAAGGTCGTGCACGGTGAAGCAGGTCGTGGGATGGCCTAGGCGTGCGTGCCTAGGTTGTCCTGTGACCGGAAGTGTGGGGGTGTTCGGGGGGTTATGGTGGAGACGTAGAGGGATGGTGGATGGGCGGAAGTTGTTCCTTGTGGTGAGGCGGAGCTTATGAGAAGGTTGGCGAGTCGTGTGGAGGGGCGGAATGGTGGGAGCGGCTCGCCGAAGGTCGGTCGGAGGCGAGGAAGATGGAGGTGGTCAGTGATGGTCGAGGGTCAATTAAATGAAATAAAAGGGGGAAAAGAGAGAGGGGAAGATGGAGAATGTATTAAGCCTAACTACAGGGATGAAGGGGGACGAAGAGGCAGACAGCTATACCTGCTGTCGTCGGAGAAGAAGCTGCCCAGTGGAGGAGGACGGCGGCGACGACGGGGCTGAGGCGGCGTGCGCGGGTATTGCGCGACGCGGAGGAGAATCAGGAAGATGACTCTGCCACTGGTTTTGTGGCAGAGCGAAGAGGGAGGGGAGGGGGCTTGCCGGAGCTCGCTGGACCCTTGGCCGGAGAAGGAAGAGAAGAAGTTGAGGTGGAAGTCCGGCCAAGTCAAGCTGAAGATGAGTGGCCGGGTTTGGGGGTTCTTTTATAGGCACTAGGTCGTGCTTTCAGAGCGTGGAGGGCACGCCATTGTCTCCGACGGCTCGCCGGAGAAGGAAAGAGAGTGGATACCCAAATCCCTCGTGCGTTCATACGAGAGATTGGGTTCACACCAGGGATCATGATTGGCCTTAGATGGAAGGGAATTCCTCAGAGAATCTCCCTTCAATTTCTGGAAGGGGATCTCTGAGGAATCAAAGAGTATTCCCTCTCTAATCCTCGCCGGAGTGGGATTCTGCCCCAATAATGGTGGTAGGACTTGATTGCAAAGGTGGCGAGGAAGTTAGGGGGCTCTCTGTGATGCTTTTCAAAAGATAGGGACCAAATTGTGATTTGGGTGTACTAAATTGCAAAGTAGGTCAAGATGACCTCCCCTTAGGTTCAAATTTTGGTATAAACCTAATTTGGATATAAGGAATCTAATGATGAAGTTGGATTTTAGGTTTGACCACGTTTGACTAGATATTTTACGTAAAAACCCAAATTAGGTTAATTGATGAGCAAGGACCCTAATCTAGGTCAAACTGGGTTCCAAAGGCCAAATTAAGTGTTCTAAACCCTAGAGGATATTTTTACATGAATTTTAGAGGGTTTACTTGATTTTTATCCTGACCGGAACATTGTTGATTTAAGCGGGTCTGTTTTAGGGTTAACAAATGTCATTTAATTCCTAGATTGCACATGAACCCATGTCTGATTGATTCAACCCACTTTTTATTTCATTTAGACATTTTGACCTATGTTTTGCCTCTGAGAAATCCTGTTTATGTACTGCAATGGTAAAATTACAGTTTTATCATTTATTTCCTATTTTCTTCTCAGAGCACTTATTCCTTCATTTAGGCCTTCTACTAAGTTATGTAGGAGCTTTTATCTTCTTTATTGGGTCAAAATGAGCTAGTTATGGCTCATGATGAGGCTCTCATCACCTGTGTGATTGTGGAATATTTTTTGCATTTGATTATTTCTTGTTGGACGACTAAGTCTTGGGATTAGTCGAGGCAGGCTAGTCTCGGGTCCTGTCGGGATCAGGGATCGGGTCGTAACAATAATCATCTTATTTACACGATCAACTACGTCGTTTGTTTTTTTCATCTTGAACAAGTTATACTTGTGCAATAGGAGGTGAATACTCACTTTCAATTTCGAATGGTATTTCTCTTTTGTAGCATTCTACAAATCATATGCAAATTCTTATCAAGTTATCCTCCATGTTAATTAACATTAAACTTCTCACCCTATTGCAATTTTCTCCCACAATTCGTGGACCTTAGTTTCCTCCATAGTTGAATCACCGGATAATTTATGGGTGGATTTATCGATCACATAGTGAAGATTGTTATTCATTAGATGGTACAAAATTCTATGGCTCCACATATCATGTTTGTACCATTAAGATGTTCCACTTTAACTAGCTCAGTTATAACTATATTTACAACCACTTTATCCCTTTGCTATGGATGGGAAGATTGATAGATTAAATGAGGAATCGAAATTAGGGTTCGTAAAAGGAGGCTAATGGCAATGGGAGCAATGCTCAATAGCTGCACATAACAGGTTTGCCGATGAGAGATGGAGAAAACTCAACAGAAGTAAAGATATCACTGGATGTTCAGTGAGATTGAGATGGGAACGAGGCTAAGATCAGGAGGTGTGAACGAGGCCAAGATTGGTTGAGTGGAAGAGGTAGGGAGGCCAATGGCGGTGATGAGTATGTAGCAATGCAAGAAGGCTCGATCTTAGGGATAACTAGTGAGTTTCCTCTCTCCAATACCATTCAGAGAAAAATACTAAGGATTATAGATTTTTTGGGCTCACAAATCCACCCTACAATTTGTAACATCCATTTGTTACAAGCATTCAAAACCACAACCTTAATCAATATATTCACGAGCCATTAATCTCTTGATCATTGAAGGTCATTTATGTTATATTTTTGAATATCATGTAACTGTCCAACAATTTTGATAAAAAAAGTTGATGTCAGGACTCTTCATCTAGTTGTGAAACCTTTCTCTTAGTCACCCACATGATGTCTTATGATCAAAATTGTAAATCTTTCCATTACAAATAAAATGCATAAATGTTAGTGGATAAAACTAAGTTAAAAGCTATAAAGTTCTTACCAAATATACGATCTGTAATCTTTTATTCACTAACTCTGTAAGATGTGCTTGAACACTTGAGTAGAATGAGTAAAAATTGTAGTAATAGTGCTTCTCCTTTGACTCCAAGTTTAATTCAAAATTGTTGAGTTAGTTTATCTCTATTATATTATCACAATATTTTCGAGCATAAGGACAATATCAAAGCACAAATATCCATATTGCACAAATATCCAAGCCACAAGTAACACAGGTATTTAAAGTGGTCTCTCTATACAAATTCAAACCACTACTTAATGTTCCCATCTCAAGATTTTGTTGTAACTTTTTATTGCAAAATCCACTATAAAAACTAACTAGGTTAATTGCGAGTGTAATCCAAACTTTATGGTAACCAATAAATCAACTCAAGCTGGTTCACAGGCAATTCACTTCTAACCTGATTCCCATAGGTAACTCAACCCAAACAATCAACTACATAATCTCTAACTATTAGCTAGCATAGACTTGTGATTACATGTAACCATATTGTTTATAATAGTAAATAACAAATTCAACCTAATAGGGATATGTGATAATAATAATGTCAATCAATCTTCAATTTTATAGCTTAATCAGAATATACGAAGATATAAAGCACCAATTATGGGGATTAGGTTAAATGTATTCCTTTATGAAGTTAAATTTAAAGGTTGAGAATTATTACATTTAAGATATTATAAATAAATCCTTGCTATTGTTGGCAATGAAGCTTCTTCCGTAGATTTTGAAATGATTTTCTAGCCAATTATTCTTAAGGAATCACTTTGCATAGAATTAATTTCACTAGAGATTCTCCTATAATTGTTCATCAAGGATTTCTCCAGAATTGTTTTAACATAAATTCCTCTAGATTCACTTTCTCTCCAAATCATCATAATCTTGGAATCTAAGAATCCTCAAAATCTCAAAATCTCTTTTAGAATCACTAGAATCACTTTCCTCATAATCAAAATGATAGAACTAGATAGCTAGAGAGAGAGGTTCAGAGCTTCATTATGAAGATTTTTCCTATGACTTGTGTTGTCATGTTGCGTGTTGAAATGGGTTGCTTTTCTAACAACTAGAAATCGTGGGCAAATTGATCTTTATCCAAAAGTTGACATTGGTAGGGAAATGACCTTAACTAGATATTTATTCAAATTAATTTCCAAATGCACAATTATCTCCTTCCTATTACCAAAATAACTTGACTGATTGAATTTCTTTTGACCAATTGTTCTTGCTACATTTACCAATAATTGCAATTTATTTTAAACTCGAAATGTAGGAGTATTCATAATTGGGTAAATGGATCTCTAAGTATTTTCAGGCCTAATTAACTCAAAGATTATGCTCTCCACATGCTTGGCTCACTCCTAGGTGATTTGGTTTAAGTTTAATTAATTTAATTAACCTATGTGGTGCGTATATCATGATATATCTTGATAAGCTTTGATAATTCTACAAAATAAAAATCATTATCATCAAATTGAACTTATCCCTCATATAATCTTCTCCCTTAGTTGCATCTTACAACTCGTTGACTTCAAATTCTCCACATATGATGCTTGATTGTCATACTTTAGCACATTTGGTTAAGTACAAACATTTTACCACTTTTGTATGTTGCACCTGCAACTTGCAACAAATCTATTGCACACATATAATTGTAGACAATCACATATACTATTACATCAAACATTTGAGTGTTTGGTACTCATCAATGTTCAACAATTATATATTTCATCATTATATTGTATGATCGAAGAGAAGCCTTGCAAAACCTCTAGGGTCTGCATAGAGGTAGGGCCCAATCAAGCTAATCAAAGTGTAGCAAGAGACAGAAGCATGAAGAACATATATATAGGTAACTTTGTTTCATCGTGAGTGGTGTATGTCTAGAGAGGGGATTAACCCTCAAATCCACTATAGAAAAAATGGAATTCAAGTACAACATGTCCCTCCCAGTTTAGTCAATAGAATGCACTCCAAGTACATAAGAGTTTTTGTATAGTTTGATGATCCTTCCCACTAGAGCTTACGTTTTCTTTTTATGGCATTCGTGAATCCTTGTTGCAATAGGAATCTTCTTCACTAATCACCTGAGGATCTCACCCAAGATTTGCAATTGTCATGAATTTCTTGGGAGACATGATTCTTCAAGGCTTTTCCATTTCCAAGCGCATCCTTCCAATTCTTCCTTAGGAGTTTGTTACAAGGATCATATGAGAGTCTGTTTCGAAGGTTGTAACAAAATAAAAAGCAATTTATCTGTTAAAAGGAAAAGTTATTGTTGAGTTGTAGAGTTGTTGGTTTCTGCCCGTATAGGTGAGCTCACCTGACCCATTGAGTTGGCCTTTTGCGTACAGGTTAGTGGGTTGTAAGGTGCCTACTCTATGGTCTAATTAGGCTGTGACTTTTCACGTGCCTCGAAGTGTTATTTATCTGAGGCTCATTTAAGGAGCCTTTTATCCTCAACTCATGGATGCTTGAGGATCTTTCTCTTATCGCTGTGAAATTACACTCTTACCTTTGTATTTTGCAAGAATTGTTTTAAGCTCTTCTAACAATTTCTAATATATCGTTCACAAAAATCATTGATGCTACTGTGTTTCAATACTAATTCTAATGTCTCAACGGAAACAAGAAATAACCAATTGACCGATAAGAAACTAATACAAGCCTACGATTTCATTGACTAATTATTTAACTAGTTTAATGACTTAAAAATTTAGGGTTAACTCACTTGGACTTATTAATAATGTATCATTTTAAGGAATCTTTGCTTCTTATTTCCTTAATGACCTAATTACTTATTATGTATCCGTAATGCCCCTTTACATGTAGGATTATTGCCTCTACCAAGACTATTGTTCTATTTACCTATGGAAATCAATCAACAAGTATGCTACTAATGTCGTAACTTATCAATCAAAGTCGCATGGTTCTCCATGGATCAATCATTCATGGTGAAATTATCACAATACTTAGCCTTATACTCATTACTAGATTTCTTGATATTCAATGGTGTTGGGTTCTCCTTTGTGCACAGCAAGAGCATGCATGGAAGGGAGAGTTTGTTAACTACATTCCTTTTAAAAAATAGTGACAAAGGTCAAGCTTTCACCTTCGATCCAAAATTGAAGAACACATAGAAGGAAGATTTGGACAAATCTCATGTGATTGGCCAAACATGGACAAAGTCTAGCAAGATAAAAAATTAGAACCAGTTGCCAAACCTTCTTGCATGAATGGATTGGCACTATAGAATTCAAACGAAGCGAAGTGATATAAAAAATTCATATTATACATCGAGTTGAGTTTTCATCATTGTAAGGAGTACTTTCTATGTTTCTATTTTTTAAAGGATAATAGAATTCCATTGAGGGAAACATACATGCCCTATCTCGAAGAATGGAGGAACTTCAAAATAGAGACTTCGGAACAGAGTAATTCAAAATAAGAGAAAAAAAATTAAAACTAAAAGAGAAACAAAGAAGTGCCCTTATAAGTAAATTGAAGCAGCAGCTCCATACCACTTCGCCGTTGAGGATGCAACAATGTCACCAAGAGGACTGTCAATGATTAGAAGCGATTCATGCTAACAAGAAAATTGACAAAAGTTGGCAACAAGGATAAACCTGATAATCTCGGTGGTGAGAGGTGTGAATTCTTGCGTGATCCACAAACACAAACAATAACCACAAAATTGGCCAAAGATGCCAAAATTGAAGGTGGGAACGATAGCATGAGCATCTTGGCTAGGAAACACCAATAGTAGCGACAAGAAGGTAGGAGTGATCAGGTAGAGTCATGGGGAACTTTGCATGAAGGACACCAATGATGCCGTTACCATCAGAAATGAGATGCAATAACTATAGTACCAACTAAAGTAGCTATGCCTGGAAGCACCACCCAAGGGACCAATAGAGGTGAACCACTAGTCATGTTGACGTCACGTAGGAGCTAACAAGTGGAGGGGGAAATCCAACCTTGAACACTCATAGACAAAGACACGAAAGAAACTCTAGCCAAAGAAAGAAGTGATTTTGGAAAAGTTGGAGGAGGGGGACCTCCCGTCAGTGCGACGGCCGATCAAATTCTTGTCCAGCAACTTTGCATTAGGATTTAATCTAGAAAAAAATATAAAATAATAAACTTTTAGCACTACCTTTTTTACGTGACTTAACAAATAAAAAAGGGAGGCTGAGAATGGCGAGTCGACGATATCTTCATTCCATCCCAAGGATCTAAACCTCACAAGTGTCCAACCCGAAGGCTACGCCGTAAGCTTGAGAGTAGATACAAAATGAACCCAACCTAGCCGAGACCTTGAGGTAAACGAACGTTCGCCACCGTCCGATCGCGAAATCAACCACTGACCCTCCGATGTAGGTCACATCCCATGCCCTCACACCCACTTCTCCCGTCTAAATAAAGCCGCCGTTAGGGTTTTGGCTCTGTCCTCGACGACTCGCATCTCCTTCGCCTCCTTCTCCCTCCCCCTCTCCCTCTCCTCCACATCCCCTCGAGGTTAAAGTGACGGCCTTTCGCCGTCCGCCTTGGCAAAGCTCCGACCTTTACCTTGGCCCTCACCTTACACCCTCACTTGCTTCTCCTCGTTGCCCTTTCTCGTCGTGTTGTAGATCAGACTAACAACCCTCAAAGACTACTCAGAATGGCGCCGAAGCTCTCGAAGGCGGAGAAGAAGATTGCGTACGACGGGAAGCTCTGCCAACTCCTGGACGAGTACAGCAAGGTTCTCGTGGTGGCCGCCGACAACGTGGGTTCCAACCAGCTCCAGAACATAAGGGCGGGCCTCAGGGGGGAGTCCATCATCCTCATGGGCAAGAACACCATGATGAAGAGGACCGTCAAGATGCACGCCAAGAACACCGGCAACGACGCCTACCTCAGCCTCATCCCCCTCCTCGTGGTGTGCTCGTCGTCGTAACCCTGATCTTGGTTTTTTGGATCTTTACGTGGTTTTTGAAGCCCCACGAGGCTGGGGCAGATGGTAAAGTTGCGATCTTTGGTGGTGCTGCAGGGGAACGTAGGGCTCATCTTCACCAAGGGGGATTTGAAGGAGGTCAGAGAGGAGGTCGCCAAGTACAAGGTTTGGCTTGCTTGCTTTGTCTTCCTTGGTGTTCTATTTGTTTCGTTTAATGTTGGATTTTTGGAGGAAAGATTGAATCTTTCATTTTCTTGGTGATTGGATGGGTAGATGATCGAGTAAAGTGAAGTAAGTCGAGATCATTGGGGTGCTTAGAGTTGGATTGGTGGTTTTTGGTAAAGGCATACCCATTATATATCTGATTTTAGGTACACAAGTATGGTCAATTGCTCGCAACATATGTGAAGAGACACAGTTTGATCCTCTGTGGGGTGATGGCAATAGTTTGGCGAGTAATGGCTTGCTGGTCGTTTTCGAATGCAAATATGGCTGACCCTTCTTGATATTTGATTAAGTTTCTCAAAAAAATGGACGATTAAGTACCTGTTTTTCGGTGTAGACATATATACTACATGATTGATTTGTGTAGTAAATTATGGTGGATTGCTTGCAATATACCTGAAGACACATTTTAATCCTCTGTTTCGAGATGGCTATAGTTTTGGCAGGTAATGGCTTATTGGTTAATTAGTATGCAAATGTAGCTGTTTGTTCCTGATATAAACTAGTGTTTGCTGATTTTTGTATTTATTTTGGTAGAGGTGCTCCTCCAAGGATCCTCTTGAGGATAAGTATCCCAAGGATCCTCAAAACCTTTTTTGATCTTTTCACTTGTAGGAGCACATTTGTTTGGGTTTCTTGCAAACTGAGTGATTAGGCTATGGTTTTAGCATTGTCTGGACGCCCTCTCAGCTTTTAACTTTTCAAGATATGGTAGAGGATTTTGTACTATCTGGCCAAAAAATAACTTATGTTTTTTTAGAGAGATTTGATATACAAATGGAAATATCCTCTCTATTGTCTACTATTACTTGCATATTAAGGAATGGATGTGCCTCTTGATTATGAATCTGGTTCTCTTTCAGTTTTAACCCCAATATCATGTTATTGGCATCTCCAATTTGTATATACTAACTGACATTATAAAATATACATTTCACTTGTTAAATGTTTTCACAATAACAAAAATTAATTATATGTTATGATCAAACTTATAGATAGGAGTACCTTAAAAGTAAAACTCATGGAAAAGATATGTGATTAGAGAGTACAAAATCCAAAATCATGAAGTATATTACTTTAATTCAGCATTTTCCAATACTCTTATGATTCAATTTTACAATTTATCTTCTGCAAAATATACTCAGAAGAACTTGGAAAGCAAATGGAGAATCTAACTTATCGGTTGGCTCTGCACACACTGAGTGGATAAAACCAACCATCAATATACTGATATTATAATAATATTGTTACCTGAGGTGGTGGATAGGGAAGTGATATTCCTTTGATCAGGCTCCATTGTTCGTTTATTTGGAAGATTGTTTTCGGTGAATTTGATATCTGGGAACATGTTCATTGATAATGACAGCAATATGAAGCAGAAAACTTCTTAAGTTTAAGCCTTAAAGTAAAAAACACTAAGGTTGAAATGATGCAACTACAACATAGTTTCATGAGGTTTCTATGGTAATTGGCAATTCTTTACACAATTCAATCTCTTAGACTGCCAATCTGGGGAAAACTGTTTCTTGACTGGTTTTCTGAATTCCACCTGTGATTTTATCGTCTTTCTAGGTTTGCCATGCATGATACAGTTGTCTCTGTTGCATGGTGTCCAATTCTGAATACATAACTTAGTCTGACAATGTTTGATGATTTTGTACTTAACATAATGGGGTAATTGTTCTCAGGTTGGTGCACCTGCTCGTGTTGGACTTGTTGCACCCATAGATGTTGTTGTTCCTCCTGGGAATACTGGGTTGGATCCCTCCCAGACATCTTTCTTCCAGGTGCACCATATCAGCCTCTTCTCTGTTGATTAAACATTCGTAGACTAATTCTAACTGCTCTACAACATTCTCTTTTTGTCTCCTCTAGGTTCTCAACATTCCCACCAAGATTAACAAGGGAACTGTTGAAATTATTACCCCGGTTGAACTTATCAAGAAAGGTGATAAGGTTGGATCATCCGAGGCTGTCCTGCTTGCCAAGCTTGGCATCAGGCCATTCTCATATGGTCTCGTGCTTGTGTCTGTTTATGATGATGGCTCGGTCTTTAGCCCTGAGGTTTTGGATTTGACCGAAGATGATCTGGTTGAGAAGTTTGCTACTGGTGTTTCCATGGTCGCTTCTCTATCCCTGGCCATTTCCTACCCAACCCTGGCAGCTGCTCCCCACATGTTTATAAATGCTTATAAGAATGTTCTTTCTATTGCGGTTGCGACTGAGTACTCATTCCCTCAAGCTGAAACTGTCAAAGAGTACTTGAAGGTTTGATTAAATCTCTTTTTTTTCATATGGTAAATTAACTTTCCTGGTTAATCAAACATATTACATGATGATGCAGGACCCAAGTAAGTTTGCTGTTGCTGCTGCACCAGCTGCTGCTGCTGCTGCTTCTGCCGAGCCTGCTGCGGCTGTCAAAGAAGAGCCGAAGAAAGAGGAGTCTGAGGAGTCTGATGAGGATATGGGTTTCAGTCTCTTTGATTAGGATGTCTAACTGTTTAGTTAAAGGAAAACATGCTTTCAGTATTAGTTCGTTCCAGTACTCACCTCTTTTGTTTTTACTTCGATGCATAAATGTTTTTTCTGGTACAGCGCCAGCACATGGCTTCCATTTGTTTCTTTATTGAATATCAATTTTGCTTTTTAGCTATAGCTTGCAGAACTGGTAATTGAATCAAAATGTGTGCCACCTGATAATTTGGTATTTGTTTGGGTGTTTATTTATTCATTTTCTTTTTAGCTGTATTGACATGCCACTTTTTGGTCTCGGGTTTGTTCATGGGTCTTTGTAGCCAACTGAACCGGGGAAAACCTTCTTCCCGGTTCCTGATGTGTTTATGCAGAAGACTGTTAAGTTTTGGATGGTATCAGAGTCTCTTACCTTACATCTGAATGCTGAGGTTCTCTAATTTCTTTGGTAAGTTATCCTTTTTGGTTGGGCTACTTTCTTCCGCAGCGAAGTTGTCTAGAGTTGGTCATCTTTTTCATCTTAAATTTCTGATTGCACTTAGCTGCATTGAACCAATTTGAATGCAAGAAGTGCGGACGATCTGAGGGCTCCGGGATTTGTTTGCCTTATTCATAAATAGCAATAAAGTGGTTCTACGATCTATACGGTGCTCAGGATGTGATCGTGCTGTTAGACCATGATCTATCATGTTTGATATATGGATAGGTGGCAAGAGCATTGTTGTAGATCCATAAAGTCGAGGAAATCGTTAATATGATGATTTGCGATATATTAGGTTAAGTGGTATTATCACAGTGCTGTTGGTTTGTAGGTGTTTTGACTTTTGAGTGAACCTAAGGTTAAGATCCCTGCTGGATAAACCCCCTGGTTTATACTCCAGCAATTGTGGATCATGGGAGGAGTTAGATGGTTGAGTTTGTAGCTATGACCGAAAAAAGTTATGAAAACTTTCTAATTTATGGGTTATAATAAACATTTTTATATTTTAGTAACACAAATATTTATGTTACAAGTAATTTCTCATCTGTAATAAAAGTTGGACCTTATTATGTTATGAGTTCATGAAATGCAGTTCTGTGACTTTCTTGCTTGTAATACGCCGTTTAAGGATTGCAAATTAATTATTTGTGCTTTATTTGAAATTTTGCTTATTTGTTTACAACAAATAAGGAAGCTAAAGGTTTTGGATGCTTTGCTATGTAATTTAATCAAAGAAAATTTCAACCTTTAATGTCTTAGAATCTGATGATTTCATTAATCATAATTATTTGATTTTTTGTTACTTTTTAAGAACAATGTTATATATATATATATATATATATATGTTAAGTTATTTTCATCTTCTGGAATCTTCTATGTTTTCTTGTTATTTTAACATTTACTTTGCCAATCACATCCAAGGAATGCGTAAGTTATCATATCTTTTGGGTACGATGCAGTGGATTTACCTACTAATTCTTTTTGGAATGATTTATCATAAGATAAATTTATTCCATGATTGAATCAATAATCTCGTATTACTTTATTTTGATTTTGTAATGTTGATGATGTACATTAGTCATTAAACTACGTCGTACTTTTTAAATTTTTTTTATCAAATATTACCTTGATTTGATAAAATTTACATTATTCTAACTTTTTCTTCGTGATAGATTTTATTTGATTGAATTTTTTAATTATCAGATGTCGTGCACAATGTGAGCAATTGATTTCAAATATTGCGAAAGTGTTAGGATTCTACTCACCCATGTCAGGAAAGACATGTTTGCGTTATCCATGATACATAAAAGAGCAACGGGGACCAACCTCTTTTGCAATCCCAAACCCAGGGCGTCGTATGGGCAGTAGATTGGCGTGTGAATTTTTTATTTTTCTTCACGCTCGGAGGCCAGAGTTAGAACTTTCCTTTGAAACCAAATATCTTCTCTTGTCAAATCAAATCTAACGTTATTGGCTATAGAGATAGAATCTTACAAAGTTGATGGGCTTTAAAAGTCACCCTTAATGTCACCAAAGTTCATTAAAGAATTTTTATAATGTGAAAAATGTAAGAGGTAAGAAAAATAAAAATTAGCTATTATTCACATGAAAATAACGGATTGGTAATTCAATTTTCCTCGGTATGGGTATATATTTAGGGAGAGAATCTAATCCTCAACATCTACTATGTATGGAATTAAAATAAAAAATGTAAATTTTCTCTCCCTTTCTCATTGAGTTCTATGCCCTTAGGTTTCACTTAGGTTCCCCTCCTTTACCATGTAGGTAGTGGGTTAATTTATAGAGTATAAAAATAGGTGGTTACAGTTTTAGAGAATTGTAATCGCTAAGGTAGTGGAGTGGACCTGCATAATCGTCAGAGAAGTGAAGTGGACCTACGTCTCTTTGCTTTCCAAAACGAACTGGGTCAAGCGAACTATAACCTGGTTGGTCTGATCATGAGCCTCTTAGGCTTATTTTTGTAAAGGCAATTTTCTCCTTTATCTCATATGACCTTACTTTCATAATTTGGTTGTGTTGACTATAAGAGTATGATTGTCTTCTTTTCTTTTTGCCCTTGCCAAGGGGTTCCCCTTGCCCCCAGCAATTACTGTCTAGAAACGCTGAGGGGTAGGTGCTCTCTTATACCCTCTTTAGCTCTCCTTTCTATTAGGGTGGGGGGTGGGAGGGCATTTGTAGGTTTTCTTGAAAATCAAATGGTTAGGAAACTCACAACAATATATATCAAACTATGAATGAAAAATCAACGAGCTCGAGTGAAACACACTCACATCTTGATTGACTCGATCTTGAGCCACTCACTACACTAATGATACTAAAGCACCTAGGTTCTCCTCAGGGCATGTTTAAGAGGCGGCCCACAATAATATGACAACGTTCCTCGCACAAATCCTATGCATGTAAGAGGCTTGGGGGTTGCTCTTGGCAGTCGTCTCGTACTAATGGCTCATGTTTTTGGGAATGCAAGGGTTTTTTAGTCCTGGTGTGTGTTAGTTCATGGGCAGGTGGGGAGATGAGTAGAGTGTAGTTTTGATAATATAGGCTACTACAAATATTAGTGTCTAATTAGTGGAATAATAAAGTGTGACTTATCTGTTATCATGCATGGTTGAACTCTACTTAATTTGTGCTTAATCTTGCATGTGAGATAGGCTCTTGATTAGTGCCAAGAAAAGTGGATGGGTGGCGTTGGTCACCACCCATCTATTAGGTGGGGAGGTGGCTCCAGCCATTCGTGTGAGAGGCATGCTAACGACCCTCTTCAGTTGGGGAGGGGGGGTAACCGACTTCCTTCTTCAGGTCATGTAGGGGGTCCTCGGTGATGTGGACCTCAATGGTCGTGGTGATGATTGCTTGGTCCCTTTCACATGGGTGAGGACCATTCGTAGTATCCCCTTCCTTTCCATTTCCTGGAAGGTATTTTGTAACTGTGATACAATGGCTCTCCCCCTCCATTTTTCCTCCACCTCTTCTCTTGGATAGATCCATCTTCAGGGATGGGATCAAGATCTAGGTTATATAGTAAAACTTGATGTTGTGGGTGGAGCTAGAGCTAAACTTCTTCTTGACGATTCTCATGGATGGCATCATATAATGGGCCTCAGAAGCTGTTGTTGAGGCCACTGAAGGCCATCAAAGAATTTTTTAAATGCAATTAACGTAATAGAGACAAGAAAAATCAAAATAAGCTAGCATCCAGATGAAAACAGGAGATTCACAATCCAATTTTATTTGGTATGTGATCAAGCCTCTTAGAATAGAGAACTCAACTCAAGAGCAATCACACAGAAAAAAGACAGAGATTGATGACCTAGTTCTACCTTAACTGGTGTACGTTTGACGAGAGTGTGGCTCTTAGAATTCTGTATTGATTTTTGTGGATACAGAATACAAGTTCTCTCTTTCCTTTTCTCTCAGATTGCTTAACCCCATCCACTTGAGCAACCTTGGTTTAAATAGGTCAAGCGAGCCTTGAATGTGGAGATCATGGTCAATTAAGTAGATGATCGTGGGCCTGAAAGCACAATCACATGATCTCCTTCAATAATGAGAATGCACCCTTGAAATAAATGTCGCATCCATCTACCGTTTGAGTGATCGGAACGTGCTAGCCTATCGGGTATTTAAATGAAGATTCACCTTCAAGTAATCGGATCTAGCTGGGTTATTGGGTGGGTAGGTGAAGATACACCTTCGAGCAGTCAGACTTAACCGAGCTACCACGTCGGCGGGTGAAGATCTACATCCGAGTAGTCAGATCTAATCGGGCTACCAGGAAGGTGAGCTGTCGGATTGGGTTCATACAAATATCCTGAAATGATCTTATTTTCTTTAATGAGCCTTATTAGCAAGGCCAATTGAGATGATTTTTTCTTCCCTCATTAATATCGGTGTACATTTAGATAGATGATCTAACCCTGAACTTTCATTTTATATAAAATTAAATTTAAAAAATCAAATTTCATTCCCTTTCTTCTCAATCCTCTCTTAAATTTATTTCCGTAAGAATAATTTCCTTCCTCATGAAAAATGAATAAATACAAGGGTCATAATAACAACAAAATTGGATGTCAGGGTTGGTGGGGTCTACTTGTTTGCTACATAATGGTTAGTCTCTCGTGACATTTTTAGTCTTTGTCGTGAGTCGAAATTGTTTGTTAGTAGGAATTGGACTCTTAATTCCTTGTCTGGTAAGCATAATTCTAGAATATACTAATGCTAGAAGTAAGCTCTTAATTTTGGAGTAACTTAATTTCATTTTAGGAAGGAAATTAATCTATACCTCACAAAAGTTTATCTAATTCCTCAAAGTGTGTTTCCGCAAGCCCTAGAGAGACCCGCCCGTTCTCCTTCGAGTGAAATCCTTGAGAGGTGCCGTCAGGTGGGGCCTTGACTGACCTTACATTGGTTGGGGCCCCCTCCCTCTCCGCCCCCTCCCTCGAGCCCCTTACCTCTCTATCCCCTCCACCCCTACAGTAGCCTTTTCTTGTGTTGTCCTAGCCATGGAAGTAATGCGAGCGGTTTCACTTTGGGGGGCATTTTGCTACGGGAAGGCCTCAGCTTTTAGGCTTCTGCTCCTTGGCAATAGAGATAGATGTTGGTGACCTCCCGTTCCTTACTTCATCTTTGGTTGGGGCTTCGGAGTTTGGATGCATCTGCTGCGAGTTCATGGTTTGGCGGCATCTGCAACCCCCTTCAAGCTGGTCGTTTCTGACGCCCTTATTCTTGATGATGTTGCTGTGGCGATCTTCAGCTGAGATGCTCTCATCGTCATCCCCACATCCTTTGGCGTCCTCGGCGGTTTTTGTGCTTGTGTGTTATCTTTTTTTTTTCTTTGTTTGTTGTTGTTTTTTCCTTTTTTAGTGATGGGTCACGCTGGAAATCAAGTTGAATATGATCAAGTACTGACCAGTGCTGTCTACTAGTTCTCGCTGTCTTACGCGAATCATCGACTTTGTTTCGATGGTTTGAATCATTATCTAAGCATGGAAAGTAGGTTGGGTCATGCACCTTGATTTATATGTTAGTGTGTTTTGTTCTTTACCTTTTTAGCTGAGTGTCACTCCCTATCTTGGGAGGTGTGTTTCCCCTCCATGGAGAGAGCGAGTGCTACGATGTAATCTACTTCTTCCGATTAATAAAATTTTATCCTTCCAAAAAATAAAAATCTTCAAAGTGAAATTTTAATGCGAAAACATCAAAAGCCATCGATTCTCCTAATTTCATTTTCCACTTAAGTCTTCTCCTGATTCAATTTTCCTAATGCCACTACCCAGATGCTTTGGTAGTGTACTTCCATACAAAATTCAGGGACGGATATGTCATGGAGGCGTTGGGGGTGACTCCACCGAGGTTTGGAAAATTTATGCATTATCCTTTCATAATCTGTAATTGTCTCGATGGGATTTAACATTGGGTACAAATATTACCTTTTTTTTTTCTGAAAAAATTTGATTGCAACGTTTTCAAATTTGCAGTGGTTGGATGATTGGATTGCAAATGAACATCATTTTGTCTTCTTCTCCTGTAGATCTGTTTGAAATCCTTAGGTTCATATAGGTAATATCCAAAGATAATGTACAATACGTTGAATATGTTATTCATTTTGTCATATGATATTCCTATTAGCTTTTTTATGATAATTGTTTCATATTTCTTTTCACATGATACCTATTCTTGTGATACAAGTGTCCTCTTTATTTTAACCCAGTTGAATCATAGTATGTTTTTGAACGTATTTTTAAAATACCCATATCCTAGTAATATGTATCCACAAAATAACAAAGTAAATATCTTCTCTGCATTGTCTAAAAAGTAACTTCTACTTTAGACTATTTTAATTTTAAATCTTTATTCTAAAGAATAATTCAATTATTAATAAGACATCATTACTACGATCATAATCAATTGATTTAAAATAAAAATTAATTAGTTGAAAATTAGATAAATTAAAATACATCATCTAATAATTAAAATTAAAATACATCATTTAATAATTAAAATTAAAATATATCTATTAAAAATCAAAATATATAAATTAAAAGTCGAAATATATTAGTTAAAAATTAAAATACACTGATATATTTTACTTTTATGGTAAGTGATTTTTTACTTGGAATATGATTTTTCATTGATAAGAAGTAAATTTTCACATGGAAAGTAAATTTTCATCTATAAAAATTGATTTCCAATACAATTGTTGAAATTATTACTCTCATTTTATACGTTACAAAATACGTTATAACGTGAATTTATTTATTTTTTAACATTTATTAATATCAGTCAAATGCAATGTAATAAATATTTATCTAATATCTCCCTTTAACGTAAGGTTTTGTATCTGTCCTGCAAATATGTAATGTTTCCTCTAAATTCAGTGAATGGTGATATAGGGACATAAATTTATACATATGATTCGATGTGAAATATGATATGACATAAAATATATCATGCTATATTGATACAATATATATGAGATACTGACGTATCATAATTGACATAACTCACTACCGAGGAGAGAAGGATATGAAACATGATATAGTAAACGTGTCCCGTAGGTACGATATAATATAAACTGTGTATAAAATAATATCCAAAACTATATCTGTCAATTATTTTCAGACTCAGGAACACTTTTTGTTTTTTTTTTTTTCAACGTGATTAGAGAAATGGCAAAGTCAAAAAAGAAGGCTGCCGAAGAGTTGAGTGAGAAGGTCGCGTTTCCTTCCTGCGGTTTCGCGTGGATTAAAGAGGACGGAGGATGCCTACAACAAAAGGAAAGGATACCGTTTCTGACCTCCTCCAATTTCTAACCTCAGAAACGTTTCTTCTTCTTTTTCCCTTTTTCCGTTTCTTGGCCTTTTTATATATACGAAAAAAAAAAAAACCTTATGGATGCTAAACCCAGCATACATATTATTTACCGTCTCTAACTTTTTCTGCGTAATAGAGCATATGTTCGCCAATGTTTCTCCATTTCATCTTGTTTGATTAAAAAGAATCAGGAGAATACCCTTACCCTGTAAGTTTATTCAGTTTATATTTATCTCTGTATTCCGTTGCATCTTAAAAAGCTGAGTTCTATTGTAAGATCAATTTGACTAACATTGTTCATATTCAAGGTCCTCAAAAAACTTACTCATCAAATTAAACTCTACCTTTATTTCCTGAAAAAGCAAACATTCCATATATATATATATATATCAGGGATGATGATTTATGAATTACAATGAGGTATGTGCGACATCTGGAATTTAAGAGATATGCATATAAAAATTTCCTTCCCATCAATCAATCCTTTTTCGGAGGCAATTATCAATGGATATTGTCCTTATTTTATCGATCCTTCTGAATCTCTTTTGGTGCAACAATGAAGGAAAAATTCACAAACTATCCTCTTAGGAATAAATATTTGAGGATGTCGATGTTGCAATTTTTTGGTTGTCATCGAGTAGATATTTGTTCTTCACAACAAGGAATAGATTTTTTTTTTTTATCATAGTTATCTTCTTACTTCGGAATTATCTGCCAACAACTGACCTAAAAGCCAAATTTTGAAAAAATATTGAAGTTTAAAATATTCCATATTTTCCTATCTACTGATAAAGTTAGTTCAGATCGATCATTTTATCTTAATTTCACATGTTGATAAAAGAAACTTGCATGTTTGCACACAGCCCAAGTTCTTGTGACACCATCATCCCTCTCCCGCTAATATCAAGGTACCTATCTGACTCTTGATGAGTGTTGGCTTTGGTTGCGAGAGAGGAGAGAGGAGAAAGGGAGGATGGGAAGCCAAAGGTGAGGGTGCGGTGCGTGGATGTTAGACGTTATGCCTAATTTACGGTAACACAGGTTGGCGTTCTTTTGTAACAGGGGTTAACTATTGTTTCTTTTTATACTTGAAAATGGAGGGTAACCCATGTTTATATATATTTACTAAATGTGGATTAAAAATAAGGATTAATCTGTGATGTAACGAGGTCTGTGGGTTAATTCAAGGGGGATAAGTTAGGAGTTAACTACCTTATTCCCTTAACCAGGTAGGATTAACTTGTGATGAGATAATATTACTATGTGCTATAAACTATAGTAGAAATGTTAAAGCAAACATATTACTAAGTTGTAATACCAATGTATAGCATTGATATCATGGCACCAATGTTGTAAAATTGATAATTTTGTAATTAAACATGTTTACATTAGTATTGATGTCAATATATATGGGAGATGGAAGTATGCAAGTAAAAACAAGCTCCCTTTCAACTTTTCTTCTCTTTTTCTTTCTGGTAGGACTCCTGAGAATAGGCAGCAGTAGCGGTGAAGAATAAGGATGGAAGCGGGTGCTGGTGAATACTGGTCACTTCTAACTCACAAAGGATATTTGTAGTTAGGTACATGAATTTAATTGATGGAGGGGAAAATAAAGTAAGAGGATCTGAAGAAATCATAAATGATTTTAGGATACGAATATGGAAATGTATATTGTAATGTGTGATTTTTACTTATATTTTCATCAAAAAAGAAATTAAGTAAAATACATAAGTTGGAAATCACAATCAAACGATTTAAAATTAAAATCATTCGACTGAATATCAAGTAAATCGACTCAAAATCAAAGTATATTTGTTGAAAATGATATTTAATTGGTATACTTTAATTTTTTATTGGTGGTAAATGATTTTTAATTTGGAACGTGACTTTTCATCTCTAAGAAGTGAATTTTCACCACTGAAAAGTGACTTTTCACTTAAGAAGTAATTTTTTACAGATGAAAAGTAATTTACACCAATAAAAAATTAAAATGTATCGGTTAAAGTCACCATTCTTATTTCATATGTTACAAAAAAATATACCGCAATGCACATTTATTACTATTTGGTAGAATTTTATATTATTTACAAAATATCTAGTAAAAGCAATAATGCCTAAATATAATAATTGATGAAGAACAGTAATTTATAATTAATTAGATGGAGAAAATTTCATCACAAATCTAAATAAGATGATCAAATATTATACCTAACTCTTATGATCCACGATTTTGCTCGAGTCTCAACATGCATCATCTCCCTCTTTCTTTACGTACAATATACGTTATATCCTAGATTTTTAAAAGTAGAAGAGAATGAAAAAAAAATCAAGCAATTGAGTATGAATGCTCATGACGTTTACGAGAGAATCCCGTAAGGAAAAAAAGAATCTTCCAAGACTTGGATGATAAGACTCCCTAAAATGGTCCTTTATAGGGAGGAGTAAAGAGTCCAAGACGTTGGAGAGGAGTTGAAAAGAAAAACGCTTAGAATGTTCAGCATTTCTTCTATTATAAAGGTGAGGGGAGAGAAAAAGAGAATGAAATGCACCTATTGTCTACCGTTTATACTTCTAGATATATGCCATATATGATTGAACCTCAATGGTGATGGAAAAGAAATTTTTAATCCAGCCAAAGCACGAGACATGATAGGCAAAATTTTTCCTTTATCAATTAACACATTTGTAGTTTTTACATATTTTTATATATTAAAGATTTTTACATATCCAAGTATATTTTATTTTATAAAAAATAAAGTGTAAGATAGTATTAAGTGAAATATATTAAATGATAGGCTAGTTATAGAAAAGTAATCTATTCAAAGAATGAATTAAATTCACTTAAGATTTATCAAAAATTCTAAAATATTAAGGAGATTAGAACTAGTTTTCAATTATAATTTTTTAAAAAATTTAACATAAGAATTTGAGAATCTTGAAGTGTAATTAAAATAAAAAATATGAATTCATTTCAAAAATTTTAACCGATTAACAATTTCTTTTATATCAACTACAATGATAAATAAAGCATTATAGTGAAATGAAATTCAGATTCTATTATAACACCCTCAAGAAAAATATCATAGCTTTATACCTAATGAATAAAATAATATATACATGAATGAAGTCTCGCTACCTTTATAGCAATAGTAGTTGTTATGATAACCTATAATTAGAAAATCCATTTCCATTGTGCCATCCTTAAACGGAAAAAAAGGGAAATTGAATGAAGCCTCCTTCTTTATTTCACTTAATGCAAGGTCACCGTTTCACACCTTATTACCGTCGAACCTTTTTAAATAGAATATGAAAGGGTTACACTTTTTCTTTTTTTATGTATTTCTATACAAATGTCTCTAAAAATAATTAAAATTATTTTTTTACCACTAAATTTTTGTAGAGATCGCAATGTACTCTTTGAGGTTAATTTGAAACTAAACATATTGAGACGAATCCATTATCACTTTTTAAATATAAATCGAATTTATATATTTTACAAATTAAAAAAATTATATTTTTTTATTAAATATGATCATCCTTACAAAAAATATATCTTAAATTCGTTAGAATTATCATCATTAAATGTCCCTCATGATTGCAAAAGTTAAATTTTACGATGAAAATTATGTAAAAAATATAAAGCTTCGTAATAGGATTTTTAGATAGAATAATTGGTTAATAATAATAATAATAATAATCATAATAATAATAGCAGCTAGGATGTCGGTTCATATGGCTTATAAATAGAAGGAAGGTTAGTCATGGGAGATTTGAAAAGAGAAAGAGAGATGAGTGAGAGAACGAGGGCGAGAGGGAGGGAGGACACATGAGCCGCGTAGGGGAGGATGATGTCATTGTTGACGTGGGTGAGAGGAAGATCTAGGCAATCCGAAGGTGGATTTAGGTGGTCCAAGACTTGATCTTGGAGTTCTTGAGTGTGCCGGACGCATTCGTACAGTCGGATCGAGCGGATTCCACTCTAAATTCTGAGGCGCAAATCAAGAGCAAGTAGGCAATGTCTCTTGACCTTGTTTTTAAGGAGTTGTTGGGGGGTAGAGTAGTCCCTTTCTTTTCCCATGTGGGTTGTCTACATTGTGGTTTTCATCATATGTTACACCACTTAGTGTGCGTTTTTGTCTCTTACTCAGATCAGATCCATATTTGTATTTCTTACTATCTTGGGTACTTGAATGATAAATATAGATGATGTAAATCAAGTTGTTAATTTGGAGTGTGAATAGTTAAATTAATATAATTAACTGTTAAGTTAATTACAATTCATTACATGATTCTAATGATTTAACGAATTATAAATCATTTAAGCATATTGGATGTGGTCTTGCCATAACATGAGTGAGATGAATTCTGTTTTTCGTGAAACTAGCATCATTGTGATTGTTAATTGATAATTTAATTGGAACCCCTATTAGAAGATGGAAATTAAGTTATTTAATAGATAATTTTGAGATAATATGATCTGAGTTCTTTTCATAACTTTAGATCAATAGTTTAAAATGATAAGAGTTATATCTTAATTAACGGATACTATTAATTTAGTTATCTGGAAATAAGTTATTAAATCGATGACGATGGATTGGTCAAAAATAAATTGGATAACTGGTTTAGCTCTGCTACTTGCTGGGATTTTGGCTGTAGCTTTGATTTTTTAGATCGATTTTTGGGTTGGTTTAAGGAGTTGCTGTCCTCCCTACGACTCTTTAGATAGACTTAGCGGCCAATTGAGATAGCAGGATGAATGGCTCAAGGTTTGGGAGTGGTTTCTTTCTTGACCGGTGGGTAAGTCATTAACTGTCTGTGGTTTAGTGTACAAAGTGTTTGTACGTATTCACACTACACGATGTAGTCATTACTCCTTTCCGCGATGACCTCAAGGTGACGAAGAGTGGTGACTTGATGGGTGTCAATTGTCTTCTCGGCTAGGATGGTGGCTTGTACCAGTCTTGTCCCTTAGGCAATCACACGAAATCTCCTCATGCTCTTAGGTGTTGATTAGCAGGATTTTGATTGTAATAAGTTGGGCTTAGCTTGGAAAACGAACATAATAATATGAAGATTAATAAAAGGATAAATTTATAAGATAGTACCCTTTTCTTTTTCTTGCTCTCTCTACTATTTGGTACTTGGTTGTTTTTGCTTTACTCAATTTTTGTTGACATACTCTTTGGATTCCGTACTCAGGTATAGCTGAGCAACCAAGGGTTAAGGCAGTGGTTGGTCCTTCTGTTGCAGGACCTATTGCAGTATTGGGAGATGGTCCATGTGGACAGTAGCTCTAGCTGCGTAGGTTTTCCTTTCAAGTTTTCTAGTGCTTGTGCTTTGTTACTGTGACGACCCGAGTCTCGCTAAGTGACGAAACTTGGGTTGCCTTGTGCTACCAATTAGCACGAACACCTACAAGATCGCGGTCACTTAACACATAACCATAAAACGTCAATAGCCAACATTTATTTATGATGCATTAAATGAAAGAAAACTAAAGTGCTGACAATATAATTAAAATACACTGTAAAACAAAAAGTAAGGAGAGCCTTTTACAATCACCAAAAAGATAGAAAAATAAAATATAACAGCGGAAAGATCCTACTACTACGAGCCGTTGGCTCAACCAAGGGTTGAGGTTGTGGTTGGTCCTTCTGTTGCAAGACCTATTGTAGTATTGGGAGACGGTCTGTGTGGATAGTAGCTTTAGCTGCATAGGTTTTCCTTTCAAGTTTTCTAGTGCTTGTGCTTTGTTACTGTGACGACCTGAGTCCCACCAAGGGACAGAACTTGGGTTGTCGTGTGCTACCAACTAGCATGAACACCCACAAGATTGTAGTCACCTAACACATAATTATAAAACGTCAACAGCCAACATTCATTCATGATGCATTAAATGAAAGAAAACCAAAGTGCTGACAATATAATTAAAATTCACCATAAATCAGAAAGTAAAGAGAGTCTTTTACAATCACCAAAAAGACAGGAAAATAAAACCTAACAGCGGAAAGAACCTACTACTACGAGCCACTAGCTCAGTACGGATCATCTCCTTAGGTAGGACACGGTTCTATAGAAGTCTGACCGACGGTAGCCGCTGCACCCGACTGCTCAGCAACACCTAAGTACGGAACCCAAAATTATATGTTAATGAAAACTAAGTAGAGTAGACAGCCAAACAAGTAGTAACTGTAAGAGGGCTACAAAAAAGGGTACTATATCAATTGTTCATCCGTTTATAATTTCTTTTTTAGCTAATTCCATTCATATACCATGCCCATGTTCTTATAGTTCACAATCCGTAAATCGATGTCTTTGGGCACAAGATGATCGTACGTAACTTCCTGCGACCCAAGATCAGTATAAACCATCCTCCTGCCCGGGAAGATTGCTTATATCCATCGAGTTGCCACACTCTATCACCCTGGAGTTATTGTGGAAAGGGGTGGCGGCTACGTTGTATAGCATAAACACATACAAGCATTATGTATGCTAAACCATAGACAACCAATGACTTACCCTCCGACCGAAAAAGAACCAAACCTCGAGCCATGCATCCCGTTATCCCAGTTGACCGTTAAGCCTAACCAAAGAGTTATAGGGAGGCCAGCAACTCCCAAAATCAACCCCTGAAATCGATTTGAAAGACCAAAGCTGCAACTAAACTCCGACGAGTAGTAGGGCCAAGATCAGTTATCTTATCCTTTCATTTCAGACTAAATAGTTGTATCAAATTAATTTCAGATAACTCTATCTTTTATTTTCATCAAATCAAGCCATCCTTAATAATTCCATGATTAACAAATATTCACCTTATCTTCCAACTTATCCATTTACAAGTATTAGATTTATGACAGTGGTCCCCTATTATGTATCAATTAATGAACATCAAGAAACTTGTTTCACGGAAATTGGGATTCGTTTTATGCATGCAATGATAGAGGTACATGTGGTCATTAACCTTTACTATTTTGCATAAAAGCATATTAATTTTCCTCTAAAGTGCCGATGAATCAGGGAAAGTACCCGAGGGATTCCAAACTTATCAAGAAGAAAGGATACGCTAATCAAGTAGTACATGCGAGAAATCACACTCGACAGGTCCATTGGCACCCGAAAACTAGACGGGCTCGAGAAGAGGGGTAGAGTACTCTACCTAATGTCACCAGAGGGTCACGGTGACTCCGAATCGTGCGCACAAGGACTGAGGTAGTCTCCACGCCTACCTCGAGATCCATGCACGCATCGAGGATAAGACCTGGTTCACATGAACTAGAAATAGGGTCGAAAATACCTAGTCACGTTCCTGATTTTTCACTAAAGGAAAATGACTTAAAAGTGAAAATAAATTATACCAATGCATAGTAGAGTCGATACGATTCCAATGGTACCTTGTTTTTCGAGCGAGGGCACCCTAAACTAACCTGGTTCAACCAGACCGGTCAACCAGTCAACGCGGACCCATCTATGACATGTGTTGCATCGTGATTTGTTCGCTCGCACGTCGTTGGATCACGCTAACCTCTTGCCCCATAGTCGTTGATAGCGCCACGCGTCGTAATTTGTCGCTCTTGCCGGTCTGCCACACGTCGCCCACAGGTGCACCCAGGATTGCCACGCGTTAGTCGGTTGTCTCGTGTCGCCACCGCCGCTGCAACAATTGCAGTGGGAAGTCCAAGTTTTGTGGATTTGCACCAGGATCCTTGAGAAAAGTTTTTGATTTTATGAAGGAAAAGCTTAAGCTTCTCCTTCTCTCTTCCTCTCATAATTAAGAGACTTAGAGAAAAGATGATGACCCAAGGACCCGAAGGGGTCCTTATGTAGGCCCATAGGTTGTTGAAAATAGGTTTAGTAGGGTAAAATATCCAAATACGCCTGGGGTTAGGTCTACCTTACATTTAGATCCCTTTTGACTTCTTTTGGCCAGAATTATAGCTATACACCTCGAATTTATGCGAAACAAGTGTTGCCGGAATGCTTGCAACGAGAGGAATCTAATTATATCATATATGGCACCCTTTTGACAACGTTTGGATAAAAATTGACTCAAACTACGTGTTTTTTGGCAATTTAAGGATGTGCTAAACCAGCACCGAACTACAATCAGGTTTCCGAGTTTGAATTGACCTGGATCACCTTGAAATGACTCGAAACCTAGATTTTAGGATGCTATAGTTACTCTACTACTCCTTTCCTCTTGTGCTTTCAACTGGTGAACTTTTATTATCAATTCTCTTGTTAGTGTTATCTTATTTAATGCATTATGAATTTCTATTTGGTTATTATTATTGTTGTTTTATGATTATATGATGGGTGACTGTGATCCTATTTGAGAGTCGGAGGCTATTTCGTACTCGACGGCTTAAGCCTCACTGGGTCTACTCGATTAGTGGGATTCGGGTCGTCATAATTACAAATATTGCTATTAATGTCACTGTGAAACTTATGTTATTACTGTAAATGCTATGTTGTTACCTCTCCATTAATCCATTAACTAAGGTTAGGAAAAAATCGACTCAAGTTAAGTTAAAGGAACTCATCTCAAAGGGAAATGGATAGTGATGATTTAATTTATTTTTGTGGATGGATTGGATGGTTGAGATTTATTAGGGATACGAGCCTCCTCCTTCCTCTTCCTCCTCCTCCCTCCACCTTATCTTGCAACTTCCTCTTCCCTCTTCTGATATGCTCCTCCTCCTTACTCCTCCCTTCTCCTTTCACCTCCCCCCTTCCTCCACTCTCCTCCTCCCTGTCCAATCACTTGCTCTTGCTCCCACTTGATCTCCATCTCCAACCACCACCACTACATCACCTCCTCCTCTGTGTCCTCCTCTCTCCCCCACCACTGTCCATCTCCTCCTCCTCCTCCAATTCGACTCTCCCTTTGCCTCCATCTCGTTAATCTCCCTTCCCCTCAAACCTCCTCCCCTTCCCCCCACCATTGCTGGTTAGCGAGCCATACTAGAGTCGAGCAACCTACTCCTAGATGAGACCCAAGATGTGTTCGTTGGAGGTGATGGGGGGGGGGGGGGGGGGGGGGTAGGCCAAGGTGGGTAGAGTCGTCGTCGGTGACCTCAAAGGGGTAGGAGATGCGGAGGAAATAGGAGAGGCGACTGAGGGAGTTGTCAAGGAGGGAGGAGAGCTTCTTGAAGTTGATGGATGGGATGGGGAATAGGTAGGAGATGAAGGTGGATTAGTGGGAACACTGCTGCACCACATGGAGGGCTTTCTCAAGGGCACTCTCTACGTCCAGGAGGATGTAGTGAGCAGGCTACTCTTAGAGGTCAAAGTGGAGGGTGGCTTGCTGGATGGGAGGAGCCTCTTGACTCAAGGCTTCAAATCTTGCTGGCAGTTAGGACAGTCTGACTGGGTGTAAGCCTTCGTCACCTCATTCAACAGATGGATCAGTGATTGATATGATGGGTTCTTCTTTCTTCTTCTATCTTCTGTTTGTGGTGGTGGGGTTGATGGGTTGGTTGGTGTTGTACGAGGGAGGCAAGGAGAGGAGGAGGGGGAGGAGCAGGAGGAGAGGAGGGGGACTGTTCTTGCTGCTGCTATTATCATAGTTGTTGTTTTTGATGCTATGATTAATACTGCTTTGGTATGTTTGTTGTTGATGTTGATAATGGGTGTTGTGATCTTCCTCTGCAGACTTGCTCCTTCTTCCTCTTCCTCGTCCCACCTCATCCTCTAGCCTACTCCTTATACTTTAGCCTCCTCCTCCCTCCTCTGGCTTGCTCCTCGTCCTTCCTTGATGGTCGAGAGCGAGGTGGAGGTTGCAGATGTATTTCATCGAGGCGAGGATGATTCATCATTGGAGCTTGAGAAACGAACACCTATGATGCTCCATGTAGACGGGGAAGATGTACGACAGAAATATATGTTCGTTAACCAAAATCGAACAGATCCTAATCCAAGGGATATTTTCGTAAAAGGATCATAGTTTTCAATAACATTAGTATCAATATTTGCAATCTAGCAATAAAAAAATAATTTTGATGATTTCTAATATTATTTGTATAAAAATCCCATTTTTTAAATAAAATATCCTCCCCTACTACCACACAACCGGTGCAATATTTCAAAACCAAAGCTAGAGGGTGATCACACAACTCCCAAACAATATGCCATTTCCCCTTCCCTCATCTATTAAATACAACATATCCAGACTGTGATACTACACAAAGAAGCGTATACATGTGGATTCCACCCATTCACAAATCTTGAAAACCAAAGTCGATAAAAAAAAAAAAAAGGAAGGATAAGGAGAAAACAAAAAGGAAAAGTGAAAGAGGAAAGTACGGGTGTGCATAGTTCACGCCCGCAGCCCCCCTCTCGCCATTGAAAGGTCCACCGAACGCCCCTTCCCTCTTCCACCTTCCAACACCACTTCCATCTTCACCACCATCAACATCACCATCTTTCATGATCGCCATCTTTCAAGGTACATAACGCCACGAAACCCATAAAACATATGACCAAAGGAATTGGAAACAACAGCATGCCCCTTTTTTTTTCCTTCTTTCAAAGGTTTTGTTCTTAGCCATACGTGGGCTTGCAGGTTGGAGAGCGAACGTTGATGGCATATGGTTGGTTTGGCTCCATCCCCGAGAAGAACCTCTCTCTCGACGAATTCTTAGATTTCGATGGAATCCTCGGGGAATCAACAACGAAGGACTCGACGAGAGAAGAAGGAGACCCCATAACACACGATGAATCGGAACATCTAAACAAAACAGAGCAGAATCTTCAAGAGAGCATCTCACCACCCTCTGGTCTCTCCTCCGTGGACTCCCTCCGATTCTCAGAGGAACTCCATGTAAGCACATAAATAAATGCCTCAAAAAATCTATTCTTTGACTCGTGGGTAATCAAAATCTATGAAGTATGGGTTCTCGGTTCGATAGGGTAGGGACGATTTTGGACTGCGGAAGTGAAAATTTAGGGAATTATAAAGATGTCCCATCCATCTTATTATTATTATTATTATTATTATTATTATTATTATTATTATTACTACTACTACTTGATTTGTTTTGCACAGGAAGGGTGCATCACTGACTTGGAGTGGGTGTCTAGGATTGTGGAGGACTCCTACTTCATCCCTCCAGAGGTCATCTTTCCCGTGGTCCTCGCTCCGGTCACCAACCATGGCGGGTCTCACCACGCTCCTCCGAAGAAGTGGTGGCTGCCCTTCTCCATGGAAGCTCTCCATGTGTCCACGAGACAAAGGAGAAAGCGTCGCCCTAGGCCCAGCCTTAGCACGTGGCCGGTGCCACCATTCATGGCCTCTTTATTCCTGGAAAGCGACAAGAGGAGTGGGAGGAAGCCCAAACCCAAGCCCAACCTCAAGTCCAAGCCAGCGGAGGATACAACAGAAATGGGTTTGGTGCGACAGTGTAGCCACTGCGGTGAGGAGAGGACGCCGCAGTGGCGGGAGGGGCCATTGGGCGCGAAGACGCTTTGCAACGCGTGTGGGGTCCGCTACAAATCCGGCCGGTTGCTCCCAGAGTACCGGCCGGCCGCGAGCCCCACGTTTGTAAACCACGTTCACTCCAACAGCCACCGGAGGGTGCTCGAGATGCGTCGGCGGAAGGGACTCCTTGTACCGGCGGGAACCGGCGTTGCCAACTCGGGGTCAGAGCGTAGTGCTTTAAACCTAGACCCTTTTGAGTAGCCTTGGACAATGTAAATTTGTAGATGTAGATGACTTGTGTTTGTTTGATGTAGGTTTAATCAGGTTAGGTGGGTTGGGCCAGTTCGGCTTGAAGACTTTAGAGCTTAGATATAGTGTTTTGAATTTGAGAAAGAAGCTTTCAGCTTTTATTTGTCCTTCATGGATTCTAGTGGGCCCTTTGTTGTGAAATTTTCTAATTCTAAACTTAGACCATAATTCATAGGCTGCTGGGGATGGGTGTGGATTAGTTAGGGGCACGCCACCTTCTTGTTCTAGATTGGATGCTTAACCTACCGAGTAGGGTAGAAAAATAGAGAGAAGGGGGCGGCTGCAAGCCTGCAATACTGTACTTTTGTGTCGTACGAGTGACAAAACCTTACTTCGTTACAAAGTTTATGGAATTTTTATATATTTAATTATAAAATATAATTTGATTAAATATTTTTTAAAAATTAATTTTTATTTATATTAAATTTGATGATTAATAATAATATAAATTATAAGGATGTTGTCAAAATTTCAAAAAAAATATGTCAAGAGTTATTTTGAATTAAAAATATATAATGGTGGAGTTTTTGTGGGATTTATTTTTGGAGGAAAGTGAAAATTTTTTTTTTTGAATTTATTTTGGACAGAAGAAATTATTTTGTGGAATTTTTTTTAATCTTATAGGTAAAATTTATAATCGTAAAAGTATTATATTTTTAAGAAATTAAATTAGATAAGAATAGCTGAGTGTTTTTTTTTTTTTTTTTTTTGTTGTATGACAGGATGACGTTACTTAATTAGCTGAGGAAAGGTTTTTATTGTTTTTTACTTTTAAAATGGGATGACGTTATGAGAGATTTTTACTTTTTCATTTTTACATTAGGATGAGCCATTAGCTCGCACATGGTGTGTGAACCGAGACATTAATAGGACAGAAAAAGAGTGGGAGAAGAGTTGAGAGAGTGCAATGACACGTGAAAAGAGAGCTTCACCGCACTCTCCTTTAGTACATAAATAGATTCTCCGATTTTTATCATGTCTGTGCAGGGAGACATTGCAGCCTTTTTCAGGTACCAATTCATACCATTCTCTTGCTTGATTTTTTTATTGTGTATATATTATTCCACCACCTGTATCAAGTTGCTGTTGGTGATGTTTTTGTTGGATGTAAGCGTGTGATGTAATATATTTTGTAATATATGATTTCACTTATGTTTTCATAAAAAAAAATCAGTTAAAAATGACAATAAATCAATTAAAAATTAAATTTAATTGACTGAAAATTAAATATATTAATTGAAAATTAAAATATATTAATTAAAAATAATTTTATATCGATTAAAAATAAAAATATATTATTATATTTTACCTTATTGATTCAAAATATTTTTTTATTAATTTAAAATTAAAATACATCAATTAAAAATAAAGAATACACTTAAAGTAATTTTTTACCTAAATAAATTATTTTCATCAATAAAAATTAAGATATATCTATTTAAATTATGTTATCCCCAGCAGTCCTTTCTCTCTTTCAAGGAAAAGAAAAAGTTTACTCATTACAAAATATATTACAAACCTTACACCAAATTTTTTTTTTCGTCCGGGTTAACACTTGGCTGCAGCGCAATCTGTGTGACATGAAATGCCACAAGGTGATGTTCGATGCTTCCAAGTTTCCGATTTCTCTTGCACGCCACCGTCACCTTGTGGGGCTGAAGTAAAGGTGGAAAATTGTTTCTTGACCCTATGTTTATTTTTTTATTTTATTTTGATTCATGGTGTCAAGTCGAAAATTTGAGAATCATATCAATCGAGGGTGCAACCATGTTAATTGTTTTGGTTTTATATGATCCATGGTGACATGCCGAGAATTCAGAAATCATTTTAATGGAGGGAGTAGGGAAAATTCACATGTTTTTTTCTATAAATCTTAATTTAGCTCTATTATATTTTAGTTAGGCTATAATTATTTGTAGATTATAATTTAACACATGGACTAATATACGTATATATGTAGATATAATTATTTGACATATGTATTATGAATTGTCTATATTAGTGCCCATTAATATAAAAGTAATTAGCTAAGGTTATTTTCTTTGATGGACATGAAATGCATAAAGGAGGTGTGCTATTTAAAAACAATGTACATAGACTATTTTGTGATTTACATCTTTTTGATGAACGAAAATGCAAATCACCGATAGCAATTACTATATCTAATTGATGATTAATGGGCTGTTATGATCCCTAAGAGGCCTATGTCTTTCTATATAGTCATTCCCATTGTGACTTTGAGAGAGTAAGGCACAAGGAGAGAGGATGGGTGGAGGAAGGAGGCTTCTTTTGCGTGTCCTTGATTTCGTTGAAGGGAGGAACTCCTAGAAGATCTAATTTGCAGCTCCTATTCATTTGAAGAAGGATGAATACGATGATCTATTATGTCATATATATATTTATATATACATGTGTATTTATGTTTCACTACATCTATTCTGTATTAAACCCTATCCTATGTTTACATGTTTTGCCTCCTTTAAATAGATTGTGTAGTAACATCTAGGGATTGCATATACTAAGGTTTTGATAGATTGTTTCATACATCCTGAAATCCCATAAATCTTCTTGTAACTACTATAAGTATCGATACTCGTCATGAATATTGGTAAATGTATGTTGCAGATTTGGTTTCAGGAATTAGGAATAGAAACTATAGCTCATGAGTATTGGTACTTTTTTTTTTAACAAAAATGAGAGTTTATCTTATTCATCCTCCATTTCCTGGAGGTCATAAAATAGGACAGGGGGACTAAGTCAATACCTGACAGTAAAAGAAAAAAGGAGAACCATGACTTGTGGTTTAGTACATTAGGGCAGTAGGAAACCAAACAACATTAGATTACGCCACGATCCTAGTACATATGCATGTATGACATTTGGATTCTGTGCATATGGATGATGCCGAGAAATCGCTATAGAAGCTCAGAAGAATCCAAGGACAGTCTCCATCATCTGTTTCCAAGCTTTGCAATTTTCCTTGCCAAAAAGTTCACCGTTGGGTGCACAAAAGAGAATGTTTGAATTTGATCTTTGCATGACTAAACCAGATTATAATCCCTCATAGCCTGCCAAACAACTGGGGTCTTCCCCGTCCACCAGCAAAGGAACATTAATAGCACTAAAGGATAATGCATGATGAATGGCCTTGAGAATGGTCACCTCCCAAGGCATCATGAGTAATCTTGTTGCTGCCACACCCTTAACCTTACCATGCTCATCCTGGATAACCTAGCCCACATAGGTGAATAAATCGTCATCCACACAAGCAATATTCAACTTGTAACTAGAAGAGGGATGGACCCAGCTAAGAGCACAAAATTTGGGTCATTGATTGGAGAACCATTTTGCATCATCGGGCTTTTTGCCATTGCAAAATTGTGCCAATTTTTAAGCAAGAAGTTTGGGATTTGATGAGTATGGAATGATTCATTCTTTAATTTGTATCCAATTCACCACACATTGAACCACACAAAACAAATGATCCCCTTGATGGTATTGCCCCTTTTAGTCTTATAAACACTTTGCATAATTGAAAAAAAGGATCGTGGATCGATCGGCATGAGGTAGTTAATTTCAAAAGCCCATCTAGCAAGCAAGCGAGCCAGCTCACTATCAAAGAATTGGTGGAAGGATGTCTCAGTAGTTGGAAGGGAGGAACAACACCAGCATTTAGAAACATCGTAGATCTCAAGGTTGAAGATGTTATCATCGGTAGGAAGGATATGATTCATAATACACCAAGCACAAATAGAGATATGAAGAGACAAACAAAGATGCCACAAACTCTGAACCATAACATTCTCTTGCATGTGTCTACAAGTTAAAGAATAAGCTGAAGACGTGCTGAATAATCTAGAAGGGGTAAGAGACCACTTGGGAACATCATGAAACCCATCAAAATTGGTGGTTTCAATGATTTTGTGGATGTTAGACGGAATATTGAGCATAAAGGGGTTATTTAGAGGGTTGGCAAGAGCATCTTCTACAGAGATAGGCCCTAGACTTAGATCATTCGGTAGAAAGTCTTTGAGAGGAGTATTTCTAACCCAAATATCGATCTAGAAATCTATTTTACTTTAATGAACTCCTAGCGTATACAAGGCCTCATTTGAATGTAGGCATCATAGAGAATCTTAAGTCTAGAAGGTAAATTGGAGGGGCCAAAATTAGATCTCAATAAGTCACGCGCAAGTTTAGCAAAAGAGGAGTCTCCAAATATCACATTCCAAGCTCTTTTCATCCTTAAGGCTTTTATAAAGAGCGATAAACTACGAACCCCTAAACCTCCACAATCCTTTGTCTTGGCGATTGTATCCCATGCAACCCAGTGGTGATGAAGCAATGAGTTGGAGCTACCCCAAAAGAATCACACAAATATAGAATGAAGTTTCTGAATAATAGATTTAGGCACTTCTAAAACAGAAAGAATGTGGACTGGAATTGAGGAGAGGACATGCTTAATCAAAAGTAGTTTAGAGGCTAAAGAAAGGGGATTAGCCTTCCAACCTGCAAGCTTTGTCTAAATTTTGTCAAGGATGGTAAAGAAATAAGAGATCTTAGCTCTGCCAAGAAATTTCGGGCAACCAAGATAGGTGAACGGGAAAACACCTAGTTGGTATCCGATGATGGAGAGTAGACGTGTTAGTCTCTCAGCAGGAAAGTTGCGACCAACATGACAAAAGTTTTTGGAGAGACTAACTTTCTGAGAGAAGGCCCTTTCAAAACTTTGAATGAAATTAGTTACATTCTAAACAACATTGACATTACCATTAATGAAAAGAATACTATTATCTGCAAAAAGGAGAGCCAACAGAGGAGTGATATCGCGTTTAATCGAAAATGGCCAAATTTTTTCAAGCTGAGCCATCTCTTTCAAACCCCAAATAAAAGGATCCATAAAGATATCAAATAGGAATGAGGACAGAGGATCCCCTATCGAAGACCTCAAGAGACCTTAAAGAAAGGAGAAGAGCACCCATCTATAAGAATGGAGGAACCCTCATGTTGAAAAAGGCCTTGATAAGAGCAATGACTTGGGAGGATTAGCAAAATTGGTATAGAATTTTATATAGAATTCCATTCAACACGATCATAGGCTTTTTCAAGGTCTGGTTGAAGGATAACATTAGATCCATGGACCTTTCGATCAATACACTGGGTAGGTTCAAAGGTGGTGGCTATATGGTCAAAAATGGATCTACGTACCCTTGATAAATTTAGCTGTTCTGGGGAGATAATTTTGGGTAGATGCAGAACCAATCTATTGGCATAAATGGCAAAGGCAATTTTATACACCACATTGTAGAAACTAATTGGTTGATAATCAGGGAGGTCAAAGACTTCTGCCTTTTTTCGAATGAGGGAGATGAAAGTTGTGTTGAAGGCTCTGGGAGCATATGGGTTGTGAAGAAGTATAAACTAGCCTCATAAAGATCAAACTTGATAAGGTCCCAAAAGTGGATATAAAATTCCACATCAAAATATCAAGATTCAAGGCTTTATTTCTTGGCATTTGAGATAAGCAATCATAAATCTTCCATAGATATTAAAGATGAGATCACCTCCAGGAATTGATCAACATTTATCTTAGCCTTTTGCATAAGAAAATAATTTTGTTTAGCCAAGGCATCATCTAACAGGATGCAGGTGTCCTTAAGCTCAGTGGAAATGTCATCATCCCATTGGGATGCTAATCTACTATTGAGGTCATCATGGAGGGACTCTAGGCTTTGAACCTGTAGTTGAATGTCACCAATAGTTGATTTGTTCTGGGATTTTAGAGCCCTCTTTAGCATGAAAAGCTTGGAGTAGAGATTAGAAATAGGATCCAGTGAGTGGTCAACAAGGGGTTGGCCCCAAATAGAAGAAACAAAATCCTTGAAGTCTTTATCCCTCAGCCACATGTTTTGAAATCGAAAAGGATGAGGTTGCAATTCTTGAGGAGGATCGACAATAGCAAACATAGGAGCATGATTGGAATTCCAACAGGAAAGGTATTTGGCTATAGGAAGCAAAGTCATGGCATTAGAATTCACAAGGATTCGGTCAAGTTTCTGGTAAATTTGGGAACTACCAGGTCAATCATTACACCAGGATAATTGATTCCCACCCATAGGAAGATTGATGAGGGCCGATCGGTTAATAAAGGATTGGAAAGATGTTGATTGTGTCTCATGAAAAGGGACACCTCCAATCTTCTCAGAGGCATGAAGAACACAGTTAAAATCCCCGTTAATCACTCATGGACTTGAGTTAAAAGAGGATAGGATGATCAAATGGTTCCACAGGTGTAATCTAATATCTACATTATAAGATGCATTAATAGCAGATATGTTAAGAGGTTTCCCTTGAAAGGAACAAACCATCGAGAAGGCTTGAGGTATAACATCTAGAGGAACAATGGTAACAGTATTCCTCCAAAAACACTAGATATTAGAAGTATAAGAATCCACCAGACTCTCAACAAAATGGATAGAGTTCTTAATCTGGTGTACAAGTTGAGCATTGGTAAAATGCTCAAAAAGAAAGACAACATCAATCTTCAATTCCCTAGTCAAAGAGCTTAAACGGTTTAGAGTGGAGACATTCAGAGTGCCCCTGTAATTCCAAAATAGACACTTCATCAAATCAAAGAGTAGGAACAAGATCTAGATCTACTTCTGGTGACCCTTCCCGGCCCCATCATTGAATGACCTCCACAAGCTCCTCTCTCCCTAATGGGAGAATGTGCCTCATATGTTGAATCATAATAGAGCTTGGATCTAGGAATGAAAAAATTCAAAGAGCATAGAGATTCCTCATTCGACTAAACCATATCACCATTCCCATCATCACTCAATATGACCATCCTATCCTCCTCTTGCACCTCCTTAATCAGAAGAGGAACTAGATTAGGAGGAGTAGGTGATGAGGTGTGGTTCATCATAACTAAAATGCCTAAGTTAAGTTAGAATCTAGGTTAAACACTATCAAATTAACATAATAAATGGGTTAAGTATGGGAATTAATGAAAATGACCTAAAACATAAAAAATGTGTTAAAAATGCATAATTAGGTCATATTTGAGATATTCTATACATAAAACACACTTGAATGCTCTGAATAACAATTGAACACAAATTTGAGCTTGAAAGCAGAAATCAATGGTTGAATTATGTTCCAACATGTTCAATTAACATGCCATAAAAATTACATTGCATTTGGACCTTAGATTACTTGCATCACACTTAGGTCCTCAAGCATTCACATTTTACTCATTTAAAAAGAGCTAGGGACTCATTCGCAAGCATATAAGGACCTAGTTGTAGCACTTCTTTCCACTTATGGGTCCTTATGTAATATTTCTATTGCTTCACACATTTGGGCTTCGCTGATATTTAGCCAAAAGACTTGATGCCTGCCTTCAGATCTTGCTCTTGAACGAAGAACATGAAGTATCCTGACCATCCATCCTCTTCACCTTCATCCAATGGTGGATCTTCCATCAAAGCTCCATCGCACCGGTCTTTAGATATGATCTAATTCTCCTCTTCCCACCATTGATACCCTTTTTCCCCTTACCCTTTGTTACGAACGCGCGGCTTCAGACGTTTTTAAGACGTCTGGGAGGTGTCCCAGACGTCTGACCAGACGTCTGGAACCCCTTTCAGATGTCTGGGATTCGGTTATTTTTGGCACGCGTGTTTCGTCTGCGCGCCTGAGCACGCAGACCTGCGAGCGTCTCTCTCTCTCTCTTTTTCCCTCTCCCTCCTGTGCCCTCTGTCCCGCTCTCTCTCTCCTCATCGCCCGGCCTTAAAAGGCCACGCCCTCCCCCTCACTCACGTCACCTCCGCCCCCTTTCCTCTTCTCCTTCCAGCCGGTGTGCGAGAGCGGGCGCGAGTGAGCGGCGGCAGCGACAACCGCGGTGAGCGTGGGAGGAGGTGCTACGCGTGGGAAGAGGTGCTCGGCCGTGAGGGCGAGCTCGCCGGGGCTGCTAGGGCCGGCCGGCAAGGGAAGCAGCGGACGCGGGGTGACGCGGGAGGCCAGCTGTGGCTCGAGCAGCAGGCGGACGAGTCACGGCGCGGCCGAGCGTCGCGAGCAGAGGGCGAGTCGCGCCCTGATTCTGGAATTTTCTCCAGAATCAGACGTTTGGGCTTACAACCAGACGGCGGGGAGGACGTCTGGAGGACTGTCCAGACGTCTGAAATGTGAGTTATTCCGTCTTTCTTCCTCTTCTTCGACTGACCGTACTAAGAGAGAGAGGAAATGGGTACGCGCAGGTTCTGAGATTCGCATCCAGCATGAATCAGACATCTGGCTGCAGTGCCAGACGACGGGAACGACTTCCAGACGTCCGGGGTGACCATCGGACGTCTGGGAACTAGGCCAGATGCCCCCGCAGGATTCTGGACGTCTGAGAGACCACGCAGAGCAAGGTAACCTCTGATCCACTTTTTAAGATGTCTGGAAGAGGTTCCAGACGTCTGATTTTGCACTGTTTCGTCGTTTTCGACCCGTTTAGGGCCCGTTCGGAATCCATTTTCCGTGTTTCGAGTTGCGTGCTTTTCGGAATTACATCCTCTACCCGTCTACAGTAGTTGTATACTATTTTGAGAAACTCCTTGTGTTTGATCCTTGTGATAGGACCCCATTCCGTTGCAGTCTCGGGGGTTGTGGAGGCACGCGAGATTCCCGACCACGCCCCCAGTACTCCTGTTGTAACCAGTAGAGCGGCTTTTAAGTTTATTAGTATAATCTGTTAATTATGGAACCATAAATAGAACCTAGGACATTGCATGAATCCTAGGAATGAGAAACTAGAATAAATGGTAGATCCTAGGGTGTTGCATGAATCCTAGGGCTGGAAAACTAGATTGTATGATAGATCCTAGGGTATGGCATGAATCCTAGGATGGGAAGAACTAGTGGAATATATGAATACTGTAGTCTTGCAAAATGTGGAAAGTAAATAATAGCTACCTGTAAATTGGTTTAACAGCTGCCTGTTATGAATAAATGAGCATGTCTGGGAATATGGGATGTATGAATGTGAAACTGGGAAGGTGAAACCTGAATGTGCTGAGTTAAAAGAACTGGAACCCTACGGGGAATTAGGAGTGGAACTCCTGGAAAGAGAAAGGAATGGAATTGAGAAAGAAAGACGTGGTAGTGTGCTGTCTCTTGGGTACGTAGTACCAAGGGAAGTACCTGTACCTGTTTAGTGCAGAGCGGAGCCAGCCGCCCCAGGGACCCGGGGTTAGGACTGATCACTTTGTACTGACTTGCTGGCCCTCGTGTACGTAGTACCGAGGAGAGCTACTAGTGTAGGGAGGTATTAGCTACCCCACGGGCCCCGGGGTTCTGCTAGCCTCCTACACCGACTTGTTAGGCCCATTGGGCAAACCAGGGTAGTCAGGCGAGGGTGTGCGGACTGTGGAGGGGCAAGGCCCCTGTTGGTTACTGTGGAGGGGTTGGACTCTTGTTACTGAGAGGGCTCTGCCCTGTACTGGTTCCGTGCTGTTCTTTGGGCGCACCCGTTAACGGAAATGACTGACCGCGTGCCAGTGCGGGTTAGCTACCTGTGCGTTTATCCCGCGTGCCGTAGTCACCGTTACGTCTGTCCGTGACCCTGGGGTGGTTGACTGAGAGTAGGATCACCACGGGGGACTCTCCCGGCCAGGAGATCACCACGTGCTACTTCTACTGTTCGGAAAAGACTGCAATCAAGATCGTTCCCACGAGGAACATTCGAGATCAAGTGAAGGATCTGAGAAATAGATAAATTGTGAGACAATAGAAAGACGTAATTAAAGAAAGTAACAGAACATAACAGCTACTGTACACTCTACTGTTTCTTTTGTTTTAGTTGCCACTCTACTCAGCGTTTTGCTGACGTGTTACACTCATTACCTTTCAGGACCAGGTGTTGAGCAGCCAGGGTCAGTGGCTGCAGAGGACGCTGGGACGAGTAGGGTCCAGTAGGGTTACCACTGTTCTCTTGTATCTCTTTTTGGTTCCACTGTAGTGAGTAGTTCTTGTTACCGCTGTACTTTTCTTTACCTGCAGTTTCATATTATGTTATGAATGTTGTTCTACTGTTGTGGTGGTATATACTGTAGTGGTTTCTTTCCTTACTGCTGTATTTTCTTACTGTTAGTTATATTCATGCTGAATGTGGTTTATTTTACTGTTCTTTTGGTTACTTCCTCGTTGGACGACCAGGTCTTGGGATTAGTCGAGTCGGTCCGGTTCTCGTGTTTCATAGGGACTCGGGAATCGGGTCGTTACATCCTTTGATGTGGTGACCAGAGCCCCTTCAGCTTATATAAGGAGCTCCATACTCACCTGCGAGCTCTTTATCGACTCCCTCTCCCTTGAGCCGATCAGTCGTCTACCCCTCCTGCTCCTTGTCATCTTCCTCGATTTCCAGTGACAGTGGTGGTTTCTTCTTCCTCCTCGTCACCACAGCAACCCACTGTGGATTTAGGGATCCCATTCACTCCACTAGAGGTTTCCTCCCATTTCGTCGCTACAGTGACCAGCTGCAGCTCAGGTCCCCTTTCGTCGTTGTAGTTTAGGATCTTTAATTTCTTTCATAATGTAGATTTACAACTTTCTAGATTAGTTTAATTGCTTTCTAGTGTAGATCGTGGTTCATTGTTTGATTGCTTTGAATTAGGAGTAGATTAGAGTAATTGTCTTCTCTACTAATCCACCTCCTTTGATCAATTTAGATAAGAGGGGATGAATTCATCTATTCACTTCGATCCATTAATCTCCCACACCATCTCACGATCACATTCTTCTACTTTATTCATCATTTTAAGTCACTGATCACCCCATCCGCTAGAGCCACTTAAGACCTAAAGCTTTCTAGCTTCTAGATCTCAAGCGAGCTTAATTCCACTAGAGGGTTCATCCATTCATTTTAGAGGTTCACAAGGACTCTCCTTTCAATTTGAATTGAGCCGATTTGATTGATTGATTTTGATTTGATTCTCGTGATTTATTGAAGAATTTCTAAAGCAAATAGATTTTAATTGGTTTTAATTGATTAGATCGAGCTTATATTTATGTAATTGGAGTTAATACGATGGGAATGAGCTATTTAGACTTCATTTTTATCTCATATTGAGCTCACACCCAAATTAAATTGTGGATACTGGCTTTGCTTCTCCACCTGGATAGCACGAGCCAAGGAAAATCCGATGCACGGATTTGAGGCTCCTGCGATGACCTAATCTACCCTAGAGCTTTGCCTAGGACTCCTGTACACCAATCAATGGTGTGCAAGCATCCTAGATGACCAAGTTATCTTGGTGAGCTTATAACAAATGCCCACCTGGGTGGCATCCTAATTTGATCCTACAATATTTTAATTTGCATTTGAGGGAATGAATGAAGTCTGGTAGAGTTGAATGAAGGTCTGTGAATGTTTTTGAAGGGAATTTGATGGTTGATTTGATTTCTCATCTTCACGTTGTCTATAGCGTGAGATGGGGATCAGATTAAGGTTTTTAAGACTTCTTGGGTTTTGATTTGACTGGAGTTGATATCCAAACCATCTAAAGATCATTTGTGACATTTAACTGTGATTGAAAATGGAATGAACTTAGATCTGGGATGTTTGACCCGTCACCTAGACCTAAGGTTGATTTTGAGAACCTATTAATCAATTATTACTTTAATGCTTTAAGCAAGATTTCAAGAGGATTTTAATGCTTATGTGATGAATTGGAGTAACTGTCTTAGTGTTTTGAATGTAAAGTTAGATTTGAGAGATGTTGTCAGCAGCAACTGATGAGTTTGTTTGAATGAAGTTCAAATGGATTTGATTAAGAATTTTCACTGAGGTTTGATAATGATTAAGCTTGCATGGTTTCTTCTGGAAGAGGAATTTCTCAGTTCTATAACTTGGATCTACTGGAATGGAACTTCCAACACATAAGAGCAATATGATTTCCCTTTTGACAGTAGAGTGCTGCTCGAAAATTTCAGCACTGGATAAAGTTGATTCCAAGGGTTTTGATCTGGTTTTAAGTTCATATGAATCTACTAATAGAGTGCATTGATTAGGTTTGAGGTAAGAAGCATTCATGTGCCTTTCTATGATGATAAACTGAATGGCAAAGACCTGCAAAATCTGATAGAAATCTTTTGTTAGCAAAAATGCTCATGTAAACTGGCCATTGACTAATTTGATGGAATTTCATGTTTAAATCATGTTTGTATGCTTGAATATGATTCTTATTGATGTCAGGAAGATGTTCAAGTCTTTTCTTTCATTTCCAGCAGCTTTGACTGATTTCTAAGGCTTTTTTAGTTTCATTGTTCAACTCTTTAAAAAGCTTAGTTTTGTCTAAATTGTAAATACGGAAAAAAATAGTGTAAATAAATAAACAAAATGTGTCTTAAGTTAGATCAGGTTTAGTTTTGGGTACGTGTGAAGTTAGATTAAGTTTTGAGTTTCCTAGTTAGGAAAATATACCAATAGATGCTTTGATCTTCTTTGGTTTAAAATAAAGTAAAATAAGAAAAAACTACAAAAAGAGTGTCTTTCGTTCTTTTCACCTTTCCTCCCACGTCCCTTATCTCTGTAAATGATAAAAACAAAATAAAAATATGAAAAACTTCAAAAATGCTATAAAAATAAACTTGTATATAGTATTTATACTTGTATGTAATGTAATATTAAGTGTAAATAGTAACCAATATGTATATAACATATGTAAATAACTTATATATTTATTCTATTTTGCTTAGGTAGGTATTTGTATTGATTTATTCAGTGTGTATTATAATAATAAAATTATGTATTTATTTATTTATATTCTATGTACGTAATCCTATGTATTTATAAATAGATATGTATATACCTGTAACCATATTTATAGTTGTATATATAATATAAGGTAATTATATTGTACAATAATGTACCTTTATATTTATTTATTTATCTATATATTGTTGATAAGTTAATTAGGTATATTAGTAAATTAAAATAAATTAAATTAGTAATTTAATAAAATATTGAAGTAAATTATTTTGTAAACTCATATATTGTAATTTAAAATAATTTCAGTATGTTTATAACCTATTTATATTGTAGAACAGTATTTATAATGTATATATATGTAAATCATGTATTTAAATATATATAAATCAAAATAAATGAATAAAAATAAATTAAAAATCTGTAATAATAAGTTAACAATTTATATTAACTAATTTATAAGTCAATTGAATAATTAATTTATTAATTTATCCTTTAGTTAATGAATTAAACCTGAAATCAACATGTAATTTTCACTAACTTTAAGGATTTTTTAAATATAATTATATATTTAATTAAGTTAAAATAATTATACCAATAAGTAGCCCTATATATTAGCTACATGTACATAAAATTTAATTTGAAATTAATTATTAAATAAGTACCTAAATTAACACCTAATGTTGGCCAAAATCCATAAGCTATGTGGCTGATTTTGGTACCAAAGAAGGTCCCACATCATGGGTTTACACACTCCCACATCGCTGTAATTAAATTGGCCAGCACTGATGACCTTCCCGATTGTCAGCACCGGGCGCATAATGAGCATGGGTGTGTGTGTGTGTGTGTGCAATTGGTGGGTTGGGAGCCTAGTTGACTTAGATGGGCTATGATCTGAATGTGAGTCAGTATTGGTCCAAAATCATGCAAAAATATATTAACTAATAAATTAGGGTTTGATTTAATAGTGGTACCGATCCAACCCCTAATAGGTCATTGATCCTACAAGTCACTGGGCCCACCAATCCAAAATTTTTAGGTTAGAAACTAACTGTGGTTAAGCGTTAGTAAAATGGCTAAGTTTGAAGGGTGTGTTATGTAGTGTTATGTGTGTGCATAGGTTAATTTGTTAGTTGTGCACATGTGTATGTTAAGTGTTAGTATGTATGTGTACATACATACATACATACATACATACATATATATATATATATATATATATATATATATATATAGTTTTTTGTCTTATTGTATGTACATATGTTTTTAGGGTTTTTAGTGACGTTCATAGACGTTAGTGTACATAGTTATATATGTTAGTATAGATAGTGTTTTGTGCCTATATTAAGGCATAATTAGTTAGAAGTGTACATAAATAACCTAAATTAGTTTAGATTAATTTTTAATGACTTTATAACTGTTTATATGTTTGAGGTATTATCATTAACATTAATTAATTCATTTTTGTACAAAATTAACTTAGATTAGTTAATTTTTTGATTCTTTCATTCATTACTTATTCATCTTTATATAAAATTGATATTTTTGAAATAAAAATCAATTTTGGATGGTAGAGAGTAATATATATCAATAATTACCTCTTAGTGAATGGCCTGTAATAGAACTAGTATAAATTGTATTTAAATAAAATGACATCTGTCTGGGTTGAGACTATAATGTAACGTGACTAATTAACCATAATTAATTAGCTTTCTAGATCGTACATTAGTAGGTAGAGGAAGATATATGCCCCAACATAATTGTTTACTTTCTTTCAGATTTGTCAACATTTTCCCAACCGCTGAAGGAGTTGTTTCATCGTGTTCCAGGGAAAACCCATGGGTATCATTAGTAGGAAATTTAAATGAGTTAAAAATTCGAAAGTTGTTGAGTACTGATAGCAATGGGTTATAGATTTATCATTAGGTTATAGACACTGAAAAACTGTGACTTATGAATATCGATACTTGACATCAGCAGCAGTACTTATAGGGCACATATTTAGTTTTGGTTTGGAATGACTAAAATTTGTATGTCACAAGTACCGATATTGATCTTTTAGTACCGGTATGTGTTGTGTACAGGTGGAGGTCTTAACTTGGGTACGCTATCTTGTATTTCACATGTACCAGTATCAATCATCGATACTAGTATATAATGAGTATTGGAATTGTACTTCAGTTTTAAGGATTCAAATTGATACTCAATAAGTATCGATACTTATCATGAGTATTGGTACTATTTGATATTAGTAATATTATGAAGGGATACCAATATTATTGATCAGGTACTGATACTAGTTATTAGTATCGATATACCTTGTATACTGGAAAAGTAAAATGACTGAATATGTATCCCAAATAGTAAGCTATAGGTATCGATATTTGAGATAAATATCAATACTACTTGGATATTGTAGATCAATGATATCGGTATTGATTCATCAATATCACTACTTCTTGAATATGAGGTTTAGTCATAATTATTTATTATTTAGCTTCATCCTAAATTAAAAGTAAATTATTTCCAAATTAACCCCAACCGCCAAGATAAAGAACTTATCAACAGGCAATTGCTTCTCTGCACCATGGTTGAACTAAAATACGGAATAGGCATAATCGGATCCTTTAATAAATAAATTAGAGATGATAACCTAGAAGAGGAAGTTGATATTGTGTCTTTTTTCTTTCTTTAATTTTTTTGAGTTTTCTTTTTCCGTTAGGGTAGGGTTCTTTGTGAAAATTTAGGGGAGTTCATCGAAGATTATTGATTGTTTTTTCGCTATTTGATTATGTCGAAAAAGTTAGTGGATATCAAGAACTATTAAAGTATAAATTTAAATATCGCACGATAAAGTGCAGGCTATCACTTTGACAAAATTATATATATAATACTTTATCCATAAAATAAGAAAATTAGGGAATAGTTACATGTCCACCTCATTTTTTTTGTTATGCATGTTAGAAAATATAAAAGTTGAAGTAGAAGTTGATATGTAGTAGTGTGAATGTGGTTTTAATTTATATTTTTTTTAATGTAAAAAAAGTGTTGACACATGGTAAGGTCTACTATTGTTGAAATCAACAATAAATTATTTTTATATGGGTACAAAATACTCAAATCACCTTCAAAATCACTTTACACAGGTGTAAAATAACTTTATACGGAAGCAATCTTATTTTACACCTGTAGAATTTTTCCCTAGCAGGAGGGGTGACGTAATAATTGCGGAAATAAAATATAAACAATCTCACAAAATACAATCACACAAAGTACAGAAATATTTTTAGGTGGAAACCCAAATCAGGTGAAAACCACCACCTAACCCTTTCGAGTTAGGATTTTCCGATCAACCAAGTTGATCAAATCCACTAAACGAATCACTTTAAATAAGGGTGATTCAACCTCAATTACAAACCACGCTACAAGTGCGAGGGTAGTGTTCCTCAACCCCTTCTCTCCACAAGAAGGATTTTGTCCCACTAAGGAGACGGGAATTCACAAAGCGAATACCCAACCAAATAATAAAGATAAAATAACAAATAATCCTATAGAGCTAACAAAGTAATTTTAAACCTAAGCTTCTATAGGAATTAAGAAACTCCCCTTTGCAAGGAGTGCGTCAAGTTGATGACACAGGTGCGTGAGCCACGCGACGGCGCAACGTCGCTCTCGTGAACTACGGTGGGAGAGCGGGTGCGTGAAGCTTGATGCTCTCAAGATGTAGAACTTTAGCTTTGAGAGCAAGAGAGACACAAAATGGTAGAAAGTATGTTGCTTGGGTGTGTCCTGTGTTTCTAGGTGTGTGTCTTAGTGTGCAAGAGGTTCTCCTCTATTTATAGAGGCCTTAGGAAGGCTTTGGATGGCTTAGGAAAGGCTCCATACCCGTTGGGTGCAAAGCCCAAGTGAATCAACCCAAAATCAGGAACAATCATTGCACTGACAGGGTTATCAGATGTCTGATTCTGGCATCAGACGTTTGGAAGACCACTTTAAGACATCTGAAAATAAGGTCAGACGTCTGATTTTGGGCGGGTCTCTTCCTGACTTGAATCAGATCTAAACAGGGTTCTAGCGCAAGTCCATCAGACGACATATAGGATGTCTGGCACTATGTCTGGACGTCTGGAAACCTACTTTTTTGTGGGAATGGATTTGCAACGGCTAGAAAATCTCTGAGAAGAGATTTTCGGGTTAGTTGAGGGAAAACGGTCAATTATCAGACGTTTGGGAGGGCTTAAGGACGTCTGATAAGGCTCTTACGGTCATATCCTTGAGTGTATGCTAAGAGAGCCAACGGTCCACTAATTGGACGTCTGGCAAAGTCATCAGACGTCTTCTAAGACGTCTGGTCTAAGGTCTGGACATCTGATTTCATCAGACAGAACTAACTATGTCCAGCCTAAATGTTATCAGATGTCTGAATCAACAGTCAGACGTCTTAAAACACATTATCAGACGTCTGATTTTGGAATTAGACGTCTGGAAATGCTGTTTGAACCCTATATTGATTTTCTAAGTTCTCTACAGAAAACCTAAGTATCCTAGGGTTGTGGCGATGTTCCTAGGACTACTGTTATGGTACTTTGAGGCTCTTTAACATGAATCTAAGTAACAAAAATAAAGAGCAATAGAAGAAACGAAAAATACAAGGAGTACAAGAGAAGGAAATCTATCCTATTCTTCATCTCCTTCCTTCTTCAATCTATCGCTCCTCGCGAATCTCCTTTGTTTTCCATCAAGCTCCTCCAATCCATCCTAGATGCGAGCTCGAACTCCGTCTGACCACGTCTACATTTGCAATTGACCTGAAATCTAAGATTTCAAGTGCAAATGTTAAATAACACGTGTTTTGTTATCATCAAAACAAATGATCGTGGTGCTCTAGCACCAACAACACCTGTGTAAAATCATTTTGCACCTTCAAAATAATTTTACATGGGTGTAAAATAAGATTGCATTGGTGCAAAATTAAATTCAAAGTGTTTTTTCACTTATGGCAAGTAATTTTACGTTTGAAAGGTGATTTTTCCACCATATAGTTTAGGGTTTAGTTTTTAGTGTCTTAAACTTTAAATTTTAAGATGAAAAATCACTTCTCATACGTGAAGTCATTTTCCATAAACTTAAACCTTAAGCCCTAAATCTTAAACTTATAGGTCAAAATCAGTTTGCACGGATGCAAAATCACTTTGGACAGGTGAAACTACCATTGGAATAATTTTACACCAATGCAAAATGAGAATGTACTGGTGGAAAGACATCTTAGAATAATTTATCACCAGTACAGAATCACTCAGAATACTTTATCACCGATGTAAAGTTATTTATCACTTATATATTTTAGGTTAAAGTGATGTGATGATTTTTTTGAATGTGGTAGAAATCAACACATAATAAACCTTATATTTTTTTATTTCTTTATATTAAACATTAATTATCAAACGGACTCATATTCTCAATGTTATACGAGGTACAAAAGTAATATTAACAATTTTCTCAGGTCACTTTTTACATTAATACCTATATTTTCCTATTTTTTATTCTCTTTTTTTTTTTTTGTCATGAGAGAGAGAGAGAGAGAGAGAGAGAGAGAGAGAGAGAGAGGATGCGACATGGAAAAAAAAACCCTAAAAAAACCTTCAATGGGACGGCAAAGTCTCTGACCCGCCTTCTCTCCCTGGAAGTAACGCAAAACAACATCAAGAACCAACTGCATTAGTTATTTAAATAGTAATTCACTCACATGATATTGATTGATTCCTGGTTCTGTCCATCACGAAAGGTTCGTGAATGTCGAAGGGGTTCCCTCCGGAGATGAGGGAACACAAGCAATGTTTTTATTCTGTCCATCAATTTCAAAACCTTTTCCTCAGTTACTATTAGACGCGGTCGTGTTTCTATTCCAAGCTTGCTTTTTTGTTTATTAATTACCATGTAGACGATTGATTTCATTGACGGTATTGTATTTCGTGATGGTTGGATAAAATGTAAAAGTTTTGTAATAGACTTGTACGTCTAGATTAGACATCTTAAAAATAAAATTTTTATATAAATGAATATCATGAATTTTATTTTTACATGTGTACCATTATAATTTTTTTTGTCAACAATGTCATTTAATTAATGTGCGGCCAGACGTTAAGCATATTCGAGTGGTTACAATGGTAAAAAAGTCAGTGAGAGGCAAAATATGGCAAATAGTCTTCATAGAGGATTTTAGATAAGTTTATTCGGGTGTTTCTTTTTATGACACCGTGTTGAAGAGAACAATAATTGGTATGAGTAGAGTAAGAATGGTAAAAAGAAGAGTAGGATGGGGAAGTGCAATGCAATGGCATTCTTCTGGGGTTATATATATGATGTAATTTGGCGGCAAAAATGATAATTTTTGACAATTTTGAGTAAAGATAACATATGCATCTCAATTTGAATGATATTTCTTGTAAAATTAATTAACTTTATAAGGATATCTACATATATAAAAAGAATGTAACGACAATCATGCAATTTAAGTCATTTTAGATGATACTTATATAAAAATCTTTAGAGTGTATACATTAATATATGACTATTTAAATGTATCAAAATTAGTAGAGAAATCCGAACGTAATTAATAATTTATTGTATTAAATGTAGATTTTCGGTGTTTGAGACTAGGTCCCCATCCCCACAGGATGTATATGTCCAAATAAGTCTTCTCTTTTTTGTTAAATAAAAACTCTTTTTGTCTTCAAGAAAAATGTCCCTTGTAAGAGCAGCAATCAGATAGAATGATCAACAAAAATACCGATACGTATAACACGCTATGGGAAGACAAACATTCCAAAGGATTTAATCGTTGACCTTAAAGAAAGAATACATGAGGGTAGGAACCTGAACCCATGATACAATAGTATGCGTGCGTTAAAGTTTACGCAAGGTGTGGAAAATTAGAAATTTTAATTAAGAAGTAGTAATAAATTAAATTACATCGATGATATTTAATTATAAAATAAATTATATTGACGAGTTTGATGATAAATTAAATTACGTTGATAATATTTTATTATTAAATTAAATTACATTGATGATTTTTTTAATATAAATTAAATTAAACTAGTAATATTTAGTTGTAAATTAAATATTATTGATATAATATAACTAATATTATAAGTGATATTCATTTTTTAAAGGATATGTTCTATTTCACATTGCATTATGATTTCTGCACTCAAATTTTAAGGTTTAGTTTACTTGGGAGGTTAACCCCTCAAAAGGAGGGTTAATCTCCATTTACTTGACTATTTAATTTTAAATTTGCTAATCTAGGTTTATTCATTTTAACATGGATTTGTCTAACACCAGTTTCAATTGGTGTTAACCAAACCTGTGTTAAATTTATACACTACTCGTATCTCTAATATTTCTTATGTTTTATACACTTAACACCACTAGCAAATAAATGTCATAAGGGTTAATACCACAACTTAACACCAATTTAAGTAAACGTAAACTGATATTAATACTACTTTGTAAGTAAATACAATTGTAAGTTAACACTAATTTCATATTTCTTAATATTACTTTCATAATCCTCCAAGTAACCTAACTCTAAAACTTGTGGATAGACAGAAGTTGAGATGGATTTGTTTATAAGTTTTGCTTTATGCTAAAAGTTGTGGATCGACAGAAATTGAGACGAATTTGACTATAAGTTTTGCTTTATTTGAACCTCATGCGTGCATACTATTTCACAATTTGATTTTTAACTAAGGGATGTTTTGGTATAATTTCGTTGAGAGATCCTAAAAATTGAGGTTAATATTTTTTCCTTAAAATAGCAAATTGTTGTTGAAACTTGTCACCAGAAATAATGGATTTTGAAGTTAGCCAAAAAGTAAAGAAATGCAAGTTCTAATGCAAAAAATGATGTGGGGTGATATGTTCGTATTTCACACAGCGTTGAGAACGTGTATTCACTTGGTAATTGATATTTAATATAAAGAAATAAAAGAACGTAAGATTTATTACATAGTGGTCCCCACTACATTCAAAAAAATCATCAGACCACTTTAATCTAAAATGCACAGGTGATAATAAACTTTGCACCATTGATAAACTACTTTTCACCAGTGATAAATTATTTTAAGATATCTTTGCACCGATATAATCTCATTTTGCACCGATGATAAATTATTCCAAGGGTCGTTTCACTTGTCTAAAGTGATTTTGCACCCGTGCAAAGTGATTTTAACTGATGAGTTTAGGATTTAGGGTTTAAGTTTATGGAAAGTGATTTCACGTATGAGAAGTGATTTTTCACTTGAAAAGTGATTTTTCACCTTAAGATTTAGGGTTTAGCTAAACACTAAAGACTAAATCCTAAACCCGAAAGTGAAGATCACCTTCAAGTATAAAATCACTTCTCATACTTGAAGAAATACTTGAAATTCAATTTTACATCGCTGCAATTTTACTTTGCACCTATGTAAAATTATGTTGAAGGTGTAAAGTGGTTTTGCACAGGTGTAAAATAAGATTGCATCCGTGTAAAGTGATTTTGCACCAGTGCAAAGTGATTCTAAAGATGATTTGAGTGGTTTACACCCATAACAAAATGATTTGTTAATTTCAACAGTGGTGAACCCTACCAAATGTAGCTCTTTTTTATATAAAAAGAAAAGATATATTTACACTACTGTACGTCAACTTTTACATTTCCCAATCTATATCTCTGTAGTTAATTAGAGTAGGATGTTTAATGCAAAGAAATCTACCAGACAATTCATCAAATCATTTACAAGACCTATGAGATCATATTTGTTATACAATCATGACTACCTTTTTATTTTGGGTACTTATTACCATGGGAAAGCCAATCATTAAAGCTCTTAAGATATCATTTGTCATGATTCGGAGACGAGGCCTTAGTGTTCTCAACCTTCACTCCTTTCTTCTGGCCTTAGAAGTGAAATATGTCTAGAATATGAACTTCTAATATTCCCCTTATACCTCTTTGATGAAGGATTTTTATGGTAATGTTCCTCAACCTCATGTCACAAGCCACCATGTCTGGCCTCAATAACTTAGGTACTGGTGAAGGTAGTGGAGATTTTTGGTACAATTGGGATTGGTAATAGCACTCTCAAACCCATTTTGCCTCCTAGTGCTTTCTTAGCTATTACAGTCACCGGGCTCTCGCTTACTTCCAAAAATTCTGTTCATTAACCATGTCTCTACTTATACCCTCCAAGCCATTTCCTCTTTTAATTCTTGGATTTCTTTTTAGTTTCCATTACATGTTATTTGATTCCTAGAGCTTCTATTTTTGAATTTTGACGAATAAATCGTATGGTTGTTTTACTTTGGGGTCTTTGATGGAATAAACTTCTTATGGATCTCTTCTTCACAGAAACGGTATATCTTTGCTTCTAGAAGTGTCAATCGCACTTTTTGTGAATCTGATTATTTTTTATTGCCTCTTCATGAAAAGTGTGAATGGTTGGTTGGAAGTACGCATCGCCACTGTAGGGAAACTTCAATATAATTTGTGTCTCCTCTTTGATGGAAATTGTTGCGCTAACTATTTTATTTTCCCTAAGAAAAGTCATGCTACTACACATTTATACTCTAGCCTAAATAAAGCATCTACACCAAAATTTCAGAGGAGTTTTTTTTCCCAACTCTCTCTTTTTTATCCAAGGCACATTGTGGTATAATTTTTTGATGCCACCCTACTTGATGGGTGCTAAACTGTTAGCTATTCCTTCTAGTTGGGCTTCCTCCATCTATTCCTTTAATCGAAAGATTGCTAGATACATGTAGAAGAGTAAGATAAGCTATGGTTGGTTATAAGGTGATCCAATGGCATAAGAATTGGATTAGATTCAATTTGGTTGAAGCAGATCTCTTCTTAGTGCCCATCTCTTGGTGATTTGATAGGGTCTTAGTAACTTGAAGGAATTCCCTTTCTATCTTGTGATTCTTGAAGTTGATCTTCCCTTTTTGCACTATTGGCGAACAAGGAAAGACTTCCTTCCTTTAAAAAGGGCTCAATAAGAAAATTTAACCAACTTTTACTTCATTGACTTTTCTTCTGTGGTGCTATTTTCAAAGAAATCAATTATATTGCTAAAGCCCTTGTAAAATTAGAGAATGGGAATTGTTCAATTAGCTCTCATAACTCCACAAAAGATACAAGGGTTAAATGAGTTAGACAAGAGGTGCTTTTCATACATTATTCTACGTTGACCAGTGACAAAGGCTTTTTGGAAGATTGGCTATCATACATCCAATTTTGTATAAGGCTATAGATCTCAAAAGATAATCCTTTATAAGAAAGCTTTAGTGATGAGACATAACATTTTCTTTGTAGGCCCCTTAGAGTAGGGATAAACAAAATCTAGTACTTTAATGAAAAATATAATGACTTGATTTTTGAAATAAATAGTGAACTTATTAATTTATACTTATTTCAATTTTTGTAACATTTCAAGATTCTCTAAGTTCGTAGGTTAAATTTCAAAAAATTTCAATTGAGAATCTCTTTCTATTCAAACCTTAACAATTTATAATTCTTGAAAGAATCTTAATTGAACTTAATGAGTATTCTGATGGGAATGATTTTCTATAATTTCTAACATGCTTTATGCATATTATTTAAAATATATGTTTTTAATGGTAGTTTAGACATCGTATTTAAAAAGCAAGTAATCATATTTATCACACTCAAATATCTAGAAATACACAAATTTAAGGCAAGGATTTCATTGTCATATATTATATTGTCATTGGATTAGAGAAGAATGAATCACAATTTAGAAGTTAATTTCTAGCTCTTTCTCTCATCCATCTACAAAGGAGGATAGGTTAGGCATTTAGGAAAGTGTTTTTTTTCTCTACTTTCTCCTCTTGAACTTTGTTAATTCTTCACTTCTTTACATATATTATCATTTACTTTTATCATGTAAAATTGAGTAGTTAAGAAAGCCCTACTATTCAATAGTAAAAGATAACTCTTGTTTTGTGATAAGATATTATAGATGTTGTGTGCATTTGTCACTATTTGGTTGATATTCTCTCCCTATTTCACTCACTTGCTTTATGTATAAGATAGATAATGTGCGGTTAAGACTTAAAAGAAGTCATAGCTCATCCAATGCAAGCTTAGTTTTTGCATATTTCATTTGAACTCACAAGAAAGTATTGATTTTCTCCGTGTAGTTAAAATTTAATGATTTCTCTACCTTAATGTTTAAGTTTAGTTGTAAGTATCCCTTTTCACTTCCAAACTTATAAATGATATAATATCTTGTAGAAATAAATGTACATAGAAAATAAATAAATAAAAATATATGTATTTTCAACTTTTTTGTATAAATAAAAAATATTAAATCAAGCAAGTCAAACATGATTGAAAAAGATCAAGAATAAAAAAAAACAAATAATGTATAATAACACAAATAAATAAGATGAAGAAATGTTAGAGATTACTTCGATCAAAGCACCCATTAAGAACTTCTCTTATAAAAGGATTACCCCCACAATACCGATGCATTAGGGTTTGAAGAACTCCTCCCAGGATACGACGATCCACCTTCAAGATTTAACGTACTTTTATCTTGGACATCTTCGAAAAACACCTCAGGAGAATGAAGCTGATGTAATTTGGTTTCCAACCAAATTATTGATTGATTTACCAATTTAATAGTTTGATTAATAAAAAACTTTTTGTGGATTTCTCAATCTCTTTGTGTAAGATCGACAAAAGCGATTGAAGATTTTTCTACCAATCTCGCGTCGAATAAATGTACCAAGAAAGAGAGACATGAACGAGAGAGAGGGAGAGAGAGTGGAAAGAGCTTTTCTACTCTTATTGTGTGTCAAATGAAAGTCCTATTGTAGCTCTTATATAGAGTCCACGACCAGACATTTATGGAAATTCATGTTTTATGAAAATACGACAATTGATTGACCAATTAAGTTTCATTGATCAACCAAAATAAATTGGTCGATCAAACTTGATTTTTTGGTCGACCAAACCAATTGATCGACCAAACTTAATTCATTGATCGATCAAAATAATTGGTCAACCAATTTTACCTTTTGATCAACCAATCCAGGTCAAAATTGTGAGATTAAAAGTTCGTAGCAAAAAGAGTCCAAGTTCCAAGTTGATTCTCATCCGAGCTCGAGCCCGAGCCGGGCTGTAATGACCCGTTACATTTTTAGTCATTTAAGACGTCTGGAGTTTCAGTCATACGTCTATCCAGACATCTGGACACGTTCCCGGATATCTGAAAGTGAGTTTTTTGTACTACTCTTTGCGCTCTACGCGCGAGTGGCACGCAGAGGTAGCTCCCTCTCACTCTCCTTCACCCCCTGAACCCTAACCCCTCTCCTATACAAACCCCCTCCCTTCTCTCCTCTCCTCCTCACATTACTCAGCCACCGCCACCTCCACCTTCTCCTGCCAGCCACGTTCCCCTCCGCCTCTGCTGTAGCCACGGCAAGGAAGGAGATCCACTGACGAGGGGAGAGCAGGGAGGAGCAAGAGCGAGAGCGTACGAGGGAGTGAGAGCAGGGAGGAGGAAGACAACCGCGAGAGCTTGGTGAAGCTTAAGGAGGAGCTCGTAAGAGAGGAGAGGACGTCGGCGAGGAGCTGCTCAAGCTCCTGCAGCGGCTGGAGCTGCCACCGCGAGTGGAGGTGCGAGCGGAGTGAGCTGCGAGGAGGTTCTAATACTGGAAATTTTCCAGTATCAGACATCTGGAGTGAAGTCCAGACGACTGGTGAAGCACCTGGATGTCCAGAGCTAAGGTCGGATGTTTGAGAGCACGTATTCGGCGAGGTACGTACGTTCCTGCGCTGATTTCCGCCATGCAGAAGATCTCAGTGCATGAGTTGTTGGGCTGAAAGCATGCTTGCACAAGACAGGCTTTGGGACGGCGCGGGTGTGCTTTCCGAAGCACTTTTGGACGTCTGATCACATCACCAGATGTCTGAAGGTCCTTCCAGACGACTGGAGACCTTGTCCGACGTCTGGAACTATCCCCAAACGATCGTAGAGGGAGTTTGGACATCTGATCAGCCACAGAAAACATAAGGTGAGTTTCCGACATCTTTTAAGACGTCTAAGATTAGTCCCAGACGTCTGATTTTGATCAATAACCCAGTTTTTGGCCTGTTTAAGGCCCAAACGGAATCAGATTTCCTGAAACGAAGTTCCGTTGTTTTCCACTCGAGTTGCTCTATGTATTCGTGTTGAGTATATACTATTTTGAGCTCGTCCAATGTACATTAGTCGCTGGTATAGGTTACTAGCCATTGGCATGTTCGGGGCCTGCAGAGACAACGAGATCTGCGGCACAGGCCTCCATTCCTCCCATGATACCCGGTAGAGTGGTTTAATTCAATTGTTAATAGTTAATAAGAATATACTTGGTTGTAATAGTCGGATTGAACTCTAGGATGTGGAACGAACCCTAGGGTAGAAATGAATGAGCCTGTTTGAGCTGTACTGTTTACTTGAATGCATTGTTAAGATAAATTGCTAGCAAATGCCTTTAATATAATTACGAGATGCATGTTAAAATATGAGCTGCCTGTATGTAATTGAGAAATTGCCTGTGAAATCACAAGTTGCATGTTTTTGACAATTGAATTATGGAAACACGAGTTGCCTGTATATGGATGAGGAATAAATTATGAAACACGAGATCTGGATCTGGATAAATGCGGTGAATATGAGCATGAACCCTATGGGGAATTAGGAGTAGAACTCTGTAGATAAATGGAATCTGGAATGTAGACGGGAAGTGTGCTAGCCCTTGTGTACATGGTACCAAGGGGAGCAACTGTCCCCTTTTAGTGTAGAGCGGAGCTAGGCTCCCTTGGGTTGAGACCGGGGGTTAGGATTGGCCACTCTACACCAACTCCTGTTGGTCCTCGCGTACACAGTACCGAGGTGTGTTACTAGTGTAGGGAGGGAGCTAGCCACCCCACGGGGCCCGGGGTTCAGCTGGCCACCCTACACCGACTTTATTAGGCCTTCTGGGCAAACCGGGGTAGTCGGACGAAGGTACGCAGATTGTGGAGGAGCGAGACCCCTGTTCTGAGAGGGCAAGGCCCTATACTATTCCGTGCTGTACTTTGGGTGTACCCACTAGTGGAAACGACTGACCGCGTGTCTGTGTGGGGTAGTTACCTGTGCGCTTATCACGCATGCCATAGTCACCGCTACATCTCGACAGTGATCTCGGGGTGGTTGACTGGGTGTAGGACTACCACGGGGGACTCTCCCGACCAGGAGAGCGCCACGTGTACCTTTTACTCTACGGAAAAGACTACAATTAAGATCATTCCCACGAGAAACATGCAAGATCAAGAAATACCTGAATACTTGAGAAATAGATGAAATAGAGACACATAAATGAGATAAATAGAAATGAGAAATAAATATGTTGTTGTTTTTACTGTACTTGTACTTAAATAATATAAACACTACTCTACTCAGCGTTCACTGATTCTATCATTTCATAACACTGTTCAGGATTAGGAGTTGAGCAGCCTGAGTTTTCGACTGCAGAGGGTGCTGGGCTCAGTCGAGCCCAGCCATAGTTGTTCTTTTAGCTCTTTCGCTTTCCTACTGTTGTAGTAAGTAATGGACACATAGTTTACTATTCCGGTTACTTCTGTTTCCTTTACGTTTTCTGTTGTTGTTGTGGTGGCATGTACTACGTGTTGAGATTGTTGTTCTACTTTCTTTACTACTCCATATTTTTCTTTTGCTTAGTTATATTGCATGTGTGAATGTGGTTTATTTTCTTGCTTTTGGTTATTTCTTGTTGGATGACTAGGTCCTGGGATTAGTTGATGCGAGCCGGTCTCAGATCCTATAGGAATCTAGGAACTGGGTCGTAATAAGATGGTATAGAGCAAGGTCGTCCCGAGAAATGAACAAATTAGCTTGAGAATAACCACTCACATGCATATAACTAGGATAGCCACCAAAACGTATCGCTTTGACTTTTGTTTCCAAGTCTTTTTCTTGATGTAATCCAGTATCATTGACACTTTTGTTATATCTCTCGCCTCTCCTTGCAGGAGATGCCTCATCAGGGAGTTCTCGAGATAGGCCATGGTCGCTGCCATGGATGAGGTCAGAGGGGCGGATGTGCCGGACCTGAGGTACCAGTTGACCCACCTCTTATCTTAGGCATTCAAGCCCAGGATCTCGCCCAGCTGATTAGAGACATCGTGCAAGAGGAGCTCCATTAGCCTCCATGGGCACCTCTCCTTGAGGGCGTGGAGGGGGAGTCCTCGGTGGGGCAGAGAGACCGTCGCAGTGCCAGTCGAGCAAGAGGGGGAGGGGGTGGTCCTCCACTACCCTTACCACACTCTGACACTTCTGAGCACGAGCCCTCCTTGCTTGGAGGCGTGCCCGTTCCCCCACTGCAGCTACACCACGAGCTTTTCGGACAGTTCCAGAAGCTGAAGTCCCCTCCTTCAAGGGAGATGAGGACCCGTCTAAGGCAGAGGACTAGCTGGAGTAGATAGAGAAGGTGCTCGACACCCTTCGCTCTCTGGTGGAGTGCCGTGTGGCCTTTACCACGTATCAGCTAGAGAGTGCAACACATAGGTGGTGGAGGACAGTCAGAGGCCAAGAGGGGAGAGAGCCGACGTGGGACCAATTCGTGGCTCTCTTTTGCGAGCAGTACTTTCCGCTAACCTGGCAGGACCAGAGGAGGCGGGAGTTCCACACTCTTCGTCGGGGGACGATGACGGTTAGTGCATACTGCATACGTTTTCTAGAGCTATTACATTTTGCCTCGATAGTTGTATCTACTAAGGAGGAGCGCCTGTGGAGGTTTACTGAGTGGCTCTGACCTGCTATTCGGGGGTATGTCAAATTCTTGAAGTTGCCCACTTTCTCTCATGTGGTTAAGGCAGCCATGACTTATGAGAAGACCAACCCGGTCGCGCGAGACACTGATAGCAGACAGAAGAGGCCTTACCAACCAAAGTACTCTCAGGGTTGTCAGGAGAGGAGGCACACGACGCCCGTAGGAGAGCTGTCTCATTTTGCAGGGCTATCAGTGGCCTTTGGGGGCCTTAGACAGGGGCCAATTGTCAGCACCAGACCCCCGCCCAGCCGCTAGCAGGGACCAACGTAGGGAGGAGGTCATGTACCCCTCTACTACCAGTGTGGCCAGTCGGGCCACATCAGGAGGGACTTCCCATCTAGGGCCGAAGCATAGCAGATGCTCCCGGCACCGAGCGCTGGAGGTCGAGTTGGTGGTCGTGGTCACTAAGCGCGTGGGCGAGGGTAGCAGTCATGAGGAGGGTACTAGCCAGTTACTACTCGCCCGACCCAGAGTGTAGCTGCTTTGTCTGCACCGAGGGCTGAGGGGTGTATCAACGCCCTGACACACAGAGATGCCAGGGCTTCGGGTCCAGTGGTGGCAGGTATGGTTACTATTTCTGGCATATTAGTGTACGTACTTTTTTATTCTAGCGCCTTGCACTCCTTCGTCGCTACGAGTTTTGCAGTCAGTTTGAGGCAGGGCAGTGTACTATTAGAGGATCCGTTTGTGATCAGAGGCCTAGGTGGCTAGTTGTTTGTAGTCGATGAGGTTTACACGGACTACGAGGTAAGTACAGGGGGACACAGCCTCCCTGATGACCTGATTATGATACATATGGAGGATTTTGGCATGATCCTAGGGATGGATTGACTGTCTGCTTATCACGCCCTGGTGGACTGTTTTAGGGGGAAGATCGTCTTCTCCATATCGGAATTGCCTCCCTTTGAGTTTTACGGATAGCCGGTGGATAGAGGTTTCAGATGCATCTCCACGCTTCGGGCAGCGAGACTTTTGAGCAAGGGGTGTGAGGGCTTCTTGGCCTGTGGAGTGGTAGAGCCTGGCCCCGTGGCTGACTTTCAGAGTATCCCGGTAGTTTGCGAGTACCCTGATGTTTTCACAGAGGAGCTGCCAGGACTACCGCCTGAGCATGACATCGAGTTTGAGATCTCACTGGTACCGGGGACCAGCCCCATCTCTACTGCACCGTACCGAATGGCACCGCTTGAGCTACGAGAGCTCAAGTCACAGCTATAGGACCTGTTGGAGAAGGGCATTGTGAGGCCCAGTGCGTCCACGTGGGGAGCCCCTGTGCTGTTTGTGAAGAAGGATGTTACCCTAGGACTTTGTGTTGACTACCGACAGTTGAATAGGGTCACCATCAAGAACAAGTATCCGCTGCCGAGGATTGACGACCTCTTCGACCAGTTGCGAGACGCTACAGTGTTCTCCAAGATAGATTTGAGGTCGGGTTACCACCAGTTGAGGATCAGGGAGACTGACGTCTTCAAGACAGCTTTCCATACTCGGTACGGGCACTACGAGTTCTTGGTCATCCTGTTTGGGCTGACCAATGCCCCCGCTGCCTTTACGGATTTGATGAACCGTGTTTTCCGGCCGTACTTAGACTATTTCGTGGTGGTGTTCATCGATGACGTACACGTTTACTTGCGAGATCAGGCACAACATGGACAGCATTTACGTATGATCCTGGATACCTTAAGGCGATGCAGGCTGTATGCTAAGTACAGCAAGTGCAAGTTTTGGTTGAGACAAGTGACTTTCTTGGGCCATGTGATTTCAGGGGATGGTTTGGCTATGGATCCAGCCAAGGTTGAGGCTGTACTCAGGTGGGAGAGGCCATGCAGAGTGACAGAGATACGCAACTTTTTGGGACTAGCAGGTTATTATCGGCGATTTATCAGAGGATTCTCTCAGATTGCACATCCCATGACCCAGTTGACTCGGAAGGACGTGCCCTTTTCCTGGACAGATGAGTGCGAGGCGTGTTTTCAGGAGTTGAAGGAGAGACTGACTTCTGCTCCTATACTTACCATCCCAGACAGCAGTGGCGATTTTGTGGTTTACACTGATGCTTCGTTGTAGGGGTTAGGGGGTGTGCTAATGTAGTAGGGTCACGTTGTCACTTACGCTTCGCGGCAACTGAAGCCCCATGAGCGTAGCTACCCTACCCATGACTTAGAGCTGGCAGCGGTTGTCTTCACGCTGAAGACATGGAGGCACTACCTTTATAGTGAGACCTTAGAGATTTTCACAGATCATAAGTGCCTTAGGTACTTATTTGATTAGAAGGAGCCTAACATGAGACAGAGACGTTGGTTAGAGCTCCTGAATGACTACGACTGTAGCATCTCCTACTACTCAGGGATGGCCAATGTGGTGGCTGACGCCTTGAGTCGGAAGGCGCTTGCCCACTTGGCCAGTTTACAGGCACAAAATTGGAGACTCATGGAGGAGTTGGGTAGTTGGCGACCCCGGGAGTCACAGGGGTTTTGTGGGACAGTGATAGTGGTGTGGCAGACGCGACCAGAGCTGATAGACCGCATCATTGCAGGGTAGATGGTTGACCCGTACTTACAGATGCTTTGAGACAGGGTGTTTACAGGGGACCCAGGAGACTTTTCCTTTTTAAACGAGATACTACGCATGAGGGGACACTTATGCGTTCCTAGGGATGAGGAGTTGTTGGGAGAGCTCTTGACTGAGGCACACGGGTCCAGGTTCACCATACATTCTGGGAACACAAAGATGTACCATGATTTGCAACACGACTTTTGGTGGAGAGGGATGAAGTGGGATGTTGGTGAGTTTGTGCAGTAGTATTTGGTATGTCAGCAGGTGAAGGCCGAGCATCAGAGGCCACTTCCTATGCTAGAGTGGAAGTGGGAAAGCATCACCATGGACTTGGTGGTAGGTCTACCAGTTACCCAGTGGGGACACGACGCAGTCTTGGTGATAGTAGACAGGTTGACGAAGACGACGCGTTTCCTGTCGATCTGAGTCACCTTTGGACCAGCACAGTTAGTAGAGAGATACATCTGAGATGTGGTGTACCTGCATGGAGTTCCACGTGAGATTGTATCCGACAGGGATAGCCATTTTACTTCCCAGTTCTAGGCTGAGTTTCAGCAGGCCTTGGAGACGCGTTTGAGGTTCAGTACCGCTTACCACCCACAGATGGACGAACAGCCAGAGCGCATCATTTAGACACTTGAGGACATTTTGCGCGCCTGTGTACTAGACTGGAGAGGCTCCTGGGAGGAGCATTTGCCCCTGGCAGAGTTTGTATACAATAAGAGTTACCACTCGAGCATCGGCATGGCATCTTACGAGGCTCTGTATGGACGGAGGTGTACTGCACCCTCAAGTTGGGTCGAGGTGGGGACCAAGTGGGAGGTTGGTCCCAGGCTGATTCGGCAGAGTTAGGAGGTGATAGAGCAGATTCATAGACGACTCCGCATTGTCAGGAGAAGGCAGAAGAGCTACGTTGATTGAAAACGTAGAGAGGTGCAGTTAGAGGTTGGAGACCACGTCTTTCTCCGTGTTTCACCCATGAAGGGCCTGCAGCATTTTGGGGTGAAAGGGAAGATTGCGCTGAGGTTTGTGGGGCCCTTTGAGGTCTTGGAGCATGTAACGACCCGATTCCCGAGTCCCTACGAGACACGAGAACCGGACCGACTCGACTAATCCCAAGACCTAGTCGTCCAACGAGGAAGTAACCAAAAGAGCAGTAAAATAAATCACATTCAACATGAAATATAACTAGTAGTAACAAAATACAGCAGTAAGAAAAAGAACTACTACAGCATGTACCACCACAACAGTAGAACAACATTTATAACATAACAAGAACTGCGGGCAAAGAAAAGTACAGAGAGTAACAAAAACTACTCACTACAGTGGAAACAAAAGGGGTACAAAAGAACAGTGGTAACTCTACTGGACCCTACTTGGCCCAGCGTCCTCTGCAGCCGCTGACCCTGGCTGCTCAACACCTGGTCCTGAAAAGTAACGAGTGTAACACGTCAGCGAAATGCTGAGTAGAGTGGCAGCTAAACTAAAGAAACAGTAAAGTGTACAGTAGCTGTTTTATTTTCTTTCTTTCTTTATTTACGTCTTTCTATTTCTTTTTTTCATAATTTATCTATTTCTCAGATCCTTCACTTGATCTCAAATGTTCCTCGTGGGAACGATCTTGATTGCAGTCTTTTCCGAACAGTAGAAGTAGCACGTGGTGCTCTCCTGGCCGGGAGAGTCCCCCGTGGTGATCCTACTCTCAGTCAACCACCCCAAGGTCACGGACAGACGTAATGGTGACTACGGCACGCGCGATAAACGCACAGGTAGCTAACCCGCACTGGCACGCGGTCAGTCGTTTCCGTTAACGGGTGCGTCCAAAGAACAGCACGGAACCAGTACAGGGCAGAGCCCTCTCAGTAACAGGGGTCCAACCCCTCCACAGTAACCAAACAGGGGCCTTGCCCCTCCACAGTCCGCGCACCCTCGCCTGACTACCCTGGTTTGCCCAGTGGGCCTAACAAGTCGGTGTAGGTGAGCTAGCAGAACCCCGGGGCCCGTGAGGTAGCTAGTACTCGCCCTACACTAGTAGCTCTCCTCGGTAGTGCGTACACGAGGGCCAGCAAGTCGGTACAAAGTGGCCAGACCTGACCCCAGGTCCCTGGGGCGGCTAGCTCCGCTCTACACTAAATAGGGGGACAGTCGCTCTCCTTGGTATTCCGTACTCAAGGGTCAGCTCACTTCCCCAATTCTATTCCATTCACTTTCCAGGAGTTCTACTCCTAATTCCCCGTAGGGTTCCAGCGCTTTTAACTCAGCACATTCAGGTTTCACCTTTCCAGTTTCACATTCATACATCCCATATTCTCAATCATGTTCATTTATTCATAACAGGCAGCTGTTAAACCAATTTACAGGCAGCTATTTGTTCCTTTCCATTTTTCCAAGACTGCAGTATTCGTATATTCCAGTAGTTTTCCCATCCTAGGATTCATGCCATACCCAAGGATCTATCATACAATCTAGTTTTCCAGCCCTAGGATTCATGCAACACCCTAGGATCTACCATTCATTCTAGTTTCTCATTCCTAGGATTCATGCAATGTCCTAGGTTCTATTTATGGTTCCATAATTTAACAGATTATACTAATAAACTTAAAAGCCACTCTACCAGTTACAATAGGAGTACTAGGGGCGTGGTCGGGAATCCCGCATGCCTCCGCAACCCCTGAGACTGCAATGGAACGGGGTCCTATCACAAGGATCAAACACAAGGAGTTTCTCAAAATAGTATCTAATCACTGTAGACAGGTAGAGGATTTAATTCCGAAAAGAACGCAACTTGAAACGCGGAAAACGGACTCCGAACGGACCCTAAAAGGGTCGAAAACGACGAAACAGTGCAAAATCAGACATCAGGAACTTCTTCCAGACGTCTTAAAATGAGGGTCAGATGGTACCTTTGCTCTGTATAGTCTCTCAGACGTCCAAAAGCTTGCGGGGGCATCTGGCCTAGTTCCCAGACGTCCGATGGTCACCCCGGACGTCTGGAAGTCTTTCCCGTCGTCTGGCACTGCAGTCAGACGTCTGATTCACGTTGGATGCGAATCTCAGAACCTGCGCGTACCCATTCCTCGCTCTCAGTACGGACGGTCGAAGAGAAGGAGGAAGTACGAAAATAACTTACCTTTTAGACGTCTGGACAGTCCTCCAGACGTCTTCCCCGTCGTCTGGTTGGAAACCCAGACGTCTGATTCTGGAAAAACTTCCAGAATCAGAGCGCGACTCGCCCTCCGCCCGCGACGCACGGCCGCACCTCGTCTCGTCTGCCTGCTGCTCATGCTGCAGCAGACCTCCCGCGTCACTCTGCGCCCGCTACGCCCCCGCCGGCCGGCTCTAGCAGCCCCGGCAAGCTCGAGCCCTCACGGCCGAGCGCCTCCTCCCTCGCGCAGCACCTCCTCCCGCACTCGCCGCGGCTGCCGCCGCCGCTGCTCGCTCGCGCTCGCACTCGCTGGAAGAAGAAGAAGGAGGAGTGGAGGTGATGAGAGTGAGGGAGAGGGCGAGGCTTTTTAAAGCCGCGCGGGGAGAGAGAGAGAGCGAGACAGACTGCAGTCGCAAGAGGAGAGAGGGAAAAAGAGAGAGGTGTGGCGGTTGCGGGTCTGCGCGCGCCTGCGCGCAGACGCAGCCCCGCGTGCCACCCAAATAAAATCCCAGACGTCTGGAAGGGGTTCCAGACGTCTGTTCAGAAGTCTGGAAGGGGTTCAAAACGTCTGTTCAGACGTCTGGGCCACCTCCCAAACGTCTTAAAAGACGTCTGAAGCCGCATTCGTAATAGAGCGGGTGGGACCCGTTGCTTACCGACTTCCCTTCCTCCGCAGCTTTCTGGAGTGCATGACGTGTTCCACATGTCCAACCTCAGGATGTACGTCATCGATCCCAGTCACGTTCTGAGCCACGAGAGCATCGAGGTGGGTGATGACCTGATCTATCCCGAGAGACCGATACAGATACTTGGCAGAGCCATCCAGAGTCTGAGACGGAAGCAGGTACCACTGGTGAAGGTCCTATGGAGAAGCCAGCGGTACGAGGAGGTGACTTGGGAGCCTGAGGTGGCAATGCGAGAGCGGTTCCCGAAGCTTTTTGAGGGTACTTCTTTTCGGACCTACTTCGGTTCTCTTTAAGTTTGTTATGAGCTGTTACGTTCCTTTCCCACACCTTAGCTAGCTCAGGTTTCGGGAATGAAACTTCCTTTAAGTTTGTTATGATGTAATGGCCCGTTACATTTTAGCCATTTAAGACGTTTGGAGTTTCAGTCAGACGTCTGAAAGTGAGTTTTTTGTACTGTGCTTTGCGCTCTTCGTGCGAGCGGCGCGCAGAGGCTGCTCCTTCTCTCTCCCCTTTACCCCTCGAACCCTAACCCCTCTCCTATATAAACCCCCTCGCTTCTCCTCTCCTCTCCTCCTCACATCACTTTGCCACCGCCACCTCCACCTTCTCCTGCCAGCCACGTTTCCCTCCGCCTCTGCTACAACTGCGGCAAGGAAGGAGATCCACTGGCGAGGGGTGAGCGGGGAGGAGCGAGAGTGAGAGAGTGCGAGGGAGTGAGAGCAAGGGGGAGGAGGAAGACAACCGTGAGAGCTCGGTGGAGCTCGTAGGGGAGGAGAGGACATCGACGAGGAGTTGCTCAAGCTCCTGCAGCAGCTGGAGCTGCCACCGTGGGTAGAGGTGAGAGCGGAGCGAGCTACGAGGAGGTTCTGATACTAGAAGTTTTCTAGTATCAGACGTCTAAAGTGAAGTCCAGACGACTGGCAAAGCACTTGGACGTCCGGAGCTAAGGTCAGACGTCTGAGAGCACATATCGTGCGAGGTCCGGACGTTCCTACACTGATTTCCGCCATGCAGAAGATCTCAGCGTAGGAGTTGTTGGGCTAAAAGCGTGCCTACATAGGGTAGGCTTTGGGAAGGTGCGGGTGCGCTTTCCCAAGCACTTTTGGACATTTGATCACATCACCAGATGTCTAGAGGTCCTTCCAGATGATCGGAGACCTTGTTTGACGTCTGAAATTGTCCCCAGACAGTCATAGAGGGAGTCTGGACGTATGATCAGCCGTAAAAAACACAAGGTGAGTTTCTAACGTCTTTTAAGATGTTTGGGATTAGTCCTAGAAGTCTGATTTTTATCAGTAACAACGTTTTTGGCCTATTTAAGGCCTGAACGGAATTGGATTTCCGCAAACGAAGTACTATCGTTTTCCACTCAAGTTCCTCTACGTATTCGTGTTGAGTGTAAAGACCCATTCCGATTTGAGCCTTTTAAGACGTCTGGATTTTCAGTCAGACGTCTGGTCAAACGTATGGACTCCTTCCCAAACGTCTGGAAATTGAAAGATTTGTATGCAGGGTTGGTTCTATGCGCTGGCTGCGTGCAGGCAACTTTCCTTCTCTCTCTTGTTCTCTTTCTTTCCCTCACCAAACCTTAACCCACTCCCTATATGAGAACCTCCCCCCTTCCTCTCTTCTCCACTCCACCACCACCACCTTCCTTCCTCTCCACTGCCGCGAGAGAGACGAGCGAGAGAGAGGGAGCTAGAGCGAGGAGGACGAGCGGCGTGAAGAGAAGGAGGAGGGAGAGCTTGCGATCTTGGAGAGGCTCGCCGGAGTGCGTATGGCCGCCGCGGCATGTGCGGGAGAAGGAAAGCGTCGAGGAGCCATCCCCGACTTCCTGTTGCGGCCGGAGCTGCAACTGAGAGGGAGAAGCCACGGCGGGGGGCGGCGAGAAGAGCGAGAGCTCGTTCTAATACTGGAATTTTTTCAGTATCAGATGTCCGGAGTGCCTTCCAAACGACGGGCTGGACGTTTGGTGACGACACTAGACGTCTGAAAGCAGGTATTCCCGAAGGTACGTCATTTCCGCGGCTGCAGCCATGCAGGCCGCGCCGCAGTAGGATTTATTTGGCCAAATAAGGACGTGATGCTCTATCGTGCACAGAAGAAGCTTTGGGAAGGCGTGCGGCACGCCCTCCCATGCATTTTGGACATTTGGACAGCTTACCAGACGATCGGAGACACTTCCAGACAACTGGAGGATAGGTTAGACGTCTGGAGCTGAGTCCAGACGGTCAAATAGGGGTCCTGGACATTTGAGGTCGATGCAGGAACTTGAGGTGAGACCCTGGTGACTTTTAAGACGTCTGGACTTAGTTCCAGACATTTGATTTGGTTTTGTAGTTCTATTTTTGACCCGTTTAGGATCTGTATGGGGTCCGTTTTATGCAAACGAGGTATCTATAGTTTCCTTGTGAGTTCCTCTACATGTTAGAAATCCTTATATACCATTCTGAATGTTCCATTGTGGTATGTTCCTTGGTATAGGACTTTGATCTGTTGCGTGTTCGAGGCTTACAGTAGCACGTGAGTCTGCCGTTCGAGCCCCCAGTACTCTCGGATTGTTTGGTAGAGTGGTTTCCTCCTATTTTATTTATAAAACATGAATGCAATTATGAAAATTAGAAAACTGGAAACCTAGGATGTGGCATGAATCCTAGGACAAGAAATAGTTACCCTGTTTGTATGCATGTTGAGATTGCAGTAATAATGAATGAGATGAATTGTAAACAATTACCTATTAATAAATACGAGCTGCTTGTTGGAATATGAAATGTCTGTGCTAGTTAAACAGTTATCTGTGATATCACTTGTTGTATCTGTTAATTTATAGAAATATGAGCTGCATGTGTACAATACGAGAATGGAATTGTGAATGATGAAATATGGTATGGAATAATATGGTGAATATGAGCATGAATTCTACGAGGAATTAGGAGTAGAGCTTCTGTGGATGAATGGAAAGATCTGGAAATGTTAGTGGGAAGCGTGCTGACCCTTGAGTACGTGGTACCAAGGAGAGCGATTGTCCCCTGTTTAGTGTAGAGCGGAGCTAGCCACCCTTGGGTTGGGACTCGGGGTTAGGATTGGCAACTCTACACCGACTTCTGTTGGCCCTTGCGTACACTATACTGGGGAGAGCTACTAGTGTAGGGAGAGAGCTGGCCACCCCATGGGGCCTGGGGTTCAGCTAGCCACCCTACACTGACTTGTTAGGCCCACTGGGTAAACCGGGGTAGTCAGATGAGGGTGCGCGGACTGTGGAGGGGCGAGACCCCTGTTTGGTTCTGAAGGGCAAGACCCCTGTTACTGAGAGGGCTAGGCCCTATACTATTCCGTGCTGTACTTTGGACGTACCCGCTAGCGGAAACGATTGACCGCGTGCCAGTGTGGGGTAGCTACCCATGTACCGACTGCGTGCCAGTACATGGGTCACTGGTACAGGTTACCAGCCAGTGGCGTGTTCGGGGTTCGCGAAGGTAACGAGATCTACGGCACAGGCCCACATTCCTCCCGTGATATCCGGTAGAGTGGTTTAATTCAGTTGTTAATAGTTAATAAGAATGTACTTGGTTGTAATAGTTGGATTAAACTCTAGGATATGAAATAAACCCTAGGGTAGAAATGAATGAGCCTGTTTGAGCTGTACTGTTTACTTGAATGCATGGTTAAGATATATTGCTAGCAAATGCCTTTAATATAATTATGAGATGCATGTTAAAATACGAGCTGCTTGTATGTAATTGAAAAATTACCTGTGAAACCACAAGTTGCATGTTTTTGACAATTGAATTATGGAAACACGAGCTGCCTGTATATGGATGAGGAATGAATTATGAAACATGAGATCTGGATCTGGATAAATGAGGTGAATATGAGTATGAACTCTACATGGAATTAGGAGTAGAACTCTCGTGGATAAACGGAATATGGAATGTAGACAGGAAGTGTGCTGGCCCTTGTGTACATGATACCACGGGGAGCAACTGTCCCCTTTTAGTGTAGAGCGGAGCTAGCCTCCCTTGGGTTGAAACTCGGGGTTAGGATTGACCACTCTACACTGACTCTTGTTAGCCCTTGCGTACACGGTACCAAGGTGTGCTACTAGTGTAGGGAGGGAGCTAGCCACCCCATGGGGCTCGGGGTTCAGCTAGCCACCCTACACCAACTTTGTTAGGCCCTCTGGGCAAACCGGGGTAGTCGGACGAGGGTACGCGGACTGTGGAGGGGCGAGACCCCTGTTCTGAGAGGGCAAGGCCCCATACTGTTCCGTGCGGTAGTTTGGGCATACTTGCTAGCGGAAATGACTGACCGCGTGTCAGTGCGGGGTAGCTACTCGTGCGCTTATCACACGTTCTGTAGTCACCGCTACATCTCGACAGTGACCTCGGGGTAGTTGACTGGGTGTAGGACTACCACAGGGGACTCTCTCGGCCAGGAGAGCATCATGTGTACCTTCTACTCTACGGAAAATACTGCAATTAAGATCGTTCTCACGAGGAACATGCAAGATCAAGAAATACCTGGATACTTGAGAAATAGATGAAACAGAAACACATAAATGAGATAAATAGAAATGAGAAATAAATCTGTTATTATTTTTACTGTACTTGTACTTAAATAATATAAACACCACTCTACTCAGCGTTCATTGACTCTGTCCTTTCATAACACTATTCAGGACTAGGAGTTGACCAGCCTGAGTTTCCGACTGTAGAGGATGCTGGGCCCAGTCGAGCCCAGCCGTAGTTGTTCTTTCAGCTCTTTCGCTTTCCTACTGTTGTAGTAAGTAATGGACACATAGTTTACTATTTCGATTACTTCTGTTTCTTTTACGTTTTCTGTTGTTGTTGTGGTGGCATGTATTACGTGTTGAGATTGTTGTTCTACTTTCTTTACTGCTCCGTACTTTTCTTATGATTAGTTATATTGCATGTGTGAATGTGGTTTATTTTCCTACTTTTGGTTATTGCTTGTTGGACGACTGGGTCTTGAGATTGGTTGAAGTAAGCCAGTCTCGGGTCCTGTAGGGATTAGGGAATTGGGTCGTAATGTAGGCCGAGATGGGACGTGACGTGCATGGTCTCCAGCCCCACCTCTCACTCTTTACTACATAAGCTATCGGAGACAAAAGTCTTTTACAGTATGAGATTAAAAATATATTCCAAATCTTACTGATTTCAACATAAATTCGCACGTTATCATATAATAATTACATATTGATGTAATTAGACTTTCAATTCTAATTTATCTTTCATAATTAGAGTCCCTTGCATTTTTTCCTTATACTAGTATATTGGGTAAGTGTGCTTTCCTAGAAGAAAAATTCTCTTGCATCCATGGTTAAACAAAATGAATATTTGATAAAGTATCTTAATAAAACATGATCATTAATATTACAGCTGAATTTAAGCATATTTTATTTTTGACAGTATAATAACTGAACAAAGATTCCGGTGATCAATTAAGATTCTGTTGACACTTGTAACAATCATACGATGAATATTGAGCTAAGGGGTAATGGACCTTTTTGCGTTGCAACAATCATGATATGGTTAGTGAAATTTCTGTCCATTGCAACAAAATCTTACGCATAGCATCCTTCAAATGGTACATGAATTTCAAGGTTGTTTCATATTTCAAGCATGCATCGTAGTCTCCCTTAACATATTGAAACTGCCCAAACCTGTGGTTTTGAGAAGTCATCCAGATAAAATATAATGAATAGCATGAATACATGAGAGAGATATTTTGTAAGGGGTTCTTTGGAGGTATTTATAGCTTTGTGAAGTCCTAAAATAATTAAAATTAAGCAAAATTCATCACCCCAAAATATGACTTTTTTATAGGACTTTGGAAAGTTCAAATTCCATTAAAAATGAAATCAAACCTTTGATTTTAGGGATTATAATCGTCAAAGGGCACATTACTTTTCTCTCTTTTCTTTTCGTTATTTTTCCAAGGCCCAATCCCAATTCACAGCCCACTTTCCTTGTTCGGCCGTCGGAGCTATTGAAATAGAGGAGGAGCACGTGTGAATGGTTGGGCGCGAGTGCAATTTGCGTGCACGAGGGGTATTGGAGGCGCGTTGGCGTGGAGGAGAGGAGGGCGTGGGTAAGGGAGTGCATGAGGAGAGAGAGAGAGGAGGAGAGGGGCTGCTGAGGGGAAGACCCGCACGGAGATAGGAGGGGAGGACTCCTTGCGGACGCTGGTGATTCCTTTACTTTTTTTTTTTTTCTTTCTTTGTTTTCCTTCATTTTAAATTTACTCCTTGCATGAGCATCATTTTTTAAATACCTTTAACATTGACATTTACATCTTTTATATGAGATCAATATTAGATATATTTCGTTTAAAATTTTTTCTAAAATTAAAATTAAAAAATTAAAATATTTATATTACTAAAAATTTATATAAAAAAAACTTTAACGACAAATTAGATAGTATCATATAATATAGATGTCACTAATTTATGTGATTTAGCATCAATTTTTTTTATATATGTTACTATAATATTTTTGTAGATAATAATTATTTTTTTGTGGTAAATATATATATTGCTATATATATGATTTAGCGATGAAATAAAATTATACTACTATTTTATTTGTCAAACAACGATTAATATTTGTTACGACCCGATCTCAGATCCTTACAGGATTCGAGGTCTGCCTGCCTCGACTAATCCCAAAACCTAGTCGTTCAACGAGAAATAACCAAAAGCAGAAAATATTCCATAATCACAAGTAAAATGTAACTAAGCAGAAAACAACACAGAGATAGCAAAAGAAACAGAACGGAAAGTCTCATAATAGTACAGGCCATCACAACTACTACAGTGGAAAGTAAAGTGGAAATATAGTGGAATTAGTATTACATATAGCAAAAATAATCACTACCACAAAAGAAGCTAGGAAACGAAAAGGAAACACAGCTAAGGTTGGGCTCGACTGGGTTCAGCTCCCCCTGCAGCCGATAGTGCTGGCTGTTCAACTTCCTGACCTGAACAAGGTTATAAAATTCTGTAATCAGCTAACACTGAGTAGATTGATAATTAAGGCATTTATATGCAATTAAGACAAGTAACTAATTAATTATTCATTTTCATTTAGCTCAACAAAGTAGTTCTAATTTATTTGTTCTTTTATTTATTTGGTCATCTCTTGATCTTGTCTGTTCATCAAGGGAATGATCTTGATTGCAGTCTTTCCCGTGATGTAGGAGGTACACGTGGCGCTCTCCTGGTCGGGAGAGTCCCCTGTGGTAGTCCTACACCCAGTTAACCACCTCGAGGTCAAGGTCGCGATGTAGCGATGACTACGGTATGCGCGATAAGCTCACGGGTAGCTACCCCGCACTAGCACGCGGTCAGTCGTTTTTGCTAGTGAGTACGCCTAAAAGTACAGCAAGGAACAGCACAGGGCTTTGCCCTGAAATGACCCGTCACCTTTTCGTAATTTAAGACGTCTCGAGTGTTCACCAGATGTCTGGAGAGAGAGCCAGACGTCTGAAAGTATCTTTATTTTCCGCACGTACCGTACGCACGTCATGCCTTTCTCCCTCACCCCGCGCCTCACCACTCCTTCCCCTGTGACAGCCATCTCCCGCACTCCTCCCCACTCCGCACCACTCCCTCGCCCACGCCGTTCCCCTTACCCCCTCTCCCCTTATAAAGTCCCCTCCTCTTTGTCTCACACCATTGCAGCTGAACCAGAGAGGGAGAGAGAGAGCGGAGAGCAGACTGTGGTTCTGAGTGCTAGAGCGAAGGGCGCTGTGCTGCTCTACTGTAGTTTCTGCAGCGAGGGAAACCTAGAACGGTTCTATGGAAGTCATTTTTCACGAAATCAGACGTCCGGAGTGACCTCCAGACGTCGGAGAGGACGTCCGAAGGTAAATGAGACGTCTGGTAGAGATTTATTTTCTCGTATTTTCTCTTCCAAATCTTGACAATGCACGCGCATGTGTCAGAGGTTGGGAGGCGCGTCGGAGCGAGGACCGAGGTAGTTTCAAACGTCCGGGAGCATCTCTAGACGTCTGACAGAACCCTCTGACGTCGACACTGCATTTTAGGTGTCCGATAGAGGCGCCCTGAGAGAGGTATGCCTGCGAGTTGTTTAAGATGTCTGGTATCTCTCCCAGACATTTGATTTCTGTCAGACCTCGTGTTTTTAGGCCCGTACAAGGCCCAAACGATGTCGATTTTCCGTAAACGAAATGTCTTTATTTCCCATACGTTTTTCTCCACATAATGGTACCTTGTCTGTATCATCTGAAATCGTTTTGACCTGTCAATCCATGTTTTAGGTCTCCAATTCGTCAGGTGTATGATACCTGCGGAGATGTCGGGAGCTACTGTACGAGCCCCCATTCCACTCGGTTATCCTGGTAGAGTGGTTCTGACTATAAATATCAAAGTTAATAAAATGTATGCAATTAGTTAAAACCTAAGATGTTAGATGAATCCTAGGAAGAAACAAACGTATTCTCTAGAATATATCTATTCAATTGAACCCTAGGTTGTGACATGAACACTAGGGCTAGAGAAAAAAAAATGCATGTGAATGATTGAGTAAATCATGAGCTATCTATATTATTTGGAATGGACCAAATTATGAACAAACCTGTACTGTGATTGAGTTGCCTGTTTTGCACATATCAAATCGGATATAGCGAAATTCACGCACAAACCCTACGGGGAATGTAGAATGAGACGAGAATACCGTCGTACGGAGAATTGGATGGTTCTGGAATTACCGCCCATAGGCGGCCTTTAAGGGAAGTAAGTTGACCTTCATGTACGTAGTACCGAAGAGAGCAACTATCCCTTGTAGTGTAGAGGGGAGCTTGCCGCCCTTGGGTTGAGACCCGGGGTGAGTTTGGCCACTCTACGTCGACTCCTATTGGCCTTCGCATACGTGATACCGAGGTGAGCTACTTAGTGTAGGGGGGAGCTAGCCGCCCCAGAGGGATCGGGGTTACGCATGGCCACCCTACATCGATTCCTGTTAGCCTGTTGGGTAAACCGGGATAGTCAGATGAGGGACGCGGACTGTGGAGGGGCTAGACCCCTGTTCTGTTCTGAGAGGGCAAGGCCCTGTGCTGTTCTGTACTATATGTTTGGGCGTACCCGCTAGCAGAAATGACTGACCGCGTGCCAGTGCGGGGTAGCTACCCGTGCGCTTATTACGTGTGCTGTAGTCACTGTTACGTCGCGACCATGACCTCGGGGTGGTAGACTGGGTGTAGGATTACCACGGAGGGACTCTCCCGGCCAGGAGAGTACCACGTGTGCATCCTACATCACGGGAAAACTGCAAGCGAGATCGTTCCTTTAGGGAACAAGAAGATTAAGTAATGTAATGGATTCTGATTAGAGATCTCTACATAGAAAATCGTTATAAGATAATTGGAATCGGAAAGTAATATGTTAAGCTACTTGTTAAATGCATTTTATGTTTTAGCCACCACTCTACTTAGCGTTAGCTGATATCAGATGTATAAACTTGTACAGGTCAGGGATTTGAGCAGCCCAAGTCACCGGTTGCTGAGGACGCTGGCCTAATCGAGCCCAGCTGTAGTTTCTGCTGCTAGTGAGTTTCTGTAGTTACACTTTCTAGTATTTTTTCACTGTATTCCCTGTCATCTATGTACTAGTTTTTGGTTGTGATGGCTGTATTTCTGCTCTTGAAGGCATGTAATATTTTAGTATTACTGTTTTGTTTCTCCTTTGTTGCCAATGTCTTTTTGCCTAGTTACATGACTTGTGTGGTTGTGGATTGATGCATGTTATTTGGTTATTTTTCGTTGGACGACTGGGTCTTGGGATTAGTCGAGGCGAGTTGGTCTCGGGTCTTGTAGGGATCTAGGATTGGGTGGTGACAAGATGGTATCAGAGCAAGATCGTCCCGAGAAATGAACCAAATAGTTCGAAAATCACCACACTTGTACATGTAGCTAGGATAGTCATCACAACGTTTTATCTTAAATATCATTTTCCGAGTCTTACGTCTCCTCTGTAACCAAACAGTCACCGACAATCCCATCTCTTTTTCGATCTCCGTATAGGAGATGCCTCGCTAGGGAGCTCTTGAGACGGGCCGCGAACGTGGTCGTGGCCGAGGGCGTGGTCGTAGGGGAGGGCGTGGTCGCGGGGGAGGGTGAGCGATGGATGAGGACGGGGCTGCTCCACCTCTCCTTCTGGGCATGCTAGCCTCGGACCTCGCCCAGCAAATCCAGGATCTCATATGGGAGGAGCTCCATCAACCTCCTCCTCAACCTCCTCTTCCTGAGGATGCGGTGGGGGAGTCCTCCGTGGGGCAGGCAAGCCGCCATGGAGCTGGACGTGTTGGAGGGGGAGGGGGTGATCCTCCACCACCCCCACCTCCTTCAGACACTTTGGGGCACGAGTCCTCTTTGCCTGGAGGTGCACCCATTCCCCTGTTGCGGCTGCACCACGAGGTCTTCAGCCAGTTCAGGAAGCTGAAGCCCCCTTTCTTCAAGGGGGAGGAGAGCCCGTCTAAGGTAGAGGATTGGCTGGAGTAGATGGAGAAGATCTTTGACACCCTCTATCCTCCTGCGGAGTGCTGCGTGGCCTTCTCCACGTATAAGCTGGAGAGTGCAGCTCATAGGTGGTGGAGGGTGGTCAAAGGACAAGAGGAGGGAGAGCTGGCATGGGACCGGTTTGTGTCGCTCTTCTGTGAACAATACTTCCCATAGACTTGGCAGGATTAGAGGAGGCGAGAATTTCACACTCTCTGCTAGGGGTCAATGACGGTTAGCGCATACCGTATGCGTTTCCTGGAGTTGTTGCGCTTCGCCCTAACAGTTGCGTCTACCGAGGAGGAGCGCCTGTGGACGTTCACCGAGGGCCTCCGACCTGCCATTCGGGGATATGTAAAGCCCCTGAAGCTACCTACCTTCTCTCGTGTAGTAGAGGCTGCCATGATCTATGAGGACACCAACCCGTCCGTGCGAGACACTGATGGAGGAGGACGGAAGAGGCCCTACTAGTAGGAGCACTCACAAGGCCATCGGGAGAGGAGGCACCAGGCACCAGCAGGGGAGCTGTCCCATTCTGTGGGTCCATCAGGGACCTTTGGGGGTCCCCGACAGGGACCAACCGACTGCAGTAGACCCCCTCCCAGTCACCAGCAGGGACAGCAGACAAAGGGAGGAGGTCGCATACCCCTCTACTATTAGTGTGGCCAGCCAGGCCACATATGGAGGAATTGTCCATCTAGGACCGGAGCGCAGCCGATGGTCCCAGCACCGAGTACTGGAGGCCGATCTGGCGGCCGCGGTTACCAGGCCTGAGGAGGACAGCAATCACGAGGAGGGTACCGACCCGCTGCCTCCCGCCCGACCCAGAGCACGACTACTTCTTCTGCACCGAGGGCTAAGGGGCGTGTTAATTCCTTGACTCACGGAGATGATAGAGCTTAAGGTTCCGTAGTGGCAGGTATGGTTACTGTTTCTAGTAGGCTCGTTTACACGTTTTCGATTCCAGTGCTACACATTCCTTTGTTTTGTGGATTTTACTGTCAGCATGGGGTCGAGCAGTGTACTTTTAGAGGAGTCCTTCCTGATTAGAGGACCAGGTGGGCAGGTGTTTGTTGCCGAGGAGGTTTTCACTGACTGTGAAGTCACGATAGGGGGACACGGTCTTCCGATAGACCTGATCATGATCCCGATGGAGGATTTTGATGTGATCTTGGGGATGGACTGGTTAGCCGCATATCATGCCCTTGTAGATTGCTTCGGGAGAAAGATTGTTTTCTCCATACCACGGTTGCCTCCCTTTGAGTTCCACAGCCAGCCAGTAGATGGAGGATTCATATGCATCTCTGCGCTTCAGGTAGGGAAACTACTGAGCCAGGGGTGCGAGGGCTTCCTTGCTTGCTTCCTAATAGATCCCGGCCTTGTGGTCAGCTTACAGAGTATTTCGGTGGTCCGAGAGTACCCCGACGTCTTTCCAGAGGAGCTACCAAGACTGCCACCTGAGCAGGAGATCGAGTTTGAGATCTCACTGGTACCAGGGACTGGCCCCATTTCTACTGCACCGTACCGGATGGCCCCGTTTGAGCTGCGAGAGCTCAAGTCACAGCTACAGGACCGGCTAGAGAAGGGCTTCGTGAGGCCAAGTGCCTTCCTGTGGGGAGCCCCTGTTCTGTTTGTGAGGAAGAAGGATGGTACTCTTCGGCTGTACATTGACTACAGATAGCTGAACATGATCACCGTCAAGAATAAGTACCCGTTGCTACGCATAGATGACCTTTTCGACTAGCTGAGAGATGCCACAGTATTCTCCAAGATAGATCTGAGGTCAGGCTACCATCAGTTGAGGATTAGGGAGACTGACGTCTCCAAGACAGCCTTTCGTATGTGGTATGGTCACTACGAGTTCTTGATCATGCCGTTTGGGCTAACCAATGCCCCTATTGCTTTCATGGATCTAATGAATCGCGTCTTTCGGCCGTATCTGGATCAGTTCGTAGTGGTTTTCATTGACGACGTACTCATTTACTCTCGAGATCAGACACAACATGAGCAGCATCTCCACATGGTCTTGGATACTTTGCGACGGCACAGGTTGTACTCCAAGTACAGCAAGTGCGAGTTCTGGTTGAGACAGGTCACCTTCTTAGGCCATGTGATTTCAAAGGATGGATTGGCTGTGGATCCAGCCAAAGTAGAGGCAGTACTCAGGTGGGAGAGGCCGCTTACGGTGATAGAGATTCGCAGTTTCCTGGGACTAGTCGATTACTACAGACGGTTTATCTGAGGATTCTCGTAGATTGCACGTCCTCTGACTCAGTTGACCCGAAAGGACGTACCCTTCGCTTGGACATACGAGTGTAAGTCTTGCTTTCAGGAGTTGAAGGGAAGGCTAACCTCAACTGTTGTACACACCATCCCTGACAGCAGTGGCGGATCCGTCGTCTACACAGATGCCTCGTTGCAGGGGTTGGGGGGTGTGCTCATGCAACGAGGTCACGTTGTCACCTACGTTTCACGACAATTGAAGCCCCATGAGCATAACTACCCCACCCATGACTTGGAATTGGCACCCGTTGTCCTCGCACTGAAGACCTGGAAGCACTACTTGTACGGAGAGACGTTTAAGATTTTCACTAACCGTAAGAACCTTAGATATCTGTTTAACCAGAAGGAGCTCAGCATGAGGCAGAGACGTTGGTTGGAGCTCCTAAAGGACTACGATTGTAGCATCTCCTACCACCTAGGGAAGGCTAATGTGGTGGTTGACACCTTGAGCTGGAAGGCGCCCGCCCACTTGGCTTGCTTACGAGCACAGAGTTGGAGACTTATGGAGGAGTTGAGCAGCTGGTGACCCCAGGAGTCATAGGGGTACTGCGGGGTAGTGATAGTGGCGAGGCAAACATGACCAGAGTCGGTGGATCGCATCACGATTGGACAGATGACGGACCCATACCTATGGACATAGCAAGACCAAGTATTGGCAGGGAGCCCAGGAGAGTTCTCTTTCACTGACGGAGTCCTGCATCTGAGAAGATGATTGTGCGTTCTTAGAGACGAGGAGCTATTGAGGGAGCTCCTGACCGAGGCACACGGATCCAGATTTACCATGTATCCCGAGAATACGAAGATGTATCATGACTTATGACGTGATTTCTAGTGGAGGGGCATGAAGTGGGAAGTGGGTCTTTTCGTTCAGCAGTGTTTGATATGCCAGCAGGTGAAGGCCAAGCACCAGAGGCTTGTAGGGCCGTTGCAGCCACTTCCCGTGCCAGAATGGAAGTGGGAGAGTGTCACTATGGACCTGGTAGTGGGGTTACCTGTGACACAGCGAGAACACGATGCAGTCTGGGTAATTGTAGATAGATTGACAAAAACGGCACGGTTTCTGCCGATCCAAGTCACTTTTGGACTAGCACAGTTGACGGAGCGATACATTAGAGACGTGGTGCACCTTCACGGGATCCCCTGAGAGATTATTTCAGATAGAGACACTCGTTTCACTTCCCAGTTCTGGGTAGAGTCTCAGCGGGCTTTGGGGACTTATATGAGATTTAGTACAGCTCATCACCTCCAGACAGACGGACAATCGAAGTGCACCATTCATACCCTTGAGGACCTTCTATGTGCATGCGTACTGGACTGGAGGGCCTCCTGGGAGGAGCATTTGCCCCTTGCAGTGTTTGCATACAACAACAGTTATCACTCGAGCATCGGCATGGCACCATATGAGGCTCTGTACAGGAGGAAGTGTACAACTCCCTTGAGTTGGGTTGAGGTGGGGACCAAGTGGGAGGTTGGTCCCTAGCTGATACGCCAGAGTCAGGAGGTAATCGAGTAGATCCATCGACGACTATGTACTATCGGGAGAAGGCAGAAGAGCTATGCTAATCTGAAGCGTAGAGAGGTACAATTTGAGGTTGGGGATCACATCTTCCTCCGTGTTTCGCCTATGAAGGGCTTGCAGCAGTTTGGGGAGAGAGGGAAACTCGCACCGAGATTTTTGGGACCTTTTGAGGTCTTAAAATGGTTAGGACCCATCTCTTATCGGCTTGCCCTTCCTCCCCAGCTCTCTGGAGTGCACGACATATTTTACATTTCCAACCTCAGGAGGTATATCGTAGATCCCAGCCATGTCCTTAGCCACGAGAGCATCGAGGTGGGAGACAACCTGACCTATCCTGAGAAGCCGATATAGATACTAGACAAAGCCGTCCGAAGTCTGAGATGGAGGAGGTACCCCTGGTAAAAGTCCTATGGAGAAGCCAGTGGTACGAGGAGGCGACTTGGAAGCCTGAGGTGGCAATGCGAGAGCAGTACCTAGAACTTTTTGAGGGTATGACTCTTCGAACCTACTTCGGTCTTACTTCGGTCCTCTTTAAGTTTGTTATACGCTGCTACGTTATTTTCCGTACCCTAGTTAGATCAAGTTTCGGGGACGAAACTTCCTTTAAGTTTGTTATGTTGAAATGACCCGTCACCTTTTGGTAGTTTAAGATGTCTGGAGTGCTCAATAGACATCTATCCAGACATCTGGAGAGAGATCCAGACGTCTGAAAGTACCTTTCTTTTTCGCACGTACTGTACGCACCCACGCCTTTCTCCCTCACCCCGTGCCTCACCGCATCTTCCCCTGCGATAGGCATCTCCCACACTCCTCCCCACTCCCCACCACTCCCTCGCCCATGTCGTTCCCCTCACCCCCTCTTGTTACGACCCGGTTCCCGAATCCCTACAGGACCCAAGACCGGTTCGACTCAACTAATCCCAAGACCTAGTCATCCAACAAGAAATAACCGAAAGCAGGAAATAAACCACATTCACTATGCAAGGTAACTAATAGTAAAAGAGTACAAGAAGTAAAGGAAGTAAAAGCTGCTAAACAGTATATACCACCACAACAACAGGAAAGTAGAAACAAAAGTACAGTAACAGAAACGGTAACAATAGTTTAAAACTTACTAGTAAAAAAGAGAGTACAACTACAACAGGAAACTACTGCTGGGCTCGACTGGGCCCAGCATTCTCTGCAGCTGGTGACTCGGGCTGCTCAACTCCTGGACCTGTAAAGGGTTATGAGTAATCGAAGTTAGCGAACGCTGAGTAGAGTAGTAACCAGACTATCTAAAGCAGTAAAAGCTAACAGGTAAATTTATCTTTTCCAATTCTTTATTTTACAAGTAATTCCTTTTCATCCATTGGTTTACTTTCAGGTTTCTTTCTTGATCTCACATGTTCCTTGTGGGAACGATCTTGATTTGAGTCTTTTCCGAAGAGTAGAAGGCACACGTGGTGCTCTCCTAGTTGGGAGAGTCCCCTGTGGTGATCCTACACCTAGTTAACCACCCCGAGGTCACAGACAGACATAGCGGTGACTACGGCATACATGATAAGCGCACGGGTAGCTACCCCGCACTGGCACGCGGTTAATCGTTTCCGCTAGCGGGTACGCCTAAAGTACAGCACGGAACAGTTTATGGCCTAGCCCTCTCAGCAACAAGGGTCTCACCCCTCAGAACCAAACAGGGGTCTCACCCCTCCATAGTCTGCGCACCCTCGTTTGACTACCCCGGTTTGTCCAGTGGGCCTAACAAGTCGGTGTAGGGTGGCGAGCTGAATCCCGAGCCCCGTGGGGTGGCTAGCTCCCTCCCTACACTAGTAGCTCTCCCCGGTACTGTGTATGCGAGGGTCAATAGAAGTTGGTGTAGAGTGACCAATCCTAACCTCGGGTCCCAACCCAAGGGCGGCTAGCTCTGCTAAACACTAAAAGGGGACAGTCACTCTTCTTGGTACCACGTACTCAAGGGCCAGCATACTTCCCACTCATATTTCTAGATCTTTTCATTCATCCATAGGAGCTCTACTTCTAACTCCCCGTAGGGTTTATGTTCATATTCACCATATTATTCCATACCAGGTTTCATCATTCACAATTCCATTCTTGTATTATACACATGCAGCTCGTATTTCCACAATTAACATATGCAACAAGTGATATCACAGGTAACTATCTAGTTATCTCAGGCATTTCATATTCTAACAGGTAGCTCGTATTTATTATTAACAGGCAGTTGTTTACAATTCAGCTTATTCATTTATGACTGCAATCTCAAACACGCATACAATAGTGCAAATTTCTCGTCCTAGGATTCATGCTACATCTTAGGGTTCTAGTTATCTAAATTTCATTAATGCATTAATATTTCATAAGTAAAACAGGGGGAAACCACTCTACTAGACAATCTGGGAGTACTGGGGGCTCGAATGGCAGAGTCACGTGCCTCTGCAAGCCTTAGACACGGAACAGGTCGAAGTCCTATACCTAGGAACATATCACAATGGAACACTCATAACAGTATATAAAGATTTCTAACATGTAGAGGAACTCACAAGGAGATCACAGATATCTCGTTTGCGTAAAATGGACCCCGATCGGACCCTAAACGGGTCAAAACAACACTGCAGAACCAAATTAGTCGTCTGGAACCAAGTCCAGACGTCTTAAAAGTCACTAGAGTCTCACCTCAAGTCCCTGCGTCGACCTCAGACGTCCAAGACTCCTATTTGACTGTCTGGACTCAACTCCAGACGTCTGACCTATCCTTCAGTCGTCTGGGAATGCCTCCGACCGTCTGGTAAGCTATCCAGACATCCGAAACTCGTGGGAGGGCGTGCCATGTACCTTCCCAAAGTTGTTCCTACGCACGACAGAGCAGCACTTCCTTATTTAGCCAAGCAAATCATACTGCGGTACGGCCTGCATGGCCGCAGCCGCAGAAATGACGTACCTTGGCGAATACCTGCTTTCAGACGTCTGGTGTCATCACCAAACATCCAGCTCGTCATCTAGAAGGCACTCCGGACGTCTGATACTGGAAAAGTTCTAGTATCAGAACGAGCTCCCACTCCTCTTGCTACGCTCCGCCGCGGCTTCTCCCTCTTGGCTGCAGCTCTAGTCGCAGCAGGAAGTCGAGGACAGCTCCCTGACACTCTCCTCCTCCCACACGTGCCACGGCGACCGTGAGCACTCCGACGAGCCTCTCCGAGCTCGCGAGCTCAACCTCCTCCTCTCTTCACGCCGCTCCTCCTCGTTCTTTCTCCCTCTCTCTCGCTCGTCTCTCTCACGCCAATGGAGAGGAAGTAAGGTGGTGGTGATGTAGTGGTGAGGGGAGGAAGGGGGCACTTATATAGGCGGTGGGGTTAGGGTTTGGTGAGGGGGAGAAAAGAAGAAGAGAGAGAAGGAAAGTTGTTTGAGCGCAGCCAGTGCGCAGAATCGACGTTCTGTACAGATTTTTCAATTTTTAGACATCTGGGAAAGGATCCAGACGTCGGGCCAGACGTTTGACTGACAGTCCAAACATCTTAAAAGGCTCAAAACAGAATGAGTCTTTACACCTCTCCCTTTATAAAGTCCCCTCCTCCACCTCTTCGTCTCACACCATCGTAGTTGAGCCAGAGAGGGAGAGAGCGAGTGGAGAGCAGAGAGCAGATTGTGGGTTTGAGCATGAGAGCGGAGGTGCCGTGCTGCTCTGCTGCTATTTCTGCGGTGAGGGAAGCCCAGAACGGTTCTGCGGAAGTCATTTTTCGCAGAATCAGACGTCCGAAGTGACCTCCAGATGTCGGGGAGGATGTCCGAAGGTATATGAGACGTTTGGTAGAGATTTGTTTTCCCGTATTTTCTCTGCCACCTGACAATGCATGCGCATGTGTCAGAGGTTGGGAGGCGCGTCTGAGCGAGGACCAAGGTAGTTTCAAATGTCCGGGAGCATCTCCAGACGTCTGACAGAACCCTCGGACGTCGACACTGCGTTCCAGGCGTCCGATAGAGGTGCCTCGAGAGAGGTATGCCTGCGAGTTAGTTTAAGACGTCTGGGATCTCTTCCAGACGACTGATTTTTGTCAAACCTCGTGTTTTTAGGCCCGTACAAGGCCCAAACGATGTCGATTTTTCGTAAATGAAATGTCTTTGTTTCCCATATGTTTTTCTCCATGTAATGGTACCTTGTCTGTATCATCTGAAACCCTTTTGACCTGTCAATCCATGTTTTAGGTCTCTAGTTCGTCAGGTGTACGGGACCTACAGAGACTTCAAGAGCTACTGTACGAGCCCCCATTCCACCCGGTTATCCTAGTAGAGTGGTTCTGACTATAAATCTCAAAGTTAATAAAATGTATGCAATTAGTTGAAACCTAGGATGTGAGATGAGTCTTAGGAAGAAATAAATGTATGCTCTAGAATACATCTATTCAATTGAACCCTAGGTTGTGACATGAACACTAGGGCTAGAGAAAAAAAAAATTGCATGTGAATGATTGAGTAAATCATGAGCTATCTGTATTATCTGGAATGGATCACATTATGAACAAACCTGTACTGTGATTAAGCTGCTTGTTCTATACATATCAAACCGGATATAGAGAAATTCATGTATAAACCTTACGGGGAATGTAGAATGAGACGAGAATACCGTCGTACAGAGAATCGGATGGTTGTGGAATTGCCGCCTATGGGCAGCTGTTACGGGAAGTGAGCTGACCTTCATGTACGTAGTGCTGAAGAGAGCAACTATCCCTTGTAGTGTAGAGGGGAGCTTGCCGCCCTTGGGTTGAGACCTGGGGTGAGTTTGGCCACCCTACGTTGGCTTCTGTTGGCCTTCGCGTACGTGGTACCGAGGTGAGCTACTTAGTGTAGGGGGGAGCTAGCTGCCCTAGGGGGCCCCGGGTTAGGCATGGCCACCCTACAACGACTCTTGTTAGCCCGTTGGGCAAACCGGGATAGTTAGACGAGGGTATGCGGACTGTGGAGGGGATAGACCCCTGTTCTGTTCTGAGAGGGAAATGCCCTGTGTTATTCCGTACTGTACGTTTGGGCGTACTCGCTAGCGAAAACGATTGACCGTGTGCCAATGCGGGGTAGCTACCCGCGCGCTTATCACGTGTGCCGTAGTCACCACTACGTCGCGACCATGACCTTGGGGTGGTAGACTGGGTGTAGGACTACCATGGAGGGACTCTACCGACCAGGAGAGTGCCACGTGTGCATCCTGCATCACGGGAAAACTGCAAGGGAGATCGTTTCTTTAGGGAATAAGAAGATTAAGTAATATAATGGATCCTGATTAGAGATCTCTACACAGCAAACCGTTATAAGATAATTGGAATCAGAAAGTAACATGTTAAGCTACTTGTTAAGTGCATTTTATGTTTTAGCCACTACTCTACTCAGCGTTAGCTGATATCAAATGTATAACCATATACATGTCAGGGATTTGAGCAGCCTAAGTCACCAGCTGCTGAGGACGTTGGGCCTAGTCGAGCCCAGCTGTAATTTCTGCTGCTGGTGAGTTTCTGTAGTTACACTTTCCAGTACTTTTTCGCTGTATTCTCTATCATCTATGTACTAGTTTTTGGTTGTGATGGTGTATTTCTGCTCTTGAAGGCATGTAATATTTTAGCATTACTGTTCTGTTTCTCCTTTGTTGCCAATGTCTTTCTGCTTAGTTACATGACTTGTGTGGTTGTGGATTGATGCATGTTAGTTGGTTATATTTTATTGGACGACTGGGTCTTGGGATTAGTCGAGGTGAGTTGGTCTCGAGTCCTGTAGGGATCTGGGATTGGGTGGTGGCATGCCCTCTTAAAATAGGGGTCTTGCCCCTCATAACAGAACAGGGTTCTCGCCCCTCCACAGTCTGCGTACCCTCGTCCGACTATCCCGGTTTGCCCAGTGAGCCTAACAAGAGTTGGTGTAAGGCAGCTAGTCCTAACCCTGGGCCCTGTGGGGTGGCTAGCTCCCTCCCTACATGTTTGTCGAATGAGATTAGGTTTTAAAATCGATGCGTCGTAGTATAGGTTGAAATTACTAAAAAACAAATAGATTTTTTTACTCGAAATTTTAAGTCCAAGGTCGAACACAGGGAGAAAATTGGGGTTTAAAAATCAAGAGCACAACTTTGGAAAATTGAATATAATTTGCAATGAAAATCAGAGTTGTAATGCAAAAATGTAAATGTAAACATTGAGTATCAATGTATATAAAGAAAGCACAAAAAATGGATGTCTGATTTTGTGAATCAGATGTCTTAAGTATGGCTGCTACAGTGCTGTGCTTTTCTTCTCTTTTTCTCTTCTCTGATCTCTGTCTCTGGCTGGCTTTCTTCCTTCTTCTTCTTTTCTTCTTTGTTCTTTTTGTGCCTTAGCCTTCTTTTCCTTTGCCTTCTTTTCTTTCTTCTTCTTCTTCTTTCTCTGGCGGCTCCTCTTTCTTCTGCCTTCAGCTTCGTCTCCTTCTCTTTCTTCTTTAGCCCTTCTTCAGCTTCTTCCTCTTCAGCCTTGCCTTCTCCTTCCTTAGCCTTCACTGGCTTTCGCCCTCTTCTTCCTTGGCTTCTTCTTCTTTTCCTTTCCTGCGAGAGCAAAACCTACCCCTCTACCCGCCCGTGCTCTCTCTTCCTCTTTCTCTCTTAGGCTTGCTCTCCCAGAGCCACTTCTCGGGTAATCGGGTTGGGTACGTGCTCGGGACCAGGCCCACTGGCGTGCGGTGGTTGGCGAGGAGTGCAGGTCGGGTATACGAGTCAAGCCAGGTCTGCGGGGATCGAGTCATGGACGAGGCAGTGAGAGGGTGAGTGGGACCTCATCCCGTGGTCAGGAGGCGAAGAACCTACTGTAGTTTTTCAATTTATTCCACTACAGCACGCCAGCAGCTTCCGAGGTGGGACTATCCTCCAACCTCCCTTCGCACGTGTCCGCAGCAGGAGTCTTCCCTTGATTACAGTAGCTACCTTAGTCTTCAGTGCCAATTGCTTGGCTGGAGTTGTGTACGAGAGGAGTTCGCACACCCTGGGACTCTTAGCCTGGAGGGGTGAGGCTTGGAGCGAGCTCACAAGCAAGCTCCTCGCTTGCGTCAATGGCAGCTGGCCTCAAACACCTGTCAACATGAAAACGGCCTTGCGGCCTCGTTAGAAAGCTCAGAAGGCTTTGTCGAGACACGGAGAATGTAGTGCGGGGGTCGGCGTGGTGTGGGGTGGCCAGAGTGTGCGTGCCTAGGGTACCCTGTGTGCGTGAGAGTGGGTGTGTTCGGGGGGTGTTTTCTAGGCATGGCGCGGTGAGTCGAGTGAGGGTTTATGATTAGTGGAGTATAGCGGAGCTTATGGGGTGGTTGGCGAGGTGGATGGAGGTATGGAACGGTGGGGATGCCTCGCCAGAGATTTGGCTGGAGATGAAGAAGGTGAGGGTGATTGCGTGCGTTGAGGGGCGTTTGCAAGAATAAAAGAGAGAAAAATGATTAGAAAAGAGAGACGACTTAGCTGGATGTATAGAGATGAATGGGGAGGCAGGGATGGCGACCAGCTCATATTACCATCGCCGGAGATGAAGCATTCAGTGGGGGAGAATGACGATGAAGGGGCTGTAGAGGCATCAGCGGGTGCGGTGTGACGCGGACGAACAGAAGGAAGAGAACCCTGCCACTGGTATTGTGGCAGGGCGATGATGAGAACCTCATCATGAGCCATAACTAGCTCATTTTGACCTAATAAAGAGAATAAAAGCTCCTACATGACTTAGAAGAGGGCTTAATTGGAGGAATAAGTGTTCTGAGAAGAAAACATGAAATAAAGGTTAAAACTGTAATTTTACCATTGCAGTACATAAACGGAATTTCTCAGAGACAGAGCATAGGTCAAATGGTCTAAATAAGATAAAAAGTTGGTTGAATCAATCAGAAATGGGTTCATGTGCAATCTAGGAATTAAATGACATTTGGTAACCCTAAAACAGACCCGCTTAATTCAACAAGGTTCCAGTCAGGATAAAAATCAAGTAAACCCTCTAAAAATCATGGAAAAATATCCCCTAGGGCTTAGAACATTCAAATTGGCCTCTGGAACCTAGTTTGACCTAAATTAGGGTCCTAACTCATCAATTGACCTAAATTAGGGTCCTAGCTCATCAATTGACCTAAATTAGGTTTTTACATAAAATATCCAGTCAAACGCGGTCAAACCTAAAATCTAACTTCACCATTGGATTCCTTAGGTCCAAATTAGGTTTGTACCAACATTTGGACCTAAGGGAAGGTCATCTTGACCTATTTTGCAAAATAGTCCACCCAATTACATTCTGGCCCCTAACTTTTGAAAACCCTTGCGAAACCCCCCCAACTTTTGTTGTCACTTTCTACATTCCGGTCCCTCTGCCAATGCAGCAGAAGACCCATACTTCGGCGAAGCTTCGAGGACGATTTCTCCTCACTTCCCCAGGGAGCTGCTCTTAGATGTGAAAAGGGGGTTCCCTGAGAAGTCCCCTACCGCCTGAGCAGCTCCCCATGCCCTGATTCCACCATACCTCTCGTGCGAACGCTCGAGAGGTATGGGTGTTGTACCTACGGCGACCTCCGGTGAGAGCTTCACTCACCCTCCGTGCATCTACCCCTCTGTTGGCGCCTTTAAAAGAAACCCTAGGACTAGCTGGTTCTGGTAGACTTGTCTTGGCGGAGAAACCCTAAAAAATTCCTCTCTTCCCTCTCTAGCAGGAAACCCACAAGCTCTGGTGACCACTCCTCCTTCTCGTCGCTCTGCTGCCATACCAGCAGCAGAGCCAGCTTCGTCTCGTCTTCCTGTGTCGCGCCACACCAAGCGCACGCCTCCCTGCCCACTTCCTTGTCGCCGCTCTCTCCCTCTGGGTGTTTCTTCTCCGGTGACAGTCGATACGACTGCCCGCCTCTCCGGCCCCCTTCGTCCCTGCAAGTAGGTTATAATTACTCCCCATCTTCCCCTCTTTCTTTTCCTTACTCTATTTCACTTGATTGCCTCACGACCATGCCTGTCCACCATCACCTTCCTCGCCTCTGGCCAACCTCCGGCGAGTTGCCTCCGTCGATCTGCAGCTCCACACAACTCGCCGACCATCCCACAAGCTCCGCCTCACCACACTGAACGCCCTCCGCCCCTCCACAGTCCTTCCACACTCACTCAACACGCCACCGAACACACACACTTTTTCGGCCACAGGACAACTTAGGCACGCACGCCTAGGCCGCCCCGCGGCCTGCTGCACAGCTCAGCACCTTCGCCGTGCCATGGCGAAGGTTCCCTAGTGGTTTAATTAGGCCGAGAGACCCTTTTAGTGCTTGACAGGTCTGCTGCCCCGGCCGCCATTGTTGACGATTCGAGAAGCTCCCAAGCGAGCTCCAAGCTTTAGAGCTCCAGGTTTTTAGTTGCTGCGAAGGCGGGCGAGTTGTGTGAAGGCAGTCAGCTGGCAAGCGAAGGGAATCGAGGCTGCAGTTGAGGAGATTGCGAGGAGGTCTTCTTGCGAGCACGCGTGAGGAGAAGCAACTAGTTAGTCCCATATCGTAAGTTCACAACGCGCCGCACTGGTTTAAATTGTTTTTGTGAATAAGCCTTATTGCCTCCGAATCCATTGGGGTGAGGTCCCTCGCCCATCACACCCGCCTCGTCCGCGGATTCACCTTGCGGACCTGGCGGGATCTGACCCGACACCACCGAGCACACCTCGTGCACCATATCACGCCGGTGCGCCTGGTCCTGGGTACGCAACCCGACCTGTTAACCCGGCTCTGGGAGAGCTTCCTGTGAGCAGTTTGCAGAGAGAGAGATACGTGCGGGTAGAGGGAAGGGTTAGGTTTTGCTGTGCCTTGTGTGTAGGAACAGAGCGCGAAGGAGAAAGGCTAAGTACTTAGCTGCAAGAAGGAGAAGGAAGAAGCTCTGAAGAGAGGCTGAGCAGAGGAAAAGGCAAGGCAGAGAAGAAGCAGAAGAAGAGAGGCCGTGCAGAAGAAAAGAGAAGGAAGGAAAAAGAGAACTCAGAAGAAGAAGGATCGCCAAAGAAGAAGAAGAAGGACTAGCAGAAGGACTTAGAAGAAGAGGAGAAAGAAGAGTAAGAGAAAGAAAACAAGAAAAGGAAGAACAGAAGAAAGAAAGAAGAAGAAGATACTGCAAAGGAAGGCAAGGCAGAAGAAGAAGAAGAACAGTGAAGAAGAAGATCAGAGGCACGCAACAGCAAAAGAAGAGAAAGAACAGCCAAAGAAGAAGAAGACTTTCATTTTAAGACGTCTGATACAGAAATCAGACGTCCAATTCTGTTCTTTTTAGCAATTCATTTTTATAATTCTTTCATTGAATCAATTGTTTTCTCAAGTCTTTAAAAGTACTTAGATTGCTCCCTGTGTTCGACCTTAAATACTCCGGTTTTCGAGTAATAAACTCTTTATTTGTTTTGAACGTTTTTTCGGCTACACTACAACGTGATAATCTTTAAAAACTCGATAAAACGTCGCGAAACAACAGGCGACGAGGGAAAGAAAGGGAGGTCGCCGGAGCTTGCTGAATCATTGGTCGGAGGGGGAAGAGATGAATTAGAGGGATTCTCAGGCCAATTTCAAGCGTAGAGGATGCGGGGTGGTTTGGGTGTGCTTTTATAGGCCCTGGAGGAAGGATTTGTGCTTGGAAGCCAAGCTTCCAAGCATGGCAAGCTCGTCGGAGATGGGAATTAGAAGGAGACCCGAATCTCTCATGCTTTTGCATGAGAGATTGAGTACCAAATAGAGCCTCTGATTGTGTTTATACTGGAGGAGATTTCTCAGAGAATCTTCCTTTCAATTTTGAAGGGGATTCTCTGAGAAATCAGAGAGATCTTGCCCTCGAAACCTTTCTGGAGTAGGATTCCCTCCGCTATAATGGTGGAGGGACCTAACTGCAAAGAACGAAGACCAAGGTAGGGGGTTTCTGTAGAGATTTTCAAACGATAGGGCTAGAAATGTAATTGGGCTGGATATATTTGTAAAGTAGGTCAAGATGAATTCCCCTTAGGTCCAAATTTTGGTACAAACCTAATTTAGACCTAATAAATCCAATGGTGAAGTTGGAATTTAAGTTTGATCACGTTTGACTGGGCAATTTACACAAAAACCTAATTTAGGGCAACTATTTGTCTGAGACCCCAATTTAGGTCAACATAGGTTCTAAGGGCCACATTGAAGGTTCTAAACCCTAGAAAATATTTTTCCATGATTTTTAGAGGGTTTAGGTGAATTTTATCTTATCCAGAACCTTGTTAAATCAAGTGGGTCTATTTTAAGGTTACAAGAAGTTATTTAATTCCTGGAATTCACGTGAACCCTTTTCTGTTTGAACCAACCCACTTTTTATCTTGTTAAGACTATTTGACTTATGTTTAGCCCATGAGAAAACCTGTTGTTGTACTGCAATGGTAAAATTGCAGTTTTACCCCTTGTTTCTTGCTTTTCTCAGCATGGCAATTCATTGAGTTAAGACCTCCAGTTGGTTATGTAGGAGCTTTTGTTCTCTTTTCTAGGTCAAAATTGTAAAGACTCATTTTGTTTTGAACCTTTTAAGACATCTAGAGTGTCAGTCAGACGTTTGGACCCTTTCCCGGATGTCTGGAAATTGAAAAATCTATACGCGCTTTTGGTTCTGCGCGCAGGCAGCATACATACCCTCTCTCTCTCTCTCTCTCTCTCTCTCTCCCCTTTCTTCTCCTTTTTCCCCTGCCGAACCCTAACCCTACAGCCTATAAGAGAGACCCCCCCTTCCCTCTCCTCTCCACTCCACCACTCCACCACACCTCCCCACTCCACTGCAGTGAGCAGGCGCGCGCGAGCGAGAGCGAGGAGGAGGAGCGGGAGTGAAGAGAAGGAGAAAGCCAAGGTTGTGAGCTTCGTGGAAGCTCGCCGGAGGTTCGCACGGCCACTGCGGCGCGTGCGGGAGGAGGAGAACGTTGGGGCATCATGCCTGATATTCTGCAGCAGTCGGAGTTGCAGTGGAGCGCGGCGAGAGAAGCAGGAGCGCGATCTGGTATTGGAGTTTTTCCATTATCAGACGTCCGGGGTGCCTTCCGGATGACTGGCTGGACGTCTGGCGACGACACTAGATGTCTGAAAGTGGGTGTATCGCGAAGGTACGTCTTCCTCACGGTTATGGCCATGCAGGCTGCACCACAGTTGTGATTTGCTTGGCTAAAAGTGGCAAGCTGCTCTGTTGTTCGCAGGAGCAGCTTTGGGAAGGTGCGCGGCACGCCCTTCCATGCTTTTTAGACGTCTAAACAGCTTACCAGACGATCGGAGGACTGGTCAGACGTCTGGAACTGCTTTTGGATGGTCGCAGCGGAGTCCTGGACGTTTGAGATCATCAGAGGAGCTTGAGGTGAGTCTTTGTGACTTTTAAGAAATCTGGACTTGTTTCCAGACGTCTGATTTGGGTTTGCAGACACATTTTTGACCCGTCTAGGGTTCGATCGAGATCCATTTACGCAAATCAAGTATCTGTGGTTTCCTTGTGAATTCCTCTACATATTAGAAACCTTTATACATTATTCTAAATCTTCTGTTGTGGTGTGCTCTTTGGTATAGGACTTCGATCTGTTGCGTGTCTGGGGCTTGTAAAGGCACGTGGGCCTGCAGTTTGAGCCCCCAATACTCCCGGATTGTTTGGTAGAGTGGTCCACTCCTGTTCTATTTATAAAATATGAATGCATCTATGATAATTAGATAACTGGAAACCTAGGATGTGGCATGAACCCTAGGTCAAGAAATGGTTGAACCGCTTGTATGCGTGATTGAAATCGTATTTATAAATGAATGAGCTAAATTGTTAGCAACTGCCTGTTAATGAATACGAGCTGCCTGATAAAATATGAGTTGCCTGAGATAGCTAAACGGTTACCTGTGATATCACTTATTACATGGGTTAAATTGTGAAAATACGAGCTGCATGTGTATAAACGAGAATCGAATTTTGAATGATGAAACCTGGATTGGAATAATATGGTGAACATGAGCATGAACCCTACGGGGAGTTAGGAGTAGAGCTCCTGTGGATAGATGGAGAGCCTGGAATGTGGATGGGAAGTGTGCTGGCCCTTGAGTACGTGGTACCAAGGAGAGCGACTGTCCCCTTTTAGTGTAGAGCGGAGCTAGCCGCCCTTGGGTTGGGACCTGGGGTTAGGATTGGCCACTCTACACCGACTTCTGTTGGCCCTTACGTACACTGTACCGGGGAGAGCTACTAGTGTAGGGAGAGAGCTAGCCACCCCATGGGACCTGGGGTTCAGCTAGCCATCCTACACTGACTTGTTAGGCCCACTAGGTAAATCGGGGTAGTTAGATGAGGGTGCGTGGACTGTGGAGGGGGGAGACCCCTGTTTGGTTCTGAAGGGCGAGACCCCTGTTACTAAGAGGGCTAGGCCCTTTACTGTTCTGTGCAGTACTTTGGGCGTACCCGCTAGTGGAAATGACTGACTGCATGCTAGTGCGGGGTAACCACTCGTGTGCTTATTGCGTGTGCCATAGTCACTGCTACGTCTGTTCGTGACCTCGGGGTGGTTGACTGGGTGTAGGATCACCACAGGGGACTAGTGTAGGGAGGGAGCTACTAGTGTTGGCCCTCACGTAGGATCACCGCTACGTCTGTCCGTGCCGACTCCTGTTGGCCCTCACATACGTGGTACCGAGGCCAGCTACTAGTGTAGGGAGGGAGCTAACCACCCCATGGGACCCGAGGTTCAGCTAGCCACCCTACACCGACTTGTTAGGTCCTCTGGGCAAATTGGGGTAGTCAGACGAGGGTGTGCGGACTGTGGAGGGGTGATACCCCTATTTGGTTTTGAGGGGCTAGACCCTTGTTTCTGAGGGGGCTAGGCCCTATATTGTTCCGTGATCTACTTTGGGCGTACCCGCTAGCGGAAACAACTGATCGCGTGCCAGTGCGGGGTAGCTATTCGCGCGCTTATCGCGCATGCTGTAGTCATCGCTACATCTATCTATGACCTCGGGGTGGTTGACTGGGTGTAGGACTACCACGGGGGATTCTCTCGGCCAGGAGAGCACCACGTGTACCTTCTACTCTTCGGAAAAGACTGCAATCAAGATCGTTCCCACGAGGAACATGCAAGATCTAGAAAGAAATCTGAAAGTAAACCAATGGGGTGAAAGGAAATTACTTGTAAAATAAATAACTAGAAAAGATAAATTACTTGCTTGTTTTTACTGCTTTAGATAGTTTGGTTACCACTCTACTCAATGTTCGTTGACTCCGTTTTCTCATAACCCTATACAAGTCCAGGAGTTGAGCAGCCCGAGTTACTGGCTGTAGAGGGTGTTGGGCCTAGTCGAGCCCAGTAGTAGTTTTCTTACTGTTGTTGTACTCTGATGAGAACCTCATCATGAATCCTAACTAGCACATTTTGACATAATAAATTGAACAAAAGCTCCTACATAACCCAAGGGAAGGCTTAAATTAGGAAACTGTTGAACATAAAATAAAACATTACACAAGAGGTAAAACTATAATTTTACCATTGCAGTGCATGAACGGGATTTCTAAGGATATATACACAGGTCAAATGGACTTAATAAGAGAAAAAGTGGGATGGTTTGATCAGAAAAAGATTATGACAAAATCTGGGAATTAAATGACATTCTGTAACCCTAAAACAAACCCACTTTAATTCGCAAAGTTTCAGGCAAGATAAAAATCAATTAAACCATCTAAAATTCATGAAAAAATATCCCATAGAGTTTATAACCTTCAATTTGGCCATTGGAACTTATCTTGAACCAGATTGAGAACCATATCCAATTTTTGACCTAATTTAGGTTTTTGTGCAAAATGTCTGATCAAACATAGTTAAACCTAAAATCCAACCTCACCATTGGATTCCTTAGGTCCAAATTAGGTTTATACCAAAATTTGGACCTAAGAAAAGGTCGCCTTGACCCATTTTACAAAATGATCCTTAATAATTACCTTTTAACCCTTAGCTTTTTGAAGCCTTGCGGGGATCCCCTATCTTTCCCATCTTCTTCTTCAAACAGGTCCCTCTGCCACCTGCCTGCGCAGGCCATACCTTCGGCGACTTTACGCGGAGGACGGCGCTGCGCACGCATAGGGAGCTGGCCTTAGATTTGAAAGGGAGACTCCCTGCGTTGTCCCTTGCAGCATGGGCTGGCTCCCATGCCTTGTCGGTCACCATACCTCTCGTGTGAATGCTCGAGAGGTATGGGTCTCATTTCGGCCTTACCTCCGGCGAGGTGTTCCCACCTCCTCCTTGCCTCTCTCTCACGGCCGACACCTATTTAAGGAGTGACAACCCCTGCCACTTCCTTCAAGCTTGATTTGGCCGAAGAAATCCCTCCAATTTCATCTCCTCCTCCTCCGGCCATTCGCTCGCAGGCTTTGGCGACCCTCCTCCTCCTCTCTTGTTGCCCTGCCACCATACCAGTGGCAGGAGTACCTCCGCCGTCGTCCGTCGCGCCTTGTCGTACTAGCAGGCGCCCTCCAGTCCCTCTTCTTCGTTGCCGTATCTTCCCCTGGGTATCTTCGTCTCCAACGTCGACAGATACGCGCCGACCGCCTCCTTCCTCCTTTCGTTTGTTAAGTAGGTGACAACTCTTCTCCTCTCTCTTCTCTTCATTTCCCCTCTCTTATTTTGTATTTTCGACCCCTCTACGCCACTGTCCATAGCCACCTTCTCCACCTCCGGCAGACCACCGGCGAGGTGTTCCCGCCGCTCCATGCCTCCATCCACCTCGCCAGACCTCTCAAAACCTCCGCCACCATCTACTAAGCGGTTTCCCGATCTCCATTGACCGCCAACACCTCCATATTCACCCATCGAACACACCCAACTCCACGGCCACAGTAACCCCTAGGCATGCTCACTCAGGCATTTTCAAGCCACCTCGACCACTGCAGCACACTCGCCATACCTCGGCGAAGCTTCCTGAACATTTTGACGTGGTCGCAAGGCTGTTTTGGTGTTTCCAGGTACACATGGTCATCCACCATTAAAGCGAAGCTCGAAGCTTGCTTGTAGCTGCTCCACCCTTCTCTAACCCCAGGTCTTTGTCCCAGGCTGCGTGGAAGACACTCGTGCACAATTCTGGGCTGTCAATTGGTATCGAGGGCAGTGGCAGTTGCTGAAATCAAAGAAGTCTCCTACTGTGGACTCGCGCGATGAAAGGTGGGACGTTTAGTCCCACCTCGGAAGCTGACAAGCGAGCGTTGGGGCATAAATTGTAAAACTGCAAAGGGCTTATCGCCTCGAGACACACAAGGGTGAGGTCCCTCACCCTTACCACGCCTCGTCCGTGATACTCCCCCACGGACCTGGCACCCGACTCGACTAACCTATTCGTGCACTCCTCGCGCACCACACCCACGCTGGTGCGCCTAGACCTGGGCACGCGACCGACCCACATACTCGAATAGGCTCTAGGAGAGCTACCCTGGAGTGAAATAGAGAGAGAGACGCAGGGAGGGTAGGGGTTAGGTTTTGCCTAACCGGACGCTTGTGTAGGGAACGAAGAGGAAGCAAAGGAGGAGCGGCGAGGACTTAGCCACAGGAAGACAGCTGCGGCCAGAGAGAAAGGGAGAAGGACTTGGAGTAACAGGAGGAGGAGGACGGCACTGTAGCCGTAGAGAAGCTGAGGTAGAAAGAGAAGGGAGAAAGAAGAAGGCAAGAGGCGCAGCTGAGACTTAGTCGCACCAAGGAGCTAGAGTAGGAAGAGAAGAAAAGAGAAAGAAAAAGCACGGGGCAGAAAGAAAGGAAGAAAAAGAAGGAGGAGGCGCAGCTCAACAGAAAAGAAGAAGCTAAGAAGGCCAAGCAGGGAAGAAAAGAAGAGAAGAAGAAAAGCCAAGGAGAAGAAGAAGCAGTGGTAGCCAAAGAGAAAGGAAGAAAAAGAAGGAAACGAGCACTGTAGTAAACGCTATTTAAGACGTCTGATTCCCAGAATCAGACGTCTGAGGATAGAGAGAAGGCAAAGAAGGAGAGAAAAGAAGAAAGAGAGAGATTAATTCCACTCTTATTCTCTACCATTCCTTTTTTTTGTAAAATAGTATATCATGGTGGATTGTGATTTTTATGCTTCTAGAATCAAGATTGCTCCCTGAGTTCGACCTCAGAGAACATTTTTAATTTTCGAGTAATAAATTAAATTGATCATTGTTTTTCGCAACATACTACAACGTACCTTTTTGAAAACCGCGAACAAACGACCGTATCATACTCTCTTTTATGCTAGTGAGTTTCAGACTTTTGTTTACTGTTCTTGTTACTGTACTTTTATTTTATTTTCCTGTTGTTGTGGTGGTATGTACTGACTAGTAGCTTTTACTTTCCTTTACTGCTTGTACGTTTTTACTGTTAGTTACATTGCATAGTGAATGTGGCTTATTTTCCTACTTCTTGGTTATTTCTTGTTGGACGACTAGGTCTTGGGATTAGTCGAGTCGAGCCGGTCTTGGGTCCTGTAGGGATTCGAGAACCGGGTCGTAACAAAAATGAGATAGTCAGGGCTCATGATGGTGTTCCCATCACTACACTAAGTAGCTCACCTCGGTACCACGTACACGAGAGCCAAACAGAGGTCGGTGTAGAGTGACTAGTCCTAACCCTGGGTCACAACCCAAAGGGACGACTAGCTCCCCTCTACACTAAAGGGACAATTGCTCTCCTTGGTACCAGGTACACAAGGGCCAACTCACTTCCTTTCTACTTACAAGGTTCTTTTCGTCTACAGGAGCCCTGCTCCTAGTTCCTCGTAGGGTTCATGCATTGGATTAGTTTCATTTCTCAAGTTTCAAATCTCATTGTTCACATCTCGATTCTCATTCATTTAACAGGCAGCTCGTGTTTTCATAACTGAAAAAGCATCACATCAAGGATTAACACTCGCTAGTAATTAGGGTTTAACATGCATCTCAAGTAAACAGTGTAGCTCAAGCCATATTCAATTTGCTCCTGCCCTAGGGTTCATTTCTCATCCTAGGGTTCATTCAAGTTATTCTAAACATGCACTTTATTTGTTTAAATCTTAATATTAATGTAAACCATTCTACCAGGAAACATGGGAGGAATGGGGGCTCGGATCGCAGATCTTGTCGCCTCCGCGGGTCTCGTGTACTCAACTGGCTGGAGACCTATACAAATGACCAACCACATCAAACGAGTCCAAAATTGTATACAAGTGACACTAACTCGTAGAGAAACTCAAGTGGAAAACAATGGTACTTCGTTTACGGAAATTCGATTCCGTTTAGGTCCTAAACGGGCCAAAAACATGCATATTATCTAAAATCTGACATCTGGGACTAGACCCAGACATCTTAAAAGACGTTAGTACTCACCTTGTATTTCCTGCGGCTTCCTCAGACATCCAGACCCTTTCGCAATCGACTGAGGGGAGTCTCAGACATCGGACTCTCCTTTCGGTAATCTGGAAGTGTAGTAAGACGTCTGACGATATGCTTAGATGTCCAAAAGTACCTCGAAAGGTGCACCACATGCCTTTCTAATGCTCTGCGCCTGTGTACAAACGTATAGACCCAAAATCAGCTAAGGGTCCAGTTTGCATGGCCGGAACCCGTGCAGGAGCACATACCTTGGCACTTTGCAAGTATTCAGATGTCCAGCTTCAGCTCCGGACGTCCCTCTGCTGCTCCAGACGTATGGCCGATGCTCCAGACGTCTAATATAGGGCAGGTCTACACGCAGAACTCTCTCGCGAGTCTTCTCCGTGCGGACTCCTCTGCGTCACCTGGAGCTACTATGCCAGTAGCCTTAGGAGGTCGTGAAGCACCCTTTCGCGAGCTCCTCTTCCTCGCACTACTCCTCTCCTTGCACCTTCGAGCTCCTATGGCTTGAGCTCTCGAGCTTCTGTGGTCGCTCTCCAGTCGCGCAAGCTTCCCTTCCTCGCTCACACTCTCTCCCTCTCCCCGCTCGCGAGCTCTGCTCCTCCACGTGTGGCCGTAGTGAAGATAGGGAGGCTGGAGAATGAAGGTGGGGGCAGCAGCGATGGTGTGGAGATGGAGGGGGAGGAGAGGTTTAAATAGAAGTGGGTTTAAGGTTTGGTGAGGAAGGAGGGGGGATGGGTGTGTCGCGTGCACGTGGGAAAGGAAAAGAACGTAAAATTTTTCTTACTTTCAAATGTCTTGGCCTCTCTCCGAACGTCTGGTGAACACTCCAGACATCTTATACTACGAAAATGTGGAGGGTCATTTCGATATTAGTGGTAAAAATATTTACCTTTACATGTATGATATACATTATTTTAATAATCTTTTAAAATTAACTTAACGTCAATAAAAATATATCACTATAAATTTTTTTTGATGATTGACAAAATTAATGAAAAATATAACCCTTATGTGTAAACAACATATTTTTATTATAATTTTCAAACATAACTTATATATAGGAAATTATGAACTACTAAAAGTTTTAATAATCAATAATTAATATTTTAATAACATCATAATCTATACATTCAATGTAAATAAAATTTTGTAACAAATCCTTCTATCAATTAAGTATCACAAAAAAAAAAAATCATAAGTTCATATGCCAAAAACTTTTTATTTTTCTAAAATAAAAAATCTACACTTAAAATTAAGCGAGACACTAATTTGTTTAGCGCGGCTGAGAGGAGGAATTTCCCATGTGGCCAGAGTTCGTTCCATACGTCATAACAATCTTCCGCACATTGCAAAATCCATGATACGGTGACCCCCGATCATCCCCACTGAGGAGTGAGCACCGTACAACACTGCAAAACCTCGAGGACCAAAAGCCTTATCTCACCGCTCGATGTAGGGCTAAGAAGAGGAGGAAGCAACTCTGGTGGAGAACCTGACAACCCATCAACCCACTCACTCGCTCTCCCTATTGCGATCCACGATGTCGAGAAGGCTTCAGATCGTCTCCTCATGGAAATCCGCCCGCACCCTTCATCGACCTCACTCCTCTGCCACCTCAGGTAGAGGAGGAATCCTAACGAGCACCTCCTCCCCACTTCGAAGCTTCTCGCGTGCCTTCTTTGCCTAGAATGGTAAGGCTCCCCTTCTTCCCCACTCCGCGTTGACCACACGCTCCCTAGATATCAAGGTTTTGGTAACTTTTGTAGCCGTTGATTGGGGGTTCGGTTGGGTCATGATGATGATGATGTAGAGGAGGTCATGGAGAGCAGGATGGTGGAGGACGTAATGCCGATCGCCACCTGGCACGAGAAGGAGATCGAGGCCAATGTACAGGTTTCCTCTCTCTCTTTACATAATTTTGATTCGTTTCTATGTGAATTTGAGGTCTTTGATGCATGTCTAAAAGGTGTCTCCGGGGAAAGAAGTGGTTCGACATGGACACCTTGTGTGGCCCTTTTGCGACGAAGGTTAGTCAACTAGATTTAGCAAAAATGAATTTGTGGACTGTGCTTTGCAGTTGATTTTGCCGTGCTTGTGTTTGGTGTGGCTTGGAAATATGTGTGGTTTCATATATGTGAGTCCTTTATTACGTGTTCCCAACACCCCCCCACCCCCCTCGAGAATACGTAATGTGGTTGCTTGGTGGGGTAATGTGTTGGGGAAGGAGGGGTTGGGATTTGGATAAAAGGAGAGGCAGATCAATGTGGAATGATTGGGATTGCTATTTCGTCCTTGTGCCTTGGCTCTCTGATGATTGGCTGTGGGAGTGTTGCTCTTGGAGGTTGTGGTGTGGAGCATGTATTGTGTAGCTCTAGGTGGGTGCATCAAGACGTCTTAAGCTTCTAGTTATTTTGATGGACTTGGAGTACATTTTGTTGAGGTATTTGAAATTGAGTCACTAGGTCTTAGTGCACGGATTCTACATATGGCTTTTTGAAGTAACTATATATTCTGATTTAGGAATGTGGGAAAATTGTGAGGCTTCTATTGCCTTTATGTTTGGTTGGATAACGCATTTCCTCCCCAGTAGAAGTGGTGATATTACCTTGTGGCTAGATGCTAAGAGGAGATTTGGAGATTCCTATCCTAGTGTCTAAATGCATCGTATTTGTCTAGTAGCAGTTTGCACATAGCTATGAGGGGAAGTACTGAAAATTGGAGACGGGTGATATATGGAACAATGACTTGGGAATGCAACTGTTAGTTTAAATTCTGCTTTCAAGTTGCATATTTCAAGTAGAATAGTTGGAGAAGACTTTAGGATCATATTATGTTGGGTTTATGCATCTCTTTAGAGCTTTATCAATTTACTTCATTTTAGGCACCATAGACAACGTTTAGGGTATCCAGAAAGTAGAAGTGCCACCTATAGTCAAAGCATGAACTTTTTGTCAAGAAAGTAGAGAGAGAGAGAGGAATGCATGAACATAAGATGGTGGTGCCTCCCATTAAAGCTACAATCCTTTTTGCCAAGAAAGTTTCATTCATTATTTTCAAGCATCTAACATCCAAGCCATCTTCAGAAGAAGATGACAAAACTCAACCCAAACTAGAGCCACCTATTCTTTCTTATGAATCACTTGCTCAAAGAATCAACTAGGAGCCAAAAAAACTATGTAAAAAATTGGCAGTACTGAAATGGTCAAACAAGGAAGCATAAGCTTTCCTTTTTTGGACAAAACCCTGCCTTCCACTTATTGAGCTTTCTGTCCATCTTCCCAAAAATCAAGGAAAATTACGTTTGCCATTAGAATGGAAGAATAGAAATAAGGATCAAGTACTTTGCTTGAAGAGGTAGAAGTAGAAAGAGTAAGATGGAATCTTTGGATTTTTTTTGTTGAGAACTATTATAAATTCAATACTGATTAGTTCTTACTTGAATTGCTTTTTGGAGTCCTTGGTGTTGCCATTGCTTAATTTTGCAGTTGGACTTTTTGTTTAATTGATTGGCCTTTTCGGATTTTTGAATCGAATGACCTTACTAAAGAGCTTGAAGTGTGCAATGTCTGCATATCCAATTTGGATAAGCACACAAAAGATAAGTTCCATGCCTTATATATCTATTTTAGCATTCTATTACTAGAAGATTTTAAATTCAAGTAGAATCTTAGAATTTTTGCTATTGATATTGATTCAATTTTAAGGTAGCTTTTTATTTTTGTTGTATTGGCTTCTCTGGAATGAGAAATTTGATAAATTGGTTGAAGTTTGGGAAGTGTGCATATCCATTTTGGATATGCATGCACACTAAAGAGGTTTTCTCTTTGTTATGATTGGAAGTTCCTTGTTGATTTGGGATCCCTATATTTCAATTATTTGGCTTGATTTGCCGATGATTCGCTCTTGATTTGAAATGAGTGATTTTATTGATTGAGTTCATCTGGGAATTGGAGAAACAACTTGAAGAAAAGAAGTGTGCATGCCTAATTTGGATATGCACACACAAGATTTCAGCTATGGTGGATGTCCTTTTATTGTTGATGGAATATATTTCTTGTTCCTTTAAGTTTGGAGATTGAAAAGTGATTGGATTTGGAGCTTTTGTGCTAGATTTTAATTGAAGATGGATTGAATAGCTTTAATTTTTTGAAGGGAACATGTCTATAATGGACATGTGCCCAAAAGTTTGGAGATTACTTTTAAGTTTCCCGCTGCTTTGCATTATTATAGTTGCTGCAAAACCACCACAAGTACCTTTTGGTGAGTAGAAATGGTAAAAAGGGACCTTCTTTGTTTGGTACATGGCTTCCCTTGTCCTATTTCTATAGTTCTTGGTGGTAGTGACTCAAAATCTGAAGCTTTTTTTTCTTTTTCTTTCGAAGAATCGAAGGGTTCTCACTTTCATTTCCTCACATTTTTCTTTTTGTTGTTTTTCTTCAGTCTTTTTATTTGTGATTTGGTCTTTGGTTTGCAACTGATTTGTTTGGAGGGGGAAAAAATGGATAGGAAAAACGCTAAACTAAATGGAGGTTACATCTCAAAATCCAATGGATGAGTGTCGATGACCAAATCATGAACATCAAAACTATTAGGGGTTTGATTTTTGTTAAGATTGTTTACTATTAGTTGTCGAAAGGTGTGATCTTTGCGAATTAGCATGTGTAGTTATTTTGAAGGTGATGGTACAACAATTCCAAATGTTGCATTGATTGCAAATGGTGGAGGTGGTGATGTTGTGGCTTTGCCTCTAGTTGAGGAGAAAAAGGAAGAGTAATGAGAATATGGGGCTTTAGCTTGTTTGATCAGAGGTGGCCTTAAGTGTCGCTTGTATTTGCATTTGGTACTTTGTAGATTGTCATATAAGTTTCCTAGTTAATTTTGTGGTTGCAATTTTGTTTCAATTACTTGCTGCGATTTGCTAATCATTTTGTGTTCATAAGATACCTACAAGTTTGCTAGTGGAAGAAGATATGTTTGAAGCCTTCATGTTTATTTTTCTATTAAAGTGTATCTTATCTTTAATGGTCAAGGAAGCTTGTTTTTGATCGTATGCCTCTAGCAATAGTTGGTATGGACTTTCTCTATGCAAAAAATGGAATGCATGATACTTTAAAGGTGTTTCTTTTGAACACCCAAATAACAATCTTGCTTTAGACCTATGTTATAAAATAAGAAGCATGTGCAAAATAAACTCTTATTTTGACTTAATTTATGGTGGTCTTTAAAATCTAATTCAATACAGCTTTACAGGCCGCCTTTCAAGGAAGAAAACTTCACCATCCCTCTTTGACTTGATTTATGATGTCAAGTGATCTCAACTTTGAAGCATCTTTTCATAATGACTTTTTTCGGTAGTAGATGCAATTCTAGTAGAGGCTTGAGTTGTAATTTCAAAATTTGGTTTTGAATCTTGCATTGCTTGTAATGCAAACATGAAAGGCTATTAACTTTAAAGTACTGTTAATATCTAATCCAAGCAATTTACTCTTACAAGTTGGATTAGCAAATAATATACTTTATCTATCAAATCAAAAATAAGCTAGCATGGTTTTCATTACTGATTATCCAACTAGTTATTCTTTTTTAAAAAATTTTTCCAACCAGCTATAACTTGATTTGTTGTGGTTTAGCCTTAATCCAATAGTGTGCAGCCTCATTTTTTATATGATGTCTACCCTTTGTATTTATTTTTAAAGACATTCCCTTATAACTTTAGAGCATCCTTTTTACACAACAACAATTTGCACCTACATCGACGGTCAATAACATAGGTTAAAATGATCGTTGCTGTAGACTTAAGGCGCTATTCTGACTGTCATAGTTGTTCTCTTAAGAGGCATCGTTGTAGGCAACACCGATGGTTTTTATCGTCAGTGTTGTACCTTAACCTACTGTGACAGTCATCTTTTCAAAGGCAACCATTTTTTTGATAGCAACAACAACGATTTTATTCGTTGGTTAAAAAATGTTCGTAAAGCCATCCCCATAAGTAATAGCTACAATTTTTTTTAACATAATACCAACATAACTATCCGTCAATATAGATATCAAAATCTTTACTATTAAATCATATTCAATTTTATGATCCTACAATATCTTAATAGATTTAAGATTTAATATTATCATCAATAATGTTTACCTTCATTCAAGTAAGATTAAAGAAAAATATACAAGATATAACTCTTTTGAAATAACAAAATGAATTATCCATAAAACTATACATGTACATCCAATGGAATAATTTTTCCATATGATTCTAAAAGAAAATTGTCATCAGCAAGTACCATAAATGGCATGAGTCACAATTATCCATTAATCTTGCTCTCTATACATAAGTATCTAATTATTCTAAAGTTCGTTAGTTGTCAAATACTTCAACTATGAGATCTTGAGCATCTTGCAAAGGCTCTTGATCAACTTGAGGTAATGCACACCAGTAAACCATTAAAGATGATGTTATAACTCCCCCTGAAAAAAATGATGATGTTATAGATAAATATAAAATATATATGATGTTTACTATTGTATCTTAATCTAATTCAGTGTTTTCTAATATTTAATCAATATTAATTTTCAACCTGACCAACACAAAGCAAATAATTAGAATCCTGGCCAAAATACATAGGACCGACTCATGGTTGGGAGAAGCATGGATAAGTATATGAATACCATTAGTACAAACTATTGTTTTTGCTACACATCAAGTAGAGAGGCAATTTGTCCATGTAATTCTGCTACTGTATTCATCTTAATCATGTCGTCAATTAGCGGAGATGATGATAAAAATCACCTTCCCTCTTAATCCTTCCATTCAAACATTGGCTAAAGGATGATTCAGCTAATATGCAAGTATATCTGATTTTGGTATAGTCATATGTACTTTCTGGGATGGTTATGATATACTTTATGGTCCATAAATCTGATAATAAAGGAAATCCTTGCCTTGAAGATAGAGAGCATTGGAAGGTGGAGATGGGGATGATTTGACAGATGAGTTTAAATGTAAGATATCATGAGGAAGATATCTTACATCACTCCATGGAGCCCCCCCTCTAACAACACAAAAAAAGAAAAAACATGCGATCATGATGGGGAAAAGCTTCCACATCACTCCAAAATCTAACAGAAACTGACCTCCTTTTTTAGCTGGAGAAAAAACATGGGAGGAAAAAAAAGGGGCCCATCTCCCATAATCTCCCACGTTTCCTTCTCTCATCTGATATCAAATCCCCTAAACAATTCATAACTTCTCACCATTCCTCAACTGGGGGTATCTTAATTTTCTATCAAGCTTCAGATGCATGACATGGAAACCTTCAACTAAATTGCAGAGAGAGATGCAGTAATTGCCATATCTACATCTGCTTATTATCCTTTGATCATCCAAACCACATTAGTCTTAGAAAGAGAATGCAAAAATGAACTCAGATCACTTGAAACATTACCCACATCAAGTGATACGGATTTGTTTGACCAGTTTTCACCAAGTACACATACATTTTCAAACAAGAGCCACAGCAACTAGATGGTGGGAAGCCCAAAACAAATCCTGATCAAACAAAGGAGGCTGAGAATTCTTCAGAGGATGATATCATGCAAAATTGATACTTGTCTTTTCTGTAAAATTTTCCATAGGATGATATCACGCAAAATTGATACTTGTAGTCAACCAACTCTTCAGAGTGGATATCATTCTACGACATTCTTTATGCATGCAAACAATATGAAGCAGCTGGTACAAATTAAAGTTCCTAAATTAGCTTTCGATGAATTAAAAGTTTCTTTAAAATTAGGAATATTATACAATTAACTTGGTTGGCTGAAATCAACCACAATTTTTGATAACATTATAAAAGTTAAGTAAAGCTATTGTCTAAGGGGATTGCTTACATATCTTTCGCTGACATCTTTGTGAAGCCAATTGCCAGAGCATGTTGCTTCCCTTCAGCCATTATGGCCTGAAAACCATGTAGAACCATTAGATGTGATGTCAATCTAAATGCCGACTGCCCTGCACAGAAATTTGAGGAAGAGTCTTGGTTTCTCAATCCATAATCTTGGCAAAACATGCAGGGAATAACATATAGTTTCAGGAAGTCAACATAAACTGGTGGACTTTCAGTAGGTATACAACAAAATACAAATATAACAGATCCATCCTCTTCTGTACCCAACTTACCCATTTTAAAGGAGACATGGATATATGTTTCTACTTTGGTCAATACATATACTGAACGAACATCCACTATCAGTTTTTAGCAGATGTATATTACAAACTTTCAGCGATACGAATATGAATACAATTACCAATGGATATAGACATCTGACATATTAATGGATATAAACGAGGATATCCCTTTTCTAATGATTTGTTAAATAGATAGTATCACATATACAAACATTGGCCTAAACAAAATTTCCAAAAAAAAAAATTTCAACTGAAATTTCATATGACACCTCATCCTGAAAGTATTAGAGGGAGGTGATTAATGTTAAAAGTGGTAAAAATAAAGATAATGGAAACTAAAGCAGATATATAAGATGATCAAACAATCCACAAATAAATCACTAACTGCAACAAAAGGATATATAGTGAAAATCCAAATTTAGGTAAAAATTACCACTTAGATTTCCTAATCTAAGATTTTGTCTCGAGTCAAACTTGGAAAACTAACTGGTATTTATGAGTATCAAACTCTTTTACAAATCCTCTTGATTTTTCAATCAAGAGTAACCCCTCTCACTCGAGAGGAGAGGAACCCACACCCCAAGTCCTCAGATTACAAATAGATGAGAATAAAATAGAATTAAAGCAGACTTCAGCTCCTATGGATAGTCCCAAATAAATATATAATAGTTTTTATGAAATAACTATCAAGGAGATTAAAATAAACTCCCTTAGTGGTGTGAGAAGGTGAAAAGCAGGGAGTTGAGGTGGTTGAGGTGGCCTTCAAGAACAAGAGTTCAAATCACCTCTAATGAACACTAATTGTAAGCTTTAGCTAAATGTGAGTTTGAATGTACTTTAAAGTGAGTTATAAGGTATTCTCTAACCTTTTAAGAGTGGGAAACCATCTCATATATATAGAGGGGTGTTTGAACTACTTTAAGTGTGCATACGACCCCTCTTCAACAGCTAAAATGTTTTTCAATTTGATTTACCAATAGCTAATGAGTTTGGTCAAAAAGTATTTTAATTAACATTAGGTAAAAGTTATATAATGTTAGGTGAACTATATAACGTTAGGTATTCAGTTAAGTGCAAAATTCGCTATCTCTTGGAGTTTTTAATTTGGCTCAAAATAACATATCTAACATTAGGTAAACTACCTAACTTTAGATACTCAGTTTAGTGCAAAATTCGCTATCTTCTACATGCTTGAAACTTACTTCAGACTTACTACCTAATGTTAGGTATCTTCTACCTAACATTGGATGGATTGTAAAAAATCCTCTAACTATCCAAATCAATTTTATTAAATCTATGGGGTTCTAGGATGATCCACTAGCACCTAAGGATATATTTTATCTTGTTTTTGACTTAATTAGCTAGAGTGTTGTGAATTTTAAAGACTTATGCAATTGGTGTCTAGTGATGTAATTTGATGCTAATTTAATTAAGGTTTTCCTTACATTTTAAATAATATAAAATTATAACTAAATTCCTAAAATTATAAAGAGACCTAAACTTGATCTCCTTCTTCTTCTTGACTTCGTATTTTGTTAAGAGAACTTTAACTTGAAAATTAATCTTGTAATATCTATATATAATATCCAATTTTAATCTCATTCACTTGATATGCATGTTATCATTAAAATCAGCATTAAAAATTAATGTTATGTCCAATTAATTATACACCTACATAGCTCACTGCTAATCACTTCCCAACTATTCAAAGTGATTTATGGTATATTTGTTCTTCACTCATTTATGTTTTAGTTACTTTAGCTCATGGAAACAATTCCCATTCTTCATTTTAAAGCTATGATTTAAAAATGATTATCAACTCCTGTGCACTCCAATGTGTTTTATACACAAAATGCTGATTATATTATGCACGTCCAAATTTTAATTTTAAAATGCATCAGAAGACAGTTCTTTTCACCGACTGATATCATCTTTTTATTCTTTTATCCATTTTCAACTAGCAATTATCCTTTTCTACTGCATGCACATACCTTGATTATGTTGTTTCATTTCTCACATCTATATTACATTAACATCTGTATCCAGTTTACATGATAACTACATATTAACATGACCTCTAAGTAAATTGTACCCAGCAATTTTTGCATCCGGACTTTTAGGCATAAATTTAACGAACAATTACAGTAGATCTGAGCATAAAGGAATATTCACGATTTTGGTCAATATAATGTTATCTGATTGATTAACCTGTGAGAAAAGACAAGTGCTTCTCCTATAGTCAATTTTCTCACATGATGAATTTATACTAATCAAATTATTTCCACTGAGAGATTCGTCACAGTTAGGATATTGAACAAACAGATATAAGAGATTTTCATCCACTGATTAGCACGTTGAAGATATGAGTGGGTACTGATTACTCAGTTACTTGATGTCACGCTTAAAATCGACCTTAGCACTGTGAATATGAGCTATTACTACAGGCCATTAGTCATGCAAATTAACATTGTGACTTCAGCTTAAAAAGGAAAAAAATAATACCACAGGATATTCTTCCAATACTTCTTCATCCAAGTAACCACCCAGAGATGTCAGATCAGGACACATAATATTTGCACGTCCTCAACCTAGATCACCATTCCTATAGTGCAAAAGATCGCCTTTTTTAGTCCCAAAAATATAGCACTACTATATCAAATTCTCTCACAGTCACCCTATATAAAAACGCATAGAATTTCACATGCTAATACATCTGTCTTTTCTAAGAACAATAGTTATTTATATGTTAAATGTAAAACTACCGTATTTTTGCCGATCAACAATTCCCAAATATTCATGGTTACCACTAATTTCTTTTGTAAATATTTATTATATAAATGAATCTTCAAGTAACACCGGATCCCCATTTTCCTTTAGTTTAACCACCAACTTCTTTAATAGAAAGTCCCAACGTCGTGCGTTCAAAACATCCCTGAGCAGCTAAGCACCTAGCTGATAGACTTCATTCGAAGCTACCAAATGGGCAAAAGATCCAGTGGAGTAAACACCTTCAAAAAAATCTATGTCCAATTGCATTTACACAATATTGAACTTTATTTGAAATTCTAAAGGCTAGTCGGTGGAACAAGAGAGAAAAAAAAATAGAAAATACAAATTCAGCAGCATCGGCATCCCTCCCCAAAAACCACCGCCAACGCGCGCGCACACACACACAAAGGAAAAGGAAGGGTAAAAAAAGAGTGGAGCCTCAACCTCCAATCTAGGTATTGTTTCTCCAACCTTCCTACTAAGGGATCTCAATCCTAAACACATGAACACTTTACCACTAATGGTAAATCTTTGATTCGTAGTGACATTCTACATTAGAAACTATTCTTTACGAGAAGAGTAGACACTTTTCACACTCAATAGTTTTTCCAATTTTATTTAAATAAAAGGAGTGTGTGGATAAAATAAAACCAATGGATGTATGTGTGTGTGCCAAAGTGTGCACCTCTCATAGGAATTTTGTCACCGTCAAGTCTCCCCAATGAGGACCAAAATTGGACAACCATAGCTTTGAGAGTCATATTATTTATAAATACTTATTTTCTCCTAAGATAAATTGGTAAATTATAGCTTTTCCCTCAATATTTCTAATAAAACATGATACTTGTTTCATAGTGACAATTACCATGAACGTGTATGGGAGACCAACCAACCTCTCGATCGAAACATTATGAAAAGAAAAATCAGAAATGGATAATGTCATTTGAGATGTTTGAAACAGTTTTTTTTGTCCTAATTCTTCCATTTCAAGGGGAAGTATTTTTTCTTTTTACTTTTTACTTTTTACATAGTTGGACAATGCAAGTAGTACTATCCTTTTTCTTTCTAGAGCAGTCTTAATTGTCTCCTACATATTCAAACAATCGAAAATGTACCAACATGCAATGCGACGATAAAATTGTGAAAAAGCTCTGAAATTATATGGCTGGCAGGGAAAAGAAGATATTCAGTGAGCCCATGGCTTGTGGGTGATGTTAAAGGGCCCTTCTGAGGCCTTTTTTGATTCTCAAGGATTTGCAGATCTCATTGGAGGAACTAGTGGGAGCCCTCCCAACATACTTCTGCACATAGAGCAGCGCTGTGGTGCACTCACGGATTGATACACGGTGATGCTACTTTCCTGTAGTAACAACTGATAAATAGCTCCACATTTACACAAATCATGTAACACATTTAATAGGACCATCACATGATCTATTAATCCAACAAACGTATATCTTCCAACAAATATAAATTCATTTCATACTAACAATATCTAAAATGAGAGAATAGGTTCTAATTTTAGCCTCCTTTGGTGGTGATTGATGAATACCCAACTTTTCTAAAATTAGATAAATCATTGCCCTTTAATATGTTCAGTAGATTGTGAGAGGACTCTGCCTCTACAATTTGTTGTAAGCTTTTCTACGTAAAGAGTGGACAGATCATTTACAAAAACGGAAAGAAAGAAAGAAAAGAGGTGGATGCGTTAGAATAGCTTGTGAAAAAGATAACTATTATTTTGAAACAGATACAAGATCTATAGATAGGAGCACTTTAAAGCCTCACCTTCCACAACCTGGTAAAGCAGTTGCAATAGAATTAAGAAGTTTGCTAGCCTCCAGTGCGTCAAGAATAACACCACTAACACTTAGGGGTGCAATTACCTAAATGTATTGTATATCACTAACCGATAGGATCAAAAAAATGAAAACTCAAAGGAAAAACCAGAGCTCTTCATGAATTTTGACTATCTAGTAAAAGAGACAAAATTGTAATGATTTGTGTGTATATTGATTGTGATTTAGTACATTTTGTGCTTGATAACAGGTAAACACTGCATAGCAACCATACATTGAAATTTGGTACGTTTTGTACTAAAATCAACTAGCACATTCCATTCATTTAGAGATTTATTTGGATAGTAATATTTTTCTTGGGTATAACTCAGAGGAAAAATGTACCTACATTCTTGTGGAGTTCTATTTTCGTAGTGTTCCCTTTTTGCAACAAGATCTATTATCTTTGTAACGATCCGGTTTTCGAACCCCTACGAGATACGAGAACCGGACCGACTCAACTAATCTTAAGACCTAGTCGTCCAACGAGGAAGTAACCAAAAGAGCAGTAAAATAAATCACATTCAACATGAATATAACTAACAGTAAGAAAATACAGCAGCAAGGAAAGAAACTACTACAGTATATACCACCACAACAGTAGAACAACATTCATAACTAAATATGAACTGCAGGTAAAGAAAAGTACAGCGGAAACAAGAACTACTCACTATAACGGAACAAAAATAGGTACAAGAAACAGTGGTAACTCTACTGGACCATACTCGGCCCAGCGTCCTCTGCAGCCGCTGACCCTGGCTGCTCAACACCTGGTCCTGAAAGGTAACGAGTGTAACACGTCAGCAAAACGCTGAGTAGAGTGGCAACTAAAACTAAAGAAACAGTAGAGTGTACAGTAGCTGTTAAGTTCTGTTACTTTCTTTATTTAACTCTTTCAATTATCTCACGATTTATCTATTTCTCAGATCTTTCACTTGATCTCGAATGTTCCTTGTGGGAACGATCTTGATTGCAGTCTTTTCCGAACAGTAGAAGTAGCACGTGGTGCTCTCCTGGCCGGGAGAGTCTCCCGTGGTGATCCTACTCTCAGTCAACCACCCCAAGGTCACTGACAGACGTAACAGTGACTACGGCACGCGTGGTAAACGCACGGGTAGCTAACTCGCACTGGCACGCGGTCAGTCGTTTCCGTTAATGGGTGCGCCCAAAGCACAGCACGGAACCAGTACAGGGCAGAGCCCTCTCAGTAACAGGGGTCCAACCCCTCCACAGTAACCAAACAGGGGCCTTACCCCTCCACAGTCCGCGCACCCTCGCCTGACTACCCTGGTTTGCCCCAGTGGGCCTAACAAGTCGGTGTGGGAGGCTAGCAGAACCTCGGGGCCTGTTGGGTAGCTAGTACCTCCCTACACTAGTAGCTCTCCTCGGTACTACGTACACGAGGGCCAGCAAGTCGGTACAGAGTGGCCAGTCCTAACCCCGGGTCCCTGGGGCGGCTAGCTCTGCTCTGCACTAAACAGGGGGACAGTCGCTCTCCTTGGTACTCCGTACTCAAGGGCCAGCTCACTTCCCCAATTCTATTCCATTCACTTTCCAGGAGTTCTACTCCTACTTCCCCGTAGGGTTCCAGCTCAAAACGTCTAAGTTTCACCTTCCAGTTTCACGTTATCACAATCCATGTTCTCAAACACGTTTATTTATTCAACAGGCAGCTGTTAATTCAATTACAGGAAGCTATTTGTTCCTTTCCATTTTTCCAAGACTGCAGTATTCATCTGTTCCACTAGTTTTCCCGTCCTAGGATTCATGCCGTATCCTAGGATCTATCATACAATCTAGTTTTCCAGCCCTAGGATTCATGCAACACCTAGGATCTATTTATGATTCCACAATTTAACAGGTTATACTTAAAAGCTACTCTACCAGGTACGATGGGAGTAATGGGGGCGTGATCGGGAATCCTGCGTGCCTCCGCGACCCCAAGACTGCAACGGAACGAGGTCCTATCACAAGGATCAAACACAAGGAGTGTCTCAAAATAGTGTATAGCTACTGTAGACGGGTAGAGGATTTAATTCCGGAAAGAACGCAACTCGAAATGCGGAAAACGGAACCCGAACGGGCCCTCAACGGGTTGAAAACGACGACACTGTGCAAAATTTGACGTCTGGAACTTCTTCTAGACGTCTTAAAAAGTGGATTAGAGAATTACCTTGTTCTGCGTGGTTTTTCAGACGTCCAGAAGCCTGCGGAGACATCTGGCCTAGTTCCCAGACGTCCGATTGTCACCCCGGACGTCTGGAGGTCGCTCCCGCCGTCTGGTACTACAGCCAGACGTCTGATTCGCGTTGGATGGCGAATCACCGAGCCTGCGCGCACCCAACTCTCTCTCTCAGTACGGTCAGTCGACAGGAAGGAAGAAGACAGAAGAACTCACCTTTCAGACGTCTGGATGGTCTTCCAGACGTCGACCTCGCCGTCTGGCTATCAGACCAGATGTCTGATTCTGGAAATGTTTCCAGAATCAGGCCGCGACTCGCCCTCCGCTGGTGACGCCGCGCCTCGTCACACCTCGTGCGCCTGCTGCTCGGACCGCAGTAGTCTCCCCCGCGTCGCCCCGCGCCCGCTGCGCTCCCCGCCGACCTGCCCTGGCATCCCCGGCGAGCTCGCCCTCACGGCTGAGCACCGCTCTCGCACGCAGCACCTCCTCTGCGCTCACTGCGGCCGCTGCTGCCGCTGCAACCTCGCGCTCGCTCTCGCGCTCGCTCTCGCGCTCACTGGCTGAAGGAGAAGAGGAAGGGGGCGGTGGTGATGGAGGAGCGCGTGGCCTTTTAAGGCCGCGCGAGGAGGAGAGAGAAGGAGCACGGCAGGGGAATCTGCAGCTGCAGGAGGAAGGAATAAGCGAATATGCGGGTCTGCGCGCTCAAGCGCGCAGACGACCCGCGAGTGTCAAAGATAACAGATTTACAGACGTCTGGCAACGATCCCAGACGTCTGATACGACGTCTGGAAGTGATTCCAGATGTCTGGTCCGACGTCTGGCCCACCTCCCAGACGTCTTAAAAGAAGTCTGGGGCACGCGTTCATAACAGTCTTCATGATCAAGTATATAGGATGGATATTGTTGTGTGTATTTGAGAAAAGCAAGCTTTATAACTATGTAGATCTCAAATGCAAAAAGGCTTGTAGGAATTACCCATTGGCTAACAATATTAACCTACCAGTTTACATCAAATGCAACTAGAATTATGAATGAACCTGCCGGTTTACATCAAATGCAACTAGAATTATGAATGAAGCCTCAATAGCCTGTTAATAATTAAGACCCATATGTAGGTAATTCATAATCCAAAAAAATGCAAATACAACATTATTCAAGTATGCAACTTTCAGTAGATTATTAACTATAAGTGAAACTAGGAATCAGGGACGTTGTGGTCCTTTAAAGAGGGAGCAGTCTAGTTAATTAATTCATCCTAGTTCTCATAGTCATGAGAGAAAAAAATGAAATATTCTTGTAATTAGTCAACAAAATTGGATCCAACAAATCATAATGGTCAAATACTTACTAGAAATTCTTTTAATTCAAATAAACACTGCAAAATGTGCAAATGATCATCTCAATCACCTAATTCACCTACAAATATTGTCAATAATAGATAGTTTCGCAAAGTGAGGACACGCACCACAAGGAAAAGGAAAAACATGAATGAAGTATACCATTACGAACCATAAAGTAGTATTTCAAGTAGTATGTTGCCCCTCTGTATCTTAATTTGGATTTAACCTTGTATAAATCCTTTGATGAGGTTAATTGTTCTACATCCTTGTCCTTAAACAAAAGAAGTAGCACAAAACACTTAAATCAGCAAAGATAAATACAATTAAGTATGTTCCCCTTTTCAGAAGAAAGAAATACAACCGTGTTAACAGATAACAAATAATGCAGTTCAAAGCAACTACAACTTTGTTGCATATTTTAAGATTGGAATGCCAAATAGTCAGAAATAGGAAGATAAGCTCATAATACCAATTGAGAAGATTAAGGTGGAAGTGTAGTTATGGCATTATGAAGAATGAAAAAAGCAGCAGATATTTTCTTTAATAATACAGGCATACTAATAAGTTCTTATGCCCATTAACCACCAAAGTCGAAAAATTACCTTTATATCAGATATAAACCTAGCTCCATCACACACAACCAAAATAAGGTAGTGACATGTTAAATACCAAAATCGAACCTACACCAATAAGATTGTTACATAAACTTTGATTCACTTAGTGGCATTTCATCAAACACATAGTGTGTGCACCGACCTCTCCAAATTGTAGCACCACAACGGCAACCACTACCAGCCAAAGCTCATTTCAATAAACTTGTAGTCAATTAAACTTATGTGTTTTCTTATATGTCTTGTAGCCAATTAAGATTTCAAAGATCAATCTGATGAAGTTGGAGATCAGATCAATGAATAGTGAGTGATTGATTTGAGAGATTGATGAAGTTGGAGAGATTGATGGAATAGTCATTAAAGAGAGGGATCAATTGAGCATTGGATTTTAGTGCAAGAGATCGATTCAAAGCCCTAAAAGGGATCTCTTCACTTTCAATCATTGCCAGCAAGAGCAAGAATAGAAAGAGAGCCAGCTTTAACTAACCTGAGCCTTGGGTTGGCAACACTGAGGGGAAAGAAGTAGCATCGGCTCAGTGGAGGTGTTTAGGCGTCCATCATTCTCTCGATGGAGGTGTTGGAGGGGTGTTGACTCGAGTGGTGGAGGTGCTGGAGGGGCATCGACTTGAGCGATGGAGGTGCTGGAGGGGCATTAGGTCTTAGAGGTGGGAAATTGGGGAGGAAAGAAATCAAATAGGAATAGGGTTAACATAGAGAATGGAAGGACATATTTGCCCTTAATTGTTCCTCATGTAGCATGCAATATTAGTGATGGGAATACCATCATGAGCCATAACTAGCTTAAGTTGGTTTGATAAAGTTAATAAAAACTCCTACATAACCATCAGAGGGTCATATAAGCATGTTGTTCTATTTTGAGAAGATAAGAAACTAGGCTTATTTCTGCAATTTTAACTACATTTCACAAATACAGAATAATCACGGGAAATTTCAAGGGTTAATTAAAGGTCAAATGGTCATTATTGTCCAATAAGAGGGTCCTTGCAGATAGAAACATGTTTTCACGCATCTCGAGAATTAATGGACATCTAAAATCCTAAAAACAGACCTACTTAATTAACTGAGGTTCTGTTCAGGATAAAATTCACTTAAACCTTCTAAAAATCATAAAAAATATTCTATAAGGCTTGGTACCTTTGATTTGACTACTGGAACCCATTTTTACCAAAAACAGGATCTTAGACGGACAGTTGCCCTAATTTGGGTTTCTGTTCAAATTTTTCAGTCAAAATTGGTCAAAACAAAAATCCAACTTTACCATTAGATTCCTTGGATTCAAATTAAGTTTGAACCAAAGTTTGCGCCCAATTAGAGTCTATCTCGACCTAGTTTACATTTTGGTCCTCTCAAACTTGTTTTCTCTCTTGTAGCCTCTCAGGTTTTGAAAATTTTGCAAAATGCCCCCTAGTTTTATCTTTGTTCTTTGCAGTTGGGTCCCTTTCGCCATGGCAGGTGTGAACCCTAGGAGACCGAGCTTCAATCAAGGATTCCTCCCTGATTTCTTGGTCAATCTCTTCCAAATTTAGAAGGGAGACTCCTGAGGAGATCCTCTTCATTTTGGACTACATCTCGACCTCTGATTCTTGTCCAAAGCTTCGTGCGAATGCTTGGAAATCCATAAACCTATACAAAATAATCCAAGCTCTTCAAGCTTGTTCCAAGCTTGGAGACTCGTCCTTATGCCTATAAAAGCTACCTAAGCCCTTCCTCACCTCCTTAGCGAGTTTTTGAGCCAAAAATACCTCTTCCTTCCCTACCTCCAGCTCGCTCCAACTCGTCTCCGGCGACCCCTCTACCTCTGGCCTCTTTGCCGGTTGCCACATACCATAGGCGGTCGGTTCTACTTCCTCGTTGTCTTCCGCGTCTCACAATACCTGTGAGACGTCTCCTAACCACATCTTCGTCGCCGTCTACCTCATCGGAGCCTTCACCTTCTCCGACGTCGGCCATACCGCAACCGGCGTCTCCTCCGTCTCCCTTCGTCCAATAGCCACTCTACTTGATCCCTCGACCTCTACTGATCATCCCAACAACTTCAACACTCCACTTCGACCACAGACTCGCTCGCACATCCTCCGTCTTCCATCTCGCCATCGTACCTCCGGCGAAGCATTCTTGCTACCATAGACTGCCAAACACCACACCACCGCATCCACGAGCATCGCCTCACCTCACTGAGTAAAAGCCCCAAAGAAATTTGGGGTTTAGCTCTCTCTATCACCTCACCCAACACCTCTCACCTCGCACCACCTTCTTGAGGTCGTTAGATCTCTACACTCGCTCTCTTTCCCTTCCACGCACGCCACCACATTCATCATTCTACGGCGGAGGTTCTGAAATGCTCTGACGTGGCTGAGAGGCCTTATTTGTGATTTCAAGTACGCAGGGTGTCGCACCATTACCGAAGCTGCTTTGAGCAAGCTCGAAGCGAGTTCTTCAGACATCTGCTCCAGGTCTTCATCCCAGGTGAAGCGGATTCGCCTCAGGAATGTTCCCAGCTGGTCAATTGAGGGCGTTGACCGCTCCAAGGATGCCAATTGAACGGGAGCTGCTGTTGCTGTTGCACGAGAAGAAGACGGGGACTTTAGTCCCACATCGAAAATGGCAGATTGGTTGAAGTTGCATAAGAGGAAAAAGTGTTTCCACCCAGTTTCCCAAGACACATGGGGGTCAGGTCCCCACTCACGCGCCTCCTTGTGCTTACTCCTCACCCACTACACCACGCAGGTGGGTCTGGTCCCTGATCCGACTACCTGATTAGTAGAGTGATCGCACGTGTTTCGCGTGTTTGAAATCAGGGTTACAAGTAATCTATCGTCGTAGTTCTCAAAACGCATCTATCAGATAAAATTTATACTGAAACTCCAAGAGAGTACTGGTCTGACACAGGGAGGCGATGTTTACTTTAATTAAAAATCGCACTTCATTTTGTTTATTTTTTGTATTTTAAAGTTTTGTTATTTTTTTGTGTTTTTGAAAGAAGAAGACAAGCAAAATAAATCACAAGAGATATGGAACAAATATGTTGTATATCATGAATGTCTATTACAATAATCTATGAAAGCATAAAAAGAGAGGGAGGTGAGAAGAAATCTCTCGAAGCAGCTGTTTGGTGAGACGACAGTGCCTGGCGGAAGCTCAGACGAAGGAGGTGAGGAGTGGGACGACGGAGGTGAGATGCAGGAGGACGTCGGGTAGAGGAAAGCTTCAGCATAGCTTTGGAATGGAGGTGAGAAGTCAGAAATGATCTGCTACCGGAATGGAGGTGGGAGGATAGCTCCAAGGTTACCTATGAATGGTGATGGTAAAAGGGAGGAATATTTGGTGAGGCGGAGGTTCGCTACACTAATAGGTACCTTGGGAGCTTGAGAGTAAGCTCTAATGGAGCGTTGGTAGGCTTGCTAGAGCTTAGGAGTAGGTGGGTGGTCACAGCGTTTCACGTGTTAGAAATCGGGGTTACAAGTAACTCGTCGTCGTAGTTGAAAAACACGTCGATCAGATAAAATTTATACCGAAACTCAAAGGGAGTCCCGGGTCGAACACAGGGAGGCGACGTTTACTTTAATTGAAAACCGCGCTTCGATTTTATTTGTTTTTGGTCATTTTTATCTTTTCTAATTTTTTTGGTATTTTTAGGAAGCAAGAGATCAGATCAAAAAATGCTTATTTAGCTAATCTACTTTCAAATATAAAAGAGAGAGAGAGAGAGAGAAACAATAATCTATTCATCAAGAATTATTTGTTACACTAGAAAGTAGGAAAAATCTACACTATGAAAGTATAAAAAGATAGAATGAGGTGAGAGAAATCCCCTTTGACGGTTGCTCGAAAGGACAACTCGCTCTGACGTCGCATGGAGGAAGATGGTGAGGAGTGGGATGAAGGAGGATGGAGCCGGAGGATAGAGGATGGGGCAGGACGACGTAGCGGCGAGGATCTTCTTCCCGAAGGGCGGTGAGAGGACGACCATGGGATGTTCCACGAAGGGGGGTGAGAGGACGGAAAACTATTTGATTTTCTACTCTAGAGGACCATCCCGGGCTTGGGACAAGCTCTCTCTAGAGCCTTGGAGGTGGTGAGAGGAAGAAAGGAAGAGATGGTTTGGAATTGTGGTGGGTAGGTCCTTTTATAGTGGCGGAGGAAGAACAAATTCGCTTCTGGGTCATTACTAACGTCCATAAACGTCGTTGCAGCTGTCGCTGAAGATCCACCCTTCAAATCCACTTGCTGGCGTGCGCTGACCATTAGTGACAGCTGCAAGCGTCACTAAAGGCGCATCGCTGAAGATCTGCTCCCGCCCCGCTCGCACCCACCTCGCTGGTGCGCATCACGCACCCTCGCTCCCTACGCCTTGCGCGTGAGCCGTGGCATGCGCTGCGCTGCTGCTGTGCACGGTGCGCTGGGCGTAGCTGCGGCTGTGCATGTGCGTTGCGCGTGGCTGTGGCTGTGCGCGTGCGCTGCTGCTGCTGGCCGGAGTTGGGCGGCCTGGATGGCACCACGTGGCGCCACCTGAGCCATCTATTCTTCTTTCTTTTGTAGAGGGTGCCACGGTGCTCAGATCGGGATGATTCTTGCAATGCCGGACTACGATCATCGCTCCGGATCCATCCATACGGTCAGATTTTCCATCCGAAACTCGTATGGATGTCACATTTCCCCTTGGCTATTGATCTTCCTCGAGCTTCATGTGATGCTACGGGACTCCGATTTGGACGATTTCAGAGGCGTTAGACTCCGATCATCGTATTAATCAGATTCGTATGGTCTGATCGTCCATCCGAGGTCCTGAAATAAATCCTCTCCTCTCCTGACCATAAAAAGAACCTAATTAACCCAAAATATATACAACTACTCTAAATGCACAATGATGCATGTTATGCAATATTTATAACATGAAATGCAAATCTAAGCTTAGGAGCATGCATGAATAGGCATTTTAACCTAGATAGATGTGTCTATATCACCCCACTATCTAGGTTTATAAATTTAAGAGTTGATAGATTTTGCACGTTATAACGACGTATTTTACAAACTGCGTAAAAATCCGTATCATCGATGTATCAAAAATGGAAGATACACGAAATGTACATGATCTTCCAAAAGAATGGGTATACCATAAAGATCACCCTTAAGAACAAATCATAGGTGATATTGAAGAAGGTGTAAAAACCCAATCTCACTTTAGAGTTGATTTGTCCTTAATGCCTTTGTTTCACAACTTGAACCTAAGAAAGTTAATGAGGCATTAAAGGATGAATCATGGGTTGTAGCTATGCAGAAGGAGCTACTCCAATTTACTAGGAATAATGTATGGAACTTGGTACCCACTCTTGAGGATAATTCCATCATTGGAACCAAGTGGGTATTCCGAAATAAATTGGATGAATATGGTTCAGTGATCAGAAATAAAGCCAGACTTGTAACTCAAGGCTATAACCAACAGGAGGGTATTGACTTTGATGAGACATATGCTCTTGTTGCTCGCTTGGAGTCCATATGGATGCTACTTGCCTTTGAAAGTGCAAAGGACTTTAAGCTATGTCAAATGAATGTCAAGAGCGCCTTTCTTAATGGTTATTAAGGAAGAAGTTTTTGTTCATCAGCCTCTCGGGTTCGAGGACCTAGCACACCCAGAGCATGTATACAAGGTCAATGAGGCTTTATATGGACTTAAACAAGCTCCCAAGGCCTGGTATGATAGGTTTAGGACCTTTCTTCTTCAGCACGGATATAGGATTGGAGTTGTTGACTCAACTCTTTTTGTAAAGGAAGGAGATGACATCCTACTGGTTCAAATATATGTTGACGATATTATATTTGGATCAACTAAGGAGTCCTTGTGTCAACATTTCTGTGAGACTATGAAGGCTGAGTTTGAAATGAATATGATGGGTGAACTCAGATTCTATTTAGGATTCCAAATTCAACAATTAGACACAGGAATTTACATTAGTCAAACAAAATATGTTCTTGAAATTCTCAAGAAATTTGACTTTGAAAATGTAAATGGCAAAGAGACTCCGATTGCTCTATTTTCTTCTCTTGGTGAAGATTTATCAGGAAAGAGAATAGATGAAAAGAAATACTGGGGCATGATAGATTCACTACTATATCTTACAACTTTTAGATCTGATATTCCTTTTATTACATGTTTATGTGCGAGATTCCAATCCGAACCAAAGGAATCTCATTTTAATGCAGTAAAATGAATATTTAGATATCTAAACAGCACAAAAGACCTTGGTCTTTTCTATCCTAAAGCATAATTCTTAGATCTATTATCTTATAGTGATGCTAACCATGCAGGGAGTCGGACAAATCGAAAGAGCACTAGCGGCGAATGTCATTTTATTGGAGAATCTCTAGTCTCATGGTTCTCTAAGAAATAGACTTGTGTTTCACTTTCTACAGCTGAAGCATAATATATTACTACTTCACTTGCTTGCTCATAGGTCATTTGGATGAGACAGACTTTGTCCGACTTTGGATTGATTTTTGCGCAATCCAAAATTTTATGTGACAATACAAGCACAATAAATTTATCCAAAAATCTGGTTCATCATTCACGTATGAACACATAAATGTTAGACATCATTTCCTTAGAGAAAATGTGCTTCAAAGATCAATTCAATTAGAATTCATTGACACACAAAACCAATCGGCAGACATCTTTACAAAACCTCTTGCAGTGGAAAGATTCTGCTTTATAAGAAGAAATTAGGGTTTTGTACAATAAAAGAGATTCAAAATTAATAAGTTGATTGTTATGGAACTTGTTTATATTTATAAAAATCTTTAAGGGTCTCACTCTAATTTACCCACTTTTTTTTTAAAAAGGGGTAAATTGTAATATTTTCATATGCCTGGAAATATTTGGGTGTTGTTTGCAATATGGTTGCTTAACTTAGGTTGTTGACTACATTATTTATTCAACATCTAAGTTATAAATTTTTCATCTCTCAACCACTTAAGTGGTCATGTGACAAGCACATGACCCATCCCTTACAAAAGAGTTCAAGTGCAAACACTTGCCTCATTTTGTCTCAAGAAAACCCTAGCTCTCACTCCACAAGTGTCTCTCCAAGTTCTAGTCAAGAAGAAGAAGGATCACCTCCAAGCTTTTACTCTAGGTATATTTTTATCTGCTAAGTAGATCTTACTATTTTAAATCGTTCTACATCTTTCCTTCTTCTTTCTCTCAAATCCTTTCTCGCTGCTGCATTTGTTTTCATCGGGTACCAGGTGGTACCGGTACCCATCATTGGTATGGGTACTGGCTTGGCGCAGCAGTGCCTGCTCTAGTGAGCAGGTACCGGTACTAAAGAGGAATATCGGTACTAGCTCAAATTTCTGGTTGGAACAAAAACCAATCAGTACCGGTACCAATTATTAGTACCGGTACATGTAGGCTTAAATGTGTTTTTTTTGGCACAAACACATGAAAGGAAATTGTCTATATTTCTAATTGTTTTCCTATTCCTTGTCATTGCATGTTTACAGATGGCACCTAAATCAAAAAGTAAGGGAAAAACACCTCAAGATGCTTTTCACAAATTTTGCATTAATGAGAATGCTAAGTCAAAATTTGATTGGTATAAAGGACTAAACTCCATCATTGTAGGCTAATTGAGTGGAAAGATTTCTCTCTTCAACTATTTAATTTTACCACTCGCATTTCAGAACAAAAACTTATGCATTTCTTTGATGAATCGTTCTTTGCTGATGTTCCTGGAGTATACCCTAATGTTAATTGTCTATTCTTTACTAACCTCCAAGAATAAGAAAATCGAGGTCACCTTGTCGTAACAACAAATGTTTTTGGTCATAAAATCACCATCACACCTAAATTCTTGTCAACCATTATTGAATGTCCTAATGAAGGTCATGCATTTAACACACTTAAGGAGCAATTTCCTACTTATAAAATGCATGAAACTCTTTTTCTCCCTAACTGTCAGGGAAAAGCATTGGTTGCCTCAAATATGACCCTTTTTGCTCATGTATTTTTTCATATCTTAGCATGGAATTTAAGGGCTAAAAATTCAGGATTTCAAAAAATACTTGTTGATATTTTACCCTTGATTTATGCTATCATTACGAGCTTCCTGGTCAATTGGAACACAGTTTCATTCACTTTCTTAGACCCCATTACCACGCATCAGCTTTACCATTGAATATTTTGGTGTCACACATTCTTCATAAAAATAAAATTGACCTCTCTAATTTTACTCTTAGAAAAGTGGTCTATTTTAAATGGTCCACTCTCCAAAAAATGGGAGTGAAACCTGTTAGAGAGGAATCCTCCAGTGATGACGAAGAAGAAGTTGATCCAAATGCTCAATCTTCTTCTCATCCACCTCCTGAATCATCCTCCACTTTCATTCTTATAACCTATCCATATCCACAAGCGGAAACACCTTGGGTAAATCTATCTAACGTGTCTGCAACTAATCCCAATTTGATAAATACATTCAACTATATTGGTCAAAATTTAACCAATCTAAATTTTTCCTTCCGTCACATGGAACGCAAATTTCATGACCCTTCTCTTTCTATTGAGTCCTTCGATGTCGCTTCTTCCACTCAACAACATAAACAAAGGAAGTAGACTCAACCAAAAGCACCTCAAGAGTACAGTGAAAGAAGGCAAAAGCATTTTCAAGATCCATCTCTTGTTTCAATGGCGGAAGAACCCATTCTTCATGATGAAGAAGAAGAAAACACGGAAGATGAAGAAGTTTCATATGAAGAACGTGATAATGAAGATGAAGATGATGACGACGACGAAGATGACGACAACAATGATGATGATGTTGATGATGATGGTGGACATGTGCAAAAGTTAATTAGAAAACATCCTAAAAATTAGCTTAATTTTCAATTTGATTCTTGCTAAATTTGTATGACTTTTCAGATAATTATGTGTTAAGAATGTTTCAAGTCTTATCTTAATGAACTTTATCATGTTATGATTCATGCTTTGTTTGTTTATATGAAATTGTTGCTTATTCATGTATCATGTTATGTTTCATTTCTACTATTTGCTCATCTTTTTGCTTGCTTGATAAAAAAGAGGAGAAATGATTGTACTTCATATTTAAAATAGGGGAGCTTAGTTTGAGGGGGAGGTTTTTCACTTCTTGTGGAGTTTTTTTTATTCTTCTCTTATTTAGTCTGTGTTTATTTTTAAATATGAGTATTATCTTATTTGTTTTGTCAACACCAAAAAGGGGGGTATTGTTGGAACCTAGTTCCATCTCTCTTCTGTGTTTTGGTGTTAACAAAATCATTTTTAAATCTAATGTGTTTATGAAGTATTACAGGTTAAAAGAACCTATGGAGGCATGCAACAAGATTGCATATGAAGGAAGAAGATTAGAAGACTAGTTTTTGTTGTATTAATTATTTTTTAGAATCTTTGTATGTCTCCTAACAAGTAAAACATAATCTAGGAGTTAAAATCAAAGTAGAGATAATTAGGGTTCAGAAAATCGTTCATTCACTCATTTCAAAACTTAAAATTGATTTTTTCAAAATAAAGTCGTTTAGAGTAAGTGGATATCTCTAAAAATTAACTTAAACTTACAAAATTTGCTAGTTGTAGCAAGTACCGGTACTGGTCATAAGTACCAGTACATGCTAGGCACAGGTTTGGGCCTAAGTCCTAAACTGTGAATAACAAGTACCGGTACTCATCGTGAGTACCGGTACCAAGTGGTCACAGTTTGTGTACTTGGTTTTTGCCTGGACCTTACAAGTACCGGTACTAATCACTAGTACCAGTACATGTAGGTCACTGGACCCAAATCTGTGAGTCACAAGTACCGATATTCATCATGAGTGCCGGTACCTGGTGACTTAGTTGGGCTGATTGTAAGCAGTCAGTACCGGTACCAACTAACCGTTGTGACCAATTTGAATGGCTATTTTGCAATTAGATCTATCCCTAATCTTCCCAAATTACCCCTAACGGCTTGTTAACGTAGTGATGTAAACACATTTATTGATGGTAAAATGCCTATTGATGCTTGTTCCTGGGCTTAGATTTGCATTTCATGTTATAAATATTGTATAGCATGCATCATTCCGCATTTAGAGTAGTTGTATATATTTTAGGTTAATTAGGTCCTTTTTATGGTCAGGAGAGAAGAAGACTTATTTTAGGGCCTTAGATGGATGATTGGATCGTACAGATCTAATTAGGACAAAGATCGGAGTCTAATACCTCTGAAATCGTCTAGATCAGAGAACCGTAGCATCATATGATGTTTGAGAAAGATCAACGGCCAGGGAGCAATGCAACATCCATATGAGTTTCGGATGGAAAATCCGATTGTACGGATGGATCCAGAGCGACGATCGCAGTCCAGCAACACGAGAATCATGTCGATCTGAGCACCGTGGCACCCTCTACAAAAGAAAGAAGAATGGATGACCCATATGGTTCCACGTGGTGCCATCCAGGCCGCCCAACCCCAGCTAGCAGCAGTGCACCGCGTATAGCTGCAGCAGCGTGTAGCAGTAGCACAGCGCATGCCAATGCACATGCGCACGACACAGGGAGCACGGGTGCGTGAAGCGTGCAGTGCGCAATGCGTGCACCAGCGGAGCGAGTGCCAACGGAGGATAGGCCCGGATCTTCAGTGATGCGGGCCTTTAGTGACGCTTGTAGCTATCACTAATGGTTTGCATGTGCCAGCAAGAGGAATTGAAGGGTGGATCTTCAGCGACAGCTACAGCGACGTTTACAGACGTCAGTAAGGACCCAAATGAGAATTTGTCCTTCCTCCACTATAAAAGGACCTACCCATCACCATTCCAAACCATCTCTTCCTTTCTTCACCTCATCACCTTCAAGGCTCTAGAGAGAGCTTGTCCCAAGCCCGGGATGCTCCTCTACAGTAAAACCAAATAGGTTTCCCTCCTCTCATCCCCATTCGTGGATCATCCCGTGGTCGTCCTTTCACCGCCCTTTGGGAAGAAGATCCTCCCCGCGATGCCATCCTGCCCCATCATCCATCCTCCAGCTCTGTCCTCCTTTGTCCTTCTCCTCACCACCTTCCTCCAAGTGACGTCAGAGCAAGTCATCCTCCACGCAACCCTCGAGGGGGATTCTCTCACCTCTTTCTATCTTTTTCGCTTTCATAGTGTAGTTTTCCTTCTTTCGTAGTTGTAACAAACAATTCTTCATGAATAGATGATTGTTTCTCTCTCTCTCTTTCTCCCTCTCTCTCATATATTTTTGCAAGTAGATGAAGTTTTCATTGACCTAATCTCTTGCTTGATAAAAATACAAAAAAAATAGAAATGATAAAAACAACCAAAAACAAAAAAAAATGAAGCATGGAGTTTTATAAAACCAAATGTTTGCCTCCCCGTGTTCGACCCGGGACTCACTTTTCAAGTTTCGATTATAAATTTTATCTGATAAACACATTTTGCAACTACGACAACGGGTTACTTGTAACCCTGATTTCAAACTCACGAAACCCGTGCGATTATTTTGGCGCCGTTGTTGGGGTGGCAATGCTCTTTATTTTTTTTTCTGTGTTTTTTCCATCTTACCAAACTTTTATCTCACTTTTTCTCTGATCTTACTGTGATTGTAGGTACTCTTTTGAGGTGGGTCAAAGTGGTTAGATTGGAGAAAAGTGCGGATGAAGGTTTTGTAATTAGTTTTCATTCCATAACCTAATAACTCAAACCCAAATCAACTAGGTGCTTTTTATAAACCCTAGGATAGGTTTGGTTGTTTGTTTGCCACCTCTACTCACCTCGCCATCCTCATAAATAAAAAATAAAATAAAAAAAGTGTTATCTGATTGTGGGATTTTCTGAAAGAGACACACCTTAACACCCACAACTCTCGACATAAGACGCACCACTTCACTTTGATTGTACCACTTAACCAAGATCTAACCTATGGACCTGGTACACTTCAACTCAAAACACATAAGTGAGTAGAAATCTGATTAGGCTAAGACATTGTGTGCCTTAATCTATGGTGCAAATAGGCCAATTGATTGATTTGTTTGGGCTGCACCACTCAAATTAAAAGCGATTCATCAATAGCTTGCCACTTAGGGTTGATTCTTAAGGCTGAACCAGGCACTCCACATTATTTTTTATTTTTAAAGGAACATATCATCACTCATTGATGTAAACATGTTTATACTACATAAGATGTCTATTTATGCATGTTCTTAAGCATAGAATTACATTGCATATTATAAATATTGCATAGCATGCATCATCTTGCATTTAGATTAGTTTGAATAAAATGGAGGTTAATTGTCTCCTTTATGTTTAGGGATAGAGAAAATTTTTATCGAGGCCTCGGATCGAAGATCCAACCGTACAGATTTGATCAGGGTGACGGTTGGAGTTCAACGACTTCAAGATTGCCCTAATAAGACATCTATAGCATCAGATAGAGATCAAGGAACCCTAGAAAATCAAGGGCCAATATGGTGTAAATATGCAATTCAGACGACAAATCCGACCGCACGGATGGATTCGGATCGACGATCGCAGTCTAATGGCGGGAAAATTGACTCAATCTGACAACCGTGGCACCATCTACATCATCCAGAAGATGGACGACCAACATGGTGCCACATGGCACCATCTCGACCGCCCAACTGACCGCCCTCAACTTCTGAAGCCGCTAGCACCCACGCATCTCCGCCGTTGGATCAAGATCTAATGGCTGAGAGTGCATCTCAACCGGCGTGTCCATTCTCTGAAGCTTCATCTGAAGAGCTGCCTCGACCGTTGGATCTCAATCCAATGGTCCTGATCGCGCGCGCATGAGTTAGCCCTCGCGCTCATCCACGTGCGTAGCGTAGTGGGTAGAGCGCTTGCTCGCGATCGTGCGCGCATTTGAGTCGCAGGAGGCAGGCGGTGAGGCGTGGAGGTGCGGGCGCGATTGACCGGCCGATGGTGATCCAGCGGCCGTGAGCAGTCAATCTAGATGACGCACCCATGGACGCTCGCGCGTAACGTGGGATCGCACACGCTAGGCACGCGTTGAGGCACGACGGTTATCAAATCTTAGCCGTTCAATCTCACGATAGAACGGTCGAGACTTGATGAACGTGGGTGGCGCGGGAGGTGAGCGGGTGACACACGTCGCCCAAGGCTGGGGTTTTAGCGACGATTTTATTCGTCACTAAAGACCCCTTATTTAATATTTTGAAATTGTAAAGACTAAATTGCACTCACTCCTTGCAACTATAAAAGGAAACCCCCTCCATACGAAATGGGCATCCCTTCTTTCTCTTCTCTCCCTCTCCAAAGCTCAAGAGAAGCTTGTCCCACACATGGGATGCTTCTCAAGAGATAAAGTCAAATTTTTGTCCCCATTTCGGAAGTGGATCCCGTGACGACGATGACGTGCTGCCACATTGTAACGAGCGTGTGCCCCAGACGTATTTTAAGACGTCTGAGAGGTGGTCCAGACGTCTGACAAGACGTCTGGGATCATTTCCAGATGTCTGGAAATCCATTATTTTCGACACGCGCGAGTCGTCTGCGCGCCTGAGCGCGCAGACCACATATTCGCCTTTCCTTCCTCCTGCGGTTGCAGATTCCCCTACCGCGAATCCTTCTCTCTCCTCTCCGCGCGGCCTTAAAAGGGCACGCCTCCCCTCACTCCGTCACCACCGTCTCCTTTCTCTTCTCCTTCAGCCAGAGCGCGAGAGTGAGCGCGAGGGCGGCAGCGGCGGCCGCAGTGAGCGCGGAGGAGGTGCTGCGTGCGAGAGCGGTGCTCTGCCGTGCGGGCGAGCTCGCCGGGGCTGCTAGGGCCGGCCGGTGGAGGGCGTAGGGGGCGCGGAGCGACGCGGAGGGGGGACTGCTGTGGTCTGAGCAGCAGGCGCGCGAGGTGCGACGCGGGCGGCGTCGCATGTGGAAGCCGGGTGGTGCCCTGTTCTGGAAAAAATTTCCAGAATCAGACGTCTGGGTTGATAGTCAGACGGCGAGGGAGACGTCTGGTAGATCTTCCAGTCATCTGAAAGGTGAGTTTTCCGTCTTCTTCTTCCTTCCTGTCGACTGACCGTACTGAGGGAGGGAGATGGGTGTGCGCAGGCTCGGTGATTCGCCATCCAATGCGAATCAGACGTCTGGCTGTTGTACCAGACGGCGGGAGCGACCTCCAGACGTCTGGGGTGACCATCGGACGTCTGGGATCTAGGCCAGACGTCCCCGCAGACTTCTGGACGTCTAGGAAACCACGCTGAACAGATAATTCTCTGATCCACTTTTAAGACGTCTGGAGGAAGTTCCAGACGTCTGATTTTGCACAGTGTCATCGTTTTTGACCCGTTTAGGGCCCGTTCGGGTTCCGTTTTCCGCGATTCGAGTTGCGTTCCTTTCAGAATTAATTCCTCTACCCGTCTACAGTAGCTATACACTGTTTTGAGACTCTCCTTGTGTTTGATCCTTGTGATAGGACCTCGTTCAGTTGCAGTCTTGGGAGTCGCGGAGGCACGCGGGATTCCTGATCACTCCCCCATTACTCCCGTTGTACCTGGTAGAGTGGCTTTAAGTTATTAATAAAATCTGTTAAATTATGAAACCATAAATAGAACCTAGGACATTGCATGAATCCTAGGAATGAGAAATAGATGGAATGATAGCTCCTAGGTGTTGCATGAATCCTAGGATTGGAAAATCAGAATGTATGATAGATCCTAGGATATGGCATGAATCCTAAGATGGGAAAACTAATGGAATGTATAATACTGCAGTCTTGGAAAATGGAAAGAGATATAAAGCTGCCTATAATTTGAATTAACAGCTGCCTGTTGTGAATAGAACATAATAGCTACTGTACACTCTACTGTTGTCTTTAGTTTTAGTTGCCACTCTACTCAGCGTTTTGCTGACGTGTTAACGTGTTACACTCGTTACTTTTTTAGGACCAGGTGTTGAGCAGCCAGGGCCAGCGGCTGCAGAGGATGCTGGGCCGAGTAGGGTCCAGTACAGTACCACTGTCTTTTGTACTTCTTTGTTTCCGTTATAGTGAGTAGTTCTTGTTTCCGCTGTACTTTTCTTTACCTGCAGTTCATGTTATATGATAAATGTTGTTCTACTGTTGTGGTGGTATATACTGTAGTAGTTTCTTTCCTTACTGCTGTACTTTCTTACTGTTAGTTATATTCATGCTGAATGTGGTTTATTTTACTGCTCTTTTGGTTACTTCCTCGTTGGACGACTAGGTCTTGGGATTAGTCGAGTCGGTCCTGTTCTCGTGTCTCGTAGGGACTCGGGAACCGGGTTGTTACACACATTCCCATTCTTCTCGCTTCGTCCTCCTTCGTCCTGCTCTATTCCCCGTCTTCCAGGAGTTGTCACGTCCGGCTCGTCCTCCGAGCGACCGTCGAGGAGGATAATTCTCTCTCCATTCTTTTTAATGCTTTCTAGAGTAGATTTACTGTTTTCTAGTGTAATCGATTTCTGCTTTCTAATCGTAATGTTTAGTGTAACCAACAATCTCTTTGATAATGAATTCCATGTTCATTGTACATCTCTTTTTGGCTTTTGTTTGTAATATTCTCTCTCTCTCTTTTATTTATTGTAAATAGATAGTTTCTAATCACTTAATCTGCTTCGTGACAAATAAAACAAACGCGTAGTTTTAATCAAACGTCCGCCTCCCTGAGTTCGACCTGGGATTTTTATTCCAGTACAAATTTTATTTGTTGAACATGAGTTCTTCGCTTTCAAACTACGACAGGTTTTTCAAAACCAAATACGTTAGCGTAGTAACTCATAGCTTGAACATTTTGGCGCCATTGCCGGGGAGGTGACACTCTTTGATTTTGTTTTTTTTTGCATTTTACAACTTACGAATCATTTACCTCACTTCTCTCCTTTCTTATTGTGATTGCAAGTACTCTTTTGAGACGAGCAAAAGCAGTAGAATGGAGCAAAGTGCTGTTGAAGGTTCTGTAAGTTATTCCCCACCTCCCACCCATTAGTTTTCATTTCACCAAATAAAAACACAAACATCAATCAACCTAGGTATTCTTATAAACTCTAAGGTTAGTTTTGTTTGTTTGTTTAACACCCACACCCACCTCAACCTCCACATTTAAAAAGAAAAAAGAAAATCTCACAGAGGTACACAACCTCATCTGATTTTCAAACTCAACCGGTAAACCGGTCTTTGGAACCGGTACACACATCCAAACACATAATTGAGTAGAAATCAAATTAGGTAATCACTTGCGTTCCTAATTAAGTGGTACAACAGGCCAATTGTTTGAGTTGATTGGGCCGCACCACTTCAATTAAAATCAACTCATCAAGTAGCTGCCGCTTAGGTTCAACTCTTACGGATTTACCAGGCACTCCACATTCTTTTAAGCTTCAAACGAAAACATCTTCACCTGTGCTTTCAAAACCTGGTGTGCCGACAAAACTTGTTTGAAAATACCTAAAGTTGAATCCTAAAAGCTACTAAGCAAGATTTGAATCCTAAAATTCACCGCATCAAAAGTAATATTGCTTGAAAACCACTGGTTGTGCATGCACACACACATCAATATATCATTAAGGGCACAACCCAGATAAAGGGCCCATTACATTCCAAAGCACATTCAAACCTAGCCCTAAATAAAATAGAGTAGACGTTGGCCTTAAGGATTCGACTCGCTCTTCAGAGCCTAGAACGAGATTATTTTCGATTAGTCTATTTCTACTATTCAATCTGATGTTTAGTTAGGGGAGCATAATCAAATGATCGTGGCTGGGGGGTACACTAGGAACTGGAGGCGCAAGTCGAAGGAAGAACCTTCTCCCCAGTCCCTTCTTCTAATTGGTTGGATTGAACAGACAGAAGTAGATCAAATCGTTTCTTTATCTCAAGACGGGTTTTGGGAGTCTGTAGGTCTTTAGGCTAGCCCACTTAAGGACATGTTTGATTGCTTGTATTGTAGGGCACCTTTCTTCCTCCCATCTCTCAAGAATCCTTCCACATTTTATACGCATTCCACTCCTTCCCTCCTATTTTGGGTTATCCTCAACATGACGATTATCCCGACTTGTAGTATAATCAACCATCAGTTACTTGGGATAACTCGGATTGGAGATACAGTTCCGGACCTCCATGTTTAGGGTCTAACCCTGAACACTATGATGGTGATTTCTATCCTTCTCAGGGCCACATCGATTATAGATTGTCACCCTTTCATGGACAACCTAATATGATCTACAATTAAGAATGATACACTGATTTTTACCCATCCTCTGATTACATTGCCTTTAGGTCATCACCACCTTTTAAACAATCTGAAATGACCTATTACCAGGAAGGGTATAACGAATCTCAATTCGTTAACTCCTCTGCACTAATCCCAAACCCACCCAACCCTGAACCAACTCATTTGGTTCAGGGTAACCAAGTTCAAGATAAGGTTTTGGCTAACTTGAGGAATATCATACAATCTTTAGAAGTTCAGCCAATATCTTGCATTGAAAAATTGGAGCCCCTAATTGAGATGATTGATGATTTGAACAAGTATTTGTTGCATTGGCTCAAGGATGTTAAGGATAAGAACCCAAGTGAGTTTCTACTTGGGAAGTTAGTGAAATTGAGAATGAGATTTGTGGTTGCTTTGGTTCAATCGTGGGATGATTCCCAGGATGAACTCCCTTCAGGAGAGCCAAGGTCAGAACTCGCTCAGGCACCTGTTGGGGGGGACACGTGTTACGAGGCTGACCAGATTGAATTAGAGAAACCAATTAAGAATGATCTGATTTCTTCACCTGAAATCCCTAAGCTAGGGTATGAGGAAACGTATGTCTCCATGGGCCAGAAAATGACAGATGATTTTGGGACATACATTAATACGGATTTGGATTTCTTTGATTGTGATGGTGAAGATTCAAGTTGCGAAGTCTCATGCGAGTTTACAGAACATAATTTCTTTGAGACGATTGAGCCTAAGGAATATGATAGATCATTTAATAGGCCAATAACTGAGAAAACTAATCTTATTGGGGCTCACATTACGGATCCAGAATCGCATTTTCTGGAGGATTCAATCTAATGCCTTGATTGTCAGTTACACCCTATTGAGCTTATCGATGATTCTGTTTTTGAGATAACTAGACCCAAGTCAATTTTGATTTAGCCACATCTTTTAGACTTGGAAATTTCAGATGGGGTGATTAATATGCTGGAGGTTCTGGAATTTGACATTCTGAATGAGGAGGATAGGAGCTGGGAAATTTTAATTTGGGAAGCAAATTCCGGAGGAAATAGAAGACCGAGTCTAAGGGTTCCAATTCATCTGAAACCTTCAAACCAAAACCCTTATGACATTTGTTCTGAGGATGTTCAACCCAAGCATACATTCATTGATTATACTTTCGATATCGAATTCTCTGTAACCTGACTCTTTGGTCTTGGGTTGCATCCTCATAAAACGCAGGCCCGACCCTGCTTGCATACTGATTTTAGGTTTTGGGTAATTTTTATCCAGAACCTTAGATATTCTCGATTATGGGGTATGGGTCTGCATTACAATTTGGTCCACATTTGTGGACATCTGCTGGCAGGTCAGAGGTTTCTTCTTTTTTTTTTGATTCTGATCTGCACCTATGAATTCTTTATTTCTCTTCTTTGAATAGTGTGCCTAGCTGAAGGCACTAAATTTAGCATGTATACAATTTTTTTTTAGTTTTATCTCAGAGCGGACCCGACATTCACGCAATTCAGGTGCTTTCTACTCTATTCCACTTTGTTTTATATCTTTTAATACAATGAGGACATTGCATTGGATAAGCATGGGGGGGTGGATATTCATCTCTGAATTTATTCATCAGCTCCATAGATTTGTTTTATTTTCTTTTATATATATTTAAAAAAAAAATTTGGAATTAGGAAAGAGAACTGGGTTTAAGAAAAATTTTCAATCTTAGGAAATATTACATTAGGATCTGAACACAATGACCCTTCAGGTCTTCAGACTTAATAAGCATGTGTATCCATTAAAATGTGGATTTATTTTTCGAGTCATCGCCAACCTGAATTCTATTTTAATTCGAGTAAATAAGTTTGGGTGATAAGTACATGACTTAACAACCCGTCCTCTGATTTGAGGGAACTTTAAGCCTAAAGCATCTACACACTATCTTGTCACTGACTCGTTAATCAGCGATTCTAATGGAAATTGGGTAGCTAATGAACCTTCTAGGGTGATATGGCTGGCAAGTTATCGTGGGTAACAGCCCATAGGTAGGTTGTCCAGAGCCCAGTCACTAGACCATTCTCTTTTTGCTACCTTTGGGTAAATCTTAGACCAGGGAAGCCACCTACTTAAGAAAAAAAAAAGAGACAAAGAAAGTCAAAAGGAAAAGAAAAAGAGAAAAGGAGAAAAGAAAAGAAAAGAAAGAAAACAAAAGAAATAAGTCACACTTCGCCGCACGAGTATGGCTGGCAAGTTGTCGGTGGTAATAGCTCATCGACCAGTTGTCTAGAACTAAGCTCAATAAATGCACTGAAAATTCCAAAAACACTTAGGAAGAAGCAGAGAAGTAGAATAAATCGGGGAGATATACATTCGATTCACCCTTGTGTTGACCCCATAAAAATAAAAGTAGGGAGAAAGCTACTGGTTGTAAAGATACACTTTCAGGCAGAATTCTCTTTTTAAGGTCACCTCGAGGCGTAGAAATCCGAAGTCCGTTTTAACTGCCGATTAACGAGTCTATCACACTCACAATAAGATGCTTAGAACTTAGGGTTCTCATCAAATCATGGGTGAGTTGAATGGCTGTAGAAAGACACTCTTAAACCTTAAAACTCGAAAATCTAAAAAAATTAGAAAAGAAGAAAAAGAGAAAAAGAAATTTTTCTTTGAATAAGGTGAGGGCTTGAAGTGATCTGCATTTTGGCAGATACCCGGGCACTGTTGTGTCTTTGAAAGTTTAGATCCTAAGTAAACATTTTCTTAATAATTGAAAATAACTCATGCCCAAATAATCCAACTTAATTCTTTTATAAATAGCATATAGTTTTTTGCTAGGGACTAGCAAAAGATAGGTATGGGGGTGTGATGTAAACATGTTTACACTGCATAAGATGTCTATTTATGCATGTTCTTAAGCATAGAATTACATTGCATACTATAAATATTGCATAGCATGCATCATCTTGCATTTAGATTAGTTTGAATAAAATGGAGGTTAATTGTCTCCTTTTATGTTCAGAGATAGGAAAAATTTTTATCGGGGCCTCGGATCGAAGATCCAACTGTACAGATTTGATCAGGGCGATGATTGGAGTTCAACGACTCCAAGATCGCCCTAATCAGACATTTGTAGCATCAGATAGAGATCGAGGAACCCTAGAAAATCAAGGGCCAAGATGGTGTGAATCCACACTTCAAACGACAAATCCGATCGCACGGATGGATTTCAATCGACGAACGCAGTCTAATGGCGTGAAAATCGACTCAATCTGACAACCGTGGCACCATCTACATCATCCAAAAGATGGACGGCCAAGAAGGTGCCTTGTGGCGCCATCTCGGCTGCCCAACTGGCCACCCTCAACTTTTGAAGCCGCTAGCACCCACGCATCTCTGCCGTTGGATCAAGATCCAACGGTTGAGAGTGCATCTCAACCGGTGCGCCCATTCTCTGAAGATTCATATGAAGAGCTGCCTCGACCGTTAGATCTCAATCCAACGGTCCTGATTGCACGCGCATGAGTTAGCCCACTCGCTAATCCACATACGTAGCGCAGTGGGTAGAGCGCTCGCTCGTGATCGGGTGCGTGTTCGAGTCGCAGGAGGCAGGCGCTGAGGCGTGGAGGTGCGGGTGCGATTGACCACCCAATGGTGATCCAGCGGCCGTGATCGATCAATCGAGATGATGTGTCCATGCATGCCCACATGTAACGCGGGATCGTACGTTGACAATTGTCGCACCTCAACGCACTAGGTGTGCGTTGAGGCGCGACAGTTGTCAAATCTTGATGAACGTGGGTGGTGCGAGAGGTGAGCGGGTGACACACGTTGCCCAGGACTGGGGCTTTAGCGACGGTTTAATCCGTTACTAAAGACCCCTTATTTAATATTTTGAAATTGTAAAGACCAAATTGCCCTCACTCCTTGCAACTATAAAAGGAGACCCCCTCCATATGAAATGGGCATCCCTTCTTCTCTTCTCTCCCTCTCTAAAGCTCAAGAGAAGCTTGTCCCACACCCAGGATGCTTCTCAAGAGATAAAGTCAAATTTTCATCCCCATTTCGAAAGTGGATCCCACGACGACGACGACGTGTTGTCCCATTCCTGTTCTTCCCGTTTCGTCCTCCTTCGTCCTGCTCCATTCCCCGTCTTCTAGGTGTTGTCCCGTCCAGCTCGTCCTCCGAGCGACCGTCGAGGAGGATAATTCTCTCCATTCTTTTTAATGCTTTCTAGAGTAGATTTACTGCTTTCTAGTGTAATCGATTTCTGCTTTCTAGTCGTAATGTTTAGTGTAACGAACAATCTCTTTGATAATGAATTCCATGTTCATTTTACATCTCTTTTTGGTTTTTATTTGTAATATTCTCTCTCTCTCTTCTATTTATTGTAAATAGATAGATAGTTTCTAATCACTTAATCTGCTTCGTGATAAATAAAACAAACGTGTAGTTTTAATCAAACGTCCTCCTCCCTGAGTTCTACTCGAGATTTCTATTTCGGTACAAATTTTATTTGTTGAACACGAGTTCTTCGCTTTCAAACTACAACGACAGGTTTTTCAAAATCAAATACGTTAGCGTAGTAACTCGTAACTTCAACACTCGTGTTTTCAAAATTTGGACTGTTCTACTAAACCTTGATTGAATATACATAAGATTAAACCCTAAAAGTTACTAAATAAGGTTAAACCCTAAAAGTCACATCATCAAATAACCTTGTTTTTAAACCCTGGTTGTGCACGCACACACATTTTAACTGATCATTAAGGGCACAACCCATTTGAAGGGCCCATCACATTCCAAGAGCATGATCATCCCAAGCCAAATTAAAACTGAGTAGACGTTGGCCTTAAAGATTGATTCACTCTTCGGGGCTCAGACTAAAATTTTTTTCGATTAATTTGCTTCTGCTGGTCCATCTGATGTCTAGCTAGGAGAGTAGCATCAAATGACTGCGGCTGGGGGGTACATTAGGAACCGGAGGTGCAAGCCAAAGGAAGAACGTTCTCCCCAATCCTTCCTTCTAACTGGTTGGATTGACCGGATAAAAGTAGACTAAATCATTTATAATCTCAAGACGGGTCCTAGGAGTCTGTAGATCTTTAGGCTACCCACATAAGGACAGGTTTGGTTGATTATACTGCAAGTCACCTTTCTCTATTCTATTTTCCCTCCTACTCCACAATGTATCCTTCCACATCTTTAACACATTTCCAATCCTACCCTCCTACCAACATGTATCCTCAAGATGATTACTATCCTGACATAACTTATGATTACCCATCCACTAGCTGGGATAACTTTGATTGGGGATATGAATCTAGACCTCAGTGTCTTGGGCCTAACCCTGGACAACAAGACTATGATTACTATCCTTCCCAGAGCTACAATGATTATAGATCTCCATCCTTTGATGATCAACCTAACCAGATCTACAGCCATGAAGGATATGCTGATTATAACACCTACCCTCCCCAGTATTCCATTGAAAATAGGTCATCACCATTCTTTGAACAACCTGAAATGACTTACTATCAGGGAGGGACCCGAGTACCCGTCATCCTGACTCCACTAGATTTAACCTGAACCCACCCAAACCTGAATCGAACTAGTCGATTCAGGTGAACCAGATCTAAGATAGGGTGTTGGCTAACTTGAGGAACACCATACAATCTTTAGAAGTCTAGCCAACACCATGCACTGAAGCATTGGAGCCTCTGCTAAAAATGATTGATGAGATGAATAGCTCTTTATTGGATTTGCTCCAAAGTGTTAGGGATAGGGACCTGGTTGAGTTTCTTCTTAGGAAATTATCGAGGTTGAGGATGAAATTTGTGGTTGCCCTAATCAAATATTGGGATGATTCTCAAGATGAACCCCTTTCAGGAGAGCCAATGTCTAAACCCACTTAGGCGCCTATCGGGGGGGATACATATTCTGAGATTGGAGATGACCAGGTTGGGCTAGAGCAACCCTTTGAGGATGAATCAGGTTTCTCACCCGTGATCCTAGAGCTAGGGAATGACGAAAAATATGTCTCCACGGACCATGAAATGACATATGATTTTGAGACATATATAAATGAGGATCATGGATTCTTTGATTCTGAGGGTGAGGAATCTCTTAGTGAAGTCTCACTTAAGCTTAAGGAAGATGATTTTAGCGAGAGAAATGGACTCGAGGAGCATGACAAACCATTTGATAGCCCAGTCATTGAAGATTTTGATTCGGTTGGGGCTAACGTGGAGGATTCGAATCCTCATTTACTTGATGATTCAATTAGTGACCCCATTCCTCATCTGTACCCTGAATAGCTGACTTCTGAGATCATTGAGCCCAAGTCAATCTTGATTCAGCCATGATTTCTGGACTTAGGAGAATCATTTAGGGTGAATGATATGCTAGAGGTCCCAGAGCCAGAGCCCTTGATGTTGGAAGATAGAATTGTTGAAATAAAAATTTGGGAGGCTAATTTTGAGGGAACTTTGATTTTGGATCTAAGGGTACCTATTGACCTAAAACCACCTACTTTCTACCAGGACCATTACGATATCTTTCACGTGCAACCCAAGCTCGAAATAACTGATTATTTTTATGAGCTAGATGTTAAGTGTACAACCGCACCTATTGAACCATCTTTACTCGTTGTTCGACACTTTGGTCTTGGGTTGTACACAACTAAACCGCAAGCCCGGCCTCGCAAACACAACCTTCAGTTCTGGGTGATTTTCATCCAGAACCTGAGAACCACTCAACCCTGGGGCATGGGTCTGCATCATAATTTGGTCCACATTAGTGGACATCTTCAGTTAGCGGGTTAGAGGATCAATATTTTTATTTTGATTCTGACCTACACTTGTGAATTCTCAATTTCTTCTTTGTATGTATATTATGCCTAGCTGAAGGCATTAAACTTAGCACGTCTGTATACTCTCTTCTCTCTACGGAGCTAACCAGGATATCACGATATTCAAGTGATATTCTGTTTACTCTGCCCTTTTCATGTCTTTGTTTTGACAATGACATTGCATCATTTAGGCATGGGGGGTGGATAATTAATTCCTGAAATCATTCTGTTAACTTTGTAGAATTTCTTTTAGTTTCTTATAAAATGAAAAAAAATAATTGAAAATTTGAAAAGATATAAAAAGAAAGAAATTAGGAAAAGTGAACTTAGTCATTTGGAAGTTATTAACTTTAGGAAATGATACGAGAGGACCTAAACACTTAGACTCTTCAGGTCTTCGGGCTTAATTAGCCCGGGTGTTCACTCAAATGTGGACTTAGTCTCAAGTCCTCACTAATTAAGATTCATTTTAAGTTGGTAAATAAATTGGGGTGATAAGTATACGACTTATCAACCCGCCCTTTAATTTAAGGGGACTTTAAGCCTAAGCATGTACACACTTTTTGCACTGACTCACTTTTCTGTGGTTTCTTCAGAAATTGGGTAGCTAATGAACTATCTAGGGTGGTATGGTCAGCAAGTTGCTGGTGGTAATAGCTCATCGGTCGGTTGTCTAGAGCCTAGCCACAAGACCATTTTCGTTGTACTGCCCTTAGGTAAATCTTAGAGTAGGGAAGCCACCTACTTAAAAAAAAAGAAAGAAAGAAAAAGAAAAAGAAAAAAAAATAGAAAAAGGGGAATAAAAATAAAACCATACTTCACTGCATGAGTATGGCTAGCAAGTTGTCGTAGGTAACAGCCCATTGGCTGGTTGTCCAGAGCCCAACTCACAAAAATGCACAATAATTCCCAAAACACTTAAGGAAGAAGCGGGGAAGTAAAATAAATTGGGGAGATATACACTGGGTTCGCCAATGTGTTGACCCCATAAATAAAAGTAGGGAGAAAGCTACCGTTAGAAAAGATAAACCTCTTGGCAGGGTCACCTAGGGTTGTAGAAACCCGAAGTCCATTTTAACGGCTACCTAGTGAGTCTTTCACTATTTTCATAAGATGCTTAACACAGAGTCCTTTTCGAGTCTTGGGTGGGTCGGGTAGCTGTAAAAAGTTATCCCGGAACTCTCAAACTCCAAAAGTACAAAAAAATTAGAAAAGAAGAAAAATAAAAAAAATGTATCTTCCCTTTTTAAATAAGGCGAGGACTTGGGCAGTCTGCATTCTGACAGACACCCGGGTACTGTTGAGTTTTCGTAGTTTAGGACCTTAGTTGAAATTTTCTATTATTAATAAACGACTCAGGCCTAAGCAGTCTAATCCTAATTCTGCTTTTATACATACCATATAATTTAATTTTGCTAGGGACAAGAAAAAGATAGGCATGTGGGATGATGTAAACACTTTTATTGAGGGTGAAATGCCTATTCATGCAAGTTCCTAGGTTTAGATTTGCATTTCTTGTTATAAATATTGCATAGCATGCATCATTCTACATTTAGAGTAGTTGTATATATTTTAGGTTAATTAGGTTCTTTTTATGGTCAGGAGAGATGAAGACTTTTTTCAGGGCCTCAGATGGATGATCGGACTGTATGGATCTGATTAGGATGATGATTGGAGTCTAAGGCCTCTGAAATTGTCTTGATTGGAGAACCGTAGCATCGTACGAAGTCTGAAGAAGATCAACAGCCAGGGGGAAATGCTACATCCATACGAGTTTCAGATGGAAAATCCGACCATACGGATGGATCCGGAGCGACGATCGTAGTCCAGCAACATGGGAATCATCTCGATGTGAGCACTGTGGCACCCTCTACAAAAGAAAGAAGAATGGACGGCCCAGATGGTGCCACGTGACGCCATCCAGGCTACCCAACGTCGGCTAGAAGCAGCGTACCGTGCATAGCTGCAACCACGTATAGCAGCAATGCAGCTCATGCCAGCGCACGCGCACATTACGCGTGGAGCACGGGCGCGTGAAGCGCGTAGCATGCGATGCTCGTGCCAGCGAAGTGGGTGCAAGTGGATGATAGACGTGGATCTTCAGTGACGTAGGCCTTTAATGACACTTGCAGTTGTCACTAATGGTCCGTGCGCTCCAGCAAGAGGAATTGAAGGGCGGATCTTCAGCGACAGCAGCAGTGACGTTTATGAACGTCAGTAATTACCCAGATGCGAATTTGTTCTTCCTCCACTATAAAAGGACCTACCCACCACCATTCCAAACCATCTCTTCCTTTCATCACCTCACCACCTCCAAGGCTCTAGAGAGAGCTTGTCCCAAGCTTGGGATGCTCCTCTAGAGTAAAACCAAATAGTTTTCCCTCCCTTTATCCCCATTCGTGGAGCATCCCGTGGCCGTCCTCTCACCGCCCTTTGAGAAGAAGATCCTCGCCGCATTGCCGTCCTGCCCCATCCTCCGTCCTCCTTCATCCTTCTCCTCACCATCTTCCTCCAGGTGACGTCAGAGTGAGTCATCCTCCGAGCAATCGTCGAGGGGGATTCTCTCACCTCTTTCTATCTTCTTCGCTTTCATAGTGTAGTTTTCCTGCTTTCGTAGTTGTAACAAATAATTCTTCATGAATAGATGATTGTTTCTCTCTCTCTCTCTCTTTCTCCTTCTCTCTTATATATTTGTACAAGTAGATAAAGTTTTCGTCGACCTAATCTCTTGCTTGATAAAAATACAAAAAAAAATAGAAAAGATAAAAATGACCAAAAACAAATAAAAGTAAAGCACAAATTCTTATAAAAATTAGATTTTCCAAAAATTTCATTTTCCAAAAAATTAAAGTTTTGCTAAGAGACTAGCAAAAGATAAGCATGAGGGCGTGATAAACGCTAGTTTATCATTATTTTTATGCATTAAAACAAACCTAGCTCTTAGGATTATGCTCCGCAAATGGGTTTTTGGGTTGCATTTAGGCATAAATTAGGTTAGGCATGCATTGCATTTTATTGTGTTTTTAATGTGTTTTTGTGTGTTAGGGATAAACAGATGGCCAGATCCCTAGAACCCTAGCACTCAGGAAGGCAATTGGTGAAGGAGAAGCTCTCACCAGTTGGAACTCAACTTTATCCAGCTCACCATAGCTGGGATTCAGCTCACGTGAACTAGGGCTATCTCATCCTATCTCCATTTAGCTCATCTCAGCTGAATGGCAGCTCAAGAGAGCTCATCTAAGCTCACCCTAACTCAGGTTAGCTCTGATCCAGCTCAACTTAGCTGAGTCTAGATATTTTTACTCAGCTCCCATTAGTCCACAGGGAGCTCTAGCTAGCTCAGCTGAGTTGACTGGAGTTCACCCTAGCTTAGGTCCAACTACATCCAGCTCCACTCAATTCCAGCCAGCTGAGGATGAATTCATTCTAGCTCTGGAAGCTCAAGTCTAGCTCCCGGGGACTCAGCATAGCTCAACTTAGTTGAGCTAAGCTACCTTAGCTGCCTCTACCAGCTCAATCCTCAAAGGGAGCACCAGACCCAGCTCACCTTAGCTCAATTCAGTAGAAGCCAGCTCATTTTAGCTTGGCCTAGCAGCTAGCAAAGAACTAGCAAGCTATGCTAGCTAGAGTAGCCCCATGGTGGCCTCTTCAGCAGCTACTAGCTCCAGTTTAGCTCCGGACTCTTCATATCCAACTCCTCTCCTCAAACCCTAGCACCCATTGCCTACTCCTCTACTCCACTACTAGCTAAGCTAGCTTAGCTTAGCTTAGCTGAGCTATGCTCCAGCTCCCTTGGCTTTTACCATCTAAAAACCCTACTTAACAACTCCACCAACTAGCTCCACCTAAGCTCCACATAAGCTAACCCTACTTCCACCTCACCTTGGCGCCAACCTAGCCTACCCACTACCTCCAAAAGACACAACTAAATGGCACCAAAACCACCTATAACTACCCTTGTTTTGGTGCCAAAAATCCCCCCATCCTAACCCTACACCTACCCATATAATCCATCCTAGCCACCCACCTACCTCTCCTTCTGGAACCCTACTTGGCGCCACCTAAGCCCCCCTTCTATAACCCATTTTGGTGCCAACTTCAAGGGTTACCACCACCCATAACCACCACCTAGGTACCCCTTGGGTTGGCGCCAATCACCCTTAGCCTTAGGATCCCCAACTACCCCCATATCCTATCCTAGCCATCCATTCCAAGAGCCACCTATGCCCCCTTCCTACTCTATATAAACCCATCACCTACCACCATTTTAGATCATCCTCCATTAGTGTTTTATTTTACCTATACCCACCTACACCTACGGCCAAGAAGAAGGAGTAGAGAAGAAGATTAAGGGGGCACATCACCCGCCCCTTTGGTGCCTTCTTCTCCCCACTCTCTTCAACTTGTGCCACGCCAAGGAGGAGGAGCATTCTACTTCAAGGAGGACGGCCAGGCAAAGGAGAAAGACCTAGGGTGGACGTCCACCCTTGGAGGAGGAGAATTGAAGGTGGTAGCTGTTTGATAGTCGTAGAGCACGGATTTGATACGAAAAGTGTCGTAGTATAGTACGCAATACGATCAAACAAAAATATTTATAAAAAGATAACTAGACTTGAGTCTCAGTCATTCGTCTCTGGGAGGCGATTGTTTTACTTTTGGATTTGATCTTTTACCACTCTACCATGTTTAAAATCGCACGTCGATTTTCAGTCTTCTGATTAAAATTTCACCACTTCTATTATGAACCTTGATTACATGCGCGTGTGTTAAATAGATCACAAAGGTGAAAGTGTGAGTTTCTGTGCGCACGATTCTAGTGAGGTGGTGACTGTTTGCAGAAAATGCATCTATAGTCAGATTTTCTATATTTTCCGAAAATGACACGCTTGTTGCAAAATATCAGAAATTAAAAACAGGCAACATTAATCACACAAAGGATATTGCAATGAGCTCATGATGATTCTCAACACATAGAAATATATATATATAGAAAATATATTTTTCATTCATTCATTTGGAGAGTGTTTGCAACATGAACTTGTAGAGGAAAGCTTGTACATGAATGCTTAAAAATATAGAACTAGCTATCAGAAAATGATCGCATACAAGAATCTACGGGGGGGATTTTGCATGCATCATTGGGGGAGAATAAGGACTACACTACTAAGCAGTAAATGTAAAGAACTAGCTACTAATCTATCAGAAGTGAGGGCATTTGGAGGTGGTCTCCGATGGCCTTGGAATGGTGGAGAGGAGAATGAGGGATGACCAATGGAGCTTAGGTCGGCCCTTGGAGAGAAAGAGGAGTGATCCAGCATCTCGGCATGGTGTCCTTCATGGTGGTACTCAGCTCGTGGAGATGGTGGTGGAGATGGTAGTGGCTAGCCTAAGTGGTAGTGGATGAGAGCCATGGATGTGGATGGGAGCCAATGGATGTGAATGGGTGCAAATGGCCACCCCTTAGGTCTTTTTATAGACCTAAGGGACTCTCTCTAGAGAAGTGTGGAACTCTCTAGATAGAGCCCAAGAGTGGCCGGCCAAGAGAGGATAAAAGTGGTTTTGAGATCCAAAAAATGTCGATCTCAATTTGAATGCCTCTTGGTTGCTAAATTTGGCAACCAAGAGTGGCGCCACTTGGAGAGAGTTCTAGAGAACTCTAGATGTGTGGGAGTGCGTGAATGGGTGTGTGTGTGTGTGGTCATGCTTTATGTGGCTAGGTGGTTTAGGTTAGGTCCTAAGTGGTTTAGGTAGGTTATCCTTGAATTAGGGTTGCAAACCCTAATTGCTAGGGGGACATTGCAATTAAACCTCACCTAAGTTTAATTGAATGAGTGTGAACCTAATTAAGAGTGAAATAACTCAATTAGGTTGGGTTTAGGTCAATTGGACTCTCATTAAGTCCAATTGAACTTGTGTGGGTTGAGATCTAAGCTCAATTTGACTCAGTGAGTCCAATTGACCTAAGTGAAGGTAATTGACTTTGATCTAAGTCAATTGGGTTTGGTGAGAACCTAATTAGGTCCTTATGTAGGTCTAGAGGTGATGTACTAGGGTTAGGACACCTTAATTTAGGTTCCTATGGGGTTGGGATTAGGTCTAGGGAGCTAGAAATCCAAGATCAAGGCTTAAATCTCAAAATAGGAACTGAAGACTGATAACACTGCACATGGGGGTGATAACTTTGTTGAATATTGCCCATCTTAAGAATAAAAGGCACAACATAAGTAGAATGGGAGCATTGCATGCATCATATACCAAGGTTGCTTATAAAACTGTATTTATGGCCACTTGTGTAAGCACTTGTCAAAGCAGGCCTCAGATGAGCAATCGGACAGCACGGATGGATTCAGAACGACGAACGGAGTCCAACAGACTCAAGATCGGCCAAATTTGACATCCGGAGCTCCTACAATGGGCCTAGGAAGTTCTGACCGTTGATTTGGTGATCGACGGCCTTCGTTGCGCCACATCACCCCAGCTCCACCGCACGCCACTTCATCCATCGCTGAGATCAAATCTCGGCTGTCGATCTTCGATCGGACGGCCGAGAACCGCGCAGTCGCTGCGACAATGCGTGGGCGTGGCGCAGGGGTGAGCGCGCACACCCGCACACATGCACGCGGGTTCAAACCGCGCGAGGTGAAGGAAATCGAAGACGAAGAGGCACGCGACAAAATTGGGCCGCCCGATCAGCAGCAGGCGGCCATGATCACTCCGCGAGGTGCGCCCTCAGACAGCGAGCGCCCACGCGCACACGCACGCCGAGCTACGACACCTGCACGCTCGCACACCCATGGCGCTATCCAAGCACGCCCAAGGAAGGATCTCAGCCGTCCGATCATCGATCGGACAGCTTTCACGCAGCGGCCACGGATCAGGCGCGAAGAAGAACAGTGCGAGCGGTTGACCGGCGGGCTGGAGGGCTTCACCGACGCTTTTGGAATGGTTTTAGCAACATCCTGGACGTTGCTAAAGCCCCTTCTTCTTTTAGAAAGCCTTAACCCTATTTAAACCCCCTCCAACCACTCATTCAAGGCATTCACTTCCCTTTCAACTACTCTACCCCCCTCTTAGCTAGCTTTAGGCCCTCTTGTAATCGCTGGAGACGATGAGCCACTGACGGAGCCTTCTCCACCGCCGTGGCTACCTCGCCTCTCTCCCTCTCTCTCCCTCTCTTCCTCTCTTTTAAGCTTTCCTTTACTTATGTTTAAGCATGTATCTAATGTTGTAATCTGTGAACTAAAGCTACATGATTAATGAAGTTACTTTCCATTCAGTTGTTTACTTTATTTCTTACTCAAGTTTCATGTTAAAGAAAGAAACGACTCTAACCCTAATCTCTCTCTCTCTCTTTCTCTCTCTATTTCTCTCTCGCTTTTCAACCGCACCTTTCGCAAGCAAAACTCCGTGATTTCTGTGACAACAAGTGATAAGAAAAATCCGATTTTCATGCCTCCTTGAGACCGACACTCGGACTCACCTCCGTTTCTTTACTTTAAAATCGACGTTGCAAGTGCGACTATAACGACACTTCTTAACACACACGCTCGAGCCCACGCCAGTTTTTGGCATCGTTGTTGAGGAGGCAACGGATTTGTTTTGTCACCTCCACATCCATTCTCACATCGTCTAATGCCTTGTTTCCTTTCTACTTGATGGTTGCAGGAATTCGACGCTGGGACGGCGAAGCGATGCATCCCACGACGGTAACAAGGGAGTAGGCGCAACAAGGACCGATAGTGAGTAATTCTTCTCTCATGATTGTTTGCTTGCGTGAAAAAACTAAAAAAAATTGTAAAAATTGAAAAAAATTGGCGTGGTGTATGATTGCTTGACCCACATGCTTAACACATCACCCCACAAAAATGTACACTCTAACTTTCTGAATAAATTCTTGGAGTGTTCTTTTCTCTTTTTGAGTGGTGTTTGCGAAGCCACCGTGAATTGACTTAGGCTGCACCACTCAACCCTAAAACTGACTTATCTAATAGAAGCTGTATGATCATTAGGATGAGTACATTAGGGTTTTAGAGCCTCTACAGAATAAAAGGAAATATATTTTCACCGAATTATGTGTAGAACTTGACGTGCCCACTGAAACTTGTCTGAAAACATTAAGACACGTCAACCCTAAAAAGACACTAAAGTAAGGAAGAAACACTAAAAGACACCACATCTTCAAAATCCTTGCTTGAAAACCATGCTTTGATAGAAGCACACACTCTGAAAGTGGAAAATTAAGAGGCACCACCCCAATCAATGCCTCATCACGTAACCCTAGCACAAGCACTATCCTAGCCCTTTAAAACTGAGTAGACGTGCCCTAGGAAGGATTGAGTTAAGTCTCGAAAGGCGAGGTTTTGTTCGCTGGGTACTTGGCTTTCATTCCCTTGGTAGAATCTGGTGACTAGGTTGCGGGGCAGTGTCAAACGATCGCGGTTGTGTGGTCTATGGAACCGACAGTGCAAGCCAAAGGAAGAACCTTCCCTGCAATCCCCTCGTGATCAACCTGGCCAGATTAGCCTTGGGAAGGGGAGTTCAGTGTTTATGGACTTAATCACCCATTTCGAGATTTCTAGGCCTCCTAAGGAATACACCATAAGGGTTAGGCTTGTTTGCTTGATTGAACACATGCTTCTCGCATCTGTCGCTCTCCGCATCCCCTCCTATTCTTCTCTAGTGTATGCAGGGAGACGCTCACTGCATCTCGAGTTGTTTGTTTTGGGACGGGAATCCAGGCGACCTGATTTTGTTAGAAACATGGCTGAACCTAGGATAGATGAGGTTGAGGACCAACCCCCACCAGACGCAATGGCCATCATCCAAGCCCAGATTAATGCAAACCATCGGCTTCAGCAGCAATAGATCCACACCATCATGCAAGCCATACATCGGTTATAGAACCCGCAAGGTCAACCACCACCTTTTCAAGGCCCGCAAGGGCAACCACCATTTGATTTACCACAAGGGAAACCACCACTTGATTTACCACCATTTCAGGATCAACCAAGGCCCCTCCGCGATTTCTATAATCCCTCCGCTATTAGAGTCGAGCCACACCCTAGGATCCCCGAAGGGGGAGATGATTTTGAGTTGAAACCGAATGTCTTAAGTCTGATCCAGAGCCACTTTCATGGAAACTCAAATGAGGACCCCTTCCAGCATCTAGAGGATCTCGACCGCATAGCACAAACTGTGAAACCTAGGAACATTAGCCTTGACATTGTTTTAATCAAGATGTTTCCCTTCTCATTAAGAGACAAGGCTTCTCACTGGCTTAGAACCCTAGGTAGACCCATCACCACCTGGGAAGAACTGAGGCATGTATTTTTAAAGAAATTCTTCCCCATAGGAAGACTAATGCCCTTAGAAGAGCTATTACTATCTTTACACTCTAGGGTGGGGAACAATTTCATGAGGCGTGGGAAAGATTTAATGAACTCTTGAGGAAATGCCCACACCACGAAGTACTAAGGTGGCAATTGGCCCAGATTTTCTACCACGGTCTGGACAGCAACCTACGGAACTTTGTAGATGCCTCATGCAGGGGGAACTTCCTGAACAAGGATGAGGAGAGCGCGTTTGAGCTCTTTGAGTCTATGAGGGAGAACTCGCTCAACAACACCTCCATGACCCAGTTCAACAGATCTAGTCAACCCCATGGTGGGATTTATGAGGTACAAGCAAATTCTGGAATGGTTGACGTGGACATCATTGCCAAGAAACTAGATCGAGTGGAATTGGTGGAGAAAAAGATTGATGAGCTACTAAATCAGACCAGGAACCCATTACAGACCTTCTCCCTAGCAAAGGGAGCTTACAATGTTGACCTGGTCTAGCCCTTGAGCCAATTGAACCTGGAACAACCCCTGACCACGTTCCAGGGAGGGACCTTTGCTCCCTCAACCCTTGATTACTCTCTTCCCTCTCCATCGACATCAGCTATCCTTGAGGATGTGCAAGCTGTCCAAGATTATGCGAAACCTGACCCTTTCTCCAACACGTATAACACTGGCTGGCGTAACCACCCCAATTTGGATGGACAAACCAGAAACCTCAATTCCAAAACCATCCCAGGCCAAACCAGCAGCCAGACTTACCCCCTATCAGCAAGGACCACTAGTTAGACCCCAATACAATTAGAATAGGGTGGCCCCTCCCCCACAAAATCAAATGGACACCCTAATAAAGATGATGGCTGACATGAACCAGAAACATCAGGAGGAAATGGCCTTGGTAAAGGGGTAGTTAAGCCAACTCTTAGACTGTAAGCAACAAGGATCCCTACCTTCCCAGCCACAACCGAACCCACGAAACATAATTAACAGAGGCCCTAATTCGCAAGGGTTCTAAGGCAACCCCGGGCAGGCTCACATGGTCTAGCCAGCCCTGCAAACACCCCCTGGGTTTGGTGCTTCTTCATCCTCGTCTTCTCTAGGATCAACCCATGGCCCCACTGCCTCTGCGTATGCGGTGACCTTGAGAAGCGGCACTAGAACCTAGGATCCCAACTGGCCGACTCTCCCCGAGACTTCACTTGCTGAAATACCTGACTCAGAAGAGGCACCAACCAAGGACCCAGAAATAGACCCAATCCACATTCAGACACCCTACCCTGAGGCCTTGGAAACAATCAAGAAAAAGAAGAATGTTGTGGAAACTGAGGAGTTTTTGGAGATCTTTAAGCAAGTACAGATTAATATTCTGCTCCTCGAAGCTATTAAACACATCCCAGCTTACGCCAAGTTTTTGAAAGATGCCTGTACCCCTAAACGTAAGCCAAGACCTCAAGCACATAGGAAGGTTGTGCTCTCCGAACAAGCAAGTTCCGTAACATCAAGCAACCTTCCGCTCAAGAAAACTGACCCAGGAGCACCCCTGATTTCCTGCAATATTGGGGACATGACATTTGATAGAGCGCTCCTGGACTTAGGTGCGTCCATCAATTTGATTCCAACAACCCTGTACCATCAATTTGGCTTTGGAGAGTTGACACCCACACCCGTCACCATTCAGTTGGTTGATAGATCAGTGAAAACCCCGAAGGGGGTTGTCGAGGACGTAATTGTACAAGTCAAGGACTTCTATTTCCCGGTCGACGTCTTGGTGCTCGATATGGAAGTCCCTGAAAAACTACAGAACACACCCATAATCTTAGGTAGACCTTTCTTAGCTACGGCTAAGGTAAACATTGCTTATGACATGGGATGTATGGAAATCTCCTTCAGAGACAGGAAAATGAAATTGGATATCTTCTGGGTGACAAAGTCTTTTGATTGCGATTGCGTTGAGGAACATGATCCCGTGGAAACTCTGATTGAGGAATGCCTCACCCTTAGTTCTGTATCAGACCACCAAACCTGTAATAACTATTTTGACCCATCACCATCACTACCCGTGGACCTCTGTAAGGCTGAGTACCATCACACAACACCATTTGAGGAGATCGATGTTGATCAACTCCCGCCCTTTCCCTTTCCATCAACTGTGGTTCCACCCGCACCTGAACTTAAGCCATTGCCTGAGAATCTCAAGTATGTCTTCCTGGGACCTGACCAGACCTTCCCTGTGATTATTAATTCTAATCTAACCAAGGATCAGGAACTTAGGTTGACTGCGACCCTTCCAGAACATCGGGCCGCCATCGGTTGGACCATTTCTGACTTGAGAGGAATTAGCCCCACCTACTGCACCCATAAGATTTACCTGGAAGACAGGGCACGACCCTCCCGCCAGATGCAGAGACGTTTAAACCCAAACATGCGGGAGGTCGTTAAAAAAGAAATTATCAAGTGGCTTGACGCCGCCATCATCTATCCTATTTCCGATAGCCCCTAGGTGAGCCCCACTCAAGTGGTTCCAAAGAAAGCTGGGCTCACCGTTGTCACCAATGATCATGGCGAATCCATCCCCACCCGCACCACCACCGCTTGGCGGGTGTGTATTGATTATAGGAAGCTCAATGAAGCCACTAAGAAGGATCATTTTCCCTTGCCATTTATTGACCAGATCCTTGAAAGATTGGCAGGGCAAAAGTATATTTGCTTCTTGGATGGATATTCAGGATATAACCAAGTCGCAATTGCTCCGGAAGATCAAGAAAAGACCACATTCACTTGCCCGTATGGCACGTTTGCATTCCGTCGAATGCCGTTCGGGTTATGCAACGCACCTGCTACCTTCCAGCGTTGCATGCTAGCCATTTTTTCAGAAATGGTGGGTGAATACTTAGAGGTCTTTATGGATGATTTCTCTGTCTTTGGGAATTCATTTGACCATTGTTTGAGCAACTGGAGAAAATCCTGAAATGATGTATCGAGGTTAATCTAGTGTTAAGTTGGGAAAAGAGCCATTTTATGGTTCAAGAAGGAATTATTCTCGGTCACATCGTATCTCATAGGGGATCGAGGTAGATCGAGCTAAGGTTGATTTGATTTCCAAACTTCCCCCACCTAGCTCGGTCCGACAGATTTGCTCATTCCTAGGACATGTTGGCTTCTACCGAAGGTTCATTAAAGACTTTTCCAAGCTTTCCAAACCCTTGACTGACTTGCTAGCCAATGACGCCATATTCCACATGTCTTCTGATTGCATCCAGGCTTATCACACCCTCCGGGACTTATTCTCCACTGCACCTGTACTTCAACCCCCGAACTGGTCCCAGGACTTTGAAATTATGTGTGATGTGTTAGATTTTGCCATAGGCACTGTCCTGGGACAAAGGCGAGATAAGAAGCCCGTGGTGATCTACTACGCGAGTAAAACGTTGGACGAGGCCCAACAAAATTATACAGTGATGAGACACTCATCATGATCTCTAATTACCCCTAATTAACTAGTCTTCCTAGTTAATTAGCTAAGGTTATGAACATATAAGGGTTAATTATATAATAAGGGATACATAGTAAAGGACCTTAAAATAAGTTTAAAAAGATATTTTATCATTCAATTAACATTATTAATAATCTAGATAATAATTGGACTCGAAATCCTATTAATCGTTTCTTTAATTAATAAGTTAAGTAACTTAAACTTAATGTATACCTAAGTATATAATAACTTAAGTGATTTTACTTAATCTAATAAATTAACCTAAAAAGGTCAAAAATGTAAATTCAAGGTGTAAACATAATATTTACCTTATTACTAACATATATAAAAAGTTGAAAAAATCTAAGTTAAAATAAACCTTCAAAACTTGGGTTTACATTTTAGTCCTTAATATTCATTACAGTCGGGTCCTTATTTCTCACATAGTTCCTTAAGATTCATTACATATAAGTCCCTCTTCGTCTTCTTCTTCTTCTTCTCTAGTCGAATGAACGGCTGGTGGTAGAGAGTCACCCCACCGCTCGGTCACCGCCCTGCCGACATCATTCCACTTTGCCCAAGCTCTTGCAGCTTGTGCTCACCACCTCCACTTCATCCATCGGTCTGGATTAATCAGAAATCCTATTTTTCAGTGGGAGATAACCTCACTGTCGTCGAAGACGACGACAGAGGTTAAGCTCCTCGAGCTTCTTCTTCGACCAGACCCCGTCCCTCTCTACGCTGCAAACTACTATAAATACCCCCTCACACCTCTGATTTTAGCAAGTTGGCTCCCTTCCCTCTTCTAATACTGCAGCCGACCCAATAGGCTATTCTTCCAAACCTCCGACGATTCCCCATTCCATCTTCCGACTTCCTCCGTCCATCTTAAGTAGCCGAGGAGATTTGCCGTGGTCTTCTACACCTCTGACAAAGGCGCCGACCTTAGGATTCCTCCGCTCCATCTCAAATCTGCCTGCCGGAGATCTTTCGACCACCCTCTGATTTCGTCGTCCGCTATGAACCTTCGGCGGAACCCTATTGGCCCCTTCGTCCAGGTAACAGTAGACTAGGAGTAGGAGTAGGCTAGCTTAGTTAGTTAGTTTAGTTAGTTAGGTTAGAGTAATGTCAGAATTTAGCTTCATCTCTTCCAGCTCCGGCGAGTTCCTTGAGCTCGCCAGAGCTTCAATTTTGTCTTTTAACTCATTGTTCACCTTCCTTTAACTTCCATGTTCACTTCTAATTCATTTTAACGATTAATTAAATCACCTAAACGCCTAATTCAAATATCACCTTCACCGACTATTTCACTGTCCATGGTGACAGTAATCGGCCTAATTCCACCTTCACTGGGTTCTTTCATCACCTTTCATCACTAATGAACCCTAATCGACATTATATTACCTATTAATGTCATCTATAATTAAACGCCCAAATTTAATTTAAGTTTTTGAGTTCGCTGTCCATGGCGGCTCAGGAACATTTCAAACTATAAATTAAACATATATTTATGATTAATAACATCTGTTGATTTGATTTAACTTCTCAATCGAGTAGTTAAATCAAGTCCTGAGCTTTAAACCAATCAAATTTTTAAGAAACAAACTTACTGTCAAATCTTATATTTCAATGAACAAATGAAGAATTTAAAGTGATACTGAGGTTCCTTGTAACCTCAGGTTCATTTTTGGATAAAAAAATGATTAATTTTGTCAATCTGTACATGCATTTTATATTTTCTGGATTCACCAGAGCTCCGGCGAGCTCCGGCGAGCCAAAGTTGTGTTGCAGCCTCTTAAACTTGCTGAGTAGCTCCAGAATGTTATTATATGGATTACTGATCATTTTAAAGAAATTTGCTTGATGTTTTAACCACTGGAGTTTTAGATGTAACTTCATCTTCCCCAACTCCGGTGAGTTGGAGAAGACTGTTATGAAAGATTTGAGAAACATTTAATGAGCTCAGAAGCTTCAGTGAGATGCACTAAAGCTATTTAAGTCTTTAAAACATTGTAGCAATCATTCCTTTATTCTGTCGAACACACACCTATTTTAGTTCAGGCGACAAGCCTGAAACCCTAGAAATTAAGGACAGAACTCAAATTTGAAGATCTGAGTGAGTTCTAGATGATGAAGAGACTCTGATTGATGCATTAATTTCTTAGGAGGAAGCTTTACACAGAAAGTCAATTTTCGAGCTTCCATAGTCAAACCTGAGTCTGATAATGGTGTTCTGAGCTTGAATTGAGGAATTGAGATGTGGAAGTTGTTTCTGGAATCTTATTTGATGATCTAAAATCAATTTAAGTAAGCTCAGATGATTTTTTTTAGTGAAGATTTTGTTCCTGCCAAGTTGGGTTACTCTCGAACCCAAACCAGCAGAAGCACTATTCTGTTGAAATTCAAATCTAAAACCTGCCCAGATTGATCTGTTATAACCCTTAGAACTTGTTTAATTCGATCAGAAACACTTTAAAGTGTCTGTTGCACTTTTTGAAATATGAAAATCAGACTCTGAAGCTTTTAGAGAAGAGATAAGCTTCTCTGTAGGTTTTGTAGGTCTTTAGAACTTAAAATCCACTCTAACAGAAGCAGAATTGCTTATATAATATATATAGACCTTATAATAAGAGAGAGAAGTCCATCTGAGGACTTCCCTGAGTTAAAAACATTTCCAGGCTTTTATAAAACCCATAGAAGCTCTGATTTCATCTCTTAAATTGAAGAGCCAAACATCATTAAAACATTAAATTAACCTTGAAATTGTGTAGATTACCCATAGAGCATTCCAACGAACTTTAAATCATCCAATTTGGAGCTCTGGGTAGAAAGTTATGAACGATTGAATTCGGGTCTGGAAGGGGTAAGTTAGTCCCACCTCGGATATCCATGAGCGCGTGCCTGGGTATAAAACTATTTTGTTCCTATGGCTATGTAGTTGTCAGCGCTCGGTGCACCGGTTCTGATTCTGATCTGATCTGAGCATTGTATCTGAGTTTGTGGGCATTAGTCTGCGGGTGTGTGCGCCCTTGGGGGCGTGCGAATGTGTATGTGCCCTGGGTGGGCGAGTGTGGCCTTGGAGGCCGGGTTGAGCCGAAAATGGCTTGAGACTGTGAACCGATTAACAATTGAACCAAAACAAACCTAACTAAGATTAGGCGAGGATCGAGTAGGGTCTGGTCCCACCCTGGTCTCAAGGTGCTGTGTATCCCCGAAAGGACCTCGCTGCAAATACAAAAACTTTTGGTTTAAAAAAGTAAAAAAACCCAGTTTAGTTGAAAGCTTAAGGAAAGAGAAGCCGCTGAAGAAAGCTAAGTGCTGAAGGATGCAAAGGCTAAGGAAGAAAGGAGCGCAGAAGCTAAGTGTTAAGGAAAAAAAGACTAAGGAACAAAGTAGAAAAACTAGGGGAAGAAGAGAAGGCAGGAGCAACAACAAGAAAGGTAAGAAGAAAGAGAGCTCGCGATAGAGAAGAAAATAAAAGAGAGAAAGAAGAAAAGAAAGAAAGAAGAAGATTAGAGGCTGTAGAGAGATGAAAAATTAAATGAATTTTCTCTTGCATCAGTATCTTTTAGTTCTTAATTGAAAAAGGCACGCTTTAATTAGATAACTTTTTGCCTTAATTTCTTAGAATGAAATAGAATTGAAAAAAAAAACTAGCATGTTTACTTGTTAATAAAGTACAACATTTTGAGTAAATATGTTTTATATGGAATTTTGTATGTTCTTATAGTTTAAATATTTTGACAAAATTCATGTTTTGAAAGTAAAACTAGTCTTACCTCCTAAACTTAAAGAAATAAAAAAGAAATTGGTGAATTTAGAGAAAAATTATTATGCCTCCCAGTGAACGACCTGGACTCAACCAGTAAAAATTTCTAAAATGTTAGGTTAATTTGACCCATACTACACAATTGACACAACTTTGAGTTAACCTAAGTGATTTCTTCTACTCTTAATTAAGTGAAATTAACTTAATTACTGAGTTGAGTGGAAAGAAATGCATCATACAGTCACAGAGAAAGAGTTGCTCGCTGTAGTCTTTGGACTTGAAAAGTTCCGATCATACTTGTTGGGATCCCACGTGATTGTTTACACTGACCATTCAGCCATCCGGCACCTGTTGGCCAAGAAGGATGCAAAGCCTAGGCTCATCAGATGGATCCTGCTTTTGCAGGAATTTGACCTGGAAATCCGCAACAAGGCCGAATCGAAGAATGTGGTGGCTGACCACTTGTCTAGACTTCATCCAGACCACATTGGACCCTCCCTACATCTGTCTGATGCCTTCCCTGATGAACACATTCTGGCTGTGCAAGACAAGAGACTACCTTGGTATGCTGACTATGTTAACTACCTAGTTGTAGGACAAACCCCGCACAGCTGGTCCAGACAGCAACGGGACAAGTTCTTGGCTGAGGCCAAGCACTATTTCTGGGATGATCCCATGCTGTTTCACCTCTGTGCTGACCAGATCATCCGGAGGTGTATCCCCGAGAACGAAGTTCAGAGTGTGCTTTTCTTCTGTCATGACCAAGCTTGTGGTGGCCACTTCTCTGGGAAGAAAACAGCTGCAAAGGTTCTGTAGTCTGGATTTTACTGGCCGTCCCTATTTAAGGATGCACACAACTTTGCCAAGACTTGCTCACGCTGCCAAACGCTGGGGACCATGACCAAGAAAGATATGATGCCCCTCCAGCCCATTTTGATTGTCGAAATCTTCGACGTTTGGGGTATCGATTTTATGGGACCCTTTCCACCATCCAACGGCTTCGAGTGCATCCTAATCTCCATAGACTATGTTTCTAAATGGATTGAAGCCGTTGCCACCCGCCAATGCAATCACAGGACTGTCATGGACTTTGTTAAGCAAAACATCTTCTCTCGGTTTGGAATACCCAAGGCCATGATCAGTGATGGTGGAAGCCATTTTATCCATTCCCAATTCCATGCCCTACTTAGAAAATACGGGGTGAACCACCGCATTGCTACCTCGTACCATCCACAAACAAATGGGCAGACTGAGGTCTCAAATAGACAAATCAAGAACATTTTATAGAAGACTATGAGACCTGACAGGAAAGACTGGTCCACACGACTAAATGATGCCCTGTGGGCATACAGGACCACTTTCAAGACCCTGATAGGCATGTCGCCTTATTGCTTGGTCTTTGGCAAAGCCTGCCATCTTTCTATCTAATTGGAACACCAGGCTTACTGGGCTGTCAAGTAATGTAACATGGATTCCTAGTTAGCCGATGCGCAGAGGATGCTCCAATTATCTGAGCTCGAAGAAATTCGTCGGGACTCCTTTGAAAATAGTCGACTGTATAAGATGAAAATGAAAGCCGTCTACGACAGACTCATTCATAGAAAAACCTTTGAGCCTAACCAGCAAGTCTGGCTGTTCGACGCCCACCTCAAACTCTTCTCGGGGAAACTCAGGTCTAAATGGACAGGACCATTTTGGGTGGTCAAGCCTTACTAATGGGGTGATTGAAATCGCTGATCCTAACACTGGGCACACTTTTACAGTTAATGGTCAAAGATTGAAACACTTCCTGGCCCAGGTTCCCCCAAAGGAGAGTGTCACCCTCGTTGAGGGATGACACGAAGCCCAGCCCAGCTGGAAGCATTAAACTCAGCGCTTCTTGGGAGGAAACCCAGAGGATTCAGACTGATCCGATATTTTACGTCACTCAGGTACTATCTTTTTGAACCCCTATGCATCCATGTATTTGCCAATGAGGACATTGTCCAACTTAAGCATGGGGGGGTGGTAAATTGCACAATCCTGAGCTCATTTAATCAGTCTGAATATAATAAAATAAAAAAAAATTGAATTTAGGAAGAAACTTAGGCATTATAAACTTTTCAATACAAAAAGAACTTAAACACTTAGACTTTTCAGGCCGTCAGGCTTAATCAACCCTGGTATCCGTTAAAGTGTGGATTTAGCTTCGAATCCTTGCAACCTTAAACTATTCCACCTACTAAATAAGGTGATAAGTATACGACTTATCAACTCACCCTTTAATTTAGAAAAACTTTAAGTCTAAGCATCTGCACACATTTTTGCACAGACTCACTCCTCGGAGATTTTGCCAGAAATTGGGTAGCTAATGAACTCTCTAGGGTAGTATGGCTGGCAAGTTGTCGTGGGTAACAGGCCATTGGCAGGTTGTCCAGAACCCAGCCACGGGACCATCTCTTCTTCATTGCCTCTAGGTACATTTGAGATCAGGGAAGCCACCTACGAAAAAAAAAGGGAGAAGAAAAGAAAATAAACCACACTTCATCGCACGAGTATGGCTGGCAAGTGATCGTGGGTAACAGCCCATTGGTCGGTTGTCCAGAGCCCATCTCAATAACTGCATAAAAAGAACCAAAACACTTAAGGAAGAAGCGGGGAAGTAGTCCAAGCCGGGGAGATATACACTGGAAAAATCCTTGTGTTGACCCCAATTAAAACAAACGTAGGGAGAAAGCTACCAATCGAACAAATACACCTTTAGGCAAATATATTTCCTCTTCCGGTCACCTAGGGGTGTAGAAACCCGAAGTCTGTCTAAATTGCTGTTGCGTGAGTCTATCACAATCTTCACACCAAGATGCTTAGCATTTAGGATTTTGACCGAGTTTTGGGTGGGTTGGGTAGCCGTAAAAAGTTACCAACCCACGCTGAATTCCGAAAAAATTCTAAGAAATATATATATATATACATATACATATGTATAGTTATACATTAAAGCAAGGATCGGGCGATTCGTATTTTGGCAGACACCCTGGCGCTGCTTAGTCTTTGTAGATTAAGACCTTAGTATATTTCCTCCTATTGACAAGTGACGAAGTGTCTAAGCAATTACTTCTTAAATTCTGAAAGAAAATAAAGGCTAGAATAAACCTTGCTAGGGACTAGCAAGGAGTAAGCATGGGGGTATGATAACACTTCACATGGGGGTGATAACTCTGTTGAATAGGGCCCATCCTAAGAATAAAAGGCACAACATAAGTAGAATGGGAGCATTGCATGCATCATATACCAAGATTGCTTATAAAACTGTATTTATGGCCATTTGTGTAAGCACTTATCAAAGCAGGACTCAGATGAGCAATCAGACCGCATGGATGGATTCAGAATGACGAACGGAGTCCAACGGACTCAAGATCGGCCAAATCCAACATCCGGAGCTCCTACAATGGGCCCAAGAAGTTCTGACCGTTGATCTGGTGATCAACGACCCTCGTTGCGGCACGTCACCCCCGCTCCACCGTACGCCACTTCATCCATCAGCTGAGATCAAATCTCGACAGTCGATCTTCGATCAGACGGTCAAGAACCGCGTAGTTGCCGCGACAATGCGCGGGCGTGGCGCAGCGGTGAGCACGCACACCCGCACACACGCGCGCGGGTTCAAACCGCGTGAGGCGAAGGAAATCGTAGACGGAGAGGCGCGTGGCAAAATTGGGCCGCCCAATCAGTAGCGGGCCGCCCTCAGATAGTGAGCGCCCACGCGCGTGCGCACGCCGGGCGACGACGCCCGCACGCACGCGCACCCATGGCGCTATCTAAGCGCGCCCAAGGAAGGATCTCAGTCCTCCGATCTTCGATCGGACGACTTTCACGTAGCGACCACGGATTGGGCGCGAAGAAGAACAGTGTGGGCGGTTGACCGGTGGGCTGGAGGGCTTCACCGACGGTTTTGGAATGGTTTTAGCGGCATCTCGGACGTCGCTAAAGCCCCTTCTTCTTTTAGAAAGCCCTTAACCCTATTTAAACCCTCTCCAACCACTCATTCAAGGCATTCACTTCCCTTGCAACTACTCTACCCTCCTCTTAGCTAGCTTTAGGCCCTCTTGTAATCGCCGGAGATGATGAGTCGCCGACGGAGCCTTCTCCACCGTCGTGGCTACCTCGCCGCTCTCCCTCTCTCTCCCTCTCTTCCTCTCTTTTAAGCTTTCCTTTACTTATGTTTAAGCATGTATCTAATGTTGTAATCTGTGAACTAAAGCTACATGATTAATGAAGTTACTTTCCATTCAGTTGTTTACTTTATTTCTTGCTCAAGTTGCATGTTAAAGAAAGAAACGACTCTAACCCTAATCTCTCTCTCTCTCTTTCTCTCTCTCTATTTCTCTCTCGCTTTTCAACCGCACCTTTTGCAAGCAAAACTCCGTGATTTCCGTGACAACAAGTGATAAGCAAAATCCGATTTTCACGACTCCTTGAGACCGACACTCGGACTCACCTCCGTTTCTTTACCTTAAAATCGACGTTGCAAGTGCGACTATAACGACACTTCATAACACACACGCACGAGCCCACGCCAGAGACCAGTTCTAGACATCCAAAAATATGATCAAATGACTTATACTCAAAAATCAGAAGTCCAGACTTCAGTTCTGGACGTCCAATCTAAGTCAGGGGGAAATCTAGGTTCTATTTTAGGTATTCTGCAGAAATTGGACGTCTGACAAAGTGTCTGGACATCCAATAACACTACAGAAGTGGGTTTGAGGTGTGCAGGAGTTGGCTAAGGGTCCTGGATGTCCTATAACTTATCTGGACATCCAGATAAGGGTTGGAACTATGGTTTTAGGGCTTCCTAGGGTGCTATGACCTAATCTAAGGGTGACCAAGGCTTGGGGGAAGTCTCTGGGCTATCCTAGGGCTACGATGGACCTAAGCTCTTTACATTTCACTACTTTATTCCTACTTAATAGAATAGAAAACCTTAACTCCCTTACATCATTATTCCTACATCTAATCTAAGCCTTCTGCTCCAGCTCTGCTGCAACTCCCATTATTCCTGATCCAGCTTCAGTCCTGCTCCAGATCCAGCTCCTGATTAGCTTATTGCCTGCAATCGACATAACGCACTTAATCAGTACATTATAACATTATTTTTTGCAAAGCTAAAGTAAAACAGTAAAGATGCAGATAATGCTTATGCATGCATGAATTACCCTAACTTATGCTAAGTTCTAGCCTAATCTAGGTCAATTAAGACCTATGATTACTGCGCAATCATACCCCATGCTTAAATCTTGCTAGTCCCTAGCAAATGCAAGACTAGGTTATTTATAGCGAGGGTCCCTAAGGGACTGATTATTTTATCAAGTGTATGCCTAGAGATTTTTCTCCTTTTTGTTTTCATCGTATGCTCTCGAAATCCAGACAATCGTGAAACTGCAGCTATATAGCTTTTGCAATGGATTCGAGTGAAAAACTAATTCACCTCTAAAGCCTGTACTTGACCCCTAGTAAAATTCTAGCGGGATAGGCGGACTTCTTCCCTCAGGGTATTCAAGATATTCTATGAATTCCACCCCGGCTTTAGGCTTAAGTAGAGAATGTCTGAGGGATATGGGTGTTTATTTGGTGGCTCACTCTCACTTGGTGCTACATAGAAATTAGTACTTCAGAATCTAGATTCCTGGATTACTAAGTAACTCAACTCAGAGAAAGACGAGAAAAACTATGCTCTCTTTTGATTCCTTTGTATTCATTCTCTTTTTCTTTTTCTTTTCTTTTTTTAGAGCTTACAATTTCACCAGATTCACACATATGATTTGTATTTTGTGGTCTCACTTGGCATTAACACCTTAATTGAGTTCCCATGATTCTAACACTAAGTCAGAATTCCTCAGCCGGTATTCGGGTGGTCAGAAACACAGAAAAATAGGTTAAGGCCATATTTGGTGGATCTCAAATTTATTTGGTGGTATTGCCTCAATGCAACTGAACTAAATATTCACTCTTTTTTCTTTGCTTTTTCTTCTTTTTCTTTTTCTTTTTTTTCTTTACTCATTTCTCTGTCTTCTTTTTTTTTTTTCTTTTTCAACATAACACAACTAGCACACATCCATGTACTTTATTGAAGAGGCATTATTAGGGATTGGTAGTACTCAAGAGACATTGTGTGGCTTATTTGGTGGAAGTGCGTACTCACGGCACCGGGAGGATGGATAGGATGGTGTATTTCTGACCTTGACATCAATACCCTCCTTCAGTAGAGGATTTCGTAAAGAATGGTCATAACCATCCACCATAGCCCTAGTTTTATGAAAACTCGCTCTCCGCGTATTTGCCTTATTTGGTGGCTCTCATCATTCACACAAAAATGTATACGTAGGAACCGAGAGCGAAAACTATGTCTAATCTCAGAGTATCATCACTTAATTATCTAGGACTCTGGATTCCTTGTACTAATCTTAGAGCACCAGTACACTCTACTCTCATCTCACACTATTTGGTCGATTTTTGGAGGAAAATCTGCCTGACTCCCAAAACACTATCCAGGGGTTCAGGAAAAGAAGCACTGCTTCTTCTTGACAGACTAAAGACGTTTATCAGCCTTCACCGTGAATCCATTGCAAATTCTACGTGTGTGTAAAAAGTTCTATTGGATCCCAGATTACAGGAATCAACTAGAGGATAAAATCCCTAATGCATTCCCTTAATAAAATAATCTTATTCATGAATGCAATATGTATATATGCTATAAACAAGTAACCTCATATAATTTGTACTTCATAAATTTTCCCTTTTGGGTTACATTCAGCTTAACCCTAAATTTAGAGCAAGAGGTGAGTGGGTGAGTCGGAAGTGGCTGTTATGGACGATTTCTAGCACTAATGCGAGCATTGGAGGTAGAGTCGGTTGTCCTTTTATTTAGGGTCCTAAAATACGTTTTACATGCAGCTCTGAGGTTTTCCTAAATGTTGGCATAAAATTTTTTCAGTTTTGTTGTATCTACCCCTCATGCCTAAGTTCTTGCATGTCCTCATGCATGAGTATAAAAGAAAATAAGTACTGCAGGGAGAGAATGGGTAGAAATCACCTGTAGTTGCTCCTGAAATTATACATTCAGCACCAGCCAACCTGTCAGTATGCAATATGCAGAAAGAAAATATGCTAAAAGAAAAATATGCTATATATAAAAATGGTTATGTATAGATGATGGTGGAATGTGGGAAGGTGATATTTATATGTGCTAAGCTTAACGCCTCTAGCTGGGCGAGAATTCAGTCACATGTCCTCAATAAGATGAACAATCTTGTCAGGTGGAGGAGGTTCCTGGGCCAAAAATGGCTTGAGGCACTGGCCATTTACCGAAGATATATGCCCAGATTTTGGGTCCTTGATCTGGACTGCCCCATTAGGATATGGGTGAATCACAACATAAGGGCCAGTCCACTTGGACTTGAGCTTCCCTGCGAAAAGTTTTAGTCGTGAATCAAACAACCAGACTTGCTAGTTGGGCGTGAATGTTTTCCTCCGGATGTGGCGGTCATGAAAGGCCTTGGTCTTGTCCTTGTATATCAATGCATTCTCATAGGCCTCCCATCGGATCTCTTCTAATTCACTGAGCTGGAGTTTCCATTCTTGACCTCCTGCATCGAGGTCAAGGTTACATTTTCGAACTGCCCAAAAGGTGCGGTGTTCCAGCTCTACAGGAAGGTGACAGACCTTGCCATATACCATGCGATATGGTGACATTTCGAGTGGGGCCTTGTATGCGGTCGATATGCCCAGAGTGTGTCGACTAATTTGTCAGACTAGTCCTTCCTGTCTGGTTTAACCGTCTTCTGAAGAATCAGCTTGATCTAACGGTTAGACACTTCATCCTGCCCATTGGTTTGCGGGTGATACGGGGTGGCTATATGGTGATGTACCCCATACTTCTTTAATAATGACTTGAAATGGGCGTGAATGAAGTGGCTTCCCCCGTCGCTAATCAGAGCGTGGGGTATTTCGAATCTCACGAAGATGTTCTGCTGTACGAAAGAAATGACGATCTTATGATTAGCCCATCTTGCCAGGATGGCCTCAATCCACTTCGAGACATAGTCAACTGCTAGCAATATGTACTCAAAGCCATGTGAGTTCGGAAAAGGGCCCATAAAATCGATGCCCCAGGCGTCGAACACTTCTACAACCATGATGGGCTGGAGTGACATCATGTCTCTCCTGGTCATAGAACCGATCGACTGGCATCGTTTGCAGTGTTGGGTGTATTCGTGTATATCTCTGAAGAAGGTTGGCTAGAAAAATCTCGATTGCAAAATTTTTGTAGCAGTTTTCCATCCCGAGAAATGACCACCTCAAGCATTGTTGCGGCAAAAAAATAACACACTGGGGATCTCAGAGTCTGGGATACATCTTTGAATAATCTGGTCCGCTCCAATGTGGAAGAGCAGTGGGTCATCCCAGAGGTAGTATTTGGCTTTGGCAGTGAATTTTGGTTTCTGGTCCTTGGATAGGTTCATGGGAATCTTGCCTGCGGCAAGGTAGTTCGCGATATCCGTGTACCGGGGGAACTCAACAGAATGAACTGCCAAAAGAAATTCATCCGGAAATTGCTTGTGGATAGGCAGGGAATAAGGAATGTGGTATAGGTCCAATTTGGATTAGTGATCCGCCACAACATTCTACTTTCTGGCTTTGTCGTGGATTTCGATATCAAATTCTTGCAATAGAAGGATCCATCTAATGAGTTGTGGTTTGGCATCCTTCTTTGCCAACAAATGCCGGAGGGCGGAGTGGTCAGTGAAAATGATGACCTTGGACCCTAATAAGTAAGATCTGAATTTCTCCAACCTGAATACTACTGCTAGCAGTTCTTTTTTGGTGACAGTGTAGTTGCGCTGAGCCTCATTCAGTGTCTTGCTAGCATATTATATGACAAAGGGTTGTTTTCCCCGATGCTGGCCTAAAACATCACTGACGGCAAAATCAGACGCGTCGCACATCATTTCAAAATCAAGTGACTAGTCGGGTGGTTGGAGAATCGGGGAGTCGAAGATAGCGCTTCGTAAAGTCTCGAAGGCGCTGAGACACGAGGTATCAAATTCAAATGGGACATCGGCAACCAGGAGATTCGTCAGAGGCCATGCAATTTTTGAGAAATTGAGTATAAATCTACGATAGAGGCCGACATGACCCAAGAATGATCTTATCGGCTTGACAGAGCTAGGTGGCGGTAAGTGGGAAATAATTTCTGATTTAGCTCGGTCGACCTTGAGTCCATTTTTGGAGATCTTGTGCCATAGTACTATGCCATCCCTCACCATGAAATGGCTTTTCTCCCGAGGTAGTACTAGGTTTACCTCAATACACCATTTCAGGATCTTGGTGAGGTTATCAAGACAAGATGCGAAATCATCTCCGAAAATGGAGAAGTCATCCATGAATACCTCCACATAGTCCCCAATCATGTTAGAGAAGATGGCCATCATACAACGCTGAAATGTCGTTGGTGCATTGTAGAGGCCAAAGGGCATCCGCTTGAAAGTGAATGTTCCAAAAGGGCATGTGAATGTGGTCTTGACTTGATCTTCTGGGCTAATCGCTACTTGATTATACCTGGAGTATCCATCCAGAAAGTAGAAGAAACTACGTCCGGCTAACCGTTCCAAGATCTTATTAATGAAAGGCAAACGAAAGTGATCCTTCTGGGTAGCCGTGTTCAGTTTCCTATAGTCGATGCAGACCCGCCAAGATGTCGCAGTGTGGGTCGGGATGGATTCTCCCTTATCATTTTTTATGACGGTGAGTCCTGCTTTCTTGGGCACTATCTGGATCGGACTCACCCGTTGGTTGTCTGAGATTGGGTATACAATACCTGTATTCAGCCATTTGATGATCTCCTTCTTAATAACCTCCAGCATATTTGGGTTAAGCCGTCTTTGAGGTTGTCTCGAAGGTTTCACCCCCTCATCCGTGTAGATGTGATGAGTGCAATATGAGGGGCGAATACTGCGAAGATCAGCAATACTCCACCCGATAGCAGCCCTATGGTCTTGCAACATAGAAATCAATTGATGCTCCTATTCTTGGGTTAAGTGGGCATTGATAATGACTGGGTATGTCACACTTTCACCCAAGAACACATACTTGAGTGAGTTAGGTAAGGGCTTCAATTCAATCACGGGTGGGTCAAAGTCAGAAATGAGAATGGGAGGAGTAGAATTGCGGGTGGGAATTTGCTGATCAATGTGCATGTGAATTCCCACTGAGTCGCTCCCTGTGAAATAATCGGTTGTGACTGCATTAATGGGAAACCTGTTAGCTGTAGTCACGTCTTCCTGTAACAACAGGGACGATTTAGTAATGTGTGGATCAGGATAGCTGGATTCAGGGGTGCGGCAGTTAGAAGCACACCCTAAATAGTCAGATCCTCGGGGAGATATGTGTAGTGCAGTGGTCTCAGTCCTGTGTGGATCGAGGCCCAAGAACCCTGATAGTGTAGACGAATGAGACATTGGGTCATCACAAAGGAGCCCAATGTTACCACAGTATGCCCCATCTTCATCTTCACCATCCTCCTCTATTCAATCACAGTCGAAGTTCTTTGCTGCCCTGAATATTTCCAGTCGAAGTCACTCATTGCCTAGGGCTATCTCCATACACTTGGATGCACAATCGATGTTCGCTCGAGCTGTTGCCAGAAATGGGTGACCCAAAATAATTTGTGCATCTCAGAGATTAGGAGGAATTTCCTTATCGAGAACGAAAAAGTCTACTGGAAAGTAGAACCCGCGGACTTTCAAGATCACATTCTCAACCACCCCCCTCAGTGTTTTGACTGATCTGTCAGCCAGCTGAATCGTGACTGAGGTGGGCTTCAACTCCACAAATCGAAATCGATCAAATACAGCAATGGGAGTTAGGTTGATGGACGAACCCAGATCTAGAAGGACCCGATCAAATGGAGAATCCTGCAAGAAGCAGGATATGAGTGGGGTACCAGGGTCTTTCTTCTTCGGCGGTAAGTTAGCTAGAATCATGGCGCTAGCCTCTTTCGATAGTACCGCCTGTTGTCCAATTCTTGGATGTCGCTTTGAGGTACAATAGTCCTTGAAGAACCTAGCGATGGCGGCAATGTGATCGATTACCTCGAGGAGGGGGACCTGAATATGTACTTCCTTGAACATCGATTTCAGGTCCTCAAAATTTTGCGTGTCCTTTTTCTGTGCTGCATTTCATGTCAAAGCCTCAGGAAAAGGGACGGGAATCTCATTGTTGAGTGGCCTCTTACCCTTATCTACTGCAGGTGGCTCCTGAGATGAAGAAGGAGTCGAACCCGCCTGCGGCGAAGGGTAGGAAAAATCAGGACCTGCCTGCCTATGTGGTGGGTCGAATGTCTTCCTTCTACTCTTCAAAGAAACAACATGTGCATTGGCTTGCTGTCCATGAGGTTGTGGGGGAGTGGAAGGGGCAGAATATGCGGGGTTCTGCAAAGGTGGCTGGCCTTGCACGTAATCGGGTGGTGCAGGAGGTGCCTGTAGTATGGCGTGTGCCTATCCCTGCGGTTCCTGAAACCTAGGCGGGGAGCCTTGGTTCTACACATATCGAGGATTCGGGATGGGTTGGGAGGGCAAGGCTCCCTAAGTCCTATGCTCCTGTAACAGCTGGTTCTGCGTGTTCTGTATGGTTTGTATCTGATCATCCATCGCCTTCATAATCTGCAAGCTATCTTGTGTGGACTTCCTCATTGATTCTTGCAGCTCCTCTTTTAGTGCCTCCAAAGGGTCAGCCCGCTTTGGAGGGTGACTAGCAGCTTGGTGCAGTGGCTGGTATAGAGAATGAGGTTGCTGCTGCTGAGATGGGAATGGCTGCTGCCTAGGGTATGTGTTTTACGCATTCCCGTATTTCCTGGTCTGGTAGTGTGGATCTTGATGTGGTCTCTGTGAATTACCAGACCAGGAGAAGTTCGTATGTTGGCGCCAACCAGGGTTATACGTCTCTGAATACGGGTTATTATGCCCGTATCCTTGGATAGCACTGACGTCCTCGTAGGCCAAAGATGTCTAAGACATATATCCGTCAAGGGGATACGCATTATAATCTGCGGGTGGTGCATAACCCTGGTCGTAAGGTGCCAGATCTAGATTATTTACAGGATCCTGATATGCAGGATCTCGTAAATACGGGGAAGATGCATCGCGAGTGAGTAGATTAACTCGAGCAGGAGGGGTTCAGGGTGCATAGGAGGGTCTTGAGGCGGCAGAGCTCAAGTCAGATTGACCTTGACTGATCTGGTCAATCTTCTTCTCGATTAGATTTATTCTATCCAGCTACTTGACGATGATATCCATGTTGGCTCGAATAGACTCGGTGTGAGCCTCGTGGACACCAACCCGCTGCTGACTAGGCCGCTGGAACTTGTTTATGGATGCGAAATTCATCGAGTTCTCCGCTAATGATTCAAACAACTCAAATGCACTGTTCTTGTCTTTTGCGAGGAAATTTCTGCCACTAGATGCATCGGCCAGATACCGATGTGTGCCATCCAACCCATGGTAAAAGATTTGAGCCAGGTGCCATCTGGGTATACCATGATGTGGGCATTTTCGGAGAAGGTCATGAAATCTGTCCCAAGCTCCATGTAACTTCTCCCCAGCTCCCTGGGAGAAAGTCGTGATTGCGCGGCGCATTGTGTTTGTTCGACCGATTAGGAAGAACTTTTGTAGGAATTCACGTCGTAATTCCGACCAGGTTCCAATTGGCTTCCCAATGGTCTTGAACCAGTATGAAGCTTTGTCCCTTAGAGAGAATGGTAAAAGCTTCATTAGAACAATCCCGAGATCGATATTCCTGGGTCGAATCATTTCAGCGAGTCGACTCAGGTCCTCAAGGTGCTGGAACGGATCTTCACTTGAGTTCCCGTAGAAGTGAGTGCTGATCAACCCAATCACATTGGGCTTGACCTTAAACGTGTCTCCGCCCGTGGGAATTCTGACTAGTGGTGCGACAATTTGTGAGGCTGGGTCGTAGAAATCCCACAGTTGTTCTCCTCGTGGTGGGTGCTGCATCCTGTCAAGCATCGTTAAGATGCAATCCATGCTCTACCGATGCCACTCGGATTCGACTACCTAGGCTTCTAGACGAGCCATCGGGTCCAGATTCTCGATATCTTGACCCGGTCTAGGTCCAGGTCCAGGATTAGCCATGGTGGCTACAGGAGTAGAAGTGCGGGGAGAAGATGGTCCTGGCGAGGTGACTTGCCTCCTTGGGAGTGGCTCCCAAGGTCCAACCAAGTGAGGTCTAAGTGATCTCCTTCCTCTCATACACCACCCAACCCCTGGGTTGGTGTAGCCAAGCAAGACAAGGCTAAGGCCCTGTCAATCAAGTGGTCCTTATGGATCAGATGACTAGATTTTTCGTTTTAGGTTTTAATTCCTGAAGAAAATTCGTCGTCAAATCGACTGAAAGCGATTCCCACCTCTTCGCTTACCCAGCCAAGAGGTTGAAACCACCCAGTAGTACGACAACGAATTTGGATTTTATTTTGTGTTTTAAAATTTGTTATAGCTCATTTTCTTCAGTAGGGTTTTCTCTTGGTGAGTGGCCCACAAGGTGACCAAGCTCACCGGCTAAGTGCTAAACTTGATTAAGTATAGGTTAGCCCAAGTGTGGTCTCTAAATTGTAACCCTAAAGATTTACTCTAAGGTTCATGCACTTCTAGGGTTTTGTTTTGTTTCAGCAGACCATAAAAGTAAAATTCATTCTTTGACAACAATTGGAATCCAACTAACTTGAAATTTGGCTAGTAGATTCTTTTTTCAATTATATTTTCAGAGAATATTTTTTTGGAATTTTTACTATTTGAACCAAATTTTTAGGGATTTTTAAAAGTTAGGGGGTCAGATTTAGGATTTTGACCCTTGGTCGATTTTTCGCTTTGAAATAGTATCAAATGATCTTCAAAAATTTGGGACAAATATGGAAAATAAAACCAATGAGATCAGCTTTCAAACCCACCATTTTTAGTCAAAACATGTTCGCGATTGCTCGGAATTACTTTCTGAAATTTGAAAAATCTCGAATCTAGGTCAGTCTGACCCCTATGCACTTCATGAGTTTTCAAAAATTTTATACTTGGAATTTTTTCAAATAAATGGTGGCATTTGAAAGATGGTTTGAAAATGAAGGTCTAGCTCGAATTTCAGAATTTTGTGTTCACTAATTTTTCAGCAATCGAATTTTTAAAAAAGACTTTGAAATCTGGCCGAAAATCAGAGAATGGTGAAGCTTTTGAAGAGTGTTTGAGTTTGAAATCCAAACTTTCCACCAAAAATGTTTTTCTTTTCAAAAACTTTTTGAAAATTTTTTTTCAAGAAAGAATTTTTTTTTTCAAAGGATTTTCAGAAATATATATATTTTTCTTTTGCTTTTCAAAACTAACATAGGATTCAAGAAGGAACATAATCTAACTACCTAGATTTTTTTTGATTTTTTTTCTTTTTTTTTACAAAAATGAATAAGCTTTTTTTTTTTCAAAAGAAATTGCTGGAAGCAAATCTAATCCTAGGGTTCAAAAGAAAACCTAGACTAAAGTGGGTGTGATGTGCACCTCGAAATCTTTTTCTACGCTCGTTGTGTGCATAGATCCCATTTTTCCTATGTTGTCTTGCACATCCAAAAACAAAGTAGAGGAAGATTTGTCAGTGATGGTTTGAAAGATCAAAATAAAAAAAAAATGACGTTGCTTCCCCGGCAACGGCGCCATTTGTTTGATAGTCGTAGAGTGCGGATTTGATAGGAAAAGCGTCATAGTATAGTGCGCAATACGATCAAACAAAAATATTTATAAAAAGATAATGAGACTTGAGTCCTGGTCATTCGTCTCTGGGAGGAGATTATTTTACTTTTGGATTCGATCTTTTACCGCTCTACTCTGTTTAAAATCGCATGTCGGTTTCCAATCTTTTGATTAAAATTTCACCACTTTTATTATGAACCCTGATTACGTGCGTGTTAAATAGATCAAAAAGGTGAAAGTGTGAGTTTCTATGCGCACGATTCTAGTGAGGTGGTGACTGTTTGCAGAAAATGCATCTATAGTCAGATTTTCTATATTTTACAGAAATGACATGCTTGTTGCAAAATATCAGAGATTAAAAATAGGCAACATTAATCACACAAAAGATATTGCAATGAGCTCATGATGTGACAAAAAGCCATTTTCGCGCATTTGAAAGTCGTCGAAAATCGTAGTATAGTCGCGCAAAAACGTTTGTCAAAAATATTGTTTGGTAAAATAACGAGACCTGAGTCCCGGTCGTTCGTCTCTGGGAGGTGTGTTTCTGTTTTTGAAATAGATCTTAAAGCCGCTCTACTTAGTATTCTGGTGCGCAATATATAGGCGGTTTAAGAACAGGCACTTAAATCACGCAAATAAAATAATCATTCAGCTCGTGGTGATTTCAAACACATAAAGAGATATATATATATATATATATATATATATATAAATGCATTTTTCATTCATTCATTGGGGGAGAGTTGTCTGTACAGGAAATCTAGAGGAAAGCTTATACAGGAATGCTTTAAATTAAACCTAGCTACCAGAAAACGATTGCATACAAGAATTGACGGGGGGATTTTGCATGCATCATTGGGGGAGAAGAGAAACTACTCTACTAAGCAGTAAATGAAAGCAATAAAACTTATGAAAAGCATGATCTCGAGCTAAAAGAGTAGAGGGCATTCAGGGGTGGTCCCCGATGGCCTTGGAGTGGTTGAGAAGAGAATGAGGGGCGGCCAATGTAGCTTAGGCCGACCCTTGGAGAGAGGTAGGGTTGATCCAGCATCCCGACATGGTGTCCTCCATTGTGGTGGTAGTGAGCTCGTGGAGGTGGAGTGAGTGGCTAAGTGGAGGTGGCATGAATGGCACCAATGGAAAGTAATTGCCAAGGGAGTGAATGGGTGCCATTATAGACCTAAGGGAAGCTCTCTAGAGAATTATGGAATTCTCTAGAAGGCCTATGGTGGGAGCTCGTGGGAGAGTGAGAGAGAGAGGGTGGATGGTGGTTTTTAGATCCACCAAATGTGGATCTAGAAATTGAATGGCTCTTGGTTGCTATTTTTAGCAACCAAGGCAACCACACATGGTAGAGAGTTCTAGAGAACTCTAGGATAGATATTTTCGTGTGGATGGTGTGTGTGGGTGTGTGTGGGTCGAAACTTAGGTGGCTAGGTTGATTAGGTTGGGTTCTAGTGGGTTTAGGTCAAGGTAGGTTTCAAATTAGGGTTATAAACCCTAATTCACTAAGGTAAAGTGCAATTAAACTTATTACAAGTTTAATTAGGTGTGTGGAAACTTAATTGAGAGTAAAACAACTCAATTAAGTCTGGTCTAGGTCAATTGGACTCTCACTAAGTCCAATTGGACAGTGTGTGCTGAGATCAGGGCTCAATTGGACTCAATGAGTCCAATTGAATAGGCTGATGGAATTGACTAAGATCCAAGTCAATTAGGTTTAGTGAGGACCTAATTAAGTCCTTAGGGAGGTTTAGAGGTGGTGTACTAGGGTTAGGGCACCTTAATTTAGGTTCCTATGGGGTTGGAATTGGTTTTAGGGACCTAGAGATCCAAGATCAAGGCTTAAATCTCAAAATAAGAATTGGAGAGCAGTATCAGACGTCTAATTATAGAATCAGACGTCTTATACTCAAAATCAGAAGTCCATACTTGTTGTCTGGACGTCCAATCGAAGTCAGGAAGGATTTCGGGTTCTGTTTTCGGTATTCTGCAAAAATTAGACGTTTGACAAAGTGTCTGGACGTCCAATAACACTGCAGAAGTGGGTTTGAAGTATGCGGGAGTTGGCTAAGGGTCCTGGACGTCTTAAAACTTATCTGGACGTCCAGAGAAGGGTTGGAACTAGGGTTTTAGGGCTTCCTAGGGTGTTGTGACCTAATCTAAGGGTGGCTAAGGCTTGGGGAAGTCTTTAGGCTATCCTAGGGCTAGGATGGACCTAAGCTCTTCACATTTTACTGCTTTATTTCTACTTAATAGAATAGCAAACTTTTAAGCCCCTTACACTATTATTCCTATATCTAAACTAGGCCTTCTACTCCAGCTCTACTACAACTCCTGTTATTCCTGATCCAGCTTCAGATCCAGCTCTTGATCAGCTTATTCCTTGCAATCGACATAATGCACTTAATCAGCACATTATAACATTATTTTATGCATAGCTAAAGAAAAGCAGTAAAGATGCAGATAATGCGTATGCATGCATGAATAACCCTAACTTATGCTAAGTCCTAGCCTAATTTAGGTCAATTAAGACCTATGATTGCTGCGCAATCATGATGATTCTCAACACATAGACATATATATATATATATAATATATTTTTCATTCATTCATTTGGAGAGTGTTTGCAACATGAACTTGTAGAGGAAAGCTTGTACATGAATGCTTAAAAATGTAGATCTAGCTATCAGAAAATGATCGCATACAAGAATCTACGGGGGGGATTTTACATGCATCATTGGGGAAGAATAAGGACTACACTACTAAGCAGTAAATAAAAGCAGTAAATGTAAAGAACTAGCTGCTAATCTATCAGAAGTGAGGGCATTCGGAGGTGGTCACTGATGGCCTTGGATTGGTGGAGAGGAGAATGAGGGACGGCCAATGGAGCTTAGGTTGGCCCTTGGAGAAAGAGAGGAGTGATCCGGCATCCCGGCATGGTGTCCTTCATGGTGGTACTTAGCTCATGGAGATGGTGGTGGAGATGGTAGTGGCTAGCCTAAGTGGTAGTGGATGAGAGCCATGGATGTGGATGGGAGCCAATGGATGTGAATGGGTGCAAATGGCCACCCCTTAGGTCTTTTATAGACCTAAGGGACTCTCTCTAGAGAAGTGTGGAACTCTCTAGAGAGAGCCCAAGAGTGGCCGGCCAAGAGAGGATAAAAGTGGTTTTGAGATCCAAAAAATGTGGATCTCAATTTGAATGCCTCTTGGTTGCTAAATTTGGCAACCAAGAGTGGCGCCACTTGGAGAGAGTTCTAGAGAACTCTAGATGTGTGGGAGTACGTGAATGGGTGTGTGTGTGTGTGTGGTCATGCTTTATGTGGCTAGGTGGTTTAGGTTAGGTCCTAAGTGGTTTAGGTAGGTTATCCTTGAATTAGGGTTGCAAAACCTAATTGCTAGGGGAAATTGTAATTAAACTTCACCTAAGTTTAATTGAATGAGTGTGAACCTAATTAAGAGTGAAATAACTCAATTAGGTTGGATTTAGGTCAATTGGACTCTCACTAAGTCCAATTGAACTTGTGTGGGTTGAGATCTAAGCTCAATTGGACTCAATGAGTCCAATTGACTTAGTTGAAGGTAATTGACTTTGATCTAAGTCAATTGGGTTTGGTGAGGACCTAATTAGGTCCTTAGATAGGTCTAGAGGTGATGTACTAGGGTTAGGACACCTTAATTTAGGTTCCTATTGGGTTGGGATTAGGTCTAGGGAGCTAGAAATCCAAGATCAAGGCTTGAATCTCAAAACAGGAACTGGAGACCAGTTCCAGACATCCAAAAATATGATCAGACGACTTTTACTCAAAAATCTGAAGTCTAGACTTCAGTTTTGGACGTCCAATTTGAGTCAGGGGGAAATTTAGGTTCTATTTTGGGTATTCTGCAGAAATTGGACGTCTGACAAAGTGTCTGGACGTCTAATAACACTGCAGAAGTGGGTTTAAGGTGTGCGGGAGTTGGCTAAGGGTCCTGGATGTGCTATAACTTATTTGGACATCCAGATAAGGGTTGGAACTAGAGTTTTAGGGCTTCCTAGGGAGCTGTGACCTAATCTAAGGGTGGCCAAGGCTTAGGGGAAGTCTCTAGGCTATCCTAGGGCTGGGATGGACCTAAGCTCTTTACATTTCACTACTTTATTCCTACTTAATAGAATAGCAAACCTTAACTCCCTTACATCATTATTCCTACATCTAATCTAAGCCTTCTGCTCCAGCTCTGCTGCAACTCCCGTTATTCCTGATCCAGCTTCAGATCCAGCTCCAAATCCAGCTCCTGATCAGCTTATTGCCTGCAATCGACATAATGCACTTAATCAGCACATTATAACATTATTTTATGCAAATCTAAAGTAAAGCAGCAAAGATGCAGATAATGCTTATGAATGCATGAATTACCTTAACTTATGCTAAGTTCTAGCCTAATCTAGGTTAATTAAGAGGAAGGAGTTGGAGGACTTCCACCTTGGAGGAGCATAGCAAGGAAGGAGTTGGAGGACTCTTTTCAAGCCCGAGAGCTACCAGGCTTGGAGCAAGAAACCTCCACCTCTTCTTTACCATCATCATCATCAGGACCATTAGTTTTATTTCATTTTTTGTTGTACCTTGATAGTGTAGTAAAAGCTTTCCTCTATTAGGGTTCCTTGTAAAATAGTTTTTGGTCCTAGTTTAAAGTTGCTTTCTTTTTGCAATCTTTATCGCATTATATTACTTTGTTTTTTTAGCACTTTTCACTCCCTCTCCCTAATTACTCTAGGCCTTCATGTGCCTAGAGTGAGCTTAGGGAGAGGAATTAATTGTCACCTAGGTGTTAGCATAGCAATTATAGGTGTTAGTCTCTTTCGCAAACAAAATCCAAGTATTCCTGTTATTTCAAAAATCCATAAAAAGTATATATTCAATAGACCAAAAAGAAAGGTGATTTCCGTGTTTTCAAGCAACAGATTTTGATTTGCAACTTGCTTCCTTGGATGACCCTAGATACTCCCCTATCTAGGTTTATAAATTTAAGAGTTGATCGATTTTGCGTGTTACAACGACGTATTTTACAAATCACGTAAAATCTACGATCAACCATGCATCCTTTTCGATGTGTGTCTGCGTTGTATGCAGCCTACCCTCCCTCACCAGACATCCTCACCGACTCCGGCGACCTCACCGACTCCCTTTGATCGACATTATTGATCGATCATGGTAACCTCTAAAACTTATTTAAATCTGTTTTGTATGGATTTGTCTTAAGTTTAGATGTTATATGCGTTGATCTTGTGTTGATCTTGTAAATCTTGTGATTGCTTGTTATATCTTGTAGTATTTGTGAGAAAATCATCCATGGATCTCTCATTATTTTTCGCATCTATTCGCTTTTGGTAGACCAAATTTCTTGGTTGATAGACCAAAATCTGATTTTTTTCAAACGTCTATCCAATTTTTGTTTTGATCGACCAAAACTTCCTAATTGATTGACCAGCGTATTTTTTCTAATCTGTTATGGCTCCTAAACGCGAATGTGCTTCCTCTTCGAGTTCTCGTTATAACACATTTGATCGATTCGTTATTACTAAGTCCCCCTATGAACGTTTCTCTATTGTTTCCAAACTTTCACCCTACGTTGGTAGACCGATCGATTTCTCATATTTTGAGACTATCTTTCTCGAAATCTGCAAGAAGTTTGCTTACTAGCAAATTCTTCGCATTTTTGAGCAGAATTTTTATCTGGTTCTAAGAATAGTCGCATTCCCGGTGTTGACCTCATGGCTTGTCACTTATTCTATGCCAATCTAAAGAATATAGGTGAGGGGTTCAACATTGAGCTTACCTCAAATGTCTATGGCATTGAGGTATTGATTAATGCGAATGTTATTTTTGAGATTCTTGGTGTTCGTCTGTTGGACCTACCTTTCTTTATCTTCACCAGCAAACACAGACGTCTTCTATTCAGGAGACCTTGCTCTCTCCCACACACTATGACCTAGGTCATCCTGCTAAGTCACCATATTTTCGTTGTCTTCCACATTTTCTTAATCATGATTTTCTTTGGAATTTCATGTCTAAATCTACCTCATTTGAGAACTGCCTTGGTATCATGGTCATTGCTCTTTACTCTTTTCTTATGAACAAGCGGTTCAACTAGAACCACTTGAATCGGTATTTGATGAGTGTTTGAGGCGTAAATCTCATTTTTAAATGATTCTGTTGTAGTATAGTGCGAAATATGTTTCGACAAATAAATTTTAATGGAATAGGTGAATCCCAGTCGAACTCAGGGAGGCAGAAAGTGCTTTTTATTTCAAAACTGAATTAGAGTGATAACTTAGAGAATATGCTACTAATTGCAAACTAATATATATATATATCACAATATGTATATCATGCAGATAGTTTGATCATGAATTGCAAGAATATAATTATGACTAGAATAAGTTCTTGCTATCTATCTAATGAAAACTACTATGTAGCATAATAAGGGCACCACGGGTGGTCTATGGTGGACTTTTGGAGACGTTGGGGAGAGCAACAGTGGTCCACCAAGGTGGCTAGGTGGCTGCTTCAAAGGAAGAGAGCCAGAGATGGAGAGAGCCCGAGAAGAAGGTTTGAAGAACTGTAGAGGGTCTGGAGGAGTTGGTGGAAGATGATCCTTCTGGGGGGCCCTGGGCCTTCTTTTATATCTTTTATTAGGGACAAGATGGGCATTTGAGCCCCTAAAATCATGCAACATCCCCTTGGTGATCAGATCTGTCGATCGAGAGATCAACGGATCAGATCGCACCTTAAAACACCTTCATTTGCTCCTTTATCATGCGAATTTGTTCTCAAGCTGAAATGTGGAGGCCTCTAGATGCTTGGATCGTGATTTGACGCTCCAACACTCGTCGCGCCAATGCCCAATGCCCACTCACACCTGCTTGCTCTTTCATCGTGCCTAACGCGCTTCAGTAGATCACAGTTGTCCTATCTCACGATCGGAAGGCTTAAAACAACCTGCAGCACCACTTTTGAAATTTCGAGTGCGTGCGCACGCGTTTAGGTGCACGTCATCACGTGTGTGGCCATTCGATGATCCTCAACTCACCACGTGCTTGCTCCATCGCTGCCTGATGATGATTTAACGGGTGGATTTCACTTGTGCTCACGACCTTCGCTGATTTCTCGCTCAAGACAGTTCGAACGTGCACCTTCTGATCCAGTGCAAGTGCATGAGCCAACGCACTATGCATGAGTTTTGTTGCATTTTCCATCTCGTATGTAGCCACCATCAGCTGTTGGATGAAGATCCAACGGTTGAGGCTTAATCTCAGTTGATAAGGTGCATCTGGAGTTGCTAGGTAGGCGCGTTGTGGCCATTGGATGATGATCCAAAGGCCCACAGTGCACGGGGGCGGGCCTTCAGAAGTTTGAAGAACGGCGAGGGGCGGTTGTGATGGCACCACATGGTGCCATCATGGCCATCCATCTTCTCTCTTTTGTAGACGGTGATATAGGCCTCTGATCGGGATGATTCTTGCATCGTTGGACTGCGATTGCTGATCCGGATCCATCTGTGCAGTTGGATTTATCATCTGAGGTCCAAATTTTTGCCTATTTGTCTCTTGGCTCTTGCTTTCTGCAGACTCCATAGGATGATACGGGAGTATGATCAATGTGATCTTGGAAGCATTGGACTCCCATCATTTCTCTAAGTAGATCTGTAAAGTTGGATCGGTCATCCACAACCTCGAATTACCTACAATTGTTAGTACCTCTCAATTAGCACATAATATGACATTATTATTTACAAACCTGATAAATCAACTATTATGCAAAGTATGATGTGAATGCATGCAGAATGCCTAAGTTAAGCTAAGTTCTAACTTAATTTAGGTAGATTAGGGTCTATGATTAATGTTCAATCATAACCCCATGCCTAAATCTTGCTAGTCCCTAGCAAGTGCAAGACTAAATGCATTCTATCAAGGGTTTACCTAGTGGTTTATTTCTTCTTGTTTCATCTAGAAATTTACAATCTAGAAAATCGTGAATGTGTAGTGGTGTAGCTTTTGCAACGGATCCAAGTGAGTCAACATACATCTAAAGCTCGTACTTGACCCTTAGTAAAATTCTGTTGGGATAGGCAAAACCTCTTCTCTCGGGGATGTTCATGGCATAGATCGCGTAGAAAATTAGCATGTTGTAGTATAATGTGAAATACGTCTCAAGCAAATAAATTAAAGGAACTTGGTAAGTCCCGGTCGATCACAGGGAGGCAAAAAGCACTTTTGATTTCATACATTGTTCCAAATATAAATGCTAAATAGTATAGACACAATATATATATATATTAATCAAAAAGAGTTTGAACATGAATTGCATACATATAACTAGACAAATTCTAACATAAACGTAAACTACTTATGTAACAGATCGAGGGCACTATGGGTGGTTAGTAGTGGCCTTTTGGAGAGGTTGGGAGAAGTAGCAATGATCTGTTGGGGTGGCCCAACAGATGTCTTAGACGGAGGTGCAGAGATGAATGCAGAGAAGACGGGAAGAAGAAGAGAGAGAGGTTGAAGGAGGAAGAAGAAATTCTAAAGAATGCCTTTCAAAGGGGACCCTTAGGACTCTTTTTATAGCTTTAGTGAAGGGCAATTAGGGTATTTGGCCCTTTAAATCCGTGCAAAGGCTTCAGATTAATCAGATCCATTGATCGGGAGATCAACGACCCTGATTAAGCCTTCCAAATCCTTCTTTTCTCATCGATGTAATCTGGTGTTGCCACGTGGTAGCCTGTCGAGCGTTGATCCTCCATCACATGGCTGCAAATCTCCTCGTGCGCACCTTCGTTTCATCTCCCTCGCCGCTCACCCCTTTTGAGCTCCCGATCGTCAGTCGTCCGATCGTAAATGCATGCAACAATCGCACCTTTGAATCCTAAAGTGCTCTCACTCATGTCTCTACACACGTCGTTGCGTGTGTTCTTGATCTAGCGCCTCCACTCTCGCCATGCGTCTGCGCTTCCTCTGCCCGATGCTGATCCGATGGTTGAATTTCATCTGCGAGCATGCCCCTCCTGATTGGGCTTCGATCCCGCATCATGCGCGATCTGTTAAGCGTGCGGATGGTCATGCTTTCCAATTTCTGTGCGGTCGCCCTCGGCCGTTGGATGGGAATCCAACGATCGAGATCTTGCCTGTGCGTGATGAGGTCACTGGAGGTGGTGATGTGGCTGCATCGTGGTCATTGGATGACGATCCAACGACCTACATTTCTCATTTCCAGATTTGGGGCGTGGTGAGGGGTGGCTGCGATGGTGCCACGTGGTGCCATCGTGGCCGTCCATCTTCTTCTCCTTGTATCTAATGATGTAGGCCTTCAATTAAGTTGATTTCTGTGCCGTTGGACTACAAATGTCGATCCGGATCCATCTATATGGTTGGATTTGTCATCTGAGGTCTAGATATTCTTCAATTTCCCCTTGGCTCCTGCTCCTTCTGCGGACTCCCTAGGGTGCTATGGGAGTTTAATTAATGCACTCTTGGAAGCGTTGGACTCCCATTGTTATTCTAAATAGATCCATAAAGTTGAATTGATCATTTGTAACCCTGGATTACCTGCAATTAAAATACCTCTCAAATAGCACATTATTATGTATAAAATATATAAATCATCTAAGATGCAAAGTACGATGTGTATGCTTGCAGAATGCCCATGTTAAGCTAGGTTCTACCTTAATTCAGGTGAATTAGGGCCCATGATTGCAGCGCAATCAGGGGACATAGAATATCCTCTGGTTTTAGCCCCAACTTTTTAGCTTAGGTAGAAGATGTCTAAGTTAGATGATTTTATATTTGGTGGATCACTTTCTTCTGGTGCTACATAGAGACTAGTATTTCAGAATTTAGATTTCCATATTATTAAATAGATCAACTTAGAGAGAGGCTGGAAGATTGTGCTCTCTTAAGTCTTTTGTACCTTTTCTTCTCTCTCTCTTTTTCCTTTTTCTTTTCTTCTTATTCTTCTTTTTTCTTTTTCTTTTCTTTTTCTTCCTGAGCTCACATCTCACTAGTTTGTGGTTATATTTGGTGGTCTCTCATGGATTACACTTCAATTAGGTTATGATAATCCTATGACTAAGTCAGAATTTCTCAGCCTATATTCAGGTGGCCAGAAACACGAAAAAGTAGGTCAAGGCTGTATTTGGTGGATTGTGAGGGTGGTAGGTGTTGTTGCCTCAATGTACTTGACTCAACATAACTCACACTTCTCAATATGGTAAGATTTTTTCTCTTTTTTTTTTTCTCTTTCCTTTTCTTGTTTTTTTTAAAATGTTTCTATATGCTTATTTTTTCTCACATCCATATCTACTAACATGATGCCATATCTACCAACAAAACACAACGCAGCATACGTAGTTTTATTCATGAGGCATTATTCGGAATTGGGGGTGTTCAAGAGGATATCGGGTGGCTTATTTGGTGGAAGTGCCTCTTCTAGGCATCGGGAAGGGAATGGGGAAGACAATGCATTTCTGACCTTGATATCAGTACCCTCCTTCAGTCGAGAATTCCATGAAGGACAGTCATAACTATCTACCTCAGTCTTAGTTTTATCAGAACATGCTCTCTGTGTATTTGCCTTATTTGGTACTCTCGCAAGGATTCTCTCAAGGAATTCGTACGCAAGAACTGAGAGTGAAAAATGTGCCTAACTCTGAGTATCATTATCCAATTATCTAGAATTTAAGATTCCTTACACTAGTCTTAGAGCATTAGTAGACTCTCTACTCCCACCTCACACATGTTTTTGGTGGATCTACTAGAAGATGGTTCGCCTGACTCCCTGATTACTATCCAAGGGTTCAGGAGGAGAAGCAATGCTTCTTCTCAACAAACTAGAGATGTCTATCGGTCTTCGCATTGGATCCACTGCAAATTCTATGTGCAAGTGTGAAATTGTACTGGATTCTAAGTTTAGGAATCTACTAAAGAATAAATCCCTAATAAAACCTCTTGATAAAATGTTCTATTTCCCCCAGGTGTTGGCAGAAAAATTTCAGTTTATATGTACGACCCTCGCATGCCTAAGTTCTTGCATGTCTTCATGAATGAATAAAAGAAATTGAAATAAGGCAGGGTGCAAGTGAATAGAAATCACCTGGAATTGCTCTTGATTTGTCATTCAACACATGCCAACACTACAATCACAATATGAAAAATACTATGCCAAAATGAAATATGCTACGTATAAAGGATATGTATATATGTATAAGTGCTGAGTTTAATGCCTCCAGTTGGGCGAAACGCCAGTCACACGTCCTTAAGAAGAAGTATCGTTTCGTCAGTAGGAGAAGGTTCTTAGGCTAAAAATGGCTCAAGGTGTTGACCATTTACCATAAAAACATGCCCAGATTTCAGGTCCATAATTTGGATGGCCTCGTTAGGATAGGGGTGGATCACCAGATACGACCCGGTCTACTTGGACTTGAGCTTTCCCACAAAGAATTTGAGCCGGGAATCAAATAACCAAACCTGCTGGTTAGGCGTGAACTCCTTCCTCTAGATGTGTTGGTCATGGAAAGCCTTAGTCTTATCTTTGTAAATCTTTGCATTCTTGTAGGCTTCTCGCCGAATCTCTTCTAACTCGCTAAGCTAGAGCTTTCTTTCATAACCTTCTGTATCGATGTTAAAATTACATTTCTGCACTGCTCAAAAGACACGGTGCTCCAGCTCTACAGGAAGGTGACAAGCCTTTCCATACACCATGTGGTATGGGGACATTCCGAGCGAGGCATTATACATGGTCTAGTATGCCCAAAGTGCGTCGATCAATCGATCGGACCAATCCTTCCTATCAAGTCTAACCGTCTTTTGAAGAATGAGTTTGATTTGATGATTAGACACTTCAGCCCGCCCATTGGTTTGTGGGTGATACGGTGTAGCAATACGGTGATGTACCCCATATTTCTTCAAAAGAGATCTGAAATGGGTATGGATGAAGTGACTGCCCCCATCACTAATCAAAGCGTGGGGGACTCTGAATCTCTCAAAAATAAATTCCCGAACAAAGGATATAATGGTCTTAGGATCAACCCTTCTTGCCGGGATAGCTTCAACCCACTTCGAGACATAGTCAACTACAAGAAGTATGCACTTGAAGCCATGCAAGTTCGGGAAAGGTCTCATAAAGTCGAATAGTTCTACAACCAGAATAGGTTGGAGAGGCATCATGTCTCTCTTGGTCATAGAACTGACCGACTGACATCGCTTACAGCATTTGGCAAACTTGTGTGTGTCTTTGAAAATAGTTGGCCAGAAGAATCCAGACTGCAAAATCTTTACAACAGTTTTTCGACCCAAGAAATGACCCCCACAGGCATCACTGTGGCAGAAGGATAACATACTTGAGATTTCTGAGTCTGGGACACATCATCTGATGATCTGATTAGCCCCATTGCGAAAGAGCATTGAGTCATCCTAGAAATAAAACTTAGCCTCTGCAATAAATTTGAGTTTTTGATCCTTGGATAATCTTGTAGGCAGCTTGCTTGTGATGAGATAGTTTACAATATCGACATACCAAGGAAACTCAACAGAGTTAATAGCTAACAGAGACTCATCCAGAAATTGATTAGAGATAGCTGGGGAGTATGGAATGTGTTCGGGGTTTATCAGGGATAAGTGATCTGCCACAACATTATGAGCTCCAACTTTGTCGCGGATATCGACGTCAAATTCCTGCAAGAGAAGGATTCATCTGGTAAGTTTGGGTTTGGCATCCTTCTTTGCCAACAAATGTTGGAGGGCGGAATGGTTAGTGAAGATGATCACTTTTGACTCGAGTAGGTATGATCTAAACTTCTCCAACCTGAATACTATGGCTAGCAGCTCTTTCTCAGTAACCGTATAGTTACATTAAGCCTCGTTCAACGTCTTGCTAGTGTAGTATATTACGAATGGATGGCACTGCCGACGCTGGCCTAGAACAGCTTCAACAATGAAGTCGGAGGCATCACACATCATCTCAAAGTTAAGAGACCAGTCGGGAGGTTGGAGAATAGGCGCATTGGAAACAATGCTTTGTAAATTCTCGAAAGCACTGAGACACGAGGAATCGAAGTTAAAGGGAATGTCAGCTACCAAGAGATTTGTCAATGGGTGAGAAATTTTCGAGAAGTCTCGAATGAATCTCTGGTAGAATCCGACATGCCCTAATAATGCTCTGATTTGTTTTACCAAGCTAGGCAGAGGTAATTGAGAAATGATTTCAGACTTAGCTCGGTCGACCTTGAGTCCATTAGAAGAGATCCTGTGACCTAGTACAATGCCATCCCTCACCATAAAATGGCTTTTCTCCCATGAAAGTACTAGGTTAACATCTATGCACCTCCTTTGGATCTTCGTGAGGTTATCAAGACAAGACAAAAAATCATCTCCAAAAATGAAGTACCCCATAAACACTGCTATGTGTCCCCGATCATGTCAGAGAAGATGGGGATCATGCAAAGCTGAAATATGGCCCAAGCTATCATTGATTCTATTAATAAAATCCCTGGATGGCTATCTCCTTAGATAGCATTCCTTATTTTCTCAAAAAAAAAAATCATGCAACACTGGAATGTTGTTGTTGCATTACAGAGGTCGAAGGACATCCGCTTGAAAGCAAATGTTCTGAAGGGACAAGTAAAAGTTGTCTTGTCTTATTCTGGCTTAATTGCAACTTGGTTGTACTCGGAATATCCATCCAGAAAGTAGAAGAAACTGTGTCTGACTAATCTTTCTAAGATTTGATCAATAAAAGGTAAAGGAAAATGATCCTTTTTGGTAGTTGTGTTCAGTTTCCTGTAATCAATGCAAACCTGCCATGTAGTAGTGGTGTAGGTCAGGATGAATTTGCCTATTTCATTCTTGATAACGGTGAGTCCTGCCTTTTAAGGCACAATCTGAATAGGACTCACCCACTGGCTATTGAAAATTGGATAGATAATGTCCGCATCAGGTCATTTGATGATCTCCTTCTTGACAACCTTAAGCATATTAGGATTCAGGCACCTCTGAGGTTGTCTCGAAGGTTTCACCCCCACATCCGTGTAGATATGATGAGTGCAATATGAGGGGCGAATACTACGGAGATCAGTAATAGTCCACCCTAAGGCATCCCTATGTGCTTGCAGTACATAGATCAATTGATGCTCCTGTTCTTGGGTTAAGTGAGCACTAATGATCAATGGGTATGTCTCACTTTCACCCAAAAATTCGTATTTCAGTGAGTCAGGTATGGGCTTTAGTTCAATCATGGATGGATTAGAATTAGGGGTGGGAGTGGGAGTCTGAATCGGAGGAGCAGAATCAATAGCGAGAATCTGATGATCCTGACTAACAGAAAATCCAATTGCAGAGGTCATGAAATCTTATCTTGGTGGAAGCAGATTATCACTTGGTTGGATAGGATAATCAGGATTTGGGGTGTTATGGTTAGATGAACACCCTGGACAATCAGATCCACGGGATGAAATGTGCAAATCATTAACCTCAGTCCTGTGTGGATCCATATCTAAGAACCCTGATAGTGCAGACGAATGAGACATTGGGTCGTTACAGAGCAGCCCAATGTTACCACAAAAAAGTTGATTCTTTGTCTTCACCATCCTCCTCGATGCGATCACAATCGAAGTTCCTTGATGCCTTGAATATGTCAAGTCTAAGTCTTTGATCACCTAGGGCAATCTCCATACATCTGGATGCACAGTTAATGTTTGCTCGGGCTATTGCCAGAAGTGAGTGACCCAAAATGATTGGTGCATTTTGAAAATTAGGAGGAACCTCCATATCAAGAACAAAAAAGTTTGCGGGAAAGCAGAATCTGCAGACTTTTACGATCACATTCTCGACTACCCCCTCGATGTTTTTACTGATCTATCAGCCAGCTGAATCGTAATCGAGGTGGGTTTTAACTCCCTAAATCGAAATCGATCATATATGACAGTGGGAGTTGATAAACGCCAATTTATCATCATTCTTATGCATTAAAATAAAACTAGCTCTTAGGATTTTGCTTCACAAATGGGTTTTTGGGTTGCATTTAGGCATTAATTAGGTTAGTCATGTATTGCATTTTTTATTATGTTTTTGATATGTTTTTGTGAGTGTTAGGGATAAGCAGATTGCCAGATCCCTAGAACCCTAGCACTTAGGAAGGTAACTGGTGAAGGAGAAGCCCAAATCAACTAGAACTCAGCCAGATCCAACTCACTATAGCTGGATTTCAGCTTACTTGGACTAGGGTTAGCTCATCCTAGCTCCATTCAGCTCATCTCAGCTGAATGGCAGCTTAAGAGAGCTCATCTTAGCTTACCCTAGCTCAGGTCAACTCAGATCCAACTCAACTTAGCTGAGTTTAGCTCATCTCAGCTCCCCTTAGTTCACAGGGAGCTCTAGCTAGCTCAACTGAGTTGACTAGAGTTCACCTCATCTCAGGTCCAGCTACATCCAGCTCCACTCAACTCCATCCAGCTAAAGATGACTTCATTTTAGCTCAGGAAGCTCAAGTCCAGCTCCCGGGGACTCAGCTTAGCTCAACTCAGTTGAGCTAAGCTACCTTAGCTGCCTCAACCAACTTGATCCTCCCTGGGAGCACTAGACCTAGCTAACCTCAGCTCCGTTTAGTAGAAGCTAGCTTACTTTAGCTTGGCTTAGCAGCTAGCAAAGAACTAGCAAGCTAAGCCAGCTAGAGTAGCTCCATGCCAACCTCTTCAACAGCTGCCAGCTCCAGTTCAGCTGCAGACTTTTTTTGTCCAGCTCCTCTCCTCAAACCCTAGCTCCCATTGCCTACTCCTCTACTCCATTACTCGCTAAGCTAGTTTAGCTTAGCTTAGCTTAGCTAGACTCTAGCTTGCTTGGCAATCCACCACCTAACAATCCTTCCTAGCTAGCTCCACCAACTCAACTCTACCTAAGCTCACCTAAGCTAGCTCCACCCTACTCCAAGTTAGCGTCACCACCATCACCACCTTTCATCTCACCACCTCCAAAAGCCACTTTCAAGGTGGTGCCAACTTTCCCTCCAAAACCACCATAAAACCCCACCATTCATCTCCTTTTGATCCCATCTCCACCATCCACCTCAACACCTTCTAGAAGAGCCACAATTGGGGCCAACTTTAGGTGCCTTTTGGCCACCATAACTAACCCCCTTAGCACCCCTTAGGTGGCGCCAATTAACCCTATCCCTAGGATCAACCTAACCACCCTTAACCACCCGTAAAATTAATCCTAGCCCTCCACCTATTCACACCAACACTACCCACTTCCACCTCTATAAAACCCACCACATTCCACCAAAAAAATTCATCCTCCCTTTAGTATAATTCCACCCTACAATCACCATACCCATGATCAAGGAAGAAGAAGAAGAGAAGAAGATTAAGGGGGCACCCTACTTGCTCCCTTGGTGCCTTCTTCCCCTTTTTATTCTCCCTTGTGCCACGCCAAGGAGGAGGAGCACTCCCCCACTAGGAGGACGGCTAGGAAAGGAGGAGCAAGGGTGGTGGACGCCCACCCTCGAAGGAGATCATTGAAGGTGGTAGCTTCCACCTTTGAGGACATCATTTGGAGGAGCATCTCAAGGAAGGAGAATGAGTTGTCTTTTCAAGTCAAGGAGCTACTTGACTTGGAGTAAGAAGCCCTCTTCTTCACCATTTTATTTAGAGGATTTGTGTTTTATTCTTCTTGTATTTTCAAGTAGAGTAGAAGCATTCCTCTGTAGGTTTTGTGTAGACAATTTTTGTTAAATCAAGTTACCTTCTCTTAGTTTTTGTTGCATAGCTTTTTACAAGTTTTTCCTAGCATTTGTTTCACTCCCTCTCCCTAATTACTCTAGGCCTCCAAATACCTAGGGTGAGCTTGGGGAGAGGCTCTACTTGTCACCTTAGGGTTAGCTTTATTAAAATAGGTATTAGTTGTTTTCCTGCTATCAGCAAAACTCGCGTGTTCCTGTTATTTCAAAACCCATAAAAATCATATCTATAATAAACCAAAAGAAAGTTGAGTTCCTTTTAAACAAGAGATTTGATTTAGCAAACAAATTATCCTCCTTGGATGACCCTAGACACTCCACTATCTAGGTTATAAATTTAAGAGTTGATCGATTTTACGTGTTACAACACGTATTTTTACAAACCGCACAAAAATCTGTATCAGGAGTCAAGTTGATGGACCAACCTAGATCAAGAAGTGCCTGATCAAATGGAGAATCCTGTAAAAAGTAGGAAATGAGTGGTGTACCAGGGTCTTTCTTCTTAAGTGCTAAGTTGACTAGAATCACAATGCTAGCTTCTTCTGATAGTACCGCCTGTCGTCCAATTTTTAGCTGTCGCTTTGGAGTACAATAGTCCTTAAAGAACCTAGCAATAGCAAGAACGTGATGAATGGCCTCGAGGAGAGGGACCTGGATATGCACTTCCTTAAATAATGATTTCAGGTCCTCAAAATTTCGAATATCCTTTTTCCGTGCTATATTCCATGTCAACGCCTCAAGGGATGGGAATCTCAGGGTCAAGTGGCCTCTTGCCCTTATCAATCGTAGATGGCCCCTGAGATGAAGATGGAGTAGAACCATCCTGCAGTGAAGGGCGTGAAAAATCATGACCCGCTTGCCTAAGTAGTGGGTCCTGTGTAATCTTTCCTCTCCTCAAAGTGACAGCCTTTGCATCGATGTGCTATCCATGAGGTGGGGGAGGAGCGGAAGGAACAGAATACATGGGGTTTTGCAATAAAGGTGGCTGACCTTGCCATAACCAGGTGGTGCAGGAGGTGCTTGTAGAATAGCATGTGCCTGTCCTTGTGGTGCTTAGAATCTAGGTGGGGTGCCCTAATTATGCACATACCTTGGGTTCGGGACAGGTTGGGAGGGCAAGGCTGCCTGTGATCTATGCTCCTGCATCATCTGAATCTGTGCATTTTGTATGTTTTACATTTGGTCAGCCATAGCTTTCACAAATTGTACGTTGTCATGAGTCGATTTCCGGATTGACTCTTGCAATTCCTCCTTCAGTGACTCCAAAGGGTCGGCCTGCTTTGGAGGGTAGTTGGCAGCTTGGTGCAGCAGTTGATAAATAGAACGTGTTTGTTGCTGCGACGGGGATGGCTGCTACCTCAGGTATGTGTTTTGTACATTCTCGTATTGTCTGGTCTGGTAGTGTGGATTTCGTCTCTATGAGTTACTGGACTAGGAGAAGTTAGGATGCTGGTGCTAACCAGGATTATACGTCTTAGAATACGGGTTATTACGCCCATAACCTTGGATAGCATTGACATCTTCGTAGGCCGAGGATGTCTCAGATGCAAATTTATCAAAAGAATACACACTCGAATTGCCATGAGGTGCGTAACCTTCATTGTACGATGCCATATCCAGATTACTCACGGTCTCATGATATGTAGGATCCAACGGAGATGGAGAAGAAACATCCTGAGTGAAAAGATGTTCACGAGTAGGAGGGACTTAGAATGCAATAGAGGAGTGCGATGTAATTGTACTACTAGGAAAACCAGATCTTGCTTGCATTAATTCATTGAGCTTTTTATCAAGCAGATCCACCTTGTACAGCTTCTTTGATAATGTCCATATCAGCTCAGGAAATTTCGGCATGAGCTTCTTGGACATTAACTCATTGCTGTCCAGGTCACTGGAATTAGTTCATAGAGGCGGCATTCATCGAGTTCTCTATTGAGGATTCGAACAGTTCGAATGCACTGTTCTCATCCTTGGTAAGGAAATTCCCGCTACTAGATGCATTGGCCAAGTACCGATGTGTGTCATCCAGCCCATGGTAAAAGACTTCTGCAAGATGCCATTTGAGTACACCATGGTGCAGGCACTTCCTGAGAAGATTGTGGAATCTGTCCCAAGCGTCATGCAGTTTCTCTCTGGGGCCTTGGGAAAAGGTCGTGATTGCGCACCTCATAGCATTTCTTCGACCAATCAGGAAGAACTTTTGGAGGAATTCACGAAGTAATTCCTCCCAGGTTCCAATTGGCCTCCGGATAGTCTTGAACCAGTAGGAAGCTTTATCCTTGAGAGAGAAGGGAAAAAGCTTCATGAGAACAATTCGCATGTCTACATTTCTAGGTCGAACTAACTCTACAATTCGATTTAGATCTTCGATGTGCTAGAAGGGGTCCTCATTCGAGTTTCCATGGAAATGAGTCTGAATCAGACTTATGAAGTTCGACTCCAACTCGAATGCATCTTCGCCTACGAGAATTCGGAACTGAGGTGCTATAATAATCACCGTCGGATCGTAGAAGTTCCACAGTTGCTCTCCACATGGTGGATGCTACATCCTGTCTAACTTGTGAGGATCCTGTTAATGCGCTACTCGTATCTTTGCTCAGACTCCTCGACCCTGGCTTCCAGATGAGCCATTGGGCCTTGATTCTCAGGGCCCTTACCAGCTCTAGAACCAAAATTAGCCATCTCAGCTAATCGAGAGGAAGAGGGTTGGGAAGAAGGTTTAGGCGAGAGTCGCCTTTGCCACCTTGGGTTTGGGTCCTAAGGTCCAACAAGTTTAGGTTGTAATGACCTTCCTTGCATACACCAACACAAAGGGTTGGTGTAGTCAAGCTAAACAAGAGTAAGGCCTTGTTAATCAAATTGGTCCTTAAGATCAGATGACCAAATTTTTCATTTTAAGTTGAAATTCCTAAAGAAAAATTCATCATTCAACCGACTGAAGGTAATCCTCACCTCTCAAGCTAACCCTTCTAATCTGTGTACGAGGGGACTAAGAGGAAGGCTCTTCCTTCGACTGTTGCCTCCGGTTCCTTTGTACCCCTTAGTCGCAGTTGTTTGACACTACTCCGCAGGCTTAGTCACCAGGTTTGGCAGAAGAGGTTGAAATTGCCCAATAGTATGATAACGAATTTTGGTTGATTTACGTATTTTAACAATTTTCTTAACCATTTTTTCTTCAACTGGGGTTTGTGGTGAGTGGCCCACAAGGCAACCAAGCTCACTGGCTAGCTACTAAACTTGATTTAGTCTAGGTTAGCCCAAATGTGTGGTCTCTAGAAATTTCGACCCTAAAGGTGTAACTTAGGGTTCATGTAGTTCTAGGGTTTCGGTGAACCAGCAAGAATCAAATAGTTCTTTGATATGTAAATGGAATCCAAATAATTTGAGATTTGATAGGAAGATTCCTTTCTTAATTATATTTTCAGAGAATATTTTTTTGTAATTTTTACTATTTCAACCGAATAAATAAGAATTTTTAAATATCAGAGGGTCAGATATGAAATTTTGACCCCTGGTCGATTTTCCAATTTGAAATAGTATCAAATAAACTCCAAAAATTTGGAAAAATATGAAAATGAAAGCTAATTAAATCAACTTTCAAACCCCAAAAATTTTGGTCAGTTCAGATTCTCAAATTGCTCAGAATTTTCGTTTGAAATTCAAAAATTTTCAAATCTAGGTCAATTTGACCTCTTGTAATTCGTGAATTTTTAAAAATTACACAATCCGAATTTTCTCAAATAAATGGTACCATTTGAAAGATGGTTTGAAAATGGATCTCTTGCCTGAATTTTAGAATTTTTTGCTGAATTCATTTTTTGTTAATGAATTTTTAAATTACTCCTTGAAATCAGGCCAAAAATCAAGGAAGTGGTGGAAAGACTTTTGAAAGGTTTTGAAATTCAAATTTCAAAAACTCCCGCTAAAATGATTTTTTTTCAATTTTTTTTTCTCTTTTCAAAATTTTTTTTATAGGGAAAGACCTTTTTCAAGTTTTCTCTCTTTTCTTTCAAACAAACTAATTCTAACCTAAGATTCAAAAGAAATCCTAATCTTACTACCTAATTTTTTTTTCAGAAAGCAAAATCTAACTAAAATTTAAATCTAACCTAAGATTCAGAAAGAAACCTAAAACTAAGGTAGATAAGATGTGCACTTGATTTTTTAAAATCCGCACTCAATGTGCGCGCAGATCCCTGGTTCATCTTGCACAAAAAAGAACTAAATCAGTTATGAAATCAAAAATAACCTTGCCTCCCTAGCAACGACGCCAATTTTTTCGAGGCATAAATCGCATTTTTAAATGATTCTGTCATAGTATAGCGCAAAATACATCTCGGCAAATGATTTCTAATGGAATAGGTGAATCTCAGTTGAACTCAGGGAGGCAGAAAGCGCTTTTAATTTCAAAACTGAATTAGAATGCTAACTTGGAGAATATGCTACTAATTGCAAACTAATCTATATATATATCACAATATGTATATCATGCAGATAGTTTGATCATGAATTGCAAGAATATAATTATGACTAGAACAAGTTCTTGCTATTTATCTAATGAAAACTACTATGTAGCAGAATAAAGGCACCACGGGTGGTTTGTGGTGGCCTTTTGGAGGCTAGGGAGAGCAACAGTGGTACACCAAGGTGGCTAGGTGGGTGCTTCAGAGGAAGAGAGCTAGAGACGGAGAGAGTTGGAGAAGAAGGTCTGAAGAACTGAAGAGGGTCTGGAGGAGTTAGTGGAAGATGATCCTCCTGGGGGCTTTGGGCCTTCTTTTATAGCTTTTATGGGGGGCAAGATGGGCATTTGAGCCCTTAATACTGTGCAATAACCCCCTGGTGATTAGATCCGTCGATCGGGAGACCAACGGATCAGATCGCACCTCAAAACACCTTCATTTGAGGCCTTCATCTCGCTGATTTGTTCTCAGGTTGACATGTGGTAGCCTCTGGACACTTGGATCATGATCTGACGCTCCAGCACTCACCGATCCAATGCCCAATGCCTGCTCGCACTCTCTCGCACTTTAATCATGCCTAACATGCTCCAGTAGATCACAACCGTTCGATCTCATGAACGGATGACTTAAAACAAGCTGTAGCACCGCCTTTGAAATTTCGAGTGCGCGTGCGCGTTTGAGTGTGCGTCATCACTCACGTGGCCATCCAATGATCCTCAGCTCACCATGCACCCACTCCATTGCTGTCTGATGATGAGCTAATAGGTGGATTTCACCCGCACTCGCGACCTTCTCTGATTTCACGCTCAAGGCGGTTCAAATGCGCCTTCTAATCCAGTGTAAATGCGTGAGCCAACACACTATGCATGAGTTTTGTTGCGTTTGCCATCTCGTATGTAGCTGCCATCAGCCGTTGGATGAAGATCCAATGGTTGAGGCTTAATCACAGTTGATAAGTCACATTTGGAGCTGCTACGTGGGCACGTTGTGGCCGTTGGATGATTATCCAATGGCCCACAATGCATGGGGGAGGGGCTTCAGAAGTTGGAGGCATTGTAAGGGGCAGCTATGATGGTGCCACGTGGCGCCATCATGGTCGTCCATCTTCTCTCTTTTGTAGACGGTGCTATAGGCCTCCAATCGGGATGATTCTTGCGTTGTTAGATTGCGATCGTCGATTCGGATTCATTCGTGTGGTTGGATTTTTACCTATTTGTCTCTTGTCTCTTGCTCTTCTGCGGACTCCATAGGATGCTATGGGAGTCTGATCGATGTGATCTTGGAAGCATTGGACTCCCATCATTGTTCTAAGTAGATCCATAAAGTTGGATCAGTCATCCGCAGCCCTGAATTACCTACAATTGTTAGTACCTCTCAATTAGCACATAATATGACATTATTATTTAAAACCTAATAAATTAACTATGATGCAAAGTATGATGCAAATGCATGCAGATTGCCTAAGTTAAGCTAAGTTCTAACTTAATTCTGGCAAATTAGGGCCTATGATTGCTGTAGAATCAATGAGTAAGCAACCCACCAGCTCCTTCCAGTTTGGGACACTCTGCTCTCACGTCTTCCTACATTTTAGTGTTCCAATGGACATAAACCATAAACAATTCATTTCGAGAGTCTCCATATTTGATAAGCTCACTTATACAAAGATGGAGCAAGCGCAGGGAGCTCGTGGTGAGGATGCAAACCAGCAGCAGCAGCCTTAGGAGTCCTTTGCCATACCTCGTCCTTTCCCTCCATACAAGCACTTCACAACGACCTGTCCTCCTCTAGTGCGACCTGCTCCATCCTTCTACGACCAGGAGTAGGGCCTTCTTGATAGACCGCTTACAGGCAGAGACTACGTCAGTATTTAGGATATTAATGACAGTATTTCCTTGATGATTCACCAATAGAGAGAGACAAATATGGTGATGATGAGACATGGGCATCAAATATCCAAATACCTAAATCCTCAAGGCCAGTTTTTGGATAGACTTGGAGAGTCTATTCACAGGATTCAGCAGTAGCTTCACAGGCCTCCTCGTCCTCGTCAATCTACTACAGTGCCTCCATCATGAGTAGCACCTCCTCCTTCTCCTCCTCCTACTACAACAGCAAATCATTAGGTGACACCTCCTCACTAGACATCTATGCAGCTGATCCCCAGATCGTCAGCTCAGAGACTGTTGTATGCTTGCGTCGAGTGTTAAGAAATATATGCGTCGTAGTATAATCAACAAAAGCACACAAACACTTAAATTTGTAAACTCAGAATCTATTTGGAGTCCGAGGTCGTTCACAGGGAGCAAATGTGGAATTCACACATTAATCTTCATTCAAAATAGATGAACACAGTAAATTAAGCACAATAACGGATATGCAATAAATAAAACTTGTCAGATTGATAATCAAATATAATCCAATGTATCTCAGAAAGTATAGAGACAAAAAGAATAGAAGAAACCTAAAAGTGGTGGTGATTTAGATCACCATTTAGATTCCTCTAATTAAACACATCTCATGTATTCAATGTATTCAAATAATCCAATAGAATTCTCAATCAAATAATTTAGGTACTTAGATGATGTCACAGTAACCAGCAGAGCACAAGACTCTCACAAGAGCCTTAAAGGTTCTAAGGCATGACATAGCTTAAGGGCTTTTCTCTCCATAGCACACAATAGAGGCTAAGTGTGAGCCTTTGTCTTTAGCATGCACCCATGAATCTCAGAACAAAACCCTCCCCTACCTCCTCACAGATTTCTACTCTTCTCTTATCTCTCAGACCCGTGGGTAATCAGGCATATAGGCGGGCTATCGGATCCGGACAAGGGACCAGGCTCACCGAGCGTGGGGGGTGAGTGTTGAAGCTACGGGTTGCTACGCTAACATGTTTGGTTCTGAAAAACCTGTCGTCGTAGTATGAAAGCGAAGAACTCGTGTTCAACAAATAAAATTTATATCGGAATAGAAATCCTAGGTCGAACTCAGGGAGGTGGACGTTTGATTTAAAAATAGGCATTTGTTTTATTTGTCATGAAGCAGAATAATTGATTAGAAACTATCTATCTATTTACAATAAATAGAAGAGAGAGAGAATATTACAAACAAAAACCAAAAAGAGATGTAGAATGAACATGGAATTCATTATCAAAGAGATTGTTCGTTACACTACTCATTACGATTAGAAAGGGGGAAATGATTACATTAGAAAGCAGTAAATCTACTCTAGAAAGCAGTAAAAGAATGGGGAGAGAGATATCCTCCTCGACGGTTGCTTGGAGGACGAGTCGGACGAGGCGACGCCTGGAAGACGAGGAACAGAGCAGGATGAAGGAGGATGAAGCGGGAAGAACGGGAATGGGGCAGCATGTCGTCATCGTCGTGAGATTCGGTTTCGAAAAGGGGACGAAAATTTGACTTTATCTCGTGAGAAGCATCTTGGGTGTGGGACAAGCTTCTCTTGAGCTTTGGAGAGGGAGAGAAGAGAAGGAAGGGATGAGAATTTCGTGTGGAGGGGGTCTCCTTTTATAGTTGCAAGGAGTGAGGGCAATTTGGTCATTTTAATTTAAAAAACATTAAATCTAGGGTCTTTAGTGACGGATAAAACCGTCACTAAAGCCCCATCGTGGGCGTAGTGGGGCAGAGCGCACGCGCCCACTCACCTCCCGCACCTGAAACGTACGTTCAAGATCTATAGATCTTAGCCGTCCGATCATGAGATCGGACGGCTTAACTCGCCCCTTGCCGCGCCTTCTCATCGCGCCCTCCTCTTCTGATCTCGCATGAGGCGCGAGCGTGCGATAGCGTGTGGGCACTATTAAGCACCCGTAGCCGCTCGATCGTGATCGAGCGGTCGCGGAGCTCGCTCGCCCGCACCCCAGCAATCGCTCGCTAGGAATCGATCGCACGTCGCTCGCTCACATAAGCGCTCTCGCCCATTGTGCTACGCGCACGGATGGGCGAGCGGTGCATCTTCGTAGCATGCGATCTGGACCATTGGATTGAGATCCAATGGTCAAGATCGCTTCTTCCAGTGCAGCTTCAGAAGTTAAGCGCGTCGGTTGGGATGCAATCTCAACCGTTGGATCTTGATCCAACGGTGGAGATTCGTGGGTGCCAGCGTCTTTAGAAGTTGAGGGCGGTCGATTGGGCGGCCGAGATGGCACCATCTTGGCTGTCCATTTTCTGGATGATGTAGATGGTGCCACGGTTGTCGGATTGAGTCGATTTTTGTGTCGTTAGGCTACGATCGTCGATCTGAATCCATTCGTGCAGTCGGATTTGTCATTTGAAGTGCGGATTCCCACCATCTTGGCCCTTGATCTTCTAGGGTTCCCCGATCTCCATCTGATGCTACAGATGTCTGATTAGGGCGATGTTGGAGTCGTTGAGCTCCAATCGTCGCCTTGATCACATCTGTACGGTTGGATCTTTGATCCGAGGCCCCGATAAAAAGTTGCCCTGTCCCTGAACATAAAAGGACACAATTAACCTCCATTTTATTCAAACTAATCTAGATGCAAGATGATGCATGCTATGCAATATTTATAGTAGATAATGCAATTGTATGCTTAAGAACATGCATAAATAGATATCTTAAGTAGTGTAAACATGTTTACATCATACCCTCATGCCTATCTTTTGCTAGTCCCTAGCAAAAACTACATGCTATTTATAAAAGAATTAGGTTGGATTATTTGGGCATGAGCTATTTTCAATCATTAAGGAAATATTTACTTAAGGTTTGAACTTTCAAAGACACAATAGTGCCCGGGTATCTGCCAAAATGCAGACCGCCTCAAGCCCTTGCCTTATTCAAAGGAAAATTTCCTTTTTCTCTTTTTCTTCTTTTCTAATTTTTTTTGGATTTTCAAGTTTTAGGGTTTAAGAGTGGCTTTCTACGACCATTCAGCTCACCCAAGATTTAATGAGAATCCTAAGTTCTAAGCATCTTATTGTGAATGTGATAGACTCGTTGACTGGCAGTAAAAACAGACTTTGGATTTCTACGCCACTGGGTGACCTTAAAAAGAGAATTCTACCTAAAGGTGTATCTTTACAACCGGTAGCTTTCTCCCTAGTTTTATTTTTACGGGGTCAACACAAGGGTGAATCCAGTGTATATCTCCCAGATTTATTCTACTTCTCCGCTTCTTCCTAAGTGTTTTAGGAATTTTCAGTGCATTTATTGAGCTGGGTTATGGACGATCGGTAGATGAGCTGTTACCACCGACAACTTGCCAGCCATACTTCTGTAGCGAAGTGTGGCTTATTTCTTTTTTTCTTTTCTCCTTTTCTTTTTTTTTCTTTTCTTTTTTTTTTGACTTTCTTTTCTCTTTTTTTAAGTAGGTGGCTTCCCTGGTCTAAGATTTACCTAAAGGCAGCAAAAGGGAGAAAAGTCCTATGACTAGGCTCTAGAAAACCTACCTATGGCCTGTTACCCATGATAACTTGCCAGCCATATAACCCTAAAAGGTTCATTACCTACCCAATTTCCGTTAAAATCGTCGAATAATGAGTCAGTGCAAAGAAAGTGTGTAGATGCTTAAAACTCAAAATTCCCTCAAATCAGAGGGCGGGTTGATAAGTCTTGTACTTATCACCCAAACTTATTTACTCGAATTAAAATAGAATTCAAGTTGGCGAGGATTCGAAAAATAAATTCACATTTTAATGGATACACAGGCTGATTAAGTCCAAAGACCTGAAGGGTCTTTGTGTTCAAATCATAATGTAGTATTTCCTAAGATTGAAAATTTCAAGTTCTCTTTCCTAATTCCAAATTTTTTTAATATAAATAAATGAAAATAAAGCAAATCTACGGAGCTGACGAATAAATTCAGAGATGAATATCCAACCCCCCATGCCTATCTAATGCAATGTCCTCATTGTATTAAAAAGACATAAAACAGAGTGGAATAGAGTAGAAAGCACCTGAATTGCGTGAATGTCAGGTCCGCTCTGAGATAAAAACTAAAAAGAACTGTATACATGCTGAATTTAGTGCCTTCAGCTAGGCACACTATACAATGAAGAGAAATAAAGAATTCACAAGTGCAGGTCAGAATCAGAATAAAAAGATGAAACCTCAGACCTGCCAGCAGATGTCCACAGATGTGGACTAGATTGTGGTGCAGACCCATACCCCATAATCGAGAATATCTAAGGTTCTGGATAAAAATTACCCAAAATCTAAAATCAGTTTGCAAGTGGGGTCAGGCTTATGATTTATGAGGATGCAACCCAAGACCAAAAAGTCAGGTTACCGAGAATTCAAGCTCCAAAGGATAATTAATGAATGCATGCTTAGGTTGAACATCCTCAGAACAAATGTCATAAGGGTTTTGGTTTGATGGTTTCAGATGAAATGGAACCCTTAGATGCAATCTTTTACTTCCTCTGGTATTTGCTTCCCAAATCAAAATTTCCCAGCTGCTATCCCCCTCATTCAGAATGTCAAATTTCGGGACCTCATGCATATTAATCACCCCGTCTGAAATCTCCAAGTCTAAAAGATGTGGCTGAATCAGAATTGACTTGGGTCTAGTTATCTCCAAAACAGAATCATCGATAAGCTCAATGGGGTGTAACTGACAATCAGGGCATTTGACTGAATCCTCTAGAAAATGAGATTTTGGATCCATAATTTGAGCCCCAATAAGATCAGTTTCCTCAGTTATTGGGCTATCAATTGATCTTTCAGATTCCTCAGGCCCAATCGTCTCACAGAAATCATATTCTGTAAACTCGTGTGAGACTTCGCACGTGAATCTTCACCATCAGAATCAAAAAAATCGAAATCTATATTAATGTATGTCTCAAAATCATCCATCACTTTCTGGTCCATGGAGTCATACGTTTCCTCATACCCCAGCTCAAGGATTTCAGGTGAAGAAATCAGATCATCCTTAATTGGTTGCTCTAATTCAATCTGGTCAGCCTTGTAACACATGTCCCCCCCAACAGGTGACTGAGTGGGTTCTGACATTGGCTCTCCTGAAGGGAGTTCATCCTGGGAATCATCCCATGATTGAACTAAAGCAACCACAAATCTCATCGTCAATTTCGCTAACTTCCCAAGTAGAAACTCACCTGGGTTCTTATCCTTAACATCTTGGAGCCAATCCAACAAATACATATTCAAATCATCAATCATCTGAATTAGGGGCTCCAATCTTTTAATGCAAGGTATTGGCTGAACTTCTAAAGATTATATGATATTCCTCAAGTTAGTCAGAACCTTCTCTTGAACCTAGTTACCCTGAACCAAATGAGTTGATTTAGGGTTGGGCGGGTTTGGGGTCAATGCAGGGGAATTAACGAATTGAGATTCATTATACCCTTCCTGATAATAGGTCATTTCAGATTATTCAAAAGGTTATGATGACCTAAGGCAATGTAATCAGAGGATGGGTAAGAATCAGTGTATCCTTCTTGATTGTAGATCGAATTTGGTTGTCCACGAAAGGTTGACGATCTATAATCGATGTGGCTCTGAGAAGGATAGAAATCACAATCATAGTGTTCAGGGTTAGACCCTAAACACAGAGGTCCGGAACTGTATCCCCAATCCGATTTATCCCAACTAACTGATGGTTGATTACAGTACGAGTCAAGATAATCGTCATGTTGAGGATAATTCAAAATAGGAGGGAAAGAGCGGGAATGCATGTAATATGTAGAAGGATTCATGAGAGATAGGAGGAAGAAAGGTGCCTTGCAATACAAGCAATCAAACCTGTCCTCAAGTGGGCTAGCCTAAAGACCTCAGACTCCCAAAACCCATCTTGAGATAGAAAAATGATTTGATTTGCTTCTGTCTGTTCAATCCAACCAGTTAGAAGGAGGGACTGGGGAGAAGGTTCTTCCTTCAGCTTGCACCTCCAGTTCCTAGTGTACCCCCCAGCCGCGATCGTTTGATTCAGTTCCCCTAGCTAGACATCAGATTGAACAGTAAAAATAGACTAATAGAAAATAATCTCGTTCTGGACTTCGAAGAGCGAGTCGAATCCTTAAGGCCAACGTCTACTCTGTTTTATTTAGGGCTAGGTTTGACTGTGCTTTGGAATGTGATGGTTCCTTTATCTGGGTTGTGCCCTTAATGATTGATTGATGTGTGTGTGCGTGCATAACCAGTGGTTTTCAAGCAAGATTACTTTTGATGTGGTAAATTTTAGGGTTCAAATCTTGCTTAGTAGCTTTTAGGATTCATCTTTAGGTGTTTTCAGTCAAGTTTTGTTGGCACACCAGGTTTTGAAAGCACGGGTGAAGATGTTTTCCTTTGAAACTTAAAAGAATGCAGAGTGCCTGGTAAATCCCTAAGAGTTGAACCTATACGGTAGCTACTTGATGAGTTGATTTTAATTGAAATGGTGCAGCCCAATCAACTCAAACAATTGGCTTGTTGCACCACTTAATTAGGCACACAAGTGATTACCTAATCTGATTTCTACTCAATTATGTGTTTGGATGTGTGTAACGGCTCCAAAGATAGGTTTACCGGTTGAGTTTAAAAATCAGATGAGGTTGTGTACCTCTATGAGATTTTTTAATTTTTCTTTTTAAATGTTGAGGTTGGGGTGGGTGTAGGTGTCAAACAAACAAACAAAACTAACCTTAGAGTTTATAAGAACACCTAGGTTGATTGATGTTTGTGTTATTATGTGATGAAATGAAAACTAATGGGTGGGAAGAGGGGGATAACTTGCAAATCCTTCAACAGCACTTTACTCCAATCTACCTCTTTTGCTTTCTTGAAAGAGCACCTGCAATCACAATAAGAAAGGAGAAAAGTGAGGTAAATGATTTGTAAGATGGAAAACACGAAAAAAAATCAAATAGTGTCGCCTCCCCGGCAACGGCGCCAAAATGTTGAAGTTATGGGTTGCTATGCTAATGTGTTTGGTTTTGAAAAACCTGTCGTCGTAGTATGAAAGCGAAGAACTTGCGTTCAATAAATAAAATTTATACCGGAATAGAAATCCTGGGTCGAACTTAGGGAGGCGGACGTTTGATTTAAAAATACGCGTTTGTTTTATTTGTCACGAAGCAGAATAATTGATTAGAAACTATCTATCTATTTACAATAAATAGAAGTGAGAGAGAGAATATTACAAACAAAAACCAAAAAGAGATGTAGAATAAACATGGAATTCATTATCAAAGAGATTGTTTGTTACACTACTCATTACGACTAGAAAGCAGGAAATGATTACACTAGAAAGCAGTAAATCTACTCTAGAAAACAGTAAAAGAATGGGGAGAGAGATATCGTCCTCAACGGTCGCTTGAAGGACGAGCCGGACCGGACGACGCCTGGAAGATGGGGAACGGAGCAGGACGAAGGAGGACAAAGCAGGAAGAACGGGAACGGGGCAGTACGTCATCGTCATCACGGGATCCGCTTCCGAAAAGGGGATGGAAATTTGACTTTATGTCGCGAGAAGCATCCTGGGTGTGTGATATGGATTTTACGCAGTTTGTAAAATACATCGTTGTAACACGCAAAACAGATCAACTCTTAAATTTATAAACCTAGATAGTGGGGTATCTAGGGTTGTCCAAAGAGGCTAAATGTTTGCAAAATTAATTCTCTTGCTTACAAAATTGATCTCAACTTTCTTTTTGGTATTTTAAATATGTAATTTTTTTGTTTTGAAAAGACGGGAGCAAAATGCGAATTGTAGCGGAAAGTGGTAACACCTAAAATGCTAAGCTGAAACTTAAGAGATTAAAATGTCCACTACCTAAGCTCACTCTAGGCAAGTGGAGGCCTAGAGTAATTAGGGAGTGGAAGTAGAGTAAGTGCTAGAACAACAGTAACAATTGCAATAGGAAATTAAAAAGAAGGCAATTTGATTAACTAGAATTTGTGTTCTTTTTCAAGACAAGTAGAGGAACGCTTCTGCTAGAAATGAAAAAATCTAAAAGCAATAAAAGAAACACAAATCCTCTTGCAAAATTTGGTGAAGAAGGGAGTCTAGCTGCTCCTTGGCTTGAAAAGAGGGCCTCCTTCTTCTTCCTTGAGAGCTCCTCCAAGGTGGAAGGTACCACCTTCAATGCTCTCCTCGAAGGGGTGGGCGTGCACCACCCTCAAAAGCTCCTCCAAGGTGGCGTGGACCACCTTCATGATCTCCTCCAAAGATCTTCCTTGCCTGGCTTCTCCTTTGGCTGGCGTGGCTCAAGAGAGAAGGGAAGAGGGGAAGGCACCAAAGGGACAGAATATCCCCTTAATCTTCTTCTTCTTCTTCTCTCTTGGGCGTGGGCTCTAGGTAGAATATGAGAGTGAATTTGCTAGCCAAGGATGATTTGAGTGGTGGTGGGTAGTGGTCTTTTTATAGGGTAGGATGAGGGGTTAAGGTGCCTCTTGAAATGGAGGGCTAAGATGGGAGGATGGAGGTGGTTAGATGATCCTAGGGTTAAGGATGGTTGGTGCCACCTAAGGGGTGTAAGGGGGATAGTTAGGGTTGGTCAAGAGGCACCTAAAAGTGGAGCCAACCATGGAGAGGTGCCATGGGTTGGTGCCAACTTTGAGGCTTCTAGAAGGGGGTTGAGGTGGATGGTGGAGATGGCTTGGAGGGGTTATGTGTATGGTGGATATGGGAGTTGAGGTTGGCACCAAAAGGGAGGTAGTTAGGGTTGGTTTTGGCACCAACTTTAGGTGTCTTTTGGTGGTTAGTTGAGGGGTGAAAGGTGGTGAAGAGGTGGCACCAACTTTGAGTAGAGGTGGAGATAGCTTAAGTAGGCTTAGGTGGACTTGGAGTGGTAGGTTGTGTAGGTAGAATTAGGGTTAGGTTTTTCGTGCCATGGAGGTGGATGCTAGCTAAGCTAACCTAGGCTAAGCTAGCTTAGCTAATGGTGGAGTAGAGGAGGAGGTGTTGGAGCTAGGGTTTGGAGGGAGGAGCTAGATCTGAAGAATCTGGAGCTGAAATGGAGCTGGCAACTGTTGAAGGGGTTAACATGGGGCTACTTTAGCTGGCTTAGCTCGCTAGTTCTTTGCTAGCTACTAAGCCAAGCTAGGGTGAGCTAGCTTCTGTTGAAAGGAGCTGAGGTGAGCTGGGGCTGGTGCTCCTGGGGAGGATTGAGCTGGTTGAGACAGCTAAGGTAGCTTAGCTCAATTAGCTTGAGTTAAGCTGGGTTCCTGGGAGTTGGACTTGAGCTTCTTGAGCTGGGATGAGTTCTTCTTCAGCTGGCTGGAGTTGAGTGGAGCTGGATGTAGCTGGATCTGAGCTAGGGTGAACTCCTGTCAACTCAGCTGCGCTAGCCAGAGCTCCCTGTGGACTAGTGGGAGCTAAAATGAGCTAGACTCAGCTAGGTTGAGCTGGATCTGGGCTAACTTGAGCTAGGGTGAGCTAAGATGAACTCTCTTGAGCTGCCATTCAGCTGAGATTAGTTGAATGGGGTTGGGATGAGCTAACCCTAGTTCAAGTGAGCTAGGTTCCAGTTGTGGTGAGTTGGATCAAGCTGAGTTCCAGCTAGTTTGAGCTCCTCTTTCACCATTTAACTTCTTGAGTGCTAGGGTTTTAGGGATCTGTATAACTGTTGATCCCTAACACTCACAAAAACACATTAAAACAACAAAAGAAAATGCAATGCATTCCTAACCTAGTTAATGCCTAAATGCAGCCTAAAAACCCATTTGCAGAGTAAAATCCTAAGAGCTAGGTTTGTTTCAATGCATAAAAATGATGATAAACTGGCGTTTATTAGTGTGGGACAAGCTTCTCTTGAGCTTTGGAGAGGGAGAGAAGAGAAGGAAGGGATGAGAATTTCGTGTGGAGGGGGTCTCCTTTTATAGTTGCAAGGAGTAAGGGCAATTTGGTCATTTTAATTTGGAAAACATTAAATCTGGGGTCTTTAGTGACGGATAAGATCGTCCCTAAATCCCCATCATGGGTGCAGGGGGGTAGAGCGCACGCGCTCGCTCGCCTCCTGTACGTGAAATGTGCGTTCACGATTTGCAGATCTTAGCCATCCGATCGTGAGATCGGACGGCTTAACTCGCCCCTCGCCGCGCCTTCTCATCGTGCGCTCCATGTCTGATCTCGCGTGAGGTGCAAGCGTGCGATAGCGCGTGGGCGCTATTGAGCGCCCACAGCAGCTCGATTGCGATCGACCGATTGTGGAGCCCGCTCTCCCGCGCCCCAACAACCGCTTACGAGGAATCGATCGTGCGCCGCTCGCTTGCGTAAGCGCTCTCACCCACTGTGCTATGCGCGTGGATGAGCGAGCGGTGCTTCTTCATAGCGTGCGATCTGGATCGTTGGATTGTGATCCAATGGTCGAGATCGCTTCTTCCGGTGTGGCTTCAGAAGTTAAGCGCGCTGGTTGGGATGCAATCTCAGCCGTTGGATCTTGATCCAATGGCAGAGATTTGTGGGTGCCAGCATCTTCAAAAGTTGAGGGCGGTCGATTGGGTGGCCGAGATGGTGCCACTTGGCTCCATCTTGGCTGTCCATTTTCTGGATGATGTAGATGGTGCCACGGTTGTCGGATTGAGTCAATTTTTGCGCCATTAGGCTGCGATTGTCGATCCGAATCCATCTGTGCAGTCAGATTTGTCATTTGAAGTGAGGATTCCCACCATCTTGGCCCTTGATCTTATAGGGTTCCCCGGTCTCCATCTGGTGCTATAGATGCCTGGGCGATCTTGGAGTCGTTGAACTCTAATCGTCTCCTTGATCACATCTGTACGATTGGATCTTCGATCTGTGGCCTCGATAAAAAGTTTACCCTGTCCTTGAACATAAAAGGAGACAATTAACCTCCATTTTATTCACACTAATCTAAATGCAAGATGATGCATGCTATGCAATATTTATAGTATATAATGCAATCCTATGCTTAAGAACATGCATAAATGGACATCTTAAGTAGTGTAAACATGTTTACATCAGTGAGCCAGGTGTGCAAGCGCATGTGTGAGGGACCTGACCCGCCGTGACTTGGGCGAACAACTCACTTCACTTTTTGCTTTTGTACCACATCGTCCACTCCTTCGGTTGTGAGGTGGGACTATGTCCCACATTCTTTTTCTCGCACGTAGCAGCAGGTGAACCCAAAGAAATAGAACAGGCTATAGTGGCTTCACATCTCAATTGGAGCCCTGGGAAGGCTCCTAGAACTGGGCCACAACATCTAGATGTGGTAGCTGGGCCAGAGTAGGTTGGAATAAGGCGGACGACACCGGAGATAATGGCGGCGATGACGAGCGAACGACGAGACCTGAAATCACAAGTACGAGCTCAAAATCCCAAATTAAAGGGCTTAGGAGGATCGCTGGAGGACGACGAAGGTGGTGTCGGTGTCCTTGTGGTGACCTTACGGAGTCGAGGAGGTGGTGCAAAGATGGGTTTGTTCGGTGGGAGTTTTGGATGGGTGGAACGTGAAATAGGAAGAGGAGTTTTGGTCGTGGAGGTGTGGCGGAGGTTTTGGGAGTGGTGGCAAGTGATTTGGGGCTGTGTGGAGCACGGAAGGTCACACCGGAGGTACGTCGGATGTGGGGAAGACGGTGGCGTTGAGGGCATGTCGGCAGTCGAAACAGTAGAGGAAGGAGTTGAACCTAATCTAGAGAGGTAGAGGAAGAGGTTGGTCCTAGCTATAGGATGAACGGGATGAGGAGAGGTGCCGGCTGTCATTGGCTGGCACCAGGGAAGGAGAAACATTCGGTGATGGAAGCGACGACGACGAGGGGATCTGGGAAGCTTCTGCCGGTACGTGAGAAGTGAAAGGAGCTGAAGACGGTCACACTGCTTATGGTATGTGGCAGCAGGTGAGGAAGTTGGAGGAAGAGGAGTTGCCGAAGCTGCAGTGGAGGTGACTGGAGATGGAGATTTTATGAAGAGATGTGGCCAAATCGAGCTAAAGGGCAAGGAATTGCAAAGGGGAAGCTTTTATAAAGCTCGGGGCAAGCTCTAGATAGGAAAGAAGCTTGATTGAGCTTCATTAGGAATCAAGAAGAACCCAAGAATTCCATGTGTTTGCATGGCCTTTTTGGTGCAAATGAGAGCCTATGATCCGTCTCAAAGGATTCCTTATAGTGTGAACACCAATCTCATCAATTTTAGTGAGATTTGGTGGCGATTTGGATGGGATTCGATGTGGTCAAAGTCGACTTGGAGGTTGGTTGACCTCCTGGAGGTAGGGGCAGATTTGCAATGAAGATGACAAAGTTGGGGGGTTCTTTGCAAATATTTCAAAAGTTGATGGGCTAAATGAGAGAAATTGAGTTTTAATGGACTAAAATGACAACTAGGTCAAGATGGACTCTGATTGGGCACCAATTTTGGTACACACCTAATTTTGACCCAAGGACTCTGATGGTGAATTTTGATTTCACATTTGATCAAGTTTCACTAGAAAATTTGCATAGAAATCCAAATTAGGGTAGAATTCCATCTGTGACTCTGTTTAAGGTCAAAATAAGTTCAGATGGTCAAACCAAGGGTACCAAACTTCTAGGAATAATTTTCTATAAATTTTAGGAGGTTTAGATGAATTTTATCTTAACTAGAATCTCTTTAATTCAAACAGTTCTAAAATAAGGGTTTTGGGTGTTGATTTGGTTCTCGAAATGCGTGAAATCCTGTTTCTATCTATATGGACCCTCTTATTGGACTTTGGTCGGGCGTGTTTCGTGTGTTAGGAATCAAGGTTACAAGTAACCTGTTGTCGTAGTTGCAAAACAAGTCGATCAGATAAAATTTATACCGAAACTCCAAGGCAGCCCCGGGTCGAACACAGGGAGGCGACGTTTACTTTAAGTGAAAATCGTGCTTCGATTTGTTTCTTTTTGGTATTTTAGGGTTTTATTTTTTTTTGTATTTTTGTAAGAAGAAAACAAGCAAATGAATCACAAGATAGAGATGGAACAAAAATGGTATAGATATCACTTCAATGTTTATTACAATCTACTATGAAAGCATAAAAAGAGAAGGGGTGAGAGGAAATCTCCCGAATCAGTTGTTTGGCGAGACGACGATGCCTGGCGGAAGCTCGGATGAAGAAGGTGAGGAGCGAGATGACGGAGGTGAGATGTAGGAGTATGTCGGGTTGAGGAAAGCTTCGACGTGGCTCCGGAATGGAGGTGAGAAGACGGAGGTGATCTGTTATCAGAATGGAGGTGGGAGGACAGCTCCAAGGCGACCTATGAAGGGGGATGGGAAGTTGGAGGAGTATTTGGTGGGGCAGAGGTTCGCTACACTAATAGGCACCTTGGGAGCTTGAGAACAAGCTCTAATGGAGCATTGGTAGGCTTGCTAGATCTTGGGAGTAGGTGGGAGTGGAGTAGGTAGAGATGGCTTGGAAGGGAGGGGGTGTAGGTCCTTTTATAGTGGAGGAGAAGAGGCAAAAAATAGGTATGACACCATTAGTGACATCCAGGCCGTCGTTGGAAATGTCGCTGTAGGTAGCTCATGCCTGCTGGCACACACAGCTAACTTTCCTGGCATACGATGAATTAGCGACGGCTATAAGCATCTCTGTAAGTTTGCCAGTTTGTCGCTGAAGATCCATTGCATGCTCCGCTGGTGTTGCATTGGGCACTCTCTGTGCCCACGCACGCTTCATGCGCTGGCGCTATGCTGTGCGCATGCGTGCCTGCGCGTGTGCGAGCACCTGCACTGCTGCGCATGTTCTGTGGCGCGTGCGTACGCCTGGGCTGGCCCACGTGGCACAATCTAGGTCGTCCATCTTCTTTTCATTGTAGGGGTTGCTACAGAGGTTAGATTGAGTTGATTTTCACGCCATTAGGCTGCGATCGTCGACTCAAATCCATCCGCACGGTCGGATTTTTCATTTGAAGCTCCAAATTATGTCACCTAGTCCCTTGGCCATTGATCTTCCTCGGAGTGCATATGGTACTACGGGACTTCGATCGCGGCGATTTTGGAGGCGTTAGACTCCGATCGTCGTCTTGATCAGATCCGTTTGGTCGGATCGTCAATCCTAGGCTCTGAAATAAATATCCTTCTCCCCTAACCATAAAAAGGATGAAATTAACCTAAATTATATATTACTATAAATGTAGAATGATGCATGCTATGTAATATTTATAATATGAAATGCAAATCTAAGCCTGGGAAGATGCATGAATAGGCATTTTACCCTCAATAAATGTGTTTATATCATACCCCCATGCCTATCTTTTGCTAGTCCCTAGCAAAATTAAACTATATGCTGTGTATAAAAGCAGAATTAGGATTAGATCGCTTAGGCCTAAGTCATTTATTAACAATAGAAAATTTCAACTAAGGTCCTAAACTATGAAAACTCAACAGTACCCGGGTGTTTGCTAGAATGCAGACTGCCTAAGTTGAGCTAGGAAAGATACATTTTTTTTATTTTTCTTATTTTCTAATTTTTTTTTGTACTTTTGGAGTTTGAGAGTTCCGGGATAACTTTTTACAGCTACCCGACCCGCCCAAGACTTGAAAAGGACTTTAAGTACTAAGTATCTTTGTGAAAAAGTGATAGACTCACCAAAACTGCCGTTAAGAGGGACTTCGGGTTTCTACGACCCTAGGTGTCCTTTCCTAAAGGTTTATCTTTGTGATTGGTAGCTTTCTCCCTACTTTTTTAATTTATGGGGTCAACACAAAAGCGAACCTAGTGTATATCTCCCCGGTTTATTCTGTTTCCCCACTTCTTTCCTATGTGTTGTGGGAATTATTATGCATTTTTATGAGCTAGGCTCTGGATAGCCGGCCAATGGGCTGTTACCCATGACCACTTGCTAGCCATACTCGTGCGGTGAAGTGTGCTTTATTATTTTCTTTTTTTTCCTCCTTTTTCTATTTTTTTTCTTTTCTTTTTTGGTGTTTCTTTGTTCTCTCTCTCTCTCTCTTTTTCTAAGTAGGTGGCTTCCTTGATCTAAGATTTACCTAAAGGCAGTACAATGAAAATGGTCTTGTGGCTGGGCTCTAGACAAATGGCCGATGAGCTGTTACCATCGACAACTTGCCAACCATACCACCCAAGTTGATCCATTAGCTGCCCAATTTTCGTAAAAATCGTCGGAAAGTGAGTCAGTGCGAATAGTGTGTAGATGCTTAGCCTTAAAATCTCCCCAAATCATAGGGTGGTTTGATAAGTCGCATACTTATCATCTCAATTTATTATCCAAATTAAAAATGAATTTGAATTGGCAAGGACTCGAGACTAAGTCCACATTCGAGTGGACACCCAGGTTGAAGAGTCTAAGTGTTTAGGTCCTCTTGTATCATTTCCTAAAGTTAGTAATTTTCAAATGCCTAAGTTCTCTTTTCCTAATTTCTTTCTTTTTTTACCTTTTTTTTCAAAAATTTATAAGGAACTAGAAGAAATTCTATGGAGTTAACATAATGATTTCAGGAATTGATTATCCACCCCCCCATGCATAAATGATGCAATGTCCTCATTGTAAAAATAAAGACATGAAAAGGGCGGAGTAAACAGAATATCACCTGAGTGTCGTGAAAATCTGGTCAGCTCCGTAGAGAGAAGAGTGTATACACACGCGCTAAGTTTAATGCCTTCAGCTAGGCATAACATACATACAAAGAAGAAATTGAGAATTCATAAGTGCGGGTCAGAATCAAAATCAAAAGGTTGATCTTGAAACTCGTCTGCAGAAGATGTCCACAGATTTGGACTAGATTATGGTGCAGACCTATGCCCCAAGGTCGAGTGATTCTTAGGTTCTGGATGAAAATCACCCAGAATCGAAGGTTGTGTTTGCGGGTCCGGGCCTACGGTTTAATGGTGTGCAACCTAAGACCAATGTGTCGGACAACGGGTAAAGATGGTTCAATAGGTGCGATTGTCCACTTAACAACTAGCTTAGAAAAATAATTAGTTATTTTGAGCTTGGGTTGCACGTGAAAGATATTGTAAGGGTCCTGGTAGAAAGTAGGTGGTTTTAGGTCAAAAGGAACCCTTAGATCCAAAATCAATGTTCCCTCAGAATTAGCTTCCCAGTTTTTTAATTCCAACTTCCTATCCTCCAACATCAAGAACTCATATGATTCTCCCAAGTCTAGCATATCATTCACCCCATATGATTCTCCGGGACCTCTAGCATATCATTCACCCCATATGATTCTCCCAAGTCTAGAAATTGTGGCTGAATTAAGATTGACTTGGGCACAATGATCTCAGAAGTCAGCTCTTCGGGGTGCAGATGAGGAATGGGGTCACTGATTGAATCATCAAGTAAATGAAGATTCGAATCCTCCAAATTGGCCCCAATCAAATCAAAATCTTCAATGACTAGGCTATCAAATGGTTCGTGAAGCTCCTCGTGCCCATTTGCCTCACTAAAATCATTTTCCTTATGTTCAAGTGAGACTTCACCTAAAGATTCTTCACCCTCAGAGTCAAAGAATTGATGATCCTCATTTATATATGTCTCAAAATCATAAATCATTTCATGATCCAAGGAGACATAATTTTCTTCATTTCCTGACTTGGGGATCTTGGGTGAATCAATCGGTTCATCCTCAAAGGTTTGCTCTAGACCAATCTGGTCATCTCCAATCTCTGAATATGTATCCCTCCGACAGGTGCCTGAGCAGGTTCTGACATTGGCTCTCTTGAAGAGGGTTCATCTTGAGAATCATCCTAAGATTTGACTAGTGCAACCACAAATTTCATCCGCAACCTCGATAATTTCCTAAGAAGAAACTCACCCAGGTCCCTATCCCTAACACTTTGGAGCAAATCCAATAGAGAACTATTAAGTTCATCAATCATTTTGATCATAGGCTCCAGTGCTTCAGTAAATGGTGTTGGTTGAGCTTCTAACGATTGTATAGTGTTCCTCAAATTAGCCAACACCCTATCCTGGATTTGGTCCACCTGAACCAACTGGTCGATTCAGGTTTGGGCGGGTTTGGGTTAAATCTAGGGGAGTCAAGATGTCAAGGTTCTTGGGTTCCTCCCTGATAGTAGGTCTTCTCAGGTTGTTCAAAGAATGGTGGTGACCTATATTCAATGGAATACTGGGGAGGGTAGGTGTTATAATCATCATATCCTTCCTGATTGTAGATCAGGTTGGTTTGATCATCAAAGGATGAAGATCTATAATCATTGTAGCTCTGGGAAGGATAATAATCACAGTCTTGTTGTCCACGGTTAGGCTCTGGACATTGAGGTCCAGATTCGTATCCCCAATCAAAGTCATCCCAGCTAGTGGATGGGTAATTACAAGTTACGTTGGGATAGTAATCATCTTGGGGATAAGTGGTTGTAGGAGGATAGGATGTGAAATGTGTGTAGGATGTGGAAGGGTACATGGTGAAGTAAGGAGGGAAATCAGAAGAGAAAGGAGCCCTGCAATACAAAAATACAAACTTGTCCTTAGGTTGGGTAGCCTAAAGGTCTACAGACTCTCAAAATCCGTCCTAAGATTATGGATGATTAACTCTATTTGTGTCCAGGCAATCCAACCAGTTAGAAGGATGGACTGGGGAGAAGGTTCTTCCTTGGGCTTGCACCTCCGGTTCCTAGTGTACCCCCCAGCTGCGGTCGTTTGATGCTACTCCCTTAGCTAGACATCAGATTGACTAGTATAAGCAGGTTAATTGTGAATAATCTCAATCTGGATCCCGACAAGCGAACTAGTCCTTAGGGCCAACGTGTAACCAATTTTAGTTAGGCTTGGGACAATGGTGCTTCAGCAATGTGATGGGCCCTTTAGATGGGTTGTGCCCTTAATGATCAGTTTAAAATGTGTGTGCGAGCACAACCAGGATTTGCAAACAAGGTTATTTGATGATGTGTCTTTTAGGGTTCAACCTTGTTTAGTAGCTTTTAGGGTTTAATCTTTAGGTATATTCAATCAAGGTTCAGTAGAACACTCCAAGTTTTGAAAGTACTGGTGTAGATATATTCCATTAAAAATCAGAAATAAAATGTGGAGTTCCTGGTTCAGTCCTAAAAATCAACCCTAATTGGCAAGCTACTTAATGAATTGCTTATATCTTAAGTGGTGCGGCCCAAGTAGTTCAATCAATTGGCCTATTGCACCACTTAGTTAAGGCACACAGAAATGTTTGACCTAAATTTCTACTCACTTATTTGTGTGTTGAATTAAGTGTTGCGGGTCCATAGGTCCGATCCCAATTAAGTGGTAGAATCGATGTGATTGTGCGCCTTAGTGTGAGAAGTTGTGGGGTTAAGGTGTGTCTCTTTCAGAAAATCCCACAATCAGATAACACTCTTTTTATTTTTTTTATTTATGTGGATGGCGAATTGAGTGGAGGTGGCAAACAAACAACCAAATCTATCCTAGGGTTTATAAAAAGCACCTAAGTTGATTTGGGTTTGAGTTATTAGGTTATGAAATGAAAACAAAGTTGGGGGTGGTGTGGGGGACACTTACAAAACACTCTACCCGCACTTTACTCCGGTCTACCGCACTTGGATCTCCATGCTAGGGTACCTGCAAGACAATAGATCAGAGATAACCAGGGTTAATGTTATGTAAATGCAAAGAAGCACAGAAAATAATAAAGTAAATTCCGTAGACTCCTCGGCAATGGCGCCAAAATGGTTGAGCGTGTTTTGCATGTTAGAAATCTGAGTTACAAGTAACCTGTCGTCGTAGTTGCAAAACACGTCGATCAGATAAAATTTATATCGAAACCCCAAGGGAGTCCTAATTGCGCAAAAATCATAGGTCTTAATTGACCTAGATTAAGCTAGAACTTAGCATAAGTTAGGATTATTCATGCATGCATAAGCATTATCTACATTACTGCTTTCTTTTAGCTATGTATAAAATAATGTTATAATGTGCTGATTAAGTGCATTATGTCGATTGCAGGCAATAAACTGATCTGGAGCTGGATCTGAAGCAGGATCAGGAATAATGGGAGTTGCAGCAGACCTGGAGCAGAAGGCTTAGATTAGTTGTAAGAATAATAATGTAAAGGAGTTAAAAGTTTGCTATTCAATTAAGTAGAAATAAAGCAGTAAAATGTGAAGAGCCTAGGTCCACCCTAGCCCTAGGATAGCCTAGAGACTTCCGTAAGCCTTAGCCACCCTTAGATTAGGTCACAACACCCTAAGAAGCCCTAAAACCTTAGTTCCAAAGCTTATCTGGACGTCCAGATAAGTTACAGGACGTCCAGGACCCTTAGCCAACTCCCGCACACCTCAAACCCACTTCTGCAGTATTATTATACGTCCAGACACTTTGTCAGACATCCAGTTTCTGCAGAATACCCAAAACAGAACCTTGATTTCCCCTTGACTCAGATTGGATGTCCAGAACTGAAGTTTGGACTTCTGATTTCTGAGTATAAGTCATTTGATCACATTTCTAGATGTCTGATACTGGTCTCCAATCCCTATTTTGAGATTCAAGCCTTCATCTTGGATCTCTAGCTCCCTAGACCTAATCCCAACCCCATAGGAACCTTAATTAAGGTGTCCTTCACTTAGGCTAGCCACTCCACCTCCACGAGCTCACCACCACCATGGATGACATCATGCTGGGATGTTGGATCACTCCTCTCTCTCTCCAAGGGTCGGCCTAAGCTACATTGGCCGCCCCTCATTCTCCTCCCGACCATTCCAAGGCCATTGGGGACCACCCCTGAATGCCCTTTTGTTATGCTAGATTTAGTTTATGCTCTTCATAGTTTTATTGCTTTTTATTACTGCTTAGTAGAGTAGTCTTTATTCTCCCCCAATGATGCATGCAAAATCCCCCCACTGATTCTTGCATGCAGTCGTTTTCTAGTAGCTTGATTTAAATTCCAAGCATTTTTGTACAAGCTTTCCTCTACAGATTTTGTTGCAAACAACTCTCCCACTAAATGAATGAAAAAAAATGCTTTTATATGTATATATGTCTCCCTGTTGTGAAATCACCATGAGCTTATTGATTACTATTATATTTGCATGATTCAAGTTGCCTATTTTAATTGTCTATCCATTCCACAACAAGCATGTCATTTCCTGAGAATATCGAAAACCTAACGATAGATGCATTCTTCGTAAATTGTCACCACCTCACTAGAATCGTGCGCATAGAAACTCACACGTTCACCTTTGTGATTTATTTAACGCACGCGCACGTATTCTGAGTTCATGACAGAAGTGGTGAAATCTTAATTAGGAGATTGGAAACCGGCGTGTGTTTTTAAACAAAGTAGAGCGGCAAAAAGATCGATTTCAAAAGTAAAATAAACACCTCCCAGAGATGAACGACTGGGACTTAAGTCTCGTTACCTTTTATTAAATATCTTTGTTGGATCGTATTTTGCACTATACTACGATGCTTTCCTAGCAAACACGCACTTTACGATTCTCAACAAATGTCACCATTGCCGGGGAGGCAACGTCATTTTCTATGATTTCGATCTTTGAAACTATCACTGACAAATTTTTCTCTACTTTGTTTTTGATGTGTAGGAAAAATGGGAAAAGAATGAGATTTGCACACACAACAAGCGTGGAAAACAAATCCAGGTGCACATCATCTCATTTTTAGATTAGATTTACTTTATGCAATTCCCTTGAAAAATTCTTTGTGAAAATAAAAGATTTTACTCATTTTCGTGAAAAAAAGAAAAAGAAAAAAAATAAAAAAAATTTGAAAAAAATCTAGATTTTGTTTCCTTTCGAATCTTATGTTAGTTTGAAAATATATATATATATTTTCGTCGAACCCTTTGAAAATTTCTTTTCGAAAAAAGGAAAAAAAACATGCAAAAATTTCGAAAAACGAAAAAAAAAACACTTTTTGGTGGAAAGCTTAGATTTCAAGTTCAAACCTCTTTGAAAGCTTTTCTTCCATCTTCTACTTTTTTGGCTAGGTTTCAAGTCCGATTTAAAAATTCGATTGCCGAAAAACTAGTAAGCAAAATTTTTGTAATTTGGGCTAAACCTTCATTTTCAAATCATCTTTCAAAAGCCACCATTTATTTGAAAAATTTTCAAGTATAAAATTTTTAAAAATTCACGAAGTGAATGGGGATCAGACTGACCCAGATTCAAAATTTTTCAAATTTGAAAAAGTGATTTCGAGCAATCTGTGAATCTGTTTTGACTAAACATGGTGGGGTTTGAAAGCTGATCTCATTGGCTTTATTTTCCATAATTTTACTAAATTTTTGAAGGTTATTTGATATTGTTTCAAAGTGAAAAACTAACCAGGGGTCAAAATTCTTGATCTGACCCCCTGATATTCAAAATTCCCTAAAAATTCAGTTGAAAGAGTAAAAATTCCAAAACAATATTCTTTGAGAAGCTAATTGAAAAAGGAATCTACTTGCAAAATTTCTAGTTAATTGGATTCCAATTATTGTCAGAGAACAAACATTACTTTTGTGGCCTGCTGAAACAGAACAAATCCTTGAAGTGCATGAAACTTAGGTTGAATCTTTAGGGTTACAACTTAGAGACCACACTTTAGGCTAACCTAGACTTAATCAAGTCTAGTACTTAGCCGGTGAGCTTGGTCACCTTGTGGGCTACTCACCAAGAAAAAAACCCCACTGAAGAAAATGGGCTAAAATCAATTGTAAAACACGAAATCAACCCGAATTTGTTGTCATAGTATTGGGTGTTTGTAACCTCTCTTGCCAAACCTGGTGACTAAGTCTGCGGGGTAGTGTCAAGTGACCGCCGCTCGGGGGTTAACGGAACAGGAGGCGTAAGCCAAAGGAAGAACCTTCCCCTTAGTCCCCTCGTAACCAGACTGGCTGGGTTAGCTTGAGAGGCGGGAATCACTTTTAGTCGGTTGAACGACGAATTGTTCCTCAGGAATTCAAACTTCTAACGAAAAATTTGGTCACCTGATCCATAAGGACCATTTGATTGATAGGGCCTTAGCCCTGTCCTGCTTGGCTACACCAACCCAGGGGTTGGGCGGTGTATGCAAGGAAGGAGGTCACTTTGACCTCGCTTGGTTGGACCTTGGGAGCCACTCCCAAGGAGGCGAGTCACCTCACCAGGACCATCTTCTCCCCCCACTTCTATTCCCAGAGCCACCATGGCAAATCCTGGACCTGGACCTAGAAAGGGTTAGGATATCGAGAATCTGGACCCGATGCTTGTCTGGAAGCTTGGGTCGCCGAATCTAAGGAGCAGCATCAGCAGAGCGTGGATCGCATTCTGACGGTGCTTGACAGGATGCAGCACTCACCATGAGGAGAACAACTGCGGGATTTCTACGACTCAGCAGCACAAATCGTCGCACCTCTAGTCAGAATTCTCGCAGGCGGAGACGCGTTTGAGCTCAAGCCCAATGTGATTGGGTTGATCAGCACTCATTTCTATGGGAACTCAAGCGAAGATCCATTCCAGCATCTTGAAGACCTGAGTCGACTCGCTGAAATGATTCGACCCAGGAATATCGATCTCGGGATTATTTTGATGAAGCTTTTCCCGTTCTCTCTGAGGGACAAAGCTTCATACTGGTTCAAGACCATTGGGAAGCCAATTGGAACCTGGCCAGAATTATGGCGTGAATTCCTGCAAAAGTTCTTCCCAATTGGTCGAACAAACGCAATGCGGCCCGCAATCATGACTTTCTCCCAGGGAGCTGGGGAGAAGTTACATGAAGCGTGGGACAGATTTCATGACCTTCTCTGGAAGTGCCCGCACCATGGTATACCCAGATGGCACCTGGCTCAGATCTTTTACCATGGGCTAGATGACACACATCTGCATTTGGCCGATGCATCTAGCGGCGGGAATTTCCACGCAAAAGACGAGAACAGTGCATTTGTGCTGTTTGAATCATTAGCGGAGAACTCGATGAATGCCGCATCTATGAACCAGTTCCAATGGCCTAGTCAGCAGCGGGTTGGTGTCCATGAGTCTCACACCGAGTCTGTTCGAGCCGACATGGATATCATCGTCAAGCAGCTGGATAGAACAAACCTAATCGAGAGAAAGATTGACCAGATCAGTTAGGGTCAATCTGACTTGAGCTCTACCACCTCAAGACCCTCCTATGCACATCGAGCCCCACCTACTCGAGTTAATCTACTCACTCGGGATGCGTCTTCTCCATATTTATGAGATCCTGCATATCAGGATCCCGTAAATAGTCCAGATCCGGCACCCTACGACCAAGGTTACGCACCACCCGCAGATTATAATGTGTTTCCCCTTGACGGATATACGTCTTAGACGTCTTCGACCTACGAGGACGTCAGTGCTATTCAAGGATACGGCCATAATAACTCGTATTTAGAGACGTATAACCCTGGTTGGCGCTAGCATCCGAACTTCTCTTGGTCTGGTAATTCACAAAGACCACATCAAGATCCACACTACCAGACCAGGCAATTTGGGAATGCACAAAACACGTACCCTAGGCAGTAGCCATTCCTGTCTTAGCAGCGGCAACCCCGATCTTTTACCAACCGCTGCACCAAGTTGCCAACCACCCTCCAAAGCGGGCTGACCATTTGGAGGCATTGAAAGAGGAGCTGCAAGAATCAATGAGAAATCCACATAAGATAGCTTGCAGATTATGAAGGCGATGGCTAATCAAATGCAGACGATACAGAACACATAGAACTAGTTGTTGCAGGAGCATAGAACTCAGGGAGCCTTGCCCTCCCAACCTGTCCTGAATCCTCGATATGTGCAAAACTAGGGCACCCCGCCTAGGTTTCAGGCATCGCAGGGACAAGCACACGCCATACTACAGGCACCTCCTGCACCACCCGGTTACGCGCAAGGCTAGCCACCTTTGCAGAACCTTACGTATTCTGCCCCTTCCCCTCCCCCACCACCTCATGGACAGCAAGCCGATGCACATGCTGTCTCTTTGAGGAGCGGAAGGAAGACATTCGACCCACCACTTAGGCAGGCAGGTCCTGATTTTTCCCACCCTTCACCGCAGGTGACGAGTCAATTCTTCACTTTTAAAGTCGTTTGTCACATAAAATGATGCATCGTTTGTAGTTCTATGTGGTGGAAAAATCGACTAATCAACAATTAATATAACCACTCAATTAGGAGCATGGCGTATCCACAGGGAAGCAAAGACATATTTAAACTCGCATCGGTTAAAAACATATGTTCACGGTTAGTTTCATCGAGAAATCGAGCCAAATTTGCCTTCAGATTAAGAAAACATCAAGAGAACATGTTGAAATGGCAATTTTGTACAACTAAAGGATATATTTTGCAATGCAGCTTAATAAAATAATAATAAAAGTTAACAATGGCACAAAATGTAAATATTTATACGGACTTTGCTGTAACAAAACAGGGGAAATTCTTCCCCTTGTTCGTGCGCGAGGAGGGAGTGGTCGGAGGTGTGAAGCTCGGGGGAGGATCTCTAGATCGAGGGCTCCGTGATGGCGGTCGCGGCGTGGTGCGAGGCGCCTTGAGGTGGCCGGACGGAGGTACGGTGGAGGTGGGTTCCGGTGGCTGTTGGCCGTGCATGGAGCGCGGGAAGGCTTCTGGCTAGGGGGCGCACACGCTGGACTACAGGTGCGCAGAGTGTGGTGCTGTTGGAGGACGCGTACTGTTGCAGGCCGTGCGGGGTGAGGTGCAGGTGGAGCGCATCTGTTACTGCACGCTGCAGGCGGTGGCGCGGTGAAGTGCAGGCGCACACACAGAGGTGCACGCGGGCTGGAAGTGGGCGCGCGCGTTTGCGGGTGTGCGGCAGGGGCTTAGGCTCACTGCTGGAAGGGCAGGCGGGTGCGTGCAGTTGGAGGGCATGCGGGTGGAGGTGCGGGCGTGTGCAGATGGTGGGGTTCTCGCTCTGCACTTCTGGCTGGAGGCAATGGTTAGGCGCTGCAAAGAGGCGCTGGAGGTGGGCGCGCGGACTGTCGGTCCATTGGAGCAGGGACAGGCGCTGCTAGCGCGTGTGCTGAGGGTGAAGTGAGCGTGCGTGCGGTGGTTTGATGGCGCTGCTGGAGGTTTTGGTGGAGATGAGGAGGCGTGCGGTGTGTAGTGGCTAGTGGCTGGAAAAGCAGAGGACGGGGGAAGAAGATGAAGGTGGTGCTGTAGGAGTTTCAGACGTCTGGGAACATTCCTAGACGTCCTAACGGATGGAGGAATGAAGTTGCGGCGGCTGCAGTGGTGGATGTTGGTGATGACGGTGAGGGTGGTGCACGCTGAGGTGCTCACAGTATTGCAAGCAAGCTCTAGATGGTGGTGTGGCCTGTCACGCCACACGCCCACGGTGGTGGAGGCTCGTTGCCACGGTTGAGGCTGGTGGTGGCGGAGCGGATGAGAGGTCAACTCTCTGCATAGTGGTGGGTCGGGGATGATGGCCTCCTCCGCATGGCAGCTCTCCCTCCTTTTGTAGGCATGGCCATCGTTTGAAATTCAAAATGCCGTAGCGTAAATGTGATGCGCAGGTGGAGGCAGAGCGGAAGCCAATGGAGTTACCTGTGCAAAAGAGAAAAAGAATAAAAGAATAAAATATTATGGTTATTTATGCATAAGCCCTTAACTTCTATGTTAAATTAAAACAATGCATGCAATGCACCTAATCTGTTAACTAATTAAATGAATGCAATTCTAAGTTAATTCTAAATACATTTAGTTATGAATGCAATGCATGAATTATGTAATTAAATCAGAAATATGAATTAATCTATTTACATCCTAATGCATGCTAAATAAATGTTAGAATTAACTTAATGTCTAGGCACTTAAATACTTAAATAGCCCACAAAAATGGGCTAATCAAATACCCCCATGCCTAGTTTTTACTAGTCCCTAGCAAATCCAAGCAAAACCTAGCGCTCCAAGTAGACTAGCCAACCCAATCGGTCTTCCTTTAGAAACATATTAAGTTCAGACTTTGGACCTAAGGTTCCTAAGTAGTTGTTAAGTTACAGACTAGGTTGGCTAAAGACGAGTTGCAGGCACAAGTTTCCCTGATTTCTGACTCTACCCTAAGGTTTATTGATCCCTGAGATTAAAGCATCCATGCATGTGCATTGGTCTGAGTTATTTGAGTTAAAGGAAAAAGGATTTTTTTTTTGTTTGATTCCTCTAAGTCGAACCTCGGATCAGCTATCAACACGGTCTGTGTCGGATTCATTGTCCTCATCACCGTACCTCGAAGGGTGCCTGGCTTTTGATTCTTCGAGATAGCATCGCCCATAACGACCACAAGAACTCTTGGCAATCGACACTTAGAGTTAGTATCACCTGTGGATTTCTTAAGTGAATTCAGGTCTGTGGCAATCGGTACTTCGATATAGGGCCGCCCATGGTACCTGAACCGCACAATGCGCTTACATGCCCCCAGTAGGATGGATATCCTAAGAGACAAGTGCCGAGGAGTTAATATATTATCATCACATCCTCAAGGTGAGTATATACTCCACCTCTCCTATGGTAGGAACTCTTCCAATCAAATTGTGTTTTCAAGCCTCTCCTAAGTCAAAGCTAAAAGAACCAAATCTCTTTTAAGAAAGGAATTAAGTTGATTACTTACACCAGGCCAAGTGTGTGAAATTTGGATGCTTGGGTTACAAGGACCCGTAAACCAAAATGTAGAACAAGACTCCAGGTACTACCCCACCTTTTATCTCAAACCCTAGCTTTCCTTCCTCAACCTCTTGAGGAATGGTCTGCAACTTAACTCCTACTTAAGTTTTTAAGTCCACAAAGGACCCTAAAGGTCTAAAGCTAGTTGCTCATTTAGCTTCTAAAGTTTGACCCTAGAACCAACTTAGTCTAACCTAGGGTTCTGATTTGCTTAAGAATGTAGGACCTAACTAGTTAAGCTCAAAACTTTTTCCTTTCTTTTTTTTTTTTAAATGCAATATGCATGAATGAATGCAAAATGTAGACATGCTATAAACAAAATGCCTCAGGTCCTGTCCCCCATGCCTAGTTCAAACAATGTCCTCATTGAAAACAAAAATAGTTAAAGGAAGATATTACTTGAGGTGGAGAATGGTAGGAGCTAAGGCTCCTCAAGAGTGACCTCATCAACCAGATGGCCATCCAAAGTAATGTATGGTTTTAACTGTTGACCGTTGACGATAAAGGGAGTTGCTGAAGAGGAAGGGCTTTTAATCTCCACAGCTCCATGTGGAAACACTTTAGTGATTATGTAAGGCCCATCCCAACGAGATTTTAACTTCCTAGGAAAAAGCTTAAGTCTGGAATTGAAAAGCTAGACCTGTTGGTTGGGCTTAAAGGTCTTTCGAAGTATATACTTATCATGCAAGACCTTAGCTCTTTCTTTATAAGCTTGAGAGGTGTCATAAGAATCATTCCTCAGCTCCTCAAGCTCACTTAATTCCAGAAGTCGTGCCTTACCTGCCATCTCTAAATCCATGTTAACACTTCGAATAGCCCAGAGTGCCTTATGTTCGAACTCAACAGGTAAATGGCACGCTTTCCCATACACAATCCGAAAGGGAAAAGTACCCAAAGAGGTCTTATAGGCCACTCGATATGCCCACAAAGCATCATCGAGCTTTTGGGACCAGTCTTTCCTATCAGGTCTAACGGTATTTTCCAAAATATTTTTTATCTCCCTATTTGACACTTCAACCTGGCCACTCGTCTGAGGATGGTAAGGGGTAGCGACCTTGTGAGTCACTCCCAGACTCCTGATTAGCCGATTGAAGTGGTGATTTCGGAAATGAGGTCCCCCATCACTTATAATGGTCTTGAGGCAGCCGAAACGAGATATGATATTGGCCTTCACAAATTTCAAAACCACAGAGTGGTCAATTGTGCATGTAGGAATGGCCTCTATCTAGTTAGAGACATAATCAACTGCCCCCAAGATATATTCATAACCATGGGACGACGGGAAGGGGACCATAAAGTCAATTCCCCACACATCAAAAATTTCAATAGATTGAATAGGATGTTGAGTGATGAGAGCCTCATCATGAGCCATAACTAGTTCATTTTGACCCAATAAAGAAGATAAAAGCTCCTACATAACCTAGAAGAAGGCCTAACTGAAGGAACAAGTGCTCTGAGAAGAAAACATGAAATAAAGGTTAAAACTGCAACTTTACCATTGCAGTACAAAAATGGGATTTCTCAGAGGCAAAACATAGGTCAAATGGTCTAAATGAGATAAAAAGTGGGTTGAGTCAATCAGAAATGGGTTCATGTGCAATCTAAGAACTAAATGACACTTGGTAACCCTAAAACAGACCCACTTAAATTAACAAGGTTCCGGTCAGAACAAAAAGCAAGTAAACCCTCTAAAAATCATGGAAAAACATACTCTAGGGTTTAGAACACTTAATTTGGCCTTTGGAACCTAGTTTGACCTAGATTAGGGTCCTAGCTCTTCAATTAACCTAAATTAGGTTTTTACGCAAAATATCCAGTCAAACGAGGTCAAACCTAAAATCCAACTTCACCATTGGATTCCTTAGGTCCAAATTAGGTTTGTACCAAAATTTGGACCTAAGGAGAGGTCATCTTGACCTACTTTGCAATTTGGTACACCCAAATCACAAATTGGTCCCTATCTTTTGAATACCGTTGCAGAGAACCCCTTAGGTTCTTCGCCTCCTTTGCAAACCGGTCCTGTCGCTATTGCTAGGGCAGAACCGAGCTCCGGCGAGGTTCGGAGAGGGATTGCTCTCTAATCCCTCAGAGATTCCCTCCCAGAAATGGAAGGAGGATTCTCTGAGGAATTCCCTTCCTTATAAAGTCAATTACAATCGCTGGTGTGAACCCAATCTCTCGTGCGAACGCACGAGAGATTTGGGTATTCTAACTCCTTTCCATCTTCGGCGACCAACCTCATGCAATTACGTGCGCTTCACGCCCTGCACACCTAGTCCAGCGCCTATATAAGAACCCACAACTCCGGCCGAAGAGGCTCAGCTTGATTTGGCCGAGTTTCCCCCTTCAATTCCTCTCCTCCTGCCCGGCCAAAAACCCCCAGCAAGCTCCGGCGAGCCCCCCTCCCCTCCCTCTTCGCTCTTCCACAAAACCAGTGGCAGAGTTAGCTTCCTGACCTCCCTTCGCGTCGCGCAGTACCAGCGCACGCCGCCTCAGCCCCGTCGTCGTCGTCATTCTCCCCCCACTGGGCGTCATCTTCTCCGGCGACAGCAGGTACTGCTGTCCGCCTTCCGTCCCCTTTCATCCTTACAATTAGGTTAGAACTCCTCTCCATCCTATCCTCTCTCTTTTCCCCCTGTTATCTCATCTGATTACCCCTCGATCGACGCTGACCACCCTCATCTTCCACATCACCGACCGATCTCCGGCGAGCCGCTTTCACCATTCCAGCCCCCCACCCGGCTCGCCAACCACCTCGTGAGCTTCGCCTCACCACCAGGAACCCATTCCACCCCATCACTGCCACTCCAGACCTCTACAAGCACCCCCCGACCAACCCACCATCTCCGGCCATAGGTTGACCTAGGCGCGCACGCCTAGGCCGACCGACAACCTGCAGCATCACCCACCGCCTTCGCCGTGCTACGGCGAAGGTTTCCAGCTATTCTGATTGGGCCAATAGGCCGTTCTGTGGAATCTCAGGTGAATGCCCTGGCCGCCATTAACAGCCGAAGCAGCAGGAAGCTTGGAGCAGCAGCAGGCGTCAGGCTTCCCAGGCGGCAGGTGCAGCAGGCTCTCGCAAGTGTCGCGAGGTGACTGAGTTCAGCTAGGAGCACCAGCAGGGCCTTCAACGTGAGCAATTGCACACGAGAGTCTACGGGCGCGCGTGAGGGAAGGACGAAACCTTTAGTCCCACATCGTGGGATTACAAACCTCAGGTACACTATAAATTATTTTTGTGATATACCCTTATCGCCTCAGTAAGCACAGGGGTGAGGTCCCTCACTGACCCCACCCACCTCATCCGCGGCCTGACCACGCGGACTTGGGGGATCCGACCCGACCTAGACCTACGCACTCCTCGCGCATCACACCACCTTCAGGTGCGCCTGGTCCCGGGTACGATCCGACCCGATTATGCATGTGGCTCTGGGAGAGCAGCTCAGAGTGGATTGCTTGAGAGTGAGAGACGCGCGGGTAGAGGGAGAAGGGTTAGGTTTTGCTCCTGTGCAGGCAGGCTGATCACAGGAGAAGGACTTGGCCGCTGTAGAAGAGAGAAGCAAGGCAAGACCACAGAAGAGAAGAGTAAGAAGCAAGGTAGAGAAGAAGAAAAGAAAGAGCAAGGCAGAAGCAAAAGACACGGGAGATCAAAAGAAGGAAGGAAAGAAAGGCTTCGCAAGGCAGAAAGAAGAAGGATAATCAAGAAGAAAAGGGAAAATACTTTTAAGACGTCTGATCGCAAGATCAGACGTCCAATTTCATATTTTTGTCCTAATAACTTTTAATTGCATACATTCACATTTGAATTGATATTTTGAGTAAATTAGAGTGTTCAATTACATTTTGACTAGTAGTAAATTCCATTTGCTCCCTGTGTTCGACCTCGGATACTCCGGTTTTCAAGTAATAAAAATCTTTATTTGTTTTGAACGCTTTAGCGGCTATATTACAACGCGATATTATCTTTTAACAAACCGCACAAAAGCGCGACGAACATTTTGGCACCGTTGCCGGGGAGCAATGCACAATTTACCACTAGTCTCTACATTCTTTTTATCATATTGAACACTAACTTGCCCTACTTTTCTTTGATGTGATCTTGCAGGTACTTCATGAGAAAATCTCTCCCGCAAGTCAACCACTCCAGGGCAGGTAATTTCTTTTCTTCCTTAATCATCCCCTAATCTTGGAAAGACAAAAGGAAGAAAATCAAGTTAGGAATCAATTGCCTTCTTTATATAGTAATCACCATCTCTAAGGCAAAACATTTCTTGATTTTGCGAAAATTTCTGCAAATATTCTTGAAGTTGGAGTGATTTTTTTTCCCATCCCACAAATTCTTGTGCCTAATTGAAAATAACGCTTAATCTCGGCGGACCACACACTTCTTGTTTATAAGTCCAAAGAGAACTTTTGAAAAGAAAAAGAGGATTGGAAATAGAACCAAATTAGGGTTTCCACGTTAGGGTCTTGAAGCGCTAGTCACACATGCCTGTGTAAAAAGAAATAAACCCTCCCGCATCAGTGTGCTACCCAAGCCCTTGATTGAAGAAAGTTAAATAAGACAAACCCTAAAATTGAGCTCTAAAATCACTTGAATCTTAAAATTTTCTTTTGACCTAATAACCTGGGAGTCAAATCAGGGTGATCTCTAGGCTCCGAGCTTAGAATCATTCTGCCATCTATAGGACAGGTCAGGTGAAGTTGACCCCTTGGGTCAACCAACCTCTAAATTAGGTCACAATACCAAAGACATCTAAAGTTCAAGTGAGAACCCTAAAAGCACCTTTGAAATAAAAAGTGATAGACTTAAGAGGTCAAGGTCCCCATTCTGGTTTACCTGGAATCTCAGTGACAAGAGAGGTCAGGTGGGGGAAACCCTGTAACCCGTAGGGACGCTCTACCGTGTAGGGGTCTTTGCGGGACTCTCCCTCTCTGGCTGCCCAGGTAATTTGCAGGTGGACGATCTTCGGATCCAGGGGTCCATCCGCCCCAAACCTCCATAGTCATCCAAACATCTTTTGGGTGTCTTGATTGGGTCAAGAACATCTCCAGTCCTGCATCTTTTCTCTGTAGAGCACACACACTCATTTTTAGTGGGACTCGTTATTCAGATCTGATCGCTTCATAACACATCTTGAGTGAAACTCTGATCTTGATTCCACCACCTGATCCAAATATGCAGCCGAACCACCTAGGACTACCAGTCGAGAAACCTGAATATCGGAGATCCATGAGAGATAAAATGATTGAGGATGCCATGAGATTTTATGAAAATGAAGAAACCTCAACAACAGTAGGAAACATTCAGGTTGATGTCCCAACAACCACAACCTTTGTCATAACTTGTGTCCAAGTACTATTAGCAGAAGCCAACAAAGGATCAACCCATGACTTGCTCATTACTGCATACATTGAGATAGAAAAACTGCACAATAGTGAATACCTTCAATGTATGACAAATCCTCGACTTTGGAAGCAACACCAAGATAGTCTTGAAAAATGGGAAGAGATAATGAGATTAGTAAAACAAGTCATTGACCAGAAATACCCGTACATACCACCAACAGAGGATGAGCTATCTTGGAACAACATCGAGGATAAATCTGACCTCGGGATTGAGGCACAAAATGGTTGTGGATTCCCAACCCAGATGGAGTATAATGCACCTGATATTGAAGAAGGTTGGGAAGCTCCAAATGCAGGAAAAGACCATGATGAGCCCATTTTAGAATCCCAAGACTCCTGCAAGTATGAGAGTAGAACTGAACCTCTCGAGGGTGTAAATTCCGTCCCTTATTCTGATAAGGTGGCCCTCGAAGGTTATTCAGACCTAAATTCTAGTAATTCAACCCACATTCTAAGCCTAGAACCTAGATCTGAAACATATTTTGAAGATTTCAAGGCCCCAGAGGAAGAAAATCAATCTCTTAATGAAGAATATGATTTTGGGCCTCGATTTGATGAATATCCCTCATCAACCTCCTCAGAGGAACTAATCGAGTTTTCGGAAGTCATGCCAATCTACGATACAGAAACCGAGGAGTTGGATGAGTGGGGTTTCGATTGGCTCTGCCCTATTAACCTTGAACCTGAGCCTCTACCAGATAGGAACACCTTTGTAAGCTCAGAATTAACATTTAGGCTAGATCCCAGTCAGGCTGTTGAATATACAACATATGATTTATTCTATGGTGGAACTCATGATCTAGAATCTCATTCAAACTTTGATTTTCGCAAACTCTCCGACGATCTCGAATCTGACCATAACATCGGAGAAAATCTGCCTCCTGATTATAACATGTCAATCTTCTTTGAAGCCACCTGCTCCACAGATACAGAACCAATCAAAACCCGTTCCCCATCCCGACCCGCAACCGGACTCAATTTCTATTCTGATTCACCTCTCACTGAGCCGATTGCAGATGATTCAACTCCATATCTATACCGGGTATCGGACACTGATCAGACCACAAATCAGGTGCCTCCATCCTTTAACCGTCCCTGTAGGGATTCCACACCTTACATTGATTATTTTTTGGAACCCTACCCCCACCAGGCTGATTCGACTGAGCCCGAACTCGAGTTTTCACTTCCATATCTATCAGAACATCACTGCATTTGGTGGGTCCCACATCTGCTAATCTACATCTATCAACCCACCAGACTTATTGGGTTTGGGCTGCATCATCAGGCCACTGATCTGAACAAGTACCTGGTTGGACCAACCAGGCTCTTAATCAAGGTGCTTGTTTTCCAAAACTCCATTGATTTGACCACTCCCTCTCCACCCCATTTTCCGCTCGGCTGAAGGCATTAAATTTAGCGCTTAACGGGAGGCAACCCGTCATCTCAAAAATAGAGACCCGTCTGATTATCCGTCTGTACTCCACGTCTATTGCACCTTGAGTTCAGCCTTAGACATTTGATCCCACCTCTGGTACACGTATCAGAGCTTAAAATCGTTCGCATCAGTCATTCTAGACCCATTCACCCACCCGATATATCCTGTTCTAAGCCCCTGACCTCAACACTAATTCCCACCCTCTGTTTACAATGAGGACATTGCAAAACTTAGGCATGGGGGGGGTGATAAAGTGCATACATACAAAACCAAGAAAAAAATCAGAAGGATTCTCACAAAAAATTCACATATGTCAAAAACACAAAAATTGAAAAATTGCGAAAAAGAACAAAAAAAATTGGGGAGGGAGGAAATGTTGTGAGCCATATAATCATAAGGAGGAGAAAAAGAGAAAAAATGACAAAAAGGAGCACAAAATGAAAATGAAAAGAAATAGTCATTAGTAAAAGATTAAGGGGTTAACTGAAGTTCTAGACCGAATCAAGAAAAAGAAAAGAAAAGTGCTACGGAGATATAACAAGAGATTAGCAGGAACGCTGATCTTAGGCTTTTTGGGCTAGTACCTTTAGCTTAAAAATTCACGTATCCGTTAAAATCTGGATAATCCTCAAGAGGTTGAGGAAAATGCGAAACTTAAGTATTAGGTCTAAGGCTTAGGAAGTATTCGGCCTCGTTAACTGACCTTCGGTTTGCGGGATTCGGTAACCTAAGCACCCCAAATTCACACACAGTCTGGTTCAGTGCGCATAAAACATCTAAAACACGCAAGAGCGTTTAATATTCTGAAAAAATCACCTAGATTAGGAGCGGCCAATCAACACAAGTTGATTTGGACGAGCTCCCAGCGCGGAGAGGCGGGAAATTTCCCTCGAAGATGCGTAACAACATATCATCTCCTCGGTGCTTGTCTCTTAGGATATTTAAATATCCTACTGGGGGCATGTAAGCACTCTACTGGTTCAGATACCATGGGTGGCATTATCACGAAATGTCAATCGCCAGGGTTTGAATTCGGCCACGGAACGCCATGGGAGGGATTATCTCGAAATCTCGAAAGCCAGGGTTCCGGGGGTTGCCATGGGCGGGATTATCTCGAAATCTCGAAAGCCAGGGACCTTTGAGGATTGATGATGGGGACGAGGAATCCGATACAGACCGTGTTGAGAAGCTAATCCGAAGCTCGAAATAAAAAGAAAAGAGAGAGAAAAGCTCTCCAAACAAATAAATCTTCTATCTCTCTCTTACGAAAAAAACGCACTGCAAACTGAACTTAGGCTAAAAATGTCTCAAGCACGGGTGCTTTAACCGCGGAGTCCAACAAACCCTAGGTTAGTTTCTGTGGGCCGTAGAAACCTTTGCGGAGGACTGAGGCTAAAGCAGAACAGGTCCGGATTTTGGTTGGTACTTGAGTACCTCTAGGCCTATTGTCGGCATTCCCACCTAATCACAAAAGAAAAGGAGAAGCACTTATCATTGTTGACAGACATTCAGGGTCTAGAACGGAAGTTAAAACTTTGAAATTTTGCTAAGGGACTAGCAAAAGCTAGGCATGGGGGCATGATGAGAGCCTCATCATGAGCCATAACTAGCTCATTTTGACCCAATAAAGAAGATAAAAGCTCCTACATAACCTAGAAGAAGGCCTAACTGAAGGAACAAGTGCTCTGAGAAGAAAACATGAAATAAAGGTTAAAACTGCAATTTTACCATTGCAGTACAAAAATGGGATTTCTCAGAGGCAAAACATAGGTCAAATGGTCTACATGAGATAAAAAGTGGGTTGAGTCAATCAGAAATGGGTTCATGTGCAATCTAAGAACTAAATGACACTTGGTAACCCTAAAACAGATCCGCTTAAATTAACAAGGTTTCGGTCAGAACAAAAAGCAAGTAAACCCTCTACAAATCATAGAAAAACATACTCTAGGGTTTAGAACACTTAATTTGGCCTTTGGAACCTAGTTTGACCTAGATTAGGGTCCTAGCTCTTCAATTAACCTAAATTGGGTTTTTACGCAAAATATCCAGTCAAACGAGGTCAAACCTAAAATCCAACTTCACCATTGGATTCCTTAGGTCCAAATTAGGTTTGTACCAAAATTTGGACCTAAGGAGAGGTCATATTGACCTACTTTGCAATTTCGTACACCCAAATCACAAATTGGTCCCTATCTTTTGAATACCGTTGCAGAGAACCCCCTAGGTTCTTCGCCTCCTTTGCAAACCGGTCCTGCCGCTATTGCTAGGGCAGAACCGAGCTCCGACGAGGTTCGGAGAGGGATTGCTCTCTAATCCCTCAGAGATTCCCTCCCAGAAATGGAAGGAGGATTCTCTGAGGAATTCCCTTCCTTATAAAGTCAATTACAATCGCTGGTGTGAACCCAATCTCTCGTGCGAATGCACGAGAGATTTGGGTATCCTAACTCCTTTCCATCTTCGGCGACCAACCTCAGGCAATTACGTGCCCTTCACGCCCTGCACACCCAGTCCAGTGCCTATATAAGAACCCACAACTCCGGTCGAAGAGGCTCAGCTTGATTTGGCCGAGTTTCCCCCTTCAATTCCTCTCCTCCTGCCCGGCCAAAAACCCCCAGCAAGCTCCGGCGAGCCCCCCTCCCCTCCCTCTTCGCTCTTCCACAAAACCAGTGGCCGAGTTAGCTTCCTGACCTCCCTTCGCGTCGCGCAGTACCAGCGCACGCCGCCTCAGCCCCGTCGTCGTCGCCGTTCTCCCCCCACTGGGCGTCATCTTCTCCGGCGACAGCAGGTACTGCTGTCCGCCTTCCGTCCCCTTTCATCCTTACAATTAGGTTAGAACTCCTCTCCATCCTATCCTCTCTCTTTTCCCCCTGTTATCTCATCTGATTACCCCTCGATCGACGCTGACCACCCTCATCTTCCACATCACCGACCGATCTTCGGCGAGCCGCTTTCACCATTCCAGCCCCCCACCCGGCTCGCCAACCACCTCGTGAGCTTTGCCTCACCACCAGGAACCCATTCCACCCCATCACTGCCACTCCAGACCTCTACAAGCACCCCCCGACCAACCCACCATCTCCGGCCATAGGTTGACCTAGGCGCGCACGCCTAGGCCGACCGACAACCTGCAGCATCACCCACCGCCTTCGCCGTGCTACGACGAAGGTTTTCAGCTATTCTGATTGGGCCAATAGGCCGTTCTGTGGAATCTCAGGTGAACGCCCCGGCCGCCATTAACAGCCGAAGCAGCAGGAAGCTTGGAGCAGCAGCAGGCGTCAGGCTTCCCAGGCAGCAGGTGCAGCAGGCTCTCACAAGTGTCGCAAGGTGACTGAGTTCAGCGAGGAGCACCAGCAGGGCCTTCAGCGTGGGCAATTGCACACGAGAGTCTGCGGGCGCGCGTGAGGGAAGGACGAAACCTTTAGTCCCACATCGTGGGATTACAAACCTCAGGTACACTATAAATTATTTTTGTGATATACCCTTATCGCCTCAGTAAGCACAGGGGTGAGGTCCCTCACTGACCCCACCCGCCTCGTCCGCGGCCTGACCACGCGGACTTGGCGGATCCGACCCGACCTAGACCTACGCACTCCTCGCGCATCACACCACCTTCAGGTGCGCCTGGTCCCGGGTACGATCCGACCCGATTATGCATGTGGCTCTGGGAGAGCAGCTCAGAGTGGATTGCTTGAGAGTGAGAGACGCGCGGGTAGAGGGAGAAGGGTTAGGTTTTGCTCCTGTGCAGGCAGGCTGATCACAGGAGAAGGACTTGGCCGCTGCAGAAGAGAGAAGCAAGGCAAGACCACAGAAGAGAAGAGTAAGAAGCAAGGTAGAGAAGAAGAAAAGAAAGAGCAAGGCAGAAGCAAAAGACACGGGAGATCAAAAGAAGGAAGGAAAGAAAGGCTTCGCAAGGCAGAAAGAAGAAGGATAATCAAGAAGAAAAGGGAAAATACTTTTAAGACGTCTGATCGCAAGATCAGACGTCCAATTTCATATTTTTGTCCTAATAACTTTTAATTGCATACATTCACATTTGAATTGATATTTTGAGTAAATTAGAGTGTTCAATTACATTTTGACTAGTAGTAAATTCCATTTGCTCCCTGTGTTCGACCTCGGATACTCCAGTTTTCGAGTAATAAAAATCTTTATTTGTTTTGAACGCTTTAGCGGCTATATTACAACGCGTTATTATCTTTTAACAAACCGCACAAAAGCGCGACGAACATTGAGGCATTTCATTCCTCTTCCCAATCATTCCAGTCCGTTGACATCTAATACAGGCCTTAACAAAATTATGAGAATCCTTAAATGAGGAAGGCCACCAAAAACCAGATTGGAGAACCTTAAAAGCAATTTTCTTAGCCCCAAAGTATCCTCCACAATTAAGTTCATGGCAAAAACTCAGCACACTTTGTTGTTCCTCTTCAGGTACAGAATGTCTCAATACTTGGTCTTGTCCAATTCTAAATAATTTTAGCTCTTCCCAATGAAAATATCTTGCTTAGGAAATGAATCTCTTTCTTTTCTGCTCATCCCAAGAGCCAGGAGTTTGTCCAGTGACCAAGTAATTTACGGTATCTACATACCAAGGTAAAGTTAGTGTTACCGCCATTAGAGTTTCATCGGGAAATGTCTCGCGAATGTCTCCAGAAAGAGAGTCATTAAGTGGAAGGCGAGACAGGTGGTCAGCCACAACATTTTCTACTCCTTTCTTTTCACGTATCTCCAAGTCAAATTCTTGAAGGAGTAGGATCCATTTAATTAGACGTGGCTTAGAATCTTTCTTAGCAATGAGATGTTTCACTGCTGCATGATCAGTAAAAATAACCACCTTAGACCTAAGCAGATAAGACCTAAACTTCTCCAGAGCAAAAACTACAGCAAGTAATTCTTTTTCAATGATGGTGTAGTTTTGCTGAGGTTCGATTAAAGTCATGCTTGCATAATGCAGCACATGAGATCTTCCCTCAACCCTTTGTCCAAGGACTGCTCCCATTGCATAATCCGAAGCATCACACATCAGCTCAAATGGGAGTGTCTAATTAGGAGCTTGGAGAATAGGCGTAGAGATCAAGGCCTCCTTCAGAGTTTGAAAGGCCTCGGCACACTTTGAATCAAAATTGAAGGAAGATTCCTTCGCTAACAAGTTACAAAGTGGCCTAGAAATTTTACTAAAACTTTTAATAAAGCGCCTATAAAAGCCGGCATGGCCCAGAAAGGATCTAATCTGTTTGACATTCGTGGGCAATGGGAGTTTGGAAATAGAATCAATCTTGGCTTTATCTACTTCCAAACCTTGCTCGGATACAACATGCCTAAGTACAATTCCTTTCTGTACCATGAAGTGACTTTTCTCCTAGCTGAGGACTAAACTAGTCTCCTTACATTGCTTCAACACATTCTCCAAGTGCAGGAGACATTGTTCGAAAGACAAGCCATAAATGGAGAAGTCATCCATAAACACTTCAACACACTCGTCAATCATGTCCAAAAAAATAGACATCATACACCACTGGAAGGTTGCAGGGGCATTACATAATCTAAGCGGCATACGCCTGAATGCAAAAGTACCGTAAAGACTCGTGAATGTCGTCTTCTCCTGGTCATCAGGAAAGACTGCCACCTGGTTGTACCCAGAATATCCATCGAGAAAGCAATAGTACTTATTCCCTGCCAATTTCTCAAGAATTTGATCAATAAAAGGCAAGGGAAAGTGATCCTTCTGGGTAGTGGTGTTCAGCTTGCGGTAATCAATATAGACCCTCCATCCAGTTGAGGGTCTAGTGACAACTTGTTCACCTTAGTCGTTGAATTCCACAGTAAAGCCTGCCTTCTTTGGCACAACATGAATATGACTTACCCATTTACTATCTGCAATGGGATATATGATCCCAGTGTCCAACCACTTCAGGATTTCCTTTTTTACCACCCCCCTCATATTAGGGTTCAAACATCTCTGCATTTCCCTAAATGTCTTGATGGAATCACCAGTATAAATATGGTGCATGCAGAGTGTAGAGTCTATACCCTTAATGTCAGCAATGCTCCAAGCAATAGCTTCCTTGTGCCTAGACAAGCATTCAATCAGGGCTCCCTCCTGTGCCTCAGATAGCATAGTTGAAATGATAATGGGGAGCGTATCATTGGCACCTAGGAAAATGTACTTGAGAGTGTTAGGGAGGGGTTTCAACTCAAGGTCGGGGGCTTGTATGGTTGAGGGTTTCATAATAGATGTCTGAAAATGCGAAAACCGGGTTTGAGGGTTTTGTTATAACGTTGTAGTAAAGCCGGTTATTACCAACATTTCAAATATAAAATTTTTTACTCGAAAAATGAAAGAGTTCCCGAGGTCGAACTCAGGGAGCAAGTCGTATTCTAGAGATATACATGTTTCTTTTACAAAAAGAAAGAGAGAGGGAAAGAATTTGTTGTTTTCTCTTTGTTCTGCAGAGGGGGATGCTCTTCTTTCTCTCTTTCTTTAGATCTCCTTCTTTTCTCTGTTCTGCAGAGGTGATATTCTTCTTCTGCAATGGTGATGCTCTTCTTCTTCTTCCTGCTGTTCCTGCGTTGGTGATGTTCTTCTTTCTTCAGAGCTCCTTGTTCTTCTTCTTCTTTGGTTTTCTGCCTTGACCTCTCTTCTTCTTCTTCTGCAATCGTGGTGACCCTTTCTCTTTTCCCTTTTTTTTTTTTTTTTCTTTATGGCTGCAGAGCTTCTGCCTTCAGCTACTAAGTCTTCCTTTCTTCTTCTTCTGCTTTGGCCGTTGCTCTTCCTTCTTCTTCAGCCTGCCTTCTGTCCTGCTCTGGCTGCTGACTTTCCGTCGTCTGACCCGGTGCTTCGACGACTTAACTGAGCATTTGCTACAGTGCAGCTCCTTCTTCTTCGCCTGCACTTCTTCTTCCGCAGGTCTTCTTCTTCTTCTTTGGCCTGCACACTTCAGAGTTTTTCGTCAAGAGGCAAAACCTACTCTACCCCCCCTCCCCGCGTCTCTCTCTCTCTCTGAAACCACTCTTGGGAAAGCTCTCCCAGAGCTACCGGGTAATCGGGTTCGGGTCACGCCCGGGTCCAGGCCCACCGGCGTGCGGTGGTGGGCGAGGAGTGCAGGTCGGTTTAATCGGGTCGGGCCAGGTCCGCGGAGCGTGGTCACGGACGAGGCCGGGTCGGGTGAGAGGGACCTCACCCCGTGGTCAGGAGGCAGACAGCATAAGGCACTTTTTGCCTTTATGCGTCCGCGCGCCTCCGAGAAGTTCCGAGGTGGGACTAAATGTCCCACCCCAATTGAGCGCCCGTCGCGGAGGGAGCAGTGGGCGATCGTGACTTCACGCGCGGCCTTCGCCCCATCTGCGAGCCTGGGACGTTTCGCGGAGACTCCCCGCGCAACCTGGGAGTCGAACCTGGGCGAAGGCGTGCGTGCACCTGCAGGTGAAGGAGCTCTGCCTGCTCAGTAATGGCGACGGCGGGCGAGTCACCTGGTCACAGAAGAACGGCCTCTCGGCCAAATCAGACAGGCGGGGGACCTTCGCCGTGGCACGGCGAAGGTGGTCAGGGGGTCTGCAGGGGGCGTGATGGAGCCAACAGGTCGTCCTAGGTCAAACTGTGAGCGAAGAAGTGGGTGTGTTCGGTGGATCTGCAGAGGGCGTTTGGTGGGAAGTGGAGGGGCGGAAGAGGATCAGGGTGAGGAGGCGGAGGTTCTGCGGTGGTCGGCGAGCCGTGTGGGTCGCTGAGGTGATGGGAGCGGCTCGCCGGAGGGTGGTCGGAGGCGAAGGGGGTGAAGGTGGTCAGAGTCGGTCGAGGGCTTAATTGACTAAATTGAAAGCGGGGAAAGAAAGAGGAGAAGAAGGGGAGTAGTTCTAACTTACTTGCAGGGACGAGGGGGAGGAACAGGGCGACAGTCGTATCGACTGTCGCCGGAGAAGACGATGCCCAGTGGGGGGAGGACGGCGGTGACGACGGGGCAGAGGCAGCGCGCGCCGGTATTGCGCGACGCGGGAAGAGCAGGGGAAGAAGTCTCTGCTGCTGGTATTGCGGCAGAGCGAAGAGGAGGAGGAGGAAGAACCGCCGGAGCTGGTGGGCGTCTGCCGGAGTGAGAAGAGAGGAAAGTTGGGGGTTTTCTCCGTCAGATCCGAGCTGCCCTGGTCGGTGGAGCAGCGGGGGGTATTTATAGGGATGAAACAGGGAGGAAGGCGGAGGGAGACGACGTGTCTCCCTCGCCGGAGAATGGTCGGAGACGAACCCATACCGTCCGTGCGTTCGCACGGCCGGTATGGTGGGCTACAATGACCAGGGGGGTGCCCCTGCGACGGCTGACGACGCAGGGCACCCCCGGTTTACTTGCCAGGTCCCCCACCTCACCCTGCGCGGCGCCATGCTCCGCGCAAGGTCGCCGGAGCATGGTGCTGGCAGGGTTTTGCAGGAGGGACCTGATTGCAAAGAACGAAGGAGAGTTAGGGGCCAAAATGCGAGGGTTCAAAAGTTGAGGGCCAAAGAGTAAATATATGAGGACCAAAGTGTGAAGTCGGTCAAGGGGGTTTCTTCTTAGGCTCAAGTTTTTATACATGACTAATTAGGACCTAAGAAATCTGATGGTGAATTTCATTTTCATCTTAAACCTTGTTCGACCGGTCAATTTGCGCAAAAACCCAAATTAATTAATTGGGCATGGTTCTCAATGTAGGTCAAAATGGGTTCTAAAGGCCAAATTGAAGGTTCTAAACCCTAGAGATTATTTTTCTATGAATTTTAGAGGGTTTATTCTATTTTTACTTTGCCTCGAACCTTGTGAATTGAAGTGGGTTGTTTTAGGGTTACAGATTTAGTTTCTTGGAATTGCTGTAGCCCTTGCTAGATCATTTCATCCCACTTTTATTCTTATTAAGCTGTTTTGACCTATGTTTGGGCCCTGAATTACCCTGTATGCAGATTATACTGGTAAAATTGCACTTTTACCCCTTATGACTTGTTTTCTTCTCAAACTCAGAATTCTCTGAGTTAAGCCTTTCCTTGAGATATGTAGGAGCTTTTATCCTTTGTATTGGGTCAAAATGAGCTAGTTATGGCTCATGATGAGGTTCTCATCATACCCCCATGCCTAGCTTTTGCTAGTCCCTTAGCAAAAACTTAAGGTTTCAACCCTTGTTCTAGACCATGAAGTTTTTAATAGTTTTAGATAAGTGCCTTTTTTATTTGAGCATAGACTAGGTTAGAATGCTGACCATAGGCCTAAAAGGTACTCTAGTACCAATCAAGATCCAAATCTGTCTAGCCTTAGCCTCAGTCTTTTAGCAAAGGTTTTTAAGGCCCACAAGAACTAACCTAAGGTTTATTGGACTTCGTGGTTAAAGCACCCGTGCTTGAAATGATTTTAGCCCTGGCTCAGTTCGCAGTGCGTTTTGTAAGGGAGAGATAGAAAGTTTTTCTGTTTGGAGAGTTTTTTTCTCTCTTTTTCTTTTTAGTTCTAGCCTAGGATTGGCTTTTCAACACGGTCTGTATCAGATTCCTTGCTCCCATCATCAATCCTCAAGGGTTCCTGGCGCTCGATGCTTCGAGATAGCACCGCTCATGGCAACCCCCGGAACCCTGGCTATTGAGATTTCGAGATAATCCCATCCATGGTATTCCGTGGCCGAATCCAGACCCTGGCAATTGACACTTCGAGATAATGCCATCCATGGAATCTGAACCAGCAGAGTGCTTACATGCCCCCAGTAGGATATGTAAATATCCTAAGAGACAAGCACCGAGGAGATGATATTTTGTTACGCATCTTCGAGGGGATTTCCCGCCTCTCCGCGCTGGGAACTCGTCCAAATCAACTTGTGTTGATCGGCCGCTCCTATTCTAGGTGTTCTTTTCAGATTTTTGCGACGCTTCTGCGTGATTCTGATTTTTACGTTTACTGAACCAGGCTGTGTGTGAGATTAGGGTGCTTAGGTTACTGAGTCCCGTAAACCAAAAATTAGTTAACGAGGCCGAATACTTCCTAAGCCTTAGACCTAATACTTCAGCTTTTCATTTTCCTCAACCTCTTGAGGAGTGTCTAGATCTTAATGGGTACTAAGAGTCTATTCAAGAATGCCTAAGGTTTGCATTCTTACTAATCTCATTGTGCACTTTTCAGTTATTTTCTTGAATGAGGTCTAGAACTTAGGTTAATTCCTTAGTTCCTTACTAATGACTATCACTTTTTCTCATAATTTTGTGCTCCTTTTTCATTTTGTTTCTTTTCTCCTTCACAAAATTTTCCTTCTCCTCTTTTCCTCTTATTCTTTTTCGAAATTTTTTTTTTTTTTAATTTTTATGGTGTTTTTGGCATATGTGAATTTTTTTGTTTGAAACCTTTTCTTACAAGTTTTTGTACTTTCATACCCCCCCATGCCTAAGATTTGCAATGTCCTCATTGTAACCTAGGGGGTCTTAGTTCATTCCTTAAGACAGAAATTTGGATGAGTGAATGGGTCGGGTTGAATTTTTGCGGACGATTTCAAATCCCAGATGCAAACATCTGAGTTGGAGTCGGCTGTCCTAAAGTGTGAACTTCAAGTGCAAAAGCTGTCAGAACAAGTTTCAGGTTTTCAAAGAGAACGACGGGCTGCCTCCCGTTGAGCGCTAAATTTGATGCCTTCAGCCAAGCGGGAAATGCGATGGAGAGGGGATGGTCAAATCAGCGGAGTTTTGTAAGACAAGCACCTTGATTAAGAGCCTGGTTGGTCCAACCAGGTGCTTGTTCAGATCAACAGGCTGATGATGCAGCCCAAACCCAATCAATCTGGTGGGTTGATAGATGTGGATAAAAAGGTGTGGTGCCCACCATAAACTATGAAGCTCAAATGGATGTGGAAGTGTAAACGCAGGGTTTGGCTGAGCCGAATCAGCCTGGTCAGAGTAGGGACCCGTAGGATAATCAGTGGTTGATGCAGGAATCCTACAGGGGTGATCAGAGAATGATAGAGCATGGTATGTAGTCTGATCAATGTTCGAAACCCGATGTGGAAATGCAATCGGCTCGGTGAGAGGTGAATCTGAATAGAAATTGAGTCCGGTTGCGGGTCGGGGTTTGGGAGAGGTTTTGATCCGTTCTGTGTGTGCGGATGAGGTGGCCATTGTGTACGAGGGCTCTTCTAGAAACAGATGATAGGTGATTTTCTGTAGAGAGTCCTCTGGGTAACTATCAAATGCCGGAAGAGTGTTTGTAGGATGAAAGAAATCGGATTCGAGAAAAAATTTGGATTCTTGGTTGCAATCACTCTTGGCATTTTCTGTTTTTGGTTCCTGAGGATCGAAAAGGAATGATTCTGTGTTATCGGTGATCTCGGGAATCAGGACCTCAGAGTCAGAGTTAGAGTCAGAGTCATGTGAACTGAGGTCGTAGATAGGCCTGGCGTGTTCAGGAAGGGGAATCTCTCCGCAATTATAGTCAGATTTGAAATTGTCGGAGAGTTGGCGAAAATGAGATTCATGATCATGAATTCCACCACAGCAAAAATCATCAAATGTGGAATCAGCAGCCTGACTGGGTTCTAGCCTATATGTCAATTCTGGGCTCAAAAAGGTGTTCTGTTCAAGCTCGAAGCTGGTAGGATAGACCCCATTAAAACCTTGCTCATCCAACTCCTCAGTTTCTGTATCATAAATTGGCATGTTTTCTGAAAAATCGATCAGATTTCCTGAGGATGTTGGAGAGGGATATTCATTAAATAGAGGCCCGGAATCATATTCTGTAAAAATTTGATCTTTCTCATAAAGGGCCTCATAATCTTCCCAATAAGTTTCAGATCTAGGTTCTAGGCTTAGGATGTGGGTAGAATTATTAGAACCTAAGTCCGAATAACCTTCGAGGGTCACCTTATCAAAACAAGGGGTGGAATTTATACCCTCCAGAGGTTCAATTCTAATCTTGTTATTGCAGGAGTCTTGGAGTTCTAAGCTTGGTGATTCATGGCCTAGGGTTGGCTCAGCATTGTGTTCTCCTGCAATATCCCAACCTAATTTAACATTGTCTTCTATCTGGGTTGGGATTTTACAACCACTTTGTGCCTCAATCCCGGGATCTGGGAAACTGAATTGTTCCTTAATACTGTTCCAAGATGGTTCATCCTCTGCTTCTGGTATATACGGGTATTTCTGGTTGATAATTTGTTCTACTGATTTCATCATTTCTACCCGTTTTATAAGGGCATCTTGGTGTTGTTCCCAAAGTACAGGATTTGTCAAGCATTGAAGGTATTCAGATTGGTGTAATTTTTCCATCTCAATGTATCCTGTCATAAGCATATCTCGGGTTGATCCTTTTGAAATTCCAGTCAATAGAATTTGGGCACAGTTTATGATGGAGGATGTGGTTGTTGGGACATCAACCTGAATATCTCCTATTGGTGTTGAGGTTTTTTCTTCTTTTTCATAGAATTTTATGGCATCCTCGATCATTTTATCTTTCATAGATCTCAGATATTCAGGTTTCTTGAATGGTAGTCTTGCTAGGTAATTAGGCTGCATAATTAGATCAGGTGGTGGAATAGAATCAAAGTTTGAATCAAGATGGAAGAAGGGGATTTTGTTCAGAATCAGAGGAAAGAGGGGCTATGTGAATGATTTCTGCAAAAACAAAGGAGCCGAGGCTTAGCCTCGGGGAGAGTGAATTTCTATAGGAGGTTTCAAAGACCTCCTGAAAAATACTGAAGGGCTGGATGAGATAAGCAGGTGCTGGACCCAATCAAGACACCCAAAAATTGTTGGGTGACTATAGAGGTTCGGGGCAGATGGACCCCTTGATCAGAAAGATCGTCCACCTGAGAATTACCTGGGCAGCCAGAGAGGGAGAGTCCCGCGAAGACCCCTACACGGTAGAGCGTCCCCACGGGTTACAGGGTTTCCCCCACCCGACCTCTCTTGTCACTGCGGTTCCAGGTAGACCAGAATGGGGATCTTGACCTCTAAAGTCTACCAATTTTAAGATCAGGGTGCTTAAGGTTTCACTTGAACTTTAGTCTTTTTAAGTGCCAAGAGTGACCTAATTTAAGGTTGGTTAACCCAAAGGGGTCAACTTTACCTCTTGTTTTTGAGAGTTTTTTGGGTCCTTTCTTTTAGGGTTCAAGTGTTTAGAGAGAGCCAATTGTTTAGGATTTTTCTTTGTTAATTATTTTCAATCAATGGCTTGGGCACACCTCTTTTGGATTTCCTCAATTCTTGATTAAGGGGTGTGTCTCTACTGAAATCCTAATGTTTGACCTTATGTTGGCTCTACTTGGTCCATTTAACTCTTTGTTGGGCAATTAGGGCTCAAGCAAGAATGTGTTAGCCCTTAAATACCCTTAATAGTGTGCAGGAGTGATGAGTTGAAAACATGCAACTTTTTATGGTTACTAAGTATGGAAGACAGGTTAGCCCTATATTGCTTGTTCTTTTCTTTTCTTCCTCTTTAGAGTGTAGGGGTTAATAGTGAGAGAAAAGATTTACCTGTCTTCGGAGTGGTTGTGTGGTTGCTTGTCTCCTTGAGTTCCTGTAGCTGCACAAAAGAGAGGAGATTATCAGAACTTAAAAGAAACAGGAATGTTTACCTCTAGAATAGCCGTCACTCCCCGGAAACGGCGCCAAAATGAAAATGCGAAAACCGGGTTTGAGGGTTTTGTTATAACGTTGTAGTAAAGCCGGTTATTACCAACATTTCAAATATAAAATTTTTTACTCGGAAAATGAAAGAGTTCCCGAGGTCGAACTCAGGGAGCAAGTCGTATTCTAGAGATATACATGTTTCTTTTACAAAAAGAAAGAGAGAGGGAAAGAATTTTTTGTTTTCTCTTTGTTCTGCAGAGGGGGATGCTCTTCTTTCTCTCTTTCTTTAGATCTCCTTCTTTTCTCTGTTCTGCAGAGGTGATATTCTTCTTCTGCAATGGTGATGCTCTTCTTCTTCTTCCTGCTGTTCCTGCGTTGGTGATGTTCTTCTTTCTTCAGAGCTCCTTGTTCTTCTTCTTCTTTGGTTTTCTGCCTTGACCTCTCTTCTTCTTCTTCTGCAATCGTGGTGACCCTTTCTCTTTTCCCTTTTTTTTTTTTTTTCTTTATGGCTGCAGAGCTTCTGCCTTCAGCTACTAAGTCTTCCTTTCTTCTTCTTCTGCTTTGGCCGTTGCTCTTCCTTCTTCTTCAGCCTGCCTTCTGTCCTGCTCTGGCTGCTGACTTTCCGTCGTCTGACCCGGTGCTTCGACGACTTAACTGAGCATTTGCTACAGTGCAGCTCCTTCTTCTTCGCCTGCACTTCTTCTTCCGCAGGTCTTCTTCTTCTTCTTTGGCCTGCACACTTCAGAGTTTTTCGTCAAGAGGCAAAACCTACTCTACCCCCCCTCCCCGCGTCTCTCTCTCTCTCTGAAACCACTCTTGGGAAAGCTCTCCCAGAGCTACCGGGTAATCGGGTTCGGGTCACGCCCGGGTCCAGGCCCACCGGCGTGCGGTGGTGGGCGAGGAGTGCAGGTCGGTTTAATCGGGTCGGGCCAGGTCCGCGGAGCGTGGTCACGGACGAGGCCGGGTCGGGTGAGAGGGACCTCACCCCGTGGTCAGGAGGCAGACAGCATAAGGCACTTTTTGCCTTTATGCGTCCGCGCGCCTCCGAGAAGTTCCGAGGTGGGACTAAATGTCCCACCCCAATTGAGCGCCCGTCGCGGAGGGAGCAGTGGGCGATCGTGACTTCACGCGCGGCCTTCGCCCCATCTGCGAGCCTGGGACGTTTCGCGGAGACTCCCCGCGCAACCTGGGAGTCGAACCTGGGCGAAGGCGTGCGTGCACCTGCAGGTGAAGGAGCTCTGCCTGCTCAGTAATGGCGACGGCGGGCGAGTCACCTGGTCACAGAAGAACGGCCTCTCGGCCAAATCAGACAGGCGGGGGACCTTCGCCGTGGCACGGCGAAGGTGGTCAGGGGGTCTGCAGGGGGCGTGATGGAGCCAACAGGTCGTCCTAGGTCAAACTGTGAGCGAAGAAGTGGGTGTGTTCGGTGGATCTGCAGAGGGCGTTTGGTGGGAAGTGGAGGGGCGGAAGAGGATCAGGGTGAGGAGGCGGAGGTTCTGCGGTGGTCGGCGAGCCGTGTGGGTCGCTGAGGTGATGGGAGCGGCTCGCCGGAGGGTGGTCGGAGGCGAAGGGGGTGAAGGTGGTCAGAGTCGGTCGAGGGCTTAATTGACTAAATTGAAAGCGGGGAAAGAAAGAGGAGAAGAAGGGGAGTAGTTCTAACTTACTTGCAGGGACGAGGGGGAGGAACAGGGCGACAGTCGTATCGACTGTCGCCGGAGAAGACGATGCCCAGTGGGGGGAGGACGGCGGTGACGACGGGGCAGAGGCAGCGCGCGCCGGTATTGCGCGACGCGGGAAGAGCAGGGGAAGAAGTCTCTGCTGCTGGTATTGCGGCAGAGCGAAGAGGAGGAGGAGGAAGAACCGCCGGAGCTGGTGGGCGTCTGCCGGAGTGAGAAGAGAGGAAAGTTGGGGGTTTTCTCCGTCAGATCCGAGCTGCCCTGGTCGGTGGAGCAGCGGGGGGTATTTATAGGGATGAAACAGGGAGGAAGGCGGAGGGAGACGACGTGTCTCCCTCGCCGGAGAATGGTCGGAGACGAACCCATACCGTCCGTGCGTTCGCACGGCCGGTATGGTGGGCTACAATGACCAGGGGGGTGCCCCTGCGACGGCTGACGACGCAGGGCACCCCCGGTTTACTTGCCAGGTCCCCCACCTCACCCTGCGCGGCGCCATGCTCCGCGCAAGGTCGCCGGAGCATGGTGCTGGCAGGGTTTTGCAGGAGGGACCTGATTGCAAAGAACGAAGGAGAGTTAGGGGCCAAAATGCGAGGGTTCAAAAGTTGAGGGCCAAAGAGTAAATATATGAGGACCAAAGTGTGAAGTCGGTCAAGGGGGTTTCTTCTTAGGCTCAAGTTTTTATACATGACTAATTAGGACCTAAGAAATCTGATGGTGAATTTCATTTTCATCTTAAACCTTGTTCGACCGGTCAATTTGCGCAAAAACCCAAATTAATTAATTGGGCATGGTTCTCAATGTAGGTCAAAATGGGTTCTAAAGGCCAAATTGAAGGTTCTAAACCCTAGAGATTATTTTTCTATGAATTTTAGAGGGTTTATTCTATTTTTACTTTGCCTCGAACCTTGTGAATTGAAGTGGGTTGTTTTAGGGTTACAGATTTAGTTTCTTGGAATTGCTGTAGCCCTTGCTAGATCATTTCATCCCACTTTTATTCTTATTAAGCTGTTTTGACCTATGTTTGGGCCCTGAATTACCCTGTATGCAGATTATACTGGTAAAATTGCACTTTTACCCCTTATGACTTGTTTTCTTCTCAAACTCAGAATTCTCTGAGTTAAGCCTTTCCTTGAGATATGTAGGAGCTTTTATCCTTTGTATTGGGTCAAAATGAGCTAGTTATGGCTCATGATGAGGTTCTCATCAATGTCCCCATCTCATGTAGTAGATCTACCTTAGGCAGAGATGATGGGGGAAGAGACTCAGTAGAAACACCAAGCAATTCCTCAAGTTCTAGTATATCCCCTTCACATTCCTCCAAGAGATGGGAATGCTCATTTAGCATGACATGCTGAAGGGGGTCATCACATAACATTGCAGGGGTTGCCTCTTCAATCAGGTCATCTATCACCTCAACTTGAGAACAATCCTTAAGTCCAGCTTATTTGTAAGCATCAAACACGTTAAGCCAAATTTTCTTGTTCCCAAAGCCCATTTTCAATGCCCCAATATTGCAATTGATTGAAGCATGTGAAGTTTCAAGGAAGGGACGACCCAAAATGATGGAGGGTTTGGTTGGCTTGTTGGTAGGGTCAGTGTCCAAAACTAAGAAGTCAACGGGAAAGAAATCCTCCACTTTTACGAGGACATCTTCAAAAATTCCCCGTGGTGTCTTAAGTGATCGATCAGCAACTTGCTGGATTGCAGGGCTAGGCTTCAGATTGCCTCCCCCAAGTTGTTCATACACATAGCTCGGAAGGATGTTCACCCCCGCACCCAGATCAAGTAGAGCCTCATCAATTTGTAAGTCACCAATAACTACTGAGATGCATGGGGCTCCTGGGTCCTTAAGTTTCGGGGGTGTGCCATGTTGAACAATTGAGCTAACAGAATCAGGCAGGATAACTTTTGATTGGACCTGTTTTCTAGATTGCCACTTTTTCGTGCACAGGTCCTTTAAGAAGCGGGCATAAGATGGAATCTGCCTGATAGCTTCAAGCAAAGGTAGGTTAATCTTCACTTGCTTGAAAGTTTCCATGATCGCATCCATCTTATCTTTGGCTCTAGATGAGCCAGCAGAAGTCTGCCCAGAGGTGGATAAGCGCTCTGGAAAGGGCACTCTCGATCTCTGGGTGGAAGGGTTGTCATGTCGAGTAAGGGGTGGAACGGGGGCAACTTCTTCCGATGAGGTGATTTCAAGCGGAGAAGATTTGGGCAAGTCTTCTCCGGTGGGGGTGAAAGTCGGGGTGGATGATTTTTTAGGGAATGATACTATATGAGCATCGGGTTTGGAAATTTCTTTCCCACTCCTCAGAATAGTCACCTCCTGAGCATGCTCCCTAAAGATAATCCCTTTTCCTTTAGGATTCTCCTCAGCAGCACTGGGGAGCTTCCCAGTTTCCCTCTATCTAATGTTCTCAACAAGGTGTCCTATTTGTGATTTCATCTAATGTATAGCCTTGTCATGAGATTGGATGATGGCACTTTGACTTTCTTGCATAGTTTTCAACATCGCCTTCAATTCATCCATCTTAGAGGTCTTAGGTTGGGCAAAGGTCTGAGGTTGGTTCATTTGATGGTTTTGAAAGGATTGTGGTTTATAATTCCCTGAATTTGAGACATTTCCTTATCTCCATGAAAAGTTTGGGTGGTTCCTCCATCCCTCATTATAAGTGTTGGAGAAAGGGTCATTACGAGGTCTAGGACAGAACCCTTGAGCAGCATTCAGATCTGCTTGTACAAGCTCAGGGAATTGGGAGGCCAAGTGGCAATCCACAGTGGCGTGTGTATTGCCCTGGCAAATTGAGCATTCGAAAGCTTGGGATGTGGAGGTGTTAGATACGAATGGACTCGAGTTCGACATAAGCCTTTCCATGTTTTGATTCAATAATTAAATCTAATAGGCTAAATTCTGGGTGTCCCTTGCCTCATTCGCCTCCAACTTTCTTTGCATGAGAGTGGGCTTTCTATCAATGTAGGAAAAATTCAAGTGAATAGAATTCTCACTCAAAGTATCAAAAAGGTTCCAACCTTCATCTTCAGTCTTAGATAGAAAGGTTCCTGCATAGGTGACAGATGACTTTTCGGTTAGCGTTATAGTATTTAAGTGGTGGAAAAATCGACTAATCAAAAACAATGAAAATATCCACTCGCAGAAGAGCGGGTCGTGTCCACAGGGAGGCAATAATGCAATCAATACTTAATTATTTAATGTTATTTTGGATCGTGCGAAATCCCTTTTCAAATCGGACTTAAAATGTGAAGGAAAGTAGATTTGCAACAACCTAAAAAGTTAAGGGTATAAGTGCAGTTTCTCCTCACAGAAATCCTCAATAAATTTAGGATGAATTCATGCAGTTTTCACGTGATGTGTACTAAAGACAATTAGTACTTAAGTTAAGCCCAAAATTAATCTTTAAACTAGTTAATATCAATACCATGCAATTATAAAGAACTATGAGTGTTTGAATGCAATTCTGCCACAATATAATAATAAAAAAAATCAAATTGGTGGCAATGGCATTGAATGTAAATTTTAATTGAGAGGAAAACAGAGGATCTCTCCTCCTCCTCCTCGCGTGTGCGGCCGCGCACGGTTTGCTGCGAGAATTGACAGGGAGGTGTGGCTTGACGAGTGCTACGCAACGGTGGCAGTGGCGTGGCTGGAGGTGGCTGGCGGCGGCCGGCGGAGGTGGCCGGAGCGCCGGCCTGTTGGAGGAGACGGAGGCTGCTGCTATGGCTGCGCGGATGCTGTGATGGTGCTGGAGGCTGCGACGCACACCGACTGTTGCAGGTGGCGGTGTGCGCCTGCTAGTGAGGCGCGCTGGTGGTGGAGCATGCAGGCGCGCGCCTGGCATGGAGAGGCAAGAAGGCGCGCTGCAGTTGGCGCCTGCAGGTGCACTGGTGGGCAGGCGGTGCTGCTCCTGAAGTTGAGCAAATGGCAGTGCGGGTGCGCCTGCAGGGTGCGAAGGTGGGAAGGTGCGCGGTTGCGTGCTGCAGAGGCTGGTGCCTGTAGGTGCACTGATGGGCAGGAAGGTGTGCTGGAGATGAGGGGTGTGCCTTGGTGCGTGCGGGCAGAGAGCTTGCAGGCGTGCGGGCGTTGGTGAGGCGGTGCCCCTACAGATGGTTGGGGTGGAAGGTGATGAGGGGCGTGGCCTGGTGCGCGCGGGTAGGAAGATGGTAGGGTGCACTGATTTGCAGGGGCCGCTGGTGCGGGCAGTTGGTGAGCGCTTGTGGCAGGAAGCGGCCTGCAGTGGTTGGAGGTGGAGTACGCTGGTTTGGTGGATGCGCCTACTGTGGCTGGAGGGAGAGGTGCACGGGTGGAGGCGTGCGCGCTGGTGAGGGCATGCTGAACTTGAGGAAGGAGGAGGCGTGCAAGGAGGGTGCACCGGTGGAGGCGTGCGCGCTGGTGGAGGTTTTTCCCCGCAAGGGGGAAGTGGGCATAGTGCATGCTGGAATTGTTCCCCGTAAGGGGGAAGATGAATTCCCTTCTCATTTCTCCGCCTCTTCTTTTAAACTTCTCCTCGGTTGCGCCTGCGAGAGTTAAGGGATTTTCAAATCCCTTTACTATTTCTGGCCATAGTTGTTGAGAAAGGTGGCGGAAGAGGAAGATTACCCCAATGTTCGGCAGGGGAGGGGGGAAAGAGTCGCGACTATTATGTGTTGGGGAATTTATCTCCCCACCCTTGTTATTTCAGCATTTTATTACCTGCACATAAAAACAATAAAATCATTAAGTTATAGAATGTCATAAACTTAAATCATGAGGGGTAAATATTCTACAACTTAATTGCCATTATTAACACACCTAAACTGTACGATTAAAGATACTTAGGCTTAATATTAGTCCATTTTAATGGACTCATCAATAGGCACCATCCACAGTTTGCCTATACGAATCATTAAGTCCGGTGTAGAACCTTTCAACCAGTTGCCATTTAGGCACTTGGTGATGTGGACAAAGTCTCAGCAAGTCGTTAAAGCACTCCCACGCATCATGGAAAGCTTCCCCATCCTTTTGAACAAAACTCATAATTTCCCTCCTAAAGTGATTGGTTTTGCTCATGGGGAAGTACTTCTTCAAAAACTCCTTCTTAAGGGCATCCCAAGTGTTAATATTATCAAGGGTGTGATACCAATACTTGGCTTTGTCCTTAAGGGAGAAGGGAAAGAGGATCCACAGTTGAGCATCATCAGTAATGCCTTGCAGCTTCACCGTGGAACAGACCTCGGTGAATTCCTCTATATGCCTATAAGGATCTTCCCTAGCAGTACCATAAAAGGAGGGCAGCAAGGATATGGTACTGCTTTTGATCTCATAAGGATTGTCCCCTCCAGGTCTACGTAGTGTAGGGCCAGCTTGATTGGTTGAAATGAAATATTCCTTAAGGCTCCTTTGACCGGCCATTTCTACCCTTGGAAGGTTTCTTCTTAAGATTCTTTTAGGTTCAGGATCAAACACAAGTTATCTCCTAAGAGAACGCCTACCAAACATGCACTACAAACACAATTCAAAAGGACTTGTTCGGTCTTTACAAATTTAGGCTTTTGACTTTAGTTCAAATTATAGGTGACAAAGCAAGTTGCCCAATCAATTACGTGCCTATTGTCAACCTTCGAAATGCCTAAAAAGACCTAGTTGGAGCTTAGGTATTCTTCCCTAAATCTCAAATGGTAAAGCAAGTCCAAAGATGGAAGATCAAGGGATGCAAGTAGGCCTAAGCCTTCCTTTGAAGCTGTGCTTTCGTGGTGCTTCTTAACTACCCCCAAAAATCGGTGACAGGGTATCCCCCTCTTTGGATTTACAAAACCTTTGATCTCAAGTTCCGAACACTTCAGAATCCAACAGTAGGAGGGCTCTTGTCCTTGTAGTTCCAAGACTTAGGAGTGTCTAAATGCGTGCCGTGGTGCAAAAGATGTAAGTGTGCATACATTGCACAAAGATTTTGAATTTTGAATCGCACACCACATTTGGAAATCAAGTCCTTGATTTTTTAGATGTCCCTCCTTTAATTAGTCCTTTTTCAAGAATATATGTGACCACTTGTTAGATCGCTTCAAGACAAATTATGTGGTCTTCGAATTAAGTCTAAATGCAATGCGTGATCAAGAATAGGATGCAAAGTAAGAGAATGCGTACCTTGCTTCCAGCAATCAACGATACGAGAATGCACGCAATGCAGAGAAATAAATCTAGAGGCTGCTCATACATACCTAAATGGTTCGTCCTAAGGTCTGGCAGCTTCTAGCAGACAGCTTTTTTTTTTTTTTAGCTACTTATGCACAAGAAAATAAAGAGTAAACAATCCAAAAAATAAATTAAAAACCTAAATCTAAAGAAAAGGGAACAAGCTCCCAAAAATCAGCCCCAATTACTAGAAGGGCGAGAAAACAAAAATAAAACTTATGAAATGAGAAATCTCCTATAGTGGCAGAATCCAGGTCTCCTTCGTCTTCCCTGTGTGTAAGAGTCGCTCAAGGTTGACGTCTTCTCCCCGATGTGCCTGTCACCTCTCTCAAATTCCTTGCACAAATTCCTCGCACAGAAAAGATAATAAATGGTTAGATCACTGTGCAAGGAGAAATAATCAGAAATAAAATCAGGTGAAATTATTGCGTCTGTTGCCTCCCTAGCAATGGTGCCATTTGACGAGTCAATTCTTCGCTTTTAAAGTTGTTTGTCACATAAAATGATGCGTCATTTATAGTTTTATGTGGTGGAAAAATCGACTAATCAACAATTAATATAACCACTCAATTAGGAGCTGGTCATATCCACAGGGAGGCAATGACATATTTAAACTCACATCGGTTAAAAACATATGTTCACGGTTAGTTTCGTCGAGAAATCGAGCCAAATCTGCCTTCAGATTAAGAAAACATTAAGAGAATATGCTGAAATGGCAATTTTGTACAACTAAAGGGTATATTTTGCAATGTAGCTTAATAAAATAATAATAAAAGTTGAGAATGGTACAAAATGTAAATATTAATAGGGACTTTACTGTAACAAAATAGGGGAAATTCTTCCCCTTGTCCTTGTGCAAGGAGGGAATGGTCGGAGGTGTGAAGCTCGGAGGAGGATCTCTAGATCGAGGGCTCCGTGATGGAGATCGTGGTGTGGTGCGAGGAGCCCTAAGGTGGTCGGATGGAGGTACGATGGAGGTGGGTTCTGGTGGCTGCTGGTCGTGCATGGAGCACGGGAAGGCTCCTAGCGAGGGGGCGCATGAGCTGTACTACAGGTGTGCGGAGTGTGGTGCTGCTAGAGGACGCGTACTGCTGCAGGCCGTGTGGGGTGAGGTGCAGGCGGAGTGCATCTGCTGCTGCATGCTGCAGGTGCGGCGGGTGCTGCAGGCGGTGGTGCGGTGAAGTGTAGGCGCATGCACGGAGGTGCACGCGAGATGGAGGTGGGTACGCGCGCTTGCGGGTGCGTGGCAGGGGCTTAGGCGCACTGCTAGAAGTGCAGGCAGGTGCGTGCAGCTGGAGGCCACGCGGGCGGAGGTGCAGGTGCGTGAAGATGGAGGGATGCATGCTCTGCGCGCGTGGCTGGAGGCAATGGTGAGGCACTGCAGGGAGGCGCTGGAGGTGGGCGCGAGGACTGTGGGTCTATTGGAGTGGGGACAGGCGCTGCTGGCGTGTGTGTTGAGGGTGAAGTGAGCGCGCGTGTGGTGGTTTGATGGTGCTGCTGGAGGTTCTGGTGGAGATGAGGAGGCGTGCGGTGTGCAATGGCTGGTGGCTGGAAAAACAGAGGACGGGGGAAGAAGATGAAGGTGGCGCTGTAGGAGTTTCAGATGTCTGGGAACATTCCCAGACGTCTTAATGGACGGAGGAGTGAAGTTGCGGCGGTTGCAGTGGTGGATGTTGGTGATGACGGTGAGGGTGGTGCACGTTGAGGTGGTCACAGTAATGTAAGCGAGCTCTAGATGGTGGTGTGGCCTGTCATGCCACACGTCCACAGTGGTGGAGGCTCGTTGCCCCGGTTGGGGCCGATGGTGGTGGAGCGGATGAGAGGTCAACTCTCTGCATAGTGGTGGGTCGGGGATGATGGCCTCCTCCGCATGGCAGCTCTCCCTTTTTTTGTAGCCACGGCCATCGTTTCAAATTCAAAATGCCGCAGCGTGAATGTGATGCGCAGGTGGAGGTAGAGCCGAAGCCAGTGGAGTTACCTGTGCAAAAGAGAAAAAGAATAAAAGAATAAAATATTATGGTTATTTATGCATAAGCCCTTAACTTCTATGTTAAATTAAAATAATGCATGCAATGCACCTAATTGGTTAACTAATTAAATGAATGCAATTCTAAGCTAATTCTAAATGCATTTAGTTATGAATGCAATGCATGAATTATGTAATTAAATCAGAAATATGAATTAATCTATTTACATCCTAATGCATGCTAAATAAATGTTAGAATTAACTTAATGTCTAGACACTTAAACACTTAAATAGCCCACAAATATGGGCTAATCAGCAGGCGGGTTCGACTCCTTCTTCATCTCAGGAGCCACCTGTGGTAGATAAGGGTAAGAGGCCACTTAACCCTGAGATTCCCATCCCTTTTCCTGAGGCTCTGACACGAAATGTAGTACGGAAAAAGGACACGCAAAATTTTGAGGACCTGAAATCGATGTTTAAGGAAGTACATATTCAGGTCCCCCTCCTCGAGGCAATTGATCACATTCTCGTTGTCTCTAGGTTCTTCAAGGACTACTGTACCCTGAAGTGACAGCCGAGAATTGGACGACAGATGATATTGTCAAAAGAGGATAGTGCCGTGATTCTAGCTGACTTACCGCCGAAGAAGAAAGACCTTGGTACCCCACTCATATCCTGCTTCTTGCAGGATTCTCCATTTGATCGGACCCTTCTAGATTTGGGTTCGTCTATCAACCTAACTTGCACTGCCATATTTGATCGATTTCTATTTGGGAAGTTGAAGCCCACCTCGGTCATGATTCAGCTGGCTGACAGATCAGTCAAAACACCGAGGGGGGTGGTTGAGAACGTGATCGTGAAAGTCCGCGGGTTCTACTTTCCTGCAGATTTTTTCATTCTTGATATGGAAGTTCCTCCTAATCTCCGAGATGCACCAATTATTTTGGGTCTCCCATTTCTGGTGATAGCTTGAGCGAACATCGATTGTGCATCTGGGTGTATGGAGATAGCCCTAGGCAATGAGCGACTCCGACTGGATATATTCAGGGCAGCAAAGAACTTCGACTGTGATTGAATAGAGGATGATGGTGAAGACGAAGATGCAGCATACTGTGGCAACATTGGGCTCCTTTGTGATGACCCAATATCTCATTTGTCTACACTATCAGGGTTCTTGAACCTTGATCCACACAGGACTGAGACCACTGTACTACACATATCTCCCCGAGGATCTGACTGTTTAAGGTGTGCTTCTGACCACAGCACCCCTGAATCCAGCTATCCTGATCCATGCATTACTGAATCGCCCCTATTGTTGTAGGAAGACGTGACTACAGCTAACGGGTTTCCCGTTAACGTAGTCACAACTGATTTTACAGGGAGAGACTCAATGGGAATTCACGTGCACTTGGATCAGCAGATTCCCACCCTCGATTCTGCTCCTCCCACTCTCATTTCTGACTTTGACCCACCCGTGATTGAATTGAAGCCCTTACCTGACTCACTCAAGTATGTGTTCTTGGGTGAAAGTGAGACATGCCCAGTTATTATCAATGCCCACTTAACCCAAGAACAAGAGCATCAATTGATTTCTACGCTGCAAGACCATAGGCTGCTATCGGGTGGAGTATTGCTGATCTTTGCGGTATTCGCCCCTCGTATTGCACTCATCACATTTTCACAGATGAGGGGGTGAAACCTTCGAGACAACCTCAAAGATGGCTTAACCTGAAAATGCTAGAGGTTGTTAAGAAGGAGATCATCAAATGGCTGGATGCAGGCATTGTATATCCAATCTTAGACAGCCAGTGGGTGAGTCTGATCCAGATAGTGCCCAAGAAAGCAGGACTTACTTTCATGAAGAATGACAAGGGCGAATCCATCCCGACCCGCACTGTGAGATCTTGGCGGGTCTGCATCGATTACAGGAAACTGAACACTGCTGCCCAAAAGGATCAATTTCCTTTGCTGTTCATTGATCAGATCTTGGAACGGTTAGCCGGATGCAGTTTCTTCTGCTTTCTGGATGGATACTCCGGGTATAATGAGGTAGAGATTAGCCCGGAAGATCATGACAAGACCACATTCACATTCCCCTTTGGAACATTCGCCTTCAAGTGGATGCCCTTTGGCCTCTACAACGCACCAGCGACATTTTAGCGTTGTATGATGGCCATCTTCTCTGACATGATTGGCGACTATGTGGAGGTATTCATGGATGACTTCATTTTCGGAGATGATTTCACATCTTGTCTTGATAACCACACCAAGATCCTGAAACGGTGTATTAAGGTAAACCTACTACTATCCTAGGAGAAAAGCCATTTCATGGTGAGGGATGGCATAGTACTAGGGCACAGGATCTTCAAAAATGGACTTGAGGTCGACCGATCTAAATCAGAGATTATCTCCCACTTACCACCACCTAGCTCAGTCAAGCAGATCAGATCATTCTTGGTTTACGTCGGCTTCTATCGGAGATTTATACGTAATTTCTCGAAAATTGCACGACCTTTGACGAATCTCCTGGTTGCCGATGCCCCATTTGAATTCGACACCTCGTGTCTCAGTGCCTTCAAGACTTTACGAAGCACTGTCTCGGATTCACCGATTCTCCAACCACCCGACTGGTTGCTTAATTTCGAAATGATGTGTGATGCATCTGATTTTGCCGTCGGTGCTGTTTTAGGCCAATGTCGGGAGAAACAACCCTTTGTCATATACTATGCTAGCAAAACACTGAATGAGGCTCAGCACAATTATATGGTCATCGAAAAAGAACTACTAGCAGTAGTATTCGGGTTGGAGAAATTCAAGTCATACTTATTAGGGTCCAAGGTCATCATCTTCACTGACCACTCCACCCTCCAGCATTTGTTGGCAAAGAAGGATGCCAAACCACGACTCATTAGATGGATCCTTCTATTGCAGGAATTTGATATTGAAATCCGCGACAAAGTCGAAAAATAGAATGTTGTGGCGGATCACCTATCCAAATTGGACCCAGATCACATTCCTTATTCCCTGCCTATCCACGAACAATTCCCGGATGAATCTCTTTTGGCAGTTGATTCTGTTGAGTTCCCCTGGTACGCGGATTTCGTAAACTACCTTGCCGCAGTCAAAATTCCCGCGAACCTATCCAAGGACTAGAAACTCAAATTCAATGTCGAAGCCAAATACTACCTTTGGGATGACCCATTGCTCTTCCGCATTGGAGCGGACCAGATTATCCGATGATGCATCCCAGACTCTAAGATCCCCAGTGTGTTATCTTTCTACCACAAAGATGCTTGTGGTAGCCATTTTTCACGACGGAAAATCGCTGCAAAAATTTTGCAGTCGAAATTTTTCTGGACAACCATCTTCAGAGATACACACGATTACACCCAACACTGCAAACGATGCCAGTCGGTCGGTTCTATGACCAGAAGAGACATGATGCCACTCCAACCCATCATGGTCGTAAAAGTGTTCGACATTTGGGGCATTGATTTTATGGGCCCTTTTCCGAACTCACATGGCTTCGAGTACATATTACTAGCCGTCGACTATGTCTCGAACTGGGTCGAGGCCATCCTAGCGAGATGGGCTAACCATAAGACCGTCATTTCTTTCATACGACAGAACATCTTCACAAGATTCAGAATACTTCGTGCTCTGATTAGCGATGGGGGAAGCCACTCCATTCACTCCCATTTCAGGTCGTTATTAAAGAAATACGAGGTACATCACCGTATAGCCACCCCGTATCACCCACAGACCAATGGGCAGGCTGAAGTGTCTAACCGTCAGATCAAGCTGATTCTCTAGAAGACGGTTAGACCAGACAGGGAGGACTGGTCTGACAAATTAATCGATGCACTCTGGGCATATCGGACCGCATACAAGGCCCCACTCAGAATGTCACCATATCGCATGGTATATGGCAAGTCCTGTCACCTTCCTGTAGAGCTGGAACACCGCACCTTTTGGGCAGTGCGAAAATGTAACCTCGACCTCGATGCAGGAGGTCAAGAACGGAAACTCCAGCTCAGCGAGTTAGAAGAGATTCGGTGGGAGGCCTATGAGAACGCATTGATATACAAGGACAAGACCAAGGCTTTTCATGACTGCCACATCCTCCCCACATCCGGAGGAAAGCATTCATGTCCAACCAACGAGTCTGGTTGTTTGATTCATGGCTAAAACTGTTCGCAAGGAACCTCAAGTCCAAATGGACTGGCCTGTATGTTGTGATCCAGCCATATTCTAATAAGGCAGTCTAGATCAAGGACCCAAAATCTAGGCATATATCCACGGTTAATGGCAGTGCCTCAAGCCATTTTTGGCCTATGAACCTCCTCCACCTGACAAGATTATTCATCATAGTGAGGATGTGTGACTGAATGCTCGGCCAGCTGGAGGCGTTAAACTCAACACATATAGATACCATTCGCCCCACATTCCACCATCATTTATATATAACCATTTTTTATATATAACATATTTTTCTGTTAGCATATTTTCTTTCTGCATAGTGCATGTTGACAGGTTGGCCAGTGCTGAATGTATATTTTCAGAGCAATTCTAGGTGACTTCTACCCACTCCTCCTCTGTCAGATTTATTTTCTTTATATTCATGCATGAGGACATGCAAGAACTTAGGCATGGGGGGGTAGATACAACAAAATTGAAAAATTTTTATGCCAACATTTTGGAAAACCTCGGAGCTGCATGTAAAACGTACTTTAGGACCTTAAATAAAAGAACAACCGACTCCACCTCCAGTGCTCGCATTGGAGCTAGAAATCGTTCGCAACAGCCATTTCCGACTCACTCGCTCACCTTATGTTCTAAATTTAGGGTCAAGCTGACTGTAACCCGATATGGGAATTTCATGAAGTACAAATTATATGAGGTTACTTGTTCATAACATATATACATATTGCATTCATGAATAAGATTATTTTATTAAGAGAATGCTTAGGGACTTTATCCTCTAGTTGATTCCTATAATCTGGAATCCAGTACAACTTTTCACACACACGTAGAATTTGCAATGGATTCATGGTGAAGGCTGATAAAAGTCTTTAGTCTGTCGAGAAGAAGCAGTGCTTCTTTTCCTGAACCCTTGGATGGTGTTTTGGGAGATAGGCAGATTTTCTTCCAAAAATTCACCAAATAGTGTGAGATGAGAGTAGAGTGTACTGGTGCTCTAAGATTAGCGCAAGGAATCTGGAATCCTAGATAATTAGGTGATGATACTCAGAGATTAGGCATAGTTTTCGCTCTCGGTTCCAGCGTATGCATTTTTGTGCGAAATATTGAGAGCCACCAAATGAGGCAAATACGCGGAGAGTGAGTTTTCATAAAACTAAGGCTAAGGTGGATGGTTATGACCATTCTTTACGGAATCCTTGGTTGAAGGAGGGTATTAATTCCAGGGTCAGAAATACAACATCCTATCCATCTCTCCCGGTGCCGTGAGTAGGCACTTCCACCAAATAAGCCACCCAATATCTCTTCAGTACCACCAATCCCTAATAATGCCTCCTCAATAAAGTTCATGGATGTATTATGTTGAAAAAAAAAAGAAAAGAAAAGAAAGAAAAGTTGAAAAAATTATAAAAGGAAGAAAAAGCAAAGAAAAAAGTGAATATTTAAGTTAGTTGCATCGAGGCAATACCACCAAATAAATTTGAGAAGCTCCAAATATAGCCTTAACTTATTTTTCATGTGTTTCTGACCGCCCGAATACTGGTTGAGGAATTCTGACTTACTATTAGGGTTATGAGAACTCAATTAAAGTGTTAATGCCTAGTGAGACCACCAAATACAGATCGTATATGTGAATCTGGTGAGGTTGTGAGCTCTAAGAAAAGAAAAGAAAAAGAAAGAGAGAAAGAGAGAATGAATACAAAGGAATCAGAAGGAAGCATAGTTTTTCTCATCTTTCTCTGAGTTGAGTTACTTAGGAATCCGAGAATCTAGATTCTGTAGTACTAGTCTCTATGTAGCACCAAGTGAGAGTGAGCCACCAAATATATAATCTTTTCCCTCAGAGATTCTCTACCTAAGCCAAAAGCTGGGGTGGAATTTATAGAATATTTTGAATACCCGAGGGAAGAAGTCCGCCTATCCTGCTAGAATTTTTACTAGGGATCAAGTACAGGCTTTAGAGGTGAATTGGTTTTTCACTTGAATCCATTGCAAAAGCTACATAACTGCACTTTCACAATTGTCTGGATTTCTAGAGCATAGGATGAAAATAAAAAGGAGACAAATCTCTAGGCATACACATGATAAAATAATCAGTCCCTTAAGGACCCTTGCTGTAAATAATTTAGTCTTGCATTTGCTAGGGACGAGCAAGATTTAGGCATGGGGGTATGATTCGTAGCAATCATAGGTCTTAATTGACATAGATTAAGTTAGAACTTAGCATAAGTTTGGATTATTCATGCATGCATAAGCATTATCTGCATCTTTACTGCTTTCTTTTAGTTATGCATAAAATAATGTTATAATGTGCTGATTAAGTGCATTATGTCAATTGCAGGCAATAAGCTGCTCTGGAGCTGGATCTGAAGCAGGATCAGGAATAACGGGAGTTGCAGCAGAGCTGGAGCAGAAGGCTTAGATTAGATGTAGTTATAATAATGTAAGGGAGTTAAAAGTTTACTATTCTATTAAGTAGAAATAAAGCAGTAAAATGTGAAGAGCCTAGGTCCACCCTAGCCCTAGGATAGCATAGAGACCTCCCTAAGCCTTAACCACCCTTAGATTAGGTCACAACACCCTAGGAAGCCCTAAAACCCTAGTTCCAACCCTTATCTGGATGTCCAGATAAGTTATAGGACGTCCAAGACCCGTAGCCAACTCCCGCACACCTCAAACCCACTTCTGCAGTGTTATTGGACGTCCAGACACTTTGTCAGACATCCAATTTCTACAGAATACCCAAAATAGAGCCTTGATTTCCCCCTGACTCAGATTAGACGTCCAGAACTGAGGTTTGGACTTCTGATTTTTGAGTATAAGTCATCTGATCACATTTTTGGATGTCTGATACTGGTCTCCAGTCCCTGTTTTGAGATTCATGCCTTGATCTTGGATCTCTAGCTCCCTAGACCTAATCCCAACCCCATAGGAACCTAAATTAAGGTGTCCTAACCCTAGTACATCACCCCTAGACCTACCTAAGGACCTAATTAGGTCGTCACCAAACCCAATTGACTTAGATCAAACTCAATTACCTTCACCTAGTAAATTGGACTTATCGAGTCCAATTGAGCTTAGATCTCAACCCACACAAGTTCAATTGGACTTAGTGAGAGTTCAATTGACTTAAACCCAACCCAATTGAGTTATTTCATTCTCAATTAGGTTCACACTCATCCAATTAAACTTAGGTTAAGTTTAATTGCACTTTCCCCTTAGCAATTAGGGTTTGTAACCCTAATTCAAGACATACACCTACCCAAACCCCATAGGACCTAACCTAAACCTCTTAGACACCTAGAGCACGACCACACACACACGCACACACACACACACACCCATTCATGCACACACACTTCTCTAGAGTTCTCTAGAACTCTCTTGAAGTGGCGCCACCTCTTGGTTGCCAAATTTAGCAACCAAGAGGCATTCAAATTGAGATCCACATTTTTTAGACCTCAAAAAACCACCTCTATCCTCTCATGGCTGGCCACTCTTGGACTCTCTCTAGAGAGTTCCACACCTCTCTAAAGAGAATCCCTTGGGTCTATAAAAAGACCCCATGGGTGGCCAAGTGCACCCATTCACGTTCTTGGCACCATCCCCTTCATTGGTTCCATTCACGCCCACCTTCACTTAGGCTAGCCACTCCACCTCCATGATCTCACCACCACCATGGAGGAAATCATGCCGGGATGCTGGATCACTCCTCTCTCTCTCCAAGGGTCGGCCTAAGCTAAATTGGCTGCCCCTCATTCTCCTCCTGACCATTCCAAGGCCATCGGGGACCACCATTGACTGGCCTTTTGTTTTGCTAGATTTAGTTTATGCTCTTCGTAGTTTTACTGCATTTTATTACTGCTTAATAGAGTAGTCTTTATTCTCCCCCAATGATGCATGCAAAATGCCCCATTGATTCTTGTATGCAGTCATTTTCTGGTAGCTAGATTTAAATTCCAAGTATTTCTGTACAAGCTTTCCTCTACAGTTTTTGTTGCAAAAAACTCTCCCACTGAATGAATGAAAAAAAATGCTTATATATATATATATGTCTCCCTGTTGTGAAATCATCATGAGCTTATTGATTACTATTATATTTGCATGATTCAAGTTGCCTGTTTTAATTGTCTATCCATTCCGCAACAAGCATGTCGTTTCCCGAGAATATCAAAAACCTAACGATAGATGCATTCTCCGTAAATAGTCACCACCTCGCTAGAATCGTGTGCACAGAAACTCACACGTTCACCTTTGTGATTTATTTAACGCACGCGCATGTAATCCTTGTTCATAACAGAAGTGGTGAAATCTTAATTAGGAGATTGGAAATCGACGTGTGTTTTTCAACAAAGTAGAGTGGCAAAATGATTGATTTCAAAAGTAAAACAAATGCCTCCTAGAGACGAACGACCGGGACTCAAGTCTTGTTACCTTTTATTAAATATCTTTGTTGGATCGTATTTTGCACTATACTACGATGTTTTCCTAGCAAACATGCACTTTACGATTCTCAACAAGTCCCAGGTCGAACACAGGGAGGAGACATTTACTTTAAGTGAAAACCACGCTTCGATTTGTTTCTTTTTGGTATTTTAGGGTTTTGTTATTTTTTTGTATTTTTGTAAGAAGAAAACAAGCAATCGAATCATAGGATAGAGATGGAATGAAAATGGTATAGATATCACTTAAATGTCTATTACAATCTACTATGAAAGCATAAAAAGAGAGGAGGGTGAGAGGAAATCTCCCGAATAGGCTGTTCGGCGAGACGATGGTGCCTGGTGAAAGCTCGGACGAAGGAGGTGAGGAGCGGGACGACGGAGGTGAGATACAGGAGGACATCGGGTTGAGGAAAGCTTCGGCGTGGCTCTGGAATGGAGATGAGAAGACGGAGGTGATCTGCTACCAGAATGGAGGTGGGAGGATAGCTCCAAGGAGACCTATGAAGGGGGATGGGACGTTGGAGGAGTATTTGGTGGGGCAGAGGTTTGCTACACTAATAGGTGCCTTGGGAGCTTGAGAACAAGCTCTAATGGAGCGTTGGTAGGCTTGCTAGAGCTTGGGAGTAGAGTAGGTAGAGATGGCTTGGAAGGGAGGGGGTGTAGGTCCTTTTATAGTGGAGAAGGGGTAAAAAATAGGTATGAGACCATTAGTGACATCCAAGCCGTCGCTGGAAATGTCGCTATTGGTAGCTCATGCCCTTTAGAACCCACAGCTAGCTTTGCTGGCATGCGATGAATTAGTGATGGTTGTAAGTGTCGCTGTAAGTCTTCCAGTCTGTCGCTGAAGATCCGCTACATGCCCCGCTGGTGTTGCGCTGGGCGCTCTCCATGCGTACGCACGCTTCATGCGCTTGCGCTGAGCTATGTGCATGCGTGCCTGCACGTGCACGCACGCACCCGCTGTACTATGCGGGTGCGGTGGCGCATACATGCGCCTGGGTGTCCTGGGCTGTGCCACATGGTGCAATCTGGGCCGTCCATCTTCTTTTCATTGTAGGGGTTGCTACAGATGTCGGATTAAGTTGATTTTCACACCGTTTGGCTGTGATCGTCGACCCAAATCCATCCACGTGGTCAGATTTTTCATTTGAAGCTCCGAATTATGTCACCTAGTCCCTTAGCCGTTGATCTTCCTCGGATTGCATATGGTGCTACGGGACTCCGATAGAGGCAATTTCGGAGGCATTAGACTTCGATCGTCGTCTTGATTATATCCGTACGGTCGGATTGTCAATCCGAGGCTCCAAAATAAATATCCTTCTCTCCTGACCACAAAAGGACACAATTAACCTAAATTATACACAACTACTCTAAATGCAGAATGATGCATGCTATGCAATATTTATAACATGAAATGAAAATCTAACCCTAGGAACATGCTTGAATAGGCATTTTACCCTCAATAAATGCATTTATATCAGATTTCATTGCTTATTAGACCTTCAATTAACCCTTGTAAAATCTCGTGGTTACTCTACATTAATGGTATGGTGTTAAAACTACAGAATTAGCCCAGATTCATTGTTTTCTTCTTAAACTAGCTTTGTATGGAATTATGGCTCTCAAGAAATTATGTAGGAGCATTTGTCGCTTGATTATAACTAATTAAAGCTAGTTATGGCTCATGATGGTGTTTCCATCAGAGAAGCTTATGTCATGGCTATCCTGCTTCTTCAGAAAGATCTGACTCGATAGACCACTAGTTAGATACCGATCTTCAGAGTACACTGGATGCGTTTATGGCATCTTTGGAGTAGTTTTCACGTAGTTTTATTCCTACTTTATGGCTTGTAGCACTCTTTATTTCATGTGGATTATTTTACCTTGATACGTTTATCTGGACTCAATTTGCTTTCGACTTAGTTATATGCATGATTATATCTCTCAACTAAACATTTCTCATTTTAAATTGCATGTTATGATTGTTACTACTTCAATTGCATGTTTAAGGGGGAGATGATTCAATTTGATAATTGCATGTTTTACTTTTTGCTGAAACAAAAAGGGGGAGATATTATGGATAACTTCTCTTTGTATCTCTCTGCATAATTATAATTTTGTTATCATCAAAAAGGAGGAGATTGCAAGTACCTCTATTTTGATGCATCAAAATTATACTTTCTACAACACTAATCTTTCAGGACTCTCTCTTGGATTAAATCTAGAAGACTACTGACCTTGTCTCAATGTCTTATCTTTATTGAGTCTAAATTATTTTCTAAGGAACCTCAAAATAAATTTCAAACAGATTTTCACACTTCACATAAAAAAAAGTTTTTAGGTTTGTTGATCAACCAAATAATAAAATTGATTGACCAAAGTCTTTGATCGACCAACTGAATGATCGACCACCAAGTTGCATTAAAAAGGTTTAATTATATGTTGTTATTGTAGTATAGGTGTCACAAATGCAAACCGGTGTGACATCAATTTTATTTAATTACAATTTTTACTGGTTTGTTTCCAGGTCATTCACTGGGAGGTAGTTATTGATATACTTCATTCTATAAGTCCAAAAATGTTCTTTTATTCTAAAAATGTTACTTTTATTTACAAAATGAATGAATGAATCAATAAATGAAAGAATTGGTTAATTATTTACAAAAGAATCAACTAATATGCATTACAATGCCTAAAACAAATGTACAACAAATAGGCATCAAAAACCAACTAATATTACACTATGTTAATTATATCCAACTAATAGTAACACCATCATTAGCTATAACTAACTTGAATTAGTTGAAATCAAGTGACAAATACTCCTGAATGATTGCCTAATTCCACGCAAATCCATTTCGAGAAGAAAATAATATAAAGGGTTAAATCTACAATTTTAACATCACATCACAAATGCAGAGTAACTGTAGAGTCACACAGTGGTTAAATGAAGGTCAATTGAACATTAAAGTCCAAAAAGTATGTCAATACAGATAGAAATAGGGTTTCACGTGTTTAGAGAACCGCGACAGCACATAAAACCCTAATTTCAGACCTGCCTGAATTGAAGAGGTTTTGGTCAGGAAAAAATTCATATAAATCTCCTAAAATTCATATAAAAATATTCTAAGAGGTTTGGTTTCCTTTTTTTGACCATCTGAACTCATTTTTACGTTGAATAGAGTTTCAGACGAGATTTTGCCCTAATTTGGGCTTCTGTGTAAATTTTCTAGTCAAACGTGGTCAAAAATAAAATCTAAGCTCACCATCAGATTTTATGGGTCCAAATTAGGTTAGTACCAAAAGTTGGTCCCAATAAGAGATCATCTTGACTTAGTTTGCAATTTAGTCCCTAGAATCTCTATTTCTCACCATCAACCCCTAAATTTCGATTTTATTACAATTGGGTCGCCAACTTTGTCATCTCCTTCACAATTTGGTCCTTTCCACCATTATTAGGTCAACTGACCTAAGCACCTACTTTGACCAACATAAAACAACATCAAACCTACACCAAATCCCACCAAATTTGGTGGGATTGATGTTCATATAGTAAGGAATCATATGAATGTGATTTGGGATCTCGATTCACCACAGCAAGGCCATGTGAACCCATGAAGATCATGGGATCCTTTTCTTCCCAACCAGGGTCCAATTGAGCTTCTTTCCTCAATTAAAGCTCGGGTATGAGCTCTACAAAAGTTCCCCGTGCTTCCACTGTCCTCCGTAGCAAGGTTTTAGGCCATAAAATCTTCTCCTCCTTCCCTGGCTTACTCTGACCAAGCTCCAGCGACCTCCTCAGATTCCTCTTTGTTGCCCTCTGACATATACAATAGGCAGAGGGAACTTCCTTCCTTACGTCTTCTGCTCCTCGTAGTACCAAGCATGAGCCATCTACCCCTTTATTGTCACCGCTCATCATCAGAGCCTTCGTCCCCTCCGGTGCCGGCCAATCAAAGCCGACGCGGATCTTGTAAGCACTTCTATTTTGATGCATCAAAATTATGTTTATTGCTAAGACTGACATTTCAGGACTATCATGGATTGAAGCCTTTGTTCAAGACACAAGTTCAGATAGTTGCTGATGTGCGTCTTTTTCATTTATTTAAGTCTAGGACTTTATTATAAAGAACCTCAAATAAAACTCAAAAATGATCTTTTTCGTGTATCTTTTCAAAACCAAATTTTAGGGTTATTGCCCGACCAAACTTCTTAATTGATCGACCAAAACACTTTGATCGACCAACCTACTTAATTGACTGATCAAATTAGTCCATTTTAGGAAGTTGAGAAAATCCTCTTGATCAACCAACCAAGCTAATTGATCAATCAACAAATGATCGACCAACATTCTTAATTTATCAACCAAAGTACTTTTTGATCGACCAATTAACCTTAATTGATCGACCAATTTTGTTTCCTATTCAAGAAAAAATTTTTGTATAAATAGAAGTCGCACGTAGCCCATTTCTTTATAACACTTAAAATAGAAACACCATTCAAAAACAGAGCTTCTCGTGCTTATTGCAAAAGGCTTTCATGTCCCATTATTCACGCTCTTCGAATGCATGACACCTCGAACCTCTGCAAAAAATCGGTTTGATCATTTATTGAGGTTCCATAGAATTCATTTTCTTGTTATACTATTTTGTTATTTTGATTTACGGATCCCAAGCCTATTTGGAAGATCCGTGGTTGTTGTTTTTGCTTCTCTTCAGGATTAAAGAGAAGGGTTTGTAAGAGGTTGTGCCACCCTCATTCAAGTGGCGCAAATAGTGGATTGACTAGCTTGTACTGGTCAGAAAAAGCCAAAACTGGGAGGCTTAGGTAGTGGTTTTAACCCAGATTGGGTTTCCACTACAAATCAGGTGTACTCTATGCACGAATCTCTGTTGTCTTATTTTTAATTCGACTCATATTTTTTAAAGCAATGCTATTCACCCCTCCCCTCTAGTATTTAGTTGGGATCTACAAGATATTCTCCAACCCTCAGATCTTCTTTCCCTGTCGTCCGTAACTAGCTCAAACTCTCCCTCTCTATCTCTAGTATAGGTTGATGTGTATGCATCTAAATAGCCTAAAATGTCTATTTATGCATGTTCTTAGTATTATAGTTACATCAAACATTATAAATATTACATAACATGCATCATCTTGTATTTAGGTTAGGTTGTGTAAAAGTTAGGTTAATTTTCTCTTTTTGTGGTCAAGTAACAGGGAAACTTTTCATTAGGGTCTCAGATAAAAGATCCAACCGTACAGGTCTGATCAAGGCGACGATTGGAGTTCAATGACTCCAAGATCTCCCTGATTGGACTTCTGTAGCATCAGATATAATTCGAGGAAGGTCAGAAATCAAGGGCCAAGATGGTGCCAATCCGTACCTCAGATGACAAATCCGACCACATGGATGGGTTCAGATCGACGATCGCAGCCTAATGGCATGAAAATCGATCCAATCCAACATCCGTAGCACCATCTACAATTCAACAAAAATGGATGGCCATGATGGCAGCACGTGGCGCCATCATAGCCTCCCAGCACTGGCTGCAGCTCTTCTTCACTCGCTCGACGAATCTCTGTCATTGGATGCCCATCCAACGACTAAGAATGTGCGACGTCGTCGCTCATCTAGCACCTCTCCTCAACTGAAAGCATAACACTTGATCTCGACCATCGGATGAAGATCCAATGGTCGGGATCAGCCATGCACAAAATCGCCAGCGCTCCTCAATCGCACGCGTAGCATAACGATTAAGGCACTGCGTAGGCAGGAGACGAGGGTTCAAATCGTAGGGAGGCATCCCCTTCTCACGTGTGGACGCACCATCACAATTGCTCAATCGGAAATCTACGGTCCAGATCATTCAATCGGATGAATGTGCGAGTCGACACGCAACGTTCACGCATGATCAAGCGTTAGGCAGGCGATGAGGCGCTGGCGAGAAGCGATCTAAGCCGTCCGATCTCACGATCGGACAGTTGATAAAGCGAGATCGTGTGCGAGCGTTGAGGCAATCGAAGGCGAGGAGGCGGCCGTGCATCTGGTTCCTCAGCCACGTTCAAGCCTTTAGTGATGGATAAATCCATCACTAAAGGTCATGAATTAATGTTTTTAAGTGAAATGACCTTTGTACCCCCTTCAATCTTCACCGATAAAAGGGCCTACGACCCCCACATATTTCTCATCCCTTCCTTCTCCTCTCTCCCTCCCCAAAGCTTAAGAGAGGCTTGTCCCACACCCGGGATGCTCCTCAAGAGCTAAAACCAAGTTTTTGCCCCTATTCTAGAAGTGGATCTCGCAATGACGATGACGTGCTGCCTCATTCCCGTTCATCTGACTTTGTCCTCCTTCCTACCTCATCCTCCGTCTTCTAGGCATTGCCTCCGTCTTCTAGGCATCGCCTCCGTTTGGGTCGTCCTCCAAGCATTCGTCGAGGAGGATAACTTCTCTCTCTTTTCTTTTATCGCTTTCTAGAGTAGAATTTCCTACTTTCTAGTTGTAACAATTTCCTACTTTCTAGTGTAATCATTTCCTGCTTTCCTAGTTGTGAAACATTATTTAAATACCAAGTGATTGTTCTTTCTCTCTCTCTCTTTTATTGTTTAGTTCGATTCCATTGTGGTTATTTCGCTTTTTAAACAAAAAATAAAAAAAATATAATTGCAGATTTTGAGATCAATGTAGCCTCCCTATGTTCGACCCGAAACTTCTTTATGGATTTTTCGGTATAAATTTTATCTATTGAACAGATTTCTTTGTGATTCAAACTACAACGACGGGTTTTCGAATCCAACTGCGGAGGCGTAGTTTTCCGTCCTCAACATTTTGGCGCCGTTGCCAGGAGGCAACGATTTTCTGATCTTCTTTTTGCATTTCGTGCACTTTACTATTTTCTACCTTACTTTATCTCTTGTCTATTTTTTTGCAGATACCTCGATCAGGGAATCGTCAAGCGATAGATCGGAGGAAAGTGTAGTTGAAGACGACTATAAGTGTTCCCCATTTTTCCCCTCCATAGATTTCATTTCACAACAATAATTCAAACTCCAATTAACCTAGGTGTTTGCATAAATCCTAGGATTACTTTGGTTGCTTGGATTTCCACCCACATTCATTTCACCCTCGCATAAAAAAAAATCAAAAAGATACTTTTGTGGGATAAATAAAACATACACACAACATACACCCACTGGTTGGGTGTGTTTCGCATGTTAGAAATTGCGGTTATAAGTAACCCATCATCGTAGTTGCAAAACACGTCGATTAGATAAAATTTATGTCGAAACTCCGAGGGAGTCCCAGGTCGAACATAGGGAGGTGACATTTACTTTAGTTGAAAACCGCTCTTCGATTAGTTTCTTTTTGGTATTTTAGGGTTTTGATATTTTTTTGTGTTTTTGAAGTAAAAGACAAGTAGAAGGAACCACAAGATAGAAATGGAACAAATATGATATATATATCAATTCAATGTCGATTACAATGAACTATGAAAGTATAAAAAGAGAGGGAGGTGAGAGGAAATCTCTCGAATCGGCTGTTCGGTGAGACGACGGTGCCTGGAGAAAGCTTGGACGATGGAGGTGAGGAGCGGGACGACGGAGGTGAGGTGCAGGAGGACGTTGGGTTGAGGAAAGCTTCAACGTGGCTCCGGAATGGAGGTGAGAAGGAGGAGGTGATTTGCTACCAGAATGGAGGTGGGAGGACGACTCCAAGGTGACCTATGAAGGGAGATGGGAAGTTGGAGGAGTATTTGGTGGGGCAGGGGTTCGCTACACTAATAGGCACCTTGGGAGCTTGAGAACAAGCTCTAATGGAGCATTGGTGGGCTTGCTAGAGCTTGGGAGTAGGTGGGAGTAGAGTAGGTAGAGATGGCTTGGAAGGGAGGGGGTGTAGGTCCTTTTATAGTGGAGAAGAGGCTAAAAATGGATAAAGGACCTTTAGTGACCTCAAGATCGTTGCTGGAAATGTTGCTGTAGATAGCTCACCTCCACTCACGCCCTTAGCTGGCTCTACTAGCTTGCAATGAAATAGTGACGGTTGTAAGCGTCGTTGTAGGTCAGCCCAGCTGTCACTAAAAGCTGGCACCAACCGCCCTTGCGCCTGCGCTGCGCTGTCCCGCTCATCACGTGCACTGACCGTGCGTGCCCTACTGTGTGTGCTTGCTATGTGTTGGCGTGCACACTTGCCATGTGCTATCATGTGCGTGCACGCGCGCGCTATCTTGCGCTAGCACTGCCGCTCCATGTGCCCGCCCAATTGCGAATTGGAGGGGCTGCGGGGATTCGAACCCACGCCCCCTTTGCAAACCAGCGCTCCAACCATTGCGGCAAACCTTCCCTTGTGTCGTGTAGAGCGGCTTGGTGCAACCGCTTCCCAGCCGTTGGATGTTGATCCAACGGCTAGGATTAAAGGGCGTGGATGAAAAAGGAGTTGAGCAGTGCTACTGGCTAGTGTTGGGCGGCTTGGATGGCACCACGTGGCACCATCTGGGCCGTCCATCTTCTTCTTGTAGAGGGTGCTACGGTGCTCAAATCGAGATGATTCCCACCATGCTGAACTGCGATCGTTGCTCCGGATCCATCCGTGCGGTTGGATTTTCCATCCGAAACCCGTATGGATGTCGCATTGCCTTCTGGCTATATAAAATGAAGGAATTAATATATAAAATATACAACTATCCTAAATGCCATGCAATGGATGTTATGCAATATTTATAACATGATATGCAATGCTAAGCCTAAGAACTATCAGAAATAAGCAATTTATCATGAATTTATGTGTGTTCATCATACCCCCATGCTTACTTTTTGCTAGTCCCTAGCAAAATAAACCTAAATGCTACGTATAAAAGTAGAATCAGGGTTCGAGTAATTAGGCAAAATTTATTGATTGCTTTAGAAAATCTCAACCCCAAGACCTAATTACAAAAACTCAATAGTGCTCGGGTGCCTGCCAGAATGCAGACTGTCCAAGCCCTCGCTTTATTTAAGAAGATAATTTTTTTTCTTCTTTTCTAATTTTTTTGTACTTTTGGAGTTTGAGAGCTATGGGATAACTTTTTACGGCTATCCGACCCGCCTAAGACTTGAAAAGGACTCTAAGTGTTAAGCATCTTGTAAAAAATAGTGAAAGACTCACTAGACGGCCGTTAAAACGGACTTCGAATTTCTACGACCCTAGGTGAACTTGTCTAAAGGTTTATCTTTACGATCGGTAGCTTTCTCCCTACTTTCTTTTATATGGGGTCAACACAAGGACAAACCCAATGTATATCTCCCTGATTTATTCTACTTCCCCGCTTCTTCCCTAGGTGTTTTGGGAATTATTGTGCATTTTTTTTGTTGTGAGCTGGGTTCTGGACAACCGGCCAATGAGCTATTACCATTGACAACTTGCCAGCCATACTCGTGCGATGAAGTGTGGTTTTATTTGTTTTCTTTTTTTTTCTCTTTTTTTTTTTAAGTAGGTGGCTTTCCTGATCTAAGATTTACCTAAAGGCAGTACAATGAAAACAGTCTTGTGGCTGGGCTCTGGACAACCGGCCGATGAGCCATTACCACCAACAACTTGCTAGCCATACCACCCAAGTCAGTCCATTAGCTACCCAATTTCCGTAAAAACTGCCGGAAAGTGAGTCAGTGCAAAAAAAATGTGTGTAGATGCTTAGGCTTAAAGTCCCCCCAAATCAGAGGGTGGGTTGATAAGTCGCGTACTTATCATCCCAAATTATTTACCAAATTAAAATAAATTTTAATTGGCGAGGACTCGAGACTAAATCCACATTCTAGTGGACACCCAGGATAATTAAGCCCGAAGAGTGAAGAGTCTAAGTATTCAGGTCTCAAAGAATCAATTCCTAAAGTTTACAACTCCTAATGCCTAAGTCTCATCTCGTAATTCTAATTTTTTTTTCAAATTTTCATTTATTTATTTATTATTTTTTTTCTTTTTTTTTAACAAGAATCGAATAACAGGAAATCACTATTACAGCTGACAGAATGGTTATAAAATATGTCCACACCCTCATGCTTAGCTATTGCAATGTCCTCATTGTGAAAAAAAAATGAAAGCATGTAGGAGAGTAGAAGTGGAAGAATAGCACCTGGTTTCTGTGAGACTTAGGTCAGCTTGGAACAGTCTTTACATGTGCTGAGTTTAGTGCCTTCAACTGGGTGATGATCAGCCTACAGTGGTTATGGCAAGGTAAGAGCAACCTTGTCTGAGACGGGTTCAGGGAGCACATGGTCAACAAAGGTTTTAAGATGCTGTCCATTGACCTTGAAAATATTACCCATCTTTGGGTCAGAGATTTCGACGGCCCCATTAGGGAAAATCCGCTCAATAAGGAATGGGCCGCCCCATTTAGACCTGAGTTTACCGGGGAAAAGCTTCAATTGAGAATCGAAAAGCGAGACCTTCTGGTTTGGCTCAAAGCTCTTACGTGAAATCATCTAGTCATGGAGAGCTTTGGTCCTTGCCTTATAGATTCTGGCATTTTCATAAGCATCATTTCGAAGTTCCTCCAACTCAAATAGTTGGAGTTTCCTAGTTTTCCTGGCCAACTCAAGGTCCACATTACATTTCTTGTTGGCTCAAAATGCCCGGTGTTCAAGCTCTACGGGTAAGTGACACGCCTTCCCAAACACCAGACGGAACGGAGACATATCGATAGGTGTTTTGTATGCCCTACGGTAAGCCCAAAGAGCATCATCTAGCTTTTTGGTCCAGTCCTTCCTATCAGGCCTAATGGTTTTCTGCAAAATGTTCTTGATCTCCCGATTGGAGACCTCAGCCTGGCCGTTCGTCTGAGGGTGGTAAGGTCTGGAAATCCGATGGCTCACCCCAAATTTCCCTAGTAAATTTTGAAACTAGGCATGAGTGAAATGTGTGCCACCATCATTGATAATTGCCTTAGGAACCTCGAACTGACTGAAGATATTTCTCTTCACAAAATCGATGACCACCTTGTGGCCATTGGTTCGAGTGGAAATTGCCTCAATCCACTTGGACACATAATCAACAGCGACCAAAATATACTGGTGTCCAAATGAAGGAGGGAAGGGTCCCAAAAAGTCGATGCCCCAAATGTCAAAAATTTCGACAGAAAGAATTGGGTTCAGGGGCATCATATCTCTCTTAGCCATGTTCCCGAGTGTCTGGCATTGGGTGCATGACTTAGAGAATTCCTAGGCATCCTTAACTAATGACGGCCAATAGAATCTAGATTGCAAAATTTTTGCGGCCGTCTTTTTCCTGGAAAAGTGTCCACCACACGCGGATGTGTGATAGAACTCAAGTATGCTATGGAACTCAACTTCCGGGATGCATCGGCGAATAATCTGGTCTACGCCAATGTGGTATAGCTCGGGATCATCCCAAAAATAATATTTAGCCTCAGATACAGGTCTATCTTGTTGTTGTTTGGTCCAATCTTGGGGGATTTCACTTATGGCCAAATAATTAATAATATCCGCAAACCAAGGGGTTCAGATTCCCGAGTTTGTGAGGATAGTTTCATCCGGAAAAGTATCAGAGATCGAAACATCCGGATGTGGAGAATCAATTAGGATTCTCGAGAGGTGATCGGCCACTACATTGTGTACCCCCGCTTTATCCCTGATTTCAAGATCAAACTCTTGAAGCAGCAGAGTCCAACGAATAAGCCGAGGTTTGGCATCCTTTTTGGCCAAGAGATGTTTCAAGGAGGCTGAGTGGTCAGTATAGATGATGACACGAGAACCTAATAGATAAGCCCTGAATTTTTCTAAAGCGAAAACTACGGCTAGCAATTCTTTTTCAGTAACGGTGTAATTCCTCTAGGCCTCGTCCAGTGTTTTTCTATCGTAGTAAATCACAGAGGGATTTTTCTCAATCTTTTGACCCAAGACAGCCTCGACGGCATAATCAGATGCGTCAGCCATAATCTCAAATGGGGCTGTCCAGATCGGTGGTTGCAATACCAGGGCATAGGTGACGACCATTTTCAATAAATCAAATGCCTTACGACATGATTCATCAAACTCGAACGGCGCGTCTTTGGCCAAAAGGTTACTCAAGGGCTGAGCAACCTTCGAGAAATCCTTATTGAATCTTCTATAAAAACCCACATGCCCAAGGAAAGAGCGAATCTGTTTTACGGATGTGGGTGGAGGAAGTCTAGAGATAGCATCCACCTTAGCTTTATCAACTTCAATTCCCCGATTAGAAACCACGTGACCCAGGACGATGCCCTCCTGAGTCATAAAGTGGCTCTTTTCCCAGCTAAGGACTAGTCGTGTTTTGATGCATCTTCGAAGGATCAATTCTAGGTTAGCCAGGCAAGACTCAAAAGAATCTCCAAAAAAATCATCCATGAACACCTCAAGACAATCTCCCACCATGTCAGAAAAGATGGCCATCATGCACCTTTAAAAAGTCGCAGGTGCATTGCAAAGCCCAAACAGCATTCTATGGAATGCAAAGGTTCTGTAGGGACATGTGAAAGTTGTCGTTTCCTGGTCTTCAGGATGGATAGGGACTTGGCTATATCCCGAATAACCGTCCAGGAAGCAAAAATATTTTTGCCCAGCTAACCTTTCAAGGATTTGATCGATGAATGGCGAGGGAAAGTGATCCTTTTTAGTGGTAGTGTTTAGCTTCTTATAGTCAATGCAGACTCTCCAAGTAGAAGCTGAACGACTGGTGAAGGTTTCCCCTTTCTCATTAGTCGTAACGGTTATTCCCGCCTTCTTGGGTACAATCTGAACGGGGCTAACCCACGGACTATCTGAGATTGGGTAAATAATCCTAGCATTGAGCCACTTAATTATCTCCTTCTTGATCACTTCTCTCATATTCGGGTTTAGTCTCCTTTGCATTTCACGAGAAGGGTGGGATCCATCTTCCATGAATATACGATGATTACAATAAGATGGCTCGATCCCCCTAAGGTCGTGGATGGTCCAACCAATTGCCTCCTTGTTGTTCTTAAGGACCTTAATTAACCTCAATTCTTGATCCTTAGTCAAATCAGCACTGATAATCACAGAGAGCGTGTTTTCAGGTCCTAAGAACTCATATTTCAAATTTTTGGGCAATGGTTTTAATTCCAGCTGGGGTGGGTTTAGAATAGAAGGAAGGGAGGATGCTAATGAAGATTCATCAGGACGATCCAGTGGAAGAGGCTGGGAATGAACAAAATCAACAGCCTCCTTAGGATGTGGCAGGTCTACCATGGAGGAGGGTTGTGGGTTGGGTTTGCTAAAGCTAATGGAGTCCTCGAGTGCATTGATTGTCATACACGTCTCAAGATCCTGATCCTCAAGTTCCTCAATGAATCCACAATCCTTAAATCCTCTTATCGCCTTAAAAATATCCAGAGTTAATTTCTTATCCCCAAAGGCGATCTCCATACTACCGCTGTCACAGTTTATGTTGGCCTTGACAGTAGCTAGGAACGGACGCCCCAGAATGATGGGCGTGTTCCTCAAATCATTAGCTACATCCATGTCGAGGACAAGGAAATCTACAAGAAAATAGAAATCCTTGACCCTGACAATTACATCCTCAATAATGGCTCTCGGTGTGGTGACTGATCGGTCTACTAATTGTAGCATTACTGAGGTTGGCCTGAGTTCACCTAACCCAAACTTCTCATAAATAGAAGTTGGGATTAGGTTGATGGATGCCCCTAGGTCCAATAGTGCCCTATCAAAAGTGTATTCCCCAATAATGCATGAGATCAAAAAGGCGCCTGGATCTTTCTTCTTTTGAGGAAGGTGATGCAGGATTACAAAACTTGCCTGCTCAAAGAGAATCACCTTCCTCGGAGTGGGTTCTCTCGGCTTACGCTTTTTGGTACATAGTTCTTTCAAGAATTTAGCGTAAGCTGGGATGTGCTTAATAGCATCAAGGAGAGGAAGTTTGGATTAGGTGAACTCAGGCCAACCTTAGTAACGCTACAATTAGCGGACCGATCGGTCACCACACCAAGAGGCGTTATTGAGGATGTAATTGTCAAGGTCAAGGATTTCTATTTTCCTATAGATTTCCTTGTCCTCGACATGGATGTACCTAATGATTTGAGAAACACGCCCATCATTCTGGGGCATCCATTCCTAGTTGCCGCCAAGGCCAACATAAACTGTGAAAGCGGTAGTATGGAGATTGCCTTTGGGGATAAGAAATTAACTCTGGATATTTTTAAGGCGATAAGAGGATTTGAGGATTGTGGATTCATTGAGGAACTCGAGGATCAGGATCTTGAGACATGTATGACAATCAATGCACTCGAGGACCCCATTAGCTTTAGCGAACCCAACCCACAACCCTCCTCCGTGGTAGACCTACCACATCCTAAAGAGGCTGTTGATTTTGTTCATTCCCAGCCTCCTCCACTGGAATGTCCTGATGAATCTTCATCAGTATCCTCCCTTCCTTCGATTCTAAACTCACCCCAGCTGGAATTTAAACCATTGCCCAAAAATTTGAAATATAAGTTCTTAGGACTTGAAAACACGCTCCCTGTGATTATTAGTGCTGATTTGACTAAGGAGCAAGAATTGAGGTTAATTAAGGTCCTTAAGAACAACAAGGAGGCAATTGGTTGGACCATCCACGACCTTAGGGGGATCGAGCCATCTTATTATAATCATCGTATTTTCATGGAAGATGGATCCCGCCCTTCTTGCGAAATGCAAAGGAGACTAAACCCGAATATGCGAGAAGTGGTCAAGAAGGAGATAATTAAGTGGCTCGATGCTAGGATTATTTACCCAATCTCAGATAGTCCATGGGTTAGCCCCGTTGAGATTGTACCCATGAAGGCGGGAATAACTGTTACGACTAATGAGAAAGGGGAAACCTTCACCACTCGTTCAGCTTCTGCTTGGAGAGTCTATATTGACTATAGGAAGCTGAACATTGCCACTAAAAAGGATCACTTCCCCTTGCTATTCATTGATCAAATCCTCGAAAGGTTAGCTGGGCAAAAATATTGTTGCTTCTTGGATGGTTATTTGGGATATAACCAAGTTCCTATCCATCCCGAAGACCAGGAAAAGACAACTTTCACATGTCCCTATGGAACCTTTGCATTGCGTAGAATGCCGTTCGGGCTTTGCAATGTGCCTGCGACTTTTCAAAGGTGCATGATGGCCATCTTTTCTGACATGGTGGGAGATTGTCTTGAGGTATTCATGGATGATTTCTCCATTTTCGGAGATTCTTTTGAGTCTTGCCTGGCTAACCTGGAATTGATCCTTCAGAGATGCATCAAGACACGGTTGGTCCTTAGCTGGGAAAAGAGCCACTTTATGATTCAGGAGGGCATCGTCCTGGGTCACGTGGTTTCTAATCGGGGAATTGAAGTTGATAGAGCTAAGGTGGATGCTATCTCTAGACTTCCTTCACCCACATCCGTAAAATAGATTCGTTCTTTTCTTGGGCATGTGGGTTTTTATAGAAGATTTATTAAGGACTTCTCGAAGGTTGCTTGGCCCTTGAGTAAACTTTTGGCCAAAGACGCACCATTCGAGTTTGATGAATCATGTCGTAAGGCATTTGATTTATTAAAAATAGCCGTCACTTGTGCCCCGGTATTGCAACCATCGGTCTGGACAACCCCATTTGAGATTATGGCTGACGCATCTGATTATGCCGTCGGGGCTGTCTTGGGTCAAAAGATTGAGAAAAAGCCCTCTGTGATTTACTACGCTAGCAATACTCTGGACGAGGCCCAGAGGAATTACACCGTTAATGAAAAAGAATTGCTAGCTGTAGTTTTTGCTCTAGAAAAATTCAGGGCTTATCTGTTAGGTTCTTGCGTCATCATCTATACCGACCACTCGGCCTTAAAACATCTCTTGGCCAAAAAGGATTCCAAATCCCGGCTTATTCACTGGATTCTGTTGCTTCAAGAGTTTGATCTTGAAATCAGGGATAAAGCCGGGGCACAAAATGTAGTGGCGGATCACCTTTCGAGAATCCTAATTGATTCCCCTCATCTGGATGTTCCGATCTCTGATACTTTTCCAGATGAAACTATCCTCACAATCTCAGGAATCCGAACCCCCTGGTTTGTGGATATTGTCAATTATTTGGCCATTGGTCAAATCCCCTAGGATTGGACCAAACAACAACGGGATAGACTTGTATCTGAGGCCAAATATTATTTTTGGGATGATCCTGAGTTGTACCGCATTGGCGTTGATCATATTATTCGCCGATGCATCCCGGAAGTCGAGTTCCATAGCATACTTGAGTTCTGTCACACATCCGCTTGTGGCGGACACTTTTTCGGGAAAAAGACGGCTGTAAAAATTTTGCAATCTGGATTCTATTGGCCATCATTATTTAGGGATGCCCAGGAATTCTCTAGGTCATGCACCCGATGCCAGACACTCGGGAACATGGCTAAGAGAGATATGATGCCCTTGAACCCAATTCTTTCTGTTGAAATTTTTGACATTTGGGGCATCGACTTTATGGGACCCTTTCCTCCTTCATTTGGACACTAGTATATTTTGGTCGCTGTTGATTATGTGTCCAAGTGGATTGAGGCAATTCCCACCCAGACCAATGACCACAAGGTGGTCATCGATTTTGTGAAGAGAAATATCTTCAGTCGGTTCAGGGTTCTGATAAACGTCAGTTTATCATCATTCTTATGCATTAAAACAAATCTAGCTCTTAGGATTTTACTCCGCAAATGGGTTTTTGGGCTGCATTTAGGCATAAAATAGGTTAGGCATGCATTGCATTTTTTATTGTCTTTTTAATATGTTTTTGTGAGTGTTAGGGATGTACAGATATATAGATCCCTAAAACCCTAGCACTCAAGAAGGAAAATGGTGAAGGAGAAGCCCAGACTAGTTGGAACTCAGCCTGATCCAGCTCACCTCAGCTTGATCCAGCTCACCGTAGCTGGAACCTAGCTCACTTGAACTAGGGTTAGCTCATCCCAGCTCCATTTAGCTATTCTCAGCTGAATGGCAGCTCAAAAGAGTTCATCTTAGCTCACCCTAGCTCAAGTCAGCTTAGCTCAACTTAGTTGAGTCTAGCTTATCTCAGCTCCCACTAGTCCACAGGGAGCTCTAGCTAGCTCAGCTGAGTTGACAAGAGTTCACCCCAGCTCAGATCCAGCTACATCCAGCTCCACTCAACTCCAGCCAGCTGAAGAAGAACTCATCCCAGCTCAGGAAGCTCAAGTCCAGCTCCCGGGGACTCAGCTTAGCTCAACTCAGTTGAGCTAAGCTACCTTAGCTGCCTCAAGCAGCTTGACCCTCCCCTGGAGCACCAGACCCAGCTCACCTTAGCTCATTGTGGTACAAGCCAGCTCACTTTAGCTTGGCTTAGCAGCTAGCAAAGAACTAGCAAGCTAAGCCAGCTAGAGTAGCTCCATGCCAGCCTCTTCAGTAGCAGCCAGCTCCAGTTTCAGCTCCTGACTTCTCCTCCTCAGCTCCTCCCTCCAAACCCTAGCTCCAACACCTTCTCCTCTACTCCTCCATTAGCTAAGCTAGCTTAGCTTAGCCAGCAACCAGCTCCTTGGCCATCCACCACCTTCAAAGTCAACCCTAGCTAGCTCCACCAACTTAAGCCTACCTAAGCTATCTACCCTACTCAAGTTGGCGCCACCTCCTAGCCATCCCTTCATCCCATTATCACCACCAAAAGACACCTTAAGTTGGCGCCAAAAACTACCCCTAACCACCTCTATATTGGCACCAACTTTCAGCCCTTAATCCACCCTACACCTACCCACATAAGCCATCCACCTAACCCCCCCTTCTAGAATCCTTCTCGGCTCCAACTTAGACCCTCTTCTAGAAGCCATTTTGGCGAAAATATCAAGGGGTGTCAACACACATAACCACCCCTTAGGTGTCCCTTAAGGTGGCGCCAAACACCCTTGGCATTGGATCTTCAACCACCTCCATCTCTTCATCTTGGCCCTTCATTTCAAGGGACACTTTAGCCCCCTTCCTATTCTATAAAAACCCACCACCTACCACCATTTTAGGGCATCCTCCATTAGTGCAATTTGCTACCTAAACCATCTATACCTACGGCCAAGAAGAAGGAGTAGAGAAGGAGATTAAAGGGGCACATCACCAACCCTTTTGGTGCCTTCTTCTCCCCACTCTCTTCAAATTGAGCCACGCCAAGGAGGAGGACTCTTCCACTTCAAGGAGGACGTTTAGGCAAGGGAGAAGGACCTAGGGTGGATGTCCACCCTTGGAGAGAAGCTTAGGGCACTCCCCCTTAGGGCTTGCCTTGGAGGACATTACCTTGGCGGAGCACTGCAAGGAAGGAGTTGAAGGATTCTTTTCAAGCTTGGGAGCCACCAACCATGGAGTAAGAAGCCCTCTTCTTCACCTTCTATCTATAGGATTTGTGTTTGCTTTTCTTTATTTTAATTTTTCTAGTAGTAGAAGCATTCCCCTACTAGGCTTTTTTGTAAACACTTTTCATCAATCTAAGTTGCCTTCTTTGCAATTTTCTATTTTGCATTTCTACTTGCTTTATTTTTTTTAGCGTTTTCCACTCCCTCTCCCTAATTATTCTAGGCCTCCACTTACCTAGAGTGAGCTTAGGGAGAGGATCTACTTGCCACTTAGAAGTAGTAGTTAAATTGAAGTGTAAATTACCTTCCCGCCACCATTTCGCATGTTGTCTTAATTGAAAAACGAAAAAAAATGATATATTGAAAAATACCAAAAAGAAAGTTGAGATTTATTTCAAGCAAGAGAATCACTATTGCAAACATTTGGCCTCCTTGTACGACCCTAGATACTCCCTATCTAGGAATATAAATTTAAGAGTTGATCGGTTTTGCGCGTTACAACGACGTAATTAACAAACCGCGTGAAACCGCTATCACTTTTTGGCGCCGTTGCTGGGGAGGCACGGCTTTGCATTAATTAATTTTCTCTTGCTTGAAGTGGATCTCATCCCCTTCTCTTTCTTTCTTTTGTGTGTGCAGGAACTACAGCGGGAAGGCAGGAATCTGGAAGCGAGAGCTTAAAGTTCCTTTTCTTCCCGTGAATTTCAGGTTGGTTCCTCTTTCTGGTCACATAATTAATTAAAACTACCAAAAACATATTAAACTTGGCTTTCAGGATCCCAAACAAATTAATTAAGTGGAGTCGTGTTCATATAAAATCCATTGTTTGCTTGAATGCTTCTTTAACACCACTCCATTACAAGTATTGGTGTTCTGTTTTTCGGGTCCAGATTTCTGTCCGGACTTGAAAAATTGATTCCTAACACCATTGGCCTCCTAAAATCATAAAATTTCATATAGTGATTCCCAACTACGTTAGGAACATCTGTTCCAAATTTTAGAACAATTAGATTTGTATTTAATTTTTAAAATTCGTGGACTGCAGACGGGTCACACCCTCTAATCTTCCTGTTTTGCTACTGTCCGCGAATTTTTAGAATTTTTATACTCATCCAATTTTTGTGAAATTTAGCTTTGTGGAATCCTTATGGAATTTTACACATCATATAAAATCATAAAAATTTTCTGAGGTCGGTGGTAATACTGAAAAGTCAAAAATATCCACAGGCATCTGATAAACGCCAGTTTATCATCATTTTTATGCTTTAAAACTAACCTAGCTCTTAGGATTTTACTTCGCAAACGGGTTTTTGGGCTGCATTTAGGCATAAATTAGGATAGGCATGCATTGCATTTTTTATTGTCATTTTAATGTGTTTTTGTGAGTGTTAGGGATGTACAGATGCACAGATCCCTAAAACCCTAGCACTCAAGAAGGCAAATGGTGAAGGAGAAGCCCAGACTAGCTGGAACTCAGCCTAATCCAACTCACCTCAGCTTGATCCAACTCACCTCAGCTTGATCCAGCTCACCGCAACTGGAACCTAGCTTACTTGAACTTGGGTTAGCTCATCCCAGCTCCATTCAGCTAATCTCAGCTGGATGGCAGCTCAAGAGAGTTCATCTTAGCTCACCCTAGCTCAAGTCAGCTCAGATCCAGCTCAACTTAGCTGAGTCTAGCTCATCTCAGCTCCCACTAGTTCACAGGGAGCTCTAGCTAGCTCAGCTGAGTTGACAGGAGTTCACCCCAGCTCAGATCCAGCTACATTTAGCTCCACTCAACTCCAGCCAGCTGAAGAAGAATTCATCTCAGCTCAGGAAGCTCAAGTCCAGCTCCCGGGGACTCAGCTTAGCTCAACTCAGTTGAGCTAAGCTACCTTAGCTGCCTCAACCAGCTTGATTCTCCCCGGGAGCACCAGACCTAGCTCACCTCAGCTCATTTTGGTAGAAGCTAGCTCACTTTAGCTTGGCTTAGCAACTAGCAAAGAACTAGCAAGCTAAGCCAGCTAGAGTAGCCCCATGCCAGCCTCTTCAGCAGCAGCCAGCTCCAGCTCCAACTCCAGACTTCTCCTCAGCTCCTTCCTCCAAACCCTAGCTCCAACATCTTCTCCTCTACTCCTCCATTAGCTAAGCTAGCTTAGCTTAGCTTAGCTTAACTATGCTCCAATGTCCTTGGCTTGTACCACCCCAAAAACCAACCTACCAACTCCACCCAACTAGCTCCACCTAAGCTCCACATAAGCTAACCCACTTGGCACCAACCTAACCTACCCACCACCTCCAAAAGACACCTAAAAGTGGCACCAGAAACTACCCATAACCACTCCTTAATGGCGCCACTTTTCCCTCCAAAATCCCCCCTCATCTCCACCACACAATCCCCCTTGAATCCATCTCCACCATCCACCTAACTCCCCTTCTAGAAGACCCCATGTTGGCGCCAACATGGAGGTGTCTCTCCACCACCAAAAGACACCAACACCACCATAACCACCCCCTTTAACACCCCTTGGGTTGGCGCCAACTCACCCTAGCCATAGGATCACCGACCACCCTCATCCTTCCATCCTAGCCCTCAATTTCAAGGGGCACCTTAACCCCCCATCCTATTCTATAAAAAGCCACCACCTACCACCATTTTGGGGCATCCTCCCTTAGTTTATTTTCTACCTAAACCACCTATACCTACGGCCAAGAAGAAGGAGTAGAGAAGGAGATTAAAGGGGCACATCACCAGCCCTTTTGGTGCCTTCTTCTCCCCACTCTCTTCAACTTGAGCCACACCAAGGAGGAGGACTCTCCCACTTCAAGGAGGACGGCCAGGCAAAGGAGAAAAGCTTAGGGTGGACGTCCACCCTTGGAGAGAAACTTAGGGCACGCCCCCTTAGGGCTTGCCTTGGAGGTCATCACTTTGGCGGAGTACTGCAAGGAAGGAGTTGAAGGATTCTTTTCAAGCTTGGGAGCCACCAACCTTGGAGCAAGAAGCCCTCTTCTTCACCATCTATTTAGAGGATTTGTGTTTTCTTTCTTTATTTCAATTATCTAGTAGTAGAAGCATTCCTCTACTAGGCATTTTTGTTAAACACTTTATCAATTATCTAGTTGCCTTCTTCGCATATCTTGTTTGCATTTCTATTTGCTTATTTTCAGCGTTCTTCAATTCCTCTCCCTAATTATTCTAGGCCTCCACTTGCTTAGAGTGAGCTTAGGGAGAGGCTCTACTTGCCACTTTAGAGTAGTTTACTTAATTGGAAGTGTAAACACTTTTCCCGCCATAATTTCGCATGTTGCCTTAGTTCAAAAACAAAAAAAAATGGTATATTGAAAATTACCAAAAGAAAGTTGAGATATATTCCAAGCAAGAGAATCAATTTTGCAACCATATTGCCTCCTTGGACGACCCTAGATACTTCCCTATCTAGGATTATAAATTTAAGAGCGAAAGCGGATTTACACGTTACAACGACGTATTTTAACAAACCGCGTATTTTCGCTATCAGCATCATTTCTGGACTTTGACACCAATATAATTAAAAATTCAAAACAATTGTCAAACAAATTCCTAAAATCTTACAAAAATCTTTTTTGGAATCCTTGTTTGATTATATTCAAATTAGTGTTGTTTTTTGACTTGTTTGGACCACTACTTATTTCAGAAAGCCAAAAATCAATCCATTGGTAGTAATTTTCTGTCTTAGGGATAATTGGATTAGGGTTTCTCTCTTTCTCTTTAGAGACTCACATTAAAGAAAATTAACCATCACCAATATAACTTGTCTTTCCTTTGATTGTGAGATTTCAAACTTGTTTGAAAATTTAAAGAGAAAAACCCTAAAACACATTTAATTAAATTGAATCCTAAAAGACATAAATACAAGAAAATTGTGTGACAACTTGATTTTCATTGGAGCCACTCTCCAATTCCTGCACACACACAAAAAAATCAAAATAATAGGGCAACATCCCAATAAACACCCTCCACATTCCGTGTGCACTATAGCATCCTAGACCTAATTAAAACTTGTAGCAACTTGACCCTAAGGCTTTATCAACTTAGGCTTGCTATTTAGGTCTTAAGTTTTCCTTAGATAGTACCAATTCTGTCATCTATATCTGGTGTTTAGGTTGAGGGGCAGTGTCAAACGACCAGGCGTAGGTTTGTACAAGCACCTGGGGTTTTCCCTGGGAAATGTTTGGGCCCAAACCTCCCCTTAAGCAACTTGGCTAGATTTATTGATAGAACGGGTATTCACTATTGACTACTTATTTCCTATATAGACCAAGTCTTAGGTTATTATTAGGGAGTCACATTTAAGTTAGGTCTAGTTTTATTTGTTTGAATTGCACACTTTCTCTCATCTCTTTCTCTTCTCCTCCCCTCCCGTTCTTCCATTTTATGCACGGGCGACGGTCTCAAAATCCGCACTTGGAAGGACCATTTGATTTCACCCCCCACGCAAAAAGACTACTTTTTCTGTCTTCTTCTCCTGAAGAAATGAAAACACAACAAAATAGGTCCACTGACCCTTCCACGTCCACCTCTAACCCCACCACTAACCCTAATTCTAACTCTTCCACCCAAAACCCACCCACCATTAACTTCCCACACTTGGAGCTCCCTAATCTTGAGTTGCCCCACACACAACATCAAGACCCCCTACCTGATCTTTTAAAATTGATGGCCGATCAGATTAATAAATTAAATTCCAATCAACAAACATTGACTAGGAACATCCAAAACCTAGCTAATCCAAGGCCAAACCCACCACCCCGTCAGCAGCCTGTCGTTCCTCTAAAAGATTTCTATGATCCGTCTTATTATGAGGAACGACCAGGAGTGATCATACCAGAGGGGGACTTTGAGATCAAGCCTGCGATCCTAAACCTAATTAAACACTTTCATGGCCTGTTTGGGAAGGCATGTCACTTGCCCGTAGAACTTGAACACCAGGCATTTTGGGCCATCAAGAAATGTAATGTGGACCTTGAGTTGGCCGGGAAAACTAGGAAACTCCAACTATCTGATTTGGAGGAGCTTCGACATGATGCTTATGAAAATGCTAGAATCTATAAGGCAAGGACCAAAGCTCTCCATGAACAGATGATTTCACGTAAGAGCTTTGAGCCAAACCAGAAGGTCTGGCTTTTCGATTCTCAATTGAAGCTTTTCCCTGGTAAACTCAGGTCTAAGTGGGGCGACCCATTCGTTATTGAGCAAATTTTCCCTAATGGGGTTGTTGAAATCTCCGACCCAAAAATGGGTAATATTTTCAAGGTCAATGGGCAGCGTCTCAAACCCTTTATTAACCATGTGCTCCTTGAACCCGTCTCGGACAAGGTTGCTCTTACCTTGCCATAACCACTACAGGCTGATCATCGCCTAGTTGAAGGCACTAAACTCAGCACATGTAAAGACTGTTCCAAGCTGACTTGAGTCTCACGGAAACTAGGTGCTATTCTTCCACTTCTACTCTCTTGCATGCTTTCATTTTTTTACAATGAGGACATTGCAATAGCTAAGCATGGGGGGGTGGACATAGTTTGTAACAACCATTGTGTCAGCCGTAACAATGATTTCTTGTTATTCAATTCTTGTTTAAAAAAAAAGGAAAAAATAAAAATAATAAAAAATAAATAATTTGAAAAAAAATAGAATTAGGAGACAAGAACTTGGGCACTAGGAGTTGTAAACTTTAGGAATTGATTCTTTGAGTCCTGAACACTTAGACTCTTCAGGTCTTCGGGCTTAATTAGCCTGGGTGCCCACTCGAATGTGGATTTAGTCTCGAGTCCTCGCCAATTAAAATTTATTTTAATTTGATAAATAATTTGGGATGATAAGTATGCGACTTATCAACTCGCCCTCTGATTTGGAGGGACTTTAAGCCTAAGCATCTACACACACTATTTTGCACTGACTCACTTTCCAACGATTTTTACGGAAATTGGGTAGCTAATGGACTGACTTTGGTGGTATGGCTGGCAAGTTATCGGTGGTAACAACTCATCGGCCGGTTGTCCAGAGCCCAGCCACAAGACCATTTTCGTTGTACTGCCTTTAGGTAAATCTTAGATTAGGGAAGCCACCTACTTATAAAAAAAAAAAAGAGAAAAGAAAAAAAAAAGAGAAAAAGAAAAGGAGAAAAAAAAAATAAAACCACACTTCACCGCACGAGTATGGCTGGCAAGTTGTCGGTGGTAATAGCTCATCGACCGGTTGTCCAGAACCCAGCTCACAAAAAATAAATGCACAATTATTCCCAAAACACTTTGGGAAGAAGCGGGGAAGTAGAATAAATCGGGGAGATATACACTGGACTCACCTTTGTGTTGACCCCATAAATAAAAGAAGTCGGGAGAAAGCTACCGATCGTAATGATAAACCTTTAGGCAAGGTCACCTAGGGTCGTAGAAACCCGAAGTTCATCTTAACAGCCATTTTGTGAGTCTATCACTTTTTCATAAAGATGCTTAGCACTTAGAGTCCTTTTCGAGTCTTGGGCAGGTCGGGTAGCCGTGAAAAGTTATCCTGTAACTCTCAAACTCCAAAAGTACAAAAAAAAAAAATTTAGAAAAAAAATTATCTTTTCAAATAAGGCAAGGGCTCGAATGGTCTGTATTCTGGCAGGCACCCAGGCACTGTTGAGTTTTTGTAATTAGGTCTTGGGGATGAGATTTTCTAAAGCAATCAATGAATCTTGCCTAATTACTCGAACCCTGATTCTACTTTTATACGTAGCATTTAGGTTAATTTTGCTAGGGACTAGCAAAAAGTAAGCATGGAGGTATGATGAACACACATAAATTCAAGATAAATTGCTTATTTTTGAAAGTTCTTAGGCTTAGCATTGCATATCATGTTATAAATATTGCATAACATCCATTGCATGGCATTTAGGATAGTAGTATATTTTATATATTAATTCCTTCATTTTATATGGCCAGGGGGCAATGTGACATCCATGCAGGTTTTGGATGGAAAATTTGACCGTACGGATGGATCCGGAGCGATGATCGCAATGCAGCATCGCTGGAATCATTTTGATCTGAGCATCGTAGCACCTTCTACAAGAAGAAGATGGACGGCCTAGATGGCGCCATCCAGGCCACCCAAACCCAGCCAACAGCCACCGCCCACTCTCCCTCATCATCTACGCCGTTAATCCTAGCCGTTGGATCAAGATCCAATGGTTGGTAAGCGCCTGCACCAAAACACTCCACGTGACACAAGTGGAGTGCCGCAACGGTGGAGGCGCGGGTTTGCAAAGGAGGGGCGCAGGTTCGATTCTCCGCAGCCCCTCCAATTCGCAATTTGGAGGGCACTTGGAGCGCAGCGGCAGCGGTAGCGCGCGTGCGCACGCGCGGGCCAGCGCATTGCAAGCGTGCACGCCAGCACACAGCACACGCACACACAGCTGGGCGCACGCGGTCAGTGCGCGTGATGAGCGGGGCAGGCGGCGCGAGTGCATGGGTGGTTGGTGCCAGCTTTCAGCGATAGCTGGGCTGATCTACAGTGACGCTTACAACCGTCGCTATTTTATTGAAAGCCAGCTATGGGCGTGGGTGGAGGTGAGCTGTCTACAGCAATGTTTCCAGCGACGGTCTGGAGGTCGCTCGAGGTCCTTTATCCATTTTTAGCCTCTTCTCCACCACTATAAAAGGACTTACACCCCCTCCCTTCCAAGCCATCTCTACCTACTTTATTCCCACCTACTCCCAAGCCTAGCAAGCCTACCAACGCTCCATTAGGAACAAGCTCCCAAGGTCACCTTGGAGCCGTCCTCCCACCTCCATTCCGGTAGCAGATCAACTCCGTCTTCTCAGCTTCATTTCGTGGCTACGCCGAAGCTTTCCTCAATCTGACGTCCTCCAGCATCTCACCTCCATCGTCCCGCTCCTCACCTCCTTCATCCGAGCTTCGACCAGGCGTCGTCGTCTCACCGAACAGCCGATTCGGGAGATTTCCTCTCACCTCCCTCTCTTTTTATGCTTTCATAGTAGATTGTAATAAACATTGGATTGATATATATATCATTTTCGTTCCTCATCCCTATCTTGTGCTTCATTTGCTTATCTTTTATTTCAAAAACACAAGAAAAATAACAAAACTTGAAAATACCAAACAGAAACAAAATGAAACACGGTTTTTGAGTAAAGTAAACGTCGCCTCCCTGTGTTCGACCCGGGACTCCCTTGGAGTTTCGGTATAAATTTTATCTGATCGATATGTTTTGCAACTATGACGATGGGTTACTTGTAACCTCGATTTCTAAACACGTGAAACACGTGCGACCATTGATCTCCACGCTCTTGAATAAATTCAAAAGCTCCTCATTGCTGTCTAGGGTTTTCTTCTTCTTGGTTTTCAATAGGGCCTTAGGGAACAGGATATGGGTGGAATTTTCAATTTCCAGTCCCTAGGCCTTATTGTCTTCTTCAACCTCCTCTTTCTCAAGCTCCCCAAGATTTTGACTTCTAGAAGGTAATTCTGGGTTCTGGGTCTGCTTCCCACTTCTCAAGGTGACAGAGTTTACAGAGGCATAAGGGTTTGGGTCTTGAGGTGGATTAGTGAAGATTGGAGGGCCTTGGTTGGACATGTAACCAGAAGAGGAAGAAGAGGGACCCTGCTCAACCACCTGAGCATGCGCATGTGGGTCCCTTTGGTTCCCGTACCCTTGGGCTCTATTGCCCTGATTTTGCACATTACGTGGGTTTTGTACAGGTTGAGATGGTAGGGATCTGGGTTGTCGGTTGTTTGCAATTAACCCGGATTGCAAGTTATCCAAGGATGTCTTCATTTGTTGCATAAGTTGAAGCATGGACCCTTGCATTTCACCATCTGCCGGTTCAAATCAGCCTGCCTTGCGGATTGTTGGGCATTCCAAGATGGCTGATTAACTGGTCTCGGGGGCAACTAGGTGTATAGTTGACCTTGGGCCATGGGTTTTTGAGATGCATAGTTGCTAGGTCGAGATTGGGTCAGTTGCCCATGATTTTTTCAAGAGAAGTTAGGGTGGTTCCTCCATCCCAAGTTAAAAGTGTTGGAATACGGGTTGGACCTAACATTCTCCTGCATTGCATATGCATCCTCATAAAACGAGGATGAAGAGAAGGAAGGATCAGAGAAACTAGGATCAAAGGCCCCAGTTTGGAACCCATATGATTCTGAGAAATCCTGGCTCACAGGTTGAGCCGAATCGAGTTGGTTCACGAATTCCCGCCTTGTGGGAGCTCATGAGGAATGGAATCCCGAATTCTGGGATTAAGTGGGTAAAGAAGTGTTTCTTGAATTCCCAGACATCCATTCTTCCATTTTCTTAGCAACCAAATCCATTTTTTCCAGTTTATTACAAATTAATTCCATGTCAAATGAATGAGAATCCTGGATCTCATTAGCACTTCACCTAGGTTGTTGGGATTGGTTGAATACATCCATGGAGGCATGATTAATTGAGTTCTTGCTCATTTCCTCAAATAGGTCGTATGCGCTATCTGCATCCCTATTGAGGAAATTGCCTCGGCAAGAGGCATCAACGTGATTATGGAGTTGCTCAACCAACTCGTGATAGAAAATCTGCACGAGTTGCCATTTCGGCACCTCGTGGTGTGGACACTTCCTCAAAAGTTCCTAGAATCGCTTCCAGGCACCATGAAATGGTTCCCCTGGACGCTGGGTGAAAGTGGTAATCGCCCGTCACAAGGCATTGGTCCTTCCAATAGGGAAGAATTTCTTCAAGAAAGCCGACTTAAGAGCAGCCCAAGTTTCAATCGACCTTCCTATAGTTTGGTACCAATTTGCGGCCTTATCCCTAAGAGAGTGGGGGAAAAGCCTCATGATCATTTTCTCTTTGTTCACATTCCTTGCTCTGGTGCTCTGAACCAATGTGGTCAGATCTTCCAAGTGCTGGAATGGGTCCTTGGAGCCAAGCCCATGGAAATGCTTAATCAAATTTAAGACTTGGGGCTTGATTTCAATGTCTCCGGTGGGAATCATGACACTGGGACATTCCCCTTAGTTCGAAGGATTGTAAAAATCCTTCAAGGGCCGAGCGCCCTGACCATGCATGCGTTGGAACCATTGCTGCATCTGCTGCAATTCTTCCAACTGCCTCTGAATTAGCTCCTGCTAGTTTGGTGGCGGAGGAGGTAGTTGTTGATCAGCCATGGGATCTGCTTGGCTATAGCTCAACCTCTGCCTCCTAGAATGGTTTAAAGGTCCTTCCAATCTAGGGTTCAATGACCTCCTACCAAGCAAACACTGGAAGGAAGTCCGAAGGACTGGGAAAAGAGGGAACCCTGCAGCATAAGAATACAAGCCTATCCTTAGATGGGGTAGCCTAAGGTCTACTGACTCTCAGAATCCGTCCTAAGACTATGGACAATTTACTCTACTTATGTCCAGGCAATCCAACCAGTTAGAAGGAGGGACTGGGGAGAAGGTTCTTCCATTAGCTTGCGCCTCTGGTTCCTAGTGTACCCCCCAGCCATGATCGTTTGATGCTACTTCCCTAGCTAGAATCAGATTAACTAGTATAAGCAGGTTAATCATGAATAATCTCAATCTGGATCCCGATGAGCGAATGAATCCTTAGGGCCAACGTCTAATTGATTTTAGTTAGACTTGGAAATTGGTGCTTGATTGCACAGTAATCATAGGTCTTAATTCATGCACGCATAAGCATTATCTACATCGTTACTTCTTTTCTTTAGCTATGCATTAAATAATGTTATAATGTGCTGATTAAGTGCATTATGTCGATTGCAGGCAATAAGCAGATTTACAGCTAGATTTGGAGTAGGATCTGAAGCTGGATCTAGAATAACGGGAGTTGCAGCAGAGCTGGAGTAGAAGGCTTAGATTAGATGTAGAAATAATAATGTAATGGGGTTAAAGGTTTTCTATTCTATTAAGTAGAAATAAAGAAGTAAAATATGAAGAGCGTAGGTCCACCCTAGTCCTAGGATAGCCTAGAGACTTCCCCAAGCCTTAGCCACCCTTAGATTAGGTCATAACACCCTAGGAAGCCCTAAAACCCTAGTTCCAACCCTTATCTGGATGTCCAGAACCCTTAGCCAACTCCCGCACACCTCAAACCCACTTCTGCAGTGTTATTGGACGTCCAGACACTTTGTCAGACGTCCAGACACTTTGTCAGACGTCCAATTTCTGCAGAATATCCAAAATAGAACCTTGATTTCCCCTTGACTTAGATTGAAAGTCCAGAACTGAAGTCTGGACTTCTGATTTTTGAGTATAAGTTGTCTGATCACATTTTTGGACATCTGATACTGGTCTCTAGTCCCTGTTTTGAGATTCAAGCCTTGATCTTTGATCTCTAGCTCCTTAGACCTAATCCCAACCCCATAGGAACCTAAATTAAGGTGTCCTAACCCTAATACATCACCTCTAGACCTACCTAAGGACCTAATTAAGCCCTCACCAAACCCAATTGACTTAGATCAAAGTCGATTACCTTCACCTAACTCAATTAGACTCATTGAGTCCAATTGAGCTTAGATCTCAACCCACACAAGTTCAATTGGACTTGGTGAGAGTCCAATTGACCTAAGCCCAACCTAATTGAGTTATTTCACTCTCAATTAGGTTCACACTCATTCAATTAAACTTAGGTTAAGTTTAATTGCATTTTTGCCTTAGCAATTAGGGTTTGTAACCCTAATTCAAGACATACACCTACCCAAACTCCTTAGGACCTTACCTAAACCTCTTAGATGCCTAGAGCATGACCACACACACACACACACACACACACACACCCATTCACCCACACACACTTCTCTAGAGTTCTCTAGAACTCTCTTGGAGTGGCGCCACCTCTTGGTTGCCAAATTTAGCAACCAAGAGGCATTCAAAATGAGATCCACAATTTTTGGATCTCATAACCATATGGCCGGAAACTCTTGGACTCTCTCTAGAGAGTTCCACACCTCTCTAGAGAGAAGCCCTTGAGTCTATAAAAAGACCCAATGGGCGGCCAAGTGCACTCATTCACATTCTTGGCACCACTCACTTCATTGGCTCCATTCACGTCCACCTTCACTTAGGCTAGCCACTCCACCTCCACGAGCTCATCACCACCATGAAGGACACCATGTCGGGATGCTGGATCACTCCTCTCTCTCTCCAAGGGTCGGCCTAAGCTCCATTGGCCGCCCCTCTTTCTCATCTCGACCATTCTAAGGCCATCGAGGACCACCCTTGAATGCCCTTTTGTTCTGCTAGATTTAGATTATGCTCTTCATAGTCTTACTGCTTTTTATTACTGCTTAGTAGCGTAGTCTTTATTCTCCCCCAATGATGCATGCAAAATCTCCCCATAGATTCTTGTATGCAATCATTTTCTGGTAGCTAGATTTACATTCCAAGCATTTATGTATAAGCTTTCCTCTATAATTCTTGTGCAAACAACTCTCCCATTGAATGAATGAAAAAATGCTTATATATATATATCTCCATGTTGTGAAATCACCATGAGCTTATTGATTGCTATCATATTTGCGTGATTCAAGTTGCCTGTTTTTCAATTGCTTATTTATTCTGCAGCAAGCATGTCGTTTCCCGAGAATATAGAGAATCTAATGATAGGTGCATTCTCCATAAATAGTCACCACCTCACTAGAATCGTGCGCACATAAACTCACACGTTCACCTTTGTGATTTATTTAACGCACGCGCACATAATCTGAGTTCATAACAGAAGTGGTGAAATCTTAATCAGGAGATTGGAAACCGATGTGCAATTTTCAACAAAGTAGAGCGGCAAAAGATTGAACTCTAAAGTAAAACAAATGCCTACCAGAGACGAACGATCGGGACTCAAGTCTCGTTATCTTTTTCTATAAATATTTTTGTTGGATCGTATTTCGCAACTATACTACGATGTTTTTCTAATCAAACACACGCTGTACGATTCTCAACAAATGACGTCGTTGCCAGGGAGGCAACGCCATTTTCTTTGATTTTGATCTTTTAAACTATCATTGACAAATTTCTCTCTACTTTGTTTTTGATGTGCAGGACAACAGGGAAGAAAAACATGATCTGCGCACACATCGAGTGCGGTAAAGAAAAAGTCAGGTGCACATCATCTCCCCTTAGATTAGGTCTTTTTTTCTGAAAACTAGGAGTAGATTTACTTTCTGCAATTTCCTTTGAAAAATTCTTTGTGGAAAAAAAAATATTTTACTCATTTTCGTGAAAAAAATAAAAAAAAAGGAAAAAATTTTGAAAAAACCTAGATTTGGTTTCCTTTTTGAATCTTAGGTTTGTTCGAAAGAGGAAAAAAGAGATTTTCTTTGAATCTTTTGAAAAATTCTTTTTGAAAAAAAAAAGTGCAAAAGTTTTGAAAAGAAAAAACATTTTTTTTGGTGGAAAGCTTAGATTTCAAACTCAAACCTCTTTAAAAGCTTTTCCACCATCTTCTGATTTTCGGCCAGATTGCAAGTCTGACTTAAAAATTTGATTGCCGAAAAATTAGTAAGCAAAAAATTCTGAAATTCAGGCTAAACCTTTATTTTCAAACCATCTTTCAAACGCTACTATTCTTTTGAAAAATTTCTAAGTACAAATTTTTTAAAAATTCACGAAGTGCACAGGGGTCAGACTGACCCAAATTCAAGATTTTTCAAATTTCAAAAAGCAATTCCGAGCAATTCGAGAATATGTTTTGACTAAAAATAGTGGGGTTTGAAAGTGGATCTTATTGGCTTTATTTTCCATATTTTTTCTGAATTTTTTAAGGTCATTTGTTACTATTTCAAAGAGAAAAATCGACCAGGGGTCAAAATTCCAGATCTGAGCACCTGACATTCAAAAATCCCTAAAAATTCAGTTGAAATAGTAAAAATTCCAAAAAAATATTCTCTAGAAAGATAATTGAAAAATAAATCTACTCACAAAATTTCAAGATAATTGGATTCCAATTATTGTGAAGGAAGAAACATTACTTTTGTGGTCTGCTAAAACAGAGCAAACCCTAGAAGTGCATGAACCTTAGGTTGAATCTTTAGGGTTACAACTTAGAGACCACATTTTGGGCTAACCTAGACTTAATCAAGTCTACTACTTAGCCGGTGAGATTGGTCACCTTGTGGGCCACTCACCAAGAGAACCCTACTGAAGAAAACGGGCAAAAATCAATTATAAAACACAAAATCAACCTGAATTCGTTGTCATACTACTGGGTGTTTGCAACTTCTCTTTCCAAACTTGGTGACTAAGTCTGCGGGGTGGTGTCAAATGATCGCAGCTCAGGGGTTGACGGAACCGGAGGCATAAGCCAAAGGAAAAACCTTCCCCTTGGTTCCCTCGTAACCAGACTGGTTGGGTTAGCTTGAGAGGTGGGAATCACTTTTAGTTGGTTGAACAATGAATTTTTCTTCAGGAATTCAAACTTCTAGCGAAAAATCTGGTCACCCGATCCATAAGGACCATTTGATTGACAGGGCCTTAGACTTATCCTGCTTGGCTACACCAACCCAGAGGTTGGGTGGTGTATGCAAGGAAGGAGGTCACTTAGACCTCACCTGGTTGGACCTTGGGAGCCACTCCCAAGGAGGTGAGTCACCTTGCTGGGACCATCTTCTTCCCCCGCTTCTTCTACTCCCAGAGCCACCATGGCAAATCCTGGACCTGGACCTAGGTTGGGTTAGGATATCGAGAATCTAGACATGATGGCTCATCTGGAAACCTGGGTCACCGAATCCGAGGAGCGACATCAACAGAGCATGGGTCGCATCATGACGGCACTTGATAGGATGCAGCACCCGCCGCGAGGAGAACAACTGTAGGGTTTCTACGACCCAGCCGCACAAATCGTCGCACCATTAGTAAGAATTCTCACAGGTGAAGACGCGTTTGAGCTCAAGCCCAATGTGATTGGGTTGATCAGCACTCATTTCTATGGGAACTCAAGCGAAGATCCGTTCCAGCACCTGGAGGATCTGAGTCGACTTGCTGAAATGATTCGACCTAGGAATATTGATCTCGGGATTGTTCTAATGAAGCTTTTCCCGTTCTCTCTGTGGGACAAAGCTTTATACTGGTTCAAGATTATTGGGAAGCCAATTGGAACCTGGCTGGTATTACGACGTGAATTCCTGCAAAAGTTCTTCCCAATTGGTCGAACAACCGCAATGCGATGTGTAATCACGACTTTCTCCTAGGGAGCCGGGGAGAAGTTACACGAGCTTGGGATAGATTTCACGACCTTCTCCGGAAATGCCCGCATCATGGTATACCCAGATGGCACCTGGCTCAGATCTTTTACCATGGGTTGGATGACACACATCAATATCTGGCCGATGCATCTAGCGGCGGGAATTTCCTCGCAAAAGACCAGAACAATGCATTTGAGCTGTTCGAATCATTAGCGGAGAACTAGATGAATGTCGCATCTATGAACCAGTTCTAACAGCGTGGTCAGCAGCAGGTTGGTGTCCATGAGGCTTACACTGAGTCTATTTGAGTCGACATGGATATCATCGTCGAGCAGCTGGATAGAATAAACCTAATCGAGAAAAAGATTGACCAGATCAGTCAGGGTCAGTCTGACTTGAGCTCTACCGCCTCAAGATCCTCCTATGCACCCCGAGCCCCTCCTGCTCTAGTTAATCTACTCACTCGGGATGCATCCTCTCTGTATTTACGAGATCCCGCATATCAGGATCCTGTAAATAATCTAGATCTGGCACCTTACGACCAGGGTTACGCACCACCCGCAGATTATAATGCGTATCCCCTTGAGGGACATATGTCTCAGACATCTTCGGCCTACGAGGACATCAGTGCTATTTGATATGGATTTTACGCGATTTGTAAAATACGTCGTTGTAACACGCAAAAGCGATCAACTCTTAAATTTATAAACCTAGATAGTGGGGTATCTAGGGTTGTCCAAGGAGGCCAAATGCTTGCAAAATTAATTCTCTTGCTTGCAAAATTGATCTCAACTTTCTTTTTGGTATTTTAAATATGTAATTTTTTTTGTTTTGAAAAGATGAGGGCAAAATGCGAATTGTGGCGGAAAGTGCTAACACCTAAAATGCTAAGCTGAAACTTAAGAGATTAAAATGTCCACTACCTAAGCTCACTCTAGGAAAGTGGAGGCCTAGAGCAATTAGGGAGTGGAAGTAGAATAAGTGCTAGAACAACAGTAACAATTGCAATAGGAAATTAAAAAGAAGGCAATTTGATTAACTAGAATTTGTGTTCTTTTCAAGACAAGTAGAGGAATGCATCTACTAGAAATGAAAAAATCTAAAAGCAATAAAAGAAGCACAAATCCTCTTGCAAAATTTGGTGAAGAAGGGAGTCTTCTTGCTCCAAGCCTAGCTGCTCCTTGGCTTGAAAAGAGGACCTCCTCCTTCTTCCTTGAGAGCTCCTCCAAGGTGGAAGCTACCACCCTCAATGCTCTCCTCCAAGGGGTGGGGGTGCACCACCCTCAAAAGCTCCTCCAAGGTGGCATGGACCACCTTCAAGATCTCCTCCAAAGATCTTCCTTGCCTGGCTTCTCCTTTGGCTGGCGTGGCTCAAGAGAGAAGGGAAGAGGGGAAGGCACCAAAGGGATAGAATATCCCCTTAATCTTCTTCTTCTTCTTCTCTCTTGGGCGTGGGCTCTAGGTAGAGTATGTGAGTGAATTTTCTAGCCAAGGATGGTTTGAATGGTGGTGGGTAGTGGTCTTTTTATAGGGTAGGATGAGGGGTTAAGGTGCCTCTTGAAATGGAGCTCTAAGATGGGAGGATGGAGGTGGTTAGATGATCCTAGGGTTAAGGATGGTTGGCGCCACCTAAGGGGTGTAAGGGGGGTAGTTAGGGTTGGTCAAGAGGCACCTAAAAGTGGCGCCAACCATGGAGAGGTGGCATGGGTTGGCTCCAACTTTGAGGTTTCTAGAAGGTGGGATTATGTGGAGGGTGGAGATGGGTTTAAGGGGAGATGTGTGGTGGAGATGAAGGGGGTTTTTGGAGGGAAAAGTTGTGCCAACAAGCGGGTAGTTAGGGTGGTTTTGTTGCCACTTTTAGGTGTCTTTTGAAGGTGGTGGGTAGGTTAGGTTGGCACCAAGTAGGTTTAGCTTTTGTGGAGCTTAGGTGGAGCTGGTTGGTGGAGTTGTTAGGTAGGGTTTTTGGGTGGTACAAGCCAAGGAAGCTGGAGCATTGCTAAGCTAAGCTAAGCTACCTTAGCTAATGGTGGAGTAGAGGAGGAGGTGTTGGAGCTAGGGTTTGGAGGGAGGAGCTGGTTTTGAAGAGTTCGGAGCTGAAGTGGAGCTAGCAGCTGCTGAAGAGGTCAACATGGGGCTACTCCAGTTGGCTTAGCTTGTTAGTTCTTTGCTAGCTACTAAGCCAAGCTAAGGTGAGCTGGCTTCTGCTGAAAGGAGCTGAGGTGAGCTGGGTCTGGTGCTCCCGGGGAGGATTGAGCTGGTTGAGACAGCTAAGGTAGCTTAGCTCAATTAGCTTGAGCTAAGCTGGGTCCCCGGGAGCTGGACTTGAGCTTCCTGAGCTGGGATGAGTTATTCTTCAGCTGGCTGGAGTTGAGTGGAGCTGGATGTAGCTGGATCTGAGTTGGGGTGAACTCTAGTCAACTCAGCTGAGCTAGCTAGAGCTCCCTGTGGACTAGTGGGAGTTAAAATGAGCTAGACTCAACTAGGTTGAGCTAGATCTGAGTTGATTTGAGATAGGGTGAGCTAAGATGAACTCTCTTGAGCTGCCATTTAGCTAAGATTAGCTGAATGGAGCTGGGATGAGCTAACCCTAGTTCAAGTGAGCTAGGTTCCAACTGTGGTGAGCTGGATCAAGTTGAGTTCCAGCTAGTCTGAGCTCCTCCTTCACCATTTTCCTTCTTGAGTGCTAGGGTTTTTGGGATCTATATATCTGTTCATCCCTAACACTCACAAAAACACATTAAAACAACAAAAGAAAATACAATGCATGCCTAACCTAGTTAATGCCTAAATGCAGCCCAAAAGCCCGTTTGCAGAGTAAAATCCTAAGAGCTAGGTTTGTTTTATTGCATAAGAATGATGATAAACTGGCATTTATCACACCCCCATGCTTATCTTTTGCTTGTCTCTTAGCAAAACTTTAATTTTTTTTTTTGGAAAATGAAATTTTTGGGAAATCTAATTTTTTTTTGACTTTTGAGGAGAAAAAAAGATTAAGAGACCTTGGTTGAACTAAACACATGAGGTACGGGATTTGTTAAGGATAAACGTCGGGATTTATTTTTGGATCCAACCATTAGACAAAAATGGGATCAATATATCCTCCAGAAAATTCACAAATTAACCCCTTGTTAATTCAGATGACTTGAAATTTTTGTTTTTAGGATTTTTCTGACTCATGAATCTGATTCGCAACTTGCAAAATCCTTTAAAACCTTGTGTCCGTGCTTGTGAAAAGCCAACATTTATATGGGCGTGATAATTTATTTATTATTATTATTATTTTTTCTCCCCCATGCTTATTTTTAGCTTAGTCTTAGAACAGATCTGTCAGGATCATCATTCCTATTACCAATCCTCGAGGGGGCTCTGGCACACCACCCAGGAGCTCACAACCCCAAAACACAATGCTGTGTAAAGGGGCGCTCTAGGCAAACTCAAGCTCTTGCTCCGACACTATAGGTAGAGCACCGTCTAAGACACTTGAGCTGCTAAAATGCACTTTAATGCTCCATCTAAAGATATGAAATATAGATATGGAGCAGCACCGAGGCGGTAACATGTTGACATCGTGTCCTCAAAAGAGGCGTTTTCCTCCTTCTCGGCAGTGGGAACTCAAACCAATGATATGCTTCAGACTTTTACTAAGTCCAAACAAGGGAGTTTTTCTAATTTTTAGTAGTTTTTTTTTTTTAAGTGTTGGCTTGTGTGTGAAAATTGACACAAGAAGTTTCTCAAGAAATGCAAGTTTTTGAATCAGAGACTAAGCCAAATACTTTCCATATTACAAAATAGGATCAAGTCACCTGAACTATCATGAGTTCAGGTGGAATTTTAGAGAAGGATATCTGATCTAGTCTAAAAATAGACCTTGAAATTCTAATGATCAAATTCGCATCCTCATCCTTAGTTTGTTAAAGATTAAATCCCATTGTACCCAAAAGTGAATTTTTTTTCAACCTTAGTCCTGATTTCAAAATTTTTCCTTAAAAAGTTTTCAACATTTTTATTTTTTTGGGTATGCAAGCAGGAAAATAAAATAACTAAAGAAAAATTCATGTTTTTAGGTTTTGAAAATCCTAAATCGATCTTCAAATTTTAAAAACACCCCCTCCCTTGCTTTAGATATGCCATGTCCTCATGCATTAGGAGGGAAAAGGGATCACCTTAGTGAAGAACAGTCGAGTTTAGGATGATCAAAACCTGGAAAAAGAAGAAAAAAGGAAAGCAGGAAAAAATGATGGGTTACCTCACATCCAGTGCTATCTTTTACGCCATTCAGCCGGACGTAGAGTGCATTAGTGATCAAGGGTGGCTGGCTCAGTAAAATTAAAAGATTTAGATGGAAGATTAGGCATTTAATCAAAATAGGGCTTTAAACGTTGGCCGTTGACTTGAAAGGTCGAATTAGTTTTTGGATCAAAAAGATCAACAACGCCGTATGGATATATTTTGTGGATAATAAAGGGGCCGGTCCATTTAGATTTTAATTTGCCAGAAAAAAGACATAATCTCGCATCGAAAAGCCAAACACGTTGATTAACGTCAAAATGTTTCCGAATAATATATTTATCATGAAATTTCTTTGTTCGATCTTTATAAATCCTCGCATTTTCATAGGAAAAATTATGTAATTCTTACAATTCAGTTAATTGCAATTTTCTATGGATACCGACGTCAGATAAATCCATGTTGAGTTATTTTATTGCCCAAAAAGCCTTATGTTCTAGCTCTACCGGGAGATGGCATGCCTTCCCAAAAATCAGACGGAAGGGAGACATGCTGAGCGGGGTTTTGAAAGCGGTTCGGTAAGCCCATAAAGCATCATCCAATTTGGTGGACCAATCTTTATGGTCGGGCCTGACCGTTTTTTGTAAAATATTTTTAATTTCCCAGTTAGAAACTTCAGCCTGGCCATTTGTTTGGGGGTGATATGGCGTGGAAATTTTATGATTAACCCCATATTTAGAAAGAAGGTGACGGAATTGTGAGTGGGTGAAATGTGAGCCTCCGTCACTGATAATGGCTTTTGGTATGCCGAATCTTGAGAAAATATTTTTCTTAAGAAATTCGACAACCACACGGAGATCACTAGTGCAGGTGGGTATTGCTTCTATCCATTTTGAAACATAATTGACTGCGACTAATATATATAAATACCCACCAGAGTTGATGAACGGTCCCGTGAAGTCGATGCCCCAAACATCAAAAATTTCAACCTTTAAAATAGGATTAAGGGGCATCGTATCCTTTCGAGTCATGTTGCCGATGCTTTGGCAACGCACATAGGACCAAACAAAGTCATGAGCATCTTTGTGCAAGTTGGACCAATAAAATCCCGCATTAAGGATTTTAGCTGCAGTTTTCTTGCCCAAAAAATGTCCACCACAGGACATTGAGTGACAATGTGTCAAAATATCATGGATATCAGAATCGGGTATACATCGTCGAATGACCTGATCAGCACAAATGCGGAAAAGGTGGGCTCCTCCCAAAAATAATATTTAATATCTATAAAGAACTTATCCCATTTTGTTTTTGGCCAATCAGTGGGGATTCGTTCTGTTGCTAAGTAGTTTGCAATGGGCGCAAACCAAGGGAGGGTTGTAGCAGCTAAAATGCTTTCATTGGGGAACTGATCTGGTGGGGTCATTATGTCATTCGTCATAAGATGAGAGAGATGGTTGGCCACTACATTGTGCGATCCCGCCTTAGCCTTGATTTTCAGGTCAAATTCCTGGAGCAGCAGAATCCAACAGATAAGTCAGGGTTTCGCATCTTTCTTTGTCAGCAAATATTTAATTGCTGAGTGGTTGGTGTATACAGTGACATGTGACCCCAAAAGATAAGATCTAAATTTTTCTAAGGCAAATACAATGGCAAGAAGTTCCTTTTCAGTAACCGTGTAATTCCGTTGTGCATCATCAAGAGTTTTGCTAGCATAATAGATCACAACGGGCTTCTTGCCAATTCTTTGCCCTAGAACGACCCCTACAGCAAAATCTGAGGCATTTGTCATTAATTCAAAGGGACTATTCCAATCAGGTCCTTGCAAAATTGGTGCCTCAGTAATTTCTTTCTTCAACCTCAAAAAACTCTCCAGGCACTTATCATTAAAATCAAATGGCTGGTCTTTAATGAGAAGTTGACTTAAGGGCTTGGAGATTTGGGAAAAATTTTGTATAAATCGACGGTAGAAACCCACATGACCAAAAAAGGATCTGATCTGTTTGACAGTAGTGGGCGGTGGGAGCTTAGATATAGTATCAATTTTTTCTTTATCTACCGCGATTCATTGTTTTGAAATAACATGATCCAAGACAATACGTTCTTGGACCATGAAATGACTTTTTTCCCAACTGAGAACCAGATTAACTTCTATGCATTTTTGGAGAGTTCTTTCAAGGTTTTTCAGACAATGGTCAAAAGAATCTCCAAAAACAGAGAACTCATCCATAAAGACTTCTAAACATTCACCTACCAGGTCTAAAAAAATTGCAAGCATGCACCTTTGAAAAGTCGCAGGTGCGTTGCAAAGACCGAAGGACATTCTTCGGAAAGCAAAGGTTCCGAAGGGGCAGGTGAAAGTTATTTTGTCCTGGTCCTCGGGATGAACTACTACCTGATTATAGCTGGAATATCCATCCAGAAAATGGTAAAAATCCCGTCCAGCTAACCGCTCCAAGTTTTGATCAATAAAGGGGAGCGGGAATGGTCCTTCTTGGTAGCGGTGTTTAATTTTCGGTAATCAATACACATGCACCAAGAAGAAGTGGTTCGAGTGGCTACATTTTCCCCATTATCATTAGTGACAATTGTTAGTCCAGCCTTTTTGGGCACAACTTGTGTTGGACTAACCCAAGAGCTGTCAAAAATGGGGTAGATGATATCAGCATCCAGCCACTTAATAATCTTCTTTTTTACCACCTCCTGCATAATAGGGTTCAAGCGCCGTTGTGGTTGGCGGGAGGGGTGGGAATCGTCCTCTAAATAGGTACGATGCGTACAATAGGATGGATGAATACCCTTAAGATCAAAAAGGGTCCAACCAATAGCTTTTCGATATTTACTCAAAGCATGGAGAAGTTTGTGCTCTTGTGCCCCGGTAAGTCCAGTATTTATAATTAGGGGCAGGGTCTGATTAGGACCCAGGAAGACATATTTAAGGGAGTCGGGCAAAGGTTTTAATGCCAATTATGGGCTCGGCTCAGAAAGAGTTTCTGCTTTGTGGGTTAGTGGTGAGGTGAGAGTGAAAGGGTCAGCTGGAAGGTTAGCTGGATGTGTGGTTAAGGTGGAAGGGTGAGAAGAAGTGGATTGTTTAGGAACTATATTGATGGCAAAACAGGAACCTAAATGGGAAATCCGCAAAGTTCCCTCCACAATGTTTTCTATTTTTGAATCCGAATCATCAAAGAAATCTGGTTCTTAGAATCTCCTAGAACCTTGAAAAATGTCTAGGGTTACAGATTCACCGCCACACATGATCTTCATCTTTCCAGAATCACAATCAATATTTGCACGGGTGGTGGCTAAGAATGGTCTTCCAAGAATAATGGGGGCAAACTTTAGTGCTTCTGGTACCTCTATGTCCAGGACTAAAAAGTCTACAACGAATAGACAATTTTTGACCCGGACAGGAACATCCTCAACAATTCCCTTTGGTTTAATTGTAGATCGGTTGGCTAATTGGAGAGTAACCTCAGCAGGCTTTAATTCACCGCTCTTAAATTCCTCAAAAACAACTGTGGGGATAAGATTAATTGAAGCACCAAGATCCAACTAAGCACGATCAAATGAGGTATCATTAATGATAACTTGAATTAGGGGGGTGCCAGGATCTTTTCTCTTAAGAGGCAGTCGGCTCTGCACAACTAAGCTGACTGTCTCTGGAAGGATCACCTTTCCTAAATTTCTGGGCTGCATTTTCGGAGTACATAAATCTTTTAGAAATTTTGCATAGGTAGGGATGTATTTAATGGCATCTAGGAGAGGGATATTAATTTCTACTTGCCCAAATAAATCCATTAATTCCTTCTCAGTGGGCATAGATTTCTTCTTTTTCTTATTTGAAGAGTGGAGGGCTTGTGGAAATGGAGCGGGGTTTCCCTGTTTTGCATTAATTGGTTCCTGAACAATAAGAGGGGGAGATGGGGAAGAGTTAATCTGTGTTTCATTAAAGCGGGTTTCTTTAATAGGTAATGGATTAATGGTTTTCCCATTCCTCAAAGTAACTACATTTGCAGTCTGGTTGTTTCTAGGATGAGGACGGGAAGCCTGACTGTTATTGAAACCCGGTGGATGCTGAGGTGCTAGTTGAATGGGTTGACTAGGATATCCACCTTGGAATTGATTCCTGTGATTATTCGGGTTGGGCATGGGTTGGGAAGGTAAATTCCCAATAGGTCGATGATCAGGAGTAATCTTAACTTGGTGTTGCAAGTTGGTAATCAAGTAGGTTACTTCTGTCATTTGAGTCTACATTCCTTGTAGAGTTTTCATGACTTTATTAATATCATCCTGGGATGGTCCAGGTTGATACATAGGTTGCTCATAATTCCCAAAATAGTTTTGTTTGGGAAAAGGAATCGGGTTCGGGTTTTTCCAGGAGTGATTCGGGGTAGTCCTCCAGTTTTGATTGGAAGTGTTGGAGGGGTTTCTAAATTTCTCCTAGAGAGCATAAATATTTTCCGAGGTGGGATCAAAAATATTTTGATCAAAATTCCCGGTTAAATTTTGCAGGAAATTAGTCGGAAATTGCTGGCCAGTAGATGTGGCATCAATGTTGCGTAGATTTTCTCTTCGGAGAATGTGTGGGGGGTTAGTGTGTGGAGAGTGAGCGTGTGGAGCTTGTTTATTTATGAGGTTTTCTTCCATTTTCTTTTGGTGAATTTGCATCTCGTCCAACCGTTGAGCTAACATATATAGATCATCTTGAGTGACTGGAATTGAGGTGGATTTGGAGTCAATTTCATGGACTCCGTGTCTGGGGGTTTGTGATCTACCAAAAGTGTCCATTGAAGTCATGTTAAATGAGTTTTCACTCATTTCTTCAAAGAGGAGATAGGCACTTTCGACGTCATTGTTAAGAAAATTGCCCCCACATGAGGCATCCACAAATCGTTTCAATTGATCTTCTAATCGATGATAGGAGATCTGCACTAACTGCCATTGTGGAATTTCATGGTGGGGACAACTTAGAAGTTCTTGAAATCTTTCCTAGGCTTCGTGGAGGGGTTCACCAATTTTCTGTTGAAAGGTCGTTATGGATCTTCTTAATGCATTCGTTCGACTGATCGGAAATTTTTTTTAAAGAAAAGCGTTTTTTAATTGGGGCCAGGTGGTAATAGGGCACCCAACCATTTTAAACCAATGAGATGCTTTGTTTTTAAGAGAGCGAGGAAAAACTCTCATCAACCACATATCTTCCTGCACATTGCAGGAATGAGTGGTTTGAGCGAGGACAGTTAATTCCTCGAGATGACAAAAAGGGTCCACTCTTGGAAGACCATGAAAATGTTTAATAAGGTTTAGAATGGCTGGTTTGATCTCGAAATCCCCTTGTGGTATGACCACCCCTGGTCTTTCCTCATAATTAGAAGGATCATAGAAATCCTAAGAGGAATGACAGGCTGTTGGCGGGGTGGTGGATTTTGTCCTTGGTTAGCTAGGTTCGTGACAGTCCTAGCTAAATCTTCTTGATTTTGTTGTAGTCGAACCAAATGGTCGACCATTAATGCAAAGGGATTTGGATTTTGAGTTATAATTGGAGGGCCACCTAGCCCTGCTGGTATTTCTGGTTGCTCCAAGTTAGGGAGGTGAGGGAGGGTGAAGTCACCTTGTGGGTCGGCTGACAGGTTAGAAGTGGAAGCAGAATTTTTTTGTTGGCTTCCTGGGTTTTCCATTTTTTTAGAAGAGGAGGGGTGATGTAAACATGTTTACACTACTTAAGGTGTCTATTTATGCATGTTTTTAAGCATAGGATTGCATTGCATGCTATAAATATTGCATAACATGCATCATCTTGCATTTAGAGTAGTTTGAATAAAATGGAGGTTAATTGTCTCCTTTTATGTTCATGGACAGGGAAAACTTTTTATCGGAGCCTCGGATCGAAGGTCCAACCATACAGATGTGATCAGGGCGACGATTGGAGTTCAACGACTCCAAGATCACCCTAATCAGACATCTGTAGTATCAGATAGTGACCGGGGAACCTTAGAAGATCAAGGGCCAAGATGGTGTGAATCCGCACTTCAAACGACAAATCCAACCACACGGATGGATTCAGATCGACAATCGTAGCATAACGTAGTGAAAATCGACTCAATCCGACACCCGTGGCACCATCTACAACATCCAGAAGATGGACAGCCAAGATGGTGCCACGTGGCGCCATCTCAACCAACCAACCGGCCCTCAAGACTGCCGCTGCTTTTTCAAAGAGGATTTGGGGTGCGATCTGGGATGTTGGATCTTGATCCAATGGCTGTGGATGTGCACGCCTTAACTCATCCTCGCGCCCATCCACGGTCCTCAGCACAGCGGGCGGGCGCCTTATCGCGAGGCGTTGGCACGAGTTTGATTCCTTGCAAGCGGGCGAGCAGGCGCGGGTGAGCATCTGATCGCGATCGAATGGTTGTGCACTCCCGATAGCGCTCACATGCTATTACACACGCGGCGAAGACACGGCATCTCACATGTTGGGCGCGTAGAGGAGGCGGGTGGAGGCGCGATCTAAGTCGTCCGATCTAGTGATCAGACGGCTGAGATTGGCTGGACGTATGCATGTGTTGAATGCGTGGGCAAGCGAAGAGGCGCACGAGCGCTGCCCACTATGCCCACGTTCGGACCTTTAACGACAATTTTATCTGTCACTAAAGGTCTGAATTAATGTTTTAAGAGTTGTAACGACCAAATTGCCCCCACTCCTTGCAATTATAAAAGGAGACCCCCTCCACATGAAATTCTCATCCCTTCCTTCTCTTCTCTCCCTCTCCAAATCTCAAGAGAAGCTTGTCCCACACCCAGGATGCTTCTCGCGAGATAAAGTCAATTTTTCGTCCCCTTTCAGAAGCGGATCCCACGACAACGACGACGTGCTGCCCGTTCCTGTTCTTCCACTTTGTCCTCCTTCGTCCTGCTCCATCCTCCTTCGTCCAGGCGTCGTCCCGTCCGGCTTGTCCTCCAAGCGACCGTCGAGGAGGATATTTCTCTCTCTTCTTTTTAATGCTTTCTAGAGTAGATTTACTACTTTCTAGTGTAATCATTTTCCTGCTTTCTAGTGTAATGAATGATCGTTCTGATGATGAAATTCCATGTTTATTCTACATCTCATTTTGATTTTTGTTTGTAATATTCTCTCTCTTACTCTCTCTCTCTTCTATTTATTGTAATAGTTAGGTAGTTCTAATCAATTGAATTACTTCGTGACAAATAAAACAAATGCGTATTTTTAAATCAAAGGTCCGCCTCCCTGTGTTCGACCTGGGATTTTCAATTTCGGTATAAATTTTATTTGTTGAACACGAGTTCTCCACTTTCATACTACAATGACAGGTTTTCAAAACCAAAAACGTTAACGTAGCAACCTGACATTCAATAAGGGGGAAGAAAACAATGACTTTCTGCTGTGGGGGGTGAAATCAGATGGTCCCTCAAGGTGTGGTTTTTGGGACCGTCGCCTGTGCATGCACTGTTTGGGAAGAATTGGAGGGGAGGAGAAGAGAAAGAGATGAGAAAAAGTGTGCAATTCAAACAAAGAAGACTAGACCTAACTTAAGTGCGACTCCCTAATAATAAACCTAAGACTTGGTCTACGAAGGAAATAAGTAATCAATAGTGAATACTCGTTCTGTTAACAAATCTAGCCAAGTTGCTTAAGGGGAGGTTTGGGCCCAAACGTTTCCCAGGGAAAACCCCAGGTGTTTGTACAAACCTGCGCCTGGTTGTTTGACACGGCCCCTCAGCCTGAACACCAGATATAGATGACAGAATTGGTATTAACTAAAGAAAACTTAAGACCTATATAGCAAGCCTAAGTTGATGAAGCCTTAGGGGTCAAGTTGCTACAGATTTTAGTTAGGTCTAGGATACTATAGTGCACACGGAATGTGGAGGACGTTAATTGGGTTGTTGCCCTGTTATTTCAATTTTTGTGTGTGTGTGTAAGAATTGGAAAGTGGTTCCAATGAAAAGCAAGTTGTCACACAATTTTTTTGTATTTATGCTTTTTAGGATTCAATTTAATTGAATGTGTTTTAAGGTTATTTTTTTTTAAATGTTCAAACAAGTTTGAAACTCCATAATCAAAGGAAAAATAAGTTGTATGGGTGATGGTAGATTTCCTTTATATTGTGGGACTAACAAGCAAGAAAGAAACCCTAATTCGATTTGAACCCTAATACAGAAAATTACTACCAATGAATTCTTTTTAGGCTTTCTGAATAGGTAGTAGTCCAAACAATGCAACCAACACCACTACCTTAAGTAAAATCAAACAAGGATTCCAGAAAAGATGTTTGTAAGATTTTAGGAATTTATTTGATAATTGTTTTAAATTTTTATGTGTACTGGTGTCAAAGTCTAAAATGATACCTGTGGGTATTTTGGACTTTTCAGTATTACCACTGACCTCAAAAAATTCTAGTGATTTTATATGATGTGTAAAATTTTAGAAGGATTTTAGAAAGATAAATTTCACAAAAATTGGATGAGTATAAAAATTATAAAAATTTGCGGACAGTAGTAAAATAGGAAGATTAGAGGGTGTGACCCCTCTGCAGTCCACGAATTTTAAAAAATTAAATACAAAGCCAATTGATCTGAAATTTGGAACAAATGTTCCTAACTCAATTTGGAATCACTGTATGAACTTTTATGATTTTAGGAGGCCTGTGGTGTTGGGTATTGATTTTTCAAATCCGGATAGAAATCTGGACTTGAAAAACAGAACACCAATACTTGCAATGGAGTGGTGTTAATGAAACATTCAAGCAAACAATGAATTTTTATGGGCACCACTCCACTTAATTAAAGTGTTTAGGGTCTTGAAAGCCAAGTTTAATTTTTTTTGGTAGTATTTTAGCCTAAATGTGACAAGAAAGGGGAACCAACCTGAATTTCGTGGGAAGAAAAGGAACTTTGAGCTCTCTCTTTCAGATTCCCGCTTTCCCGCTGTAGTTCCTGCACACACTAGAGAAAAGAAAGAGAAGGGGATGAGATCCACTTCAAGCAAGAGAAAACAAAATTAAGTAAAGCCGTGCCTCCTCGGCAACGGTGCCAAAAAGTGATACGGATTTTACGCGGTTTGTAAAATACGTTGTAACACACAAAATCGATCAACTCTTAAATTTATAAACCTAGATAGTGGGATATCTAGGGTCTTCCAAGGAGGCCAAATGTTTGCAAAATTAATTCTCTTTCTTACAAAATTGATCTCAACTTTCTTTTTGGTATTTTAAATATGTAATTTTTTTTTTGTTTTGAAGAGACAAGGATAAAATGTGAATTGTGGAGGAAAGTGCTAACACCTAAAATGTTAAGATGAAACTTAAGAGATTAAAATGTCAACTACCTAAGCTCACTCTAGACAAGTGGAGGCCTAGAGTAATTAGGGAGTGGAAGTAGAATAAGTGCTAGAACAACAGTAACAATTGCAATAGGAAATTTAAAAGAAGGCAATTTGATTAACTAGAATTTGTATTCTTTTTCAAGACAAGTAGAGGAATGCTTCTACTAGAAATGAAAAAAATCTAAAAAAAATAAAAGAAACACAAATCCTCTTGCAAAATTTGGTGAAGAAGGAAGCCTTCTTGCTCCAAGCCTAGCTACTCCTTGGCTTGAAAAGAGGGCCTCCTTCTTCTTCCTTGAGAGCTCCTCCAAGGTGGAAGCTACCACCTTCAATGCTCTCCTCCAAGGGGTGGGCGTGCACCACCCTCAAAAGCTCCTCCAAGGTGGTGTGGTCCACGTTCAAGATCTCCTCCAAAGATCTTCCTTGCCTGGCTTCTCCTTTGGCTGGCGTGGCTCAAGAGAGAAGGGAAGAGGGGAAGGCACCAAAGGGACAGAATATCCCCTTAATCTTCTTCTTCTTCTTCTCTCTTGGGCGTGGGCTCTAGGTAGAGTATGTGAGTGAATTTGCTAGCCAAGAATGGTTTGAATGGTGGTGGGTAGTGGTCTTTTTATAGGGTAGGATGAGGGGTTAAGGTGCCTCTTGAAATGGAGCTCTAAGATGGGAGGATGGAGGTGGTTAGATGTTCCTAGGGTTAAGGATGGTTGGTGCCACCTAAGGGGTGTGAGGGGGGTAGTTAGGGTTGGTCAAGAGGCACGTAAAAGTGGCGCCAACCATGGAGAGGTGCCATGGGTTGGCGCCAACTTTGAGGTTTCTAGAAGGTGGGATTATGTGGAGGGTGGAGATGGGTTTAAGGGGAGATGTGTGGTGGAGATGAAGGGGATTTTTGGAGGGAAAAGTGGCACCAACAAGCGGGTAGTTAGGGTGGTTTTGGTTCCACTTTTAGGTGTCTTTTGAAGGTGGTGGGTAGGTTAGGTTGGCGCCAAGTAGGTTTAGCTTTTCTGGAGCTTAGGCGGAGCTGGTTGGTGGAGTTGTTAGGTAGGGTTTTTGGGTGGTACAAGCCAAGGAAGCTGGAGAATTGCTAAGCTAAGCTACCTTAGCTAATGGTGGAGTAGAGGAGGAGGTGTTGGAGCTAGGGTTTGGAGGGAGGAGCTGGTTCTGAGGAGTCCGGAGCTGAAGTGGAGCTGGCAGCTACTGAAGAGGTCAACATGAGGTTGCTGCAGCTGGCTTAGCTTGTTAATTCTTTGCTAGCTACTAAGCCAAGCTAAAGTGAGCTGGCTTCTGTTGAATGGAGCTGAGGTGAGTTGGGTCTGGTGCTCCCGGGGAGGATTGAGCTGGTTGAGACAGCTAAGGTAGCTTAGCTCAATTAGCTTGAGCTAAGCTGGGTCCCTGGGAGCTGGACTTGAGCTTCCTGAGCTGGGATGAGTTCTTCTTCAGCTGGTTGGAGTTGAGTGGAGCTGGATGTAGCTGGATCTGAGCTGGGGTGAACTCCATTCAACTCAACTGAGATAGCTAGAGCTCCCTGTGGACTAGTGGGAGCTAAAATGAGCTAGACTCAACTCGGTTGAGATGGATCTGAGCTGACTTGAGCTAGGGTGAGCTAAGATGAACTCTCTTGAGCTGCCATTCAGTTGAGATTAGCTGAATGGAGCTGGGATGAGCTAACCCTAGTTCAAGTGAGCTAGGTTCTAGCTGTGGTGAGCTGGATCAAGCTGAATTCCAGCTAGTCGGAGCTCCTTCTTCACCATTTGCCTTCTTGAGTGCTAGGGTTTTTGGGATCTATATAACTGTTCATCCCTAACACTCACAAAAACACATTAAAACAACAAAAGAAAATGCAATGCATGCCTAACCTAGTTAATGCCTAAATGCAGCCCAAAAACCTATTTGCAGAGTAAAATCCTAAGAGCTAGGTTTGTTTTAATGCATAAGAATGATGATAAACTGGAGTTTATCACAACTCCAGTGAGCTTCTCTGACTAGCCTCTTCGCTTGCCATCATGGACAATAGCCGATGACTTTGTCTTCGTCAACTTCTTCCGCTCCTCGTGATACATGTAGGAGTCCCTCAGACCCCTTCTTTGCTTGCTATTCGCCCCTCCGGAGAGTTCTCCTTCCACAGTGTCGACCAATCAAAGTCGGTGCCTCTCCATCTCTTACACTTAAAGTAGGTTAGTTAGGTCCCTGCTAGCTCTTTAGGTCCTTTCCTACATTCAAAACCTAAAAACAACCCCTCGGCTTCATCACCATCCAACTTCGTCTCCACCTAATTGTAGCGGATCAAAATGTTATAGTAGAAAATTCTATGCAAAAAGGTTTGAGTTTTGAAAACCCATTGTTGTAGCGCGATTTGTAAGAAAAATCGACAATAGATAAATTTAACCAAAACTCGAACGGAATTTCGGGTTGAACACAGGGAGCCGGACGTTTGATTAAAAAGCACATTTTTTTTATTGTCATGAAGCAGATTAACTAGTCGAATTGAATCTAAACTAGATATCTACTTAAAGAATAATGAATAGAAGAGAGAGAGAATATTACAAATAAAGATAAAAAGAGATAGAATAAGCATGGATTTCATAATCACAGAATGATGTCTATTACAACTAACCACTACAGTAGAAAGAGAGAAATCTTACAACTAGAAAGTGATAAATCTACTCTAGAAAGCAGTAAAAAGGTGGAGAGAAGTTATCCTCCTCGACAGCTGCTAGGAGGATGAGTTGCGTTGACAGAGCACCCGAACGAAGATGGTGAGATGCGGGATGAGGGAGAACGATGACGAATGAAGGAGAATGGGGTAGGGTGACGTCACAATGGGATCCACTTCCTGAACGGCGGCATGAAGACAATAGCAGAATGCTCCACGAACGAGATAAGAAGGTGAAAAAATTATATTTTTAACTCTAGAGGAGCATCCCAGGTTTGGGAGAAGCTCTTAGAGCTTTGGAGGGGGTGAGAGACGAGAGGAAGGGATGAGAAATATGTAGGGGTTATAGGGCTATTTATAGGTGGGGTTTGAAGGGGCAATTAGGTCATTTCAAGTTAAAAATAGTAATGTGAGGGCCTTTAGTATGGATTTAAGCATCACTAAAGCCCTGAACATGGGCATACGACGTGCACACTCGTGCCTCCTCTCCTTCTCTGTGCACAAAACGTGTGCACACGATTGAACAATCTTAGCCGTCTGATCTTCCAATTGATGACTGCGAATGCATCGCGCCGCGCCTTCATAACGCCTCCCCCATGTGCGATCACGCTTTCAAATGCGCATCATCGGGCATGTTTTTCATTCACTTACATCCGTGTTGCCATGTTACCCTCCATCTGGCTATCTGCTTGCCATCCAATGGCTCAATTGAACCACACCTTACGCTTGCGCTCAATTTGAGGCACGCGGGGCTTCGAACTCGAAACCTCTGTCTTGCCTGTGGGTGCGTGAGCAACGAGTTAAGGCTACCACTTCGTCGAGTTTCCATCCAATGCGCATGCACCCATGAGTGTTGGATCAAGATCCAACGGCCCAAATTTAATCTTGCATGCAAGGAGAGAGAGGGTGCAGCGGGTCTTGCCATTTAGTTGGGCTGGTTTGGGCAGTTGAGATGGCGCCATGTGGCGCTGATGTAGACACATTCAATTAGGTTAAAATGCCTATTCATGTATGTTCCTAGGCCTAGATTTGCATTTCATATTATAAATATTGTATAGCATGCATCATCTTGCATTTAGAGTAGTTCTGTATATTTCAGGTTAATTACGTTCTTTTTATGGCCAGGAGGGAAGGAGATTTATTTTAGGGCCACAGATGGATGATTTGACCGTACGGATCTGATTAGGACGACGATTGGAGTCTAACGCCTCCGAGATAGTCTAGATCGGAGTCTCGTAGTACCTTATGAGGTCCAAGGAAGGTCAATAGCTAGGAGGGCAATGCGACATCCTTTCAGTTCTTAGATGAAAAATTCGACCGTATGGATGGATCTGAAGCAACGATCGCAGTTCGATAGCGTGGAAATCAAATTGATTTGAGCACCATGACACCCTCTACAACAGAAAGAAAATGAACGGTAATGATGGCACCACGTGGTGCTATCATAGCCGCCCAAACCCACCCATGCCTCACTGATCCATCTCGCAGGCATATCATCATGCGATCTTAGCCATTGGATCATAATCCAATGACTGAGAATCAGCTTAGCACGCCACTCTACTCCAAAGAGGAATGCGGGGATGAAATCCCAACCATTGGATCGTGATCCAACAGTTAGGAGAGGGTGCACACACTTTTGTCTTCTCAAAAAGCCATGCTGGTAGCATGTTGGGCATCGCCCTCGCCCTTGACGCAAGGACCACTTTTAGAATCCCACCGCGACGCCTGATCTTGTGGAGTGCAGGTGCAATCGAATTGCATTTGTTGGATAATCATAAAGTGGTGGAGAGTGTGGCAATGTGGCGAGATTAGATTTGCTTGATGCGTGCACATGCTAGATCATGCAATAACTCACGCTTGATCACACTCACGTGATCCGCGGCACTAGTCCTCGAGCAATCTCAGCCTCTCATCACCCATCAATGGCCACGATCCTCTTGCCTCACCCATTCAAGCATGCGTGCAGCGTGATTTCAAGCACAAGCTCCGCACAAACGTTAGCCATCAGAGTTAGCTCGGACGATCCTCAAGGCTCCAACCTCATAGCAACAGTGCGTGCGAAAGGTGTGCATGCATGAGTGCTAGCTAGCCCTTTAGTGACATCCAAGGCAGATCTTCAGTGATGCATTTGATGTCGCTATAGCCCATGGACAGATTTCCTCCTCTTCCATTCACTATAAAAGGACCCTTACACCTCCCCTTCCTCTTCATCTCTTCCTTTCTTCCTCTCACCACCTCGAAGGCTCTGGAGAGAGCTTGTCCCAATCCTGGGATGCTCCTCTAGAGTAGAAAACTAAATATTTTTCCCACCTCTCATCTTGATTCGTGGAGCATCCCGTGGCAGTCCTCTTACCACCCTTTGGGAAGAAGATCCTCGTCACGACGCTGTCTTGCCCCTCCCTCCATCCTCCGGCTCCATCCTCATTCATCCTACTCCTCACCACGTTCCTCCAGGTGACGTTAGAGCGAGTCATCCTCCGAACGACCATCGAGGGGGATTCTCTCACCTCTTTCTATCTTTATTGCTTTCGTAGTGTAATCTTTCCCACTTTCCTAGTTGTAGCAAGTGTTTGATTCAGAAATATATGTGATTCTCTCTCTCTCTCTTATACTTTGCAAGTAGATTAGTTAAATAAGCAATTGTTGATCTAATCTCTTGCTTTCTAAAAGAAATACCAAAAAAAAATTAGAAAAGACAAAAATGACAAAAACAAATAAAAGAGAAATGTGGATTTCATAAAACCAATTATTTGCGTCCCCGTGTTCGACCCGGGACTCACTTGGAGTTTCGATTATAAATTTTATTTAATAGATGCATTTTACGAGCTACAACCCAGGACTCACTTGAACCCTAATTTTAATTCTCGAAACACACTTCATCATTTTGGCGTCGTTGCCGGCGAGGCAATGCTCTTTGGTGTTTCTCGTGTTTTTCCGCCTTAACTTTTTAGCTCACTTTGCTCCTTTCTTTCTGCGATTATAGGTACCCTTCCAAGGCGAGCCAAAGCAGATAGATCGGAGTAAAGTGCAGTTAAAGACTTTTGTAAGTTTATCCCCAGCACCCCTACCCTAGTTTTCATTCCATAACCTAATAATTAAAACCCAAATCAACTTAGGTGCTTGCATAAACCCTAGGGTAGATTTTGATTGTTTGATTGTCACTCTACTTACCTCACCCACCCACACATATAAAAAAATAAAAAAAATATTCTTCTCTTGTGGGATTTAACTGAAAGCTACATACTTAACACCTACAACTTCTTATCCTAAGGCGCACAATCACTTTGATTTTACCACTTAACTGGGATCTAACCTGTGGACCCGGTACACTTCAACTCAATACACATAAGTGAGTAGAAATCTAAATAGGTTAAACATTCTTGTGTGCCTTAACTAAGTGGTGCAACATGCCAATTGATTGAGTTGTTTGGGCCACACCACATAAGATTAAAATTGATTCATCAAGTAGCTTACCACTTAGGGTTGATTTTTAGGACTGAACGGGGCACTCCACATTTTATTTTTGATTTTTAAAGGAATATATCTACACCAGTGCTTTCAAAACTTGGAGTGTTCTACTCAACCTAATTGAATGAACCTAAAGATTAAACACTAAAAGCTACTAAACAAGGTTAAACCCTAAAAGACACATCATCAAATAACCTAGTTTGCAAACCCTGGTTGTGCACGCACACACATTTGAATTGATCATTAAGGGCACAACCCATCTAAAGGGCCCATCACATTCCAAGATCACAATCATCCCAAGCTTAATTAAAATTGAATAGACATTGGCCTTAAGGATTGATTCACTTTACAGGGCTCGGACTGAGATTTTTTTGATTAATCTGCTTTTGCTTATGTGCGATTCTCCAAGCACCATTACCGTGCCGATTCTCCAAGCACCAGATTGGACCTTCCCGTTTGAGCTTATGTGTGATGCTTCTGATTTTGCAGTGGGAGTGGTCTTAGGTCAAAGGGTTGATGGCAAACCTAATGTGCTGCATTATGCCAGCAAGACCCTTACGGATCCTCAGTAAAACTACATGGTCACTGAAAAGGAATTACTTGCTGTAGTATTTTCTTTGAAAAAGTTTCGATCTTATCTTTTGGGATCCAAGGTTGTAGTGTTCACTGATCATTCTGCCCTAAAGCATCTTCTGGCTAAAAAGGATACCATACCTCGCTTAATTCGTTGGATTCTACTACTCCAAGAATTTGACCTGGAAATTAAAGACAAGAAAGGAGTTGAGAATGTGGTAGCAAACCATTTGTCTAGGATCCCTATTGAGGCAACAAACCCTGCTGGCGGTATTCAAGAGACTTTCCCTGATGAGTCTCTGATGGTCGTGGAAGCTAAAACTCCTTGGTTCGCTGACATAGTGAACTATCTAGTCACGGGCATTACCCCCAGTTCTTAGGACAAGCAGAAACGAGACAGGTTTCTCGCCAACGCTAAATTTTATCACTGGGAGGAACTCGAGCTTTTTAGAATAGGCCCTGACCAGCTTTTTTGCCGTTGCATCGTTGATGAAGAACAAAGAAGTGCTCTGAGTTTCTGCCATGACCTCCACTGTGGGGGACATTTTAGTGGGAAGAAGATTACCCATAAGGTTCTTTAGTTTGGCTTTTGGTGGCCCACATTATTCTGAGATGCACATACGTATGTGGGCGCATGTCTACATTGCCAGCAGATGGGAACCATTGGAAAAAGGGATGAGATGCCCCAACAACCTATTCTCCCTGTTGAAATCTTTGATATTTGGAGCATTGACTTCATGGGTCCCTTTCCTGTGTCCTTCGGATATGAATACATCCTTGTGGCTATTGACTATGTATCGAAATGGATAGAAGCCGTACCCACGCGAACCAATGACCATTCCGTGGTCTTGGGCTTTGTTAAGGCTAATATCATTTCTTGGTATGGGCGCCCAAGGACGATCATAAGTGATGGAGGACCCCACTTTAAGAATGTACACTTCACAAGAGTACTCCAAAATTTGGGAGCCAACCACATGATAGCCACACTTATCATCCCCAAACGAGTGGACAAGTTGAAGTGTTTAATAGGGAGATGAAGCAAATTTTAGAAAAAACTGCCAGGCCTGATTGGAAGGATTGGTCTAAAAAACTAAATGATGCTCTTTGGGCCTACAGAACTGCGTATAAGACTCCCTTGGGCATGTCTCCTTTCTGTCTTGTCTACGAAAAAGCGTGCCACCTTCCCATGGAAATCCAACATAAATCTTATTGGGCAATTAAAAATGTTAACTTGAATTTGGATAAAGCGGGAAAGGCACGTATGTTAGAATTAAGTGAGCTTGAGGAGCTTCATAATGAAGCTTATGAAACTTCTCAAGCTTATAAGCAACGTACAAAAGCCTTTCATGACAAGCACATCATTAGAAAGACTTTTGAGTTCAACCAGTGGGTCTGGCTTTTCAATTCTACACTTAAATTATTTCCTGGAAAGCTCAAGTCCCGCTGGGATGGGCCATACGTTGTTATCAATACTATCCCTCATGGAGCTGTAGAGATTCGGAAGCCTATTTCAGGTGCGTGCTTTAAGGTAAATTGCCAACGACTTAAATCGTATATTACTCTTTCAGATGGCTAGGTTTTGGACGCACTTCAGCTTGAGGAGCCTTAGCTCCTCCCACTCTCCTCCTCAGGTGATATTCTTCTATGTCTGCATTTTTCCAATGAGGACATTGTCAGTCTTAGGCATGGGGGGGTATAACCTGAGAATGTTTATAGCATTTTTAAATATTTGCATACATACATACATATATATATATATATATATATATATATATATATATATATATATATATATATATATATAAAATTCTCTTTTCTTGACCTAAATGGGTTAGTCCCTAGTAGAATACCTTTGTCATTGGAGGTTTTTCTTCTTGAATTATTTCTTAAGTTTAGAATCCAGTTTATTTATTTCACGTGCACGTAGACTGGGTAATGGATCCTTGAGGAAAACCAATAAGTATTTGTAGTCTACTAAACCCTTGGATAATTCATAGGGAGTCAGGCATACTATCTTCCAGTAGATCAACCTCATATTTGTGAGAAGAAAGTAGAGAGATTACTGGTGCGCTAAGTCTAGTGCAAGGACTCTTAAGTTTTGGACAATTAGATGATGATACTTCCAAGTTAGGCGTAGTTTTCACTCTCTGTTCCTGTGTGCGTACGTTGTGTGAATTCCTGAGAGTCACCAAATAAGGCAGATACATAGAGATGGAGTCTTAATAAAGCTATGACTATGGTGGATGGTTATGACCGTCCTTCATAGAGTCCTCGGCTGAAGGAGGGTAATAGTGTCAAAGGTCAGAAATATGCCTGTCTTATCCATTCCTTCCCAGTGCCGAGAATAGGCACTTCCACCAAATAAGCCACACAACATCCTCTTGACCATCATCATTCCTAATAATGTCTCATAAATAAAAGTCTGTGTCGTATTATGCTGATTTATAAAAAAGAAAAGAAAGAGAGAGAGAAAAGAAAAGAAGAAAAAGAAGAAACAAAAAAAAAAGAAAAAGAAGAAACAGTTATATTACAAAAACAAAGGAAGAAGAAGAAAAGAGAGAAAAAAAAGAAAGAGGTCCAAGTTTATAATGTAACATTATTTCTGAGGTAGCAGAACACCTATCGCGTTCCACCAAATATGACCTATACCTACCTTTTAGTATTTCTGATCGCTCGAATACTGGTTGAGGACTCTAACTTAGTTGTAGAGTTATTAGGACTTTAATTGAAGTGTGGATGCCATGTGAGGCCACCAAATAGTGAGTACAATTTTTAAATCTGGCGAGATTTGTGATCTCAGAAAGAAAGAAAAGAGGGAGTGCCCAGGAACATCAAAAGAGCACAGTTATGTAGCCTCTCTCAGAGTTGACTTGTCTAATAGTCTATTAATTTAGAGTCTGTAGTACTAGACTACATGTAGCACCAGAGGAGTGTGTGCCACCAAATACAAATCCATTCTACTTGATATTTCCTACCTAAGCCAAAAGCCGGGGTCAAATTACAGATTATCTTCTGCTTTATCCCTGAGGGAAGTAGTTGCCTATCCTGACAGAAATATTTACCAAGGGTGAAGTACGAACTCCCAATGAGAATTGGCTTTTTCACTTGGATATATTACCTAGGCTATCAGCACTTCACATTTGTCTGGATTTCTAAAGTTTTGAAATAAGAAAAGAAGAAATCTTCTGATTACTTCTCTTATTTTCATTTTTTCTAGGGACTAGCAAATCCTAGAAATGGGGGTATTTGATGAGTCCATTTTAATGGACTAGTATTACGCCTAAGTAACTTTAATCTTACCTTTTAGGTTTGTTAATAACTACATTAAGTTATAGAATATTTGCATGCATCATGATTTAAGTTTACATTTATTTTATAATATTCTATAACTTAATATGTAGTGATTTTGTTGTTTTTATGTGTAGGAGTGATATTTAGAAAGAACAAGGAGTTGGGGAATAAATTTCCCCAACAAACAGCCGGTAGCATACGTTTTTCCCCCATCCTCCGACCACCCTCAACAGCCGCTAGCCAAAAATAGCAAAAGGATTTGAAAATCCCTTAACTCACGTACGCAGAGGGAGGAGATAAAGAGGTTGGAAAGGTTGGAGAGCGGAGCTTCTTCATCTCTCTTGCGGGGATCCACCTTCACCACCGTGGAAGAGGGCAGACCCTGTGAACCACCGTGTGTACGGTGCACCAAGTCTCCCTGCTGCTCACGCACCCGCTCCAGCACCACCAGGTGCCTGCAGGCACCGCGCCTTCTCCACTGCAGAGCGCACCTCTGTGTGCCCATCTCTAGCCGCCCATCACCTACAGGCCTATTCAGGGGCACCGCCCTTCCCGCGCCCTCACCACATAGCCTTCAGGCACCCGCCTCGCCCCACCCGCGCCCCTGCCAAACCCGCAGGCACCGTTCCTTCTCCACCGCAGCATTGCCCCTCCTCCAGTGTCCTTCATTGTAGGTGTTGCACCGCTCACACGCCCGCACAGAACCCACGCCTGCAGGCGCTTGCTCCCCTCCAGCGCATGGTGCTCCTTTCTGTAAACCGCCTTCGCCACTAGCGCTCCCCGCAGGCACTGCCCCCGTGCCTCCAGTGCTGCGTGCAGAACCACTGCCCGCCACCTTCCGCTCCTTCTTGCAGCCACCACAGGCTGCCATCAACTGCGCCGTCACCACCGTTATGTTCGGCCCGAGCGGGGTGATCGTCAGTGGCAGCCTCGACGTCCGTCTCTCCTCCTCTTGTGCGCACAAGCCGCTGTAACAAATCCTCTATTTTCCAGTTGATTAAAAATTACATTTACTGCCATTGCTACCAGAAATCAATTTTCATTTATGATTATTTTATTATGGCAAAATTGCGAATGCACACTCATGCTTTCTGATAATTGCATGTTATTAATATTCACATGTTTCAAGATTGGTTTTGGGATTGACATGTGCACCAATTTTCTCTAATATATGTCAATTGAAAATTACATAAAATCATCATATATTTATTGAAGATTTCAGTGAGGGAAAACTGCACATATACCCTTATATTTTTGAGTTATTGTGCATCTTCTTTCCATCACATTTTATGTCAGATTTGACTAGGGATTTCGCACTTGATCGAAAGAATATGAAATAATAAAGAGTTTATTGCATAATTGCCTCCCTGTGGATACGACCCGCTCTTCTGTGAGTGGTTATTTTTATTATTGGTTAGTCTATTTTTCCACCACTTGAATACTACAACAACGTGTTATTTCATTTGCGAAACTCAATCAAAAGCGGAAAATCGACTTGTCAGGGAGCTGACCGGGTTGTCATAAAATTTAGGTGATATTCTATTTACTCCGCCCTTTTCATGTCTTTTACAATGAGGACATTGCATCATTTAGGCATGGGGGGTGGATACTTAATCCTGAAATGATTTCATTAGCTCTATAGAATTTCTTTTATTTTCTTTAAAAAAAAGAATTTGAAAATTCAAAAAGACAAAAAAAGAGTGAAAAAAAATAGAATTAGGAGAAGAGAACTTAGGCTTTTAGGCATTATTAACTTTAGGAAATGATACGAGAGAACCTAAACACTTAGACTCTTTAGGTCTTCTGGCTTAATTAGCCCGAGTGTCCACTTGAATGTGGATTTAGACTCGAGTCCTCACCAAGTAACTCTACTTTAATTGGTCAATAAATTAGGGTGATAAGTATACGACTTATCAATCTACCCTCAGATTTGTAGGGACTTTAAGCGTAAGCATCTACATACTGTTTGCACTGACTCACTTTTCGGTGGTTTCTTCGAAAATTGGGTAGCTAATGAACTATCTAGTGTGGTATGGCTGGTAAGTTGTCATGGGTAACAACCCATTGGTCGGTTGTCCAGAGCCTAGCCATAAGACCATTTCATCATATTGCCTTTAGGTAAATCTTAGATTAAGGAAACCACCTACTTAGAAAAAAATAGAAAAAATAGAAAAAAGAGAAAATAAATAAATAAACAAATAAAACCACACTTCACCACACGAGTATGGCTGGAAAGTTGCCGTGGGTAACAACCCATTGGCCGGTTGTCCGGAGCCTAGCTCACAAAAATGCACAATAATTCCCAAAACACTTAGGGAAGAAGCGGGGAAGTAGAATAAACCGGGGAGATATATGCTGGGTTTGCCCTTGTGTTGACCCCATAAATAAAAGTAGGGAGAAAGCTACCGTTCGAAAAGATAAACCTCTAGGCAAAGTCACCTAGGGTTGTAGAAACCTGAAGTCCGTTTTAATGGCCGCCTAGTGAGTCTTTCACCCTTTTCACTAGATGCTTAACACTTAGAGTCCTTTTCGAGTCTTGGGCGGGTTGGGTAGTCATAAAAGGTTATCCTGAAACACTCAAACTCCAAAAGTCCAAAAAATTAGAAAAGAAGAAAAAAAATGTATCTTCCCATTTCAAATAAGGCGAGAACTTGGGCGGTCTGAATTCTGGCAGACACCTAGGTACTATTGAGCTTTCGTAGTTTAGGACCTTAGTTGAAATTTTCTATTGTTAATAAACAACTAAGGCCTAAGTGATCGAGTCCTAATCCTATTTTCATACATAGCATGTAGTTTAATTTTGCTAGAGACTAGAAAAAGATAGGCATGTGGGTATGATGTAGACACATTTAATTAGGTTAAAATGCCTATTCATGCATGTTCCTAGGCTTAGATTTGCATTTCATATTATAAATTTTGCATATCATGAATCATCTTGCATTTAGAGTAGTTGTGTATATTTTAGGTTAATTACGTTCTTTTTAGGGTCAGGAGGGAAGGAGATTTATTTCAGGGCCTTGGATTGATGATCTGATCATACGGATCTGATCAGGACGACGATCGCGGTCTAACTCCTCCGAGATCGTCTAGATCGGAGTCCTGTAGTACCTTATGTGGGTCGAGGAAGGTCAACAGCGAGGAGGGCAATGTGACATCCTTATGGGCCTCGAATGAAAAATCTGATCGTACAGATGGATCCGAAGCAACGATCGCAGTCCGATAGCATGGAAATCAAATTGACCCGAGCACTGTGGCACCCTCTGCAATAGAAAGAAAATGAATGGTCATGATAGCGCCATGTGGCACCATGATAGCCGCCCAAACCCACCCAAGCCTCACTGCTCCATCTCGCAGGCATGTCATCATGTGATCCTAGCTGTTGGATCATAATCCAATGGTTGAGAATCACCTCAACATGCCACTCTACTCCAGAGAGGAATGCAGGGATGAAATACCAACCATTAGATCGAGATCCAATGGTCAAGAGAGGGTGCACACAGTTTCATCTTCTCGACAATCCACGTCGGTAGCATGTTGGGTATCTCCCTTGCCCGCGACGTAAGGACCACCGTTCGAATCCCACCGCGACACCTGATCTTGTGTAGCGCTGTCACAATCGAATTGTGTTCGTTCGATAATCATCAAGCGGTGGAAAGTACGGCAATGTGGCGAGATCAGATTCGCTTCATGTGCGCACACGCTAGATCACACAATAACTCACACTCGATCACACGTGCGTGATCCACGGCACTGGTCCTCGAGCAATCTCAGCCTCTCATCGCCCATCCAACGGTCACGATCCTCTTACCACGCCCGTTCAAACCTTAAGCGCACGCTCAGTACGATTTCAAGCGCGAGCTTCACGCAAACATTAGCCATCATATTTAGATCGAATGATCCTCAACGCTCCAACCTCACAGCAGCTGTGCGTGTGGAGGGTGCGAATGCGCGAGTGCTAACCATCCCTTTAGTGACATCCAAGGCATATCTTCAGTGACGCATTTGATGTCGCTATAGCCCATGGATAGATTTCTTCCTCTTCCCTTCACTATAAAAGGACCCCTACACCTCCCCTTCCTCTTCATCTCTTCCTTTCTTCCTCTCACCACCTCCAAGGCTCTAGAGAGAGCTTGTCCCAAGCACGGGATGCTCCTGTAGAGTAGAAAACCAAATATTTTTTCCACCTCTCATCCCCATTCATGGAGCATCCCGTGGCCGTCCTCTCACTGCCCTTTAGGAAGAAGATCCTCGCCGCGATGCCGTCCTGCCCCGCCCTCCATCCTCCGGCTCCGTCCTCATTCATCCCGCTCCTCACCACCTTCCTCCAGGCGATGTCAGAGCGAGTCATCCTTCGAGTGACCGTCGAGGGGGATTCTCTCACCTCTTTGTATCTTTATTGCTTTAGTAGTGTAATCTTTCCTGCTTTCTTAGTTGTAGCAAACGTTTGATTAAGAAATATATGTGATTCTCTCTCTCTCTCTCATATTTTGCAAGTAGATTAGTTAGATAAGCAATTGTCGATCTGATCTCTTGATTTCTAAAAAATATACCAAAAAAATTAGAAAAGACAAAAATGACAAAAACAAATAAAAGCGAAATGTAGATTTCATAAAACTAAACGTTCGCCTCCCCGTGTTCGACTTGGGACTCACTTAGAGTTTTGCTTATAAATTTTATTTGATAGACGCATTTTAAGAGCTATGACGACAAGTCCTCCAAACCCTAATTTTAATTCACGGAACATGCCTCATCAGGCACCATCTTTGTCGTCCATCTTCACATGCTTATTGGTGGTGCCACGGAAGTTATATTAGATCGATTTTCGCACGATTAGACTGCGATTGTTGATCCGAACCCATCCGTGGTGTAGGATTTGTCATCTGAGGTATGGATTTACACCATCTTGGCCCCTTGACCTCTACTCTTTCTCAAACTGCATCTGATGCTATGAAAGTCTAATTAGGGCAATCTTGGAGTCGTTGAACACCAATTGTTGCCCTAATCAGATCCGTACGATTGGAACTTTAATCCGAGGCCCCGATTAAATATTGCCCTATTACCTGACCACAAAAAGAGAAAATTAGCCTAAACTTTATACAATCTAACCTGAATGCTAGATGATGTATATTATGCACTATTTATAATGCATGATGCAACTATATGTCTAAAAACATGCAAAAATAGATGGTTTATGTGATATAAAGGTGTTTACATCACTCTCCGTCTCTTTCATCCAGTTAAAGTAGGTTATTTAGGTATCTGTTAGTTCTCTAGGTCCTTTCCTATATTCAAAACCTAAAACCAACCCCTCAACTTCACCACCATCCACCTTCATCTCCACCTCCAACTGAACCTCCGGCGAGGTCCACCACACGCTTCACACCTGCAAGAGCCTCGCCAACACTCCCAAAACCTCCACCATTCCACCATGACCAAAACCCCTCTCCTATTTTGCTGATTCAATCGCTCACACCACCCACCAAACAACCCATCATCTATCCGCCATTATTGACCTCGCTTGACCACCACACATCGCCATCCACCACGAAACAACCGCTACTACACTCACAAGCACCCGACGACCCTTATGAACTATTTTAACATGGCTGAGAGGCTATGTTCATGATTTTCAGGGTTCGCCGCCGCTTCACTGTCGCTACCATTACCACCACCACGTTCTTCAAGTTTGAGGGAAAGCTTGCTCCAAGTGACACTCCAGGTAGCATGGAAGGCTCCCAGGCACATGCCCAGGTGGTCAATTGGAGGCCACATCACCTGCTGCTGCTCCAATTGAAGACACATCCACATTGCAGGCGTACACAAGAAATAAGAGGGACTTTTGTCCCACATCAGTGGGAGATAAGCAACCACGCATGCATAAAAGTTTTTTGTCACTTGGGCTTATCGCCTAAAGAACATCGGGGTGAGGTCCTACTTTCCCGCTTACTCACAATTGGCCTAAGCTTTAACACTCCTCAGCTGCGACCCATGTCCGCAACCCTAGACTCGGGCACGCGATCCATATACCCAATTAGCCTGGCTATCTGAGAGAGAAGGCAGAGGGAAAGAGAGCAGGGGAGGGGTGGGTTTCTCCCTCTGAAGTATATACCCTTGTGCTCTCTGAAGAAAGGAAGAGAAGAGTAAGAGGTTGAAGCTAAGGTAGAGAAGAGAAAAGAAGAGATCGTGCTTGAAGAAGAAGAGAGAAGAGGAAGCTAAAGGCAGAAGAGAAGAAGAAGAAGGAAGAAGTGCCAAAGCAGACGAGAAAGAAGAAAATCAGAGTGCTATAGCAGATGACATTTTTAAGTCGTCTAATTATCAAATCAGACATCGGATAACTGTTCCTTTATTTGAGATGATTGAATAATTGATATACATGTGCTTAGGCTAATAGTTGGTGATCTAAATCACCATTATTTTATTCTAGGTATCATTTTATCCTCTTTAACTCTTAAAATACTTATATTATTCATGGAATATCTAATGTGACAGATTAGCATTTCATTGAATATCATTATTGTGCTTATTCCTATGCTCATTTATACTTTTAATTGAGATTAGCGTGTTAATTCCTACTTGCTCCCTATGTTTGACCTCAGACTTCCCTTTTAGATATTCGAGTTATAAATTGTATTTGTTGAGAGATTGATTGAGGATTTTTGCACTAAATTGATGATAACTTAATCATAGTCCTCTTTGGATACCTTTAAACAGAGACTGGGAAGCTTCCCAGTTCATCTGATGAGAACCCTAAAGGGAAACGGATTGTCTTTAGGGAGCATGCCTAGGCAGTGACTATTTTAAGGAGTGGAAAAGAAATTTCCAAACTTGATGCCCCTATAGTCCCAGCTTCTGAAAACCCATTCACATTGGTTTTCGCCCCTACTGGAGAAGAGCTGCCTAACTCCCCTCCTCTTGAAATCACCTCACCGGAAGAGGTTGTTCCCATTCCACCCCTTACCCAACATGACAACCCTTCCACCTAGAGACTGAGAGTGCCCTTTCCAGAGCACTTGTCTGACTCTGGGTAGACTTCTGTTAGCTCATCTGGAGCTAAAGATAGGGCAGATGAAATCATGGAGACTTTCAAGCAAGTGCAGATTAACCTGCCTTTGCTTGATGCTATCAGGTAGATTCCGTCCTATGACCACTTTTTAAAGGACCTATGCACGAAAAAGTAGCAATCAAGGAAATAGGTTCAATCAAAAGTTGTCCTGCTTGATTCTGTTAGCTCAATTATACAACATGGGACACCCCTAAAACTTAAGGACCCAGAAGCCCCATACATCTCAATGGTCATTACTGACTTACATATAGATGAGGCTTTGCTTGATCTGGGTGCGGGGGTAAATATCCTTTTAAGCTACGTATATGAACTTGGAGGAGGCAATTTGAAACCTAGTCCCGTAATCCTCCAAGTTGCAGACTGTTCACTGAAGACACCCCAGGGTCTACTGGAAGATGTCCTTGAGAGAGTGGAGGATTTCCTCTTCCCTATTTTGGACACAGATCCTACAAACAAACCAACCAAGACCACCATCATTTTGGGCCACCCCTTCCTTGCGACCTCGAGTGCTTCAATTAATTACAGTACTGGGGCACTAAAAATGGGCTTTGGGAATAGGAAAATTCAGCTTACTGTGTTTGATGCTTATAAACAAATTAGATTTGAGGATTGTTCCAAAGTTGAGTTGGTAGATGATCTGATTGAAGAGACAACTCTTGCAATTTTATGTGATGACCCCCTTCAGCATGTCATGCTAAATGAGCATTCCCATTTCTTGAAGGAATGTAAAGGGGATGTACTAGAACTTGAGTTCTTGGAGTTTCTATTGAGTCTCTCTCCCCATCATACCTGCCTAAGGTAGATCTACTACCTGAGATGGGGACATCTATTATGAAACCATCAACCATCCAAGCCCTCGACCTTGAATTGAAACCCCTCCCGGACACTCTCAAGTATGTATTCCTTAGGCCAAATGATATGCTCCCTGTAATCATCTCATCTGCTTTATCTGAGTTGCAAGAGGGAGCCTTGCTAGAATGCTTATCAAGGCACAAGGAAGCCATAGCTTGGACAATCGCTGATATTAAGGGTATAGACTCTACACTCTGCATGCATCACATTTATACTGATGATTCCATCAAACCATTTCGAGACATGCAGAGATGTCTTAACCCCAACATGAGCGAGGTGGCTAAAAAGGAGATTCTGAAGTGGTTGGACGCTGGGATCATATATCCCATCACGAATAGCAAATGGGTTAGTCCAATCTCCATGTGGTGCTTAAGAAGGTAGGCTTTACAGTAGAAACCAATGACCAAGGAGAACAAGTGATGACTAGACCCTCAATTGGCTGGAGGGTCTACATAGACCACTGCAAACTGAATGCCACTACCCAGAAGGATCACTTTCCCTTGCCCTTTGTTGATCAAATCCAAGTGAAATTGGCAAGGAATAAGTATTTCTACTTTTTGGATGATTATTCTGGGTATAACCAGGTTGCAGTCTTCCCTGACGACCAAGATAAGACAACTTTTACTAGTCCCTACGACACTTTTACATTTAGGTGCATGCCATTTGGATTATGTAATGCACTGGCAACCTTCCAGTGGTGTATGATGTCCATTTTCTCGGACATGATTGACAAGCGTGTCGAGGTTTTTATGGATGACTCTCCATTTATAGCTTGTCTTTTGACTAGTGTCTCCTACATTTAGAGAATGTGATGAAGAGATGTAAGGAGACTGGTTTAGTCCTTAGCTAGGAGAAGATTCTTTTCATGGTGCAAAAAGGCATTGTACTTGGGCATGTTGTGTTTGAGAAGGGCTTAGAAATAGATAAAGCCAAGGTTGATTCTATTTCCAAACTCCCATTGCCCACCAATGTCAAACAGATTAGATCCTTTCTAGGTCATGCTGGTTTTTATAGGCACTTTATTAAGAATTTCAGTCAACTTTCTAGGCCACTTTATGACCTACTAGCAAAGGAATCCTCCTTTGATTTTGATGCAAAGTGTACCGAGGCCTTTCACACTTTGAAGGAGGCCTTGAATTCTACTCCTATTCTCCGAGCTTCGAATTGGACACTCCCATTTGAGCTGATGTGCGATGCTTCGGATTACACCCTGGGAGTAGTTCTTGGACAAAGGGTTGAGGGAAGGCCTCATGTGCTAAACTATGCTAGCCGGACCTTAACTGATGCACAACAAAACTACACTATGGTAGAAAAAGAATTACTCGCTGTAGTATTTGCTTTGGAGAAGTTTAGGCCTTATCTTCATGGGTATAAGGTGGTCATTTTTACTGATCATGTGGCAGTGAAACATCTCATTACCAAGAAGGATTCTAAGCTACGACTTACTAGGTGGATCCTACTCCTTCAAGAGTTTGACTTAGAGATTCATGAGAAGAAAGGAGTGGAAAATGTAGTGGCTGACCACCTGTCTCGCCTCCCACTTGATGACTCTCCATCTGGAGACATCCGCGAGACCTTTCCTGATGAAATCCTTATGGTAGTAACACCGAATTCACCCTGGTATGCTGATACCGTCAATTACTTGGTCACTGGAGAGACTCTTGGATCTTGGGATGAGTAGAAAAGGAAGAGATTCATTTCCCAAGCTAGATACTTCCATTGGGAAGAGCTAGAATTATTTAGAATTGGATAAGACCAAGTACTGAGATGATGCGTGCCTGAAGAGGAGCAACAAAGTGTCTTGAGATTTTGTCATGAACTTCACTATGGAGGACACTTTGGTGCTAAGAAAATAGCTTTTAAGGTTCTCCTGTCCGATTTTTGGTGACCTACTTTATTTAAGGGTTCTCATAACTTTGTTAAGGCCTATAGTAGATGTCAATGGATTGGAACGATTGGGAAGTTGAATGAGATGCCCCAACACCCCATCCAACCTGTGGAAATTTTTGATGTATAGGGGATAGACTTCATGGGTCCCTTCCCTTCGTCCCATAGATATGAGTATATCTTGGTGGAAATTGATTATGTCTCTGAATAGATAGAGGTCATTCTTACGCGCATAAATGACCACTCCATGGTCTTAAAATTTGTGAAGGCCAATATTATATCTCGCTTCGGCTACCCTAAGACGATTATAAGTGATGGGGGACCTCATTTCTGGAACCACCACTTCAATGGGCTACTCAAGAATTCTGGAGTAACTCACAAGATCGCTACCTCTTACCATCCTTAGACAAGTGGCCAAGTTGAATGTCAAATTGGGAGATCAAGAATATTTTGGAAAAGACTGGTAGGCCAGATAGGAAGGATTGGTCCCAAAAGCTGGATGATGCTTTATGGGCTTATTGGATAGCCTACAAAACCCCTTTGGGTATGTCTCCCTTTAGAATAGTGTACGAGAAAGTGTGCCATTTACCCATTGAGCTTGAACATGGGGCACTCTAGGCTGTTCAGAGTGTCAACATGGATTTAGAGAAAGCAGGTAAGGCACGATTACTAGAGTTAACTGAGCTTGAGGAGTTGAGGAGTGTTACTTATGACACCTCCCAAGCTTATAAACAAAGAACTAAGGTCTTGCATGATACGTATATCTTTAGAAAGACCTTTGAGCCCAACCAACAAGTCTGGCTTTTTAATTCCAGACCTAAGATCTTTCGAGGGAAATTGAAATCTTGTTGGGATGGGCCATACATAATCACCAAAGTGTTTCCTCATGGGGCTATGGAGATCAAGAGCCCTTCCTCTTCAACAACGCCCTTTATCGTCAATAGCCAACGGTTAAAACTATATGTTACTTTGGATGGCCATTTGGTTGACGAGGTCACTCTTGAGGAGCCTTAGCTCCTTTCATTCTCTACCTCAGGTAACATCTTCCCTTGGCTATTTTACTTCTAATGAGGACATTTTTCTAAGACCAGGCATGGGGGGATAAGACCGGAGGCATCGATCTGTTTATAGCATGTATACATATTGCATTCATGCATTCATATTGCATTAAAAAAAAATGTTTTAATTTGTTGAGCTTAATTGGTTGGTCCTAACAATCTCTGTAGATGAGTTACCTAAAGTTCTGTGCTGGAATGAATGATAAGATAAGACCATAAATGTCTTGCTTCAGGAGATAAGGAAGAGATATTAGTCTTAGACCCTTAGGGCTAGGTTGGCTTAAAAATCTAAGTATTTGTTAAGATATGGATTTAGTCTCAGGCAATTGAAGTACTTGAGAAGCTGATGTATTAAGTAAAGGGCTTAAGAAGTATAGAACTTCTCTATTTATTCCTTAGTTTGGGGATCCTTGAAATCAAAGGGTCTTTTCACATACACGAACTTAAAACTGGGGCAACCATGTGAGTGTTTACCGTGGGTTTTGTCAGAACCGAGGTTGGGCACTCTAAATTAATGCACCTTAACTTATATTCAAACTTAATAGAGATCCCTGTGGGGTATGGTTGTCATGTCACATGTAGTAACCCTTGGGCGTGGAATGTCCAGAGCCCAACCTTGCACCCCAAGTCTTCCTAGGTTTTACTTAGGTGAAGCATTTAGAAAGGACGAAGGAGAGCCACTCACCAGAAAAAGAAAAAAGAAAAAAATGAAATGGAGAATAAAAAATGAGGAGGGAAATAACACCTTGTTTAGCATAGGTGTCATTGAGAATAAAAAGTACCTTGTTATACATGGGTACCAGATTTTTAAAAAAAATAGAGAAATAGCTGGGGAGATATACACTGGGTTCTCCCTTGTGTTGACCTCGAAAAAAAAAAGTGAGGAGAAAGTTGCCAAGTCTAAGTATGGTTAAACATAAGTAGGTCTAGGTAGGTGAAGGGCAAGTTCGGTCCTAGGAACGTATGGGAAGGACAAGTGTGGATGCCCATTAATCAAACTATACACCGAGCACTGGCACTTCAACCTTTGGGATTTACAAACTCTAGGATAAATCTAGAAGTTTAAGAAACTATTGCCTAAGACCCAAAACTGAAGCAAATCAAGTCTGAATTTTGACTAGAACTTGGATACCTTAAGGTCTACGGTTAGTATTTCAACAAATCTCTAGAGGTGAGATATAATAAGGCATCTTGATGGTTAATTCTAGCTTAGAACTTAGGAATTCTTCATAGATGTTGCTAGGGACTAGCAAAAACTAGGCATGGGGGCATTTGATGAGCCCATATTTGTGGGCTATTTAGGCATTTCAATGCCTAAACATTAAGTTATCTGTAACATTTATTTATCATGCATTAGGACGTAAATTGATTAGTTTATATTTTTGACTTGATTGCATAATTCATGCATTGCATTCATAATTAAATGCATTTAGAATTGACTTAGAATGGCACACATTTGATTAGTTAACCAATTAAGTGCATTACATGTATTGTTTTGGATTTAACATAGAAGTTAAGAGTTTGCGCATAAATAACCCATCATTTCGTTTTATTATTTTATTTGCTTTCTTCTCCAACGGATGCATGCAGGAGTCACACCCATCGAAGAGCATCATGGAAGAGGCGATGGAAGTGGATCTCTATCGCCCACATTCTTCGTCGCTTCATCACTTCCCCTCAACCAACGCAAGTTATTTCCTTGTAATATAAAATAAACCTTCGACGACAGAGCCAAGTAGGCCATTGTCTTCATCCCAACACTGTATAGTGCTTGAAGCTCCTCCTGCTCTACCATTGTGGGCCTCGACCACGCAAAGCTTTGCCACCATGGGAGTGTGCGGTGACAGGCCACACCGCCATCCATAGAGCCTTGCGACCCCCATCACTGTGCAGCCTTCATCACCTATCTCCTATTTCCTTTTCAATTACCACCTTTCCCTATTCATCTTCTTTTCCCCCATCCATGAACCCAACACCACTACACATGCCCATCACCTTCCAATATCTCAATCCATCATCGTGAACCAAACATCACCAGATGCTTACACCACTACACATGCCCATTGATTAACAGGTTTTCTCGAAGAAAAGTTAGGGTTTTGAGTAACCTATTGTTGTAGTCGCAAAACTTGTTATCAAATAAAATTTACCAAAACTCGAAAGGGAGTCTGATGTAAACATGTTTACACTACTTAAGATGTCTATTTATGCATGTTCTTAAGCATAGGATTGCATTACATACTATAAATATTGCATAACATGCATCATCTTGCATTTAGATTAGTCTGAATAAAATGGAGGTTAATTGTCTCCTTTTATGTTCATGGACAGGGCAAACTTTTTATCAGGGCCTCGGATCAAGGATCCAACCATACAGATGTGATCAGGGCGACGATTGGAGTTCAACGACTCCAAGATCGCCCTAATCAAACATCTGTAGCATCAGATAGAGACCGGGGAACCCTAGAAGATCAAGGGCCAAGATGGTGTGAATCCACACTTCAAACAACAAATTTGACTGCACGGATGGATTCAAATTGACAATCGCAGCCTAACGGGACAAAAATTGACTCAATCCGACAACCGTGGCACCATCTACATCATCCAAAAGATGGACGGCCAAGATGGCACCATGTGGCACCATCTCGACTGCCCAAACCGACTTAGTTGATATTGAAGACCACCGTGCGTTAGATCTGGACCGCACGATCTCAATCCAATGGCCATGGACAGCCGCTCCTCAACTCATCCGCGCGACCATCTCTCCTCCACAGCGTAGTGGGTGAAAGCGTTTACGCGAGCGAACGGCGCGCGTTCGAATCGCGGCGAGAGGCTGCTGGGGCTTGGGAGAGCGGGCTCCGTGACCGCTCGATTGCGATCGAGTGGTTGTGGGCGCTCAATCCATTTCACGCCGTATCGCACGCCTGCGTGTGACGCGGGATCGCACGCAGGCGAGCGTGCAGAGGAGGCAGGCGGAGGTGCGAGTTAAGCCGTTCGATCTCACGATCGGATGCTAAGATTCGCAGATCGTGAACTCACATTACACGTGCAAGCAGGCGAGTAGGCGCGCACACTCCGCCACACGTCGCCCATGATGGGGCTTTAGCGACGATTTTACCTGTCACTAAAAACCCCTTATTTAATGTTTTGAGATTTAAAAGACTAATCTGCCCTCATTCCTTGCAACTATAAAAGGAGACACCCTCCACGTGAAATTCTAATCGCTTCCTTCTCTTCTCTCCCTCTCCAAAGCTCAAGAGAAGCTTGTACCACACTTGGGATGCTTCTCGGGAGATAAAGTCAAATTTTCGTCCCCCTTTCAGAAGCAGATCCCGCAACGACGATGACGTGCTGCCCCATTCCCATTCTTCCCGCTTCGTTCTCCTTCGTCCTGCTCCGTTCCCTGTCTTCCAGGCGTCGTCCTATCCAGCTCATCCTCCAAGCGATCGTCGAGGAGGATATCTCTCTCCCCATTCTTTTTACTGCTTTCTAGAGTAGATTTATTGCTTTCTAGTGTAATCATTTCCCCGCTTTCTAGTCATAATGTTTAGTGTAATGAACAATCCTTCTGATAATGAATTCCATGTTCATTCTACATCTCTTTTTGGTTTTTGTTTGTAATATTCTCACTCTCTCATTCTCTCTCTCTCTTCTATTTATTGTAAATAGTTAGATAGTTCTAATCAATTAATTTACTTCGTGACAAATAAAACAAACACGTGTTTTTAAATCAAACGTCTGCCTCCCTGAGTTCGACTTACGATTTCCATTCCAGTATAAATTTTATTTGTTGAACACGAGTTCTTCACTTTCAAACTACAACGATAGGTTTTTCAAAACCAAACACGTTAGCGTAGCAACCCGTGCGTTCAACATTTTGGCGCCGTTGCCGGGAAGGCGACGCTATTTGATTTTTTTTTCACGTTTTACAACTTACGAATCGTTTGCCTCACTTCTCTCCTTTCTCATTGTGATTGCAGGTACTCTTTTGAGACGAGCAAAAGCGATAGATTGGAGCAAAGTGTTGTTGAAGGTTCTGTGAGTTATCCCCCACCTCCCACCCATTAGTTTTCATTTCATCACATAATAACACAAACATCAATCAACCTAGGTGTTCTTATAAACTCTAAGGTTAGTTTTGTTTGTTTGTTTGACACCCACACCCGCCCCAACCTCCACATAAAAAAAAAATCTCACAAAGGTACACAACCTCATCTGATTTTCAAACTCAATAGGTAAATCGATCTTTGGAACCGGTACATAAATCCAAACACATAATTGAGTAGAAATCAGATTAGGTAATCATTTGTGTGCCTAATTAAGTGGTGCAACAGGCCAATTGTTTGAGTTGATTGAGCCGCACCACTTCAATTAAAATCAACTCATCAAGTAGCTGCCGCTTAGGTTCAACTTTTAGGGATTTACCAAGCACCCCACATTCTTTTAAGTTTTTAAGGAAAACATCTACACCCGTGCTTTCAAAACCTGGTGTGCCAACAAAACTTTATTGAAAACACCTAAAGTTGAATCTTAAGCTACTAAGCAAGATTTGAACCTTAAAATTCACCGCATCAAAAATAATCTTGTTTAAAAATCACTGGTTGTGCATGCACACACAAATCAATCAATCATTAAGGGCACAACCCAGATAAAGGGCCCATCACATTCCAAAGCACATTCAAACCTAGCTCTAAATAAAACAGAGTAGACGTTGGCCTTAAGGATTCAACTCGCTCTTCAGAGCCTAGAACGAGATTATTTTCGATTAGTCTATTTCTACTGTTCAATCTGATGTCTAGCTAGGGGAGCAGAATCAAATGATCGCGACTGGGGGGTACACTAGGAACCAGACGCACAAGCCGAAGGAAGAACCTTCTCCCCAATCCCTCCTTCTAACTGGTTGGATTGAACAGACAGAAGAAGATCAAATCGTTCCTTTATCTCAAGACTGGTTGTGGGAGTCTGTAGGTCTTTAGGCTGGCCACTTAAGGATAGGTTTGATTGCTTGTATTGCAGGGTGCCTTTCTTCCTCCTATCTCTCATTAATCCTTCCACATATTACACACATTCCCGCTCTTTCCCTCCTGTTTTGTATTATCCTCAACATGACGATTATCTTGACTCATACTGTAATTAACCATCAATTAGTTGGGATAACTCGGATTGGGGATACAGTTCCGGACGTCCGTGTTGAGGGTCTAACCCTGAACACTATAATTGTGATTTCTATCCTTCTCAGAGCCACATCGATTATAGATCGTCAACCTTTCATGAACAACCTAATATGATCTACAATCAAGAAGGATACACCAATCCTTACCTTTCCTCTGATTACACTGTCTTTAGGTCATCACCACCTTTTGGACAATCTGAAATGACCTACTATCAGAAATGGTATAATGAATCTCAATTCGTTAACTCCTATGCACTGATCCCAAACCTGCCCAACCCTGAATCAACTCATTTGGTTCAGGGTAACCAGGTTTAAGATAAGGTTTTGGCTAACTTGAGGAATATCATACAATCTTTAGAAGTTCACCCAATACCTTGCATTGAGAGATTGGAGCCCCTGATTGAAATGATTGATGATTTGAACAAGTATTTGTTGGATGGCTCCAGGATGTTAAGGATAAGAACCCGGGTGAGTTTCTCCTTGGGAAGTTAGCAAAATTGAGGATGAGATTTGTGGTTGCTTTAGTTCAATCGTGGGATGATTCCCAGGATGAACTCCCTTCAGGAGAGCCAATGTCAGAGCCCGCTCAGGCACTTGTTGGGGGGGACACATGTTACGAGGCTGACCAGATTGAATTAGAGCAACCAATTAAGGATAATCTAATTTCTTCACCTAAGATCCCTGAGCAGGGGTACGAGGAAATGTATGTCTCCATGGGTCAGAAAGTGAGATGATTTTGGGACATACATTAATACGGCTCTTGATTTCTTTGATTCTGATGGTGAAGGTTCAATTTGCGAAGTCTCACGCGAGTTTACAGAATATGATTTTTGTGAGACAATTGGGCCTGAGGAATCTGATAAATCATTTGATAGCCCAATAACTGAAGAAACTGATCTTATTGGGGCTCACATTACGAATCCAGAATCGTATTTTCTGGAGGATTCAATTCAATGCCCTGATTGTCAGTTACACCCCGTTGAGCTTATCGATGATTCTATTTTTGAGATAATTAGACCCAAGTCAATTCTGATTCAGCCACATCTTTTAGACTTGGAGATTTTAGACGGGGTGATTACTATGAAAGAGGTCCCAGAATTTAACATTCTGATTGAGGAGGATAGGAGTTGGGAAGTTCTGATTTGGGAAGTTAACTCCGGAGGAAGTAGAAGACTGTGTCTATGGGTTCCATTTCATCTGAAACCATCAAATCAAAACCCTTATGACATTTGTTCTAAGGATGTTCAACTCAAGCACACATTCATTCATTATCCTTTCGAATTCTCTGTCTCCCGACTTTTTGGTCTTGGGTTGCATCCTCATAAATCGCAGGCCCGACCCCGCTTGCATACTGATTTTAGGTTTTGGGTAATTTTTATCCAGAACCTGAGATATTCTCGATTATGGGGTATGGGTCTGCACCACAATCTGGTCCACATCTGTGGACATCTGCTGGCAGGTCCGAGGTTTCATCTTTTTATTCCGATTCTGACCTGCACCTGTGAATTCATTATTTCTCTTCTTTGTATAGTGTGCCTAGCTGAAGGCACTAAATTCAGCACGTATATAGTTCTTTTTAGTTTTTATCTCAGAGCGGACCCGACATTCATGCAATTTAGGTGCTTTCTACACTATTCCACTCTATTTTATATTTTTTTAATACAATGAGGACATTGCATTAGATAGGCATGGGGGGGTGGATATTCATCTTTGAATTTATTCGTCAGCTCTGTAGATTTATTTTATTTTCTTTTATATATAAAAAAAATTGTGGAATTAGGAAAGAGAACTTGGGTTTAAGAAAATTTTCAATCTTAGGAAATACTACATTATGATCTGAACACAAAGACCCTTCAGGTCTTTGGACTTAATCAGCCCGTGTATCCACTAAAATGTGGATTTATTTTTCGAGTCCTCACCATCTTAATTCTATTGTAATTGGAGTAAATAAGTTTGGATGATAAGTACACGACTTATCAACCCACCCTCTGATTTGAGGGAACTTTAAGCCTAAAGCATCTACACACTATCTGGTCACTGACTCATTAATCGACGATTCTAACGAAAATTGGATAGCTAATGAACCTTCTAGGGTGATATGGCTAGCAAGTTATCGTGGGTAACAGCCCATAGGTAGGTTGTCCAGAGTCCAGTCACATGACCTTTCTCTTTTTGGCTACCTTTAGGTAAATCTTAGACCAGGGAAGCCACCTACTTAAAAAAAGAAGAAGGAAAGTCAAAAAAGAAAGAGAAAAGAAAAGAAAAAGAAGAGGAGAAAAGAAAAAAAAAGAAATAAGCCACACTTCGCCGCACGAGTATGGCTGGCAGGTCGTCGGTGGTAACCGCTCATCGACCGATTGTCCAGACTCAGCTCAATAAATGCACTGAAAATTCCCAAAACACTTAGGAAGAAGAGGCGAAGTAGAATAAACAGGGGAGATATACACTGGATTCACCCTTGTGTTGACCCCGTAAAAATAAAAGTAGGGAGAAAGCTACCAGTTGTAAAGATACACCTTTAGGCAGAATTCTCTTTTTAAGGTCACCTAGAGGCATAGAAATCCGAAGTCTGTTTTAACTACCGATCAACGAGTCTATCACATTCACAATAAGATGCTTAGAACTTAGGGTTCTCATCAAATCTTGGGTGAGTTGGATGGCCGTAGAAAGCCACTCTTAAACCCTAAAACTTGAAAATCCAAAAAATTAGAAAAAGGGAAAAAGAGAAAAAATAAAATTTTCTTTAAATAAGGTGACGGCTTGAGGCGGTCTGCATTTTGGTAGATACTTGAGTACTATTGTGTCTTTGAAAGTTTAGATCCTAAGTAAACATTTTCTTAATGATTGAAAATAACTCAAGCCCAAATAATCCAGCCTGATTCCTTTATAAATAGCATGTAGCTTTTTTTGCTAGGGACTAGCAAAAGATAGGCATGGGGGTATGATGTAAACATGTTTACACAACTTAAGATGTCTATTTATGCATGTTCTTAAGCATAGGATTGCATTACATACTATAAATATTGCATAACAAGCATCATCTTGCATTTAGATTAGTTTGAATAAAATGGAGGTTAATTATCTCCTTTTATGTTCATGGACAAGGAAAACTTTCTATCGGGGCCTCGGATCGAGGATCCAACCGTATAGATGTGATCAGGGCGACGATTGGAGTTCAACGACTCCAAGATCACCCCAATCAGACATCTGTAGCATCAGATAGAGACTGGGGAACTCTAGAAGATCAAGGGCCAAGATGGTGTGAATCCACACTTCAAATGACAAATTCAACCGCACGGATGAATTCGAATCGACGATTGCAGCCTAACGGCATGAAAATCGGCTCAATCCGACAACTGTGGCACCATTTACATCATCCAGAAGATGGACGGCCAAGATGGCGCCACATGGCGCCATCTCGACCGCCCAAACTGGCCCAGCTGATCTTGAAGACCGCTGTACGTTAGATCTGGACCGCACGATCGTGATCCAACGGGTATGGACAGTCGCTCCTCAACTCATCCGTGCGACCATCTCTCCTCCACAACGCAGTGGGCGAAAGCGTTTATGCGAGCGAGCGGCGCGCGTTTGAATTGCGGCGAGCAGCTGCTGGGGCACCGGAGAGCGAGCTTCGCGATCGCTCAATCGCGATCGAGTGGCTGTGGGTGCTCAATCCATTTCACACCGTATTGCACAGCCGCGTGTGACGCAGGATTGCACGCAGGCAAGCATGCAGAGGAGGCGGGTAGAGCCGTTAGTTAAGTTGTTCGATCGTAAGATTCGCAGATCGTGAACATGCATTACACGTGTGAGCAAGCGAGAGGGCGCGCGTGCTTCGCCACACGTTGCCCATGATGGGGCTTTAGCGACGATTTTATCCGTCACTGAAGACCCCTTATTTAATGTTTTGAGATTTAAAAGACCAATTTGCCCTCATTCCTTGCAACTATAAAAGGAAATCCTCTCCACATGAAATTCTCATCCCTTCCTACTCTTCTCTCCTTCTCTAAAGCTCAAGAGAAGCTTGTCCCACACCCGGGATGCTTCTCGCGAGATAAAGTCAAATTTTCATCCCCCTTTCGGAAGCGGATCCCGCAACGATGACGACGTGCTACCCTGTTCCCGTTCTTCCCACTTCGTTCTCCTTCGTCCTGCTCCGTTCCTCCTCTTCCAGGCACCGTCCCATCCAGCTCGTCCTCCAAGCGACCATTGAGGAGGATATTCTCTCCCCATTCTTTTTACTGCTTTCTAGAGTAGATTTACTGCTTTCTAGTGTAATCATTTCCCCACTTTCTAGTCGTAATGTTTAGTGTAATGAACAATCCTTCTGATAATGAATTCCATGTTCATTCTACATCTCTTTTTGGTTTTTGTTTGTAATATTCTCTCACACTCTCTCATTCTCTCTCTCTTCTATTTATTGTAAATAGTTAGATAGTTCTAATCAATTAATTTACTTCGTGACAAATAAAACAAACGCGTGTTTTTAAATCAAACGTACACCTCCCTGAGTTCGACCTGGGATTTTCATTCTAGTATAAATTTTATTTGTTGAACACTAGTTCTTCACTTTCAAACTATAACGACAGGTTTTTCAAAACCAAACACGTTAGCATAGCAACCCGTGCATTCAACAGAGTCCCGCTTGAACACGGGGAGGCGATGTTTGTTTCTTGAAATCCGCATTTTGTATTTTGCATTTGCTATTTTTTTTGGCATTTTATGATAGTGTGGGAATAAGCAGAAATATTATCTATATTAAGCTATTCTAGAAAGCAGACAAGAACTATTCTACTTGCTAAGTATGAAGGAAGAGAGAGAATCAAAAACTACTTCTAGATAAATGCTTGACAAATGTTGATTACAAATGCTTCTACACTATGACAGCAGTAAAAGGGAAAGGGGGTAAGAGAAATCCTCTTTGTCCACTACTCGGAGGACGAAGCTATGTTGACGTGGCCCGGACGAAGATGTTGAGGAGTTGGAGGTAGGAGAACTACGTCAGAAGATGAGGGGAGGACGGGCGACGTTGCGGCATGATCCGCTTCCTAGAAGGGGGTTGAGAAGATGGCCGATGAGAGCTCCACGAATAGTGACGAGAGAGTGGAAAATAATTTTTCTTTACTCTAGTGGAGGCATTTTATGAAGGCATCTTTATTGGCTATTCAACAAGAAGAAAAGCTTATCGAGTCTTTAATACAAGGACTTTTGTTGTAGAAGAATCCTTGCATGTTTCATTTGATGAAACAACTTTAGGAGAGCTAGAACCAAATCATCTAGAGTCTGATGATGAGGATACCCCCTTCATTGATGTATCAAATATGGTAGATGCACGAAATGTACATGATCTTCCAAAAGAATGGGTACACCACAAGGATCACCCTCAAGATCAAATTATAGGTGATATTGAACAAGGTGTAAAAACTCGATCTCATTTTAGAGCCGATTTTGTCCTGAATGCCTTTGTTTCTCAACTTGAATCCAAGAAAGTTGATGAGGCATTAAAGGATTAGTCATGGGTTGTAGCTATGCAAGAGGAGCTACTCCAATTTATAAGGAACAATGTATAGGACTTAGTACCCACTCCTGAGGGTAATTCCATTATTGGAACCAAGTGGGTGTTCCAAAATAAATTGGATGAATTTGGTTAAGTAATCAAGAATAAGGCCAGACTCGTAGCTCAAGGCTATAACCAACAGGAGGGAATTGACTTTGATGAGACATTTGATCCTGTTGCTTGGTTGGAGTCCATTCGGATGCTACTTTCCTTTGCAAATGCAAAGGGCTTTAAATTATTTCAAATGGATGTCAAAAGTTCTTTTCTTAATGGCTATATTAAGGAAGAAGTTTATGTTCATTAGCCTCCCAGGTTCGAGGACCCAGCATACCCAGAGCATGTATTCAAGCTCAATAAGGCATTATATGGACTTAAACAAGCTCCTAGGGCCTGGTATGATAAATTTAGGTCCTTCCTTCTCCAGCATGGATATAGAATTGGAGTTGTTGATTCAACTCTTTTTGTAAAGGAAGAAGGAAATGACATCCTGTTGGGTATTCGGTCACTTAAGGAGTTTAATGACTCTCTTCTGCTAAAGTAGGCTGTTAAACTATCTGAAGACGATGGGAAGATCTGGTCGAATTTGATCAAAGATTCCTATGGAAATTCTCATGTGACACGATGCACAACCACTCCTACCTGCCCCTCACCGTTCTGGAGTTCGGTTTGGAGGGCCCTACAAGAAAAGTGGATAAACTTTATCCCTATTTTGGGGGATGGGCAGCATTTTTCCTTTTGGAATGACTGGTGGTCAAATCTGGGTGTCCTGAGAGAGGCATATTCAAGAGCATATGCTGCAGCACTAGATTGGAGGGCCACGGTCAGTGAGTGCTGGGACAACGTGAATGGCAAATGGGATATTTCCGAGGGTAATTTGCATGAAGGAGGAAAGACCCATGAGGAGCAGGTGCGGCTGTTGGCTGACATTCAAGCTTTTCAGCTGGTGGGTGGAGTGGATAATTTCTATTGGAAACATGGGTTATTTTCTCCATCACGAGCTTATAAAATTATGGTTGGCAGTAGGGACGATGGCCCATCTGATCTAGATAGGCAATACGTTAAGATTTAGCAACTAAAGCTTCCCCTAAAAGTAAAAATATTCTTGTGGTTATGTCGAAGAGATGGGCTTATCACGGGCGAGCTGAGACAAGAAAGAATGGGGATCTCGACTCAAAATTGCCCACTTTGCGAATTTCCAACTGATAGCAATGTGCATCGCTTCTCCTCTTGCTTGGTGTCTGATCAGGTTGGGAGGGGAGTTTGTGGGTGATCACACGTGTTTCACAAATTTGAAATTAGGGTTACAAGTAACCCGTCGTCGTAGTTGCAAAACTCGTAATCAAATAAAATTTATACCGAAACCCTAGGGGAGTCCCGAGTCGAACACAGGGAGGCGACGTTTACTTTAATTGAAAACTGCACTTCGTTTTGTTTGTTTTTGGTATTTTAGGGTTTTGTTTTTTTTTTTTTGAAATAAAAGACAAGAAATCACAAGATAGAGATGGAATCAAATGTGATGCATTGCATTAATGTCTATTACAATAATCTACGAAAGCATAAAAAGAGTAGGAGGTGAGGGAAAATTTCTTGAATTGGTTGTTCGGCGAGACGACGGCACCTGGCAGAAGCTTAGACGAAGGTGGTGAGGAGCAGGACGACGGAGGTGAGATGCAGGAGGATGTCGGGTAGAGGAAAGCTTCAGCGTGGCTCTGGAATGGAGGTGAGAAGACGGAGATGATCTGCTACCGGAATGGAGGTAGGAGGATGGCTCTAAGGTGACCTATGAATGGGGATGGGAAGATGGATGAATATTTGGTGAGGCAAAGGTTTGCTATACTAATAGGAGCCTTGGGAGCTTGAGAGCAAGCTCTAACAGAGAGTTGGTAGGCTTACTAGAGCTTGGGAGTAGGTGGGAGTAGAGTATGTAGAGATGGCTTGGAAGGAAGTGGGTGTAGGTCCTTTTATTGGGGAGGAGAAGAGGCAAAAATAGGTATGGAACCATTAGTGACATCCAGGCCGTCGCTGTAGGCAGCTCATGCCCGCTCATGCCTACTCACTCCTACAGCTGGTTTCGCTGGTGCGCGAAGAATTAGCGACGACTATAAGCATTGCTGTAGGTCCAGCTCATACGTCGCTGTAAGCTGGCGGCAATTGAGCACGCGCCTACATTGCCGTTGCATTGGAGTGCGAATCATGCGCTGCGCGCTTCACGCGTCCTTGCTCCCCGCATCGTGCTCGCGCGTGTGCGCTTGCATGCGCTGCGCTGCTACTGCACGTGGTTGCAGCTGTGCGCGTGCGCTGTATGCGGCTGTGGCTGTGTGCGTGCACTGCTATTGGCCGACGTTGGGTGGCCTAGATGGTGCCACGTGGTTCCACCTGGGCTGTCCATTCTTCTTTCTTTTGTAGAGGATGCTACGGTGCTCAAATCGAGATGATTTTTGCTTTGCTAGACTGCGATTGTCGCTTCGGATTCATCCGTATGGTTAGATTTTCCATCCGAAACACGTATGGATGTTGCATTGCCCCCTGGCCGTTGATCTTCCTCGGACTTTGTACGATGCTACGGTTCTCTGATCTAGACGATTTTAGAGTCGTTAGACTCCGATCGTCATCTTAATTAGATCCATACCATCTGATCTTCCATCCGAGGCCCTGAAATAAGTCTTCTTCTCTCCTGACCATAAAAAGGACCTAGTTAACCTAATATATATACAACTACTTTAAATGCAAAATGATGCATGTTATGCAATATTTATAACAAGAAATGCAAATCTAAGCCTAAGAACATGCATGAATAGGCATTTTAACCTAAATAGATGTGTCTATCTCATACCCCTATGCCTATCTTTTGCTAGTCCCTAGCAAAATTAAACTACATGCTATGTATAAAATCAAAACTAGGATTAGATCGCTTAGGCCTATGTCATTTATTAACAATACAAAATTTCAACTAAGATCCTAAACTACGAAAACTTAACAGTACCCAGGTGCTTGCCAAAATGCAGACCGCCCAAGTCCTCGCCTTATTTGAAAAGGGAAGATATATTTTTTTATTATTTTTCTTCTTTTCTAATTTTTCTGTACTTTTGGTGTTTGAGAGTTACAGGATAACTTTTTATGGCTACCTAACCCACCCAAGACTCGAAAAGGATTCTAAGTGCTAAGCATCTTGTCAAAATAGTGAAAGACTCACTAGGCGACCGTTAAAATGGACTTCGGGTTTCTACAACCTTAGGTCACCTTGCCTAGAGGTTTATCTTTTTGAATGGTAGCTTTCTCCCTACTTTTATTTATGGGGTCAACACAAGGGCAAACCTAGTGTATATCTCCCCAGTTTATTCTACTCCCCACTTCTTCCCAAAGTGTTTTGGGAATTATTGTGCATTTTTTTGTGAGCTGGGTTCTGGACAACCGACCGATGAGATGTTACCACCAAAAACTTGCCAGTCATACTCGTGTGGTGAAGTGTGATTTTATTTATTTTTTTATTTTCTCTTTTTTCTATTTTTTTTCAATATTTTTTTCCTTTTTCTTTCTTTTTTCTTTTTTTTTTAAGTAGGTGGCTTTCCTGATATAAGATTTACCTAAAGGCACTACAATGAAAATGGTCTTCTAACTGGGCTCTAGACAACCGGTCGATGAGTTGTTACCACCGACAACTTGCCAGCCATACCACCGTACATAGTTCATTAGCTACCTAATTTCCAAAGAAACTGTCGAAAAGTGAATCAGTGCAAAAAAAATGTGTGTAGATGCTTAGGCTTAAAGTCCCTCCAAATCAAAGGGTGGGTTGATAAGTCGCATACTTATCATCCCAATTTATTAGCCAAATTAAAAATGAATTTGAATTGGTGAGGACTCGAGACTAAGTCCACATTCGAGTGGACAGCCGGGCTAATTAAGCCCGAAGACCTAAAGAGTCTAACTGTTTAGGTCCCCTCATATCATTTCCTAAAGTTAATAACTTCGAAATGCTTTAGTTCTCTTTTCCTAATTTCTTTCTTTTTATATCTTTTTCAAATTTTCAAAATTTTTTTAATTTTATAAGAAACTAAAAGAAATTCTATGGAGTTAACATAATGATTTTAGGAATTGATTATCCACTCCCCCATGCCTAAATGATGCAATGTCCTCATTCTAAAAATAAAGACATGAAAAGGGCGAAGTAAACAGAATATCACTTGAGTGTCATGAAAATCCGGTCACACGTGCTAAGTTTAATGCCTTCAGCTAGGCATAACATACATACAAAAAAGAAATTGAGAATTCATAAGTGCGGGTCAAAATCAAAATAAAAATATTGATCCTCAAACTTGCCAACAGAATATGTCCACAGATGTGGACCAAGTTATGATGCAGACCCATGCCCCAGGGTTGAGTGGTTCTAACCTTCTGGATGAAAATCACCCAAAACCGCAGGCTGTTGTGTTTGCGGGGCCCATCCTGCGGTTTAGTGGTGTGCAACCCAAGACGAAAGTGTTGAATAATGGGTAAAGATGGTTCAATAGGTGCGGTTGTCCACTTAACATCTAGCTCAGAAAAATAATCAGTTATTTCGAACTTGGGTTGCACGTGAAAGATATCGTAAGGGTCCTGGTGGAAAGTAGGTGGTTTCAGGTCAGTAGGAACCCTTAGATCCAAAATCAAAGTTCCCTCAGAATTAGCTTCCTAGATTTTTAATTCCAACTTCCTATCCTCCGAAATTGTTTGCGGGACCTCCAAATCATTGTACACCCCATCTAAAGTACCTAAGTCCAACAATTGTGCCTGAATCAGGATTGACATAGGTTTGGTGATCTCAAAAATATCATCATTCAATTCTTTAGGGTGTGTTTGAGGAATGGGGCTACTGATTGAATCATCAAGATTTGAATCGTCCAAGTTAGCCCCAACATGATCATAATCTTCAATGATCGGGCTATCAAATAGTTTGTCATACTCCTCGAGCCGGATTGTCTCACTAGAATCCTCTTCTTTGAGTTTAAATGAGACTTCACCAAAAGATTATTCACCCTCAGAATTAAAGAATTCATGATCCTCAGTTATATATGTCTCAAAATCATGTCATTTCATGGTCCATGGCGACATACTTTTCGTCATTCCCTGGCTCTAGGATCTCAGGTGAGAAACTCGATTCATCCTCAAAGGGTTGCTCTAACCCAACCTAGTCATCTCCAAACTCAGAATATGTATCCTCCCCGACAGGTGCCTGAGCGGGTTCAGACATTGGCTTTCCTGGAGGGGGTTCATCTTGAGAATCATCCCAAGATTTGACTAGGGCAACCACAAATTTCATCCTCAATCTCGACAATTTCCCAAGAAAAAACTCACTGAGGTCTCTATCCCTAACACTTTGGAGCAAATCCAATAAAGAACTATTAAGTTCATCAATCATTTTGATCATAGGCTCCAGTGCTTCAGTGCGTGGTGTTGGCTGAGCTTCTAAAGATTGTATAGTGTTCCTCAAATTAGCCAACCCCTATCCTAAATCTGGTTCACCTGAACTGACTGGTTCGATTCAGGTTTGGGTGGGTTTGGGTTAAATCTAGGGGAGTCAAGATGTCAAGGTTCTCGGGTCCCTCCTTGATAGTAGGTCATTTCAGGTTGTTTAAAGGTTGGTGGCGACCTATATTCAGCAAATTCTGGGGAGGGTAAGTGTTATAATCAGCATATCCTTCATGGTTGTAGATCTGGTTAGGTTGATCATCAAAGGATGGAGCTCTATAATCATTGTAGCTCTAGGAAGGATAGTAATCATAGTCTTGTTGTCCAGGGTTAGACCCTAGACATTGAGGTCCGGATTCGTGTCCCCAATCAAAGTTATCCTAGCTAGTGGATGGGTAATTACAAGTCAAGCCAGGATAGTAATCTTCTTGGGGATAAGTGGTGGTAGGAGGATAGGATTGGAAATGCATGTAAGAAGTGGAATGATACATTATGGAGTAGGAGGGAAAACATAATAGAGAAAGGTGCCCTAAAGTACAATCAACCAAACCTATCCTTATGTGGGTAGCCTAAAGACCTACAGGTTCCCTGGACCCAACTTGAGATTATAAATGATTTAGTCTACTTTTATCCGATCAATCCAACCAGTTAGAAGGAGGGACTGGGGAGAAGGTCCTTCCTTTGGCTTGTGCCTTCGGTTTCTAGTGTACCCCCCACTCTCAGTCGTTTGACGCTACTCCCTTGGCTAAACATCAGATGGACCAACAGAAGCAGATTAATAAAAAAAAATCTCAGTCTGAGCCCCGAAGAGCGAATCAATCCTTAAGGCCAACATCTACTCAGTTTTAGTTAGGCTCAGGATGATCGTGCTCTTGGAATGTGATGGGCCCTTTAGATGAGTTGTGCCCTTAATGATCAGTTAAAATGTGTGTGCGTGCACAACCAGGGTTCTCAAACAAGGTTATTTGATGGTGTCTTTTAGGATTTAACTTTGTTTAGTAGCTTTTAAGGTTTAATTCTTAGGTTGGTTCAATCAAGGTTTAGTAGAACACTCCAAGTTTTGAAAGCACGGGTGATGATATGTTCCTTTAAAAATCAAAAATAATGTGGAGTTCCTGGTTCAGCCCTAAGAATCAACCCTTAGTGGCAAGCTACTTGATGGATCAGTTTTAGATTGAGTGGTATGGCCCAAATAGCTCAATCAATTATCCTGTTGCACCACTTAATTAAGGTACACAAGAATGTTTAACCTATTTAGATTTCTACCCACTTATGCATATTGAGTTGAAGTGTATCGGGTCCATAGGTCAGATCCTAGTTAAGTGGTGGAATCAAAGCGATTGTGCGTCTTATGATAAGAAGTTGTGGGTGTTAAGTGTGTAGCTTTCAATTAAATCCCACAAGAGAAGAATATTTTTTTTATTTATTTTTATATATGAGGGTGGGTGAGGTGAGTGGTGTGACAATCAAACAACCAAAATCTACCCTAGGATTTATGCAAAGCAGCTAAGTTGATTTGGGTTTGAGTTATTAGGTTATGGAATGAAAACTAAGGTAGGGGTGGTGTGGGGCACACTTACAAAACACTCTACCCGCACTTTACTCCAGTCTACCGCACTTGGATCTCCATGCTAGGGTACCTGTAAGGCCGTAGATCAAAGACAAGCGAGGTTAGTGCTATGTAAATGCAAAGAAGCGCAAAAAATAATAAAGTAAATTCCATTGCCTCCCAAACAATGGCGCCAAAATGATCGCATGTGTTTCGCGAGTTTGAAATCAGGGTTACAAGTAACTCGTCGTCGTAGTTGCAAAACTCGTGATCAAATAAAATTTATACCGAAACTCCAAGGGAGTCCCAGGTCGAACACAGGGAGGCAACGTTTACTTTAATTGAAAACCGCGCTTCGTTCTATTTGTTTTTGGTATTTTAAGGTTTTGTTATTTTTTGTTGCTTTTGAAATAAAAGACAAGCAATCACAAGATAGAGATGGAATCAAATGTGATGTATTGCATTAATGTCTATTACAATAATCTATGAAAGCATAAAAAGAGAGGGAGGTGAGAGGAAATCTCCCGAATCGGCTATTGATCGGGAGTTCTTCACTTGCAGAATAATGTCAGAAAAATACGTCATCACAGTGAAATCACGTGGTGAAAAATCCCAGATCAAAAGTATTTATCAGTAAAACTAACCACGAAAAGTCAGGTCGAATCCACAGGGAGGAACAACTACAATAAACCACAGATAAGCAATAATCATATTTGCAGAAATATTCGTCAAATGAATCAATGGATATGCTGCTCTGAATGTGAATTTCCAATTTATAGAGAAATCATGGGATCATTACGTAAATTTCACGTAATAAATAGAAGCTCTAAATATGTAAATAGTTCATGAACAGTGGCATCCTATGTAAATTTTACTTGCATGCGGGTTAGGATGTAAATCGGAATCGCAATTTCATGCAATCAATAGATGTAAACATGAGGTGAATAATAATGCAGGAATATGAGGGTGTTGCCACAATGTTACCTCATTAAAATAACCAAAATTCAAAAATCAAGAGTCCATAATGGCATTCAATTAATAACTATTCAACCCAAAAACAGAGGATGTCTTTCCTTTGCCTGCATGAGAAGAGGAGGTGATGGTGGGCCGCGGGAAGCTCGGATGAGGATAAGCACGATGAGAGCTTTTCGATGGTGGTGGTGATGCTTCGAATGGTGGCCGGCGATCTCGCCAGCGACGTGGAGGATGGCCGGTATCGGTGGTGGCTTGCCAGCGTGTGCGGGCTGCTTCCGACCTTCAGAAGGTGTGGCCGATCTCGTGACGGTGTAGCGAGTCTGTTGAAGTTGATGGCGCAAAGTTTTGAGGTCTGTAGACGTGGTTGCATGGAGGAGCTTCACGGTGACTTTGGGTTCTTTCAATCTGTTGGAAAAGAAGAAGATGAAGAAGGAGAGGAGGACTGCTGCGTGGATGGCGCGTCGCACGCGAGGGGTGTGTGCACAAGCGTGCACTCGCACGCTAGGAGGGTGCGCGTAGTGGGGTTGCTGTGTGAGTAGCGGCTGCTTTGCACACAGGCATGGTTGCACACGGGTGTGGCTGTGCTGGTATGGGTGTGCACGGTGAGGGGGGGCACGCACGGCGGGGCTGTTGTTTGCTATGAGGAGTGCGGGCATGGCTATGCAATAGTACGCTGTCACCGCACCGCCGATCGATGAAGAGGAGGCGGTGGCACCTCGGTGCATGCTGAGAGGGCAATAGTGCATGCAGCTTCCACGGTGCTGGCTCTGCTTCACGGTGGAGAGGAAGGGAGCGGATGGATCAAAACCCCGAAGGGAAAGAGATTCTTTAACCTTTTCCAGATCCACAACGTTTGCCTCTCCCTTCGCATGTGCAACTATTGGATTTGAACGCTGGTGGAGGGAGCGGCGGTGATGGACAATTATGGGCATACCCTCCTTCAAATGCTAGTTATATTCATGTCCAGCCACCTATTATACTTTTATTTTTTTCTCTCTACATGCACATATCAAATAAGAAGTATAAATTTATGTATTAGAATGCAAAGCAGATACAAAAATATTCGTAAGCTAAGATTAATTACTACTTAGCTTAGGTCATTAAATTATAAGGAAATGTATTCCATATGTACTTAAGCCAAATAAATGTCCAATAAATTGGACTTATCAAATGCCCCCATGCCTAAGTTTTGCTAGTCCTGAGCAAAAAGTGAAAAATAATGGAAGCAACCAAAAGGATTTCTCCTTTTCTTATTCCAAAAACTTAGAGATCCAGACAAATGTGAAGTGATTGTAGTTTAGGTAACGAATCCAAATGAAAAGCTAACTTACATTTGATGTTCGTACTTAACCCTTGGTAAAACTTCTATTTGGATAGGCAACTACTTCCCTCGGGGATAAAGTAGAAAATAATCTGTAATTTGACCCTGGTTTTTTTGGCTTAGGTAGGAGATATTGAGTTGAATGGATTTATATTTGGTGGCTCACACTCATCTGGTGCTACTTGTATTCTAGTACTGTAGACTCTAACTCTCTAGACTATCAAATGAGTCAACCCAGAGAGAGGCTGAACAACTGTGCTCTCTTGATCTTTTGTGCTCACTCTTTTCCTTCTTTTCTTTCTGAGATTCACACATTTCACTAGATTTTGTAAATGTACTCACTGTTTGGTGGTCTCACATGGCATTCACACTTTAATTAAAGTCCTAATAACTCTACAACTAAGTTAGAAGTCCTTAGCCAGTATTCAGGCGATCAGAAATACTGAAAAGCAGGTATGGGTCATATTTGGTCGATTGCGATGGGTGTTTTTGTTGCCTCAGAAACATGTCACATAATGAAAAGTGATACGAAGATAATACTATAAACTTGAACTCTTTTCTTTTTCTTTTCTCTCTTTTTTTCATATTTTTCCAACTATAAATGCTTCTTTTTTTCTTTTTATTTTTTATTTGTTTGTTTTATTTTTTTTTCTCTTTTTTTTTCAACTACTAAGCTCAAAACGATGCATAGTTTTATTTATGAGGCATTATTAGGAATGATGATGGTCAAGAGAATATTGTGTGGCTTATTTGGTGGAAGTGCCTACTCTCGGCACCAGGAAAAGATGGATATGACAATTGTATTTCTGACCTTTGACATTACTACCCTCCTTCAGCCGAGGACTCTATGAAGGACAGTCGTAACCATCCACCATAGTCATAGTTTTATTAGGACTCCATCTCTGTGTATCTACTGTATTTAGTGGCTCTCAGGAATTCACACAATGTACGCACACAGGAACAGAGAGTGAAAACAATGCCTAACTCTAAGGTATCATCATCTAATTATCCAGAACTTAAGAGTCCTTGCACTAGAATTAGGGCACTAGTAATCTCTCTACTTTCTTCTCACAAATATGAGGTGGATCTAATAGAAGATAGTATGCCTGACTCCCTATTAACTGTCCAAGATTTTAGTAGACTAAAAATGCTTATTGATTTTCTACAAAGATCCATTACCCAGTCTACATGCAAGTGAATGTAACTGTACTGGATTCTAAACTTAAGAAACAATTTAAAAACAAAATCTTTAATGACACCTCCTTGATAAATTTTCTGCAGGGACTAGCCAATTTAGCTCAAGAAAATAAAAGATATTTTATTTATTTATTTATTTTTTGGCTAATACACTATCCTAAATGTATGTAATTATTTATAAATGCTATAAACATCCTCAGGTTATACCTCCCCATGCCTAAGATTGACAATGTCCTCATTGGAAAAATAAAGGCACAGAAGAATATCATCTAAAGAGGAGAGTGGGAGGAGCTAAGGCTCCTCAAGCTGAAGTGCGTCCAAAATCTGGCCATCTGAAAGAGTAATATAAGGTTTAATTCGTTGGCCATTTACCTTAAAGCTCGCACCAAAAGTAGGGTTCCGAATTTCTACAGCTCCATGAGGGAAGGCATTAATAACAACATATAGCCCATCCCAGCGGGACTTGAGCTTTCCTGGAAATAATTTAAGTCTAGAATTGAAAAGCTAGACTCACTGGTTGGGCTCAAAAGTCTTTCTAATGATGTGCTTATCATGGAAGACCTTTGTACATTGCTTGTAAGCTTGAGAAGTTTCATAGGCTTCATTACGAAGCTCCTCAAGCTCACTTAACTCTAGCATACGTGCCTTTCTCGCTTTATCTAGATTCAAGTTAACATGTTTAATAGCCCAATAGGCTTTGTGTTGGATTTCAACGGGAAGATTGCACGTCTTTCCGTAGATAAGTCGGAAAGGAGACATGCCCAAGGGAGTCTTATATGATGTTCTGTAGGCCCAAAGAGCATCATTTAGTTTTTTAGACCAATCCTTACGGTCAATCCTAACAGTTTTTTCTAAAATTCGTTTAATCTCCCTATTAGACACTTCAACTTGTCCACTCGTTTGGGGATGGGAAGGTGTGGCTATCATGTGGTTAACTCCCAAATTTTGGAGTAGTCTTGTGAAGTGTACGTTCTTGAAGTGAGGCCCTCCATCACTTATGATCGTCCTTGGGCACCCGTACAGAGAAATGATATTAACCTTAACAAAACCCAAGACCACGGAATGGTCATTGGTTCGCATGGGTATGGCTTCTATCCATTTCAATACATAGTCCACAGCCACAAGGATGTACTCATATCCGAAGGACACAGGAAAAGGACCCATGAAGTCGATGCCCCAAATATCAAAGATCTCAACAGGGATGATAGGTTGCTGGGGCATCTCATCCCTTTTTCCAATGGTTCCCGTCTACTGGCAACGTAGACATGCACCCACATATGTATGTGCATCTCAGAATAATGTGGGCCACCAAAAGCCAGACTGAAGAACCTTATGGGCAGTCTTTTTTCCACTAAAATGTCCCCCACAGTGGTGGTCATGGCAGAAACTCAGAACACTTCTTTGTTCCTCGTCAGGGACACAACGGCGAAAAAGCTGGTCAGGGCCTATTCTAAAAAGCTCAGGTTCCTCCCAGTGATAAAATTTAGCGTCAGTAAGAAACCTGTCTCACTTCTACTTGTACGAAGTACTGGGGGTAATGCCTGTGACCAAATAGTTCACTATGTCAGCGAACCAAGGAGTTTTGGACTCCACGGCCATCGGAGACTCATCAGGGGAAGTCTGTTGGATACCGCCAGCAGGGTTTGATGCCTCAATAGGGATCCTAGACAGATGATCTGCTACCACATTCTCAACTCCTTTCTTATCTTTAATTTCTAGGTCAAACTCCTGGAGTAGCAAAATCCAACGAATTAGGTGAGGTTTGGTGTCCTTTTTAGCAAGAAGTTGCTTTAAGGTAGAATGATCAGTGAACACCACAACCTTGGATCCCAAAACATAAGATCGAAACTTTCCTAAAGCAAATACTACAGCAAGAAGTTCTTTTTCAATGACCGTGTAGTTTTGCTGAGGATCCGTAAGGGTCTTGCTGGCATAATGCAACACATGAGGTTTGCCATCAACCCTTTGACCTAAGATCGCTCCCACTGCAAAATCAGAAGCATCGCACATTAGCTCAAACAGGAGGGTCCAATCTGGTGCTTGGAGAATTGGCACGGTAATAAGGACTTTCTTTAAGACTTGGAAAGCCTCGCCACATTTATCATCAAAATCGAAGGAAACATCCTTCGCTAACAGGTCACTGAGTGGCTTAGATATTTTGCTGAAATCTTTAATGAAACGCCTATAGAACCCAGCACGACCAAGAAAAGATCTAACCTGATGAACATTGGTGGGCGATGGAAGCTTAGAGATGGAATCAATTTTTGCAGTGTCCACCTCTAATCCTCTCTCGGAAACTACATGCCCTAACACAATGCCTTGCTGGGCCATAAAGTGGCTTTTCTCCCAGCTAAGCACCAACTTTGCCTCTTTGCAATGGGTTAAGACTTTATCAAGGTGCGAAAGGCATAGGTCAAATGACGAGCCGTAAATGGAGAAGTCATCCATGAAAATTTCAACAAACTCGTCGATCATATCAGAAGAGATAACCATCATACATCGTTGGAAAGTGGCAGGAGCATTACATAACCCGAATAGCATTCGGCGAAACACAAATGTACCATACGGACTAGTGAAGGTAGTATGCTCTTAATCGTCAAGAAAGATGGCTATCTGATTATACCCAGAATACCTGTCAAGGAAATAAAAGAACTTATTTCCCGCTAGTCGTTCCAAAATCTGATCAATAAACGGTTAGGGGAAGTGGTCTTTCTGGGTAGCCGTGTTCAAATGGCGGTAATCAATGCAGACCCTCCACCTAGTTGAGGGTCTAGTGGTCACCAACTCTTCTTGTTCGCTCTCTTCCACAATGATTCCTGCCTTTTTGGGCACCACATGTATAGGACTGACCCATTTACTATCTGAAATGGGATAGATAATCCTTGCATCCAGCCATTTCAGAATCTCCTTTTTAACAACCTCTTGCATATTGGGGTTGAGCCTTCTCTGCATGTCTCGGAAAGGTTTCACGAATTCGTCCGTGTATATATGATGCATGCAAAGGGAGGGATCAGCACCCTTAATATCAGCAATTGACTAAGCACTTACTTCCTTATGCCTTTGTAAACACTCAAGTAAAGCTCCCTCTTGCGATTCAGATAATGCAGACGAGATAATAATGGGGAGCGTGTCATTAGGGCCAAGGAAAGCATACTTCAATGTGCTCGGGAGGGGTTTCAGCTCCAACTCAGGAGCCTTTTGTATTGAGGGTTTAAGTTGATACGTCCCCTCCTCAGGTAGCTAGTCTACCTTCACGGTCCAAGGTGGGGATAGAGACGCTATGTGTATCCCCAGCAACTCTTCTAATTCGGGTATTTCTCCTTTAGTTTCTTCAATAGTCGGAGGATGGTCCTTAGATATGACCTTCTAAAGGGGATCTCTACATAAGAGTGCTGGAGTAGTCTCCTCAATTATTTCATCAACAACGTCAATCTGAGAACAATCTTCAAATCTGGATTGCTTGTAGGTATCAAAAACATTCAACTAGATCTTCTATTCCCAAAGCCCATTTTAAGTGCCCCTGATCTACAATTGATAGAGGCATTGGCTATGGCTAAGAAGGGGCATCCTGGAATAATGGATGGCTTGGTGGACTTATTAGATGATTAAGTATCTAGCACAAGAAAGTCAACAGGGAAGAAGTCCTCCACTCTCACCAGGACATGTTCCAGTAACCCCCAAGGTGTCTTAAGTGATCTGTCTGCAACCTGGAGGATGACTGAACTAGGTTTTAACACACCTCCTCCCAAAAGGTCGTAGATAGAACTCGATACAATGTTCACCCCCACCCCCAGATCGAGCAGAGCCTCATCAATGTGTTGGTTACCAATAACCACTGAAAGATACGGGGCCTCTGGGTCTTTCATTTTGGGGGGTGTTCCATGTTGGAGAACCGAGCTAACATGGTCAGGCAGGATGATCATGGCTTGGACCTGTCTCCTAGATCGGCACTTCTAGGTGCACAGGTTCTTTAGAAACTTGGCATAGGACGGGATCTGTTTGATAGCTTCCAACAGAGGCAAGTTGATCTAGACTTGCCTAAAAGTGTCCATAATCTCCTCCATCTTATCCTTGGCTCCAGGCAAGCCAACAGAAGATTCCCCAAGAGCAGATAAGCACTCTGGATAGGGCACCCTCGGCTTCTGGGTAGAGGGGTCATCATGGCGGGAGAGGGGTGGCAGACTGACGACATCCTCAGGGTGGGTGATTTCAAGCGAGGGAGAGCAATGTGGCTCTTCCTCAGTGGAGATGGAAATCAGGTTAGGTGTAGGAGGGGAATCCTGAGACGTGACAGTAGGAGTGTTATCAGGCTTGTCAATTTTCTTTCCACTCCTCAGCACAGTCACAGCTTGGGCATGCTCCTTGAATACGACCCCCTTGCCCTTTGGGTTCTCCTCAGAAGAGCTAGGCAACTTCCCTGGATCACGCTACCTAACTGCCTCAGTAAGATGACCAATTTGGGATTGCATATCAGTAATCATCTTATTCTGAGATTGGATGACCATATTATGATGCTCTTGCATCACTTTCAACATGGCTTTAAGTTCATCCATCTCATAGGACTTATTCTGAGGAGGGCTTTCATAGGATGGCTGGTATATGGGTTGGGGAGGTAGGGGTCTTATATTCCCTAAGTTAGAAGCATCACCTTGCTTCCATGAGAAGTTTGGATGGTTCCGCCACCCCAGATTATAGGTATTAGAATACGGGTTATTATGAGGAGGTGGGCGAAAACCTTAGGTAGCGTTCAAGTCAGCCTGAATCAACTCAGGGAATTGATTCTCCTGGTGGCACTCCGCAGTGGCGTGCATTGTGCTTTGGCAAATGGAGCATTCACTTGAAGCCTGAAAGATAGAGGCTGCTTGTGGGTTCATGCCAGGGTTTGCTAAAAGCCTATCAAAGTTTTTGTTTAACAATTGAATCTGATAAGCCAAATCCTGAGTAGCCTAGGCTTCATGGGCCTCCATCTTCCTCTGCAAGATTGATGGTTTTCTTTCTTGATAGGTAGAGGACATATGTATGGAGTTGTCACTTAATGTTTCAAATAATGCCCAGGCTTCATCCTCAGTTTTGGTCATAAAGGTTCCTACACAGGCTGCATCAATAGTTTGCCTATGCCTTTCAGATAATCTGTTATAGAACCTTTCAACCAACTGCCATCTTGGCATCTGATGGTGGGGGCATAACCTAAGAAGGTCATTAAAGTGCTCCCAAGTCTCATGAAATTGCTCCCCTCCCTGTTGAGTAAAACCCATAATCTCTCTTCTGTAATGGTTGGTCTTACTCATAGGAAAATACTTTTTCAAGAATTCTCCCTTAAGGGTGGCCTAATCATTTACCCTTGCATCGAGGGTATGATACCAGTGCTTGGCCTTATCCTTTAGGGAGAATGGAAATAGAGTCCTCATCAAGGCTTCATCAGTAAAGCCCTGGAGCTTCACCGTGGAACATACCTTGATGAATTCCTCAAGATGCCTGTAGGGATCCTCCCTAGTAGTACCATAAAAAGATGGGAGCAAAGATATGGTGCTGCTCTTGATTTCATATGGATTATCCACTCCAGGTCTTTGGATAGGTAGGGCTTGGCGGGTTGTAGGGAGGAAATAGTCTCTCAAAGTTATCTAATTTTCACCAACCCTAATCTCTTCTTCAGGTCTTTCTTTAACCATTTTTTTCTTTCTTGGTTAGCTTTCCTTATAATTCTCTCAGACTTAGGGTTGAAGAGAAGACTACTACTAAGAGAGCACCTACCAAGCATACACCAAGCAAACACAAGGCAAGAGGTCTTTTGTTAATTTAAAGTTCTTTAAGGCCTCTTCCAACTCTTCAGCTTGGCCAAATATAGTCAAGGCAGTTCTCCATTCCCACATTAGTGGTATAAGAGAAATGAGGCACTTGAAATTTTTGGTCAATGACTGTTAAGAAGGTTGAGGTTACTTTTAGTCCTTTTTGGGTGATCAATCAAGTTATCAAACAATTGCGCACCCTAAATTGACCTTCAAGTGCCCTAAAGACGTACACTTTGTTACAATGATATTCTCTAATGCTCAAGTAAAAATGTACTCCAAGGATGAAACCAAGGGATGCAAGTAGGGCGAACCCTTCCTTTGAGGCGTTGCGTTAGCGGTGCCTCTTAGCTACCCTTGAATTCCTTTAAGGGGTGTCCCCCTCCTTAAAGTATCAAGTCACTCGGGCAAAAGTTAATATCACCATTTCAAAGCGAGATAGGAGGGTTTGCACCGATAAAGAGATAGATGCCTATAGCCTTAAGGGTCCAAGTCCTAGTGTAGGAAGTGTGCATTCACCGTGAAAAGTAATTTTGCTTTTGAAAACTACAATCAATTTATTCAAGCACTTCCTGTATATTTTCCTTTCTTTTTAAGAAATAATGTGACCACTTGATTAATCTTTTCAAATCAGTTTAAGTGGTCTTCTTTAATTATGTTCAGATGCAATGTGTGTGCAAATAACTGATGCAGTAAGATAAGAAATGAGTACCTTGCTCCAGCACTCTTCTATGCAAAAATGCACGTAATGTAGTAAGAAAATCTAGATGCTGCTCAAGCAATCCTAGATGGTCGTCCTATGGATATGCAGCTTCTAGCAGGCAGTTCGGATTTATTTTCTCTTTTTTTTTGTAAAAATAAATGCGCAATCAAAAGATCTAACTACCACAGAAGGATCCAAAAATCTAAAGAATCGGGGACACTCCCCCACGAACTAGCCCCAGAGTACAAGGGTGAGAAAACAAATAGCTAGGCTAATCCTAAAGAGTCTATCCTAAAATTCTAAATCAGAAGTCTAAGAGGAAGAATCCTCCTAGATGGTCCTCCGTGCGTCTCCACGCATGTGGGATCAAGGCCCACAAGCTCCTGCAATTATCTCCGCGTATAGACGTTGCTCAAGGTAGACATCGTCTCTCAGCTGCGCCTGTCGCCTCATCAAATTCCTCGCACAGGAAAGATAAGGAATGATTAGATAAATGCACAACTCAGATTAATCAGAAATAAAGTCAGGTGAATTTATTGCATCGATTGCCTCCCTGGCAACGGTGCCATTTCATCGGGAGTTCTTCGCTTGTAGAATAATGTCAGAAAAATATGTCGTTGTAGTGAAATCACATGGTGGAAAATCCCAGATCAAAAGTATTTATCAGTAAAACCAACCACGAAAAGTCAAGTTGAATCCCCAGGGAGGAACAACTACAATAAATCACAAATAAGCAACAATCACATTTGCAGAAATATTTGTCAAAGGAATCAATGGATATGCTGCTCTGAATGTGAATTTTCAATTTATAAAGAAATCACGAGCTCATTACGTAAATTTCACGTAAGAAATCGAAGCTCTAAATATGTAAATAATGCATGAACAGTGGCATCCTATGTAAATTTTACTTGCATGTGGGTTAGGATGTAAATCAGAATCACAATTTCATGCAATCAACAGTTGTCAACATGAGGTGAATAATAATGCAAGAATATGAGGGTGTTGCCACAATGTTACCTCATTAAAATAACCAAAATTCAAAAATCAAGAGTCCACAATGGCATTCAATGTAATAACTATTTAACCTAAAAATAGAGGATGTTTTTCCTTTGTTCACGCGAGAAGAGGAGGCGATGGCGGGCCGCGGGAAGCTCAGAGGAGGATAAGCATGACGAGAGCTTTCCGATGGTGGTGGTGACACTCTGAACGGTGGCCGACAGTCTTGCCGGTGACGTGGAGGATGGTCGGTGTCAGTGGCAGCTCGCCAGAATGTTCGGGCTGCTTCCGACCTTCAGAGGGTGTTTTCGATCTCGTGAGGGTGTAGCGAGTTTGTTGGAGTTGATGGCACGAAGTTTCGAGGCTTGTAGACGTGGCTACGTGGAGGAGTTTCACGGTGACTTTGGGTTCTTTCAGTCTGTTGGAGAAGAAGACGAAGAAGGAGAGGAGGACTGCTGCATGGATGGTGCGTCGCACGCGAGGGGTGTGTGTGCAAGCATGCACGTGCACTCTGGGAGGGATCTGCCCACGTTCCCGACTTCGTCTGCTTGTCTTATCCTTGCAATAGGTTCACCTGCACACCAAAAACAAAAATACCCGTGAAGAGAGAAGAGAAAAATTGAAAGGAATTGAATAGAAACTTACTTGAAGGCGCACTTCCTCGGCAACAACGCCAGAAAAGAGTATGGTGTCGGTCGCGGATAGGTTGTTAATATAGTGATTTTATCGTTGAAATGTGTATAGTGGTTAACCTAAATTGGATCTAACCATCTCTTTACAAAATTTTTAGCCTGGCCTACTTGATTTTATCTTGTCACTTTTAGGCCTAGGGTCGAACTCAGGGAAGTGGGGTTACAAGTTAAGTTTCTACGCCTTTCCTACAACGAGTCTCTTCTGTTCGTTTATTGTGTTTTTGGTATTTTTCTTATTTATATTTTTTCTGGTAATCTTTGTCCTTGAGGCACACCCTCAAAATTGAGTTCTTGGCTTTGAGCCAAAATAGGGTTCCAAAATGGGTCTTGCTATTCGCAAGATGGGGTACCTACAAGTCAAAGATTATCTTTTCTCTTTTATATATTTTTTTATCCTTTTACTAACAGGAAAGCGAAACAGAAATAAAGTAACTACAGTATATATATATGTATATATTATGTATATAAAGGGTGGGGGTGGAGGTGGAGATGGGGTGTAGCATGGTGTTGAGTCAGTCGTCGTCTAGAGAGACGCAACCAACAGGACTAGGTGCTGCGTGGAGTATGGGATAGATGGTGGAAGATGTATGTAACCACACTTTTTGTACGCGTGTATCGAGGAAATATTTGTAACTGGTGCAGATATTCCCGTGATACAGCGTATGGTAAATAATGTGAAAATATATATATGTATATATGTAAATATATCTATATGTATATATATATATATATATATGGTTATAAATATATAGGTATATATATATGTATTTATATATAAATATATGTATATGTTTATATATATATAGGTATGTGTATGTATATATAACTATATAGAGATATATATATATGTCTGTGTAAGTATATAGTAATATATGTATATATAGATATATGTACCTAAGTATATATATATATATGTATGTATGTATGTATTTATAGTTATAGATATATATATGTATATGTATACTAATACTTAGTTATATAAATACTACTATATATATAGATATAAATATATATATATATATATATATATATATATATGTATATGTATATAAGTATATGTATATATGTATATATATATATGTATAAATATATGTATATATGTATATATATATATATGTATAAGTATATGGATATATATATGTATATATATATTTATATATATATGTATGTATGTATACTAATACATAAGTATATAGGTACTATTATATGTATAAATATAAGTATATATATATATATATGTATGTATGTATATATATATGTATATGAATATATGTATATATCAATATATATATGTATACGTATATATATATATGTATGTAATAGTGTATAGGTGTGTGTGTGTGTGTATGGAAGTGTGAGTGAATGTGTGTGCAAGCGTCGATGTATAGAGAGTGTTGTGAGAGAGAGAGAGAGAGAGTGGGAGAGATAGAGCTGCAAGTTAAGTCGTCTACAGCTTTCCAATGCCGTCTGGAGGTTCAAGTTCGCGTGCAGGCGCGCAAGCACACAGACAAGCGAACGCTGGAGGGCGAAGGGTGCGGAAGGAGACAACGCACCATGCTGCGCGAAGGCTGGCGCGGGCAGAGATGCATGCGCGGGTTGCGGCCGGTTGCGGCGCGCCGCGTGACCGGCAAAGTGAGAAGCTCCTCGATCACACCACTGTAGCCACAGTGTCGCGCAGACCTACGTGAACAGTGGCTACAGTGTAAGGCGAGCCGCGCAACCGGTAGCGGGCGGTTCTGTGAGTGTGGCTGACTCGGCGCGTGCGGCGGAGTGGCTTCGGCTGGTGGCTTGTGGGTGGAAGGTTGCTATAGGGAGTGCGCGGAGGGCTTGAATCGCGAGCAAAGGGGTGCGACAGGGCATGCGGAGGTCTGTGGGTGCTGCTGGGGTGCTTGGCCGGCCGCTGCAGAGGTGCGCAAAGGCCGGTTGCGGCGGAAGAGAGCGCGACAGGGCGGAGAAAGCGAGAGGCGGAAAGGGCCTGCAAGCGCGCACAGAGGGCTGGGGCGCCTGCAGGCGTGCACGGAAGGAGGCTGGGCGGCTACTGTGTGCTACTGCTGCCTTCTTGTTGCTGCTGCAGGGCGTGCGAAGCATTGAGCTTCAAGCTTGAAGCTGCAGCTCCAATGGCAGAAGTTGTTGGAACGGACAAAACGAGAGAAGAGCCACCATGCCCACTGGCTCTTTGAAGAGCTGGGCGGTGGTGGTCTCGCTGTGGTGGTGCGCACCACAGTGAGGGCTCCTGCCCGCCGGGTGTCTCCTCGGAGGAGGGTCGGCGTATGGAGGAAGAGGGAGGAGAGGGTGGTTTCCAGACGTCCAAACCTAGTGCCAGACATCCTGTGTGTCATCTGATGATTATATACTAGAACCCTATTTAGGTCTGAACCAAGTTAGGAAGGAAACCCTCCTAGAATCAAACGTCTGACTTGGTTCCAAGACATCTTAAACAGGTTTTCCAAACATTTGATACCTAGACCGGACATCTGATGACCCTGTCAGAATCAAAATTGATTTTGATTACGGCTTGTTTTGCCTTGGGTTCAACCCTAATGACTATGGAAACTTTCTAAGGGCTTCTAAAGCCTTCCAAGGCCCTCTATAAATAGAGGAGGACCCTTGCCTCGCAAAGACACACCTTGAATACCATTTCCACATCTCTTGTGTCAAAAAGAAGTAGAAGATCATCTAAAAGAAGTTCTAGCTCTCCAAGCTTTTGTTCCACATCTACAGAGCTTAAATCCAATTGCACACCTACTCTCCCTCTACGATTACTAGAGCGATGAGGTGCCCCCGCATGGTTCACGCACCCGCGTCGTTACGCCGACGCACTCCCTTCATCAAAGGGAAGTTTCTTTACCTATAGTAGCTAGGTTAATCTTTGTTGGCTCTATAGGTTGTGTTGTAATTTTTCTTTGTAATTGTGTTGGGTATTCGTGTTGCGAATTCCCATCTCCTTTGTGAGACAAAATCCTTCTCTTGAAGAGAAGGGGTTTTGAGGTACACTACTCTCGTTCAAAGTAGTGTGGTTGTAAGAGGTTAAGTCATGCTCGTTGAAGTGACTTGTTTAGTGGATTTGATCGACTAGGTCTATTGGGAAATCCTAACTCGAGAGGTTTAGGTGGTGGTTTTCACCCGATTTGGGTTTCCACCTAAAAATTCTTGTGCCTTTTATGTGATTTTGCTTTTTGTGAGATTGTTTACATAATTTCGCATTTCATATTACGTCACGCATATCTCACCCCCTCTCATAGGAAATTACAACATCCTGCAAATTTGTACTCGAAAGCACAAATCAAACACTAGGTAAGGGAACATAATATATGACACCATGCCTTCAGAAATTCATGCACATGTATAAGGAGTAAACGGACAGTAGTTGAAAAAGGATTATAGATATTAATGAAAACTCAACTGGAGAATTTCAGATTAATCACTTCTTTTCTAAGTAACCATAAAAGTTCATAATTAGGTCAGAACATAGAACAAGTCAGAGTTAAGAACAAAAAAAATAGAAAATAAAATGAAGTAGAACTATGGGAAAACACCAGTAGTTTATCTTCCACTTCCATAAAGAGAAACACACCATCTTTTCTTGGCATGCGTTGAGAAGTACTCATTTACAAATTTCCTCTAGAACTCAATATTGTTATCCTACAAGCCAACAAAACAGAAGCATAAGAATAAAGTTCATAAATGACTCATAAGCAGACCCAGCACAAAAAGGCTCAAGACATGAAAATCTTATAAAAGGTATATGCTGCTAGTGATACATATACTGAGGCAAACGTTGGGCGCACATTCCTGGCTCATAAACAGAAGGCTTCACTAAAGACCTCAAGGAGATTGTTTGCGGCTGTAGTTGTTGTTGGTGGTGCTGGTGCTGTTGCTATTGGGGTTGTGGCAATTAAGGCCTTTGCTGGGGCAATGCCTTGAGGAGAAGCTGCTATTACTGGTGCTGCTGTTGCTACTACTGCTGCATGTGTAAGAGTCATTGCTGCTGCAGAAGATTCATCTGCGTTGCAGCTTGAGACGTCTGTCGAGATAACTGCAAGAGCTGTTGCTACTGTTGTAAAAACATCGATGAATCATAATGCTAAGACTCTAACTTGACAAGACCCAAGCTCCTCATAGCCTAAAGTTGCTAAGGCTCCACTTTCACCGAACCAAGATTGCATAGGGATAACACCACAAGTCAGAGTTAAACAAAAAAGGGTGAACGAAGGGAAAAAGGGTAGGTAGATCTGATACCTGAGCTCTTTATTGCCAATTTTAGAATAATAACCAAAGTCCACTACTATTGTTGGTGCTACTACCACTGTGAAAGCTTTCAACACCGTCGCCTCCTTTGTTTTCAACAGTCCCATTGGTGGCTGTGTGGAGTGATCAACCATTTCTCCTCATCATCTATTATCATAAATGCTAACAGGTATACTTTACAAAGAAACATGTTAACCTACCTCATACATTCTCCACAAATACAAAAATACTCACATCATTATTTCCCAAATTCATATACCACAAATGCAAACATACTCATATCATTATTTTCCACATTCATATACCACAAGTGCGAATATATATTCTACCATTCATATATATGTTCCACCATTCACCAAATGCATGATACTCATTCATAAATAAAACACATGTATATATCACATGTTTTGAAATGTATACATAAAACTAGACATGTGAAAATAAAAAAAAGCCAAGCAACTATGTAGTGGCTTCTATGCCGCCTATTCCAGAACCTTCACAGTCATCATTAGGTGGATGAGGTGGGAAGTAAAAAAAGCATGATCTACACCACCTTGTCCCAATGCACTTAAGATTGCCTGAAACTGTGCCTGCATCTGTGCTTGCATCTTATCCCGTTCTTGTTGTGCTTCATGTCTCTGTCGTTCTAGTATATCATTTGTCTTGTCCAACTTCGATGTAACATCATTTACTTTCTCTTGAAAGGTCTCCACTTGTGTCTGTAACTGTTGCAACCTCTTTGAACCCCCCATTCCTTTCTTCCATACCAACTAGTAACAATCTCACTCGCACCAATACTATGAACAAAACCACCATGCTCGGGGGGCATAACTATCCTAAATGCTTGCTTTGCTGTCTAGGCTGTAATGGGCCAGTCTCTGATTGCTCATCCATATCATCACTAGAAGGATGCATCAACTCCATCATGTGACCCTACACATAGTTGAGCTTATGGTAAGTTCTCCTAAATGTTTATCACTAAGTTATTCATCACAGGATGTATCAACGAGCTTACATGTCTCTCTTAATATAATTGATCAATCCAAACACGGGGGCCATCAGTATTAGACTTGCTATGACTCCTCTCATAGATTGAAACATGATCAAGTTGTACACCGTTATAGGTATCTTACTGCATATTTGAAATGTGGTTAAGAATTAAGTTATCCTAAATTTAAGCTTCTCTTATTTAAGTCTCATAACTTGTAAGTTTTATAATAGATATTATAATCAGTAATCTTTCTATCATCAATTAAGCTGATGAAAATGTACTTACATAAGTATCCCTCAAGGTATCTATGTTCATTCGTCCCAAGAAGTGGGTTGCAGTCGGATCGTTCGCCCTATTAGCTTTATTTTTCTTAGCTTGCTCCTATAACAACAAATTATGGAAATTGGTACTTAATCATTGTGCTATTAGAATAGAAGTTATTATTATAAAATAATAATTACCTTCGTGTTTTCCTGATCCCAATATTCGCAGCATTCCACCCAATGACCAGCTTGTACTCTTGATGGCACATCCCTCAGTGCATCCTCATAATTCTTACCAATAAAGAACTATTTATATATACAGAAAAGTTAGCAACACCTAAAAGTAAATAGTTGTGTTATTGTCTTATTATGAATTCTATATCTATGCTTATGTCTTGGCATTTAAGCTCTTCTCTCCAACTACGAAGTGCCCTCCCTACTTCTTGGAGAATATATGTAGTCGTCATTGGATTTGTTCCCCAATCATACGTCACCTGCATTTTATATTATAATGAATAAATAGATAAAGGATTTTAAGTAAAACAAATGAATGTCATAACAACAATATCATATTAATACCCCTAGCTCACGAATGAACTCATCCTTATGTTGCCGAGGGACTTGCCTCCAATCAAAATAACATTGGGGTATCAACAGTCTCACAAATGTAGGGATCCTACTATTAAAGGGTGCGTAACATGAACATCTTCTGCTACAATTTACATCAACTATTGTTCGAGTCCCTTCAGTTAATTTTCTCAATTCTAAATTCCTTGTCTTACCCCTTGGCTTTGATTTTATACCTTCAGTAAACAAATAGTAAAAATAAAATTATTATAAAGAATTAATATCAAAGAAAATTAATGTGAGAATTTATATACCATTAGACCCTGCTTGACTCTACTCTTGAGATTGGCTTCGTGACTGACTCTGTGGCTGACTATTTTGCTGAGATTAGCCATATAACTGGATCTGAGGAGGGTCTATGAACTGAGATGGTGCCTGCTGCTAGAATCGACTTTGTGGAGGGTGTAGGGGCTGAGATGGTGCCTGCTACTGGGATCGACTCTGGGGAGGGTGTAGGGGCTAAGCTGGTGTCTGCTGTTGGGACTAGCTCTAAGGAGTGTCTATGAACTGACATGGTGCCTGCTATTAGGATTGACTCTGGGGAGGGTGTAGGGGCTGAGATGGTGCCTGTTGCTGGGATCGACTCTGGGAAGGGTGTAGGGGATGAGCTAGTGTCTGCTGCTGGGACTGGCTCTGGGGAGGGTGTAGGGGCTAAGCTGGTGTCCGCAGCTAGGACTGGCTCTGGGCAAGGTGTAGGGGCTGAGCTAGTGTCCACTACTAGGACAGGCTCCGGGGAGGGTGTAGGGTATGAGTTGGTGTCTGTTGCTAGGACTGCCCCCGGGGAGGATGTAGGAACTGAGATGGTGTCTGCTATTGAGACTGGCTCTGGGGAGGGTGTATGGGTTGAGTTGGTGTCCGCTGCTGGGGCTGGCTCTGGGGAGGGTGTAGGGGCTGAGCTGGTGTCCGCTGCTGGGTCTGGCTATGGGGAGGGTGTAGGGGCTAAGCTGGTGTCCGCTGCTGGGTCTTGCTTTGGGAAAGGTGTAAGGGTTGAGCTGCTATCCACTGCTGGGACTGGCTCTGGGGTGGGCGTAGGGGTAGAGCTGGTGTCCACTGCTGGGTCTGGCTTTGGGAAAAGGTGTAAGGGCTAAGTTGGTGTCTGTTGCTGGGAGTGGCTCTAGGGTGGGTGTAGGGGCTAGGATTATCTCAGGGGAGGGTCTAAGGGCTGAGGGTGTGTGTGCCTAGGTGGAAGCTTAGAGTGAGGCTGTGTATTTTTTTGAGGTCCATATTGAGGCCTAGATTTTGTAAGAGTATGAGGTGGGATCATAGCATGTCGAGTATGAGATCGAAGTCGAGTATGAGGTAGTGGTAAAGTTTGAAGATTGGGCATGGGGGAAAGCAACGGGAGTTGCTTGTCATGCTGTGAGTGGGGTTGAGGATCATGTTGGGGCTTAGGTTGGGTGTCGATGCCACCCTCGTGTCCTTCGACTTGGTCATTTGGCTCGAATGAAGAGTATCACTACACATATCAAGACGATGCTTTTTGTATGCCATCAACTTCTTAGGTACCATCTACAGATGAAAAAAAAATATTAATTAAAAAAGATACAATAGATGGATGACTACTTCATCAAATATATTTACCAAAGGATAAATTTTCATAAAGTGAATAAGCACATCTTCTAAATGGAAGGTACTATTAAATTCTCCAAATTTTAGGGTGACCAACTTATTTACTCCAACTTGATGCCACTTTGTAGAAAATTTCACTTTGATTATTCCAATAGAATAATTTTTGTTTGATTATACTTAATGCCACTATGTATAGAAAGCACAAACATGAAAATAGAAAGCTTACTCTTTTATGATTCATTCAAAAAAAAATTATAACTTTGGTTACATGAAATAAGAGAGGAGCGACAAATTCTAAAAGGATGATGTCATACTTTTTATATAGTCAACTGTAACGAAAGAAGCATGCCAAAGCAAGTAAAAGATGAACCCAGTACAATAAGAAAAGCTGCAATGGACAAAATATATGAAAAAATTTTTAATAATGAAATAGTTAAACTCTACAAAATAGCTTAATTGAAAATATTTACCTCAAATATCAATATCCATTGCACCATAACCTATTCCTCCATCTTGTAGCACATCTTGGTATGCTTCAGAATCAAAGCCTGGATCCTTGTCATGTTGTATATCATAATAATCATGTGGCATTGTTCTTATTGGTACTATCCAGCCATTTCTACTATTTTCAGGCACGTAAAAAACTTGTTCAACTTGACAAGCTAATGTAAATGGTTCAGATGTTTGCAGAATTATACGATCCTTGTTCAAACTTATAAAACTAGTTTCTTTGTCAATTTTAACACCATATCTACTGTTAAAAATATCAAACCAATCACACATAAATAAGATGACTTGGCGATCATGACTAAAGCTGACTTCCACAATCTCTTTGATTTTCCCATAGTAACCATCACTACCAGTTTGTATGCCATCACATTTCACAATAATGCCTGAATGTTGTGTAGCCTTCACATCATCAACTGATTGCACTCTAAATCTAAACCCATTTATTATATATCCAGAGTGATAATGTGCTTGACTTAAAGGTATGTTCATCATTACATCAAAATCTTCTATCCATTGCGAATCATTATTTTATTTCATTTCTTGCACACGAGTTCTAAACTAGTCAATGAAGTCTTCTTCACATCTAGAAATGTCTGAAGATTGTCGAAATTCATCGTAAAAATCTGAAATATGCTTTAATATATATATGAGCTAATCGTCGATCATGTTCAAAGATTGGTTTAATTCCATTCGTATGATTGGCCTTCCTTGGATATCAAATACAGAAAAACAATCTTCTCCATTTTAACCGTTTTGTCTATCATCATTCCTTTCCAATCGATTGAATCGATTATCTGGACCATCCATATACATCGCACAAAAGTTGATGCATTTTCTACAAGATACCCTTCGACAATTGAACCTTTTGGCTTAGCCTTATTGAAGACATAGTCTTTCAATTTTTTCGAGTGCTCAACTGGATACATCCACCTATACTGAATTGGTCCAGCAATCCTTGCCTCATTCGCTAGGTGGAGTATAAGATGTATCATGACATTGAAAAATGCAGGAGGAAAAATTTGCTCCATCTTGCATAGTGTGATCACAATTTGCTTGTCCCAATACTCTAACAGTTTAGAATCCAATGTCTTTGAACATATAACCTTGAAGAATTAGCTTATCTCTATCACAGAGTGAACCATTGGTTGAGGAAGCACTCCACAAATTGCTAATGGAAACAAGATCTGCATGTAAACATGGCAATCATGACTCTTTAAACCACTTACCTTCTTCAATGCTTCATTTACACATGTAGAAAGTTGTGACGAGAATCCATCTGGAACCTTGATATTTTCTAGAAAAGATAATATCTTCAGTCATTGCTTATCCTTCAAAGTATATATGCTTGAGGAAAGTCATAACTGCCATCATCTTTATAATTTACGTGCAATTTAGGATAAATGCCCAACATCTTCAAATAGTTACAGGTCTTTAACGTGTCTTTTGGCCTATCCGATAAGTTTAGCATATCTAAAATATTATCCATAACATTTTTCTAGATATGCATCACATCAAGATTGTGACGAACTATGAGATCTTGCCAATAAGGGATCTCCATGAAGAATATGCTTTTCTTTCTAAATCTAGAATTATGTAAGTCTTTAAGATCTTTCTGAAATAGACGACCCAATCGGATATTACCAATCTGTTGTAACTTCTCCATTATCTTGTATCCTGACAACCTGATTATATCTATTCTTAGAAATTTTTTTAGATTTTTGGATTAATAGTGGCATGGTTTACCATCGAATTTGTCTTTAAACCTGGATTGTCGCCATCTATATTCAATTAGTAGGAATCTACGATGCCCTAAATAACACAATTTATTGCTTTCAGGTAAACGCAAGTAATGAGCATCATCCATATATACAGGACATGCCAACTTACCTTTAGTGCTCAAACCAGATAAATTTACATAAGCTAGGAAATCGTTAATAGTTCACAACAGTGCTGTATGCATCTTAAAAAATTATTTTCTAGCTATATCATATGTTTCAACCCCGTTATACCATAGAAATTTCAACTCATCGATGAGTGGTTGCATGTAAACATCAATTACATTTCCTGGTACCTTCTTCCCAGGGATGAGAAGCGTCAGCATCATAAACTAAGATCTCATACACATCCATGGTGACAAATTATATATAAATATCACCATTGGCCATATTGAATATGATGGATGCATATTTTTGAAAGGCTTGAATCCATCACTTGCAAGACCAAGCCTAACATTACATGTTTCCTCTGCAAATAGAGCATGTTTGTTATCAAATGCAACTCACTCGTCAGAATATGTCAGATGACGCATAAATCCATCTCGTGATTTGTTATTATGATGCCATGTCATCCACTTTACAATTTTACTCGACATGAAAAGACATTGTAGCCTAGGAATCAAAGGAAAGTAACGCAGTACCTTCCTTGATCGTTTCTTCCCTCATTCATTTGAACTAGTATTTTCTTCATATCTTCCTTCTCCACATTACATGCAACTATTCAAGCATGCATTTTTTTTAGTGTACAGCATATAGTCATTCTTACAAGTATCAATCTTTTTACACTTTAAGCCAAGTACGCGAAACTATTTCTTCGCATCATACCACGACTGAGGAAAATCTTTGGGATTATTTAACAACTCTTCTATGAACTTAAGGACATCAGACATTAACTTAGATGTTGCCTTATTCATACTTTAATTTGAAACATTCTCAAAAGAAATGACAACCTTGATATGGAATTAATTCCAGGAGCAATGGGTTCCTCTGCTGCCTTCAGTGCATCATAAAAATGATTACAATCTCCAAACATATTATCATTATCATGACTATCAGCATTTATAGCTCTCATCTCTTTTAACATCTCTGCAACATGATCACCTCCAATATCTTCAATGTAATTCTCAACATCATTATCAATAGAAGGATAAGTGATTTCTTCTCCATGCAAGGTCCAGACTATGTAGTGAGGCCACCAACCAGTACAAATTAGATGCTCAAATACTGTGTTATGATCATACATAAATCCATTCAAACAACTTTTGCATGGACAACAAATTCTCTTGTAGAAGTCTCCTCTTCTATATTGCTTCCTGTCTTCAAGGAATGTCCAATCTAAGAATGAAATCACTCTGGTCTTATATCGAAAATAATTAGAAATCCTCAAACCAATCCAAGACTTGTCCATGGAAACCTATAATCAAATAAACCCACAAACAATGAAAGTTACATAAAGAAACATCAGATATTTAACACCTAAGTTGTGATCAAATTTAAGGTGTTTCTCTAGTATATCCCAAGACTAACCTCAACTAGATTCATTTAACACCCAATTTAAGGTGCTTAAGAAACCTAGGTAAGTTTAGTTAGTATACCAGAGAAGAGCATAAAGATGTCACAAAGATTTCTCCAAACATAGATTACATGTAACAAGTAACACTTAAGTTGTGAACAAATCTTCAAGAACCCTCCTTAGTTCGGAACTTTACCAACTGAGGACGATCAAGACTTAGGGCATATTATAAAGACAACACATCATGTATGTATGTGAGATATACATACATTAACGTATTATCCGTATGACATGATTATAAGTTTTGAATGACTAGGTATATTAATACAATTTTACCTACTCTTTCAACTTGTACCGTAAGGATTATATTTCTTATTATTTGTCATCGAGTGCATCTAAGGTTATGCAAGTGTGGATATCTACAAATTGCATAAATAAATACTAACAAAGAACAGAATAGTAATAACATAAGTCAGATACTGTGTTATAAAAATTTACAAAATCCACAATCATAACAACTGCAATCCACGAAATCCTTCTCCCACAAAAAAAGAGTTTTTCCACCACGCAATCCACAAAGTCCTTCCACCACAAAAAAAAAGAGTGTGGATATCAAAATTAGTAAAATATTTTAGTTCTCTTTGCCATTAATAATGACTAAATGACTCCTAGGTAGATATCACTCATCACTACTATTTCCATTGCCAGGGATGTACATGAATCAAGAAAGATCTTTGAGTCTATGACCCCATCCTATTTAAGGCTATCTTGTGGGATTTGAATTATTTTTAGGGATTGAATTATATTGTCAAATGAACTCACTCAAAAATAAGAACTTGTTTATAACTTAGAACCTTGGGCCTACCACTGCTTCGTGATGGTGAGAGCAAAGTAAGGGGAAAAATTACCATCTTGTCTCTCAAATGCACTGATCGAAACCCAAGTCCCTTTTACCAAAGTTAGGAATTCCCACTAGTTGACCTTTGACGTCAAGGGCAATTAAGAATATCTTGTTAGTCAATTTGAAGTAGATTTGGTCAAGATCTACTTGTTAAAAGGATGATTATATGGATTTTTATTTAGAATAATATGGCAACTGGACCTAAATTAAAACATCAAAGACTGCTTAACCCTCTAAAGCGTAACACCTCCCATGCCAGTTTGCCCATCCATGTTGAGCCACTAGTTTGCCTAACTCAACCTATCTTACTCAGCTTGGATAATGATGCTCCTCTCTTCCACCTTCTCTTCCCAACATTTACGACTCTATCGGGATAATATAAATGTATCAATAACATTCATAAACTTTCTAAATTTCATGATGTACATTAGGGAAAGAAAACAAAGGAAACCAGTTGTTTTGTTTTAATTGACCAAAAAAACTGATTGCACAGCAATCATGGGTCCTAATCAACCTAAATAATGTTTGAACCTAGCTTAATTTGTGGATATTGAACTCATATTTTGCATATCATTCATTGCATCAGTCTATTTAGAATAAGATGAGATATCCTATTATTTAATGGTTTTTATTACTATTTACAGGTAATAAAGTAATCCAGGATGGAGATAGTGGAATAAAGCAATAAAGAAAGAAGAAGATTGATCCAGGTAAGAGGAGTGAGGAGGATAGCCTTATCCCTACCCTTAGAAACCCTAGGACAGCCTTCCCAAACCCAAAACCACCTCCAATAGGACACCTTAGCCTCAAAACCCAAACATGGATAGCACTATCCATGTTCGTATCCACCCTATCCCTCTCCCAAACACTTAGGAACCAAAACCCACCTTAGAAAACCTAAAACCCACTCTCCGGCACCTTTTAGGATGTCCAGACATCTGGCTGGACGTCTGATTTCTACAGGATAACAATCCAAGAAGCCAAAACTCATACTGGCATAGAATTGGACATCCAATTTATTAACCAGACATCCAATTTTGTAGTATAAGACGTCTGACCACTATCCTGGACGTCTAATACTGCTGTCTGGTTCCTGATTTTGGTGTTGGAAGCCCTAGCTTGCCTATTTTGACCTAGGAACCCCACCGGACACCCTAGGAAACCTAATTAGAGACCTCTTAAGCCTAGTCCACTATCCATAGACCTTATCCTATCCCTAGCCCAATTAAACCATCCCATACCTAATTGGGTGCATCTACAATTGATTGGGTGCACTTGAGCCTAATTGGATCCACCCAGGATCTAAATGACTCATACCTATTAGGGTTACCCTAACCTAATCACATGCACACATCCAATTAGACTTTCCTAAGACTAATTAGGTCCACACCCACTTAATCTAGATTGACCCAACCTATTTAGGACCTAATCCTACCAAAACCCACAACCTAGTCCAACGAAAAATACACACACACACACCCCTTCCCATTCTACCCCTACCAAACCCATGCACACTCTCTTGGAAACCCTAAAAACTTGTGTCAAACCTAGATCCTAAAAATGTGGCATTAGCTAATTTTGGAGCCACCAAAAGTGGCAACCAAATGGATCCTTCCATAAGGGCAAAGAAAGAGCCACGAAATTGAACCATCTCCATTCACAATATCCACCACTCTCTTCCTCTCAATTAGCGACCACACCTCCTCCTCTCCCTCTCAAGGCTGTCCTCTTCCTCTAAGGCTCCCTCCATGGACAACTAAAGAAGAAGCTCCTCCAAGGCATCTTCATGAGGGTGGCAAGAAGAAGAAGAGCATAAGGATGCAACACCTTCTCCTTTCTTCTTGTGGGTGTGCCCTCTTCTGCCACCATAGAGGATCCATGCCCCCATTTTCTTTTCTTCTTAGACGGCCATAGGGAAGACCCCCCTCAAGGTCTTCTCAAGGATGGCCATTGGTAGAGAAAGGGTGCAACACTCTCCTCTCTCCACTTGGGTGCACATACCCATCCTCCTCTCTTTAGTGGATGGCCAAGAAGGCTTCTCCTTAGCCTCTCTTGGTTGATCCCTTTCTTTCGTTTAGGTTTATTTCCATGTATACATATTTTATAGTGACTTAATTTTTGATGCATGATACTTTTGTCTAATGGTTTTATATGCATGTTATTATCTTCATGGCTTACAACTTTGATGCATGCTTTCATTTCGTGTTTCAAAATAAAGATCAAAAACACAAAAAGACAAAAATATTAGGTTAGATTAGATTTAGGTTAGATTAAGCCGATCCAAATCTTGACTTGTTTTCACGCCTCCCAGAGACGAACGACCGGGACTCAAGTTCAAAGAAAAGAAATCTATGCGAGTTTTGTTATTATAAATATTTTTGTCAAGGGGATTTTGCGACTATGCTACGATTTCCGACAATTTCAAAATACGCGATTTCCACGCTTGTCAAAAACCCAACCAAATCAAGAAGTATTTGAATTGTATCAAATGATAGGATAAGTTTTTTAGAATAATGGACACTTGGATCATATTACGTGAACTTCAGGGAAAATTGTATTCAGACCTTATACGCAAGATCAATTTTTCATTTGCATCCAATATAGGATTGCAAGACAGATACCCTTTACCCACAGAATATTTGATGCATGGTCCACCCTAATGCATATCAAAAGATCCAAGTCAATTTGTATTTTTTCTTCTACTGTTCAGATGCTCATCCAAAACCTTGTCGATGTGGCCAAACGACATTGCCTAGATCCAAGCTTGGAATTACATGAAGGGCCACACTTTAAAGGATGTAAGCTTGAAAATAAATACAAACCTCCCCAATTGGGTCCCTCAAATCTAAACTCAACTCTTACCAAATGCAGCAGTGAAAAAACTTAAAGCCCCGCTTATTAAAGGTTTAAAGTTCAAAACTAGACAGACTTTTGAAAGATGTAGGGTGTAAAAGTGATGAAGTATGTGATGGATTAGTAAATGATAGAAGTGATGATTAAATTCTTATATTTTTCTTTTTTTTGTTTTCATTTGTGTTATGAGTAGATTAATGAAAATAGATACAATATATAAGTGGATATGATGCAAATAATTTTTGTTTTCATTTGTAATAGAAATTTGTCAAGGTAGATGTAAGGTATACTTTGACATGATGAAAGTAAGAACAAAAAAAATTATATGATGTCCCTTAATACCATATATTATTCATTTATGCAGTAACTACCCTTGAGGTGAAAGATAATGCCTCATTTTTAATTCTTTGACAAATGGACTCGTAGGAGCAGACCAGCAACGCCTGCATCTTCCTTTACTCCCTAAGTTAAATGAACAGAATAAGTATCCAAGATTGCAATCATATTCCTTACATACACCTCTTTGCTGCCACCCAACTTAGCAGCCATTCATAGAGACATTGTTTATCGCGCTTGATCGGGTTTTAAAGAATAACACGTTGTAATATAGCCGAAAAAGCGTTCAAAACAAATAAAGAATTTTTTACTCAAAAATCAGAGTATCCGAGGTCGAACACAGGAAGCAATCTCAGTACTTTTAAAAACTAGAGAATACAACTTTTAAATGAAAGACAATTGATTCAAAGAGAGATTTATAAAAAGTTGCTAAAAAATAACAGGATTGGAGGTCTGATTTTTATATCAGACGTCTTAAATGTAGCTATTCTTCTTCCTGTTTTGATTCTATTTTGGCCTTCTCTGTAGTCTTCCCCTTACTTCTCTCTTCTGCCTTCTTCTTCTGCGTAGGCTCTTCTTTTCTTTTCTTTTGATCTATAGGTCTTCTTCTTCCTGCCTTTGCTTCTTTTCTCTTCTGTCTTCTTCTTCTTTCTTGGTCTTCTTCTTCTTCTTTGGATTCTCTTCTCTTTTCTTCTGCGAAGGCTTTTTCTTCCTTGGTCTTTTTGCCTTGCCTTTTTTTGTTCTTTCTTCTTTCTGCCTTGCTCAGCCTTTTCTTCAGAGCTTCTTCTTCTTCTCTTCTCCTTCCTACGGTTGAGATTCTTCTCTTCAGTGCTCGGCCTACCTACACACAACACAGCAAAACCTACCCCCTTCCCTCTACCCGCACATCTCTCTCTCTCTGCAAATCACTCACAGGACGCTCTCCCACAGCCATGGGTAATTGGGTTGGGTTTCGTATCTGGGACCAGGCGCACCGTTGTGAGGGTGATGCGCGAGGTGTGCTCAGATAGGGTCAGGTCGGATCCCGCCAAATCCGCGAGGTGAAACCACAGACGAGGCGAGCGTTAGGTGAGGGACCTCACCCTTGTGCATTCGGAGGCAATAAGAGAATAACACAAATTCAATTTAAACCGTACCTGTGCCTCGTAGATTACCGATGTGGGACTATTAGTCCCACCCTGCTCTCGCGCGCACCCGCAGAACGCTCTTCGTCGATTGCCAAAGCTGCGGACTTCGTTGCGTTGTTCACTGGGTCAGATAGCTTCGCAGTGCTTGCCCGAGTCAGCTGCACCTGAAGCCTGGCCGTCCTGAAGCCTGGAGCTGCTTCACGTCACCGTCAATGGCGGCAGGGGCTTGAGAACTATCAGACACAAAACAAGCCTCTTGGCTTAATCAGATCACCGGGGGACCTTCGTCGTGGCACGGCGAAGGTCCCCCGGTGATCTGATTAAGCCGAGAGGCTTGTTTTGTGTCTGATAGGCGAAGGTGGTACAAGGTGCAGCAGGTTGTGGGATGGCCTAGGCGTGCGTGCCTAGGTCGTCCTGTGATCGGAGGTGTGGGTGTGTTTGGGGGAGCGTTGAGTGGGTGAAGAGCGGCAGTGGGTGGGCGGAAGGTGTTCAGCGTGGTGAGGCAGAGCCTCTGAGTTGGTCGGTGAGTCGTGTGGAAGTGTGGAGAGACGGGAGCGACTCGTCGGAGGTTGGCCGGAGGGGTGGAAGGTGGCGGTGGTCAGGCGTGGTCAAGGGGTAATTAAATGAAATGCAAGGGGGAAAAGAGAGAGGGGAAGATGGGGAATGTATCTGGACTGTTCTGGAAGAGAAGGAGGCAGCGGAGTGGACGGCCCGTAGCTGCCGTCGTCGGAGAAGCACCCTGAGGGAGGGAGCGGCGACGAGGAAGAGGTTGGGGTAACACGCGCTTGGTATGGCACGACGCAGGTGGAAGAGGCGAAGTGGACTCTGCTGCTGGTATGGCAGCAGAGCGACGAGAAGGAGGGGAGGAGGTCGTCGGAGCTTGCGGGTTCCTTGGCCGGAGATAGAAGAGAAGAAAATTTGGGAGAATCTCTGCCAAGACAAGTCTGAATTTGAGCGGCCGGACTTGGGGATTCTTTTATAGGTGCTGGCCGAACTTTCTAGTGCGTGGAGGGCGCGCAATCATCTCCAACGGTTCGCCGGAGAAGGAAAGTGGGTGGATACCCAAATCTCTCGTGCGTTCACACGAGAGATTGGGATCAAATCAGAGATCATGGCAGGCCTCAGATGGGAGGGAATTCCTCAGCGAATCTCCCTTCCATTTCTGGGAGGGGATCTCTGAGGAATCAGAGAGTATTCCCTCTCAAATCCTCATCGGAGAAGGATTCTGCCCCAATAATGGTGGAAGGACCTGATTGTAAGGTTGGTGAGGAAGTTAGGGGGCTCTCTGCGATGATTTTCAAAAGATAGGGACCAAATTGTGATTTGGGTGTACTAAATTGTAAAGTAGGTCAAGATGACCTCCCCTTAGGTCTAAATTTTGGTACAAACCTAATTTGGACCTAAGGAATCCAATGGTGAATTTGGATTTTAGGTTTGACCACGTTTGTCTGGAAATTTTGTGAAAAAACCTAAATTAGGTCAATTGATGAGCTAGGATCCTATTCTAGGTCAAACTAGGTTCCAAAGGCCAATTTGAATGTTCTAAACCCTAGGAGATATTTTTCCATGATTTTTAGAGGATTTACTTGATTTTTATCCTGGACAAAACCTTGTTGATTTAAGTAAGTCTGTTTTAGGGTTACCAAATGTTATTTAATTCCTAAATTGCACATGAACCCATTTCTGATTGACTCAACACACTTTTTATCTTATTTAGACCTTTTGACCTATGTTTTGTCTCTGAAAAATCCCGTTTATGTACTGCAATGGTAAAATTGCAGTTTTAACCTTTATTTCATGTTTTCTTCGCAGAACACTTATTTCTCCAATTAAACCCTCTTCTATGTTATGTAGGAGCTTTTATTTTCTTTATTATGTCAAAATGAGCTAGTTATGGCTCATGATGAGGCTCTCATCAGACATCACACCCTGACACCCACCTCTTGGCACGCAGTAACCATGCATATGATTATCAACTCATGAGAGATGGTCAAAAAGGCCACTGACAATTTTAATTACTTCTTTGTAGAATGTTCCATTTCTCACGGTTAACACTTTTTTTTTGTAGGCTGTAAGCTTCGATTCCTGTCTCTCCATGGATCAATGGCATAACATTTTAAGTAGACTACATGTTTGACTCTTCCATTAACAGCTTTGGAGGTACCATCCAGATTCCTCCCCTTTGGGATTAGCTCCAACCAATGGAGATCTCCCCTCCTCCCATCATAGTCTCCCTTAGCCTTTTGCCCCCCCCACCCTCCACCACCCGCGCATTGCAGTTGATCTGCTGGAACTTTATTCCCTTCTACTTTACACCCCATTAATTACATGATACATCCATCCACCACATCCACCAATCAATAACCCCCCTTGGAGATATTTGAATGAACACACACACACACACCACCAAATAGCAGCAATAAAAGAATCAAACACACAAAGCAATGTAAAGACCTAAGATTGGAAACTCATCATGTGACCTCAAGAAAATAAAAAAAAAAGAAGGCAACAAGAGGATTTCCTTTTGGTCATGGGCAACAAACATGTTCTTCTTCTTCATCTCCACACTAACAAAACCCATCATGGGTAGAGGGTTTAACCATCTAATAATTGTCTGGTCTGTGGCAAAACTACCATTATGTAGATAAGATTATCTAAGAAGCTTCCTAGATGCATGTTGTCTATGACCAAAAAAAGCTTCCTAGTTTCAAAAGTTGTTGGCATACCATCAAACACCTTGCATGCGTGTAAACCCTTGATCTAATCCGAGGTCAGTAGATCTCCTTGAGCCACCCCATAGACAATAGATCCACCAAGTACTGCAATAACAATAATAACAGGAGATCAAGAGAAGTAGAGTTGGAGGAGGAGGTATGAAATGAATGAATAAATAAAATGAAGAGTGGTTGGTTAACCCTACTTATAGCAGCAGCAGTGGTAATGGAGGTACTGCTGGGGAAGATGAGGGAGGGAGAGAGGTACCGGTCTTGAGGGGGAGCAAACATGCTACTGGGGAGGGGATGGTCAGGGGAGGTGCCTTCGTCAGGAGAGGGAAGGGGGTTGGGGATGGTCCGGGGAGGTGACGTCATCGGGGATTTAGTTGAAGAGTCGAGGGAGGGGGAAGGCAATGGCAGTGGGAGTTGGTTTTCGATGGTGATCTTGAGGGGTAGGCGAGGTGCTGCTAGCAATCTTGAGGGGGAGTCAAGGGAAGCACTGTCGTCGGGAGAGGGAAGGGGGCAGGCGATGGTCAGGAGCGCTGACGTCGTTGGGGAGGGGGAAGGTGATGGGGGCAGGAGTGGGCTTTAGGGGAAGTCGGCAACGAGGAAATTTGGAGGAGGGTGTGCAGGGGGGAGGGGGAAATTTTGAAACTATCACCAATGGGAAATGCGGGAGAAGGCGGGTGGGTGAGGGAAGGCTATGGTGACGGTTCTACTTGAAACCGTCACCAAAGGAAATTGCGAGAGAGGGCAGGCTCACAAGGGAAGGCTATAGTGATGGTTCCACTTGAAACTATCACCAAAGGGAAGGATATGGTCACAGTCCCACTTGGAACCATCACAAAAGGTATCCTATGGTCACGGTCCCACTTGGAACCGTCACCAAAGCCGAAAGCAAATCTCACTCTCCCACTATAGTCAAGGTTTTGAATGGAACTGTCACCATAGGTTTCTTTTGGTGACAGTTCCCAAAATCGTCACCAAATACCCATCACCAATTCTCACTTTCCTTGTAGTGCATGAAGAGCTCAATCTAGATTCTTGTAATCAAACCCACACCCTTAACCTAAAATCTAGATTTGAGCCTTATTGGGATGATTATGAGGCCCCATGCGAAACGAATCAGATTTCAAATCTGGATTATGATTCAAGGCCCATATTTGATGAATACACCTCTCCAAACTCCTCAGAGATATAGAGTGATTTTTTGGAAGTCATGCCAATCTATGATATAGAAATCGAGGAGTTGGAAGAGTTGGGTTTTAATTGGATCTTCAATACAAGCCAAGAACCCAAGCCCATACCTAATAGGGACAGCTTTTTGAGCTTAGAATATGAAAATAGGTTAGATCCAAGTCAGGTTATTGAGTCTACATCTTTTGATTTATTCTGTGGTGGAACCTCTGATCCCAAATCAAATTCAAAACGTGATTCTCGGAAGTTCTCCGACGATTTCAAATCTTACTTTGATTTCGGAGAACTATTGTTTCCTGACAACTCTGAGCCAATTTACGACCTCAGCAACTACAACCTGTCTTTTGATTCTGACACTGAGGTCAACAATCTCAAAGAAAACACCTCTTCTGCAACATATACAGAGCCTTCCAAAACCCATTCTCAACCCTGACCCGCAACCAGACTCAATTTCTACTCTGATTCTCCTCTCAATGAGGCCATTACACATGATTGTCCTCCACATCTTTATCGGGTTTCGGACATTGATCAGACTACAAATCACGACCCATCCTTCTTTGATCACTTTCGTAGGGTTCCTACATCCTCCACTGATTCTTTTTCATTTGAGGATCCCTACTCCGATCAGGCTGATTCGACTTAGCCAAACCTTAGCTATACACTTCCACATCCTTTTGTGCTCCACAGTGTCTAGTGGGCATCGCATCTCTTGATCCACATCTATCAACCCACCAGATTGAGTGGGTTTGGGCTGCATCATCAGCCTATTGATCTGAACAAACACCTGGTTAGACCAACTAGGCTATTGATTAAGGTACTTGTTTTACAAAACTCGTTTGATTTGACCACTTCTCCATACCATTTTCTGCCCAGCTAAAGGCATTGAATTTAGTGCTTAATGAGAGGCAACCCGTCAATCCAAAAACCTAAGATCCTTCTGATTATCCTTTTGTACTTTACGTCTATTGCACGTCGAGTTCAGTTTTAGAACAGTTGACTCCACCTCTGGTACTCGTACTAGGGCTTGAAATCATCCGCAACAGTCATTCCCGACTCGTTCGCCCACCCGATAATCCTATTCTAATTCTTGAACCCAAAAATGTTTCATACGCTCCGTTTATAATGAAGACATTGCAAAACTTAGGCATGGGGGTGGTAAAGTACAAAAATACAAAAATTCACAGTTCAGAAGGGTTCTCACAAAAAAATACATATTCCAAAAAACCAAAAAAGTAAAAAATTGAAAATGAACAAAAAAATGGAGAAGGGAGGAAATTTTGAGTGAATTAAATGCATATCATTTTTGAGGAGAAAAAGGGGAGGTGATTTTAAAATGTCAAAGAGGAGCAACAATTTAAAATAAAAAGAGATAGTCATTAGTAAAAGATTAAGGAATCTACTTAGTTTTAGACCAAATCAAAATAAAGAAATAAAAGACAAAAGGTGCTAAGAGATACAGAGATTAGTATAAACGCTGATCTTAGGCTTCTTGGGCTATGTTTTAGGCTTAAAAATTTAAGTATTCGCTAAGATCTGGATAGTCCTAAGGAGGTTGAGGAAAATTTGAAGCTTAAGTATTAGTACTAAGGCTTATGGATTATTCGGCCTTGTTAATTGACCTCTGATTTGCGGAACTCAGTAACCTAAGCACTCTAATCCACACACAGTCTGGTTCAGTGCTGTTAATTATCAAAATCATGCAAAAGCATTAATTCTATTCTGAAAAAGCTACCTAGATTAGGAGTGGCTGATCAAAACAAGTTGATTTGAAAGAGTTCCCAACACAGAGAGGTAGGAAATTCCCCTCAAAGATGTACAATAACATACTGTCTCCTTGGTGCTTGTCTCTTAGGATATTTAAATATCCTACTGGGGGCACGTAAGCACCTTATGCTAGTTCAGGTGCCATGGGTGGGATTATCCTAAAATGTCAATTGTCAGGGCTTGAATTTAGCTCCAGAACACCATGGGCGGCACTATCTCAAAGTGTCGAAAGACAAGGTTCTAGGGGTTGCCATGGGCGGTGCTATCTCGAAGCATCGATTGCTAGGGACCCTATGAGGATTTATGGTGGGAGCTAGGAATCCAATATAGATCGTGTTGTAAAGACAATCTGAAGCTAGAAATAAAGAAAGAAAAGAGAGAGAAAACTCCAAAAATAAAAAAATCTTCTTTCTCACTCTTACAAAAAACACACTACAAACTGAACCTAGACTAAACATGTTTTAAGCATGGGTGCTTTAACCACGGAGTTCAAAAAACCTTAGGTTATGATGGGAACACCATCATGAGCCCTAACTAGCTCATTTTGACTCAGAAAAGAGAATAAAAGCTCCTACATAACCAACTGGAGGTCCTAACTCAATGAATAACCCTTCTGAAAGAAAAGCAAGAAACAAGAGGTAAAACTACAATTTTACCATTGCAGTGCAAAAATGGGATTTGTCATGGGCTAAACATAGGTTAAATGGTCTTAACAAGATAACAAGTGGGTTGGTTCAAATAGAAAAGGGTTCATGTGAATTTTGGGAATTAAATGACTTCTTGTAACCCTAAAACATATCCACTTAATTTAACAAGGTCCTGGTCAAGATAAAATTCACCTAAACCCCATAAAATTCATGGAAAAATGTCCTCTAGGGTTTAGGATTGTCAACTTGGCCCTTAGAACCTATTTTGACCTAAATAGGGGTCTCAGTCAAATGTTTATCTTAAATTGGGTTTTTATGTAAATTACCCAGTCAAACGTGGTAAAAACTAAAATCCAACTTCACCATTGGATTCCTTAAGTTCAAATTAGGTTTGTACCAAAATTTGGACCTAAGGGGAATTCACTTTGACCTACTTTGCAAATAGATCCAGCCTAATTACATTTCTACCCCTAACTTTTGAAAACCTCTACAGAAACCCACCTAACTTTCTCGTAGTTCATTGCAATTAGGTTCCTCCACCATTATAGTGGAAATAATCCTACTCCAATGAGGTATCAAGGGAAAGAACTCCTTGATTCCTCAGAGAATCCCCTTCAAATTGAAAAGGGAGATTCTCTGAGAAATCTCCTCCAGTTTGAACACAGCCAGAGGCTTGATTTGGCACCCAATCTCTCATGCGAATGCATGAGAGATTTGGGTCATCTTCGACCTTCCAACTCGGATGAGGTCACCGTGCTTGGAAGCTTGGCTTCCAAACACAAGACCTTCTGCCAGGGACTATAAAAGGATGCCCAGATCAACCCATCACCCCTAAGCTTGAATTTGGCCTGAGATACCTCCTAATTCATCTCTTCCCCCTCCGGCCAACAACCTAGCAAGCTCCAGCGACCCCTTTCTCTCTCTCTCTCGTCACTCTGCCATAATACCAGTGCCAAGGTTCCCTTCATCCCCATCGTCTGCGTTGTGCCGCACCAGCCGATGTCCCTACAACCCTCTCATTGTCGCCGTCCTCCTCCCACTGGGTACTTCGTCTCTGGCGATGGCAGTATGAGCCGTCTGCCTCCTCTACATCCCCCTTTGTTTGTCCATCCTCAGTTAAGTCCTCTCTCTCTTCTCATCATTTTTCTATCATTTATTTTTGCAAATACGCCTCGACTCTCGTAAACCACCATCACCTTCACCTCCAGTCAGACCTCCGACGAGGTGTTCCTGTCACTCCATGCCTCCACCCACCTCGCCAACTAGGTCGCAAGCATAGCCACACCTTACTAACCCTAACCCCTCATTCCATTCACCTCACCAAGGCCCTAGAACACCCCCTGAACACACCTATTTTCTCATGCACAGGGTAACCTAGGCACGCACGCCCAGGCCACCCCACACCACGCTGACCACCGTACCACCTTCGCCGTGTTCAGGCGAAGCTCCCTACGTGTTCTGACGAGGCCGCAAGGCCATTTTCTTGCTGATAGGGTTTGAGGCCTTCATCGCCATTGATGAAGCACGAAGCTTGCTTGAAAGCTTCATCTAGGACTCCAGGCACCAAACCATCAGTCCCAGGTCGCGTGGATTCTCTTCACGCACATCTTCAGCCCAGCAACTGGCATCAACGCCTATGCAGCTACAGCAATCAAGGGAAACATCCGCTGCTGGCGCTCGCGAAGAAGGTGGGACAACATAGTCTCACCTCGGAAGTAAAGGAGTGGGCGCAGTGATATAAGTTGAAAAAGTGTAATAGGCTCGTTGCCTCCTGACCACGGGGTGAGGTCCCACTCACCCTCACTGCTTCGTTCGTGGCCCCACTGCCCGCGGACCTGGCCCTGACCCATATACCCAATTAGCCTACACTCCTCGCCTACCACTCACGCCGGTGGACCTGGTCCTGGGCACGCTTACCCAACCCGATAACCCGAGAAGGCTCTGGGAGAGTGAGCCTAAGAGAGAAAGAAGAGGAGAGATCGTGGGGGAGGGTAGGGGTAGGATTTGCTCTGAGGAGAAGAAGAGGAAGCCAAGGAAGGAAAGGGCGGCAGCTAGAGAAGCTAAGGAAAGAGAAGGAAAAGCAGAAGAGGAGGAAGCTGAAGAGCTAAAGGCAGAAGAGAAGGAAAGAAAGGAGAAGAAGAAAGAGGAGCCGTAGAGGCAGAAGAGAAGGAAAGAAGAAATCAGAGAATGAAGCTGAAGAAGAGCTGCAGAGGCAGAAGAGAAGGAAAGAAGAAATCAACGAAAGATGAAGAAGCCAAGAAGAAAGAAGGTCATCAGAGACAGAGAACAGAAGAAAGAAAAGGAAGAAGAAGAAGGAGATCAGAGACAAACAGCCAAGCAATTGAAGCACTGTACCAACTTCATATTTAAGACGTCTGATTTTCAAAATCAAACATCCATATTTTTTGTGCTTCTCCCTTATACATTGACATTGTGTTTTTTGCACTATACTTTGATTTTCATTGCATATTATATTCAATCTTAGAGTTGTGTTCTTGACTTTTAGACCCCAATTTGCTTCCTGTGTTAGACCTCGGACTTAAAACTTTGAGTAATAAAATTCATTTATTTTCGAGCGATTTCAACTATACTACGACTCATTGATTTTAAAATTGATCTCGCCTCTACAAAACATTTTGGTGCTGTTGCCAGAGAGCAATGGGCGATTTAGAAATCTTGATCACAACTTCTAATTCAATACTAACTTGATACATCTCTTTTGTTGTGATTGTTTTAGGGGAGAAGATTCAAAAGAAGACAGTCGCACAATAATCACACCTGGGGCAGGTAATCTCTGATTAGCCCTTTCTCTTAATCCCCTCATTCTGAAAAGGAAAAATAAGATAAAAATAAATTTAGGGCTACCTGCTTTCCATATTTAGCTAATTCACCTAGGTTGCCTGATTTTGATTTCAATAAATATTGAATTATGCAACCATTTAAGGTAACTAGGGCTACCACCTTCTTGATTGAGCCCTAGATACCATATCTGTGGCAACTAAATTGGACCACAATTAAAGCCAAATTAAGGATTCCAATTTAGGATTTTAGAGACACATCTTTCTAAGCAAGAATCAACTTTTCCAAAAAGAGGTGTGCCTAAACCTTGCTTGAAAAGACTTATTCAAGAGAAACCCTAAAAATTCAAGCTCTTAATTTTGAACCCTAAAAGAAAAGACTTAAAGCTCTCAAAGGACAAATAGGTGAAGTTGACCTCTTGTTGGGCCAACTAACCTTGAAATTAGGTCACTTTTGCAATCAAAACATCTAAAGTTCAAGTGGAATCCTAAGCACCTTTGATCTTAAATAAAAGTAGTAGACTTAAGAGGTCAAGGTCCCCATTCTGGTCTACCTGGAATCTCAGTGACAAGAGAGGTCGGGTGGGGGAAACCCTGTAACTCGTGAGGTCGCTCTACCGTGTAGGGGTCTTTGCGGGACTCTCCCTCTCTGGTTGCCTAGGTATTTCTCAGGTGGACGACTTTTCTGATTAAGGGGTATCATCCGCTCCGAACCTCTATAGTCATCCAAATTTTTTGGGTGTCTTGATTGGGTCCGGCACATTCTAATCTCATCTAAACCATCAGTGCATGTTTGGTAGGAGGTCCTTGAGACCATCCTTAAGACCTCCTTTAGTGATCCACTCCCGCAGAGGCCAAGCCTTGACATCCATGTTTGTGCAGCAACCCCACCACATAGACCTCTCCTCTGATTCATCAGAACCGAATTCTCCTTCCATCATCATGGCCCAACCAGTTGAAGAAGAGAACAACCTTGAACACCAACTCCAGTGCCTAAATGATCTATTTTAGAACTTTGTAAACTCGCCATAGCATCCTATGATGCAAGATCACTATAATCCTGTTGCGGTGGCGATCGAACCTCGAGTCCAAATCCTGGCTGGAGGTCCTGATTCTAAACTCAAGCCCAACATGATTCATGCTATCCCAAACTTTCATGGGCTTAACTCCGAGGATCCCTTCCAGCACATCAAACAACTCAAACATCTAGCCCAGGCCTTCGGGTCAGATGTACAAAACTGGGATATTCTTCTTATGAAGATGTTTTCCTTTTCTCTCATAGACAAGGTAGCTCATTAGTATCAGACTCAGATGTGTCCAATCAACACATGGGTTGAACTGCAATCTGAATTTTTGAACAAGTTCTTCCCTGTTGGTCGGACGAATGCCTTGTGCCAGCAGATCACACACTTCACTCAGCAATCTGGAGAACCTCTTCATGAGGCATGGGACTATTTCTTGGATCTCATGCGAAATTGCCCCCATCACGGAGTTCCTAAATGGGAACAAGTCCAGTCTTTTTACCAGGGACTCCGTGAAGACGTCCTCTTATTCGTCAATGTAACCTACGGAGGAAATATCATGGGTCAACATGAAGACACTGTATGGGAGATTCTAGAGAATATGTGTGAGAACTCCATCAATAATGACTCCATGGGCTTATTTGATGGGATGAATGCCCGCACATCGACGAATCCAAGGGGAGCACATGAGACGCAGGGCCTGTCCGCATCTGTCGACTTGGAACTGATGGCCAGCTGGTTGGACAAGGTCTCTATCATAGAGAAGAAGGTGGATGAGCTGACTTGACATTTGCAGCGAGCTACCTCTGTGCAAAACCTGCTTGCACAGCCACCTCTTGGGAGGGAAGCTGTGCATAACATCTATCACTGAACTTCCCAGGGGATGGACCCATATCCACCTCCATCTGACTCCAAGACCGGAGGAAACTCTGATCCGACCTACTCTAGTTGAGGGGACTCTAAACCCTCATACTCTGATTTTCTTGAGGTTCCTCAGATCTGCGAGGACCTCAACGCAATCTAGAATGACCCACTCTCTAATACCTATAACCTTGGATGGCGGAATCATCCCAACTTCCTGTGGGCGTGAAATACTCAGAATCAAAGACCATCTTATCAACCTCGTCCACAAGCTCCTCATCCGTATCAGCTGCCTCAGCCTTGGCCCAACCCCACCTATCAATCTGGGCCAACCCAAGCAGATCAAATGACTCTTATCCTTCACACTCTGGCTGATATTTAGAAGACTAACGTAGCTATGAAAAAATAGCACAAGGACGAGATCACAAAGGTCCACAATCAACTCGCCCAGATGGCGAATTCCCACCAACCTGGCACACTCCCTTCGCAACCTCTGGCAAATCTAAATAATGTGCCGAGCCAAAGGCATGTTATGAACCCAAATCCAAGCCAAGCCCACATGATTTATTAGGCCCCTTCTGTTCCATCACTCGACGGGATGGAAGCTTCGACATCTTATGCGGGATTTCAATAGCAGCCACCTATTTTACCAACCCCAAACCAAAACCAGGTAGGACTGAATTCCGTAACAACCCGTAGTGGTAAAGCAACTCAAGACCCACCTTATCCAAGCCACTCTAAGCCTGGTAGTAACCAAAGCCCTACGATAGTTATCTAGGACACCCCTGCCCCAGATCAAGAACCTGGACCTATTCTAGAGGAACCAACCAAGGTTCCATTTCCTGAGGCCTTGACTAAGGGAAAGAGGACAAACAAACCCATGGCTCTTGAGGAGGATCTGGTCAAGCTCTTTGAACAGGTCCATATAAACATCCCCTTGATGGATGCAATCCGCCACGTATAGGCTTACGCACCATTTTTGAAGGACGTGTGTACACCCAAGCATAAGCTGCGAACCAAAAGTGGGAGTCCGATCGTACTGTCAGAGCAAACCAGCTCTGTAATTTTGAGTAAACTCCCACCTAAGGCTAAAGACCCAGGTACTCCCTTAATTTCATGTACCATCAGTGATACCCAATTTGACAGAGCCTTATTAGATTTAGGTGCCTCCATAAACCTAATACATACATCCCTCCTTAGCCACCTTGAAGAATCTGAGCTTAAACCAACAGAGGTGACATTGCAGTTAGCTGACCGATCCATTAAGTCACCTAAAGGAGTACTCGAGGATGTCATCGTTAGGGTAAGGGATTTCTACTTCTCGGTGGATTTTATAGTCTTGGACGTGGATGCACCTAAAAACCCATGGCATACACCAATTATACTAGGGAGACCCTTTCTGGCCACTGCTAGGGCCAATATAAACTATGAGGAGGGCCAAATTGAATTGAAATTTGGGAACCAAACACTAAAAATTGACATCTTTAAGGCCCAACAAGGGATTAATTGCGCTGTTATAGAACAGATATGTGATATCAAGGCCGTGGTTGGTGAATCGTACATCGAGGACAACCTGATTATTCTCGATCAACCACAAGAAGATCAAAACCCCTAATCAGAGGAGTCTGACCCTGATCTAGATACACCCATAACTCCTTCCCTTGCTCTTGACACACACCCTGAACTGCCCGCTGCTACTGATAACCCCGTTCTGGAACTCAAGCCTCTTCCCGAACATCTGATGTATGTCCTTTTGGGTTCCAATCAGACGTTTCCTGTGATTATCAACTCCAGACTCGCACCTAACCAGGAATCTCGTCTGATTACTATTCTCTAGCAGCATCGTAGAGCCATAGGATGGACTCTCGATGACTTGACTGGTATCAGCCCCTCTTACTGCACACACAGTATCTACACAGAAGAGGGCACACGACCTTCCCGTGAAATGCAGAGATGTTTAAATCCTAATCTGCAGGAGGTCGTGAAAAAGGAGATCATTAAGTGGTTAGATGCAGGGATCATCTACCCGATCTCCGACAGTCAGTGGGTGAGTCCAATCCAGATTGTGCCTAAGAAGGCAAGACTCACCATTGTCACGATTGAAATTGGAGAAGTCTTACTAACCCATGTGGCAAACTCGTGGAGAGTCTGCATTGATTATAGAAGACTCAATTCCTCCGCGAGGAAGGATCATTTCCCACTCCCGTTTATTGATCAGATCCTCAAGAAACTAGCGGAAAATAGGTTCTTCTGCTTTTTGGACGAGTACTTCGGTTATAACCAGGTGGCAATCCATTCTGAGGACCAAGAAAAGACCACTTTCACCTACCCCTTTGGGACGTACGCATTCCGAAGGATGCCGTTTGGTCTCTACAATGCACCCGCTACTTTTTAGCGGTGCATGCTTGCCATATTCTCAGATATGGTAGGTGATTATCTGGAAGTCTTCTTGGATGACTTTTCAGTATTCGGAGAATCATTTGACGATTGTCTCCTGCATTTGGTCCAAATCCTCGGGCGGTGCATTGACGTGAATTTGGTTCTTTCCTGGGAAAAGAGCCATTTCATGGTGCCTGAAGGAATTGTCTTGGGACATCTTATTTTAGAAAATGGCATCCAAGTCGATCGAGCCAAGGTGAACTTGATTTCCAAACTCCCTATGCCTAGCTCGATCAAGGACATCCAATCTTTTCTAGGGCATGTCGATTTTTACCGTTGATATATTCCTGATTTCTCGAAAATCGCATGCCCTCTGACCTCTCTACTCTCTAAGGATGTACCTTTCGAAATCTCCAAGGAATGCACTCAAGCATTTGAAATCCTCCGTGACCGAGTTACCCAAGCCCCGATCCTATAGTCCCCAGATTGGTCTCAACCCTTTGAGATCATGTGCGATGCATCTGATTTCACTATAGGAGCGGTACTTGGGTAGAAAATTGACGGGAAACCCATGGTCATCTACTATGCTAGCAAGACACTTGACAAGGCTTAACGTAACTACACAGTTGCTGAGAAAGAGCTGCTAGCTATAGTATTTGCCTTAAAAAAATTTAGATCTTATCTCCTAGGTTCCTGTGTTATCATTTACTCGGATCACACAACTGTGAGGCATCTCCTTGCGAAGAAGGACGCAAAACCTCGATTAATCTGCTGGATCTTGCTGTTGCAAGAATTTAACCTCGAGATTCATGATAAAGCGGGAAAATAGAACATGGTAGCTGATCACTTGTCCCACCTTCCTTCTAAGATAATCGACCGTTCCGGACCCATCATAGAACATTTTCCTGATGAGCACCTTTTGACTATCAATACAAGGCTTCCATGGTTTGCTGATATAGTAAACTACCTGGCATCACATCAGATCCCATCTGATTAGCTAAAGGCCAAGAAGGACAAATTGCTTTCCAATGCCAAGTACTACTTCTGGGAAGACCTGTATCTTTTCTGCATCGGTGCTGATCAGATCATTCGACGATGTGTCGCGGAAGCGGAAATTCAAGACATATAGTCTTTCTGCCATGACCAAGCATGGGGTGGACATTTCTCAGGTCGTAAAATCATAGCGAAAGTCCTCCAGTGCGGCTTCTATTGGCCCACAATTTTCAAAGACGCGTATAATCACTGTAGGGCATGTACTCATTGCCATACCTTGAGCAACATGAGCCATCGTGATATGATGCCCTTGCAGCAAATTCTTGTATGCGAAATCTTCAACATATGGGGGATTGATTTCATAGGACCCTTCCCTATTTCGGACGGCTTCGAGTACATTTTACTCGTTGACTATGTGTCCAAATGGATCGAAGCCATTCCGACCTGAACCAATGATCATAAAGTGGTTATCAAATTCATTCATCAGAACATCTTTTCATAGTTCGAGATTCCATGTGCTATAATTTCTGATGGAGGGACCCATTTCACTAACGTTCAGTTCAGGTCACTGATAAAAAAAAAAAGGGTTGTCACACCGAATCTCTACTCTTTACCACCCCCAAACTAATGGTCTAGCTGAGCTATCAAATCGGGAGATCAAGAAAATCCATTGTTATTGTTTGACCTAATAGGAAGGACTGGTCATCTCGACTTCCAAAAGCTTTGTGGGCTTATAGGACTGCCCACAAAACCCAATTAGGTGTCTCCCTTCATATTGGTGTACAGGAAGGCATGTCACCTCCCCATCGAGTTGGAGCACAAAGCCTATTGGATAGTACAGAACTGCAACCTAGATCTTTCTAAGGCAAGAACCCACAGAAAGCTTCAAATGAGTGAGATCAATGAATTACTCCACGATGTATATGAGAACTCACGAATTTACAAAGAGCTGGTTAAGGCCTTTCACGACAAGAACATATCCAAAAAGATCTTTCATCCTGGTTAAAAAGTCCTACTCTTTGATGCCAAGCTTAAACTGTTCCCAGGAAAGCTACGATCAAAATGGATCAGACCCTACCTCGTCTGACAAATCTTTAGAAATGGAGCCATTGAGATCAGTCCACTCAGCCATGATTTCGAACCTTTCATCGTGAACGGGAAGAGACTCAAACCGTTCATTGACTTGACCGATACAAATTTGGCTGACATATCCTTTACCCTCCATTCTCCCTGAGCTCATTGCGCCCAGTCGTTGGCGTAAAACTCAGCGCTTAATAGGATGCAGAATTCATATTGCACTTTAGGATTCATCCATTAGAACAGCCAACCCCACCTCAGGTACCCGTACTTGAGTCTAGAAATCGTTCGCAACAGTCACCTCAACCCATTCGCCCACCCAAAACCCTTCTAATGAATGATCTAAGCTGAATTCTAACACACCTAATCTATAATGGGGACATTGCAAATTGTAGGCATGGGGGGGTATGAAAGTGCAAAACACCATGAAAACTCATCTCATAAGAAAAGGTTTCAACAAAAAATCACATATCACAAAAACACCAAAAAAATGAAAAAATCTTGAAAAAGAACAAAAAATTTTGAGGGGAGAGAAAATTTTGAGGCCATACAAAACTTGAGGAGGAAAAGTGAAAAACGTCAAAAAAGGAGCACAAAATGAAAAGAAAAAAAAAGAGAGATAGTCATTAGTAAGAAATTAAGGGATTAACTGAAGTTCTAGACTATATCAAGAAAAAGAAAAATGAAGGAAAAAAGTGTTAATGAGACACAAAAGAGACTAGTAGGAACGCTGATCTTAGGCCTCTTGGGCTAGACTCTTAGGCTTAAAAATTCAAGTATCCGCTAAGATCTGGATAGTCCTTAAGGGGTTAGGGAAAATGCGAAGCTTAAGTATTAGGTTTAAGGCTTATGGAGTATTCGGCCTTGTTAACTGACCTTTGGTTTGCGGGACTCGGTAATCTAAGCACCCTAATCCACACATAGTCTGGTTCAATGTGCATAACTATCAAAATTACGCAAAAGCATTTAAATGTTCTGAAAAGTCTCCTAGATTAGGAGCGACCGATCAACACAAATTGATTTGGACAAGTTCCCAACGTGGAGAAGCGAGAAATTCCCCTCGAAGATGTGCAATAACATATCGTCTCCTCGGTGCTTGTCTCCTAGGATATTTACATATCCTACTTGAGGCACATAAGCACCCTATGCTGGTTCAGATGCCATAGGCAGCATTATCACGAAATGTTGATTGCCAGGGTCTGGATTTAGCTACAGAACGCCATGGGTGAGATTATCTCAAAATCTCGAAAGCCATGGTTCTTGGGGTTGCCATGGGCGGTGCTATCATGAAGCATTTATTGCTAGGGGCCCTTCGAGGATTGATGATAGGGATGAGGAATCCGATACAGACCATGTTGAGATGCCAATCCGAAGCTAGAAATAAAAAGAAAAGAGAGAGAAAACTCTCGAAACAAAAAAAAAAAATCCTCGTTGTTCTTTGCAAAAGAGAGGGAAATTCACCTTGGCCTACTTTGCAAACAGATCCAGCCCAATTACATTTCTACCCCTAACTTTTGAAAACCTCTACAGAAACCCCCTAACTTCGTCGTTGTTCTTTGCAATTAGGTCCCTCCACCATTATAGTGGAGGGAATCCTACTCCGACGGGGTATCGAGGGAAAGAACTCCCTGATTCCTCAGAGAATCCACTTCAAATTTGAAAGGGAGATTCTCTGAGAAATCTCCTCCAGTTTGAACATAGCCAGAGGATTGATTTGGCACCCAATCTTTCATGCGAATGGATGAGAGATTTGGGTCATCTTCGACCTTCCAACTCCGACGAGTTTGCCATGCATGGAAGCTTGGCTTCCAAGCACAATTCTGCCAGGGACTATGAAAGGATGCCCAGACCAACCCGTCACCCCTAAGCTTGAATTTGGCCTGAGATACCTCCTAATTTGTCACTTCCCCCTCCGGCCAACAACCCAGCAAGGTCCGGCGATCTCTCTCTCTCTCTCATCGCTCTACCACAATACCAGTGGCAGGGTTCCCTTTATCCCCGTCGTCCGCGTCGCGCCGCACCAGCGACGTCCCTACAACCCTCTCATTGTCGCCGTCCTCCCACTGGGTACTTCGTCTCCGGTGACGGCAGTACGAGCCGGTCGCCTCCTCTACATCCCCCTTCGTCTGTCAATACTCAGTTAAGTCGTCTCTCTCTTCTCATCATTTTTCCGTTATTTATTTTTGCAAATACGCCTCAATGCTCGCAAACCACCATCACCTTCTCTACCTCTGGTCAGACCTCTGGCGAGGTGTTCCCGTCACTCCACGCCTCCACCCACCTTGCCAACTATCTCATGAGAATTGCCACACCTCACTGACCCTATCCCCTCATTCAATTCACCGTGCCAAGCCCCCAGAACACCCCCCAAACACACCTACTTTCGCACGCACAGGGTAACCTAGGCACGCACCCTCAGGCCACCCCATGCCATGCCGACCACCGTACCACCTTCACCGTGTTCAAGTGAAGCTCCCTGCATGTTCTGACAAGGCCGCAAGGCCATTTTCTTGCTGACAGGGTTTGAGGCCTTCGTCACCATTGACGAAGCACGAAGCTTGTTTGAAAGCTTCATCCAAGACTCCAGGCACCAGGTAATCAGTCCTAGGTCACGTGGATTCCCTTCGCGCACATCTTTAGCCCAGCAATTGGCATCGACGCCTATGCAGCTGCTGCAATCAAGGGAAACATCCGCTGCTAGCGCTCGCGAAGAAGGTGGGACAACATAGTCCCACCTCGGAAGTGGAGGAGCGGATGCAGTGATATAAGTTGAAAAAGTGTAAAAGGTTCATTACCTCCTGACCATGGGGTGAGGTCACACTCGCCCTCACTGCCTCATCCGTGACCCCACTGCCTGCAGACATGGCCCTGACCCATATACCCAATTAGCCTGCACTCCTCGCCCACCACACACGCTGGTGGGCCTACTCCCGGGCACGCTTACCTGACCCAATAACCCAAGAAGGCTCTGGGAGAGTAAGCCTAAGTGAGAAAGAAGAGGAGAGATCACGGGGGAGGGTAGGGGTAGGTTTTGCTCTGAGGAGAAGAAGAGGAAACCAAGGAAGGAAAGGGTGGCAGCTAGAGAAGCTAAGGAATGAGAAGGCAAAGCAAAAGAGGAGGAAGCTAAAGAGCTAAAGGCAGAAGAGAAGGAAAGAAAGGAGAAGAAGAAAGAGGAGCCGTAGAGGCAGAAGAGAAGGAAAGAAGAAATCAAAGAATGAAGCTAAAGAAGTGCTGCAGAGGTAGAAGAGAAGGAAAGAAGAAATCAAAGAAGGATGAAGAAGCTAAGAAGAAAGAGGGCCGTTAGAGACTGAGAACAGAAGAAAGAAAAGAAAGAAGAAGAAGGAGATCAGAGACAGACAACCAAGCAATTGAAGCACTGTAGCAACTTCATATTTAAGACTTCTGATTTTCAAAATCAGACGTCCATATTTTTTCTGCTTCTCCCTTATACATTGACATTGTGTTTTTTGCACTATACTTGATTTTCATTGCATATTATATTCAATCTTAGAGTTGTGTTCTTGATTTTAAGACCCCAATTTGCTCCCTGTGTTCGACCTTGGACTTAAAACTTCGAGTAATAAAATTCATTTATTTTCAAGCGATTTCAACTATACTACAACGCATTGATTTTAACATTGATCTTGCCTCGACAAAATAGGTTAGTTCCTGTAGGCCTTAGAAACCTTCGTGGCAGACTGAGGCTAAAGCTATTCAGGTTTGGATCTTGGTTGATACTTGAGTACCTCTAGGCCTACTATTGGCATTCTAACCTAATTTACAAAAGAAAGCACACAACCGAAATTTGAGCATAAAAAGGCATGGTTTAGAATTTGAGTTGATTCCATGAGATTTTGCTAAGGGACTAGCAAATGCTAGGCATGGGGATATGATGGGAACACCATCATGAGCCATAACTAGCTCAATTTGATCTGATAAAGTCATTAAATGTTCTTACATAACCGCCAGAGAGCCTTAATTCACTGCAAATCCATTTTGAGGGAAATACAATAAAATAGGGGAAAAATTGTAGTTTTAACAGTATATCTCAGTTGCAGAACAATCATGGGTTTTCTCAGGGGTTAATTAAGGGTTAAATGGTCTTAAGAGTCTAACAAGTGGGTTCGCACAAATAGAAAAGTGTATTCGTGTGTTTTGAGAATTAAATGACATCTGAAACCCTAAAAACTAACCTGCTTAATTAACTGAGGTTTTGGTCAGAATAAAATTTACCTAAACTCTCTAAAATTCATAGAAAATTATTCTCTAGGGTTTGGTACCTCCAATTTGACCATCAAAACCCATTTTGATCCAAAATAGAGTCTTAGACAGACATTTTCCTTAATTTGGGTAATTGAATAAATTATCTAGTCAAACTAGGTCAAAACTAAAATCCAACTTCACCAATGGATTCCTTGAGTCCAAATTAGATTTGTACCAAAATTTTGGCCCAATCTGAGATCATCCTGACCAAGTTTGCAATTTAGTGTTGTCTGATTCTTTTATTACACACTCATGTCCCTAACTTTTGAATTTCTTACAAATAACCCCCCAACTTTGTTATCATCTTCACAAAAAGGTCCCTTCTACCATGAAATCCTAATCCTACAACTCCGACGACTTTTGATTGAAGAGAACTCCTTCTCTGATCAATCAATCCCTTCCAAAATTAGAAGGGAGATTCCTTAAGGAGTCCTCTTTCCATTGAACCCATCCATGAGCCCCAAAACCTTCCTAATCTCTTCTGCGAACGCATGAGAGATTTGGATATTTTTAGGTTTCCAACTCCAACTAGCTTTCCAAGTTTGGGAAGCTTGCTTCCCAAGCTCTAAACTTCATCTAGAGCCCTATAAAAGGATCCCCAGGGCTCAGCCGAACTTCTCAGCTAAGTTTTGGCCAAAATACCCTCTTCAAACTCCTTCCCCAGCCATCTCCTACTTATCTCCGGTGAGCTCCTCCCTCTGTCATCCTACGACCTCCCAACGACCAAATTGGGAGTGCTACGTTCCTCCCCTCCTTCGTCTGCTCCTCGACGACCAAGTCAGGGGCTCCTAGATCCCCTTCTTCCTCGCCATCCCCCTCCAGAGAATTCGTCCCCTCCAGCGTCAGCCAATCAAAGTCAGCATGGATCTCCTCCCTCATCCTCCCTTATCTAGGTCCTTAGTTTCCTCCTTTCCTCTACTCTATTTCTCTCTTCTTCATCACTCAAAACCACCCTCGACAACACCAAACGTTGTCATCTTCTTCACCTTCAACTGACCTCTGGAAAGGTCCTCCACCCACTCCACTATCCCAAATACATCGCCAACACTGCCAAAACCTCTGTTGTGACCCGAGGAGCAAAAGCCCTAACCTAGTTAGGTCGATTGCCCCTTTAAAGCTTTCGACAAATAGACCCACCTCCGGCCACCGTTCGAGAGGTCGTCAAACCTCCTCACTCTGCCAAACACCTCCGCACCACCACTGTTGCACTCTACGAAGACCGGCGATGCTTCCTAAACTATTTTGACGTGGCCATTAGAACTTGTTCCTGTTTTCAGGTATAGGACCCCCTGCACCATTATTGGAGCTTCTTTGCAAAGCTCCAAGCCTTGTTCGTGTAGGAATTCGCCCAGGTACCAACTCCTAGAGTTGCGGAATTGCATCAGGAATACACTTGGACTTCCAATTGGAGCCTTTGATCGTTCCTAAGAGCTCAATCATTGCTTCAGCTGCTGCTACCTCACGCGGAGAAGGGACAACTTTAGTCCCACCTCAGAAGTGGGCAACCAAGCCAGTGGCATAAATTGATTTTCTGCCACTGGCTTATTGCCTCAGCATGCACAGGGGGTGAGGTCCACACATGCACATGCCTCATGCATGCCCTTGCCACGCTCACGCCTTGCAGGTCTGGGCTCAGTCCGTTTACTGGATACCCAGGTGATAAGTCCACTTTCGTGGACCATTAGTTAGCCTAAGAACTATTTAATTATTTGCTCGTAGTTGTTAATTGACTAGGAGATTTATGGTAATTTACCTTAGTCTGCAAATAATTTTATGCATTAATTTTACATTTAACCACATATGATATGATACTATAATTCATTTAATGAATGTAGACTAGGTACATGAGTTTAGACGTCCATTTCTACATCTATAAGAAGTCTGGAGAAAATGACGGACATCTGGGACCGCCAGTAGGAACTTACTGATATCTACATTTTTAAGACATCTGAAGGTCTGATCAGACGTCTGATGAAGAAGTTGCCTGACAAATTCTACTGCTCGAACCACTCACATCCTTCGCAGGTGGTTGGAGAAGCATTCGGCGGAAGTAACAAATTGTAGATAAGAAGAGCAGTTTGAGGACTCTCGCCATCATGATCTTCACCCCTTTGCGGGGCCAGGCTCTCCAATCTTCTCCACCGTGCACCGAGGGATTAAACCGTGGCTATGGCGTGTGATTTCCCTACTCGGAGGGGGTGAGATCAGCGTGACGTAAAAAAATGTGGAATATAATGTAAACAATCTCACAAAAAATCAATCGCACAAAGTACACAATAATTTTTAGGTGGAAACCCAAATCGGGTGAAAACCACCACCTAACCCTCTCGAGTTAGGATTTTCTGATCAACCAAGTTGATCAAATCCACTAACCGAATCACTTAAACGAGGGTGATTCAACCTCAATTACAACCACGCTACTTCATACGAGGGTAGTGTACCTCAAACCCCTTCGCTTCACGAGAAGGATTTTGTCCCACGAAGGAGACGGGAATTCGCAAAGCGAATACCCAACCAAATAACAAAGATAAATGACAACAATCCTATAGAGACAACAAAGTAATTTAAACCTAGCTTCTATAGGAATTAGGAAACTCCCCTTTGAAGGAGTGCGTCGGATCGATGACGCGAGTGCGTGAGCCACGCGACGGCGCAACGTTGCTCTCGTGAACTACGGCAGGAGAGCGGGTGCGCGAAGGCTTGATGCTCTCAAGATGTAGAGCAAGAGCTTGGAGAGCAAGAGCTTGGAGAACAAGAATGGAAATGCTTGTTCTTGGTGTGTCTAGGTGTATGTTTTGTGCAAGAGGCTCCTCTCGATTTATAGAGGCCTTAGGAAGGCTTTGGAAGGCTTAGGAAAGGTTCCATAGCCATTGGGAGCAAAGCCCAAGAGAATCAGGCCGAAATCAGGAATAATGATTGCACTGACGGGCTTATCAGACGTCTGATCCTGGCATCAGATGTTTGGAAGATCACTTTAAGACGTCTGATTTTAGGCGGGTTTCCTCCTGACTTGGATCAGATCTAAACAGGGTTCTAGTGCAAGTCCATCAGACGACATACAGGATGTCTGGCACTATGTCTGGACGTCTGGAAACCTACTTTTTCGTGGGAATGGATTTCCAAGAGAATGCAACGGCTAGAAAATCTCTGAGAAGAGATTTTGGGGCAGCCGAGGCAAAACAGTCATCTATCAGACGTCTGGAAAGGCCTAAGGACGTCTGATAAGGCTCTAACGGTCATATCCTTGAGTGTTTGCTAAGTCAGCCAACGGTCCACTAATTGGATGTCTGGCACTAGTCATCAGACGTCTTCTAAGACGTCTGGACTATGGTCTGGACGTTTGATTTCATCAGACAGAACTACCAAGTCCAGCCTAAATGTTTATCAAACGTCTGAATCAATAGTCAGACATCTGAATCAACAGTCAGACGTCTTAAAACACATTATCAGATGTCTGATCTTGGAATTAGACTTCTGGAAATGCTGTTTGAACCCTATATTGGTTTTCTAAGTTCTCTACAGAAAACCTAAGTATCCTAGGGTTATGCGGGTTTCTCTAGGACTACTGTTAGGGTACTTTGAGGCTCTTTGACATAATGTTCTAAGGAAATAAAGAGCAAGAAAATAAAGACAAAAGTACATGAAAGGAATAAATAGAATTCTATCCTATTCTTCTTATCCTTCCATCTTCAATCTATCGCTCCTCGCGAATCTCCTCTGTTTTCCATCAAGCTCCTCCAATCCATCCTGGATGTGAGCTCGAACTCCGTCTGGTCACGTCTCCATTTGCAATTCACCTGAAATCTAAGACTCCAAGTGCAAATGTTAAATGACACGTATTTTGTTATCATCAAAACAAATGATCGTGGTGCTCTAGCACCAACAATCTCCCCCTTTTTGATGATGACAAAACCATAATAATGCAAAAAATCCTCCCCCTTTTTGACATTATCAGAAAGGTTTAATTGATTTTACATTTCCTATAATTTTCCCTTAAAACATGCTCTTCTATGAATTTCTTTTAAACAAGAGTAATGTCCTCCCCCTTTCTATAACAACAAGATAGCTATTATTTTCTCCCCCTTACTGAAGGAAATTTAGCTAACTTGCATCTCCCCCTTAAAAATTGACAATTAGCTCATAAAATTTTTAACTCCCCCTATCTAAATGCTAATGATAAAAAGATAGGGTAAAGAATTTTTACCTCACCTACCATGGCCAATAAAATGGTCCAAATGGTGGTGGTGGATGCCACATCGGATGGGGCTCCCATCCGTACCTTGGAGGCCTGGGCATCGGCGCCGGTCTCTAATCTGGTGGTCGACGTGCGGCGGGATCATTATTTGTTCGCCGTCTCGTCGGTCTTCTCATTCTCCTCCTTGGTCTGCTGCTTGGTTCTCCCAACACGAGTTGACCAGCCTTGAGCTTGTAGGTCCAGTCCTTCGTATTGTAGTTATCCCTGAAACCTACAAAACAAGATTCCAATTCTTTTTTCGGTATCCAAGTGAGCTTGGATCTGGATCTGTTAGCGGGTCTCCTTGACGGAGATCCTTTCTCAACCTTAGGGCTATAAAAATTATCTACTTTGTTGATTAATTTGTTGGAATTTTCCCTAAGACATGCAATTTTTTTTTCTATAATATTCATCTTAGTCTTTAAATCAGAAATTTCTAATTTTAGACTAGCATTTTCCTTAATCAATTTAGTATTTTCATTGATTAAATGTTTATTTTCTAATAACAGGTTATCATTTTTAGGACTAGCTTCTAGATCCTTGAGTTTTATTTCTAATCTTTCATTTTCACTTCTAAGAAAACTAAGATTCTTTTTCATGCTATTGTTTTCTATTTTTAGTGATTTACTAACTTCAAAAAGCTCATTAAAAGCGTCTTGTAAATCCGGGTTTACCTCATTGTCGGAATCGCTTTCGCTGTCGCTGTCGCTATTGCTTCCTCTGGCCATGAAACCAAAGCAAGCGGTTTCTTCTTTTTCTTCTTCTTCCTCCGAGCTCGAATCGTCCCAAGTGGCTTGGAACGCCTTCTTCTTAGATTTCTTCTCCTTTTCCTTCTTTTCCTTTTTGAGAAGAGGGCATTCTGGTCGTAGGTGCCCTTTCTCGTTGCAGTGATAGCAACGTCTCGGGCTTTCCTTCTCCTTTTTCTCTTTCTTTGATTCCCTACAAAACTTGGAAAATTTTTTAAGTAAAATTCTAAAGTCTTCGTCATCGGAACTTACCTCGCTATCTGACGTGGCATTGAAGGCGAGAGTCTTCTTATGTTTAGTCTCCGGTGTATCCTTCTTCTTCTGCTTCAACTTTGTCTTGTAGGCCATTAGATTGCCTAGGAGATCTTCCATGTTGAGCTCCTCCACTTCGTTCGCCTCTTCGATGGCGGTGACTTTCTGTTCCCACTCTGGTCCAAGGGAACGAAGAAGCTTCCCTTGAAGCTCCCCCTTGATGAAAGTCTTCCCTAAAGCTTTCAAGTTATTTAAAATGAGAGTGAACCTAGTGTTCATCTCACTTAAGGATTCGTTAGATTTCATAGAAAAAGATTCAAATTCTTGAGAAAGTAAATTTATTTTAGAAGTTTTTACCTTAGAGGTACCTTCGTGAGTTACCTCAAGTGTGTGCCAAATCTCGTATGCGGTGGCGCATTGCGAGATTCTGTTGAACTCCTCCGAGCTGAGCGTGCAATACAACGCGTTCATTGTTTTTGCGTTGAGCGAGAGTTCCCGGATCTGCTGTTGCGAGTTGTTTATCGCGCTCGATCAGGTTTTAAAAGATAATACGTTGTAATATAGCGAACAAAGCATTCAAACAAATAGAGAATTTTATTACTCGAAAAACTAGAGTATCCGAGGTCGAACACAGAGAGCAATCTCAGTACTTTTAAAACTAAGGAATACAACTTTTAAATGAAGAACAACTGATTCAAAGAGAGTTATAAAAAGAATTGTTAAAAGATAACAGGATTAGACATCTGATTTCTATATCAGACGTCTTAAATGCAACTATTCTTCTTCCTGTTTTGATTCTGCCTTGGCCTTCTCTGATTTTTGCTTGCTCTTCTCTCTTCTGCCTTCTTCTTCTTCGTAGGTTCCTTCTTCTTCTTTTCTTCTGATCTACAGATCTTCTTCTTCCTTGAACTTCTCTTTCCTACCTTTGCTTCTTTTCTCTTCTATCTTCTTCTTCTTTTTGTCTGTAGTCCTTCTTTCTTTCATCTCTTCTCTTCTTCGCTCAACCTCTTCTTCTACTTCTTCTCTTCTTCCTCCTTGCAACTAAGTCTCCTTTCTTCAACGTCCGGCCTGCCTGCACAGGAGAGCAAAACCTACCCTGTCCCTCTACCCGCACATCCCTCTCTCTCTCTGAAATTCACTCAAGGACGCTCTCCCAGAGCCACGGGTAATCGGGTCGGATTTCGCACCCGGGACCAGGCGCACCGCAGGTGGGTGATGCGCGAGGAGTGCTCAGGTTGGGTCAGGTCGGAGCCCACCAAATCCGCGAGGTGAAACTGCGGACGAGGCGAGCGTGGGATAAGGTGAGGGACCTCACCCCTGTGCATTCGGAGGCAACGAGGTAATATCACAAAAATAATTTAAAGTATACCTGCGCTTTGCGTTTCGCCGATGTGGGACTATTGGTTCTGCCCCGCTCCCGCGCGCATCCGCAGAGCCTTCGTGCAATCGCCATAGCTGCAGACGTTGCTGCGCTCCTTGCTGGACTTAGACGCTTCGCACTACTGTCAAAATACGCTGCACCTGAAGATTGGAGAACCTGACGTCTGGAGCTGCTCCAACCGTCAACGGTGGCAGGGGCTAAAATCCTGTCAAGCACAAAACAAGCCTCTCGGCTTAATCAGACCAGCTGGGCACCTTCGCCGTGGCACGGTGCTGCAGGTCGTGGGATGGCCTAAACGTGCGAGCCTAGGTCATCCTGTGACCGAAGGTGTGGGGGTGTTCGGGGGGTTGTGGTGGAGGCGTAGAGGGATGGTCGATGGGCGGAGATTGTTCCTTGTGGTGAGGCGGAGCTTATGAGACGGTTGGCGAGTCGTGTGGAGGGGCGGAATGATGGGGGAGGCTCGCCGGAGGTCGGTCGGTGACGTGGAAGATGAGGGTGGTCAGCGATGGTCGCGGGGTAATTAAATGAAATAAAAGGGGGAAAAGAGAGAGGGGAAGATGGAGAAGGTATCTGGAGTGTTCTGGAAGGGAGGGAGGCAGGGGAGTGGATGGCACGTAGCTGCCATCGTCGGAGAAGAAGAACCCTGAGGGAGGGAGCGGCGACGAGGACGAGGTCAGGAGAACACGCGCTTGGTATTGTGCGATGCGGGAGGAAGAGACGAAGTTGACTCTGCTGCTGGTATGGCAGCAGAGCGACGAGAAGGAGGGAAGGAGGTCGCCAGAGCTTGCGGGTTTCTTGGCCGGAGATGGAAGAGAGGAAAATTTGGGGGAATCTCCGCCAAAACAAGTCTGAAGATCAACGGCCGGGTTTGGGGATCCTTTTATAGGTGTTGGCCGAACGTTCTAGTGTGCGGAGGGCTGCGCAATTATCTTCGACGGTTCACCGGAGAAGGGAAGAGGGTGGATACCCAAATCCCTCGTGCGTTCGCATGAGAGATTGGGTTCACACCAGAGATCGTGATTGGCCTTAGATGGAAGGGAATTCCTCAGAGAATCTCCCTTCCATTTCTGGGAGGGGATCTCTGAGGAATCAGAGAGTATTCCCTCTCTAATCCTCGCCGGAGGTCGGTTCAGCCCTAACAATGGTGGCAGGACTTGATTGCAATGGTGGCGAGGAAATTAGGGGGCTCTGCAATGATTTTCAAAAGATAGGGGCCAAATTATGATTTGGGTGTACTAAATTGCAAAGTAGGTCAAGATGACCTCCCCTTCGGTCCAAATTTTGGTACAAACATAATTTTTACCTAACGAATCCAATGGTGAAGTTGGATTTTGGGTTTGACCTCGTTTGACTGGACATTTTACGTAAAAGCTCAAATTAGGTTAATTGATGAGCTAGGACCCTAATCTAGGTCAAACTGGGTTCCAAAGGCCAAATTAAGTGTTCTAAACCCTAGGGGATATTTTTTCATGATTTTTAGAGGGTTTACTTGATTTTTATTCTGATCGTAACCTTGTTAATTTAAGTAGGTCTATTTTAGGGTTACCAAATGTCATTTAATTCCTAAATTTCACATGAACCCATTTCTGATTGACTCAACCCACTTTTTATCTTATTTAGACCATTTAACCTATGTTTTGCCTTTGAGAAATCCCGTTTATGCACTGCAATGGTAAAATTACAGTTTTAACCTTTAATTCATATTTTCTTCTCAGAGCACTTATTCCTTCATTTAGGCCTTCTTCTAGGTTATGTAGGAGCTTTTATCTTCTTTATTGGGTCAAAATGAGCTAGTTATGGCTCATGATGAGGCTCTCATCATACCCCCATGCCTAGCTTTTGCTAGTCCCTTAGCAAAATTTCAAGGTTTTAACTTCCGTTCTAGACCCGGAGTGTCTGTCAACAATCATGACAAGTGCTTCTCCTTTTCTTTTGTGATTAGGTCAGAATGCCGACAGTAGGCCTAGAGGTACTCAAGTACCAACCAAAATCCAGACCTGACCCACTTTAGCCTTAGTCCTCCGCAAAGGTTTCTACGGCCCACAAAAACTAACCTAGGGTTTGTTGGATTCCGCGGTTAAAGCACACGTGCTTGAGACATTTTTAGCCTAAGTTCAGTTTGCAGTGCGTTTTTTGTAAGAGAGTGATAGAAGATTTATTTGTTTAGAGAGATTTTCTCTCTCTTTTCTTTTTATTTCTAGCTTCGGATTAGCTTCTCAACACGGTTTGTATCGGATTCCTCATCCCCATCATCAATCCTCAAGGGTCCCTGGCTTTCGAGATAATCCCGCCCATGGCAACCCCCAGAACCCTGGCTTTCGAGATTTCGAGATAATCCCACCCATGGCGTTCCGTGGCCGAATTTAGACCCTGGCGATCGACATTTCATGATAATGCCGCCCATGGTATCTGAACCAGCAGAGTGCTTACATGCCCCCAGTAGGATATTTAAATATCCTAAGAGACAAGCACCGAGGAGACGATATGTTGTTACGCATCTTCGAGGGGAATTTCCCGCCTCTCTGCGCTGGGAACTCATCCAAATCAACTTGTGTTGATTGGTTGCTACTAATCTAGGTGACTTTTTCAGAACATTAAACGCTTTTGCGTGATTTGGATGTTTATGCGCACTGAACCAGACTGTGTGTGAATTTGGGGTGCTTAGGTTACCGAATCCCGCAAATCGGAGGTCAGTTAACGAGGCCGAATACTTCCTAAGCCTTAGACCTAATACTCAAGCTTCGCATTTTCCTCAACCTCTTGAGGATTATCCAGATTTTAACGGATACGTGAATTTTTAAGCTAAATAATCTAGCCCAAGAGGCCTAAGACCAACGTTCCCGCTAATCTCTTGTTATGTCTCCTTAGCACTTTTTATTTTTCTTGATTTGGTCTAGAACTTCAGTTAACCCCTTAATCTTTTACTAATGACTATTTCTTTTCATTTTCATTTTGTGCTCCTTTTTGTCATTTGACTCTTTTTTCCTCTTCTCATTTGTATGACCCTGAATTGTTCCTCCCCTCCTTCAAGTCTTTTTTTTTTATTGAAACCCTTTCTTGATATGAATTTTCCTAGCATTTTGCACTTTCATACCCCCCCATGCCTAAGATTTGCAATGTCCCCATTGTAAATTAGGTGGGTTCGATTTCAGCTTAGTTCATGTATTAGGACAGGTGTGTGGTGAGTGAATGGGTCGAAGTGACTTGTTGCGAACGATTTCTAATCTCGAGTAGGGATACCTGAGGTGAAGTCGGCTGTCCTAATGGATGAACCCTAAAGTGCAATATGAATCCGCTTAGAGATGTCAGAAAAGGTTTCGAATTTTTTCAAAGAATGACGGGTTGCCTCCCGTTAAGCATTGAGTTTTACGCCATCGGCTGGGTGCAATGAGCTCAAGAGGAATGGAGGGTAAAGGATGACTCAGCCAAATCTATATCGGTCATGTCCATGAACGGCTTGAGTCTCTGACCGTTCATGACAAAGGGTTCAAAATCGTGGCTGAGTGGGCTGATTTCAATGGCTCCATTTCCGAAGATTTGTCGAACTAGGTAGGGTCCGACCCACTTAGATCTTAGCTTTCCTAGGAATAATTTGAGTCGAGCATCAAAGAGTAAAACCTTTTGACCATGATGAAAGACCTTTCTAGAAATGTGTTTGTCGTGAAAAGCTTTAACCCGTTCTTTGTAAATTCGCAAGTTCTCATACGCATCGTGGCTTAATTCATCGATCTCGCTCATTTGAAGTCTTCTGTGGGTTCCAGCCTTAGAAAGATCTAGATTACAAGTCTGTACTGCCCAATAGGCTTTATGCTCCAACTCGACGGGGAGGTGACATGCCTTCCAGTACACTAATCTGAAGGGAGACATTCCTAATTGGGTCTTATGGGTGGTCCTATAGGTCCACAATGCTTTCGGAAGCCGAGAAGACAAATCTTTTCTATCAGGTCGAACAGTAACCTGAAGGATCTTCTTGATCTCTCGGTTAGATAGCTCAGCTAGGCCATTAGTTTGGGGGTGGTAAGGAGTAGAGATTCGGTGTGACACCCCGTATTTGGTCATCAGTGACCTGAACTGAGCATTAGTGAAATGGGTCCCTCCGTCGGAAATTATAGCACGTGGGATCCCGAACCTTGAGAAAATGTTTTGATGAATGAATTTTATAACAACTTTGTGATTGTTGGTTCGGGTCGGAATGGCTTCTATCCACTTGGAAACATAGTCAACTGTGAGTAAGATGTATTCGAAGCCATCCAAGATCAGGAAGGGTCCCATGAAATCGATCCCCCAAATATCAAAAATTTCGCATACCAAGATCGGCTGTAGAGGCATCATGTCTCGATGGCTCATGTTGCCCAGAGTCTGGCAACGGGAACATGCCTTACAGTGATCGTATGCATCTTTGAAAATTGTGGGCCAGTAAAAGCCACACTGGAGGACTTTTGATGCGATTTTATGTCCTGAGAAATGTCCACCGCATGCCTGGTCATGGCAGAATGAGAGTATGTCTTTGATTTCCACTTCTGCGACGCACCGTTGAATTATCTGATCAGCACCAATGCGGAATAGATACGGGTCTTCCCGTAGGTAACACTTGGCATCGGAACGCAATTTGTCCTTCTTGGCCTTCGGCCAATCGGCCGGAATCTGATGTGATGCCAGGTAATTAACCATATCAGCAAACCATGGAAGACTTGTACTGATAGTCAGGATGTGCTCATCAGGAAAATGTTCTGTGATAGGTCCGGAAGGGTCAATTATTTCAGAAGGAAGGCGGGACAAGTGATTAGCTACCACATTTTGCTTTCCTACCTTGTTGCGAATCTCAAGGTCAAATTCTTGCAACAACAAGATCCATCGGATTAATCGAGGTTTCGCGTCCTTCTTTGCAAGGAGATGCCTCACAGTTGTGTGATCCGAGTATATGATAACACGGGAACCCAGAAGGTATGATCTGAATTTTTCCAGGGCAAATACTGATAGCGAAATACGCGTGATTTGTAAAAGCAGTTTTTTTAACGTTGTTGTAACACGCGAATCCGCTTTCACTTTTAAAATTTATATCCTAGATAGGGGAGTATCTAGGGTCGTCCAAGGAGGCAAAGATTGCAATAATGATTCTCTTGCTTGGGATACAATCTCAACTTTCTTTTTAATATTTTTCAATATGTAATTTTTTTGTATTTTGAAAAGACGAGGGCAAACGGCAGATTGTAGCGAAAAGAACTAACACCTACAAATGATTAAAAATCTAAAAGATAGAAATATCTTCTTCCTAAGCTCACTCTAGGCAAGTGTAGGCCTAGGGTAATTAGGAAGAAGAGGTGAAATAAGTGCTAGAACCAAAACAACTGCAATAAAAAGCTTAAAAGAAGGCAATTTTTGATTGAGTAGAATGAGTGTTCTTTTCAAGGACAAGTAGAGGAAAGCTTCTACTAGAATTGAACAATTTAAAAGCAAGAAAAGAAACACAAATCCTCTTGTAACAATGGTGAAGAAGGTTGTCTTCTTGCTCCAAGCCTAGCTACTCCTTGGCTTGAAAAGAGGGCCTCCTTCTTCTACTTCCTTGAGAGCTCCTCCAAGGTGGAAGCTACCACCTTTAATGCTCTCTCCAAAGGGGTGGGCGTGCACCACCCTTAAAACTCCTCCAAGGTGGCGTGACCACCTTCAAGATCTCCTCCAAGATCTTCCTTGCCTGGCTTCTCCTTTGGCTGGCGTGACCCAAGAGAGAAGGGAAGAGGGGAAGGCACCAAGGGGACAGAATATCCCCTTAATCTTCTTCTTCTTCTTCTCTCTTGGACGTGGGATTCTTGGTGGAATATGAGAGTGAAATGGCTAGCCAAGGATATTGGAGCATAGTTAAGCTAAGCTAAGCTAAGCTAAGCTAGCTTAGCTAATGGAGGAGTAGAGGAGAAGATGTTGGAGCTAGGGTTTGGAGGAAGGAGCTGAGGAGAAGAAGTCTGGAGTTGGAGCTGGAGTTGGCTGCTGCTGAAGAGGCTGGCATGGGGCTACTCTAGCTGGCTTAGCTTGCTAGTTCTTTGCTAGTTGCTAAGCCAAGCTAAAGTGAGCTAGCTTCTACCAAAATGAGCTGAGGTGAGCTAGGTCTGGTGCTCCCGGGGAGAATCAAGCTGGTTGAGGCAGCTAAGGTAGCTTAGCTCAACTGAGTTGAGCTAAGCTGAGTCCCCGGGAGCTGGACTTGAGCTTCCTGAGCTGAGATGAATTCTTCTTCAACTGGCTGGAGTTGAGTGGAGCTGAATGTAGCTGGATCTGAGCTGGGGTGAACTCCTGTCAACTCAGCTGAGCTAGCTAGAGCTCCCTGTGAACTAGTGGGAGCTGAGATGAGCTAGACTCAGCTAAGTTGAGCTGGATCTGAGCTGACTTGAGCTAGGGTGAGCTAAGATGAACTCTCTTGAGCTGCCATCCAGCTGAGATTAGCTGAATGGAGCTGGGATGAGCTAACCCTAGTTCAAGTAAGCTAGGTTCCAGTTGCGGTGAGCTGGATCAAGCTGAGGTGAGTTGGATCAAGCTGAGGTGAGCTGGATTAGGCTGAGTTCCAGCTAGTCTGGGCTTCTCCTTCACCATTTGCCTTCTTGAGTGCTAGGGTTTTAGGGATCTGTGCATCTGTACATCCCTAACACTCACAAAAACACATTAAAATGATAATAAAAAATGCAATGCATGCCTATCCTAATTTATGCCTAAATGCAGCCCAAAAACCCGTTTACGGAGTAAAATCCTAAGAGCTAGGTTAGTTTTAAAGCATAAAAATGATGATAAACTGGAGTTTATCAAATACTACGTCCAGTAGCTCTTTCTCAGTAACCGTATAGTTATGCTGAGCCTCATCTAGTGTTTTGCTGGCGTAGTAAATGACCACAGGTTTCCCGTCAATTTTCTGCCCAAAATCGCTCCCACAGCGAAATCAGATGCATCGCACATGATCTCAAAGGGTTGAGACCAATCAGGGGACTGTAGGATCGGGGCTTGGGTGACTCGGTCACGTAGGACCTCAAATGCTTGAGTGCATTCCTTGGAAATTTCGAAAGGCACATCCTTGGAGAGAAGATTGGTCAGGGGGCGCGCGATTTTGGAGAAATCAGGGATAAATCGACGGTAAAAACCGACGTGCCCCAAAAAAGATCGGATGTCCTTAATCGAGCTAGGCATAGGGAGCTTGGAAATCAGGTTAACCTTAGCTCGATCCACTTGGATGCCTTTCTCCGAGATTAAATGTCCCAGGACAATTCCCTCAGGCACCATGAAATGGCTCTTTTCCCAGGAAAGAACCAAATTCACCTCGATGCACCGCCTGAGTATTTGGACCAAGTGTTGGAGGCAATCGTCAAATGATTCTCCAAAAATTGAAAAGTCATCCATGAAGACTTCCAGATAATCACCTACCATATCTGAGAATATGGCAAGCATGCACCTCTGAAAAGTTGCAGGTGCATTGCAGAGACCGAATGGCATCCTTCGAAACGCGTACGTCCCGAAGGGGTAGGTGAATGTGGTCTTTTCTTGGTCCTCTAGATGGATTGCCACCTGATTGTAATCGGAGTACCCGTCAAGAAAGTAGAAGACCTATTTCCCGCTAGTTTTTCGAGGATCTGATCAATAAATGGTAGTGGGAAATGATCCTTCTTCGTGGAGAAATTAAGTCTTCTGTAATCAATGCAGACTCTCCACAAGTTAGCTATTCGGGTAGGAATGACTTCTCTGGCTTCAGTCGTGATAATGGTAAGTCCTGCCTTTTTGGGCACCACTTGTATTGGACTCACCCAACGACTGTTGGAGATCGGGTAGATGATCCCTGCATCTAACCACTTTATGATCTCCTTTTTCACAACCTCCTGTAGGTTAGGGTTTAGGCATCTTTGCATTTCTCTTGAAGGTCGTGCACCTTCTTCTGTGTAGATTCGATGTGTGCAGTATGAAGGGCTTATGCCAGTCAAATCATCGAGAGTCCATCTAATGGCTCTACAATGTTGCTGGAGAACAGAAATCAAACGGAGTTCCTGGTCAGGTGTGAGTCGAGAGTTGATAATCACAGGAAATGTCTGATTTGAATCCAAAAACACGTACTTCAGATGTTCGGGAAGGGGCTTGAGTTCCATGACAGGATTGTCAGCAGCAGCGGGTGGTTCGGGGTTTGTATCAGGAGCAATGGTAGGAGTCATAGGTGTGTCTAGATCATGTTCGCATTCCTCTGTTAGCGGGTTTTTATTCTCTAGTGGTTGATCAGGGATAATCAGGTTGTCCTCTATATGTAATTCATCAACCACGGCTCTGATATCACATATTTCCTATATAACCCCGCAATTAATCCCTTGTTGGGCCTTAAAAATGTCAATCTTCAGGTTTTGATTCCCAAATTTTAATTCTATTTGGCCCTCTTCGTAGTTTATGTTGGCCCTAGCAATGGCCAAAAAGGGTCTCCCTAATATGATTGGTGTGTCCCTTGGGTTCTTAGGTGCATCCATGTCTAGTACTATGAAGTCCACCGGGAAATAGAAATCTCGTACCCTAACAATGACATCCTCGAGTATTCCTCTAAGTGACTTGATGGATCGATCGGCTAACTGCAATGTCACCTCAGTGGGTTTAAGTTCAGATTCTTCTAGGTGGTCGAGGAGGGATGTAGGTATTAAATTTATGGAGGCACCTCGGTCTAGTAAGGCTCTATCAAATTGGGTTTCACCAATTTTACAAGAAATCAAGGGAGTTCCTGGGTCTTTAGCCTTGGGTGGGAGTTTGCTCAAGATGACAGAGCTGGCTTGCTCTGACAGTACGATTGGATTCCCATCCTTGGTTCGCAGCTTACGTTTAGGGGTACATATGTCTTTCAAGAATCTTGCGTAAGCCGGTATGTGGCGAATTGCATCCATCAATGGGATGTTTATCTGGACCTGTTCAAAGAGCTTGACTAGATCCTCCTCGGGGGCCATGGGTTTAGTTATCCTTTTTCCTTTGGTCAAGGCCTTTGGAAATGGGATCCTAGTTGGTTCCTCTAGGATAGGTCCAGGTTCTTGATCTGGGACAGTAGTATCTTGGATAACTATCCTAGGGTCTTGGCTATTATCAGGCTTGGAGTGGTTCGGATAATGTGGATCTTGGGTTGTTTTACCACTACGTGTTGTTACAGAGTTTAATCCAGCCTGATTCTGGTTTGGGTTTGGTAGGAGGGGTGGCTGCTGCTGAAATCCCGCATAAGATGTCGAAGCTTCCATCCCGTCTGGTGATGGAGAAGCAGGGGCTTGATAAATCAAATGCGTTTGGCCTGAATTTGGATTCATAACGCGCTTCTGGTTAGCACGTTATTTGGGTTGGGCAGAGGTTGAGAGGGAAGGGTGCCAGGTTGGCGGGAATTTGCCATCTGGGCCAGTTGGTTGCAAATCTCTGTGATCTCGTCCTTGTGCTATTTTTGCATTGCCGCATTTGTCTTTTGAATGTCAGCCAGTGTTTGAATGATGAGAGTCAGTTGATCCTGGTTTTGCCCGGATTGGTAGGTGGGATTGGGTCGAGGCTGAGGCGGCTGATATGGACGAGGGGCTTGTGGATGGGGTTGATATGGTGGTCTTTGAGAATTTCTCGCCCACTGAAAGTTAGGATGATTTCGCCATCCAGGGTTGTAGGTATTGGAGAATGGGTAATTCTGGATGGCGTTGAGGTCCTAGCAGTTCTGAGGAACCTCAGGAAAGTCAGAATACGAGGGTTCATAGTTCCCCCAACTCGAGTAGAATGGATCGGAGGTCACTCCGGTTCGAGAGGTAGACGGGGGTGGATATGGGTCCATCCCCTTCGCAGATTGGTGATAGATGTTTTGCACAGTTTCCCTTGCCAGAGGTGGTCGTGCAAAGGAGTTTTGCGCAGAGGTGGCTTGCTGCAAATGCCGAGTTAGCTCGTCCACCTTCTTTTCTATGATAGAAACCTTGTCCAACCGACTGGCCATCAGTTCCAAGTCGACAGAATTGGACAGGTCCTACATCTCATGTGTCCCTCTCAGATTCGTCGATGCGCGGGCATTCGTCCTATTGAATAAGCCCATGGAGTCATTATTTATGGAGTTCTCGCACATGTTTTCGAGAATCTCCCACACCGTGTCTTCATGTTGACCCATGATGTTTCCTCCGCACGTTGCATTGACGAATAAATGAATATCTTCATGGAGTCCCTGGTAAAAAGACTGGACTTGTTCCCACTTAGGAACTCTGTGATGGGGACACTTTCGCATGAGATCTAAGAATCGATCCCATGCTTCGTGAAGAGGTTCTCCCGGTTGTTGAGTGAAATCAATGATCTGGTGGCGCAAGGCATTCATCCGGCCAACGGGGAAGAATTTTTTCAAAAATTCGAACTGAAGTTCTTCCCATGTGTTGATCGGACAGGTCTGAGTTTGATACCAGTGTGCGGCCTTGTCCAAGAGGGAGAACGAAAACATTTTCATGAGTAGGATATCCCGATTTTGCACATCTGACCCGAAGGTCTGGGCCAGATGCTTGAGTTGTTTAATGTGTTGGAATGGATCCTCAGAGTTAAGCCCATGAAACTTCGGTATGGCATGAATCATATTGGGCTTTAGTTTAGAATCAGGTCCTCCAATCGGGGTTCGTACTCGAGGTTCGATCGCCACCGCAGCGGGATTATAGTGATCTCGCATCATAGGTCGTTGCGGTGGATTTACAAAGTTCTGAAAGAGATCATTAAGGCGTTGAAGTTGGTGTTCAAGGTTATTCTCCTCTTCAATGGGTTGTGCCATGATGGAAGAAGAAGGAGAACCAGGGTCTGAATCAGATGAAAGATTTATGTGGAGGGGTTGCTGCACAAACAAGGGCGTCGAGGCTTGGCCTCGACGAGAGTGAATTTCTATAGGAGGTCTTAAGGGTGGCCTTAAGGACCTCCTACCGAACATGCACCGAAGGATGTGATGAGATTAGAAGGTGCTGGACCCAATCAAGACACCAAAAAATTGTTGGGTGACTATAGAGGTTCGGGGCGGATGGACCCCTTAGTCAGAAAGGTCGTCCACTTGAGAAATACCTGGGCAGCCAGAGAGGGAGAGTCCCGCAAATACCCCTGCACGGTAGAGCGTCCCCACGAGTTACAGGGTTTCCCCCACCCGACCTCTCTTGTCACTACGGTTCCAGGTAGACCAGAATGGGGACCTTGACCTCTTAAGTCTACCTTTTTTTTACTTAAAGATCAAGGTGCTTAATGTTTCACTTGAGCTTTTAAGTATTTTGAGTGAAAAAGTGACCTAATTTTAAGGTTGGTTGACCCAAGGGATCAACTTCACCTTTTGTTCCTTTAAGAGCTTTTAGGTCCTTTTCTTTTAAGGTTCAAATGGATTAAAAGCCTGATTTGCTTAGGGTTCTTCTTGTGTAGATCTTTTCAAACAAGGTTTTGGCACACCTCTTTTTGGAAAAATTTATTTCTTTGTTTAAGAGAAGATGTGTCTCTAAAAACCCTAGCTTTGCAATCCTTAAATTGCCTCTAGTGGGTCCAATTGAGTTGCCTCAGAATTTAGCACCTAGGGCTCAATCAAGAAAGTTTTAGCCCTAGTTACCTTAGTTGGATGAGCAGATAAAAATGTGTTGAAATGAAAATTAGGCAACTTGATGAGTTACTAAATATGAAATAGGTAGCCCTAAGTTGATTGTTTTCTTTTTTTTCTTTTCAGATTTTGAGAGAGTTAAGAGGGAGGGCTTATGGAAATTACCTGTTCCTTGGAGTGTCTGTTGTGCAGCTGCTCTTCTTTCCTTTTTGCTTTCCCTGTTTTGAGCACAGAAGAGAGGAGTTAGGTCAAATATTGGATGAAAAAGTTGTAATCAAAAGCTTTAAAAGTGCCCGTTGCTCCCCGGTAACGATGCCAAAATGTTTATCGCGCTCGATCGGGTTTTAAAAGATAATACGTTGTAATATAGCCGACAAAGCGTTCAAACAAATAGAGAATTTTATTACTCGAAAAATTAGAGTATCCGAGGTCGAACACAGGGAGCAATCTCAGTACTTTTAAAACTAAGGAATACAACTTTTAAATGAAGAACAATTGATTCAAAGAGAGAGAGTTATAAAAAGAATTGCTAAAAGATAACAGGATTAGATGTCTGATTTCTATATCAGACGTCTTAAATGCAACTATTCTTCTTCCTGTTTTGATTCTGCCTTGGCCTTCTCTGATTTTTGCTTGCTCTTCTCTCTTGTGCCTTCTTCTTCGTAGGTTCCTTCCTTCTTTTCTTCTGATCTACAGGTCTTCTTCTTCCTTGAACTTCTCTTTCCTGCCTTTGCTTCTTTTCTCTTTTGTCTTCTTCTTTTTGTCTGCAGTCCTTCTTTCTTTCTTCTCTTCTCTTCTTCGCTCAGCCTCTTCTTCTGCTTCTTCTCTTCTTCCTTGCGGCTAAGTCTCCTTTCTTCAACGCCCGGCCTGCCTGCACAGGAGAGCAAAACCTACCCTATCCCTCTACCCGCACGTCCCTCTCTCTCTCTGAAATTCACTCAAGGACGCTCTCCCAGAGCCACGGGTAATCAGGTCGGATTTCGCACTCGGGACTAGGCGCACCGGCAGGTGGGTGATGCGCGAGGAGTGCTCAGGTTGGGTTGGGTCGGAGCCCACCAGATCCGCGAGGTGAAACCGCGGACGAGGCGAGCATGGGATAAGGTGAGGGACCTCACCCCTGTGCGTTCGGAGGCAACGAGGTAATATCACAAAAATAATTTGAAGTATACCTGCGCTTTGCGTTTCGCCGATGTGGGACTATTGGTTCTGCCCTGCTCCCGCGCGCACCCGCAGAGCCTTCGTGCAATCGCCACAGCTGCGAACGTTGCTGTGCTCCTTGCCGGACTTAGACGCTTCGCACTACTGTCCCGAATACGCTGCACCTGAAGATTGGAGAACCTGACGTCTGGAGCTGCTGAAGCTTGGAGCTGCTCCAACCATCAATGGCGGCAGGGGCTGAAATCTTGTCAAGCACAAAACAAGCCTCTCGGCTTAATCAGACCAGCTGGGCACCTTTGCCGTGGCACGGTGCTGCAGGTCGTGGGATGGCCTAGCCGTGCGTGCCTAGGTCGTCCTGTGACCGAAGGTGTGGGGGTGTTCGGGGGGCTGTGGTGGAGGCGTAGAGGGATGGTCGATGGACGGAGATTGTTCCTTGTGGTGAGGCGGAGCTTATGAGATGGTTGGCGAGCCGTGTGGAGGGGCAGAATGATGGGGGCGGCTCGTCGGAGGTCTGTCGGTGACGTGGAAGATGAGGGTGGTCAGCGACGGTCGCGGGTTATTAAATGAAATAAAAGGGGGAAAAGAGAGAGGGGAAGATGGAGAAGGTATTTGGAGTGTTTTGGAAGGGAGGGAGGCAGGGGAGTGGATGGCGCGTAGTTGCCATCGTCAGAGAAGAAGAACCCTGAGGGAGGGAGCAGCGACGAGGACGAGGTCAAGAGAACGTGCGCTTGGTACTGCGCTACGCGGGAGGAAGAGACGAAGTGGACTCTGCTGCTGGAATTAAAGCAGAGCGACGAGGAGGGGAGGAGGTCGTCGGAGCTTGCGGGTTTCTTGGCCGGAGATGGAAGAGAGGAAAATTTGGGGGAATCTCCGCCAAAACAAGTCTGAAGATCAGTGGCTGGGTTTGGGGATCCTTTTATAGGTGCTGGCCGAACGTTCTAGTGTGCGGAGGGTTGCGCAATTATCTCCAACAGTTCACCAGAGAAGGAAAGAGGGTGGATACCCAAATCCCTCGTGCGTTCGCACGGGAGATTGGGTTCACACCAGAGATCGTGATTGGCCTTAGATGGAAGGGAATTCCTCAAAGAATCTCCCTTCCATTTCTGGGAGGGGATCTCTGAGGAATCAGAGAGTATTCCCTCTTTAATCCTCGCCGGAGGTCAGTTATGCCCTAACAATGGTGGCAGGACTTGATTGCAAAGGTGGGGAGGAAATTAGGGGCTCTCTGCAATGATTTTCAAAAGATAGGGGCCAAATTGTGATTTGGGTGTACTAAATTGCAAAGTAGGTCAAGATGACCTCCCCTTAGGTCCAAATTTTGGTACAAACCTAATTTGAACCTAAGGAATCCAATGGTGAAGTTGGATTTTAGGTTTGACCTCGTTTGACTGGACATTTTACGTAAAAACCCAAATTAGGTTAATTGATGAGCTAGGACCCTAATCTAGGTCAAACTGGGTTCCAAAGGCCAAATTAAGTGTTCTAAACCCTAGGGGATATTTTTACATGATTTTTAGAGGGTTTACTTAATTTTTATTCTGACCGGAACCTTGTTAATTTAAGCAGATCTATTTTAGGGTTACCAAATGTCATTTAATTCCTAAATTACACATGAACCCATTTCTAATTGACTCAACCCACTTTTTATCTTATTTAGACCATTTGACCTATGTTTTCCCTCTGAGAAATCCCGTTTATACACTGCAATGGTAAAATTACAGTTTTAACCTTTAATTCATGTTTTCTTCTAAGAGCAGTTATCCCTTCATTTAGGCCTTCTTCTAGGTTATGTAGGAGCTTTTATCTTCTTTATTAGGTCAAAATGAGCTAGTTATGGCTCATGATGAGGCTCTCATCACGAGTATCCTGTGGCGGGCTTTTCTGGAATGTCGAGGGGGGTCTCGCACCTGGCCCAAATCGTGAAATCGGTGGCTTGAAGCCACATTTTCATCTGCAGCTTCCAGTAAGGGTAGTTGCTCCCGTCGAAGAACGGCGGACGAGTCGTAGACTGGCCCTCGGAAATCCTACTCGCGGAACTGCTCCCCTCTATAGATCTCCGCCGATGTGTAACACCGATAAAGCGAAACCTGCTCTGGTACCAATTGTGATTTCCCTACTCGAAGGGGGTGAGATCAGCGTGACGTAAAAAAATGCAGAATATAATGTAAACAATCTCACAAAAAATCAATCGCACAAAGTACACAATAATTTTTAGGTGGAAACCCAAACCGGGTGAAAACCACCACCTAACCCTCTCGAGTTAGGATTTTCCGATCAACCAAGTTGATCAAATCCACTAACCGAATCACTTAAACGAGGATGATTCAACCTCAATTACAACCATGCTACTTTATACGAGGGTAGCGTACCTAAAACCCCTTCTCTTCACGAGAAGGATTTTGTCCCACGAAGGAGACGGGAATTCGCAAAGCGAATACCCAACCAAATAACAAAGATAAATGACAACAATCCTATAGAGATAACAAAGTAATTTAAACCTAGCTTCTATAGGAATTAGGAAACTCCCCTTTGCAAGGAGTGCGTCGGATTGATGACGTGGGTGCATGAGCCACGCGATGGTGCAACGTTGCTCTCGTGAACTACGGCGGGAGAGCGGGTGCGCGAAGGCTTGATGCTCTCAAGATGTAGAGCTTGAGCTTGGAGAGCAAGAGCTTCTTTTTGGACACAAAAGAATGGAAATGCTTGTTCTTGGTGTGTCTAGGTGTATGTTTTTGTTCAAGAGGTTCCTCTCTATTTATAGAGGCCTTAGGAAGGCTTTGTAAGGCTTAGGAAAGGTTCCATAGCCGTTGGGAGCAAAGCCCAAGAGAATCAGGCCGAAATTAAGAACAATGATTGCACTGACAGGCTTATCAGATGTCTGATCCTGGCATCAGACGTCTGGAAGATCACTTTAAGACATCTGGGAAAAACATCAGACGTCTGATTTTAGGCGGGTTTCCTCCTGACTTGGATCAGATCTAAATAGGGTTCTAGTGCAAGTCCATGAGATGACATACAGGACGTCTGGTACTATGTCTGGACGTCTGGAAACCTACTTTTTCGTGGGAATGGATTTCCAAGAGAGTGCAATGGCTAGAAAATCTCTGAGAAGAGATTTTGGGGCAGCCGAGGCAAAACGGTCATCTATCAGACATCTGGAAAGGCCTAAGGACGTCTGATAAGGCTCTAACGGTCATATCCTTGAGTGTTTGCTAAGTTAGCCAACTGTCCACTAATTGGACGTCTGGCACTAGTCATCAGACGTCTGGACTAAGGTCTGGACGTTTGATTTCATCAGACAGAACTAACAAGTCTAGCCTAAATGTTTATCAGACGTCTGAATCAACAGTCAGAAGTCTTAAAACACATTATCAGATGTCTGATCTTGGAATTAGACATCTGGAAATGCTGTTTGAACCCTATATTGGTTTTCTAAGTTCTCTACAGAAAACCTAAGTATCCTAGGGTTGTGCGGGTGTTCCTAGGACTACTGTTAGGGTACTTTGAGGCTCTTTAACATAATGTTCTAAGGAAATAAAGAGCAAGAAAATAAAGATAAAAGTACATGAAAGGAATAAATAGAATTCTATCCTATTCTTCTTGTCCTTCCATCTTCAATTTATTGCTCCTCGCGAATCTCCTCTGTTTTCCATCAAGCTCCTCCAATCCATCCTGGATGCGAGCTCGAACTCCGTCTGGTCACGTCTCCATTTGCAATTCGCCTGAAATCTAAGACTCCAAGTGCAAATGTTAAATGACATGTGTTTTGTTATCATCAAAACAAATGATCGTGGTACTCTAGCACCAACATGGCGTACACTGTGGCATAGACGTTCTCCACCGTTCCCTTCAACCCACCACGCCTTCATCGACTCTACGGCATGCACGGTGACAGTGTGCATGCCTCCACCACTACCAGCACCACTGCCTAAAACCATCGTCTTCTCCTTTATTTTCCTCCTTCTTCCTTTCACAATGCCACTCCACCCCATGCATCCAAGATGACACACCACCATCCTCACTGCAAACCCACCACCACCCCCACAGCCGACCCCACCCTCACCCCTCTCGCCACATACCACCTTCCATCACAACCACCTACACACGCATACCACCGCCATCCCACAGCCCTTCTCCACGCACACTTGGAACCATAGCCGCCCCTTCCTCTTCTTCTTCCTCGTCTGCGACTTCACAAAGGAACCCTAAGCACACTACACAGCACCTGCCCATAGGAGCCACTTCCGGTCACCATCCTCGACGGTGACCTCGCCAACACCGCCTTGTCGCTCCGCCGTGTCTTCCCCGTCGTCGTACACCGAGCTGGTGGTTCTCTCGTCGACCTGCGCAACTCACCGCCGCCGGCTACACGTCGTCCGGCCGACCATCCGCAACCACCTCCAGCCGTGCCTCCTACGTCAACGTGATGCCCTTGGCGAGAAGGACCTCCACCGCGTGCAAGCCAACGGCCGGCCTTCCCTCTTCACGTGCGAGGAAGAGAGTGGAGAAATCCTCTATTTTTTATTGCATTAATATTTACAAATCATGCCATTGCTGGAAGCACTTTTCATTTATTTATCTTATATAATATTTGGCTAAAATTGCATGGGCATCCCTTGCTTAAATTTGAATTACATATGATTGATTTCTTCTTATGAATGACATACAACATGAGATATTGGTTATAGTAAATTGGTGTCATTAGGTAGGAGATTAGTATTAACATTCTTTGCTATTACTAAGGTCACTATTTAGAACATTATATTGTGGTAATTTTGCATATAAATACCTACATTCCTGATCAATTGATTAAAATAAGCATTTACATTAGAAATAAGTTGCACTAGTTAGAATGCATACCCATTGATATTCCCGAATAAACGAGACATCACTCACCAGTTTTATAGGCTAATTCCTCCCTGTGGAGATGACCTAACTATTTTTGTGGTAAGATTCTGAGAATTAAAATGATTTGAAAAGTGATTTTCTGCCATGCGATCACATACAACGACACATCATTTCTTGCTAAAGTTTTTATCAAAAATGAAGATCGCTCTTTCAAATGGCACCATTGTCGGGGAGGAAACACACCTATTAAATTTTTTCAAGAATTTTATGTTATTTCTATGCTATTTTGAAAGCTTTTCTGAATTACTAACTGTGGATCTTCTTCTGTGCAAAAACACGCATCGAATGCGGTGGAGCGCATGATGGAGGTGATATTTTTGGTGGACCATGACGCCACCTGGAGGCCAGCAATGGGTGCTTGTGGGCCTTGATGCCATGCATGTAGGCGTACGGAGGAGCCTTTGTCTGATTTAGTCATTAGATCTTAGTTTAGATTTAGTTTAGATAGACATTAGAACTTAGTTTCTGTCTGTTGGACCCTTGTTGGGCATTTTTGGGATCGTGTTCCCAGTATTTCTTTATTTCTTATCGCTCTTGCATGCAGGAGCGTATTTTCGGGAGCGTGCTCCCATTTTATTTAGATTATAGGATTATTCGAATTGTTTGAACTGCATGTTGGTTAGTTAGTTAGATTAGGTTTGTTTTCTTCTTATTATTAAAAAAAAATATATTCGAACTGCTTGCTAGAAGCTGCATATCTATAGGGCATCCATCTAGGATTGAATAAGCAGCACCTAGCTTTTCTTTTTGCATTGAAAACATCCTGCATTGAAGAAAGCTGGAGTAAGGTAAGTCTTTTTCTTGAGCATCAATTACCTGTCATGCATCTACATTGAACCTAAATCTAAGACCACTAAAGTGCTTGAATCGAATTAATTCAATGGTCACTTTAAAAATTGGGACTGCTAAGAGGTTGGACCTTCAAATCTGTGACTTAAAGTTGTGTGCAAAAGGAACTTGTTTGTGAGATTTCAAAACTCAAAACACGAACGTATGATTGCACACTTGAGACACTGTACACCTCACACATAAGGTCACTAGATAAATTTCTACCTCTCCTCTTTGCACAACAAGGGAAGTTAGTCGAAAATCAACAAGCCTATCCACCAAGTTACTTCTGTTCCTCGTGCGTGGGCTTGATTCGAGACTTCCATCCCTTGCGAGTAGGTTGTAGGCACCAACGAAGGTTTGGCTACCAACTGAACAGCTAAGACCTAGAATCTACTAAAAACAGATCCCACTATATTTGCGTTTGTTTTGACAGTGGTAGAACTCTCTAGGAAGTTTCTGATTTCTTTTAAATCCTAAGAGAGTTTAACATGTTTAATTGAAAGAAATGGACTATCCTTACTCCTATCAGTTTAACCAGGATCCCCTGTCCCAAGCGTATCCATCCTTTGATAGGTATATTCATAATCCATGGGATCATTCATATTCTTATCCTGGGAGTACTGGCTCGATAGCTCTCACTTTTGAGTAGAGCCTAGGAGCAGGATTTTCCAACCCTGGAATCCCTACTACTATGCAAACACCCAACCCTCCCACCCTTCATGATTTTCCATATCGAGGTTAAACCGATACCCCTAGGCAACCAGAGCCTGAGAATGACTATCCTTCCCAATCTGATAATAGTAGCCTCTCCTCTTTTATGATAGAAATGCAAAAACAACAAAAGGAAATGATGGAACCTATGGGAGAGATGTTGAGGAATAGTCAACAATTAAATAAAGAAATTAACAGCTTAGCTACGCTCTTCCTAGTAATTCTGATCCCTATCGATACGACCATGATCATGAAAATAATTATGAGGAAACCAATGACAATAGGGAACCCGTTTTACGTAGCTATCACTTAGACTCTCCTAATGAGACAGCCACTAGAGGAGAATGATCCTAGTAATTATCCACCTGAGCTATATTGGAGTCAAACAAAAGGGAAGATGGTACCTCTTGAGGACCTTGACCCTAATGACAGTATTTTCCTTACCCCTGATAACCCAGGTCAAGGTCATATTGTTCATATCACTTCCCCTATTAATTATCTAGTGGAATCCCATTCTACCCTTAGTAAGCCTAATCCTGACCCTCCACTTAGGGAATCAACACCTACCATTCAGCATCCTGAGGATTTAAATGCACCTAATGAAGGTGACCCTAAGGGAATGGAGGATGAATTAGATCAATTTTGGTCTTAGGGATATAAAGAGTATTTCAGAGGATGAGGATGACCCAATGGAGGAACTCGGACTGAAAATCTAGAGTGAATCACAGGGGGATTATGTGTTATTTGGGGACTTGCCCCCTGAGGATATAAATAATCTGGTGAAATTTGGATTCCTCCCTTCTTTCGATTTTGAGAGTCATCCTCCGCAAAACCACGAGTTGATATTGGAGGACAAACACAATAATGAGAAGCCTAGGGGAGACTCTTAGGGACAATATACATCAATTGAGGATTTATACCCCAAGAAGAACAACGAATTCAGTGATATAGGCTTTCTCCATAACATTAAAGATGATAATCCTCCTAAAGATATTAAGGATAATGAAGTAGCACATAAAGTCCCCAAAAAGGATGTAATTGACAAGAAGAACCCGGGGATGGATTTACTGATAATTCTGATCTCGCTATTTCTCAAGAAACCCAACTATCGTTAAAGCATGTTGATCATGAGTCTACTAATGAGATATTGAATTCTATTCATGACTCATCTAATATAGAGGAGCAGTTGGACATTCATAAAATAATGAAGCTAGGTAAGGATGTGGAATACAAATTCTTATTGGGAATGGAACCTGAACAGCCTAAGCCCTCTTTGGACTTAATAATTACCACCCAATCACTGAAGCAACCAGTAGATTCCTTACTTAATCCTTGGCTCAGGTCTCTGCTCATATACATTCTTTCTTAGGAGAATATCAGGCCAGTACATCCTCGGGTAGAATGACGAGTGTGGATTGATGCTTGTACTTTTAGTCTTGCCATTCAAGGGTGTGAAATAATAATGTTTATATCTTTTAAAACCCGTCCTACTTTGGAGGATCTTTGTTATCCTCCACTTATTCCATTTCGGGAGGTCCCTTTTCATATTCCTTTTGTTATCCCTAGACCTCCCCAGGTAGCCTACGAGGTTCTCTATTTTCATATCTTCTGGCAAGCATTTGGGATCACGTTGCATCATCAGCTCACTAACATCTGTGGCTACCTGTTTTCAAGGCCTGCGTTGTTACGCATATTTTTAGGGCCTAGCTGTTTCTATCTGGAACCAGACTTACAGGTTCTCTATAAGTCTGGCTGTTGATAGAAAATGCAGCGCTTGTTGGGAGGCAACCCAGCATTCTGAATAACACCGTCATTAGGTGATTTCCTTCCTTTCTCTCCCTATTTTAATTTTACAATGAAAACATTGTAGGATTTAGGCATGGGGGTCTGCACTTTGCATTTTAGGAAGTATTCATGTATTTAGGTTAGCATATAAAAAAAAATTCTTTCTTGAGCTGAATTGGTTAGTCCCTAGCAAAACATCTTTGTCATGGAGGTGTCATTAAAGATTTTTTCTTCTTAAATTGTTTCTTAAGTTTAGAATCTAGTACATTTACTTCACTTGCACGTAGACTGAGGAATGGATCTTTGAAGAAAACTAATAAGCATTTTTATTTTACTGAACCCTTGGACAGTTAATAGGGAGTCAGGCTTACTATCTTCTAGCAGATCCACCTCATATTGGTGAGAAGAAAGTAGAGAGATTACTGGTGTGTTAAGTCTAGTGCAAGGACTTTTAAGTTTTGGACAATTAGATGATGATACCTTAGAGTTAGGCATAGTTTTCGCTCTCTGTCCCTGTGTGCATACATTGTGTGAATTCCTAAGAGTCACTAAATAAGGCTGAGACACAGAGATTGAGTCTTAATAAAGCAATGACTATGGTGGATGGTTACGACCGTCTTTCATAGAGTCCTCGATTGAAGGAGGGTAATAGTGTCAAAGGTCAGAATTATGCTTGTCCTATCCATTCCTTCCCGGTGCCGAGAGTAGGCACTTTCACCAAATAAGTCATACAATATCCTCTTGACCATCATCATCCCTAATAATGCCTCATAAATAAAAGTCTACATCATGTTATGAAAGCAAAAGAAAAAGAAAAGAAAAAAAGAAACAATTATATTTAGAAATAAAAAAAAGTGAAGAAGAAAAGAAAAAAGAGAGAAAAGAAAAAGAAAAGAGTCCAAGTTTATCTTCGTGATGTTGTTTCTGAGGCAACAAAAACACCCATCGCGATCCACCAAGTATGACCCATACCCACCTTTTAGTATTTCTGATCGCCTAAATACTGGCTGAGGACTCTAACTTAGTTGTAGAGTTATTAGAACTTTGGTTGAAGTGTGAATGCCATGTGAGGCCATCAAACAGTGAGTTCATTTACTAAATCTGGTGAGATTTGTGATCTCAGAAGGAAAAGAGTGACCACAAAGGAATATCAAGAGAGCACAATTGTTTAGCCTCTCTCCGAGTTGACTTGTTTAATAGTCTAGAGATCTAGAGTCTGTAGTATTAGATTACATGTAGCACCAGAAGAGTGTGTGCCACTAATTGCAAAGCCATTCTACTCGATATCTCCTACCTAAGCCAAAAAGTTGAGGTCAAATTTACAGATTATTTTCTGCATTATCCCCGAGTGAAGTAGTTGCCTATCCCAATAGAAATATTTCCCAAAGGACAAGTACGAACTACAAATGTATGTTGGTTATTTTCACTTGGATCCATTCTTAGGTTACTAACACTTCACATTTATCTGAATTTCTAAATTTTTGGAATAAGGGAGGAAGAAATCTTCTGATTACTTCTATTGTTTTTCATTTTTGCTCGGGACTAGCAAAACTTAGGCATGGGGGCATTTGATAAGTCTACTTTCGTTGACCATTATTTAGCCTAAGTACTATTTAATTATTAGTGCGTAGTTGTTAATTGACTAAGAGATTTATGGTAATCTACCTTAGTTTGCAAATAATTTTATGCGTTAATTTTACATTTAACCACATATGATATGATAATATAATTCATTCGATGAATGCAGGCTAGGTACATGAGTTTAGATGTCCATTTCTACATCTATAAGACATTTGGAGAAAATGACGGACGTCTAGGACTGCCAGCAGGAACTTACTGATCTCTACATTTTTAAGACATCTGAAGATCTGATCAGACGTTTGATGAAGTTGCCTGACAGATTCTACCGCCCAACCACTCGCATCCTTCACGGGTGGTTGGAGAAGCATTCGGTGGAAGCAACAAATTGTAGATAAGAAGTGTGGTTTGAGGACTCTGGCCATCATGATCTTCTCCCCATGGCGGGGCTAGGTTCTTTAATCTTCTCCACCGAGCACCGAGGGCATACATTGTGGCTATGGCGTACACTGTAGCATAGACGTTCTCCACTGTTCCCTTCAACCCACCACGCCTTCATCGACTCTGCGGAATGAGGCGGTTGTGGGGGTGGCGGTGGGTTTGCGGTGAGGATGGTGGCGTGTCGTCTTGGATGCAAGGGGTGGAGTGGCATTGTGAAAGGAAGAGGGAGGAAAATAAAGAAGACGATGGTTTTAGGCGGTGGTGCTAGTAGTGGTGGAGGCATGCACGGTGACAGCGTGCATGCCTCCACCACTACTAGCACCACCGCCTAAAACCATCGTATTCTCCTTTATTTTCCTCCCTCTTCCTTTCACAATGCCACTCCACCCCTTGCATCCAAGACGACACGCCACCATCTCACCGCAAACCCACCGCCACCCCCACAACCGCCCCCACCCTCACCCGCTCTCACCGCATACCACCTTCCATCACAACCACCTACACATGCACACCACCGCCATCCCACAGCCCCTCTTCACGCACGCTTGCAACCATAGCTGCCCCTTCCTCTTCTTCTTCCTCGTCTGTGACTTCATGAAGGAACCCAAAGCACACTACGCAGCACCTGCCCGTAGGAGCCACTTTCGACCACCATCCTCAGCATTGACCTTGCCAACACCGCCTCAATGCTCTACCGTGTCTTCCCCGTTGTCGTACACCGAGCTGGTGGTTCTCTCGTCGACCTGCGCAACTCACCATTGCCGGCTACACATCCTTCGACCGACCATTGGCGACCACCTCCGGCCGTGCCTCCTACGTCAACGTGATGCCCTTAGTGAGGACCCCCACCGCGCGTAAGCCGATGGATGGCCTTCCCTCTTCACGTGCGAGGAAGAGAGTGGAGAAATCCTTTGTTTTTGATTGCATTAATATTTACGAATCATGCCATTGCTGGAAGCACTGTTCATTTATTTATCTTATATAATATTTGGCTAAAATTGCATGGACATCCCTTGCTTAAATTTGAATTACATATGATTGATTTCTTCTTATGAATGACATACAACATGAGATATTGGTTATAGTAAATTGGTGTCATTGGGTAGGAGATTAGTATTAACATTGTTTGCCATTACCAAGGTCATTATTTAGAATATTATATTGTTGTAATTTTTCATATAAACACCTACATTCTTGATTAATTATTTCGATTAAGAGTTTTTGTGAGAAAGTGAGTTGTAATAATTAGTATGTACATCTGATGATATTCCTGAACAAATAAGACATTCAATAGACTAATTCCTTCCTGTGGAGACGACCTAACTATTTTCGTGGTTAGATTCTAAGAATTAAAATGTTTTGAAAAGTGATTTTCTACCACACGATCACATACGACATGTCATTTCATGCTAAAGTTTTTATCGAAAACGAAGATCACTCTTTCACCAGGTCTATTCTGCCTAATTCTGAGAGAGAAAGAAGAGAAAAGAGAGAGAGGGGAGGGGGTTTTGCTCTGTCGCCCTCCTCTTAACACTTGTGATCTCTATGGGAGTCCTTTGCCTCTGCTGACGTTGCTGAGCCTTGTGTTGTGCTATCTTTAGAGCTTAAGGAGGTAAAAGAAGAGAGAAAGAGAAGGAAGAAGAGGAGGAAGAAGGCCTGAAAAAATAGGAGAGAAAGAAGAGGAAGAAAGCAGAATAGTGCTTCCTAGCACTGTAGCACCCGTTGGTTAAGTCCTTTGTTCATCAGACCCTACATCTGATTTGAGGCTTGATACTTTGAACGATTGATTTGGAATTACTGTTGAGAAATCTAAATTGGTTGAATACTTGATATATATTTGCTTAGAGAGTAATTGGTGATTTAAATCACCATTTTTATAGCCTCTCTATTTCTTTTATTGTCTCAAGATACATAAGAATTCATTGAATATCTAATGTGACAGATTAGTATTTATTGAATATTATTATTTGGTTTAAGTTCTTGTGCTCAGTTACATATTATTTGAGATTAATGTGTAAATTTCTATTTGCTTCCTGTGTTCAACCTCAAACTTTCATTTGAGTAATAAATTTTATTTGTTTTTCGAGCAATTTAAGGATTTATTACTACAACGAACGCATTTCTAAATCACTCCTACTGCTGCATTATTTTTCTCGTCAGGTACCATATGGTACCAATACCCATCATCGGTATCGATACTTGCTGGGTAGAGCAGAGCCTGCTTTTGACAGCAGGTACCGGTACTAATGATCAGTACTACTACTCGCTCAATTTTTTGGTTGGAGCAGGAACCAACTAGTACCGGAACTAATCACCAGTACTAGTACATGCAGGCTTACGTGTGCCTTCGTATGCACACATGAAAGGAAATATTCCTGCTTTCTCATTGTTTCTCCTACTCTATTTGGTGTATGTTTACAGATGGCAGCTAAATCTATGAGTAAGGGAAAGGCACCTTAAGATGCATTTCACAAATTTTGCATCATCATTGTAGGCCTGTTGAGTGGAAAAACTTTTCATTACATGTCTTTAACTTCACTACTCATCTATCTGACCAATATCTCATGCATTTCTTTGATGAGTCATTTTTTACTGATGTTCTTGGAGTTTATCCTAACATTAATTGTCTATTTTTTGTAAATCTCCAAGAACAAGACAATCGAGGTCATCTTGTCTTAACTTCAAACATTTTTGTTCAAAAAATAACTGTTACACCAAAAATTCCTGTCCACCATAACACAATGTCCTAATGAAGGTCATGTTTTCAACACTCTTAAGGAGGAATTCACTTCTTCACAAATTCATGAAACACTCTTGCTCCCTAACTATTAGGGAAAACCCTTGATTGCCCCAAACATGACCATATTTGATAGAGTTCTATTCAGAATTTTAACATGGAATCTAAGGGCCAAATACTCAAGATTACATAAAATTCCTATAGATATTTTACCCTTATGTATGCTATTATCACAAGTTTCCCTGTTAATTAGAACATGATATTTATCCATTTCTTAAAACCTCATGATAAACATGTATAAATTCATCGTAAAATGCTTATTTGTGATAGTTTCTGGGTTTAGCACTGCATATCATGATATAAATATCGCATAGCATGCATCATTCGGCATTTAGAGTAGTTTATATTTTAGGTTAATTAGGTCCTTCTTATGGTTAGGAGAAAAGAGGATTTATCTTAGGGCCTCGAATGGACGATCAAACAAAATGGATCTGATCGAGACGACGATCGGAGATTAACGCCTCTGAAATCTTCCAGATCGGAGTCCCATAGCATCACATTAAGCCCGAGGAAGATCAACGGCCAGGGGGCAATGCGACATCCATATAGGTTTCGTATGGAAAATTCGACCGTACGGATGGATCCGGAGCGACGATCGCAGTCCGGCATCATAGGAATCATCCCGATCTGAGCATCGTGGCACCCTTTACAAGAAGAAGAAAATGGACGGCCCAGATGGCACCACGTGGCACCATCCAGGCCGCCCAAACCCGGCCAGTAGCCACCGCCCACTCTCCCTCATCATCTACACCGTTAATCCTAGCCGTTGGATCAAGATCCAACGGCTGGGAAGCGTCTGCACCGATTTCTTCCTCGCGACACAAAGGGCGACGCGGTGCATTGGTTGACGAAGTGGTTTGCAAAGGAGGGGCGCGGGTTCGATTCCCCGTAGCCGCTCCAATTTGCAATTGGGTGGGCACTTGGAGCGCAGCGCAGTGGCAATGGCAGCGGTAGTGCGCATGCGCACGCGCGGGCTAACGCATTGCAAGTGTGCACGCCAGCGCACAGCACACGCGCACACAGCTGGGCGTGTGCGGTCAGCGCGCGTGATGAGCGGGGTAGGCGGGGCGGGCGCAAAGGAGGTTGGCGAATCTTTCAGTGATAGCTGGACTGACCTATAGCGACGCTTACAGGCATCGCTGTTTCATTGCAAGCCAGCAGAGCCAGCAATGGGCATGGGTGGAGGTGAGCTGTCTACAGCAACGTTTCCGGCGACGGTCTGGAGGTCGCTAGAGGTCCTTTATCCATTTTTAGCCTCTTCTCCACCACTATAAAAGGACCTTCACCCCCTCCCTTCCAAGCCATCTCTACCTACTCTACTCCCACCTAGTCCCAAGCTCTAGCAAGCCTACCAACGCTCCATTAAAGCTTGTTCTCAAGCTCCCAAGGTGCCTATTAGTGTAGTGAACCTCTGCCCCACCAAATACTCCTCCAACTTCCCATCTCCCTTCATAGGTCACCTTGGAGCTGTCCTCCCACTTCCATTCCGGTAGCAGATCACCTCCGTCTTCCTACCTCCATTCCGGAGCCATGCCGAAGCTTTCCTCAACCCAACGTCCTCCAGCATCTCACCTCCGTCATCCCTCTCCTCACCTCCTTTGTCCGAGCTTCCGCCAAGCGCCTTCGTCTCGCCGAACAACCGAATCGGGAGATTTCCTCTCAGCCCCTCTCTTTTTATGCTTTTACAGTTCATTGTAATTGACATTGGATTGACATATATATCATATTTGTTTCATCTCTATCTTTTGATACGTTTGCTTGATTTCCTTTATTTCAAAATACAAAAAATATCAAAACCCTAAAATACAAAAAAGAAATGAAACGAAGTGCGATTTTCAATAAGGTAAACGTTGCCTCCCTGTGTTCGACCCGGGACTCCCTTAGAGTTTCGGTATAAATTTTATTTGATCGACGTGTTTTGCAACTACGACGACAGGTTACTTATAACCTCGATTTCTAAACACGCGAAACACGACACGATCATTTTGGCGCCATTGCCAGGGAGGCAGTGGAATTTACTTTATTGTTTATTGCGTTTCTTTGCATTTACATAGCATTAACCCTACTTGTCTTTGATCTACTGTCCGCCAGGTACCCTAGCATGGAGATCCAAGTGTGGTAGATCTGAGTAAAGTGAGGGTAGAGTGTGTTGTAAGTGTCCCCCACACCACCCCCACCTTAGTTTTCATTCCATAACCGAATAACTCAAACCCAAATCAACTTAGGTGCTTTTTATGAACCCTAGGATAGATTTGGTTGTTTGTTTGCCACCTCCACTCACCTCGCCATCGACATAAATAAATAAAAAAAAAGGTGTTATCTGATTGTGGGATTTTCTGTAAGCTACACACTTATCACCCACAACTTCTCACCCTAAGACACACAATCACATCGATTCTACCACTTCATCGGGATCTGACCTGTGGACCCGGTACACTTAATTCAACACACAAATAAGTGAGTAGAAATTTGAATAGGTCAAAAATTTCTATGTGCCTTAACTAAGTGGTGCAATAGGCCAATTGATTAAACTGTTTGGGCCACACCACTTAAGATAAAAGTGATTCATCAAGTAGCTTGCCACTTAGGGTTGATTCTTAGGGCTGAACCAGGCACTCCACATTATTTTTGATTTTTAAAGGAACATATCATTACCCGTGCTTTCAAAACTTGGAGTGTTCTACTAAACCTTGATTGAATCAACCTAAGAATTAAACCCTAAAAGCTACTAAACAAGGTTAAATCCTAAAAGACACATCATCAAATAACCTTGTTTGAGAACCCTGGTTGTGCACACACACACATTTTATCTGATCATTAAGGGCACAACCCATCTAAAGGGCCCATCACATTCCTGAAGCACCATTGTCCCAAGCCTAACTAAAATTGATTAGATGTTGACCCTAAGGACTAGTTCGCTCATCGGGATCCAGATTGAGATTGTTCATGATTAACCTACTTATACTAGTCAATCTGATGTCTAGTTAGTGGAGTAGCATCAAACAACCGCGGCTGGGGGGTACACTAGGAACCAGAGGCGTAAGCTAAAGGAAGAACCTTCTCCCCAGTCCCTCCTTCTAACTGGTTGGATTGCCTAGACATAAGTAGAGTAAATCGTCTATAATCTTAGGACGGCTTCTGAGAGTCTGTAGACCTTTAGGCTGCCCAAACTAAGGACAGGCTTGTATTTTTGTATTGCAGGGCTCCTTTCTCTTCTGATTTCCCTCCTTACTTCACCATGTACCCTTCCACATCCTACACACATTTCACATCCTATCCTCCTACCACCACTTATCCCCAAGATGATTACTATCCCGACTTGACTTGTAATTACCCATCCACGAGCCGGGATGACATTGATTGGCAATATGAATTTGGACCTTAGGGTCCAGGGCCTAACCCTGGACGACAAGACTATGATTATTATCCTTCTCAGAGCTATAATGATTATGGATCTCCATCCTTTGATGCCCAAACCAACTCGATCTACAATCAAGAAGGATATCATGATTATAACACCTACCCTCCCCAGTATTCCACTGAATATAGGTCGCCACCATCCTTTGAACAACCTAGAATGACCTACTACCAGGGAGGAACCCGAGAACCTCGACATATTGACTCCCCTAGATTTAACCTGAACCCACCCAAACCTGAACCGAACTAGTCGATTCAGGTGAACCAGATCCAGGATAGGGTGTTGGCTAATTTGAGGAACACTATACAATCTTTAGAAGCTCAGCTAACACCATGCATTGAAGCACTGGAGCCTATGATCAAAATGATTGATGAACTTAATAGTTCTCTATTGGATTTGCTCCAAAGTGTTAGGGATAGGGACTTGGGTGAGTTCCTTCTTGGGAAATTGTCAAGGTTGAGGATGAAATTTGTGGTTGCACTAGTCAAATCTTGGGATGATTCTCAAGATGAACCCCCTTCAGGAAAGCCAATGTCTGAACCTGCTCAGGCGCCTGTCGGGGGGGATACATTTTCTGAGACTGGGGATGACCAGGGTGGGCTTGAGCAACCATTTGAGGATGAACCAATTGATTCACCCGAGATCCCCGAGCCAGGGAGAGAGGAAAAATATGTTCCACGGACCATGAAATGACATATGATTTTGAGACATATATAAATGAGGATCATTAATTCTTTGACTCTGAGGGTGAAGAATCTTTTGGTGAAGTCTCACTTGAACTTAAGGAAGAGGATTTTAGTGAGACAAATGGGCTTGAGGAATCTAACAAACCAGTTGATAGCCCAATTATTGAAGATTTGGATTCAGTTGGGGTTAACTTGGAGGATCCGAATCTTGATGATTCAATTAGTGACCCCAGTCCTCATCTGCACCCCGAAGAGCTGACTTCTGAGATCTTTGTGCCCAAGTCAATCTTGATTCAGCCATGATTTCTGGACTTGGGAGAATCATATGGGGTGAATAATATGCTAGAGGTCCCGAAGCCTAAGCCCTTGATGTTGAAGGGTAGAATTGTTGAAATAAAGATTTGGGAGGCTAATTCTGAGGGAAGTTTGATTTTGGATCTAAGGGTACCTATTGACTTAAAACCACCTACTTTCTACCAAGACCCTTACGATATCTTTCACGTGCAACCCAAGCTTGAAATAACTGATTATTTTTCTAAGCTAGATGTTAAGTGGACAACCGCACCTATTGAACCATCTTTACCAGTTGTCCGACACTTTGGTCTTGGGTTGCACACCACTAAACCGCAGGCCTTGCCCCGCAAACACAACAACCTTCGGTTCTGGGTGATTTTCATTCAGAACCTGAGAACCACTCGACCCTGGGGTATGGGTCTGCACCATAATCTCGTCCATGTCTGTGGACATCTTCTGTAGACGAGTTTCAGGATCGACCTTTTTATTTTGATTCTGACCTACACTTGTGAATTGTCAATTTCTTCTTTGTATGTATGTTATACCTAGCTGAAGGCATTAAACTTAGCATGTGTGTATACACCATTCTCTCTGCGGATCTGACCAGATTTTCACGACACTCAGGTGATGTTCTGTTTACTCTGCCCTTTTCATGTCTTTATTTTTACAATGAGGACATTGCATCATTTAGGCATGGGGGGTGGATAATCAATTCCTGAAATCATTATGTTAACTTCGTAGAATTTCTTTTAGTTTCTTATAAAATAAAAAAAAATAAAAATTTAAAAAAAAAGGAAAGAAATTAGGAAAAGAGAACTTAGGCATTTGGAAGTTATTAACTTTAGAAAATGATACGAGAGGACCTAAACACTTAGACTCTTCAGGTCTTCGGGCTTAATTAACCCAGGTGTCCACTCGAATGTGGACTTAGTCTCGAGTCCTCGCCAATTAAAATTCATTTTAATTTGGTAAATAATTTGGGATGATAAGTATGCAACTTATCAACCCGCCCTCTGATTTGGGGGGATTTTAAGCCTAAGCATCTGTACATTATTTTGCACTGACTCACTTTCTGACGGTTTTTACGGAAATTGGGTAGCTAATGGACTGACTTGGGTGGTATGGCTGGCAAGTTGTCGGTGGTAATAGCTCATCGGCCGGTTGTCCATAGCCCAATCACAAGACCATTTTCGTTGTACTACCTTTAGGTAAATCTTAGATCAATGAAGCCACCTACTTATAAAAAGAAAAAAAGAAAAAAAAGAAAAAGAAAGGGAGAAAAAAAAAATAGTAAAACCACACTTCACTGCACGAGTATGGCTAGCAAATTGTCGGTGGTAACAGCTCATCGGCCGGTTGTCCAGAACCCAACTCATAAAAAAATAAATGGACAATAATTCCCAAAACACTTAGGGAAGAAGCGGGGAAGTAGAATAAACTGGGGAGATATACACTGGACTCACCCTTGTGTTGACCCCATAAATAAAAGAAGTAGGGAGAAAGCTACCGATCGTAAAGATAAACCTTTAGGCAAGGTCACCTAGGGTCGTAGAAACCCGAAGTCCATCTTAACGGCTGTTTTGTGAGTTTATCAATTTTCACAGAGATGCTTACCACTTAGAGTCCTCTTCGAGTCTTGGGCGGGTCGGGTAGTCGTAAAAAGTTATCCCGGAACTCTCAAACTCCAAAAGTACAAAAAAATTAGAAAAGAAGAAAAATAAAAAAATATATATTTCTTCCCTTCTCAAATAAGGCGAGAACTTGGGCAGTCTGCATTCTGGCAGACACCCGGGTACTGTTGAGTCTTCGTAGTTTAGAACCTTAGTTGAAATTTTCTATTGTTAGTAAACGACTTAGGCCTAAGCGATCTAATACTAATTTTGATTTTATACATAGCATGTAGTTCAATTTTGCTAGGGACTAGCAAAAGATAAGTATGGGGGTATGATAAACACGTATAAATTCATTGTAAAATGCTTATTTGTGATAGTTTCTATGCTTAGCACTGCATATCATGATATAAATATCGCATAGCATGCATCATTCGGCATTTAGAGTAGTTGTTTATATTTTAGGTTAATTAGGTCATTTTTATGGTTAGGAGAAAAGAGGATTTATCTCAGGGCCTCGGATGGATGATCAGATAAAATGGATTTGATCGAGACAACGATCGAAGATTAACGCCTCTGAAATCTTCCAGATCGGAGTCCTGTAGCATCACATTAAGCCCAAGGAAGATCAACGGCCAGGGGGCAATGCGACATTCATACGGGTTTCAGATGAAAAATCTGACCGTACGGATGGATCTAGAGAGACGATCGCAGTCTGGCATCACAGGAATCATCCTGATCTGAGAATCGTGGCACCCTCTACAAGAAGAAGAAGATGGACGGCCCAGATGATGCCACGTGGCGCCATCCAGGCTACTCAAACCCGACCATTAGCCACCGCCCACTCTCCCTCATCATCTACACCGTTAATCCTAGTCGTTGGATCAAGATCCAACGACTGGGAAGTGTCTGCACCGATTTCTTCCTCGCGACACAAAGAGCGACGCAACGCACTGGTTGATGAAGTGGTTTGCAAAGGAGGGGCGTGAGTTCGATTCCCCGTAGCCCCTCCAATTTGCAATTGGGTGGGCACTTGGAGGGCAGCGCAGTGGCAGCGGCAGCGCGTGCGCGCATGCGCGGGCTAGTGCATTGCAAGTGCGCACGCCAGCGCACAGCACACGAGCACACAACTGGGCACGTGCGGTCAGCGCGCGTGATGAGCAGAGCAGGTGGCGCGGTCGCAAGGGCGGTTGGCGAAATCTTTTAGCGACAGCTAGACTGACCTACAGCGACGCTTACAACCGTCGCTGTTTCATTGCAAACCAGCAGAGCCAGCAATGGGCGTGGGTGGAGGTGAGCTGTCTACAGCAACATTTCCGGCGACGGTCTGGTGGTCGCTAAAGGTCCTTTATCCATTTTTAGCCTCTTCTCGACCATTATAAAAGGACCTTCACCCCCTCCCTTCCAAGCCATCTCTACCTACTCTGCTCCCACCTACTCCCAAGCTCTAGCAAGCCTACCAATGCTCCATTAGAGCTTGTTCTCAAGCTCCCAAGGTGCCTATTAGTGTAGTGAACCTCTACCCCACCAAATACTCCTCCAACTTCCCATCTCCCTTCATAGGTCACCTTGGAGCTGTCCTCCCACCTCCATTCCGGTAGCAGATCACCTCCATCTTCTCACCTCCATTCCAGAGCCACACCGAAGCTTTCCTCAACCTGACACCCTCCCACATCTCCATCGTCCCTCTTCTCACCTCCTTCGTCCGAGCTTCCACCAGGTGCCTTCGTCTCGTCGAACAACCAATTCGGGAGATTTCCTCTCACCCCCCTCTCTTTTTATGCTTTTATAGTTCATTATAATTGACATTGGATTGACATATATATTATATTTGTTTCATCTCTATCTTGTGATACGTTTGCTTGATTTCCTTTATTTCAAAAATACAAAAAATATCAAAACCCTAAAATACAAAAAAGAAATGAAACGAAGTGCGATTTTCAATAAGGTAAACGTCGCCTCCCTGTGTTCGACCCGGGAATCCCTTAGAGTTTTGGTATAAATTTTATTTGATAGACGTGTTTTGCAACTACGACGACAGGTTACTTATAACGTCGATTTCTAAACACGCAAAACACGACACGACCACCTCATTACCATGCTTCAGCTCTACCTCTTGATATTCTTGTATCTCACATACTTATCAAGAGTAGAATTGATTTCTTTAAGTTTACTCCACTTAGAAAAGTGGTCTACTTTAAGAAGTCCACTCTCCAAAAAATGGGAGTAAAACTTGCTAGAGATGAATTGATTAGCCCATATTGGTGGGCTATTTAGTTATTTAAGTGCAAAGACATTAAGTTAATTTTAACAATTAGATAACATACATTAGGATGTAAATAAATTAATTCATATTTTTAGCTTCATGGCATAATTCATGTGTGGCATTCATATCTAAATGCATTTACAATTAACTTAAAATTGCACGCATTTGATTAGTAGCAATTAGACATATTACATGCATTGTTTTAATTAACATAGAAGTTAAGGATTTGTGCATAAATAATCCTAATATTTTATTATTTTATTTTTCTTCTTCCCCTTCCACAAAATGTTTCCGCTTCTTCCTCCGACGGCCATTCATTCCAGCCACAACTACGAGCATTCACCCTCCGTGAAAAGTGGATCTGGAGCCTTCAATGCTTACGCTCCATTTCAAATCTATGTAGCCACAGCTACAAAGGAGGAGGAATGACTAACATGCTCGGGAGGCCACCACCCCATTCCTTACTGTGTAGAGAATCTAGTTTCTCATTCGCTCCACTACCACCAGCCTCAACCGCGGTGGAGCTTCGCCACCATAGGCATGTGGGGTGATAGCCCACACAGCCATTGCAAAGCTCTAGACTACAAACTCACCATGCCACTGCTTGACTGATAAACACATATAAATTCATGATAAAATGCTTATTTATGATAGTTCTAAGGCTTAGCATTGCATATCATGTTATAAATAATGCACAACATCCATTGCATCACATTTAGGATAGTTGTATGTTTTGTATATTAATTCCTTCATTTTATATGGCCAGGAGGTAATGCAACGTCCTTACGGACTTCTGATGAAAAATCTGACCGTATGGATGGATCCAGAGCAACGATCGCAGTCTGTCATTGCGAGAATCACCCCGATCGGAGCTCTGTAGTACCCTCCATAAGAAGATGGCGGCCGAGATGGCGCCACCGGGCGCCATCCAGGCCGCCCCACCTGAGCTGGCATGTCCTCAAGCCTACCTCATGGAGGAATCTCAGTCATTAGATTCAATCTAACAGCTAAGAGTGGCCTGAACTGCGCGTCAGCAACACTCCACACTTGACCAAGAGAGTGCCTTGGCCAAACGGTGAGGCACCCTTTCCACAGATGCAAGACACGGGTTCGAGACCCACAATGCCCCCCCTTTGTCAATTGGATGTGCGTGCATACAGCAGCAGCGGCAGCGTAGCACCAACACGCACTAGCAACGTGCATGTGCACGCCAGCGCATGCCAACGCACACGCCATCAGGGCCTCTACGCACATGTGGCAGCACAGTGTAGCTCGCTTGGGTGGGTGCGTGCTCGGTTGGCGCTAGCCTTCAGCGACAACCTGGCGGACATACAGCGACGCTTACAGCCGTAGCTAATTGTGCGCATGCTAGCAAGGCCAGCTGTTAGCGTGAACGGGTGTGAGCTATCTACAGCTACACTTACAGTTGTTGGAACCTTGTTCCACATCTTGTTTTGGTGTTAATAAAATTATTATGGATTAATGTTTGCAATTGAGTTCTTTCAGATTTAGGTGAAGATCAAGGCAAACAGGAAATGATGGAGGCTTGATGAAAAGGAGAAGATCATGATAAGAAGGAGGCAAGATGACAAGGAAGAATCGAGGAGGAGAAGATCATCTTCGACCTTTAGTGTTTCTAGTTTAGATTTTTTATTTATAGATTGTATATGCCTCTTAACAAAGGAATATAACTTAGATCGTAAAAATAATTAGAGATAAATTAGGATTAATATTGCGATTATTTTCAAAGAACGTAATTGATTAAATCACTTAAAAATGGTACTTGTTAGCCCATAAGTACCAGCACTAAAGTTTAGTACCGGTACATGTGAGTTACAGGTTTGGGTTTCCTCAAGAAACAAACTTGTACCCTATGAGTACCGATACTCATGATCAGTACCGGTACTGGAGGTAACGAGTACTGGTACTAACCATGAGTACCGGTACAAGTGGGTTATAGATTTGCGTTAAGAGGTTGAAACCCAAATCTGGAAGCAATGAGTATCGGTACCCACACTTTAGTACCGGTACCAGGTAGTTGTTGGCTCAAAACTGAACGACTAGAAAATTAATTTTGGCTATATGAATGTTGGGATTTAAACCCCAACATCTAGTAGACGAATCCTTGAGGTCCTAAACTCTATAAATAAACCCTTGGATCCTTAGTTTGCATATGAGAAATAGAGAAGAAAAATTCTAGAGCTATATTTCATATTCTAACAATATTTTGAAGAAGGAATAGTTTACTGCTATCAATCTCTCTACGATTTTGCAAGCACGTCAACGTGATTTCTTTACACATTGTCAAGGCATTCACTTTCATTCTAGGCTATCAAATTGGTAACATTATATTTACATTTGTTGAGAGGCTTTGGTTCTAGTTGTAAGATCTTTCTTTCTTACACCTGTATTTCATTTGTTCTTGAGCATTTGCTCGTTGGGTTGTAACAAACCCGTTATTGTACTTGGGTTGAGGTAACCCGTTAATTACCTCGGTTTAGTAAATTGATTCCCTTGAGGTTGAGGGAATCGGGTTAAAAACCCTAAGCTGGGAGTCTTAGGTAGTGGGGTACCCAAGGGAGGGGGACCACTATACATATTGTGCCTATCTCTGTGGTTTGATTGATTGTGCAAATTTTCCTGTTATTATTGATTTTGTGTTTGAGTTTTTTGTGCGCATAGCCATATATCCTTTCTTTAGATCCTACAATAGCGACGACTTTGTGGTCACTAATGGTCCCTTGCCTATTCTAGCCTCTTTTCATCCATTATAAAAGGACCAACACCCCCTCCCTTCCAAGCCATCTCTACCTACTCTACTCCCACCTACTCTCAAGCTTAGCAAGCCTACCAATGCTCTATTAGAGCTTGCTCTCAGGCTCCCAAGACACCTTTTAGTGTAATGGAACTTTGCCCCACCAAATACTTTTCCAGCTTCCCATCCCCATTCATAGGTCGCCTTGGAGCCATCCTCCCAACTCCATTCCAGTAGCAGATCATCTCCACCTTCTCACCTCCATTCCGTAGATGCGCTGATGCTTTCCTCTACCCAACATTCTCCCGCTTCTCACATTCGTCATCCTGCTTCCCAACTCCTTCATCTGAGCTTTCGCCAAGCGCCGTCGTCTCACCGAACAATCGCTTCGGGAGATTTCTTCTCACCTCCCTCTCTTTTTATGTTTTCTAGATTATTGTAATTGACATTCATGCAATATATCATATTCGATTCTATCTCTCTCTTGTGATTGATTGCCATTTTATTTCAAAAAACAAAAAAAAGAAAACCCTAAAACATCAAAAAGAAATAAATCGAAGCGCGGTTTTCATACAAAGTAAACGTTGCCTCCCTATGTTCAACTTGGGACTCCCTTGGAGTTTTGGTATAAATTATATTTGATCACGAGTTTTGCAACTATGACAATGGGTTACTCGTAACCTCGATTTCAAATATGTGAAACCTGTGCGATTATTTTGGCACCGTTGTCGAGGAGGCAATGAAATTTTCTTTATTGTTTTTTGCGCTTCTTTGCATTTACAAAGCACTAACCCCACTTGTCTTTGATCTACTTTCTTGCAGGTACCCTTGCATGGAGATCCAAGTGCGGTAGAGCAGAGTAAAGTGCGGGTAGAGTGCTTTGTAAGTGTCCCCCACATTTCCCCCCAACAGGTTCATTTCGCCACAATCATAACCAAGACCTAATCTACTTAGGTGTTTGCATAAACCCTAGGATAGAGTTTGTTTGTCTTGTTTGCCACCTTCACCCATCTCACCCACATTTTATGAAAAAAAAAACCAAAAAGATACTGTGGGACGAATCAATTTACACACTTTATACACCCACATTAGAGGCACATAACCTGACTTGATTTTCATCTACTCAATCGGAATTCCGACCTGTGGACCTGGTACACGAATTCAACACACAAAAGAGTACAAATCATATTAGGTGAATCACCTTTTTGTGTGCCTTAATCGGTGGTGCATTTGAGCCGATTGATTGAATTGTTTGGGCCACACCACCTAATCTAAAAGAGGTTCATTTTGTAGCTACCCCATAGGATTCAATAATTAGGTCAAGCCAGGCACTCCATATTTTTCTTGATTTCTAAAGAAAATACTTGAACACGTGCTTTTAAAAACAAACTTGATTTGCCTCACAAAACTTGGTTGAAAACACCTAATATTTGAATCCTAAAAGCTATTAAGCAAGATTCAAACTCGAAACTCACCTCATCATTAATAATCTTGCTTGAAAACCTCTTGGTTGTGCACATTCACACATTCTCAAATAAATCATTAAGGGCACAACCCATTAAGGGCCCATCACATTCCAGAAGCACCAATTTCCCAAGCCTAACTAAAATCAATTAGACGTTGGCCCTAAGGATTCATTCGCTCTTCAGGATCCAGATTAAGATTATTCATGATTAGACTACTTATACTAGTCAATCTGATGCCTAGCTAGGGGAGTAGTGTCAAATGACTGCAGCTGGGGGGTACACTAGGAACCGAAGGTGTAAGCCAAAGGAAGAACCTTCTCTCCAGTCCCTCCTTCTAACTGGTTGGATTGCCTGGACATAAGTAGAGTAAATCGTCCATAGTCTTAGGATGGATTTTGAGAGTCTGTAGACCTTTAGGCTACCCAACCTAAGGATAGGCTTGCATTTTTGTGCTACAGGGCTCCTTTTCCTCGTGCTTCCGACTTCCTTCTGGTGTATGCTTGGAAGGAGGTCATTGAACCCTATATTGGAAGGACCTTTAGACCATTCCTGGAGGTGGAGGTTGAGCTTTAGCCAAGCAGATCCCATGGCTGATCAACAACCACCTCCCCCACCCCCGAACCAGCAGGAGCAGATTCAGAGGCAGTTGGAAGAAATGCAGCAAATGTAGTAATGGTTCCAATGTATGAATGGTCAGGGCACTCGACCCTTGAAGGATTTTATGATCCTTCAAACTATGGGGAACGTCCCAGTGTCATGATTCCCGCCGGAGACATAGACATCAAGCCCCAAATCTTAAGCTTGATTAAGCATTTTCATGGGCTTGGCTCAGAGGACCCATTCCAGCACTTGGAGGATCTGACCGCTGTGGTTTAGACCACCAAAGCAAGGAATGTGAATGAAGAACAAATGATCATGAGGCTCTTCCCCCACCCTCATAGGGATAAAGCCGCACATTGGTACCGTATCATAGGAAGGCCGATAGAAACTTAGGTTGCTCTTAAGTCGGCTTTCTTGAAGAAATTCTTCCCTATCGGAAGGACCAATGCCTTGCGACGGGAGATTACCACTTCGCCTAGTAGCTGGAGGAACTGTTTCATGGTGCCTGGGAGTGATTCCAGGAACTTTTGAGGAAATGTGCACACCACGAGGTGCCGAATGGCAACTCGTGTAGATTTTTTATCACGGGTTGGTGTAGCAACTCCGTAATCACGTGGACGCTTCCTGCGGAGGCAATTTCTGCAACAGGGATGCAGATCGCGCACATGACCCGTTTGAGGAAATGAGTGAGAACTCAATTAATTATGCCTCCATGGATGCATTCAACCGGTCTCAACAACCCAGGTCAAGTGCTAATGAGATCTAGGATTCTCATTCATTTGACATGGAATTGATTTGCAATAACTGGATAAAATGGACTTGGTTGCTAAGAGAATGAAAGAATGGATGTCTAGGAATTCAGGAAACACTTCTATACCTACTCAATACCAGAATTCAGGATTCCATTCCTCGTGAGCTCCCACAGGGCGGGAGTTTGCGAACCAACTTGATTTGACTCAATATGTGAGCCAGGATTTCTCAGAACCTTATGGGTTCCAAACTGGGGCCTTTGATCCCAGTTTTTTTGATCCTTCCTTCTCTCCATCCTCATCCTATGAGGATGCATATGGAATGTAGGAGAATGTTAGGTCCAACCCATATTCCAACACTTATAACTCAGGTTGGAGGAACCACCCTTACTTCTCTTGGAAAAGTCAGGGGCAACAGACCGAAACTTGACCCAGCAACTATGCATCTCAAAGACCTATGGGTTAGGGTCAAGTATACACCCAGTTGCCCCTGAGACCAATTACTCGTCCATCTTGGAATGCCTAAAAATCTGCAGGGCAGGTTGAGTTAAACCGGCAGATGGTAGAAATGCAAGGATCCATGCTTCAGCTTATGCAGTAAATGAAGACATCATTGGATAACTTGCAATCCGAGTTAATTGCTCACACCCGACAACCCGGATCTCTACCATCTCAACCCATACCTAACCAGCGCAATGTGTAAAATTAGGGCAATAGAGCCCAAGGGTACGGGAATCAAAGGGACCCACATGCTCATGCTCACATGGTTGAGCAGGGTCCCTCATTGACAATCCCATTTTCCTGCGTTTTGAAATCATCAGAAATCATAGTATAGTCATGCTAAATGCTCGTCAAAAATAATTTATAAGGATAACGAGACTTGGAGTCCCGTTCGTTCGTCTCTGGGAGGCATTTATGGAAATGCAGATTTGAAATCGATCTCTTTCGCTCTACTTGCTTAAAATCTCATGCCGGTTTATGGTGATTTACGTATTGATGTATGACATGCTAGTTACCAAAAGATAGTAATTAAGACATGCAACTTCAATCACACCAAAAGATGATAACTAGGCACATGGTGATTTTCAACATATATATTTATATATATAAAAGATGATGATGATATTAGAGTTGCAGAGCACAGGTAGAGGAATGCTTGTATAGGGAAATAAAAGTACTCGCTACTAGAAAACGACTGCATACATAAATGGAACCAAGAGTGGATGGGTGCAAATGGCCACCCCTTAGGTCCTTTTATAGACCTAAGGGAAGCTCTGTAGAGAATTATGGAATTCTCTAGAGATGCCTATGGTGGGAGCTCGTGGGAGAGTGAGAGAGAGAGGATGGATGGTGGTTTTTAGATCCACCAAATGTGGATCTAAAAATTGAATGGCTCTTGTTGCTAATTTTAACAACCAAGGCAACAACACATGGTAGAGAGTTCTAGATAAGTCTAGGCTAGGTATTTTTGTGTGGATGGTGTGTGTAGGTGTGTGTGGGTTGAAACTTAGGTGGCTAGGTGATAAACGCCAATTTATCATCATTCTTATGCATTAAAACAAACCTAGCTCTTAGAGTTTTGCTCCGCAAACGGGTTTTTGGGCTGCGTTTAGGCATTAACTAGGTTAGGCATGCATTGCATTTTCTTTTGTTGTTTTAATGTGATTTTGTGAGTGTTAGGGATGAATAGATATACAGATCCCTAAAACCCTAACACTCAAGAACGCAAATGGTGAAGGAGGAGCTCAGACTAACTAGAACTCATCTTGATCTAGTTCACCACAGTTGGAACCTAGCTCACTTGGACTAGGGTTACCTCATCCCAGCTCCATTTAGCTAATCTCAGCTGAATGGCAGCTTAAGAGGGCTCATCTTAGCTCACCCTAGCTCAGGTTAGCTCAGATTCAGCTCAACCTAGTTGAGTCTAGCTCATCTCAGCTCCCACTAGTCCATAGGGAGCTATAGCTAGCTCAACTGAGTTGACTGGAGTTCACCCCAGCTCAGATCTAGCTCAACTTAGCTGAGTCTAGCTCATCTCAGCTCCCACTAGTCCATAGGGAGCTCTAGCTAGCTCAGCTGAGTTGACTGGAGTTCACCCCAGCTTAGGTAAAGCTACATGTAGCGACCCGGTTCCCGAGTCCCTACGAGACACGAGAACCGGACCGACTCGACTAATCCCAAGACCTAGTCGTCCAACGAGGAAGTAACCAAAAGACAGTAAAATAAACCACATTCAGCATGAATATAACTAACAGTAAGAAAGTACAGCAGTAAGGAAAGAAACTACTACAGTAGGTGCCACCACAACAGTAAAACAGCATTTATCATATAACAAGAACTGCAGGTAAAGAAGGTACAGCGGAAACAAAAACTACTCACTAGAACAGAAACAAAAGGAGTACAAAAGGCTGTGGTAACTCTACTGGACCCTACTCGGCCCAGCATCCTCTGCAGCCACCGACCCTGGCTGCTCAACACCTGGTCCTGAAAAAGGTAACGAGTGTAACACGTCAGCAAAACGCTGAGTAGAGTGGCAAACTAACTAAAGGCAACAGTAGAGTGTACAGTAGCTGTTATGTTCTATTACTTCCTTTATTCACATCTTTCAATTTTTCTCGCTATTTCATTTATTTCTCAGATCCTTTACTTGATCTCGAATGTCCTCGTGGGAACGATCTTGATTGCAATCTTTTCCAAAAGTAGAAGTAGCACGTGGTGCTCTCCTGGCCGGGAGAGTCCCCCGTGGTGATCCTACCCTCAGTCAACCACCCCAAGGTCACTGACAGACGTAACGGTGACTACGGCACGCGCGATAAACGCACAGGTAGCTAGCCCGCACTGGCACGCGGTCAGTCGTTTCCGTTAACGGGTGCGCCCAAAGCACAGCACGGAACCAGGGCAGAGCCCTCTTAGTAACAGGGGTCCAACCCCTCCACAGTAACCAAACCGGGGCCTTGCCCCTCCACAGTCCGCGCACCCTCGCCTGACTACCCTGGTTTGCCTTAGTGGGCCTAACAAGTCGGTGAAGGAGGCTAGCAGAACCCCGGGGCCCGTGGGGTAGCTAGTACTCTCCTAACACTACTAGCTCGGTACTACGTACACGAGGGCCAACAAGTCGGTACAGAGCGGCCAATCCTAACCCCGGGTCCCTGGGGCGGCTGGCCCCACTCTGCACTAAACAGGTACAGGTACTTCCCTTGGTACTGCGTACCCAAGAGATAGTACAAACACATCTCAGTTCCATTCCTTTTTCTTTCCAGGAGTCCCACTACTAATTCCCCGTAGGGTTCCAGCTCTTTATCTCAGAACATCATATGTTTCACTTTCCAGATTCACGTTCTCAAAATCCATGATCTCAACATGTTTCTTTATTCATAACAGGCAGCTGTTAATTCAAATTACAGGCAGCTTTATATTCCTTTCCATTTTTCCAAGACTGCAGTATTATACATTCCACTAGTTTTTCCATCCTAAGATTCATGCCACATCCTAGGATCTAACATACAACTAGTTTTCCAGCCCTAGGATTCATGCATCACCTAGGAGCTATCATTCCATACATTTCTCATTCCTAGGATTCATGCAATGTCCTAGATTCTAGTTATGGTTCCATACTTTAACAGATTTTAAAAATAACTTAAGCCACTCTACCAGGTACAACGGGAGTAATGGGGGCGTGATCGGGAATCCCGCGTGCCTCCGCGACTCTCAAGACTGCAACTGAACAAGATCCTGTCACAAGGATCAAACACAAGTAGTGTCTCAAAATAGTGTATAGCTACTGTAGATGAGTAGAGGAATTAATTCTGAAGAGAACGCAACTCGAATCGTGGAAAACGGAGCCCGAACGGGCCCTAAACGGGTCGAAAAAGACGATACTGTGCAAAATCAGACGTCTGGAACTCCTTCCAGACGTCTTAAAGAGTGGATCAGAGAATTACCTGTTCAGCGTGGTTTCCCAGACGTCCAGAAGTCTGCGGGGACGTCTGCCTAGATCCCAGACGTCCGATGGTCACTCCGGACGTCTGGAGGTCACTTCCGCCGTCTGGTACAACTTCCACACGTCTGATTCGCAAAGGATGGCGAATCAGCGAACCTGCGCACAGCCAACCCCCCTCCCTCAGTACGGTCAATCGACAAGAAGGAAGAAGAAAGCGGACACTCACCTTTCAGACGTCTGTATGATCTTACAGACGTCGACCTTGCCGTCTGGCTATCAACCCAGATGTCTGATTCTGGAAATTTTTCCAGAATCAGAACCCTGCTCGGCCTCCGCTCGCGACGCCGCCCGCGTCGCACCTCACGCGTCTGCTGCTCAGCCCGCAGCAGGTCCCTCTCCGCGTCGCTCCGCGCCCCCCTGCGCCCTCCGCCAGCCGGCCAAGCCGCTCCGGCGAGCTCGCCCGCACGGCAGAGCTCCGCCCTCGCACGCCGCACCTCCGCGCTCACTGCGGCCGCCGCTGCCGCCCTCGCGTCCGCTCGCTCTCGCGCACAGGAAGGAGAAGAAGGAGGAGATGGTCGAGACGGTGGAGACGCGCCCCTTTTTAACGCCGCGCGGAGAGGAGAGAGAGAAGGCGGCAGGCCGCCTGCAGCCGCAGAGAAAAGAGGGAATATGCGGTCTGCGCGCTCAGGCGCGCAGGCGACTCGCGTGTGTCGAATATAACGGATTTCCAGACGTCTTGAAAGTATCCCAGACGTCTTGTCAGACGTTTGGTTTTGATCCCAGACGTCTTGTCCGACGTCTGAGCCACCTCCCAGACGTCTTAAAATACGTCTGGGGCACACATTCGTTACAATATAACAAACTCAAAGGAAGTTTCATCCCCGAAACTTGCGCCAACTAGGGTGCGGGAAAAAGATGTCCAAATAACCATAACAAACTCAAAGAGGACCGAAGCCGGTCCGAAAAGACGTACCCGCGAAAAGCTCTGGGTACCGCTCCCGCATTGCCGCCTCAGGCTCCCAGGTAGCCTCCTCGTACCGCTGGCTCCTCCACAAAACCTTTACCAGGGGTACTTGCTTTCGTCTCAACCCGCGGACGGCTCGGTCTAGGATCTGCACTGGCCGCTCGGGGTAGGTCAGGTCGTCGCTCACCTCGACGCTCTCGTGACTCAGTACGTGGCTGGGATCGGCTACGTACTTCCTGAGGTTGGACACGTGGAACACGTCGTGCACACCAGAAAGCTGCGGGGGAAGGGCAAGTCTGTAAGCAACGGGTCCAACCCGCTCCAGGACCTCAAAGGGCCCCATGAACCTCGGCGCGAGCTTCCCTCTCACCCCAAACCGCTGTAAGCCCTTCATGGGCGAAACACGAAGGAGGACGTGGTCCCCAACCTCGAACTGCACCTCTCTACGTCTGCGATCTGCGTAGCTCTTTTGTCTGCTCCTGACAGTGCGGAGTCGTCTGTGGATCTGCTCAACTACCTCCTGACTCTGCCGGATCAACCTGGGGCCAACCTCCCACTTGGCCCCCACCTCAACCCAACTCAAGGGTGCCGTGCATTTCCGTCCGTACAGAGCCTCGTAGGGAGCCATGCCGATGCTTGAGTGATAACTGTTGTTGTATGCAAACTCCGCTAGGGGCAGGTGCTCCTCCCAAGAGCCCCACCAGTCTAGTACACAGGCACGCAAAAGGTCCTCAAGTGTCTGTATCGTGCGTTCCGACTGTCCGTCCGTCTGGGAGTGGTAAGCCGTGCTAAACCTCAACCTCGTCCCCAAAGCCTGCTGAAACTCAGCCCAAAACTGGGACGTAAAGCGGGTATCCCGGTCGGATACGATCTCCCGCGGAACTCCGTGTAGTCGCACCACATCACGGATATATCTCTCTGCCAACTGTGCTGGTCCCAAAGTGACTCGGATCGGCAAGAATCGTGCCGTCTTCGTCAATCTATCCACTATTACCCAGACTGCGTCGTGTCCTCGCTGGGTAACAGGTAAGCCCACCACCAAGTCCATGGTGATGCTCTCCCACTTCCACTCTGGCACTGGAAGCGGCTGAAGCGGCCCTGCAGGCCTCTAATGCTCGGCTTTCACCTGCTGGCACACTAAGCACTGCTACACGAACTCACCCACATCCCGCTTCATCCCTCTCCACCAGAACTCGCGTCTCAAGTCATGGTACATTTTCGTGTTTCCGGGATGTATGGTGAATCTGGAACCGTGTGCCTCAGTCAGGAGCTCTCTCAACAGCTCCTCGTCTCTGGGGACGCACAACCGTCCCCTCAAGCGTAACACCTGGTCTGTGAAAGAGAAGTCCCCTGGGTCCCCTGATAGTACTCTGTCGCGCAAAGACTGCAAGTACGGATCGGCCATCTGTCCCGTGATGATGCGGTCTATCAACTCTGGCCTGGTCTGCCGTGTCACCGTCACTGCCCCACAGTACCCTCGTAACTCTAGAGGTCGCCAACTGCCCACCTCCTCCAAAAGGCTCCAACTCTATAACTGTAGACTGGCCAAGCGTGCGGGCGCCTTACGGCTCAAGGCGTCAGCCACCACATTGGCCTTTCCCGGGTGGTAGGAGATGCTACAGTCGTAGTCCTTCAGGAGCTCCAAGCAACGTCTCTGTCTCATGTTGAGCTCCTTCTGGTCAAAAAGATATCTGAGGCTCTTGTGATCAGTAAAAATCTCGAAGGTCTCACCGTACAAGTAGTGCCTCCATGTCTTCAGCGCGAAGACAACAGCTGCCAACTCTAGATCGTGGGTAGGGTAGGTATGCTCATGGGGCTTCAGTTGCCGCGAAGCGTAAGCGACCACGTGACCCCTCTGCATGAGCACACCTCCTAACCCCTGCAAGGAAGCGTCCGTGTACACAACGAACCCGCCACTACTGTCAGGGATGGTGAGCACGGGAGCCGAGGTCAACCTCTCCTTCAGCTCCAGAAAACACGCCTCACAGGCGTCTGTCCAAGCGAAAGGCACGTCCTTCCAGGTCAACTGTGTCATAGGACGTGCAATCTGCGAAAACCCTCTGATGAACCGTCTGTAGTAACCTGCCAGTCCCAGGAAACTGCGAATCTCAGTGACTGAACGCGGTCTCTCCCACCTGAGCACTGCCTCGACCTTGGCGGGGTTCACCGCCAAGCCGTCTCCAGAGATCACATGACCCAAAAAGGTCACCTCCCTCAACCAGAACTCGCACTTGCTGTATTTGGCATACAGCCTGCGTCGTCTCAGAGTGTCCAGAACCATCCGCAAGTGCTGTCCGTGCTGCATCCGATCTCTAGAATAGATGAGTACATCATCTATGAAAACCACCACAAACTGGTCCAAGTATGGTCTAAACACCCGGTTCATCAGGTCCATGAAAGCAGCGGGGGCATTGGTCAGCCCAAACGGCATGACCAAAAACTCGTAGTGTCCGTACCGGGTGCGGAAAGCTGTCTTGGAGACGTCGGTCTCCCTGATCCTCAACTGGTGGTATCCAGACCTCAAGTCGATCTTGGAAAACACCGTGGCACCCCGCAACTGGTCAAACAAATCGTCGATCCTCGGCAGCGGATATCTGTTCTTGATGGTGACCCTATTCAGTTGTCGGTAGTCCACACAAAGGCGTAGGGTCCCATCCTTCTTCTTCACAAACAGTACCGGGGCTCCCCAGGGAGACGCACTGGGCCTCACGAAACCTTTCTCCAAAAGGTCCTGCAACTGGGACTTGAGCTCTCGCAGCTCAAGCGGTGCCATTCTGTATGGCGCGGTGGAGATGGGGCTGGTCCCTGGTACTAGTGAGATCTCAAACTCGATCTCACGCTCGGGCGGTAGTCCTGGTAACTCGTCTGGAAACACGTCGGGGTACTCTCTGACCACCGGGATGCTCTGGAAGTCTGCCACGGGGCTGTGCTCTGCCACCACACAAGCTAGGAAGCCCTCACACCCCTGGCTCAAAAGTCTCGCCGCCCGAAGTGCCGAAATGCACCTGAAACCTCCGTCCACTGGCTGCCCGTGAAACTCGAAAGAAGGCAACTCCGGAATGGAGAAGACAATCTTCCTCTCAAAACAGTCTACCAAGGCGTGGTAAGCGGACAGCCAATCCATCCCCAGAATCACTCCAAAGTCCTCCATCTGTATCATAATCAGGTCAGCTAGCAGGCTATGTCCCCCGATGCTGACCCCGCAACCCGTGTACACCTCCTCAGCTACAAACAGCTGACCACTCGGACCTCTGATTACGAACGGATTCTCTAACAGTGTATAATCCTGGTCCAAACTAACTGCGAAACTGGCTGCGACAAACGAGTGCGTAGCGCCGGAATCGAAAAGCGTGTAAACGAGTCTGCCAGAAACTGAAACCATACCTGCTACCACGGATCCCGATGCTCTGGCGTCCCTGTGTGTTAGGGCGTTGATACGCCCCTCAGCTCTAGGTGCGGACGAAGCAGCCACACTCTGCGTCGGACGGGTAGGTGATGGCCGGTACCCTCCTCGCGACTGCTGTCCTCCTCCTCGTGCCTGGGAACCGCAGCCTCCTGCACGCCCTCCAGTGCTCTGCACGGGAAGTATCTGCTGACCTCCTGCCCTAGATGGGCAGTCCCTCCTGACGTGGCCCGGCTGGCCACACTGGTAGCAGAGGGGAACCCGACTCCCGCCCTCAGTGAGTCCCTGCTGTCGGCCAGGCGGGGGTCCGGTGCTGGCGACTGGCCCCTGTCGAGGGCCCCCAAAGGCCACTGATGGCCCTGCACAACGTGACGGCTCTCCTGCGGATGCCACATGTCTCCGTTCTCGCTGGCCCTGTGAGAAGTCTGGCTGAAAGGGCCTCTTCCGCCCGCCGTCGGTCTCTCGCGCGGACGGGTTGGTCTTCTCGTAAGTCATAGCTGCCTCTACCACCCTCGAAAACGTCGGCAGCTTCAGGGGTTTGACATACCCCCGGATTGCAGGCCGGAGCCCCTCGGTGAACCTCCAAAGGCGCTCCTCCTCAGTGGCTACCGCTGTCGCTGCAAAGCGGGACAGCTCCAAGAAACGCGTGCGGTACGCGCTCACGGTCATCGTCCCTTGGCGGAGAGTGTGGAACTCCCGCCTCCTCTGGTCCTGCCAAGTATGGGGAAAGTACTGCTCGTAGAAGAGGGTGACGAACTGGTCCCACGTCGTCTCGTCCCTCTCCTGTCCCCGGACCGCCCTCCACCACCGGTGTGCCGCACTCTCCAGCTGGTACGTGGCAAAGGCCACGCGGCACTCCACCGGGGGGTGAAGGGTGTCGAAGATCTTCTCCAGCTACTCAAGCCAGTCCTTTGCCTTGGTCGGGTCCTCATCCCCCTTGAAGGAGGGGGGCTTCAGCTTCCGGAACTGTCCGAAAAGCTCGAAGTGACGCTGTAGGAGAGGTGCTGGTGCACCTCCAGGCGAAGGTGCCTCGTGTACAGAAGTGTCGGAGGAAGGTGGGAGCGGCAGGGGCCCATCCCCTCCCTTGTGTCCAGCGCCGCGTCTATCGCGTGGTCCCACAGAGGACTCCCCCTCTGCAACCCCAGGAGGAGGTGCTCGGGGCGGTGGGTGGAGCTCCTCTCGTACAATATCCCGTATCAGTCTGGCGAGGTCCTGGGCTTGGACGCCAGGGAGTGGTGGCTAGTCCACCGAGACGTCAACGACAGCATGTCCACCTCGCCGACCTCGCCCTCGGCCGCGCCCGCGGCCAGTCTCGCCAGTCCCGCGACGAGGCATCTCCTGCAAGGAGACGCGAAACGAAACGGAAACGTCAAAACAGACGGTACCAAACAAAACTTCTAAGAGCTCATGTCAAGAGATATGTTGTGGTGGCTACTCTAGCTATAAACATGTGAATTGGTTATTTTCCAGTCAGTTGATTCACTTCTCGGGACGACCTTGCTCTGATACCATCTTGTAACGACCCGGTTCCCGAGTCCCTACGAGACACGAGAACCGGACCGACTCGACTAATCCCAAGACCTAGTCGTCCAATGAGGAAGTAACCAAAAGACAGTAAAATAAACCACATTCAGCATGAATATAACTAACAGTAAGAAAGTACAGCAGTAAGGAAAGAAACTACTACAGTAGGTACCACCACAACAGTAAAACAGCATTTATCATATAACAAGAACTGCAGGTAAAGAAGGTACAGCGGAAACAAAAACTACTCACTAGAACAGAAACAAAAGGAGTACAAAAGGCTGTGGTAACTCTACTGGACCCTACTCGGCCCAGCGTCCTCTGCAGCCGCCGACCCTGGCTGCTCAACACCTGGTCCTGAAAAAGGTAACGAGTGTAACACGCCAGCAAAACGCTGAGTAGAGTGGCAAACTAACTAAAGGCAACAGTAGAGTGTACAGTAGCTGTTATGTTCTATTACTTCCTTTATTCACATCTTTCAATTTTTCTCACTATTTCATTTATTTCTCAGATCCTTTACTTGATCTCGAATGTCCTCGTGGGAACGATCTTGATTGCAGTCTTTTCCAAAAGTAGAAGTAGCACGTGGTGCTCTCCTGGCCGGGAGAGTCCCCCGTGGAGATCCTACCCTCAGTCAACCACCCCAAGGTCACTGACAGACGTAACGGTGACTACGGCACGCGCGATAAACGCACAGGTAGCTAGCCCGCACTGGCACGCGGTCAGTCGTTTCCGTTAACGGGTGCGCCCAAAGCACAGCACGGAACCAGGGCAGAGCCCTCTCAGTAACAGGGGTCCAACCCCTCCACAGTAACCAAACCGGGGCCTTGCCCCTCCACAGTCCGTGCACCCTCGCCTGACTACCCTAGTTTGCCCTAGTGGGCCTAACAAGTCGGTGAAGGAGGCTAGCAGAACCCCGGGGCCCGTGGGGTAGCTAGTACTCTCCTAACACTACTAGCTCTCCTCGGTACTACGTACACGAGGGCCAAGAAGTCGGTACAGAACGGCCAATCCTAACCCCGAGTCCCTGGGGCGGCTGGCCCCACTCTACACTAAACAGGTACAGGTACTTCCCTTGGTACTGCGTACCCAAGAGATAGTACAAACACATCTCAGTTCCATTCCTTTTTCTTTCCAGGAGTCCCACTACTAATTCCCCGTAGGGTTCCAGCTCTTTATCTCAGAACATCATATGTTTCACTTTCCAGATTCACGTTCTCAAAATCCATGATCTCAACATGTTTCTTTATTCATAACAGGTAGCTGTTAATTCAAATTACAGGCAGCTTTATATTCCTTTCCATTTTTCCAAGACTGCAGTATTATACATTCCACTAGTTTTTCCATCCTAAGATTCATGCCACATCCTAGGATCTAACATACAACTAGTTTTCCAGCCCTAGGATTCATGCATCACCTAGGAGCTATCATTCCATACATTTCTCATTCCTAGGATTCATGCAATGTCCTAGATTCTAGTTATGGTTTCATACTTTAACAGATTTTAAAAATAACTTAAGCCACCCTACCAGGTACAACGGGAGTAATGGGGGCGTGATCGGGAATCCCGCGTGCCTCCGCGACTCTCAAGACTGCAACTGAACAAGATCCTGTCACAAGGATCAAACACAAGGAGTGTCTCAAAATAGTGTATAGCTACTGTAGATGAGTAGAGGAATTAATTCTGAAGAGAACGCAACTCGAATCGCGGAAAACGGAGCCCGAACGGGCCCTAAACGGGTCGAAAAAGACGATACTGTGCAAAATCAGACATCTGGAACTCCTTCCAGACGTCTTAAAGAGTGGATCAGATAATTACCTGTTCAGCGTGGTTTCCCAGACGTCCAGAAGTCTGCGGGGACGTCTGCCTAGATCCCAGACGTCCGATGGTCACTCCGGACGTCTGGAGGTCACTCCCGCCGTCTGGTACAACTTCCAGACGTCTGATTCGCAAAGGATGGCGAATCAGCAAACCTGCGCACAGCCAACCCCCCTCCCTCAGTACGGTCAATCGACAAGAAGGAAGAAGAAAGCGGACACTCACCTTTCAGACGTCTGTATGATCTTACAGACGTCGACCTTGCCGTCTAGCTATCAACCCAGACGTCTGATTCTGGAAATTTTTCCAGAATCAGAACCCTGCTCAGCCTCCGCTCGCGACGCCGCCCGCGTCGCACCTCGCGCGTCTGCTGCTCAGCCCACAGCAGGTCCCTCTCCGCGTCGTTCCGCGCCCCCCTGCGCCCTCCGCCAGCCGGCCAAGCCGCTCCGGCGAGCTCGCCCGCACGGCAGAGCTCCGCCCTCGCACGCCGCACCTCCGCGCTCACTGCGGCCACCGCTGCCGCCCTCGCGTCCGCTCGCTCTCGCGCACAGGAAGGAGAAGAAGGAGGAGACGGTCGAGACGGTGGAGACGCGCCCCTTTTTAACGCCGCGCAGAGAGGAGAGAGAGATGGCGGCAGGCCGCCTGCAGCCGCAGAGAAAAGAGGGAATATGCGGTCTGCGCGCTCAGGCGCGCAGGCGACTCGCGTGTGTCGAAAATAACGGATTTCCAGACATCTTTAAAGTATCCCAGACGTCTTGTCAGACGTCTGGTTGTGATCCCAGACGTCTTGTCCGACGTCTGAGCCACCTCCCAGACGTCTTAAAATACGTCTGGGGCACACATTCGTTACACTACATCCAACTCCACTCAACTCCAGTTAGCTGAGGATGACTTCATTCCATCTTAGAAAGCTCAAGTCCAGCTCCCAGGGACTCAGCTTAGCTCAACTCAGTTGAGCTAGGCTACCTTAGCTGCCTCAACCAGCTTGATCCTCCCCGAGAGCACCAGACCCAGCACACCTTAGCTCATTATGGTAGAAGCTAGCTCACTTTAGCTTGGCTAAGTATCTAGCAAAGAACTAGCAAGCTAAGCTAGCTAGAGTAGCTCCATGCCAACCTCTTCAGTAGCTGCCAGCTCCATTTCAAGCTCTAGACTTCTCCTCCTCAGCTCCTCTCTTCAAACCTTAGCTTACATTACCTACTCCTCTACTCCATTGCTAGCTTAGCTTAGCTTAGCTAGCATCCAACTCCTTGGCCATCCACCACCTTCAACTCAACCCTAGCTAGCTCCATCAACTAAGCTCACCTAAGCTAGCTATCCTACTCCAAGTTAGTGCCACCACCATCACACCCCTTCACCCCATCACCACTACCAAAAGTCACCTATTTTCCCTCCAAAATAACCTTCTAGAACCCTTCCCTTTTGGCACCAACTTTCCCTCCAAAATTCCCTTCATCTCCACCATACACCTCTTCTTAAATCCATCTCCACCATCCACCTAACCCCCCTTCTAGAAGACCCTAGGTTGGCGCCAAAATGGTGGTGTCTCTCCACCACCAAAAGGCACCAACACCACCATAACCACCCCCTTAACACCCTTTAAGGTGGCACCAACTAACCCTAGCCCTAGGATCATTCTAACCACCCATAACCACCACCAAACTCCATCCTAGCCCTCCACCTATTCATGCCAACTACCCCCCTCTCCACCTCTATATAAACCCACCATATCACCACATAAAATCATCCTCCATTAGTGTATTATTCCACCTACATCCACCTACACCTACGACCAAGAAGAAGGAGTAGAGAAGAAGATTAAGGGGGCACATCACCAGCCCCTTTGGTGCCTTCTTCTCCCCACTTTCTCCAACTTGTGCCACACCAAGGAGGAGGAGCATTCTACTTCAAGGAGGATGGCCAGGCAAAGGAGAAGAACCTAGGGTGGACGTCCACCCTTGGAGGAGGAGAATTGAAGGTGGTAGCTACCACCTTGAAGGACATCATTTGGAGGAGCATCTTAAGAAGGAGGAGTTGGAGGACTCTTTTCAAGCCTGGGAGCTACTAGGCTTCGAGCAAGAAGCCATCATATTCTTCACCATTTCATTTAGAGGATTTGTGTTTTTATCTTCTTGCATTTCAAGTGGATTAGACACTTTCCTCTATATGTTTTGTGTAGAACAAGTTCATTTTTAATTCAAGTTTCCTTCTTTCAATTTTTGTTGCATAGCTTTTTACAATTTTTGCCTAGCATTTGTTTCACTCCCTCTCCCTAATTATTCTGGGCCTCCACATGCCTGGGGTGAGCTTAGGGAGAGGCTCTATCTGTCACCTTAGGGTTAGCTTTATTGAAATAGGTAGTAGTTGTTTTCCCACTATCAACAAAATTCGTATGGCCGTTATTTCAAAACCTATAAAAATCATATATATAAAACACCAAAAAGAAAGTTGAGCTCGATTTCCAAGCAAGGGATTTAATTTCGTAAACATTTGGCCTCCTTGGATGACCCTAGATACTCCCCTATCTAGGAATATAAATTTTAAAAGCAAATCTATTTTTGTGCGTTGCAACGACTTAAAACCCTAAATTAACAAACTACGCAAAAACGAGATCACTAGGTTGATTAGGTTAGGTTCTAGTGGGTTTTGGTCAAGGTAGGTCTCAAATTAGGGTTGTAAACCCTAATTCACTAAGGTAAAGTGCAATTAAACTTAATAAAAGTTTAATTGGGTGTGTGGAAATGTAATTAAGAGTAAAATAACTCAATTAAGTCAGGTCTAGGTCAATTAGACTCTCAATGGGTCCAATTGGATAATGTGTGTTGAGATCAGGGCTCAATTGTACTCAATGAGTCCAATTGAATAGGCTGATGGAATTGACTAAGATCCAAGTCAATTAGGTTTAGTGAGGACCTAATTAGGTCTTTAAGGAGGTCTAGAGGTGATGTACTAGGGTTAGAACACCTTAATTTAGGTTCCTATGGGGTTAGAATTCGATTTAGGGACCTAGAGATCCAAGACAAGACTTGAATCTCAAAACAGGGTCTGGAGGGCAGTTTTGGACGTCTAATAATAGTGTCAGACATCTTATAGAGAAAAATTAGAAGTCCAGACTTGTTGTCTCGATGCCTAATTAGAGTCAGGAGGGATTCTAGGTTCTGTCTTGGCTATTATGCAGAAATTGAATGTCTGACCAAGTGTCTGGATGTCTAATAACACTGTAGAAGTGGGTTTAAGGTGTGTGGGAGTTGGCTAAGGGTTCTGGATGTCCTATAACTTATCTGGGCATCCAGATTGAGGCTAGAATTAGGGTTTTAAGGTTTTCTAGGGTGTGGTGACCTAATGTAAGGGTGGCTAAGGCTTGGGGAAGCTTCTAGGCTATCCTAGGGCTAGGATGGTCCTAAGTTCTTCATAATTTACTACTTTATTCCTACTTAATAAAATAGCATATCTTAACTCCCTTATATTATTATCTACTGCATCTATTCTCGGTCTTCTGCTCCGGCTCTGCTGCAACACCAATTATTCTTTATTCTTCAGATACAGCTTTAGATCCAGCTTTAGATCTAGCTTCTGATCAGCTTATTACCTGCAATTGACATAATGCACCTAATCAGTACATTATAGCATTATTTTATGCATAGCTAAAAGAAAGCAGTAAAGGTGCTAGTAATGCTTATGCATGCATGAATTACCCTAACTTATGCTAAGTCCTAGCCTAATTTAGGTCAATTAGGACCTATGATTACTGCGCAATCATATCCCCATGCCTAAATCTTGCTAGTCCCTAGCAAATGCAATACTATATTATTCACAGAAGGTACCTAAGGGATTGATTGTTTTATCAAGTGTATGCCTAGAGATTTTTCTCCTTTTTGTTTTTATCCTATGCTCCAGAAATCCAGACAATCGTGAAAGTGTAGCTATGAAGCTTTTGCAACAGATTCGAGTGAAAAACTAATTCACCTCTAAAGCCTGCACTTGACCCCTAGTAAAATTCTAGTGAGATAGGCAGGCTTCTTCCCTTTGGGTATTCAAGATATTCTATGAATTTCACCTGGCTTTAAGCTTAGGTAGAGAATCTTAGAGGGAAAAGATTATATATTTGGTGGCTCACTCTCTACTGGTGCTACATAGAGATTAGTGCTATAGATTCTAGATTCCCAAATTATTATGTAACTCAACTCAGAGAAAGACGAGAAAAACTATTGTCTCTTTTGATTCCTTTGTATTCATTCTCTCTTACTCTTTTTCTTTTTCTTTTCTTTTCTTTCTTTTTCTTAGAGCTCACAATCTCACCAGATTCTCACGTATGATCTATATTTTGTAGTCTCACTTGGCATTAACACTTTAATTGAGTTCTCATAACCTTAACACTAAATCGAAATTCCTGAGTCAATATTCGGGCGGTTAGAAACACAGAAATATAGGTCAAGGCCATATTTGGTGGATCTCAAATTTATTTGATGGTATTGCCTCAATGCAAATGAAATAATCACTAAATATTCACAAACTCTTTTTCCGCTCTTTTCTTCTCTTTTTTCTCTTTTCCTTTTTTCTTTTTTTTTCTTTTTTTTTCCTTTTTCTCATTTTCTCATTTTTTTCTTTTTTTTTCTTTTTATCATTTTCTCATTTTTTTCATTCTTTTTTTTTTCATATATAATTTTTCTAACTCAACACAATCTAGCAACACATTCATGAATTTTATTGAAGAGGCATTATTAGGGATTGGTGGTACTCAAAAGACATTGGGTGACTTATTTGGTGGAAGTGCCTACTCACAACACTGGGAGAGATAGATAGGATGGTGTATTTATAACCTTGACATCAATATCCTCCTTCAACCGAGGATTCCGTAAAGAATGGTCGTAACCATCCACCTTAGCCCTAGTTTTATGAATTTCATACAAAAATTGCCTTATTTGGTGGCTCTCAAAATTTCATACAAAAATGTATACGTAGGAACTGAGAGCGAAAACTATACCTAATCTCTGAGTATCATCACCTAATTATCTAGGATTCCAGATTCCTTACACTAATCTTAGAGCACCAGTACCCTCTACTCTCATCTCACACTATTTGGTGGATTTTTAGAAGAAAATCTGCTTGACTCCCAAAACACTATCTAGGGGTTTAAGAATAGAAGCACTGCTTCTTTTTGACAGACTAATGACATTTATTAGCCTTCACCGTGTATCCATTGCAAATTCTATATGTGTGTGAAAAATTATACTGGATTCCAGATTACAGGAATCAACTAGAGGATAAAATCTCTAATGCATTCTCTTAATAAGATAATCTTATTCATGGATGCACTATGTATAAAAAAGTAACCTCTTATATTCGTACCTCATGAAATTCCCGTATCGAGTTACATTCAACTTGATCCGAAATTTCAGAATAACAAGGGTGAGCGGGTGAGTCGGAAATGGCTGTTGCGGACGATTTTTAGCTCCAATGCAAGCATTAGAGGTGGAGCCAGTTGTTCTTTTATTTAGGGTCCTAAAGTATGTTTGACATGCAGCTCTGAGGTTTTCCTAAATGTTGGCATAAAAATTTTCAGTTTTGTCGTATCTAACCCCCCATGCCTAAGTTCTTGCATGTCCTCATGCATGAATATAGAAGAAAATAAATTTAGCAGGGAGTAAATGGGTAGAAATCACCTGGAATTACTCCCAAAATTTTAACATTCAGCAATGGCCAACCTGACAATATGCAATATGCAAAAGAAATATGCTTAAAAGAAAAATATGCTATGTATAAAAATGGTTATGTATAGATGATGGTAGAATGTGGGATACGCTATCTATACGTGCTGAGTTTAACGCCTCCAGCTGGGCAAGAACTTACTCAGATATCCTCAATAAGATGAATGAGTTCGTCAGCTGGAGGAGGTTCCTGGGCCATGAATGGCTTGAGGCATTGACCATTTACCGTAGATACATGCCTAGATTTTGGGTCCCTGATTTGGAACGCCCCATTAGGATATGGGTGAATCACAACATATGGGCCAGTCCACTTGGACTTGAGCTTCCCTGAAAAAAGTTTCAGTTGTGAATCAAACAACCAGACTTGCTGGTTGGGCATGAATGATTTCCTCTAGATGTGGCGGTCAAGACAGGCCTTGGTCTTGTCCTTGTATATCATTGCATTCTCAGAGGCCTCCCGCCGGGTCTCTTCTAATTCACTGAGCTGAAGTTTTTGTTCTTGACCTCCTACATCGAGGTCAAGGTTACATTTTCGCACCGCCCAAAAGGTGCAGTGTTCCAGCTCTACAGGAAGGTGACAGGCCTTGCCATATACCATACGATATGGTGACATTTCGAGTGGGGCCTTATACGTGGTCCGATATGCCCAGAGTGCATCAATTAATTTATCGGACAAGTCCTTCTTGTTTGGTCTAACCATCTTCTAGAGAATCAGCTTGATCTGATGGTTAGACACTTCAGCCTGCCCCTTGGTCTGCAAGTGATATGGGGTGGCTATACGGTGATGTACCCTATATTTCTTTAATAATGACCTGAAGTGGGCGTGGATGAAGTGGCTTCCCCTGTTGCTAATCAGAGTGTGGGGTATTCCGAATCTTGCAAAGATGTATTCCCATACGAAAGAAATGACGGTCTTATGATCAGCCTGTCTCGCTGGGATGGCCTCGACCCACTTTGTGACATAGTCAACGGCTAGTAATATGTACTCAAAGCCATGTGAGTTTGGAAAAGGGCCTATAAAATCGATGGCCCAGACGTTGAACACTTCTACAACCATGATGGGCTGGAGTGACATCATGTCTTTCTTGGTCATAGAACCGACCGACTGGCATCGTTTGCAGTACTGGGCGTATTCGTGTGTATCTCTGAAAATAGTTGGCCAGAAAAATCTCTACTGCTAAATTTTTGCAGCGATTTTCCGTCCCGAGAAATGACCACAACAAGCATCATTGTGGCAAAAAGATAACACACTAGGGATCTCAGAATCTGGGATGCATCTTTGAATAATCTGATCTGCTCCAATGCGGAAGAGCAGTGGGTCATCCCAGAGGTAGAATTTGGCTTCCACAGTAAATTTGAGTTTCTGGTCCTTGGATAGGTTCGTGGGAATCTTGCTTGCAGCAAGATAGTTTGCGATATTCGCGTACCAGGGGAACTCAACAGAGTGAACTGCCAAAAGGGATACATCCGAAAATTGGTTGTGGATAGGTGGGGAATAAGGAATGTGGGCTAGGTCCAGTCTGGATAGGTGATCCGCCACAACATTCTGCTTTTTGACTTTGTCACGTATTTCAATATCAAATTCTTGCAATAGAATGATCCATCTAATGAGCTGAGATTTGGCATCCTTCTTTGCCAACAAATGCCTGAGGGCGGAGTGGTCAGTGAAGATGATAACTTTGGACCCTAATAAATAAGATCTGAATTTCTCCAACCTGAATACTACTACTAGCAGTTCTTTTTCGATGACAGTATAATTGCGCTGAGCCTCATTCAGCATCTTGCTAGCATAGTATATGACAACAAACTGTTTCTCCCGACGCTGGCCTAAAACATCACCGACGGCGAAATCAGAAGCATCGCACATCATCTCAAAATCAAGCGACTAGTCGAGTGGTTGGAGAATCGAGGAATCAGTGACAGTGCTTCGTAAAGTCTCGAAGGCACTGAGACACGAGGTGTCGAATTCGAATGGGGCATCGGCAACAAGGAGATTTGTCAAAGGTCGTGCAATTTTTGAGAAATCACGTATAAATCTCTGATAGAAGCCGTCGTGACCTAAGAATGATCTGATCTAATTGACCGAGCTAGGTAGAGATAAGTGGGAAATAATCTCGATCAACCTCAATTCCATTTGTAGAGATCCTGTGCCCTAGTACTATTCCATCCCTCACAATGAAATGGCTTTTCTCCCAGGATAGTACTAGGTTTACCTCAATACACCATTTCAGGATTTTGGTGAGGTTATCAAGACAAGATGCGAAATCATCTCCAAAAATGGAGAAGTCATCCATGAACACCTCCACATAGTTCCCAATCATGTCAGAAAAGATGGCCATCATACAATGTTGAAATGTTGCTAGTGCATTGCAGAGGCCAAAGGGCATCTGCTTGAAAGCGAATGTTCCAAAGGGGCATGTGAATGTGGTCTTTTCTTGATCTTCTGGGCTCATCGCTACTTGATTATACTCGGAGTATCCATCCAGAAAGCAAAAGAAACTGCGCCCGGCTAACTGTTCCAAGATCTGATCAATGAAAGGCAAAGGAAAGTGATCCTTCTGGGTAGCCATGTTCAGTTTCCTATAGTCGATGCAGACCCGCCAAGATGTCGCAGTGCAGGTCAGGATGGATTCACCTTTATCATTTTTCACTATGGTGAGTCCTGCTTTCTTGGGCACTATCTGGATCGAACTCACCCATTAGCTGTCAGAGATTGGGTATATAATACCTGCATCCAGCCATTTGATGATTCTTAACAACCTCTAGCATATTCGGGTTTAGCTGTCTTTGAGGTTGTTTAAAGGTTTCACCCTCTCATCCATGTAAATGTGATGAGTGCAATACGAGGGGCGAATACTACGGAGATCAGTAATGCTCCACCCTATGGTAGCCCTATGGTCTTGTAGCGTAGAAATCAATTGATGCTCCTGTTCTTGGGTTAAGTGGGTACTAATAATGACCGGGTGTGTCTCACTTTCGCCCAAAAAGACATACTTAAGCGAGTCAGGTAAGGGCTTCAATTCAGTCACGGGTGGGTCAGAGTTAGAGATGGGAATAGGAGGACCAGACTCGAAGGTGGAAATCTGATGATCCGGATGCGTGTGAATTCCCACTGATTCACTACCTGTGAGATATTCGATTGTGACTGTGCTAATAGGAAACCCGTTAGCTATGGTCACGTCTTCTTGTAACAACAGGGGCGATCCAATAGTGTATGGATCAGGATAGCTAGATTCAGGGGTGCT